>JAWNPP010000078.1:13467500-15935000 GCA_035047445.1 Drosophila siamana
GACACAGCAGAGAGAGAGAGAGAGAGTGAGAGAGAGAGAGAGCGTGCAAATGAGAGTGTGAACGAGACCAAGAGCGAGGGAGAGAGAGAGAGACAGAGACAGAGCGAGACTGGGCAGCCCCAAACACTTTTTGTGTGAAAAACTCGACTAGGTGCCACAGTCGAGGGGACTGCGGGTGGAGTGGGGGGCCGGGGGAGGGGTGGGGCTGGTGGTGTGGCAGGGCGGGTGTTTACACAAGCGATTGGCCAAGACGACGACGACGACGGCGGCGCTGGCGTCAGCCAAAGGAGTGGCCAAAGTACACAAGATTCACACCGACAACGACACCAACACTTGACAATTTAAGCAACCCCCTCTCAACGGACACCCCACCGCCCCCCTTCCCCCCTCCCACACCCCCCACAGCACACAGAGACGAGGCAGCAGCTCGTCGTCTCTGCAACGACGACGACGACGACGACGACGCCGCCTTCGCTGTCGCCTGCCACACGCCCACTGTCAGCCGCCTTCGTCGCTGGCCAAGTTTATCTTGGCTTCAATGTGGACGCCATCAAGTCGCCTACAACGAACGCATTCTCCTTGTTGTCTGTCGCCTCTTCATGTTTGTCTCTGGCTCTGTGTGTTTGTGTGTGTGTCGTCTAACTTTTAGCAGCCACTGTAGCTGCAGCCCACACACAGCTTCGCCTTCTCTTCGCCTTCTCTTCGCCCCCTTCTGGCCGGCTCCCAAACCGAAAGACAGTCGCTGACTTGAGACGTCTTCGTTGAAATTGTTAGCAACAAATTTATGTTCGTAGAACTGCCTGAAAAACACTGCGAATTTCTTGGCAATTCCCAATTTACCTTTAATAATCGAGTTTGTTTGGACTCTTGATTTTGGGCATTGAGTAGTCAATTTATGATTTTGCAGTAATTTCATTGTTTTCTATACTTTTGGATAGAATATAGAATTTACTTCAACGAAATTCAGATCTACACATTAGATATTTTAGTAAACGCTGTTAATTAACGAATATAATGATTTAAAGTGAATTATTTTATATTTGAAACAAGTTGCAGTTGCAATTTACAGTCTAATTGCTCTACAAACGCAGATAGAGTAAAGATTCGTCAATATAATTTTCGTATTTTCCCTTTGGTAACTTGAAATTCTGAGAAATCTATTTTAAAATATCTCTTTAAATATTTTGCTTCTTAACAGATTCTGCTTCTTAAAAAAAAACAAATTTGTACGTTTGTAAATTTAATTATAATTATTTTCCGGCTTCATCGAAGTCTGTTGGCTTTTCAAACAAATTCTATGATGTTAACTTTAATTTAACATTACGACGCTTTTGAGCAGTGTTTGGGAATATGAGCGAAAGCAGCTTGCAGCCAGTAAGGGGCATTAAACAACAACAACAACAACAACAACAATAAATAACAATAAATAGCAAGAGTGTAAATGAAAACATGACACCTGAGCACAACTTTTGTGAGGCAAACTTTTGAGTTGCGTGGAGCTAATAAAAAGAAATAGAATATAATAGAATAGTGGGGAAAAGCGCATGAAATGTAAATAAACAGTGAGAACAATGAAATCAATGCAAGCGCATTTAACCAAATTGTTGCCAAAGTCAACTATCGATTGCACTCAATAACTGCAGCTAAATGTGCGTGATTAGAGCGAGAGAGAGAGAGAGAGAGAGAGAGAGAGACCCATCTGAGCTTTTGGTAGGTGAAATACAAAAAAAAAAGGCGCCAGCCTGACGACGTTCTCGGCAATTATGCCACAGGCTCTGTAGGCAAGCAACAGCACAGTGGCGCCCTCTTCAGGTCAATAGACGCCAACGACGCCGCTTGATGCCGAGGTGCGATTGTAAACAATCGCACCAAATAGGAGCCAGGAGTCAGGAGTCAGGAGTCGAGAGTCGAGAGTGCTGCAAGGACCGCGATGAGGGCGAAGTGAGGGCAGTGAGGGAAGCGACGTTAAACTCGTGAATTGGACGTTGCGTGTTTTTGCCACGGCAACAATGGATCATCATCGTATTACGCTGCGCGCTGCCATTGTTGATAAGCGGGGTTAAACGCAGCAAAGGCCAGCAGAGCGAGCGAGCGGGGAGAAGAGGGAGGCAATCAACTAAATGACTGACCAAAGGACGCGTCAGCGGGCACATCAAATGAAATCGAGCGTCGCACAAGACGCCAAGCGACAAATATCAAAGCAGCGCCACATAAATGTAAATGCCTCGAATCGAAAAAAAAGCGAGTGTGAACGACCCAAAGATACGCGATAGAGTTGGCAAATGAAAGCAGTTGAAACCCATTGAATCGGAAGACTAAACATTTGCCTAACTTCTAAACTAATAGACGAAAAGTCAGCAAATTTTCAGAAATTAAAGATTGGATTACTTAATGACAGTCTAAAAAAAAATGGGTTTTTACGTCTGCATAACTTTGGTGTTGATAGAGAAATTTTATTGAAACTTGTCGCATATTAAGCCAACGTTGAACTACTTTTTTAGACGACAGAGCATTAATTACTGCCAAATACATTTTAGTATTCCTATTTCTATGAGCATCAGACATTTTTCTTATATTACAACTAATGTGGAATGCAAAAGTTGCGTTTTATTTTATGGTAGCGTAATTTCCATCGTTTCTTCCCACAACCTTTCACATTTTGTCTTGATTACATTTCGTTTAATGGGCTGATCTGTGGCATGTGACCCCGTGTGGCACAACTAATAGCTACAGGGTATTAAAGAGCAACGAGGAAGCGGCAACAAAGCGTCCGACTCCAAACAAAAGCGTAAGAATAAAATCAAATGAAATGAAAGCAAAAGAAAAGCGCTGAATAGAAAACGAGTGCAAAAAAAAAAAAAAAAACACCGAGCGAGTAAGATGAATAATAACAATAAGAAGAGAGCGAGGCTCAAGAAGAAGAACAAGAAGAAGAAGAAGACGACGGTGACGACGATGAGGAAGTGGAAGTGGACGAGGAGAAAAACACTTATAAATAAAAACATGCTCATTAATGTAAAAGTCAGACGCAATGCCAAAGCACAGCGCAGACAAAGATGGCCAGCTGAGCGAGCGAGGGAGACAGCAGAGGAGGAGGGTGGAGGGGTGCCAGGGGGTTGTAAGTGGGGTGCGACTGGCACTCTTCAATTCAGCAGCAGACAATGTGTAAGACGCGCTTGCTCCTTGCTGGACTTGGACTGACTGCTCGCACTTGGAATTGAAATTGGAATTCACTTTTGTCTGAGCGACAGACAACACACAGTTTACCACCCGCCTGCTCCTCTTGACAGCAGCAGCAGCAGGTCCTTGGCCATTATGATATTGTATTAAGAGTGCCAAGTGATGCTGTCGGAAAAATGTAGCATTATTTGCTCTCCAGCCGAGCGATGATGACTCAGCGCAAAATGTTTTCGCTACTTACGGCTCCTAACTTGGCCAACTCGTCTTTGGCTCGCTTGGAGGCTCCCAGCGGGCGGGCAACTTCAATTTCAATTGCCAATTGCAAATGAGCAGCGAGCTGCGAGTAGTGTTAGGGATCGTAAGGAGCTTTAGACAGCTCGAAAGCTTAATGAGCTTAATGCTGAAAATCGCAGTTGCTAGTTGCAAGTTGTGTAGAAATTTATGTTGATTTTTAAGGAGCTTAGTACAAGATTTGCTAAGCAAAAAGATAGTGAGATGTTGAGTCCAATTAAAGTGTATAAATAAGTTGAAGTCGAATAAATTAGCAGCTTCTTATTGAAGAGCGAAATAGTTATAGATTATGCATAAATACAAAAATGGCAATTAATCGTTTTAAAGCCAAAGGTTTCATGTGCTTTGTTCTCAGTCAAAAAGCCCAAAACGAAAGCACATCAGAAAGCTCTAAAATCCATAAAATTAAACGAGAAACTAAAGGAACTTTCTTGAGCAGCTTTGAAGCTACTTGAAAGTGCAGTGAACTGATTGTTTTAAAGCTGCTTGGCGACAACGGATGCAAGCGATGCGACTGGAAACAAAAGCTCACACAATTTGCATAGCAATTAAGGAAAATAGTCAAAAAGTTGTCAAGTGTTTTTCCTGCCGCCGCCGTTGGGCGGGAGAAAACAAACAAATAGCGTGAAAATGCGCCAAATTGTTAGACAAAAATTGTTGTATACATTATGCAGACATTTTACGGCCAACGAGATGGAGATGGAGATGGAGATGGGAGAAGAAGGACGAACGACGAAGGGCGAAGGGCGAAGGACGATGGAAGCCGCATTCGCTGAGTGTGAACGAGTGAGGAAGAAGTGCGGTGTAAGCGTATGCACAAGTTTTGTAGCCAAATCATTTGAGCAATGTCAAGAAATGAAAAAGAATTTTCAGTTGGTTTCTGTGCGCCGAGAGAAAGCCCGAGGAACGGAGAGGGGAAGAGGGGAGGTGGAGAGAGAGGGAGAGAGGGAGGAGCAGTGCACCTGACATTGTCAGACTTGCTGACTTGCTGAGTAGTTTCCCTGCCTCGTTTCTCTTTCATCTGCCAATGCTTTGCCAAGTTTTTTCGCTTCTATTTTTTGTACTTCCAGTTGTTGCTGAGGGGGAAGAGAGAGAGGGGAGAGAGAGAGAGAGAGAGAGAGATTGAGAGGGGGTTGTGGATGCTGCATTGACTTGACAGCTTTTAAGAGCTCAATGAAGTGCTTGAGGAAAAGCACTTGAGCAAAATCAATATGACCAAAAGCCCCCGTAAAACACACGCCGCACTTCGCACTCCGGACTCCGCACTCCGCACTTCCATCTTCCATCTTCCATCTGGAGCACGGAGCACTTTGCTCCAACGTAAGCAGCACTACTACCCCAAGGGCTGCTCTCTCTCTCCCCCTTTCTCTCTCTCTCTCTCTCTGTCTATCGCTGTCTCTCTCGCTCTCCCACTCGCAGTCTCTGTCTAAATTTCTTGTTTCCTGTGCACGACGCGCGCGCTGTTATAAATTAAATTCGTAATTGATTCCTGAATCCGCAATCCTGCAAATGGGATTACAACACGTTGGAAAATCAGCAAAACCACCCACTCACACACACACACACACACAGACACACACTGAGAGCCCATAGGCAACAGCAACCACCAACAACAACAACATTAACAACAACAACAATGAGCACAACAATAAGTGTGTGCTTGTTGTTGGGTTCGCTATAGATACAAAATTGCGTGCGCTGTAAATGAAACTGAAGTTGTTCTCAGGATCAGCAGCAGTCCTCGACAGGGATGTCCTGGCGTCAGCTGCTGTTGCTGTTAGTCAGTCAATAGATATCATGGCCCCAGCACCGCTCTATACACATACATACATATATATATATATATATATTTTGTGTAGATAGACTCGTCGTATATTTTATAGTTAAGTGTGTGCGACGCCGTCGTCGTCGTCGTCGTCGCTGCTGTTGTCGTTTTCAACCCCCTGTAAAAAGCATCCATCCAACAGCAATTCCATTCTTCCGCCGGTAATAACAAGAATAACAACAGCAACAATACAAACACAACACTCTGCATTTTATAGTAAGACTCCTCGCTCAACTTCAATTTCAACTGCTGCCAAACGATTGAGATATTCTTCTTCAATCTCTCTGACCTCGTTCGCTGCCACCAACCTCCATCCTCCATCCTCCATCCCCGTTCCTTCCTCCTCCATCGCCACTTGAACTGCGCCGCTTAACAGCTTACAATAATTTCAATGCCAATGTAATGCGAGCGCTGTGATGCCTCCCCCTTTCAATTTGCGCATCTCGTGCCTCTTCGTGCAGCGTTCATTCGCCACAACTCTGCGCTTAAACCTTAATAAGTCATGGCATTTTTAATGCACTGCCCATTGATGCCCAACAAACGCGACTATCAGCGCCCCTTTTTTTTTTGTTTCGCTCCCACGCACGAAAAAAAAAGGTTTGGAAAAAAAAGAGACGAGGCGTTTACATGGTTTGTCGTTTATTGCTGCTTTTGGCGCCCAAAAAAACAAACACCAGAGTGCATTGCAATCAAATGTGACACTCGACGCATCTTGAGTGTTTAAGCGCAACGAGTTGCACTCAGATATAACATACATATATATATTTACAATCGTATGCGTATTTTGCAGTCTGCAGTGCAACTGTGTAAAGCCAATCAAGTTCCTGCCACGCTTTTGTGTGCGGCAACGGCAACGGCAACGGCAACGGCAACGGCAAAACCGGCTGGCTATGACTTTGTCTTGCGGGGGTATTATGTTTTCCACAGCTGTCAATTTGATTTGACAAATGTAAATGATACACAGGCCGCTCTTTCGCTCGCTCGCTGGGCCTCAACAATCTACTCGAACTCCAACCCGAAGCCGAGCGCGTAGTCGTTGTATCTGGAGGCAACAACACACGCGGCGCTGTGGTAATGACAGTTGGCATAATGCAGTTGCCCATTTGCATACGATTGTACTACATATAATATATATATAGGAGTTTTTCCAAATGCGATTTACACTTATTGTTGCGCTTGAAAGCCGTCAACCGTCAACCGACAGCCGACAACCGTCTACCGACTGGCATCTAATGATAATGTCAACAGCTTATCACATTATCAAATATTTACAACATCCGTGACTATACTGGACAGCCGAGCGAACAGAATTTATAGTTTTCTTAAAGCGAACTTTATAGTAGCAGCCTCTTAGAGGGCTTCAAAGTTGCTCATTCAAAGTATAGCCACAGCAGCTGTTGGGTCAAGCTTCTTATGAAGCAAAGCAAAGTAAGAGGATACTATAAAGGTACAATTTAGCATTTTAAGGCGACAGCCTTCTGGTAGTGCCAACTATGAATGAATGAATAAAGTAATAAACTAAGCAGCGAGCAACGTGCGAAGCAATTTCAAATTTTATACTAGATGTCGCAAAGACATTTTAAAAAACAGCATTTTAAGTGTAGAGCCTTCTGGTAGCGCCAACTATGAATGAATGAATAAAGTTCTAAACTAGGCAGCGGGCAACGTGCGAAGCAATTTCAAATTTTATAGTAGATGTCGCAAAGACATTTTAAAAAACAGCATTTTAAGTGTAGAGCCTTCTGGTAGTGCCAACTATGAATGAATGAATAAAGTAATAAACTAGACAGCGGGCAACGTGCGAAGCAATTTCAAATTTTATAGTAGATGTCGCAAAGACATTTTAAAAAACAGCATTTTAAGTGTAGAGCCTTCTGGTAGCGCCAACTATGAATGAATGAATAAAGTTCTAAACTAGACAGCGCACAACATGTGAATAAAAACAGCTATTTCCACTTTTAAAGTAGATGTAGTAAAGGCTTTTTAAAAAACAGCATTTTTAGTGTAGAGCCTTCTGGTAGTGCCAACTATGAATGAATGGATTAAGTTCCAACTAGTGAAGAGAAACAGAAATTTCAAATTTTATGGTAGATGCAGCAAAGGCATCTTACAAAACAGCATTTTTAGTGTAGAGCCTTCTGGTAGTGCCAACTATGAATCAATGCAGGGTTCTATTGAAAGCTGTCATTGGATTTCCAATAAAGCAAAGTGTAGTAAATGATATAGAAGACAACATATTGAGCAGCTAAACACAAATTTCTGAGTGGAGACAGTTGAAGTCTTCTGAGAAGCAACTGTAGAAATTTTATTCATCAAAAGTTAGTTGGCATCAAGTTATAAGCTAGTGAAGCTACATGGGGCAAACAAATAAGGGCGCTGCAACAGTAGACATAAAAAATGAATGTATTTTTGAATTCGAAAATATATAATTCGTTTTATCATTCCCAATTGAAGCTAAGGAAATATTTAAGGAATGCATACAATTATTAGTTAGTTAACGTGATTGATGCCGATGGCCGTAATCCGATGTTGCACGAGATGCCGACGATGCCACAAACAAAACAACGTGAAATTCCAGCAAAAATGCAAAAAGCATTTTCAGTTTCAAACTGAACGTTGTCAAACCTTTTGAAGTTAATCGTAGTTCTGCGTTGGGGTTTTTCTTTCTTATTCGCTTATGAGCTTTTGTTTATGTTGTCGAAGCACTGGGAGTTAACACTGTTTGCAACACTCTGAAACACTGCCGAGCTGATGATTTTCGTTTTCTTTCTTTGTTGGTTTGTTTGTTTATTTTTTTCGTTTGTTGTTGTTGTTGTTGTTTGTTTCTTTTCTTTCTGTTTTGTTGTTAACGCGCGAGAGTCCCGTACAAAAAGAAAACAAATCAAATGAAATGTTTTGGAAATTCGAAAGAATTTCGAAAATCACAAGACACAAAAACAAGCAAAAAAAAAAAACAACAACGAGAATTGGTGAGAAGCGCAATTCGAACGCGATTCGAAAGGATTTTGAATGGCTGTTTGGATGATGTGTTGTTGTGACGATGCTGATGGATGATGAGAACGCGACGGTAAACGCAAATAACGCAAGACGCTGTGTGGAAACGTGAACGTAAAGCGATGAGAACGTGAAACGGATACGTGTTTTCAACGTGACAGCGGCTGCAGGCCGAAACGTGTCCAAGCCAAAGCAGCAGGCAGGCAACACAGCCGGGCCGGGTTAAGACAATCGCAGCAGACAAGTCCAAGTCCAAGTCGCCGAGTCGCGACGGCGCAGTCGACGCCGACGCCGACGTTGACGCCGACGTTGACGCAGTCGTCGCAAAAAGCTGTGCGACAAAAATCAACAGCGGCGCAGCGAAGAGAGCCGGCAACAAAGTTGCGATTGCAGCGTTTAGTTGATGGACAGCGACGTCGTCGTCGTTGTCGTCGTTGTCGTCGTTGTCGCCTCGACGCAGTGTTCACCACAGCGTCGCCGTCGTCGTTGTCGTTAAGTAAAAGCTTAGCCTAGCTTAGCTTAGTTTTTCGCTGTCGCTGTCGATGTCGCCGTCTGCTGTCGCCAGCGGCGGCTGCGTTGCGCGACAAGCATTTTGACACCGTTTTGTTGTTCTTCTTTGTTGCGCCCACCCACGCGTGGCGGCCGCCCCTGCGACCCCCTACCCACCTCCACCCACAGAGAGAAAAAAGAAAAACAAAATGGCCGCCCGCCAAACTGATCCTCCTCGTGCTCAGGCCGACGGCAGAAGCAGAAGCAGAAGCAGAAGCAAAAGCAAAATCGAGACACAAAAAAAGAAAAACAAAAACTGTTGCTGCTGCTGCTGCTGCTGCTGTTGCCCGTCGTCCGTCGCCTGCCGTCGAAGGGCATCAAATGACAGACTAGAGCCGAGTGTCATTGTTGCTGTGCGTCGCGCATGGCGCAGCGAACTCACCACGGCAGCGACGTCGGCAGCGCGGCGCTATTTGCTCAGTTAATTAGGCAGTGAGCAAACGCCAGCGGCAGCGACGTCGACGGCGACGGTGACGACGGCGGCGGCGACGGCGACTGTGAGACGAACTCAACTCAACTGAACTGAACTGAACTAAACTGAACTGAACTGAACTGAGTGAGTGTGCGGAATTCACTCCAAACCGGTTTCTTGCTCTCCCTCTCTCACTCGCTCGCTCGCCTACATGCGTGTGTGTGAGTGTGTGTGTGTGTGTGTGTGTGTGTGTGTGAGAGTTGTAGGCCGTCTGAAGGCAAGGCAAGGATATAACACGCTACGCAGCCTCGCGCTCTCTCTGCTGCCGTTGCTGCTGCTTCTTCTTCTGCTACTACTACTTGAAAATTTGCCGCTTCTTCTTCCACTTCTTCAGCACAGTCTTCGTGTGCTGGGTTTTATTGCTCTCCTGTTGTGTCCTTTTGCGGTAGCCAAAAACCCAAAAAGCGCAGCGCCAACGAAAAATTGCGACGTTCCCGTTGCGTGTGTGTTGAGTTTGGGGACTTTACATCGCCGGCTTGGGGCGGCGGGGACGGTGTGGGTGGCGTTCGTTCATTTTGGGGTCTTGGGGTCTCGCAGGAGCACTTGGCTGGCTGGCTGGATGGCTGGATGGCTGGCGGTGTCCTTTAAAGACGGCATAACAGATTTGTCTGTTTGCCCATAATGTTTACTTTATGTCGGCCACCGAAACTGGAGCAGCAATCAGAACACATCTCGGGAATGCCTTAAAACGCACACACGCACACACACACACACACACACACAGCTCCACATGTGGCAAGGCTTCGGATGTGTTGGTGCTGGTGTTTGTGTGCGTTAACTTTGAGCCGAGTTTGGTAAACATTGTAAGAGATCTATTTCTCTAATACCGTAATACGAGTGAACGCTGCAAAATTTGCTTTGGCTGCATGCAACAATTTATGGTGTTTTTATTTTTATTTTATTTTGCAACGCTTTCAAATGAAATGTTTCTTTTTTTTTTCTGACAATACTTAAAGTTTATTCAACATTTTATTGACTTTTGCATTTTTATTGGTTTCAACAACAGGTTAGCATAGAAATAGTTACAATGTTTCTTTCCATCGCTTTAAAAACAATTTCAATTGCGCCCAAAACTCTTCAAGAAGTGTCGGCTTAACTCAATAAGCATTCTTCACTTAATGTCGTTTTGCTTTTAGGATATTCAAAAAGCAATTCAAATTTTTAAATGTAAACAAGACAACTGCTAATATTTTCTCCAACTCTTTTGAATAAAAAACATTGTGTATCAGACAGATTTGAATAACAATAGTAAGAAAGCATTTTGAATATAGAAAATATGCGAAAATAGTAAAGTTAAGATATTGGAAAGTTATAAATAAAAGAAATCGTACAGAAATTGCACTAAGCAGATGGAATATTTTCAAATTCGAAATTTAGTAGTGAGTAGATACAAAACATGTTAAGGAATTTGAAACAGAAAATAAATGATTTAAATAAATATAAAATTGACATTAAAAATTCCTTGACATCTTGGAAGTTTAGCAAATCGTTGGGAAAATAGTGCTCAATAAGATGGAGGAATCAAACCGAAAATAACTATAAAAAGACGGCATGAAAAACAAGGTGAAGATAAAAGAAATGGTGTCATTAATGATAAAAACAAGAAAAACAAATAAACAGAGCGAGCGAAAGCAAAACCAAATATAACATGGCAGCAATTGGCGAATGCGACGGCGAAATGGAGGCGACAAACAGGGAGAGAAAGAGTGTCGACGACGAGGGGGCTGCGAGGGGGGAGGTAGGCGAACTGAAATGCTTTTGTGAATGCCTTATCACACTTTGGCGTCGCTGTCGCCGTCACCGTCGCTGTTGCTGTTGCTGTTGCTGCTGCTGCCCGTTGAGAAGCGCCAGAACGTAATGAATAAAATATGCAATAAGCATAAAGAAGAAAAATATGCAAATTCGTTAACGGCCGACGACGACGACGACGACGACGGCGACGGCGACGACGACGACGACAATCGTCGCAACGAGAGAGCGAGTGTGTGTGTGTGTGTGTGTGTGTGAGCGAGACAACAGCTGAGCAACGCCCACAGCACGACGACCATTTTACATTGCGGCTCAGCCGCTGGCATGGGGCAGAGCGAGAGCGCGCTGTCGTCTGCGCCGACGTCGTGAGAGACGCGACGCAGCGAAGACGACGTCGGCTAAGCATGCTGTGCTGCTCGCACACACGCTGTTCGTCGCACGCTCAGCATTGTCAGCATTGCTTCGATTTGCCTTTTTTGCCGTTTTGTTTTTGCTCACTCTCTCGCTCTCTCTCTCTCACTCTCTCTCTCGCTGTTTGTGCCTGGCTGTCTGTGTGTGTCGCTGCTTTGCTGTGGTGAGTTTCACACGAACACAACACACAAACAACTTGGCAATTTTGTCAACTGCTCAACACACACACACACACACACATAAGTATTGAGTGTACAACAAAAACAATGCGCACGATCGCTTTGTGGGCGGAGTTTAACCGTTAGCTTGCGACTGCTGTGTGGGTGCGAGCGAGACGCACGCATAAAACGCCTCAGCAGACTCCTTGGACTCCTCAGTCCACACAGAGCAATGCCTCGCACGCATCCTGCATTTTGTCACACAGCACAATGTCCTGTGGCGCAACGAAGTCAGCAGCATGAGCAGCAGCAGGCGGCGAATCTGATGCTGCCGAAACGAATGTTCTGTGAATCCTGCCCAGAGCAACTCGCCACATATCCTTTGACGCATGCTGCCGTTTTTTGGCGCCAATTTTTAGACCCTTCGCGCTGCGTGCAAATGACAACTGCGATTGTGAAAAGATTTACAAAAAGCATTAAACAAGGAAAAAAAGGTTTAAAATGTTACAATTACATTTTTTGTGTTTGTTTTTACAACTGTTTTACATGAATTCTATAAGAAACCATTAATAGTTTCAATTTTTTTATTAACGTGTTGGGTAAAAGTATTAAAAACTGCAATTTTTTTGCAAGATGCTTTGCAGTAGCTAATTTTTAATTTTATTTGCACCATTTACAATTGATTGCTGCTGCGTAATAGAAAAATTCACATTAATTTATTGTTTAACAATTGATTTTGTTGAATTTACAAAAATGTTCGTTTGTTCTTTGGTTTTACAATAGAGAATGATTTTTTTTACATAACTCACGATTTCTAGACGCCGCTCAAATTGCGTGATCTTGACAATTATTTGTTGAAGCAAACACGAAATATGCACGTTAGCATTTGCTTTACTCAGATTAATTAAGTAGTTTTCATATATATTTTTGTCGTTGTATGAGTTAGAGATTTCTCGCGCTCTGCATTTTTATTGTCTATACAAAAGTGAGAACTTTCATATAGAAATGCTAAAATGTCTAGTGATAATTAGTATAAAAGATTACAAACAGGATATTAGATTAGTTGGCTTACTGAAAACTACGTGATTTTGCAGAGCGTCGTTAAGATATTAGAATCTTTTGATGACCATGCGAATTTTGTAATGATTAACACAGGATTTGATGCGCATTAACGCGGCAAAAAAATAGAGCTGTAGCCATCGCATGTTGGATCGCACGACCAACTGTAGTTGCCTGCAACTTGTGCACAGTTAGAGACGTGGCACTCCAGGAGGTTGATGTGGCACCAGCAACGCAACATGCCACAAAATGGCGGCAAGTTTTGCAGCTGCTGACGCGACCAAAGACCTAAAATAACAACAACAAAGCGCAAAAAACATAAGGAGAAGAAATGCTGAAATTCAGCAGCAACAAAAACAAAAAAAAAAAAAATACACAAAAAAAGGAAGAACGAGCAGAAAATTAACTGTAAAATGTGCCACAATATGCAATTGTTGATAATGAGGCATGTGGCGCGCATATCCTACGTGCCACCAGCAAAAATAAATATGGAAAACAACAAACAAGAAGACGTGGCAAGCGAAACCGAAACCGAAACCGAAACCAACTCTGGCGCCTGCGCTCTCGGCTCTGCTAATTAGTTGGGAGTCAGGAAATCAACAGAGCCCAACAACAGTCGCTCCAAAAAGGGGAGAGAAGTTCTTAGTTTTTTGTTTCTTTTTTTTGTTTGTTTGTTTCGTTGGTTGGTTTGGGGCGCCGTTGTTGTATTTGCTAAACTTTGCATTAAATTTTGGGGCGCTGCAGCAGGCGGCGGCAATTAATTTGGAGACGCAACAAGCGTTGAGAGCGTCCAAATGAAGTGTGACGAGCATCCATCTTCAGCAGCCTGTCCTTCACTCGCTGCTGCTGCTTTTTTTTTTGCTGCGCTGCTGCGTCTGTGGCACACAACTGTACTCGGATACCTTTGCGGTGATCTGTTCCTAGTGGGGCAATGTTTTCCCACCTTTGGCCGCCATTCAAACAGCGGGTTGTGTGAATATGAATACAGTACGTGAATGTGGCCGGTGGATGTGACTGTAGCTGTGGATGTGACTGTGGATGTGGCCGGTGAATGTGAATATGCGTGCGTGACAATCTCTTGCCGCCCTCTGTCGTCGTTTTGGTCTTTTCCAGTTGCATCATTCATGCATGACAATAAAGACTATTTGTTGCCAGTTGTGAGTTGCTGCCGCTGCTGCTGCTGCTGCTGCTGCTTCTGTTGGCCAAACACTAGGCAACAAATTGTTGTAATTATGGGCTCCGGTTGCGTTTCGCTTGTCGCTTCCCGATGTCATAATGTCGGTGTTTGTCCTCCTCATCGTCTCTGCTCTGGGCCTGCAATTATGGTAAAAGTTGCATGAAACAAACCAGCAGCAACAACAACAACAACAACAACAACAACAACAACTACAACAATAATCGACTAGCAACACAGCAACTACTACAACAAAACGTTTCATTTTCAGTTATGAATTGAAATCATTTTGTTGTGCTTTTGTTTTCGCAATTGCCATTGACGCAGTCGAAAGCCCAAAACCAAAGCAGCAAAAACAAAGCAACTGCAACTTCCAACTCGAGTCTAGTCGCACCCTCAAACACTCTACACATGCTTAGTTTTAGCTAGAATTAAGCACGCTTTAAGCATGCTTTAAGTCTGCTTTAAGTCCGCTTTTAGCATGCTACAAAATGGATTAAAATCAATAGCAAATCAAGCAGCATTTGAGCAAAACAAACAATAAATATGACGATTAATAAATCTGAATAGAAAACTATATCTATTAACTATCAATTTATCTATTATGCTATTTATTGAGCTTCACTTTTAATATTATTATATTTCTTTGAACAACAGACTTTATCTTACAATGGGAACTTTATTTAAATTCTCTTTTAATTCGACAACATTTGACATTGATTCTGCTTCGTCTCCGAGTTTAGCTTGAAGTTAATTTGCAACTTTAAGCTTCCTGCTGTCCTGACCAGCTCGACTTTCTTGACTTTTTGCTTCTTAGAAAGTCAGTCGAGCAATTTTGCGACGCTGTCGTCTTCGCAGCCATTTGAATTGAGATCTTTGGCTGAGCTGCGTCCGTTGGCTGAACAGCTGACACATGAGCGTCCAAAATGAGCGTAGCGTGTGTGTGCTGCACACCACACGCTGCACATGCAACGCCGCGCCGCAGTGCGCGCCAGTGGAACATGCAACAAGCTGGCAGACAACAACGGCGACCCTCTAACCCGCTCGGTCGGGCGTTTGGCTATTTTTATGATTATTAAACTGTCTCCGTGAGGTCTTCAGAACGGCAACGAAGCGCGGAGATAATTATGAGATGCGCGTTGAGCTGTTTTGACCTGGGTCACGACTGTCGCACATTCCTTTTGTATTTGTATTTGTATCTGTTTCTACTGTGGAGCATTTGATCGTGACGCTCGAAATTCGGGTAGCGACCTTACCAGACCTCCTCACACACCCCATGCCAACGCTGGCTTTCACAAGTGAAATGCAATTTAGTCCAAGTGGCTCTAGAAGCGACAATTTGTCGTTCCTGCCCACACGGACATTTGGGGTGGGGGAGGGGGCGGCGTAGAAGTGTTGGGCTGGCTGCCTGGTAGGGTTGGGAGGCTGAGAGGCTGCTGGGGTTGAGAGTGCCAGGAGTGGAGTTAAGGGTGCTGCAGCCTCGTCGGCAGTTTGCTTGCTTACATATGCAAGTTCCGCTTTTGCCGCTTCCTCTCACTCGTCCACCTCTCCCTCCTCCTCCTCTCTCTCTCTCTCTCTGCAGCTTGGAAAATGTCAACCAGGTCAGCAAGGAGCTGCTGTGGCTGCTTTTTGGGCCCTTTTTGGACCCTTCGCGTCGCGTCGAGTGTCGAGTGTGTTGCTTGAGTGGCCTTCTACACTTTGCGCCTGCTCCGCCTCCTTTGCCTCCTTTGCCTCCTTCGCCTGCTCTGGCTGTTCTTGGTTCCTGTGAGCCGTCGTCTAATGTGCTAATAATAATCATGGCAGTCTGCCTGCCACCCAACCTCTACCTTCCCCAATGTGCCTCCCTCGCGCTCTCTCTCGACTTCAAATGGCATGTTAAATTTTGCACATTTCAGAGCTGCAGCCGCCGTCGTCGTCGCGTCACCCGGAAATATTTTCCACTCATTGCCAGTCCCTGAGCAGCCTCTCACTCGCTCTCCTCGCCTTCAACTCCTCCCTGGCCTTGTGCCTGGCATTATTAGCTCTCATTTAGGTAAATCCCATTACAAAAAAAGCAAAAACAAGCTCATTTGACGTTTGGTTGGCTGCATCCAGCTCGTCGCCGTTGTCGTCGCCGTTGTTGCTTCGTTTAGGGTGTTTGTTGCTCCTCAAGCGGCTGCTCTGATTCCCGGCTTACTAGCTGCTAGCTGTTAGCTGGTGGCTGCTGGCTGGTGGCTGGTGGTGTTAATGCAAAGCCTTTTAACCACCCAAAACCTCGGCCTCAAAGTCAGCCAGCGCCAAGTGCTGTGCTGGGAATAAACGCAGTTGTTGCCGCTGCTGCTGCCGCTGCTGCTGCTTGGTCAAAAACATGTGATACATTTCTTTAAAAGCGCTGCGCAATTTTTGCCGCTATTTATGGTAATAGATTTTGTACCTTTTGCATTGGGCAGCATTTAAGCATAACATTGGGTCTTTAAGGCGGGTAACTAACAGACTTTAGCTTACTGTATAACATCTCGAGAGTAGCGCCAAGTTAACTTTCACAATAACTTAATCAAGATCTTAGAAATGTCAATTTGTTTTTTAAAAAGAGTCTACAAAATTCTTCATAGAAAAACTAAGCAAAGTAATGTTTAGAAAACACAAAATATGAACATCGATTGAGAGCTATTGACACTCTAAAAACTCAAAAGAATATGCCAAAACTTTGAACAGATTTGCTTTGAATGCAGCGCGTGTTGGATTGAGAGTAACATAAAAATTTGTATAAATAATAAAATCTTTTAGAAATGTTGTTCTTTCAAGTTTTAAAAATGTCCCCAAACTACATGAATTCAAAACTCTTGTGAGACGCTAAATTGTAAAATAAAATTGAAGCTTGGCAATTATAATGAAATTAATGAATACTTTGAGTAGTTCTTATTGTCAATTCAACTGTTTTGAGTTGTGCGTGTAAATAATTCACAAATAATATTTCGACTTACAAGAGTTTTATTGCAATTTGAATGATTTATTACAAGTTTTTCGGCATATCCAGAAGTGATCAAATCAACTAATTTTATTAGCACCTGCTGGAATATTTTTCACAGAAATTTTCGTTGCTGTCTTGCTGTCAATCTATAATTCAGTTTGCTGCTGCGCCATCGAATATTCTGAGCAGCGCCCGTCATAATCGACTCAAGTGTGCAATCTGCTCTACCTGAACCCCTCGCCCCCCTTTCACAGCACCCCCCACCCCCCGCCCAGGGCAGTCTCCGCGTTTGCTGTTAGATATGCTAATGATGTCTGTGTTGTCGCCTCAGCTCCTTTTTGGTGCACATTGTGTGTGTGTGCGTGTATGTGTGTGTGTGTGTGTGTGCTTAACCCTTGACTACGTCGACGTACAGTTGCCGCACAAAGCCAATGAGCTTGGTGAGCATAGCTAGCGTGCGGCATCCTCTAGCGTGGGCGTGGCAGCAACAAAATTGCACATTAGATTCTTGTGACCAAAGAGCAGAGCAGAGCAGGCGGGCGGGGGGGTGGTGGGGGCGGAAGGGGGCGGGTTGCGTAGGCGGCTTCCCTACTGTATTTAGTCGTTTGTTGTTGCCCCAACCGAGCGGCGCAGAAAGCGTTGCAAGCGGGTGTGGAATTACACGGAACCCTAGTTGCCTCAACCCTTCCCTCCAGCGCCCTCCTCTGCCCCCCTCCCCCCTGGTGGCTGCCTCGAAGTGCCTTCGGCTTGCAAGGTTTGAGGTTTGGGCCCAGAAATTGTGCAGTTTGCAGCCATAATTATTTTTACGGCACATTGCGTTGCTGCAGCGTTGCAGGGGGCGGGGAGCATGCGGTGTGGGAACGGAGGCGGAGTCCTCTTTGGCCTCGGTGCAAATCTGTGCCCCCGACAACGACAACGACGACGACAGCGACGACGATGGCGAAGCACACATAGAAAATAATAATAAAAATAATTATGCATATGCCACGCCGTTGCATGCCACACAGCGCTCTGCCCCCGCCCAGTTGCCGTCGACTTGGCTGTTGTCGTTCTGCTAATTTAGATGAGCATGCTCGACAGTAATTTGCATGCCAGTTGCAGTTGCCGCAGTTGCAACAGTTGCAGTTGCACTCCTCGTCCAGTGCCTCTCAAACCCCCCGCCCCCCCCTTCGCCCGTCCGCCTGTAGACGTTGCACCCACGCTGAACCCCCTTGAACCTTCGAGTAACTGCAAAAGAGGGGCGCAAAAGAGGCCGAGAGAGAGAGAGAGAGCGATAGAGAGAGAGAGAGAGTTGACAAAGTCGCCTCCATGTGTCGTCGTTGTTGTCATCAGCAACGTGTTGTTGTCGTTGTCGTTGCTGCTTTTGTGCACATGTCGACGTTGTCTTCCAGCTGCGACTTTTGCTGCCACAATTGCTGATGCAGTTGTTGTTGCTGCTGCTGCTGCTGCTGCTGGCTGTGCCATGTCATTCACACACAAAGTGTGTGGCTCTGAGCTAAAATGGCACACACTTGCACACTTTGCTTTGATTCGCCCTCGCTGCAGCGACAACGACGACGACGACGACGACGACAAGTGACAGCGGGCGACAACAACGCTGTGTCTCTCTGCCACTGTGCCACAGAGGCGTGCCACTAATTGAGGCAACCAACTGCAACAGCTATTGCGCACTTCAGCCAGCAACAACAACTGCACAACCGCATCTCTCTCCCTCTCACTCACTGCCTTGGCCGCATCCTTTTCAGCCAGCTCATCGCTCTATTGGGCCAACAACTAACTCTTCAACTATCGACCTATATATTCAGCTATCCGAATGTGTCAGCGATCGGTCTTTAGTGCTTGGATTTAAATGAGAAACTAAAACTATTGGAAACTAGATAAGTTCAGAAAACTGCCATAAATAATAATAACACAGCTCTTTAATCTAATTTCTGATGTCAGCAGACTTTATCTTTATCTTTCTACATTGTCATCATATATTTCAACACATTTATTTTGTATTTGTATTTTATTTTAAAGCAATTGCAGCATTTGACAAATAAATATTATGAAATAAAGAGCATAGATTATTTGACATATTCTTAAAAGAAAAGAATTTAAGAATTTGCTTATAAATAAATGCAAATTTATATTTATTTCTATTTAACAAGTAATGCAATTAATAGTAAATGCAAATTGATAACTAATTTCCTTTTTTTTCTATGTTTTACAGATGGATTACAGCAAAGCAACAAAGTTGTCGCTAGCAAAGTAAGTTCCCATGACATTATCTTCTATCTCCCACATATTTAATTTGAAGAAATTATTTCGAACATCTACTGAAGCCGAAAATGCAAAAGAACTTAACACAAATCTGAAGCGACGCAGGCAATCAACTCTTGGCGCTTTATTGGGACTGATTAAATTTAATCAAGACAAGTTGCAGCGACGTATTTGAGAATTATTAGAAAAAGGGGCAATGGGGGACGGGACGGGGACGGGGACGGGGACAGGGAAATGCACACTTAAACGCAGCGTCACTCAATTAAAGCATAGAAAGCAATGGATAACATTTGATTGAGTTGCAAGCGAGTGTGTGGCACGTTGGACAGGCAAGCAAACAGACAGACAGAAAGACAGAAAGATAGAAAGATGGACAGAGAGGCGGGAACGGACTCAACTGACAACATTGTGGCAAATGCCTGAGGTGGCTTTTTTGGCGAGGCAGGCGGTAAATTATGCGCTTTGGGATTGGCTGTTTGCTTTTTTGCTGAAAGCGGACAGAAGACAGAAGGGCGTGGGCGATGTCGGGGGGTCGATGGGGGATTGGCTGTGACAGGTGCATGCAAATAGAATACGAATGTGGCACGACGTCTAAATGATCCACTGTGTGGCCTGGCACCTTGTGGCAGCATAGAAAAAAAACAGCCAGCAAGAAAGGCAGCGGCAGGTGAAAAGCGGTGGGGGCAGCTAGAGAAGAGAGCGAGGGAGTTAGGGGAGGCAAAGGCAAAAGCAAAGGCAAAAGGCAACTGCAACAAATCATGGCGCGAGCGACGTCAGCACAACGGAAGCCATGCCAAAGCCAAACAGAGCAAGGGTGAGCAAAAGACTAAACGAAAAGGTGAGAGAAAGAGGAATTGAGAGTGGATAGAGCAGCACGGAAAGCTAGAGGAAGGGCGGGAGTAGAAAGCTGCACCGACAGAAAAAACATGCAAGCTACAAGAAGCAACAAGAAGAACCTAAACACAAAACCTTTAAAGTATGTCGATTATAGATTAATTTCAGCTGAATGTGGCTTGACTTTGAAACAAATTGAAACTACAGTCAGCTTAACAACATGTCTTTATTTAAACGAAAGCTGATCTGCAGTAAATCAATAGTTAAAATGTGAGTTTTTGAGTATTTATCTTCTTGCTTCTTAAGCGAATTTATGCTTCGGTATTTTATGATATGGGTTGCAATGTTTATGATCAAAAGTGTGACTATTGTTTATTATTTGCAGTGTAAAAATGTCTATAGATGCAACTAATTTAGAATTGTGTTTAAATTGTGGAAATTCTCCAATAGGATTTATTGCATTTATCGCTTCATTAAAAACATTTGACTTACTTAAATTATTCGATGCAAAATGAGTAGTTTGATATCTTTTATTACTCACTGCTCTGCAAAATCTTCTTGCTTCTTAAGCGAATTTATGCTTCGGTATTTTATGATCAAAACTGTGACTATTGTTTATTATTTGCAGTGTTAAAATGTCTATAGATGCAACTAATTTAGAATTGTGTTTAAATTGTGGAAATTCTCCAATAGGATTAATTGCATTTATCGCTTCATTAAAAACATTTGACTTAATTAAATAGTTCAATGCAAAATGAGTAGTTTGTTACTTTCAATTCTTTGGCAATTTCCTCACTGCTCTGCAAAATATTTAGGAGTCTGCTCGGTTCGCCATTTTTCTCGCTGTGTGGCAATCAAACTGTAAACTATGGGCGACGCCATTGCTGATGTGTGTTGAGCGAATTTTACCGCCCAAAGTGCTGGCAGCGACGCCAAAGACCAAAGCCAAGAGTGGACAAGCTGGCAGGCGGCATGCGGCGTGCGGCATGCGGCATGTGGCAACTTGGAGGTGGTGTCGTCGTCGCCGTCGCCGTCGCCGTCGCCGTCGTCGTTGCCACCGCCGTCGACTCAGTCTGGGCGACAGCTTTTTATGCCACTCAACCGCCTCATTGTTGCTAGTTTTTGTTGTGCTGTTCTGGGCTGTGTGGCAAGTTGTGTGTGCTGTGTGGCAACGTTGCTCGCGTTGAAAGCGTTACAATGGCGTGAAATAATATGCAAAATACTTGCACACACACACACACACACACACATACATATGCATGCATGCTCTAAGCTGCACGACGCTATAGACAGAGAGAGAGAGAGAGCTACTGCTGCATTAGCCACTCCATAAAAAAACACACACACACAGCGACGTCGCTCGCTCGACGACGATGAGGCTCGACGTTGTCGACGGTGGTGCCGAGTGGTGTTGATCGCCGCACGGTTGCTAATTAGGCCACTTAGAGCCCGAGTACGTCCACCGCCCACTCACCTCAGCCGCCCCCCCGCGCCCTGCAGTGCCACACAGCTCCATCATCGTCTCCGGTTGTGAGCACTTTTTACAGGAAATCACAAGAATGCAAAAAGGCGGGCCTCGCCACTGCGTCGAGGGCTGTGCCTCAAAATCCGCACCAAAAAAAACCAAATGTAAATAACGTAAAAGGGGTTGTTAAACTCCCCTCCAACTGCCCCCTCAGTCACTCCGTTCCCCTCTCTGTTTATGCAGGCAGTCGAGCAACCATTATTGCCTAGTGCCATCTAAGAGTGTGTTGTTCTCTCTCTCTCTCTCTCTCTCTCTCTCTCTTAAAATGTGTGTTTGCGTGTGAAGGAGGTCAATGCATTGGCTCTGCCACTTGACAGCAAACAAGACGTTCTTGCCCCACACGTTCAGCGCGAGGCAGGAAGCGGGGAGCGAGTTCTTAAAGCTGCTGCAAAATAAGGAATGCAGCATGCAAAATATATTTGCAATTTACACTCAATACTCATCGTGGTTCACAGTGTTGGCCATAACTAAGACACGTGAGTTTCTAACGTTAACAACAACAACAGCAACAACAACTTTCTCATTAGTTTGTTAAGGCTCGCATTTGTTTTTATTTCAACACAAATATAAATTTGTTGATTGCCATTCCATCACAAATATTATTAATTTTTAGCATGTGGAGAGAAATTTGCAGTTGAAATTCCTACTTCAAGTTATTTGCCTTTTCAACTATCTATTTATCATATTTATTTCTACATTTTTCAACGCCTTCTCGTTAATTTTCTGCTGTTTTTTAACTGCTCGTCGAGTTCTTCAGAAACGTTGAACTATTGGGTGTTATTCTAAAAATGCACAGCAAATATAAAATGGTAGAGAATTTTGTGCCAGTTTCCACAAAGTTTATTAGAGTTTAGCCATGAATTATGTATTTATTTTGTGTTCACTTTTATGGCTCATTTTTGCAGGGTATTCGAAGGTAGTAAAGTAACTTGAGTAGAGCAATATAATGAAATGATTTGGCAGCTGTGCCAAGGCAAGTAGCGTCACACCTTGTGCTTAAGCTAGGCACGCAATAACAACAACAACAACAACAACACTAACAGAAGCAGCAGCTGCCGACAACAACAGCAACAAACAAGAACAACAAAAACAACGACAGCAAGCAGAACACGAACAACTTGAGCAACAACAACAACAACAACAACAATGATTTAATTAAGCATCTATTAGCATCAGCTGAAAGCAAAGGATCTGCCCACTGAACTCCCATTTAAGCTAACTGAAGAAGAGAAGCGAGCAAGATGGGGGAGCGGGAGAGCGAGAGAGAGAGAGAGAGAGCGATCTGCTTAGTGAATGAATGAAATTCAAGCACAGGATATGCGGCACTTTTGATCCACTTTTTAGACGGGGTGGATGGCAATAATGGCAACTGCCTTAAGAACGTTGACAACAACAACAGCAACAGCAACGACAAGACGGAGAACGAAAAGATCAGAGAAACGCGACCGAGAGAAGCGAGAAGCGAGAAGCAGCGAACTCTGCATTTGTAATTTGATCCAACTGAAAGGATATACATATTGCACAAGAGCCAAGCAGGGCTTATTCGCCAGGATAACCCGATAACACAGACACAGACCCCGTCTTAGGGTTCAGCTTTAGCTTTGGGTCGGGTCGTTCAACTGAAGAGGAGTCAAAGCGCCGCCGTTCCACCTTTTTTTTTGTTGTCTTTATTTGTTTTTTTTTTTTTTTTGTTAGCTAATGATCACTAGGTGAAGCCAAGATCACGCAATAATGATTAGAGCTTAATTAATCGATGAACTCATTCATGAAAAAAGTTGACTGAGCTTCGTTAAACAGCTCGCGACGTTTTGCAGGAGTTTAATTAAATTTATGTAGATAAAATCTGTGTTTATTGAGGCTAAGTAGATTGCAGCTATTTGCAAAGCATTGAAGATTAAGGCAATGAGAAGTACCTATATATAAAAGTAAATTATTGGCGCTACAAAAGCTCAATTTTAAGGAGCAACTGTGAAGAAGTTCGTTGAAATCTGACAGACTTTAGTTGCAGTTAAAGCGAACTATTTTTTCTTTTGATTAGCAAAGTTCATCATGTGGTTTTATTACAAGAAATCTTGCAGTTTGTCAGGTAAATTAGAGCCACAAACTCAAGAATTTTCAAATTCTACCTAAGCTTCAATAATTTCAATTGTTGTCAAATGTATTCCAAAGGAGTGAGCTTTAAAAAAGATGCGTAAGAAGCGCATTTAGATTTTATGGAAGCTTTTAATTAAAATGCACAAATTTAGCTAACTTGAATTGGGGTAAAAAGTACTTTGACTAAAACAGAATTCTCTCAAATCCACCTTTACTTCCCTCACTCACTTTTTGCCCTTAACTCTACCTCCGCTTAAGCTTGCGTCTATTCTAATTAGGGCAAAGAAATGCACGTTTAGCTGTTGCCTCTCCAAATCTCCTTGGCCCCTTTTCTAACTGTGCGCTGATTGAGCTCTCAGACGCTCGACTCGATGTCGACTCTAATGCCGGTCAGCAGGGCAATCGGGCTGCTGACGTTGATCAACTCAACTCACAGTGGAGACGAAGTTACGAGCTGCTGTCAAGCGCGAACGCATGACGTGACCCCTTGGCTGCCCTCCATAAATTGGCGACAGTTCGTCGAAAAATGTCAGCACGGTGGTCTATATGCGAGTATGTCAATTAAGGGAGCCCAAGAGCTGAGACCCGATGCTCGATGCTCCGATTCCCGATTCCCGATTCCCGACGCTGATTTATGCAATTTGCCAGCGGCTAAAGCGGAATAGCTCCGAATGAGTTGGCGTCGGAGCCACGAAGAGATTTCAAGCGGTGACGGGGCCACTTCCTTCCGTTGTTACAGTTGCCCAAAAAAAAAAAAAAAAAAAAAAAAATGCAGATAAATGCTATACGTATATATTTTTGGACAGTGGAGCCCGCTAATTGGCGGACGTCGTCGCGTTCGGTTCGTGCCCCAAAATATCCAGAGACAGCAAGCAACGAGCGACGACTTGATAATAACTTCTTCAACGAGCGCCATGAAGTGAAATTATTCGGGTAAACATGCACGCTAATTACAAAGCCTCAAACGATCCACAAAAACAAAAAAAAAAAGCACCAAAAAAAAAACCAAAAAAAAAAACCCAGCAACGGCAGCAGCAACAAAAGAAAGGAGAAGAAAAAAATGATATAATATTTTATGAATCAATTCACGAGAGCGCCAAGTGGACCACCGTCGCAGTCGCTGCCAGCGTTTGCCGCTGCGTCAGCGTCGACGCCAGTTTGCAAAGGCGCAGGCACACGAATGTGGCCAAGCGCACAGTGTGACCAGGCCACGCGATGTGTGCGTGAAAGCCTAACACAGTAACCAACTAATATATGACGAATATAACAACAAGTATCACAAAAGTAAAGTAGCTGATGAGACTTGATGAATGCACATTGAATATGTTTGATTATTGATGTTTTGATTTGGGAATTAGTATGGAAAGTATGGAAAGTAAGCAAGGATGGCTTTAAACAAGGATATCTTGTTTAGCACAGTGTAAGTGACTTCTTTTGATCTATTTCACTATTCTTTTTAAGCTAAAATGTCGACATTAATTTTTGGTATATTGCTTAATTATTTTAATGTCATTAAGAATGTTGGTAATATTTTTTTCGCTTTGGCTGGCTACTGTTTAAATCGTCGCCTCTAGTCGAATATTGTGCGCCGTGTTTCGGCGTTTTTGTGACACTGTGCGCAGGCGCAGGCACACGAATATCGCCAACGTCGTCGTGCAGTTAGCGAATGAGCCACTTAAAGAGCCACAAATAATAATAACGACTTTAACGACAAGCACACACAGCAATAATAACCACAACAACAACAACAACAGCAACAGCAACAACAACAAGATCAAGACCTCCTCGCCATCATCTCGCTGGTGCGTCCCCCCCGCTCTCCAGCGGCCCCCCCGCTCGGCTCCTAAATATTGCTGGTGTACCGCCTCTGTCCAGCGCACAGTTGGAGCCACACAACATGCTGCAGGGTCTCACTGCCAGCACTCGGGGGGAGCGGGGAGCGCAGTCAAACAAAGTTGAGGCTTTGCGTCCGCCCGCTTATGACTGAAGTACGCTTTTTTTTTCTCTTCTTCTCCTTAGTTCGTCTTGTGGCGATGTTTGTGTTGTTGTTTTTGATTATGACGAGAGGAGGCTCAGCGTCATCATAATGATGGTCATGATGGAGCTGGAGATGGGACTGAGGCCGCGCCTTAACAAGCTTAAACGAACAGGTTTATTATGATATGGTCAGAGCAATCGACGCGGTGGCCACCGTGCAGTGCCTCTCAAACTGTAACGCCAAAACAGCGCCAAAACGAAACCCTTGCGAAACTCCATGACTCACTCACAGTTCTGGGGCCACCAAAAAAAAAAAAAAGAAAAAAAAATCGTGCAACTGCAACTCGTAATTAAACTGATCGATAGACATTAGCGAGCGACTGTGTGCTGCGATAGCATCGTGATCGTTCGATTCGTAATCGCGTCTGGCGATCTCGAAGCTTTTGTCGCTTTCGCAACTTTTCATTTCTCACACTGATCGGCAGTAAAAGTCGACACAAGAGCTAAAGTCTCTTAATAACAGCAGCTAGAGTTGGTTATAGATGGAAAACGAAACGTTTTCTATGCGATTAAGGGCTTCACTATTATGCCATAGCCAAGTCAGTTATCAGAGCGAGGTGAAGACACGGATATCAATTCAATCTATAAATTAAAGTATACTTTATTTGCCATAGTTTAAGGGGGAATGAAGGAATTGAAGGGAAATTAATTTCCATAGCTGCAGAAATTTATTAACAAATGAATATCGAGAGATATATTTAACTACCCTTCAATAAATATAACAGTAATGTAGAATGATCTTCCTATGTTTTTTAACAGGGAGAATTAATTTCGTTTTGCGCCCAAAAAGTGCAACAATTTGTTGCCTCATAAAACTATTGACATTCCACATAAAATGGCGATAAAAAAAAAAAACGAATGCTCCCGCGTCGCGTCCATTTGGCTGCATATTTGTGCGTAATTACAATTGCAAATGGCAATTGCAAAGAGCAAATACGAGAGTGCCGTTAGAAATGCATGCGTATGTACAAATCGCACGGTTGCATAACTGATTAAACATTGCACCTGCAACTGATACACGGCTGTCAACAAATATTTGCAACTTTGACGCCTACGCAAATCATCGCAAGACCCGCCGGGTAATTGCAACGACAATCTCACACCTCACACACACACGCACACACACACAGAAACACATTCACATATTCACACATTCACACACTATTAAAGGTGGCAAGTGAAGTGTGAGATTTGCATCAATGCCAAAATGGTTGCAAGCCAAATGCAGATGCTTTTTCCTCATTTTTTTTTTTTGAATAGTTTCCAACTGCGTTTCCATCAAAGTGCAACCAAAGCGCGCTCGATGTTTCTTTTGGGAAAGTTGCCGTTGAAAGCCATTAGAAGATATTGTTCTTTCTAATCTCGTAATACGTTTTTTTATGCAGCTCTCGGAAGCTCGCGGAGTTCCATTAGGAGTTTGGCACATGTTAGACATTTCATTTTAATGGTCAATTACCGATGCCAAGTTTTCTTTTTTTTTGTGGTCTAGTCTTTTAAAGAAAATGTCCTAAGCATTTCGTTTCAATCACTACGCTCGCTTTGGGCAACTTATTTAACACTCGTGCGCCGCAGTTGCAAACTGCAAACTCGATGTTTGTTTAATGGTTTCCTTTTTCGTTTCCCCGGGCCATGTGTGGGCCTTTAAGTGTCGTAAAAGGAGTCGCATAAAAACCAAAAACAAAAACGAAAAAGCCAAAAGGCCAGACATTAGCTAGTACGAGTATTTAACTAGCTGGCTAAATGGCGCGCTAACTGACTGACTAACTGACGCTGGCTGGCTGGTTGACTGCGTGGCGTGTCTGATAATCAAAGCGATCATCTCTTTTTTGTTGTCGTTGTTGCTGCTGTGTTTTGGCCAACGTCGTCGTCGTCGTCGTCGTCGTCGCACTTAAAATCTTTCGGCCATAAAAATCTCATTCATTTGCCGTCGTCGACGAGCTGCGTCCAGTTCTCGAGTTGGTTTCTCTAACGTCGCCACGTCTCGATAGACTCATCACATCCGCGCGTAATAAAAAGCACGCACGCACCGTCGACACCACCGCACACAAAACGATGGCGAGACGAGAGGGGCGAGGAGAGAGGAGAGAGGGAGAGAGGCGACCGACTTCGCATGAATGAAATCAAAATTGGGCTGGAGGCTAAAGGTGCAGCATCCGTTCATCGTTTTCGGTCATCATCATCTAATCAAAATCAACGATCATGCGGACATCGCCGCGTTGAAAGAACCCCCGCCCCCCATCCCTTCCCCGCCCCTTCAAAATGGGCAACATCACGCTGTCTCGCTGTCGTGTAGGTCGCGCATTTCCCCCTCAAAATTGGTTGCGTGTTTGGTCATTTGTAACACCTAACGGTTGATTTGTATAATCTTTTATTTGAAACATTATAATTAACATAAGCTGCTGCCGTGTGTCTCGATTCGCTTAATCGATACCCATTGATTGGACGCACAATTTGGCACAGACTGCGCTGACAATCGAGAAAAGCTATTTCGGGAAATTACCATACATAATTGTGGATCTGTCGAGATTTGCATATAGATTTCTGATGGCATTTGTATGAGGTGTTACTAATACTATTGCGATGCAGCTGTGTTTGTTGCACTAACAACAGGTAATCATCGCTGCATGAAGACAGTTTGAGCAGTAGATGAGAAATATAGATGCAGTCAAGAATGTTGCAATTTGCTGAATGCTATCAAGAGATTGAGAAAGTCACATTCTGAGAGATTAGATATTAGAAATGCTGTGACATGGAGATTGAAGAGGTTGGCAAATACTATTTTATTTACTTCCCTAAATAGTCTTCTTAAGCTCGACAATAATTCAACTCTTGTGCCTAGCTGCAATAAAGCAACTAACAAATAGCTGCAATCGATAAAAGTAAAGTTTCTTTATTAACTTTTGTTGCAATTTTGAGAGCTTTCTATATGTTGTCAGCTTTTATTTGCATTTGAAAATTGTAAATACTTATTACGATAGTTTCGTTAGGCTTCAATCATCGATCGTACGACAAATGGAATGGAATGGAAACGACGATAATCTATGCATATAGACTAAATAGTCTTCTTAAGCTCGACAATAATTCAACTCTTGTGCCTAGCTGCAATAAAGCAACTAACAAATAGCTGCAATCGATAAATGCAAAGTATGTTTATTAACTTTTGTTGCAATTTTGAGAGCTTTCTATATGTTGTCAGCTTTTATTTGCATTTGAAAATTGTAAATACTTATTACGATAGTTTCGTTAGGCTTCAATCATCGATCGTACGACAAATGGAATGGAATGGAAACGACGATAATCTATGCATATAGACTAAATAGTCTTCTTAAGCTCGACAATAATTCAACTCTTGTGCCTAGCTGCAATAAAGCAACTAACAAATAGCTGCAATCGATAAATGCAAAGTATGTTTATTAACTTTTGTTGCAATTTTGAGAGCTTTCTATATGTTGTCAGCTTTTATTTGCATTTGAAAATTGTAAATACTTATTACGATAGTTTCGTTAGGCTTCAATCATCGATCGTACGACAAATGGAATGGAATGGAAACGACGTATATTAACCATAAGATGAGAGGGTAAAACTCTTCGCCCCTCTCACTGTCCACTGTCCACTGACTGCGAAGACCACCCAAGAAATTGTCTGGATTATGAATCGAACGGCGGCTCAACACCCTCAAACCACGACGAGAAGGAAAATTGTCAACATTGGCAACTGTTGTTGACCCGAGCGACGAATTTGTGCAATGTCCAGTGGCGGCATGAGGCAAGCAAGCAAACTACCAACTTGCAACCAAAGACAATTGCAATGGCGCTGCACTTAGAGTTGGAGTTGGAGACGGGAAAACGGCAATGTTTTGGATTTTTGCTTTTCTTTTTGCTTTTTGTTTGTTGTTTTTGGCGTGCCGAGAGCCGAAAGCCGATAGCCGAGACTAGAGACTGGAGACTTGAGACTCGAGATGCTGATGGAGGCGGCTGCCCACCCACGCCGACAACGGGGCGTATGAAAAACAATTTTCGAGCGGGTTTCGTTGCGCTGCGCGAAGGGGACAAAAGCAGAAATCATTGTTGCTGTTGTTGTTGCTGCTGCTGTTGTCTTTCAACATTTTTTTGTGACTTGTTGTGATTATGGCGGGCCGCCGTCATCATCGTCAACGTCGTCCGCCCGTTCGTTGATTTCATAATCTCTTCCGTTGCCATTTGCTGTAGCCGTTCGCTGTTCGCTGTTCGCTGTTCGCTGCTCGTTCGTTGTTGTAGATTTGTGGGTGACCGCGCACTCTCTAAAAACGTCAATCACTCAATTAAACTTAATTATAATTGCGAAGCGATGATGGCGGGCGGGCAGTTTGTTGAATAAATTCGAAAGAAGACAACAAAATAGAAAGAAAAAACAACAAAAACAACCCATGGCTTTGGCCGAGGGGGATCGTGTCGGGCAGCAAAGCACAGCGCGCGACAGGGAGAGGGAGGGAGGTGGGGAGGTGGGGTAAAGGGGGATGATGATGCTGGTGGGGGACTAAGGGATAAGTCGAGAGGGTGAGCGCAGCTGGCAGATCGACTTTGCGCCGCGACTTCCAGCACTTGGTCAGCTAGTGTTTGTATCTGTGTGTGTGTGTGTGATTGTTGTGTGTGTGTGTGCTGTGCTGCTCCCGCTTATTATTATTGCTCGTTCAGATTTCAAGAAATTCGCAGAAAATTGTAAATGCACGACAAACGTTGGCGACGCCGGGGCAAATAAACCAGCAACGTCACCACCAGCACCACCATCAGCACCCCACCACTTTGGTGGTTTCAAATTTTGCTTGCGTTGTCTGCTGGCTGTCTTTCGACTTTTTCCTGCCGTTTGCTTGCTTTGATTGCCAGGCCTGAGAAAAGCGCGACAGATGGATTGAGAAGAGAGTGAAAGAGTGAGAGAGTGAGAGAGCTGCGCTTACATGATGTTGTCGCGTTATGCAAAATACTCCTACTCCCGACTGCCTGCACTCCCCCTTCCCTCTCTCGTACGCCCCCAAACCCCCCCGCTGCAGCACAGTCTGCTGTTGTTGTTTGCTGTGTTGCTGCTGTGGCTGCGGCTGCGGCTGCGGCTGTTGCGCCCACCCAGAAGACAAGCGAATGGCCAGTGGCCACGTCGATCGTTGAATGTCGAACGAGACGAGACGAGACAAGACGAGCGTCGCGGCTAGAGATGGACGCATGCTCAGTCATAGTGACTGCAACGACACGGGCAAGCACGAATTATTTATGGCTTAAGAATGCATAGCTAGTGTAGAGTTATTCTAAAGCGGTCTAGAGTTATTGCCGAGCATTTAAGCACTGTGTAGCTGCGTTCTATTGTCGCTGTGGGGACAAGAGTATTTGTAGAGAAGTGTAGAGTTGATCACAAAAGTGTGTAGAGCTGATAATAAGAAGGTTAAAGATAAATTGTGTGAATGCCAAGCTTATCCCGGACTAAAAGGCAAATGTGGCACTTTTGTAGAGTTGTGTAGAGATGTGTATAGTTGGTGAAAAGTAAACAAAAGTTGTGTTGCGTGAATGCTGCGCTTAGTATAACAGTTCATACCTCTTACAGCGGAGTGTAGAGTTGTGTAGAGTTTGTATGGTGTAGTATATGGCTGAGTTTCATTGATACTGCGCATAGTGAAGTCAGTTATGCAAATGTAGAACACTTATATCAAAGTGTAGAGTTGTGTAGAGATGTGTAGAGTTGTGTAGAGTTGTGTAGAGTTGTGTAGAGATGTGTAGAGTTGTGTAGAGATGTGTAGAGATGTGTAGAGTTGTGTAGAGTTGTGTAGAGATGTGTTGAGATGTGTAGAGTTGTGTAGAGATGTGTAGAGAGGTGTAGAGTTTTATAAGGCTATGCCAAGTCGACGTTTACCCTACTTGGCCGTTGAGTTAGTGTAGAGAAGTGTAGAGTTGGCCTACAAAAGTGTAGAGCTTGTAGAGCATAGTGTACAGACTAGTAGACTTGAAGGAATGAACATTAACGGCTTATATTGTTAAGTGTAGAGATGTGCAAAGTTTTGTAGAGTTTGTATAAATCAGTGTATTGTATTTGGAGACTTTGCTCATGATTATGCAGAGTAGAAAAGTGTAGAATTAGCGCTGTCTAGAGTTATAGTTACATTGTGTAGAGTTGGCAATAACCGAGAAGAACCAAGTGTAGAGTTGACATCAGCAGTAAGTGAGTAAAGAGTTCTCACAGCGCTGAAACACACACGAAACGAGACCATCGCTAGTCGATCCCACAGACGACGGTTGGGAGCGTTAAGCGTCTCAGCGGTCGCAACGGTCGCAACGGTCTCGACGGTCTCGACGGGTACTTTCACCTAAACGACAGACGAAGCGTAACCCTCGGGGTCTACGCTTGAAGATCTTTCACACACTGTGACAAAATGCCCCCAATAAGCCCCAGAGGAGGGAGGAGGCGTGTCCAGCGAAGGGGGGAGGTTGGATTAGTAGCGAAGTAGGGGTACAACGCACTTGCACAACAATTGCATTGTCGTCTCTTGTGGAGGGTTCGCATGAAACTCTCCAACTGGCCCATTATGTAAAGCGGCAACAACGCAACGTGTGGGCGTCAACTGCATCCAACCACTAGACCGAGCAGGGACAAAGTGGACGAGGTGGACAAAAGTGAGCAAAGTGGACAGACAGCGGACAGCGGACAACCGAGAGGCAGACAGAGAGACAGACAGCAATGGACAGCAGCGACAAAGCGACAGAGCGACCATTCGAGCGATGAGATGCGTTCAACGTTGTCACATATTTTTACGCTTTTGCGATTTGTACCAAGAAATAAATAGAAACTGTTGTTGCTCTGGTTATGCGAGGAGGTATCTAATTAGGGGGCGGCTTTGTTGTCGGTTCGCCGGTTCGTTGACAAACTGTTGGGCAATTTGTAACTGGGATTTCGAAATTGGAAGCACAATTGCAATTGCCATGCTAAATGCTAGGGCCAAAAAGGGGACCATCAACAAAAGGAGCCACAAACCCACACGCAAGGCGACGCGACCAACGAGCGAAGGAAGCAGCCAAGGAACTGACTACAACAACTGGCAATCAACACAGATTCAACTCGAGAAGCCGTTAAGTGTATAAACAACAACAACAACATGTCATTGCTGTACTAAAATTCTTTAAACAGAAGACAATTAGTTCACATGCCCTAACTGAAATTATAGATTAATTTTATTGCTGTTACACAACGCAGAAGAAGTGGATTCCAACAAGTAATAATACTATATAGAAGTGACAAAGTGGCACTGAAAATTAGTTGTCAACTGCTATAAAGCATATCTAAAATTGCATAGAAATAATAGTGAATTCGATGGCAATATTTTGATGTGAAATAGCAAACGATAAATATGTTTGAAGATGGATTCAATGTGCTGTAAGAATTATGCTGCAGGCTCAGTACGAATATCCAATTATTAGAGATATTCATTTGGTGACATTCGCCTCGCTTTGAATGTGAATGCTGCACTTAGCCAATATTGCGCATTATTTTCACTCCCATTTGTTAGTTAATTTCCCAATTTGGAATCTGCCAAAAAAGAATCTGTGGATGTTATGCGTCATTGGACAGGGGCAGGGGCAGGGGCAGGGGCAGAGGCTGGGACAGGGGCAAGAGCTCTGGGCTCTGTTGTTATTATCATTGCCGGCCTCGTTGGCACTGCTGCAATCGACGCAGCTGTCGACTTCGCAATGCAACCACAATGTTGTTGAACTTTTTGGGAATGCAGTGCGAGTATTTTGGAATTGAGATATATTGAGTTTGATTATACTCTACATGCCACATGTCCAGGAGTGGGGGGTAGTAGAGGGAGTTCCATGTGCAATGGGGGTGTGTGCAGAGAGAGGGAGAGAGATGGTTAACGGTTTTCAGTTTCTGAAATGCAGTCAAGTACATTTAATTGCTGCAAGCCCTCAATTTTAATTCGTAGCAAAATCCATTTTCTTTTCCTATTTTCCTTTCTATGTTATTTTTTTTTTCTTTTTACTCCTCTCTGCTCTGTTTGCTTTATGTTCTCACTGCGTTTGTGTGTGTGTGTGTGTGTGTGTTTGTCTATTTTCAATTCTGCAGCAAATGTTCTCAATTTCATTGATTTCAATTGTTGCATTGCGAAAAACTATCGATTACAATGCGATGCGATGCGATGCGAACAAAAGAGCGAATCAGCAGCAGCGATAATACCACTAAAGAGAGTGAGAGAAATAGAAACCGAGTGCGGGGCAGGGGAGGGGGAAGGTTGTGCGGGCGTACTTAACAGATTGCCGTCCGTTGACAACAATGGGCCAAATCGTTTAGGGCCATTAAATGCGTCGACTACCTGAAATCAGATCGTTTCTCTCGGTCTCTCAACGCTCGCCACTCGCCTCACTCCCCTGCATGCTGCATGCTGCATTCTGTGTGACCTCAACGCTCTGCCTACCGCCCCCGCCCCCCCCCCCCCCAAAAAAAAAAGAAAGAAAGAAATAGATTCGCATTTGAATTGGGTAATCGATATCTGCATTCGCCGTCGGCAGGTGGCGCTACAGTGCTGCCGTTGATCGCTACTTGCCTCAATTGCTGCTCACCCACATGTGGCGTTCCCTGCGCTGCCCTCCGCCCTCGCCGGCAAACGTCGCGTCAGCCTCCGCCCTCGGGTTGTTTGGGCACTTTACGCGTAATTGCCGCACATCGTGAACGTCAACGGCAACGACAACTTTGTTGCTGTTGTTCGTCTTTGCGTTGTTAGTTTTCATTGTTGCTGCTGTCGGTGTCGGGAGCCATTCATCAAAGTACATCGATTGGCATTGGGCGGCCGTCTGTTGAACAAGACCTATTATTTGTAGGTCATAAATTTTATTGCTCAACTGCCGTTGCTGCAATTAAATCTCAATGGCTGATGGCACACACACACACACACACACACTGCACCGCAGCGGCATCTTTGTCATTTGCTCTCAACTCAACGCACACACACACACACAGAAATCGTTTAGATTGTTTCAGCTAGTTTCGAGACAGGCAGACAGACAGACATAAATTTAAACGACTTACCCTCACAGCAGGACGCCTCTTGGCCGCCCTCCCCCCCTCTTGAGAGTGCCAATATTGTGACATTATTTGCACCCAAAATGCTGGCCAGAAAGGCAGCCGCCTAATGAGCCAATTGCAACTGCACGTTTTGTGCCATTCGCGATCGATTCATCAGCTGATTGTAATCTGCGCGTCTAGTTGGCTGCCAACTGCGGCAACTCCGTTAACAGGGCCTTATCAGCGTGTCTGCCGTCGCCCGCCATTAGCCACAAATGTCGCTCAGTTATCGCCGCAGGGCATCGCATCGAAGCGCTCTCAAATCTCACTCTCTATAGCGATAGATAGATTCTATTTCTGTAAATATCTATTTCTATATCTACATGAACATAATATAAGCATATCTATATATATATAAATATCTATTTCTATATCTACATGAACATAATATAGACATATCTATATATATTTTTGTTCTTTCTTTTTCTTTGCAAACCTTCTCATTTATTGCTGAAATATTTTGCTCCTTTGACAAGTTGAAAACGTCAAAATAAATGAGCTTTTTTTGTTTGTGCGAACGAGTCAAAGGTCAACTGCTGCAATTAATAGGATTTTCAGCTTAAATTCACGAGCTGAGCAAGCGTAGGCGTTCAGCATGCAGAGTAGAGACTCGTTGCAGCTGGGAAAGGGAAATGGGGGCGGGGGCCAGAGGGGACAAAGGGAAAGAAGGGAAGCGTCTGCGTCTCGAGTTGTCAATGGCTGAACGTGGGCAGCGCTGAAGTCGCAACGTCGCAACGCCGCAATTTACGCAGAATGGTCAAAGCCATTTCGAGTGGCAGCCGCCGTTGGCGATGGCAGCCCAGAGCCCAGAGACTGCCACCGGGCATTTGCAGTGGCTGTGGCCGTGGCAGGGCTTGTGGCATGCCATACCACACCCAGGCTAATAAACGTCAAGCGGCAGCCACATTTTCCCACAGGCGCCGGCAACCGGCGCTTGGCTAAATGAGCTACGTGTCGCCATCAGGTGGTTGTGGCAGTTGCAGCTTCGCGTTGTTGCAACTGCCGCTGGATGGCTGGCGGGGAACTGGGGGACGAGACCCGCAGCAATCTGCAACAATCTGCGGCAGTGGAGGCAGCAAACACACTCGAGGACACAGAGCTTAGACAAAGTCAACCCTTTGATAAAAAATCAAAATCTCGGGTCGTCGTCGTCGTCGTCGTCGTCTGCGATTCTATTAGCAATTCCATTGAAATCGAGTCGCATCTCTCTAAATGTGAAACCGTTATGAGGGAGAGTCGAGTCTGTTGCTGCTGTTGCTGCTGTTGTTGTCGGTGTTGGAGCTAGTCAGTGGAGCCTCAAAGCATCAAAGGGCAGCGCCACTTGGCGGTCGTTCCGAGCCGTCAGAGAGTTGTGCGCTTCAGCGAAAACAGTAGCGCCGCCTTCGAAACGTCACTTGCGACAAGCCAACAACAACAACAGCAACAGCAACAACAGCGAAATGCGAAAGTTCAAAGCCTAATGCGAAAAATTCGCAGAAATCTGTCATCGCCTTGTCAACGCGGCGTCATCAGCAGGAAGCTGAGACCCCTGAGAGTGAGGACGAGAACGAGAGATAGAGTTAGCTGTCTGCTGCTGTGCTGTGTGTGTGTGTGTGTGTCTCGGTGTGTGTGTGTGAGCTGCCCTCAGTCTCAGCCAAGTGTGGCAGCTATCTCCACGATTGGACACGAGGACACATCGCATGTGCCACATCGCGAGACAAGCAAAAATATTGTTCCATCAAAAATCAGTGCCACGTCGGCGATCATATCAAAAGCAGCGCAAATTTCCTGCCACTGCCACAACAGCATTTGCCACACAACGATAAGCGGCTGGCAGTCGTGGGGGCGTGGGAGGAACGCTGCTGGCGACAGGACGCTGCCACCAGCCGCTGCAATTGACTGCGAATCTGATGCCTGAATCTGCAACTCGTCTGTGACATCAACTGGCGTCTATCAAAGTGTGCAAACGAGCCAAAGAAATGAAAACAAAAGCATGCAATCTGGGCATATCATGTGGCATATATACTCTTTCTTTTTTTTCTGTATTTTTTCTGTATTTTTTCTGTATTTTTTCTGTATTTTTTGCTGCTTTCTACTGCGCTTTGTGGGCAGCTCAATGTGCTTTTGCTTTTTAGCAGCTGCTCTTTTGATGGAAATTACATTTTACTGCAAGTATTTTATTCGTTTTGTATATTTTTCGATATGCTTATTATCATTTTCCACTACTGACGACGTTCGTAAGTTTTCCCTATTTCAAATGTTTCTGGACAATTTGGTATCAATCGTTTTTGCTGTTGGTTTTTTGTTAAAAGCAGTTCACTACTTTTCTTTACTTCATTCAATCACTATTTATTTCTGTGTTAGGATTTATGCACTTCAGTATTTTCCTATTTTGCTTTATTCTTCATTATTATTTTTGTATATTATGCTTTTCTTATAGTCTTAATCCTGCACTCTGTATGCTTTCTGTTTCATTTCATCTACACACTTTCAGCTTTCTTTAATGCATAGTCAAGGGCTAGTAACTTTATGTTTACTTTCTTTATTTCCAATACTTTCTCTCCTTTTTTTTCAATACATATATTTCCTCACACTCTGCTAAAGTCTCTGCGATTTGCTGCGCCAAATAGAGCATGTTCGCTTCGATGTCCTGGCGCATTGACAACTGTTTTTCATTCGCTCGCTCTCTCCCGTTGCCTTTGACATATTGTCAGAATGTTGTTCTTGTCGTTGTCGTTATTTTTGTTGTTGTTGCTGTTTCTGTTAAGATATTTGCCGTTTGTCAGTTGTCGATGTCGCGGCCTGTTGCATGTCATTTGAACGTCGCCCGCCAACCGCTCGGCGCTATTAAACTTCAAAAGCCCAACTGGCAACTGGGCGCAGAGCATTTAACGCCAAATTCCTGCAGCGCACAACACAACACAACACAACAGAACACAACACAATAAAAGGCAGGTAGACAGTTCAAGAAGCTGCCTGCGCCGGACTCAAGAATTTTAGAGAATGCCACAAATTGTTGTCGTTAGATTTTTGTGCGCTTAATTGCCGCAATTAGCGTGGGGCACTTTGTAGTGATGCCACGCTGCAAGTGCAAATGGCCTGGCAAATTTATGGCAATTCTTTTGGCGTTCAAATGAAAGCGAAATGAGATTCCCACTTTCCGCCCTTCCCCCGACCCACCCCAACAAAAACGAATTCGGGGCGCCGCCAAAAGTCGGTGAGTTGAAAGCAAACAGCTATTAATGCTGGCAAGTGAATGCATTCAAAAGCACTCATCTGCCGAACTCAATTGACCAGTAAATACAGTTCACAAATGCGAATGCTCGCATTATGCATGTGAATCCATTAATTAAAAGTCTTAAGAAGCTCACTCTCAACGCAAATTTGGGCTAATTAGAAGTTTGCAGAGAAGTGAATAAATTCACCCACAGCTGTCAATGAATCGTTTGCATTTTGTAAGCAGCATTCTATTAATAATATGCAAAACAAATGGCGAGAATTAATGTCTACAAGCTCATTTAGTCATTAACTGATGTGAATACTTGAATCAAGACAGATTGGAAGAGATTTGCAAAGGAAACACCTTCTGTGTAAATATGGCTTGAAAGGGGATTAGATTATTAGAAGAGAATGTCTAAATATTAAATGAGTAGCCTTCGTAGTTTATTACTCAAAACTCACTCCTGGTTTATCAAAACATATCTCTGATTTTATCAGCATCACAAATGAATCTATTTTTTGTTTATGACTCAAAACTCACTTATGATGAACCTCTTAGCATTATGACAAGTGAATATCTTTAAAAACAATTATCACAGAATTTTAATCGGTCACAAAATGATTAATTTTTTATACTTTGTGAATTCTGCTAATGAATAAATTCACTATGATTTACAGAAAGCTGTTAAATTAGTAAAGTTGTGCTAAATATTATTTTGTTTCGATTACATTGTGTTTAGCATTTCACTTTAACAATAATAATAATTAAGAAGCTTTCAAAACCGATGCCAACATTAAATAGCAATCGCAGTAAATGAAATGAGCAAACAGTTATTTTAGGAAATAAATGCACTCAATATGCAAACTGAATGCAATTTCTAATTCGATGTATTGACTCATTTTATTGATATCGCCTGAGAGAGTGCTAAAAGAGGTGTTTTATGGCCGGCATCAAATGAAACGAGCTGCTGCACTGCGAGAATGTTTTTGAATGCACTCGCTCTTTACTTCCGCCCGAGTGGCGCATGAGATGTGAGTGGATTCGGTTTGGCCGCAAATTGAAAGCGCAGCCTCGCAATTCACACGAGTGCCAAATGATTCCGGCCCAGAACCGTTCACTGCCAACTGACGCTGTCAATAAAATTTGCGTCTGGCGCTGATTTGGTCTCGGCCCAAAAAAAAGCAAAGAAAACAAAAGCAAAAAGCTAGAGGGGAGCGTTAAGGGGAGGGGGGAGTCGGGGGGGGGGGGGGCAATGAGGTGCGCCTGTCGTGGCTGATCAAAATCAATGCGCCATGGAATTGCGAATCAATTGCGGGTCGCAGGCCTTTTGGGGTCCCCCCCTCCCGCTCTCCCCCCAAAACGGTATCAGGCAGCACATGCAACACGGAAGGGGCAGGCACGCCGTAAGCAGTAACTTGCAGTCCACAGTCGACAGTCTGTTTGGCAGTTGGCAGTTGCTGAGTTGCCTGATGTTAAACAGTCGTCGATCAAAGACAAAATCCCGGCACGCCACAGATCCGGCCAGATCCTGTGACTGAGACAATGAGCAGACTAGGAAGGGGCAAAAAGCAGGAGAGGCGAAGAGGAGCAGGAGACTGGAGCAGCAGCAGCGGCAGCGGCAGCGGCTGTTGAAGATCCCCGATGAAGACGACGTTTTGCTTTTTTGGCGACACTGACAAGCCGCTTGACAGCAGCGCACACAACTACAAACAAGATGCAAAAAACACAAATGCGAATCGCGAATCGCGAATGTGAATGTGAATGTGAGTACACTCGTACATATATGAATGTATTCAAATCGAGCCACTGAGCCACCGAACCACCGAGCAACGCAGATCAGCGACAGGCGATTGTTGTTGCCTCAGCATGGCTCAGTTTTGGCTCAGTTGCCTGCCGCCTCACGTTTCTCGTCGTGGCGCTTGCAACTTGATCGATGAATGGGCATTCGCTTGGTTAGCCGTGGCTGCTTGGCTGCTTGGCTGGATCGCTGACTGGCCCAGGGACACGCGGCGCCGCTGCCGTTGCGAATTCAAGCGCCGCTTTTGAGTTGGGCTCACACAATGCCCCCGACTCAGGTCCTCGCCTTGTGCTCCTCCTCCCCATCCTTCCTACTTCTTGTGCCTCGCTCCGTTCGTTCGGCTGCTCGCAGTCAGACACAGTCACTGAATCGATCTCGAGTCTGCGCGTTGCTCTGCTCTGGTCTCGTTTCGTTTCGTTTCTTTTCATTTCCAATTTTTTTTTTTCTACTCTTTTTTTTTTTTTTGATTTCTTCTGCTTAAGCGGAGATTAAGCTGTGCCAACTGCACTTATGCGCTACCTTAACTAACTAACTAATTTAGACTTGGGATTATTCATATTATGCTCTAACACCACAAGTTCTTCTAAAGCAACTTTTGGCAGTTGAAAACTATTCAACTTGTTTGCAATTGCACAATATATTTTTACAGCCATCACGCTTTAAGCATCAGCTCTATAAAAATTGCTAATAATTTGGAAACATTTGAAGTGATTACAACAGTTAGTTTTTTCAATACTAAAAGTCATTTCTCTTGTCCAAAAGAAAGCAGGAAATATTTTACGATCTCTTCTACATAAAACAAAATGTATATACGAGAATTCTTTACACAAATTATACAATAATTTCCGAAAAAGTCTTCAAATGTAAGTTTTTACAAAATTTTATAGATATTTCAGTGAAATGCGATGGTTTCAAAGATTATGTGCTTACTAATTTCCCCTTAAACGAAGCAGACAAAATATTTGATTCGAAGTCAGTCACTAACAAACAAAACTGGTGGAATATGAAAACCTTTGGAAAAACAAAACGTATGCAAACAAAATGTTTAATTAATTACGAGCATAGGAAAAACTATTTGAATTAAGTGAAGGCAAGGTGGAATGTGTTTCCGCTAACAAACGAAGCCTAATCACTTGGCATAATAAAGCAACTGCTTAGAACAAGAATACAAAAAAAAAAACGAAAAATAAGAAGGGTTATGGCTGGTGAAAAATTGATAGACAGAGCTAAACGGCCCAAGGGATAATATCATATATTATGTGTAAAGAGGATAAACCTGATAACATTTAATTAAGCTGATGGTAATCTACGCGTAGCTAAATGATATTGCTGTCATAATTAAGGCAAGGCGAGCAGCAGCAAAAGAGAGGGAGAAAGACAGAGAGAGAGACGAAGAGAGTCATTGAATGAGTGCAGCGCATTACAGTTTGATGGTTGGCTCAAACCCTTCTTCTCTCATTTTTTTTGTTCTGGGCCCAAATGAAATGCAAGGCAGAGTCATGTCCACTTTGTTTGCCTCCAAATGACAGCTGATTGCTCTCGGTCGCGCTGACTTGCCACCGGTGGCAGGGGGAAAAGAATCGCGACTTGCGCTTGTTGTTTTGGGGTCTCTCGCTGTGTTTCGGTTTCGGTTTCGGTTATTTTGGTCTGCGGAAAGGTTCTCAGGTTTTGTGTACGCCGGCGCCTTTAATTGGCATTTGAATGATGTGCACACGCCGCTTATACCCCGCCCCACCCCCCGTACTCACCTCCGAGGGCGAGCGAGCGAGATAGAGCGAGCGTTTCGCTTATCACTTTGCTGAGAGAGCGCGTTCAACGGCTCAGCGCCTAGCTGAACAGCCGAAGAACAGCCGAACAGTCGAACTGCGCAGCGACGCCGCGCTTGCTTATCAAACTTGTCGATCGGCTGCGACGGCAACGGCGACGGCGACGGCGACGGCAACCGCGACTGCGATGGCTGTGTGCGCTTATCTGATGCTCGTTTTGGATAAACGCATCATTATTACTGTCGCCGGGCGAGCAGCCGAATGGGCAGCCGAGCAGCCGAACAGCCGAATAGCCGAACGCTCGAATGGCCCGGCAGCGACGCCGGCAGCGCCCAAAGCGAATGAAGGAAGGGTTAAAGCAACAACCACAAAGCAGCGGAACAGTCGGTGGTCTCTTGTTGTTGTTGTTGCTGTTGTTTGCTTGTTGTTGTTGCTGCTGTTTGCTTGTTGTCATTATCAAGCGATCTCAATCGCTGCTAATTAATTTCTAGGCTATTTAAGTTAATTTACATACTAAACAAATGCTCGGCACATGCAGCAGCCTAAGCCGACAGCGGCAGCAGCTGCGCTCGACTCTCGCCCCCTCCCCCCGTTGCCCACCAAACGCACTTTGTGCGTAGGCGTCGACGTCGACGCCGACGATCACACTGTTCTTGTTGTACTTGTGGTTGCTGCTGCTGCTGCTGCTGCTGTTGACGTCGACAGTTGTCAGTTGTCAGTTGCGACTGCGCTTAATTTTCGTTAATTAAAGCAAATGTCTGCTCAAGGCTACGCACAGTGGGCAAAGGCGCAACTCAACTGGAAGGGTGTCCATGTGCTAGTGTGTGTGTGTGTGTGTGTGTGTGTGGGCGACTGTCCAAAGTGGCGGAAAAGCGTTGCAATTGACGGCAGCAACGACGTCGACATTTGATTTCCGCGTCATTAAACAGGCGCAGTCCAAATGGTTGCTTCACTTTTTGGGCTGCGTTATTTCCCCTGTTATTCGACGGCACCAGCAACAACAGCAAATAAGAGCAGCAACTAATAATTTTACAAATTTGACTTTCCCATCTTCAGCCACTGAAACCTTTTCTTCGATTTCAGCTACAACTCACAGAAATTCATTATATCAACACCTTTATGACAAAAGTTTTTCTTATTGTTAATTTGCAGAGCATGCTAAAAACTTCTCTTTGATTTGCAGATTTTAATTGCTTTATTGTTTCGGTTTTCATGTCTACCATCTGCAAAGTTTTCGTAGAGTCAAACTGCAATTCCTGGCTTCAATTATTTGGTTTTATAAAGTTGGTACTTATTGCCCACACTAGACCTGCACTATTTATACTTTTACTATTCCGCTGCAGGCTTCAAACTACTCTAAACTTAACTAAAACGTTCCCAAATATTGCTATTACTTTTCCAGTAATAACGACGGTTTCTACTATCTCCACTTCTAGGCGATTACTATTATTGCTTCTAACCACTTTAACTTCACGTAGTTTTTACTTCCATTTCTACTGCTCAAAAGTTGTAAACCATTTGAAATGTAACTAATTAAATGAATTGTAATTATTTGCTTAGATGTTGGCATTCAACATGCGCTGAAAATAGAAAACTTATGCCGGATTTAAGTTAATTGCTTACCAACTGAAATATCTAAAATCCTCATTTGGAGAAACATATTTCGAATGAATTATGGCAAAATTAGCAAATTTGTGTGTATAGATAAATGCTCGATTCCATCAATGAGTCGCACACATTTGGCAGCGAACGTCGACTCGTAAAATGGCTGCAAAAGGCACCTTGCCCACATTCCTCAATTGAACTGTGACCAGTCGTAAGTTCATGAGTTCACAGAGTGAACAATTGTTGCCGACATTTGCATATGCGCCAGCACTTTGCCCCATCAATTGTGTGGCACTTTGTCTAGCGCTCTGTCTGTGTGTGTGTGTGTGTGTGTGTGTGTGTGTGGCACAAAGTAGTTGCCACACCAGCAACTAATGCGATCGTATCTAATAGACTGTGTGTCTGGAGCGGACTCCAAAACCCGTTGAGTATTATTCATTTTGAAGGCGGGGTGGGCGAATGTTATGCGCTGTTCGATTGTGTCGCAGTTCGTTTCTTATGCGCGACGTTTGCGATAAAAACTTAATAAATAAATTGACTTTATGGTTATGGCGCGACGCCGAGATACACGCCGAGACATTGAGATACATTTCGGAGTTGTGCTCGAGATACACAGCAAGCAAAGTGCCATGCGTTACACTTACAGCTTACATTATGTGAGTGTTCAGTGTGTGTGCGTGTGTGTGTGTGTGTGTGTGTGTGTGTGTGTGCTCATCCTGACGCTGTTGTCCCTTTTGTGTTTGCCACAAATAAAACCATAAATAAAACGCAAACGGCGGCCCAGGCGCAAAATGTATTCATGAGTAATTGTCACGCTGGCTGGGAAAAAAAAAAAAAATCAACTGAACGCAGGGAGTGGAAGGGAGAGAGCAGTGGGCAGAGAGCGGCAGGGGCAGGGGCAGGGGCAGGGGGAGGGTGAGGTGGCGAGGATGCGCGTCTATCCTGTCCGTCGTCCAACGCACACAATTGAAGTGTTTCTGGGCTGATTTTTATTTGCCGTTGTCATTGTCGCCGCCCTGAGTGCCGTCCTTGTTGTTGTTGTCATTGTTGTTGGATGGCTTTTGGCCGATTTTTGGGTGGTTTCGGGCAGCTTGGCGGACGGAAGCTATCGGCTGAGCGGAAGCAACGGCTGCAGTTGGCGTTGCGCCACGTGATCGGAAGGAAGCGCAACTTGCGAATTGATACATCCGATGCAGACACACACAGCATCAACATCAGTAACATCAGCAACATCAGCATCAGATACATTTGCCAACAGATAGCAAGATACTTTTGGATACTCATCAAATTGTCAGCTATTCGGCTATTGCTGTCGTTGACGCTGACTTTACACTTTTAACTATTTTGTGCAGCCACCCCGCTGAATGTTTTTGCCTTTCTTGCTCTACGCACAAATTAGCACGGTTTGAGAGTCACGCGCTACAGTTGCAGCTGCATTGCTTTTGCAGTTATATTTCATGTATATTCGAAAGTTTTTAACTCATCTTAAGTCAGCTGCTAATGCACTTCTAACATTAATGTGATTTATTTACAAATACGTAATAAAATATACATGTATATAGACAGACTATTTATTTTGGCACTTCATTTGTATTTAAATTCAATTTTATATCTTACTTAAATATTACCAATTTTTATCAGAGGCTGCAAATACATTTCAATTTAAACATATAAATCATGATTATAACTATAAATGGATAACTTTATTAAGCATTTGGGTTATTTGTGATGAGTTTCTCCTACCTTAACTTGCATTCTTCTCTAATATTTAGAATTGTTTTCTTTAGTTTTCAGTTTCATTTAAATGTACGAATTTCGTTTGCTATTGCTAATTCTGTATTCATTCAAATGCTCATAACCTGAGCTGTGCAATGTCAATTTGCTTATCACTTTGCTGCTTGTCAGCGACGGCAAACAAATTAGCGCAGTTTGATGGCCACTGTGCTCGCTACAGTTGCGGCTGCATTGGTCAGCGCACTGTTGCTGCGACTGCAACAACGTTTGGCTTATTTGTGTTGCCTCGCTTTTTAAACGTATTTATTTTTTATTTTTATTTCTTACACAAAAAAAAAAAAACCAAAACGAAAAGCAGAAGAAAAAAATTGTTTGACTGGCGCCACTTGAATAACTTGACGACGACGACGGCGACGACGACGACGACGTCGTTGCCGCTTCTCTGGCTGTTGTTGTTGTTGTTGTTGCTGTTGCTGTTGCAGCCTGGGTCCAGCCATGCATTGACTGTTTTGTTGTCTCAAAATAAAGACGATCCAATCCGAAAAAATCGAACGAGTGCACACTTAAATGCAAAAGGACATGAAAAGAACACGACTTAAGGATTGCCTCCTCTTCGGCCTCACAGTATTTTCTTTATTCTTCTGCCTGCTGTTGTTGCTCTTGTTGTTGTTGCTGGCTGCCAACGCGCTTTTGTTTTACTGCATTGTTGTTGCTGTTGTTTGGGGCCGTCGTCGTCGTCGTCGTCGTCGTCGTCGCCGTCGCTGTCGCCGTCGCCGCTTGTCGTTTGATCAGAAGCCGCCGCCACAAAGCTCGCTCGTTGTGTCCAGAGTCTTCAAGTTATGCGCCTCTCTTTCACTCTCTTTCTCTCAGCAGCATCGACGGCGGCGGCTACTTGAGGCGCCACCAGGCGGCGGCGTCGGCAATGTCTATAACACACAGTGAACAACAACTACAGCAGAAGGAACAAAATGCTTCAACGTCGTCGTCTTCGCGTTTTTCGGACTTTGTTTTTTTCTTTGTTTTTTTGTAGCTTTTGCTTTCGCGATTTTTCGCTGTGGCGCTAAGCAGCCAGCAGGCCAATTGGCGTCAGCCTTCATACCTTGAGCCTACACACACACACACACACTCACACACACACCGAGAGCGTGGTGCAGTAAATCAAGCAGCCGCCAAGCAGCAAAAGCAGCAGCAAAAACCTATTCGGTGGTCTCCGCAAACTGGCGGCATTTTTCTTGTTTTCATTTTGGCAATTTATTATATTCATTTTTGTTGTTGTTGCTGTTCGCTTTCTTGTTGTGCTGCGATTATTATTATTATGTTTTATTAGCCCAGCATGCGTGTTTCTGTGGCTACGTGTCTCCCTCTAGCTCTCATGCTCTCTATCTGTGCGTCTGTGTGGCTGTGTGTTTGTGGGTGGCGACTGCCTTCAAAACTGTCAAGCTGCAGCGCATGCCAAACTGTTGTAGGAGGAGTGGCTGCTTTGGCGGCTAAATGTCAGCTTTGAAAGCGCATTAAGCTTTGATTAATCAGCGCATTTACTGCAAATATATTGGCCTTATTACTTTATGTAAACGATATTCACTTGAGAAGCAAGCAAGCACTTAAATCGATTGGTTTATAGCGTGTATAAATCGTAGCAATTGGAAAAGTTTATCTCGCTTTTAATGCTTAGTAATTGACCAAGCAATTCAAGCAGAATAGTAATTACTGCATTATATTTTCTATTATAAAAATGACACAATAATATTTGTATCTTTTATGTTTGCAATGCAATTTAATAAAATTGAAGCAACAGCTAAAAGTATTTAAACTGAATAGTTAAGTGTTATTAATCGTTTACATGAAGACAGTAGGCTAAGTGTCTGATATGTTTATTTAAGTACTAATAAAAAAAATTATTGGCGTCAATGCTTTTTAATTCGAAAGTAAAGCAATGACTATAGGAAACATACATTTTTTCTGGAATAATTTGAGTTTACATTACAGCTTGTGATCCTGCAAACTATGCAAAATTTGTATATGTTTTTTAAGTGTTTCAATATTTAAACTAATTTGGAATAGTTGGCTGTTGAATTTTCAGCAGTAATCACAAATTACAGAGTATCTGACAATCAAACTGTATGAAAATATGTGATTCACTTTCGTTTATTGAGCTCAAAGTGTTAAAATGTCGTGGGAAATATAGAAATTTTCAAGTGACTAGTTGTGTGTTGTAATTACAGGGAATATGTGAATATAGTGAACAAGAAAAAAGCAGTTGCAGCTTCGTCGCCAGGCTGTCAAGTGCTTGCAGCAGCTTTAACTGGGATGACAGTGCTGCTCAAACTGTAGTGTCAACTTGCAGAGCACTTTCAGCAGCTGGCGCTCAAACTGTGCGTCAATTGCCGCCAGGTTGCAATTAGCCGCCTTGCACAGAGGCTAGGCCAAAGCCCCAGCTAAGCGCAGCACGCCACAAGCGGAGCGGGGAGGGTGAGGGGATGGAAAGAGGGGCGGGAAGCAGGAAAGCTAAAGCTGAAGCTGAAGCCAAAGCCAAAGCCCAGAATCAGGTCAAGTGCTGCTCCAAGGCGCAGGCCAAAGTGGTTGAAGATGCTGCTGCAGCAAGTGTGCCCATTAGGCAATGACAACAGCAGCAGCATCAAGTTGCAGCAACAACAACAACAACAACAACAACAATGACAAACAAGCATGACTTGGCTGAAAAGTTTGACAGGCGTTGTTGTTTGGTCGAAAAGCAGAAGGCAACAAGAAGAATGATAAAGCAACGCCCACTTCTGCTTGCCGCATGACAATGCCACGACTCCCCGACGGGGGGAGGGAGGTGGCGATGGGGAAGCAGGTGGGCAGGAGGGCAGGAGGGCAGAAGGAGTTGCTGCTCGCCTGCAGCTTGAAGCACGGAGCCTCGTCACATGTTTACATTCAATTAGAAGTTGCCTGCCCTCTTCTGCTTCGCCTTCTCCTTCTCCTTATCCCTCTGCTTCTGCTGCTGCTTCAGCTTCAGCTTCGTCTTCATTTTCTTTTTTCTTTGCTTGTATTTTTTGTTTTTGGTGCTGCAGCAAAGCCTTTGGCTTGTTTGCCACCAACAGCAGCAGCTGAAAACTGGAGCAGCTGCTGCCACTGGCCACACTCGGCTCCCATCTGCACAAAACTCCAACCACGACTCCGGTGGGTGGCCAAGTGCAATGAACCGCCAATTGAGATATTAGCCGAGTGACAGAGATGGAGCAAGACAGCCGCGCCAGCGACTGGCGGAAAGATCGGACGCGAGAAGAAGGGAAGAGCAGAAAAGCACGAGCGCGAGGCCAGCGTAATTTGCAAGTAAATCGAGATGAAAAGAGCTGTAGCAGCAGCAGAAGACGCAGGGAAAGCCAAGAGAGAGAGAGAGAGAGAGAGCAGAAGTTAATAGAGCAGTTGGCTTGATCGAAATTAGAAATGTCAAAAATATAGCATAATATTCAGAGAATAGAGAAAACAATTGAAATGAGTGGAATATAAAAAAAGAATAGCATATAAAATAGTAAATAAATTAAACAGCGAATGTGGCAGAAATATATAAATATTAAGAGACCGGGAAATGGAAATTTAAATAAAGCAAATGGAAGACAATGGCACGGAAGCTTTGTGAAAATGTAGAAAGAAAATGAAACAGGAAATATTGAAATTAAGGAAAATATATTAAAGGTAAAGAAATTTAAAGTAAATGATAATGAGGAAAATTGTAAAACCATAAGGAGCTAGAAAATACTAAATAGACTCGGTGTGAAGTCAAAAGAAACTTTGAAAAATATGAAGCTGAAGAAACCAAGTCCTTAAAGCAAGCAGCAAGTAAAGTTAGATAGCTTAGCAGCTGGAAGCTAACAGCAGCTTGGAAAATCGACAGCTTTAAGATTATACAGACATTAAGGAATACAAGAAAAAGGACTGCAGCAGCAGCGAGGATATTAAGGAAAACATGCAGCGCAGACAGGTGGCTGAGGCCCAAACACGGCATCGGGAGGAGTGACACAATCAAATGCAATTTGGGCAACACTCATTCATTAACTCGCAAACGCTACTCACACTCACAAACCCACTCACAAACACATATGTATTTAGATTCGCATTTGTATTTGTATTTGCTGCTTTGGTTGAGCTGCAATCTGCAATTGCTTTCAATTTAGTTAGAAGCCAACCAGGCAAACCAACAGCAGATGATCGTCGCGCCCTCCAACTTCTGCTGCCTGCCCCCTTCTGCCACCCCTTGGCTGACGCCGTCGCGTCCGTTTGCTGATGAGATCTGTGTAAGTGGCTCCTCGCTGGTTGGCTGCTTGGCTGCTTGGTTGCTTGGCTCGTTGGCTGCTTGCCTCGCTGCCTTCTTGCCACCGCTTCCGTCTCGTCTACACTTGTTGCTGACCGCTCAAAGTAAAACGTCCAAGACACGAACCACGCCAAAATCGATATGACTCGATTAACGTGGTTTGGACCACGCCGTCGTCGTCGTCGCCGTTGTTGTTGTTGTTGTTGTTGTTGCCGGCGTCTACGGCGTCGACGTCGGTGGTGCTATTGATGGCCTGTTGCCTGTTGCCCGTCGCTGTTGCTGCCTCAAAAGCTGTCTTCTTGGTGGCGCTACGTCGCCAACGAGGGACGCTTGAAACATGCTCTCAAATTCTATAGATTTTCTTACTGAAATTGCAACAGAAAATGTAGTTATAGTTCTTTAAAAATGCAATAACAATAACTCTTTTATAGAAATATCTTTAATGAACTTGCCTAGAAGCATAACAACGAGCTACTAAATAAACTAAAAGTAGTTGAGCTTAAGCCCAAAAAGCATTTAATTACTTGCTGGGCTTCTATTTTCTTTAAAATAGTGTTAAGCGCAATACTTTAAACGTGAAATTTAAAGGACTTAAAGGGTGATAAAATTTATAGTTACAGCTTGAGAAGAAACAATTTTTTGCAGTTGTCGCATCCTTTCTTTCTATAACGACAGAAATCTAATTTGCCATCTTAACATTTCCTCTTAATTTGAAGCGTAAGTTGAAAGCTGTGGTTTCATTTTAATTATTTTGGGTTTCAATTTAAGACGAAGTCATAACTAAATATTGGGAGTGTTAATTGAAGCAAACACAAGTATTATGGAACTACGGCTGCTAATTCTAAGCTCAGACAATATCAAATAAATAAATTAGTATTGGGGAAGCAATCGCATTACTTTTGAATGTAGAACATAAGAAACTTTCTCAGAGTCTATTGTAAATAAATAGATTTTGCTTGGTGTAAGTGGAAAAGAACATGATTTGGAACTTTCGGAGCAACCTGCGCTAGTTTGGACAGACTTCGGCTTAAGGCTGTGGCCCAGACTGTTGCTGTTGTTGTTGGCTGTGGCAGTTGCGGCTTTGGTGCGGCTGTGTGGCAGCTACTTCTACTTCGCGTGGTCGCGTTCATCATTTTGGTGTCTTGTTTTGTGGGTTTCATTGCTTTTTGTTGCTGCACTTAAATAGCTGGGCGGAACTTGATGAGATGATGGGCAATTATCTGCGGGAGGTCCACACACAGAGAGCGAGGAGGCCCATAGTAAAAGTACAGCAACAACAACAGCAACAGCAGCAAGAGCAACAACGAAATATGTCTTACAACATTTGGCTGACTTGGCTGTGTGGCACAATGCGATTTTGTGGTCGTCGTCGTTGTTGTTGCCGTTGTGGCGGCTGCGTTGCGCATGCGCGCCAGCTTCAGCGCCATCGCCATCAACGCCTCACACACTTGCGCACAGCTCGAGACAGAGACAGAGGCAGCATGTGTGTGAGTGAGAGAGAGAGAGAGAGAGAGAGAGTTGGAGGCGCAGCGAGCGAGCGAGACGTTGAGCAAAGTAAACTACATAAAATGAAACGAGACGGGGCCAAGCTGCAGTCTCGCGAGTTGAATTGGATTGAGGCTGCTGCAGATTGCTGCAGAGAGCTAGGGAGGCAACTGAGGGGGGTGGGGAGGGGGCGAGGCGGAGACGACAGCAGAGCAGTTTATAGAGAGCAGACTGCAGTGGCGAGGGGGGCGAAGGCAGCAGAGGCGACTGTGGCAGCGGCAGCCAATCATTGCCTCAAGGCCAATTTGGGGAATGGGCATGCGTAGAAATATTTTGCGAACACGACGCTGATCACGACCCGAGTTCGAAGCTGTTGCTCTGATGCTCTGATGCTGTGATGCTGTGGTTGCGGCTGCCCATGGCCCACCAGGCAGGCAGGCAGGCAGCGAACTTGCCACAGCCATCGTGTGGCGTCGGTGGCGGCTCTGACGGCGGCTAACCAAACACGATGAGGCGTTGTTGGCGTCATGAAACTACAAGCAGCCCACGGTGCAATTGACGCTGCCGCCGTTTCTTTTTTTTCTTCTCTCTTCTGTTTTTTTTTTTTTTTTGTTTGCTTTTTGCGCTTTATTTAGTTTTCGTTTTTGTGGCAAGTTGCAAGTTGGATATGGCGACGCCAGGGCGATGACAGACGCTGGGACACGCTGGCATTCGATAATTGCTTTAGAAAGTATGCGGCTCTCGAGCCGATTGGTTGGCCATTTAAAAACTGCGACTGCAACATTCGAATTGCAACTTGCGAATGATGTGGCACACTGAGTACTGTGCCCCCTGCCCCTGCCCCCTGCCCCCTGCCTCCCTGCACTTGGCACTGTGTTCTCGTTCCCGTTGCAGTTGCAGTTGCAATTAATTACTTTTGCGTCGTCATCGTCAAGCGTCGAGCTGTGAGAAATGTTTTCATTTTGCAGCGTCTGCTAATTGGATGTCTTCGCTTTCGACTGTGCGGCAAGGGGAGTGAATGGGAACGGGGGGGGGGAGGGGGAGAGGGAGGGGAGCGCAGTGAGCAGCACAGTCATTAGCAAAGCACGAGCTGTACATGTTTTTATCACTCTACCATTTTGCATAATTCATTTCGACAATTTCGCGATCATTATAGGCCATTTTATCGCGCTGATTTCGCATGCTAAAGCAACGTGCAACGAATGAAGCTGCAAGTGTAATTGCAAGTGTTTTGTCAATGCAAATTTGTGCTGATCTCGAAATTCCGACAGCTTTTAGAAATTCCAAAGAGGTAACAGAAGAGTTTGAACGCAACTAAATGCCGTAAAATTACAAAATGCAGTTGACGATTCGAAATTCATTTCATCATGTTTATAGCTGAAATATGACCTGCATTTAATCATGTTTATAGCTGAAGTATAAGCGTTATATAATCATGTTTATAGCTGAAATATGAGCTTTATTTATTCATGTTTATAGCTGAAGTATAAGCGTCATTTAATCACATTTATAGCTGAAGCAAGAGAATCGCAATCAATTAAAATTCTGCCAAAATGCTAAACTAGAATTTCTCTTCTATAAATCAAATCTCTGCCAAAGGAAAAGGAACTGTATAAATAATTATCAAAAAACTATGGAATAGTGTTTTCGAAAATATTTTTGCCAACTAATTGCTTATTATTAAATATAATTAGCGTTAGAAATTAGCGTGTGAAGAATGCGAAAGTTGCGCTAGCATAAAACGTATTTGCTCACCAAATTTAATTGAATGACACATCCGTCGTAATTCACATTAAACTAGATATTATTCTGTTATTAATAGAGCAAACAGATCACACAAAGGACGCTCTGTCAACAGTTTGCTGGCTAAGCTGAAATTGAATGATCCCTCCAGAAAGTCGACGGCAATTGAAATTGATTAGCGAGGCGTGTGCGATTAGTGCCGAGCGGCCTCGACGATCCTGTGTTTGCACTAAACATAACATACACATATCCTGCGGTCGTCGGGACTTAGCTTTGGCCTTATCTGTGTCGGCGGCATCGGCTGCGGCTGCGGCCTGGAGGCTGGAGGACACTTCAGCTCAATTAGTGCACGTTCAACAAACAGAATCGCAATCGGCAAATGAAAGCAGCCAAAAAAGAAAGAAAGAAAGAATGAAAAAAATTACCCAAAAGGCTGCAGTGCGCTGCAGACGGCGGCCCTTCAGGATGTCAACCCGAATGCGACGCGCAGGGAAAAGCAATGAAAGAAAACAAATAAACACAGAGCAGAAGGAAAAACACGCCGATGGCAAACAAGAAAGCAAGAAAAGAAGAAAGAAGGCAGAACGAGGCAGCCGGAAGCAGTCGACAGTCGACAGTCGGCAGTCGGTAGTCGGTAGTCGGCTCTCGTCTCTTGCGCGCTGCCAGCGATGCATACATCCTAGTTGGTCCTGCCTGCCAGCCAACAGTGGCGTCCCATCCGTGGGCCAGCAGCCATCAGTCGTCGTGCATCATGCAGCGACAGCAGCTACCTCAAGTGTGTGATTGCCATCAACAGCTTGATTTGTAATTTGCCCGCAAAACAATGCAAAACCCGACGCCGTCCCTCTTCCTCTCCCTCTTCCTCCCCCTCCACCACTCTCTGTCTCTCTCTCTCTCTTTGGCTGCATTTGCTCTGCATTTTTCCAACTGTTTGGGCCGCATCCTGCGTGCCTGGCTGCCACTTCCTTAGCAGCGATGCGGATAAGCCGCATAGTTCGTCAGCTGAGTGGAAAAATCAGTAGGAAATGTTTGTAGTTTTGCTTCTGCACTGAAAAGGTGTACAAAAGGATGCGTTCTGCTGCGCGACTCGAGGACCAAGGACCGACTATTGAGGATGAGTATAATTACTTTTGTGCAATTATGCGATTAGTTTATAGGCCAATAACTCTCTATGCCGAGCCACAGAGTCGCTCTGTGCCAAACAGATACAGATAACATAATTGATGCGCTTAGAAGGCGAACCCCCAAAGAACGCACAGATTAAATAGAGGCCGACTTACAGAGCGAGAGCAAGAAAGCGAGAGAGAGTGAGAGAGAGAGAGAGGTGCACATTAGTCATGGCTGTTTTGCCTTTGATTTAATCAAAAAAAAAAAAAAAAACGTGCACAATAAATCGCCCCTCTATACACGAAAACAAATATCGAGAGATGAGTGAGCGAGTGGGCCACCGAAATTGTTGCACACCATCAATAATTGGCAGTCCGAGACTAACACTTAAATCGCCAGCCCATTAATAAAATGCAATCAAAACTGGTTTAAGTGGTGTTTTGTCTGCCACCTGCACCGCCGCACAGCCGCACAGCCGCCAACTTGCAACACTCGCAACACTCACAAATTGGCCCTGGGGTGTAGTCATATATTTTTCACGCTCATAAAATAAATGTCAAGCATAAACCGTGTCCAAATTGAGAGAGACAAACAAATTACTAAATAAACGCGCAATGAAAACCAAGCGCAAAGCACAACAAAAACAAAACAAACCAAAACTAAACCGAAGATAGATGGAATTGCAGAGATAGAAAAGCAACTTGTACGCTGCTCAGCTAGATACAACAATTGATAGTTGCTCAGATTGCCGCTTCGATACGGCAGCTAGTTGTTGGCCAAGACGTGTGCGAGCCACACACACACACACACACAGCTCGATGAGTGGAAGTGGAAATGGCAATGGCGATGAAGTTGGAGATGGAGATGGAGATGGAGATGGAAATTGCAGAGCGACCAGAGGCGGAAATCAGCTGAAGATACACACACGATATTAATTTGGAGGCACGCAGTGTTGTCGTTGCCACAAAAGGGGGGCATCGACAGGCATTTATTAATTACGCTCAATTAATGCACATTCAAATTGCAGCATTCTCGTCAAAAAGGCAACACTGTTTAATTATGAAGAAAATGCGAAAATTATTTATCATTAATTGAATATTTCTTTACATTTGCTGCATGCAGCAGCACAAAACATTTGCACACATTATCAAGGACTGCACATTTTGTATAAACATTTTAGCTACAAATTATATTGCAAGCAAACAAGAAATCATTTCTTTTCAAGTTAGCAAAGTTCGAAGTCGTAGGAAAACATATGATTAGTGAAATGAATGAAATGAATGCATTTTTAATGCAATGCAGTATAGTAAAAATTGGCAAATTTCAATTGATAGCACACACTTTGAATTTCCCGCTTTTAATAGTTTCTCTCTACAAAATATTTCGAGTTTGATAAACATATTTTAAGATATCGTGTTAAGCATTAAATAAACACTTTGCTGCTTACGTTTCTATTTTATTTGTCAATTTGTTAGATATTTTTGTAGAGAGCTTTTATGCTGAACAGCAGCAGAATATTAAACAGCCTAAAAATCGAAATCATTATATTGCAATTTAATGGCTGAAAAACTATTTAAAATTCTATTAGTTTGTGTTCTAAACTTTATTGAATTACGCATAAAATACGCGACTTGCAGTGCTTCAAATTCCTGTTTTTAGGTACCTAGTGCAGCATATTATTGGTTTATAGTTATGAGCTCCCTTCCGAAAATATATCAACTACGCTCCTGGCTCCTGAGCTCCTGAGTCACAGTGTCGCACACAGACACCACCAGCAAGAGTCGTCGCCACCCTGCAGCTCCGTCAGCGTCAGCGTCAGAGTCAAAGCGGAGTCACAGTCTCCGTCTCCATCTCCGTCTCCTTCCCCGTCTCCGTCTCCATCTCCGTCTCCTTCCCCGTCTCCGTCTCCGTCACAGTGTCACTCAGAGTTTCCCCTGCCACTTGCGCTGCCTCCCCCTGCAGCCCTCAACAACACCCACATCCCGTTGGCGCATACGAAATGTAAATATTTAATTTTGAAACAGTGTAACTAAAGGGATTTGCAACGCGCGTGGACAGCGACAGCAGCAGCAGCAGCAGCCTCTGTGTGATCCTGGTGCATGTCCTGCTGCTCCTGCTCCTGTCCAGTGTCCGGTGCGTCGTGTGCTGTGCGGGGGGGGGAGGAGGCGATTGGAAGGGGGTTGGACTAACAACGGAACCCGCAGCATTCGTTACGCTCCATTCCACTGCGACATTGTCTCGTCTGCCAACGTGTGCAAGTGTGTGTGTGTGTGTGTGTGTGTGAGTGTGTGTGTGTGAGTGTGTGTGTGTGTGTGTGTGCCACCCCCTCTTACCCGCCCTTGTTTGCCTTTTGCCACTGTGACATGTGAAAAAGTTTCCTTTCGGGCTGCCTCATTTCTTGGGCTTTACTTTTTTTTTGCTGCCCAGCTTCTTTTTTATTGTTTGAGTTTTTTCTCAAGTCACTTGCGTGTGTCTCTGTGTATCCATGTGTGTGTGTGTATGTGTGTGAGTCCTGTGTGTCCTGCCCACAATTTGGCTACTTTACAACATTTTGCATGCCTGATCCAAGCTCATATTGCGACTTGCCCATCGCCCATCGCCCATCGGCCGTTGCCCAGATCCATGCATGTCACATAACAAATGACAAGAAGCCGTGTCCTCATACATACGTGTCCTCCACTCGCCCATCTCCCCCCGTCCTCCCCTCCCCACCCTCACTCTTGCTGCTCCTTTTTTTATGGCAAAATAATATCGAGATAAGCGACGCATTACGACGACGACGACGACGACGGCAAACTGGGCAAGTGTGGCAAGTCGATTCAGCTGCGGGTCCCCGAGGCATGCTTAGCTCACTGACGACGGCGGGGCAGAGAGAGGGGGAGAAGGAGGCACACAACAAATCTCTGTTTAAAATTGTGCAACTTTTTAATCGATTGATTGCTGCCTGTTTAGTTTTTATGCGGGGCTTAAGTCGCACGCACAAACTGACCCACGCTTTCCCCCCCTCGCCCCCTCTCCACCCCTCATTCAACCCTCTCTCCACACCTAGAATGTTTGGATAACATCAAATTGCAAATTGGTTTCGTTTTTAGGTCGCTTACACAGCGCTCGCAACTGCAGATCGAACTAAACGATTATTGCACTCGCATTTAATTAAATACGCTTTGCTACCAGAGCTCTGCTTAAGCTATGTTTAAAACAATAAATAGACGGCTTTTTAACTACACAAAATTAGCAATTAATTCGCTTAGCTTAGCTATGTTAACAACTTGTTGAGAAAAATAAGTTTTCTGCAGCTTTTTCGTGCACCTGCATTTGTCTAATTTCTAAAACAATCACAGTTCCATTCCAGATTTTAAATAGAAATACAGTTTAGTATTGTTTTTCACACACTACTTTTGCATGCAATAAATGCAAACAGTTTCAAACAACATTTCATAAGCATGTTAGACTATTTTAAAGTGCTCGCATAACTGTACAGTTTTACAAGCACTGATGAAGTGTAAAAAACTGCAAACAACCTAAGCGTTAATGTGAAATTATGAAAATTAAGCAAGCTATTGTTTAACCGTCTTACAAATTAGAGTGAATTATGTAGATTATTCCACAACTCGAATCCTTAGCATGAAATAAGTGCAGCTTTCAAGCTGAAATCTGTGGTAACTCAAAGCTCGATAAATGCCAAAGTTTGGCAAGTTATCCGAGTTTATCGCGTCAGCGTTGTCGCCTTAATCCCTTTGGCTTATCTCGCAATTAGACAGTTGGCCAGTTGTGCCCAAAAGAATCATTTAGATCATTCTTTTTGTCGCTCCTCTCCCCCCCCCCTTCCCCTTTTTGCCTTGCTGCCGTCCCCTGCAACGCCGGCTTCGATGCTGCTGCCTGCTGCTCGTAATCTTAACCACAATCAAATGTTAAACAAAATGCCTCCGGGCGACTGCACAGCGGGTGCTTTTAAGCAATAACAATAACAACAGCAACAGCCGTGTGGCAAGTGACAAAAGCGAGAGAGACAGACAGTGAAAGAGTGTAACGCTGTGAGGGGGGAGGGGGGGGGGGAGGTGGCTTTTGGTCACACCTTCTCTGTGGCAATGACTATGCAAATCTGTGGCAACAACCACGCATTTAGTTAATTTTGCATGCAGAGTCACCCAAAAAAAAAAATAAAAAACCCGACGAATAAACACAAACACACACACACACACAAAACACAAACGACAACAATTTAATTTCCAAAAGCCATAAAAATGAAATAAAATTTTCAATTGTGTAGCAATTGCTTGCTTTGCTTGTTGAAGGCGCTGCCGGTGGGGGAGCAAGAGCACAGAGTGCGGGGCAAAGTGACGGGCGAACGCTGCCAATGACACTGACAGCCAATCCTAGATCCCCAACTCCCCTCGTCGTCCCCCTCGTGGCCGTCCACGCTCTTGGCTGCAGCGACAACCCCTGTGTTGGCTGGGCGCATCCTGTTGACGCCTGCGACTGGCTGTCGCGTTCTCGTTGTCTCCTTGTCTCGCCCCAGCCGCTGCTCGGCTGCCTGTTGGCTTTTTGGCTGCCAACAAAACGCGCGCGTTGCTTTCTTTCCTCGACACTGCTCCGCTCTGCTCTGCTCTGCTCTTCTTCTCTGTTTTCTTTTTTTTCTCGCTGTTCGGCGACTATTCATTGAGCCGGGCGCGAAGCCAAGCAGCCAAAGCACAGCCGACACCACACACACACACACACAGCTTTCAGCAACAGCCACCCACAGCTGCAACCCTCTCGCGCGGGCATAAATCACGAGCAGCAGCGACACTGGCGACAGGCGACATGCAAATGCTTCAGCTCAAACCAGAGAGCCGTAAACTGAAACTGCGACGACGACTTGACTTTGTCGCTTAGGGTTTGCCACACCCGGTAAACAGAGCGTGGTGGGGTAGCACAATGTGCTGGCAACACAGACGAGGCGTCAGCAGCAAGAGTCCATAAGCGACTAGAAATCAAAGACTACAAAAGCTATAGGCTCAAAAGTTGACAACAAACCTGCAATTTAAGTGTGTTTGTGAGTTAAACCACGCGTCTTTTACGCCTGCTAAAATAAGTACTACGAATGTTATTTAAATATGTATAAGCTAAAACTCTCTACCAATGTTAAATTTACTTGGTGAATCGCTAGAGACTCTCTTAAAATATGTACCCGGTATCGCGCCGTCTAGCAGACTGTTAGGCTGCTTTCTTACTTGTTGGGTTTTAGGGTCTCGGCAACACCCCGCGCATTGAAATGCAATTTGCTATGAGTGCACATAAAAGTCACATAGAGCATTGCCACTGGCTTGACAATCTAAGGGGAGGGGCGGCAACAGCACCAAGGGGTGGCAGGGGCAGTTGGGCAGGCATTTTCTCACAGCTTGAGTTGGGCCACTGAATGTGGGCAATCAAAGGCTTAGCCAAGCCGCAGAGCAGCGCTAAAAACGAACGTGCGTAACAGCCGCAATTTGTAAATTGTAATCCTCGACCTTCTGCTGATGCCTTCTGCTGCCCCCGCTGCACCCCGCTTTCGGGCATATCATGCTCATCATCATCGTCCTGCTGCATCGACAGCAGCAACTCGGCTTGCCGCACAAATTGTCGCCCCATATTGACAGACAATCAACCACTTGAAAAAGCATACGGCCAAATCAAAGCCACACAGCACACAGCACAAGTTATCACAGCTTTTCATTATGAAGCATTTAAGCGAACCCCCAAAACCTCCAATTTAGCTCTGGCCAAAGTCCCTTAAGCGTGCGCTGCTGCAGAGCGGGAGGGGGCAGCAGGGTTGATAGCTTACAGATTTAAGCTTTTGTTTTTTCTATTATTTTATGCGCTGCTCGCACAAAGCAAGTTTAAAGAAGTATGCTCAGATTGTGGGCAAGTTTATCATGAGAGATCCCAATTGAAATCTGAAAGGCAATAATTAACTAAGCTCAAATAATAGTTTGGTGTTGTATTTAATTCTTTCAGACATTTGCCTTAATATTCTTGCAAACTATATTTATCGTCTGCTTAGTAAAGCAAATAGAGTAAATATAAATTCTAATTCATTTTCTTATTAGTGAGTTAGCTTCTTCAAATGATGGTGAATAAATTGAGATATAAATATGCATAGAGGCACAATTTAATTGTTTGAGCTTTTGCCGTTTGAAAAAAATGGGCATACAATTTAGATTATTAACATATTTTCCTATATGCAGATGTCAGCTAAAAGAAAAGTCTTTGCTCAGTAGACAGGGTGGCTGCTTGTCGAGCACGCTCGCAACGCAATTTGGCTGGCTTGATTTTTAGCTCTCCGCTGGTCTTCGCAAATTAAATTAGATGCTTAATATGCAGCGAACGTTTCATTTGTTTTGCGGCTAGAAAATCAACGTGGAAAATTAGGCAAACAAACAAATCGGAAAACGGAACGAAACGGCAAAAAGGAAAAAGCGGCAAACGGGAGCTCAAGCTAAAGACCGCATTGATATTGGGAATGCGAGCCGAACTCGAGCTCGAACTCGGAGTGAGACAGAGAGACGGTGACAGAGAATGGGTCACGGACTGAGACTCGGACTGTGGCTGGGATTGTGACTGGGACTGGGATTGGGTCCAGGGACTTGCCCAAGGCAAGTCAAAGGCCTCTCTCGCTCGCTCGCTGGCCGTCTGTGGCTTTTGCTGTTTGTGTCTCACTTGCACAGAGCTCGAGTTCGACACACGAACGGGCTACGCCCACAGCTTAACCTCTAATGAGGCGCATTACTTCTGTTTGGCCACAGAGCAGGGGGGGGGGGAGGGGGCAGGAATCGCGAGGGGGTTGGAGAAGATTTGATATCATTATCCCGTTAAAACTAATCTTGTTTATCTGCTCGCCAGGCCCAGATCTTTCTGTTGTTAATTCTATGTAAACAATCGATACTCTTTTGTGCGTCTGACCAACGGCAAAATACTTGAATAAATATTGGCTTTAGCCTCTCGAGTTGCATTGAATTTTAAGCACCTTGCTTAGCCCCGTTGCCCTCCCTGTGCTCCGTTCAGCTTTCACTCCCTTCCCGCACCCATTTATTTGACTAGAAGAAATTGTCAGATTTGATTTGATACAACAACATTTGGTATGCAATTGCAAGCGACAGATTGTTAGTCCCCAAAGTACTCAACGCAGCTAATGTTTGAAAAGAAACAGCTTGCGACTTCACTGATTGCAAATCGCAGCCGTTTTCCCAGCACATTTCCCAAATCAAGAATTTCCCCATGAATTAAGCATAACACATTTTTGGTCAATTCGAATATTGAAAAATGTTTACGAGTTTGCTGAAAACTAACTCAAAATTCCGCTTGCTTTTATGCTGTATTCGTGAACTATAGTTACTAGAGCTCAGTTCCTAAATCAATTTCAATTACACTAGCTTTAAATGTTCTAACTGAAAGTCGATCTCAATAAGACAGACATCGGTTAATTGTCATGCCTAATTGTTTTTTTTGTTCAGCTGTCATTGTCAGCATTGCTCATCATTTGCTGTCTACCCTGTAATTCGATAACGTAATTATTATTATATTACTCTAGCAATTAAGTGATTTAAATCTTTATTTTCTCAATTGCAGCTCCGTTGTTGGTCGACACACTTAATGAGGGTAAGTCAATTCATTCGATCTTTTTCCTAATAATTTTTATATGTCTGCATATTAGAAATTGATTTATAAATATTATATTTCAATTATTTCTTAGTATGCATATTTATAAAATGTTTTAAATTCCCTTCAACAACTTTGCTTTACTTGCAAATCAGCAATTTCAAAATGATTCGATTTTAATTTAGTTGTCGAATGCTGCTTAAATTAGTTATATCTGTAATTAGATTACTGTGGAAATTCCTTGCGCTAAAGTTTAATTTTTGCAAGAAATCGGAATATTTACAACAGCATTTTGAGGAATAGAAGAAATTTGAGAACATTTTAAAATAGTAGAGCTCAGCATTTAAAAGTGACAATTAGTTTAACTTTACTTGAACAATCTGAATACTTGTAGAATTTTTTTGATAAGCAAGGAAATCACTAAAGTGTTCTTAAAGGGAAACTATTTGGTTGCAGCTGGAAAATGTTGTGAATGATCTACGACTGAGTGACACTTGCTTTCTGGGCACTAGACAAAAGAAATCACAGAGCGATGGTTGATGCCAGAGATTTGCCATAACTAACTGGAACTTTTTGTGGGCACACGAGCAGATAGAACATACGAGCAGATTTTTCGAAAGGCAGCCAGCAGCTGGCCGCAAATTGACCTTAGCCCAAAGTCCAGACCATTCTGGCTGTGTCCAGTTTGAGTCTCCAATGCCGTTCCGTTCAGTCATATGCAAATTTTGTTGATTGCCTCGGCCAGGAGGAGCCACTGAGAGCATTTGGGAGTCGGGAGCTCGGGAGTTGGGAGCTGTGGCAGCCATGTTTCAGCTGGTCAACCACAAGACGAAATGCGGTAGAAAACCACACAATAAATGGGCATAAATTACAAAACATGATGAAGACCCCAATGGACCATGCGATGGACCAAAGGATCTGCGCACGCTGTCTGTGAAATTGATAATTTCTGGACAGACAGACCGAGTAACTAACTGGCTGACAAACAGACGGACAGACGGACAGCCGGACAGCCGGACTGACTGACTGACTGACTGACTGTGTGGCGCCACCGAGTGCGGCGTTGCCACTTGAATTTTTGATTTAACAAAAGTCTCATTTGTAAAACGGGGCCCCCGAAAACAGCCAGACGAAAATTCAAATTCGAGCGCGGGTGAAGCAAACCAAAGTATGAAGAAGTCAAATAGGAGCAGGCGGAGGAGTAAAAAGGAAGAGCGAGAGAGAGGTAGGGGGAGGGGGAGGGGAGGGTCTTGTGTTGCAAGTCGAAGACTGAGACTGAAAACTTTTGCACAACAACTGGGCAACAATAATAATGTCACGTTTATCGTGTGCAGCTAATTACTAACAAAAAGATAGTTTGTAATCCTACACAGGCAATGCCGGGGCAGCCAGTCAACAAGGCAGTCAGCCAGTTGCCAGTTGCCAGTTGCCAGTTAGCCAGGCCGAGAGCCAGCCGAGCGTGAGCCGAAAGTGCCCCTAGGACAACCAAAACAACAAACAACCAAACAGCAACAATGCTGATGATGTTGTTGTTGTTGTTGCTGTTGTTGTTGGTGAGGACCAGTAGCTGTTTCTGTCCAGGCTGTCTGTTAACTCGACTGTTGTTCTTGTTGCTGTTGTTGTTGTTGTTGTTGTTGGTGAGTTTGGCTAGCCAAGCTAAGCGAAAGCCCTGCAAAACTTCTTGGCCCAAAACATGTGCAACAATCTTTGGCAACGAGTTTTGGGCATTAGCACACGCCTGAATCTCTTGGCTAAACACACACACACACACACACACTCTAACACACACACACACACAGTCGCATTCACTTGCAAGTACAACAAAAGTTCATGCAAATCTGGCCACACCCACACGGTGCAAAAGTTTATGCATATTATGCCACAACAGCTGGCTCTAGCTTGCCACCCTCTTCCCTCTTCCCCCTCTCCCCTCTCTCTCTCTCTCTCTCTGCTCCCAACCCAACTTGGCCCCAAGTTTGTAAGCTGCATGTAGGAACAATCTTCTTTTTTTGTTTAGTTGGGCCAAATGAAAAGTTTAACTGCAAACCAGGCGCGCATTAGCCGCATTACACTTGCCACAGCGCGGCAGTTGCAACAAGCGAGAAACGAGTCTACACGACTGCTACAGACTTTATCTACTCTCAGCAACTATTATGCTACCATTTGTTATGAGGCTCGCCTCAGCTCTTTCAGTGCTGTTACTTCTATAGCTATTCTAAATCAAAGCCAGCAAAGTAGCTTAAACTATTATTGTGGTATCAATTAATATTGTAAGGGTTTGTAAATATATATAAATTGATTACTATTTATATTTCGAGTATACTCTTTTTTAAATTTGTTTAAAAAGCTTTTGGATTATGCTTTAGGTAATTGGATAAACGAATCAACATTTAAAGCAGTCAGAGCTTTTGTTTTTTATAAACATTGGTGACAACTTCTAACGAAAGCTAAATAATAAATTGATATTTTTATATACATATTGTCACTATATGTTTTTCTAATTTTTTAGCTTTGATTTTATGCCGATTGAAATTATGCTTACATTTTAAAAAAGTTATACGTTAACGTAAAGTATTAACAAAAATTAAATGATGATAAATGGGAATAATTTGAACATAGAGTAAAAATTATAGAGTAATCATCAGTTTTTTGATTGGCCAAGTAAAAATTCCTCAAGGTGAAAACAATTCACACTAAAGAACTTTATTCTTATTGGTTGTGAATAGCTGTATATACAATTCATTTTTAAATACAATACACCTGTTGAATAAACTCGTTACAAACAGTTCCTTTAAACCAAAACTCCCACTTCAAACTTACCCATGGAAGGTTTTTAAAATGTTTTGCACAGCCAAGGGAAAATGTTAGTTGACACCAAAAGAATTTTATATAAACATTTCTTTATTTGTATATAAATATATCGTATATATAAGTATATAAGAATATCAACGATAATACACAAAAAATGCGTATAAATATGTGTTTGTGTGTGTGTGTGTGTGTGTAATTGTTAGTATATGTATATATATGTATGCATGTGTGTGTGCAGTGTGTGTGTGTGCGTCTGTGTGTGTGTGTGTGTTGGGTGTTTGTTCACTTTTTGAATTTGGCAAGAAACAGGAAACAGTTCTCTATTTAAAAATTACAAAACGATTTCATTACAGCGCTGCTTAACTCTACAAACACACCAACACACTAACACGCACACACACACCAACACACGAACACACGCACACACACACATACACACACACATACAGTTGTGCTTAAGTGTGTGTGAGTGAATATTTAACAAAGTGCCTTATCGATTATCTTTGAGGAACATTTTCGAAATCGCAGGGCTTGTAAAACGTTCCCCAAACAAAACACACGCAACAACAACAGAAAAAAAAAGAGAAGCAAATATTAATAAAGTTGTCGTCGTCGTTGGCAGCGCAAGTCCAATAATTTAAATTTGTTAATAATTTAAATATATATATATTGTATATATATATATATATGTATATTTATCTATATATTTTTCCTTCATTTAATTGACACGGCAATATACAAAACAAACAAACAAACAAACAGAAACAAGATCGATAACGCTCAGTTATCGACAATATGTGGGTGTGTGTGTGTGTGTGTGAGAATGAATTGAGCAATAGCTGAATTTAATAGATCTTCTAACTCTATCACTCGCTCTATCTCTCTCTCTCTCTCTCTCTTCTACTCGCTCTCTCGCTGATGTGTGATGTGTGTGTGCATCTCACTCGCTCATTCGCCGATCTTTCTAGCCTATATATATATATATACACTATATATATATATACTATATGATGTATACTAATATCGCATTGCAATTGAGACTCAAGACATGCAGCCAAAAACAAACCCAAACGTAAAGAATACAATACAAAAGAACCAGACGTGACGCACGCCAACAAAGGCCACGCGAAGCCAAACAAACATTTTGGCTTGTGGCTACCAGAAGACGCACTAATGTTGCGTCATGGTCTGATCTGTGCTGGGGCTGCTGAATGAGAGCAGATCTGCCTGGTCGGGTTTGTCGCGCGTGGCATGATAGGCCTCGCGTTCGCGATCCGGGAACTTGGTTGGCAGGTTGGGCGAATGCAGATTGACCTTCGCCTCGAATCGCACACCGGCCACCTCCACCTCATAGTGCCCGGACAGCACGTACTCGTTGCTCACGGCCAGCTCGCGGCCCTGCTCATCAAAATTGCGCACAAATCCCAAGCAGACCTGCTTCTCAAATGTGTACCCATAGCCGGTGGTCGTGGTCATGCCCACATAGACGCCATCCCGATAGATGGGCTCACCGCCCCAGCACCACATGTCCACCTCGTGGTCGTGATCGTTCAGCAGCAGCTGGACATACATTCGCTTCACGCCCTCCTCGCGCTGCTTCAGCAGCGCACTGCGTCCAATGAAATCGATGGGTTTCTGCAAAAACAACACCAAGATATTCGATATTCTAATCTGTTTAAACCCTGGTTGTGCATCGCACTCACATTGAACTTGACACGCCAGCTGCGTCCGCATTCCAGCGGCGTCGTAAACGTATCCAAATCCTGTCCCCAAAACGCATAGAACTTCTCAATGCGCAGCGCACGCGTCGCATAATAGCCTGCAGCGAGAGAACAACTTTCTATTCGTCATAAATGCCACTTGGGTGTTGGCTACCATTTGTGATCGACTTGCCTGCATGCTGTATCTGATACTTCTGGCCCGCCTGGTGCAGCCTGGAGTAGACATGCAGCGCATACTCGTTGGGTATATACAGCACATAGCCCAGCTCGCCAGTGTGCGTGATGTTCAGCACTCGGATGCCGTCGGCGAGGCCTACATCGAGTTCCTGGTGCAGCAGAAGTACAGGGAAATTAAAGAGTTAAGTCACGTCAGCAAGCTACAGTCGAGTGTGCTCGACTGTGCGACACCGTTGGCCCACAGACTAAATGAAGTGAAATCTGGCACTGCCCAAATGTTATGTTTCATACAAGAGGCGATTACTTCGCGCATTGCAACTACCACAAATTGGTCTAATCAGACATGCAAATTCTAGCATGAAATTAAATTTGAATTGAGAAGTCGGAACAAATGAAAGCCTATGAAACAAATTGCAATTTCAAGTGGGATTAGCGCGAGAATACATAATAAGGTATGAATTTCTTTAAATATGAATTCCACTTGAAGTGATATTTTTAAATTAGGTTTAAAGAAACCTGTTTTAGACGCTGGGCATTTAGCTAATAATATAGACAGACAGATGGGCAAGACGTAGAAATTTAGATAACTTAAATAGCAATTGCTCGTCGACTATGCGCTTCCTAAGAAGCCTCATTTCGCTGTAGCTGTGGGTGTCGGGTTTATCGGCGTAAGAACTCTCGTAGCGAGAGGCGAGAAGCCTACACACACAAGCTGGGCAGGACAGAGCAGCTGGACTCAGTTCAGCGTGCGGTTGGTTACCTTGTACGTGAAGAAGGGGAAGCTCTTGGGTGTGAGATCAGTGTCGGTGAGCTCAGAGAGCAGGATGCGCGAATAGGGGCCCAGAATGCAGATGGCCGTGTACATCGAGGTGACGTCCGCCACATTGACCTTGGCCCGCAAATGCTCCGGCGTATGCTTGCGTATCCAGCACATGGAGCGCGTCTGCTGTATGGTTGGAGCAATCATCATGTAGCTGCGAGTGTAGAGAGAATAAAGGATTAAAAAGGGAAGCACCTATAAATCTACAGAGAGATGAAGAGAGAGAGAGAGAGTAGACCTACTGTCGCTCGGAGAGACGAGCCAGCGAGCAATCGTTCTCGTAACCACCGTTGGGATTCTGCATGCCCGTGTGTATGATGGAGCCAACGGCGACATCGACATCGTTGGAGCACAGATACTGCAGCAGTTCCACAACCTCGCTGCCCTTCGACCAGAAGTCGTACTTGGTGAACGAGCTGTAGTCGGCGATGCCGATGCGTTCGCGACACGCGCGATACTCGGAGGCCACATGATCGAACCACGGCGGCTTGCCGAACGTGCGTGTTTGGGCAATGCGAAAGCGCGGCAGTCCAAATTCATCTGTCGAGGCAATTAGGCAGTTAATTAAACAACGGGGTCGACTGTGGGTACATAATATTAGGCAACAAAGCGATTCAACATCTCTAAAACTGCGCTTAACATGCAGTTCAGTTAACATAAGAGCTGTAAACTAAATAACAGCGCTGTTAACTGAAACTAAATGCGACTTCGATAGCTTGCTAGTTTATTATTGAAATGAAAGCAAATCTTTAGATATTATTTATATTATGGTTATTACGGTGCACACCGAAATTTAATACTCTAGCTCTGGTATGGTTAACAAACAAAATGTTACGAAATGTATTTAGTAGAGTCTCTGAGATCTAAGTATGCAAACAGACAAACAGACGAATAAATAAACATGACTGACTAATCACAAATAAATACTGCATAATGTCGCAGATGTCGCCAGAAAAGCAGGCAACTTTCACACTCACTCACCCTGCTTGTCGTTGAGGTCGAAGTAGTTGGGCCGCTCGTAGCCCATCGACTGGCCAAAGACGGCGCCCGCCTCCTTGAGCTGCGGATAGATGGGCGACATGCGCAGATTGCGCCCCGTTTGGAACTCCTCGAACGGATAGTTAATCTCAAAGTGTTTGCCCGGCGCCTCCTTGCAGCGATCGCGCAGAAACTTGCGATTGTTGTGCAGCCCCAGGAAGCGACTGATGTCCAGGATGTGCAGATCCAGGTACGTCGAACCCTTGGTAATCAGATCGGTGAGCACGCGTCCAATGCCGCCCGAGGCCATTACGCCCATCGTCTTGTTGCCGGCGGCCACATAATAGTTCTGAATCTCCGGCGCCTCGCCCAATATCCACTTGCAGTCGGGCGAGAAGTTCTGCAGCGAGTTGGTGAGCCGATCGAGCGTCGCCTCGCGAAACGAGGGCACACGCTGCAGCAGCGCGTCGAGCAGCTCGTGGAAGTGATCCCAGTCGGGCGGATATTGGCGCGCCTCCTGCGAGAGCGGAATGACGCCGTCCTCGTACACCATCTTCGCCTCACGCTCGTAGCCGCCGGCCAGGATGTGTCCCTCGCACTCGCGGAAGAAGATGCGTCCGTCAAAGTCGCGCACAAACGGCGTCTGCGGATCCAGCTGAGCAATGGGCTTGGTGTGCAGATAATGATGCTCCACAGCCTTGAGCGGCACCTTGACCACCGGCTTGGACAGGGTGCCCACCTCGCGCGCCCAGAAGCCGGTGCAATTGACAAAGTAATCGCACTGCACGTCGCCAGCCGTCGTCTCCACGCCGACCACTTTGCCGTGTGCGCTGTGTATCTTCTTGACCGCACAGTGCTCCACAATGCGGACGCCCAGGCGACGCGCCTCCTCGATGAAGGCATGGCACACCAGATGGGGATCACAGACACCATCCTCGGGTATCCAGAGGCCGCCCTCGATGCCGTCCAGCGAGATGAGCGGACAGTGCTGCTGGCACTGCTGCGGCGTCAGGATCTCACAGTTCATGCCCCAGGCCACGGCCAGGGATTTCATGCGATGAAACGAGGTCATGCGATCAAAGTTGCGCGCCAGATTCAGGCTGCCCACCTGACGCCAGCCCGTGGGCAGCCCGCGCTCCGTCAGCCGCTTGATCAGATCGATCGAGTACTCGGCCAGCTTCAGTTCCGTGTAGCTCGGCTCAAAGCGACCGGCCAGGCCGCAGGCACTCCACGGCAGCTCACCGCCGACGACGTCCTGCTCGATGAGCACCGTCTCGCCACCCCAGCCCTGCAGGCCCAGATGGTAGGCCACAGAGGCGCCTGTGATGCCGCCGCCACAGATGACGACGCGTGACTGGCTGGGCGGCTGGGTGGCTGGTTTCTCGTGCGGTTCGATGCCCTGGTGTGGCTGGAATTTGCGTTTGCTCAGCACCTGCTCGCCGGCGGGATCCACATGCACGCCGCTCGCTGTGGTGCTCAGCAGACGTTGCGATGTCCTTGAGATGTTGGTCACTGCTCCGCTGTTGGCGGCATGCTGGCAGCATGCAACGCCACGGAGTAACTTGTACATTCTCGTTGTTGTTGTTGTTGTTGCTGCACGCTCCTCTTTATTGTTATTGTCCCGTGCTCGAGCGTTAATTGGACAAGTTTGGCCGCAGTAGCAGCAGCACCAGCTGTTTTCCTCGATAAACTTATCGACCAGGGCTGTGGGCTGCTCACGCAATATGCAAATTAAGCGCATCTTTGCGTTCGCTAAGCGCGCGCGCTGTCTCATTTTTGCGTTGCAGCGATAAACGTTCGCTTTTATCGATATCGCTTCGGCTAATCGAATTCAAATTCAAACATTTTAAAAGGTGCGCATTTTGTGTATTTTAAATCAATTGTTATGCAATTTATTTATACGCTATGTAAATATAATTTGTTCACAACTGTTATATAATTATTATTTTGTTTTCTTTTCGTTTTTTTTTTGCTTTTGTTTTTCATTTCATTTTTTCTGGTTTTTTTTTTGTTTGTTTTGTTTTTGATTTTAAAGCAGTTGCTTTCAACAATTGTCAATCAATCAATCAATCATTACTGTATAATTCACACGATTTTGGTTTTGTATTTTTTCTTTTGTTTATATATGATTTGTGTAATTGTAATTTGGTTTAACTACAACTACATATAGACGACATAGATGTACGCTGGGTTTGCCCTTACGAGAGACCTTACGAGCTGAGAAATGTTAACAAATGTACAGACTTATATTGTTATTACAATAATATTGAAATTGTTGTTCTTCCTTCATCTTTACCATCTTTATCATCAAATATCGTTCATTGTTGTAACAGGATTTTGAGGGCATACAATAACTTGGCGACGACGCAAATCCATCGCCAGTTCCATCATATAACAGTGACAGTAGGATATACATATATATTGGGGGTATAAGGATATAGGGAGTAGTTAAAGAGTAGTTTAAAAAAGAAAACAAAACAAAATCAAAAGAAAAACGTTTCGGAAAACAATAAATTGATTTATTAAAATACTGCTTAAATTACTTAAAAACGGCGCACTCTAAAATTTTCTTCACTTCGTCTTTGCTTCTCGCTTATAAGTTACATTAAATTTCCATTAATTTGTTTATAATCATTTCGCGTTTTGCATTTTTCATTAATATTTTTTTGTTGTTTGTGTGATTCATCTTCGATTAAATCTGTTAAGTAAGAAAAAAGTGCGCTAGTTGCTTGTCATAGCTAAAACGTCTAAACACTTTTTCTTTCATTTATATATCGTTTCTTTGTTTGTTTGTTTGTTTATATATTAATTGCAATTGTTTATTCATTAAGTTAATAATAATAATAATAATCATCATTGATTTAAGTTTAATGCTTCTCATTCGATTTAAATGCTATAAGTATGTTAATACCTGCCTAACTCAGTATTTTATGTAATGCTTCTTTTCTCTTTTGGTATTTTCATTTATTTCTTTTCTTCTCAGTTTTAAATAATTATTCACTATATTGAAATTTCTTGGGTGTATGTGTGTGTGATGTCTGTGTATTAAAAACTATTTTGGCCTTATTTGTTAAGAGGGTAGACGATACGCTACACTACGCTACATGGTGAAACATTTCATTGATTCCATTTACTGATTTTCAATTATTTGTTCTTCTTGTGGCACCCTAATGTGCAACAATTAACGAAAAAAAAAATGTTGAATGTTGTGTAGCTTAGTGTAAAGTATATATATATATATATATATATATGTATATACTATATATTAATTGCTGTTGCTGTGGCTCGCTCTACTTATAAAGTTAACGATAAACTTGCTTATATACAAAGTCTCTGGCTAACAATCGAAAACTGAAACTGATTTCGCTGTTAACATCTTTTATGCTGCTCCTTGTTTATCATTCTGTTTTAGTGGAGCGAAAGGACAGGGAAGGGAGCAAGGAAAGGTTTGGAGGAGATGGAAAGGAGACAGGGACTTGGAATGTCATTACTTGAAATATGCGTATTTATTATTAATGTTTCAATTTGTGCAACTGCTTCTGTGCGATAGAGAAAGAAAGTGAGTGAGTGAGTGAGTGAGATAGACAGAGATAGAGCAAGAGAGTAGTTGTAGTAGTGTGAAAGAGATATAGCTAAAAAGTTACACATAACTATGTGTCTTGTCTATATATTTATTGTATGTACAACAAAATGTATGCAAAATATTTGCCATTAATTTCCATTTATTTTTCGCTTCAATTGCAATTTCATTTCAATTTGTTTTTGTCCTTGCTGTTGCAGCGTTTGTCATCGATTTATTTGTATTTACTTTTGTTTTATTTGCATCTGCACAGCAGAGAGAATAATTTTTCTTATGCAATTTCCATTTCAATGCAGTTGTTAATATTACGATTTTCTCACGCTTTTCATTAGCATCACGTTACTCTTTAGCTTTTTGTTTTTTTTTTTTTTTATAATTTGTTTTACGTCTTTCATCTTCTATATGTATATGTATGTGTGTAAATGGCTGTGCTCAAGGATTTTCCCATTTCGAATTCGAATTGTTTTTGTGTTCTTGTTGTCGTTTATTGTATTTAAATAATGCTTATGTAATGTACATTAATTTCATTTGTCCATGCAAACGTCGTGTATACTATATAGTATATAGCATATATAGTATGGTATATGTCGTCGGTATATCTGGCATTTATATCCATTGTTGTTGTTTTGTTTTTGTATTGGTTTATAAAAAAAGGATTACATATGTATATGTATTTTATAGAGTATATTTAACGCCTAACAAAATTTCCGCTTCTTGTTCTTGTTGTAAATGCAGTTATTGACCTGAACATTTTTGTTAATAATATTAATTTATATTATTATTGTTTTTATTAATTAATATAATGTACGTATGTATGTATTTATGCATAACTTTATGTATATGTATATTTTTTTGTTTGTTTGTTTATGTATATCTGTATATATACTATATATATATATATATATATATATATATATATCTTGATGTAAATTAGTTAAACAATTTCATTTGTTATGGCTTCTTTGTTTCATTGTTCTTAATTTGTTTTTATTTCCTTTGCTATATGCTGCTTTATTGCTTTTGATTCAACAAGTTTACTTAATGGAATTACAAAGTTTTTTGTTGTTGTTGTTCTGTTGGTTTTGTTGTATTTGTATTTGTTGTTGTTCTTGTTGTTGATGTTCTCCTTCTTCTTCGCATCGCTTTAGATTTCTGACGTCACAAAAATTACAAACAGTTCGCTGTCTCGCAACGGATTTTTAAATAATAAAAAAAAAATAATTACCTAAAAAAATACACATGAAAGATTGTGGGGGGATGGCGGGGAGGAAAGGTCAGGCGCGGGGCAGAGCAGGAGGTGTGTACATATATATATATATGTGTGTGTGTGTGTGTGTGTGTGTGTAGGTGTGTTAATAAATAATTATAGCTTAAAGTGTACTTAACAAGGCTCCAATTAACTTAAATACGTCAAACAAATATTACAAACTAAATGTATTCTTTTATTTTGTAGGTATAAAAAAAAAAAATTAAAATATATAGTATTTATATATTAATATAGATGTGTATGTATATATAGTTGTAGATTATGATTAGTTTTGGATAATTACATTTAACAATAGGCAACAACACGGAGCAAATGTTTTCGATTTTCATTTCGTTCTCGACTTTCGTTTCTTGTTTTCTTTGATTCATCTTCTTTTTGGTTTGCAGCTGCATCATCAATCGGTGTTGCAACTGCAACGGTGGCAGGTGGCAACTGTAACATATCAGAATTGTTTCTTAATTGTGGGTGGGAAAAGTCTGTGTGTGTGTGTGTGAGTGTGTGTTGTAAAACACGGCGTAGGCGTAGGAGAACAGGGCGTGGCATGTACACAATGTGAATAATGTTCGTGTGAGTGTGTGTGTCTGTGTGTGTTGCATGAGGCACGACTTGTGGCTGCCACAGTTGTAATGGCAGCATTCTCGCTTTATTACATTTACATGTTTTCTCACTTAATTGAACTAAATTCGCTTTCGACTTTTTCGCTATGTTGTTAATTTTTTTCTTACGCTTTGGCAAATACAATAAACAAATTGCTAAGGAATTTCTCTTCTGGGGGTTAAGTAGGCGGCAAGGTGCAAGGGGGCGTGGCAGCAGCGACTGCTGCTAGGGTTTTTTTTATTGGCTTAGCGTTCTCAATGTTTTCTTCATATCTTTTTTCATTTTTTTGTTTGCCTTTTGGTTTTGTCCACAATTTTCAAATATCAATATCAATTTCAATTTTCTTATTATTAGAAAAATCCGCGCCGCAAGTTGGCTGCATTGTCGTCCCGGCTGAAGCTGCTGCTGTTGTTGTTGTTGTTGCTGCTGCTGTGGCTCAACGCGTGCGTCGTCTACGCTGCGCCATTCCACTGCTGCTGCTTCCGTCGACCACATCGTCGCCAACTTGTCGCGGGTTGGGCAATTTTTATGACGTCTCTAAAAATCATACTTTGAACGTTTTCTCTCGCCGCTGTTGCTGCTGCTGTTGTTGTTGCTGCTGCTGCTGCGAGTGGTGGCTGCTGCGATGCGACGACTGCTGCTGCTGCTGCTGCTGCTGAGCTGTGCCGTTGGCTGCCAGCAGACTCATGGAGCCAGCGCTGCACAGCGCTGTGGCAGCATCCTCGCAGGCATAGCTGGGTATGCGATGATCCGAACGCGATCGCTCTCGATCGTGTGTGCGATGATGATGCTGCTGCTGCTGCTGCTGCTGCTCACTGACAGCCGCAGCTGCTGCTGCTGCTGCCGCTTGTGCTGCTGCCGCTGCTTGGGCAGCTGCGGCGCCATTCCGCTTGCTGCTGGCCGCCTGCTGCTGGGAGCGTCGATTGCCCAGACGCTTCAGCTCGTAGTCGCGGGCATCGGCCACATCGAAGGTGGCGGCGCGTTGCTGTTTGCTGCCATGACGTTGCTGCTGCTGCTGCTGCTGCGACGATTGCTGCTGGGACTCGTATTGCTGCGGACAGTATTCGTCGTACTCGTGGTCATCGCACAGATTCGCATTGCAGCTGGTTTGCTGCTGCAACAGTTGCTGCTGCTGCTGCTGTTGCTGTTGCTGCTGGGAGCGATGCTTCTTGGGCGGCAGTGGAATGGGCGCCTGATTGAGATGCTGCTGCTGCTGAGTCTGTGTGCTGGCTGAGGCTGCCGCCGTTGCTGCGTGCAGCGATGTTGCCGCTGTGCCCGTGCCCGACGAGCAAGTCGCCGTGGCACGTCGCACAACATCAACGCCGCCGCCGCAGCAGGCGCACTCCTACAATTCCGTCACCGAGTACAGATCATTGCTGGCGTGAGCGGAGGCAGCAGCTGCCGCCGCTGCGGCTGCGTTGCCAGCGGAGGCGCCGCGTTTCAGCGAGCGATAGAAGAGCGCCTGTTGCTGCTGCTCGGCCAGTAGCTGTTGCTGCTGCTGCTGCTGTTGATGGTGCTTGCTGCTGCTGCTGCTGCTGACGCCGCCTGTGGGGCCGTGATAGTTGTTGTTGTGCTGTCGCTGCTGCTGCTGGTAGAAGGCCGCCTGCTGCTGCTGCTGCTGCTGCTGTTGCTGCTGCTGCTGATGGTGATAGGTACTGGTGTCGTAGGAGTGCTGCTTCTTCATGCTGCTCAGCATGGGCTGTGCTCCGTATTGGGCCTGCAGCTGCTGCTCCGCATAGCTGCGCGCATTGTCCAGCGTCTCAGCGCGTCGCGGTCGCTCTCGTTCACGCTGCTCGCGTTCGCGTTCACGCTCTCGCTCTCGCTCGCGTTCTCTTTCGCGCTCCCGCTGCTCACGTTCCCTTTCCCTGTCTCGCTCTCGCTCTCGCTCTCGCTCTCGCTCTCGCTCACGTTCTCTCTCCCTTTCTCGCTCGCGTTCTCGCTCTCGCTCCCTGTCACGCTCGTACCCAAAGCTAGTCGACTGCTGTTGCCGCAAACTCGCCGACTTTGGCGGCAGCATCTGCATGTGATTCGCATTGTTCGCATCCCGCGAATTCTTGTGTCGATTCTTCGGTGGCAACGACGGTGGCTGCTGTTGCTGTTGCTGCTGTGTGACTAGCTGCAGCTTCTGCTGTGCTGCCGTCGTCTGCGGACGTTGCAACGAACGATATTGCCCCAAGTTGGCGGCGCACAGCGGCTGCGCCGAGATCTTTGTCTGTTGCGTTGCAGGCGTCGCCTGCTGCACCGGAATCTCCGGCAGCGGCTGATTGACTATGGAGGCCGGATTGAGTGAACGCTGCACCACACGCGGCGCTGCCGTCGGAGTAACAGCAGCGGCCGCTGCTGCTGCTCCCGACGGCGGATAGACGCCGCTGCTCTCGATGCTGTAGACGGCGGAGGGCGGCAGGATGTGCGTTGTCGGTGGATGATGTTGCTGCACCTGCTGCTGCTGCTGTTGTTGTTGCTGCTGCTGCAGCTGCTGCAGGGCCAGCAACTGTTGCTGCTGTTGCTGCTGCAGCGCGAGCAGCTGTTGCTGCTCCTTGGCATAGGAGCTGCCCACGCCTGTGGTGCCGGGTATTTCCGTAAAGGTGTTGACTATCTTTGGTTTGGGTGGCGGCGGTGGCGCGGGCTGTGGCTGCAACACTTGCTGCTGCTGCTGCAGCTGTAGCTGCTGGGGCGGTGGCGGTGGTGGCGCCACCTGCTGCTGCTGCTGCGACGGTGGCGGCGGCTGTTGCTGCTGCTGCTGTTGTTGCTGCTGCTGCTGCTGCTGCAGTTGCAGCTGATGCTGCTGCAGTTGTTGCTGCAACTGCTGCTGCTGGGGCACCAACATGTCCGTGGAGCCGCCCGCATAGACCTGCGGCATGCAGTCGGCCTGCTGGCAGTAATCCTTCGACACTGTGGCTATCGACGGCGTCTTGGCGCTGCGCAGATTGGGCGACGGCGAGGCGCCCTTCAGGGAGCCGCCGTAGCGACCAACGTGCCGCAGTGTGGCGCATTTGTTGGCCGTGGCGGCGGCCACAATGTTCAGATTGTTGTTGCCGCGCACCGCCTTGGGTCCGATGCTAATGTACTTGGGATCGAAGCGATTGAAACTGTTGTTGGTCACATCGCGCGGATCCCGATCGTCGCCGAGGCCGCCGTCGACGTCGAGGCCGTTGCCCGTTGACTTGCACATGGCGTTGGCCGTCTGGGCGGAGAGCACGGAGCGTATGGAGCTGCCGGTGGAGCGTGGCAAGGTGGCCGAGGCGAAGATGTTCTTCAGTGTGTTGCTGCTGCTGCCGCCGTGATGGTGTTGTTGATGCAACAGTTGCTGTTGATGTTGCGACGACGGCTGCTGCTGCTGTTGCTGCTGCTGTTGTTGCTGTTGTTGCTGTTGCTGCTGCTGATTGATGTTGCTGCTGTGCTGCTGTTGTTGCTGCGTGTTGTTGCTATTGCCTGCATACGTGCTGCAGGCAAGCGAATCTCAGTAGAAGTCGTTCGATTCGAGCGTCTTACACTGCTTGCTGAGCGTCGCGTATTTGCCATTGTTTGGCCCCGGCAAATACGATGCCGACTGCTGATGATGCGACGGCAGACGACCCAGCGTATGATGGCCAGATCTGTGGCAAAAGATACAGAAAGACACAGAGAGAGGGGGGAGTTCAGTAAATGCGACCCAATGCAGCGCTGCAACAGTTTGATAGTTTGATAGTGATGGATGCTTAAACGTTAACTAGTTCGCAACATGATTTTGCGAGAGGGGCAGTCAAGGCAGGCGATGGAGATGAAAGCAGAGAGGAGTCTGCCTAGTGGAGGAGAACTACAGGAAATTAGACAATAAGGAGAATAAAGGAAGACTTGGAAGACTGTGAAGCTACGCGTAGAAGAGTGCGTTGAGATTTGGCTTAGATCAGCAGCAAAACACATTTGAATATGACGTTGAATTGAGCTGTGGCTGAAGCAAATTGATCTGCAGGTATTTGCCATAAAAAGCCAACCAATTACTCTAAATTCTTTTCAAAAATGTGCCCTTAAAAACGTTCTGCACTCTACAACTTCCATAACATTTACCAAGCACACTTCCATTTAACTAACCAAATTAATTAAATTATGGATTCTTCATCTATTTGTGATTCCTCCCCAGCTCTAAATTATGCTCAACAACAAACCTTCTCAGATGCATTAAGTTTCACTCTCTCGCTTCTCTCAGTTCACAAATTTTATTCAACTAGTTGCTGGCATAAAAAATCGTCTTGTGTGGTTTAACAATTTATTGATTAGTTTGTTAGTTTTTTTCTTTTTTGAATGCTGTTACGTAGGAATGAAGTTTAATTTGCTTTTCAGTGGAATGGAAAATGCTATGCTCTTGGTTAGCTTTTGGAAATGTGAAATTTGGAAGCGTGATTTTCGTTGTATGCATATCCATCTTACTACTACTTCTAGTCTAACCTAAATATGGCTAAGTTGCGATTGGCAACGATGTCTATGGCTATTAAGTACGATATGCTCAAGGATCAAGTCATTAGTTGCTCTCTCTCTCTCGCTCTCTCTCTCTCTCTCTCAATCTCAACTTCACTCGAATAAATGCCCGACTACCCCAAACTGTTGGCTGGATGAGTCGTGTAAACGTTAGCGTGTTGTCCTTGTACGATTTTGTTGAAATATATTAGAGAGTTATGGCTTTTGGGAGCGTGTGCGGTCATGCAGGTGGGCGTGGCCTAGTGCAGAGGGCAGTGGACACACAACAACAGTATTGTATTCAAATCAAATCAAATCAAATCAAATCAAAATGTAATCAAATCAAGAAATTAAAATGAAATGTAAAAAAACCAAAAATGACAACACAAGTAAATTATAAATGAAAAGTGAAATCAAAAAATTAAAAATGAATGATAGATGTATATGCATGTATATACGTATATATATATAAAAAATAAGAAGAACTACCAACTGCTACTTAAATTACAAACTAAACTAAAGTGAGGGAAATGAAAAGCAAAACGAAATGAAAGGATAAGAAATTAAACTTCATGCCTTGTGCCATGCACCAAATCATAGCCGGGCGGCGGCGACGGCGAACGTCGGCCCAGGCCGATGCCCATGCCCAACGTAGCTGCCGCCGCCGACGTCGTTGTGGTCGAGTTAGTTCTATGCTGTGTGGTGTTGTTGTTGTTGTTGGTGGTGGTGGTGGTGGTGTTGTTGTGGTGGTTGTTGTAGTTGTTGTGGTGGTGGTGGTGGTGGTAAATTGATGACTGTTGCTGTTGTTGCTGCTGCTGCTGCTGCTGCTGCTGCAGTAGCGATGATGATGGTGATGCCAACCCTTGTCGCAATCCCGCCGTTCCATTCCTATACGGTCCGGCCCCATTGCCGCCACCGCCCGCCAAGCTGCCGCCGCTGGGCAGTGTGCCCGTATTGTGTCCGCCTCCAGTGCCATTGCCCGCCATGCCGCCGCCCATCGGGCCGCCGTGGGCCTGCTGGTGATGCAGCAGCGTCCGATTGATTGTCCCGGTGCTCATCGGCGCCGTCGGCGATATGCTTGCACTTGGCGCATTCGAGGCAGGGAACAGTGGCGCCGTCTCCGACTTGTCGCCGTCCATGGTGGGTCTGCAAAGTGCAAAGAGTTCGCTGCATGAGTAACTATTAGCGGTAGAAATAAAACGACTGCAAAGATCTACCGCTTGCTGAGATAAATCCAGGCGTGCGAATCGGCGTAGACGAGTATGGTGAGCAGAAACGAGGTCAGCAGCCCGGCCACCATCATCAGACTCAGGCCGAGCAGTCCACCGCCGCAGAGGCCGTGCAGCGCCTCCGCATAGTGGCGATCGATGGCGCGCTTGTCCAGCGTGCTCGAGAGCGAGGTCAGATTCTGTTTGGTCTGGTCCAGATCGTTGTCCATGGCGTGCAGTGTGCGCTGTATGTCGATGCGTGGATACGTGTCCTGGCTCATGCTGCAAGCAAGGGCAGAGAAAGGCAGATTAGTTGAATGCTCACGAGCGGCGCTAAAGGGATGTGTTGTCAAAGTGTGAGTGACTGCAAGCCATCAAAATTCAAATAGTTTTGCATGGCTGATGCTTCTGTTTCATAATTGAAAGCATAGCTTGGAGATTCGTTTGTCTCGAAGCAGAATTCAGGAGAGCAGACAGAGAGCCTTCAATCAACTAGCAGCTCTTTGCTTTTACTAGTTGTTAGTTGTAGGCATTCGCCAGGCTAATGCCCGGTTTCGTTGCTTACCGCTGCATCAGTTCAACGCTCTCGCGAGCACGTTCCACCAGATCGCGCGACTCGTTGAGGCGCAGTATGAAGCGATTGCGCAGCGTGCCACAGTTGAGGAAATAGACATAGGGACTGCGCTGTAAGCACCAGAGAGCAGAGATAGATTATTAGCAAAGAGATCGATATAGAGATAAACAAAGAACTCACCATGCCCACCTGACGACACATGTACTCGTGGGGACGCATACAAAAGTCGCCGGCTGCGACGCTCGAGGCCAGATAGATGCCGGCCAGGAGCCAGCAGATGATGATGCAGAACAGCCCCGACACGCTGAAGAAGATTAGCGTGCAGCGCGAGCGACGGGCGACGCCAATCACCAGCACCGTGCAGAGGAACAGCAGCAGCGTGAGGAAGGCCAAGGTGGCTGGCCAACGTATCGACTCGTACAATTCGCCCAGCTGGAGAAGAAGAGAAGAGATGCACATGAATAGATTTCTAGCTAGATAGTTAGATTGGTCGGCGACACCTACGTGCAGAATGCCCATCAATGAGGTCTCGTTCTCGCTGCCCTTGGTCTTCATGAAGTACAAGACCATGTTGTCCAGCGAGGTGACCGCTCGCGACGTGTTGTCCCGCACCAGACGCGCCGTCTCGATGAGCAGCATGACAGCCGTTTGATTGTACTGCTGCTTCTCCACCTGATGCACCACATTGTGCGAAGCCATTTTCGTTTCGAGATCATGCTTGATGGTTTCAGTCTGTAAACGAGAGAAATGCACAGTTATCGCACTGTATTGTATTGCACACACGCTTTGCCACATGCAGCTTGCTGCGGTTAGTTGCGGTCTTAAGCGATCGATGTCCAGCAGCTGACAAGTTGAAGGCTGTGCAACTGATCGAACCGCATGTAGTCAACGTTGTTGCCCTTTTTTTTTTTTGGTGAGCGTAATGCTTGATTTATTTATTACAAATTGGGACAGAATGGGAGAAAGTGAAAGCTAAGCTCCTGCATTAGCCATGAAGAATCCCTGGAGACGAATGTGTCTACAAGACACTGAATTGACTGTCTGTGCGTTTTGCCTTTTCTTCGCTTTACGTATTTATAATTCCTTAAGAAATTGTTAAAAGCTAATTCCTGCATGACTAACGAAGAATCTTTGATGACAAAAGTGTTAACGTTGAATGAAATGCATTTTGGAAAGCATGTTGCTTTCCTATCTCTGCTTTTGGTTTAATAATTTGTTGTTAATTCATAAGGAATTGTTAAAAGCTAATTCCTGCATTACGAATGAAGAATCTGTCAAGACAAAAGTATTAACGTTGGATCAAAAGGAATTTTGCTACCCTTTTCTGATTTTTTTTTTTTTTTAATATTTCAGCTAGGAACATTTTTTCCTAAATCTTTTCTTTTCTGTGCCACAATTTTTGCTTAACGTATCACTAATTAAGTGGGAATTGTTGAAAGCTAATGCATTTATTATTAATGAGCAATTGCTGAAGTTAAACAGACAAATGTTTGCACAACTTTTAAGTGCAAAATAAAATTCGCTTGTGCGTTTGTCTTTTAAGCCATGAAATCTTTTGCCGCAGCCAAATTTGTGCTTTATATATTCCGAATTGTTAAAATTTAATAATATTTAGCACAGATCTATGTGCTCGCCTGTCCTGAAAACTATAAGCGACAGCAGAGGCTGTCAAACTTGTCGGTAATTTTTTTTATTATTGGCACGTGGTTTAAGTTTGTTTTCGCAATTTTGCCACACCCGCTGTGGCCGAAATTAAATCAATATATGAAATTAGAAAAATGTACATAGAAGTTAACTGAATTCACTCTCAATTCCCGCAATCCACAATTTGTATCTTTATTTCCTACTTTGCCTATCACGTTGCTGCAGCTCTCGATATGGGATGCGTAGTCGCTACTATGAGCTCCCATTTGCAATGTGTTACACATGCATAATAAATGGATACATGCACATATAAAATGCATATTTAAGCATTTAATCTGCAGCGTCGTCTATCTTGCTTTCCCTATCTTTATGCATATATATGCATTAAAGTCGACCATATCGAGTGTGGGACGCGACTGCGATAAATAGAATCGAAACAGGATAAGACAGGACGTGAATTACAGCGGACAGGACATGGTGTTTCCTCCCTCTCTCTAGCTTTTGCTGCTACTACTATTCATAAACTTTCACACACACACAGACACACACAGACATAGACACGTCCACATTATCATAGCTATGTGTATGCACATAAAAGAAGCCGATAAGGCAAAAGGTTAAGAGAGCGCGCAAAGCCAAGCACAGACATGTGCAAGCGAGCCAGCAACAGGGGGGCGCACAGAGCGAGGGAGTGAGCTAGATAAAGGCGCAAAGTCAGCTGCAGAGCAGGGGCCGCGGGGGCGGCAGCAGCAGCCGGAGGTGGCTGGGGTGGCTGGGGTCTAGGTGCCGACAAGATGCTGCTGCTGTGGCCCAAACAGATGGCTGGCATTGCTCGGCTCTTAAGTAAAACGCTATTAATTATCTAGGCACAGGACTAAGCAAGCACACATGCATACCAACACACACACACACACACACACACACATAGATATCTAACACATACCCAGCTCACATGGACGACTGCGTGTTGACTGTAGTCTGCTTTTAGGCGAGGAGCCCGCGACCCCACAAACTGCCACGTTTGCCTGCCTCCCTTCCCCTCTATCGCTCTCTCTCTCTCTCTATCTCTCTCGCTCTCTCTTTAGTCGCCTGTGCTTAAAGCCCTGCACAAGTGCGGAAGCAAAAGCATTATGGTAAAAAACTATATTTATATGTTTGTGCAACGTTTTTGGTCCTTTGTTCCCGCTTTTGCCTCGTTGCATGTCTCACCGTCTGCCCGCCCCTCTGTCTCTCTGTCTGTCTCGCTGTCTCGCTGTCTCGCTCTCTCGGCGCGTCTCCTTTGCGCCTTTCACTCCGTCTAGCTGCACGTCTGTGTGTATGCGAGCTCTTTGTGGGGGTTTTCCCTTTTCTCTCGTCTTTTTTTCTTTTTTTTTTTTTTTGCCCATTTTTGGTCATTAACTTTTGAACTGCTCTCTCACCTGCTGTGTGTGCGTACGTGTGTGTATTTCTGTGTGTGTTTGTGTGTGTGTGCAGCAGGACTTAAGTAATGGACAACAAAGGCAAAGCCAGCGCCTGAGTTGGAGTCGGAGTCGGAGTCGGAACGAAAGCAGAAGCACAAGCAGAAGCAGAAGCAGAAACATGAACTCAAACTCAAACCCTTGCCTGAGCTGACTTTCAATGGGATTTCTTCTTCCTTATTCGTTGGCATATCTTTGTTATAATCACATACGACAACATCTTGTAAGCAAAGTCAACTTTAATCTATTCGAATTACATCAACTTGCCAGCTTGAGTTTGGGCCCAACGCCTTCTAGCCTGGATATTCTTTCACTACTCTCTTTCTCTCTCTCTCTCGCCGTCTCTCTCTCTATGCTCTGTGTGTTTTCGTTTGTATTTTGTTCAGCTTTCACTTGGCTTCACGATAGTTGGTGTAATGAAGAGCAGCTCGCAGGGCAAAGAGACTGAACTCTGGCTCTGGTCTAATGGATTTACGTTCTAATTTTAGACACACTTTGCCCGACTATCTATGGCAGCTGTTTGTTGCGTCACCAAACTCGCCTCGAATTCTAGTACATCATATTGTCCTTTTCTCAGCCCTAAGTCGATCCCATTGTACATACACACACTAATATCTCGATTAATTTGTCTCACCTGTCGTTTCAGATTGAGCACAAGGCTCTCCACCTGCTTGCCGGAGCTGAAGGCCTGCAGCAGCCCATTGTGGAAATCATCGTTGCCATATAAACCTGCAAGAAGCAAAAACACACACAACATTAATATGCAGAACACCACAAAAAGTATGTGAAAATCAGCAAATGTTGACAATCGATTACAACAACTACAACTTTATTCGCAGGTGAGATGATGTTTTTGTTTGTTTTAAAATAATACGTTTTTGCTGTGGGCAAACTAAACAAAAACTAAAATTTAACTAGTTCACTAAAGACTTCATGCTAATCGAGGAAATATAAAACTTCTAGTTTACATTGTTGCAGAACATTGAGCATAGATTAGTAACAACATTAAGCCTCAGCTAACAACAGCAATGCAAGCAAAAGAACTATTTTCAGTATTCAAAATAGAGCAGCGTAAAAGGGTTGTGGAAATCTGCACAGCTTTCTGCATGCCACAATCCATTAGAGCTACAATTTTATTTGTTATAGAGTTGCTAGAGCTAAACTGAATAAAAGCTAAGTCAACAACAGCATCCTTAATGCTTAAGTACGACAACTTCTCTGAAGGCTTCCCCTAGATAAGGCGCCAAGTTAGTGATAAATTGATTAATATTACTAACTAGTGTATTCAAATCAAAGAGCAAAACCTGCTGAAAATTGGCTTCATGCGATTAAAGCTGTGCTGCTGTAAATTCGATGTTGCAAGTGTCTAAATTATTAACTCTTTAATCTCCCGGCAATGAATATTCCATCGTGTTGTTCTCTCTCACTCTCTGCCCCTCTCTCTCTCTCTCTCTCTCTCTACATCTATCTATCTGTCCTGTTTCGCTCTGCAAACAGTTGGCGGCAAAGAGCAAAGCGCGTTGTGCGCTCGCATTTTACGTCAACATTTTTGAGTCAATTAAGAGCGCTAATTAAATTATTATTTTATTATTGTATGCGGAGGTTGTGGATTATAATGATGCCACTGTCGCTGTCGCTGTTGCTGTCGCAGTGGCTCTCCATAGTCAATAGAGCCAGAGCTGTGTGTAGCTGTGTGTCTGTGGCTTGCCTCATTGATTGCTGCTGTTTGCAATTGTTGCTGTTGTTGTCGAACTCAACCCGATTTGACTTGGGGCGTTACCTTTGCCAGTTTGACACACTTTACGCCGAATGGGCAAATTAAGTGCTCGTGCTTTTTGACTTTTGTTTCGAGTGAAGCGAGCGAAGAGACGCGAACGAGAGCGACGGAGTTCATAATTCAGTTTCAGTTGCTTCACTTAAACTCAACTTGCCATTCTGCTCATGGCACATGCCTCATGCCGCATGCCTCATGCCTCATGCCACCTCCTCGTCGCATGACACTTGACGTCGCGGACTCGTGGACTCAGCGCTGGCAACGATCGCGATTGCAGCCCGCCCATAAATCCAGATACGTGCCAAAGCCACAGCCGGCACACGTAATGGGCCAAAATGCAACGCTGTTTTGGCTAATTGCCAAGTCAAACACGCGACGCCAACCACGACGACGACGACGACGACGACGACGACGATGGAGCTGGAGATGGCGATGGCGACGTGCTCTTGCCGTTTTTTGCCGGGCGTGACCATTGGTCACTAGGAACACTACACAACACTACACCACACTACACAACACTACACCACACTACAGTACAGTTCATTGGCCCCCCTCTCTCTCGTTGCGAGTGAAGAGCCGGAAGTGGCACTTACCGAGTCCAATGGCGGCGCAGGTCATCAGCGTGATGATGACCAGGGAGCAGCTCTGGCAGCGCTGGGCGCTCGGCTTGCGCTGTTTGCGATCGCAGCAGCGGGTGAGCAGATAGAGCAGCAGGCCGAGCAGCGAGAGGATCAAGAGGCCAGCCGGAATGGAGGCCAGTATGCCCAGGCTCTGAAAACGAAAAGAATAGATACAAAAGATAGATGTGATTAGTACAAATAGTTCACGATTCTAACTGTAGAAGCAATAGAGTGAACAGAAACACATGATTACAATTGATGTACAACTAATAAAATTCGCGTGAAACTCATTAGAAGGCATATGAGTGGCATATAGTGATTATAGCAAGATAATTCTGTAGATTCCAAGCCAAATTACTCAACTCATCTGTGCCTATTAATGCGCTCATTAGCAATAAATCAAATACTATCGACAACTAACAACAAATCAACTTTCGAGGCAAGTTACTGAATATTCTTGAATGCAATACAAATTTGTTCATTGAATAGCATTCAAAATTCAAAGCGAGCAACAGCAATCAATGTTCGTTTTTTATTGGGATAGAAACAAAAAATACCAACGACGTTTCGACGTTTAGCAAAAACTGCCTTCCAATCAACGACATCAAGTGTTGGTATTTAATAGTTTAGCTATCCGCTAGTTGAGCGTCTTTAGGCAGTCAAATGACATGTTTCTGCACAGAATTAAATGTTCGCTGCTGTCTAGCGAAGGATGAACCAGGAAAGCAATGTGGACGTGAGCAGCTGAAGGGGGGCAGTGAGGACGACAAGGCGACAGGAGAAGAATCAGGGGGAGGGGGAGATGGTGGAGGAGGAGGAGGAGGAGGAGGAGGGGCGGGTGTGGGTTACAAAATTTGTTTCAGGGTATTGAGTGAACTTTTAATTGAATAACTTGCAGCTCGTTTTCTGCTGTTTGAGTTGCCGTTGAGAGTTCGTTGTTGTTGTCGTTGTTGTCGTTATTGTCCTTGTTGTTGCCGTTAACGTTGTTGTCGTTGTCGTTGTCGTTGTCGTTGCTGTTAGTTGGCTGCGCTGCCAAAAATAAATAAATAAAAAAAAAACAACACAAAAAATACAAAAAAAAAGGACGAAACCGAAAACGAAGCAAAAATGTGTAAAAATACGTCTGCAAAGTTAATTTTTTGTCGCTGTGCCTGCCCCTCGCTTTGGGGCGAAAAATTTAATTGAATTGGCAACACTACGGCTCGACACAAGAACAACAACAGCAACGGCAACGGCAACAGCGGCAGCGGCAGCGGTAGCAAGAATAACAAACACGAACAGCAGCAGCAGCAGCAGCAACTTGGAGTTGGTAAAGTTTTGGCCAGAGTTGCCAGGGTAACAAGAACGTTGCTACCCGGCGGAAGGCAACAACATTAAAAAAACGACAAAAAAAAAAAAAAAAAACGTAGAAAATAAAACATCAACATGAAAACACCGTTGGCTTAACGGAAATTTCATTTGCACTCATTAAAAAATAAGTGAGGCTGCCGAATTTGCGCAAGCAGCAAACAGCAAGGAGCGCGACTAAACTATACCCTGTACTCATTGACTAAACTACACCACCCAATTTATTTGCTAGTTATTTAGTCTAGTAGTTTGTGGCACCTTTCAAACCAAAATATATTTCAAACTGGCAATCATACTTTCAATTTCAGAGAATGGAGTCAACAGTGGGTTCGATGCTGGCGGTGCGTGGCAAGCGGTGTCTGGCCATCGCCCTCGACCAAACGGTGGACGAGGAGAGCGAGCTGATCTTCAGCCTGGGCACGCACCTCCTGGTGGGCATCCTGGCCGAGCGGGAGACGGCGCTCGCCTGCAAGCAGCTGCTGAAGAGCTGCAAGGCGCGCTACAAGAACCAAATGGATTTCCCCCTGGTCCTCGACGTAGTTGCGAACTTTATGAGCGATTCACCAGCCGACAGGCAGCAGGCTCAGGCCATTATCGTCGCCCTCGATGCGCGCACAATGCAGGGACATTTGTGCCACACTCAAACGCTTGGCGACGGTGTCGAGATCAACAACTATCGGATTTGTGGCCGGGCGACGCAGCAGCTGGAGCAGATATTCGAGGACAACTGGCGTCCCGAGCTGGAGCCCAAGGAGCTCGTCACGCTGCTGGGCGAATCCCTGAGCGCTGTCACCGATCCCGAGACGAGGGAGGATTGGAGTGCGCACATTGTGATACTGCAGAGCGACATGTTGTCCGAGTATCACATCAAGGCACTTTGAGTTCTTCGAGTTATGTGTAGCCAGAGTTGTTTGCTTGTTTCTTGTGTAAATTAGATAAAGTTGCAAAAATATCGAAGCGGGCCAAATAAAGGAGTGTCGTTTGCTGGCCAACGTATTTAATTGCCTTACGTAAATATATATAGAGCTCCAAGTCTGTAGGAGGGAAAGGGGGAAAGGAAGAGGAGGGGGGGGGGGGGGGGAGTTGAGGACGCAGCCAACTGACATTCTCATGCATAGCTAATTCCCGCTCATATTCTCCCGAGTAATCAATTCGTCGGTTGTATAAATATGTGTGGCAGGTAGACGACGACGACTGAGTGAGGCGTGTGGGGCAGGGAGGGGAGGGGAGGAAAGTGCGAGTACTCGGATTACACAGACTGGGATATTGGACACCGAAAACGTTGGCGTCATTAAGCGTCTGACGTTGGCGACTCAGGGCCACCAAAAACATGAGTCAGCGATCGATCCACACCGAATGCCACTTGAGACGACATCGACAGGCAACGACACACCACAACGGACAACAACAAGTAGCACATTAGTTTGGTAGCACAACTCGGGCTTGTCAATCAAGTTCAATCAGAATGGCGACGCTGATGTTGCACAGCTGTTGTGAGCGGTGGCGCGAGGGGCGAGGGGGCAGAGAGGAGAGCGAGAGGAGAGAGAGGAGAGAGTGAACAGGGTGCACATCTATTTATTATTTATATGCATGTTGCAGGCTGCCTTTTGTGACGTGCAACGTGCAAATAATCATTAAAACTAGCGACTGTGCCACCTGCCAACTGCCACACACACACACACACACACACAACAGCAGCGTCGTCGTTGTTGTTGTTGTTGTTTGCGTGTCCTCGCCAGTTGAATGACACTTGAGAGCGTGCACCCCGGTTGCAACTACTTTAATTCCACTTTAGCCACGCCAATCGCTGCAGCCAAATGAAGCGCAAATTTGGCCATAACAAGCCAGCCAGGCACGACAATAAGCCAGGCCTAGGCCTCGACAAAGCCTCCTCACCACCCCCCACTCCCACTCCCCTCTAAGGCCCCCCAAAGGGCAACAAGGGTTGCTGCAACGCGGCGCTTAAACTGGCAAATTGTGCGAACAGCGAACAGCGAACGGAGAACGGAGAACGGAGAACGGAGAACAGCGGAATACAGCCCAACGAACGCCATTAAATTGAATTAAATCAAAGCAAATTGCCATCAACATCATCAGCGAGCCTTGGGGCATGCCCCCCCCCCCCTCTTACCCCTTCTAGTTGCCCCACTCGAGCTTATGTGCCCAGCTTGTTTACCCTTTTCGCAGCGAGCGTCCAATTCAAACGCTGCAAATGTGTGAAATTTGGCCAGAGTAAATAGCAGCGAACGAGCGAGAGAGAAGCATAGAGTGAGACAGACAACTAGATAATCAGAGACAACAACACACGACAACGTCAACTTAATAGATAGCGCAGACAAACTGACTTTAGAGCTACTGACTACTGTTTAGTTTGTGCATATACGAAATTAGCACTAGCTAATACGAATATTTAGAGCAGCGCTGAATCAACCAACAGCTGAACGGAAGGGCGAGAGGGGGGACAGGGGCAAGGGAAAGGGCAGGCATAGCACAATCAGCACGAAACTTGAATTGAACAAATATATACTTGTATAGATTGCTAGTTTCCATGTGCACAATCAGCAGCAGTTGATGTGAATTCATTCAGCCAGCGATCATTGAATTAACAACATCCCCAGACTGTTAGCTAAAGGGCTCGAATCGAAAGGAAACTTCAAGTACATTCATTGACTGAGTGAGGGCAACGCAATAACATATTTAATTGGCTACCTAAAAATATGAAGAAAACTTTGATTGACGACCAGATTAAACTAAATACGCAGTTATTACGGTACGCAAACGCAAAAGTCCCTTTGTCTGCGCTAATCTCCGGCCAAATCGCAGTTGACATTGAGGCTGTTGTAATCTGATCTTTGGGAATAGTTCGTAACGTTTGATGGATGGCATTTAAAGTGACTCGGGAAATTTGAATAGAAAACAAATGCCATTAGTTTAGCATTTTAATTGATTCAACGAAGAAGCTGTAGGAATCGACAAGAATGTCAGCGGAAATGCGGAAGCCAAAGCGTAATTGAAGATGACGAGCTATGCAAATGCGAATGACTCTCGAGTTGTGCAAATTTGCAATTGAGAAGCACTTTGTAATAAGCTCTTGGAGATGATCTCAGTCTATTTATAGACAAGTCAAAAGTTTGCACAGTGCAATCGATTCAATTCGTTGCGACGACTGTTTGACATTGAGCACTGAGCAAAAGGTAATTCGAAGCGAGTGCAAATGCAATTGTAAAGGGAATCCAGAGCAATCCAATCCAATGCAATCGAATCGAATCGAATCGAATCGCATTCAAAGCACTTCGTATAGTTTACACATAACATGCCTTAGAATTCGCAGTCGCCATTGAAGCCGAACTTTATGCTGCTGTCACTTTTCACAGCAAGTTGGCAGCGCTTTTGCTGTCGCTTTGTCGTTTGTTGTTGTTGTTGGGGCTCTCCAAACTAAGCTTCAAATTGCAGACGGAGTTGTGGCAAAACTTTCATATTTGAAATGCAACACAGCGCAAGTTGTTGTTGTTGCAGCTTTGCTTCTCGTTGTCGTTGTTGTTGTTGTTGTTGTGTCGTTTTCGGGGCCCGGTCTTGTGTCTTTAGCTGCCATCGGTCGGGGGCTACGTAGGCGTTGCTTGTGGACGCTCTATAACATTTTATAGCTGCTGCTTTGGCACTTTGTATCTCCCCCCTCACTCGCTCTCTCTCTCTCTCTCTTTGTCTCTCGCTCTCTGGCTTTGCCCCGCAGGCGGCACTCGGCTTAGCCCCGAAATTAGAACGTCAACATTGCCGTTGAGTGCGATCCAATGGAAAAACCAGTTTCCCTCTCAACTACAACAGCAGCAGCCGCATAGACAGCGACAACAACGCATAAAACAAAATGCCCTTAGCCAGCAAAACAGTTATGAGCATAAGTATGTGCACGGTTACGGTTATGAGAATGATATGGATACGAAAATATATATAGATATAGATATATATATTTGGGTATGAGTAGGTAAATGTGGACACGGCTGCGTTGCATGTTGAGCTGAAACTGGCCCCAGACAGTGAACAACCAACAGTCGACAGTCGACAGTCGACGAATGCGACATAATATCTGAAATGAGCTCGCTTATGTGACGAGCCGCTTCCGGGGCACGCTGTGAGGTTCGCTTTTGCAACTGCAACTGCAGTAATCAGCGTGGCACACAATGCAAAAAGCATGCCGCAATCTGCAAGGCGTTGTTGATAGCTCTAACAGAATTGTGAATCATGCAACAACAACAACAACAACAATAAGAAAATAGCCACAGGCTCTCTCACGCCTTTCGCTCGCTCAAACGCCAGACAGAATGGGAACAGATTGCCAGCGAGTGTGTTTTAATGGAGGTGCCACATCCACATATGCCACATGCCACATGCCGCATGCCGCATGTGCAAAGGAATGCCAAAAGGGATTCCAGCAGTTTGTTATCAGCTGCCGTTGTTGCGACTGCCCAAAACGGAAACGTCATCGAGCTGCACAGGAAGTAAATCCGACACACTCCAAACTACATCAAATCGCAGCGACAACAACAGCGACGATGACACCGACTAAGAGATACGCTATACGCCAAATGGATTTGTTTATAAGAGCAGATTTGTCAGCCTTTTTAGTCATGCTTGCTTCAATAATAAACTCACTTTTCTAGGCATAGATTTTGTTAGATTTGTTTATCTAAATTTCATAAGTTTCGTATCATTTGCAACTTTAACATCTATAGCAGCAAAGTTTTGTAAGAATGCTAATTTTCTGTCATGCTCATAACTAAAATTGTTCTTCGAATAAAAAGCTTCTTTTTCACCTTGAATTTAAGAGTTTTCTTTAGCCTGATTTGCCAATTTCAGTTGCATATTAATTCCAAAGCAAAGTGTCTACTGAATCATAGCATTTCACAATGTTTTTAAAGGCGTATTTTCCAGTCAATTGTGCTCTGTATGTTAGATGCAGCTGCTCTTCAAATTTAAGCTCCTCTCTTTTCAACCCGATTTAAATTTGCTGGTCAAACACCTCAACAAATTCTAGTTGTTGCAATCGGTTTCGTTGCTGCCCCATTTGATGGCTACAGGGTATGCGACAGAGCGAAAAACGAAACTAAAACTTAAGCTAAAACCGGCTGTCCACGCAGCAATAGCTGCTGCTATTACTGCAGCCAAAGTCATAGCCATGTCTATAGCTATAGAGGTATAGAGGTATAGAGGTATAGCGATAGCCATGGCAATTGCCATAGAGAGGCAGCTGGAGACTGGTTGCTGCTTGTGCTCGATGAATAAATAAAAAGCAAAGGCAAATTATTGAAAAGCGTCGCCAGAGGAAGTCGAGGAAGTGCGCACAAATGGCAGGTAAAATTATGTACACAAACTCATATTGAGTGAACCAAAGGAAGGGCAAAAGGGGGCAGGAAGAGAGCAGAGAACGGGAGAGTTGTTGAGTAGTTGGGTCGGGTCGGGCCTTTGACGGCAGCCAAGCCAAGCAAAGCAGCCGGCATTTCATATGCAAATCACGTCACGTGACGCAGTAACCGACGAGAGAGCAACAAAGACAGAGAGACAGAGAGAGAGAGGAGTGAGTGTTATAGAAATGTGGGGAGACCAACAAAAGAATGGACACAGCGTGGAATTACAATTGCGCAATTTTCAGATGGGGAATAAAGATCGCATATTATATGTAAATTATAGATGAACTCAACGACAGCAACTGAAACATTTGCAAATGCGAAGCAGCTCAAACTGTAATGCAAATTAAAGTCCAGCGAGCAGTTGAACGCGAACGTTGTGTGACGTCTGATCAACCCCAACACTGCCCCCCCTCTCACACTCCATCGCCCACCCTCGGCGAAACAAAAATTAATTGTATTGTTAATAAATAAATCAAAGCCCATCAGCGTGTGCTGAAGTGCTAAATGGGGCATTCATTAAATAATTCATTGACGGCACGAGAAGTTCGCTGCAAGCGCATATCTGATGACTCATCAGAGTTTTCATTGTGCGCGCACAGAGGGCGAAAAGTTGAAAATTAACTTTCTTCAACTTCGACTTCGACTTCGACTTCGACTCGAGCTGGAAGTGAACTTTTTTCATTGATTGCTGATGGATGACTCAACAGAGTTTATGAAAAGTGCACTTCGGCTGAAGCCTTGAGCATCTGCATTGCACTTTTCATAGATGTTTTGCTTTTTCTTTCTGCCACAAAGCAGCAAATGTATTTTTGAATGCATGAAAAAGAAAAAGAAACGAAAAACAGTGGGCCATTAATAACGCTCGCGATTGTATGTTTACATCGTGGCCAAAATAATGTTTTGCCAATCCACTTGGCAGTGTAAACACTTCACTAATGACTATCGATCGATGCATGTGCGAATTTCGCACTCAACGCAACGTTAATCTTGTAAATAATGAGCGCTATTTGACGGCGATATTCGATGATGACCCATTTGGGCGAATATAATTACAATGACTTATGAGAAGATCTGAAGAACGCGTCGAGCTAATTTCGAGAAACGTTTTTTAATCGCCGCGATGTGAGATGAGTATTGAAACACATTTCGGAAAATCAGATAAAAGCTAACCATGTGCACATGTCATTATCACATCGAACAGATCGTTTAACCAACTGACACAGATTCAAGAAATGCAGTCATTTCAGAACCAACAACCAATCATCATCGTCACCATCACCATCCACAGAACGAACGAAAACTCAATTATGTTGCTTGGGATCGGATCATAAAATCGATGAGCATATAAACAAATACAAGCGAAGAAAACATAGCCACAGCCAGAAGAGTTGGCGTGAGATTTCTTCCTAAGCCATTAACAGCAAACTCTAGACAATCATAAAGCACACAGACAGAGAGATAGAGAGAGAGGGAGGAATAGAGAGACGCCTACGCTAAACTTTCACACAACATGAAGGGGAATGGGGGCGGGGGCGGGGCCGGGGGCGGGGGGGGAGCAGATGCGGGAAAAGATCAACAGCTGAAATCTCAGCATCCCAAACAAAGCATAAAGCAAAGACAACGAGCGACAAAGCAAGCGAGAGAGAGAGAGAGACGCAAATGGGAAGTGCTGTTGATGACAGGAGCAGCAAACAGCAACCAGCAACCAGCAACGACAACAGCAACAGCTACAGACGGCGCAAAGACATTTAAAATAAAAGATGCCCAAAATGAGGCACTTGGGACGCCCACCGGCCACAAATCCGGAGAGTTCCAAAAAAGAACACGCTGCGAGCATTTTCAAACTGAAATCGAAACGTTTTTGAACTTGAACTTTTTTTTGTTTTGTGTTTGTCTCATTGTTGATACTCTAGCGCTATTGGGTTGCCATCCACAATTCAAGCAAAGATGTGAGTCATGAGTAAAGAAGAGAGCACAGAAAACGTATTTCCCCAAGATGAATGCAGCTATTTGGCCTGATAAGGTTGAGTAATAAAGGACTGTGGATCTTAAGCTTAAGCTGGGAAAATAATAAACAAAATGAAACTTTGAACTGATTTATGTTCTTTGGGTTATAAATTGGTTTCATAAAGAAGTGACTAAAATGCTATTCTAATCAATTTAGTTTGCTGAAATTAAGTAGAGCTGTTTAGAAGACTGAAATACTGCTAAACACACATAGTTCAATAATGAATTATCCATTAAAGTATCTCATTATAAAGTTAACTAATTAACTGTTCGCTGGCTGCAATTTGTCACAGTTGTTTTGGCTCTTTCAATTTACCAATTTTGCGTGTGCAGCAACTTCGAAAATTCTCATTGTATTCACTGGGCTTATTGAAGACTCGACCACAGACAGCTGCTAATGGGGGGATGGGGAGCCTCGCTTTCTTATGCGCTATGCACGTTTATTAAGCGTATGACTGGGCATCGAAATATGCATTCAAGTTGGAGCTGAGCTGAGCTGAGCTGCGTTGTTGGACCAGTTAGGCAGTTAGTTGGTGAGACGAGTCGCCAGCTAATCGAAGCGCGTGGGCCAAGGCTGAGCTTGTTCAACTGTTCTCTGTGACTGCCTGTCGCTTTGTTTGGCTGGCTGCCTGTGTGGTCTTGGTTTTATTTTTTGTTTTTTTTTTTATTTTGGAGTGCTTAAGTTAGCAACTTTTTAGTGGATTGGCTGGTAAGGTGAGTGGAGCAGGTCTGGGGGGGAGGGGGGCAGTTTAGAGAATTTCAAATATGTAAACGATGCAAAGAGGTCGCTTGGGGCGCCCTTTTTATGCGTATATATGCATGTGTATATATGTATGTATATCTCTGTGTGTCTTTGTGTTTGTGTTTGTGCCTCGAACTCGTCGTATATCGAAATCAAAACGAAATTAGAGCAGCCGCCAGCAAAAGCAAATAAACATTCCAAAGTTCCAAAGTCGACACGACGCTGCTTGTTGCACAAATAAACAGCTCCAACTTCAAATGAGATAAACAGCAACAACGGCAGCAACAGTTCGAGTTGCAGGCAAAAAGGTCTCTCCGATTGCCGCCAAGACTGGAATGTCTGGAATATCGGAAAGTTTATACCATATATATGTGCATATACCGAGAGATATATGAGCAGATATATATAGTATACTATGCTGATATATAGTATAGCATAGTATAGTCGTATATGTTGTATATGCGACACATTCTCAAATGTGAGATTGAATGGCAGAATTTTTATGACGAAGCCGCCGCAGCCGTAAAAGCAAAAGCAAAAACAAAGACAAAAGGCAAAGGCGCAACGACTCGAGATACAAATGCATCTGTGTGTGTGTGTGTGGGTATATAGGCAATGTCCATGTATCTTTTGGGTTGCATCTGGTCTCTGTGGCAAATGTGAGGGCAGCTGCCTGACAGTCAGACGGACAGACGGATAGACGGCCTGCTGCCAGCTTGTGTTGCTGCTTGTGTTTTTGTTGTGGTCGCATTTGACAGTCAGGCAGGCAGCCGGAAAAACTATTTGCCTGAGGCTGGCTGAAGGGAGAACTCTCTCTCTCTCTCTCTCTCTCTCTCAGCCTCGACGAGCTGTGTAACATCTTTCGGGCTGCATTTTCAATTGCAATTGCCCAAAAATGAAAGTCAGCAGCAACTCAACTTTGGCAGGCGGCAGAGTGCCTGATAATTTGCTGCAGATACTTTCGTAAATATGTTCATTCTAAATATAGCGCCAGGGACGACTGTGTGAGACTCGAAGCAAACCAGGCGAACGCCAGAGCTCAGAGCTCAGAGCCCAGAACTGAGAGCCCAGAGCTCTGAGCTGCTGTTGAACACAGCTGGCGTCTAGGGACATCGAAATGTGCCGCTGCCTGTTGCGAGGGCAGCTCGCACAGTTGCAGTTGCTGTTGCAATTGTGGTCGCATCAATAATAAAACGGCTCGAGTGTGGGAGAGCAACAATCTATCAGCACAATGCACAAGTCCTGTTTTGGCAGCATTATTGAGGTCGGAAATGCGAGTTTCGACACGTTACACACACGACAATACGCATCTATAGACAACGGGGTGCGGGAAAAGGGGAATTGGAAACAAAAGGAGGAAAAAGCGAATCAATCGTTAATAGATAGCGGTCTGTGTGTCTGTCTGTGTGTGTGTGTGTGTGTGCGAGGGGGGCGTTGAGTATGCGGGCTGTACAGTCAAATGTGATTCAAGTTCCCCGCCTCCCTCCTCACTTGGTGTCGCTCTGTTTGCCGTAAAGCTGCCCGCACGACAGCAACAACTGTGCGTCATCACCTTGAATGCGGCAGACGAACTAGACAAGCCGATGAAGATGGAGAGGCAGACAGAGAGAGCGAGAGAGGGAGAGAGACGGAAGAGAGGCTCTTCATCAACACTAGAAAGCAGCGCATAGCATCACATCACAGCACAGCACAGCACAGCACAACACATCTCATCACATCATAAGGCAACGCAATGCATTGAAGGGGTGCCAGGTTGAGGTTGTCGCCAGGGAGAATCGACGAGGGATTGGGACCAAACACTCGACGCTACTGTTGTTGTCGTTGCTGTCAAGAGCAATTGTGTTGCTATTTGAAGGTTAAATTGATCATCAACAACAGCAGCAACAGCAGCCACAGCAACAACTCTGACGCTGTTGTTCGCCAGCAGAAAAATGCAGTGTCTAAAGACGTGTTTTGGAGGAGATGGAGTCGCTCGTCTTCTTGGTCGCCTCCAGCCCCTTAGGCTCACGGCTGTGGGCGGCAGCCACCAGTGTGACAAGTGACTGATTAAACGCAATTTGAATTAACCGACTAGACTGGGAGGGACGACTAGCTGCAATCATAACTTACATGCACATGTGCTTCATAACCCCACAGGGCATATATGGCATATATAGCATGACGATGTGCAGCAGCTGCTCTGGAGCTCTTTTTGCTTGACAGCAGCGACAAACGGTGAAGGCGACACAAACTCAAGTTGAATTCATGCAAAGAATTGCAGTGTTTGCGGCCTCACTATAGACAAATATGACATCACTTTGGGCGACCTTAAACTAAGTTCAGCTTATTAAATTTGCACTAGACTCGACTGGCAAATAAATTAAATTAAAATACAGCGAAAGCACAGACTTTGAAGCGTGATAAATACTCGGAGAAGAAGCAGTCGAAGTTCTGCAATTGTTCAGCAAAGGAAACAAACTAATTGTAATTAGGGATTGTTGTTAATCAGTTACGCTGCATAAAGAGCAGTCGGGCAAACTGTCTGTCGCTTTGTCAATTACCAAATGAGCTGATTGAGAAGTCCGTTTGAACAACGCCCTCTCGCTCCAGATAATATCACTTGGCCATTTGCCGCAGTCTGCATAATATGCAAAATACCCTCATTCAATTCTCTCTCTCACTCTCTCTCGGTCTCGCTGTTCGCCGTCCTTTTCTTATCAAGTAATAAATCCTTATGCAATATCAACATTTCTATTTTTTTTTTTGTTTGTTGTTGATTCTATTAGGGTTCTTCCGTTGCATCCTCTACTGCCATTTGGGCTTGTCGCGTTCTACTTTCTATATTCAGACCAGACGCAAAAGAGAGCACACAGAGAGAGAGAAAGGGAGAATGAGAGAGGGCGAAAGCGAGGGCGAGGGGGTCGAGCCAGTCGATAAGCAGATTAGCTTAGTGAGCTCATTTGCCAGCCAACCGCAAACAGAATTGGCTTAAGTGGTAGCTCATTGTCAGCCCTATTGTGGCACCGGGTAATCCCATGTGACGTACTTAGCTCGAACCCCCCTCAGCCCCCTCCTTGGGCGCTGGGGATGCTCCGCACGCAGACACAGAGAGAGAGAGAGAGAGAGAGAGAGAGAGGGACTGCTGTCGATAGCCGGCAAATAGCTTGAAGTCGCAGCCACCTGGAGCGAACCCTCGACCCCTCGGCCCCTCAGCACCTCAAACTGAGCGCTGCTTTTGCTGACGCGCGTAAAAAACTACGCCCAATGCAGCAGCGCTGCCTACAGCTGACCTACATCCGTATCCAAGAAGAAGCAGCAACAGCAGCAGCAGCAGCAGCGGCAGAAAAAAGCATAGCCATAGCCATGGCTATAGCTATAGCTATAGCTATAGCCAAAGCCAAAGCTAAAGCCGAGCCAAGCTACGACACGAGCCGGCAGCCAAATCGAGTGCAGCAGCGAGGAGAGAGAGAGAAAGAGAGAGCGGAGAGACGGAGACGGAGAATGCAGCGCGTGTTTTGCGGGAATCGCTCAGCTGACCTGAATTTGACAATGGCAGCGCTGACGTTGACGCTGACGCTGATGACGATGCTGATGACGACGACGTCGCCTGTTCGGCAAAAACCGGCAACTAAGTTGGCCAAATCCAAAATGCGTTCGCTTTTCGCCCGGGCTAATTGAAATCAAATTTCACAGATGGGAAAACTGCAAAAAGAGGGAAAAACCAAGCGAACCAAATCGCAAATGATTTGTGACAGCCAAATCAAGGACTGACCCGCTAAAATAGCCGTTGGGCGTCGTCCTTGGCAACGGTTACGTCTACGTCTACGCCACCATCGTCATCGTCGTCGTCGTCGTCGTCGTCGTCGCTGTTGTCGGCGTCCTTTTTGGGTAATTCACGAGGTTGTCGTTGCCACTTAGCACATGGCAACGTTCGAGGTATTTGCTTTTATTTTCGGGCTCTTATCATGCCGACAGATGAGCGATAACCTCCGGCTCAAAAGGGTAAGCCACTAACACAGACCAAGCAGTCAGTCAGTCAGTCACTCATTGAGTCTGTCAAACAAAGACAGACGTCTATGCATTGGAGGTGAGCGCGCGGTTGTTAGTTGGATATTTTCGAGGCGTGGGTTCCATTGATACACACAGTCGCTAGCTGCGAGCGGGACAACGACGGGCAATCAAAAGAAACCAAACAACAACAGCAAATGGGAAGCCGGAAGTGTGTGTGTAGAGTAGTAGTAGCCCCTCGCTTAACCCCCAACCCCCCGACCAAGGAACAACGACGAACGAGGGACAGCGGACAACTACCAATCTAGCATTTAACATCTACCATCTACCATCAACCATCTACCAATCTGCCATCTTCCATGGCCGACAAACAAATCGGCTCCCTCTTGAGAGGGAGAACAAAGCGTAGAAGGTGCAGATGCTGTCGCAAAGCAGTAGACGGAGGAGGAGAAGGAGGCGGCAGCGGCAGAGGCAGAGGGAGAGGGAGAAGCAGTGAACAGTGAACAGTGAACAGCAAACAGCGAACAGCGAACAGAGAATCTGGGCACATGCAGCGCACATGGCACATGGCACAGCAGCGGCGGTGGAACGTTGTGGGATTGAAACAAAAAGGGCTCGTCGACTCAGCGACGCTGCAGACAACAAAAGGCGTAAACAAAATGGGAAAATTTCGGAAATTTATTATCCGAAGTCGTCTTTCACTCTGTGTGCGCTTCTTGAGTTCTTTTTTTTTTTTTTGTTCTGCTTTTTGTTGGAGTGCAATTGCAGCTACAACAAAACGTCTGTGTACGGAAGAGAGACAGAGCTAAACGTATGTGTAAGAGCGAGAGAAAGTGAGTAAGAGAGAGCGAGAGAGAGGAGGAGAGAGAAAGAGCGCGCGTCATACAGGTAAATGAGAGCGTCTGTTTTTCGGGTAGGCAAAAAAGCAAAAAAAAAGCAGGAGATGGAATGAAAAAAACAGTGACGAAGCGAGCGCTAGAATTAGGAGCAAAAAGGCATATATAATAAATATACCTACCATATAAGAAGACAAAGAGAAGAAACCTAAACAAATCAAAACGCAATCAACGTAAAATGGGAGCGCACTTCAAGTGCAGTGCAATCCAGTGCAGTGCAGTGGGAACGAGAAACGGTTTCGGGTTCCAGTTCGGGTCTCAAGTGCTGTGTGGAGCACCACTTAAAGACCTACTCCAAAAACGAAGAACCAGCAAGAAGAAGCAAGCTATAAACTATGCTAGGAGTGTGTTCTATGTGTGTGTGTGTGTTGGGGGTTTCCCTCAATGGTACTCACCTCGAGGTAAACATCGCTATCCGGATTGAAGGTGTCATTAACCCGACGAAATGTGTAATTCACATGCGGTATTGAATGCAGGATTTTAACGAGTATGCTCGGCTGTTCCATTTTTATGGCTCCTTTTGCAACGTTCTTATCGCAATGCTGCTTCTATTCGCTGTTGTTGTCGCTTCTGTTGTTATAGTTTGTAGTTGTTGTTGTTGTCGTCGCTGTTGTTGTTGTTGTTGTTGTTGTTGTTGCACACACTCGCACTCGCTCGCACGCACAGGATGTGCTGCTCTCTTGTTCGCGCGTTCCTTCACTTTTTTTTTGGGGGCAACTTTCGGTATGGGATCCTTTATTGTTATTACGTGAGTATGTGTGTGTCAGTGTGCCTGTGTTCCTGTGTGTGTGTGTGTATGTGTTAGGGTATCTGTGTGTGTGTTCGTGTGTGTGTGGGAGTGCGACTCGAGTGTGGCAACGTTGCTGCTGCTGCTGCTGCTTTTGACGTCACAAACGCCGCGCTGCTGCTGCTACTGCTGCTGCTGCTGCTGCTGCTGCTGCTGCTGCGTCTCGTTTCAACGCAAAATTGACTTGAGAGTTTAGCGCATTACACTCACTGCTGCTAGAAATACCGTCGAGGGGGGCGAAAGAGGGGGGAAAGGGAAGTAGTAAGTAGAGGAACGTACTTAGATTTACGCACACACACACAAACGCAAGCATTGAGCAGCACGCCTGAGTGAGAGCGAGAGAGCATGAGCTGGAAGAGGCTGTGCTCGGTATTATGCTGTTCTCTTCTGTTCTGTTGTATTGTGTGTGGGGGTGTTAATGCGTGCGCTTCACACGCTGTGCCAAATTCCGAATTCCTGCCAAACGCAGGCTTTCTCTCGCTCTCTCTCTCTCTCTCTCCCTCACTCGCACAGTGGTGGCGCTCGCTCTCCGCCTAGACGCGCGCGCTCTCTTTGTTCTCTTTTGCGCTTTGTTCCCTGTGTTTTGTGTGTGTGTCCTGGCGTGTGCGTGCGTGCGTGCTTGCATGTGTGTGTGCACGCGTTTGTCTGTGTGTGCTGCCTGCGCTAAATTTTCACTTTCACTTTTCACACTCACACACACACCCAAAAAACAGCAACAAAAAAAATAGAAAAAAAATAGGAAAAGAAACATGCACATCGGCCGAATTTGCACACAACTCTGAACGAGGCTGCATCATAAATTGCACAATACTCGAGAGCAGCTCGAGAGCGAGGGCTGCACGCAAAGTTCACATCCACATACACACACTCAACAAAAACATTTGTTTTGATTGCCGCTCGCTCTCCCTCGCACGCGCAGGATTAAACGACGAAAAAAAAACGGCACACAATTTTGATTTGAAAAAAAAAGAATGAAACCATCGAACGAATGAAAAATGAAGAAGGCGCCGCTGCTTATCAGCAATTTTTATTTGTGAATGCACTTTGAAATTGAGCTGAAGTTGTTGTTGGGATTGCACTGCGCGTCTGATTATTTAACTGTATTTTTAGTATGTTTCCTTGCGCTTCTCTTCCTATTTTGTCTTTTGCTTGGTTGAATTTTTACCGTCGCGCACACGTTATTATAAACGGAGCACGGGGCGTTGTTTCATTTGCCGTTTCGTTCCGTTCCGTTTCGCAAGCTTGGCGTTGTTGCCGCTTCTGCGGTCCAAATGCGAATGAATCGTGAAACCTGCGCAACGTTTTGTCGCCTGCAAAAGCAAAAAGCAAAAACAAACGCACGAATGTTCCTGCTGCTGCTTCTACTCTCTCGGTCTCTTTGCACTCTCTCAGCCACAGGCTGCACGCGTTCTCGCTCTCTCTCTCACTGTGCCTCTTGACTAACTGTTCTTATTAGCTAATTAGCTGAAGCCGAAGTTGAAGCTAAGAGCGAGAGCGTGCCAGTAAAAGAGAGGGATCATGTGAATGGACGATCTCCGTGGACTTTGTTCAGCGTGGGAGGATTTGAAGGCAACTGCAGCATGTAAACAAGTCGATATCGATAGCGATAACGATAGCTTTGCCAATTCAAATGCAAGACGAAGCTTTCTTTTGTTTGCTTTGCTTTTCTTTTGCTTTTCAGCTGACTCTTCAGTTTTGGTTGTTGTTTTTCTTAATGTTGTTGTTAGCATTTAATATGTGTGCCACTTTTATCATGGTAAGCATTAAACGAGTTTTGCTCCAATGCAACATCCACAACAACAAAAAGAACAACAACTAACGAGAATAACCGCTTTGCTAGTTTTGCTGACTGCGACTCCGATTTCAACTCCGTTGACAACTTGAAGTCATTGTAGCCAAGTATCTAAGAGGGCATGGGAGAGAGGGGGACAGGTGAGAAGCGTTGCGAGTTTGTAATGTGAGCAACCCATTAAAAATGAAAAATTCTTAAGCCTGGCGTCAGCACTTTATCGCCCCGCCAAGTAAATTGAAGCAACCAAATATTATTAGTAATAAATATTTGTTCAATGGCGGCAAACGACAACGCCAATCGTTGTTGTAGTTGTTGTTGCTGCTTTCTGTAGTGCGGCATATCTTGTTCATGAATCAAAAACACAGCCAAAGGAACTAAACGAAAAGACGAACGGTACGAGAGATATAATAATAAAAAAGCAAAAAAAAAAAAAAAAACGAAAAAAAAGTACAGAAAAAGGTAAGTAAACACAGTGCAACAACTTCTCATCTTATCAGCACATGTGAAAAGTAAATAAGAATAATAAAAATACGGCTGGAAACTCAGAACGTAGAAACGCTGTTAATGTGATTGTAGCGTTTGCTGGGGGGGCCACGAATGGGGAGGGGGAAATTGTCCGTCAGTCGATTGTTAATGTCATCGATGACTTTCGTTGCATTCACAATCGACGGCGACTGTAAGTTGAGAACTGGACTTGAACTTGGACGGCACTGTTAATGTCGCCGTCTCACTCGCAGCTGTTGTTGGGCTCGCGAATTGCATTGATTCGCTTTGCAGCTATTTTTACAATGCACTTTTTCAAACAAACCAAAGCATACACACATACACACACACATATGTAACACGCACGCTCTCACGCACACACACACACACACACACAGGCACATGCACGCACGCAGTCATATAGCGGTTACACGGGATACACAAACAAAAAGGAAAAACGCAACAAATCGTAGCGCAAATTTGTAATTCGCATTTTACACGTACTTTCTGCAGGCAGCGCGTTCTTTTGAATTTGTTTCTGCCGTTTTCGCAATAACAATCTGTTGTTGTATCCGTTCTCACTTTAAATTCACATGTTAAATTTCATTGAATGTTCGTTCGCACTCTATTGCAGTATGTATTTGCTTTTTATGCGACGGCGGCGGCGGCAAATACGACGACGACCACGACGACGTTAGCGCTTAACGGTGACGGCGACGGCGACACACAACATACAACAGACGAAAGGCGTCAATGTGACTGTCTGCACCAAACGTTGTAATGCCTCAATTCTAATTTGAAAAAACACCCAAAAATATACCAAGCCTAAACGGTGACAGTCGGCGACGATAAGGCACAAAAATGTTAACGAGCGCGCTCAATCGAATAATATTCCTAGCGGCATTAAAAGTACTTCAAAGCCCCATTGCATACAATATTACATTCCTTTTTTTGAATTTAATGATAATTCTTTAAAGGTTCCATTTATATCTAGGCTATTAAAATTCGTACTATTAACATAGACTGCTCACAGTTTTAAAAGCACTGCAATCAGTCTGTTAAATAGGACGTGAACGGCACTGTTAGCAACAGATGGAAATGTTTTACAGCGCTGCAGTTTGAATGTCAGTTAATGGTTTGAAATCACACTAATTTAATAAATAATGAAAAATTTTAGATTGGTGGCCCTCCTAAACAGCAAATAGCTATAGGTTGGAATGAATGGCAGTTCTAATTGCATAACTTTTGAGGAAATTCGTTCATTTTTGAGAAGACTGCTCTTATCAGTCATGTAAGCGAACTGGTTAAAACTAGCGTCGACATGTGCTCGCATAGTTCAATAGCGGTGGAGACTTTCACATAAATCGATGTGTTCAATGTTTTCCATTAACATCGATGCTATTATATCGATGGTTTTAAATAGAATTAAAATTTTAAATTACATAGTGAGACCCTCTCCGGCGTAATATACTTCATGGTATTAAAATACTAAACAGTAGTAGGAGGTATTTTTCACTGCTGCCACTTACCAATTTTCTTTTTATAACCATTCATGTTAATAAACGCCGCAATTCACGCCATCAATCATTTTTGGAAAAAGGGAAGACACCCGAACGGTAAAAAAATAAGATGTTAGACCGCAACTGGATATTGTGGGCGAAACGTTGAGGCAACTATCTGTTTAAATTGAAGCGCGCCTACTTCCTCCTTTTTGGAGGTGTAACCAGGTGGCAATAAACAGTGTGTCTATTTTGGTATATATCCAAAATTGTGCTTGTGGTCACACACCAGCATATCTGGTAAATTGTTTGATAAATAATTAATTTGTTAATCATTTAACCAAGAGAATTAATGCAATAAATGAAATGAAATTATTCGACTTGCCAACATAAAAATCGATGATGCAGTAAATGCGACCGACATCGATAACACCGAGCGTAGAATCGATGTTTAGCAGGCACTTCGGCTGACTGGCGAGCAGGGCAGCAACTCTATCAGCTATCGGCGACATTTGAAGCGCTTTATTTATCCAGCCGCAGATATGGATGCTGAACAACAAGTGCAGCAAATTGAAGCGATGCAGCTACCGGAGGAGAGCAGCGAGCACTTCTTCGAGGGCGTCGAGAAGCTGCTGGAAGTGTGGTTCGATGAAAGTGCAATGCCAACTGGCGATTTGCGCAACATAACGCGCAATCAATGGGAGAATCTCTTGCGCCACGTCAAATGTGAAATAATCAGCTTCGCCCAGAACGAACACATCGATGCATTCCTCCTCAGCGAGAGCAGCATGTTTGTCTCGCGTCGCCGCTGGATCCTCAAGACGTGCGGCACCACAACGCCCCTCAAGTGCTTGCAACAGCTGCTGCAACTGGCCAAAGTCGAGGGCTATTCGGTCATCACCGACATCTTCTATTCGCGCAAGAACTTCACGCGTCCCGAGGTCCAGAACTCGCCGCACAAGGGCTTCTACGAGGAGGTCACGTATCTGGACAGCATCTTTCCCGAGGGACGCTCCTATTGTCTTGGCTCGATCAACCAGGAATGCTGGTATCTCTACACGTTCAGCCGGCCGGTGGATTCCAAGGAGGAGGAGCTGCAGCAGAAGCAACAGCAGCTGCTGCAGCTGCCCGATCCGGTGGCCGATCCCGATCAGACCATTGAGATACTGATGCAGCAGCTGGACAACGATGTCATGGCCCTGTTCAGCAAGGACAAGTTCTCCACCGGCCAGGAGGTGACGCAGAGTTCGGGCATTGACCTGCTGCTGCCCCAAATGCACATCGACGATTTTCTGTTCGATCCCTGCGGCTACTCGATGAACGGCATCAACGACAAGGGCGAGTACATGACCATCCACATTACGCCCGAGGAGAAGTTCTCGTACGTGAGCTTCGAGAGCAATGTGGCGTTGGACAACTACACGCGCTTGATCAGCCAGGTGATCAAGACGTTCAAGCCGGGCAAATTCATTGTGACCATATTTGCGAACAAGTCGTCGCTGGCCTACGAGACGATGAAGGAGCTGGAGATTGAATACTCCACGCTCTCCAACTGGCAGCGCACCGACATGCAGTGCTGCAACTTCCCCTCCTACAATCTCCTCTTCGCCCAGTACTCGCGCGGCAAGTCCAGCTAGACGGCGCTCACTCACCGAACACGAAGCTGGCGACGGCGTCGGCGACGGCAACGAGGACGGCATCGCGTTCGGAACATTTACTCCAGCTGGAGCTGGCGCTTTAGCTGGAGATGCTGCAATTCCAAAAATTTCTTTGTTAATAAATTTTTTGTTACTTTAATCCTATTGCTGGGCTTTAATACTACCACATAAACGACATGTACATACATATATAATACCTAGAATTGCGCTGGGAAGCTCTTGGAGAGACGCAGTGATGTTTAGAACGGAAAGGACAAGGGTCTTGATAAAGGGAAACAGTGAGCGCTGCTCTGCAGTCAGCTCTTGGAGTCTTTACGGCAGCAAAAAAGTATAATAGCAAAGACAAAGGGGAAAAACTTTAGCTAGAGAGATAGCGGGTAAAGGAAGCTGCAGATCAGCTCTCAGATAAAGTAAAAGGCGGGGAGAAGTTGCCACTTTCATCTCAGAGTGCATTAAAAAGGGTCTCCCAAAGGGAACATAAAAGATATATGAGAGAGTCTATGGAGGTAATTAAAAAGATCTCTTACAGGTGGCTCGGACTGCTCTCAGCTGCGCGCCTTGAAGAAGCGCGCTGTGCGCGCCTGCACCTGGCCAAATCCATCGCTGGCCACGCTCAGGGAGCGCGCAATCCACTGCGGCAGCTTCTGCTGAATGCGTGCGTTTTGATAGCGCTCGTCGAGCAGATAGACGCAGGCATAATCCCGAATGTGGCGCACGGAGCGACCAATGCACTGGTTGACCGCCTTCATGCAGAGATTCTCGTAGAACTCGTTGCCGGCGCCAGCGCCCAGCTGTTCGTCCAGGTGCCGCATGCGCTCCTTGAGCTCGGGCGATGTGCGATTCGGATACGGCAGGCCGACGACGATGACGCCGCGTCCCAGATCGTCGGCAAAGTTCAGGCCCTCGGACAACTTGCCGCCGACAACGCTGAGCAGCAAAGCGCCGGCAACGCCGCCGCTAGGTTGAGCAATTGCCTCGGCGTATTCGTGCAGCAATTGATCCACATTTCTGCCGCTGGACTCGCGAAAGATGCGTTTGCGCTGCGCCAGCCTGGCGAGCGTGCCGCTGCGCTGCAGATGCGTGTAGACCAAGTCGAGGTAGTCGTAGGAGGGCAGAAAGCAAACGACACCAGCGGGCAGCACGTTGCACAGATTCTGCAGCACCATGGCGAGTTCCTGCAGCTAAAACAGTACAAGAAAAGTTGTCAAAGCGATGAAGAGATGGATTTCTAGCCGCACTTACCATGCTGACTTTGCCGCGCTGCGCGTAGTTGAAGCAAAGCGTAGCGCCCGTTGGTCCCGTGGGCAGCACAAAGGGCTGCACTGCATCCGGTGGCACCACGTGGCCGTAGAAGTGCTCCACCACACGCTCCGGGCACTGGGCGAAGAGCTGCGACTTGAGCTCCTGCGTGGGCTGCATGGTGCCGCCAGCGATGACGAGCTGCAGCAAAGCAGAGAGAAATTGAGTGAGTTGTGGGTACATTGTGGCAGTAAAGTGTGAGTCAACAAATAAATGTAGTTATTTCAGAGTTTGCAATTGCATTCTTGGCAAAGGTCTGTATAGAAGACTGAAATATATTATGCATTGCATTGGCAGTTATAGCTTTTATATAAGCTGAGATATAGCAGCTTTTGCAAGCGGACAGACAGAGGAACATGCTCTAAAAGCTGCGGCGTTATATATTTTGATATATTACTCTTCCATGCTATGCATAACTCCAATTGATTATCATCATATAAACGCGAACTAAACGCTCTAGTCATAAACCAGGACTTTGATTCGTTTTTGGTGAATTTACAGAGCTGCGACTGGGCGTGGCTGATTATCTAAAACAAGTCTACAATGCTCTGCTCACAGCTTTGTCTCAGTTTGTAGATTCTGCAAGCGGACAGACAGATGCCGAAAGCTCTATTCTGACTAGCAAATAGTGAGTTTAAGCTGTAACTATAGACTGTCACTCACAGCGCGCGCCTCCTTGACAATGTCAGCGAAATGCTCGGCAGGATTGAGCAGCAGATACTTGAGCGTGCCCGCCTTGGGCTGCAGCAGCACACGTCCATCGGCCGCATCACTGGTGAGCGTCTCGAGGAACGCAAGCAGCGGTCGCAGAGGCGACGGCAGACGTGGTTGCTGCACAGCTACAGTTGGAGCTGCATTTGGGGTTGTCGTCTCCAGCGGCTGCTTGCGCTTCTGATTGCTGCGCAGCTGTTGCTGTTGTTGTTGTTGATGCTGCGTGGCCAGACGTTGCAGCAGCTGTTGCGTGGGCGGCGGCGCTTGATTCTCGCTGGGCTGCGGCTCACGCTGCTGCTGCTGCTGGGCGAATCCCTGCAGCTTCTGGGCAAACCTGGTGCGGCTGCAGAACTGCAGCAGAGCGTGCAGATCAATGTTGAAGAAGTCGCCCTCGGCGCTCAGCTGATACGTGCGCAGCAAGCGATCCTCCTTGCCGTCGAGCAGCAGCTGCAGCAGGCGACGCACCACAAACAGCAGCTGATTGAGCCGCAACAGATTCGTGCTGCTCAGGCGACGCGCATAGCGCTGCTTGTAGCCCGACAGCTGCTCCTTGGCCAGCTGCAGCTGCGCCAACTGCAGCTCGCTGCTGTGCAGCTGCGTCAGCGTCTCCAGCAGATTGTGCGCCTCGTCCACAACGATGATGGCGCCGCGCAGATCGATGCCCAGCTGCTGGCGCGAGTTGCGCTGCAACAGCAGCTGATAGGGCAGCAGCACAAGTTGCGCCTGCGGCTGTGCGGCACGTGCCGCATAGTAGGGGCAGCTGCCGCAGCTGGCGCCCTGCTTGGCCAGCTCCTCGATGTCCAGCGGCTCGAACAGAGCCGCAGCGCTGAGACGCTGCAGCGGAGCGGGCGCCTTGTGTGCGCAACGTTTGGCAGTCGCTTTGCTGTTGGCCATGTCCAGGCAGCGTTCGTTCATCAGCGCAACGTTGGGCAGGCGTCGCACCTGCGCATTGATGCACAGCTGCTGACGCGAGCCCAGCGAGATGCAACGCACCCATTTGCCGTGCGGCGTCTTGCGCAGTTCGGCCACGATTTGCGCCAGCTGCGAGTGCGTGCGGCTGCAGTAGAAGATCTGCACATCGCGAAAGCGTTCCTCCGCCTGTTCAACTAGCTCTCCTTCGGCAGCATCCTCGTCATCCGAGTTCAGCGCTGGCTCCGTTGGCAAATCCTGTTGTTGCTCCTGCTGCTGCTGCTGCGTCTTCAACTCATTGGCCTGGCGCGCCTTGCGCTGGCGCAGCTGTGCTAGTTGCTGTTCCTGCTGCTGCAGCAGCGTGCGCAGGCGTTGCAGCTGGTGCAGCTCCTCACGCTGCTGCTGTGTGGCGCCCTGCGCCGTTATCCAGTCGGTTGCCTGCTCGTTGGCCGCCTGCAGCTGTTGCAGCTCCCGTTCCACTTGCTCGATGCGCTGCTGCAGCTCGGTGCGCACCAGCTGTTCGTGCCGCTGCAGCCAGCTGAGCGCGCCGCAGAGCAAGGTCAGCGATTTGCCGGTGCCCGTGGGACTCTCGAAGATGCCAATTTGTTTGCGCTCCACAACCAGAAAGAGCTGCTGCATCAGTTGCTCCTGTATGGTGTACGGTGTGTAGGGGAAGCCAAAGTCTTGTGGCATCGGCACCGGCAACGCCTTGCGTGGCGAATACATTATTTTCGGAATATGGAACTTTTAATTATTCACTTGCACATCAAAAGAAAGTTACGCGCCATGTCTTATAGACGACGCGCAAAATAATCGCGCATTTTTGCGTCTCGCGTGAAGTTGGCTGCGCTCAGTGTGTGCAAAGTGCGTTAATTTGGCTGCACCAATGCTGCCTGGCAGCTCTATCGCCACCCTTTTTTTGCAGTCCGGCAGCACTCAGGCGGGGACTATTTGAATTGCTTAGAATTTCGAAAAAAAAAAACACCAACAAAATCAATCATTTTGCAAACATTGCGCACATGACTAAACACTTTGTGTTTATGTAAATTCTCGATTGCCATTATTTTAAGAGATTTTATACAGTGTTTTTGTTATTTTGCTTTTTGTGCCGCTACAACGATTAGTAATCGCCGAAAGACGCTGCAAAACTTGATTGATTGCCAATTAGTCATGTGCAGTATTAAAATCGTTGCTAGATGCTAAATCTTTGTAAGCTATACGTTTCAAATGCGTCAGCGCACAAAAAGTCGACGATTCAGACGCGCCTTTTGCGCACAAAATGGCGTTGATATGTTTTTTCTATAGTTTTCTATTGTTTTGTGACTACCGCTGTTGTTGCTGTTGTTGTTGTTGTTGTTCTATTACGATTGCTCGATCGCTGTGGAACGACCTGCGGCCATATCGATTTGAATATGAATATGAATATGAATTTTCAATTTGATTTGCAGCTAATAAGTGCGCGCGCTCTGCTCGCTGCCAATGAGCATGCATGAGCATGTTATTCAAACAATTTGTGTGTGCTGAGTGTCTGTGTTGTGGGCGTTGCGCACAGTGGCTAAAAGATTCAAGATTTGCTCGCTGGCCCGATCTATTTGTGTATAGTTTGTGTGGCGACATTACTCATACGCAATGTTGGCCATGCTGACCTTAGCCAACGGCCAAAATGCCAACTCGACTGCTGCACCTTGATTGACTGACTGATAGACTGTTCAACTGTTCGACTGACTGCAGTGCACATAATAATGCCAATGATTGACGGCCATATGCGCATAATGTGCGCAGCAATTCGCAATTCGCAATTCGCAATTCACAATTCGCATAGCATTCGTGGCGTTTTTGGTTTGTTTGTCGCAACCTGTGGCAAGCTGCCTCCTACTCTGTGCCGTCCACCCCCTCGCTGCCGGCGACTAAGCGACGTCTTGGCCGTCACATCCCATTAGTTGCGGCAAATGTTGCATTGCTTCAGCTAATGTCGCGTCATGCACCTGAACTTGTTGCCATAATCTATTTATATGTACATATATACAACATAAATGTGTTCGTGTGCAAGCTGCCTTAAATAAATATGCAATAATATTCACAAGTTTACAGCTGCCACAGAAAAAAAAAGTGCGTACACAACCTGACCACACTGAGACCAAGACAATTTGCCACAATTCAAATGGCATTTTATTATTTTGCGAATCAAAAAATAAATCAACTCATAATTTGTTCGCCACTAATTTGCATCTTTCGCTCTCTCTCTCTGTCTCTCTCTGGCTGTCTCTCTTTTATTTATCGATTCGTTCTATTTTTACTAATTTATTGTTTTTGTCCAACTTTGTGATCGTCAGCGAAATTTATTCATCGTTCGCATTCAATTCTATTTCTCACACTAAACAATTTTATTTATACACAAAAGTGCTCAAGACTAACTTCTAGCTGAAGAATATTTTTAAGTACATTTAATGCTAATTTATTTAGATATTTGTTTTTACGTTTGACTGCCTTGCAACTAACTTAAATTTTAGGGTAATTTTTTTGCCATAGTTTCCATGACTTTACGCTTTTCGCTCAATGCTTAATCTGTGCAATCTAATCTGATTTTAAAGCGCGTGAATGCGCTTTATCTTGGCTGTCATTTTATGCAAACAAGTTGTTAATATTTGATCACGTTTTGCTCCATTTATGGACTGCTCGCTCTCTTTCAGCTTTATAATTTGAAAATAAATTCTCTAATTAATTAGTCAAGTGTCAGTTTTTAAACAATGCAAATGAACAATCTAAAATTCTCTTTTGGGAAAGGCCTTTGTGCCAGCCACTCGCTGCCCTTTAGATACTTTCTAACAGATTGTTACTTATCTATCTATACATATAGATTTATGTATTTTATTTTATGCTCGCACATGCCACGCCCTCTAGCCTGACCTTCGGTCGGGTTTGGCGTGAATTCAACCCATAAAGCCAAAGAACGAACGGCAGACAGCGAGTCGACAACGACTTCGGTTTGTTTCGGCGGTTCTCGCATGCTTTGGGCCCCTGGTCAATGCTAATATTGAGCCTTTTGGCCGCAAGACAAGCCCATTTATCACAGGTTGCTTGCACTAGTGTTGGTTACGTTGCGTACCCTGTAAATCGCGACGAGTCGTGCTGGGGTGTCATGGGGTTGACAGCCGTTTGTGAAGCTGTAATTTGTAAATGAAAAAAGTCATTTCGAATTAATTTTGTTGTGATTTATTAGTTTCGTTTGTTAACTTTAAGTTCTGAAAGTTCCAGGGCGATAGTTATTTATTTAGCGACGATAAAAGTAGTTGCAAATTTAATTGTATAGCCAGAGTAATGAAGGCCTTCAGCCTGCTGCATGGCGAAAGTCGTTAACTGCTTTACAGGGTATCGCTGTGCGGCTCGCTCAATAATTGTTGCAATAAATATAATTGTTGTTATTATTGTCTAGGTGGCATAATTTTTCACTTAACGCACAGCTAAAAATACACCACACTACAGGCGGCACTTCTAGCTATAGTTTGTGTGTGTCTGTGTGTGTGTAGTGTATATAGTGTGTGTGTGTGTGTGTGTGTGTTTGACTTGTCACTGTGATTGCTAATAGCACGTTCAATGATAATGCGTTTCGTTATTTATGAGCGGCATTTGGTACGATTAAATGCTATAATTTATCACAGCACTGATTTCCTTTCGATTCCATTCGATTTTCGACCATTGTAACTGCTCTTTAAACCGCCTGACGCACGCCTATTGCTGGAACTGGACGTCATGCAGCTGCAGATTTGCAAATCACCTGCCACCAATCTAACAAGCCAACCAACCGATCTACCAATAAGTCAACGGTACGCAAAACCAACTTCGAGGCAACCTCAACCTGTTGCTATCAGTCAAGTGAGCTGCGTTGGCGTTAATACAAATAAAGCAACACAAAATTATTGGGGGATTGAAACGAAAATAATAAAAAACGCAGATAGCCTCTAGACCCCGGCAACACTTGCACCCATTTCCTCTTCCACTCGACAGCGTTGTAGTATCTCAAGAGGGGGCGGAAAGTCAATAGTTTGCTTCGGAGCAATGCAGAGGGTAATATAAAGGGCGATCCCCATTGAAAGCATAATTAAAATGGCCAGGAGGAAAACACACACAGTCCATATTCATTAATTGGGTTCGTCTTTCATGCATAAATTTCTATTTTTGCTATAAGCTAGAAGATAATGGGCCGAAGCGCATTATCAACTATATGAAATACAAATTTTGTATATTTTCTCATCTTAAATGGAGGGATCCTCGCTTGATTTTGTAAGTCCATTATTTCTTTCTCCAGCATCAGCTTTTGAAGTCTTTAACTATGCGTATATAAATTCTTTTCCAATTTTAATTATTATCATTACATTTCTTTCATATTTTCTGTTTCACAATATTCTACAGTACTGACTAAACATCTGAAATTGCAATTGTTTAAAAAAAGTGAATTGTTTGAATTTAAATTAAAAAGAATCTGAACTTTTTTTGTATACCGTAGCATAAAGCTTAAGCCATCTCTTTTATATGTTATTAAAGTATTAATCTAAGGATATACGATATTTTCTATAAATACATTACCAGTAGAATTTCATCTCAAAAGATTTCCTACTCATTTCATACTTATCACTCAAAAATCCATCGATTGACATGCAATAATTGCAGATAAAAATATTGCTCTCTTTAGTTGAGCTTTAAAATCAATTTTCTATATGTTGGAAGACCCTTTCAGTGGTCTGCAGTCGTAATTTGAGCAGTGCAGCTCAGTCGACTGTCGAGTTATTGCATTGACCCACATTTTGCGATGGGAAGCTGATAAAAATATGGACAACAAGGCGTGATTGATAATGTGATTTTATGCGATGGGAAACTGTCAGATTATGAATTGGATTCGCCCACGTAGCGGGGCAAGCAAACAAACAGCTAACTAGCTATAGATCGATCTATCGGTCGATCCTAGGCGGCGATGTCATGCGATGTCATGCGTCCAACAATGTGATTTTCTGAGCGATGACCGAACTGAAGCAATGACACATTTGCCACGATATTTGCATTTAGAAGGATTTTACATGTTTCTCTATTACTGTTATGACATTCAATAAGCAATTAGGCATTAATCACAGACACAGTCACAGCCAGTGCAGCGACTGTTTAGAGCGACTGACGGGTTGAGAGAGGGGAGGCTAGAAGAGCTGAAGTATTAATCATTCAAGCGCCGAAAGCATCGCCCAAGCCTTCAAGTTATGCAGATGAGAAAGAGACTGCGAGGGGCAGCGAGCGAGTTAGCAAGAGAGAGAGACAGCGACTTACAAAGAAAGAGCGAGAGAGGGAGAGGGAGAGAGAGAGAGAGAGCGCACACTGACACACTAAGCTTTGGCCCCCGCTTGCTCTCGACCCAGTCTGACTTGTAGATTCTCAATCGACGTCGTCGTCGTCGTCGTCGCTGTTGTTGTCGCTGTCTTTTTGCATAATAACATGATGTCATAGTCTTTTTATATGTCCGCCCATTCTTAACCGAACTCCCGCTACCACCACAGCTACCCTCAGCCCCCCCTCACTCGCTCCCCACTCGCTCCGCGCTCTTCACTGCTCACTGCTCAGCTCAGCGTGGCAATTGAGCTGCCAGATGTCGTTGTCTGTGGCTGTCGCATGGTCTGCCGGCAGCAACAACGGGGCAGCAAACAATCAGCGGCGATCTGTGGTTAGCAGCCAGTGTCCCACGCCCACGCCGAGACACGCGCCAAGAACAGCAACAGCAACGGCTACGCTCGACTGCCCGCTACCCTATAAAATTAACTGCTTTGTGGCATGATCAGGCCATAAATCTGTTGAATGAAAAACTGCAATTCTCAGGATACAAAGCTAAAATACTAACCAATAAAATACTTATTGTCCCAATTGAAAAATGTCGAACACAAATTAAATAATCCATGTATTGATCAAAAAAATGTCAAACTTTTTTATTTATTTATTATCATATATTGGTGCAAGGTAAATTTCACCCTTAAAAACTCATTTACCTAGCCAAGAAGGTATTAAAATTTCATCAAGCTGAAATGATCAGCATGCTAAGCTAATAAGTAGGACTTCAAGTGCCACCTTCAAGCTGAAATTTTCAGGATATGAAGCTTATAGCATAACAGACTTGGAATGTGAACATCAACCAGGCTACTAAGCTTCATATCAAGAACATACTAAACATGTCTTCAAAACTTAATTTTGATCTTCGACTATATCTGCGAGCATAACCCAGCGCCACTCTAGTGCAGGGTATATCATAATTGAGCATACACAATTGAGGCAGGCAGCTTCGTCGTCGTCGTCGTCGTCGTAGACACAGACAGAGGCGGCAACCGAAGATCACTGCTGAATGGGGGGCGTGTCAGGCGGCGCTATGAGTAAGACTTTGCCAGTGTTGGCTAAGCGCCAGTGTTGCTTAATCTGCAATCATCCCACATACCCCAAATAATTAAAGCACATTTTTTTTTTTGATTTTGAAGCAGAACATTTATTTTTACATTTTTGCTTTTGTTTTTTTTTTGTTGTTGTTGTTTGTTGGTTTTTTTTAATGTTTTCATTTGATTTTTTTGCATTTTTAATGAAAATGTTGCCATTTGCTGACAAGTTTTTGTATGTTTAATAATAAAAAAAAAACAAATATTATTATTTATTATTAGTTAGTTTTTAATTTTATATTTAGTATTAGCTGCTTAAAATTATCTAAAAAAAAAAGTATAGAGTTTTCAAATAAATTTAAATTTATGCAGAATTCTTGCGTTCGTTTTGACATTTTGTTGGATGTTTCTGTTGTTGAAGTTTTTTTTTTTGGGAATTTTGGATTTTTCAATATTTTTGAATTTTTTATTTTTGCGAATTTAATTTTAATTTGTTTTTTTTTTGTCGTTTTTACTTTTAAGTAGCATAATAAATTACATGGGTATTACAAATATTAAAAACATTTATAAAGCATTAAAACAGTTAGCTGTGTGTGTGTGCGTGTGTGTTTCTTGTATGTATCTGTATCTGTATTTGTATTTGTGTGAATGTATGTGTGTGTGTATGTTTGTGTGTGTGTGTCGCTGTCGTTGTTTGGCTTTGAGTTTGTTATATGTTTCGTGTGCCTCTCTTTTGTGCTTTAAAAAAAAAATAAAAACTAAAAAAAATTATTATTTATAATATTATGTTTTTTCTTTCTTTTTAACAATTGAAATGTTTATAACAAGCGCATATTAAATATGCAGTCAAACAAAAACAAATACAAATATAGCAAAAGAAACTAATTAAATTACAATTGCTTATGCTCAACTAAATTTAATCGAATTTTTCTGTTGCGTGTGTCTACCCGATGCACCCAACTTTCTGGTGCAGGGTATGTGTGGATATCCTTGCAAATTTTTCACAAATTTCAAGCAGATATTTAGGTTTTTTATATTTTGCAATCGGATAATTTTCATGTGAATTATTGCTTATTCGTAAATGTCATCAAGAATCGTAGCAAATACGCTTAGCTGAAATATATTTGCAAGGATATTTTATGCCTCGGTGTGGTCCGAAGTTTTGGCTTCTTTTCTGTTGTGTGTTTTGGATATAGACTCGCGATATTTTTTTTTTTGTGATTTGATTTTGATCGAGGCAAACTGAAAACGCAAATATTAATTTGCATATATTTTTGCACTTGTCAAAAATATATAAATAATACTTTTGATGCCATTTAAACATAATTCTTAATTTCTTTCGGTTCATATTTCTTTACTTCTTTTTTTTTTTTAGCACAGTTTATGGGAGTTTTTCGCTTTTGTTGTTTGTCGTTGTTGATTTGTTGTAATCTTCATTTGGGTTTCAAATTTTTGCTTCTGGAAATTTGTAATTATAATTAATACACATACACATATCATATCATAAATATTTTGTAAAGAACAATGTATATATACTATACGACAGGGACATTGTAGCCAGTTGCCACTGTAGCATCCTTTTTATTTTTTTGTTTTTGTGTGACTTGCTTTTGCCTGCAGCTGAAGTTTTGATTTTTCTTGTATTTTTTTTTTAAGATTTTCTTATATTTCCATTTGCTAAACATTTAACAACATTTATGCATATATTTTTATTTATTTTAACATTGTACAGGTACTTCGTAGCGCATTTTGTTGCAACAATGCTGTTGTTGTTTTTGTTGTTGTTGGGGTTGGGGTTGGGGTTGGGGGCTGATGATCATTATCGTAATCGTTATTGTTGTTGCTGATCAGGATTGTACAACTAAAACTAAGAGCTAAACGAATGAGTCCAAAATGAGAGTTAAAAAGAGATGAAAGATGCGCCACTACTAGTCAAAAACTCAATGAGACTGAACGAGAGACAGACAGAGACAGAGACTGAGACAGAACAAGAGATAGGGATAGAAAGAGAGAGAGAGTGAAAGAGATGCAGAATGACCTATTAATATCTATACTTATACAACTGTTTTTCCTTTTTTTGTTTGTTGGCTTTCGATGCAACGTTTTCTTCATCTTGTGGCAAAAGTTCAGCTGCAGGCAAAGCAAGCGCCAATATACCCGATCTTAGCTGTTAGCTAGGGTATGACCAATATGTTTTCTATGTATGCATATGTGAGAGGTATTCTTTATTATAATAAATATGTTTCTTTTGTTTCATTTCAATTTCTTTTGTAGCCAAATTTTGCACTAGAACGTTTTTTGTTTTTGCTTTTGTTTTTAAGGAATTTATAACATTGATTACAATTTAACATTTAGGTTTTTATTAATTTCCTTTCATTTGTAATTTGTATTATTTTTTTTTTATATTTTTCCTTGAATTTTCCATTTGAAGAAATTATAAACAAATACACACAAAATATTTGACCTGAGTTCAATTCATTTTCTTTTTCATTTTCATTTTGTTTTTTTTTTCGATTTTGTTTCGTTTCTTGGAAGCTGAAGTAATAATATCATATATATCAGGCAGCAGAGGATATCTGGGTAATAGAGGGATATACATACACATATGTATATATAGAGTAGAGGCCAGAGGGCATTTGCATTGCTCTATAATATGGTATCAATATTTACAACAATTTCAATGAACTCTGCGTCTCGGCTCCCAATCTAAACATTTAACAAATTGTACACACAGACATCATTGACGACAAAACTTTTAGAGAGCTGATCAAGGATCGCGATTCGTATAGAATATTATTATTAGGTTTGCGCAAACATATTTTTTGTTTTGTTTTGTTTTTTTTTTTCGTTTTATAGGGTATTTGTATGGTATGGTAGACATGTACAACTACAAAGCCGTGCTCACTAAATGCTACATGTATAAGTATTTATTATGATTATCATACATATATAAATAGGTTTTTTATGTTTTCTTTTTCTTGTAAATATTTTAATCTTTAGTACAAATCGAGGCAATTTTTAATCGGTTAAAAAAAAAAAACACACACAAATAAATATTTAATTGTTTCATTTTGTTTTGTAAAAGGGGCAACTAAAAGGGAAATTCAATATGGAAAAGCACTTTTTATGATCTCTTTCAGTTAATTGTTTTTTTTAGGCCACTTTTTGGTGTTCACAGCTGTTATATATTTTGTTGTTGTACACACACAATATATATATATATATAGATCGGTATATATGTTTGTATATATATATACATATATGTGTATAGTATATATATATATATAGAGTTATCTTGAGTTCTGTCCAAATATTATCAAGCGATAAAACACACATACACAAATATTATTCATTTTTGTTTTTCTCAAATTACATTTATATTTCTTGTTTTCCAAAATTGTAAGTATTTTCTTTTTGTTTTTTTTTTGTTTTAAATTTAATAAGGCGAATTGTTTTGTTTCTTCTGTTGTTGTTTTGTTTTGTATATGGTCATTTTTGTTTTGGTTTTTTTTTAAATATAGTTATATGTATATATATGTATGTATATTTTTATGTTTATTTTTGTTTAAGAGCACATTCTAGTTTCGCAAAAAATGTTTAACAAACTTACAAGCTAATTGGTTTGATTTTGATTTCTCAAATTTTTTAAATGTATATTATTATAATATTTTATTAGTTGTCCAGCGTGTAGTTAATTTTTAATTTAATTGTTTTTTTTTTTTTTGTCGTTTTTGTAATGTTTAAGGCAACAGCTTTCAATGTTTCTTGTTCATTTCACATATATAGTATGGTATATAAAGACAAAATTAGACATACATCAATTACGCATAATGTTAAGTTTTGCTTCTTCTTCCTCCGCTTCGACGTTCTCGCTTTATCATTAATATATTTATCACTGACTAAGTTTAGATGTTTTAGTTTAGAAAAAAAAAAATATCAAACGTCATCATATCGCATGGTTTTTAAGCTTAATGTTCATCGTAATAATTAAGATTAGTTTTCTGCATTTCTTAGTTTTGTGTAATTTTCATTTTTTTTTTTTTGCTTTTTTCTCTGCTTTACTTTGCATAATCTCGCACAATTTTAAAGTTTAACTGGGATGGGGAAAAGGGGGGGGGGTGTGTGATTTTCTTGGGGGGTTTTGGGATTTTGGGGGGTTGTAACGAAATTAAAATTAATAATTACTGATGCGGCTGTGACTGCCAACAAATTGCCTGTTGCTCGGAATGTTATAGATACACATAAAATATCGATTTACATATAGTTTTTTGTTTTCTTTTTTTTTGTTTTTTATATAGTAAGTTAATAAGTATACATATACAATTGTTGTTGTTGTTGTTTTTAAATCGAATTTAAGGTTATGTACAGGTGCTTTACACGTCTAAAGATTAGTCAAAAAAATCAAAAAAAAAAAATTTGTATATATATATGTATATATGTGTATATTATAATATGTAGTGTGTATGTATAATTAATGCATTAAAAAATATATCGAACAAAAAGTGCATACAATTATTTTCAACGTTTCGCAATGAATTGTTTGTTTTTGCTTCTCTTCTTGCTTCTTTCTTTATGAGGTAGTCAAGCCACAGAGACACACACACACACGCACACACACACACACACACACACACACAGAGCGCAGACTATCGAGCAATTCAAACGGGCAAAAGAAATGAAACGTGTTTGATGTGTTTGTTGTATTCGAGCCAAGGGGGGGAAAGCGGAGAAAGGGAGCTGCTGTAGTTGTTGTTGTTGTTGTTGTTGGAAGAACTTGGATATTTGCTTAGCTGTCTGTGTGTGTGTGTGTGTGTTCATAGATGGTCAAGGGGGGAAGGTGGGGTGGGAAAGCTGGCGACAGCCGCTGTAGAAATCACTCAACACTCAGCACTCAACACTCATTCACACTCATTCACACTTTGTGCCCTGCCTAGCACCAATAGTCCACATTAGCCCAGTTTGCATCCTGCTGCAGTTCGTCCTCCTCCCGTTGCTGTTGCTCGTTGTGTTGCTGCTGCTGCTGCTGTTGCTGCTGTTGCTGCTGCTGCTGCTGCTGCTGCTGGTCGAAGATGAGCAACAGCTCGTGATCGGCAAAGCGTTGCTGGTGTTGGGCCCGATCTCACGCCAGGCAACCGCCGTTCGTGATGAACGCCGCGGCGCCCGTATCCAGATCAACGAAATCGGCCGCATCGTCGGCGAGGTGCGACAGCAGATCGTTCGTATAGCAGCTGTTCTTCATCAGCAGCAGCTGATCCTCCTCGTAGCAGGGCGTCATGATGCCGCCGACGCCACCGACGCCGTTGTGCGGCAGACCGTTGTGAAAGTCGAGCAGATGATGGTTGTTGTTGTGGCTGCTGTGCACCGCCAGGCTGGCCACACTGGTCATGTTGTTGAGGCTCGTGGGATGCACGCTGACCGCATGCTTGGTGTCGGGGAATCCCTCGCTCGGCTCGAACAGGAAACGCTCGGCGCTGAGGGCGCTGGTGTAGGGACTCTGTGAGTCGACCAGTTCGTTCTTCACAAATTCGATGGCGCTGTTGGTGGGCGTGGTGGCTGGGGGCGGTATGACGAGGACGCTGGACGAGGAGCTAACGAGATTGCTCGTATTATTGTTGTTGTTGCTACTGCTGTTGTTGTTGTTGAGGCTGTTGTTGTTGTTGTGGTTGTGGTTGTTGTTGCTGCTGCTGCTGTTGCTGCTGTTGTTGCTGCTGCTGCTGGTGGGCGTGGTGATGGCAATGGAGAGACCCAGACCCAGGCTGAGACCCTCGCAGTTGGGCACGTAGTCGGAGACCTGCTGACTGACCACCAAATTGCCACCGTTGTTGTTGTTGTTGTTGTTGTTGCTGCTGCTGTTGTCGGCATTGTTGCTGGCGGGATTTATCGTCGACTGCTGCTGCTGCTGCTGCTGCTGTTGCTGTTGGGGCAGACAGAGCGCCTCCTGCGTGGGCGAGCTCAAGTAGCCCGCGTGCTCAAAGTCCTGCGGACTCGGCGACGGCTTGCAGTAGCCATTGGGCAGCTGCTGCTGCTGTTGCTGCTGCTGTTGCTGCTGCAGCTGCTGCTGCTGTGCGGCGACCACAGCAGCTGTCATGGCGACTGGCGACTTGGAGCCAAACTTGAACGTCGACATGGATGGTATGCTCTGCATATGTTGCTGCTGCTGCTGCTGCTGTTGTTGCAAGTGTTGCTGCTGCTGCTGCTGGTGGTGGGAGGTGGGCGTGTTGGCAGCGCTGCTCGCCGCCGCCGCCGCCGCCGCCGCCGCCGACGTCTCGTTGCTGCTGCTGCTGCTGTTGACGAGCGCGTCGAGCTCGAGGTTGGCCATATACTTGAACGCCGGCGACTGGAGCAGCTTCGACGGCAGCTGGCAGCCGGCGCGTTTCACGCAGCGTGGGGCATGCCCCTGGAGCATCTCGAGCAGGCGTCGTCGCTCGGTTTCGAGGCTGCGCACCTGATTCTTCAGCTCGACGTTCTGGGTGTCGAGCACCTCGGACTCCTTGATCAGATTCTGGGTGCGTTCGCGCTTCTTCATGCGGCACTTGGTGGCGGCGATTTTGTTGCGCTCGCGGCGGCGACGGCGACGATCCTCGTCCTCGGGCGTCAGTCCTTTGGGGGCGGATTTCGTTTCGCTGTCCTCGTCGCTGGACTCCTCGCAGTCCTCGTCGCGGCGCGAACACTTCGAGTTCGGCTGCTCGGAGCCGGAGCTCGAGTCGCAGGTGGAGAGCTTGCGTTTGCTCTGTATGGAGAGCTTGAGGCCGGCTTTGATCAGCTGCGAACAGGTCTGCGAACAGAGAACAAAGTGCGACAGCGATGCCGTTGATTAGTGAACGTCCTTCGCAAAAAACAACGCCAAAAACAAAAACAAAAAAGTTGCTTGTCACCAATAGCCAAATTGGCGGCAGGCCAAAGAAGGCAGGCGGCGGGCAATTGCATAAGACGGCGACGCCGCAGTGTTGTGGCAGCCACATGTTTCGTGTGTCGCGTGTGTCGTGTGTGTGCGGGGCGTGAGTCGCTGACCCATTTGCCAAAGAACTGGCCAAGTTCAACGAGATCGACGACGCTTGCTCTCAGGTAGTTTTTTGTTTTTTGTTTTTTGCCTGATGAATCAACAAAGCACTCGCATCGCGCATTCCTGTGCCACACTCCAGAAGTGGCACGAATTTCGTTCGGGGCGGGGACTCAAACTGTGCCCGAGATTGCAACGATATCACTTGGGCTTAGTTAGGGCTGCGTTTAGGAACTGCCGACTGGGGCTGGGTTTTGGGGACTTTTGTTGTTTTGGGCCTGGTGGCAGATTTATCAGCGGCGGCATTTGTTGGGACGCGCGCATAAATTGTGAATTATTCAAGTGAACAGATAGAAATCTGCGGGCAAGCCCAAAAACAAAAAAAACACAAAAAAGCGATTACAACTAAGGGCAGGACAATGCAAAAATGAGAAATCAACGCAAACAGAAAACAAGGCCACAACAGGTTGCAAAACTAAAGGCAAACAACGATCGACCCACTCACAAGCTCAGCAGCTCAGCAGCTCAGCAGCTCTTCAGCAAGTGGCTGAGACAGCTCCAACTTCCTGCCTCCCTGACTGCTGAGAGAGGTGGGTGGGCAGCGCCTGTCAGCGCCTTTTATGGCATGCCACAGACGCAGCAGACGGCAGAGAACAACAGATGGTCATCACGTCGACACGTTGTCGACTTTCGTTGCAATTGAAGTTGAAAGCGACGGCCCGAAGCCCATTTAAATAAGTGGCACAAACTCCAATTGGCGTCGAGTGGAGGAGCGAGAAAATTGAACTTCAAAATCAGCACAGAAATATTTAAAACATTGTAAACTGTTCGAGCATTCAGAGAGTTTTTCAAAAAATTGACTACAAGTTGAAATTAAAAGCCCATAAAAAGTTTGTGCAAATTGAATTCCAGCTCAGTTTTAATAAAATAAAAACGAAATTAAAGTGAATAAGCTCAGCATAAAGGTCTCAGTAAAAGCTGCAAATTGTAAGCGTAAAATTCGGTGGCCATTAAGCTGCTAAACTATTAAAATACCTCAATGCAAATTGAGTTAGAAACTGAGAACCCCGAAATGGGGTCAATGATTAAGTCGTTGAACTGCGACGTTGAACAGGAGAAGCGAAAAGAAAAAAGAAAAAAAACGCTGCACATTGAATTGAATTGAAGCGGAGATTGAAACGCTGATTGAAACGGACAGATCAGAAGCCAGAGCATAAATTGCAGACCTGTTCAAGGCATGAAGATGGTAATTGAGGCAGCTGCTGCAACTGTTGAAGAGTCCCCCGACTCCCCCCCGCTACTGCTCCGTCTGTCTATGCGGTAGCTGGGGTAGCGTCAACTTGAAGCTGGTAGCTCAATGAGAGCTCATTGAAGTGCCTGGCAAGCGGAGACTGCGAACACAAACATTAAATATCTCTGGCTGCCCATCATCGTCATCGTCGTCATCGTCATCGTCGTCATCGCCATCAACATTATCATTATCGTGTTCATCATTTTTGCGCTCTTTTATTTGTTGTCTGCTCGAGAAATTGTTCGAATGCCACTGTCGCCCTTCCCCCCGCTTGCCGCTTGTCGCCCTTCTTTGGCATCTGCTCAGTTGCCCAGCCCCTGAACGCGCCCTTCTTTATTTCACAAGTTTTGGTGTTTTTAGTTTTTTGTTTTTCTTCTTATTTTTTTTGGACTTTTTGACTTTTTGGAGCTCACAGTGCATTGTTTCATTTTAAATTTTAGGCACGCTGCCTTTTTTATTTATTGACCCAAAAAGCAGATAAATAAATTTTGCTCCAAACGTAAGGAGAGAGCGAGAGAGCAGCACGCATAATCATAATAATCGCATGCGCCAACGAATCGCGACGTCGAGCGTCGACTTCGAGCGACTTCGAGCGACTTCGAGTCGCGTTGAATCGACCATATGGTCAAAAAATTGCGTTGCCTTCAACTCGTAGACTTCTCGCCGTACAGATTTGTGGCGTTTTTTCTACTTGTTTTCAATTCAATTCAGTTCAGCTTCAGCTTCAGTTTCAGTTGCTGTTGTGCAACTCTCGGTCTGGTGGCTGTCAGGGCGACAGGGCATTTGAAATCGACCAGGAAGCGAGACAAATTGACTTCGAATCTGCCATAAATTACATGTGTGGCACAAGAATAGGGAATCGAAAAAGCTTCTCTTTTTTATGCGAGTGGGAAAGCTGATAGAAATTGGATAAACAGATAAAATCGCGTCTAATCAGTTAGATAAGATAATAAAACGAAATTGGCCAAAGGCGCAAGCGACTTCTAGACGCACTGAGATAAGATCAAGAAGCACAAAAAAATAAATAAACGCTATAGACGATGACTAAGAAATGTGAGTGAATTACGCTAATAGATTGAATTATAAAAAAACAAAATGAATTGTAGCATAGGCAATTTGTTTATTTGTAAGCAATTTGTGAATAGCAGAAAAGTCTAGAGAATCGCATGGAATAATTTATAATGTTAATCCGCACTTTGTCATTGAGAACAAGATTGAGTTCAACAGCGATCTTGAACTTGGCTAAATAAATTAATGAAGTTGCTGCATTCATCACAACACACAACCGCACTGAAGTTCTTCAAATCATGAGTTATGTATATATGAGTCATGGGCGGCCAAAACGAAGGGAGATCCGATCGAGCGAAGAGTTTAGAAAGCGTTTCGAGCGTTGCGAGCTTCGAGTTATGCTGCGAGTTGGCGATAAAAAGCCAAAGATAAAGAAGTTACAACTATTCGAGTGGCAGGGATTCCAAGTGAACTAACTACTTGAGAGTTCGAACGTGTACGAGTACAGTATGCAAATAAACGACAACAGCAACAACGACGACGACGACGACGACGACAACAAATTGGCCAAACAATTTGCGCAAAAGATACGAATGTATTGCAAGCCTTTCTTTGCACTCCGCTTTGTTGCATTTCGCGATACGCGTTGACAACACACGACTGTACAGTAGATACATATATATGCATATATACATATATATATATATATTCAACTGTGCGTTTGTGTGTGTGCGTAATGTTTGCCGAGCAGCGCGCCCAAAAGTCAAATTTCACACGAATCGTCTCGCAAATTTGCATCTTTTTATTTGGCACCGCATTTTGTTTGTTCGCCCGTTTGCCACATTTCTGGCTACCCTTGGGAAACAACAGCACACAATAGGCATGCACAACTGGTCCCTGTCTCACCTTGCGTATACTTGATATTTGCACTTGTCGCTGGCTTCTTTACGAAACGTTTGCAAATTCAATTTGTTCTTAAGTAGTTTTATAAGTTGCAGCTCTTTCTAGAATTATTCTCATTTTTAAAGGGTATTTTTTGCGCTGCCCGACAATTGATTTCATTATTTGTGTGCCCCTTTGCTTCGACTTATTTCAATATTTGCCATTTTTATAATTTGTTCTGCGTTTTTCCTCTCAACTCTGCTGCTTCTTTTGCATTTTGCGTGCAAAATGGAATTTTTTTTTTTTTAACATTTGTGCAAATATTTGCGCAATACAAATAAATGAGCCAGAGAGAGAGGGAGAGAGAGAGAGAAAGGAGAACAAGCAACAATAATGCAATAAAAACTTCCTTCATGCGAAGCAAACTTTTTGCAACAAATTTGTAAATGTTGTGCGCACATTTTTCGGTGGCACAGCGTGGCAGGGGGGGGGGGGGGGGGTTGGTGTGGCATGTAATTTATGTGAAATTTGTTAGAAAACAAATTGAAAAGTGCTGTGGATATTTGTGCTGTCGGGCAATTAAAACGTTGCGGCAGCTCAATGCCCATAAATTCGTTTTGTAGTAATAATCATAAATCACACACACACACACACACACACACAGACACCTACGAGTGGCAATTAGTGCAGCAGAAATGAAAAGTATCCGAGTATCTGCTGGATGCGCCTGGAGCAACAAGCAAAACAACAGTCGAATGGCATTTAATTGCACCGCGTGGCAAATGTTATTCATATGCATTAATCGCACACCTCTTTACCTAGTTGTCGCCCCCCTCTCCCCTCCACCGCCCGCGCTGCAGCAGCTGCTACGTGGCTCATTAAGGCCAATGTCAGTCAAGTGATTCTTTATACTCGCATCTCTCTCTATACAACCGCAGTTACAGATGCATTTGCATAGCTATAGATACAGATACAGATACAGATACAGCCACATACTTTATTCAATTTCGTGTTGTGGGGGGCGAAGAGGGGGGAAGAAAAAAAGTGAAATCAATTCTGGCTGCGTTTTGAGTTTGTTTTTCGTTGTTGCTTGCTTGCAATTGAAGCGTCAACAGCAAAACGCCCACGAAACGGCGTCAAAGCCAAAGCTAAAGCTGAAGCTAAAACCAAAGCCAAAAGACGGAATGCGGAGGCGTTAGAATCGTGGCGGATGCCGGCCAATGGTCGCTTACTGTTAGCTGGCTGCCAGCAAGCGCAGAGGGCGACAGAGCGACAACGAGGGGGAGCGAGAGGGGGAGACGGCGAGGGAACTGCGTGGGCAGCCAATGTGCACATCGCTGTCGCTTTGGGGGCGCTCTGCGTAGGCGACAGCATGCAACTGGACGTCGCCAAAAAAAAAAAAAAACAACAAAAACCAACAACAATCGACGTCAGAGGCGAATCGTGCTGAGTTGAGTTGAGTTGAGTCGAGTCATCGCTGCAGCGATTGTCAATTTCAATTGAAAGCGAAACTGTGCGGTAAGCACAAAACTTTTAACAGATTGAAAGCGAATTGAAACCAAGCAAGCAGGTGCAGTCGTCGATGGCCAGGAATCGAACGAAAGCTGAGCCTAAGAATGCAAAAGCAGCTCAGTTGAAAGCGAAACCACATGGAAAGCAGCTGCAGTTAAGTGGCAGCCAGCAAATTGCTTGCAGCAGAAGTTGCAGCTTATTTGATTTGAAGTTTGCCGCTGCTTTCGACAATGGAGTTCACGAATTTCAGTTGCATCAGATTGCTAATAGAATGTAATTTATTATTACAGCCTAAAACATGGGGAAGAAAATGTTGTTTTATTTTAAAAAGTATTTGCTGCTTTAGCAACTCAGCTGCAAGCTTGAAGACTTTCAATTCAGTCAGCAAATAGATGTTGAGTTCTGTTAGTCAAGTTTACTGCGCTGAATTGAAACAGCAAACAAAAGCAGAATTCAACTTGACTTCTGCTCAATGGCAATAAGAAATGAATGAGACTTGATTCAGCTGCTTGCTGCACTTGCCAATGAGCTGTGTTTGCGCTGCAAAGTTTAGATTCGAAAGCTGCGAAATGATTTACAGACAGACAGACTTTCAAGTTTTTTCTCGAAGTCGTAAGCCAAGTGAATGGAAGAATTTCTTGTACTTTAGATTGAAGTAAACTAAGCCAAGTGAATGAAAGAATTTCTTATGCTTTATAGTAAAGTACTTAAATTGAGGCAAAGTTCGCAACCCGCCCACTCACCTGTTGCACACTGGGCGTGGTCGCTGTGCCCGCTGGCGAATCGAGCGGCGAAGCCGAGCAACTGGAATGACTGCTGTCCTGCGAATGCGACTGCAACACAAAACCACAAGAAAAAGTGGAGTTTAAACATTAAAGCATAAGGGGAGGAGAGGCAGAGGGAGAGATCTTCACTCACCTGTCCGTTGGGATTGCCGCAAAAGTTGCGGATGGTGACGATGGGCGTGGAGGCGGCGCTGCAGCTGTTGGAGGCATTGAAGTTGAAATTGTCGAGCGGATTTGTCATGGCGATCACCGAGTTGAGAATCTCTGGCGTCTTCGGCGTGTGGGCGCCCAAACAGTTGCTGCTCTCGATGCTGAGCAGCGAGGTTGCCGGTATGTTTGAGTTGAACATGTTTGCGGCTGGTGCGCGTTGAATTTGTTTGATTTGGGCAATCAATGGGTTAATTCTAATTGGACTCTGGATTGTTTGTTGCACACACAACCACCGCACACAAGGATAATTGGACAAACACAGTAATGATTATAATATTAATAATAATAATAATAATTATGATGATAATGATAATAACAGAAAACAGAAACAAAATCAAAGTAAAAATAGCACGTTAAATTCTTGTTCAATTTATTTTGTTTTTTCTTCCTTTTCTTTCCTTTTTCTTCTTTCGTTTCGTTTTGTTTTTTGTTTGTTTTTAACTTTGTTGTTTTGTATGTTGTAAATCACAGTTGAAGGCCTACGCGTTGCATTTGTTGGACTGCTTTTAGTTAATTATAATTTTTATGTTTTTTTTTTTTAATTGTTGTATATGCGCTTTGTAGAAATATATATATATATATATAAGTATATAAATGTTTTTTTTTTATTATTATTTTTTGGACACTCGCGTCTTCTACTTGTTGTTTGTTTGTTGCTCTTGTTGTTGTTGTTGTTGTTGTTGTTTGTTGTCTCTCTCGGTTATCACAAATTGTTGTTAATAAAACTTTGACTGCTTGGAAATTTGTTTAGCTGGCTCTTGATTGTTGTTGTTGTCTAAATATTGTTTTTATTTGTGTTGTTGTTGTTGTCGCTGCCGCTGCTGCCGTTGCCGCTGCGTCGCGACGCGGTTCCATCGGCGCTTCCAGCGTGTGTTGCTCACAGCGTTGAGTTCGACTGAATGTTTTGGCCACCGGCACCGGTCGACATCCACATCCACATCCACAACGACATCCGAGACATCAACGACGACAACGACGACGCCGACGAACCGCACGCTTGCTCTACAGTTCAGACAGAGACAGCGCGAGCGAAGGGAGAGCGAGAAAGAGAGAGGGAGAGAGAGAGAGAGAGCGAATTAGTGAATGAGTACGTGTGCATGAGAATACAAGTCAAGTTGCGAGCGCAAATAGCCATAAAATGAAAGCAACTCGAAAACACGCGCGTTGCGATATCGACTGTCGAATACCCTGTATTTGTCAGCCCACAAATTGCCAAAGTCTTTAATATGATTTTCAAGCAAAACTTGAAATATTTGCTGTCAAAAAGTCAACGCTGAAAAATACTTAGAATAAAATAAGACTTTGGGCAGTTATTTCAGGCAATTCAATATGTGCTTTTTTATTTAGTAAAATCTTTAATTTGATCTTCGCTTTTAGATACGTATTTTACATATTTATATTTTGTATTAATCTTTTCATTTGTCTTCATTTTTCTGCAGCTGTATTTCTCTTTTTTAACTGCAGATCTTGAGTCTCAGCTTGCAGCTATATAAAAGCATTTAAAATTCTACAATTACGCACTTATTTTTATATATGCCGAAATAAACCAATAATTTTTATAAGTGTTCATATTTTTCGAACATTTAAAATCAACTTAAATTCATTTACATTTCACATTTGTTTAACATTAGCTTCAATGCTACAATTAGGCATTTATTTTTATATGTGTGGAGAACTACAAAGTGCATATTTGTTAAATATTTGGCAATTTAGCTGCATTCACTTTTGACTTCAACTTTCCAGCTTCAATTGTTGCCCAATCACACATAACTAGCTTTAAATTGTTACAAATCGAGTCTCTAGTTGCGCATACCCTGGGAAAGCGGTGGAGTGCAGGGTTGACAGCACACACACACACACAAAAAAAGGAAAACAATTAAATTATAAAATAAGCGTAAGTAAATTGATTTATGTAAGCATTGAGCAGCTGACAATCAACTGGTCGACCAACTGACTAACAAACTAACTGACTGACTGACCGACTGAACAAATGAGTGACCAGCTGACTGACCCAATGTTGCACACACACACACAGAGACACACATAGGCAGAGAGTCACGTTTGTTGTGCGTAGTTAGTTAGCCAAGTTGTGGTTGATGTCTCAATTAAGCGCTTAATCGTTTAATTGAATGCAGAATGCACAAACACTTTTTTTTACTGCTGCCATCAGCCGCCTGAAAGCCAGCTGAGAGTCCAAGAGGATCTGCAATTGATCGACACACACACACACAGCATGTAAATGCTAGAGTCTTTGTGTGTGTGTGTGTGTGTGTGCGGTCAATCACAGTTGAAGGTGAAATGGCAATAAGTAGCTCAAGTATGCGAAGCATTTCGAGTATTGCAAAAATATTTCAACTATTCTCGGGTCAATTAGGGCAATATGCGAGCGCACTCAGCAAAGTGCTGTAACACAGGGACTTGTGACTGTCCCACAACAGCAGAGAGACAGAGAGAGACAGGGAGACAGAGAGAGGGACAGACAGAGAGAGACCGCAGACAGACAGTCGAACAACAACTGAGCGCTGCTGCCAGCTCATCAAATCTTCTAATGAGCCACAAATTTCATTAGCAATCTTGTGCATCTCTTGCTTTACAGGGTATGCCCCAAGTGTGGGGGGGGGGCTGAGCTGCGTGCTAAACGCACATTAGCCCCAACTGTGCGTTGAGAGTTCTGGGAAAAGTCAAGTCTAGTCTTTGAAAACTATGAAACTTTGCAGTCAATGCAAGCAGAGTTGTCAAATAAGCGCACATAGGGTTGCCATCTTTGCCAATCGACTGAAATAGGCGCAAATAGGATTGCCATCTTTGCCAACGGACTGAAATAAGCGCACATAGGGTTGCCATCTTTGCCAACTGACTGTAATAAGCGCACATAGGGTTGCCATCTTTGCCAACGGACTGAAATAAGCGCACATAGGGTTGCCATCTTTGCCAATGGACTGAAATAAGCACACATAGGGTTGCCATCTTTGCCAACTGACTGAAATAAGCGCGCAGGGTTGTCACCCGAGGCTGAAATAAGAACGCCAACTCATCTTTAGAGCAGTCACAAGTATTTATTTCATCTGCTTAGTTTTTGCTTCAGAAAACTATTTGTTATTACAGTCAATTGCCTGAAATAGGGTTGTCAACTTCGCTGTCTCATCTCTAGAGCAGTCACAAGTATTTCAGCTACTTAGTTTTCGTGTTTTGCTTTTGTTTTTTGTGTGTTTCAAGTCTTGGGTTGAGAAAACTATTTGTCAATTGCAAGCAGAGTTGTCAACTAGCTGAAATAAGCGCACATAGGGTTGTCATCTGCGCTGTCTTATCGCTAGAGCAGTCACAAGTATTTCAACTACTTAGTTTCCGTCTTTTGCTTTTGTTTTTTGTGTGTTTCAAGTCTTGGGTTCAGAAAACTATTTGTCAATGCAAGCAGAGTTGTCAATTGGCTGAAATAGGCGCAAATAGGGTTGCCATCTTTGCCAACGGACTGAAATAAGCGCGCAGGGTTGTCACCCGAGGCTGAACTGAAAACGCCAACGCATCTTTAGAGCAGTCACAAGTATTTATTACATCTACTTAGTTTTTGCTTCTGAAAACTATTTGTCTTTGCAGTCAATTGCCTGAAATAGGGTTGTCAACTTCGCTGTCTCATCTCTAGAGCAGTCACAAGTATTTCAGCTACTTAGTTTCCGTCTTTTGCTTTTGCTTTTTTGTGTGTTTCAAGTCTTGGGTTGAGAAAACTATTTGTCAATTGCAAGCAGAGTTGTCAACTGGCTGAAATAAGCGCACATAGAGTTGTCATCTGCGCTGTCTCATCGCTAGAGCAGTCACAAGTATTTCAGCTACTTAGTTTTCGTGTTTTTTAGTTTTTTATGTCTTTCCATTTTTGGGTTCTCAGTGCTGCCTTTTTTATGGCAATTTGTTGCCCTTTTTTGTTCTTCTCTGCTTTTATTTTATGAACGCTTTTCAAGGAATTGAGTTATGTGGCCGGAGCGGTCAGAGATTAGCTAAGCGAATGCCAGTTACGTGTGTGAAAAGCGTAATGCGAGAGGTGAGAAGCGAGAAGCAATGATAATGTTTGTCGTTGTCGTTGTCGTTGTCGCTGTCACGTTTGTTTTGTGACTTGGGGTTAAGCTTGTAAAATTTCACTCAAAATGCAAATTGCGAGGCTGTCAAAAGAAGACGCAGAAGAAGAAGAAGAAGAAGCGACACCACCCCCAAAGCAAAAAAAAAAAAAAAAAAAAAACACGCCCCCAAGTTGCGCCCTTGCAGCTGTTTGGCAAAAAATTATAGCTGTGCAATTTTCGACTATTGCCTTTTAGCCATTTATCATTTTTGGCAAGAATGCTCGTAGATATGTGCAAATTGATATATGTATATATTTCTGTATATTTGTATATAACATATCCCTCAGTTTGACTCGGCTGAAACTTTTAGTGCTACTTTTATGTCTCACACACACAGCGGCGAGCAGCAAATTGAAAGTCAGGCGAAAACAAAATACGAAATAAAAATAAAACACGAACAAAATTAACAACGAAAAGCGTAAAGCTCGGGCAGCAAACACAAAACTGGGGGGAAGCGGGGAGGGGGGAAAAAAAGCCAGAATAAAGAATTATGATTTATGACTTTCGCATGTTTTTCAGACAGCTTGTGGGGGTTTCACAGGGGAAGGCAGAGGGGTAGCAAGGGTGTGAGGTTCAGCTTTGTTGGCCAGCTTGTGTGCGCTGTGTAGTGCAGTGTAGTGTAGTGTAGTGTAGTGTAGTCGACTGTGCGATGAAAATCACTTTTGACATTCTGTGTGTTTTGCCCAAATGCGGCGCATGCGTGCCACTCCCCCCCCCCCCCTGCAGCCCCCTTGCATCCCCCTCGCCGACGACGAGTTTGCTGGCAGAACTTTTGAGGTCAGGGGCGCTGCACATTGCGCATACGCCGCATGTGACTTGCGCAAACAGATGACAATCGCTTCGCTGACTTCGATAGCTAATCGATAGAGGCCCCCATCTCCCCCTCGCCCCCCTCCCCTCCCCCCTCAAAAGAAGCAACAGCAGTGAGCAAACAGAGGCGACGGCGACAGCTGCTGGCAAGTGGCCCAGCAGGGCACCTTCCACTTGCAACTTGGCCCGTCTATGCTTCGCTCGCACTTTGTTTTATTATTTTCATTTGTTGGCCATTAACATTCCTAAGCGGGTTTTGTGTGTCGCCCTGTCGCATGAAGCGATTTGCGGCTGCTTGGATTTATTGACTGATTCGTTGGCATTTCTCAATTCTGTGCGGCGATCGGTGTGAAATGCAAAGATCACTGCAACACAATTGTTCTAGGGGTGCGTTGAACACGTTATCGATTGACACAAGCGACTTTCGGCGACAGCTGAAGCAACTACAAAATCGATTGGCGCAAAACGTTTGGCAGCCATCAATCAGCGTTTTAATGGCTGCTTTAATTACCGTATTGAGTGCTTGTCGATTGTCTGATAATTCAATTGACATTAAGAGCCGAATGTATCGATAGATTAATCGAGCGCAACACTGATTTATGCAGCATCGCTTAAGCAATGTTTAACTTTTTGGTTGCTACTTAAGTGTGCTTAAGTGATAAGCGACAAGTTTGCTGCGATTTATTGTGTAAGATCGCACATTAGACAATAAACCCGTTATCGATACATGCATAAATCAATAAAAAAAAAAAACAACAGTTAAATAAATTGCTTGCTGGGCGAAAGAAACACGCGATAAATTACAATCGATATACAATACAATATTCATGGATTTATTTGCAACAATTATCACGAAACCTGTTAGAGTGCGACTGGCTATGAATACTGCATGAATACTGCATGAATACCCATCAAACACACACACACACACAGGCACAGAAATAAAAAGAAACATCAATAGTATATATAATAATAAGCAATGAATCGCGTATTGCGAAATGACTCAGAAAAAGCCGCAAACGCGAAAAAAAAACAACCGCAGAATTTCGTTCAATTATTAAACAAAAATTGTGACGACCAACAAAAAAATAAAAAGGGAAGAAAACATAAAATGAGGCAAAATTAAATAAATAAATTATTGTAGCTTCTTTGGAAAGAAACCGCAATGTGCATGAACCATATAGTATATATATACATATATATAGTATGTATATCACACGAATATTGTATAATACTCGAGCGAACTGTGAACGGGTGTGAATTAGTATTCATATTCCCATATTTATATATTGTCATTATTAATGTTATTATTGTTATTATTATTGACAGTGCGATAACGAGTGTCTGTGGCATGTTTTGTGCTGATTTGTGTGGCAAGCGCCAGTCAGTGGCGACTCATTCGCATCCAAGTTGGATCGTGTGCAATCCCCCGAAACATTACTCTATATATATATAAGACACATGCAGATGATATTTGAAAAATGTTCGTATTTAATATGTTTATCATGCTGTCTGTTGTTGTTGTTGTTGTTAGTTGCAAGATGTTTGCGGTACGTGACTCGCGCTGCACTCCACATTTCACACGAATCACGACAACAACGACGACGACGACGACGACGACGACGACGACGAGCAGTGAAAAACATAAAAACAATCAGCAACAGCGCACAACAAATATCGCATACTGAGCGTGAATAGTGAGCGACTGTGATTTATGTGGGCGTGGCAACAAAATTCCCCAAAAAAAACAAAAACCTAAAACGGATGAATTTCATATTTCGACTGATTAATATTCCCAGAAGTTGCAGTGCGTTCAACACAAATTGTAGCCGATGGCATTACAAAAACTAATGTGAGCTTATTTTTTTGTATACCCGCTAGCCATAGGGTAGAAGGGCATTATAACTTTGTGACTTCGGGAAATGTATGTAACAGGCATGAAAAACCTAGAAGTTATTCAAGCAGCTGCAGGTGGCTTGTTTCTGGTGAACAATGTGACCGTGTATGGTATATTTTATACTTGATGCAATAATTAGGATGTGTTGGAATATGAATGTACAAATATACCAAATATACCAAAAAATACCGAACATACTTTTCGGTATATTTTAGTATATTTGAGCTGGGTAGCGGGTATATCACAGTCGGGCACACTCGACTGTAGCTTTCTGACTCGTTTTAGGTTTACACAGTGCACCACAAAAAAGTGGGGGAAGCACAACACAAAAATGTGGCACACATAAAGAAGAAGCATTGACATCAATCAAGAGCATATGGAAATAATGACGAATGCTAATATTTTCAATCATTAAATTATAATTTGATATGCCATGATTTTGTTCAATTGATGCTTAATTTTTTGGCAATTTTTTTACATTTTAGACAATAAATATTAGCTACTTCAAGGGAGTTATTTTTATTAATTAATTAGAGTTATGTGATCATTAATTTTAGTCTCTGTTTTCAGGCGATTTAATGAACTCAAAAATAGCAGCGAAAAAAAAGCAGTTGATAAATAAGAAAAAAGGGAAACTAAATTCTTTCTTAGTGTTTCGCATATTTTGAGGTGTTTTTTTTTTGAATAACTGAAGTGCGAGAGCATAAACAGCATATCCGAGAAACTTGGCAGATGCCAAACTGTTGGCCAAGTTATTAAAGCCTTTAATGGAGTGGACAGACAACAAAGAAGAGAACAAATCGAAGTATATATATATATATATATATATATATATATGTATATATGGATAAACATAGAGGGAGACATTGGTGCAGATAATAAGCGAGAGGCAGACAGACAGCGAGAGGGAGAGAGATGAGAATAGCAATCATTGGCTGCTCACATAAAAACTTTGTTAGTTTTGTGTGCTTTTTGTGCCCCTTTGTTCCCTTCTTTTTTTTTTGCACTTTGGGGGGATTGGCTCATAAAAGCAGACAGAGAGCGGGAGATAAAGAGCGAGAGAGAGGGAGTGAAACGCTGTTATTGTTGCTGTGGCTCTCAGCTTCGGCTTAATTAAAAGCATTTGCCAGAGCCAAACACAAACGCGTCCCGGCAACAGCAACGGGCACGAGCCAAAGGCAAACATACACACACACACACACACACACGCACACAGACAGTGCAGGGTATCTCTTAGATACAAAATTGCCACATTAATGGATAAGCTACTCAGTTCCCCCCTCTTTCACCACCTCCAACGCTGTCAGCTATTTTCTAATTAAGTGTCATTGATTCGGCGTCGTCTATCGCAGTCAGACAACCCCCCAAGCACCCCCCCACCCCCCCCCCCCCTTCTTTGTGTGGGCGTGTCCAGCTTTGGCAAAGCGCTGAAAATTTACACTTTAATTAAGCATTTAGATAATGTATCTGCCTTTGATTAGCTGCAGCTCGTCAACTGCTCCTGAGGGGTACTGTGGGAGGTTGGGGGGGGTCTGTGGGGGGTTTGTAGGGTTGCCTTTATGACGCTGTCCGTGTGATAAAAACTTGCCTATTAACATAAAAGCTTACGGGCCATAGAAGCGCACGCGCCGCCTTGCAAAAATGGAAGAAAGCAAGAAAGAAAATAGCAGACGCAACCACGCCAAACCCCCAAACGCACCACTCTCTCTCTCCCTCTCTCTCTCTGTGAACCAAGACAAAAAAAAATGGGCCGCATGGCTATTCAATTAATTTATTATTCACTTAAGAGCGCACGCCGGGTGGCAGGAGGCGAACTGTCAAGCGGTCCGCAGGGGGGCGGCGCGAACAGCGGCCAGCGGGGAGTTACAGGGGGGGGGGGGAGCATAGAGTGCTGTGTGTGTTTAGCATGCACATCTACAGCGGCCATAAAAATGTTATAAAAATTAAACGCGCACAAAAACTCCGGCAAGAATTTCGCACATTCAAACGCGAACCGCGCCCTGAAGTACCCCACCCCCAACCCCCTCACTCGCCTCTCTCCCCTCTCTCCCCACTCTAAGCGCTGTCCACGCAGCAATGCAGCATTAAAGTTGTAGTTGCCCACAAAATAAAAAAAAAAGGAAAAAAAGCAGAAGAAAATGTCCTGTTTCATGGCGAGGCAAATGGGCCAAAATGAAATGAGCAAAGCGAAAGAAAGCGAGTGTGGGAGGATAGAAGGGGGGGGGGCGGGGGAGGGGTAAGGGAAATGGGATGGAGTTCCACTAACTTATGGCGAGCGCGTGGCGCAAGTTTTACAGTTATAAACATTTCTGTGCACGTTTTGTGCGTTAAATTTAGGAACTGAACAACTTGGAACTGCCAACTCAACTGAAAAACTCATATAAAACGCACACTTTGTCGGTCTATCTGCCTCTCTCTCTCTATGTGTGTGTGTGTGTGTGTGTGTGTGTGTGTGTGTGTGAAACGAGCAAATTATGAAATGGCAAATTTATGGAAATATGCTGAAATGCGCAGCGAAACAGGCCAAAGGCATTAAGCAACAAAAGCGTAGCGTAATGTTATCGATTAAAGTGCGATAAACAGCGGCGCACACACAGCTCACAACTGATTGCAGAGGTCTATCGATAAACTACAAAACTCTCGCCTTCGAATATCTTTTGAACAGCATGCGTCAACAGCGTTCAATGCGTTGGGCAACGCCTGTGGAATGTGTCAACGCACCTATCAGATAAACACACATATCTATATATATATATGTATATGTAACAAAGGGTACGACTATCAAGCGTTTTGTATCTAGAATATAGCGGGTAGCTACACTGTCAGAAAAAGCGAAGTTCGCCACTCAAGTGCTCAGCAGCCACTTTATGCTGTATTTAATTCAATTTGAAATTGGGCGATAAGATAGAAAGGCGCAAAATGAAACCGTGTTACACTTGATTTGCACTTGCGAAAACCCCATCGCGATAAGCACTCGCACAATTTAAGAATGAAATCTATATATATATGCTGTGTAGTAAATAAATCATTCAAGCGATTGAGAAGCGACGTCAACAAAAACTTTGTTTGAAAAGGACTTTAGCTAAAAGTTGTAGTTAAATATTTTAGCATTTCTTATTTCAATTGAATCAATTAAAAAAAAAGGAATTTTACAATGCTTTAAGCGATTGAGAAGCGACGTCAACAACAGCTTTGTTTAAAAGGACTTTAGCTACAAGTTGCTGTTAAATATTTTAGCATTACTTATTTCAATTGAATCAATTAAAAAAAAAGGGAATTTTACAATACTTTAAGCTCTACTTTTTTCAAATATTTATGCAGACTGGAATTATGAAAACTCTCACATCTAAATTAGATATTTACATTTAACTAACAGCTAGATTTGAAGCTAAACTGTTAGTTAAACTAGATGATAAATTAGGCGATGTTGTCTATATATTTATTGCTTATCATTGCCATATTTTACAATACTTTAAGCTCTACTTTTTTCAAATATTTATGCGGACTAGAATTATAAAAACTCTCACTAATTAAATTAGATATTTACATTTAACTAACAGCTATATTTAAAGCTAAACTGTTAGTTAAATTAGTTGATAAATTAGGCGATGTTGTCTATATATTTATTGCTTATCATTGCCATATTTTACAATACTTTAAGCTCTACGTTGCTTTCAAATATTTATGCAGACTAGAATTATTAAAACTCTCATAATTAAATTAGATATTTACATTTAACTAACAGCTAGATTTAAAGCTAAACTGTTAGCTAAATTAGTTGATAAATTAGGCGATGTTGTCTATATATTTATTGCTTATCATTGCCATATTTTACAATACTTTAAGCTCTACTTTTTTCAAATATTTATGCAGACTGGAATTATGAAAACTCTCACAATTAAATTAGATTTAAGCTAGATTTAGCTAGATTTAAAGCCAAACTGCCAGTTAAACTAGTTAATAAATTAGGCGATCTTGTCTATATATATTTCTTGTTAATTCTTGCCATAAAATTGAATTGAAGTCAAGCTAAAATTCAGTAGAATTTTCATCCACTTATTACGAAACATTGAACTTAACTCTCGATGAAAGAAAACTGCCTCAAAATTTAGCTGTCTATTGAAATGAAAATGTAAATTAGTTCGACACTCTTGCGGGCAATGAACATTTGGCCCAACAGTTGGCAAGTCGTCAGCTTTTTCGCTGAGTGTAGCTGCAATTATCTGCTGGCCATTTAGCTGTAAGTCGCGCCCCGTGACGTGTGCTAAACATGTATTTTGTCAGTCTTTTCGGCGTATCTCGCCGCCTGGACATTTACCCCGCTACCTCTCTCCCTCTCCCTCGCCCTCTCGCCCTCTCTCACTCCCTCACTCTCTCGCTTGTTGCTCTTTGAACTACATACATATGTTTAGTGGGCATTAGTCACAAATCAGATAAGCTCACAAACAGGTGCAGTGCGTGTGGCTCTCGATGTTGTTTTGCCTTCTGCAAGGACGTTCACAATCAAAACTTTCAATACACTTTGTGTGTGTGTGTGTGTGTGTGTGTTTTATCAACGCACTTATCAGCGGCAGTTAAAGTTGCTGTTGTTGTTGTCGTCTTTTGTGTCAAAGATGCGTTATCAAGGCAACAAGCAACACAACTGAAACTTATAAAACAGCTCTTATCTACTGCAAGCTCTTGTCCCCCATATATATGTATATGTTTTAGTGTTTAGTGCTTGGCTCTGCCGCTCTTCAGAATGCTCTTGTGGTGTTGTCGAAAATCTAATTAATTTCCACCTTTAATACGTGTGTGACATCAAAGCGATTTATGTTGATTAACCATTAACCAGCTGCCGTCACTGACACTATCTCAGTTTTGCAGTTCGTTTTTGGTCGCTTCGCCTGCAATTTGCTTTTTCATTCTTTCTCTCTCGCTCTCTCTCTCTCTCTCTCTCTTTGTATTTATTGCCATTTACGACATTTCAACTGTGTGTGTGCTTGGAATTTTATCAAAATATAGAAGCGAGTGAGTGCTTGAGCACTTTTGGGGGCCGCTTTAAAGACATTTAGTACACTTTTCACACCTCGTTTTATGTGCAGATACATTTGTATCTCTTGTCTCTCGCACATCTTCTTCTATGCAGCGTGGCAGCTGTGTCGCTGTCATTGCCATGCGACAGCTGTCAGCAGCAAACAGCGGCAGCAATCAGCATCATCATCGTCGTCATCGTGATCATTATGGGCATAGTGATGATGAACGGCGGAGACGCAACTCAACAGAGCATTCGACATGATTTTTATGAAGGAATTCGCATTAAAATAGTTTATTGTGTTTATTTATTGCAAACGAGCATCAAGCAAACGGGCCAAAATGAAACGAATAATACACACACACACACACACACACACACACACACACACACTCACACACACTCACACACACTCTGTTGTAAGCGTCGTCGTTCGTTGGGTCAGCAGCTGTTGTTGCCGCGCGTATCTTTGTTGGCCAGTTGGCTGCCACTTGCCACTTGCCGCCTGCTGCTGCTGCTGCTGCTGGTGTTGCTGCCACGTTGCCACGTTTCGCCAGCTGGCAGCTTGTATTGAAAATGTTCTAGGAAATCGCGTGGCAGCCTCAGCTTGTGCAAAAGCGAATCGTGGCAAGCGGCTTTTTGATTAAGTAAACACTGACAAAATGCGGCTCCCTCCACGTTCTTTTATTCTACTCCCTTTTGCGCTTTTTGTTGTTTGTGTAGCGCACGCGTCTGCTTGCCACACAGATATATCCGACGCTCGCATTTGGCGTTCCGTTGAAACATGCTGGGCACGCCACAAGCAAGCAGTGGCATCGATTTTGTTTCACTTTAACCCGCTGCCAATTCCTGGCAAACTGTTTGGCGTGCGATGCAATGCAATTGACAAACGAAAGAGAGCAGGAGAGAGAGAGAGAGAGAGTGAAATTTGGAGAGCGCAAGAGCCGCAAAGTTGCAAGTTAAACAAAACTTTGATGAGTTTTGTATGATTTACAGTTGGTTGCAGCAAGTGCAACAAAAACTCATTAAATTGTATGATTTATTAAAAATATATAAGCTAATAGAATGACTAACGTGAGTGTAGAGACATGACTAAGTAGTAAATATTAAGTAAACGCCTTCGTAAGTGGCAAATATTAAGTATACGCCTTCGTAAGTGGCAAATATTAAGTATACGCATGCAAAATGAAATAGATTCGTGTAATTATCGCTGATGAGCTGGCTAACGTTCGCGACGTAGCCAAAAAAAAACACAAAAAAAACAATTAATCAGCGTGCGTATACTTAATATTTCGATGACGAGAAAAAACGAAATAAGCTTGCTCAGAATCATGCGATTATGTGCATTCATTCGTTTCGTTCGCTTCGTTCATATCCGTTATTCATTTCAGCAATTACCCTTTCCAAAGCGTATCAATTTCAGCATTCGCTCGCTTTGTTGCTTTGGCCTTGTGCTAAGCTCATCATTCTAATCACTTTGCGTTAAGCTTGGGCGTGTTCACAGTCGCTCTCTCTCGCTCACACTCTCTCTCTCTCTCTGTCTCTCTGGGGAAAGAACGCATGAGAAACATGCTGAAAAATGGAGCAAAAACAAATAGTTTTTCTTTTTTGAAAATTTATGCGAGAAGGCGCGCCAAAAAAAAAAAAAGAAAAAAAGGAAAAGGACTGTGAAAATATCAATTAGTGTGCTCCAAATATGTCCCGAATGTCGCTGCGAGAGGTGTGTGTAGAGTGTGTGACAGCTGTGTGTTAACTGCAGTTAGACACGCCTACACACCCAGAACAGAGCAGAGCAGAGCAGAGCAGAGCAGAGCAGAGCATAACATACAATAAAAACGAAGCGAGGCGAAGTGAAGTGAAGTGAAGTGAAGCGAACAAATGGCAGCTGAGTTGGCGCTCGATTGCCGCGTGTCCTTGACACATATCCTCGCCATTTCGCTTGGCACGCACAACACTGCGAATCTCGCTCTTCCCCCCCCCCCCACCTTCCACTTGGGCAACGCCTTGTTGGGCTTCCGCTTGTAGCTTGAAGCTTGAAGCTTGCCCCTAATCCATTTGAACTTTTTACGTTCGGTTTTTTTGTTGCTGCTTTTGCGCTCCGCCAACTCTCTGCCAAGGATAATAAAAGAAATTTTCTTCTAGTTTATGGGCCAGCGCAACTTTTGCGGCTTCCCAACAACAGCCTGTGTGTGTTGTTGTTGTTGCTGTGCCACGTAATATAATCCTAATGGAATTTACACTGGAAACTTACAACACACAATGGCCAGAAGCGTGCAACGTGGCCTTTTGTCATGCCAGGCGATTTGCTCGTTTGATTTTATTTTTTATTTTTTGTTATTGAATTAAAGTCGCCCGACAAACGCATCAACTTAATAATGCAACTGAAATTAAATACGATATGCAATAGTTGTGGCAAATAAAGCGAAATAGACTAATAATAAAAGTGAACAACAAAAAAAAAAGAAAAAAACAATGGATTTGAATTAAAGTGCTGGAAATTTGCATAAACTCGCTGCTTTGGCAGCTGAACTTCAGCTTCAGCGATTTGCTGGCAATGCAATGATATTGAAATTTGTGGCACAATTTGAATACAAATTCGCAGCGCGTTGACTCACAATTTAAGCCAAGTGAATCAGAAAATGGAACGGAAATATATATATAATATATATGTGCAAAACAAAGTTGCAACTAGAGTTGGGCGCAAAAAAAATGCACACTGAAATTGTAGCAAGTTAATGAAAAGCCAAAAACGTATCGAAACAAAAACTTGAGAGTACAAAATAGAGAGAACTTTGTGTGGATTCTCTCTGTCTCTACGATGTGTGTGTGTGGGTTTTAATTTCTTTTTTTTTTTTGTGTAATTCTGTTGTTGGGCTGCGGCTGAAGGTCAAGTGCATTAAGGCGAAACGGAAATGAAAATGTTAAATAGATATATAAAAATAGTCGAAAAACGAAAAGCGAAAAGCGAAAATCCAAATGAAAACGAGCGTCGAGCATCGACCATTTCAATATTTCAGCAATTTACGGCCCCCGAGTGCCAAAAGGGGTTGAGGGCGGCGGGTGGCAGATTGAAAGACACAGATAGATAGCAGAAAGAGAAGCGTGCGTGAGTGTAGTAAATTTTATTTTATTTGATTTGATTTTGAAGGCAGCGAGACAAGACAAAGCAGGCGCACAGCGTTTAGCATTATCCTTGAGCCCGACAGCGAGAGAGTGAAGAGACAGAGAGGGAGAGTGTGGGAGAGAGAGAGGGGAGAGAGAGCGGGGGTGCGAATGAACGCTGCTGGGTGGCACTTAATTGTGCGTGTCAGGCAGCCACAACATGGACACGGACAGAGCGCGACATGGACACGGAGCTGGCGCCCACACACGGCAGCAGCAGTTGCTGGGTGTGTTTAGCCAAAGAGAGCGAGAGAGAGGGAGAGAGAGGGAGTGGGAGGGAGGGAGAGCGCGGCAAAGACGCGGCTGGAGCTGGAGACGTAGCCGTCGTTAATAAAAGCGGAAATGCTGGCGCCGACATTATCATTTCCAGCTTGGTGTGTCAAACCTCGCTGCCCCCCCCTCGAGCTGCGCGTCTGGCGCAATTATGATAATTGAGCGAGTGAACGCGGCAAGCGGGTGGAGCGGCAGCTGGGGATGGCCATGAAGAAGGCCACGTTGCCAGCTGCAAAATTGGCAGACAGGTTAAATTGCGCGTAACTCGGCAGCCAGATTTGTGCGCTCATTTCTGCCTTTTGATTGATTTGACGCCATTTTCGGGCACCGCTTGCAGCGCACGCACCCAAAAGGAGCACAAGGACAACGTCGTCGCCGTCGCTTTGGCGTCCAATTGTCTGTGCAGCCCCACACTCACAACCGCCCCCGACAGACGAGAGACGTCAAACGACAGCGGAGAGTTTGCCACACCTCGTGACGCAAAAGAAAATACAAATTGATTGCGTGCTGCAAATTAGCTGCCTTTGATTGATTTCGTTTTCGTTTTCGTTTCATTTGCGACGCGTGCCAGCAAAGCAGCAACGTTAGACGCTGCGTATACGCGATATTTGCTTTACGACGGCCAGGAAGCTGCGTTTATCGCAACGACGGCGTCAGGTGGCTGCGGTTAACTAAATTTAGCCGCAGCCACAGCCACAGCCAAAGCAAGCGAACGCCTTGTTTACATTGAAATGGCCAAAATAGGCTGGCAGCGAAACGGGCAATGGCCCGACATGTAAACAGCAGATATTTGACATGGCAAAATGGCAGCGTTCGAATACAGAAATTGTATTCACATTCCTCTGATTTATTGCACGCAATCGACGCTAATTGAACGGAGCCTCAAATTGAATTAAATGCGAAATATGAACTTGAATCGCCAGCTAATTGCGACTAGCTAAATAGTTCAGCAATAAGATGCCAAATGTTTCAAGCCAAACAAACAAATTTCAATTATTATTTGTGTGCCAAGTAATTAAAAAAAAAAAAAAATGCTATTTTAAATACAAATTCAAATACTCGTAAACCAAATTGATGACAAAGTTTCTTTATAAAATCCAAATGCTTTTTCATCCCGCAGCCTCAAATTCTTTGCTGTTCAAAGTAATTACATAAAATTGCCATTTAATATTTAATACGCAGGATTAGCCAGATTGCAATAAACTTCAAGACATAGCTACATTTAATATGAAATAAAATATATACTTAAGCAACTCTTTTATTGCCTTCGTAGGATTTGAGTTCGAGTTAAACGAATGCATTAAAAATGCCAGCCGAGACCTTAGCTGCAGCTTAGCATAATATTCAATTCAATTAGTTTCGTTTACTTTGGATTTGTATTCATTATTTTTTTTTTATTTTTTTTTTTTGCTTTGCGCTAAGTTGAGAGCTATTAAATTGCATGGAAAATTGTATGCAAATCTTATTAATTGCCGATCGTAAAACGAATCGTCTACAGTCGCTTTATTGATAGTCGTCTAATGATCACGCTGTCAGTCAGTCAGTCAGTCAGTCAGTCAATAAGTTGTCCTTGCACTTTGACTTACCATAAAATGCAGCAAACGTTGTGCTTATTTTTCGCTCTCTCTTTTTGTATTTCTTGGGGCTGTAAAGAGCAGAAACAACAAGTGGAAGAAACGGTTAGTGTTGAGCATGTAAAATAATGGATTCACACAAATAAATGTAATTGAATGCGAGGCTGTGCGTAGCCGACTTTTTGGCCCATCAATAATTGCAGCTTATGGCCATCCATTATGTGGAATACCCTCCCCCCCCCATCATGTGCCCCCTTTAGACCCCCTTGCATGTATTTTGGTTATTTACTGTGTGTAAGACGATTGATGATTATTGATTAAGCGACTGTCGCCCCCCGCTTTCCTCTGCTCGACGCCTCGCAGCGAATTCGTTGTGGCTCAAATTGGCGGACGACCGCCGCATGATTCATCGCAAAAAAAAAAAAGAAGAAACACACAAAAAAGCGACGCACACAAAAATTACAGGCAGAAGACAAGAAGACGTGAAAAATATACAAAATATACACAGTCGACAACAACAACAAAAGACCAAAAATAAAACAGCAAAAAATGAGAGCCAAAGACAAAGACGCTAAAAACAAGCGCGCGTAGGTAGCGCCAATTTTTTAGGCAAACACAAACAGAAAACCCAAACAGACCAGTGCACAAGCGGGAGAGAGAGAGGGAGAGAGCAGAGCAGGTGGGGGGGGGGGGGAGGGTAGAGAAGACTATAGTCCCCCTTAGCCTGCCATTAATTTGGCTTAAATCTTAACAGCAAAAGACGACAAAGACCAAAAACCAAAACGAAAGACGTTTTGTTTATTTGGTTTTGCGTGTGCTTTGTGTCTGTGTTACTGTGTGTGTGTGTGTGTGTAATTTGTGTATATGAATTTGGTAACCCCGAGTGCACAAAGTTGTTAAACTAACAAATCGAGAAGAGCTACCTAATTTGCAGCGATTGTTGCGGATTTGCAACGTCGCCGCATTAATTCTGTTTGAAATGCCAAAAGGCGTTAAGCGGAAAGCCAGAAGCGCACACACACACACACACACACACACACACACACACACACACACACAAAACAAAATAATACCCATAAAAAACACAGAAACACAAAAACACACAGAGATCTTCTTCAAGCGTTTGGTTATTTTGTGCGAATTTTCACAAAATTGTGCATTGAAATGTGCAAAATCTCAATTAGACGCAATTAACAACAATTTTTCAGCGCTTATTTAGAGAGCTGCTAAAAAGAGTAGCTCAAAAAAAAAAACAAAAAAAAAAAGTAGAAGAAATAGAAAAAATAAATATATTTGGAACGCCCCCAATAGGCTAAAAGTTGGCAGCTTTAACAGAAGTTGCGCTCAAATAAAAGTTTGAAAATGTGCAAAATTAATTGCATTAAAAATTAATTGCGGCAATTGCAGACCGAAGAAAAAATTACTTTAATTTACGTCATTAAAAAGCGCAAAAATGGGAAATTTTAAATATTTTCTAACACTTTAAACAATAGGTTTAAACTATGTTCAATCTAAATGAAAATCATGTGCAGTTCAAAGCATTAAAGTAGTTCGAATTTTCCAGCTAAAATTTACTATTTTTTGCATTGAAAATTAAGCAATTTGTGAACAATTGAAAGTAAAAATATGCCACTAAAAATTCAAATTAAATTCGAATTGCAGTCAAGAAAGAATTACTTAAATTTGCATAGTGAAAATAGAAAACTTTAAATATTTTGTAACTACTAAAACAATATGAATAACATTTAATAATTTGAATGAATTTTGTTACCTATTGCATTGTAAATTAAGCAATTTGTGCAACAAACTAAACAAATTATGGCAAAAAAAAATGGTGTGGCAAAAAAAATTGAAAGACTGCATTCAATGCAATCAAGAAGTGATTGGAAACTATGTTAACAGGCTGCTCTCGAAGCTGTTGTGTAAAGTGTTAAATGTGTATCTTATTAAAGTTCAATTGGAATCGAATGCATGGTAATCGTTAGGCAGCTTAAAGCTGAACTCAAACTGCATTCAATAATTGTTGCTGTTGTCTGTTGTATAAGTTTGTTCAATTGAAACCCTAATGAAATGCAAACTGCTTTGCAGGCCATGGAGCTATTTGGCTTTTTTTTTTTTTCGCCAATAAAAAACAACAACACTTGTTGTTGCTAATCATTTATTAGTATTTTGTTTAGTGTCGCTTTGGTTGCTAGAATGCCGAGTTTTACGAGTCTCATTAGCAGCCATAAGATTTATAATGTAAGTACTCAGTATATATGTATATATATGTATATATATATATGCATATTGTATGTAGCAATGTAATTGACGAGCCGTGTGTTCGCTTCTTTTGTTAGTTCGTTTATTTGTTTGTTAACCCATTGACATAAGATAGCAATTGGAATTGTCAGTCTGTTGCCTTAGCCTTAGCCTTGGCACGTAGCTACATCATGGGTAAACACAGTGATCTATGTTCGACAATCGATAACGCTCTCAGAGAGGGAGAGTGCTAGAGTTGACAGCTCGAATCTCTCTATCTTATCGCTGACTGAAGATTGATTAAATCTGCGCAGAAAATAATCCGTTGCAAAACACGCTACGTAATCTTGAAGAGCGCTTGGCAAATATCGACACCTGATTGCGGTTTAGTGTCATCACAATGACAGCTCAGTTTCTGTGCTCAACTTGACTATTTTGCTACAAAATTCTCTGTTAGTTAGTCGACCAAATTGTTGATCTGCGAGTTATCGATCGTCGCTGCAGCACAGGCAAATCTTTTGTTTCAAAACACAACTTGAACTCTACAATTTCTCTCTCTCTCTCTCCCTCTTTGTTTTGAGACTGTGGCTTTGGTTTAGCTTAGCGATCGATTGTTTTGGGCAAAACGATCGTTGACAGCCATTGTTGTCATAAGACTGACTTTTTCTCGCTCCTCTCTCTACACTCTGCTCTCTGCTTCTGAAGAGCTGTTGATCAGTTAGTTGTGGGTTGTGGCGTTTAGATTGCTGATCAATTAGCGCATATCGCGTGGCCTTCATCTGGTGGCCCAAGTGGCGTCTGAGTCCATAGTTCCAGAATGCGAGTGGCCACTTTGCATAGACAACAACAGCGAGCAGAGATGTGAAACGAAAATAGATGCCAATTTGAATAATGAAGATGAAGCAACAAGCTCTTAACGGTCATTCTTTGCAATTAACGAACGACAGCTGCTCCACAAACTGCAAAAAAAAAAACGAAACGAAACGAAACGAAACAACAACAACAGCGCACAACAAAATAAAACTTAATTTTAGGTATGGCAAACAACAACAACAACGGCAACAATTAAACGCACAACGACGAAGCACATTAAAAATTATTTAATTAAGTGATTTTAATTTTTCGTTCTACTATTTCTTTTTATGCGCGTCTTCATGTTGATTGTCTAATTTCATTAATCGAGCGCCGGGGTGGGAAGTTTGCCGGGGCTCGAGGGGCTCGAGGCCGAGGGAATCTAAGGAGGTCTAAGAGGTTGACCAATCAAGCGCTTGACGTAAATTGATTGGCACTACGCCAGGGGGAAATGGGTCCAATGTGAATTTGTTGGATCATTAGATCGTTGGCGATCGTTTCGCTCACAGCTCACAGCGACCACAAAAACTTTGTCAATTAGAATAGAGAATTTGACCTTTTTGGCTGCGCGGAAAACCCTGCATACAAAAGAAAATCAACCCCCCCCCCACCCTTTCATTCCCCACGAGCCGCGTTTGATAAGCCAAAGCGACGATCGCTCGCTTTATTTTCTAGTCTTCTTTTTCTTTTTTTTTTTGGGATCGTAGCGCGCGTTGCGTGGGCGATGCACATAAATCACACTTGAAGCAGAGAGTGAGAGAGAGAGAGAGAGAATGGCAAATGAAAATGAATGAAATGTGCCGCCGTGTCTATCTGGTAATTGAATAATAATCGTTTAATTAGAGCACAACACAACAAAACAGAGAACAGCGACAGAGCGGGCCAAAGTCGAATTGGACTGGCTAATTAATGGCGCTACCTTTGAGCTGATTCAAATTCGCATTGCCAAATTCGCGAAAAAAAAAAACACAAAAAACAAAACTGAATACATTTCGCCAAGCGATCAAATGCCCTCAATTAATGTCACACTACACACTAAAAAAAATAAAAGCAAAACTAATCGTTGCCGATCCGCGAGTGCGATTTTATCAATGAGTTTGGCTGGCAACTTTACGATTTAATCGAAGCCGATTCGCTGGCAATTCAATTCTATTTTATGGCCAATTAATTCAAAGACATATTCTTCAAGAAGAAATTTAAAGGGCAATGAAATCAAAAATAAATACAAAGTGTTAAGCTACAAAGTTGTTGATTGAAGCAGAATGTAAGATGGGGAATAAGTTCTAAGAGATATTTTTAAAATGCAATGTTTTTCATAAACCAACAAAGAGTTTCATTTAAAAACAAAATGGGAACTTATAATATATATTTTTTAAAATAAACTGAATTATCTTTTATCAGAGTGAAGAGTTAAAAAAATAAAGTTGTTGATTGAAGCAGAATTGCAGTTGAATGTAAGATGGGGAATAAGGAAACTAAGAGACATTTTTAAAAGGCAATGTTTTTTACAAACCAACAAAGAGTTTCATTTAAAAACAAAATGGGAACTTATAATATATATTTTTTAAAATAAACTGAATTATCTTTTATCAGAGTGAAGTGTTATAATAATGATGTTTAATTAAGCAAATTTAACTATATTTCCAATAATAAACTGCATTATTTAGTTCATAGTGAATGGTTAAAATTATGCAGTATAATTAAGTAAGTTAAACTATATTTCTGCATTATTTTGTTCATAGTGCAGAGTTAAAAAAAATGCTGTAAAAATAAGCAAGTTTAACTGAATTTCCAATAATAAACTGCATTATTTAGTTCATAGTGAATGGCTAAAATAATGCAATATAATTAAGTAAGTTAAACTATTTTTCTGCATTATTTTGTTCATGGTGAAGAGTTAAATGAATAAAGTATAATTTGGCCAATTAAACTAGTTTCTAGCTCTAAACTAAATCTAATTTATATATACTATTAAAAGTTAATTTAAAAAGACATTTCGAAGCACAAAATGACATGAATTTAGTGCCATTTAATTAAGCAAATTCATTCGGATGATAATACAAATTTCTATATAGCCAACAGACGAGTTGCAGCTGTCGTTAGTCTCCGCTGCAGTTAGGGTATTTGAAAAGCACAAAATTGCCAAATACAAAGCCAATCCCGACGACAGGCTAATTGCCAGCTACGAGTCTCGATACGTTTGCTTGAATGTGTGATGATCGTAACAACGCTGTGGGATACAACCACGCAGATCTGGCCATATAAAGCGGATTAGTGAGTTAGTCGGTTAGTCAGTCAGTCTGTCTGTCTGGCAGTTAGGCAGTTAGTCAGTCAGGTAATTTAATGACGCTTTTCGGAACATTTCCATACAAATGGGGAAACGTCAAGAAAAAAATTAAAAAAAAAAAAAGAAGGCGAAATGCTAATGCTGAAACCGAGGCGAGAGAACTGCGCATCTGCCACTTAATTTATGGCCACATTTTGAGTGTTTTTTCTCTCCCTCTCTCTCTCTGTGTGCTTTTTTGTATATTGTATATTTGGCTGTTTTATTTTTTTTTTCTCTATACATATAATTTAAAAACAATAAACATAACAAAAGGCGGGGCGTGACAACTGGAATGGAAACCGAAAGCACTGAAACTCTAGACCCCAAAAGGCCCAACCAAAAAAAAAAAATTAAACACAACCAAGCCCAAAACACAAAAAGCTGTTTGGCCCTCAGTTACAAGTTGGCCCAAAAGACGCGGAATTCGTACGCGACTCTCAGCTGGGCATCTAATGCTTCCGGTTTAATTAGGCTTAAACCCCGACAGCTTCAGTATTTTTTGCCGTAGCCAGTTGAAGGCCCCCGCGTCGATAAGATATGACCATATAATAACTGAGTGTGCGATGTGTGTTTATTGATTGGCTGGCCAAAGTGCGCAGCCCATTAAAAAGTCATTACAACAAACGGAAAATAATAATAATAAATTCAAAACAAAAACTAAAAACATGCTTTAAGTACATGGCATAATTGCATAGGAACAACAACAACAACAACAACAACTCGACTTGACTCGACTTGACTTTGAAGGCTCGTCTTGCAACGGGAAGTTGATGCCCAAAGTTGATTGTTGACGTTGTTGTTGTTGTTGTTGTTTGGTTTGGCTGTAACCCGTTTTGGATTTCCGCTACAACAACACGACACCCCACCCCCCACCTTCCCCCCCTCCCAGCGATCGGTTAAAGGGTTTTCCAATTGAGCTGTATTTGCCCATTGATAGTGAACAGCAATTAACGTGTGGACAGTTTTGTTTGCATTTGGCATGCAAACGGCGCCCCAAAGCCTAAGCAGAGCCACACATAGGGACAGAAAGAGCGAGAGAGAGGGAGAGAGGGGGAGAGGGGGGGGAGAAAGAGAGGGAGGGGAGCATGTGACCAAGTCAACTTCAGCATTTTGACCGTGACTCAGTTGTGAGTAATTGATAAATATTTGTTGATCTGATGCATTTATTTGGTCTTTTCGCTGTATTCTCATTTTCTTCAGCCAAGTTTACATTTCCTCTATAGGTTGTTTTATGTTTTTTTTTTTTTTTTTTTTTTTTTGACTAATGCAGCGAAAGCTCGGCAACTGAGTAATCGAAATATCGACTCCAGGAACAGCGACTGACTGTGCAGCAAAACATGTTTTGCTGGTGGTGTCATGAGCGAAGTTCACTTCCAGTAATTGAAAGATAGTTGAGTATTTAGAAATCGATAAAACGGGGAAAACGTGTCACAGAATTTTAACGATTTATGCAGAAATTGCAGGAGCTAGAAAACAACTTTAAATTGATTTACTAATTAAGCATTGTTAAATACAACATCATTTTTAAAGCACATCATTTATTTTAGCAAGTTTTTAGCTACATCTATTGCTTTGTTTTTTCTATTTATTTACTTAGTTTTTCTATACAAATTAGTTTAGATCGCATTGTTATCGATAGTTCTATGCTACACACTTTACACAGCTTCATCTGCGGCGACAACTTCATCAGCTATCGGGGAATCAACTCAAAGCTCTCAGGCTTCGAGAGGCTTAACTTAATTATTTCGCCTAGTTTTTGGCGCTCTCTCGATAGTTGTCAGTTGTGTGCTGGGTGATAAATGTGTCCCATTAATTTTGGGCACAACAATTTAAATCACAATTTATCTTCGCACTTTATTCCACCTGCCAGTTGCAAAGAGATGGCGGCATAATAAAATGACATGCGAAATATGTAAATGTTGAACAATAAATTTTCGCTGAGTGCGTGTTTTACATTTTCCAAAAAAAAAAAAACAAATCAAATCAACAAAATAGCAAAAAACTAACAGAGATAACAACGAGAGAAGAAGAGTTTGAAGATCTTGGCACACTTTGCGCATAAATTTCGAGCTCGTCGGCCAGCATACAGCATATATACATATATATATATATATATATATGTATATAGTTGTAGTATTTTAGCTATAGCGACACCGACTGTGGCTGCTGAGTGGGTGGCTAATGACGGCGTCCAACTATCAATTTGCAAGGCTAGCACAAAGTGCGCGAAGAGGGCGAGAAGGGGGGCGATTGGGGGGGCTGGGAGGGGGGGCTTTCGGCTTGGGTGGCTTTGCGCTTTGTGTCGGCATTGCGGGGCCTTTGTGGGCAACAACAAATCGCTGGAAATCAGCTCGTCATTATTACAGTAATTGATTGATTGATTAACTCGCACCCCGCTGTAATTGAAAATTGACCGCCGGCCACAAGCGCGATCCAAGCGACTATCGAATTAACTATCGATAGCATAGACAGACAGATGGATCGATGGATGAATGGATGGCTGATGTTTGCTGGGGGAGTGCCAAATGCATTGCCAATTGTTGATTCGCGATTCTCGATTCGCGATTCGCAATTCGCGTTTCTCAATTGCAATGCGAGGCACAAACGATTGCTCTTGTCCATGTCGCCGCTCAATGTCGCCGCTTTTCAGTTGCAAATGAATGCTGACAATGCTGACAACAACAACTGCCACTCGCGGCGATCTATTTGTAATACTAGACTAAACAAATGCAAATAATCAAATAAAAACAGCAGAAAAGCCGGCAAACAAAAGCAAATAATTTGCAAATGCAAAGCAAACATTTAACAAAGTAGCAAAAATGGGGGCTGTATGGTGGAAGAGGGGAGGGGGGGGGGGGGGCAATTTGGTAGGACAAGTGAAATAAAACAATGTGCTGTCGTAAAACAAAGCAACGAACACAAAATTAATATGCATATAATAAAAATAACACAACAAAATGTGCTGGTAAAAGGCAAATGAAAAGCACTTGACAATGCGAACAATGGCAAAGCAATCATAAAACAACAACGGTCTAAGACACGCCAACAGGGGCGCAGAGGGGGGGTGGGGGTGAGGGGAGTACGCACTGCGAATGGTGGAATGGCAAATAAGGCGAATGGAAACATAAGTAGAACAGAACTCTGCAGAAAACACACAAACACACAAACACACAAACACACATGAGCTGCATAACAATTTGAAGTTGTATTTCAATAGACGAACGAAGAAACAGATGAAGACGTAGAGCGTGAGAGGGAGATGGAGGAAGGGGAGTGGGAGTGGGAGAGAAGGAGAGGGAAGCAACGATATGTAATCTCGCAAATCGCTCACCAAATGAATACCAAACAGCAGCACTCCGCAAGCTAATCAAAACTTGAAGATTTATTGCTTTAATTATGCCAAAAAAAAAAACAATATTGTGTGTGGAATGCTTGGAGTGAAGATGGGCAAGTCTAAATGGGGGAAGGGGTGAGGGGAATCGTGTAGGATAGTGTAAAGTAGACTGGCATGCAAAGTTTTACAATGTCGCAAAAGAAGGCTGTAAGCTGTAAGGGAGTGTGGAGCATTTGGGGGGATTGGGGAGCATAGTGTAAAGTAACGTCCAGTTTTATTAGTTTATAGGGAACTATAGCATATAGTGTAGTAAAGTTTGTTGTTGCGTGTTTCTTGAGAAAACATATGTCTAATGATGTAAGCTGAATAATAATAATAATGTAAAGCTAAATAAATGCTTCAATTCTAGAGCTTTAGAGTTAAATTCATGCCTAAATTCTCTAGCTTTAGAGTGAAAGAATTACCTAAATTCTCTAGCTTTTGAGTTCAAAAATTGCTTAAATTCTGTATCTTTGGAGTTCAAGAATTGCTGAATTTTCTAAAGCTTTAAGTTAAAGAATTGCTTAAATTCTATAGTTTCACAGTAAAGAGTTGCTTAAATTCTCTAGCTTTCGAGTTCAAAAATTGCTTCAATTCTCTAGCTTCAGAGTTAAAGAATTGCTTAAATTTTATAGCTTTAGAGTTGAAGACTAGCTTAAATTCTCTAGCTTCAGAGTTACAAAACTGCTGAAATTCTCTAGATTTTGAGTTAAATAATTATTTAAATTCTCTAGCTTCAGAGTTAAAGAATTGCTTAAATTCTAGAGCTTTAGAGTTGAAGAATTACTTAAATTTTAGCTTTAGAGTTGAAGACTAGCTTCAATTCTCTAGCTTTTGAATTAAAGACTTGCCTTAATTTTCTAGCTTCAGAGTTAAAGAATTGCTTCAATTCTCTATTAAGACACAAAATGCTCTAGCATAAAAGTGCTACTTATTCAGAGAAAGATTGTTGGTTAATATATTTCAAAAGTTAGTACAAAGCATTTGTTGAAAAGTCGGCTATAATAATGAATAAAGCATTTCTGCCTAAAATAATTACGATAGTTATTAAGTAAGTTGCAGAGCTGCTGAATTGTCAAAGTCTAGCATATCGAAAAGTGATTAGAAATACAATTAAACTCATCAAATATGCCCACAACACTCCATAGTTTGATAGAGTATTCAATGGCTATATGCAAATGACATCCGATTTGGCTGTGTAGCTTATCAAATGAAGATCAGATTGATGCTATCTTTATTGATAGCTCGCCAAGGGGCGCCCTTAATTGGCGACGATAACCGACAAGCCAAAGAACGCCTCGTTATAATGTTAATACACCCGACAACGACAACGACAACGACATCGAAGTCGACGTCGACAACGAGTTCGCTGTGCTTCAGTTGGCTTCGGCTCGGTTCGCTTTGAAGCCAAAGCGTTTGGTATGCATATGACAGACGCTCCATAATTATGATATTTATAAATATATACAAACATAGCTATATATACACACACATATGTACATTTGTGTGCTGTGTGCTTTATGATATTTGAATTTATTTCGAGTGTGTTTTTAATAAATTGCTTATTGTTTTAAATGAGTTTCGTTTGTTAATTAGCATGGCAAAAATATGTTCAAAACTAAATAAATAAATTGAAAGAGCAAAACACAAACACACACACACACACACACACAAATATGAATAAACAAATGCGGAAAGACAAACGAAATAAAATAGAATAGAAATAAAAAAAGAGAAGAAAGAAAGAAACAAAAATAGTTATGCTGATAGATAGATAGATAAATATATGTGTGTCGCAGAGAAACTAGTTTCAAACTAATGAATGGTCGACTGGCACGTCAGTGTGCGTGAATGGGAAGTTGCACACACACACACACACACACACACACACTAGAGAGAGAGAGAGAGAGCGAGAGCGAGAGCGAGGAGTGTAGAATATGGCAAATGAAATGCCAATGAACCAAAGAGGCCAAAACGCCAAAGCGCTGGATTTTTATTTGTTTTGAATAATTTATGAATGTTTGCCAAATGGCCGGGCCAAGAGCCAAGCGAAAATGGCCAACACGACGACGCGTTAAAGAAATGACTGGAACCTTATGGTCAATCAATGGGCCATTTGAAAGTCAAACACAGAAATCGCAATTCGCCAGTCTGCAAATGGACAAAGTGGCCAAAAAAAAAAAAAATGGCAGCAAAGTAACTGCTGCGGTTTGCGAAAAATTAATAGCAACAGCAAACAAAAAAACAAAAGGAAATTGAAATAGAAATAGAAATAGAAAAAAAAGGCAGCCAACCACCCACCTTAAGGCTGAAACAAAAAAAAAGCTAAGCAAGTGTTTGTGGTGTTTGCGACGCTTTCGGCTGGCGACAAATGGAAAAAGTTGTAGCGCATTTTTACAACTAAGATATTAACTCCCACACACACACACACACACACACCCACAGTCGCAGTCGCAGTCACAACAAGAACGTAAAAAGTAACAAAGTGTAACGAAGTTATAAATCCAAAAGTTTGACGCCCACGTCAAGGCCACAGCTAATTTGCATATCTCAAACAAACTCACGACACTCACACACACTCACACACACACACATACACATGTATTCATTTACAACACTCACTCACACTCACAACACTTCTTCTGACTAGCATTTTTTGTGTTTTCTGCTTTTTTAGGCCCTCAGTTGGTGTTTTTTTATTTTTTTTTTTTTTTTTTGGCTCAGTTCCGCCACCCAAAAAAAATGTGTCATGTTTGTGTGTGAATGGTGTGAATACACTCGTATGAATCTATAATTTGGCCACACACAATCGATCGATAGCGAGCTCAAGACTGGGAAAAACTTATTGCCAACTAATCCAAAGCAAACAGAAGAAAACTGAACACAAATATTTGCTGCAAACTCAATTACAGCATAATGCCACCCATCATTATTCGCTTTGATAGCCGTGAAAACTTTGACTAGTTGCGACATTTCCATTTAGTTTTTACGCTTGCAAACGACTCCTGAACATTTTTTTTTTAATAATTCCACAAAGAAAACAGTCGAAATATTATAATGAAATATGAACTAATTTGAAGCTGCAAATCCATTTAAACTAAAGTCACATTTGCTTTCGCTTAATTTTTGTTCTATTTTTTATAACCCACTTTGACAATGAAATATGAACTAATTTGAAGCTGCAACTTTTTTCTTTTAATTTCGTATATTTTTCGAGATATTTAATATCAGGTTGATTATAAAATCCATTTACACTAAAGTCACTTTAACAATATTTTGTTTTTCCTCAATTTTTGTCCCATTTTTAAAACCCACTTTGACAATTGAAATGTTTCAATGAAATATGAACTAATTTGAAGCTGCAACTTTTTTCTTTTAATTTCGTATATTTTTAGAGATAATTAATATCAGGTTGATTATAAAATCCATTTCAACTAAAGTCACATTTTGCTTTCGCTTAATTGTTGTTCTATTTTTTATAACCCACTTTGACAATTGAAATGTTTCAATGAAATATGAACTAATTTGGAGCTGCAACTAAGTTGTTTTAATTTCGTATATTTTTAGAGATATTTAATATCAGGTTGATTATAAAATCCATTTACACTAAAGTCACTTTAACAATATTTTGTTTTTCCTCAATTTTTGTCCCATTTTTTATAACCCACTTTGACAATTGAAATGTTTCAATGAAATATGAACTAATTTGAAGCTGCAACTAAGTTGTTTTAATTTCGTATATTTTTCGAGATATTTATTATTAATGTTATCGGTTTTATTACTAAATCCATTTAAAATCAAGTCACTTTAATAATACTTTGCTTTTGCTTAATTTTTGTTACATTTTTAATACCTGACTTTGGCAATTCAAAAGTTTCTATTGCTGATTGAAATGTCTATTAAGCTGCATCTGTTGTGGGTATGAATTCTATTTAATTTGAAGTATTTTAAGTATGTTTAACTTCCCAAATTACTCCAGCAACTGCAGCTAGGTTTCGTTGTCGAATAAAAGCACTTTGTCTGCCGTTTGTATTGCTCACATTTTCCATTCAATTTGATCTATTCTAAACTGTGTTTTATTTAGTTTGAATCGCAAAACTGGAGCAGTTCATGTGCTGTGGCATTTTTTTTTTTGTCGCACTTTGCGACTTCAGGTGTAAATTGTTGTTGTTGCCTGTTGTTTGCTGTGTTCAAAGTGAGCTATGTAAATGTATCTGCTGGATACGACAGCGAGCTAGATACAAGTATATATGTACACACAATGTTTATGTACTTGCTGTGGATGGCACATGTGCGTGTGGTAACTAAATACAATGCAAATTTTATTCCTGCTTCGCGCTCAGTTGTTGTAATTGAGTCGAAAAGCAAAAACACACGAAAAACAAGACAACAACAACCAAAAAAAAAAAAAAAGAGACTCATTGAAATACATTATCGCACAAATAGCTAGAGAGAGAGAGCAAGAGAGACAGAGACAGAGAGAGGGAGAGAGACACACGCACATGCAAATAATACACCCCCGTGACGCTGCTGCAGCGGCATAATTAATTAGTTGCCAGCGGCGAGTGTCAGCGAGGGGCTTGCGGGGGTCAATGAGGGGGGGGCGGGAGTTGGCCGTGTGTAGGAAACGGAGCCGAGTCGTTTGTGCTAATGAGCCCATATTGTGCGAAAAAAAAACACACAAAAAAGAGAAAAACGAGAGAGAGACACTGAAACTGAAAGCAAACAAAAAGCGGCAGCAAAAAGCTGTTAACAACACTGCTCGAAGGCAGCCAAAGGGGGGGGGGAGTTGGCGGGTGGTGGGGGGAGGGGGCTGCGAGGGTTGCGCCGAAGGAAGCGACGTCGCCGTTTGGCGAACGTTGAACGCTATTAAAATGGATTCCCGCCGGACTTCCTGGGCATATTATATTACCAGCTGTTGGGCTGATGGACATGACCCAAAAAACAAAAACACAGCACAGCAACAGCAACAGCAAGAGCCACAGCGACGACGACTAAAAAGGTGACCCATAAAAGGCGACAGCAAATGTGCAGCGAAAGTGATGAGGCGCTGAAGGAGACCGAAGACGGGAGACAAACTCAACTCCTCTTTTCATTTCTCTGCGCTGTTGTGTGTGTGTGTGTGTGTGTGTGGAAGCCAAACCTTGCAAGAGCCGCGCCCAAAATACGCACAGTGGGACAGTGGAACGACTGCATTAATATGATTAGCAGCTGAGCACAGAGCGCTGAGCGCAGAGCGAGCTAATGCCATTTCCTGGACACGGACACGGACACGGGAAGGTCGTTGGGCTGTGTCCCGATCGCCTGTCAGCCGGCCATATGGCACCACTTTGAGCCACCACCACCACCACCACCGGCAGCAGCAGCAGCGACTGCACATTGTGGTTGCAGCCCACGTGCAAGTTACCAGATACTCGCATTGAGCAAGTGGCATGTGAATTTCGTGTTGTCACGTTGGCGTTAAGCGCGCTGCGGAAGTTGCAGCTGGCGTCGATGTCGCTGCCGCTGCCGCTGCCGCTGCTGCAGCCGCCGACGCGCAGTGTGGCACAACGCCAACGTGCAACACAAGAGAAATAATCATTAAAGAAAAAAAAAAATAGAAAAAACGCCAACAAAAAGCAGTTCCGAGGAAAGCTTTAAAAACTCACAACGTGTGAGACGCTCGACTGATTTGAATATTGATAGGAAAAGCAATTATGCAAATGTGGTCACCCTTAAGCAGCTTGAGCCTCATTTGCGCCTTATCTGGTCACTCTAATCAGCAGCGCTTCGCCACTAATTAAGGCGCAAGTAATAGCATTTAAATGCAGACACTCGCCGCGTATGCAAATGCAAGTGCTCGCGTAATTATGGCCTGGCATGGTCACCCTACGACCACATGAGTCACGGCGGTTCTTAGAAGCACTTGTCGTAAATTTAAACATTACTAAGAGCGCTTGGCTTGAATTTATGCACACCGCTGGTCACCCTAATGCTTAAAACTGTTATTGTCACTCCAAATATGGTCGCCCTTATTACTATGAATGTCAAGAAATAGATTTCATAAATATTTGTACTATTTTTATAAGCCCACACAATTGTTTAGGTATGGTCACTCTATATATGGCCACCCTAATTACTATTAATGTCGTGCAATTTGAATTTATAAATATTTATACTACTTTTATGCATTCCACGCAATTGTACATGCATGGTCACCCTAAATATGGCCACCCTAATGTTTCACCCTTAGCTAGCCGGATGAACTCATCATATTAAGCCGCCGACTGACTAATCGTTACGACATGGTCACTCTAGGCACTCTGTCTAAATTAAACATTTAATTACAGAGTGCAGTCGAGTCGCCTTAATTGCAGCTAATAGTCACTCACTGATTGAAATTGCAGCCTTCCCACCGCGGGTCGCCTTAAACATAGCTATTACCGTTCGCTGGTAACTCGAATTAATACTAATGCCATGCAGCATTTGCGGCTCTGCAAGCATCGATCACACTCTAATTACGCCAGCCAACAATTAGCTGAGATCACGAGACATGGTCACTCTAAACGAGTGACTATCACCGCACACCGAATTCCTGAGCGGCTCATTCAAGATCATTAAGATGCGGCAGCAAACAAATCATGGACCGACCACCTGTTATGCAGGTTATAGCCAAAATAGTATTCAGAGTGCAGATAAAGATAAAGTATCGTTGAAAAAAAAAACCTGAACAATGAGTCGGATTATTTATATAAATATATACATAGTATAGGTAAAACTGTATATCTATTTATATGAGCATAAACATATACTACAACATTCAATTCAATTTCCCTATGCAAATGAGCGCCAGCAACAACAAATTTGTTGTTGTATATTTCTTTTTGTTATTGTTATTGTTATTGTTTTTTTTTTCAATTTTTTGGCTGGCATTTGCTGCCGTTGCTCTTAGACCTTGAACAAGGTGAAGTTGATTGTTGAGTTGTTGCTGCCGTTGCTGCTGCTGCTGCTTTTTTTTTTTTTTTTTTGAAGTTCAAAGTTAATTTGCGCCAAAGCAAACGAAACGTAACGAAACAGCAAAGACGACGAAAACGGCGCAAGAAAAACGCGACGTCGACGTCGACGTCGGCGCATAAACAATGCAAAGATAAAGATACAAAATCCAATTGCTGAAAAATTCACACCTCCGAGCAGCGAGCAGCGAGCAGCGAACAGCGAACAGCGGCAAACAACAATAACAATAACGAGACTCATGACTGGCAACGTGGCGTATGCTTAATGAAAAACATTTCTGTCTTTGCCTCCGCATTTTGTTATTTCTCTTTTTCAAAAGGGGTTTTCAATCTGCTGGGGGAAGGGGGCGATCAATCATTGAGCATCACATGGGCGCAGCACAAAACGACGTCGAACGCACAGCGAGCGGTCTGCGCTTCAAAATCGACTGCAAGTTTTCACACCTCACAGACACACAGACAGAGCTTGATGAAGAGCGCTAGGCAGCTGTGTAGCTGTGTAGCTGTGGAGGAAAACACTTCCGCACAGTGGGCAACAGGCACGAGGCAACGCATCGCAGGCGCCGCAGTCGCTTTTCGTAATCAAAAGATACGTTTTGCTGGCCGTCCATTGATTTATTTGACGCTTGCTTCACGGTGCGGCGTCTGGCTGGCAAATTGTATTTCGGCGAAATAATGTTTGTTGTTGTTTTGCATTTGTGCAATTTGTTGTCGCCGCCAGTTGTTGCACCCTCCGGTTGCATGTGCGGCAGGCAACGCCCAGCAATTTTGAGCCCTTCGGCACGCGCCTAATTTGCGGACAGCAAACCGCAAACAAACAGAAAAACCCAGTAACAAAAATAAAGAAGAAGTCGCAACACAACTGCAACTGCAATTCGAAATGAGAATTAAAGCGAAAACTTTTGCACAAATCGCATATAATTATTTATTATATTGCCGGCTGGGCGATGTTTCAAGGCTGCATGAAAAGCGTAAAAAACGCAGAGTTCAAAAACTGATTGTTTATGCAAGTTGAAGACTTGATCGACAGCGTGATTATTAATAAAAACAAAAAGACATTTAAATACATTCTGCAACAGCTATAAATCAAGTTTGAAGCGCATAAATTGCAGAATTAGATACATTTTAATACAAGAACTTCTTGTTTAGAGAAGCGTTTTTTTGGAAGCGAGTGAAGCCTTGAGAGGTCGTCAAACATTTATGCATATGGTGGCATGTTTCAGTTCAGCTGCGATTTAAGTGAATGCATTAGAGCATTAAGTACATTTTAATCTATGTGTTGCAAAGTTCAATCAGCAGCTAATTAAATTGCGATTTGGAAAGCGAGAACAACCTCAGGGAGGTCGCCAAACTTTAACGAATATGGCGCAATGTTTCAATTAAAAAAATAGTCGCAAAAGTAGAGTCTTAAAATATAGAATTTTATACAATTGAATTTGTTCGGCTAAAACTGCTATAAGAAGAAATGAAATTAGCGATTTGGGAAGCCAGAACAACCTCAGGGAAGTCGCCAATGTTTCAATTAAAAAAATAGTCGCAAAAGTAGAATGTTAAAAAATAGAATTTCATACAATTGAATTGTTTGGTTAGAACTGCTATAAGCATAAATTTATTTAGAGATTTGGGAAGCCAGAACAACCTTCGGAAGGTCGTCTAAACCTTAAGGAATATTGCGCAATGTTTCAGTTTAAGCAAATAGCGCAAAAGAAAAATAAATACAGAATTCCCTATATTACTATACATTTCTGTTCACTCATCACTTCAAACTCCTTTAAGCAGAAATTTCAGCAGCGCTTCGGTAAGGCAGAACAACCTTAGGAAGGTCGTCAAACTTTGCTGTATATTGCGCAATGTTTCTGCTTAAGAAAACAGCGAAAACTATTCAAATATAGAATTCTATACATTCATGTTCCGTTAATTTCAAACTCCTTTAAGAAGCACTTTCAGCAGCGCTTCGGTAAGGCAGAACAACCTTAGGAAGGTCGTCAAACTTTGCTGTTTATTGCGCAATATTTCACTTTAAGAAAACAGCGAAAAGAAAACTTTTCAGATATATATAATTCTATACATTCCTCTTCCTTTAATTTCAAACTCCTATATTTCAGTAGCGCTTTGGTAAGGCACAACAACCACAGGGAGGTCGTCAAACTTTGCTGTATATTGCGCAAAGTGATAATTTAAGAAAACAGCGGAAAAGAAAACAGTTTAAATACAGAATTCTATACATTTCTGTTCACTCACTTCAAACTCCTTTAAGCAGAAACTTGGTAAATTTCAGCAGCGCTTCGGTAAGGCAGAACAACCTTAGGAAGGTCGTCAAACTTTGCTGTTTATTGCGCAATATTTCACTTTTAGAAAATAGTGCAAAAGAAAACTATTCAAATATAGAATTCTATACATTCCTCGTCCTTTAATTTCAAACTCCTATATTTCAGTAGCGCTTCGGTTAGGGAAAACAACCTCAGGGAGGTCGCCAGACCTTGAGGATTTATTGCGCAATGTGCGACTGCGTTTTGCGCTGTACGTTCTGCGTGGCAGCAACTTAATTGTATCTTTCGTGCCGCACGCCCCCAAAACACTCGGCGTCTCGCTTCGAAGCTAAGCCGAGTTGTTGTCAGTGTTGACAAATTGCCTTTTTGGCTGTTTGCTAAACAACACAACAATCGGTTGACCTTGTCGCTGCATTCTCCCAAAACACACACACACACACACACACACACACAACAAACAACGGCAGCAATTGAATCCAAAGCCGAAACCCCGTAACGATCATCATTTTCCAGCCCGCAATTTGTTTTGTCAAATTTTCTTTGTTTTAAATAAATTACGAATAATTTCAGTTGCGCCGTTGCGCAGTTGCTATCAACGTTCACATAGTCCAAAATAAAAATAAAAAATAAGGAAAACACAACAAAAACAGAAAAAAAAAAACACAAAAATTACAGTTTCCCATATTTAAGCAACCTTCATATTTTTATAGAGGAAGCCCCGAGCTCTCTGCCTCTCTCTCTCTCTCTCTCGCTCTCTTTCGCTCTTTGCGTTGTTCTTAATGTAGCTATCTTTCTCTACGTTTAATTGTTATATAATTAAGATGCGCGCTATTATTATACTTAACTATTTTGGAGCGAACCGACAGAAGGTTCGTTTTTTTTTTGTTTTTTTTTACCTATTTTTCATTTACTGTCTGATTTTATGGCTCAAAAAGCGTAACACCGACCAACCACCGACAGCCAGAGAATCTAAATCTGAATTCAAACAGCCAAAAGCCGACAAATTCCGGGGGGGGGGGAGTCGGTGATCGCGGAGTCGGGGGAGGTGGAGGCAACTCTGCCCCCTGCCCAACGCAGCGGAAAGTCATTTTTTAACCTCAGCAACAAACGAAAAAACAAAAAAAAAAAACAAAAAAGCTAATGCGAGTTTATACGAGCTGTATAAATTCGGTATTCGGGTTTTCTAATTGCCACACGCTCAAGCATTTTCAACTCTGCGAATTTTCGGTCTACCTGGTTGTGCCCCCTGCCCCCCTGCCCCTCTGTTCCCCTCTCTGTGTCCCCCCCCCACCCTACTGTTTAGCTTTCAGTCTTTCCAGCTGCGTCGCATCGCAGACGTGACGCGGTGTCGCCTTCGTCGCTTCGTATCTCATGGAACTTGACTTCATTTTTACAGCCGGACGAGCCTCGTTAAAGCGCGAGTGTGCCACAGTATATACTATATATATACATATATATATACATATATATATGTATATGTGAAGAGCCGACGAGTTGTGCTTTGTGGGTAGTTGAAGATGTCTGCGTTGATAGCAGAGCTGTCAAATGACTGTCGGCTAAACAATCGCAACCGGCCACGAAACACGAATGCTCAAAAGAACTTCCACGCTGATCGCCCCAACAACAACAACAACGACAACAACAACAACTTCTCACATACTTTTTACTTTCATTCGCTGTTTACACGATCTTTCACACAACATTTTTCTCGGTTTGTGTGCTCAACTTCTCTGCAATTTCAATTTAAATGCATAATTTGACTTTTCTTTAAGGCCTTAATTGATCGTCAGTTAGATCATGAAAACAAATCTTAATGCAGATCTATAAGTTTTATGAATGCACTTAAAACCGAAGTGAATTTTAACAACAACGTGACTTTTGCTTAAAGTTTATTAATTAATGCAATTTATGTTCTGAATTACGTTTTACTACATGTCTCTGATAACATAATAATTCATATTGAAGTGAACTTGAACTTTACGTGACTTTTGCTTCAAGTTTAGTAATTAATGCGATTTATGTTTTTAATAACATTTCACTATGCTTCTCAAATGACTTATTAATTATGTCAGAGAGATATTTATTGAATATGCTTTGCAAGTAGTTGCAAAAATGTTGAGTCTAGCATTCTACAATAAAAATTAAGCGTTCTGCAGCGAGTTTAGCGCTTTTAAGACATAATTAAGTGAGTTCTCATAATTCAGTTTGTAAAAATAATAAGTCTTTAAAATTGTGGTGTCGCAGCAAGCAGCTTTTGTCTAGCTTGCCTGCGCATTTCTGGCTCTGCGCTTAATGATCTTTTGCCTGTGTTTTTCTATCTGGCTTTCGTTGGCGATTGCAACAGCGTCGCTTGAGTTCGTTTCGAAGAAAACCTTGTGTATTCGTTCGTTACTCTTTTTTTTTTTTTTTTGGAGGGGCTTTAGCCACGCCCACTTGGGCCGGATCTTAATGACCCCACGCTTTTTCATGGGGACTTGGGCTCTGTTTTGTTTTGGAGCTTTTGCGCTTATCTTGTTGGTCGCATTGAAGAAGCGTGAGAAGCGACTTGAGGGCGTCCCGAGCTTTGGCAATATTTCAAGTTCAATTTTCGGCGGTTGTCGTTGTTGCTGTACTTGTTGTTGTTGTTGTACGTGCAATGAAAGCAAAAGTTGCGTTTGGGCCATTAAAGCGCAACGGCGCGTGACGCCGACGTCGACAGCGACGTCAACTGCAATTCAAATGACCAAATGAGGGTTGCCAAACAGAGAGAAAGAGGAGGAGAGAGCGAGAGAGCTGAAGCGGGTCGAGGGTGGCGGCATGTCAACAGACCGTAATTTATTGAATAGCATAAAAAAAAAAGCAAACGCATAAATAAATAAATAAAACGACAGCAGCAACAGCGAGTTTGCTTTGCGCTTCCTTAGCGTCGTTTTATTTTATTTTTTTTTTTTTTCCTATTTTTTTATTTGCCTGCCTCATTATTATTTTCTACTCTTCTCTCGTCTCTCGCTCTCTCGCAGTCGTAGTTTTTGGTTTTTGGCAAAATAAATTAGAATTAGATACAACACAGAGCCAAGAAATGCGTAGAAACAGCTACAGCAGATACAAGCTGAAGATAGAGCGATACAAAAGATACAAACTACAGATACATTCGCAGCGACGACACATTTCCAGTTTAGCGCCCAGGAAAGTCGAAGAAAGAGCGAGCGAGAGAGCGAGAGAGAGAGAGCGACACACATATGGCTGCAATTAAGTAATTTTTGGAGCAAGCTAACGAAAAAGAACAAAAAGATGATATATACGATTTTCAGCTAGACAAGAAGAACATTTGAATCGCCATGCGACGCAACGCGACGCGACGCAACGCGGCACGAAAATTCGACAATTATAACAACAACAACGACAACAAATGGAAATAAAAACAAATGCAAAATTGTTGTTGGCGGTATAGTTAGTAAAGTATAGCATATATTTGTATATATATATAAGTATATAACTGCTTGTGTGTGTGTGTGTAGCTCACTTCCCCCTCTATAATAATAATGCACACACACACTAGACACAGCTACAGCTACAGCTACAGATACAGATACATTTGTATCTATTACACATATATTTAGAATGCTCTCTCGCTTTCGCTCGCTCGCTCGCCGCTTCCTTTAGTTGATGTACATTTTATAGTTGTTGCTGCTGTTGCTGTTTATTTTCCAACAACACAACCGAATTTAATGTGCTTCAAGGTTAGACGAAACGTCGGGCCAAGCAACAACAACAACAACAACAACAACAACGACAACGACTAAAGAACGAACAACACAACACAACCAAATAAAATTCGTGATGAATTTTAAACAATAAAAAAAAACGCAAACAACAAACACTCTAAAAAAACAAAAAAACACCAAAGGGAGGGGGAAGAGGCGGGGGGCAACGGGGGGCGGCAGTTAGAGCGTGAGCTACGCAAGAATCGCAGCGAACAACAAAAAAAAAAAAAGGTTAACAAAAAAAAAGCAGAAAAACAGAGAGGAGAGAAAAAAAAGAGATTAGCAAGCAACAAACAACCGAAATCATTAAGAACCTCTTTTTTTTCTCTGTTTTGCCTAATTTTATTATCTCCGCATAGAAAAAAAAACAAAAAAAGACTTAAGAAATTACTGTAAATTACAAATTTGGCCGACAAGTAATTAGACAACGCTTAGTTCGGATGTCTTAATCTTGCAGAAACTTGACAATCTCTGAAATCTGCACTAGTTACAATAGAAATTTCACATTATCAAAGTGCCAACTATAGCACATATAGTCAACCGATCGGCTTGATCTCAACATATGCTTTATATTGGACTATAAGCAGCATTTCCAGCAAATTTCAGCTTCGCAGCTCTGCTGGAAGCTGAGTTCACTTGGGCTAATGCTCCGCAACCGCCTGATTTTAGGGCATTTGAAGTGCGCTGTGGCCGAGGCGGGTTCTGTGATTGCTTTTATTGTTATTTTATGGAGCTTTTTTGGCTGGTTTTGCTTTGCTCTGCTCTGCTTGGCTTTGACAAATGGCTAACCGGTTTGGCTTTTAGCCCAGCTCTGTTTCTGTTTCTGTTGCTGTTTCGGTTTCAGCTTCAAATTCTGTTACCGCTGCTGCTGCTGCTGCTGCTGTGTGTGTGTTTGTTTGTTGCCCGGTTTTCAGCATTTTTGGCAAATACTTCTTATGGCCAGAGTAAATAAATTGTTGTGCACAGAAATCCCATTTTAGCCATTTGATTTTGGCCAGTTTTAGTGCCATCCGCTTCTGGGCCAAAGAAAGCGCAAGTGGGCGAACCACCCGAAAAAGGGGATAAAACCGACAAACCAGCAACCCAAGCAACCAAACAGCTTCAACTACACAACCACAATACAACATCATCATCATCATCGCCGTCGTCGTCGTCGTCGTCGTCGTCGTCGTCGTCAACGTCAAAGAGCACAGCGAAGGGAAGATAAATTAAGGTTCGGGGGTATGGGTTAATCGAGTATGGGAAATATCTGTCCGTCCGCCTGTCTATCTATCTATCTGTCTGTTTGCCAGTTAATTGTCTAATGAATGGAGCTACATCGATTGATTGTCTGATTGCAAAAGGCCACAGCGCATAATGCGGGTATATTCTGATTGTTCGAGGGGGCAGGAGGCAAAGACGTGAACTGAGCCGTCCGACTTTATGCTTTACGATTGATTTTTACAAGCACTTTTAACCAGCGCTTAAAATGATATCAACGTCTCGCTTGCCGGTTAAAGCTGTAATCTTATCGGCCCCCAGAGCAGATATTGAGTATCAAAAACATTCCATGCTACGTCATAACTAGCCAGACTTTTATCGCCAAGCATTAATCTTAACGGCAGACGAAACGACGAAAAGAAAAAGAAAACGAAAACATATCCATTAAAACTTGTAGTGCAAAATATTTATCCAAATCAGCAGCAAGATAATTGAGATTTTATACCCTTAAAGATTTCTGCTTTGCGCTATAAACTAAGTTAAAGCTTAATTAAGTCAGTGCTTAGACAGATATACTTTACGATCGAAGTTATTTTATATAATTCTTCAAGCTAAAATCATATATTGCACTCAATTATCTAACATTTTCTTTACTATTTCTTTAAGCAAATAGCATGCAATGTACTCAAGATTTTCTTCATATATTTGTTTATTAGTTCATTAAGCAAAAGTTGTGTATTATTTAATATATTTCTTCATAATGTCTTGAAGTAAAATTCATGTATTACACACAAGATTATTATTATCATATATTTCCTCATCATTTCTTTAAACAAATATCATAAATCACTCTCAAGATTATTAAATGCATTTCTTCATTGTTTCTTACATCATATATTCAATTTAGTTATCTAAGATTTTGTTCTAAATTTTCTTTAAGCAAATGTCATAAATTGCACTCAAGATTTTTTAATGAATTTCTTCATAATTTGCTTAAGGAAAATCTTGTTTTACACTCAACATTATTAAATGCATATTTCTTCATTGTTTCCTACATCAGTTATTTAATATTTCCTTCAAAAATCTTTAAGCAAAAATCATGCAAGATTATTTAATAGATTTCATCATTATTTCTTCGATCAAAAATTATGTATTACACTCAAGTTTTTTTTAATAAATTTCATCACTATTTCTTCAATCAAAACTCATGTATTACACTCAAGTTGTTTAATAAATTAACTCATAATTTCTTCAGGCATATGTCGAGCATTACATGCAACATTCTTTACCGCATTTCTTAACAATTTCCTCAACATCTTCACCACAGTTTTGAGGAACTGCCTTCGATGTCTAATCTCGCATTTATATTTATAACTAAGGAGCTGTCATCGATCGTCAGCAGTGTTATCGTGTCGCATAGTCAATGTTGACTGTAGTTGACAGCATTGCACATGCGACTGTTTTCAGATCTGTTGCAATTGCGGCAAGGGGTGGAGGGGGGGAGCTGTGGGGCAGGCTACTCTCGCTTTTTGTTTACAATTTGCCGCCTGCTGGCTGCTGGCTGCTGGCTGCCGCATTGGCTCGCACACGTCGACTACATATTTCTTTATTAGTTTATTTACTTGGCAGCTCGGTGACAATTTCATTGCGCTACAAATATTTCAAAAAAAAAAAAAAAGACCATTCGAAAATCAAAAAGAGCAGCGCGAAACCGAAAAAGCGAAAACGAAATGAAATGAAAAATATATGTTGTGTGCAACAACAAAAGTCGAGAGGGGAAAACAACAACAACAACAACAACAACAAGAGCGATGCCTTCATAAAGTTTGACAGTTTTGTGTCGTACACATTTTTGACAGGCCCCAAAAACCGAAATGGATGAATGCACGACCGGGATGTGAATGTTTGTGAATGTGTGTGAATGTGTGTGTGTGAATATGGTGAATATGGTGAATACGAATGCGAGTATGGAAATTTGCTTAATGGTACAGTTGCGTTATTTACTCCGCCATGGGGTGGCAACTCTGTGCCACAAAGTTTGCTGCAGAGTCGCGTCCAGAGTCCCAGAGTCGTGGGGGTTGGGGGGGTTGGGGGGGGGGCCACTTAAAAGCCCATTTCGTAGGAAAAGAAACACATGTTGTTCACATTCTTGCCTCAGCTATTTCGTGTGGCAGAGAACTTTAGAGGAACCAACCAAAAAAGATACGCGACTTTTGCTGCCACTGGAAGCGCCACTGAAATACTTGTTTCTTATATTATTATGTACTATATTTTTGTATTTTTTTTGTGGTGTGTGTTGTTGTTGCTGTTTTGTTGGCTCTCTGCAATGTGACGCCGCAGTTTTCGGAACATTAGACGCACATAGACATGGAGCTTGGTCGCAACAACTGCGTCTTGGGCCGCCAACAATGGAAATCATTCATCGCACACACACTCGACACACTCCACACACACTCCTTCCTCATTTGGAAAGAGTTCTGTTCGCCTCCCTTTTATTTTGTGGCCTGGTCAACCCTGGTTTGCAGGCGTCGCGTCCCTGGCACGCATGTTGACAACAATAACAATAACCGAGAGCGGTTGAAAGAGACGAAGGAGCCAGAGAGCGAGAGAGAGAGAGAGAGCGTGCGAGGGGTTGGGAAACTACTGCTAGGAAATGGAAAACGGGGGCTTTGTGGGGTTGTTGGGCCTTTTTTCCATGGCATTTTCCGCAGTCGCTCGCATAAATCTTATGCGATAAAATGCGCAGCGCAAATCTCTAGTAATTTTGTTTTTTTTTTCTTTGCTTTCTGGGGATAGTAAGAGACAAACTGCAGTTGACTCTGAGGGGGGGGGGGGAGGGGAAGGTTGGCGGTTGGGTTGGGCTGCAGCGGAGGGTGGCAAGCGCATAAAGTGAATTTTTGCGAGGGCGAGCAGCAAAAAGTTGTCAAAAATGCGCGATAAATTAATGAAAATTGTTCAAGGGGTGCAAAAGTGTGTGTAGACGAGTGTGTAAAAGTGTGTGTGTGTGTAGTAGTGTATGTGTGTGTGTGTGTGTGTTTGGAGTGCAGCTGATTAGCCAAGCGACGGCGTTGAAAAGCAGCGTCGAAAAGGCCAAAAGCGAAGTGCGCAAAGAGCCAAAACACCTGTTAACCTCTCTGCCCATCTTTCCCTCTGTCTCTGTCTCTGTCTCTGTCTCTGTCTCTGTGTCTGTGATGAGTTGGCAAACATGCCAGGCTATCTCCCTCTCCCCCTCTCTCTCGCTCTCTATCTGCAACTCGCTGTGGCACGAGCGCTTCGCTTGGGGCCCTCGAGGCTTGGTAATTGCTATGCTCCCCACGGCTGCCCCTCCTGCGAACACAGCTCTGTCTGCTCCACAAACACATGCCACACACAACACACACACACACACACAGAGAGAGAGATATTCAACTGCACAGAAGCGGCAGCAAGTGGGAAATTGGCAAAATTCCGCATGCTCCATATGCAAAAGGAATGGAATTTTAAGAATGGTTTCTCAATATGGCACAGGCCCCAAAGTAGTTGCCAAACGGGGTGGCGAGGGGCGCGACCCCAGACAATGAAGATTCAAGACAAAGATCTCGAGTAAGCAAAACCCAAAAAACAATATGAAAGCAAAATATTTGCTTTGAGAGGCACAAGATTTTCAGTTGTGCAACATATATTTAAACAAAGTCAACTAAAGGAAAAGCAAAGCAAAATAAGTGTATTTAAAAACTACATAAGCTACAAGCAGAATTAATAATTGGTAACTAAGAAATTCAAATGCTTTCTGTTAGCTTCACATCTTTGATGTAAATAACTCAGAAATTCAAATGCTTTCTGTTAGTTTCATAGCTTTGATGTAAATAACTCAGAAATTCAAATGCTTTCTGTTGGCTTCATAGCTTTGAAGTTTCATATCTTTAATATCTAATTTAACTTCAAACTATTTACAATCTAGAGACAACAGTAATTCATCAAACTATTGCAAATATCAAGTTGATATCAAAAAGAAGCCGACAACATAACTGAATGTTTATTTTTCGCTATTTACTAGCGCAATATCGATATATATCTATATATCTAGATGTATGACAAGAGCTAATAGATCACAAGTCGAGGGCGTCGGGAATTGGGAACTGGGAACTGGGAATACCGTGATAAAGCAGCGCAAACAGCTCTGATTGGAAAAGCAAACGAAAGTCGCGCCAAACCTTTGATCAATTTGATCAGTTGATCAGTTAGACTCCGTCTCAGACCCAGAGCGAAGGGCGCAACAGGGCGCGTTTCGGGGGCAGCTGGACGCTGAACCCAAAGGGGTCTTTCCCGCTAAACCGCAATAAGTATGAAAGTATGGACGTATAGCTGCAGCTATCAGCTCAGATTGAGAACGAGTGTTGCTCGAGGGGTCAATAGAGGAAGTGTCTACGACGATCGTGTTGTTTTTGGGGGTTGCCGGGGCCCGGGGGAGGTTTGGCGATAAAAGAGCGTGTGAGTGGAGTCACGTAGTCGTAGAGAATCGTTTGGCCCGCTGGGGGAAGGGGGTAAGGGGTAGAGGGGAAGGGGGGGGGGGGGGAGAGTGGAAGAGGGGGGGTTGGTGTGTGGCACACTCACTCACCTGTTATGCGATGCGGCTGCAGCTGAAGAGCTCGAGAGCCGGATGAAGATGTTGCTGTTGAAGAATGTTGTTGGTCTTGCGGCTTGTGCGCTGATTGTCTCTGGTTGACGCGACTGTTGGACCGCTTACCAACACTGTGCACACTCCAGCACCTGTTAGCGAGTTTGCTATAGACAACTCTCTCTTTCTCTTTCTTTCTCTTTTGCTTGAGGGTTCCCTGGGGTCCCTCGACTTTTTTTCTTTCTTTCTTTTTATTTTTTTGATAAGTTGCACTTGTGACACTAAAGCGTGACGCTGTTATAAGGCATTTTGGTAGCACTTTTGTGGTTGGGTATATATATAAATATATGGTATATATGTAGAACACTTGAAAAAAATATATATTTTATTTATAGATAGTACGATCTGTGCGATCCAGGCAGATATTGCTATTTTATCGATTTGGAAGCTGCGACGAGCGCGCGCGATACGAAATCTCCCAATCTACCAAATAAAAAAAAAAACCAAAAAAAAATGTTTTTGAATTTAACGCGATTTGGAGTTTTGGGAACACGGAACACACGAATTACACACGACTAACAACGAATAGGGTTGCGATTTAGGGTTTTACGGCACGATTCCGAGTGTGTAGGTGTGTGTGTATGTTTCTGCGTATGTGTGTGTGTGGAGAGGCGTTGAAAAACACAGTTTCTTGATTTTGGTTTTCTTGACTTTTCTTCGCAGCTGTTTGGTTTTTGGTTTAATATTTTGTTTTTCTTTATTTTTTGTTTTGTTGGGGGGTGGAGGCGAGCTCTTTGCAAGTTTTGTGTGGTGTTTATATTTCTATGTAATAATAATAATTTTTGTTTTTCTCTTTTTCTTTTTGTTTTCAGTTTCAGAGTTGCTCACGCGACGAAACCAACACGTTGAATAAAAGTTCGAGCGAATTTCAAATTCGCTTAAAGCCAATAAGTCAGTCGACGTCGTCGGCAATGGCAGCGCTGCCGACGCCAGCTGTAGCAGCGGCACGCCGTGTGTGTGCGCCCGTTCGTCGGGCGGTCGGACGGTCGTAAGTTCGCTCGGTTCGTCGTTTGCTTGGCTCGTTCGGTTCGTTCGGACGTTCGCTCGCTCGTTTGTTCTAACGCGCGGAGAGAGAGCGCAATAAGAACGGCAATGGCAAAACGAAACGAAACGGAACAAAACGCAGAGACTGCGAAACGAACTAAAGGCGCGGCCGAACACACAACGTTTGTTTGTTGTTGCTGCTGCTAGTGTGTTATTGTTATTGCTGGCTGCGTTCTAAGCTCAGCAAAGCACAAATCTAATAAGAACCTCGTCGGCTGTCGCTCACACACATTCGTGCGCTTTCGTTCGGCTTTCTTGGCAGAGTGCTCTCTGCCGCTGAGCTGCTGCCGTTGAAACTGTTGTTGTTATTTGGTTTTTAGTTTTTCTGTTGTTGTTTTTGGTGGTGGGCGACACGACAACGACGACAGCGACGGCGACGACGGCTGCGGCGGCGGCGGCGTTGCGTTCAAGTCTGGTACACGAAAAGCACTAAAATGCGACGAGTCGTCAGACCGACCGACTGGCCGACTGCTGAAGCGCAACGCTGAAAATGGAACGCGCGCAGCGACAGCGGAGACGGCACGGCAAACAAATAAACAAACCCAAAAAAAGAAAAACAAAAAAAAAACGCCGCCGCAAACATCGACCCAGTGACGGCGGACACTTGACTTTGGACAGAGACCCCGCTGCCGGGCGTCGTACCCCGCAGTTGGCGGCGACTGCGACGCCACTGGCGAAGCGTCAAATGTTGTTGTTTTTCTTTTTGCTTTTTTGGAATGACTTGGAATTGAAATTGAGAAGCGCACGCACGCACAAACGCATGCAGAGCGAATTGTATCCAAAAAAAGAAAAAACAAGAAAAAGAAAAAAAACATTTCAAATTGTTGCCGGGTTGTTGTTGTTTGGCATGGATCAAAAGCTATGGGGGCTCTTATATAGTATATACAAACATACATATGCATGGCGCAAGTAAATAATATACAATGTAAATTCATCTACTTTGTATTTCGCATTAAGAGCTTTAGCATTTGCATATCGCATAGGTCTGTAAATCAAATTTGAATTTCGTGCTGCTGACTGGAAAAAAAGGTATGGAAAAAAAACAATTATAGATTTAAACTCGAAAAATAGCATTATAAAATTAAAAATTTTAGTTCTTGTTCTGAGAATTCCCTTTGCGGTTTTCTTGCAAGAAATTCCCATTGGGCGCATTCCAATTAATTGCGGAACCAACAAATAAAAAATGAATTAGAAAATATTAAAATCTATTTTCGCAATTGCTACACTCATGTCATTACATTTTATGCGCGGCATTAAGGCAAAAGCAAAAACAGATTAAAAAGCTTTAACGGTTTAAGTGGCGAACACCTAAACTCTACACACCCATACAACTACACAAACTGTATTCACGCTCAAAAGTCAAAGCTAAGCGCACATCCTTAAGCGACGGCTGAAAGTGTTCTCAAGCTGCAGCAGAGACGATTTGGCATTGGAACAACAGCACGCATTTGAAATGCAGCGGCGCAGCAGCAGCAGCGCAGCAGAGGCAGCCATGACCTTGAAAATACGACGAGGGACAAGTCAAATGGCATGCGCAGCTGGTTGAGTGGGGCAAGCAGTTGAAATGCTGCAACAGAAAGGCAAATACAACAAAGTAAGCCAATATTGCACGTCTGATAACGCGATAGCGCGATTGCAACAGTAACTGTAATATATATGTATGTATATTGGTGTTTATGTCCGTGTGTGTGTGTGTGTGTGTGTAATAAGCAAGGCAACAATTTGAAATTGTCGCCAGCTTCTGATAAGACGCTGAGCGCTTATCAGCTTTCCACGGCACAACAGCGGCAGACGAAGGGACGGCGACGACAACGACGACGGCGACGTCGACGTCGAGCAATGGGCGACGTGCCAAAATGCTGAAAAGAGTGCGAAGCGACTAAATACACATATGCATACATATAATGCATACAAGCCTGTGTATATGTGTGTGTGTGAAATGTTAGGGGACAGTCCGCAATCAATCAAATGTTTTGATTTATTTCTCAAAGCGCAGCTACAGTTCTGTGTAAATACGTGCACACGCACACACACACACATACACACACATATAGTCATGCACATTAAGTGGGAGCAACCGGCGAAGAGCCGGCAACGCCAACAAACACAAAAACAGAAGAAGAAACAGCAAACGCTAAAACAATAACAAAGTGCGCGCTGCTCGTGACTGGAGCGCAACAATAACAACTACAGCAGCAGAGCGGAGAAATACGAAATACAGGCAAGGCAGGCAGGCAGCAGCAACCAGCAACCGGCTGTTTCGGTTTCAGTTTCGCTCACTTAAATTTCGTTTCCACCGTTCCACACCATGTTTGTTGTGTGTCCCACTCACGCGTCGACGGGCTGTCGTCGTCGTCGCAACGCACTTTGCAGGCTACTTCGCTGCCATCATCTCGTTTGTGACCGCAGCAGACGCAGCAATGCAAAAGCAAATAAATGCAAAGTCAATATGCATGCATGCATATTTACCCATGCATTCCAATGCAACTGTACGCAACAAAGTAACGGCACAAATAAACAACCGCAACTTCAGCCAAAGCTTTTCGAGTGTATGCGCGCTTCGGTGCGTTGCTCTTTGCACTTCAATTTTACATTGTAAGTCTTCAGTCGAGAGTTGACGGCACGTTCGGTTGTTGGCAAATTGTCAGCTTTTTTAGTGGCATTCAATTGTTGTGTAAATCATTTAGCAAATTACATTTGCATGGAGAATTCACTTAATGTGGCGTTAAATTGCATTCGCAATTTATTAATAAAACTTCAATCAAAGTGTGTTAAATATTTCTAGTCTTCCAAGCGCATCTAATGCAAAGCGTCGTTTTCATTTTCATTGATGCTGCTGCGCTTTCTCTCTTTCTTCCTCTCTGCATGCAAAAACGGCAAAGCCAATGCAGAGAGACGAACGCGCGCTCTCTATCAGACACCGGCGGCAGCGAAAACACACAAACGCACTCACACACATTTCGTTTCCAGTGTTCCAAGGCCGTCGGTCGTTTGACGCGACGCCGTTGTGTGTTCGGATTCGGGTTCTAGTTCGGGTTTGGCTATCGGTGTTCGGGTTCGCGAAGTGAATGTACAGAATCTATTTATAGACATCGCATCACGTCACAAGCTTGCGCCATACGCTGGCGATGTCGTGATCGCCGCGCTGATTGGCTGTTGGCAACGGCAGTCGCAACAACAATCTGCAGCGCAACGACAATCGGCACACTACAACTACAACTACTGAGGCAGCGACAAGCAAGCAAGCACAAAGCACATACAGCAACAATAATAACAAAAAAGTTCTATGTCGCCGGCGTTGTCGTTGTTGCTTTCGGCTTCTAATAGCGAATTTATAAAGGAATAAAACGAGCATTAAAACCAGCAGCAGCAGCAGCAGCGACAGCGACAGCAACAGCTACGAAATGGCAATAGCATAAAAATTGTAATGGTGCAGCGACGTCGCTGTTGACGCACAAAGCGTGCCAAAAAAGAAAAGAGCAACAACAATGAAATGTAAACAGCATGCAAAAGAGATGCAGAGGAGGAGCTGCGACCAACGGTTGTTGCTGTGCGCCTGTTAATGCGTTCCCACAGCGAAACACACACGCACACGCAGTAACACTAATACCCATGCACACGTGCACACGCACATGCAGTAACACTAATACACACACAAACAGGTGGCTGTTAGCGTCGCTGCCGCTGGCGCTGCTGCAGTTGGCGTTGCAGTCGCCGCCCAAATAACATTCATAACTGAAATTCTGCTGTTAATGAAATGCAAAAACGTGTTATGTAAAGAACAGCAACAACAACAACAACATCAGCACAACTATAAAAGCAATAACAGCGACAAGTCATTTTAATAGCAATTGCTTTGCACTTTTGCATATGCATATATTATCTATGCATGCGTGTGTATGTGTGTGTGTGTGTGTGTGTGTGTAGCTGTGTGTGTAGCTGTGTGTGTCTACATGCAAATAAAAATTAATCATTGCAAAACTAACGAAAACCATAAAAAAAATATTTGCAATTGCCCAGAACAATTTCGAAGCTCTAACGAATCGTTAATACCCTAAAGAAAGTGCGTGAAAATATAGGAACAAAACAAATGAACAAATATGCAATGGGTGAGTACTATTCAAATAATAATTAAATTTATTGCAAAACAAATAAAAACAATAGCTTTAAGAGCAGATATTTCATTTTATTGCTGTAGAAATTTATTTTTAAAAACTACGACAATTTCACAACTGAGTGTTAGTAAATATTACAAAGTGCAGGCAAATTAGATATTTAATATATTTAAAGCAATGCATTTAAGGTGTTGCAGCTATTTTTAAATTTTTATTTTAGTATTTGGGGTTTTTTTTATAATTTTCCTCAGTACATAGTAAAACACAAATAATGTGAATAAATTTTGCAGTTGAAAATAACACCATGCTATACAAATATTATCAGGCACAGTTAGAAATCAAAAGATAAATAGAGTTTCAATAATTTGGATTTGCAAATAAAAGTTATATTATGAATTGGACTTTACAGTCATTGGAAATTGCACATGCAATTGTTTTAAGGGGTTCTTTGTAGCATTTTTACAAATTTGTAGATGAGTTTAAATTCTTTTTTAAATTCACAAATTGTATTTTAATATTTTAGATTATTATTCGATTATTTCCCTTTAATTACTTCAACAATTAAGGCTGCTTTAAATCGCTTTTTAATACCTGATGCGAATCCAAAGAAATTGAATTTTTAGCTATCAACATAAAATGCAAATAATATAGAAATTAGCTGAAAATTTATACATATCCATAATAATACCAATTTTTTTGGATAAAGTCTTAGATATATTATCTAAGAAGTTGGCAAATTGAATGCGAATATGAATTCATCGAGTCATTAACTGGGCATTATATCAACTTCATAAACTGCAAATAGCCAAAAAGATATATAAATATAATAATAATGCGAATATTCTTATCGGCGATTATGTCTGCAATAATTTCAGCAGCTTAAAACAGCTGTCTTATCGAAATTATTGAATCGCATGCGCATCGCGTTAATCTAATCGCTAATTGGGCATTTCCTTCGATCGGGGCAGGGTATTAAAGTGTTTGTGGGTCGCCTTTGATGCGCCTAACAGTAGGCAGCAACGGCAACTTGCCTCCTCCTCCTTCTCCATCTCCACCTCCATCTCCGCCTCCATCTCCTCCTTCTCCTGCTCGCTGGCATTCTGTGTGTTGAGCCCGCTGTGCGACAGACTGTCCGCTAAATAGGCGACTATAATTTTTAATAGCTTTTGTTTGTTACTCATACGCCCGGTTGGCCGTCGTTGCGTCGCAGCGCCCGCTTCGATCACTCGGCTGCAATTCGCTTCGTTTCGGTCGCACGGCGGCATTGCAATAAATTGCCAACAATATACAACAGCGAGTATATATATATATATCTGACATATATACACAAATACAAACACTGTCAAGCTTTTGCTATATTGAGTAGGAATATTATTATTTTATACACTTGCGCCTGTGTTTGCTATGTGCATAGTAAAATGACTTTGTGGCAAATAATTAGTTACAAATTGAAATAGTGTCGCAGCGGCGAGCAAACACAAATCAAATTCGCATAAGCATAAATATCCAATATTAAATACGACAAACAGACAACTTGAAATTAGCATTTCGTTAGTTAAGTGCCCCGCAAATTTGCATATTGATCTTTTAGCACCGATCACGATCGGGCCGGAATTGAAGTCGTACACTCTCTCGCTCATCTTGATTGCCATATTGATGGCATGAGCGCAGCCGGAAATGCCGGATGAGCTAATTGAAGTCCAACAGCAGCCACAGCCACAGCCACAAAATGGATGGGTGTCGTTAATGGATCTGGATTTGCGGTGTTCTTGCAAAAAAAAAAAAAAAAAAAGATCAATGCCTCGCAAAACGGAACCAACTCAACTCAAGGCTTGCTTTGATCTTCTCGATCGATCGATTTAATGGGCCCATTAACGCTTGTCTTACAGGATATGCACAGTTTCTTTTCTATTATTTTTATTGCTTGTTCTAATTGGCTAAAAATTGTGCCATGTTTTGTCGCTGCCGCACACACCCCAAAAAGTGGCTTTTGTTTGTCGTCCAGACTTCGGATGACAATAAAACAAAGAGTCAGTTATTATTTAAAGCTGCCTAGATCACCTGCCTCGTTTCTCACCTGTCGCTTATCCGCCGGATTATGGCTCAGGTCAATTAGTAACTGAGACAGAAGACAAAGCTAAAGAATCGATCGATACCCTGTGCAAACAAGTTTCAAAGTCAATCTTCTTTATTTATCAGGCTGCGTCTATGACTTTCAGACCCGCTAGGGTAGCTGTGAGTCGACCAAACTCGCTTGTGGCATTCGAAGTCGTTTGTTTACCGTGTAATTCTCAATGCCAATGGCTCTGAGAGCCCAGCCCAAGTCCAAGTCGGAAACTAAACCCAGTGGCCCAGCTGGAGAGAACACACACGATGCCAGCGGACAGCAGACAACAATTTGTGACTTGTCCGCTGGCTGCGTTACGTATACGCAGTGTGGACAGTGCCAAGCTGCCGAAATCTTTGACAGATCACCGTGTCAACGGTTGTTGTCGTCATTGTTGTGCTGCTTTGTCGATTGTCAGTGTTGTTTACATTGGAATCGAATTTGTTGCTTGTTTTGTGCCGCAGCAAAAAAAAAAAAACGAGACAAAAGCAATCACAGCTCACAACAGTCTCCGTCCATTGTGATCGACGATCTGTGATCTGTGATCTGTGATCTACGTGGCTACCAAATTGCGCCGTTTCAACAGCGCAGCGAAAAGTTTGCTGGGAAAGCAAAGAATTTTGTAAATAAAGAAACTTCAAGTGGTGTTTATGACAATGTTGAAGATGTTGTTAAAGCTAGAGTTTTGAGTTGAACTGAAACTGTTGCTGGATGTTGAGCGCAGCTCAAATTTAGAAGATTTTGCAGTTAAATGTGAAGTGAATTTTGGAGCTGAAAGTAAAGTTATTAGAAGGGTAAAGAAAGAGCTAAAAGACGAGCTAAGAACGAGCAAAACTTTGAGCTAAACGCCAAATAAATATATGAAAAAGAGCAGTAAAGAAAAGAGTTGGAAAAGTAAAGCTGAAGTCAGCGAATATAAAGTTGAATTGATGCAGGAAAAAAGACAAAGGTAGCTAAATGTAAAACTAAGAGTAGAGTCAATATTTGAAATAAAAGTAGAGCTAAATTCAGTTAATTTTAAACTGAACTGCGAGCTGAAAGAAAGACGAAAGTAGATAGAAAAGTAAACTACAAGTAACCACAATATTTAACTTAGAAGTAAAACTGAAAGTAGAGCAAATATTTTATGTTAACATAAAGCTTAAAGTACAGTCAATATATTTAATTAAAGTTAAGCCAAAAATAGAGTTAAGTACAATGTTAAATATTAACAAAATGTAGATATAATGTGATATATTTTAATGATATCGAAGGGCATATTTAATGATAAGAAGTTCGTGTATCAGGCGTAGAGCTGAAGCTTAAGCAGAGTGTTATTTTTAGCCGAGAAAAGTCAGAGCACAAAATGTGCTCACAACAAGCGTCATTGTCAAAGGGCGCGATGTCGTCGAACAAGAAGCTGAAGCTGAGCTTGAGACGGAGGCTGAGGTCGAGACGGAGGCTGAGGGGAGACTGAAGCTGAGGTTGAGACGGAGGCTGAGCGGAGACTAAGGCAACAGGTAGAGTTACAACCATTACAACGCATATTGAGGAAGTAAAGGTTTAGGGCAGGGCAAGCAAAAGCAAAGAATGTAAACAAATTGAGATTCTATTCATATATATATTTATTCTCCACTCATTATTATCAAAGGCGATTCAATGGGCTACTGGATTTCGTAAATGTTTCTTTGCCTTTTTTGTTTTCCGCATGCCAGTGGCTGTTAAGCGTTAATCGAGCTGCAGAAAAATTGAAAAGCATTGTAGCAATGAGATTAAGCCGAAACTTTTGTCTCTGGGGCTCTTGGGGGCTGCTGGGGGCTGTGGGGGGGCCATTGTCTGTGACAGCGGGTTGGAGTTGGGTTAAATGACACCGTCGATGGTCAACCTGTCCGCACAGCGTAGAATTCACCCAAAATATATAATATATAGAGATATTGTATTATTGATTATACAGCTTAATAACAACAGAATGCGAGATTTGCTTAAAAAGCGAGAGAGAGAGAGGGAGAGAGAGAGGGAGAGGGAGAGAGAAAAGGCATTAATCACAGCGATTAGCTGTCAACCGAAAATCGTATTTTGTTATGCAAATCGCGGTGTTGTAGACGAGCTTGGGCATTAAGTATACGACTAGTTAACAGCTTTGATCAGTTTACAAAGCGAAGGTCTAATAAAGACATCGCTCATTGTTGTCGCTGTGGGATTAACTCGTCATGCATTATTCTGTGCTGAATCCCATGCGAAATTGGCACAATGTGCCACATTGTTGAGCCCTGGAAGTGTCGACTCCGTCCCCCCTCCATCGTCCCTGCTGCAGAGCGGGGAGCGGGGAGGGGGTTTGCTGCCTTCTTTGGCCGCTGGCATCCATGCAAAGAGATGCACGCGACGTTTTTATGGCACATGCAAAGCCATAAAACGCGAATGTGAACTAAAGTGAAAAAGAGGGGAGAAAGCTATGCGATGTGCGATGACTATGCCGAACTATGTATAGAATATCTATTAGGAATGGCCAGGAAATTGCATACAGCACACACACACACACACACACACACACACAATGAACACACAACACTCAGTTCATGGCGACCGCAACATTGTGTTTTGCATTGCCACCAAGCCGAGTGAAGCGCGCCACCTGTCGGCCACTCGGCGTACTTTCAGCGCATTATTCGTTATTGCACCATATGGCAATTTGATTTTTGCATTTTTCTTTTTTTTTACTGCCAATTTCGTCAGTTCGCCGAAACACGAAAATCACTTGAAATCAAAACGCTCGCAATTCGCTCGAAATTCAATGCGTGGCGCATTTTATTGGCCTGCCTTAAATAGTTGCTAATACACAATTCTTAAGAGCTTCATCAAAGCGTTCACTCGTTAAGTTTACTCGCTGGTTTTGCACTTGACGCAGCTTAAGTCAATCGCTGCTCTGAGGACGGACCTTAACAAATTATTGAGTAGACTAATGTTGATCAGTCGTCGACTAGCTTTTACTTCAGACTTGTAACCTCTCGTTGCTTTTATTTACTCCTGCAAGTCGCTTAATTAAACATCAATTTCTGCTGATTCGCTTACTTAGTTTATTAAACAGCAGTACTCTTAAATTTAGTCGTTAATTTTAGCTTTACTTCATAGTTGTTTAGCTTCTAATTGCTTTTACGATCGTCTTTTGTATTCGCTAGTTTTGTGACTATTATTTTCATTTACTTTAGTTATTTCTACTTGTTAATTTCATGGTTATGGTCGTCATTTCTACTCGTTACTTCATAGTTATTAATTTCATTTAATTTCGTAATTTCTTTTTAGCTTCGTCGTCTCTTCTACTTATTAATTCCCTGAGTTCCTTGTTTCTGCTCATTTCCACTCGTTAGCTGCATAGTTATTCATTATATTTAATATTCATTGTATTTGCAATTCGTTAATTGCTTTTCTACTCGTTACTTTTACTAATTTGTCATATCTATTCCTTGGTTTAATGGCTTTTACTTCTCATTTATTTCCACTCACTTCCCAAACACATTTAATGCGTTTCATGCTAACGAGCTGAATTAACAAGTTGATTTCTTTTGTTTTAGTTTCTACTCGTTTGTTTCTACCCACAACTTTTCTAGAATATATTTGATTTAATAACTCTGCTTGCTTGTAGCCATGTTTTCATGTTTGTTTTCACATTTTATTGGCCTCTAACTGCTGTTGCTCAAATATGCAGAGCTCGCTTGAGTTGCTGGTCAAGCTGCTTGCCACTCGCCACTCGCCACTCGCTGCTCGCTGTTGTGACTGCTCATCGCTTGGTTAAGCCATCTTGATTGCCACTCACAACAACCAACAGCTCGCAGTGCAATTAAAAACTCATTAGCAGGAGTGCAGCGCAGAGTTGGCAGCTGTTGCCGTCCAAAGCCAACTGTCTGATGGCCTCACAAGGACTCCGGGCAACCGATATTTGCAGCTACTTAGGCGGCAACACGTAACCGCAAAAGCAAAAGCGATAAGCGAGAGCCACTTGAGAACAACAGTGCACAGAACCTTGGCAGGTGTTGCAATGTCTGTGGCTGCTTCTTGTGATTACGCGGAAAAGCGTCGAGTGTCGAGTGCAGAGCGCTGCAGCAACAGCAACAGCAACAGCAACAACGACGACGACGACGACGACTCAATAGCAATGCAAACATTGTTGTCTGTGCGCAACACGCAACTAAAATGCTTCCGGCCTTGCATCAAGGTGCATGCCCCATGCCCCATGCCCCATGCCACCTAACTGTTGCCCCTGTGGTCGCTGTGCTTCAAAAAAACAAAACAAAAAAAACCAAAGCGATTGCGAGTTTCTGTTGTAGTTTCGCGTTTGTTGTTTTCCGTTTTTTGCTTTTTGTTACATGGGAAAAATTCGAGTGAAAAAAGCGTCGCTTAAAGTGGATCAATAACACGCGGTGCCCGGCGCCCGGCGCCTGGAGCCCGTCAGCGACAAGGGCGCATGTCACTCACTCACTCCGTCACTCAGTCAAGCAGTCAACCAGTCAGTCGGTCATTCTGTCATTCTGTCAGCTCGTCAGTCGCCAGCGACGTCGGCGTCGTCGCCCTTTTATAAACTTCAATTACAATTTAAGCGCCACGAACGCTAACAACTAAGAGTAGCAGCAACAACAACACAAGACTGACAACAGCAACAACAACAACAACAACAACTAGAAGTATGCGAACAAAACAGAGCCGACAACGCGCAACTTTGAGTTGGCAACAACACCGCGTGAACAACTGCAACTGGTGACCCATTTCCTCTTCTTTTTCTTTCGCTTTCCCATTTTCTTTTCTTTTTTTTTGGCACTGTCTTCGCTCCCTAAATGTGTCCCTCTTTGTTTCCCTTTCTATTGTTTTGTGTGCTCTGCATTTGCTTGAAAGCAAAACTATACAAAATACGTGAAATTGAACTTTAGTCGGGGTCATATTGACTTTATTCGGGGTCAAATACTACACATATATAGATATATAATTATAGTTTTAATACCAAAGCACTTTAATATTTAATTATTACATAAATTAAACTAGGATTCATAGTTATTTAACTTATATTTGAATATAATGTATATCAAAACTCAAGCTGGGTTTATGGATAGTTGACATATATTTTTATATATAATTACTGCATAAATTAAACTAGAAATCATATTTATTTCATGTATATTTTAACATATAATTATTGCATAAATTAAACTAGAAATTATATTTATTTTATGTATATTTTAACATATAATTATTGCATAAATTAAACTAGAAGTGATATTTATGTGATGTATATTTTAACATATAATTTTTTTAGCATATAATTATAGCATAAATTAAGCTAGGAATCATATATATTTTTATTGCATAATTTAAACTAGAAATCATATTTATTTGATATATATTTTAATATATAATTATTGCATAGGAATCATTGATATTTTAATATATATTTTTATTGCATAATTTAAACTAGAAATCAGATTTATTTGATATATATTTTAATATATAATTATTACATAAATTAAAATAGGCTTCATAGGCATTTAACTTACATTTACACTCTATAAACAAAATTATTCAAAACACGTACAAATTTAATTCAAGAGGAGTCTTAGATAAGTATTAAAATACGTACTTACTTAGCAATTCAAATGCACAATTAATTCTACATAAATTTCAGTTTATTATGCATAAAAGTCATATTATAATATTAGAGGTATTTAATATATTTTCTTTTGCTTTTGCACTATTATGTTATAATGTTATAGACTTATACCGCATTTTACACTCCAAATTAAACACGTTTTCGTTTGGAATTAATTCTTCATACTAGTCATAACGAATACAAATCTGGGTTAATCTTAAAATATGGTTTTGTCACCTCGACTTTATGCTGCACAACACACAGAATGCTGTAAATTTTTGGAAGTGTGCAGCGTTAATGTTATTTAATTAGTCATGTGTAAAGTTCCTGTTGCGTATCTTACGCTTGTTTTCCATATAGTAAATCATAGAGGAAGCTGAGTAATCTCAGCAACTTATGTTCGTTTATGGAACTCTAGTTATATCTTAAATAGGCACAAAAATAGCAGCATGCAGCAAGTTGAGTAAGTGCGGGAAATATTTGTAGTTGAAATGAAGTCTGCAAAAATAATTCTGAACTACTTTAAACTTTGTTTGAGCTTCTTGCAGAGTCTCTCTAAGAAACTTAAAGTATTTGTATTGAGTGCTTGTTACAATTATAGAAGAAGAGTTTTAATTATCTCTTTATTCTTTCTATTAGAATATTGCATATTTTGCAGTCGCTTTCACTTTCCCAGTTCTAAATCAGCTAAACTATTTGTATTGAGTGCTTGTTATAATTATAGAAGAATAGTTTTAATTATCTGTTTATTCTTTTTATTAGAATATTGCATATTTTGCAGTCGCTTTCACTTTCCAAGTTCTAAATCAGCTTCGATACTTGCGCTTTACAATAATCGTTGCCATCTGAGCGTTTTACTTTCGTTTTTTCGGGGTTTTCTTTCATTGTTTCGTGGTGCGGCGTGTGTTCGTTCATATGTATTTAATGAATCTAAGCGTTGTAGATTAACGCCTTGAATTGTTCAATCTGTCGCTATTCTCTGGCAGCTCCACTTGGCTTGACTTGCCAGCTGTGCACAAAGAGAGAGAGAGAGAGAGAGAGAGAGAGAGACTGAGGGGAGCGAGGAAGCCAGAGAGGAGAAAGGGAGCCAGGACGAAGTCCTGCACGCAACACGAAAAGTTTCTTCGACATTTTTCGCCGCCCGCTTTTACGATACGAAATTACGATTGTATAATAAAGCGGCGGGCGCCGAGGGGGGACGAGGGACGGGGGACGGAGGGGTTGGCAGTCAGCTTGTGCCACAGCAGGCCAAGTGGGCCGCCATTTTGTGTGCAGACTTGTGGCGCCAGTTTTATGTACTCGAAAAGCAACACGCGTTGACGACGGCGCTGCGGACGACGGCGCTGCGTTGGACGGCTGAAGACGTGGCCCCAGGCGAGGGCAGCGGACAGGACGCTGTCGACTGCGAGGACTTCGGACTGCGGATGTGCCGGCGACGCCAAGCGTCGGACTAGGACATAAACTCATTTATTGTGCGGGGCGTAGGTAGGAGCCGCCTCAAGGGGAGCATCGAAGAAGGGGGGGGGGGAGGAGTGTGGGGAACAGGCGATTGTCGGTCGCCAGCCGGGCGTGCGCTACGCAATTAATTCAAACACTCGAAGGACGGCACAGGACATTTCCATTTCCATTTCCATTTTCCATTTCCACATGCGGCAGACGCGCAACGCCCCTGCCCTGCCCTGCCCTGCCCCTCTCTCCCCCCTCCCCCCTTAAGCTCTATTTTCATTAAAGGTAACTACCAAAAAAAAAAAAAAACGCGCACAACTTTTGCTGTTTTTTTTCGCCGTATTTTGGTTGTTTTATCGCTTGCCGATTTGCCAGCTGCTCTGCCCTCAGCCCCCTCCTCTACCTACTCCCCTACCTCCCCCCCTCCTTCCTCTTTAGGCTGCCCGGGAGCTTCACATATATTTGCGTATGTGATTTGGCCTTTGGCATGCGGCTAATGGCGTCAACAAATGCGTGGGATGCCACTTAAAAAGCTCGCACCAAGCGCTCGTCCTGACGCTGCACACTTTCCCCGTGCCCCCACCGTCCTCCACTTCCCACGCAGTTGCCCCCCTGCTCAATCCCTGTGTGCGAAACGAGGTCTCAAGTCCAAGCAGATCGACGCTTTTGATATTCGCCGGCGCAGACAACGCACAAGACGCACAAATACACACAAAAACACACACACACTCACACACATACTCACACACACTCTCACACACACACTGTTAAATACCTAGAGCTCTCTGATGTGGAGGCGAAGCATTTGCTGCGCTGATAAGGAGGCACTTTGTGCTGCCAGAGGCGTCGCTCAGGGGGCTGCAAAAGCGCTGAGACGCTTTTAATTTCTAGTACTAAACAAATGTCAAAATAGCTTCACATAGTCTACAATTTTTGTGGTCTTTGAGATGTGGGGAGTGTGGAAAAGAAAACCGACAGAAGACAACAATTTAATCTAAATTTCTTATTCATTTACAGTCTGTCTTAAGACTTAAGCAATATTTGCATTAGAATATATTTAAAAAAATAATTTAACTGCTATGTTGTATATTAAATTCTATTACATATCTCAAAAATATTCACAGATCTATAACAGCTTTCTTTTTAAATATAAACTCTTATAAGTTACGATGTTTTTGTAACTTGGAAGTCTCGGCTGTGTCCAAAATTTTGCTCAAAGTTGAGCCACAAAATTGAGTTGATAATGTGTAATAAGTAAATCAATATACAATACAAAATACAATATGTTTAATATCGATATGTTTAAATGCATTTACAAAAGGAATTTTCGCCACTTTGTAATTGTTTTTCTGGCTCTCGAAAAAGCAGCATTAAGAAATTTAGCGCAATTTATTCTTTATTTATTATTTATTTATTATTGAGCTTCCAGTTGATCAATTATGTGTATGCCTATTAACCTCTTAATAACTTGCATCTTATGCTCAAACTTCACCGTTTGTCTGCCTTTTTTTTTTGAGTGTCAATGCTAAATAGATGACAACACTTGTCAAAGACAAGCCTTCGACTGTTACCAGTGCCGTTTTGGGGTAAAATGAAAAGCGATAACGCAGAATTTTACTACAATGTAATTAAATGCATTTCGTTAATGTTACATTTATGAGAAAAGCCCCCTTCGAGCAAACTACGCCCCTGGGAGCAATCGTTGGGCCGTTGCTATTTGTTGCTGTTGTTGTTGTAACAGCATTTGAAGTGCTCTGGAATGTTCTAATTAAAATGAATCATATCCTCAACCTATACGTGAACTTTAAATTAAATAAAGATTACATTTGTGCGACGAACAACAGGGTCGACAACAACAACAACAACAACAAGCGCTGCAGCAACAAATGAACACAATGACAACAACTTGCGACGAGGGATTCTGTTATAATTTCCCCTGTGCACTCGCTGAAAACAGGCGAACAGCAAACTGAAGGCTGAAGACAGTCCTAAAGAAAAAGAGACTAAGTTGCCTCAGTTTGTTTTTCCACCAGCAACACGCACTTGACGTGAGCCGAGAGACGTTGTGAGATTCACTTCAAGGTCGATTGATTAGCGCAATTTATCGCATTAGTGTTTGCTAAATGCCGCAGGACTTTAGTTTACTTTTATTAAGCTTACAAGCAACAAACTAAACTCAGCTCAACTTGCAAACTTTTTGCTTCAAGTGAATCACATATTTTCACTGTACGAATTTATTTATCTTTCAGATACTTTTACTTATATATTGGATTTTTGCGCTATGCGTAAGTCTTTTTTTTTTTCTTGTTCATTTTTTCTAACAAGGCCTTTGTTGCACTTATTAATTTTAATCAGCTGACAATTCCGAGAATCTTTGGTTACAGTGCGTTTATAATATCTGTCATTGTGCTTGATAATTTTGTGGACACAACAACTTTTGTTGTTGCTGCTAAACATCCTTGATTCATCCGTTAGTTATGCGGCCATGACTCACTTTCAAATAGTTTTGTGTGCAGCGAACAGCTTTAGTTTCGCATTTCTTTTTGAATACCTAAGGGATGCAAATCTAGGCTGACAATATGTTGCATTAAAGCTTCAACACATTCACCCTCAACCTGGTTGAATTTGCCCCCAAATCGAGAGACAGAGACAACAAATAGAAGACCCCCGTCGTCGATTGTATTATAATGTGTCGGCTGTGTGGGGCGCGTTCTTTCAGCAACCTATTTCTAGATTATTGACTAAGACACATATGTAAATTACGGATGACTGAACAAAAGCTCACAAGGCTGACAGGTTGCTGGTTGTTCGCCGGAGAACGGAAGTGATAAGTCAGAGGTGGCACAAGATGCTGACGGTGGTTGGAGGCGGTGGTTGGGAGCGAGGCGCCTCAAGGCGAAACCAGATAGCGTTCGAATAGTGAACAATTGTGATGTGGCTCTAATCTAATGCTGCATGCTGCACACAATTCGTGACTCAGTCGCATTGATTCGACAGCTTAAGATAGTAACTTACTTAAAGCATTGATTGACTGCCAGCGATACTTGGGGCCGATAGCGCAGTGGGAGCTGCCGATTGAATGACTCGCTCAACGGCAGCGTCAATCGATGGAACCGTGTTGCAAAAATATCCTCTGAGCAATGCCGAGTAGAGTTTGTTAGTTGCTTAAATTTGCACAAAAAAAAAAAGATTGTGTGAAGTCTCCTGAACAAAGTATATTTTATTCATAGTAAAAAGCAACTTTAATGCTTTGCATTGGCTTGAAATTGTAGTTTAACTGAGTTATATCAATTAGTAATAAAAAAGCGCATCAGTAGCTGCTTTTAAATTAAATATAACTGTGGTAAAAAACTATATTTTAATCGTAGTAAAAAGCAAATTAAAAGTGTTTTATTTTGGCTTAACTTAGGCGTATTAATTAGTAATTAAATGATCGTCAATAGCTGCCCTTCTATTAAATACAAATTTGTTAAAAAATGCTATAATTTAGTCTTAGTAAAAGCGCATCTCTAAACTTTTTGGTTTCGCCTTGAAATTGTGTCAAACCTTGGCTTTATTAATTGCTAATTAGCTGATCATCAATAGCTGTTATTATATATTCTATATATTGTTAGATGCAACTTTAAAGTAATTTCTTTTGCTGTGAAATTGTGACATAACTTAGGCATACAAATAAGTAATTAAATCAGCAGCTAGAGTTCAATTGAACTTTGTTAACAAACTTATATTTTATTCTTAGTGAAAAGCAAACTTTCAAGTTCTTTATTTGGCCTTGAAATTGTGGCATATCTGAAAGTATTTAAACAGTGATCAAATGCTGCTCAATAGCTGCGCTTAAATTAAATAGAACTTTGTGCTAAAGAATTTAATTTTATTCTTAGTGAAAAGCAACTTTAAAGTGCTCAGTATTGAAATTTAGAAATTGTAGAATAATACAAAATTGTGGCATAATATAATCTTCATTAGTTGTCGTTAAATTGAATAGAACTTTGTTAAAATAAAACTATATATTAATCATAATAATAGCTCATTATAAAGTGCTTTGTTTTGCCCAGAAATTGTGGCATATCTGAACTATATTTATTATTAATTAAATAATCTACGTTAGCTGCTCTTAAATTAAATAGAAATTTGTTTAAAAAAAGCTATATATTAGTTGTAATAATACTAACTATAAAGTGTTTTGCCCAGAAATTGTGGCATATCTGAACTATATTTATTATTAATTAAATAATCCACGTTAGCTGCTCTTAAATTGAATAGAAGTTTGTCTAAAGTGAAGCTTTAGAGGTCGTTCTTCGTACTCCATTTGATCATAAACAAGGGATTTCTTATAGCTTTCGCATGCGAAATGTTTGCCGATCGCTTTGCAGAGCGTTTTGTTGTTTGAAGCGTGACGAAGTCGCGCTCCACCCACTCCGCAAGAGCCGTGAGTCAGCGTCGAGTGTTTGATTAGCATATTGCAAAATGAAAGTGATCAATAAACAAGCGATCTTTACGATACCAGACTTGCAGACAAGCTGGCAGCTGAGGCAGCTGAGGCAGCTGACTCAGCGCCCGTGTCGAAGAGTAGGATTTTTTAGAGTATAGAGGATATATAGATCACTTGTTTATATATATACATTTGCAATTGTCAATTGCTAAGACGCATTTAATCGGTTGAGTCATCAGACTGCGCAGATCAGCAAAGAGATTGAGAGAGTGTTTGAGAGACGTGTTTGTGACTCAGAGCAGCAGATCCTTATGCAATTACAAATACTCACTATGCATAACTCTCGATGGCAGCCTGAGTCAGCCTGACTGTTTGCTTTAGGCTCCACCCATAATCGGGCCAGCTGCCGCTCAGCCAATTGGCCAATTGCCGTTGACAGCGATCGCTCAAGCGATCGTCGAGCGATCGTGCAGCGATCGTGTAGCGATCGTCGCACGGTCTATCGCTCGGCCCCCAAAACCGATGTGAAGTCATTTGTTGAAAATAGCAATAATTACTTAATTCAATTAACTAATAAATTCAAGATACTCGCACACACACAATCGCTTTTTTACTGTGCCCGCTAAAGGCAATAAATTCTAAGCGCCCCGCGCACTCGTAGATAACTGCAAAACAATGCTTGTAATAGCTAATTATAACACCGCACACTGGACACTGAACACTGGACACTGGACACGATATGGAGATCTCGAAGTAATCGGAGGACGCCACCGTGGGATTGGTGAACTTGACGCTTATCGCTGGCCAATGGCGAGCGACGTCTGATATTCGCGAGTCTCCAGTCCGAAAACTGAAGGGGGGGTGGTGGGAGGTGCTGGGGGGTTGGATGGGAACTGCGTTCAAAAGTCAATGACGATTAGATTAAATCATGACCATATTCTTATAATAGTTCCGTTTGCTTGTCGCTCCCACATTCCAACAATCGCCAGCCAAATGCCAGCCAATGTCATTTGTCAAGCGGGTTAGACACTGCGTATACTTGATATCGACTGCAGAAGCAACGAAAATTGTGCTCGCTGCTCATTTTCGTTTAATTTATTGGCCATCATAAAGCAGTGGAAAGTTTTGGTAGCCAACAAATGTGGATTTCATTTGTGTATCGTTTCAATTATTCATTCAAGTGTAATTGACGAGTGGTTTTTGTTGACTTTCTTTTGCTCTGCAATCTGAATTTACATTTGAAGTCCTTTGGCAGACTGAGAATAAATTACGTATACGTAATTAACAGGCAACTTTAAAAAATTAGTTGAGAAAAGGGTAAAATTAAAAAATTAAACTCAATTTTCTATTATTTTTATACAACTTTTACAAAAACTGTTTAAACTTGGCTTTTATAGTAATTCTCAATTATTTCTAGAGAACTTTTACAAAAACTGCTTAAACTCAGCTTTTATACTAATTTTGTGTTATTTCTAGAGAACTTTTACAAAAACTGTTTCCACTCTTCAATAAAAAATAGGTTAAAATGCTAATTCAATTATTTCATCTCCACTTTATTATTTTTTTGCTTTGATTTTTACTTTTGCAAATACAAAAAATAACAGCTTTAAGCCTATTTTTATAAAATTTTGCTGTAATCAGCTCTTGGTTATAAATTCTTTGGTAAAACACTTTTAATTTGTCCACTTTAAATAAATAAATGCAATTTTAAATGAATGAATTGCCAAATAAGTGAAGTAAACTCAATAAATTATATATTTGTCTGTTATTTGCTATTTGATTTTGCTTTTAATTTATGCTCCTTACTTTACTATTTTATACTGTTATTATTCTCCCTGGTTAATTTAACTAAAAATAGTTTCAATAAATCATATATTTGTCTGTTATTTGCTATTTGATTTTGCTTTTAATTTATGCTCTTATTTTACTATTTTATACTGTTATTATTCTCCCTGGTTAATTTAACTAAAAATAGTTGCATTGCCGTTGGAAATGATTTCTGTGGCATATGCAAATAATTCGCATATTTCTATTTGTGCAATTCCTGCTCATTATTATGTCCAACTGAACTTTCGACAAACTATTTTTATTGAATTGAAAATACTGCTCAATGTCGCAGTCGCAGTCGCAGCCGCAGTCGCTGTTGCGTATTGACTTTTGTGAACATAAAGCCATAAATCATGGCGTTTAATCTGCGCAATTCTGACAAAAATGTTGCGACTTGCAAAACTTGCTGAGATTCTGTGTTGTGCGCTTAACTTTCTCGTCTTTCTCGCCGCAAACTATCGACGTGTTCAAACACGTTTAACCGGGCGAAATTCGTTTATTGGCTATTGGCTTGAAATCTTCTGCAACGCCCACGCTGCGAGAGTTTGCCTTTAAATCGATGCAAATGAGTTGAGACTTTTTTTGTGTGCAAATATTTCAAGTCGGTTAGCAAAAAAAAAAAGAAAAAACAAAATCAATACGAACAAATTTATAAAATAAGCTGATTATTTTGGTGTTTTTTTGTTGTTGTTGTTTTGCTTTTGTCTTTGCCTCTGTGCACATAGAAAAGTGCGAGCGAGAGCGCAACAGTTAATAATAATTTATATGCAAATTGAAATATTTGTCGTTTTTTTTTTTTTGTGATTAAACTGTTTAGCTTTTTTCATTAGCACCCCGCCCAGTTCGCCCAAAAACATATCGAAATTGGTAAATAAAAAAATTCAAATAATAATAATAATGCTCTGAGCCACGTTGTCAACGCTGCTTGTGCTGTGCTGTGCTGTGCCCAGCGGGTTGGCCCCTATTATCGTCTTGTTGGCCAAAAAGCCGGCTCAACAGTTGGCAGTTGCCAGCTCTGTTTTTGATTAAGCTCATTTGCATGTGAATGGTCCCTGTGCGAACGCTCATCCCCCCCCCCCCTTCCGTCCCCGCAGCATTGACAAACACGGTCGCACCGCCTTCACTCACCTCCCCCCCCCCCGCTCGACCGACAAACGTGCAAGGCCTCCAAAAACTGACGCTGGTTTTATGTTACGAGAGGAGCAGGCAAAGCTTAGCAGGGGGAAGCAGCTGGAGAGGGGCAAGGGGGAATGTGTGGGAAGGGGGGGGGAGCAGGGAGCGAGCAGCTTTGAATTTCTAATAAGCCAAGTTGTTTGCGCATGAGTCAACGGAGCGTCGTCAATAATATCCATGACACCCGGTTAGTTGGGCAAATATTTATAGAAGCACTCGCTATATCTATCTGCCTCTCTCCCCTCTTCCCCCCTCTCCCTCCCCATCGCTCGGGCTGTTTGCACACTTGTTTGATCTTTCAGTTAGTGCGACAGGCAGTGCCAATTCAATTACAATTCAACGACAACAGCAACAACAGCAACACAAATATTCTCGCGCTGCCTGCAACAACTATCGTCGTGGTTATCGTTTGCCACCGCTGCTGACACTCCCTTCTCACACACAAACACTCGTTCCTCCTTCTCTTCCCCCCTCGCCCCTCTTCTCTCTCCCTCACTCTCCCTCTCTCTGCCCTTCTCTTTGCTGTCGGTGGCTGCGACTCATCAGCGAGCTGGCAGCTATTTTTAGCGACTGAATCTCCAGCCAATAAGTCTGCGATGATGGAAAACAAGTGAGCTTCGCAGACAGCAAACCTGCTCGACAGCCAAGCACTCGTTAACATTCAGTTTATATAGCGGGGAACTAAGGCTTAAAGCAGCGCAAATTTAGTCAATTTCATTCAAAGTCATATAGACTGCAATCAACTATAGATTCACAAAACTTCATTGAAATATCTTCTATATTTTTCATATAGAAATTGCATTTGTTTTAGAGCTTTAATATTTAACTATTGAAAGTTATATTGCCAATAAGATTCATTGATATATCTTCAATATTTTTCATATATGAATTTCATTTGTAGCGAGTTTTTAGAGCATTAATATTTAACTATTGAAAGTTATATATCAAACTATAGATACACAAAGTTTAATGGAAATATCTTCTTATATTTTTTTTTAAGAAATTCCATTTGTAGCGAGTTTTTAGAGCATTAATATTTAACTATTGAAAGTCATATAGCAAACTAAAGATACACAAAGTTTAATTGATATATCTTCAATATTTTTCTACCATTTGTACCGAGCTTTTAGAGCATTAATATTTAACTATTGAAAGTTATATATCAAACTATAGATACACAAAGTTTAATGGAAATATCTTCTTATATTTTTTTTTAAGAAATTCCATTTGTAGCGAGTTTTTAGAGCATTAATATTTAACTATTGAAAGTTATATATCAAACTATAGATACACAAAGTTTCATTGATATATCTTCAATATTTTTCTACCATTTGTACCGAGCTTTTAGAGCATTAATAGTTGACTCAAATGTATTCAACGTTTTTCATACAACAAATACATTTTGAATACATCATTCTTTTGGCAGCTTGACTATAATTTGGGCTGTACCATTTTTAAATATATGCTGCTTGTGTTCAAAAGAAATTTCTGTACAAAAAGTAAGCAAGACAACTACTAAATTAAAAGTCTAGCTTTGAAAGCAAGAGGCACACAATGAAGAGTTGAATTAAGCGCTTCAACATAAGCAACAATTAATTGCTTAAGTAGTTTTACGTCTCCTGTTGCTTGTGGCCAACGCTGCCGTCAACTTGTCACACCCTCTACGCTTTGCAGGCAGCGTGCTTTGAAAGCTTCAGCGCTTGGCTCGAGCCACAACAACAACAACAACAACAACAGCAGCAAACGACAATGACAACAACAACAACAGCACATTACTCACATTATGCAAAGAATCACTTCAGTGTAGAACAATTGAAGGCTATCGCAGCAAATGTCCAACTTATGCGATTTCAATGAGTTGTGGCGACCCTGGATATCAGTTTAGCCCCCCTCCCCAACCCCCCTGGGGGTGACTATGACTAAATCAACGAATGCAGCTAGTGCGATTTAAACGCTGCAACTCATGAAATTCCCTCAAAGCGCGCTATGAGAAATTAGTCTTCCGATGCGTGATAAGTTGACAGCGCAAGGCGCAATCAAGGCTGGTTCAAAACCTGGCTAGAGTTGCCACTGCGTTGCCGAAGCGTTGCCAGCTGTCAGCGTTTGAAATTGAGTTGTTGTCGGCTTGAATCCTTTGCGACGTTGCCACCTTTCTTTGCAGCCTGCTTAATTATGCCCAAACAAATATATTGACTCTAATTGAGTTTGTTCAGCTCGCCGCTGCTTTCTGTGTGTGTGTGTGTGTGTGTGTGTGTGTGTGTGGAGGCATAATGAGTGTGGACTTAAGCACAGCGAGTGTGTTCGTATGTAATTTATTTATTAGCAAACCAAAAATCCATTAAACCAACCAAACAACAAATAAACAATCGAAACGCTGTCACGATCTCTCCCTCTCGCTCCCCCTCGCTCTCTCTCTCCCTCTCTCTATCTTTCTCTCGACACCCGCACGGGGGCACGTGATTTTATGCCATTCCAATGCCTGCCTCCCCCCTCTGCCCATCCTCCCCGTGTCCCTCGATTCATCTCCCCTTTTCGACTATCTGCAATCTCCATTCGATCTGAGCTCGCTAATGAAGTTACTTAGTTCTCGCCAAATGCGAATTTGCGAATTTCGTGAAGCGCAAAATGCCAAAAAAAAAACAAAAAAAAAATGTAAAAACGATACAAAAAAGCGAATAACGCAAAAAAGCAGAAACGCAAAATGCGAAACGCCATAGAAAACAGAAATTTTTTGCAATATTTCATGTATGTCGTGCTCTCTTTCGCACGCAATTGTCTCGCTCGCTCTCTCTCTCTCTCTCTATTTGCCGTTGTGCGTCTCGTTCTATTATTGTTGTTGCTGTGTCTTTTATTATTATTTTTGTTTTTTGGCACATTTGCGGCTCCAGCGAGTCGCGCATTGTGCAGGAATTAGTCAGGAAATTAATTAATCAAAACTATAGCGAGAAGAATAACAGCCACAGCCACAACAACAGCTACAGCAACGGCAACCACCAGAACAGCAACAATGAGTGGCCAGCATCTCTGGCAAGAATAATAAACGCAAGCGGCAGTGTTCTACATAAGAATGCTGGCACTCGCAATACCCTGCAATCCAAAATCATTATTTTATGCAATTAAAAGTCTCATAACAAATTTGACTTTGGCGCTGTTAGTTCCAGAGATTGCAGCTATTGAAAGATTAAAAATGTACATATAATATTTACATTATAATATACAACAACATTATTTATAATTATTGTTTAGTTTTTAATTGGTTGTATCATTAAATGCGGCCTAAAGTTGTGTGCTTAGTTTCCTAGCTGTAGCTTGCATATTTGTGTTATTTTAAACTATTTAAAGTGTCTTATTTTCTTTTTAGAAAATTAGAAAATTGGGTTTGTCAAGTCTCTAAATATGCTTATTTTTTTGCAGATTTTTTAAAAGATGGTTTATTAATATATCAATTAAACAAAACAAAGTGAAAATAAGTTTTACTTTATTGTCACACTTTAAAAATTCAGGGCAAGAACTTTGAGTCAATACGTTTTATCAAAACTTTACTTTTTAGTTGCACTAAATTCGCAATAATGTTGGAAATATGTTGTTATAATGCTTGCAAACATAATAAGTATATTTTCATACATGTATTTATTATTTATTTATTATATAAACGACTGTATTTACAGACAGTTGATAGAATATTTACAGCTAAGATTATATAGGACCTTAAGCGAATTAACGCCAGCTTCCAATACTGTCAACAGTTGGTTCAACTTCCGCTGTCACGAACTCACTTGCCAGTTGTGTATACGCCACGTGGGCCGCCTAATGGCTGCTGGGTATTGCGAGAACAACAACAAAATGACGACGCTCTACAATTTGTTGCCTGTCATTTGTTTATTTTATGTGTGTGCGTATTCTCGCCCCTCTCCCTGCTGCCCCGCTGTCCGCTGTCCACAAGCCAGCGACAGCCTTTTATTATTGTTTAATTTGTTGCGCTTATTTGTTGCTGTTGCTGTTGCTCTTGCTGTTATTGTCATTGTGGTTGCGGCTCCACTTATAGCCGCTCATACATTGTAGAGCATCGTTTGTCCTCCCTCCGTAGCCCCAACGAAAAAAAAAACAAAAAAACCCTAGAGCAGAGTGGAGCAGCCCCCAAAGGCACACGCCCAACTAATTCGCTGGCCCCTTTGGCCCCGGGCTTGGGACTCGACAGCCTTGAGAGGCGCTTAAAATGTTTTGATTATTGTTTAATTATTTTTCTCGTTTCGTTTCGTTTCGTTTTTTTTTCTCGTTGTCGTTGTGTGTCTTTTCTCTTCGAATTTTTATTTCGCTTCGTTTCGTTTTGTTTTTGTCAGCGGGCATATAAATTAAAACTTCTAATAATAGCAAAAAAAAAACACAAAAAATTCTCGTGTGTACATAAAACGCATATCGAAATCTGGAATAACTCGAAAACAGATTGCAAAATACGGTATCCAGATGTCAATGCGATCGGGAGAGAGAAAGAGAGAGAGAGACAATCCCGACAAATGCGCTATTCAATATACAATTGTTTATGGCGCCCCAAGCTACCCTGTAAAGCTGGCAGTTGGGTAGCTAAGCAGCTTGCTGCGAGTAGTTAAAATTGACAGGGTAACAAACAGTCGAATATTTGTTGTATGCTGCTCAGCGTTTTTGGCGTTTTATTCATTGTCATTATTATGATTATTATCAGCAGTAAATTGCTTTAATTATTTACGTAATTATGGTCTATATTTTAGCTCTATTGTCATTAGTTTTAAAGCAGAGAATTGCAAATTTTTGAAATGCGAATTGTATGCAGTAGAATTTTAGCAAATTAAGCTTTAATATAGATTATTATTATTAGCAGTGAATTGAATGCAATTGACGAATATATTTAAGTTGAGGATTTTCTTTTTATGGTAGATTTTTAATGAACTAAACTTTCAGCGCTTGTGAAAGAAGTGTTTGATGCTCTGTTGACTACAGGGTATCTGCTGGTTGTTCATCGTGATTAAACAGATGCCAAATTGAACGCGGTTATGATAGGAAACTGCATTCGATGCTGCACAGAGGCTGGCAGGTTAATCAGGCTTGTGGCAAGTTGGGGGGGAGGGGGGAGGGAAGCAGGGCGATGGGCGGCGTTGCCACTCGATGCGAATTGACAGCTGTCAAATGTGCCATATGGAGTTTCTTATGCGGGGGCTGCCAACTCGATAATCGAGCCCATTTAAATGCATTAAACGTTTTCCTCGCTCCTTGCACTAATGCAAAAGCGACTTAAATGACTGGGAAATAAGTTATATATATATATCTATATATGTGTGTTTGTGTGTGTGTGTGTGTGTGTGGATATGTTGTGTGTGTGCCAAGTGCCAAGGCGAAATGCAAAAAGAAAGCGCAAAACACTGCAAAGCATTTTCACTTTTGAGTCACTCGCCGCAAGAGCCGAAGGAGCAGCCAAAGGGGAAGCAGAAGGAAGAAGGAGGAGGAGGAGCAGCAGCAGCAGCTGAAAGTGTTGGACATATGGCGACCGCAGCCACAACAGAAGGCAGCAGGCGGCAGGCAGCAAATTTCTTGAGCAAACACAAATTGCAATTTGTAAGAAAACGTATTCTTTGCCTCCCCCACGCAAATGAAAACAAAAAAAATAAAATAAAACATAAAACCAATATGAATACTAATCGTAGCTACTGAGCGACCAGCAGATACGCTGCAGTTATGAAAATAAAATTGCGAGAAGGCTTTGAATGCATTTGTCTCAAGTCTTTGAGCTGTTTGGTTCTTCACATTTCAAGTGCGTGTAACTTTTGTATGTCTAAAGGCAGCTAGCTGAAATTTTTAGAATATTGCGCCGGCATATTAATGTGTTAGCCACTTTACTTCATTTGCACTTAGCGGCCACATTGCATTTACTATAAGTACTTGCTTAATATTATATTTGCTTAACGATTGCTCCGAAAAGAAACTAAAGCAAAAGCCGAAGAAAAGAATTAATTACACATTTTTAGAATATTTAGTTGGTTAATTAATGTTTGCAACACTTTATTTCAATTGCACTTAGCGGCCACATTGCATTTACTATAAGTAGTTGCCTATTGACATATTTACTTAACGACCACTTTGAAAAGAAACTTCAGAAAAAAGCAGAAGAAACGCCCAAATTTATTTTGATTTAATTATAAATCAATTTTTAGAATATTTAATTAACTAATTAATGCTTGCAACACTTTATTTGAATTGCACTTAGTGGCCACATTACACTTATTATAAGTATTTGCCTATTATCATATTTGCGTAACGCTCTCTATGAAAAGAAACTTAAGAAAAAATCAGTAGAAAGACACAAATTAATTATGAATTAATTTTTACAATATTTAGTTGGCCCATTAATGTTTGCAACACTTTATTTTAATTGCACTTAGCGGCCACATTACACTTATTATAAGTATTTGTCTATTATCATATTTGCTTAACGCTCTCTATGAAAAGAAACTAAAGCAAAAGCAGAAGAAAAGCGCAGATTAATTTTGTAGCTTTTGCTTAATGACTTCTTGCTTAGTGGCCCTTTTTTAACGTTCTAGTTGAGGCCATTAAGTGAGTTACCGTTTGCTTATTCTTCTGCTCGTTTCCCTTAAAGGCTTGCAGTGTATTTTAGCTCGTTGCACACAATAAGAGATTCCTGAAAACTCGATTGCTCATTTCTATCTTCAGCTGTCTTACTCCATGTCGCTCTGTCTCTCACTCGTCTCCTCTCGCCCTCTCTCTCTCTCCTCTCCTCTCTCTCTCTCTCTTGTTCAGTCTGTTTAAGCTGCCTTTCAGCGATCGGAAATGCCGCTAATATTCTGCGGCTTTCTCCCCGTCGCAGCGCTTTCAACGTTTAATGGGTTTACAGGGTATACAAATACGAGCATGTTCACAGCCAAATATGTCTGTGTGTTTGTGTGTTGTGTGTGGTGTGTTGTGTGTGGTTATTGTGGCCAATTTATCGTTGCATTCGCCAACTGGCGGTGAAATTTGTTGCTCGCTTTGATCTTGACGCATTTTTGACACTTTGCGGGGCATTTTGTCGATTTTGCTTGGTTTTTGGTTTTTGGCGTTTGGCTTTTTCGATTTTCGCTTGTTATGCCTGCTGATGTTGGTATTTATTTTGTGCATGTTTTCAGCGTCTCTGTGTGTGTGAATAAGCGGCATGTGCCGCGCATTTTTCATCTCAGTTTCGCCGTCACAGCAAAAGCAATTTTCCTCACTCACACATTTCCTCGCATTTCACCATTTGGACGCATTAGTCAGCCTGCAACCGCGGCACGCAGCTCGTAGCACGCAGCACGGGGCACGTTGCAAGTGTGCTGTGTGCTGGGTTCGTTGGTGTGTCGAGCGTTTTCATTTTTCAAACAAACGCTCACTCAGATTGCATCTACTTATTTTTAGCGATCTTCTTCTTCGACTGTTGCTGCTGCTGGTCGCCACATGTTTGAGGCGTCCCTGAAGCTGCTTATTATTAATTATCGTGCATAATAGATTTTCGCTTGTGCTTTGAATTGAGTTACACTCTCAATGCAATTAGTCGTTGTCTGTTTGTCTGCCAAATTTCAGCATTATAGCACAACTAATGGCAGACGACTTTGCGCTCCAAAGAACTGTGAGAACTCGCCAACAAACAGAGCTTAAAGCTCAACTCAGCTCAGTTCAGTTCAGCTTGTTGTGTGGTTCGAAACCCGGCTAAGCTAAGCACGCAATAGAAAAGTTTGCTTTACAACTGGCTGCGACCTGAAATTGTTCATCGTAGAGTGAATTAAATAGACAAATTTGGCAGTCGTTATAAATCTGCAACTGTTTAAAATTGTTATAACTTTATTATGGCCATGGAAAACTATGGAATATGTAAATGGAAATTGCGTGTTCTCAGGGCTGCCGTTGAGTGTCGTTGGGTGATCGGTGATCGGGTGATTTAGTTGGCGTTTGCTGTCGAGCCAACTAATTATGATTAAATTTAATTCAATTGTTGCTGCATATTCAATATTTGCGCTCTTGTGCGTATTGTGTTTCATCTCTCTGTTGTTTGTTGCCTTGAAAATCGAGCGTGAAACACATTTCAATTATGCCAAACGCAACCAGATCGCACCAATTTAATATTGCGAGATTAACGCCACACGGTCGCATGCTCGCAGACGCAGTTCCCTTCCCCCTCATCGTTCCTCCTTTTTTGGCACTCTGCCCCCGCCCTGGCTGGCGACGGGCCAAGGAGCCTCCTGCCCACTCACTTCGGATGGCGCACGCACGCACTCAACGTGTTTGTGGCACAGGAGGATGGAGAACGTAGAACGTAGAGCGGCATGTGCCCGACTCGGTGTTTGCACAAAGATTCACAGTGGCAACTGACTAAAATGGCCCAGCGATAGGATGATGGATTGAGCAAGATTTAATAGTCTTTTAAATAGTTCTTCAACTGATTACGTTAAAAATAACTTTAAATGTTTCCTTAGTTCTCAGACTGATTACGCTTCAAGTCATCTTTAAATTATGCAACTTGGCTGATTAGTTTTCTTCTCTGAATTTTATTATATTGATTTTTTCGTAGCTTGTCCTAAAATATCTTTGGAATACAGATGCGTTGATCTATTATTTAATGAGTTGAGAGACTGCATTTCATAGGGTTTTAAAAGCTTGTCTTACAGGCAGCTGTAATAATCCATAATTATTATTATACTAAATTATTTAATTACATTTTGTATTATTATTAAAAATAGTTTAACTATTGTATTATGTTTTAATGATATTAAATAACTAACGTTTTATTTTCTCTATTTATTTTATTTATTTATTAATTTTTATATTTAGTTTGATGTGGATTTTTTAATTAATTGTTTTTGTTTGATTGGATTTATTATAAGTAATTTTTCTTTGTATAATTCATTAATTATTTCATTTGTATTTATAATATATAATCATTAATTAAATTTTTGGTTTTCTATTAATTTCTTAATACTTTACTTATTTTTTTGTAAGCGGAATAAATTTCTGTGGATAAATATTTAGCCAGAGGGTATCTTCTCGTCCAGCAGTCGATCGTCGTTCGTTGTAGGCAGCTTTGCCTGCAGTTCTATAGTTGTCCGCCGACCTATAAGTAGCCGAAAAGCTATAGCTATAGCTATAGCTATACAGCTATATAGTTATAGTGCGTCAGCAGCCTGCGGAAGTATCGCATCAATCCCTTCCCCTTGGGGCTTTTGGCAGCGCGTGGGGGGTGGGGGGCGGCGACGGGTCAGTGGGGCACTCGAGAGACGCGTCGACAACGGCAAATTTGATTTATGCGCTATTTTGCCAAAGTCAACAAATGAAAATGACACTCAGCTTTTATTCTATTTATTTATATTTTATTCTCGTTCAGTTTTTCAAGGTTGTTAAACATTAAAAACCATGACAAGCAAACAACACAAACACAACAATAACAACGAAAATAAACCGCAAGCGTGTTTGTAGTATTATTAACAACCAACGAGGCAGAAGAAGAAGAAGTACAAGTCAAGCTGGGAGCAACAAAAAAAAAAAAAATAGAAAAAGTAATAATATTGTTTCTCATCTTATTGGCACCAAGAGTCTACAAAGATTTTTAATCATTCAACGACTTTTTCCTGGCTTCCTTCCGAGAATTTTTTCAATATCCCCTCCTGAATATTATTCTTGGCACACCTACTTGCATAATTGTTAGCAAAGGAGGCGCGTGGCGATAAGGGGTAGTAAATAATTACACAATAGTTTTTAAATAGTTACACAGAATATTCAACATTCACAAATTGTTAGCGCGGGTCTCGAACCCGCATTGCTTTCGACGGGCTCGCGACACTCGACGCGCATCTCAGCGCTCTGCGCCAACTTGTGTTTCAGAGTGTGTGGGAAAAACGCTTCGGCACTTACTGCCAATTGGCGCCATCTATGAGAATAAAAAAATGATGCGCGCATTTATGAGGCGACATCTGTGTATTAAAATTCGTTGCGGTTCCTGGTTGCAAGCTGAGCTACACAGCTCTTATAAAGTGTTATACGCAAGCCACTTACTTTATTTTATTTTTTCACTTTAAGAAGTAAAACAAAATAAAAGCACAATTTAGAAAATGTATTAAATACTTGATATAGTACATATTACATTAAAGAGTAATAAAATCGGAAATCCGTACAATATTCATAGATCGAAAACGTTTTTGACATTTAATAACTGCCTCACTCACAATTCGTTTATTCAGCATAGCGCTTATTTCAGTGTACTAGCGCCATCTATGCGTTTCCGTTGACGGGTTGCCACTTTTGCGCTACTTTGACATGTAGATGGCGCTGCGTAGCTGTTATACCCAAAAGTGCCGCGCGATTCAAACAGCAAATTCAAATTTAAATCGTAGCGACGATTTTGGTAGCTGAAATTCTATCAATTGAATTCGCTGATGAGCGTAAATAAAACACGAGTCATTTTTAGATATATGTATTTATGTCTTCCATTTTATTTCATCTAACTTTTGCATATATTTAAGTTATATCTGCACTTGTTTGTTGCACAATCAATTAAGGGGAAAACAGAGAATTTTAATTTGTTACAATTGCATGTTTGCGTGTGCGTGTGTTTTTGTGTGTGTGAATCTATTAACTAAGTTCATCAAGTGAATCGTTGAATGTCTGCCATTGATTGCTGTATTTTCTGCGCAGTTTTCCATACATTTTTTTTTTGTTGTTTTGTATTTTTCTCTTTGTTTATAATGTAATTTGTAATGAAATATGTAATGCATTGAAATGTGTCTCTCTTGCTTTTTCTTTTTTTTTTGCTTTCACTGTTGCCCTCTCCCGTTGCTCACAATCTTGCTATTCATTTATGATTTGATTTCGTGACGTGCGCTATTTACATTATTTATTTTCTTGACCACAAAAAAAAAAGAGTAATTTCTTTTTCTCATTATTTATATATATATATATATATATATATATATATTTATATTTATATTTATATATGCGATAAATCTAATTAAATTACGAGTACTTTTAGGGACGACACAAACAAATTGATTGGAAGAGTTAATTAAACACACGAGACGAGTAAAAAAAAAAAAAATTGTGGTTGTCTTAAATGATAAAAAGCCTTTTTTGTCATATATTTTTTCTTTTTGTTTTGCATGAAAACTAAATTAAATCACATTTAGCATATTTTTGTTTTTCAAATTTGCGCGATTAGTTAATAATAATTTAATATTTACAATTTTTGCAAAAAAAAAAAAAAAAAAAAAAATTCTATTCGATTCGTTTCGTTTCGATTGAACAAAAATCGCATTTGGGGTGTGATTTTTGTTGTTGTTGTGGTTTCTTGTTGTTAGTTAGGTGCCTTAAATGTATGAAAAAAAAGTTGATTACGTTAAATGTGTAATTAATTTATTAGCTTAATGCTTAGAAATTAATCATTGCCGCGTTGCATCGCTGCCCCCCTCTCGCTCCCCTTTCGCTGTCTTCCTTCCTTTCTTTCGCTTGCGCTCAATAAATACGTGTGTGTGTGTGTGTGTTTTGTGTTTCGTTGCCTGCTGTGCTTAGAACAAGACGTCGATGTACATGTTTCATCTGCTGCCACAATCGGCGGCGCCACCGACAGCAGCCGCCACCGTCGCCTGCTCCTGCTTGACCTTGAGCAGCAGCTGCTGATGCGACAGCGACTGCACCTCATCCTCATCGTCGCAGATATCAATATCCCCATCCCCATCCCCATCCCCGTCGCCATCGCCATCTGCATCCTCGTCGCCATCGTTGTCCATTCGACGCTGTCGCTGCTGCAGCTGCTGCTGTGCGTGCTCGTGCTCTGGATCGTTGTCGATGTCCGCATCGCCATCGATGTCCGCCTCGACATCGCCATCAACGTCGGCGTCCGCATCGCACTCCTTGTCCAGCAGCATCTCCTCGTCGTCGTCGTCGTCCAGCTCCAGTTCAGCGGCGGCCGCAGCTGCGGCAGCTGCCGCATTGCGTTGCGCATTCGCTGCGGCCGCCACAGCGGCGGCGGCAGCAGCCGCAGCCACAGCTGCCTCAGCGTAGCCCGCCGCTGTGCTGCCGTGATGGTGCAAGTGCAACGCTGCCGCATGTTGCTGCTGCTGCTGCTGCTGCTGTTGCTGCTGCTGCTGCTGCTGTTGTCGCTGCTGCTGCTCGACGAGTTGTTGCTGCTGCTGTTGCTGTTGTTGTTGCTGCTGCTGCTGCTGCTGCTGCTGGAGCTGCTGCAGATGATGCAGATGCTGCTGCTGATTGTATGGATGGTGCTGATGCTGCGGCGTGCCCGTTGCATGCCCCCCCACCCCATGATGGCCGCCATGGTGGCCATGGTGGCCGGGCTGCGCGATGCCCGCATGCATCGCAGCCGCCGCAGCGGCAGCGGCAGCCGCGTCGCCGTGATGATGATGCGCCGCAGCTGCGGCGGCGGCCGCTGCGTTCGCTGCCGCAATGTGGGCGTGTGCTTGGGCTTGGGCGTGGGCGTGAGCATGGGCGTGGGCGTGGGCGGCGGCGGCGGCATGGGCCTGAGCGTGTTTGCTCTGCTTGCCACCGACGCCAACGACGCCGGCGGAGGGCGGCGGCGGGGCGTCGAAGAGGAGACGCGATATCGAGAAACTGGAGATGGGCGAGTTGTGGGTGCTGCCGGCGGAGTAGGAGGTGTTCGTGTCGTCGGACGTCGGCGTCTCGCGATCGCTCTCGTCGCTCTTCAGCAGCTCGGCTGCCTCCAGCGACTTCTTGTGCATGCCCAGCAGCCAGGGCGCCACGGACTCGTCCTCCTTGGCCGACTTGATGATCGTCTCGGGCAGCGGCAGCGAGTGTCGCACCATCGCCCCGTAGAGGCCGTATTCGGCCATCTTTGTGCTGTGGCCCCAGCACTTCTCGGTCTTGCGCCACTTGGCACGACGATTCTGGTACCACACCTGCAATGGGAAGAGGGCAACGAGGGGGGAGGGGGATGAGTAAAAAGTCGCATGAGATAGCGAAGTAAATAGATATGAGAAAGTTTCCACCACACTTGCATACAACTAACTTAAAATTGAGCTGGGAGAACAGCGAGTAAATATAATATTTAGTTACTTTAATGCTGTTTGAAGGATGAGTGAATTGCGGATGAGAATAGCGAAGGAATCAGCTATGAAGAAGTCTACTATACATTATTATATATTATATTACTATAGTATATTACTAGCTGCGAATGAAGCTGTGAAAACAGCGAGTAAATATAATATGTAATTCTAAATAAATTCTGGTTGGAGGATGAGTAAAAAGTCGCATGAGATAGCGAAGTAAATAAATATGAGAAAGTTTCCACCACACTTGCATAGAACTAACTTAAAATTGAGCTGGGAGAACAGCGAGTAAATATAATATTTGGTTACTTTAATACTGTTTGAAGGATGAGGGAATTGTGGAGGAGAATAGCGAAGGAATCAGCTATGAAGTAACTTACTATATATATATATTACTAGCTGCGAATGAAGCTGGGAGAACAGCGAGTAAATATAATATTTGGTTACTTTAATACTGTTTGAAAGATGAGTAAATTGTCGTAGAGAATAGCGAAGGAATTAGCTATGAAGAAGTCTACTATGCATTATTATATATTATATTACTATAGTATATTACTAGCTGCGAATGAAGCTGTGAAAACAGCGAGTAAATATAATATGTAATTCTAAATAAATTCTGGTTGGAGGATGAGTAAAAAGTCGCATGAGATAGCGAAGTAAATAGATATGAGAAAGTTGCCACCACACTTGCATACAACTAACTTAAAATTGAGCTGGAGAACAGCGAGTAAATATAATATGTGATTACTTTAATACTGTTTGAAGGATGAGTGAATTGTGGATGAGAATAGCGAAGGAATTAGATGTGAGAAAGTTGTCACCACACTTGCATACAACTAACTTTGCATTGAGCTGAGAGAGCCGCGAGTAAATATAATATTTAGTTACTTTAATGCTGTTTGAAAGATGAGTGAATTGTGGATGAGAATAGCGAAGGAATCAGCTATGAAGTAACTTACTATATATATATATTACTAGCTGCGAATGAAGCTGGGAGAACAGCGAGTAAATATAATATGTAATTCTCAATAAATTCTGGTTGGAGGATGAGTAAAAAGTCGCATGAGATAGCGAAGTAAATAGATATGAGAAAGTTTCTACTACAACTATTTCTATACAACTAACTTAAAATTGAGCTGGGAGAACAGCGAGTAAATATAATATGTGATTACTTTAATTCTATTTGAAAGTTGAGTGAATTGTCGTAGAGAATAGCGAAGGAATCAGCTATGAAGAAGTCTACTATACATTATTATATTATATTAGAATTGAGCTGTGTGAATAGCGATTACATTTAATCCAAACGCTTTAAACCCTTGTGTATCTGTCAAGATTTGAGGCTGCAATTTAAGCATTTTCCTTGCAACATAATCAGCAATTGCAACTCATGTTCTAAGCCTCTATTAGAGCAAGCGGAGTATAAATCGAGAAAATATGTTCACACTTCGATCTTAACTATAACATTAGCTTATAGTATATGCATTTTTTGTGAGGCGAACTTTCTTAAACTCTTAATGCTTCTAATTCGCAAACCACTTAATATGGTCTTTAGATGTAAATTCTCTTAGTATAAAGACTCTAATTAAGCATTTTTTTAGTTTGTGTCAAGTTTCTTAAGCGCTGAATTCACTTATTACTCAAACAACTTCATTTTCTTCGAATTAAAAATATTTGTTTTTAGAGCTGATTATTTAGATGAAATTAAAAGCATTTATTTTGTCTAGGAAGTTTTTTTCAAACTCTTAGTTCGCTTATTTCACAAATAACTTAATTTTAGATTGAAATTATTGTGTTTACAGCTTATTATTTAGACTACAATTTAAGCAGTGTTAAAACTTGTTCTTGCTCTCAAAGAAACGTCGCAGTTTAAAGTTATGAGAATTTAAAGAAACCCTTGAAGTTCTAAGAGCATTTTGAAAAGTATTTAATGGTTTGCTTACTGCATAAATAACTGCCAAAGACTCTGAACTAAATATAAACGTAGATTTCCGTAAGAAATGCGCGGGTAAAAACAGAAATTTAATTGAGCGCAGAAAGCGCCTAAAGAGAAGCTTAAAAATATGATAAACTTGTGCACCAATCTACACATGTTTCCTTCAACTTCGTGAGCTGCGCTTTTCAATTAACTCTCGCTGTCTGTGGCCTCGCAGTCGAGTCGCAAACGAAATGTTAATGTGCTGCCTTCAATTTCGATATTGAGTTATTTTTGCGTTAGTGCGCAGCAACAAAAACGTTGGAAAAGCGAATTGTGGAAATGGGGGGAAATGCGCGCGAAATGTGTGCAAAATAATGAAGAAAGTGAACCGCAATTAACGCAGCAAAACAACAAAGAAAAAAACAAAACGAAAAACGGAAAACAAGAAACAAACAACAACAAAAAAAAAATGAGTGAAAGCTTCGCCCCTTTGCAGCAGCATTTTTAATTGGGCATTGACTTACACTCCACATACATCTGGCCACAAGACATTAATCGATATATGTGCCATATATACATACATATATCTGACTTCAGTCGAAGCTGCGAGGCTCAAAACAATTATTAAGCTGCTAAAACTATATTCAAAATATCGACTATAAAGACATAAGAGCTGCGATTAATTAGCTGTTTTTTTGATATACTTTTCTCTCTTCCACTTTATGTTTCTCTCTCCAAATTTTATTATATAGAACAGCCTGTTTTTTTTATGCCTAAATTGCATTTTAATAACTTTTGCTAGCCTTGTTTTGAGGCAAGTTTTCTTGCACTTTTATTATGCCACACTTGTGAAACATTTGGGTTTATTAAAGTGACAAATTTTGCTGAGATCGTTGCACAATTTGCATAAATCTTGGCGCAAAGTCAAAGAAATTTTCCCAGCTATGTTTCACTCTAAGTTCGTGTTTTTCCTCGGGGATTACACGTCAAATTGTTGTTGTTGTTGTGGCAATTTCATTAGTGCAAATGCGACAATTGCGCATAAATCGCACGACGAAGCATGCCACAGTGGCAAGGGGGCAGAAGGAGGCAAGGAGGGGAGGAGGGGGTGGGTCGAATGGGTTTTTGGCTGGCTATGAATGCAGCAAAGCGGCCAAAACTAATTAAATTAAATGCAACAACAACAGCGACAGCAACAAGAACACAAAGCGGGGATTTACTCGCAGCTGAAGCAAAACACTTGTGTCACGCAGCCGAGCTGAGAGACAGCGTCGCTGAGTCCTTGACAAACTGGCGTCGCATCCTTGCCACAGCCTCGTCGCCCCCTCGTCGCCCCCTTTGTCCCAAACACGCTAATGCCACGCGCTGATTTTCGAGTACTTATTAGTGCCACGAAATGTTGCCAGCCGCTTTTCCCACATCCGCGCTTTTCCTCTCAACATTAAACGGTCAATTTTCAATTTCACAGACAACTGAAGAGTGCAAAAAATAAGTTTGCAGAGGGGGAGAGGAACGGAAGATGGTTGTGTCTTCTCTCTGGGGACAACTTAATCTTCTGTTGCGATAAAGTTCACAGGGTTGCGCTACACTTGCCACATTCACCATCTCGCTCTCTCGCTCTCTCGCTTTCGCTGCGCTTCTCGCGGCATGTGCCGCAATTCTCCGTGGACCATAAAAATACAAGTCGCCGGCGGTCGCTTTCAATTTGTGCCTGCCACGCGGCAAGAGCGGCGAGGGGAGAGGGGGAGGGGGGGGGAAAGGGGGGTATTGTGTTGGTGTGATGTCAACATTTGCATTTACAGTTGTTTAGTTTTGTTTGTTGTTGCACTTGAGATCGCCCGAAATGCCGAGTGGGAGAGAAGGGCAACAAACATGGCAAATTAAATCTGCTTGAGTTGACAACACTTAACACCCCGCTCCACCCCGCTCTCCCCCCTCTCACTCTGTGTCTCCCTCACACCCCTCGCTCGCAGTTTGGTGGTCGGTGGTCGGGGGTTAAACTCAATCAGTGTTGTTAATGCGTTGATAAATGACTTTTTAAAATGCGACTAGTTCGCAGCTCTCTCTCTCTCTCTCTCTCTCTCGAGATGCTCAGTGGGCGGGGGCGGTGGCGGGGGGTGTGGCAGTAGGTTGTTGCAAATGCTAACAAGTGCGCCACGCGTTGCGTATTTTTCCCTCTATTATCTTTTTTTTATAACATTTGCAAATTCCATGGTTTGCTTTTTTAATGCGATACCCTGTAATTATGCAAACAAAGGACACTCATGAATAGCTCATGATGTAAAAATATTCAGCGTCATATTCAATTATGATGCATTAAATGATGTGGAAATTTTGTACAACTTAAAATTTTACTAGTGTAATAATGCAATAATTTAAATTTAAATACTTTTTTCTCTTTATAGCTGATGGTGAACTAAAGTATCAACTGTAACTCGGAAACTAGAAGAGTTATAGACAGCAAATTTGATATGTAAGTTGTCTTTATTTTCTAGTTAAATTCAAAAACGAAAAATGCATTTCAGAGGTTTATTTTGTAGAGCATTTGGTTGGTTGTGCCTTCGAGCGATTTCAGCGCACGCTCGACTATAATTTTAATAATAATCACTTTTTTTTGTGCTTTTTAATGATGTGCAATGGGCAAAAATGCAAATAGCAATTTGTGTAATGCTTTTGTTTCATAGACATAACCTCTTTTGTTTAAATGTTAATTACATAATTATGCATAATCATTTTTAACAAACAGTACACGATGCTATGTGTGTGTGTGTGTGTGTTAACAGCTCATTAAAAACGCAGCAAGAGAAAAGCAACAAATGGGGAAAGACAAAGAGAGAGGGGGAGGGAGAGAGAGAGGTTGGGACAGTGTAAAGTGTATAATTAATGTGCAAATGAGGCTGAGCACTGCAAAATTATGCAAAAAATTATTTGTAACACTTAGAAAGCGGCAAAAGCGTGCGCTGCAAGAAAGAGAAAGCGAGACAGAGCGAGGGGGGAAGAGAGCGAGAGGGGGAGAGACAGCGAGTGTGAAGAGCTGCAATACGGGATTCTTCTGAGCCTGCAATTTGTCGAGTTCGCTTGTTATTGTATATCGATTTCAATAGAGTTCTTTCGATTGCTTTTTGTTTGGCTCTCGAGCCAATGCATGCACAACGCAAAGTAATCCAGCTCATTGGGTGCTTCAGCGATTTCCTTTGGCAGGTCTCCTCCTTGCCACAATTCGCAATTGCAACAGGCGGTGAAGTGCACTGTGCGAATGTGTGTGTTTAATGCATTCGTCTTTTTTTATTTGCTTTTTAGATTTATGAACTTTTTTGTATTACTTGTTTTTTTTTTTTTTTGTTTTTGGCGAGCGCTTAAGAAATTAAGCGAAACTGGTTGGAGAGCTTTTTGCAGTGCAGGCACTTAAAATTGTGCACAAGAGTGTGCTGAAATTAGCAAAGAAACAGAAAACAGAAAACAGAAAACATAAAGAGAGGGGGGCAACAACAACAAAACGGCAGCCAATTGCAATATTGGCAAACACAATGTCTTTGCATTGGGCGTCCTTGTCGCACGCATGCACGCAAGTTTTGCGCAGGCGACAACAAAGCAGAACAGAAAGAAACACACACACACACACACACACACTAGCATTGCTCATTAGCAAGTTAGCTAATGCTTCGGCCAACGACGACGACGACGACGACTGTGTCGCCTGTGTTGACTTTTGACAGCGACGGGCAGCAACAACAACTACAGTTTTTGTGCAGCTTTTGTCAGCTGGTGATGCGATGCGTTCGTTCGCTTTGCTCTCTGCGCTCTCGCTCGCGCTCTCTTCATTGCCGGCCATTGCAGCCAGAACGAGAGCGCCGCTGTGCGTATGCAAGTGCGAGTGCGAGCGAGCGACAAAGAACGTGTTTCGTTTAGAGTCTCAGGCCAGCCATATTTCTTTCGTGCTGTGCAAAAATAAGCTGACAGCGTCGCAGAAAAAAAAAAGAAACAAAGCAAAGCAAAACGAACAAGGGCGAAAATGCAGACTCACAAACACACACGCACACACACACACACACACACGCACGCACACCACACACACACGTAAAGCAACACCGGAACACACACAAAATGGAATGCAATTAAAAACGGCAGGCAGGCAGGCAAAAAAACAAAAACAATCAACAACGAGAGCGTAACGAGTGAGTGAGAGAGCGCGTAGCGAGAGCCAAAAAGCTGAACGAACTTTTAATGGTGGCTTCGATTTGCAGTCGTCGTCGTCGTCGTCGTTGCTGTTGTTGTTGCTGTACTTGTTGTTGTTGTTGTTGTTGTTATTGCTGCTGCTGCACTGCAGTTGTCTGCATGAATTTTGCATGGCTGCCGCGCTCACCACACGCCGCCTGCTGTCGCTGCCCGCCTCTTTCATTGCAAATTGCACTCATCGCCAGTTGCCGTCGCATTCACATTCACATGCAGATTCCGTCTCCTTGCTCTTGTCGCTTGTCGTGCTGTTGCTAATGATTGCCTCGGCCCGAAAAAACAGAGACCAAGTGCCCAGCTCCCCCCTCTCTCTCTCTCGCTCCTTCTCGCTCTCTCTCTCTCTCTTGCTTACTTCCTCTCGCTCTTCCGCACGCTCTCAACTCAACTGGCGCGGCTTTTTCAAGCTGTGCGCTGACTGCGCCATATTTGCACTTAATTGAAGTGCGTGCGTCTGTATGTGTCTGTGTGTGTGTGTGTGTGTGTGTGTGTGACATTCACTCAATGCTCCTCTCTCTATGCGTGTGTGTGTTTGTGTGTGTGTGTGCTTCGAGTTACTTGTGCGTATTACGTTTTTTTCAAGCCAATTGTGCTTGTTAATTTGATTTGCACACACACACAAACACTCATACACACACACACACACACACAGTCGCATTCATGCACTCGCTTTCAAACATTCATTCACTTATTCATACACCCCCCTTTTTGGCCGGACAGGCTAAAAACGTCAACGTCAGCCATTTGGCCACTGAGCTTGCTGAGCTTTCATTTGATGATTGCTCACCTCCCCCCCCCCCCACTATACACGGCCCTACCCCCCCTTGAGCTGCGGCGCCATCTTGCGGCTTATCAAGTGGCTCGAATGCCTGAAATTGGGGGATGCACATTGCCCCCATCCCCCGTCTGGGCTACCAAATGTTGCACTCACAATTGGCCATGATACTCATTGCATTCCATGTGCAAAAGTGCCTCATTAATGGATGACGAGTTAAGTTCTGATTGCTGCTTCAAATTATCAAAGAGCGACGCTTTTCAATATCACCTAAAAGCATTTCAAGTAGTCTTTTAATCTCGCTGCATATAATTTAATATCAGGCTTCAGGTATGAGAACGCTATGGAATATAATATAATGTATATTGATGGACTGCCTATCATTCATGGCCCTCAAGAAGTCTTGAAATACAGAATAGACTTGAAATACAAAAATTATTAATATATTTCGCAAACTCATTTTGCCTAATTGTTTGTGTATTTAATTTTTTTTATATTTCTTTAAAACTACTTTCTCTATATTTCTCTACAAGTAACTTTAAGTTCTTCAAGTTATTTAGGGCTTCAAATATAGACTTGAAATCCAAAAAACATTGATGCAGTTGTCAAATTCAGCTTGTCTAATGTTTTTTGGATTTATTTTTTGTATATAAATAAAGAAATAAGAAAATAATCTATTTTAATATTTTTCTAATGTCACATTATTTTCTTCTTTTGCTGATTCTACTTAAGTAATGTAATTCTTCTTTTTCATGCTTATAATTCCACTCCAAATTCATTCAGTTTAAATTATATAATATTTTAAAGTGCCTGAAATTAGTAATTTATTTCTTTCTTCTTCTCCATCAGACTAATTACGTTTGCGCCTTCGGTGTGATAATATTTATTATATTTAACGCCCAGTTTGCAACACATTCAGGCGATCGTGGTTTGGGGGGGGGGGGGTAGGCAACTCTTGAAGGTTGTTGTTGCTTGAAAGCGAAAGGGGCAAATGAATTCAATGGGCTTTTGGGCTCGGGCGCTTCCCCAAGTGTTGTTGTCGATGCTGTTGCATGGCTATTGAAAGTGTTGCAAGTGCGAAAGTCAGTCAGAGATTGGGTATGATGCCACAGCTTGTTGCACGTTGTGTGGCACGTTCGACGATTGTCGATCGTCGTCGTCGTCGTCGTTGTCGTCGTTGTCGCCTCTTTTGCATTTTGCAATTTGCAATTGCAATTTGGAGTGGAGTGTCGGCGAGTGCCGCTTGCCACGTTTTCTTACTTCATTTCTGTTTTGTTGTTACGTGGCAAGTGTCTCTCTGTGTGTGTGTGCACTCGTAATTATGTAATCAGTGTGCGGCCCGCGTCTCATTATGTGTGTGGCAAGTGTGGCAACATCGCGACTGCGTCTCAAAAGCAGAACCAATTCGAAATCTGCCTTTGATTTGCGTGCTCAGCGCGTCCTGTCGGCCATAAACAAGGCCACAACAAACACAACAGCCAACGGAGTTTTACGAGCGGCCATAAAAAACAGCGACGCCATTTGCGCTTCTTCCATTTGCCACTTGCCGCCACTCGACACATTCGAAATCTGCCACAATACGTGGCACTGCAGTGGGACGTGACCGGGAATCGCAGCTTGGAATCGGAATAGAAATTTCACTCGAATCGCTTGCAGAATCAAGGCCTAGTTTTGTCAACAGCTAAAAAACAATTTAGAAGAAAGCTTAAAACTGACTAACTTGCTGAACTTGTGCTCAAAAATAGCGCAAGTCTTTTAAGAAGATTTACAATTTTTAATCAGGGGTTTTTTCTTCAAAAAAATAGGCTTTATAACGCATAACTTAGCTTCATTAGTTGCTATAGTTGCTTCTAATGCACTCGCAAAGTCGTTTAATGGCAGATCTATTAAGCTTTGTCTTGTGTGCTGTCAAATTCCATTTAAACGCATGCTAAATATTTGTTTGCTACTCTCGAGTTTTCTAGAATCGTTTGCTTAAATTTCTCGCCATATTTTTCTTTTTGTTATTGAAATATAATTACAACTCAATTATGTTTAGAGTTGCCACATATGCGTGTTACTAATTGACAACGCTAAGCGATATGCGTTGATATATTTAAAAAGAATCGCATGCGATAATTGTGACTAAATTCTCCCATGCGATAATTGTGACTGAATTCTCGCATGCGATAATTGTGAGTAAATTCTCGCATGCGCTAATTGTGACTAAATTCTCGCATGCGATAATTGTGAGTAAATTCTCGCATGCGATTTCTTAAATATAAATTAGCTGCTGCACATTTAACTACACGAATTTTCTGTCGCCAACTTTATAAATGGTTTATAGTTGAGTAGTGCCAAAGCAAGCCAACAAATAGCAGCCTCTTTTGTGATAATTAACTGGAATAAATGCAGCATGCTAAATGCTCAAATATATCCACACAGCTGAAACTTGTTTACTGTGCCACACTGACAACTATTTGCACCACTCGTCTGCCCAGCTTAAGTCTAGAAGTAGTCTAATGGGCCACACTGACCACTCGCCACCCCCAGTGCTTGCAACTAACCTGAATGCGATCCTCGGCGAGTCCCGTCTTCATCGAGAGCAGCTCGCGTGCACTCACATCGGGGTAGTGGGCCTCCTTGAAGGCCTTCTCGAGCTCCTCCAGCTGGCTGCTGGTGAATATGGTGCGTCCATGTCGCCGCTTGTTCTTCTTCTTGCCCCCCGGCCCAGACCCGGGCGGACCAACAAGCACATCGCCCCCATGGGCGCCCAGCAGCCCATTGGGATTCCCGGCAGCCCCGGCGCTGGCCGCGGCACTCAGGAAGGCCGCCTCATGGCCGTGATGCACATGCCCGTGAACGTGGGCGTGTGCGTGGGCGTGGTGAGCGGCATGCGCGTGATGGGCGTGATGCACGGCCGCCGCGGCGGCGGCGTGATGATGAGCGGCAGCCGCAGCGGCCGCGGCATGTTGATGGGCGGCCAGTGCGGCATGATGATGGGCTGACGGCTGAGCGTTCTGTTGTTGCTGCTGCTGTTGCTGCTGTTGTTGCTGCTGCTGCTGCTGCTGCTGTTGGGCGTGAGCCAGCGCCGAGGATGAGGGCGAGCAGCGACTGCTGGTGGAGCCAGCGGCTGAAGCGGCAGCGGCTCCAGAGCCATTGCTGCTGCTGCTGCCGCCGCCGCTGCTGCTGCTGCTGCTGCTGGCGGCGGTGGCGCCGCTGGCGTTGCCCGCTTGGCCATTGCTGGCGCCAGTTGTGGGTGAGCCGAGGTGTGCGGCATTGCTGGTGGCATCCACAGCGCCGGCGGCGGAGGCGGCAGAGGCGCTCGATGTCTTCGTCGGCGATTGCTCGTCGCCGCTGGCATTGGCCAAACTGCTGGCGTACTCCTGACCACGTGCGGCGGCTTGTTCTGCAAATAGTTGGAGAGAGAGAGAGAGAGAGAGAGAGATGAATGGATGTGGCACGTTAGTTTTATATTTTTATTTGTGCACATTCCTCGACGCTTGCTCGACACATGTTTCGAGCACAATGCAAACCCAATTCGCAAGCCCGTTTGCCTTAAATGCCAGCCTGTCAGGACACAACAACTCGACACGACATACGACACGAATCATCGCAGGAAAGAAGAACGTGAGGCAAAAGAAACCTGTGTTTTCGCCCCTTCTCCGCTCAATTTGCTCTGGGTGATTTTTCGCAGACGATAAGACGACGATGACGACGATGACGACGATGACGACGGCAGCTGAAACATTTTTCCATGCTCGCTTGCCGCTCGTTGAACAAACGCGCAGATTTTTGACAACTTGCCAGGATTTATTCAAATGTCAGGCGAAGGGTTAAGTCCTGCGACTGCTGCGTCCTCGCTCTCGCTCTCCAGCTCTCTTCCCAGAAAATTGCCACAAAATATTTTCTTTAGCCTTTAGTTTTGTTTGCTTGGCTTTTCTTCGCTCGCTCGCTCGCTCGCTCAATCGACCTCAGCTCAAGCTGAACCTGAGACCTCTCAGCCAGCGCCGAGTTGCATGTGTTGTGGTGTCTAGCAAATCAGCAAGATGGTTTCAATTGTGTGTGTTTCGTGTGCGCTTTGTTTTGACAATTAGGGTGTTAGGGTGTTAAGTGGTTTAGCCCTTTTTTTTTTTCTCCAGCTCTCCTCGAGTTCTTTTTTTTTGGGGGTTTTCGGGTCTTTGGTCTCAAATTAAACGGAAATCGGCTTAGGCGTGTCGCAAGGGGCGTTCTATTGTGTGCAACAACAATGCTGGTCTCACTTTTCACCATCAGCGAAATTAGTTTCCGGCACAACACACACACACACTCGCACAACTGACTGCGATTTGGGTTTTAGCATGAAATTAGAGTTAGGTTTGCAATGTAGCTAAAAGGTAAAGCCATCAGTGTCAGTATTATAGCTATTAAAGTGACTTGATTGCGCTATTCAAGTGTCTGGCATGAATCATTTGAATTGCAATTCCCATTATGACTGAATGCGCGACAGCTTAAACTAGCCAGCACACGGCGAAGAGGGCGAGCCTTCTGGTAGAGCGGGTGGTACCAGCTGATAAAACGCGCAATTTCAACTTATTAATAACTAAACGAAATCTGCGGCAGTTGTAGGTGGTAACATTATATTTTGCTCACTGCTCGCTGTGCTTTAAAAATAGTCCAACTGATCGCTGACTCAGCGCTGAACTGCACCAAACAAAGTGTTGGCCAAATCAGCGGCCAGCGGCCAGTGATAGGCTCAACAGTGCCGCAAACACTTGTTGCTCACCGCCATGTGGAAATAAAACAGCAGAAAATCGAGCAAAAAGTCGAATAAAGCAGCAGTCAACAGGGCCTCGGGGTCCAAGTCACGATGTGAGAGCGGTGTTCACATGTCTCGCTGTTGTTGTTGTTGTTGTTGTTGTTGTCGTTGTTGCTCTTGTCATGTGGCTGTGATTGTTTTTATTGCCTGGCTACTTTGGCGGCATAATTAGACACACATCAATTAACAATTAGCCAGGGGAGAAGTGGCAGCCACAGCAGCAACAACAGCAGCAGCGGCGGCGACAGCGACAGCGACAGCGACAGCTGTCCAATGTCCAGTTTGCTGCCCCCGTCGCACACTTATAAATAGCAATAATAATGCCCGCCCACTTGAGTGTGGAGTGGACAAGCGGGGAGCACTGGACAGTGGAAGGGGGGCAAGGGGGCGAAGGAGGCGCTGTGCGAGGTCGGTTAGCCACTTTGGTCAGCTATCGATGTCGATGCTCGTTGCTCGTTGCTCGGTGCGCGCTGCTCGCTGTGGCTGCTGTTGGGCATAGCTCCCTCACTCTCACCTCTCTCCTCCCCTCTCTGCCTCTCTTTCCCTCTCCCTCTCCCCCTCTCCCTCTCCTTCTCTCTCTCTTTCTCTAGCTCTAGCTGCGATCTGGTCCGACGGGCAGCGTTCGCCGCTCGCCTTTCGGGCTACTAATTTAATTTGTTGGGCAAATGAACAGACTGACAGAGAGACAGTTGGACAGACAGTCAGCCAGGGAGTTGAACAGCCAGAGAGACAGACAGACAGTCAGACAGACAGACAGAGAGACGGCTGGTCAGTGAATCGGCGCCATGAGTTTGCTTGATTTCGTGTCATGCGATATTTTGCGGCTTTCGCTTCCGTCCTTCTCACCCACTCAGCTGCTCATTTCCCTTTTTTTTTCGCTACTCGCTCGCCTTTCATTAGGGGGTTTTCCTCTGGCGCTCGCTCGCATTCATTTCGTTTCATTTTCCGCCTAAATTAATTTGATATTGACCGTCCAGCCCCCGACGACAACTGTAATCTATACGCTGGCCACGTCCATCGTCCATCGTCCATCGTCCAGCAGCCAGGCAGGCAGCTTAACAGCAAGCTTCTGACCATTTCTGGCCACTTGAATGCGCCCATTGTGCGTCTATTAATTGTTCAATTAAGCAATTTCGCCCAGCAAACACAAAAGCCAGTCTTTGTGTGTTTCGCTCGCCCAGCGTCGATATCTATTTGCCAGTTAATGCATTTTGACCCCTCTTCGAGTCGGGTCGAGGGAAATTCAAGCATTTTGCAGCCAATTAGAAGCGCATTTTATGTTGCGCTATCGATGGCTAAAGTGTGCTAATATTTAAGGTGTGGCAATTAGCGAAATAATTTAAGAGTTTAAACAGCAATTCAATAGTTTACAAGTTCAACTAACGCTGTGTAAATGCATATAACTTGGAGCTCTGTGAAATGCCATTTATCGCTTACTATCGATAACAAGTTTTTGCTTTGTTCGTTAAAGTGTGTAATAAAGATGTATTTAAGAGCTTACAGAGGAGCTCAATAGCTTACAAGTTCTGCTATCACATGAGACAATTTATACTCTGTGCAATGTTAACTATCGCTTACTATCGAAAAGAAGCTTTTGCTTTATTAGTTGATGTGTGTAATTGAGATGTATTTAAGAGTTTAAAGAGCAACTCAATAACTTACAAGTTCTGCTATCGCATTCTATAAGTCAATTCAAACTCTGTGCAATGTTAACTATCGCTTACTATCGATAACAGGCATTTGCTTTGTTAAGCCCTAAAATCTGCTAATAATTAAAGTGTATCAAAGAGTTTAAAGTGCACATCTATAGCTTACAAGTTTTGCCATCGCAGTGAATTTGAATTGTGTGTTGTGTCACTTATCGTTGACTATCGATAACACACAAGTCTTTGCCTCGAATTACAGCAGTTAAATTGGTCTGATTGCCGCACTGACGCTGAGCTCTTCTCCATTACATTTGCGAGTCAGCAGAGTCAACAAATTCACTTCCCCACTTGCCCCCCGCCCCGCCCCAACAAAGCGACACCGCGACATTGCCACAAAGCTGTGCCTAGTTGCGACTCGTTTAGAGCTAGCGAGTTAGAGACGACGACGGCGACGACGACGACGACGAAATGTAAAATTACCAATAAACTCAAATTGAAATTGCCAGACATATTAATAAAAGCCAAGGGAAGCTGCCACATTGCTGCTTGCAGCCAAGGGATGTGGCAAGGTGGCGTTGCGTAGACAACACGATTTAGCGAATGGGTCGCATGGGTGCCACCAGCAACAACAACGTAACTAGAGCAACAGCAGCAGAAGCAGCAGCAGCAAAAAATATGTAAAAGACGCCATAAAAAACAGACGCATTTCAGCGTTTCTCTGAGCAATTCTCTCTGTCTCGCTGTCGCTGCTGCTGTGTCTATCTATCGCCTTCCCTCTCGGCGATATTTTTGCTTTTAATTTTATTTCCTTCTGCATACCTCAAGCGTGCAACAAGAGAGAGAGAGAAAGGCGGGGAAAAGACGAGGAAAGGCAAATTTCTGTTGACAGGAAATACACTCGAAATTGGCAATTTTGCATTTACGTTAATAATACTCAAGCGTATTTACTACTTACACTTTTACACACGGCACACACAGAAGACAGCAGACAACAGAGCGGCGGCAGAGGGGGACAAAGGGGGGGGGGGGGGCGAATGTGGGCGTTGCCACCGTCTCCAACCATCATCCAACCGTCTGTTCGTCTGTCTCACCGTCTGTCTAGGCGGCAAAAATGGGGCCACAGCGACTACGCAGCACGAAAAACTTGTCGAGACGGCAACAGCAGCAGCAGCAGCAGCAGCAGCAGCCGCTGTGTGGCACGTTGGATAGAGCTGGGGCAGAGCCGAGCATATCTGAGCCAATATGACGCGCAATTATTTGTAATGGAGACGTAAATAAGTTGAACGAAGAAGTAAAGTGGCAAAAAAAAAACAGGGAAAAATGGGGGAAAATGGCAAATGGCTTTCGGGGGTTGGCAACGCGTGTGGCACGGGGCAACGTGGCACCAAGGTTGCCGCTGCTGGGTGGTTAAGTTGTTAGTTTGTTACACAATCCCAAAAGCTGCCTTTTTTGTCTTGTTGTTTGGGGGTTGATTTGCCGCGCACTCATTGCCTGTAATGCTGCCTTTTTTGGGTGCCGCGGTGGTTGCTTTTGAGCGTTGTGGGGGGTAGTGGGTGGAGAGGGAGGGGAAGTTGCGCCAGGCTGGGGGTAGACAATATTTCGGGCTGTCCCCCCCGCTGCTGTTAGCTCGTTAACTCGATTTGTTGCCTGTCCGCCGTCGACGGCAGGCGGCAAAAACGCTTTTGGGCTCTTGGCAATCCCGTTGTTTTTCCAAGATGGCGTCGCTGCCGCAGTCGCTGCAGGTGCGAGCGAGAGAGCTAAATGAAATTTTCTGCTTTTTTGGCAACTTTTTTGTGGCCGAGGGGGGGGGGGGGGAAGCGCGCTGTTTAGATGATACTAGCAAAAGTTACACTTGGCCGTCAGATGAATGGCCAGCCGAAAAGTTGCGCTCAAGTAGGGTCCAGAGTTGTCATATTACACTTATTAGATCATGCTGCGGGATTATCCGCAATTTGTGCCAAGTTGTTTGCGCTTTCAGCTGCGTCCAGGGTTGTCATTGATGAGTTTCACTGACTGCCTAAGATGCTGTGTACAAGCATAGCAAATACTTTGATGTTAAGCACATTTTTTTGATATCAACTAGTTTAACAAGTGCTTCAAGTGCAGCCAGGGTTGCCAACTGCAACAAATTGTGCACTAATTAGCTGAGTTTAACTGCCTGTAGACAAGTCGAGATATACCTTGATATTAAGCTAAAATACGGCTAGTTTTTCTAGTGTTTAAAGCTGTAAAAACGTTCGCCAGCCTCGCTAGGGTTGTCAGCTTTATAGTATTGCAATAGCTGCAGCTTTATACTATTGCATAGTTAGCAAATTGTGCATTAATTAAAGCGTTAAAATGCTGTATATTAGTCTAGCAAATACTTTGATAGTAAGCTAATATTTTGATGTCAGCTAGTTTCGCAAGTGTTACAAGCTTTGCTAGGGTTGCCACCTTCATAGATATGCAGTGTATTATTAGCCACAAGATGTGTTTCACTGCCTGCTCAAAGCTGCACATATTTCTAGCAAATACTTTGCTATTAAGCTAATATTTTGATGTTCGCTGGTGTTTTTAGACTCGCCAGCCCAGCTAGGGTTGCCACCTTCACAGACTTGTAACAGCTTGCAGCATAAGAGAGCTTTGCCTGTCGCCAGTTGCTGCAACAGCCCCAGTAACAACAACAAACAGGTCGGTTTTGTTGTTCAAATGTGGGGCTGAGTTGTTGGGGGGAATTTCTGTTTGTGTGTGTGTGTGATTGTGTGTGTTTGTGTGTTACAAACCCGCGAGCTACGCTTTTCCCGGGGTTTTGTGTTACGCTTATTTTCCAATTTCACTTTTTGCCATTGTCGTTGTTATTGTTGGCATTATTGTTGCCGTTGTTCGCCTCGTTGCCGTCGTCGTCGTCGTCGTCGTTGTTGTTGTTGTTGTTTGTGTTGCTGCTGCTGCTGGCAGCACAAAGATTTTTTCTTGCCATTGATTTTCTGCTGTGCTTAAATTTGCTTACAGCAACCATTCATCGTTGCTGCCTCCCCCGCTGCTCCCCATTCTTGACCAAACTTGCCGCATTGTTGTTGTTGCTGTTGTTGTTTGCTGTTGTTGGTTTTTTTTTTTTATTGTATTTCATGCTTTTCGTTTTGCTCGCATTTCTTCAACCATTTTGCGTTCGTTTCCATCCCTCCCCCCACTCCGCCCGCATTGTGAGCAGTGAAGCTTAAATGAAATAATTGGGTAGTTAGTGAGTTAACCCTCTTCGCTCTTGGCCGCCTTTGTCGCCAGCGTCTTTTGCTTCTTTTGCGCCTTTTGCGCCTTTATCGCCGCTTGGCTTTGCATTCTTCGGCCATTCAATTATTTATATGCTCCTGCACTTGAGGTTGAAGTCTCTCGCTCTCCGTCTGCCTCATGGACGACAGGTGCCTTTGGGGGGTGGGGGGTGGTGGGGCAGCAGCAGCCTCCAAAACAATTTTCTCATTTTCCAATTTTCGCATGTTTTTTTCTGCATTTTTTCTTAAATATAATTAGACTTTAGTTTGCATTCAATTGATTGGGGGGCTTCGCTTGTTGTTGTTCGCTTGGTTGACCAAATTGCTAATCGATAAGTTTTCGATAGCTGTTGCAGGTTCGTTTTCATGGCTAATATGGCGAGAGCGCTTAATAATGTGCTGCATAAATCAATAAATTAAACATTTCCTTATGAAACTAGTTTATTTAAACGCTGTTATCGATATTTGATGTTATCGATAACATTTAACTAAGCAATTAGCTTTAGTTTTCCGCATCATTTCAATTTATTTTGATGTTCTTGAGCATATTTCAGCCTAAAACTCACAGCATTCCATTTTATTTGCTGTTATTTTGTGTTATTTGCTCTCCTAATCAATGTTATCGATTGCAGTTAACTTCTTAACTTAACTGAGCAATTAGCTTTAGTTTCCTTTAAATTTCGCATCATTTCAATTTAATTTGATGTTCTTAAGCATATTTCAGCCTAAAACTCACAGCATTCCATTTTATTTGCTGTTATTTTGTGTTATTTGCTCTCCTAATCAATGTTATCGATTGCAGTTAACTTCTTCTGCTTCTTCTTGGTGTTTGCCGCTTGCTGCATCATTAATGCTGAGTGCTCGACGATAACACATTCGTTCTCATTTATCTGCCGCTTCAACTGTTCACTTCTCGCTTCCATCTACTTGCTATGCGACGCCTTGTGTCCATTTGCACTTACTTATCGATAATATACACCTCGTGTCTTTGCATCTTCCGCTTCCACTTCCACTTCCACTTCCACGTCCACTTTGTGCGAGTTTCGTGTGCAACTTAACATTCAGTGTGGCCAACGTTGTCCGCAACGAATCACAAACCAGGCCAAATTGTCTGTATTTCGCTTGTGTAAAATTCATTTGGCTATAAAACTGCTTGCCAAACTCGCCACCCCCCCCACCCCTGGCGCCATTCAAATGGGCAACTAACTTGCAACAAGGCAACAACCCTTTTGTGGTCTGTCCATTTGCGGGGCGCAACGTTTTACAACACTGCAAATGGTGCACGGAAATAGCGGTAAATATAAAAATACACACAAACGTGGAGGGCGTTTAATGTGCCTCTGTGTGTGTGTGTGTGTGTGTGTGTGTGTGTGTGTCTGTGTGTGTGTGTGTGTGTTTGTTCAAATATTTATTAACCCATCAACACATGCGGAAGTTTTTCGGCCGTTTCGTTACACATAACATTCAGACCCAGGACTCGACGACTCCAGGACTCGACTCCAGGACTCACACCCAACTCTCACACACACACACACACACACACAGCTCGCTGTGTGCGTGTTTTTTGGTGGTAACAAATTCGTGTAGCGTTGCAAATTGCTGTCAACAGGGAAATTAATAAAAAGTCAAACGCTCTTTTAAAGGCTTCATTCAGCCACCAGCGCAGGGCACTTGGCTTTGGCTTTGGCTTCGGCTTTGGCTGTCCTTGCTGCGTACTGGGCTTAAGATCGGGCAAAAATAAATTGCGCTTGGCAAATAAAATAAAGTTTCAGCTGGCAAACACACAACGCACACAAACAGAGAATGTTGGGCGTGCCGCTGTGCGTTGCCCTAAAATAGATTAACACGTTTAATATTCAATTTGTGCACGCAACGCGCTGTAAAAATGCCACAAACACATTCACACACACTCGCATTCGCTTGAGGTCCCTTGAGTTGCCCGGGGGAGCTACTCGAGCACTTTTCCCTGCCCCTTCCCTCTCTTCTACTCTCTCTCTCTCTCTAGTTCCCTTTTCATTAGATTAACGGCATTTTAAGTGCCAAATTTGTCGGGGTAATTGCAAAAAACTTTGCGGTGGCCAAACGCAAAAGTTCGCAGTCGCAATGTGAACGCATTCAAATTCATTTGTGGCATGCTGCAAGTGCTCTCCACATTTGCCAACAGCAGATAACTAGCTGCTTGCTTAGAAACTTTACTCGATCTCAAAGGACGAATGTATTTCATATATTTGCAGCATACATCTGCAACATTTTGTTGCATCAACTGATTGAAATATCGTGCAAAAATCTTTGCGTTATGCCTACTTTAGCTATTGCATTAAAAGCCAAATTGAAACATATTTGAATTTTAGATTCAACGAAATTCTGAAATTGTTTTAAGTTCTTTTTAGATCTCTTAAAATGTTATGCTAATTTTTATTGCATATTTCGCTTGAATTTTGCTAATTTTTGTAGCTTATTTCGTTTGAATTTTACTTATTTTAATAGCTGATTTTGCTTGCTTTTTGCTGCTCAGTTCATCAGACAACAATTTTGAACTTTTCGCCTGAAAAAATGTCTGTAAATGTGTCTAAAATTTGCTCATTATTTGGCCTGTAAATCTGTCTAACATTTGCTCATTATATGGCCTCTAAAACTGTCTAAAATTTACTCATTATTTGGCCTCTAAAACTGTCTAACATTTGCACATTATTTGGCCTGTAAAACTGTCTAACATTTGCTTATTCTTTGGCCAATTAATTGAGCTAGAATTTAGCAGTTAACAATTGCGGCTTTTGCTTGAAAATTGCGCCTTTTACTCTTGCCTTTCCGACTGCTGTTGTTGACGTTTGTTCTACGCACTTTGCAGTTTTTCTCTTTGCCCGCTGCACATTCAAGTGGCGCCGCAATTTGGCCAAACTGCAGTCGACAGTCGACTTTAACAGTTGGCTCTTGGCTCTTGGCAATCGCAGCGTCAGTTAGAGTCGTATTTATGTGTATATCTTGTGTTTGTATTCGCATTTAGGCACTTTCCCAACACAAAAATATATACAAAAAAAAAAAAAAAACGGGCACTTGGGCAGCTTGTTTGCAGCGAGGCTTTTAAATGCAAATCATGCAGAAATTGTTGAGGCTTTCAGCGTCTCAGGGACTGCAGCATTTCTATTGCTGCTTTTCGTTTCTTTGTGGCGTCCGTAGATCGGAGAACAAAGCCACTTAAAGGTCGCACTGATGCGCTGACTAGCCTTGTAGCAATTGCCCACGACTCAAAGGGGTTTTCGAGTGTAAGAGAGAGAGAGAGAGAGAGCGAGAGGGAGAGAGAGATGGCGTGAGAGTAATGGAGGAATACAAGAAAAAGACGCTCAACTCGCAGCGAGTTGTTTACACGCAACGCTCGAGTGCTTCCTAGAAAATGACGACGACGAATCTGCAGTTGGCTGCAGTCTGAAGTGGCTCTGGCCTTTGGCTGATCATGCAGCAGCGCTGGGCTGTGGAGGGGCAGCCAGGTTGCAGGTGGCAAGGCTGGCAGGGGGCAAGATTCAGGCAATTGTGGGTAAAAGTCGTCGACGCTCGAGTCGCGTCGCGTCGCGTCGAGTTTGAGTCGCAGCTCCTTTCGACGCTTGCCACTTGTTGTCATCAATTTGTTTTTGGCTCTCTCTCTCTCTCTCTCTCTCTCTCTGCGATTCCAATTTGAAAATTCAGTCTATTCCTGCTGCTGCTGCTGCTGCTGTTTATGCAGCAGTTGAGGTCGTGCCACTTTTGGTTGCAGTTCGCTGGAAATGCATTTTTCGGGAAATTATGTTTTACGCTTATTTTTGTTTACGTTTCGCTTGTTTGCTTTGCCTTTTCCACTGTAAACTGAACTTGTACTTTTCAAATTAAAAAAAAAAAAAAAGAAACGAAATTATTATCAAAATAATTGCTGACCGCCACAACAACAAACTGCAGCACTTGCCCCTGCCCCTTGCCACTGTTCCTTGCCTCTTGCCCCCCTCCGTCCACCATTGAACGCATATTTTTTCCCTCAATTTTCGTCTCGTTTACGTTTCGTTTTCTCGTCGACTCATTGTCACATAATTAACACTTGATATAGCAATTTGCTTCAATTTTCCTGCAATTTACCACCAAAAATGCTGTTGTTGTTGCTGCTGCTGCTCTCAGTTTTCCACACAAATGTGCGAAAAACTATCGAATTACCGATCGTCCGATCTGGCAGGAAATGCGCAGAGTTTCGGAAGTGCACAAGAAAGAATCTTGAATCTCCTTCTCGCCGCCTTCTTATTTATTTTCATTTCGTTTTTTACGATGTTTATCTTTGTGGTTTTTTTTTTTGTAATTGTGGCAAAAATTGGTGCGATTGATTTACAAGCGATTTCGTTTGCCACACGTGGCAGATGCAGGCGAAATTGTTTGTGTGGAGATGCAGCCCGAGATTAGTGAAATGCCAGCTGAAGCAGCGCATAATTGATGGATAATAGAATAATGGCATTACAGAGATTCTCGAAGAATTTAAGATTGTCAACAATCAGCAGAGCTGAAGGACGACAGTGTTTTTAAAAGGAAAAAGGGTTAATAAAAGGTCTATTGAGGTGGAATTACGAAGAAATACAAATTGGCTTAGCAGAGATTTATTTCCAAAAGATTGTAAAATGTACTTAAAGATTTGTAAAGACGACAAAATAAACTGATTTGTATGGGCATTAATTCGATGTTAATAAATTGTAGACTTAGCGAATTTGTGGTGAATGTCGTTAGTCTTTGGATAGTCAGCAAATGACAGAAGTTAATTAGGTGACAGCTCATAGCGCAAGTTGCTTTGTTTAGTCGGCTCAACTAGGCCTAGTTAGCTTAGCCATAGATGACAAATAGCCACTCATCATCAGCCGCGCTTGTCAGCCCAATTGTGGCCGCAATTAGAGTGCAATTATTTGCCATTAAGACAAAATCCCACTTACGACTTCAGTCCATGACTAAGGCCGAAAGAAAAACATTGAAAAACCAGAAAAAAAAAAGAACTAAATCAACACAAGAGTGCTGAGCGAGCTATCGAGCGTCAGCTGCCTCTTTGGCCACTCTGGGCCTTGGTCTTGGCCACGAATGTGTGAACAGAAAACACACACACACACACACAAACAAACCACAAGAAAAGTGGGCAACAATGGGCCAGCTGACAGTGATCTGAGGTGAAGAGAGCTCAAGACCCAGAGAAAAGCAGCAAGGTAAAAAAAAAAGGGAACTGAAACCCAAACACAAAAGGACAACAGGACAACGAGAGGACAAACAGGACACACACATTGAGCCAGAGAGAGAGAGAGAGAGAGAGAGAGAGAGTTAAAGAGGTTGCACTTGCATGACTTTCAAGTAAATATTTATTAAAAAGAAATATCAGCAGCACGATAAACAGCAGCGAGGCTGTAAGCTGAAAAGTATGCTATGGACTAGGACTAAGTGACTCTGACGAGGACGCTGACTAGGACACCGACTAGGACTAGGAGTGTGGCTCGATTGCCGCTGGCTGCGTCCTGGCGCACAATGCTCAATGGCCACTCAAATTAAGGATAACAACGTGGCACCCACCAACGCAGCCAAAGTAGCAATTTTGCCGCAAAAGGATATGCTCCTGGCTCCTACTCCTACTACTCCTGCTGCTATTGCCGGCTGCCGTTGCTGCGGTTAACCACTCGAGTCGATGTATTTTGTACACAACTAGCGAGGACGAGGACGATGAGGACGATGAGGACGATGAGCACAACGATGACTGTGCGTCGTCTCTTGGCCATTGTGGCTGGCTATAGAAAAGGACAAGACGTTGCCTTTTTTACTGCTCAACTTGGGCCCCGGGGCCAGCAACAACAACAGCGACAACGACGACAACAATGAGCAAAGTCTGTTGTGCAAACACAAAATGTGGCCCTAGAGCAAATAGTAGAAGAAACAGAAGCCAACACAGAGAGAGAGAAAAATAAAATAGAGGCAACAGCAGAAGACTAACGCAAAGGTCAACAGTGAAAGCTGCAAAAACACTAACAACAACAACAACAACAACAACTCGAACTCAAACTGTTGTTAAGTGTGAAAATTTAACAAATTAAGTGCGTGTTGTAGGCTGCAGCTAAGCGCAAACAAACAGCAGACAGAGACGGACATATCGCAGCTAGAGAGAGAGAGAGAGAAAGAGAGAGAGAGGGAGAGCTGCGGAGAGGGAAGGAAAGGCGCTGCGGTCAATGGGAATTCGAATGTGTGGGCGTGTCTCGCAAAGCAAATAAACTAAACAAATTATATGGGCCACATTCCCACAAGGACCTCGAAACTTTTCTCTCAACTATATGTAGTTTACTATCAATTCAATTTCTCTTCTGCTTCACACTTTAAATACACAATTTATGCAGCCTAAAGTACATAAATTAAATAAAATAACTCTTTATTTTTACTAGGTTATACAACTGTCGATATTATACTGTGTTTTGTCATACTTCCCAAGAAATTCGAATTATAATTATTCATATAGAGGTTTTTTTTATAATTATTATTACAAATTGCTCTTTCTAACAGTTTGCCTGATTTATTGTAATGCTGACTAAAATTCCACGGAATTCTATCATGCTGCAAAACGCCAATTAGTGTTATTAGCATTGATAAGCCCTTGGTTTGAATGATTACACTTGAGAATTGAGAATTGGCTGGAACTCTCAAGAGAGAATTATACATTTTTTTGATTTACCAATTCCTGGTAACTACAAATGCAATTGTATTTAATTTGTTTGTTTGCAATATCTGAAATTTAATTGCATTAGCATTATAAATTATTGGATTCCGCAAAAGTAACATTGTATTGAATATTTTTAAATAATATTATATTTTTTTAACTGAGCAATAGTTGAACTAATTCTTTTTTTTATTTACTTATTTATTTCAGCTGCTTACAACAAATTCAAATTCACCTTTGGCATACTAAGTAAGTCTTCTATAATATATCATTTCTTTTCTACAACTTTGCAATTCTAACGACCCCAATTAAAATAGATGATCGCTAAAAATTCAATTTTCTAAAATTATATATCAACTATATGATAGTTGATCTCATATTGCAATTTGCATAAAGTGTAGAGTTAACTGAAAATCGCTTCGGGTCTCTGGGGAGTTGCACTTGAAACCCGAGAAACGCGCTGCAAAGGTGTCAAAGGCAGGCAACGAAGGACGGAAGTTAGTTGGCTGATAAGCGCTTTCAAGTGTGTGCACTGTGTGTGTGTGTGAGTGTGTGTGTAAGCATCGGAAGTGTGAATCGGAATCTTATTGGAATGTAATTGCATCAGCTCATAAGCTTGGACAATTATGCGCTAAATTAGCGCTTCACACACACACACACACACACATTGAGAGACACGCACATAGACGACGAGAGCGAAGGCCTAAAGTGTGTGTGAGATTTCACACTTCTTGTGTGTGCGTGTGTGTTTGTGTGTGTTGTGTTATTAATAAGCTTCGTTGTGCGCATTTGCGCCCTTCGCCCGTTTGTCGTCTGTCGTTTTATTGTTTTAATTTTGCTGCCCAGCGAGGCGAAAACAAAGCGTAGCCGCCTGCGTTCCCCTTTCACACCCCGCTCAGCCCGCCCCTAACCCTTTGGCTTATTAGTTGAGCTGCGCCTTCGTTCAGTTTGCCAGTTGGCTGCTTTCGTTGTATTTGCATTCTATGCGCCTCTCTTCGCTCTTCGCTCTTCGCTCTCACTCCAACTCAGTGGCGACCACAAAGACAAAGCTTTTGTGTGTGTGTGCGCTTTGTGCTTTGTGCTTAATTAGCTTTTTCTTCTGCACTCTTCGATGCTCTTGCACTCACCTGCAAACTGGGCGCCGAAATGCTGCTGAAAGTGACCGCGAAACTCGTGCGGCGTCGTGAAGCCGGGCGGCAGGAAGCCCCTCAGATAGGCGGCCGCTGCCAGCGTTGTCATGTGATGGTGATGGGCGGCCGCAGCGTTGGCGGGATCAGCGGCGGCTGCGTAGCCGGCGGCCGCATAGAAATTGGCCGGATTGAATACGGGCAGTTGACAGTGGGCCGCAGCGGCGGCGGCGGCGGCTGCGGCTGCCGATAGTCGTGTCACATCTGGCGATATCGAGCGTGAGTCACGATGCTCCAATGCTGATTGTTGTTGCTGCTGCTGCTGCTGTTGCTGTTGCTGCTGTTGTTGCTGGGCGCTGCTTACCGCCGATTGTTGCGGTGTGTTGGCGTTGCGTGGTGGGGGCGTGGCAGCGGGCGATAGTGGCGCCTCTGTGGCACTGGGCGTGGCAGCTGAGGCGGCCTGCGATGATTGTTGCTGCTGCTGCTGCTGTTGTTGTTGCTGCTGTTGTTGTTGTTGGTAGCCGAGACCGAGAATCTCCTGGATGGCAAAAGGTGTTCGCATTTTGGTTGCCTGCATTTTGCCGTCGGCGTTGCTTCTGACCAAATTGTTCGCTTACAGTTTTCCCGACAAAAAAAATGTTCGATAACGATACTATCGATGCTATTGCACTTGTTCCTAGCTAGCACAGTTTTATTTTCATAGCTCACACGTGAGGAGGACAGAGGCCAAAAAATAAGCACAACAACCACAAAAAAAATCAACAAAAACACGTACGCGATACGATACACGATGTAAAGCAGTCGATGCAGAAGAAGATGCGCGATGCTTTTGCTAATCCGTTGCGTTTTGAACTTTAACTGTTTTTATTTTATTTTATTTTTTCTTTCTCGGAGGCACACAACACACAACACAAGACAAGACGACAAAACACAACACTAATGCAGATGGAGAGACAAAGAGAGAGAGATAACTTTACGTGTGTGTGTGTCTGTGTGTTTGTGCGTGTGTGTGTGTTTCGGGTATATAACGTTATTTTTTTGCGACTTTATTTGCTTGCGTGCGTGCGTTTGTGTGTGTGTGTGGGTGCTGACCGCTTGCGTTCGGCGTGGACAACGTACGAAAACGAACTGAAACCAAAGCGCGCGCTGCACGCGAGCAAAAGCGTCACGTCAACGTCGCCGTCGCTGCCGGCGCCAGCTGCGATGCCAACGCCAACGTCAACGTCAACGCTAACGCTAACGCCAACGCACGTTTCACCACTTTTTGCTTTTAATATTTTATTTTTTTTTTAGCTAGCCTTGTCTTTGCTTTGCCGTTTGCCGTTTGCCGTTGGCCGTTGCCGTTTCTCGTTTTGCCGTCGCTGTCGCCGTAGCTTCAACTGCCTTCGCTCGCCAACTGTCGACTGAGGCTGTGTCGCTGTCGGCTGAGGCGACTGCCGCTGCCGCTGCTGCTGCGGCTGCTGCTGCCGCTGCCGTTTTCGTGTTCGCTACGCCATCTTTGGCGTGCCAGCGAGACGACAGCTGTGTGCACTCGCATGCTATTTCAGTCACGCACACGCTGCGCTTATGCGCGCCTTCCAATTGCAGGGGCAATGCCGTCCACTCGCCGCATGCTATCTCGCCTGCACTTACGACTTGCGCATGCTGCTGTTCCACTCTCCACTGGAAGCGCACACGTACAGGGAGCACACACATTGTGTACGTGTGAGCTGCTGGCTGTGTGTGTGTGTGTGTGTTAATTATTGCGACGTTCGCTGGACGCGCAGCGGCCTCAGTTTCAGTTTGTTTTGCGCCGCCAATTTGGCGACAACGACAACGATTCTATGCCAGTGTGTGTGTGTGTGTGTGCGTGTGTCTGTGTGTGTGTGTGTGTGCTTGCGATTTACGTGATTTTGTTTGTTTTTTTTTTTTTATATATTTTTGTTGTTGTTTATAAGATGGCTTGACATGCAATACAGTCACTTGGCTGATAGCTGATTGCAGGCACTGTTTAATGAACATTTCCGCTTTTCATTTGTTTAAAGCACAAACAATGATTAACTCACTTTGTGTTTTGCTTCTCAATTCGATTCCGCGTGCAACGGGAGTGTGAAACAGGCGAAAGCCGATCGCATGATCAGCGCCTTCCTCAGCTGCCAGGCAAGCGACCAAAAGTTCTGCGCATTGAGTAATTTTTAAGACAACTTAAAATATATTTTAAAATGCAGCCTGAGCACTTTTAATGGCTTCAATTGGATACAAAATACTAATAACTTATTTTATACATTTTGGCAACTGAATAAGCAGCCTAATTATTTATTGCAGTTCAAATTTATGTACATAAAATTACATTTAGCTATAAAATAATTTTCAAATTCGGGTTCAGTGCTAAAATTATAAATTTTCAAATTTGCATTTAATGCTTGTTTTGGCCTTATATAAATTTTAAATGTATAAAATACTTCTCTATATAATGAACATTGTAAGCACAGAATCAAGCTTGATTTCTTGAAGCAGATTTCTTTAAAGATTTGTCAATATGCCAAAATATTAATAAAAAAAAAGAAAATAAAATTTTGCTTGTGTCTCAGACATTTGCACTTTATTACTTACTAACCTTTAGAAAATACAATTTAAAGACAGAATTAGATAAAATTTCTTGGACTATTGAACAGCATTAAATAAATAAGTAATGCAATAGACTTTTTCCATTTATAGCCTTTTAAAACGACTAAAACTTTGCCAGTTTAGAACTAAATGATGAATTTAGCAAATTATACAATTGATAAAATTGAAATACTTGCGTTTTCTTCGCTTCACTTTCGCTCAGTGCAGCTTGAAAACTGCTTTCGCCATTGCCGAAAAAGCGGCGTCATTCCAGTGCAGCTCGCAAGCATTCAAAAGCATTCCCGATTCCCGTCGCCTGCCTAACCTCGTGACCTCCCCTCCCCCCCCCCCACACACGCACTCACTCCCCCTGCCAATCACTCCACTTGCCCCTGCGCTGCTCCAAATTGCACGCATTGTTGTTCAAAGTTGGCCATGTTAATTAAGCGCTCACTCTCTTGCTGCCGCTCTCTTGTTCACTCTGTGTGTGTGCTATCGATTAGCTGCCGCTCCCGCTCACTCCCACAGCACGCCAGCTAGCTGCAGCTCCCTCTCTCCCTCTCCCTCGCTCCCACTCGCTTGCTCTCTTTGCACTCTTGCAGTGTTTGTGCATTAATTAGTCGCATTGCATAACAATTGCATAATCAATATGCCATTTCAATTAACTGCTTGGTTTGCAATTAGGCTGCCTTCCCCTCGCTCCTCTCGCATCCCCTCGCTGCCCCCACTCAGTCCCCACTCGCCCCTTTGGCGTTTTTGGAGCCCAAGCAGCGTGTAATTAGCACACTACGACACGTTTCCCACTCTCTCTCTCTCTCTCTCTCTCTCTCTCTGCTTTTGCAGTGCAGAGTGCAGCGAATGCAGTTTTGCAATCGCATTAATTGCATCGATCATACGCCACGTTGCATCGCTATTTTTTGTAATGCATTAATTTGTATTTTATTTATTTTGTATTTGCGGTCATTTTAATTACGTTTATTTCATGTTGTTTTTTTTTTCATCTTCTTGTTGATTTGTTGCGCAATATTTATTTATGCAGCTGCCAAAACCGCACTCCTCTCTCCCCTCCCCCTCATTCTCCCCACCTCATCATCTTTCTTCACCCTTTCTTTTTTGCTGGGAACAACTTTCATCTTGCGTTGCCATTAGATGTTGTTGCAGTTGCGCATCTATTTGTTGTTCTTCTCGCTGTCGAGTGGATTTGTGCATTAAGCATTTCAGCTCGAAGTAAATCTAATTGCAAGTACAGTAAACACCCGCTAAGTGCAGCGCGACTAAGAGAAGTTTTCGATTTGTTTGTCTGTACTCACTTGTTTTTTTATAATTTCCTGTTCATATTTCTTATGAATAGTAATGTAAAGTAATGAACTTATTTGGAACGACAATTCCATAAAAATATTATACACAAATGTATTTTACATTTTTTAATATTATTGTCCATTATTTTTTGTATAAACATTCAACAAATGTCGTGAGATTGAGCAACTTTTTATGTTGCTATTTTAGTTGCTTTTAGAAATATATTTTTAATTGCATTTTCATGCAATGAGTCATCATTAATTTTATTCTTTTTTTTAAGTACTTAGAATTTGTAGCTTTGGATGCGCCACCTAAATTATTTTATTTTGCTTCAGCGTTATATTTCTTACTTTATTTTTCAATTCTTTCTGTCTTACTTTCTATATTCCTTTAGTTTTATTTTGTTTAATGGCATTATTATTTACTTCTTTGATTTTCTTCGCTTCCTACCGTTTTTGTGTCTTCTCTAATTTAATTTCTTGGTTTATTTTAATGTCTCTTAAATCATATTTATTCTGTTTTCCTTCTGATTGTTTTTCTCGCATTGATTTATCGCCTTCGCATTCGCCACTTTAACTAGCTGCCTCTTTCTCTCGCTCTGGCATCGCTCTCCCCTCTCCCCCTCTTCCGTTGCGCGCCTTACCCCCGTCTGGAGAGTTCTGATCACGAATTTCAATTTCCGTTTGGCATGTCCTCAAGGACCTGTGCGGCGACTCGTATTATTTCATATTTATAATGTAATCTGCACTTCATCCTCAAAGAGACGTCGCATAAATCACAAATGCCACTTGCACACAGTCCCCTCTCCCCCCCCCTCTCTCTGTGTGTGTGACTATTTATAATACATATGCATGCAAATTTCAGAGGCAACAACAACAACAACAACAACAGCGCCCCACTTCATGGAGGACGCTGGTCTAAAAGCCTTTTTAGCATCGTTGTTCTTCTTGTTTTGTTTGATGTTCGGCGGCCACTTGAGATGCATTTACAAAGTTTTCTCGCATTCTGATTATTATTATTATTACTCTGCCCACTTCAGGCAGCCTCTCTTCCACTCTCTCTCCCTCTCTCCCTTTCTCTCCCCTTCTCCCTCTCTCTCGTTGCCCTTTCTCCGTCGTGTTTCCTTCTTGTTGCTCGTCATCGATTCTTGGCATTGTTTTTGACGCACGTTTGGTTTGGTTTTTGGGCGTCACTCCTCATTCCTCACTCGTCACTCGCCGCTCGTCGCTCGCCTCTCGTTGCTAATTGACTCGCTGGCAGCTTGGAAATTGTGCTGCCTACTTTTGGGCGCATTGTCTCATTATCATTAGACTAAAAGCCAACTAATTAAGCCAACATCTGGCCGCTTTGGGCCGCTGTCTTTGGCAATTGTATTTGCTCACTTGCAACGCGCCTCCCTGGGGAGCAACTGCAACTGCCACAAGAGCCACAACTGCATATTAGCTCCGCTCTCTCTCTCTCTGTCGCTGCTCCCGAGTTTGGTCGCATTTCGATTACTTTGATTGCCTCCACATCGTTGTCGCCGTGTTTATTGTTATTGCTTAGCCATCATCGCTTCTCGCCTTCTGCGTTTTGCTGCTCTTTTGTTTTTCCCGCTTTCTTTTCGACCGCAGTCTCTTTCATTCAGCTAATGGGCAACAAACAAAAAAATAATAAATAAGGCGCAATCACAATTCCGTTCCACGCACTTCAATCACTCACAATCGCTCAGCTTCTAGATGCAATTTGTATCTTTCAGATACGCGCAAATATTTCGTTTTTTTTCCAACTAGCTTTTATTTTCCTAGGCCTTAGAAATATGATATGCCATGCATATAGTTTTAGATGTTGCTGAGTTGAATTTTATTTGACAAAAACTTTGCTTGTAATTTTACACGTTGAGCAACGTTTTTTTTTTAATTGTTTGCATAGCAAAATAGCAGCAAATTCCTTTTAAAATATTATTTTGCAATGTAATTTCACTTATTTATGTTTTATTTACTTGCTTCAACAACTTTTTGTTTTGTTATATATTTTTTTAAGGCAAACTACTTTTTCCATAGAGTCAAAATTTTATACACCATTTATTGCTGCTGAAATTTAGTTTCTTTTTTACATGCACTATTTTTTCTAGTAGCCGTAATAAAATATACAATGTATTTACAATTATTTTACTATGTTTTCTATTAATATTTTTTTGTTTTATTAATTACAATTTGCTATTTGCATTTGCCACAAATTATACATTTTTCTTTGCCTTTTTTTGTATAATTTTCGTTCAATATGCTTTTTTACTTGATTGTATTTCGTTTAAATATTGTTAGAACAATTTCTGTTCTCTTTGCGTTTGTCTTACATTATTTACAATACATTTTTTTAAGCATATTCATTACAATTGCTGTTGTTGCTAACTTTATTTTTTGCTAGTCCAAAAACTATGCAAATAATCGACAAATGCATAGAAATATTTGCCATTTTTCTATTTGATTTATTTATGCTTTTCATTTTGTATTTTGAGCTACAAAAGTAATGTCATCAAATACAATTTGCCTGCACACAAAGGTCTTTGCATTGACACTGGACTTGCACTCGTCGCCGCTCAGTCTGTGCCCCCCTCTGCCCCTCTGTGGCCCCCCCTTTGCCCCCCCCCTATATCTCACATGGTGCCCAATGGTGTGTTGTGGATGTCGTTGTCGTTGTCGTTGTCGTTGTCGTTGCTGTTGCTTTTGAGCCACTTGGCAATCGTTAATTTCATAATTACATGTTTCATGCACACGCTCTCCGCTCCATGGCCCAAAATGGGCGACACCGCAGCCCAAAGACTCCATTGTGAGAGTGTGTGAGTGTGTGTGAGTGTGTGAAGTGGCACATAAGTGGCAGCCAGCCAGAAAGCCAACACCATTTTGGCCATAATTTAGTTTTGCCCGTCCATTAGCAAGCCAGGCCACAAGACCCAGCAGAGGAGCAGACGACGACGGCCTTTGTTGCAATGCCACTCAACGAGAAATCAGCACCAGCCACGACGACAACGACAGAGCGCCAAGTGGCCTCGACAGTGGCAACAGCAGCGGGTGGCAAAGACAAGACAGAGGGGTAGAGAGCGGGGGAGAGTGGCGAGGCAGCTGCGTGTGGCAAGAGGAGCAGCAGTGGCAGCCACAACGACGGCGACGGCGACGGCGACAGCGACGGCGACTGCGATTGTGGCAGAAGAAGGACGAGTGGATAATTATTAATAATTATCGCATTGACGTGTTTTCGTTTTCAGTTTTATTTATTTTGTGGCCTTTGTGTGTGCCACACTGTGGCACACAGTCTGCGTCCCTCTCTCTCGCTCTCTGTCTGTGTCTGTGTGTGTGTGCGCCTTCGCTTGACTTGCTTGCTGCGTTGTAACTTAAGTGGTTTATATAATTGGTCAACTTCTGCTGTTGCTGCCTGCCTGGCTGCTTGCCACTTCTCTCTTGCTCTCCCTGCTTCTGTTTCTCCACCTCCCCCTCCTCCTCCTCCTCCGCCAGCTCCTGCTCCTCAACTGCCCCTTGCTTGTCCACTTTCTGCTGAGATTTCTTGAGGCTTAAGGGTGGCATTTTGTCGTCCAAGGGTTGCACACACTTCCACTCCAAAGGCAAGGAACTCAACTGCATTCCAAGTTGCGTCATTTCACAGCGAAACACACACACACAACTTTTAAACTTATATATTTAATTATATAATAAACATAATATACCACAAGAAGCAGTTGAAGACATTGAAGACATTCTGGCAAAATGCTGATTGATTTTGGTCTAGGAAAATAAATGGAATAATTCCGAATAGAGCAGATATAAACAAATGAATGATGGGGAAACCAGAATTGTTGAAAGTAATTTCTTTATCAAAATAAGTGATTGAAGTCTCGGAGTTTATTTAGCTGAACTTTTGTAGCATAAATTGACGGCTCTAAGCTCAGTTTATGTTTTTCTTTGCAGATATTTTAGGCCTAAATTTAAAAATACTGTTCGCTAAAATTCTTTTTGCTTGTAGATTGAAGCGACTAAGAACTGCAATCGCGAAGTAAGCCCAATAAAAAATAAACCATTTTATACTTAGCTGCACTTTCACAAAGTTTGTTTCTTTGAAATATCTACATCATATTTATACAACATTATTATATTAATATGCAACTTGGTCCATAGAAATATTTTTAAAATAGTTGCTTGAGTTAAATATTTGTTATATTCGAAATTGAGTGGAGTTTGAGTTAATCAAAGTTGTTTTATGGCAACGTATTTTAGTTATTTCATTTCTTTATAGAATAATTTCAACAATGTTATCTCTAATGTATGTATATAAATTATTGTTAATTTTAGAATGTGTTTTAATTATTTTTAATCTTTTTGTAATGTATTTGAATAATTGTTTAATTTTTTTTAATGCTTTATGATATTTATTTGCAATTTGTTTTAAACATTTGATTTCTCTATAATGTATTTGAGTTATGTTTTTTCTTCACAATGTTTATTCATTATGGAATTGCTTTAATTTATTTGCCACAATGATATTTTAATTATGTTTCTTTTGGCTCAATGCAATGCTTGGCTTTCTCAGCTCTCTCTCGATTCCCATCCTAATCAGCCTGCACTCATAATGTCATCCTCACAGTCCTCCTGTCTGCTGTCGTCTGTCTCCTATTTCCTGTCTTCCTGCAGCTGTATGTGAATGTGAATTCACATTCGTTGGCTGCAGTTTATCCTTGGCCATTTATGATTTATAGATTTCTACCTGCTTCATCTGCTTCGCTTGCTTTCGCTCTCCGCTTTCCTCGAAGATGAAAAGCATATTCAATTCCCCCTTCCTTTCTCACCCCCCCCAGCGCTGCCCGAGCTCATTAAGCATTAGTCGCATTAAGCGCGTTCTTTTTTATCTCAATTATTTCGCAATGCAGAAAATATGAAAGGTGCAGAGAGAGAGAGAGGGAATGAAAGAAAAAGCATTTAAATGGAATTCAAAACGCGCGTAATTCAAAATTAATCTCGAAAACCAAATGAATTGCTACATGAAAAGCTTTCGCCCCAACAAGGGGGCGGGAAAGTGGGGAGTGGGAAGGGGTGGGGAGGTTTCTTTGTGGCCAACATTGCAGCCATTGCGCCTAAATGAGCAGCAGACTCTTCAAAAGCGTCTGCCAGGGGGTTGAAGTTGGGGGGTTGGGGAGGTCGGGGAGGTTGGGGATTGAAGCTGCTGTCGCTTCACATTTCGTTTACGTGGCTTGTTTTTGTTGACCACTTGGTGAGGGGGAAGTTCGGGGGACGGGGGCGCGAATTCAAAGGTAAAGAAAGTGCTGCGGATTTGTGAGCTTGGGGTTAAGTTTCTTAATTGCGCTGCTCGCATTGGCCGCCAGATGTCGCTGCCGTCTCAATTATGCCATTTCAGAATTTTTCAATTAAAAAAACACACACACACACAGACACAGACACACACACACACACACACACATGCTAGCAGAAAAACTGTCAATGGAGCAGCAAATTTTGTTTTCCAACTCGTCCTTTTTTCAAGGATTAGCGACAACGACGTCGCCAGCTGCGGTCGCAGTGTATGAATATTGTCGCAACTTTTGTCGCCGGCAACAAATTTAATCAACGTTGCGAAATTTGAAAACAAAACGCAGTTCAGCTTTGAGCAACGCAACGCAACGCAGCAACCCCAGCAGCCAAAGTCCTTGAACAGCAGCGACAGCGACAGCGACAGCAGCAGGCAGCAGTTTATGGCATTTATGGCAGCTGCTTTTATGGCGCGCACTTCACTGCGTGTCGCCAGGTGGCGCCAGTGTGCACCAAATGCCCTTGATGAGAGGACGGTGCCCAGAGGCTGCAGCTCAGCAGCCGAGAGGCAAAGCCGGCAAAGCGACGCGAAGCTTAAAGCTTTTGCCAGCAGCCTTAAGCGCAAAAAGCTGTGCTAATTGCGCATTTTAAAATAATGGGCGAATAAAGTTAAACAACTCTGCTATATTTACTATGAATGCTGAAAACTATAAAGCATTGAGAGCAGAGTTTAGCAGCAAGCAAAAAAAAACAATTTGCTTAATTGAAGCTTTCAACATTTTAATTGTAATTATAGACGGATTGAATTAAATGTTATTATTTTTTAAATATGTTTTAGAATGTCAAATTTGTTCATTTTATATAGCAAATAGTTGATATTTCTCTACGTTTACATTTGACTTTACAAAAATTGGCAATTTACTCAACAAACAAAGAAATTCACAATTTGAAGCAACTCTAAATTCTTTGTGACACTTTTAGTATATTCCGAAATTAATTGACTTACTAAATATCAAAATTAAAAGAAAAAATCAGTTTAGAGTAAATCTGTAGGCATGCAATTTATGTAATATTCAAAAATAAAAATATATATATTTGAAACTTGATTATTATATTAAAAAGCACAGGAATTGAAAGCTATTCTTTGAAGTGAAAGATTTTTTTCCTGAATGATTTGTATTAGCTTTAATTATGTGAATTATTATTTATTTATTTATTACGTGTTTCATTATTATACAAAATAATATAATGACTAAAAGAAGGGAGTGTGAATTATTATTAGCCAATGATCTATGTAGTTTTTTGCTTTACAATATGCTTAATGCTCGATTTGATTGCAATTTATTTTGCCAAGCCAAGCAACAGCTTTCTCCCTCTTTCTCTCCCTCAATCTGTAAGTTGATTTAGACAAGCAAGTTAACACTCTATAAATATGCCAATTTATTGCTGGAGTGGCAGACGCTGGCATTTAAATGTGATGGATATCTGTTGATATACTTAGTTAGTATTCAAGTTTCGCACAGAGCGCCGAGCAGGCGGAGTGAGTGAGTGAGTGATGGGTGAGTGATGATGTTTGTGTGTGTGTTGCCATCATTGGATGTATGCGTGACAGATGCCAGCACTACAACTGTCACACACACACACACACACACAGACACACATCCTTTAGCCCGCATTGCAAATGAATGTCACAGAAACTGATTGAATCAACTTTATTTCAAAATGATGCCACTTACAGCTGGGGGGCGAGTGTGGGGCAAGTGTGGGGCAAGTGTGTTGCGTTCTGTTGCATGCACACTAGACTACAGTTTTGCATGTGCTCCCTACACACACACACACACACACATGGTGGCTGTGGGCTGCGAAGAGAACACGTAACAGAAATCGTAGCATACTTTTTGGCATGTGCCAACCAAATAAACTTGATAACAAGCAATTTCTCACGTCTCTGTCGCATGGAGCGTGCCGTTCTGGGGGCAAACAGTTTGCCAAAGATGATGACGCCGTCGACTCTTGCTCCGAGTTGCGCTTGATAATGATGAGCTGCCGCTGCCACATTGCCACATTGCCGCACATTGCCGCACATTGACAAATGCCACGGATAAATGCCATGCCACACACACAGAGTCGCAAATCAATGTGCAACTGCCACTGTTGCTCGTCCTCGTCCGCTGCTCCCTCTGATGTTTTGACTTATCATTAGTTTAATTGGTGGCATGATGCCACTGTCTCTTGCAACACCCCGAACACACACACACACACACAACAACAACATTTTGTTGCCATTTAATTGGATGTCGTTGCTCAACGCCTGCTCTGCCTCAGCGCAGCGCAGCGCAGCAGGTGACTGAAGCAACTACAGCGCAGGGCGTGTAAATAAGTGCAATTGAAGTTGATGATTTTGCATGTTTGTATTTAAAGTCTTTATAGTTAAACGAAAGATTTTATGCACTACTTGCCATCTGATTATTTACTTTCTTGCCTAGTTTTTTAAGGCCACACTTCTAGCTACAAACTGCAATATAGTGAAATATAATTAGGATAGTGTTCTGTGCCAACACAAGAAATCTCTTGCCAACACACAATCTCTCTTAATTACTAAATACAATGGCAATAAGTCATTGGCAGCAATTGAACTTATTGCAAGTGACAAGATTTAATTGAACACTAATTTATTAGTTACGAGCAGCTGAAATTATGATAATTGTAGAAAAAGACGTTTTTCATTTTATACATTTGGTTTCTATTTCACATAAAAACTTTGTTTATTTTCTGATATTATCATATGAGCTTCGAATAAGCGTAGAATTTGCACTATTATAATAATTTATACTATCTTATTGTTGTCTGTGGCAATATTTTAAATGTATGGTTAATATATTAATAGATTACTTTTCTAATAGCTTGAATAATTTACTTTGATTTTATTATTATATTTTTGCTATTCTTCTGATAGTTATATTAATGATATCTTGCTAATTTTGCTGTGTTTCAACTAAATGATTTAATAAGAAAATTGTATGATCGATAGAAAATAAACAATACATAAAATACAAATTGTAGTTTTATTATTTGTAATACTTACTTTTATTTACATTGATGACTAGCTAATATTTTTGTTGAATACTTTTAAAAACTATCTCATATATTATAATGATTATAACTTGGCATATTTCCCTAGACATATTTACGTGTCTCGCGCTGTTTACGCATGTTTAATTCGGGTGGATTTAGGTTTCGGCTGCCTGCGAGTAGCGATTTGGCTGCGTCTCGGTCTCCGTCTGAGGCCGAGGCTGAGGCTGAGTCTGAGTCTGAAATACGGGTGGCTGACTGAATACTGGGTGGATTCGCAGAGCTGTGTGTGCTTTTAGTTGGGTGTGTTTATTTTGACATTTGACACAATTTGCTTGGCGGCAAACAAAACACCTCCCATTCCATCTCATTCCCTTCCCTTCCATTTCTGGCCCTTTGTGATGCCTCCCCGCCACCTCCCCCGGCCGCTTGAGGGCGCTGCTGTGCTTTGACTTTTAATTTGTCACTAATTTGTTCATGTCTCATCAAATTTCAGCGTGATCGCCCCCAGGCTTTTCTTTCTCTCTCTGTTACACGCTTTTTATGTTGTTGTCCCCTCTTTTTTAGCAGTTGTTATCGTTGCTGTTGTTGTGCCTCATTAACGCCTTTTAAGCCAACAGACAAGAAATTATTCCAATTTGTCGCCGTCGCTTGACCAACTTAATGAAAGTGTCAACTTTAACGAGCCTCAAATTGTTTTTATTTTTACTTACTAATAAAAATAATAATAATAACGACAGCAGCAGCAACAGTGTAAACAACAACAACAACAACAACAGCAGCGACAACAACAACAACAACAATAATAAATAATAATAATAATAATGTCAACTGACTTCCTGCCCAGCTCAAAGTCCCAAAGGGCGAAACATCAACGCTATTGATTGCTTCATCAGCGAGCGGCCATCAACTTCCCCCCTCCCCCTCGCCTCTCCCCTCCCCCCTCTCTCTCTCCGCCCTCCCTGTTGTCCACCGCTGCTCCTCTTGCTGGCTGCCCAATCATTTCCTTGTGCGGCTCTGCTGATCTGATTGATTGGAAAAATGATTCAATCTTGTGGCACATTTTGCCATTATTTGGATTATTACATTTACTTTGGCATTATTTCGACATGCCTCACACACACACACACAAACACACACACATTGATAAATAATGAATGTGGACAGTTGACAGCTTGTGGACAAACAGAGGGGAGGAGGGGGAAGGGGGAGATAGAAAGGAAGGCGCCGCTGAGCGAGCAATGAGCAGACTTTATGGCTGTTCAATTAATCAACGACAGGCGCTGCTATCGAACTGTGTTATCGATAGACGATAAATCGACATTGGCTGCCAGTCGCGTCGATTGGCAAACGAAGTGAAGACAAACAGCAAAAGTTATTAGTAAAGTTATTTACAAGTCGTTTCAATTGGCAAAAGAGAAAGCCAGAAATCAAATTATTTATGCTAGTTATCAGCTACTATTAATGAAATGAGATTGCGACTAATCGATAGTATTAATTATTCAGTTTTATGAGTAACTTATATGAATTATAAAATGAGTAGTTGTTAGATTTAAATAGTACTATATTTCTCATTAAATAAATAAATATCAGAAGCAATAAATAAATAAATATCAGAAGCAATTGCCGATTTTTATAATGGAAAATAGCAATTTGAAAAGTAATCGATGGCTGTTAAGAAGACAAATTTAGTTTAAAACACTATAATAAGCGCTTTAGTTCAATATAATTTACTGCTAGTTAACTTGTGATATTTGTAAGAAACACGCAAATAAACGCAGCGAAATTAGCAACAATCATAAATTATAATTTATAAATAAGTCGATTTAATAGACTGTATGTATATAACAAAGTTATATCCACTTCATCTAACATATTTCCCATCGATTGTGTCCCATTTCATCAGCTTAATTGATGCGCTTAGCTGCTGAAACTGCGTTGTTTGTGGTTTTGATTTATTTGCTTTAGGCGTTTCAAGGTTGATTTCAAGTGATTTGAAAAAAGGATTTGCGCAGAATTCACAGAACTCACAGGACAGCAGAGACAGTGGGGAGGCAGACGAGAGGGGGGGAGGAGGGACTGTTATATGGCAGAAGTGAGCCTATTTAGACAATTGCTGTCAAAACATTTGGTAATTGATACCAGGATGCAAAAGAAGCAGCAAGGGAAACGCGTCAAGTTGATTAAATTGCGTGAAGAGCAAAAGCGACAAGGATAACGACAATGGGCGAGTCAAAGGGATGCCCAGGATTGCCCGTGTCATGGCCATGCCAAAGGTTTCAATTACACCAAAGGAAGTGCCACAGCAGCAACAACAATTGGAGCCAGTTCAACTGCGACTTCAGTGGCATCTACGGCTCCGATTTGGATTTCCAATTCAATTGCCGCTTCCTGCAGAGACTGAGAAAGAGTTAAAGAAAGAGAGAGCGAGAGAGAGAGAGAGGGAGAGAGAGAGAAGGCAAGAGTGCGAGGCAGGCAACAAAGTCTGTTCGCTGCTGCTGCTGCTGCCGCTTTTAATTACGTCAAGTGACACACCACAATAATCAAAATGGATATCAAATGCGAACGCCATCTTGCCACGCAAAAGGGGCAAATAAAAGGGGAACCCCCCTCGCTCCCCTCACGCTCCACGCTGTCGTCTCGATTTCAAGTGACATTTCGCGTGTTTTGACAGCTCGTTTGATGTGCAACGCGCAATTAGAAGCCGGCAATCTTTGCCTCCTTCCTGCTTCGCCTGCTGTTTGACAATTCCATTTCCGCTGCTGGGCAGGAAGTCGGCCAAAATGGCGTCGCTTTGAGCCTCGTTACCTGTCGCCCAATTTCAGCAGCACATTAAATTGATTTGCTCGAGCTAAACGAGCCAAACTCCCCCTCTCACGCTCTCTTTAACTCTCCCTTCCCCCTCCACAAAGCTGAGCTGAGAACAAAAGCAATCGACACTCGGACCTGGATTCCGTTTTCCGCTCGAGTTGAGCCACAGATGAGCACAACATTCGCCTCATCAGCCCCACAAATCAACGAAACTCACACTTATCCCAATCCTCCACCTCGCTCATTATATTTTTATGCCTATTAACGTTAAATACACCAATGAATCGCATCGAATCGCATTGAATATCCTCAATCCTCGATTATTTATTTGCATACGCAGGTGATTTGTGTATCGAAGCGTGTGAATCGCATCGTCTTATTCGCTTTGTGCACCAAATTGAGTGAGTGTCTCCTAATGAGTGTGTGAGTTAGTTCGCCTCAATTGAATAGCTTCTAGTCGAGTTTGCACTTCATCATTCATCGCAAACACTCGCATAATTGCGTCCACGTTTCATTCAATCGCGTGTTGCATGCTAACGAGTTACCACAAGTTGCACGCAGCTCTAAGGATTGCGCTTCAACTTTTATACTAACTAACATTTTTTCTCTATTGCAGAAATAAAATGATTGAAAGTGCTGGAATTTGAGATGAGTGGGAGAAGTGCAAGGTGAGTAGAACATTGAGAAATCATTAGAATATAATTATAAAGCTGTGGCAATAACGTAATAAAAATACAAAATAATATAAGAATTAATCAAGTGATTTATGCGATTAAAGCAAAGCAAAGAATCGGTTGCTAAAAAGAATTTATAGTTTATGATTTATGCCATTAGAAGCGAAATATAAATAACATAATTTTAGTTGGAATTTTGGAATAATTACAAGCATCATAGCAAAAAGCTATTGTGATTAGATTAACTTGCAATGTTAGCTTCTTAGCTTTTGATTTTCTACATTTAGTTTACTAGCTAAATATATATTTTATTAATTGTAACTTGAACAAAAAGCAAACTGAGAGCTACAACAGCTGAGATTGAGCTTCAGACTTTCTTTAACATTGATTTCAGATACAATTCTATCAAATGCTTTGACTGTAATATATCAATTAAATGCTAGCAGGAGAACGTTTAACTAAAATGAGCACAAGAAACTTATTGATAGGGGACATAATTGTAATAAAATCCACTTTGAAAATTCTTGTAAAATTTGCCAGTTGCAATATCAATAATAAAGTAAAGTTGTAGCAAACTTTTAAGTGTCTGCCAATGACTGTTTTTATTTTCACTTATTCAATGCCTACGCTGGCAGCTTTTGTTATCTAGTTATATAATAAATTTCACTTTGATTTGCCATTCGATAAAGAATTGCGAAAAGTTATGACAGAACTTTCTCTTGCTAAATTTGCGGTTATGCGAATAAAATTGCAAATTTCCTACTAGATATTTTGTCTTTGACTCTACTCACAACTGCTTTAGTAACTAATTTATGTTTCCATTAATTTATGCTTCTATCTTCCCTCTTTTTATCAACAAATTTGCAGTATTAACGCTTATAGAATTTGTTACTTACAATACCCATAAAACACAATAAACTTTTAGTCCATTTCCAAGTCCCTGTCGATCACTGTTTTCTCTACATTTATTCAGTGCCTCAGCTGGCGGCTTTGTTATCTATTTATAGACTATATTTCACTTTGATATGCCCGGCATTCGTGCGTGCTTTACGTGTGCACATCTTGCCCAATTTGTGAGCGTAATTTGCTCATTTGAAGTCAACTCATGCACTCGATTTGCCACTCGATTGTCTTCACACTTCACACTTGTCGAGACAATTTTGCCAGCAAATTGAATTCCGCACACTCCAAAAGCAAATTCAATTCAGAGAAACAAAAGCGCAAAACTGTAAAAAAAAAATGGAAGCGGAAGCGGACATAAGCAAGTGATATCATTATCAAAAAAAAAGAAGAAAAAGAAAAGAACGCATTGTTTGCAGCTGGCTTTAAACTTGCCAAAAGGAAAAAAAAAAAACGAAAAGAAAACGTTGTCGCTAATTGTGCTAATTGCTCGACGCTCTTTGCCGTTTGCCAAGAAAGTCAGCCATGAAATTTTAATGACTGGTAAATTGATATGCCTTTTGAGTGAGCCAAAGAGAGAGAGAGAGAGAGCGACAGATGGAGGGGGCAAAATGTGGCATGCAAATGAAGGCAACACAAATTCTTATTAAGTATCAAAGGACAACTAAAGGCGCTGAGCCACAGCGTGGGCGCTGAGATAGAAAAAGAAAACGACAACAGCATAAAGAAAATAGAAAAAGGAAAAAGTAGAAAAAAAAAAAATACAGAGCACAGACAAAGCATCAGGGGTTGGGAAAAGAAAAGGGAAATGCTGCTGAAAATGGAATTGCTGCTGGTTGTTAGTTGTTGGCTGTTGGCTGCTGGTTGTTGGTTGTTGTTGTTGGTTGTTGGTTGAGTGCCCGGGGGGTAGCGCACGTCAAAAGATTATGACAATTTTCCCACCACAAATGAGCGCTAAATCTGACAGGCGACAGGAGGCGAAAGGAGCAGCCCAGCACACACAGACACACACACAGACGAAGGACACACGGCGGCACACCAAGGACCCATTGTTAGCTGACTGCCGACTGCTGTGTGTGAGCGTGTTGACAAGGATTAAGGACATCAGCGAGTGTCACAAAACACAGACTCGCACAAAATGATAAAAATTGATCAATAACACAAAAAAGAACGAAGGCGGAGTGCAGTGAGGGGCGAGAGGCGAGAGGCGAGAATAAATGTAATCAATGTAACAAGAAAATAGCGAAAATTATGATTGATGTCGATTGTTTGATTGGGTCGCCAGACGCGCTCACCGAACCCCTCGAAACCCTCACAACACATTGTGACAACACTCACTCTATCAATCGACCCGAGGAGCGTTGCACGGAAAGCGGGGCACGGAAAGCGGGGAGCACACAAAGAAGGTCAAAATGGCGTCGTCTTAAGTACAGGAAGTGGCAATCAGTTGGGCAACGGCATTTTGCTTGATCGGCTAAGTGAATCACTTCAGACCCATCCCGGCGACCAGCAGAAGAGCAGCAAGCAGCTAACAGACGACTTTCATTCGATTAGAACGATACGATTTATGGGGGGACCAAGCTTAGAAATCGTGGGAGAACTACTGAACAATATTTGCAGCAATTACAGCGTGTTCACAGCATCGTTGATGTTATTTCTGTTTCTATAGCCGTATAAAGTTTAGAGTAGAGTTGAGCGAAAAACAGTCGAGTTTTATTAATGCCTAATTCTGTGTTAAATACTTTATATATCTGCATTTGCACGAAAAACTGTCGAGTTTTATGAATGCCTAATTCTGTGTTAAGTCGAGTTTCATTAATGCCTAATTCTTTCTTATATACTTTATATATATGACAACTTTTAGCACTATTTCAAGTCTTTCTGAAACAGCTTTAATTTTAAGATTTGCATATTTAATGCCATCATAAATTTGCATAATAATATCAACATCATTTCATTAACTATTGGCATGTTTTAGTTACTACAAAGCTGAGCGTTAGCTGACAAAGTTTTGCACACTTTCTCACAAAATTTCTTTGAAACTTGCCACAATTTTTGATCAATTTGAAGAGCTATTTAAATATTTAGTGTTTGCCTATTTAAATTGTTTTTGATATACGCTTAAAGAATAATTTTGAAAAGCATTTAATAGATGTATAACTTGACATTTGTTGCCTTTGCTACATTTGCAGTTTAGCGAAAAGAATGGCAAATTTGTTATTAAATATTTAGTCTTACAAAATAATTTGACTCTTCCTAATAACTGCTTTATTAACTTGTTATTTTTATGCGTCTGTTTCCATCATATTCTCTTCTAATTAGCCATAAATTTGAGTAATTCTCTCATCAATATCTGCTGCATTGCAAATGTTTCTCACTTCACGCTTTTCTCTTCGGCTTCTCAACACAGTTTCTCTATTTTTCTCTAGTCTATCGCAACTTGGTCTTATTTTTAGAGCTACAGTTGCAACCTCATAGAGCTGCTCTTATGCCTTGACCTTCCAACAATGCAATTCCCGCGAAGTTCTCGAGCTGCGCTGCAGTCTGTGGCACGGTGGCTGCAACTGCAACTGCTGGCCACTTCAGTGGCAACTTCAGTCTGCCGAAGACGATGACGATGCCACCCGGGGCGTTGCCGCTCGAGTAGCAACCCTTTTTTTTTGGCTGCTCGCTCATTAGAAATCATTTAGGCAACAATTTTAATAAATCTCAACAATGCACTCAACGCTGAGACGACACCGAGGCGATGTTAAGGGTTAAAGCAAAAAAGAGTCAACAACGGGGGGGCGTGCCAAGCGCCATTCATGCCGCTTGCAGCGTGTTGCATGGGCGCAAAAGTCGCCTCGAGTCGCCTCGAGTCGCGTCGCGTCGAGGTTGAAGTGAAGTTGCTTCGAGGACGCGCCCATCACGCGCTGCAGCTTCTTTTGATCGAATTAACGCACAGCATGGCGTTCAAATATGGCCAACTTTATCATCCCCCCATCCCCCCTTCTACTCTTTGCACCTGCACAATCCCCCCGCCGTGCTTGAGTGCAGTTTATTGTTTGATTTGTGTATAAAAAAGGGCGTCAGAGTTTTGTGCATTTTCGCTATATAGACAGTCTATATAGTCTGCAGTCTGCTGTCTACGCTGTCGTCAGTCGGCCATTGTTGTTGGTCTTGTGGGCGGTCTTCGAGGGTCTTTCGAAACTCCAACTCAAACTCCAACTCAAATTCAAATTCAAATTCAAATGCAAATGCAAATTTCAATTTCAAACCAAGTCGCACTCTCACACTCCCGAATTCAAATTCAAATTCAAATTAAAATAAAAAACGGTTCGCCATCATGGATGGCAAGCAACACTGTTTGTTCGACGCCACTCGAGTGCTACTTCTTTGTGTTTCGCCTCTTTTAGCTCACATTTCTTGCATACCCTGTAGCAAAAATTTAGACGCTCTGAACATTGGAGGAATCTGAAAATGTGCTTAAAGTTGCGACTGTTAAATTGATGAGTTTTTCACTGGGAAATCAATGATTCTCTAGGTGTTTATGTTAAAAGCTTATTATGAAAAAATTAATCATGATTTTCTTTTCATTACTTATCATTTTAAAGTATTTTTTCTGAAGTTTTAAAACTAGAAGTCACAGCAAAATTCTGTGATTTAATATATGTTAAATATTTGTGCAGAGTTTCCACACAATTTAATATTTAAAGCATTGATCTCTAATTAGTTTATGCTTTATATAAATTTTATATTTATTACAATTTCATAATTGCCTGAATTGTGAGTGTTTTAATAAATACAAACATTTTATTTTAATTTTATTCAAATGTTCTGAAAGTTTCATGATTTTCTTTTAAATACTTGAACAATTTAAAGTATTTTTTCTAAAGTTTTAATGCTAGAAGTCATAGCTAAATTCGTTTATTTAAAACATGTTAATTATTTGTGCAGAGTTTCCAAACAATTTAACATTTTAAGCCTTAGCATTGATCTCTAATTAGTTAATGCTTTATATAAAAGTGCAATTTAATATTTCTTTTAATACCATAAGTGCTTAAATTGCAGGAATTTCAATATATACAAATATTTCGTTTATGTTTTGTTTAAATGTTCTGAAAATTTCAACAAAATCCAGCGATTTTTGGCTAAAGAAAAGCCCCAAGTTCTGTACTAAATAAACTGAGCTGCTTTGCAGCGTATCTGTCAGTCGATCACCTGCCTTTTAACGGCTCGTCCGTTATTTTGGTGTGCTTTCTTTACACGCAATGAACGCCGCCCAATTCCCCACAGAGAAATCGCATTCGGATGCGCCTCCAAGTCCGCCGCATCGCATCGCCGCCATGGCATCTCCATAATTTGTTGACTTCAAAAGAGATTGGTTCATGGCTGATGGCTCATGCATATGAAATGTGTAAGCGATGCGCCTTTTGCCGCCGCCGCCGCCTTTGTAATTGTGCAAGTTTCTTCAGCAAAGTACAAGAAAAACAGAAATAAAAAAAGGGCAGGCAAAGAAGATATTCAAAGGGATTGTGAGACGAGTGCAAAGTTTTACGCTTCAACGCCAATTCGCAGAAATGAAAAGAGCCCAAAGCAACTAAGGAGGCCATTAACATGCCCTCTAAAACACACACACACACTCTCACACACACACACACACATGCACTTGAGTGCTGTATGTGAGCATCGCGTATCAATTGTGCTTATGCAACTAATCACAAATCGATATCGCACTTGCGATATGAACGCGTTTGCAATCGAACACTTCAACTAACCTGCTGAGTAGCCACTTCAGGCAAGTTCAGCTGTCAAGCGAGTGAATTCTGGGCTTAGAAGAGAGCTAGACAGACTATTATTTAAGATATGACTATTATTTAAGTTAGCAAGACTAACAAATTAAACTAGTAGCTGTGGGAATATTATGGAACGCTCTTAATAAAACGTTGATTAATAACATAACTCATCTATGACTATATTTATTGTTATACGACATAATTCTATATTATTTATTATGAAACGTTTTATGCAATTTCATCAATAACATAACTTGTTTATTACTTATTATACAACTTGATTCTTTATTATTTATTATGAAACGTTTTATTATATTTCATCAATAACATAACTTGTTTATTACTTGTTATACAACTTTATTCTTTATTATTTTTTATGGAACGTTTTATTAAATTTCATCAATAACATGACTTGTTTATTACTTGTTATACAACTTTATTCTTTATTATTTATTATGAAACGTTTTATTAAATTTCATCAATAACATACCTGGTTCATCACTTTATTACTTGTTATACATTTTTATTATTTATTATGGAACGTTTTATTAAATTTCATCAATAACATTACTTGTTATACAACTCTATTCATAGTCAAATATTTTATTTGATTTCATATCAAATATATACACACATGTTATTTCTTTATTAACATTATTTCACTTACATTTTCCCTCTTAATGCATATAATAAAATGCTTATAAATTGTGTCGGTAGTCACTAATAAGTGTTAGTTGTACTAAAATAAAAATTATGCTTGTGTATTTCAGCATCATGTCAAATTAAAAATATGAATAATTCTATTCTATTTTATATTTGCTTTAAACTATTAATGAACAAACATGCATCCAATTAAAGTCAATTACTGATCCAAAAAATCAACACAACTTTTTATAGTCTATGCAGCAAATAAAGTTTTCGTTTAAATATCGAATTAAAGCTCGAAAGTGTTTAAAAAATAGTGTTTTATATATATTAAATAGTAGGCAAATTTCTAATTTTAAAACAAGTCCCAATTAAAAGCTGAATGCGTTTGAAGAACTATTTAGCTATATTAATTATAATATTATTTATCTTAAGAACTCTTCAATTAGCAATTGAAACAAATTTCGAATAGGTTTTTTTTTTGGTAATTTTATGATTTCCATTAGACGTCAAAACTTATAGGCTTCAATCCTTAAATGAATAACATAATCTACATCTGTAGAAATTCAACTTAGGCAAATCATGTTTATTTTTTCAAGAGCCTTTTGTGCAATTGCTGATCTGAAGTGCTTTCATTTGGTTTTCTGCCTCTGTAAACGCAGCTAAACTCTGAAGTCTGAAGTGCACCTTTGACAGCCTTTTTATTATTTTTTTTTTTTTGGGCGAAGGTCCTTTAGACGAAATGAAAAGGATTTGCAAAATGGCCGCTTGCTTGTGGCGTGTGAGGAGCTGAAGACAGCTTGCAGGCTGCAGGACATTTGGCCAAATGAATTTGCTGAAAGTAAAAAAATGTGCAATAAGATGATGCATGAAGCAGCGAAGGTGGCACGTGTAAAAAGATCGAAGGGGGGGCACAAGGGGGTTGGGAAAACTGCCTCAAAGGATGGCGTGTCTCAAAGTAAAATGCAAAATAATTGTTTATGGTGTTTTAACAATTTGCACAAATGCTGAATATGCTGGCAACATGCGAATGCGAAACACACCCGTATAACAATTATAAAGCAAACCGACTTGAAAGGCAGCCCGAGGGGCAAGAGGGGGGGGGGGGGGTGACGGTTGCATATTATGCAAAGCAGCCAAGGATGCACGCACAGAGAAGGGAAGGGGAGCTGAGCTGCAGCTGCAGGTGCAGGGATGCGTCTCATTATAGAGCTACCCGAGTTGGATATATCCACAAACACAGCGAGAGAGAGAGAGGGAGAGGGAGAGAGAGAGACACAGAGAGAGAGAGAGAGAGAGGACGACGACGCGTCGTTATCCTTAATTTATAAAAGTGTGTGCGTCGCGTTCGAGTCCTCGACATCGTCATCTTGTGAATATGCATGAAACTGGAAGGAATTAAATTTCCGCTTACAGTTGCCGGCCTCAGCTCAGCTCGGCTCAGCGCCTCAACAACGTGCCCCCTGCGGCATTCACCATCTTTGCCATAATCAAATGTAACCGAATAACGAACCAACCAAGCGCAACCAGTCAGTCAGCTCCCCCTCCCCCTCCCCCTCCCCACATCGCACTCCTCACTAAGTGCAGCTCCTCGCTTCCTGCTGTCCTTTGTGGCACGCAACGTCAGCGACTCTGGCTCATAATTTGCATATGCGCGTTTTGCATGAAGCCGCCTCAAGCATCCCACATGCATCACTCAAAACACTTGCCACATGCGATGCTGCCTCGTCTATATGCCACATTTATTCTATGCTCCGCCATACATACAGCAATTTTCGATATTCTTAATTAATGCTTTCGTAATTTCAAATTACAAAAGCCTTTTTATTTTGGCCACCATCAAAAATCTTCACAAAAACTCACCAATTACCAAATAAAATCAAGCTATTTTAACTATGGTTAATTAAACATTTCAAGAAATTATAATATAAATATAAATTTTTAAAGTATTTTATTTGTTATAATAATTCATCAACTTTCTAGAATTTGTAGCTTTTTCTTATTATATATTATATTCTAATTATTCAAGTAATATATTTTAAAGTCATTTCCTAATTCAAATCACTTTTGAAGTATTGAATTGAATTTAAAAATTAATAATTTTCTCTAATTTATAACTATAAATATTTCTGATTTATTTTACTAATACAATTTGCATATTTAAAATTCATATTTAGCAACTATCTCTAATTCTAATCAAGTTTGAACTACTGAATTAAATTTAAAAATTAAAAAATGTTCTGTAATTTATAATTAAAAATATTTCTTATTATTTATTATATGATCTGTCTTATTGATTCAAGTAGCATATTTGAAAGTCATTCCAATAAAAACTATCCATAATTCTCTATTCAACTTATTTAATATGTCAATAAGTAAAAACATTAGACAAATTTACTGCAGTTAATTAGTGAATAAGCAAAAACTGTCTACAATTCATTTGTGAGTTAAAGTCAATTTATCTTTCAAATAATAATCGCACTATTTATTATTGAAAGCAAATATTTGAATTTGTTCTGCAATTTACTAAGCAATCTAAAAATCTACATTTTTATGAAATATTTCTGCAAATTTCGCACTCACAAATTAACCACATTTTTGCTCATAAATTGCACATTGCAAATTAAACTAATTATTTAGAAATTGAAATATTTCTTGAAAAACCTCATCATTAAAATGTGATGTATTTATTGCAATTGTTCAATTTATGAAATTAGTTCTTAATTTGATCATATTAGCTGAGGAACTGAAGCACATTAAGTATGCTTAGAGTTTGGTTTGTTGTGTGTGCTCGGCAAAGTGCTTGACAACTGAAGGACATGCACATGGGGATGGGCCTCGGTCAGCCCCTTGTCGTCCCCCTCCCAACCCGAAGTCCTGCCAAAGCCCATCGAAGGCTAACCAATAAGTCACAAGAAAATGGGACACGAATTAGTTAATTTTTTGTTGGTGTTTCTGTGTCTGTGCGGCAAGAGGCAAAGTCAAGACGACAGTCGAAATACGAGGCAGGCGGCCAACCACCAGCTCTGCCCCTGCCACAGCGATGTGGCAACCCCTGCACACGAGAGGGATGCGAATCGAGTAATCAGCGTTTTAATAAATGCCCAGCCTCTTGCACGAAATGTATAATGGCTTCCTGCTTGCGCCAGGCCCGAATGAATGGACAGGAAGCCAGCATATCTCAGTGCGTGGCGAGAGCGAGAGAGCGAGAGCGAACGAGCGAGCGAGAGGAAGAACGTAAGAGAGCGAGAGCGTGAGCGAGAGCAGCTGAGCACAGACGAGCCGACGAGTGCGAGCGAGAGAGCGTGAGGGAGAGAGCGCAAATGCAATTCATAAAATGAAAATGAATGAATGAATGATATGAAAAAAGGACGAGCCAGAAAGAGAGCCAACGACACTGCGTTCAAGCGACAGCGTGCAAGCGAGACGGAGAGGGAGAGTGAGTGAGCGAGAGCGCACAAATTAACTGGGAGGGGCATGCGACACACAAAAACCAACACAGAGAAGCACACCAAGAAAAAGTGCTGTCAACGAAAAAAACACAGAGCAAAAAAAGAAGAAGAAGAAGAAGACAACTGGGCAGTGTGAGAGCTGGGCACACTGGCAAGCTGGAGAGCACAGGGTTGCTGTTTAGCCACATGGCCACTCAGTCTGCAGTCAGGTAAGAAGCAGCAGCAGCAGCAGCAGCAACCACCGCGTGGCAACACGTGGGTGCAAAAGTGACAGCAGCAGCACTAGCTGACCCCCCTCCCCCCACATACGTCGCCACCCCTCCTCCCCCCAAACGAGGCTTGGCCTGGTCCGTTGGCTGTGTTGACCCTGATTGGGTTTTTGGCTGCTCGACGAGCTGCGAGCGGGCAGCGGGCGGACAGCGGCAGATTATATCCGAGCGGATATTAGATTGGAAATATTGACGGCATATAATGATGATGATGATGATGATGATGATGATGTTGTTGATGGAGCCATCTCCATCTTCATCGCTCTCTCTCTCTCTCTCTCTCTGTCTTTTGTAGTCCTAATGATGCTGGTAAACAGTAAACGGCTCGAATTGAATTCAATTTGCAATTGCATTCAAATTCGAAATCAAATCAAATCGCAACGAATCAACAATTATGCATGCATCCAACGTTGCATGCCGCTCAGTGTCTGTGTGTGTGTTGCAGGTTGATTTTATGCGCTCTTAATGAGGCATATCACAGTCGCTTTTAATGAGGCATCTCTGCGGTTTGCATGCAATTAAGTCGAGGCAGACAGAGCCAAACAAATGCAATGAGCGTGAGCGAGACAGAGAGAGAAAGTGGCGACAGGATAATGAGAATGATATGATAATAAGTACAACCGCTTGTTGTCTTCTCGAGCTGCCACGATTAAGACAAACGCACAGAAAGCAGACAGAGAAAACTACACAAAAAATATTACACAACATAAACTGGGAAAGCAGAATTATAATTTTTAGAACATCAGCGTCAAAGACTCATAGATATCATAGAGAAGAAATAAAAGAAAACATAACTTAAATAAGTTCGTGGAAAAACAAGTTTTTATTAATATATATATTGAGTCTTTCAGTATGTTTATTTGTAGACTTTGTAGCAAATCAATTCATCTCTAAGTAGCAGAATTTTATAGCATAAAAATACACAAACAAAGAAGCATATGATATAAACTATTGTACTAAAAAAAAAAAACAAAAAATAAACCTTTACAACATTTATATTTTTAGCGCATATTTCATGTTCTTATAGATCACTGAAATATGGAATATAAAACGAGTAAATAAATGTATATTAGCTTTGATTAAGCACTTAATTTATGATTAATTTATAGAGAAATATCAACGGACTAACTACAAAATGAATATTATTTGGTTAAACAGGCTTTGAAAGTTTAGCTGCAATAGCGAAAATAATTGAACAATTTCTATATTCAATACGAAATGTGATAAAACAAATTGTTAGCTTACAAAACTAGTTAATTTGTAAGGACTATGATTAGAATATTATGAGATGATGATGAAGATTTCATATTGAAACACAAATTGTTAGCTTACAAAACTAGTTAATTTTTAAGGACTTTGATTGGAATATTATGAGATATGATGATGAAGATTTCATATTGAAACACAAATTGTTAGCTTACAAAACTAGTTAACTATTAAGGACTTTGATTGGAATATTATGAGCTGCCGCAGCTAATAAGGCAGACCAAAGACTTTGCTGAACGGCAAGTGTTTAATTATGGTCCACAAGCAGCGACAACTGACATTAGTAATCCCCACTGCCAACCCAAACCGAAACCCAATTGTCTCCAGAGACTATTAACGAATCGTGGAAACCCTCAACACAAGCCCCAAGCTAAAAAAAAAAAAAAACATTTCTCTTTGCCCACTTTGCTTCTCTATTTTCTTCTTCCATTTTTTTTTTCTATTTTGCCGTCGAGTTTCGCTTCATTTGCTTTGCTGATTTCGAAGTTTTTATATTTTTATGCAATTTTCATTTTAATTTTGAGCAAAATTTGCGACATTTTTTTTTTTTTATTCGTTTTCTTTCTCGCTTCTTGAGCAGATAGCAAAGAGTCAGTTGATTATGGCGTTGTGGGAATTGAGTTTGGGGAATTACGATGCGTGAAATACCGAGTTTATCTATATATACATTTATATATATATGCATATGTATATGTGAGAGTACATGTGAATATCCAGATGAGTGTCTGTGAGTGCTAGTGGAGAAAGCATTCGTCGCATGCATATGGAAATCTCGTTAGTTGTTTGCTTGTTTGCCACCCTCCCCGCGACTCGTTTTTGTCGTTTGCCACCCAACTGTCTCTCGACTGCAGCCCAAAACGATTGAAAAAGGTGCAAATTAAATTTTGTAACTTGGTCCCAAACACTTCTGCACAATGACATATTAATTTCAAATGTAGGTATCAAGTGCTGCAAATCCAGACCCCACCGAAGCGTCGTCACCCAAGCTGAGGCACTGCGAGAAAAGTCGTGACATTCAACAATGTTGCAACTATCGCTAGCATCGTAGTAAATTTCTGATTTGCAGGCACAATGTTTGAAGTGGAGAGTAAAGTGAGGTAGTGAAAAAGTAAAGTAGCAACCTTTGTTAATAATCTAATTGCTTTGCAAATCATTTGAATTGAAATCACGCTTTGTTAATTTATTGCAAATTAAATGTTATGTGATGAAGCAAAGCCCAAATTTAGATGTTTAAATTCCTTTTTCAGTTGCTTATTAATTTGTGAAATTATGCTTTATATTCCACACTTTATTTCTATTCACTTTGTGGATATTAGAAGAATTTAAAGTAGAAACTGTTGAAGGAATGATTCTAACTAGTTTTTGCATTTTTGTTGGATCTATTAAATCAAGTTTCTCAGTTTTCTGCTTAAAATTGTTTTTATTCTTTCACTTAAATTCTTTAAGCTGTTGGCTGATTTTGCTCAATTTAAATACTTCAGGTAATGCACTATTTAAATAAAATAATAAGTCGAATATTTTAGAAATTATTTGCCATCATTTCGCTGCTTTTCTTTGAGATTGCTTTTCTGCTTTTCTGCTTTTCTTAAAGATTTTTGAAATTTTCTTCAAGTCTCTTGGGAACAAACTCAAAAATAAACTTTGTAGCTGAAGCTTGATTATTCCTAAAGTCAGTTGTATTTAAATACAATTTGCAGCTCGATTGGCAGCCACTTTTAGTGTACCAAATGACGAGATAGATAGTGTTTGAAATCGATGCTGTTTGTCGCCAAGTGTAGACGCTTCGCACCCGCACTAAGCCCAAGAAGCCAAAGTGCACTTGAGGCGCGACTACGGCAACAACAGCGACGAGTTTACGGCGGGCTCGAGTTACGGCTAACGAGTTGCAGCTAAGTCCGAGCACGAGAACGAGGTGAGGTGGACACGGATGGATGGGTGGCATCTCATTCATTATACGACAATTTGCAGTATTATGGCCTCGTTTGGAGTGCCTCGGTTTGCGCTGCAGGCAGGAGGAAATCCTCAAGGGTTTCTTGCGCCCCGCGGCCGCATCGAGCACTCATCAAAATTTTTTTTTCTTTTTTTTTTCTTGTGAAAATTTGCATTAAGTGAAGTAGTCATCAGTTATCAGCAGAGGCAGCGGCGGAGGCAGCGGCAGCATCGTAATGATCATCATTATCATCATTATGCGCGGTATCCGCAACCCAATCTCAATTCGAATTCCAATTCCAATTCCGATTCGTATTCGTATTCGAGGCGCAGCTCCAATCCCAATTCGCATTCAGGCAACGCAGCAAATTTGAATTTGAATTCAATGGGCGGGCGCTGAGCTGCGTGTGTTCAACCAACCAGCGAGACGTGCCCCTTTTTGGGGGCAAGCGAGGGGTGCGAGGGGGTTCAAGGGGGTGCACAACAGTTGGCGGCATTGTTTGCGCGACAAAACTCAAAACTCAACCTCATTTAGTCAAGAAATATGCCAACCGTTGGCGTCTCTCCTGCTCGGCACTTGGCATAATGGAGATAACGCTGCCGGCAACCGTGGAGCGCACAGTGGGGCAGACTGCGAGGGGGGAGAAGTGTTTTGTGGGGGCTTGATGTTTGATGAGGGAGAACGCTTCAGTTGCTGTTAGTTTGAACGCAAAATCAGCGACATTATAATCGTCCTCATTAACGCTGCCACGTCCCTCGCCCTCGTCCTCATGCTCGTCTCTGTCCCGCTCGTCGCGTCGTGCTGCGTGTTAATATCCTGGAAAAACCTAACCTAACTCGTCAACTCATCAACATCATTAGCGAAAAGCAGCGATAGAGACCACAGCTAAAAAAAAAATGTGTGAGTCGCACACACAACGACAGCATTCAATGGACGAAAGTTCGGCCAGCGAGAATTGCGAGCTGAGCTACAGAAAATATGTAGGTGACTTAAGCAGGAATATAAAGTGGGAGAAAAAGAGTTAAATAAAGCTAGAGAGCAAACAAAACGAGTTAGTGGCTAAGTAGTCGTTGAAAGCTAATCAAAATTAGGCTAAAAGTTGCTTAAAAAATTGAACAGCAATACAGAAATCTATATAAATGAAAGTAATACAAAAATATAAATTAGCTAAGTAGTTGTAGTAAGTTGTAAGCTAATCAAAATTAGGCTAAAACTTGCTTAAAAAATTGAAAAGCAATACAGAAATCTAAATAGATGAAAGTAATACAAAAATATAAATTAATAAGAGAGTTAAAAAAAAGAAAACAGCTAGCAAAAATAAAAAGTCATTCTACTGACAATTTTAATTAGCATAGAAATTATATTTATTTTTTTGCATTCGAAAGAAGCAAAGTGTCGTAGAGTCTACAAATATTTAGGAAATTGCAAACACATCTATAAAATATTTTGTAGCTCAAGTCTAAAAAGCAATGCAAGTAAAGTATACACAATATTTGAAATTCTTTTCTTATATCAAACTGTTTATTGCTCAATTTCCCATATATCGTAGATCGGCAGCTCTCAAAAGTAGAAAATAAATTGAAATAAGTTCGCGTTGTGCAAATGGATAATGAGTGGAAAGTTTCTTTTGAACTGTCGTCGGTTATTTTCTATTGGCAACCTGACGACAGGATGCGATTAAGCACGAGAAATATCAGCTCCATCCCCCCTCTTTTTCTCTCTCTATCGCTGTCTCACTCTTTCTTCCATGCTCGTCTTCTTCGCTCGTCGATTTTATTATGATTTGTGTGTTTGTGTTTTTTTTTTAGACTCGTTTTGCAGCTCTTAAGTGCACTTTCAAGGGGTTGTGTAGATTATGCAGCTTAATTCTGGCATTATTCGCCCTCGCCCCCCTCCTTCCCCCCACCCCCAGCTCGTCAGCCCCTCTGGCATCTAATGCGCCCGCCCAGTTGCCACCCAGTTTGATGCAAACCTGCCCTGCTGCGCTCACCATTTTGATTCGCTTTGGGTGCCCCTTTTGTTGCTGCTGTTGGTGCTCAAATTTCGCTAATGGCTGCCTTGCCAGGACAGCCGCAGCCTGTTCACATCCTTGCAGCCTCTTTGTTGTTGTTTTTGTTGTTGTTGTTGTGGGTTGCAAGAGCAACAAGAGGGCGCAGGAGAAGCTGAGAGGCTGCGCCCAGGAAGTCATTATGCTGCGCAACTGCAATGATGAATTACATTGACTGTGTTGTCCTTGTTATCCTTGCCTCTGCTCCTGCCTCGTTCGCCTCGCTTTTCTTATCAAGCAATTGAATTATTTGAAATTTTGCAATTTTTATGTGCAGCGACAGTTAATGGATTGCCCAATAGCGATTGCAATCGAAGTCTGCAATTGCAGCGGCACAAAACAAGGGGAAAAAAGTCAATCACAAGATTTCGCTGCTTTATGCCAGCACAATTTCAATCGAAGGATTCAATAATCTACAGTGGCATAGGAATTAATAGAATTGCTTGAAATGCTGTAGATCATTTTAGGAATTAGTGAATTGTTTATTGGTTGCAACAACTTTAGGTAAATCTGTTAACTTATTGGCTTACTTATTATGTATTTTATTTATTATACACGAATTTATTTTATGGAGTGTAAATAGTTTTAGATAGTTGCCTTTTTAATAACATTCTCCATCTATTTAGTTTAAACCTTAATTAGTTATTAATTTGTTGCTTATTGATTTGCTTATTTGCTAAAAGAAAGCCTTAAAATGCTGGTTATAAGATTTGTCTGCCTCATTTTAAAGTATTTAATATCAGAGCTATAAATGTGCCAGCAAGTTTAACCCGCAAATCTGTTTTGGGCATTGACTTAACATAGTTAGAGTTGAAATTTTGTAGTAAATTGTGTTTTCACGTCCAATTTCATTTAACTAATTTCGGGTCTTGTTTTCTAGTCCAAATCTTATTCCAAGTCTTCTTGAGAATTTAATAATTTAATTCTCATTTGTTCTCTCTGTGAATCTGTTTTTAATTCCTTGATTAATGACAAAAGAAGTCAAGTAATTTTTAAGTAATAACGAATTGCTCTTGAGACGAAAGCAATTGCACATATCGAGTGGACAATGGCAACTGCTTAATGCGGTGGTGCTGTGATGCGGTGGTTTTGCGTTGGGTGCTTCAACAAAACGCACAAGATGCGATGCGATGCGATGCGATGCGATGCGATGCGATGTGAAAAATGCACAATTCCAAGTGCAATATCAACAGGCAAATAGTCAACATGCCAAATAGAAATAGAAATTCGTTTACTGCCGCAACTTGCAACTTGCAACACATTGGGGCAACGTTCAAGGATGCTGTCAGCAGCAGCAGCAGCAGCGGCAGCAGCGGCAGCAACAAACTGCGTACAATAGTCATTGTTATTATGATTGCACAATAAATATGGCGCAAGCGAGCAAGCGACGAGCTGCGAACTTGCACCTGAAGGATGTTGCAACAACGGGGGGCAAGTGCGTAAATCGCAAATCGCTGGCAGACATCAGTCGTCGCAGTCGAGAGTTGATTCGATTTAATAACTTCTGTCAAATACACATTGCTAACGGTAAATCGCAAGACGCTTCGTTATACCCTGCAAACACAACAAGCCCCCAAATGGGGTATATGCGATGGCATCATTTATTTAGTGTAGATTGGTTGAGGTGCAGAGTTATAAGATATTTAACAAATTGCAGATTTACCTTTTTAAACTATTTGCTTTTATTATTTCTTTGAATTACAATACTAAATTTATTGGCTTAGAATTATGTTGACTACAAATTAAATTTATATTTCATTTTAAGCCATCTATTTGCAGTGCAGGGTATCTTGTAGTCGCATATTCTTGCGCTTTCTAAACTCAACTGCGAGCCACATTTAAGTTGACTTCGACTTCGACTTCGACTGCGACTTGAATTTCGAGTGCTGCCAATATTTGCCATGTTTAGTTGCTGTTGCAACAACTTATTTATGACGAGGCTGTGCAACAACTTTGGGGCCACCGAACGTGAGTGGGCGGGGGGGGCAAGGAGACTGTTGGCATTGTCGAGCAAATAGCTTTAGTTGCGAACTTGTCAAACGCAACAGAAATCCAGTCGGGAATTGAGGCGGCAATTGAAAATCGCAAAATCTATTTCTTAGCCATCAACTCGTATGTGTGTGTGTATAGCGATGTGTGTGTGTGTGTGTAAAAGTGTGTTTAACTGTGTATAAAGTGTGGGGAGCGAAACACTCACTGCACAACCTGTTGACTGTGCAAAGCGCACATTTCTAATTTAGCTCTCCAAGTGCCGTTGAAGAGCTAAAATTATTCAGAAACTATAATCAAGAACAACAACAAAATATATGTTGACAATTACATAATCTAGCACATAGAATCACAAATTAAAAAACAGAAATCAATTTAAAAATAAATCTGCTTTATTTATTGCTTTATTGGCCTATTCTCAACTAAATTAAATGTAAGCTAAATCGCTTAACTAAGCTAGCAACTGAAGGGAAATGAATTAGATTAAAAGTAGATTTTAGAAACGGAAATTTCACTTTACATTAACTAGTTTATAACTGCAAATTTATTAAAATAACACAACTAGAAATGAATTAGATTAAAAGTAGATTTTAGAAACGTAAATTTCAATTTGAATTAACTAGTTTATATCTGCAAATTTATTACAAGAACACAACTAAAAATGAATTCGATTAAAAGTAGATTTCAGAAACGGAAATTTCACTTTACATTAACTAGTTTATAACTGCAATTTATTAAAATAACACAACTAGAAATGAATTCGATTAAAAGTAGATTTTAGAAACGGAAATTTCACTTTACATTAACTAGTTTATAACAGCAATTTATTAAAATAACACAACTAGAAATGAATAGATTTTAGAAACGGAAATTTCACTTTACATTAACTAGTTTATATCTGCAAATTTATTACAAGAACACAGCTAGATTTTAATTTTGTTTTTTAACTACAATTTGCTTATCGATTGCAGATCGACAATCGAACAGCAGAAACATTCTTGCATTGTCTGCTGCCGTTCTTAACGATGCCCTGTGAAATCTAGGAATTGTAGAAGCATACATAACACATATTCATAGCAACCTCCATGCGCTGCATGAATTTCGTTGGAATGATTCAACTGATTCGAATGATAAACCAATAATAACCCCGCAGCCCTCATCAACGGCATTATCATGATTGAAATCATGATGATTATTACATATTATTATTATTATTATAATTATAATTATAAAGTGGATGATCACGCTCGATTATCACCCTCGTCTGCCATTGGCCTTGCCCCCCAGCCGCTGTCTTCATGCCACTTCAGGGGCAATGTGTCAGAATATGAATTGAATTGGTTGACATGTTTGCCATAGTTCCATCCACGGCTTGTATCCTTGTTGTTTACACTTCATCCTTTTGTCTGTCGTCCGTCGACTGTCGTCGACTGTCGAGCGATAAAAGGCCATTGTATCTGGCAGATACGCTGGCCGCATTGTATCCATCAGATACGCACAGGCGCGCTTCTTTATTTGCCGACAGATGTTGCATTTGTTATTTCACACATATTCCTCGCTTCTCCCTATCTGTCTCTCCCCTCTCTACCCCTCCCTCTTGTGTGTGCATAGGCAAATTTCGGGGAACTGCCAAAAAAAAAAAGAAAGGAAAAAACGAACCAACTTGAGACTCGATCCCTACAAAGTGGTTCCATCTCTCTTCTCGCCCCGCTGCCGCCACAGAAATTATTTAATTCTGTCGCCATAAAGAGCAATGCGGCAAGCAGTGGCAAACATTTGCCGCTTTATGCAACATAAGCACAAATTTTCCATTTTCCATTTTACATTTTTCCCCATTTCGCATTTGCATTGCAAACGCCAAGAAAAAAGCTATATTTATGGCTCACCGTCAATAGATTGAAATCGTTGCTGAGCCGCTTGCAAAGCTGCTTGCGGCAACTTGTGGCAAGTCAGCAACATTCGCTGCCCTCTTTTGTGGCACCGCATTAATTCATTTACAAATTTCGATTTATTGCCAGCGAGCATTAACACAAAAATTGTGCAGTTGAGCAATTTTCCTTTGAAATGCCTGCAAAATTGTCTTTGCACAACACTTGCTGCCCCCTCCACAGCCCTTGTCCCCACTCTTCTCTTTCTCTCTTCCCCATTTGCTGGTCTCTTAGAATTATTCAAGACAAAGTGAAGGCAACTTCATTTCAATATTAAAACAACCTTTTTTGTTAGAACTTATCTTAAAGGCTTTGATTTGGCAATAAATAAGCTGATTGCTGTGTAAATTTTATTCTATATTGATGATTATTAAATTTGCTATGCCTATAAAAGCTTTATGATCTGTGATCTTTATTTTATGCTCTTTATTTTGTATGTTCGACGAGAAGTTGTTATGAAATTTTGCTGTTATTATTTAGATTAGAAATAGCTATAAAAATAAGTTTAACTCTACACTAAATATTTTCGTACGATATTAAACTAATTTAAGACACATAAATTGCGTTTTATTTCATAATTCTAGTCGTAATCTTAAGGCAGTTAAATGAATACATAAATTTTTAATAGAATGCTACATAAAATATTATAATGCTACATAATAAATTTATTTTAAAAGCTGTGAACAATATTTAATTTTAAATATTTAACTAACATTTTCTTGCATATAATTAAGGTTGCTCAACAATCTTTAATTTCCATATATAATTTAACTCATTTATAGTCAGTGCTTTAATTTCAATATCATATTTACTTTCAATTAATTTTAATCGCTGCCCATCAATTATATCAAAGTGCTTTAGCGTTGATGCTGCAGCCGATTAATTTATCAAATCATTTTGCTGCCCTTTCGCAATCGCCCCGCAATGTGTTGTGTCAGTTACAAGACGTCTTCGCCCCCTTTTCCATGTTGCACGACCATTATCCGCTTGTTCGCCAGCCGCTTGAGTGCAAATAAATCTTGAATCTCTTGGCTAAAGGGGTCGCCATTTGATGGCAAGACAACTGGGTTGCGGAGGGGTTTGGGGGGAGTTGGACGAGTGTCAGACGGATTAGAAGCTGGCCGAAATGTCAACAGAAAAACAGGACGCAGTCACAATGGGCGGCAACGAAGACGCCGAAGAACACGACCAACAGCCAAGCAGAGGAAGAGTAAGAACAACAACAACAACAACAGCAATAGCATCAACAATAACAACGAGAGAACTTCTTGGCACATTGTCAAGTGGACTCCAAAGCTTTTAGCTTAAATACACTTTGGGCCAACTACTTAAACGAACTAACTGAAGTCAGGGAGCTGAGAAGATGGCGAGCGGAAGGCGAACACAGTCGCTGTTCGTGACATATTTGCAGTCAGTGGACTGTTGTTGTTGTTGTTGTTGTCTGTTGCCCCGAGTGGTGGCGAGTGTAATTGAATTTATCGGTCTGGATCGAGAAAATTGCTGATTGCAATAATACAGCAGCAAATCAGGGAAATCAACTAAATTGCTGGCCCCAAAAGAAGAAAACACATTGAAATTAAATCATTTGCCCAGATTAAAATAGGCGTATGACGCATACGCAGCGTGGTCCACACAGGCGCAGTAAGCAGCAATGGCTAAAGCAGCCTGCATATAAACTCACACTCACACTCACACTGTCTCTCTCTCTCTCTCACACCCATGCACCTGCTGTGGCTGTCAACCCTTTGGGCATGGCATAAATTAAAAAGCTCTGTTGTCACTCGAAAGCTGCGCTTTGTTTGCAAACCTTTTTTGTGCGCCGCAGGCGTTTAGCCAGGACACGAACCGCGCGCTGGGCAGCCGAAAATTCGCGAATTCGCCGCCGCAGCAATTGAGCGACTTGTGATCACTTGGCAGTCAATAAACGATAAACGATAACTTATCGAAGCTGAGCAGCTAATTTGCTAAAAAAGACACTTGTATATAAATTGCTACTAAAATCTAGAAGTGCAGCACAGTTTTAATATTTTTGTGTTGGCAAAGTAGGAGAGTTAACGATAAGTAATAGTTTTAATTGGAGAGTGACAAAAATCTGCAGCAATTCAAGTAATTCTAGTTGCGCTAATTTGATAGAGATATGTAAAAATATATTTTATAAGCCCACAAAATATTTAGTAAGCAAAAGTCGGATTTGAAATTAAAAAGTGACAAAGGTTTGAAAAGACAAGAAATACAAAAGAAAAAGCAAACTTTTTTGGTTTAATATGAACTTAGTTTAAATATATTTTTTATTTGCCTTGTTGCATGTATTAAGCGTTTAATTTCTTTGTTGAACTTATTATAATATTTTCGAATATTTTCATTTTAATTGAAGTCAAAACTCATTTAAGACAATAGTAATTGATGGAGAGCGTGGCCTTAACACAGTTCATTAGGCAGCTCATTAACTGGCCAATTAGTCGCTAATGTGCGGTTAGTTAATGAGACCTTAAGGATAATACAATATAATCGAAGCAGGAGAGCAGACATTCAGCTTAGGGTTTCGGTGATGGGTTTTTATTTCCTTTTTTTTTTTTTTTGTTTTCTATTTGGTTGGGGGCTTTTGGCAGAGCTGCATTGAAGTGCAGCGCGGCAGCCACTTCAAAGTGCAAATGTGAGTTATTCAAGCATTATGTCATTCATTGCATTCAGCGTGTTAAATGCTTAATGCTTAATGCTTAATGCCAAATGCTAAATGCTAAATGCACTTCAAAGTCTCGAGAATTGAGCTTAGAGAAAGAAATCTGTTCGAGAGTCGCTTGATTACTTATTTAGCATTTTTCCAATTTCCATCCATTTTATTTTTTTGCTTTTTTTTGCCACCCATCTTCCCGATTGCCGCAAACTCATTTGACAATTGTCCCGCCACTTTGTTCGGCTCGCTTCTAATTGCAATCTGCGAAATTGTTGAAACTCACAAGGATGATGGGTTATCAACATTGGCCTGTCCTTCTTTCTCATCGGCAAAAAAAAAAAAAAACAAACAAAAATGCGACTGCGGCCTATTATGCAATCAGCATAAAGTCTGTGTTTGTTATGAATGCAGCAAAAAAAAAAAAAAAAAAAAACAAGAAAAAATGAATATGAATATTTCATGCTTTATATGATTGTTTTCACGCCACTTGCGCATTATTCAAATTTTGCAATTTCGAAGAAGCAACAAACAAACAACACACACAAAAAGTGATGGTGATGATGATGGTGATGAGGATTGTGATGGGAAACAAAAGACGAGGCGCTCTATTCAAAGTGTGTTATGTATAGCTAGTATATCCAGTATATTATGGCATCCATATGGCGACGGGAATGCAATGGAATAGAATCGACAGAGAGAGAGCGAGAGAGCGAGAGAGCGAGAGAGCAAGAGAGAAAGCCCACAAATCCTTTTATGATAATTTCTCAAGAGTGTCGTCCTTTGATCAGGCAAGTGCCTGGCGTGCAGAAAAAACTCATTCAAGCATGAATGTGAATATGATTTTCAACCACACTCACCCACACACACACACGCTCACACACACCCGAACACCCAACACTCACACACACTCACACACACACACTGCTCATAAGGATTTAATAATTCGTTAAGCGAAATTAAAATTGCCATAAGGCAGTCAGCTGACAGTGGGCAAAACACGCGCAATTCTGCCCAAAAAATGCCAGCTCAATTGCTGGCAGACGAAGCAATGAATAATCAATACATTTTCGGGTGTCATTTGCGTATTTGCTGTACGAAGTGCATTCAAATAAATTATTTATCAGTTTGCTCTAAAAAATACTCAAAAGACTTCTGATGAAAATTTCAAAAATAATAATTATTATAATCGATTACTATTCGAATCGTCTTTAAGCTTTACAAAAGCTGCATTTTCTCCTTAGCAAAAATATGCAAACATACAAAATAAGTAAGTTTCTTCAAATATTTGATCTTTTTATGCATTCCTATTTTATTTCTGTGAATTCAACTTCTTTATTTAACTTATTTTACTTGCTTTTTCTTAACAATACTTATTATTGTTTTTATTTTGGTACTAACTATAATTTTAGTAATCTTTGCTTACATTAAAAATGTTTGCTGATTATATAGATCACATTAAGTTTTGTCTTTCTCGACTGCTAGATTTCTTTAAGATCAATTGTTTTTTTTTTTTTCTTTTGCAGTTTGTAGCTCAAAATATCTTTCACGCTTTGGCTGCAATTAAGTGTCTTTTTATTTTACAAATAACTCTTTATTTAAGCGACTTTTTTTTCTTAGCTGCCGCTCGCACAAAACTGCTAGTTAATGTTTTGTTTTCGCCCCACTGTCGCCGTAGTTGTTGTCACCTGGATTGTGGATTACGCTCCGAATGCGCTGACTACCTTCAGTGCGCTTTGCAGCAGCCATAACTCGCGTTGCAGCCACGCCAAAAAAAAAAACAGAGAGAAAAAAAAACGCTGTGCCACCACCCACTGCCCACCCTGAGCCCCCCACCCTAGTCAGGCACTGAGTTGCGCGCAAATGCAACTCGTCGCCTTCGTCTCCACCTCACGCCTCGCTTTGCTTTCTTTCGTTTCGTTTTTTAGCTCAATTTTCGTTGGCGCGCGCTGCGTTGCCACGCGGGGGAAATCATTGCAATTAAAGCGTAATTGTTTTTACGCATTTGTCCAGTGCCTGCCCCAACCCAGGCCCCCAGCCTCTCAGGCCCCCCTTTGGTGCACGCTGCTTAGCTTGGCTCGTGTCTTTTCAAGTGGAGGCGAGTGCCGAGCGAGACGGAGACGGAAAGAAAGACGGAACGAAAGAAAGGACGAACGGAAAAAAATGAGTCTGAAATTAATTTACAACATTCATAATGTCTGCAGCTGCTCCGCAGCTCGCACTCTTCTCTCCCCCAGCGGCCGCTGCTGCTGCTGCTGCTGCTGCTTCCTCTTCTACATGCGCTTAATTTCCGCGCATTTGCTGAAGGACAACAGCGAGCGAAAGAGAGAGAGAGAGAGAGCGAAGAGGGGGTGTGGGGCAGAGTGGGGGGCAGGTTGGGCTGGGCGAATGCGAATCCACGAATTCATTTGCATAATTTTTAATACTCCATTTCGGTGCAAGGTGCGTCGGCGTCGCTGCTAACGAGCTGCCACTGTATGTGTGTCTGTGTCTGTGTCTCTGTCTCTGTCTGTGTCTGTGTGTGTGTGTAGCGAGGTGTGCATAGGTGTGTGTGTGTGTGTGTGTGAGTGTGTCCTCATTATTATATTTCATCGCCTCGACGAACACATACGCTGCCCCCCCTCTGCCCTCTCTCTGCTCTCTCCGCCTCTCGTCGCCACTTTATCCGTTTACATTTTTTGCTTCTCTCGTTTTCCTCGCAGTTTTTCCAGCTGCTGCTTCTTCTTTCGCTTTTTTTTTTGCATGTTAATGCGAGCAACTTTTAACTCGTTTGCCTCGTCGCATCGCAAATTAATGTTAAAATATGTTGATTTCCTTTGAGAGGCGCGCACAGTTCGCCATCAACCCATTTTGCTCGCATAATTCTAATGAATGCCACATGCCACATGCCACATGCTGCACAGGCCGCCTACCAATTACGCCAAACTGTCATTGCTGTAGTTTCTGCTCCTCAGACACCAATAAATCGTCTTTCATTTCTCTCATATGCAATTTTTGTTTATATAGTTTAAAGTGCAGCTGAAATTAAAACAGTCAAAACAATCATAAACATTTCTATATTTTAATATAATAAATTAGTATAGTTTAAAATATTTATTATTGAATGGCGAAAAACTTTCAATTTCATCATAGAAAAACTTATCATTTCAACATTTGTTGCTACTAAATTTGCATAGCTTTCAGTTGTCTCTAAATAAACAAAACTTATGTCAATTAAATCAAAGTACTAAAGTAATTTGAATTAAATAAATGCAGTAAAAAGAAAAAAATACTCATGGGTAATTTCTTCAGTTTCTGAATTAAGCATTAAATGATTATTCATATTTTTTTTATAATCATTTTTATTTAGAATCTATCGATCTAAAGACAATAAGTAAATAGTTTGATGGGAATGACTAACATTTTTCACATTTACAAAGTGATTATTGATATAGCGCTCATTTAACTGAAATAAAATAAATACTCACAGCTGCAGTCTTCTGATTCTGAAAAAAACATTAAATAAATATATAAAACTCATCGATTAGCTTAAATAAAACAATTACTCAAAGCTAATTTTGAGTTCTTATAGAACTTTATTGAATAAAATAAAAAAATAATCCGAGTTAAAGATTTTTGATTATGAAATAAGCAATATATAAATATATAGAATTCTATTAACATAATTAAAAAAATGCTTTTAACTGAAGACTTCTAAGTCCGAAATAAGCATTAAAGGATTATTCACATCGAAGTCTATTAAGTCAAATAAAAAAAAAACACCTAGTCAAAGTCTTCGGTTTCCGAAGTAAGGATTAAATGCATATAGAACTCGATTAACTCAAGAAGATGCAGCAAAAATCTGTTTATTGAATTGAGCTGCAGCGCTTATTAAATGCATCTAATAATTTAGTGACTTTGAAATTGAAACTAAAGCCCAAATAATGCTGAGCAAGGTTCTGTGTTCAGTCATCGTCTGATTGCTGCAGTAATTGCAGTAATTTCTCTAATTAGTTTTCCGAATTCGTCGAGAGTAGTTGGAAAATTGAGCAGCCGCAATCATCATTGGTTATTCAGCTGCAAATTGCCAATGGAAGGCGTTGACTTCACACCACACTGAGCCCATATACATCGCATATAATCGTATAATGCACATGTCTTTTGGGGTACTTGACTCTGCTGAGGGGGTGCTGGGATCGGGAGGGGGGCGTGGCGATTGCCGCCCAAGCGGTAGTTGTTTTAAAAGCCGCTTCAACAGCCACTTGAGAACCCATTTTTTTTTTTTTTTGGCTCGTTAAAAGACAAACAATACAGGTGAAAACAAGAAAAAAAAGAGAAGAGAAGAGAAGAGAGGAAAAAATAATAAAGTTGAAAAAGTGTTGTAATTGTTTTCACAGCGGCAGCGGCAGCGACGGCAGCAACATGCGGCAAGTGTGTGTGCCTCATAATTGGTTCTGACTGCTAAATGAACCATTTTACCAATTAAACTTGCGATTGCCAGGGAGCTGCCGGTGGCTGCCACATGTGGCACGCAGGCCTGCGACTGAGACCCAGACTCAGACTCGAGACTCAGGGTCTAGGAGTGCTCGTTAACGGCTTGTTAGGAGAAACGCTTTAGTCACGCTTAAGGCCCGTTTCTTTTTTTTTCTCTCGCCTGGAGTGGCAGGAAAAAACAACGACAAATTGTGTGTAAACGTTGCCAGGAAAAACCTGCTGAGCCATTGGCACCTGTGTCGACAGAGCGCAAGTGAATGAGAGCGAGAGAGAGAGAGCGAGAGAGGGAGAGAGTGAGAGCGAAGCATGTCAAGTTGAGCCTCGACGCGACTGTTCTTTTTTCTCCTTGAATTCTCTGTGTTTGCTGCGTGAAATGTGGAAAATTTCAAGTGGATCATCGCGTTGCTTTTCCACCCAGGCAGACAAGTATCTTGTATCCAGCGACTCTAGGATGTGGCAGCAACAGCAGCGGCAGCAGCCGCAATTGCTGATTGACGTTAATCATGCAATTAATTGGGCTAGAAGTGTGTATCGCAAAAGTAGTTGGCGAGAAGACAGCAGAGAAAGCGAGAGAGAGGCGAGAAAAGCTGGCAAAGATGTGTGGGGAACAACAAAGGTTGAGAGAGAGACAGAGAGAGGAATATGTGAAGCATAAGCGATAAAAAGAGCAGCAACGAGAGCTGAATAAAAGCAATAACAGCAGCAAAATATAAACTGAGCAAACAAATGCATGAAAGCATAATAGATTTAACTTAGACCAAAAAATACACAGAGTAACAATAAAATAAGAATATGTTGGAAATAAAAAGAAAGACTTTAGCAGCAATAAATAAGAATATGTTAGAAATAAACTCTGAACACTTTAGTAGCAAAGAAAACAAATTTATAGTTTAATAATCGCACTCAAAATCACTTTCTAATTTAAATTTAAAATTTTTATATATTCATGCATTTGGACATTTCAAATGACAATTACACAACATAAATACGTTCAAAATTAATACTGTAAACCATAGAAAGACAACAGATCATTGGCTATTTGTGACTGCGAACTTTTGGGCAATTTGTCTGAGAATTTATGGCAATTGAGTGTAATTGAAATAATGCCGTCGACAATTGAAACTGTCTGTGTTGAGGTCGCTTTGGCAATGCCTAATTAGAAGTAAAAGGATTAAAGACAGCCGCAAAATTGAGAATAGTTTCAGTCTGGGAGTCAGCTTCAACTTCTGCCACAGCTGCTGTTGTTGTTGCTGTTGCTGTTGTTGTTGTTGCTGTTGCTCCAGGCAAATGTCAATTGCCCACTTCACAGCAACGGCAACAACAACTTCATCTTCAGCTCAAATCCCAGTCCCAAATCCAAATCTCATTCGCCGTCTCATTGTTTATGCTGTGGCAACTGTTGCCGTTGCCGTTGCCGTTGCCGTTGCCGTTGCTGTTGTTATTGTTGTTGCTGAGGCCACTTGAGGCATTTGTTGACCAGTTCTCGGGTTCACACGTCGCCTGTGCTAATCTGCCTCAGCTTCTACTCTATTTACATTTGCCACTTCTTCGGGGCTTAGCAGGAAAAGGCAGTCGCAAAATCCCTGGGCGTGGGCGTGGCTGGGGCAAGGATCATTAGGACACCTTCTCGGTTGTTTGCTGAGCAAATAATATAATTACAAGTAATTGTGATGCTCATCACGAGCAGCGATCACGATGATGATGACAATGATGATGATCCCATTTAGAGCTCAACTCAACTCAACTCGAGTCTCGTCTGCTGCACAATGGAATGTCCTTCGTCCTGCGTTCTGCGTCCTGCCGTTTGTTCACACCACATCCAGCTGACTGACAACTGTTGTGTAAATATTTTGACAGAAGAATGCCAAAAATCTTCCTTTTCCTTTCCTCTTCCTCATCCTCTTTGTTCATCTGCTTCTTTTTTTTTTTGCGAAACAAATGAAACTCGCAGGAAGAAGCAACTGAGCTGCGACTGAAGGATCCCAGCGACGCATGCCGCATGTGGCATGACTCATGCGAGGCAACAAAGCAACTGCTTCACTAAAACACTGGGGCACAAGCAAATCAATTATTGGCGCTCACAAATCGTAGTATAAAAAACAATTCAGTGATTGTCAATGTAAAATAAAAGCAATCTATTTAAATAAATATCATACATCGATTTATTTTATACAACAAAAAATGTCAATTTTATTCAGTAATTTAATTGGCATTTATTTTAGCTTAGAGAAATTCTTCAAGCTTCTGTTTAAGTTTAATAATTTGACTCATAGTTTGAATTTTCAAAGTTATAAAACTTTGAATTTAAGTAATTTATTTAGCAATTATTACTTCAATAAATGAATAATTTAATTCGTGGTATTTAAGTATTTTAATTTATTTTATCCACCAAAAAATGACAATTTTATGCACAAATTGTATTTGAAATTATTTTAGCATAGAGAAATGATTGAAATCTCTGTTTAATTTTAATAATTTGACTCTTAGACTGTAGTAAGGTAAATTTTAGATAGAAGCTTCGAACTTTCACTATATAAAACTTTGAATTTAAGTAATTTATTTAGCAATTATTATTTCAATAAATGAATAATTTAATTCATAGTTATCTTTAACTATCTTTAACTATTTTAGTTTATTATATACACCAAAAAATTACAATTGTATGCACAAATTTGATTCGAAATTATTTTAACATCAATGCTTCAGGTCTCTATATGAGTTGAATAATTTGATTATTTGACTATAGTAAACTAAATTTAAGAATCTTCCAACTTTGAACATATGAACTTTGAATTTAAGTAATTTATTTAGCAACTATTATTTCAATAAATGAATAATTTAATTCATAGTTATCTTTAACTATCTTTAACTATTTTAGTTTATTATATACACCAAAAAATTACAATTGTATGCACAAATTTGATTTGAAATTATTTTAGCATCAATGCTTCAGGTCTCTATATAAGTTGAATAATTTGATTATTTGACTATAGTAAACTAAATTTAAGAATCTTCCAACTTTGACCATATAAAACATTGCATTTAAGTAAATTATTTAGCTCTTAAAAATTACTCCTAGATATTGTAAAGCACATGATATTTAAATGTAGAAAAACTGTTTAAATATGCTTGAGTTTGGCTAAGAATTTTTGTAAAAAGAAAACTATGTGATTAAAGAATATCTATCTATCTATTAAAGAAAATATATTTATATTATTATTAGATGATGCTCTATTAATGTGTGTAATTTAATGAAAATAGAATATATATCTTTAGTAAGACAGCAAGATGAAATAGACTCTTAAGAGTTTAGTACAAAGTAAAACAAATTTATAGTTTAACTTATTTTAACTGACTTTATACCAAAAACATGCAAAACACTTAAAATGATGCTCTGTTAATAAATGTAATTTGTGATTGCAATGAAATCTATATAAAATGCACCATATTAATGCATGTAAATTGTGATTATAGCGAAATCTATAGCCAGATTATGTGTTTATCTATATCGCAGCTTGGGAAAGTTAATGCATGATAGCAACGCCTGGGAACGAAATCCATTGTCTGCCTTGAGTTGACTTGAGTTGAGATGAGTTGGGCTGAGTTGGGCTGAGTTGTGTTGTGTTGGGTTGGGTTGGGTTTATCTTAGCTTATGGCTGGATGCCATTCCACTCTTTCACTTAGCAACAATTGGAGCATGCACAGAGACATTTGCATTTTATGAAGTGTCCAGAAGGAGGCGCAAAGTGAGCGAGCGAGCGGAGAGAGGGCAAAGAGGGGAAAGAGGGGGAGGGGAAGGCAGATATAGATATGGTCATAGACAGACAGGCATTTGCATGAAAAGACAACTAAAATAGAAATTAAGAGAAATGCAAGAGAATACGAAAACAAAGTGCAGCTCAGCAGCAGAAACGGAAATGAAAAGAAATTGCATATAGAAGAGCCTAACGTAGTGTGGGGAGGGGGGAGATGGAGGGAAGGGGAAGGGAGAGAGTGGCAAATATGTGTGCATAAGTGCAAGTGTGTGTGTGTGTGTGTGTGTGTGTGCTTACACAAGTAATATACACATAATGAAAAAGTACTTCATTAAAAATCAACAACACAAGCAGCAACAACAACAGCAGCAACAACAACAACAGCAGCAACATCAACAACATCAACAACAACAACAACAACAACAACATCTGCAGCAGCAACATCAACACTTCAAGTGTGTGTTGATTTCCATATAAAGCAACTGAGCAAAAAAATAAAACAGCAAACTGAGGAAATGCTAAGTACACGTAGAGAGTGTGACGAAAGGGGCAGAGGGGGAGGGGGACGGGGAAAATAGGGCTGCAGGATGGGGGGCTTGGCGCCCTGGCCATTGTTGTGCGAGGGGAGGGGAGAGGGCGAGAGGGGGAGGAGGGGGAAGACAGCCGCTTTGACGCAGAATTGAAATTAAAAATGTGTAAATGAAAAAATGAATAAATATGCATAAAGCTGATAGGTGCGAGTTTTCCGCCAAAGGGGGAGAGGGGAAAGGGGGGGGGGGAGAGTGGGAGGGGAGGAGGGGGGGCTTGAATATATTTGCGCAAAAAAAAAGAATGCTTGTAATTGCTACATTTGATATTAAGCAGTTTACGCCACGCCTCCCGCTCTCCAACTCCCCCTCTCTCCACCTCCCCCTCTCTCCCTCTCCTTCTATCTCCCTCCCTCTCCCTCTCGCTCGGCCCGTGGAAATTACTTTGGCTGCCGGCAAATGGCAACAATTGAAAATCTGCCTCTTTGATCTTTCGTTTGGAAATTCATTTCTAGCGCCTTTTTGTTTCTCACTTTTTTTTTGTATTATTATTTTGTTTTTTATTCATTTTGTTTTGATTTACATTTTTTCTTCCCCACCCAACATAATTTCCTGGGGCTTGAATCAATGTCGAGCAGCTTTGTAATTGCAACTGATTACAAATTAATGCCGTTTGCTTATTTGCTGATTATATTGTCATGATTTCTACGCTCTTGCAGCGCCGTGGCATGTGGCATGAATGTAAAGCAACGCTGTGATTGGTGAGTTACTTTAAATCAACATATTTTAAGTATTAACATGTCTTTATTCACTTGAAGTTAACTAATTTTGAGCGCTTTTGCAGCTCATTTATTAGCAACAAATTGTAACAATTGATGCTTAAAGTTTTCATTTGTTCAAGTGGCAAATGCTGAAGTTGTAGTTATAATCACAGTGTTCTACTTATAGCAATAGAAACATAGAAATTCACTCTATTTAGTCACTATTTCTATCAAGCTTTGCGCTCAAGCAACTTAACAGCAAAAACACTTCAAATGCCTCGCAATTGGATTTGCCAACTTGCCCCAAATATCAGCGACAATCTGAGCTGATTGTTGTGTGGCAAGCTGAGCTGCAACGTGCAACGTGCAACGGCAACTGCATAATCAGACCATTGCATAATTTTAGGCGCACACGCACTGTAATTATGATTTATGGCTGGCAGAGTCGCAATCGCAATCGCAATCGCAATCGCAGCTTATAATTATGCAAAGTCTGTGCCACAGTCGCCCCCCCCCCCCCCCCTCCTCTCTTACCCCTTTCTCCACGCTGCTTCCCACTCTGCGCTCGCATAAAAAACTTGCAAGAAATAATTGAAAATTGCACAATTCTCACAAGTGGGAAACAGGACGCAGCCCCCAAACCACAGCCCCCAACCCCCAGCCTCCAGCCTCCCCAGCTGCCTTCAGTTCCCCCCCTCCAGCTCCTGCGGCTCCTTCCGTATATATTTCTCGTCTCTCTCGTTTTTTTTTTTTTGTTGTTGGCTTGCAACCACCGCAATTAACCAGACACATAACAGAAGCCACATAACCACAAACTGCCACGCCTTGCCGCCCACCGCCCACCGCCCAGCGAATGCCGCATAAGCAGAGTACTTCCTTTTTTCTGCGCTACTCGCATACCCTGTAAATTGTGGGGTAAACAGTCTGCCAACAACCTGAAGTTGAAAGCGCTTCAATTGTTGATACTTTAATGAAATGTTAACAAGGATAATTGACTTTGACAACATTGCAAAAAGTCTTAATAATTACAATAATTAAAATAGGAAATTAACTCAAGCTTACTTTGTAAATATTTCTCTGACGAAATGCGCATTTAAATTACAAATTGAAGTATTGAATTTGCATCTAATTCTAGGGACAAATAAGCTTAATTTTTATAGTATATTTTTTCTTCTTTAAAATGTATCACTGAAATTTGTTGGAAGTCATTGCCTTTAAAACAGCAAATGGAGAATTTTTTGTCTAGGTTCTTATGACGTCTGTTTAATTTATTTATATTTTATACGTCGCATTGCTTACGAGAACTTATGGAAGATTTTTCAATGCCGAAATTTCTTAATTGCATTAATTTCTTGATTTATGTTTTACAATTTTCAATTCTTGTTTAGTTTTTTAGATTTTAACTTCTCAGCTTGTCTCATTTTATTGGTAGCGCAGCATTTCCAAATTTGCTTTGCACTCAAAATTACAGGGTATTGCATACGTGAGTTTTTTCATTATATCGCTTCCATTTGCTTTCTTTTTTCACAGTTTTTTTTTTTTTTGCCGCATTTTATGTGTTTTTTGTTTGTTTTTGTTGTTGCCAAACGCCAACGCCCTGGCCCCAGGGGCGACAACACACACACACACACACACACACATATGTACATGTTGTGTGTGTGAGTGCGATTATTATTATCATGATTATTATGCACAAATTGCAAAATTCCGCGGCAGGCAACCAAGTCACATGTGAGTGTCAGAGTGTGTGTGTGTAATATACATGTGTGTGTGTGTGCATTCTGTGTATGTGTGAGTGCATTGTTGCCAGCCAACGAGCGGCAGCCACAAATTGCTGCGGTTTTCAGCCTGCATTTTCTCATTGTTTCACAAAATGGCGTGGGGCGGATTCCTCAACCCCCCCTCCTCCGCCTCCTCCCTCCCCCACTCCCTTCTTGAGGGGAGCTGGAAGGAGGGGGGGGGGGAGGTAGAAGGCGTGTCGCTTTGTTCTACTCACTTGTCGTATTTGCATAATTGAAATGAAAATTCACAGCCAACAACAACGCAATCCAAACTCTATGTGTGCGTGTGTGTTAGTGTGTGAGTGTGTGTGTGTGTGTGTGGTGTGCGAGGCTAAATCAGCCTCATCATTATCATTATCATTATCAGCAGGAAGCGGGGGGAGCGACAACGAGGGGAGCAGCTTCATTTGCACCACAAATCCGCAGTGATGTGGAAGTGCAACGCGAGCGTCGCCACATGCAACATGCAGCAGCACTTGCCACCTCCCTCCCCCTTCTAAGCCCTCCTCCTGCCTTGCAATTAAGCCTCCATTTCTGCAGTTCACATTTGCAATCTGCTTTAGTTTCGTTTTTAGTGGAGGGAACTAAAGCAAATCCTTAGCTTGATTCTCCTCATTATATCATATTGTGCACCTTCTCACAGAGAGGCTATCAGCGTCTCGTGGCGAATTGAGGCAACCAGGAAGTGAAACTTGCAATGTAATTGAGTGAAAATTGTCAACGTTTTTCTTTGAGTGCTTTTCTAACTGGAAAATATTTAATAGCTGGACTTTTAGAGAGATAAATAAAGAAGAATTAATTTAAAAAAAACTTCTGTATACAAAATGTTTTAATGTAGTTTTTTTTGTGTACATTTCAAAAAGAGTCTTGAACTTTATGAAACATTTTTCTTGGTAGAAATTGCAAGACATATTTAACAAACTCACTTTGTACATAAATCTTAAATACTTTCTTATCACAAATACCTTTATTAACAATTAATTTATATTCAAAATGTATCCTTCAGAATATCGACAGTGTGTATTTTCAAATTTTTGCAGTAGATTTTAAAACATTTTGCCAATTATTGTTATGATTTTTAAACAATTCCTAAACTCACTTTGCTTGCAACTAAATAACTTTTGAGTCCATGACAAATCTAGTTGGTTTAAATTACTTTTAGACAATGCCACCACACAACTTTCTGTTGTTTTGCTTTGTGCAAAATTTGTGCTGCAAACTCAGCCTGCAACTTGGTGGCTGCAGCTTTTTTTGTGCCCCTCGGCAAATGGTGTGAAATCGCAAATTGATTTCTCGCCAACATCAAAAAAAAAAAACGAAAAAAAAAGCAAATTAAAAAAAAATTTGAAATGAAATGCAAATAAAAACAAAAGCAGCATCAAAACAATTTCGCATATGCAGAGGGCAAAAGGTGCGAAGGCAGAAAGGAAGGAAGAAAGGAAGCAAGGATCGAAGGATGACAGCATGAAACTGGGCAACAGAAGCTGTTCCTCTGTCGCATTCTTTGCTTTGATTGCGAACAGAACAGAAATTAATCAGAAATTCACAACAAAATAAATCAAGCAGCCAAAGAAAGAAACGCTTGGAAAAAAAAGGCTGACAGGTTGCCGGGGCTGATTGGGTGGGCGGGCTGACAAGCCTCCCCCCCCTCTCCCTCCCCTCCAACGGCCCCCTCCCTAGCGGGTGCTGCAAGAATCTCCTCTGCCATCGACATCCTCAACGCAGTTGCAATTGCAATTTGCTGTTTCCCCGCTCTCGATTCTCAACTCTCAATTCCCGATTTCATTGCAATGCAATTTGTGGTTTGCTCTCATAATTGCCAATTATTTATTTAATGCCGTTTTCGCAGTTGTTTTGAGACAGATGTGCAGCAAATGCAACGTGCAACAAAGGTGACAACTCATGGCCATTAGACTAAGAGAAGAATTCGCTATTTTACTCTATACAATACTTTATAAAAATCTTGCAACTAAAATATTTAGTAATTAAAGTTGCTTTGAGCTTAAAAAATCTTTTCTTTATCTTATAAAAATGTGCGTCAACCTCAAAGCTAGAAAAAAGAAAGCTTCACTGTTGATGAAGAAACAATTTTAAAAGGAAATTTTACTGAGAAGCGATTTGAATACAAACAGACTTAATCAAAATATATAAATACATATATTACAATTCAATTTCATTTAAATAGCCTATCAATTTATGCGTATTTTTATTTATATTTTTATGTTATTGGAGATGTTGAGACTTTCATGTTTTAACTTTCACTGAAAAAAATAAGCTCATTAGTTTAAATAACAAATAATATATATGCTTTATAGAATATCTATTTATTTTCTATACATTTAAAAAAAAAAGACTTATATGTCAATAGTTTGTCACTCGATCTTTGCATAAATCTGCAATTTCTTAACGTTTTCTAAAATGTAATTGCAAAATTCTGCAAATAAACTGCTTGAAGAGCTGTCAAATTTCCTAATATTTCAGGTAGACTGTCTATTTTTTTGCACCTCAAACCGTTTATTCCCCCCAAGCTGCCCATTTTACCCACAATTTATGCAAAATCGTCGCCGTCCAGCGCACTAAACACACAATTGTGTTCAATTTTGAGTTTGAACTTCGCAGTTTTTTCCTGTTCGCTTCAATGGCTCATTAGCAGCCGAGCTGAACAAAAGATGACTGACTGACTGACTGTTGGCTGGTTGGCAGTGCAACCCTTAGCCAGGGTTGCAGCCCTCATGGGCACAGAAACAATTCGGTTTCGAGGTGTGGGTTCAGTTTTTATTTTTTTGTTTTTTTTTTATTTTGGGAAAGCGCTCTAATCAAATTTGCCTCATGTTGCATACTTGAAGAGTTTTGATTTGAAAATTAACAAATGAAATGCCACAAAGAGCAGGAGAGAGGCACACAGAGAGAGGGAGAGGGAGAGGGAGAGGGAGAGGGAGAGCAATGGGACTTGAGGCAAGTAATGATGGCAGCCGGAAACGCCTGCAATTTGCCACAATTGAAAGTGGCTGCCGCTGTTGTCGCCGCTGTTGTTGCCGCTGCTGTTGCTGCTCCGTTGCCCTCCTGCTGCTCGCCTGCTTCGCCCTGTTGCCCCCTCTCCAACAAGCTGGCAATTGTTCATCGCGTGCGCTGCCATGTTTTTTTATTTATGGCTGCGCCCCTTTTGGTTGGCTCTGCGTCGCACGTTGCACCCGCCACCAGCGGCCAGAGCTGCCCTCTCTCTCTCACACTCACTCACCCCCCTCTCCCTCTCTCTCTCTCTCCCCGGGCTAGGCTGACAGCTGTGCCGCATCTAATTGAAGTCGTTGCCGCCGCTTTGCATAAGTCGCCGCTTCGTTCGCCCTGGGCGGGCACAATTTGATTAACCCATGGCGCGAAACTTCCATCATCATTAGCGGCCCGCTTCCCCTTCCCCTACACCCTCCTCCCTCCTCCCTCCCCCTGACCCCCTGGAAGACGTGCAGTGTCCACTTCTCCTGTTTCACTTCAATTGTAATTCAAGTATAAGCGACCATTTTGCCAGTCTGCATATGTGTGTGTGTAGTGTGTATGTCTGTCTGTGTGTGTGTGTGTGTGTAACTAATTTTTCACACCCTCCCCCCTGAGCAGCGTCTGCCTCTCAGCTGCTTCCCCTTTTATTTTGTTGCGTTCACTAATTTGCTTCTTTTTTCCCATTGTTTTTGGCGCTGCTGTTGTTGCTGCCTAGTTTCTAATTTGCCATTTGCCTTCCCCCTCCACACGCTGTGCACCCCCCTCTCGCTCCCCTCTCTCTCTGTCTCTCTCCCTCTGTCAATTCGCCCTGCGCCTCTTCAGCCTAAACGCTGCCTCAAGTGCCGCTTGTTGCCCGCTTCTCAGTCCCTTAAATTGGTTCCACACACACACAAACAACACACTCACACTTGGCCACTTCGGTAGCATACACACACACACACACACACACAGACTCGCTGTCAGCACTATTCGCACTTCAGTCTCAAGTGTTCTCACATGATAAATCATTTTTCACGCTGGCCTATCAAACGAATTAAGCCACAAAATAAAGAAGAGCAGCGAAATTGCTGAAGATAATCCTATTAACATACAATTATTTAACCGTCATCAAGAATATATTTACTCCATTTTAGATTGCATATTAATAGCGTTATTTGCTTGAAGAACTGTCACTTAAATTATCATTATTCAGTGTGGACATGTTGTCCTCATTTAAATAAAAAAGCACACAAAATTTAAACTTCTTCTAACTGAAATAAAATATTCAAATGGAAATTACACCAAATTTTGAAACGAAATTGACAATAACAAATGAATGAAGTCAGTTTTTAAAGTGTATGCTAAACTAATATAGATATTAGAAGCAAAACTGTAATTAAACACAACTAATAATTATAGAAATATATGAAAATATAAGTTTAATTAGCAAATTAAATTTGCAGCCTTCTGAAACCCAAATTTTTCAAAAAGAAATCAATTTCTAGTTGAGTAAATTCACGCAAACTACCAAACTACTTAAATTCCTTCAAAGTACTGCAATTAAATAAAATATGGAATAGGCAAGGAATGAAAAATATATAAAAACAAATCTGCTCAACACAAAATACGGTCAAGTTTAGTCTAAAGTAAAGTGCAGAAGGTCTTCAAATTCTTTTCACTCTGCATTCATGTAATTTTTACTCTTTTGTCCTCATCCTTCATTCGCTTTATTCCCATTGATTCGCAAGTTCCCTGCGACTAGTTGCGAAAGCACAAAGCTTGAGGTATTTTTTGCTAATTGGCTGTTAATTGGGAACTATGCAAAGTTTTTTAATTAACTTTCGTGTGGAAGCAGCGTTAGCGAGGACACGAACCAACCGCAAAATTAGCCATAAATTGCACACTGGCGCCATCTGCCAGCAGCGTTTGTGGTGCCAGGACCGTTGCAATTGGCAAATATTAGTTGGCAATTAAAACGGCAAATCAATTAGTTGAAACATGAATTGACACGACTAATACATACCCTAGAAATGCAATTAACTCACCCACTCATCCAAGGGATTTACATTAATGTGAATAATGCAAACGATGGGAATTTATTATGCTTGCTGCTGGCCATCGCTTTGATCTATTTGTGAGCTTATACGTAATGAAATTGATTTGTTTGCGACTTCAGGAGTAATGCTTACCTGCAACAAAATGCGTACTTATTATAGCTTCTTCCGCAAGGGATGAAGACAAAGCGAGTTCGCCAAAAGCTGACCAACGACACAAGCAAATTTCAATGGGGGATTAAAAAGTTCAATCAGTTGCGTCAATTATGCAAAAGCAACATTACAGGGTATGAGAAAACTGAAGCTATTCAGAATTATTCAAGTGCTTTTCAAACAGTTAAATGCATATTAAAAATATAAAAAAAAGGAGATTTTCCAAGCTCTTGACAGCGGTGGGATTCGAACCCACGCCCTTTCGGACTGGTGCCTAAAACCAGCGCCTTAGACCACTCGGCCACGCTGCCCCTTGAAAGAGATCGTTAAGATTATGCCTGAAAATCGGAGTCAAGTTGATTTCTAATTCATATTGAAGCTGTTGCCCACATCACATGCTAGGTAATTTCATAATTAGTTGTGAAAACCATTTGGTAGAATGGCGAAAGGTGAAATGCGAAATGTGAAATGGGAAACTTTGGGGCACTTTAACGGCAATTCACCTTTCTGATTGTTCCAAGCCAAATTAATTTTCTCACGTTGCAAAAACAATTACAATAAATAATTGAAAGTCAAACTCGATTTAATTGAAATGCGGTAATGACGCGCACATTATTTGCGAGCTAATACAAAATGTCCTCTCTGTCTGCGCCATTCGTATACCCTGCCAACAGCGGGTATATCAGTTAAACGTTGTCCAAAACAAGTTTACAATTTCATTGAATACTTTCTAATAAAAGCGGCAGTGAGTAATGAAATTTTGTGATTATAACATTTCAGGTTATCCGACGGGCTTCAATTACCGGCGGATATTTATTTGATTTATCGCGGCTCACCAAAATTATGTTTTATGAAACAATGAAATAATTATAATATAATTTCGTAAGACTTCTTCAAACTTCACTTTTAACACTTCGTAATACTAAAGATTTCATTCCTTATTTCATTGATACAATGCTTCAACAGTTCTGTAATTATATTTATATTAATGAACAATTTACTTTCTATGATTGAACCATTTTATTCTGCAAATTTAAGCTGAATTACTTCAAAGATGCTCCAGACCAACAATTTAAAATCAATTACAAAACATTTATAATGTTAATATGCGATAAAAATTAGATTAGAATGGTGATTAATATTTGATTATCAAACAAGTGTCTATAAACAAAGTTTAGTTAGCTAATTCCTGGGTCTAAATCCCTGCTTAGAGAGCGTATTGCGAGTTTGTTGCTGTCCAGCGTTGGCAGCGTGTTTGATAATTCAATTATCTGTGTGTTTTGTTGACCATTATGAAGCTATTATTGTGCTATTATTATTATTATCATTATCGCTATGATGGCGATTATGATTATTATTATTAAGCTGCCATTGTGCGGCAATTAAAGTTTCAACTAATCACAAATCCGACAACAGCGACGACAATTGTGTGACAATAATATTATGTTATTGCTGTTGTTTTTGCTGTTGTTGTTGTTGCGTGTCTATTTTCGATGTCCAACCTTAAAATGGCCGGCAGCCGAGTTTGAAGATCCAAGAGATGCGTTCATTATATGCTCACATGTCCGACAGCGAAACAACTTAATTACACAACAATGGGACAGCAGCGGCAGCGACAACAACAACAACAACAACAATAAACATATACGAGATTTGAACAATGGCATTTTGCAAAGTTTTACAACGGCTCTTCAAGTTTTTGTGCTTTTGACAGCTCTTTGGAGTCTTCACTTGCCGCATACCCTGTAAACTGCGCTGCACAGCAACAGAGTTGATGTGGCTGCCAGCGAAGTTCACAAAAAGCTATCGAACCATGCAAACAATCCCATTGAACTCAGCCAGCTTCGAGGCTACAGCTGTCAAATTTGATGGGCAGCTTTGTCAACAAATACGCTAAGCATGTTCAATTTCTTCACCTGATCGAAGCGCCTTTTATCGATTTAATTAAATTCGAGACTCGCATCTAGGTCAGCGTCTGGTTCATCACACAACGCGCTGTTCATGTGATTCAAGTTATTGCCCAAAAATAAAAAGACGAGACAAAATAAAGTAACTGAACTTTAATTGTTCATAATTAAGTTTGTCGAAACGTGAATAGGTGAATAGCGCGTAGTGAGTGTGCGAGCACTCATAGTTGAGTAAATGAAACGTCGACACATAATTGACAACTCGCCGCAACACCTTTTTGTGTGTGTGTGTGTGTGTGCGTGTGTGTGTCTTTGTTTTTTGGGTAATCCGAACTCGAAACTCCTACTTGGAATTTATCGATTTTGTTGTATGGGCAACTTTCGCACTCGGGGGGCACTTGAGAGTTGCCGCAAAGCGATAATTGAATCATTTGTCGGCATGTCAACTACCAGAATGAAGAATGCTTTAATTGGGGCACCCTGTATGCGCTGGTCAAGTCAGGTAGAGCTGAAAAGGCCAACAAAGTCTGTGAGAACCACGTCAAAATATTTGCAAAACAAAGCTGCACAAGTTGAAGGACAAAGCAGGACAACAAACCGAAAACAGCGAATATTTTTAGCTTCAAACACAAAAAGAAAAAAAAAAATAAAAATATGATCGCCAGCTGAAGGAATCTCTCACTCACTCTCTGTCTCTCTCTGTCTCTATGATAACTATCGGGTTACAATTAATGATCATCATTATTATCGTTAGTTTTGACGATTCGAAGGAAATTCAATATTTTTATATTTTGACATACGCATTGTTAATTGCTAGTTAATTAACAATAAAAATCGTCTATCGACAATTGGTTGTGGTTGGAAAATTCGCATTAAAAACGCTCGCAGCATGAATCACTCACAATTTCACGGATTCACATTCCCGAAGGATTCGCGTCGCAAACCTGCGCAGTGGAAAAAATATCAAATTACGCCTCGCACAACATTCTTAGGCTACGCAGTTCACACACACATACAGAGAGAGAGAGAGAGAGAGTGGGAGAGACGCGACACGATCAGTGTGCAGTGGATTATTACTCAGCGCTAGCTGTCTCGCTTGCACCCACGCACAGCATAGCGCAACACACAGCAGACTGCTTGTCGCTTTGTAGCGTGCAGACAAAGAGACGATGAGCGACACTCACACACACACACACACACGCGCACACACTATCGCATAGTTATCGCTATCGCTGCTGTGTGAGCTTTGGCATTTCAATTGTTTAATAGAGTTGCGCGGCTCGAAAGCTCAGCGCGTGGGCTGCCTTTGACTTTGTATGTTTACGTGCTTGCGTGTGTGAGTGTGTTTGTGTGGGGGGCGTGAGAAAATGGGCTAGAAGCCTTCTCAACTGTTGCTGATCGGCACCAACGAAACAGCTGTTTTAGTTACCATTCCAGCTGCTGCGTTGCCTTCCAGAGTGGGGCACGCTAATTTTTGGGCATTTGCATAGTCCAAGTTGTGTGCAACATTTTAATTAGACGGCTTTTTGAATGGCAGCGTTATAGTTTTTACTAGCTTCTTTTTCGGCTATAAATTGGCGTCCTTCATTGAACAAGCCGAAAAGTTGTACCCACCCCAGCAGCAACAACAACAACACTAACAACCAAGCAAACAATACAAAATGGGCACCACGCACACATTGACAGCGCGCCTCAATACAAGCGCAAAACTGCGCGAGCGACTGGAACAGTTCCAGCGCACTGGAAGCGCTCTGTGCGCCAGAGCAGTCGAACAGCTGTACACCACACGCCAGCTAGCTGAGCCGCTCTAACGCACACAAGCATGCGCCGCACATGCGCCATGTTGCCGTCGCTGCGCTGTGCAGGGGAAATTTGCGTGCTGTGCCGTCGCTCGCTTTGGCGTTGCGTGCGTGCGAGCAGTGCGGCTAGTGTGTGTGCGCGGCGAACTGACGCCGCCCCGTGATGCTGGCGCTGCTTTACCGTTGCCCGGCAGCGACGTCAACACCGCTGCGACAGCGACGCCAGCGTGCGACGGCAACAGCAACGACGACAGCGGGCAGCAGCGACGATGAAATGTCGCCAAGCGCGAGGACCAAAGCAAGCAAATCCCGTTGCACAGACTTTTGCTAGCTTGCTACCACCAAAAAGAAAAAAAAGAAAAAAAAACAAGAAAAGCTGGGGCAACGACGACGACGACGGCAACGGCAACAGCAACAGCAACGATGAGGATGACGACGACGACGACGACAAAACTCCTGGTGCACATTAAGTCAGGCAACAGTTTAACGTGGAAATTATTGCGAATTTGTTGTGTGTTTTTGCGACGACAGGCGACACAGGCGACAAGCGACACAAAAGCGCGTCAAACAGCGGCAGCCAGAAACCGAAACCAAAAACCAAAAAAGCCAAAAGCCTAAAACACCTAAAAACACCGAAACCAAAATAAAAAAACCAAAAACCCTAAAAACCAAAAAACAACAAACTGTATTTTTTTTGTTAGTGTTCGCTCTCACTCTCTCGTATGTTAAGTGCTAGTTGTTATTGTTGGCGGCCTACGACATAACACTCACACACACACACACACACATAGTAGGAGAGACGCAATCACACACACACACATACACAAATAGAGAGATAAGAGCTGCCGGCATATTAGCCCAAGTGAGCGGCGCGCGTTAGAGTGAGACAGCAACAGCTGGGAGAGAGCACACGCGATGAGAGCGCGTGGTCAAAGCTCCGAAAATCGTTTAATTAAAAGCAAACACAAAGCAACAGCGAACAGCAACAACTACAACTACAACGACAACTGCAGTCACTGCTAATCGCAATAGCAACAACAACAATTGCAAACTTTACAATCTATGCGAGCTGTTGCTTTGCGAAGCAGTTGAAGCGGTTCTCAAACGGTCGAAACGGTTCAAACGATTGCCCTGGCAAGGCGAGGGGCAGACGTCATGCCGCAGCGTTCACCGTTTGCCATACAGGAGCTGTTGGGGCTTGCTGTGGCCGCAGCAACAACAACAACAACAACAACAACAGCAGCCACATCGACAATAACAACAACGGCCACAACAACAACAGCGACGAGTGCAAGCAAAGCGACAACAGCAGCAGCAGCAACAACAACAACAACAGCGTGTGAAACAGCAACAGATTTGACAACCACAACAACAACATCAAGTGCTGCGACAACAACGCATTACAACAATACGACAGCAACAACAACAGCAACAACGACAAGTGCAGTCAGCTTGGCTTCCATTGAACAGCAACAGCAGCAACAACATCACTTTAGGGAACACCATCAACAACAACAACAACAACAGCAGCAGCAGCAACAACAACAACTGACGATGGCCGCTGCCTCGCGAATGGCCTATTTTAATGCACATGCCGCGGTGGCGGCCGCTTTCATGCCACATCAGTTGGCCGCTGCAGCGGCGCATCATCATCATCACCATCATCAGCATCATCATCAGCATCATCATCCGCATCATCCGCACGCTGGACATCCGCACCCGCAGCCGCCGCCACCCGCAATGCCGCCTCACCATCCACTGCTCCATGCTCAGGGTAAGCAGATAACAGCACTCTCCCTTACACTCTCCTCTCGCTGAACTAGTAACGACGCAATTAGCAATCGGCAACTGGTTTTGTCACCTGCCAGAGCGAGAAAGAGCGAGAGCCGCGAAGTTTGCATAAAAGAAATTAATCAACACACTCACACTCACACACGCACACGCACTTGCAGACAGACTTCGAGTCGAAGTCGAAGTCGAACTCGATGCTGAGCCACTTCACTACAGCTCCACTCAAGTTGAGCTGCTAATTGCAACGGCAATTGCTCAACACACAAATGCAATGTGTGCGACACAGTGGTAAAGCGATTATAAAAAAATTACAGCAATTCAATTAATAATACAAACACATTATTGTCATTTTATTACCAATTAATTACGTTTATTTTTTTAGTTTATTTCTATCAATTGGCTGCAGTTAATTTGCATGAATTTTTTGTTGGTTTTTTATTTAACTACACAATAATTGTATAATTCAATCAATTGCCGTGATTTGCTCCACTGTCGAAGGCTTTGACTTTGTCTGCGGATCAGCGACAGAAGCAGCGTGAAGAGAGCAACAATACCGCAAACAGCTAAGTGAGAACGAGCGCACAAGCTTGACTTGAGCAAGTGGCAATATCACAACAACAACAATAACGACAGCAGCTAAAGCTCGCACAACGATTGACTCTCCTACACATAAATACGGTATGCATGTGACTGTGTGTGTGTGTGTGTGTGGGAGCAAACAGACAGATAATCTGGCTGCTTGAAGTGCCAACAGTTATTGTTGTTATTGTTATAATTATTTTAATTAGCGTTAAAATGTCAGCGTCATCGTCATCGCTGGCTCTTGTTGTTGGCGTTACTGTATTTGTCACTGTGCCAAATTGCAGCTTAACTCAAAGCATCGCTTGACATTCCCATTCACATGCACTCACTCTCTCCTTTTTTTCGCTCGCACTCTTCAACACCCATTGCTAACTAACGCACTCCTGCACTACTCACTCTCGCTCTCTCCACTTGCTCTCTGGTCTGCTCTCTTTACACTTGAGTTTTTGGAATGTATTTCCGTACGGTATTTGCTATTTTTGCATTGTCTGCTTTCTCTTCTCCGCCTGCACACGTTTGCCATGTGTAGTAACTCGAAAGCATTAATTCTAGTTTTGTTGCGCGAGAAGTGAACTGAGCCGAGCTGAGCTGAACTGAAGTGCATTGTATTGTATTATATTATTTATTTATCGCGTTCGCATTCGCGTAATTTGTTTAATAAATGTGAGAAAGAACACACAATTCCTACGCGTCATCTTATTTAATTTTGCATATTGTTGCCGTTCTGCTTTGCCTTCGTTTTTGCGCTCATGTAAGTACGTCTGTATGTATGAGTGTGTGATGTTGTTGTTTGTCTCGCTGATTTTTTACACTTTTGTTGATTTTTCCCATTTGCCGCTTTCATCAATTAAAGTCGCGTCAAGTTTGGGGCCAAAAGCCCCCAAACGGATTTCCTGTTGTCGCAGCCACCCAGTTGTGGCGCCCCAGCCCTCTGTCCCCCCTGTCCCCTGCCCCCTGCCGCCCAGCCCCTTGCCACGCCCCTCGCCACTCATCGCATTGCGGTCACTCTGCTGTCGGGCCATTAAGTGCCTTTGATCTTTTACACAATATGCGAACGAAAGAAAAAACCAAATCGGAAAATTGGTAGCACATAACACAGGCCATTTATAGCGGGTATATAATATATGTATGTATGTACAAACTCATACTCATACACAAACACACGCATAATGTGCAAGCATTTTTTCCACATTTAATTGACAATTTTCACTTTGGCGCTGCCCGCTTTGTTGTGACATTCGTTTTGATGTGTTTGCATACACACACACATACAGTCTGCGCTCTCTTCTACTCTGACACCCACACACACACACACACACACGCAATCGCATAGCAAATTGTTATTGCAAGCTGATAGCGAGAACTTTCATGTGCCGCATTTTTAACTTTGAAGCGCCATCTGCTGGCAATATTCGTTTGTCCCTCTCCTTCTGCTTACGCTTCTTCTCCTTCTTTGCCTTGGCTTTGTCTCGTGTTGGCAAATTACGCTTTGCTTCAATTAACTATTTCGACATTCTTTGCTTGCAAAACATTTAATCAGCTTTTACTTTGGCAGCGCCTCAAGTGAAATAATAGAATGCTCGACTAGCAAATGCTCATTACGTAAATTGTTAGCAGTATTGAATGATTTGAACTCTATTAAATGAAAAGTGCATGATGGAATAATGCTAACTAATTTTATTAAGTTGCGTAATAATAGCTCGAAGATAAAGATATTGATAGTTAAATAACAAAAATCATCCATTCATTATTCAAACCAAATGTAAATGGAAATATTAATTATCAATTTTTCTAATAAATGTATTAATTACATTTGCAGAAATATACAATTAGTGCAGATTAAATATAGTTTTGTTTAAAGTTTTGATTTTGTTAAATGTCGAATATTATGCGAAAATGTGCATTAATATTTTGTTAACCGTCAAAATCGATACTCATATTACTCAAGTTGAACTGAATTAAATTTGTGCAAATTACAAATATTTGCGATAATTTTGCTAACTGAAAGTGCGGCGGCAAACAACTTGATTATGATCAGGAAAGTGGGCTGAGTTCACAACTGAGCTGCTGCTAATTGCTGCACGTCAACAACATTGTGTGGCTGTGGCAAACGCAACGTAATGGCCGAAGTCATGCAACAACTTGCCACTGCCCCTTTGATATTTGAGACTGTTTGCTAATAGCCTCCGACTCTTGTCTAAGTTCTCTTTAGCCCTTCCCCCGTCCTCCGTCCCCCGTCCATACGCCTGTCTTTTTGGCTGATAGAAATCTTCTTAATTGTCTGCGTGTGCAAGTGTGTGTGCTCACTATGTGTGTGTGTGTGTGTGTATTCAATGTGTGCGGTCTAGAGCACACACAACTATATAGACAGCAGACCCTGAGCAGACAATTTGCTTTGACTTTGCTTTGATTTAGCGTTGACGTAAATTAAAAAAAAATACAAAAAATGCAGGAAAAAATTGTTTAAAAAATCAAAAGAAAAAGCACAACAATCGCCCTTCGCGGTGGCGTGTGAGTGAACCGCTTTTCTGCACCCGATCTCCGCCCCCCGCCTCCCCCCTTAGCATGTGCTCGTGTCCAGTCAAGTGCCCCAATGCCGCGGCCCGCCCGCTGGCGCTGACTCTCGCCTGCTTGGCTGCCTGCCTGCCTGCCTGCCACATGCCACTTGTGTGCATTGTCTGAGGTGTGAACAGTTTGGATGACGAGGCGACGTCAACGTTGCCAACACGAGTGCAATTGTTGTTGCTGCTGCACTTTAGAAGCGACCTCGACAAGCCCGTCCACCCCTCTCCTCCCTCTCCTCCCTCTCCTCCCCCTCCTGGTGGCTGCCTTTGGCTTCTGTCAAACATATTTCGCTTTGATTTTTCGTAAATTTCAGTTTTTTTTTTTTTTTTTTTTTGCGCGCAAATTTAAAAGTCAATTAAAGCAACTTGACAAACGAATCTGAGTGGCACTCAAGGGGTTAATTTGCTGTGTGACTGTGTGTGTCTCTGTGTGTGTGTGTGTGAGAGTGTGTGTGAGAGTGTGTTAGTGTGTGTGAGGGCCAAAAAGTTGAGTCAGTTTGACATTAAACGGAATTAGCCGCAATTAACTCGAATAAATTGTATGGAAAAAATGCACAATAATTATAATTATCATAATCATAGTGCGAGCAACTCTCAATGTGTCTCTGTGTGTGTGTGTGAGTGTGTGTGCGTGTGGGTGTGAGTGTGCATATATATAGCATATAATCATATGCTAGATTTTATGCCGCGTCATATGGCAATCAGCGGGGCAATCGTGCCCAAAAGCACAGCGCACAGCTACAGATAGATACAGACGCAGATACAGACGCAGATACAGATACAGATAGAGATACAGATACTTACCTGCAGATACAGATACAGATACAGATACAGCTGCGAGCTGCGAGCTGAGTGAGTGCTGCGCTAATTTTATAGCGCAAATAAACACGATTTGGCACTTGAGCCGCTTTGTGGCTCTCGTTTCCTTCCATCTGTCTCTCGCTTCTTCAGCGGCTCAACTCGTCTCGCTTCTCGCTTCTCGCGTCTCGCGTCTCGAATCCCATTCGCAATTCATGTCGAATATTGTTGTGCTTTGATTTATTTTTAGTTGCTTTCACTGTGTGTGCGCCACCGTTGTTGATGACCGCTAATTATGCAGCCTATATATTCATTCATTTATATGTTTATTCACACACACACACACACACACATTCAAACTACATTCATCTCCAATTGATGATCATTTGAAGTGGCCACTCGCCGATTTGACCGCTTGCAGACCAGTTTTGTATTTTATTTTATTCATTTTGAATAGCTGTGAGTGTGTGAGTGAACTCAGTGGACTCAACGCACGCTCGGCTTGCGCAATTGTTGTTGCCACTGTTGCAACTAATTTGACTGCTTCATTTTGATTAATTGGCGTCTTGAGTAATGCGAACACACTCATTAACGTTGGCCCATAGCTCGCAGCGAATATTTGCAAATAAGTTTGCATACAATTTATTGGCTGAATGCAGAAACGAAAATATTTCAGTTCATTTTTATGTTTCTTCAAAGTTAGTTTAGTTTTTCGTTTGCAATCATATTGCGAAGCATATTCAGTATATTCACAATCGATTCATTTGCTAAAATGCGTTATTGTTTTCCACCTGCAATCACACAATATTTCACAAACATTCAACGTGACTCATGAGCTGCCTGCGCCTGCAGTCGAGCAAATTGAAATCTATTCAAAGTGCGACCTACCGCTAGCTGCCATTCACTTGTCTCGCCGCACTCGAGTTCGCTTCAGTTGTGTGAGTTGTGCGAGTTGTACTCGTTGTTTGTGGACACTGAAGCGGCTACTTTGCATGACCTGCGGCGTAAGTTTTTTTTGTGTTTTTTGGCGATCTCCCCAAGAGATCGTGCTCACGACGCTACCATTTTTTGGGGGCACGTTGTGTGGTCTGTGATTAGAAATGTGTTGCAAACCGCCTCAAAGCAGCGCAGCGCAGCGCAGACTCCACCAACTGCGAGTAGCGGGTAGGAAGCTGGGTGAAGGGTGAGTGAGTGAGTGAGTAAACGAGCTGAGGAGAGGAGACCCATATCAGCTATTGTTTAGCGTTAATCAGTTTATAAATACTTCGTCACTTGCATTTCTATAGTAATTGTGTTGCGCCACATTCACTCACATCTTCAGCTGCGGCGGAACTCGCACTCGCACTCACAATGCTTCGCCTTGCTTCGCCTCGCCTTGCGTTGCCGCAGCATTCGCGCAATATCGAATTTCACAATTCTCGAAATTCCTGGTAAATCGAAAGCAACGCGCTGCCGCAGTTTGCTGATTGCCGTTGACATGCCACAGGCTCGAGACCCCAGAACGTTAACTCGCTTTAGTTCGCCTTCGACGGGGCGCGGAGGGGAGGAGCGGGCAGTGATCGAGGGGCGGGCGGGGGGCTTGGGGAGTGAAAGCTAATAAATGTAGTTCCCAGTTTGATGTGTGCTGATTGCTGACATCCTCCGCGTCCCGAGGGGGCAACGGCGACAATCTTACACAGCGAGAAATATTCCGAAGCTTATTTAATAAAAGCCTTTTTAATAGATCTGATTTAGAGGATTAAAAACATATACTTTAAAAGCTAAATTAAAAAAAAATATTTCTTCAAATTGTTATTTACTAATTTTAATTAACTCGAGAGAATAACTTTTTAAGAAACTTGCGAAAATTTATGTTGTAAGCGAGTAAACAAAATTGTATTTTGCAAAGTTTTTGACACAATTTTTTTACCTGATTTGATATAGAAATGTAACATTAAGAATATTCTATATAATATAATATTGGGTGGATTCTAATTCGAGGAATTTGTCCTCTTTTTGAGATAGAGATTTTACATCAGGAATAGAATTGAATAGAATATTTTTTGTATTTCAAGTCATTGCATTTATTTTCTTTACTCAAAGAAGTTCTTTAAGATATTAACCGAAAACTTATTTTATTTAAAACTTATTTCAAATACATCGAAGTAATGCAAGACACACAAAAAATACAATGAAAACGTAGAACAAAATGTTATCGGCAAATAAAATATTCTTCTAGTAATTAAGTAAAGTAATAGCAAACGAAGAATGAATAACAATGATCAACTTAAAATGTGTATAATCAAGTTGGTAAGGCAAATTGCCCCAAAAAAATGTTGTCCTTAACATTAGCATTAATTGGCAATTACTTTATACTTTTGGGTATTTTCGCTCAGTGTACAGAGCTCGCACTCATGCTCTTTGTGCTCGACACTGTCGTCGTCGTATTATTCGAAATGCGTCAGCACAACAATTGAACGCGATTCCCTCGCTTCTCGCCTCTCGCCTCTTGCCTCCCGCCTCCCACTTGCCCCTCTCGCTCTCTCTCTTGCTGCTGCAATCGGTGGCTCTGTCCGATTTGGTGAGTCGCAACCCCTTTTGCGGCATGGGGCAAGACAAAGGCAAGCGAACGCCTTGAAACAATGCAACATCGAGCAGAAATTAGCGCGGTTGTCTGTCAAATTTGATTTTGCTTTGATATGTCACTCCAAGAGACCCGGAGACCCGGAGACCCCGACGCTATGCGACTCCCGATGCAGCAAGAGCAAGCGACGACTCCAAGGTTTCGCTTGAAGCGCTCGATTTGCATTTCTGACGCTCAACAGCTCCAGACTGCATAATGCAGACCAACGAGGAGCAGCAGCTGAAGCGGTGGGAGGGAGGTGGAAGAGTAAGTCTGCGATTCCGCCTGGGCGGGAGAGAAGTGAAGGGGCGCGGTCAGGGTCAAGTCGTCGTCGTTGGCTTTCAGCTGGCTAATAAATGCGAGAGCGACTGATGAGCAAATGTGCCTTCAAATCAAGCTGTTTGTGTGCTTGGGGATCACAGTGGAGTCGCAGCTAATTGTAGTACGCAAACAAAGCAAAGTAAAGTAAATGGCGAAGCAAAGAGTTATCGATAAGTAATCGTAGCCGCAGAAAAGTCTACAACAATTAGTAAAATAAGCTACAAAAACCAAAAAGTGATAACAATTTCTTAATGATTTATGCTTGAAATTGTAGTATGAAGTTATATTCACAACACACAATACTTTTTCAGCAAAATGTCTTAACTATCGATAGTATTTGTTGCGCTTTACCCTTTTTAATTAACTCCAGAAGCAAAATGTTAACGAAAAACAATGAATATATGTAAATAAGTATTGAAGAAATTGCAACATTAAGTTAGGTTCACATTATGCAACACACACATAAATTAGTAAGCAAAATTTGTTAACTATCGATAGTATTTACAGCTCTTAAGCTCAGTGTCTCTTTCTAATTAACTTACCCGCTGTTTACGCTTTCTACTTGCAGGATTTCCGCAGCTGAAGAACTTCGCGGGCACCGGAACATGTCTGCCAGGTAAGCGCAAAGCGACGAGTGTCCTGGCCAAGGACAATGCGGCGCGAAATAAAGCGTTCGCCTAAAGGTAGGCAATGTCCGAGTTGCAGCCTCGACTGCAAACTTGCGCCACAAATGCAAAGGCCGCAAGCTGTCTGCATTATCCTTTGACCGACAGAGGGCAGCAGCTGAAAAGGCTCAACTCTCTCTCTCTCTCTCTCTCTGCTGGTGCACGCTAATTAATGGGCATTCCGACGCTTCATTTCGAATCGGTTGAGGCGGCAAAAGGTCCTGGCGAGGCACATAAATTTCCCAAATTGCTAATAAAATAAACAATTTAGCTTAAAACAAGCCAAAAAAAAAAAAAAAAAACAAAACAAAACGAAACGAAAATCGACACACATGTGTCCTGAGTGTCCTGGGTGTCGTGAGTGCGAGTGAGTGTTGTGAATACGAATGAATGCGAATGAACTAATGAAATTTTCATTTTCATTTTGTTGGATTCGCAACGGGCAATAAATATTTTCAACATACGCTTTTATACGCAATTTACACGCACATACATCTCTCCTCGCCGGCCTCACTCGCCTCCTTGACGAGCACACGAGGACATGTGTGTCCTGTCTGTCAGCCTTCACTGCCTTTGCTGTCTCCAACCCCGCGCTCTCGCATTGCGTGTGTGTGTGTGTCGAAAAGGGTTAAAGCACACACGGAGAGACAAAAGAACCAACCAAAAGAAATGCGAGGCGCACATAAACTTGTCTAATAAGAGAAGCGCACGGGCCGCAAAACAACAAAAGTCCAATTGGAAATTTCACTTTTTTTTTGGGGTTGCACTCGATGCTGGTGTCGAAGTAGGAATAAATTGAATTGTCCACAATTGGAAACCAACAAATTACTGCATCAGTTGTCGCAGTCTTTGGATTTGCGGCATATGTAGGTAATGAAGTTATATCCCAAAACCTTCACATCAATCCAGCTGACATTTGTGGCATGAAGTTGCTGTCAGGTTATTGTGTGAAACGATTTGTTCGCAAGACAAGCAACTAGCTTATAAATTATTAGCTACGAGATTAGACCAAAAGGCAGTAATATAATACTAAAATTATGCTTATGTCTATTGTTTAAACGCTTAGCAGGCTGTTGATCGAAATGTTGAGACTGTGGCGCTATTAAGCAAGATAAAACTGTGTTTGCCATCTCCGAAATTTAGGCAGACAGTGAATTTAGACTTTTAAATATAACAATTTCAGCTTTTAATACAAACTTACTTAATGAAGCAATACTTGATAAAGTTATCCCTAAACCTTTAGTTCAAATATGAAGTTTGTTGTTGATTATAAAATAGGACAGGTCATGTAATGTTGATAAAGTAAAGACTCTCTTGGTATCCTAGAACTTTCATCATTACACGTTTAAGCATAGATCAATTTCCAAATATTTTTTATACAACTCTTAGCTACATTCATGTTCATCTCTCTTGTCTGCCTCTGGCTGCCTCTTCAGCTGCTTTCAAACAGCTTTCAAGCTGCTTCCGCGCTTAGTTAGCGAGCTTTAATCAACTCTAGTTGAGCTTTCGCCCACTTTGCCAATTGTTGCCCACACTAATTGCCATTTTGCAGCTGCATTGTCGTTGTCGTTGTTGTCGGCTCTAATCTCTAATCTGTTATCTGTAATCTGTAATCTGTGAGGAGTCGAGTCGAGTCGAGTCGCGTCGAGCGACACGAACTTGGCCACTTGGCAGCACATTCTTGGCTATTCTTGTTTTTATGAGGCCTCGAGTGCGCCGCTTAAGTATTTTAGTAGCAGCCACTTGACGCTTGCATTCTTCTGCTTCATCTTGCTGCTCGCTTGCTGCAAGCAACAAACAACAGCCAGTGATGATAATGACGATGGCGATGATGGCGATGATGATGAGTAGCAGCAACAAGAATAATGAAAAGAAGCCACTTTTGTGCCATTTGCGAGCGAGCGGATAGCACGAGACGCCTCCGCACAAAGGCGACAAGTGGGGCAATTTCCCTCGTCGACTCGAGTTGCGATGAATCTGAGTTTGAGTCTGAGTTTGAGTTGTGTTCAGTTTGCTCTGCGCTGCGTTGCATTGAGGCATCGCGGCAATTGCAGCAGCCAACCAGGCCAAAGCTAAGCCCATTGCCAAGTGTCGAGTCTAGTATTCTTCGCTTCCTTTCTTTTCCTTTCTTTGCTGCTCTCCACTGTCCTGTGGCCTCGTCCTGGCGCCTTTCATGCACTTCTACCCGGCTAAGATTTTAATTGGCATTTTTTCTCATTTCTCTCCTCTCACTCTCTCTCTCTTCCTCTCTTACTCCCCTCGGGCAGTTGTCGTGCTTAACCCTTTTTGGTTTTTTTTTTGTCGCTCGCATTGCGTGTCTAAGTTTTATTTGCTGGCCATGGCGAATGCCTTATTTTTGCGCTTAATTGAAACAAACACACACACACACACCCAAAACACACACACATGCCACACACACACACACTTGCAACACAGCAAACAGCGAACACATGTGGAACCAATCGCATTTCGCATCGCACCAGTTGAGTGAATTCTGCTTTCAATGCTCCTGACATTTGTGGCAGGCAGGGCAGAAGCGGGTGGGGAGGGGGGCGTCGGCAGCAGGTTGATTGGATTGCGGCAGGACTAACAACCTGTAGCCAGGAGTATTCCCCAAAAATTTGCTGTGGGTTAGTCAAGAATCATTCGCTATGAATACTATTTACTTCAATGACTTTCACTGGCCATAAACTGTATGAGGACTTAGCCAGAATATGTGCATAAGTTGTCGAGAATAAATGCGTTTTATTTCTTTGTAAAATGAGTGAAGAAATAGGGAAGTCTTCTGCGCTATTTCTGCTGATTTATTAGCCAACTGTGAGCCTAATAAGCTGCCGTTGAAATACTGTTGAGTGCGTTTACTGAATCACAGTCAATACTCAACGCAAATCAATTGCTGCCAAGGAGTCCGCGCTAATCGTTCTGCATCTCCAGCTCCCAGTGTCTCCCTTTCACTCCCCTCTCTCTCTCCCTCTCCTTCCGTCTCTTTTTAACGCCCTGACTTGCAGTCTTTGGCTGGGCGGATGTTCAGTTGCCTCGTTGGCTCGTTGCCTCGACTGCTCACCGCATCCGTGTTATTTCCTGCACTCGTTACCGTTGCAAGATTTCTCTAAACCGAAACCTGAAGCCACTCTGCAACACACACTAACACACTAACACACACACACACACACACACACACATAGAGGGAGGAGCGTTGGTCGAGTTGTAAAAAGTGAAAGAGCAAAAAGTTTAGTGCAAAAATTGCGCCCTTTTTTGTTGTTGCAAAACGCTTTGCACTTAAAGTTCGCTGGGAACGTTGAGTCGTTGAAGCGGAAAGCAGGTTTCAAACAATTGCTAGCCACGAGCAGCGAGCCAAAGAGTGAGAGAGAGAGAGAGCGAGTTAGGGAGAGGGAGCGAGGACAGCAATCACGTTAACCAACTTTGACACAAAGCGCTGGCTAAAACGCTTCAGTCGAAGCAACAAAAGGGGCAAAAAAGGTAGCACACGACTGACTGGGCTTCGTTTGGGGGCTCCAACTCCGCCTCCCCCTCCCCAGTGGCGTGGCGCATAACAATGGCCGACAAGGACAACGACAACGAGAACGCGGTGCAGAAGACAAAGTCACACGGCAAGCAAGGAATCTAATTAACAATTTTCCATTGAGTGCGCAAATTACGAGCAACACCCAACACACACACACACACACACACACACACACACAGAAATACGTCGAGTTCCCCCCCTCCCCCCGAGCTCTGAGTAGTCGAGTATTCGAGTATCGAGCAAGGTATCCAACTGAAGAGGCTGCCTTCAGAACTGCAGACTGCATGAAGTTCGCGTCGAGTCCTCTTTCCGCCCTTTCAGCGAATTCAGCAAATAACTTTGAAGGCCCAGACACACATAAATATTTATATGCACTCATATAGTTGGATTAGATTCCACTGACGCAGAGAGCAGAGAGGCTTCTGCCAGACAGACAGATGCTTAGGATAGAGTTAACTTTGAACCAAAGACTCTAACGATAATAATTCTTACACAAAAATAAGACTTATGAGACAGAGAATCAGATGTTTTATGTCTATTGAAGCCTCACTTTAACTTTAGATTGATGCTTAACAAAGTAAAATAAATAATTATGCAATTATAATTATATACAAATAAGCAGTTTATGTTATAATAGAATATTTAAAACAATTGCATTGAATTGTGGCACAGCGACAAAGTTATATAATTACATATAACTGAAACTCTGCTTAACTGCTTCATAATCATGGTCATCACTTTGATATTCTTCTGTTTTTTCTTCAGTTTTTCTCCTTTGTTCTATCGCATGTTTCTTTTGTAGACAGCTGAGTCTTTGTTAGCTTTTCCCCTTTTGCTTACTCATGTGTTTCTGCTGTAAATATGGAAATTGTTAAAATGATTAAACAGTTAAACTTCCATAATTTCATATAGTTAAGAATCGTTTTCTTTAGATAGACAGAGAGACAGATATCTGTTCACAAACATAGCTTTATCTTCTTGTTCTTACGACCTAATTCATCTTTAACTTTCTTCAATTTGCTCTTGAAACCTTTGCATTTCTCTCCTTCACGGCTGCTTGTAATATTTTCACATTTGCCACGTTTAAGCAAACATTTTCCCAAATTTCTTGCACTTCGCCTCTTTTAAACTCTTTTCTCTCTTGCTTTTTCTCGCCTCTCACTCTGTGGCAAATTTTGTTGCCCTTTTGGCATATTTGTTGTTTGATTTCTCAAGCAAATAATTCAATTTAATTTCTAATTAGTACGAAAAAGGAAGGCAAAAAGTTGCAGAGCGAAAGCGAGACAGAAAGATAGATGAAGGGAGAGGGAGGGAGAGGGAGGGAGAGAGAGCGAGACAGCACGCATACATGCACAAAAACGCAGCCACTTTGATGCTAATGCAAATTGCAATGCCCCTTGCAACAGGCGGGTGTGGCAAGGAAGAACAAGAAGACTGCGCTGTCGTCGTCGTCGTCGTCGTCGTCGTCGTCGTTGATGTCGTTGTCGTAGCTGCTGAAGTCGACGACGCAGCCAACAACTCAGCCACTTTATTAGCGTATTTTGCCATGCAACTGTTTATGCTACACACACACACACACACACACATACGCACACCCGCACATGGGGCAGGAATTAGTCATTTTGTTGGTTACTTGATGCATTTCTCTGCCACACCCTCCGCGCACTGACAATAAACGCACACACACTTTGCAGCGCAAGCGAGATAGCGAGCGATAGACAGAGAGAGAGCGAGAGAGAGCGCGTTAGATGGGGCCAACAAAAATGGCGCCCAGGCTGGGGCCAGCGCCGCACGTTGGGCGCCCAACGCCTCCCCTCGCCTCCCGTCGCCGCGTCGCGCGTCGCGCGTTGGGCGACATTTTTTATGCGCTTTTGAGCAAATTAGATTTCCTAATTAAATTTTCTAGTGAAATGCGCATAAATTTCATAAAATTCACTTGGCAACGACAGCGCGCAACTGGCACACAACATTCCCCCCATTCCCCCCACTTCCCCCTCACATTCCTCACGCCTTCATCGCTGCCTTGCTGCTGTCCTGTATCCTGCTCGGCTGTCGAGTTGTGTGCCTGGCTCTTTGTCGCCTTTCATTTGCTGCTGCGACATTTTTCGCTGTGGAATTTTCGTGTCGACGTCGTCTGCTTAAAGTAATTAACTAAGAAAATTTTAATTGCTAATATGTTGTGATGCATGTGCGTGTGTGTGAGCGAGAGGACAAGCATGCTGGCATGTGCTATGTATGTGTGCGTGTGTGTGTGTGTGTCGATGTTGGGGCTCTGGACGCTGTTGACTTTCATGTGCCAGCGAAAACTTTCAATAATAAAGCTGCGTTGCGTGTTTTGCGTTGTGTGTGTGTGTGTATGTGTGTGTGCGTGTATGTGTGTGTGTGTGTGTGTGGTGGCTGTGTGTGTGTGTGTGTCTGCGTGAGCTCATTAAAAGTATGCGGACCAAGTGTAAACACACAAAAGCTAAATTTATGTTGCCTACTTTTGTGCGCACAGAATTAACTAATTTCGCACATTTGCTCATCGCTCTTAATTATTTAATTAGATTTATACAACACACACACACACACACTTACAGTGTTGATTAGCAGAACAGCAAAGTGATCAATAGCATTAATAATAATCGGCAAACTAGAAAGTCATGTTAATAAAAGCCATTGATTAGAAGACTAAATAAAACTAATGAATTCAACGCTCACAAGTTTCTATATAATTAATTGCATGTGAATTGAAATATTAATGCTGAAGTAAATAGGAAATATGATAACGAATAACTTGCACTCTCTGTGAATACAAAACAAATATATTGTAAATATTACCAAAGTGCTTGTTAGCAGTTCGAATGAAAAGTATTGTTTAAATTTGTTATTTTTCCACTATCGATTTCAGTGCGTTGAAAGCAAAAGTAGATTTGTGCTCATTAAATGGTGATTAATAGATTTTGGGCAATAATTACGAGCGGAAAGCGGAAAGCGGAAAGCGAACACCAAATTAGATTAGTCAATTGAGCTGCGGTAATTGCATTTTTATGCGATCAATCGATATCGATATCAATATTTTCATTGGAAAATTGCCTTCGCCGGTAACTGAAGATGCCAAAAATCGCATTCAATCGTCAGGCAAACGAATTTCCACTTGAATCGCTGCATTCACCAAAGCAATGCGATGCGTTTGCTTGTTTTTCACGCATATTTAGTGGGAAATGCGCACGATTCCCCTTTGCGACTGAAATTGCCCCTAGCCAAAGAAAACAACAACGATGACGGCGACGACGACGACGACGACGACGACGACGACGACGACGACGACAAGCGTTGAGAAGGATCCACGTCAGCAATTCACTTGAACAACTCGACAGCGGCAACAACAACAGCAACAACAACAGCAGCAGAAACAACTTCTACTTAATTTTTCATATCGAATTTCAATGCGAATCGTTGTTGTACTTTCCCAAAAAGAAAACTCTGCTGCCTGACAAGCGCTTGTTGTTGTTGCTGAGTGGCTGCCAGGCACTTTTCCTCTCTGCCTCTGCCTCTCTCTCCCCCTTTGTGGCTTGTGGTGTTTTCCGGGTGCTTCAGTCGTCGATTTGCCATTGAAAGGCAACTTGAGGCGAGCGCTGCAACAATTTGGCAACAACGTTGATCAGCGGCATTACAAGATCATCCTCCACACTCCACACTCCAACACTCCATATGCTGATAATTCCCCTTCAAAAACAACACCAGACTCATCACGACAACTTAAAGACAAAGTCTGTCAACGCTCATCATAATCATCCTCATCCTCATCGCCATCCTCATCGTCATCTTCATCGTCATCTTCATCTTCATCGTCTGCCACTTTCACTTTCTTTCCCCCAAAATTTGAATGCGGCAGGTCATGGCAATGTCAAGTGGCGTTTTTTTTTTTGTTTTGTTTTTTCCACAAAAAGGAAGTGGGAAACTAGATACAATTATTAAATATTTAAAACAACACTGTGACTACCAGCGAAACAACAAAAGAACAACACAAAAACGAAAACGAAAACGAAAACCACTTAAAGTCGCGCTTCAGCGCCGTTTACAAGATTGAATTCCACGCTCTCGAATCGCCCTGGAATCGAATCGTTGGGGTTCCCGAGCAGCGAGTCCCTTTTATTTCAAGTCTTTTCTCCGTTTTTCGGTAGGTCATGGGAGCAAACTTGTTAAACGCTGTGAACTAATTGTGAAAAGGAAGTGCTGAAGTGACTAAAGCGAATGTGCAGTTTGTTTAGTCGACAGTCGCCAGTCGCCAGTTGGCCAAGAGTTGATTGAAACCCAACTCTAAATGACAAGAGACAACATTTTTAATTTTCGATAAAGTCTGAGCAAAGCTGAAGCCAACAGCTAAGAAGTTGGTTTGATTAAGAGTGAATATTATGTGACTTTAGAACCATTTAAAAATGCTGCTAAATATTTGTAAATTAATATATAATATATCTAAATATTTCTTAATATTGCAATTGTTTTCAACTAAATTGAAATCACATTTTCTGTTGAATTAAAAATCTGCAGATACAGAAATATAGTTGATTATTCGTTAAATTATATGTAGAAATTAAAAGTGAATTTACGCTTCACTTTTTTTGCCTTTATAATTTACATTTCACTTTAAGCTAGCTTAACATGTTTAAATCAGACTGACTTTTTAACTGAACAAATTGTTTTTATATGATACGATTTAAATTCGAGCTTAATTCTATTTTGCAATTAGAGCTCATGCTTAAGTTTATTTATTACATAAGGATTTTATATAGCGCACTATATTTGTCATTTATTTAAATAATTTACAAGTGTGTGTGTTGTAATAATGTGTTATATATAAAGAGCACAGGCCTCACAATCCTGTCTACTTAAAGTGCTTTTGAGCAGAAATGTTTACTTAAAAATCACACTACAATTATTGGTTGCACATTCTGCAAATAAACGACTGTCTCACCTACTAAATTAACTAAAGAAAAACGACATTTACTTCAAGTTAAATTCGAGTTGAGAATCGAGTGTGATTTCTCTGCAGAAATAAAACTTTGCTTGCTAACCCACAATTGAAATGTGCTTGAAAATTGGAATTGAGAGCGAAGTGTAACTCTTTTGTTTCGCCGTGATTTTGTTTCTTTCGCAGGCTCCTTGGCCGCCAAGGACTTTGGCATCGATGGCCTGAATGGCTTCGGTGTGGGCGCTGGCGTGGGCGTTGGTGTCGGTGTGGGCGTGGCTGGTTTGCCGGGCGTTGGGCCGAACAGCAAGAAGAAGAAAAAGAAACGTCGCCACAGTCGCACCATATTCACCAGCTACCAGCTGGAGAAGCTCGAGGAGGCCTTCAAGGAGGCCCATTATCCCGATGTCTATGCCCGCGAGATGCTGTCACTGAAGACCGAATTGCCCGAGGATCGCATACAGGTGAGTGTGATGCAAATTCGATTCGATTGTCTGCTGCGAATGAATGAGTCACGACTGAGCGCGAGTGAATGGAAATTTGATATGTCTGCATTGTTGTGGCCCGGCACAAACAACGCAGAAGACGAAGACGAAAGCGAAGACACCGAGCTGAGTTGAGGCTACGCTTTAGTGAATTAACGAACTAATTACATCCGCCTCGCAGGCATTCAGTAGGTGTTGCCTGTTGGCAAAACAGACGCGGCCAACAAAATCGAATCCTGCAGGGATGCAGAGCTTGCGAGCTTGCGATGGAATTTGCATTTCCGCTTTGTCTCAGTTGTCTTTGTTTGGATTTCTCGCTGCTGATTTTTCACACCTCGTCGTCCTGTTTGGATGCAGGCACTTTTTATTGTTCTCCGTCGTCCGCGTCGTCGTTGTCTTCAGCAGCCTTAAGCTGCCGTCTGTCTAATAAGCCATCAACTGCAGCCAGTTCTCAAGTGCACAGATATCTCCCACTCCCCCCCTGACTCTCTCTACCCCTCTCTCTCTCTCTGCCGCCCCAACGTTGTGCCGCGTCAGCGAGTGCTGTCTACTAAAAAATCAGCTACGTTTGCGAATTTATAATTAAGCATTTTAATGGCCGTTATTGTTCTAGCCCAAATTGCCAATGCCGCAGCGCAGCGCAGCGGAGCGAGCGAGATGGCGAGAGGGAGACGCACTGTGTGCTTGCTATGTGTGTGTGTGTGCTGTGTGTTCTATGTGTGTGCGTTGAGTGAACTTCAACGTCGCCAAATTGCCACCCTTAAAAAGCTCACGCTCACGCTCACGCTCTCACTCTCGCTCTCTGCCTCTCCCTCTCCCTCTCTCGCTCTGGCTCTCGCTCTCGCTCTCGCGCTATTGTTGTTGCGTTCGCCTTCTCGCTCTCGCTCTCGCTCGCGCTGTGCGTTGTGTGTTTGATTAGCAAAAGGAATCAGTCTGCAAAACAACAACAAAAATAGGGGAAAAATGTGTAATTATGGCGCGTTTACTCGCTGCCTCCCTCGGCTCCGTCTCCCCTCGCTCTCCCCTCGCCATCGAAATTCTGCCCTTTTGCCCGCATCGCAAGCGTGAGAAGCGGCCACGCAACCCAAGGCAGCCACTTGCGACGACGACTGCGAAACCGGGACGAGCCTCTGGCTCCTTCGTCCTTCGTGCCCTGCCTGCGCGATTGTCCTGTGGCCTCTCAGCCGCCTCAAGTGCCCAGGCACTTAGCTCTCCGACTTCAACTTGACTCGACTGCCTCGACGAGCTGTAATCGAATGTGCTGGCATTTACGCATTAACAATCGATAGCTTTGTGTTATCGATGACGAGTTGCGAATTCGGGGTAATTTTGTGGGCCATTTACTTGCGATTTTGGGGCAAACATTTGTTAAAAGTTTAACTTGCTTACTTTAGAAATGCTATAAATTAACACAATGCCAATTTTCATTCATTTATTAAGTTATTCACCTGGAAGTCTATGAGTTATTAAACGAATCAATTTATCAACAGTCAGAATGTGTTTAAAATTAATATAAAATCTAATCTACAAAGTCTAATATTCTAAAATCAAAATATTCTGCCAATCTTCTAAAATCCAATTAACAAAAATCTTCTAAAAACGGAAATTTCATCAGTGGGAATTTGTATTTATATTACCATCTTTTAGCAATGCATTAACTTATCTTATTGAGTGAAACATTGACTTAGTTTTAGTGCAGTTATTTTACAACATTTTCTGACTAAATTCATGCCATTGTTACGTTAAATTTCAACAATTTTTAAAGTAAGTCTTTAAAAAAAAAGATGCTATTGAGTTTATTAACAATTACTGCCCCATCGATAAGCGTATTTTGCGCTCATCTGACATTTTGCGACCTGAAAATCCAGTTAGTTGATTGTTCAACTGTTTGTCATATGTATAAAATGTTCTTGTTTATTAACTGCGCTCACATCGCTGGAGTTGTGTTTGCGGCACTGCCACTTAACGCCCCGCAGCCCGCTCTGCTTCCCCAGCTCCTCCCCCCTCCCCCATCCCCCCTCCATCACCGCTCTGCGTGCTTGCATCGCCTTTAGACACTTGCGGCTTGTGCTAATACTGCACTCACTTGGCTCGCACTGAAGACGTAGTTGCAAATTGAATTTCGAGTGTGTAAAATTTTCCAATTATAGACTTTTGCGCACAGCAAGCACAGAGGAAGCGAGTGAACGAGAAAGAGACAGAGAGAGAGAGAGAAGAAGCGAGAGGGACTTTTGTAGGAGTTTTGCTTCAGGGGGGATGCAGGGGAGCGGCACATGAAGCGTTGCTAAAAGCGAGTCCAATTAGTAGCATTACAACTAACACTTCAATTCTGGCCACACTCTGTCTCAGTCGCTCCCCCCTGCTCCCCCCTCTGTCTCTCTCTCTCTCTCTCTCCCTCTTGCGCTCTGACTTTGGCCTGGCAATAACGGCAATAGTCGTCCGCATCCTCATCCGCATCCGCATCCACATCCACATCCTCGTCCACAGCCTGAACAACAGCAGCAACTGAGGCAATGGCGCCAAAGTACGGCCATTTTGTGTGTAACTGTTTTGGCTGTCGTTTGGGGGTTGCCAGCAGCAGACAGCGGGGGGTGTTGCTTGCCAGCTGCAGGAAGAAGCAGAAAAGTTGGCGAGGTGGAGAGAAGCCTCGCTTGATGCTTATGGACTACGATGCTTGGCGTAAATTTGCATTTAACGTTGTTTGCGGTGCCCGCAAATAGTCAACGACTGTCACTACGTCGCCCCCCTCCCCCCCCCCCCTCTCTCACTCTCTCTCTCTCTCGCTTGACTACACCCACATGGCTGTAAGCAACACTAGCTACACACACACACATACACAGACACGCACGCATTTCTCGTAGCAACTCAACAGTTAGACAACCACAAAATACTCTAAAGACCAAACGACCGCAACGACGACGACGTCGACGGCGACGGCGACGGCGACCCCAAAGCACAGACACAAACACACATAGCGTGTGCCTGCAAATGTCATGCAGACTAACGGCACTATTTGTCTGTGTGTGTGTGTGTGTGTGTGTGTGTGTGTCGGTGTCGTTCTCACCCTTCTCTTCACACTCACTTTCTCGTGCTCTGCTCGCAAAAAAGCTTTAGAAATTTTACTTGATGGCAGCGACGGCGCCCAAAAAACTAACAACAGCAGCAACACACAAACATCTACACTTACACACACATACATAGCACACACACACACACACACTCCCTGCCCGCCTGTCGCATGTGTTGCATACTTTCAGGCACTTAAGCTATTTTCATGAAATGTGCACAACAACAAACATCAACACACACACACACTGTGCTCTCTCTCTCTCACTCTTGCTCGCTCTCTCTCTCTCTGACTGTGAGCTATCATGTGCAGCTGCAGATTACCCCCGCCCTGCCACGCCCACCGCCCTGCAGTTGTCTTCCAAAAACCGAAAAAAGCACTCGGTATTGATTTTAATTGAAAAATTGTTAATTTTCCATGCCAGCAACAGCAACAGCAGCAGCAGCAGCCAAAGCAGAGGCGAGCCACGCCCACACCTTGCACACACACGCACACACTAATACACACACACACACTTACACACACTAACACTCGCTCACAGAGCAGAGACAAAAGCAGCGCTTCAACTTTTGCCAACTGAACTTTTTGCCAATTTGCAGGCAAAGCGAATGCGTCGCTCCATGTTTGTGTTTCGCTGTGTGTTTGTGTGTGTAGCTATGTGTGTGTGTGTGTGTGTTAGTTTGTGTGCTTGTGCTGTGCTGTGTCTGGGTAATTACACATTTATGTGTGAATAATTTGCAGCCTCCCCAAAGCACAAAATTCAACTCGAGTTGCGTATTTGGTTTTCGGCATTTTTCGGCACCTTCCGATTTGCATTTCAGGCTCAACATTTTGTTGCTTTGACTGCGGCTAACAATGGCCAAAGCACTAGGCAACGAGAGCGAGGCAGAGAGAGAGAGAGAGAGAGACAAAATAAAAGATGAAGCAACTAAAAGTCGCTCGAGTTAATCGACTTTCAGAGACCCAGTAATTAGTTTGTGCTCTTTGAATTGCAGCATTCATTTAATACATTTGCCACAGCAACTCAAATAATACCAAATAATTGTGCATTATACAGTGGAGTGTGCACGACTAGCGCATACCCTGTAGACAATTATTCAACTTAAAATATCCCCAATGTTTAATATCAAATTTCCAGACAAATTGAATGTAGTTTGACACCGACTTTAATTGCACACAAAATGAATAGAAAATAAGAAACATATTTTGCAAAATTGTATTGCGTATAATGACTAAAGATTTGCATAGTTATTTGCCTAGGGCTCTTATTTAAAATGAGATTTTGTTAAATTAATTGCAACCTAAGACAAATTCTGCTCTTCTGCTTTGTCTAATTAATGCCTTGACTTTATGAAGTATTGATTTCAATTTAGTTTTTGTGCTGCATTCATGTCCCATTATTTGACTTAATTCGCTTCTATATTTGTCGGTCTCGCTCGCCTCTGCTTGCAACATTTATTTACTCTGCGCTGCACAACTCCGATGCCTGCAACGCGGCAACTAATTCAATGTGGGGCCTCCTCGTTGGCAAACAAATAGGTTTTGTGGCAGGTACAGCTTGAACAGCTTGAACAGCTTGAACAGCTCGAGCCAGCTGCAATTGGCAGAATGATCTTTGAATTGGCATGGGAGCAAACAGATTTCACAAACGCAAAATCGCCAAGGCGATGGAGCCACATTCTCATGCTCAGGCCGACAACAGCAAAGATGCTTGGCCATGTCAACGAGAGAAGGAGAGAGCGAGAGAGATAAAGAAGGAAGAGAGAGAGAGAGAGAGAGAGAGAGACACTAATTTCAATGTGGCAGTTTCAGGGGGCATCCAAACAATGCGCGATCCAACGCGCAGCCTACAAGTTCTACGAAACTAATTTACTCAAGTGGCGACTCTGCGTCGTGGGGCAGTGTGTGGATTGAGCATGAACATCCACTCCACACTCCACACTCCACACACAAATGGCCGCCCTGCAAAACTCCGATTTACCGCTGAATGGCAGAGAAGTCGAAAATGTGCAAGCGTCATTGGAGTACGGGTTGCTTTCTGGCTGCCTTTTATGCTCAACGCAACGCAACGCGACTCTTTTCTTTTCTCCTCTTTTTTTTGGAGTAGCTGCAGCCCGATTGGCAGCCTCCAAAAGTTGTGGTCATGAGAACCGACTGCGATCGGCCAGTCGACTGACTTGTTTCGCCGTCCACGTCCGCAGCTGCGTCCAAGTTCGATGCGAAGAAGCGTCGCAGCGTCGCAGCGTCCAGCAGCCAGCAGCCAGACTTGTGGCAGACATGTCGACTCGCCGCGATGCTGCCACTTGACGCAATGCCGTCTACCGTCCTCCACGACGACGACTCTCTCTCTCTCTCTCTGTCTCTCGATCGTTGTGCTCTCCCGCTCGCACTCGTTGCGCATTTTTCACATGCACATCGCCAAAGATCGAGATCGAGATCGGGATCGAGTTGGAGTTGGAGTTGGAGTTGAAGTTGGAGTTTGAGATCATCATGCTGCTCATCGTCGTTGAACTTCTTCACTTTTTTTCCCCCCATTTTTTTTTTTTTGTATGGTTTTTTTGTTGTGCACTCTTTCACGCTGCCTCTGTGGACTGGAGTCGAGTACCAATTCGTTTAAAATGGTATCAGTTCTAAGAAAAATATTATTTTTTTATAATTTCTCGAGTGCGTTAATCTGTTGAAGAGTTTTTTGCTCGAGTGAGTGGCTCGACCCTGGACTGCAACATCGTCGACGATCGTCGCAGCGCAGCGTCGCAACAGAACTCTGTTCTCCTTCCCCCTCCCTCCTCGCTTCACCCTCTCACTCACACTCTGCTCGTTTCCATTTCGGGTTGTGCATAATCACGACACCGACGCGGGACCTCACACCCCACAGCCAGAGAGAGAGAGAGAGAGAGAGATGAGGCGAGGTGTGCATTCTACGACAAGAGAAGAATACGTTCCCCTTCCCCTTCCCCTTCCGCGTGCAGCGGCGACTCCACTTGTTGGTGTTGACGTGCCCCGCCGAACCAAAATGAAACGTCAATTTCAAGCGTTTTTCCTGGTAATAATTAGTAGCTGAGGTGGGCATTTAAATACTTGGCGGTTGCCATCGTCATCATCCTCATTCTCTGCCTTTGCCTCAACCTCAACCTCAACGTCATCGTCGTCGTCGTGGTCGTCGTCGTCGTCGTCTTCCATTTTTATTTTCTCTGCTTCTCACTTCGCTTCGTTTCGTTTCGGTTTTTTTTTTTTTGTTTTTTTTGTGTAATATTCTGCGTATTTTTGTATAAAAATAAAAATACGCGCACAACAGCCAAATAATGCATATAATTGCATTTTAAGTAGTTGCCTCGACTGTTGCTGCCTGCCTCTCTCGTATTGTATTACCTACGCGTCTGTGTCTGCGTCTCTACCCCCCTCCCTCCCCCCTCGCCCCTTCGCCCTGCTGACGGCATTTTGGATGTCAACCCTGGCTGTTAATAGACCACTCTTTCTTTCGCTCCATCTCTCTCTCTCTCTCTCTCTCTCTCTATGGTCTGTGGCAGGCTGAAGCTATAAGTGGTTTTTAATTTTCTATACTTGTGAATTCCCGGAAAAAATGCAACGGAAATGCGACAACAACAGCAAACAGCAGCCGCAACAGCAGCAGCAGCAAGTGGGTGGCTTTGTCTCCAATTGGTCTGCAAGTGCAACCCCAACTCCAACTGCAGACAGACCCCAAAATAAAGCTTGAAATATAGGCTATATAACATAGCCTATATTTATTGATTGCCAACTCAATTTTAAGCAATTGATGCTTAAAGTCTAAGGCAAAGTTCAACTATTTTCTACTTTAGAAAGACTCTCTGCAGTTTTAAAAATACCAATTTAACCAAATTTTTATTTCAATTTCATTAGATTTGGATACAGAAGTTCTTAGTTGTTAAATTACTCAACTAGGAATTAAGCATTAACAACAATTGCCTAAAGCATAAAAGCAGATTTCGCTGTTTAGCTCAGTCAACTAAATTCATACAAAAACTCTATTATATCCTAAATGGAAACCTTTTAGGTTATAGAGAAATTTGTTTAAATTTCGAGCAATTTTAGGCAAGCAAATTTAGCTGAACTTATGCATGTTAAAAACAAAAAAAAAGACTTAGATATTAATCACATATTTGATTTACAAATTTTAGCTGAACTTATGCATGTTACAAACAAAAAAAAAGGCTTAGATATTAATCACATATTTGATTTACAAATTTTAGCTGAACTTATGCATGTTACAAACAAAAAAAAAGGCTTAGATATTAATCACATATTTGATTTAAAAAATAAGCTTGTTGAAATCTCCGTCTGTCAATTGTTGGACAAATTGATTTATCATATTTTCTTCTACACTTTTGAATATTTTCAAAATCAATTGCTCGTTGAAATACTGAGATTCTGAATTGATTTAGTTACACTTTCAACTCTCCAGCTTAAAAGAAAACTCGCCGTAGATTCGGTCTTTCAAATGCCATAAAGAAGTCGTTAACTAAACGCAAATTCAATAGCAATTCAAATAGACTGACAATGCGACTTCAATAAAGGGCTGCACATTATTTGAATACCAGTTAGATAATGCGCCATAATAAACAATAATAACAACAACAACAGCAACAACAACAACGACGATAACAATAACACAACGCATGAGGGAAATTGGGATTCGGGTTGTTGAATTGATGATGTTTCGGGCCCTGGGAACACATGTAAAAGTCAATGGCAACAATGTGTGGCTGACTGTGTGGTTAGCGCGCCCAAGAAGCAACAAACGAGGGTTGCTCTGCAGAGGGTGGCGGGGGGTGTGAGGGGGACTTCAAGGGTTGCAATTGCTTTGGCAAGTGTGTAACAACAAGTTAGTGGCACTCGCTGATGAGGCTGCTAATGCCGGCGATGATAGCGATGATGATGACGATGACGATGATGATGATGACGATGACACGTGTAAGTGCAGCAACATTGTCGCAATTATCCGACTGTTAGCGGCCGTAAATCTGTGTGTGCGAACAGCCGAGGGATTGAGGGCATTTCGGGCGTTGTTCGCTCCTCAGACTCTCAAGCGAACGGGGGGCGGGGAGGCGGGGAGGCGGGGGAAGTTTGTTCGCCTGTCCGGTCGCTTTTCTGCGCTGCTTTATTATTAATTTGCCGCGTTTTTGTTTGTTATTTATTTCGAGAGGGATTCCATTCGCATTTGCCACCCACAGCGCGAAAACGTGACCTTCGCCTTGTTTTCCACTGTTTTCACCCGTCGCTTAACAGACCACGTTGATAATGATTTTTGCGCAGTTTGCAGCTGAGCGTCAAGCTGCTCGACAGCCAAATACCCTGGAAAGCAACTTGATTTGCTCATATAAATCAGCAGAGCAGTTGAATTGTTAAGTCTATTGCTCTGAAATATTCAGAATATTGTCGTAATGCTGCAAATAAAACGAGAATAAATTATCACAGTGCTATCGATATAATTGTGACTTTAATGGCATCTTGAGCATTTAATCAAAATAAATAATAGTGCAAATTAGTAAGCAGCATAAGCTGATTATATTGTGCAGTTGTCATAGCTTTAAAAAGTTGCGTGACACATTATTATTCTATATAGAAATTGGCATAACTTGCGATTGGTTGACGCAATCATTCTGAAATATTCAGAATATAAGCTTTATGCTTTAAGTGAAATATAAATTCAACGTTGAATTTCTGTCTATAAAATTAGGATTTTTATGTTAAGCTGAAGCGTTTGCTCTCAAATATTTACAACTTAACTTTATAATTGGGTCTAGAATTTGAGCTAAGTTTAAATATACGGGACTAAAAAACGTTTTAGCACAATCATGATACCCTTTTAAGGCGCATTTAGCAACTGTAGGGTATCGGAAATGAATCCAGCGTAGCCAGCAAAGCTAAGACCCACGCCAAAGGCGCTCGACACGCACGCACAGCCCGCTTCCCACCTCTGCGCTCTTCGCTCCCCACTTCAGTCACCTCTAAGCTGTTGTCGTCGTCGTTGTTGTTGTTGTTGTAGACTTATTAGCGCAAAATGAGCACAGAGCGCACACTCATTTAGATCTCATCAGGCAAATTCATCATCTCGAAATATTTCGAGCGATTTTGGTTTGTTAGTTTTTTCTTCTTCCATTTTTTGTGTGTGTGTGTGTTTTTTTTTTTTTGTCAGTCAACAACTGTTGTTGCTACTTTTTGAAGTGGGAAAGTAGCTTGTTAAACACTTGACGCTTCAGCTGATGGCCCAAACGGATTTCGCACTGTTGCGGATCCGCTTGCCAGCTGATGGATAAGTCGGACATTGATGAAGAGCAGACGCGAGACGCGAGACGCGCTTGCGTCATTGGCCAGTCGAGTGTGTGGCGAGTAGACGAGGCAGCAGAAGAAGCAGAAACTGAAGCTGAGGCTGCGACTGAGGCTGAGGCTGAGACTGAGGCTGAGATAGAAGCGCGTTCAACTAGAAATTCCGATCGAAATTGCTATTAATTGAAGAAATTGCGCGAAATGTGCGATAACGAGGCAAACAAATCAATTTGTGAGCATTTTGAGATTTAAGCTCAACCCAATTATCTTAAACATGAACTGATTATGCGTTTATGTTTATAGTTCGTTCAACAATTAGTTGGCTCTAAGATAAATGCCTAAATACCTATTGTGGGGTGTCTTTATTAAGCTTGATTTGTCGGCCATCAAGAGTTAAGAATTGAATAATTTTCAAGCTGCTCTGCTTGGATTTAAATGCGCCAATTTAATTGGTGGTCTTCACTTTGTCGACTTGATCGATGGCTGACAACACAAAGAGTTGCAAGCGTTGCGAGCTTAATTAAAAAACACCTTTTTGCTCGCATGTTGTTGTAATTGTTGTTGTTGCTGTTGCACGTTGAAAGCAAACGAAAACTCATCAAAACAATTAGAGCAATCGCTAACAAGCTGCTCTCCCACCAACTCATCAACTTCCAAGTGCTGTCATCGGCAACGCGAACATCTGTGTTGATCACCGCAAACCAAGAGGCAGAGAGCGAGAGAGAGAGAGAGAGGGGGGGGCAAGGAGGGCAATCGATTGAATGAGGCCTATTATCGAATTTTGAAAAGCGTAATTATCGCATGACAAATCAAACGAGGCGACTGCTGTTGGCTGCATTATTTACTCAATAAACATTATCCTCCGCTCGGCGTCGATCTTGGGAAACTCGACAATCATCGACATACAAAAAAAAAAAACCGAATCGACGAAACGAATCGAAACCAAACCAATTTCCAACACCCACAACACACATTCACAGCAAATTATTGTTGTTATTATTACACATTTGATTGGGGGCCCCGCTGCCAGCGAGTGTGAGAAGAAAGAAGCTGCCCCAAGCTGTTTGGACACCCAAAAATTAGTCATTCGAAATGTTTGTTAACTCGCCAGCTCTCCGGGCTGAATAGATTTCCTGTCCTGTTCCCATCCACCAATTAACCAATTCACAGCGCTGCTCTAGAAAAATAAATAGAAATGAGTGGACGAGAGCGAATACGCTTCATGGAATGCCTGCCCGTAATCATTATCATAATCGGAGTTTGCCACAATTTATTAACAACAAACGGCAACTCCAACAACTTGAAGCGAATGCGACGGCGCAACTTTAAAGTGTCGAAAGGGGAAGTCTATAACAAAGTAATCAATTGCAGTCTCCCTTCGAGTGTGATGAATGCCTCCTAGTTAATAGAAATATTTTGGGATTATTCTGCAAGTGGTAGAGAAGATAACGAGCAGCTACTGAAGACTGTTCAAAGCTGCTTGATTGCGGCATATTTTGAGCTATGTAAATTCACAAGATATAGAAATTATTTCGCTCTTGTTTAGACTTGTTTGAAAATACGCATGTTTTGCACATCGCAGCCAATTGTGTTGCATATAGACTTATATATTTTCTCTCATTTTCTAGCACTGTTTATTGTATATATGTATAGAATATAATGTAGATTTCGTACTTTATGTGTTCTATTCTTCTTCTAAGTTATTTAATGTTTTTCGTATCTTAAATTCAAAGCAAATTCTTCGTTACTGGCACCATTGCAATGTTTATTCAACTGTCATTCTTCCTCCCCCTCTCTCTCTCTGCCTCACTCTCTCTCTTTCTATTGCTTTCTGCTCTGCTCACCTTTCTCTGTCTTTGCCCAGCTTTTTTTTTGCGCATTTCGCTGCCTTTGTTTTGCGCCTCTTGCAGAAACAAAAGCTCTGTTAATCCCTCAAGTTGCCTTCATAAACCGTATCTTTCTTCCACTCAGTCGACCAGAGGAAGCTCTTCCTCTCTCTCTCCCTCTCCCTCTCGCTACCTCTCGCTCTCTGTCGTCGCTGTCATGCGTCACAGTTGAGAGGATCAGCGCTACTTTTGAGCTCATATCTATTTAAATCGCAAAGTCGTAAAGTCTCCTCGAGCTGCAGTTGGAGCTGGAGTTGGAGCTGGAGTTGGAGTTGGGGAGTACTTGGAGGCGACTCTCAAGGTGGGTTCGAGTACGATGCGTCGTCAGCTCTCAAGTGGCTGCTGTTTCAATTGTCGCACCTCTCGCCTCGCTTCGCTCTGCGCTCTGCGCTCTTCTCTCAGCTCGATCTGCTTTGGAAATTAAGTATAACTCATTATCGCAATCAAGAAATCCTTTTTCTCTCTCTCTCTCTTTCGGTCTGTGCCACACTTGACAACAACAAACGGCAACTGCTATCTGAGATTTTCGCTGTTGTTGTTGTTGTCGCTTGTGTTGCACACCAATTTTCTACTCAAAACTTATGACAGCCAATTCGAGAGAACGAACGAAAATTATACAGACACTCGGCGACTGCTCATCGCCAGCCGCAGGCAGCGGGGGGAGGGGGCCGTGCATGACTTGACAGTTTCGGCGTTCAATATGCATGCAACGAGAGTCCACACAACACACAACAACAACAACAACACACAACAACAACAACAACAGTCTGCGAGACTCGCACTCGCAAGTTGCAGCTCAGAAACTCCAGTTCCATATTTTATTTCTCCCCTCTCCCTCCCTCCCCCATGCCGTGCCCCTTGCCCCTTGCCTCTTGCCCCTTGCCTCTTGCCCCCTGAATGCTGGTTTGGTGTGCCGTGTGTGCAGCTTGTTAAAATCAACATCAAACCTTTAATTTGATGATTCTGCAAATAATTCGTCGGTTTCGGAGTCGTTGACGTTTTAGCCATTGTCCCTCACTCTTCCCCCCTCTCTCTCTCTCTCTCTCTCTGCGTCGCTAGTTTTGGCGATGAGTCGCGCCAGTCGCCCGTCGAGGCGTGAAAATATAATAACACCTTTTTAATTATATTTTGAAATGCCTCCCCTTGGAGCATAGCGTCTCCTACCCCCTACCCCCTCCCCCCTTTCCATTCACCCTCTTTACTCTATCGCCCCCCCCCCCTGGCACCTGTCTGGCTGAAAAGTGAAAGGCGTCTGCAGATTAACCAACATTTTGTTCGCCAAATTAGACTTATCATCTGCAGTAATTCACGATTGTTGCCGCCTGCTCGTTAGTCTATTGTGACTCAGTTTTGTGACGCACCAAAGTCACTGAACCACAAGCTATCTCCCTCCCTCTAATGATCGTGGAAAGTCTGCTGCGGGGGAGGCACAAAGTCTCCAAACTCTCTGAGCGTGGCGTGGAGGGAAGCGGGAAGTTCACTCATTTGATTTGCTGTCTCTCTGACAGTCGTCAATCGGAATTCGATTTGTGTAGCTGCCACTTGAGTTGCCGCAGGTTGAATGCACTGTCGAGTCCCCGCCTTTTATGGCCGATCGATTGTGTAACCATTTATAGATCCCAACTACAGTTCTCACTCCCAATTTGCGCTCTTCACGGTAATTGTAGCTCAAAACCGTTAACGTAAATATTTATCAAAACTATAAGGAATTAAATAGAAGAATTTCCATTTTATGGTTGTTCTCTGATTACAAGATTTCTTTAAAAAGTTTAGCTTAAATAAGTGTTTGTAAAAACATTAAATTCAACATTTGAGCAGCTTAATTCCAAATGTTTTTGTAAGGCAAACAAATGTCTTTTTTACTTCATTAACAATTCCTCCAACAGACACTAAAAACAAGCAGTTTTCTTTTTAAGTGCTAACCCAATTTTACTACTCTGCATAATCAGCTTTAATATCGTGTCAAATTTTAAAGAAACCTTAATGAGCACATTTGCGATTAAATTAAGTGAAATTGTGAACGGGGGGACGAACGGGGGATGAAGAGGGGTTGAGGGGGGGGGGGGGGAGGGGAGCAGACAACAACAATTGCATAAGATGCACTTTCAAAAATGGCAAAAACGAAAATGAAAAGCGTAATAAACTCACTTTTGCTTGTTTCAAGGCACAAAAAACTGACTGACAGCAGTGCCAAGCTTAGACAGCCAAGCCCTTTTGGCCCATCAACAATATCAACATCAACATCGTTATTATCCACATCATTATAATACCCTAACTCTGGGTGCTCTGCTGTGATGATCTAATTGATTTATCTGGCGCTAACTAAGCGAACTCAGCTGTCAGTCAAGTTAGGCTGCTGAAATTTGTAGAATTTACTTTTTAATATTATAGTTGGCACATAGCACGAGATCAATTAGATTAGCTGCGTTTTGGCTTGAAAAACTGGACTGATTTTATGCTACAACAGTCGTAGCTTTTGCGCTTGTTTTAGAGCCTTGTCATTAACTGTCCCAAAAGGATTTCGCTTCAAAGAAAGCGCATTCGCAGTTCGTTGTTTGGTTGCAAACTCTTGACGCTTGCTTTTATGTGTATGCAGAGTGAATATTCAGCAGTTTTCAGCATTTTCGCTGGCCATTTCTTTAGTTAGGCCAACCGTGCGCTAACGAATTTCCTTCCGGCTGTCCAGCAGCTGCAGGCAAAACTGTTTTGTCCATTTGTTAAAATAATAATAACAATAATAGCAGCGAGCAGTGCAAACAAGATTTGACAACATTTGTTGTGCCCAAAGGGTTGCTGCTACCTGCGGAAGTTTGAGGGGGGGGGGGGAGGTGGGGCAACTCTGGCAACTCTAACTGGAAATTAGGCGCGGCCTCGTTATGCAATTAGAGCAAATAGTTTACAAGCTTTTTGGCCATGCTTTGATTGATGGCACAAGGCTGAAAACCAGTTCAGCGAGCAGGGGAGGGAAGAGGGAAGGTGGAGAGAAGGAGGAGGGGAGGAGGAGGAGCCATTGATTGATGAGTTTGTCTGTTGGCTGCTTGGAAATTCCTGTATTTGGCAGCTTTACACGCAACTAATCCACACTTTCATCTCTCTCTCTCTCTCTGTGTCTGTGTGTGTGTGTGTGTGTGTGTTTGTGTGTGTGTGTATTGTGCGCATATTTTTCAATTATGGCCAAGCTGCGTGAAATCCAGTCTCAATATACAGATATATACAGATATACATATAGTCCATACAATTGACATTATAAATCGCATTTCACGCTAATTTGCAGCAAGCGGCAAAGCCAAAGTCGTTGGCGCAGCGAGCGCTTGCGGTCGCTTTTCAAACTGCTGATGATGATTAGTGAAAGAAAATGGAAAATGGAAAAGCAGTCAACCAGCACAAGGAAACTCCCTCCTCCCCCTCCCCCTCCCAACACTCTTCTCACAGCGAAATTTACAGCGTAAAATATATTTTACAATGCTCGCTCTCGCAGCTGAATCTGCTTCCCCAGGGAGCTGCACTTGCCTCACTTGCCGCCTCAGTTGTGTCACTTTAAACGATGTAGTGGGCGACGCGGCGGGGCGGGAGGTGGGCGTGGCAGCGACACAAACAAAACACTCGACAACAAGGCGCAACAAGATTTTGACAAAATTAATTTTATAGATTAGAAAACATTCATTGCCATTCAGCGCAGCGAGCAGCCAAAGAGGGGAATGCCGAAGGACGAGGGGGTTGGGGAGCGATGGTTGAGTGGTTGTTTGGTTGTTCAGCTGTTTGGTTGTTTGCCTGTTTGCTTGTCCCCGGTGGTGCAACCTGCCGTCTGTGGCGCAATGAGCCTTGTCTGCTTACCTGCCGCCGTAATTGAAGAATTGTCCACGAATTATGGTTTAATAATGCTCACAGCATGCACCCCCCCCCCCCCCCTCCGCCTGCCCCACTACCCCCCACAGAAAAAAAAAGCTAACCGAATGAATTGAGTTGCCTCCTCTCTTTCTCTGGCCGCCACCTCGTTGAGGCTGAGACTGAGGCTGAGGCTGAGGCATTTGCCAACCAAGCTGCCAAGTTGTGCACTTTATCAACTGTTGCAATTTGGAGGCGTGGCGCCACGCGGCGTCGTCTGACTGCGTTTGACACGTCAATTGGTTTGCTGTCGCGCCAAGGAAAAAACCAAACACTCACTTGACAATCGGCCAAACAACTGCGAGTAGACAACAGACTAAAGCGCAACGAATTCCAGGTGCTCTCTTCTATTTATCCATCGACTGTCACTTTAATGCAACTTATTCAACTTAGTCAAGTGTTAGTTTTAGCTGCAACTCATCGGATCTCAATAAGATCCTCAGTTTTTTGCAGTTACAAACATTTTTAATCGCAGCAGCAAGAATCCTTAATTTAATTATAACAAAGAATAGCGATTGAGTTTATTTTTAAGCACAACCACATTTATATTTAAATCGAAATGTGTCTCTTTTGTAAGCATAACTTGCATTCTTCACTCCTTCGCTTAAAACCCTTGAAAACTTGAGAGCTTCACTCACATAATTTTCATGAAATGTAAGTTAAAGAATTTCCAATCAAATTTATATTATCAACAAAATTTAGTTCAATATTCAATGCATTTCCATTTGCAAAAGGCAATTAAAAAGTTCAAGTTGTTTCAAAGACATGATTATATTTTTTAATAGTCTATAAACTTTTCATAAATAATGCTAATATTTAAAATATGTAATTTTATATTATAAATATTTGATATATATATAAATTAGCTTTGATTTATTTAACGTTATGCATATTTTGAATTATTTTAAATGAATTTATTCTTTGGATAACTAAACTGCTGCCCTTTAGAACTTTTTGTAGTGTCGCGAAATCGTTGTTATTGTCTATATAGCCGCAGTTTGAAGTTGCCAAAAAAAAAAAGAAGAAACAAGAGGGAATAAAAGAATTGGCCAAGTGCGAAGGCGGCTGCAAAGTAAAAGAAGATTTCGCCTGTTTAGCTGACAATTGACGGCTACGCAGGCTGAAAGGTGGGCGTGTGGGCGGGTGGGCGTGGCATGACAGGGCATGGCGCCTGCCATGAGCAATGCACACACACACACACACACACACACACACACAGACACAGACACGCAGATTGAAACGCAGACGCAAATCAGACAATTTGTATCCAGCGGCGAATATAATTGAAAAATGATTGGTTTACCATCAATGAAAATGATGATGACAACGCAGTGACACAACGTGTTGTTGTTGCTCACTCTTGTTGTTGTCGTTGTTGTTGCTGCTGCTGTCAATGACACGCACCTGCAGCTGTATCTTTCGATTGTTTGGGTCAATCGGCCATTGAACGCCTCGATAATGACAATCACGCTGCATACGTACAATAATAATAATCATCATCATCATCATCGTCGTCGTCGTTGGCGTGATGATGACGTTGACAATAAAACTCAATATTGTTGTCGGACCCATTGACTTCTGTACCTCTCGGCATCTCGGCATTCACGAGAAGCATTTAAACATCACTTGTTGACTCACTTGCTATGCGAATGCTATTCGTGAGTGCCATGTGAATGGGTCATGAGTGCATGAGTGCGAAACGTGGCATTTCAAGCGGCGCTGCAAAGGCTGCAAGTGTTTGTTAGCATTCCTGCAGATAATTTCATATTTCGGGAATGCAAATACCAAAGAAAAAACCATTCTGTTGGGCTGACTTTTGTTATAGTTAACTTAAGTTTACAATATATATTCAAAATCTAGCTAAAATCGCTGCAATCTCAAGTTGTATTGAGGTCAGCAAATCGCAGCGTCTAGCGCCTAAAAGTTTTACAACTCTCAATTAGCAAGCAGCCAGCAAAACTGTAAACTTGCAAATATTTCAAAAAGATTTAGCAGTTTTTAAAGTATAAGAATTACAGCTACATTTTGTTAGCTCGAAATATCTATATATAAATACAAAGCTATTAAAAGTAGTTAACAAACTTACCTTTTAAAATGAAGAAAGTGTATTTTAATTTACAAACACAGCAATAGGGAAATGTAATGTAAATCAATACAAATGTTCCACATTTCCTTCTTAAAATTATTGATAGACAATTCAAAGATTCATTTGCTTTAAAATAAAAGCTGTCAGCTGTTATTTAAACAGTGTTTTTTAAGCAGCTGCAGTTGTGAAGCATTTCACTTTAGATTTCTTAGCTGTTGAGCTCCTTCAATTGGCTGCGCTTTAAGCTGCGTCTTTAACTGCGCTTCGCTCTCGCTCTCGCTCTCCCTCTCGCTCTCCCTCTCCCTCTCGCTCTCCCTCCATTCTGCATACATTGTGTGTGGCGGGCATCCTTCAACTCTCAGGCCTTTGCCACACCAACAGCAACAACATCCTCATCACAATCTGTGTCAGCTGCTGGGCAAACGCGCCTCGCTTTCGGCATCGCCGCACGTTCGCTCAGGAATTTCTATTTTGCCCAAGACCGCAACGTGGGGCGTGTCAAGAGGGTGGCGGAACGAGGGTGCGGGGCACTTGGCATTATTGGCATTTAGAACTTATTAACATTAAATCGCCTTCACTCGCCAAAGCATGCTTCACCACTCGCCTTTCGGTCCTGGCGCCTGTCTGTTCAAATTGGAAATTCCTTCGTTAATTCTAATAAGATTATTAGTTGCCCGACGCCAGCCAAATGCCCCAAATAGTCGCTGGAAGAGGGCTAAGGAGGGGGGCTGGGGATGAGGAGGAAGCATTGTAATGCCTGGGAACCTTGCAATAATCGAATAATTTGGCAGAAGGTCGAACGACGGTCGTTGTTCGCTTCGTTCGCTTCGTGCGCTCGCATTTTGACACCTCGAAGTCAACTCCAATCAGCGACCGCAGAAGGACGCAGGACACGCTGTCCAGGGTATTTGCGGTCGTGTGAAACTCTCGCAAATAGATAAAACAAACAACCCTCGGGACTCAGAGTTGGATAAATCCAATAAGCATAAGTGTGCGACGATCCCGCGAGAGCTGTGAACGAGTGCGAAATGAATGAAATTAGCGCACGTTAATCATAAACAAACTAATGTCCAACAAACAGGGGATGAGTGCTTAGTCCTTAGTCCTTTGTCCTTTGTCCTGTTTTGTCTCTGGCAACCAACCCTTTGCGCGCCGACTGATTTACAACAGCTTTCGAAGCAAACAAATTGCAACAGTTCTCACAAACAAAACATTTGGGGGGGGAGGCGGGTTTCGGTGTGTTTGCCACTTGCAACACACTCGCAACAACACTTGCAACCTGCTGGGCGCACACGCGTCACAACCAACGGCCTCGCTGCACTTGCCAATTTGTTGTTCACGTTGTTCTCGATGTTCTCGTTGTTCTCGTTGTTGTTGTTGTTGCTGTGCTGCTCAAACTACTCGAGAGCGAAACCAGTGAAACCGGAGAAACCAACGAAATCCGCTGATGCGAACCCAATACCAATCGCAATCCCAATCATAGATGGCTGCTGTTGTTGCTGCTGCTGCTTGAGGCCTCTTCGCTAATGACAATTGGCGGCTTTGCCGCCCGCTGCGTGAGGATGTGGCCAACAAAGCCAAATGCTAGCGGACTCCTTAGTGCCAATTGTTGGTGCCAGCGACGTGGCGAGGCATCGTTTAATGACTGTAGTCGGTGTGTATCGAAGGCAGCCAACTGAAGGCTGGAGACGAGGCGAGTCAATGGCAAAGCCAGATTAACAAGCAGTCTATGGTAATTAGAATTTTTGGAGGCAGCACAGGAAATTACTGGGGCAACAACAATCAAACGGCCAGCAAAATTGTAACAGAGCCAGGTTAGTTATATGAAAACAGAAGTTCATTTGCAAGCTGCGAATTTCATCATCATGTGAATAATATTAAAGATGGCTTCGTAAACTTCAGACAAAGAGTTGTAGCGATATTAATTGCAATTGCTTGAAATGCTTTTGTTTCATACTCAAATTAAGCCTGGGATTAGAGCTGTAGCTACTTGGCCACCTGCCACAAGTTGTGGCCAGAACACGCAGCGAGCGCACAGCAAAGCGAGTCGGTTAATCAAGTGCTGCCAAAGTCGATCAAGTGGCCGCCGAGCAGCTGAAGCTGCAGCTGGAAGCGGCAGAATAAAACACAAGTCAGAAAGCTACAGTCGAGTGTGCCCGGCTGTGATATACCCGCTACCCAGCTACCCAGCAAATATACTAAAATATACCAAATTGTATTTTTGGTACAATACTAAAATATACCAAAAAGTAATTTTAGTATATTTGGTATATTTGGTATATTTGTACATTCATATTCCATCACATCCTAAATATCGCATAAAGTATAAAATATACCATGCGCGGTCACATTGTCCACCAGCAACAAGCCACGTGCAGCTGCCTATGAATTTTCCCATACAAAGCTGTTTCTTGAATAACTTCCAAGAACTTCATCCAATCGCAAACCAAATTCTCGGGAATCTTCGAGACTGTCTTTATTTTTGTATGTACTAAAACTCGAGACACTATCTTTAAAATTGGGCTAGTAAATCGTTTCTTTCGATTATAGGGGGCGGAAAAGGGCGTGGCAAAAATCTAAAATATACTTGATCTGCGTAGGACATAAACCAATACTGGTACCAAGTTTGGAATCTCTAGCTCTTATAGGGTCTGAGATCTAGGTGTTCATACAGACAGACAGACGGACAGACGGACAGACGGATATGGCTTTATCGACTCGGCTGGTGACCCTGACCAAGAATATATATACTTTATGAGGTCGGAGATGCTTCCTTCTGCCTGTTACACACATTTCCTCAAGTCACAAAGCTAAAATGCCCTTCTACCCTTCTTTGGGTAGCGGGTATAGAAACAAAGTGGTCAAGTGCTGTCTGCTCGTAATATGCATTATGTCAAGGTTCGCAGTGATCTAATCGCAGTCAACTATATGCGATACAGATGCAATAATCATGGCAATAACAACAATAACGACTGTAAATTAAATTACTTAACGAAATGCTAAAGGCTCATTTGCCGCTGCTGCCGCTGCTGCTGCTGCTGCTGTCCCCTTGAAGTCTGAGTCTCCCCCCGCCCGCTGCTTCCACCACAACCCCCCTCCCCCCTCCGGTGTAGAGTGGAGTGCGGCATCGTGCGTGTGTTGTGCCACCCTTGAAATGGTCGTAATTAGAAAGAAAATCGCATCATCGATTAATCATGTTGCATTTACAAATATCATTTCAATTGTAATTAATAGTCGTCGACGACAATTGCGATTGCGGCACCGCTCAATGTCAGCCAAAGGTCATTAATATCAGTCGCATTACTCAGAGCCCAGCTGTATATAGACGATCACTCGATCAGTCAGTTAGTTAGTTAGTTAGTTAGTTAGTCAATTACTTAGTCGATATTGCATTATGTGAGCCATCGCATGACTCGACCAAAGTCAAGTCTTTTGTTCCGTTTTGCGTAAATTAATACTCCAGCAGCTCGACTGACAAACTGAACAATAACAACAACAACAAAATAGCAAAACTGAAATCAACATGAAAAAATTGTGCAATAAACGCGGCCAGACAATTTCTGCATTCATATTTTGTAATCACGCAGCTGAAAAGAACCTAAAAGAAAAACAAAGAAAGCGCAGCTTTCAATCAACTAACGAATAGTTAATACGCTAACTAACTGAATTTGAGAAATCATTTACAAATATCGTAAAACAAAATCGTCGTATTTATAATATATTTGTAGAACGTATTTTGAGCACTTGCTTATTATTTAGAATATAGAATTTAAAAACGTTTTAAAGAATTTTAAGTGGTGAATTTAAAAAACACCAACTATGAATGAAGTCTTTCCCAACTCTTTCGTAACCACTTGAGTTAAACCTTAATTATCTTCACTACATTATAATACAAACTGAAAATTAAGTGCCATAAAATACAAATAGATTAACTATCATCACTGTGAGATATTAATATAGATGTGAATGCAAACTGCGCCCTGTCTGAAAGTTGCCGCCAAAAAGTGAGATCCCCAAAGTTTCGGCAATAGAGCTCAACTAGCAGCTGAGTTCGCATAGTTGAGAACAGCAGCAGAAAGTGGTCGTATAGTGTGTGCCACCAGAGGGCTATACAAAAGCGACGACAAAACCTTTATGCCGTTTCAAAGCGCATAAAAAACAACAGCGCGAAAAGCTGGCGACCGTTAAACTCATATGAAAGTTGAAATGGAAGTTCCAAGCGAACGGCTGAAGGGAGGGGGGAGGAGGGCAAAGTTTCAGAGGGAAAAAATGCCGCGAAATGCTTTGGCTGAATGTCAATTGAATATTGCATATAAAGCGGAGGAGGCCCAAGTGGTGGGGGAAGGGGAAGGAGAAGGAGAAGGAGAAGGGAAGAGAGAGTGCGTCGGGTTTTGTCGTTATGAAATTTCCACACGCCTCAAATGGTTGCCAGACAGAATGACTGACTGCCTGACTGCCTGACTGACTCACTAGCTGCCTGTCGAGTTGATGAAGTAAACCAATAAAGGCCGCATGCCGCACAAGCTGAAAGCCAGGCCAAATCCTCGCCAGCCAAAGAGCGAGAGACGAATCGAAGAGGGAGGGGAAGCGCGTCGTATGCAATCGAATGCGATGCGATGCACTGCACATGTCACCTGAAAAGGACGAGCGCAGGCCGTGCTGCCTGCTGCCTGCTGCCTGCTGCCTGCCACGTTGCTGCACGCTGCATGCAATTTGCGCAATTTTGCAGCACGAGTGCGCAAATATTTGTAGCAGCCCCCCTCGCTGCCCCTCGCCGCCATTGGCAAGCCGAGTGCCGAGGAATGCCCAGTTCTCAAACACAGCACAACGATGGAGCAGAGCGATGCAGCAACTGGCGTTGGGCCCATTGAAAATCTTTGATTGGTTACCAATATTTTAATTATGGCCGACTGTTTGGGCCACCGCAGGCAGTCAAAGCTGACCTTTGTCCAACGCCAGCCGGCCGTGCGAATGTGCGAAAATTGATTTCCCTCCCTCCCCTTGAGCTGCTCCCTCTTGAACTTGACCACAGTCCGCGGTAGGCAAAGGAATCTCGCTTGCTGGCTGATGGATTCGTCATTGAAAGTGTGGCAACTAAGTTGATTATGAAGATCAGTAAATAACTTTGATGAAGATCTGTTCTTGGAAAAGTAGCTGAGAGTTTGGCATGTAAAGCGAAAATCAATTTGAAATTTAATTAGAGTCTGCATACAACATTCTTCTCATCAAAACTATATAGAGACTTTAAACAATATTCTTGGGTATAACAAATGTAATAATTGTGTCATAAGAAATATTTAAAAATGTAGTAGATTATTTTAACAAACTCAGCAAATTGATTACTTCAATTTTCAGTTAGGAAATTTATCAGAATTTCATTTATACTTAAATGTAATGATTTATATATTTCCTAACTTTCAAGTCAGAGCAAGTAACGTGTGTAACAATTACTCAAATTCTTGCAGTTCTCCTAGCAGCTTTCAAAAAACTCTGACTGCAGGATTAAATTGAAGCCACGCTGACGTCAACAGTCGCAATCGCACTTAACCAAATGAGCTGCTGCATTTGCAAACCGTTTGCTCAAGCTGTCGCAGGCAACATATGTTGGCTAATAGCTCAAGTAATCGTTCAAATTAGTGGGTAACAGAGACAAAGATTGAGCTGAGCTCAATCGAAATGGGGCTGAGGCTGAGGCTGTGGCTGAGGATGAGGATGAGCAGCAGCCGCAGCGATGATTTCATCGAGTCTCAATTGCTGGCAAGCAGTTTCATAGTTCAATAAATCAAATGCATTCGACTGGACGCTGTCGACGGTGGGTGTGGCCAACATGGCCGGCGTGGCCAGTGAAGCGCAGCGCCCGACAACCACTTGAGCCACCAGAACTGGACACTAGACAGGACACAGGACCACGAGCAGGACCAGGACAGAGACTGGCCGAAAAGGGGGCGCGTCTCGATGCGTTGCGGCCCATAAAAGCGACCCAAGTTCAATAATAATAAATTTTCAATCAGCAAATTGACATCGTGATGCCGCACAGGACTGCGGAAGAGGGGGGAGGGTAGAAGGGGCAAGGGGGCAAGTGGGAGGAGCATCGTCAAGTAATCATTTAGCGAATGATTGCCAAAGCTGTTATCTATATTAAAGTGGTCAACAATGCGTCTCAACAAACTTGGCTTCATCTCCAACTCAACTCAATTCCACTCAACAATAACAATAGCAAAAAAAAAGGTCTACAGTTAAAGTGAAAGTCTATCAACTGAATTTAACATGTATGCAGTTTAATTAATGAAGCAAAATCAGTCCGATTTACAAATATATGTTCGTCTGTTAACAAAATAATTTATTTGCTTAACAGCCAATTTAAAAACTCACTAAATACATCACAAATCAATAACTTGCTTTAAACACTTCGTTACTTTCCTACAATAGCTCAGCTTTATTTTTGCTTTTTCATATATTTCTTAAAGTGAAACTCGGTAAATTTGAGAGCAAAATGCCAAAAGACAGATTTTATGCGCAAACAAAAGCTTTGAACTAAAATGATTAAAAATAGTTTGCTAAATAACAAAATGTCTGTGACAACTAAACTCGAATATTGTCTGCATATCTCAACAAAAATATAGAATATAAACCTATTGCGATTTCGCTCAATTATCGTTGTTAATTTGTGTGACTTCCAAATGCCGGAATCCCTCAATAAACATATAATTACACAAATTTTCGATTATCAGGGCGGGAGAGAGAGAGAGAGAGAGGGGGGAAAGCAAAGTAGATTAGAGGATATCAAGTTCGTTTTGAAATAATAAATCAAATAGCTGCAATTGGATTGCTTACATGACGACAGCAGGCGGCGGCAGTGGGAAGCGAGAGAATCGAGCAGATTGCTAAAAGCACCTCTCCACACACACACACACAGACACGCTATACACCTGTGTGTGTGTGTGTGTTATGGTTAGTCAGCGAGGCTTCCGTTTTGGCAAATTTATGGCATTTCCTATTTTGATTTCCGCACTCAAAATGGACGCTGGTGAAGCGACAGCGACGACAGCAGCTCGTTGCAGCTATCATAATGAGAATTGAAATTGCGCAGAGCCAGCAGCACAGGGGGGAGAGACAGGAGCGGGGCGGGGCGGGGCGGGGAGCGAGGCGAAGACAGGAGGCAGTTGAATGCCGCACAGGCAGCGTCGCCAAATTGCAAAATGATATAATTCAATGAGAGTTGATTAAATTATCAGTGCTCGAAGTGTTGTCGGGGCAGCTGCTGTTGCTGCGCGTGCGGGGAGCTGCGGGGGAGGCGGGAAGATAGGCAGCTTGGCTGAGCGAAGCAGGTGGCGGAGACGAAGCAGCTGCTGTTGTTGTTGCTGCTGCTGCTGGGCGGCCCTGCAACAGTGGCAATTGGGTTGCTGTTGTTGCTGTTGCAAGCTGCTGTTGCTGCTGCTGTTGCTGCTGCTGTTGCATGCTGCTTGTGTGCCTTGTTAATGAAATTTTCCGCTCCTTTGGCAGACGTTTGTTTACATGACGCTGTGTGTGTCTCTCTCTCTCTCTCTCTCTCTCTATTTATTATTGCAAATTGCTGTTGTTGTTGCTGCTGCTGTTGCCGGCTTTTGTCTGTTGTTGCAACTGATGATGATGACGTTGACGTTGCATGATGAAATAACAAACCGGATTAATTTGATTTCGCAGCCCCGGACTCAACTTAAGGCAGCAGCAGACAGCAGCAGCCAGAGGCTGGCTTCGCAGCCATTGTGCGCTGCCACACAGCCTGTGCCACCTGCCACGCCTACGCCCCCCCCCCCCCCTGCCCCCGCCCCCGCCCTCTACTCCTTGTAGCGAGCAAAGCTCTTAAGTGCAAACTCGTATTGCCCTCGGCATTGAGACAAGCAATGCATGTGTTTGCATCTCTGTGCTTGTGTGTATGTGTGTGTGTGTGTGTGTGTGTGTGTAAATTAATTTAGCATCAGTTGGCAGCTACGTTTTTGCCACCTGAGCAACTGCCTCGACCACAATCAGAGCACTGCAACATATTAAGCACAAGTGGCAATCGCATCCTTCAAACTTCCCGCGCTTCTCAGCCCAACGATCGCCAACGATCGATTCTCGCAGTGCCGAGAAGTGCCCTTAAACAAACCCAAACAAGCCCAACAATTAACTATCGACTCAATTGCAAGCGGCAGCAAATTATTTGTAGTACAAATTGCATTACTTACTTGATCGCAGCGAAACTTGCAGGATAACTAGACTAGAAATTAGAGACTACAGTTGACGATATTGTTTAATGTTTCTGTTTGAAAGCAGGCAGGAGGATTTGGAATGATTAAATACAAAACTTGGTGCTGTGGCATGCTTATTTGTATTGCTATAGAATTTATCTAGCATAAAAATAATATGCATAAAATATATATAAAAAACTGTCACAGAAACAAACGTCTTAAATATTTAGTTAAACAAGAAGCTACACAAATATAATTGAAGATGGCTTGAGGTTTAAAGTTTGAGATATTAAATGTAGAAACTATTATCATAAAACAGACTATTGTAAGCGTTAAATCTACCCATTATATTTTGATATATAAACTATTAATTGATTTATTATAATAAAATAATAGCTACACGAATAAAATTGACGATTGTCTGAGGTTCAAAGTTTGAGATATCAAATGTAGAAACTATTGGCATTAAACAAACTGTTGAAAACTCTAAATCAATCTATTCCTATTTCGCATATAAACTACTAATTGATTCAATAATTTATATATATTATATAATAATAGCTACATGAATTGAAGATTGCTTGAGGTTTCAAGTTTAAGATATCAAATGTAGAAACTATTTGCATAAAACAGACTATTGTAAACGCTAAATCTACCCATTATATTTTGGTATATAAACTATTAATTGTTTCAATATAATATAATAATAGCGACTCGAATAAAATTGAAGATTGCTTGAGGTTTCAAGTTTGAGGTACTAAATGTAGAAAATAGTAGCATGAAACAAACTGTTGAAAGCGCTAAATCAATCTTTTCTAATTTGGTATATAAACTATTAAGTAGATTATGTAATGTATTATAATATTAGTGCAGCTATTTAAGACTCTTTGGGGCAAAGCATAAACAAATTTAATTGTTGTTCATTTCAGCCTCTTCTAGCACAGACTTAAGCCACTTCATAGGCGTGTTTATATTTTATAGAATATTACTTTCATAACTTCAGCCTGGCATTTTAAAGAGCAATAAGAAGCCTCGTCTTGTGCTTCTCCAACTGCGCTGTCGTCGCTTGCTTAGTCTGCCTTTATGCGCCATGTTTCTTGCTCTCGCTCCCTAGTTGTCTCCGCGCTTTTCCCCCCGCACAGCCTCCACTCCCGCCCCCAGCGTGTCGAGGCACTCAGCCAATGCTCCTTTTAGCCACTAAATTTTGGGGGCCGCACTGAGTGGCTCGCCTGACATTTTGCGGTGCCGCCAATTTCTCATATGCCGCGATCTATGAGCCAAGTTGTCAGTTCCATATATCTTCAGCTATATATATATACATATATATATATATATATATGTGTGTATACTAAAGGGCGATGGCGACGAGTTGCAATTGCCAAATGCCAAATGCGTAGGCACCTTCTCGACCAGCAGCTGACACAATCAAAAGCCAAATCACTTTGTCTTCGTTTCGGGCTAACTCCCCGCCCTCTTGCCCCCTTTTCCGCCCCCTTGGCCCTCAGTCGTCTGATTTTGTTGCGATTTGTTCAATCTTCGAGCGAGTTTCCGAGCGTATCAAAGGGAGGGGAGCGGAGACTGCGCTGCGTGGCTGTCTTTGGGCCGTGCCAAAAAGAATTTCAGCAAAAATGTCGCCACATTGCTGCAGCCGAGTGTGTCCCCCTCGCCTCTCCCTCTCTCTCTACCCCTTCCTTTTTTTTTTTTTGCTTTTTTGGCATGCCAACCTATTTTGCATATTTTGCTTTTTATTATAAATTTTCATTTTGCAGCGTTTCTCCAGTGGTCGTCGTCGTCGTCGAGCCACTTCAGGCAGCGTCGCCTCGTCGATTTCAGTTTAGTGGCCACCCCTCGTCCTGCTGCCCTTCAGCGCCCTTTTGTGCCGCATCCCTTTCCATCTGTCGCTCTTTGCTCCTGGTCGTCCCGTCGTCGCACATGACTAATAGCAGAACTAAACGATTTGATGGACCAGAAAAATGATGACTTCTTTTGCGACTCGACCGCGCAGCACAGAGACAGTGAATCAGAGCGAGACAGCATGCGAGACAAGGGACAGGGACAGAAGCAGGGGGAAAGGGGGTGGAGGCGAGTGCGTGCGAGGGTTGCAAGTCAAAGTTAAATCCTTTTGCAGCTTCAGCTCGTGCTTCAGCTCATCCTTTTGCGTGTGTGCCAAATCCTTTTATTGTGACAGTTGTTGTTGTTGCTGCTGTTGTTGACTCGCTTTTGTGATCAACATTTAATGTTTTCTTATTATTGTCATGCTCATTGTTGTTGCTGCTGCCTGCCTGCGAATCGGTTTAATGTTTTGGAAGATAATCTAATTTGGTCACTTATATGCGAATATGTATATTATTTGCTATTATGTGTGAACACACTTGCCCCACTCGTACCCCTCTTGCCACTCCCCTGCCCCCTCCCTCCCTCCCGCCGTTGCCGCTCCACGTTTCAATGCTGTCATCGCTGGCTAAAACGTTTGCGCTCCGACTGCGAATATTCTTCGTATTAGCATTTCGCAAGCATTCCATTTACATTTTTTCAATTTCAACGAGTTTTTTATTTAATAATTTGCAATTTGCATGCCATTTGCCGCATTACGTGGCGCCCCCAAACTGACAGCGACGCCCCCGCCCCCATTCCCGCCGCCTACACTTCAGCCAGCAGCCAACAACCAATGGCCAATGGCCAATGACCAATGGTCAACTGGTCAACTGGTCAAATGGCCAAATGCTTCAATTGTGCGCTCTCTGCTTCTCCAGTCTCTGCCATATGGCAAAAAATTGAGATTCTTCTGCTCTTTAATCTTAACTAGTTGTTGGGGTAAAGAAATTTTAGAGTCTAATAAATTATGGAGCATTTGGAATGAAGAAAAATCGCTGGTGAAATCTTTAGCAATATATTGTTAAGATATATGTATATAAAGATACAACTAGAACTACTAACAAATATTTTAGCTTGTCAGCATTGTTTTTTAGATTATCAGACTTATGCATGGCAAATTGCAAGTCAATTTAGTTATTATTTTAGACGTATTGTCTATTAAGCATTAATGAATTTTCTGCTGTCAAAGTTATACCAATATGGCAACAGACTTTTTGCTATATGGTTAACTGAAGTTAATGAATGGAAAAATAAAATAGATAGCTGACAACAACGCGGAGTTGTATGAAAAAATTTACCATCGAAAAAAATAGACTCATATCTCAAAGACTAATAAATATGTTGACCTAAAATGTAGCAAATTTAGCCAACCAAAAACACATTTGTTGTTAACAAAATCTGTAAAAAAAAATAAAGCGGAAATTCCCGAAAATAAGTGAATAAAGAATATTTAAAATTCTTGTATTGTGCTTGCAATTAATTTGACAACTAATGCTCTTTGTTTTTCTGCTACTCTGAAGGTGTGGTTCCAGAACCGACGTGCGAAGTGGCGCAAAACCGAGAAGGTCTGGGGCGGCAGCACCATAATGGCCGAGTATGGACTGTATGGGGCGATGGTGAGGCACTCGCTGCCGCTGCCGGAGACCATACTGAAGTCGGCCAAGGACAACGATGCGGTGGCACCCTGGCTACTAGGTATGGAACAGAAATGTAAATGCAACAATCATATCGAACTATCAAACTAACAACAAATCCACCCAAAACCAAAACAAAAATATCATCAGCCACAAAATCCCAAAATCGAAATCGAAAACGAGATCGAGAACGAAATCGCGTTGGCATTGAGGCGAGTTTAATTGAATTTTGAGCGAGACAAAGGGCAGCAGCTCGGGGATTATAAAATGATATAGTCGGTTGGTCGGGCGGTCGGGGGCTGGAAATTGTGAGCATATTTGGTTCGTCCTTTTACCATTTTTGTCGTCATATGTTGCGCACATTTCTTTGACTTCAGTCGACTGCCTCGAAATGACTTTGCGGATTAGCGAGTGGCAGTTAACAACAAGTGCCAAAGGGAACAGGAGGGTGGAGGTTGGCGGGTGGCGGGTGGCGGGTTTTGGAGGCGGCTTCCTCTTCACCCGGGGTGGTTTCCACATCCACACACGGCTTTTATTTGTTAATAATCGCTTAATAAATGCAAAATGCACACGCGATAGGGTGACATACAATGAATATAGCTGCAGAAGCTCAAACTCAAGGGATAGGGGAAGGTGGAAGGTGGAAGGGAAAGGGAAAGGGTGGGGGAAGGGGAAGGGGAAGGCAAGGGAATTCCGCTTTAATTTGGCATTTATCGTTTATCTATTTCCATTGTCTGCGGCCGAGACCGAGGAGGGCAGCAAACTGCTAGTTTTATTGGGACTTGTCTTCGTCTGCCCGCTTCCTCTCAAACCCCCTCCCTCCCCTGCTCACCACGCGTCGGGCTAACTCGCAAATTAATTTCCAAGTATCGCCCGTCAGGTCTTAAGTGGCTTAAAGGCTCAGCATCGAGGTTAGCGGCACGATTGCAGACTTTTTAATTAAGTGCACCAATGTCAAATTAGTTGGCAATTGATGTGGAGTGACCCGGGCGATAGTTTATGCTCGTAGTCCGACCCCGCGCGACCCCCCCTCTCCAATTTGCAGTCCATTAGATCAGTTGGGCGTGACGCTGCTCGCTCTGCTCGAGATTAATGCCAACCATCTGTTAGACGGCGCTGTCGTTATCTCTTTAGCCGCTTCGCCAATGCAGCAGCAGGTTTCGATGGTTATGGCAATAAATGTTAGGAAAATTTCTAGTTTAATTCTGACTATGGGCAAAAAGTAGCGGGAAATGCGAGTAGTTTATTTGAAATCTAGTCCTTTATGAAATGAGACAATTTATATGTTGTCTGCTATTGATGAAATGCTTTAAGTATGCTATAAGAGAGGCTTCTCAGCTACTGCTTTTAGCCCGTTCAGGATCTAAACATTCCCCTCCATCAACTCATCCACACACTACCAACAGAAGCTCACACTTCTAACCAACAATTCTAACTTTCTTTCGTTCTCCGCCACTTCCCCTAGGCATGCACCGCAAGTCGATTGAGGCCCAATCGGCGCTCAAGGACGACTCCGGGGTCAGCGATCACGAGGACTCGGCTGGCTCCAAGTCGGCGCACTCGGATGAATTGCGTTCGCATTCGCGGGCGCTCAGCTCGTCGACCGAGTCGCTGAACGTGGTGAGTCCGGCGCCCAGCAGCTGTGCAACGATTGCGTCCACAGTGCCGCCAGCGTCGACGACGCCGCACGGCAGCAGCGGCTATGCGGCAGCCTCGTCGGCGGCCACAACGCCAACGGGGGCCACAACCAACAGCTCTGGATCGCCGCACATTGAGCTCGGCTCGCCGTCGCCACAGCAAACGCAGTCACAGACGCACTTGCTGCAACAGCAGCAGCAGCACCAGCAGCAGCAGCAACATCAACAACAACAGCAGCAACAGCCGCCACCGGTGCATTATGCAACTGCCACGCCCAGCTATCACCCACTGTTGGATGCGGCGAATGCAGCGGGAGCGGGCGCAGCTGCCTCCAGCAAGGACTTTCACATGATCATGAACACCGCTGTGGCCGCTGCCGCAGCAGCCGCACAGCAGCAACACCAACAGCAACAGCAGCAACAACAGCAACAGCAGCAGCAGCAGCATCAACAACAACAGTCGACTGTGCCACACGCAGCGTTGCATGCGCATCATTTGTCTGCGGCTGCAGCAGCCGCGGCGCTAATGGAGCATGATCCGGATGCATTCAGGTAAATAGAAAGTCACAGCGTAGAGTGCCTTAATCAACATTCGCTCTCTTGCTGCAGGAACAACTCGATTGCCTGTCTGCGCGCCAAGGCGCAGGAGCATCAGGCGCGTCTGCTCAACAACGGCGGCCTCTTCCTCCAGGTGCGCAGCTTCGCCCAGGCGCAGGCTCAGGCCCAGGCTCAAGTCCAGGCGCAAGCTCAAGCGCAGGTTCATGCTCAGTGCGATGTGCTCAAGGAGGAACGCAACAACAACAACAACAACAACAGCAGCAGCACGCAACAGTTGCTGGCTGCTGCGCATCCCGTCAAAATGGAGCTGACGCCTTGCGTCAACATCGAGGATGTCTGACATCATCCGCAACGCAACTACAGCAGCTTGCCACAGTAAACCCGAGAAGCAACAAACATGAAATGGAGAACAACTCCCAAAGACGATCTCAATGCTAAGCCCAAAAAAAATCTATTATTAAGCACACAATTTTTTTTGTATAGATTTAAGCAGTTTATTGATCGATAATTAATCAAAATCATGGCACAGATTGTCTGCGAATCCCCAAGGACACTCGATTTGATCTGTAACCCAAAATACAATATGACATTTTAACAATGCTCTATACTCGATAAGTTTCATTTCGATCGTTTAGCTCTTAAGGATCCAAGAATGTAATATTTTTAATAAATGCATAATCTACGCAAAGTTCGATGGGAGTTTGATTTGTCTAAGCTATAACTGCGACATATCCTGGCGAACATCGAAAGGATGCGTCATTTTAAACTCATAGGCAACAGGTCTATCAATTGGCATTCAAACATTTTTAGATTTTCAAACAATAAATTCATCGAAATTTTTCTAAGGGGGGAGTATGCAAAAATTCGATAAAACCCGGAAAATCCTTGATAACTCGGCCATTTGAAGGACTAGGACGATGTCCTTTGGCAGGCAGATAGATCTTTTTATTTAGAGTTCGAATATGTAATTTTATCCTTAAATGTCCTTAAAACAGACAAGTTATAAGGACATTTTTGTTTAAAGAAAAATGCGAATATCTCGGCAATGTCCTGGCGCATCCTGACAAGTCCTGTGGCAAACGGCAGCTTTTAGTCCGCCCCGTCGGCTGACCAAAGGATATCCAAATCGTTCTTGTAGTTTTCGAGTTATCAAGGATTTTTCAATTTTGACCTTTTCCTGACGGCCCTGGGACTGAAATTTTACAAGTGTCGGATTCTTAGATGACCCCATACTTTTTTGATGTCGATCGATAGAGCCCGTCCTCCTGATCCTAGCAAAACATGTCCTGCCAAAATGCGCCATGATATGGCCGAGTTATAGCCATTTTAGTAAAAAGGACATTATAGTTTCAATCATAACTGTTACGTATCCTGAAGGATATCGAAAGGACATATCTTTTTGAACAAAGAGGAGACAGGACTATCTATTGGCATTCAAGGATTTTCAGACTTTCATAAAAAAAATTCATTGAAATTTTTCTAAGGGGGGAGTATGCAAAAATTCGATAAAAAGCGGAAAATCCTTGATAACTCGGCCATTTGAAGAGCTAGGACGATGTCCTTTGGCAGGCAGATAGGTATTTTTATTCGGAGCACGAATATATATTTTTATCCTCGAAGGTCCTTTAAATACCGAAGCTATAAGGACTTTTTTGTTTAAAGAAAAATGCGAATATCTCGGCAATGTCCTGACGCATCCTGACAAATCCAGTGGGAAATCACAGCATTTGGCTAGCCCCATCGACTGGCCAAAGGGCATCCAAATCGTCCTTGTAGTTCTCGAGTTATCAAGGAATTTTCAATTTCCGCCTCTTCCTTGCGGCCCTGAGACTGAAATTTTACAAGTGTCGGATTCTTAGATGACCCCATACTTTTTTGATGCCGATCGATAGAGACCATCCTCCTGATCCTAGCAAAACATGTCCTGTCAAAATGCGCAAGGATATGACCGAGCTATAGCCAGTTTTATCCTTGCCTTACACGCCAAAAAACCGTTAGCCAGCCAAGTTGCCAGACTTGCGCTTACCTATAACTGTTATACATTCAGCAAACTTGGCTCATAGATGGCGCTCTCACCATCAAAATGTGTGGCAGCCCCGCAATTCGCCATCTGTTGGCGTAATTCTCCATGACTTACCACAACAAAACCAGTGTGACCGGCGCAAAATTTACCTTTCCAGTTTATTCGCTTTATTTTGAATTAGGAGACGAGTACGTTTTCAACATTATTCCTTTATTTCCGTACGCTCTTACTTAATTTTGAATTCTTGAAGTAGTAGACTCTATTGTAACCATTTACCACTCTCAATGGCAACCAATAAAACATTTCTCTTAGTAAGGATAATGGTACAATTGCGCCATTTCACAATGGAACGCGGTAAACTGATGAACCTGGGCGATTACTCGATTAACAAATATGTATCTAAAAGTCTATGCCATACAAATTTCTTTTGGATTTCTACTATTGCTAACTCCCACAATATTGAATCTGCTATAACTACAAAAAAAAATTCTTGTCGAATCAGTGCTATTCATTCATAATGAGACGCAGAAAGAGGCGATAGTCAACCTGCTTCTTACAGTTGGTCATGCCCCGAGTCAGTGTAGCAAGTTCGGCGATTGTAAAACGCTCTGCGTCCGCATTCAATAGCTGAAGCAATCGATCGGCGGCAATGTAGCCGGTACAATTCGGATCCAATTTGCGCAGCGCCATTATAAACTCGTCCCGTTTTGTCATGTCCATACGACTGGCATTCTTGCCAACAGCATCCAGATAGTGACGCACTTCGCTCATCTTGTTCACGGCCTGGGTGTCGGCCGCAAAAATTGTCTCCAGCAGCCGCACATAGTTCACATTGCCCTTGTCATCCTTCATGGTGTCGAGCAGCGCACAGATCTCGGACTCAATCAGCCGTCGTCCCACCGTGGTGAGCAGACGCCGCATCTTGGCCAGCGGCAGGACACCCGTACTCTGGCCATCGCACGACCGCAGGCCATTGATCAGCACCGATGCCGTGGGCACCTCCTCGGCCAGCTCGCTGAACAGCGTTAGCACCAGCTCGAAGCTGACGCGAGTCGGTGGACTCTCCTGGGGGAATTGCTGCAACCGGTCGGCCAGGCAACTCTGTAGTGTGGCATCGCCAACACGCAATCCCATCGCATGCAGGCATTCGGGCACTTTCGCCACATCGATGGCATTGCAGTCGTTCCAGCGAACGAACACATTGAAGATGCCACGTAGCTGCAGCACGTGCGGCAGGCATTGCAGCAGCTCCTCGCATGTCCAGAAACTGTTCACCACAGTGCTGTCGCCATGGTTATGCCGCTCTCTCAGCGCCAGCAACTGCTCCTGTTCCTCGTCCAGCTGCTGTAATTTTCCATCATCCTGCTGCTTTTGCACCGGCCTCTGTAGCTGCCGTTGAACCCCCGACCTCGGAACCAGCTTCTGCAGCGGTTTCTGTACCAACCTGTGAAGGGGTTTTGGCATCAGCTTCTGCAATGGTTTCGGATTCGTTCTAGGCTTTGGGTTCGCGTTGGCGGCGCTACTCATTTTCAAACGCTACTGCAAGAATTCAAACTATTTCCGCTTTTCAGCTGACCTTGAATTTTGGAACTGAATAAAGTGAAGCAAATGTACAGTTATTGCCAAATAACTAGATTATAATAACTGACTTACTTACGATTACTGCAAAGTTTCGACACGTCCCAAAAGAAAACAATGCACAGCACACATATCTCCAAAATCCAAAATAATAATCCCATTGGTTTTCTTGTTGTCCAGGACATCACAAATATCCTTCTTCATGCTTACATTACAAATAAATAGCTTAATTTTATGTAATTTCATTTGTTTTATATTCTAGTTGAAATGTTCAAAATCTTTCCAAAAAATTTGTATGTAAATTCGTACGTTAATCTTACAACATTCAATGCTAATTTTACAATAATTTGTTTCACAATTTAAAATACAAAAAATAGAGGCGATACGAAAATCTGTAAATACAGTAACGTCTTTTGGTCTGTACTTTACGGGGGAAAGGCTCGATATTTATAATGCAATAGCAATAGCAATAGCAAGAGCAATAATAATTCGTTTAAACATATGTAATAAATACAAAAAATAAATGTGATTGCAATATAAAAACTTAGAACTAGATTTTTGGTGAGTGCATCAAGGATGCCGGCAAAATGGATGTTCACAATAAATAAATAAATGCTTGGCTAAAATGTAAACTAATTAAGAATTTGCCTTGAGTGCATAACGAATTAGAAAGAGATAGAATCGCAAACAGAATAAAACAGACTGAGAGTGAGAGGGAGCGAGTTTGCCAACTCGCTCACTGGGAAATGTTTTTTCGTTGTCCCACAAAACTTGTGTTTTACGAGGCGGTTTTCGAGGAGCTACCGGTTGATGCAAAGATGGTCTCGCAATGCGTAATCAGTGAGGAGAGCATAAAGATCTCCTCCGTGAGATTCGTCATGTGTTGGGGCGTGGCAATCAGCGTGGGCGCAAACACGGTCGCCAAATTGTGTTCGTTCATCTTGTTGACGGCATAGTGCGAGGCAACGCTATCGAAATACCACAAAAATATGAGTTATATTCTAAAAAAACAACGACATCGTACTTATAAAATTCTAATTTTGAATGTTTTCCCTCAATAATTTGCTCAATTTGAACATACAATCAAGTCCAGTGAATATTTATGATACTAAAGAGCCTAAAAATTAATTATTGTTTTGCGTCCCTAGTGAAATAAGAATGGATATAAAATAGTTCGTCCACAAAAAGCAATTCTAACATACTGAGGTCAGATTTATCAATATATGACTACATCAAGTATAACGTCACTCGCTTTGAAAGTGAAAGGTTTTTAATTGCGACGTTGTAAAATAGGCCCCCAAAGTGTGACGAAAGACCGAATCATCGCTAAATAAAACTATGTGGGTGACTCACCGCTTGAGATGCTCCAGCATGTACTGCAGACAGCTGTAATGAGCTGGCGGCAAGCGACGCGCTGCCTCCGCCATCAGCTGCAGCTGCTCCGTCTGCTTGCCGTTGCCTGCAATGCACAGAAGATGTTACACAATCTGCCGATGACAAAGCGTTTGGTACTCACGACCTGCTGCCATAAAACTGGGATACGCCTGGAACGTGATCAGCGGCACGGGCAGCAGCCGCAAGTAGAGCTTCAAGGTGCCCGCAATGACATTCACATTGCCGTAGCTGGCCTCGGACATGTCCGTCTTGTCGCCGTCGCGATCGAGTGCCAGCTTGAGGGCATCGATTTCATCGGCAAAGCCCGAGACACGATAGATGCCCTCCTGGAGCATGCCGCGTGCCTCGACCTCCTCGACGCAGCGTCGCACCACGAACGGAATGTGGCACTGATGCAGCTGCACCATGGTGGTCAGATCGGTGCCGAAGACGCCGCGTATGCACTTCAAGTCCGGCACACATTTGGGCGGCACCAGCTCCGAGCACTTGTTGTGCGCCATAAAGCCGCATGCCTCGCACTTGACGCCCTGCGCCGTGAATCCCCACAGGAAGTTGGCGCAGAACTCGCACCAGTTCAGACCCTTAAACGTGTGCACCTTGAAGTTGTGCGGCTTCTCGTAGACCAGCGGCATGGGATCCGAAGCTTGCGGCAGTTGCTGTTGCTTTGGCGCCTCCTGCACCACCTGCATCGTTTGCAGCGTCACGCTGGCATCGCAATCGTCAACTGCAGCCACAGCAGCCGCTGTTTTGCCGCCCAGCTCGTTGGACAACGCGCGCAGCTTGCGACGATTCAAAGTCATGTAGGGACTCTGCTGATAGCAGTTTTTGGTTTGCTGATTGATCTGCTGTATGATGGGGCTGGCGTGCAGTTGCATATGGAAATTGATGAGGCCATCGGCGACCATCTCGTGCACCGTCTCATAGTGCTTGTCCTGCTCCCGCAAATAGTGGCCCTGGCCCGGCTTGTAGAAGACCTTGTAGTGCTTGGTGCGCTTATTGAAGCGCACACTCAGCGTGTGATAGCCATCGGTTTTGGGGCTGCGTCGCACCAGATAGCTGCCATCGCTGGCCTGCGAGAGCAGCTGCTCGGCCTCCAGGTGCCCCATAATGCCGTGATATTCGCTGCCATACAAGCGAACCGCTTGAGTGTTGTCCTCCTGCCCTTCGGCTGTGCTGTGGTTGCGCTGACAACGCACCGGATGCGGCGCGGGTGCATCCAACTGTATTTTATACACTTGACACATCGCACAAATTAGTATATTGCTGTACACTCATCGGGTAGATCGTGCTGATGATTACTTACGTTCGGGCTTCCACACCTTTTGAACGGGCGAACTTGGTTCGACGCCGCCGCCGCCAGGCAATATGGCCACGGTGCCTGCCGCTGCCTTCGACATGGCAAACGCGCGAATCGAGAGAGAGAAGAGAGAGAGCGAAGCGCAACACAATTGCTAACTAATTAAGGAATGCAGTTTAGCACTTAAAGCTTAAATTAAATGCAGCATTTTTGCTTTTGTTTATTTCTTCTATACACTGTCTTCAGCAGTGTGACCAACACCGCGCAAAGCAAAAATACGCACATAACGCAAAGCGTTTCAGCGAAATTGACACTGTATGTGCTCATCAATAGTTTTTTACTTGTATTAAACTCTTTTCTATTTATATATGCAAATATTTAATACATTTGTTTATTTTGTTTGTTTTTCAAAACACATTCCAATTGCAGCAGCAACCTATTCTATGGTATGCCTGCGCCTTGTAGCTGTTTGCTACGACACTCACGAACACGACGCGCACAAATTCAAGCCACTCTCCACACAGCTTCAGCTTCACAAGCTCACACCAAAGAAAATAAATTCGGGTTGGGTTTTAATTTGTTTTTAATAACTTTAAGTACAATTCTTTTGTAAAAAGATCTACTTTCATTTGTTTTATTCATTAAATACAATTATTAAATTATTTAAAAAAAAAACATGTAAAAACTTCAAAATGCGCATTAATATTAAAGTTCAATACACATGCTCGATGTACTCGCATATATATATCAAAACATTAATTTCGAATACTTGTTGAAGACGTTCTAGTCCCATTTTCTAGGTATGTATGCATTGTAATGTGTGTGTAAGGTGTATAAAAAATTTCATTTGGTTTTCAATCCAAAACTCGATACATTTTTCATGTTTGTTTTTTCTCATGTTTTTAGAATAATACGCAAAAATTCACGACGCGACGAGGGATTTGGAAAAAAATACCCTGTTAAATGTTGTGTTTGTGTGGATGTGGATGTGGATGTGTTTGTGTTTGTGTGTAGTTAGTCGCGCTAATAGGTGTTCATACTGTTGTTGTCTTTCGATGGAATTCTATTCTATTTGCCTATTAAACCGCATTCGAAATGTATCCAAAATTTGTGGCTAAGAGACAAACCCAATAGTTTTTTTTTTGTTTTGTTGTTTTGAGGAAAAGGACAAGTAGATGTTTGCTGCTGCTGCTGTTGCTGCTGTCGCTACTTAAATAAATTGGAATCTTGGAATTGGAGTTGGCGGAATGAACGGCTAGCTAGCATGGCAGGTTTGGATTCTTATTTGCTGATGTTATTGTTGCTGTTATCATTGATTGAAGTCATGCTGTTGGCGTTGTCATTGTCACCTAACCGCTCATCACCATGCGCACAAACTCCTCGTAGTTAATGTTGCCCTGCTGATCCTCCATGTTGGCCAACAGCTGCTCCACCTCCTCGTCGGTGAGCTTCTCGCCCAGTGTGGTCAACAGATGACGCAGCTCAGCCGACGATATATAGCCGCTGGCATCCTTATCAAAGTGACGCAAACCCTCAATGAAATCATCGGCCGTATCGCCGGAGCGAGCCTTCGATATGGCCTGATAAATGGGCAGAAAGACCTCAAAAGAAATGCGTTCATCGGGCTTCAACTGGTGCGTGCACTTCTTCACATCCGACTCGGTGGGGTTCTGGCCCAAGGCGCGCAAACATTCTCCAACCTGGCTGAGTTGAATTTTGCCATCTCCGCGGTTATCAAACAGATTGAAAGCCTCCTGGAACTCTGCAAAATAGCGAAAAAAAGGGGGTAATTAATTGCAATTAATTGATGCTTTCTCTTTGGTGTAGGGGGTTAATGTGAGCAGACAACCTTCCAGCGTGGTGAATGTGGGCTTGACGTGGGCCGTATAGTAATACATGCTGGATGATCTGATCTGATCGATGTGCTTGAACCGTTTGCCTGCTACTGAGACGTTCAGCTTGGCGACTTCCAACAGATTTCAGATTTCACAGCATGCCACAGCAGCAACAGAAACAGCAATTGTTGCTGTTATTATTGTTGTTATCACGCGCTTGCAACAGTCCAAAAATGGCATTAAAAACCAAAGTAAGTCAGCTGCAGTCGAGTTTGCACTACGACAGGATACCCGTTTTACAATGCCATCTAATGTGTCTTACAAACGCGTTAAGTTCGAGTGAAAATCAAGACTAATCACTAGGTTCCGATTTTCAATGTTTTCTCCTGAACGTTAATTATTCATTTAAAGTAATTTATGACATTTCAGGCCATAATCATTATTTTTGAAATGAAATTCAATGATTATTTTGGCTCAAAGAAATCGTTTAAAAGCAATGAATCGAAAATTTGAATCTCTCAAAAAGCCCTCAAGAGTCCAGCTTTCGATTTGTGAGTCCGCAAGTGGGTTTAGCTTAATTGAAAGAAAAAAGCATTTAAATTGCCTTTCACGTTTAGCAGTAATGTCACCAAGTATTACAGACTGTAATCTTTATACATCATGTATTAAGAAATGATTTTTTTTTCAAATGTCAACTCCAACTCTAAATAATTGGAATTCATTCAGTGTTTCTTGAAATTAAGTTAAGACACAATCCACAGCACGTATTTCAACCAGTGCTTAAGAACACAAGCAGGCTTGGACAGCTGGTGTCCACAGATATTTTCTGCCTGTTGCATACTTTGCAATGCGCCAATACACCCGCTATGCTTTTCGCGTGCCGGGTATAAGAGTCAACAACAGCATTTTGCCCATTTTAGGCAATCGAGTGAAGCCGTCGCCGTAGTTGTTGTTTTTTGTACGTGCAGCTAAATCAATACGTTCAATGCGGTCAGCTGACGTCACTGCGACAGCACCAGCAACAACAACAATAACAACAAAGGTAACAGCAACAAAAAAGTAACAACAGCAGCTGCTTATCGGCGACAAGCAATTGAATAGTTCTTGATTAAGTTATCACGGCTAAAAAGTTAGCAAAAATTTTAACGATTGCGTAAAGATTTGCAGGGAAGGCGCATAAGGGGCGTGGCGGGCGGTAGAGGCGCCTCCGTTGCTGCTGTTGCATTTGACCCACAAAGGCGGCCTTAAATGGCAACTCGGCAAGTTAGTTGGCAAAGCGGCAACTCGACACAATGCCAAAATGCATTTTTTGGGCTGCCGTTTGGACGCAGTTGCCGCCGAACCGAGCAAGCGTTGAGTGCGCATCGCGAGTCCTGGTTGCACGTTGCCGTTGCTGTTGCCGTTGCCGTTGCCGTTGCAATTGCAGTTGCAGTGACGAGTTTCTTCTGATCCAGCTGCTTCTTGAGATCAAACAAATGCAAAACTGTAGCTTTCATTTCTCGCGGTCGTTTGGTGTGTGAGTCATATTCATTGTATGGCTGCTTTCGTTGTCATTGTCGTTGTTGTTGCCGTTGTCGCTGTTGTTGTTGTTGCGCTGTTTCGTCGCGTTTTTATTTTATCAATGATTCATGCGCCGCATATGAAGATGTGTAACATACACACACACACACACGCTAATGCCAGCACATCAACACATTTGCACACTACTCACAGACGTACACACAGCCACACGCATTCCTACACACAAAGAGAACATGCAAATGGTTGACACACGTATACACAAATACATGCTTGTTTGCTTGCTTGTGTTGTTGTTGCTTTGTAGGCCGCCGATTTGACAACTGCTGCTGTTGTTGTTGTTGTTGAGTTGGCACTCTGAACTCTTCTTGCGCCTATTGCTCGCTACCAAACCAACACCCACTCACTCGCACACTCAGACACACACAATCGCACACTCACCAGCCAACTGATCCTCGGTGTAGGCTGCCTGCAATAACAAAAACAAAACACATTCATTAATTACTGCATTTTGCGCACTTTACGTATACAGCATTAACAAAATAGTTGCCCCAAATTGCTGTAAACTTACCATATTGATTTTTTATTTATTTTTGGGAAAAACACAACACAAAACACGGGATAAAAATTCGATTGAATTGCCAAAATGGAATGCACTTCCAAATAATTTATTAGCGATCCAGTGTGGCCAGAATTAATTTAGTAAATAAGCCATTTCTTGTCGTCATGTACATACTTATACCAAAAGATAGCACAAGCTGGCTACACTTCAACTGGTATGTTAGTATATCCAAAAATAAGTGTATAAAAGCGTCATCCTTAAACCGAGGGCTTGCTTACACACATCACAATTGCATAGTAATTTTTTTATACCAAACTATATGCTTTCCAGGCTATAATAAAATAATTAGCAAACTACACAATTAATGGTCACACTTACGTCAAAATTCGTTCATCAACATGAATAGTAATGTGCATGCGCATTTCTCAACACTGGATCCATTTAAAATGAACATAACATGTAATTTGATTTATTTAATCAGATTTAGGTCTATCAATACGAGCAAAATGAAGCAAATTATATTGATGTTTTCTTTTATTATGAATTTACATTTTCTTGCACGCTGGTTGCTCATGTTTTATGCAGTATGTGTATGTGTGTGTTGTGTATGCTTAAGTTTAGTTTTCAATGTGATCAAAATATATCGAAATTGAAGGATTTTTTTGTTTATTTTGTTTAGTGGCCAATACATTTAGCTAATAAATATTTTAAATTATAATGCAACGCAAAACTCTTTATTTTGCAGAGTTTCTTGCAAATCTTTCTTCGAATGTTTGTTTCTGAACAGTTGTTGTGTTGTTTTTTGTGTTTGTTTTGTTTAAGATTAGTTTCTTTTTGTTTAACCATTTAAAGACAAAAAAAAGGTATTTAAAAGTAGTTGGTAATTTTAAAGTAAGATTATCAAAGAAATGTATATGTGTGTGTGATTTGTATGATGATGGAACAAGGGGATTGGGATATGGGACTTGGAAGGGAAGGACTTCTTGTTGTTGTTCTTGATGTGTGTATGTGTGTGTGTTGGGTTTCTTGTTCGCTCGATGGCGACCAGCAGCAGCTCTCTATGTATCCGACTTCCAGAGCTTTATGGTCTTGTCATTCTCGAGCGCAGCGGAGGCGATAATGTTTTCCGTGGGATGGCAGGCGGTGCAGAGCACTGTGTCCGTGTGTCCCTGCAGCTTTTGTACAACTTCCTTGCTCTGTAGATTCCAAATGTATACCATATTGTCCTCGCTGCCACTGACGATCCACTGTGAAATAAACATACACAGCACATTAAAATATGTTTAAAAGCGACAAATAGTTGGAACTTAGTTTGAACTTAACGCAAAATTGAAGAATTATCAATTTACATTAATTTGAAAGACGCCTTTCTTACCTTGCCGCCCGTGACCGAGAAATTGGCAAATATGCAATACTTCTCATTCTTGTGACCCGTATAAGTCTTTAGGCACTTGCCCTTGGAGTAGTCCCACAGCTTGAGTGTATTGTCCAGTGTGGCGGCCAGGATGTACTTGCCATTTGGCGAGAACTTGACAAAGCTAACGGGCGGGTTGTCATCGTCGATCAGCGTCTTCAAGCACTGTCCACTAGCCGTGTCCCAGATGCGACACAGACCGTCATAGCTGCTGCTGACAATCAGCGAGCCATCGCGATTGAAATGCACCGCGGACACAGGGTCCGAATGTGCTGGCAGCGTTTTTAGGCATTTGCCGGTGCGCACATCCCAAATGCGCACGCTCTCATCGAAGCTGCCGGAGACAATCAGATTCGATTGTGGATTAAAGTTGCAGCAGAAGACGTAGTTGCTGTGACCTTTCAAAGTCTTCAGACTCTTGCCCGTGCTCAGCTCCCAGACCTTGAGGGTTTTGTCATCGCTGCCGCTGACCAAGAGACGTGAATCCGACGACCAGGCGACATCGCTGATGCCCAGCTTGTGGCCCGATATGGTCTTCTCGAATTTGCCATCGTAGGCGCCCCAGATCTTGATGAGTTTGTCAGCGGCTGTCAAAAATGAGAATGGATTAGAATTAAGGTCGCTGCGACATAAAGGTCGTTTAATGTCGACTTACAGGAGCTGGCCAGCCATTCGCCGTTGGGACTGAATTTGACCGCTGAGACGGCTTTGGTGTGGCCGGCAAGCGTGAATTTCAGCGTATAGTTCGGCTTCACGGACATCGACGACTTGTTCGACGATGCTGTGTTCGATGAGGTCGACGATACCGAGCTCGGCGTCAGCGTGTTTGGTCCAGTCGGCGCTGTTGGCATGGCCTGTGGCAGTGGCTGCTGCTGCTGTTGTTGTTGCTGCTGCTGCTGCTGTTGATGCACCACGCCGGGATGTCCAGTGTGCACGGCTCCAATGGGCACCATGTTTGGCGTGCTGCAATTACAACAACAACAACAACAACGAGAAATGCACAACAAAAATTGTTAATCGCAACACAACACAACACTGGCAAAATGCAATTTCAGAAAAACACCAAGCAACAACAACAACAAGTTAACCACGCGGTTTTGTTGGTTAAATGGCAATTGGTTTGTTGGTCCACCGGGGGACAGAGGGAGACACGGGGGTTGTCCACTCGCTAGTGTGCGTGTATGTGTGTGAGTCTGCGCTGCAATTTCTTTTTTCACCCTCAGCTACTCGCGTGCGTGCGTGTGTTTGTGTGTGTTATTGTAGCGCGGCGTGCTGATTCTTCTTCTTCTACAACTTTTGTTATTTACTATGTGTTGTTGTTTGCTTTTGATTTCGCTTTTTCGGCATTATTTTTTTCATTACCTTTATTGTATGTTGTTTGGCAATTTAATGTTTCAAACGAGTTTGTACACTTTCCTGCTGATTGTGTGTGCTTGCGGCGTTTGAATGTGTGTGTTTGCAACAAAATGCAATTTGTTTGCTTTCCTTCCACTGATTATTTCGGCTAGCACGTGCTTCTTCTTTCTACTGCAATGCGTGCGTGAGCAAAAACATGGCGCGTACTTGACAGTTTGGTGACAGTTTGCGTGCCTACTTCGTTTTTCAGTGTTGAGCAGCGGCAGTTCCAAATTGACAGTCAGCTGTGCGTTCAAAATATATTCGCCACAAAGCTGCCTGCTACGACACGTATTTCAAAGTGCGCGCAATTTCGACAAGTTGTAATATGAAATTCTGGCCCTTTGCATGACCATTTGCTTGGCTCTTGATGGCTTGGCAAGTAAAAATTTTTGTTGTATGCCAAATGTCATTTCAAAAGCAAAAGTGAGTAGTGACTTCTTGCGCAATTGTAATTCCCATAAGGAAATTAGTGTAGTAGTATTCTAAACCTTTGCATTGTGGCAACAAAACCACAATGTCATCTGCATTGTGTCTAGCTTGGCATTTGTATTGCGATTGGTGCAACCAAAAAGTTCAATTAAGTCGCATTTTGCTGATTGCATCGTGCCTGTTGCAGCCTCTGCACAATCGCTAGCGAAAATGTTGCAAAGCTTGCACAATCGAAAGCCACACGCACACAAACGTACACACACACACATGCACAAATAATACACAATGAAAGAAAAAATTGCAAATTGAAAATGACGTTGGCTATTTTTTTTATAGAATTTGTTATGCGTCAATCAACAAATTTAATCGCAATCTTATTGGCATATATTATTGTATACTTAATTCGAAGGTTTTGGTCAAAAAAAAAATGTGCATGCATTACACTTGTTGCTTAATTACAGTGAAAACTGCCTTTGTGAATATATGAGTAGAATCTCCCTTTTTGGTAGAATTGTCAGAACAACTTCAGATCTTTTAGCGCACTCTATTGTTTGGAATTTTGTTATGTATGTACAAAATTGGGGTAGGAAAGATTATATATTTTCATATTAAAGTAATTGAGTTTCTGGTAGTACATTTTTTTTAATTATTTTAATAACCACTCGCAAAAAGTGGTAATAGAAATCAAAGTAGTCTTTAAAGTTGCGTGATGATGAGCTTCACCTTAAGACAGTTTTCACTGTATATTAATGAATGCCCATTTTACAGTAGAAATAATCTTGACTTCTCTTGGAGGCTCTTTAGAACGTGTTTCGTATTTCTTGTTTAACTTCGCATCAAATCATGGAGCCAGTATTACAAGTGTGTGTGTGTATGTGTGCGTGTGCGAATATTTTAGGTAATTGCAAAGTAGATTTTCTCAAGTTTCAAACCGTATGTGTGTGCGTCTCTGTTGACCAAGGCTAAACAGTTTTCAATCGGGCAAGACAGCGAAAGCAACAACAACAGCGACTTGACTTGGTGTCATGTGCGGGGCCTTTTGTTGTTTGCTGCGTGCTTCAATTTTATGGTTGCATTTAATATACGAGTACGCTAAATAATATGGAAATACCTCAAGCATAATAACGCTAACTCTTTGGCTTTTGGCCTTTGAGACAATTCGAACTCCCAACGCAACCCTCTTTTATTGTTTTTGTCTACATTTTTTGTGTCTTGTCTTGTGCTTGTTGTGGCCTTTTGTTTTTATTGCGCGTTCTGTTTTCGCTGCCTTTCTTTTGACGCCAGCGCCGCAGTCGCTGCTAGCGTAGTCGTCGACGTCGACGTTTTCGAGACGGTTTCGGTTTCGGTTTCTGGTTGCTACTTTGAATATGCTTCGATTTTGTTGCCGCTGCTCTTCTTCTTATTTTTGACGGTATTGTTTTAATTCCAGTTGTTGTATGTTTCGTTTGCTTGTTGTTGTTGTTGTTGTTGTGTTATACAGCTGGGCTTAACTTGCGAAACACGTAAAACACAGCGAACGACAAAACTGCGGACAAGCGGCGTGCAGCAGACAGACTGACAGACAGTCGAACGCTGGACAGTGGGCGACGCGCAGAGGGGTGTGGCCGAAGGGGAGAGGCGGGGGAAGGCGATGTCGGGCATAGCAAGTGGAGCGCGTACGAAAATTGTTTGCCAATGTCGCGATAAAAATGCCGAAAACCACAAAAACTTCAAGCACACAAAAATTAATGAACTGGTAAATACCCTAGAAGGCGACAAAAGTTTGTAAAATGCACATATATTAGAAAATAATCTCACCAATGTCCGAAAACAATCATTTGAATATTCAAACAAGAAGTACGATTTCAGCATTTATAAAGTACAATATTTAATTAAAATCTGTTCAAAAATTATATTATTATTAGGCATGAGTGTTTTACAAGCAGCAGCTTTTAAACAAAAAAATTTAACTAAAAAAACTTATTTTTTTGCTACTTTAATTCCAGAGGAGCTGCGAACATGATGAGATTGGCAATATGCCTGCGTTACAACAAACCACTTTTGCAGGGTATATCAAACGTGCAGAGGTGAAACAATCGACTAGAAGTCGAATAGGGCTGCCGGACATACACACATACAACACCAAAACCTATAACGTATACGTATGCGCATACGTTTTTCGACCACGTGTACGCACCGTAGAACACACACGCACACACATGCACACAGTGCGACCTCCAGCACTTGAAACAATTGCAAATGGGTTACGTAAATAGCACACAACTTCCAAAAACCAAAAACAAAAAAGAAAAGCAAAACGAAAAAGCAACAACAAAGTTGGACAAGCGCAGCATACAAAGCCAAGCCGTCTGCCGCAGCCCATTGAGCCCAGCTAGAGCGAGACAACGAGCGCAGGAGGCCAAGCACAAGGAGCACGCAAGAGGGAGACAACACGACAGCTGGGCCTCGTCTTGCAAGTTCGCAAAGCGAGTGCAATGCCTTAAGTCAAAAACTCACAGCTGCAGCGCAGTCACACAGACACACACACACAAAGACACACTGCGCTATAAGTAGTGTGATAATGGAAAGAGCAATGGAATGGATGGACAGAAACGGAGCTCAAGTTTGTTTTTGCGAACAGCGAACAGCAGCACAGCACCGACAGCAACGGCGACAGAGACAGCGCAGCGTCTAAAGAAACTTCACACACAAATCAGTTGCAGTCGCGAATTAGCGTCGTACAGACGCGCTTTTTATACAGTCTCGCTGAAAGCTCGCTCTCTTCGCTCTACTCACCAATTGATTTGCACTTGCTTTTGTTTTGTGTTTGTTTTGTGTTTATTTTGTTTTTGTTTTGCATTTGTGTTGAAAACCAACGAAAATGGTGCACACCAAAAAGGATGATGATGAGCAGCAGCAGCTGCTGGTGGCCCAACGTCTGATCGAGTTTGAAAAGTTGATCAAAGCGCAGCCGCAGCTGCCGCACAACATTTGTATGTACCACTAAACAGGCTGAGAGGGGCAGGGTGTATGACTGGGGCACTGGGGCATTGGGGTTTTCTGAAAAATATTCTAATTAAATGACGCGGAAGCGCAAAACTAAATATCAAACTTGTCAGTTAACTCAAGTCATTAACTTGAAGTTCATTTCGGTGATAAAGTTTGACATCTTCAGGAATTTTTATGTTTTAATATGAGCTATGAAATTAGTTGAGATAAATCTCCAGAACAAAAACTACCGGCAATTTAGAATAACAATTTATTTGAGATTGTAATAGCGACAAATATTTGTTTAAGCTGTTGGTAATATCTGTGCAAAATTTCAAGACAAAAAATTAACTTATATGTCAGATAGAATAGATAGAAATACAATGTTGCCCTGTTATAGAATGAATGAATTAAGTTAGGAAAATTAATTCATATACGTATGAGTCTTGACCATATAATATGGGGATTTTCTCAAGGCCAGCCAAGAAGATTATTTGCTATTTAAATTCTCAGCTGATATTCACATCATTTTTTGGATTTGTTTGCACAACCCAAAGGTTGTAGAATGTATAATTAAGAACAGACTGAGTTGAACTTCGATTAGTTAATAGAATCGTAAATAATCTTCCCACTCACTCAGCCAATTATGCATATGCCTAGTGCAAAGGCCGCGCTAATGATATTGTAATAATGCATTAGTGATGAAAACAATAATAATACAATACACTGTTTGTTTTTGGCGGTAAAGAAAGTGTTCAATTATATAGAGCATGCTAATTGAAGTTATTAGTAGGCTTTCAACAAAAACATTTGCATTCGTTCAAAGAAATCGAATACTGCATTCCCTTTAAGTCGACGACGAATTTGTATGATAAAACAATAAATTTCATTATATACTTTACATTTGTAACGTAGAACATAATATAGTTAAGTGGCAAATTTATTGAAAACCAGAAACAACGAATCTTGCGTATGTAAGCAAAATAATTCAATTAAAAAAATTTAACGGCTTTTTGCTATTTGAATCAAAGAGATATTTTGTTAATGAAATTCCAACAAATCGTGTTGCGCATTGAAGCTATTGTTAAGGCCATGATTATACTATACATGTGTAGACAAGCCAGAGATAAACAAAAATGCTGTACAAAATTAGCATGAACAAGAAAACAATAGTGTAATAATAATTTTGTCGAAAAGCAAACAATTACAAATGTTTTAAGTGTCAGCCTTTAAATTGCTTGAGTACTAAGATCAAGTCGATGATATCAGCTATAAAATGCAAAACTTTTATAGACTTTGGTAAGCTTCTGGACTCTGGACATGAGGTTGGGTAATTATTAACAACAGAATGGAACTTTCCCAGACACAATAGCAGATTTCGTAATTTATGTAGTTAGTAGTTTTGTGGCTTATTATGGAGACATAAAGGAAAATAATTTGATTAGCTTGGAGTAGTTGACGCAACTGCGGTTAGACTGAGTACAAGTTGGAATGCGAGTACGAATGTGACTTCGAGTGTGTTTGTCAGTTGGAGTATTCACTGAGACACTGAGAGAAAACCGAGTTGCGAAATTCTCAAAAGTGATTTTTAGGGACTTTAAGTTTTGAGCCGAGTTATCGAATAAAATTATTAAGTCAAGAACAAAACAGCATCGCAATTTAGCATTATATACATAAAAATGACTTAATATTTTATATACAAAAAATAATGCACATAAAAATATGTAAGAAAAAGACATTGAAAATAGTCAAATAATCCAAATATAATAAAAAGAAAATACTTTGATATTGGAAAGAAATTGTTATCAAAAGAAGCTATTGTGTGATATATTTTAGAGCAAATATATTAAAGTTGGAAAGAAGTTGCTAAACTAAAACAAACAATTAAATTAAATATATATGAATACTTAAAAAAGAAGCAGACAATATAATATAAATGAAATAAATTAAAATTGCACAGAAATTGCTAAGCGTATAAAATAATTAAATACTTCGATAAGAATCACAAATTTCGCTCATAAAATAAGCAAATATGAATATTTGCGATGCTGATACAATTGTTCTTGCTTCCCCCAGAGGTTTTCTCTCAGTGTACGAGTGGGAAATATGTATGCACATAGTCGTAATAATGCTCTAAGCATGGTCAGGTTGTTGGACGCTTGAGGTTGCACAAGTTGCACAACTGGCTTACAGTTTGCCCACATTAACCACAATACTAAATTGCTCCTTTCTGCTGTTTTGTTACCTCGCCGCCTTCTCCTCCTCCTCCTCCTTCTCCACGTATTCAACATCGCCCTCCTGTTGCTGCAACTACTTACGGTTAGCGTCCACATTGTTGCGGCGTTTTCTGCACACGACGCGCGGCGACTTGGCCGCCGCACAGCGTCTGCTGGAGCTGAACTATGCGCAGCGCAACAAGCATGCCCAGATTTTCATTGACCGCGATCCCATGGACGCCAGCTCACAGCAGCTGTTGCAAGTCGCGTAAGTGGCATTGGGCACAAAATGGCACGCCCACTTTTTATAGTTCAGTTGAGTTCGATGCGATGCGATGCGATTCGGTTCGGTTTGCTTCGATTCGTCGTCTCAACTGGTTTGGCAAAATATCTAATTAAATCGCATTCAACGTCGTCCGTCGTTGTCTTTTGTTGCATTCGCAGTGATCTGGTGCCGCTGCCCGGCCTCACGCCGGAGAACAACAAACTCTTGTTTTATCGTCTCATCGATTACGATGCGGACAAGGTAAGTCTGCCCCCTCCCCGCCCCCATTCCCATTTCAAAAGATACAACTCAATTCGCATGCTCAAGTCAATGATGTTGTTGTTTAATCATTTGCTAACGACAACATTTGCTGCACACAAGCTATATTTAAATGCAATTTCGCGGTGTGTTGGCAGCACACAACATTAACAAGTTGGCAACGCCAAAAATTGCTCACAAATTGGCAGCGCCAAATTGTTATGCGAATTGCAAATTCAATTCCAATTTAATCAATTACAGCGCACAGCAATTTGTCAACTCTATTATTGAAATTTGCCAAAAATTAGCTATTAAATCTAGTAAAAATTTGTGCTATGCATAAATACAAAAATTTCTCATAGATGAGCACAACATGAAGACGAGCAAAAAATGCTAATGCAATTTTCCGTTTACCCAGTTTGAATATAAATCAAATCTGCATATTAACTGCATGTTTGTGTTTTCACGAAGTTTCCTGCAATTGGCAAATACGAAGCAACAATTTGCAAAAGTTTAAATTGATAGACAGATGGAAAAGAAATGCAAAAACACAGTTTTCTAAACTAAATCTAATTAGAGAATAAAGTTATGTCTGTCTATGCCAAGCAATTTAATTAGCCCCATGTGGAAGCTCTAGAGTTTTTATAGCACTCATTATTGTGTCTGCATATTTGCGTGAGTTAGATGATTAAATGCCAGAATTGTGTTTGCAGTTCAACTTTACGGCCAGCATCAAGGTGTTCTTCATGGTGGCCGACTGTCGCTTCGCCACCGAGACCGAGGGACGTCTGTCCGACGGCGAGATACCCATCTTCGACATGGCCGGCTACACGCTGCGACACCTGACGAAGACGGCGCTGAGTGCGCTTCGGGTGTACATGAAATTCGTGCAGGAGGCGCATCCGGTGCGCCTCAAGGAGATCCATGTGCTCAACTGTCCCTCGTATCTGGACAAGGTGCTGACCGTGGTGAAGCCGTTCATCAAGAGCGAGGTCTTCAAGCTCATACACTTCCACTTGCCCGACGCCGACACACCCTACAAGCACTTTCCGCGCGCCATGATGCCCGAGGAGTACGGCGGCGAGGCGGGCAAGATGTCCGATCTGAAGCAGCACTGGATGCAGCTGCTGCAGCAGCAGCGGTAAGTTAACGCGACTACCCCCACCCCCACCTCCACTTATTGGCTCTTATTTCTTGAGCAGCGAGTATCTGATGGATGCCAGCAACTGGCGACTCAACAAGTGCGGCAACAAGAAGCCAACGCAGAGCCTCAAGACGCTGGAAATTGATTAGATTTTATGCCCTAACTTTAGCCATAGCCTAAGTCTATAAGCTGTACTCTGTTCTTCCTGTACATACCATATACATTATAACATTATATACATATATATCTATCTATATGCATACATATACATATATTTGATGCTTGTGCCTGGGAAATTCCCCAGTCGGGCTTGGTTATTGTAAATATTGGTTTTTCATTTCGAGTGCGAATGCAAATTGAGTTGCCAACACGACACGCTGCCACTTGCAATTTGCCGCTTGCAACTGTTGCTCCCCAGTGGCGCTCAAACTGTGCTTAAGATACAATTCCCCGACGTTTGTTTTCTACTCATTCTAAGAACTAAAATGTTGTAGTATTTTATGCTTTAATCATCATATTTTAATATAATTTATGTTCAGTTGTCATTGGAATAAACCTTTTTGTTGGTACAAATAATGTGATTTGCTTATCATAGAATTAGTTTAAAATATTCTGCTGCACAACGGAAATTTTAAATGCAAAATGGTTGCAGTTTCCATAAAACTTTTTCAATATAACATAATATACTTTTAAAGTTGCTGTGGACAAGTGCAAAAATCAAAATGAAATTGATTTTGGGGTCAATGGGAATGAGTTGGGATTCGAGCGAAGATTAATTATACGATAGAGGGAGGGGGGGAGGTGGCTGCCATTGCCATTTATCGCTTATCGACTGGCGGCAATCTTAACTCGATGTCAACTTTTTTGTGAGTGCATTGTCGCATTGCCAACTGACACACATTCAATTCAAGGTACGTCTGTCTGTGCGTGTGTGTCTGTGTGTGTGTGTGTGTGTGTGTGAGTGTAAGTGGAGCAGCAGCAGAGCACTTGAAAGCATAATGCGCATATCGACATGTCGCTGCGTCCATTTGTCCATTTGGTTTACCGCTGCCCTGCGACACCCGGCACAGAGCATTGGGAAAGCAAAAGAGAGGAGAAGACAGAGAGAGAGAGAGACAGTGTGTGCGTGTGCGTGTGCATGTGTGGGTGACACATTAAAGTGCAGCACTTTAAAAGGCAGTTGAGCTGGCGTGCCATCGTCTCTCATCTCTGGCCATCAGTCATACATGGCAACGTTCCAATAAACGATACTTTTCCTGTCTGCCCACGCGTGCCATTCAAATGTATACTATATGCATCTCGTTCTATCGCTCGCTCGTTCGCTATGTATGCAAACAAGCGACGTGCAGTGGCTGCCTATGCATGTATGTATGTTATGTGTATGTATGTCGCTTAACACCGTTTAACGCTGCAGCGAGCCATTCAGCCATCCATCAGCGATGCGTGCCACTCCCAGTCAAACCCAAAACAACAATAGCCACCCCCATGGCCCTCTAACCAATCGTTCTCCCCATACCACTCCACCCCGTCCTGAGAACACACACATTTTGCGTTGCTTGGGGACTTATTCTTTTATCCCAGGCGAGACGTGCACTGCATGCAATTGCATGGTAATCGAATTATGTGGCAACTCTGCTTGCTTTTTCGGTGGCTGCCAGACACACATACATACATACATACACATACAAACTCGCTCGCTTATGCACGCGCACACACACGCACACACACACATAGTCACACATGCAACGCATTCTAAATGGGGCACTCGAGCGTCCAGCCATGCACTGGACAGCGGACTGGACTCTGCTTGGATTTGCGTGTGCTGCTGGCCCCAAAAGCTGCGCTAGTTAATGCTTTATGCATACCCTAGAATCGCTGGACAAGCGGGCATATTGAAGCAGATGTATAGTAAAGTACGAGCTTTAAGCAGTGAATGTAAGTAATTATATTTTTGATTGAATACAAATTTTATTAAATAAATTTCAAACAAATCACTTACCAAAAAGTTAAATTTGTAATCTGAAAATGAAAATACACAAAATTTATAAATTAATTAATAATTCAAAGTTGAATAAATTTAATTACATGTAAGTACTTCGTATTTAGCATCTAAAAAACAGGCTTCACAGGGAATGATAAGCGCAGCACAACTGTAATCAGCTGTCGCGTGCAATCAAAGCCTCAAGATCGAAAGAGACAGCATGGCCTCCTTTGCTGCTGGTGATGCTTAGGCACGCCTGGACACACATATGCATACATAAACACACCTGTAATGCTGATAAGCTTATGCGTGGAACAGCAATATGCTGTGTACATTCAATTAGATAACTTCCAGATGAATTGCAATGGCCAGAATTAAGATTAAAGTGAAAATACCAAAGGGCTTTCAACTGCAGCCGGCTCTACTTAACCTCACTTGGGCAGTGTGTAACACAATTAAGGCGTAGCTGCAGCGCGTGTGTATGTGGGCGTGTGGGTGTGTGTGTGTGTGTGTGTCTGTGTAACATAATTTGGGCAGTGCAATGGGGGTCAGCCCGAGCCCACCCTGTGGACGGACAGCACGTACTGTGGACCGCTCAAATTGATCAATTTTTGCATTTACCACAACAATCGGATGGGGGGACGTCATTAATATGCTGCTGCCGACTTCGTCTTTAAATTTAGAATGCAACAAGAACAACAACTGGCAAAAGTAACACTAACTGCAAGATAAGCAGCACAGCAGCAGCAGCAGCAGAGACAGCGGCCAGCAGACAGCAGACGAACACAGTCGAGTCAAAAGGAAACGAGCAAAATGTGCAGTCAACAATAGCCGTTCGTCTCCTGCGCGCGTGTGTGTGTGTATCTGTTGTTGTAGTTCTTACTCACACACACACACACGCACACGTATACAGAGGGCACCCACAAATACAGTCATACACATACACAATAGTTTCGGCGCAGCTTTGGCGCCGGCAGAGCCCTGCTCAGCGCTGCGTCGTCGTGTGTCGCTTGAGTGATAAGTTCAGTTGGCGTTTGGCAGGCGCCGTGAACGGTTAACGGCAAATACGAATTGCGATTTCCGAAACGAATTTGAAACGAGCGAGTCTTAGCAAAACGAAACGAAACGATACGAAGCGATCTAGTTGCTGTTCTGCATCTCATTCCACTCTTGCTGTTGGTTGTTCTTCTTGTTCTGGATTTTCGTTCGTTTCTGCTGCGCGCCAATTCAAACACTCTGTGTTGTCATTTTAGTTTTTTTGATTCCATTTTTTTCGGGTGTTTGTTGTTGTGCTTATTTGCCAGTGCCATTGCCCGAAGAAGTATGCAACAACACCGTCAGTTGCGCTGGTATGTATATATTTCAACGTATGTATGCGTGTATTAAACTGCTGCTGATTTATGCTAAATATACGTATGTATTGTTGTTTTTTATCGGCACACATAGTTTGTAGCGAGTGTTAGTTATTATGTAAGTAAACTAGCTGCAGGCACTGTTACTAGGCACCCTTTCCGTCCTGTGACATCAATAATGTATGTGTATGTGAGTGTGTGTGTGTGTGTAAGGGTCTGATTTCGTTAGTGTTTTATTAATATGTTCTCAATTAGAAATTCCTAACCCGCCCCCACACAACATTATAAAATGGTTTTATTGCGCCCCCAAAAGTATGCTAACCAAATTGGAAGAAATACAACTGTTGCATTCCATTAGAATATTTTGGTATTAATTATTAAAGTTATGAAATTGTGGTTATCATCCAATTTCCAGCTAGACTTTGCTTCCAACGAAATTTATACGCATTTTACTGAAATATTATTTACAGTTTTATCAACAGAGAAATATTTATGAGTTTAGATAAACTATTCCTAGATAGGTGCATAAATATGAAAATGTTGACCCTACCAGTGATTTTAGGATCAACCGCAATCCACTTTTTATTGCCAAATTTCAGTGAAATCGAAAATCAGAACAACTATTTTGAAAATTGTAAAGTCAGATTCAAATTTCTGGTGAATCGCTTTTCCATTTAACACAATTAATTGTGACCTATTAACGAAATTATTCATTGTTATCCAATGAAATATTGATGGGCAAATATTAAATGGATTCGCTGTGTCCCCAGGAGTTACCAAGCTTCACACTGGCCACAGCACAAAAAGTTATTCCCTAATGACTCAGTTAGTTCGAAAACTTGGGTTACACACACACACACAGACACACTCACACAACTAGCAATTTAAGCAAAACTGTTCCATTTATTTTCTTAACCGCTTTTCAATGTCTTCGACAGACAAGCAAAGGAGATAAAAAACTTTTTGTTTGAACACTTGCGAGAAAAGCTCTGTGCTCTCAAAAGACAAAAAGTAGTAGAAAAATAAACTTTACGAGACATGCAATGACATCAGAGGAATTGTCTCCAGCTTTCAATGCGATTTTAGAGCTTATTTTTTTGTGCGAACAGAGCCAGCCAATGATGTTGTCATTGTCAACAGTTTTCCTCTAGTTAGACTCACAGACTGTCCTCCTATTAGCAAATGAGGCTCAAACGACCAAATGCACTGAATAACCCTAATGTGCGCTTGTGTGTATGCGTCTCTGTATGTGTGTGTGTGTGTGTGTGCCATTACTTAACACCTACAACAAGCTGGCATTCGTCTGCACGCTATTGCACTATTACAGCCATAACTGTCGGCTACAACTACCCCCAAAAGACGTTCGTTTCGCCGAGAGAAGGCGATAAGAGTGGGGTGTGAGAGGGGTGGGGAGGGGAAGGGGAAAGAGCGAAGGGAGATGGCATACAACCGGGGTCAACCTCAATGCGGTGGCCTGGCTCTGTTTGTTGGGTTTGAGTCACAGTTTCGAGAGTATTAGTCATGGGGCTTGCTTGCTTGCTTGCCTGCCTGCTTCGTTCGCACTGTTTGCCTTTTGTTATTGCATGCTAATTTCTTACTACTACACTCCTCGCTCGCTCTCTCTCTCTCTCTTTCACTCACTGACCGACGAGAGGTAAAATGTGGCCGCCTGAAAGTATGCAGTAAAAAATGTAATCGCATTTAACGTAACTATCAGCCAAGCAGCAAGAGAATGAATGGCAAGCCAAGGCGAAGTGCGAGACAGAGACAGGGACAGAGATAGAGAGAGAGAGAGAGAGAGAGAGTGTGTGCAAAGTGCCCAGTCAGCTACAGTCAGTTACAGTTAGCATCATCGTTGTGTGCCTCTTGCCAGACAAAGAGCAACAGCAGCAATGCCTGAGCACCTGCCCGCAAGTTTGGCCTAAATTGCCAGGCAGACGGGCCAACAACACACAGCTACAATGTACACAGTACGCTGTACAATACATAATGAAAAAGAGACTTCCACACACACACACACACTCCCACACTCACACACAGACAGACACAGAGACAGAAAGAGACTGATTTACGGGGCTGCAACCAGTGCCGCTTATCAAAAACTGGCGATCAAAGGCAACGGAGCAAAAGCAAAAGAAGAAAAAAAAAACAGCAATGACAACCATTTTGCATACCCTGCACACACAGCCTGAGAGGGCGTGATGAAAGTGCCACCAAAATACTGTCAACAATTAGCAAAACTGTTTACTAAAAAACTTGACATAAATTAGCAAACAATCTGTTAGCTCTGAAAACTTTTTTGTTTGCTAAAAATGCTGAGCGCATAGCGCAAAGTCGAGCACACTCGACTGCTGCGTTCTAAGTTGTTTTTCAGCTGCTTTCCGTCTGCCTTCTTGCTGCCTTTTACTCACACTCCGCTGCCCCACTTGGCTTTGCGCCTTCTGCAAGCTGACTTTTTGCATAGAGTGCACACAATGCTCTGCATTTGACAATGGCGAACAGAGCAAAAAGAGATACAAAGTGATTGGCGGGGAGAGAGAGAGAGAGAGGGAAAGGGAAGCATGTTGCTCTTGATACTTGTTATATCATTCGAAATGAAAGGATCTGATATGGAAATGTTAGCATTTAGCTGAGGTGTCACTCCACACTCCACACTCCCCACCTCACACTACACACATTGTGCTTTACGTGAATGACATTTAGAGTGTAATTGATCAATTACTGCCCAAATGCTATTTAAGATTGAAGCGATTAAAGCGTTTTTTGGAGCACAATTAAATCGAATATTGACATTTGCAAAGTAAGATATTCAGCCTCTGATTGCGATTCTATGATTGGTTAGACTAGAAAACAACGCCCATCATTTTGAACCAATTTCTGTTGGTATTTGAACCGGTTTATTGCATATAAAAAATCGAATATTGATACATGACTAATATAATCTTCAACCTTTGCATTAACTTTTACGATTTATTGGCAATTGACTAAAAACCTGCATGATTTTTAACCATTTTCTGCAGGTATGTGAACCGGTTTATTGCGTATACCATATACAAAAAATGAAAGAATGAAGCATTAAATTAGATTCCATAATTTGTTAGCAATTTTTTACTAGGAACTTGCAAAATCAGCGCCAACAATTTTGAACCATTTTCTGCGGGCATTTGAACCGGTTCACTGCATGTTTAAGGCAACGAGATTGCAAATAGTTGAGTTTTGTTTGTCTGCTTTGGCAATCAAAGGAGGAAAACCAGCTTGCAGTTGCAAATTTGCACCGAAATTCGCAGCGATTTGCCCAATTAGTTAGCTGATTTTGCTGTTTATCGATTTGATGTCAAATGCATCGATCGTTAGCGCCGCTCGACGGTTCAATGCCAAGTTGGAGACGCAGGGGGAGTTTGACCTGAATGTGGAATTCATTAGGCAATTGAGGTGAAGTGCATTTATGCATATGTGAATGCGAATATGCCGTTTCCATTTCCATTTCCGTTTCCGCTTTGGCCATTTAACTTATTCATTTGACAGGCAGAAGGTCACGACTAACTAACAGACTGACTGACTTACAGACTGACTGACTGACTGACTGAACTGACTTCAGCAATGACTTTGCCTTCGCCTTGGACTCTCGGCTTTGGTGCCGCCTACTGACCGTCGGCCAATTGGTTGGTTGTTGTTTCTTTTTCATTTTTGGGGCTGTGGGTTGTCGGTTGTACCTTCAGGCTGAAAACCTTCTCTACTCGTCCCTTGCCGCTCGCCTCGAGCAGCTATTAATATTCACCCATTTGTTTCAGCTGTGGGAGGCTAACCGTTAAAAGGCCGCATGTTTTGTGGGTGCCATTTTGGCGGCGTCGACGTCGACGTTGGCGTCGAGTAGTTGCGAGCAGGGTCCTGGCCCAGCGCAATTTATGAGGTCAATGAAATTGTTGCTGACTGCTGACGGCTGCCACGCGACTTTGCCGAGCAGCAAGCACCGAGCAGCGAGCAGCGAGCTGCGAGTTTAGCGAGTTTACTGAGTCGCCTTTCACTTTGGCCCACAACAATAAGAACGAAAAAAACGCAAAGCAATTGGGCACAACGGCGACGTCGCACCATAAACCGCGCTGCGTACCGCGTGCCTCCCCCTGCGCTATCGTCTTCTTGCTGTATCCTTGCCCCCGCCCCCCACTCTGCGCCTTTGCTGTTGTCGTCTCGCTGCGCGTTTTGCCAATGTCATTGGGGCCAATGTTGCTAAAGGTCCTTTTTATTTTTGGGATAGTTTTGGCGCACTACAAAGTTATGTTCGTCGAGCAGCCGCTTGAGCGCGGCGGCCAAAGTGGCGGGTAGTTTAGGGTAGGGTCGGGTCGGGTTGGGGGTTTTTTTTTTTTTTGCTGGGCGTGTGTGGTCGGGTAGCGTGTGATGTTCGTTGGTCGGTTGAGGTCGGAGGGGGCGGCAGCTGAGTGTAGGGAAGACTACACAGGCTACGCTCGAGTTGTGATGAATTGTGTCGGGTAGGGTAGCGAAATGTGGATTAGCGTAGACTAATCCAGTGTAGAGTAGTGTTGGGTAACAAAGAAAATGTAGATGAAGGTATCAAATATAAGAGAGAGAAAGAGTAAGTCCTGATCTTAGCTTATCTAGCTAAGAATCGCTCTAAAAAATGCTGGATTGAAACGAACTTAATTATAATTCAAAGAACACATAATGTTTATAGCATAGTTTAGTGTTGCGCAGCATAGCGTAGTGTTGGATAGCGCAGAGAAGTGTAGACTAGAGTAGAATAGTAGCGTAGACAAGCATGCGAAGTAGTAAAAGGCATTGCAGCCTGAAGAAGTTTAGATAGAGCAGTGTTGTATAGCGTGGAAAAATGCAGCACAGCGTAGAGTGTTGTCGCTTACTGTAGGACAGGTTTGAGCAGGAATTTTAGTGTTTTACAAGTTCACCTTGTGTTTATTTGTGTAGTCAAGTGTTGTTAGGAATTCTAGGCTAAAGCTTGTGTTTCAAAGTGTTGAGTATTTAAGGCACAGGGTGTAGTTGTAGTGTTGACTAACGTAGCGCTGTGTAGACTTAACTATAGTAGTGTTAGCTAGAGTTTTTGTGTATTCCAAAGTCGTCATCTCTGGTATTTATTAGTTTGGACTATAACTAGTGAAGGAAAGTATTGGATTTAGTGGGATATAATAGTGTTGGCTAACGTAGAATTGTGTTGAGAGATCTATAGTATGATTAACTAAAGTTTTAAATGTATTCTAGGGTCGTTTTGCCTGGTATTTATTAGTTTGGACTATAAGTAGTGAAGGAAAGTATTGGATTTAGTGGGATATAATAGTGTTGGCTAACGTAGCGTTGTGTGGACTAAACTGTAGTACACTTAACTAAAGTTTTAGTGTATTCCCGGGTCGCCGTGTCCACTGTTCATTAGCGTTGGGCTTTAAGTAGTGTCACCGAGTGTTGAGTGTAGCGAAGGGTTAAGTGGGATAGCGCAGTGTTGGCCTGGACAGTTGTAGTGTTGAGCAGGGTAGTGTTGGACATCTCGGTGTTTGACGGGCCCGACGCGGGCAAGTGCCTGGCTCAAGTTGCCAGGCAGTCATTTTTTTTTTTTTGAGCTGCTTTTGCTGTCCTCTCTCTTCCTCTCTCTTTCTCGTTCGCTCGGCTCGCGGTCATGTCACAACTTGGTATTGATTTTCAATGCGGTCGCGAGATTGCGGATAGACGAGGAACGGGGGGATTTGGGGAAGGGAAGCTGCGCATGTTGTTGCTACGTTATTTAAACGGCGCTAAGAGGTTTAAGGCAACTGTCGCCGCTTAAGCAAACTTATCCATCCGCTGAGCTGAGGCACGCAGCATGCGGCACGATGCGGCGGCATGCGACTAAAAGTTTCGCCCGTGGCGCTTATCGCGAAAGCTGCTTAAGAGTGCGAGGATTTGCGCTTGTGAGTGCACTCGTGAATGTATTCACGAGCACACGCACTCCAAGCAATTAGCCGTCGGACTCCAACGCAATTGATTCACAGTCGGCGTTGAGCTTGTGAGTGCATTCATATGTTTGGGGCCTGACTGAGTGCATTCGCATTATTCAGGCGGGCAAATTGAAGTCAGGTGGCGGCGTCATTGTTATGCATTTGGCTGCAGACTGCATAAGTATATTCACGAGTGTATTCATGAGTGCATTCATGTGTGTATTCATGATTGTATTCCTGAGTGCATTCATGTGTGTATTCATGATTGTATTCCTGAGTGCATTTATGAGTGTATTTATTATTCGTGAGTATATTTATGAGTGTATTCACGAGTGTATTCATGAGTTTATTCATGAGTGTATTCATGAGTATATGCATGAGTATATTCATGAGTGTATTCACGAGTGTATTCATGAGTGTATTCACGAGTGCATTTTAGAGTGCATTTGAGTGTGAATATTTGAGGGTATTCCCGAGAGTATTCATGAGTGTATTCGTGTATTCATGAGTGTATTCATTGGCAATTTTAGTTCTCGCCGCACGAGCTGTAAACTGACGCAACTTCCCATCATCTTAACAGCAGCGCACAAACATAAACACAAGCAACTCACTCACACACTCACTTCCACACTCACTCAGTGAGCGAGCGTAGCTGACAAGTTTATCAGCAAACTACATCAACATTGGCGTGTCAGCTGAAAGCTATGTGTTCTATGTTGTGGCCAGGTGAGTGTGAGCCAGCCAGCAGCCAGCCAGCCAAATGGCAAAGGCGCCCCCGACTAAATTGCCAAACCAATGACAAACACCTCTATAAATACACTCTAACACACACACTCACACACACACTCTTTCACAGCGAGTTATTTGTTTGGCATTGTCATATAAGTAGCTCTATGTATATAAATCAAGGTTGACAGCGCCAGCGATTATTTAGTTAGCCCCTCGATTTAATATGGGAAATCAAAGCGAGCTAACCAAATGTCAATCAGGGCTTGCCAATGCTCAGTTCAACGGAGTTTAGCAAGCGAACCAACAAAAAACCAACTCGAGGCACATTTATGGCAACTGCAAAGTTTTTGCCAGCATGTAACGAGTACATAAAAAGCACACGCTGCGAAAACTCCGAGCCCAAATTAATATACAGATAAATGCATAAAATAACGAACAGTGAATTATATATCGTCAACACATGTGAAAGCTGTGGCGAAATTCTAAAGCTAATACCGACTGTGAGTAAGAGAATGAGGAGCAAATAATATCATAAATAGAAGTTCAGACTGTAGCTTAATTCTGAAGGTAAAACAGATCAATAATAAACTCATAAATACAAATGAAAGCTAAATAAGAGAGCACAAAAAGTATCAAAAACTCTAGCTAAATTCTACAGATTGTGCGTAAGATAATAAAGAGCACATAATATCATAATATCATATCTTTTAAAGCTAATACATATAAATAATAAACAATAAATAAAAATAGGCAGTAATTAGTCTGGTAAATAAAAATGCATACTGTGGCTTAATTACAAAAAAAAAAATAAGCTTGTGCATAAAATAATGATTATGAAATAATATCATAAATAAAAGTGAATTTACTTTGTAAATTCCAAAGCTAATGCAGCCAAATAATAAACAAATAAATTATAATGAGCGCTAAATAATATCATAAATGCTATACAAATTTCTATAGATTGCGCATAAAATAATAAACAGTAATTAGTATCATAAATGAATGTTGCTGGCTGTAATTAAATGCTGAAGCTAATACAGATGTATAATAAACTAATAATTAGAAAAATAAACGATTGGTAATTATATCACATATATTTAGTATTCCATAACATTTTCGGCATGATAATTTAGCGATTATTATTATTAGCTAAATTGGCAAAGTATTTGTTGTACTTGTTTAAGCATATTTCCCATAAAATAGACGCAAAATTAGATAAGGTCCCCAAGAAAAACAACACAAACTCAGTCACACAGTCTTGTAAATATTCAATAACAAAACGTAGCCCAAATTGTTCGCTTAAATTTAATTAAAATTGACAGCTCAAAAAAGCAAACAATGTTGAAAATATGCCAAAATCAAGAACGACTTTGGCCATAGGCGAATGTTGTAATCAAGAACAAAATTGAATAACACAGCTGCTCTAGGCACTAAATAAAACAAAACACTTTAATCGTTATTTGTAGTTGAAGCTACAGCAGTTTGCAAACTATTTCGCTGAGTGCAAATATTTGTGCAATATTCGCGCTGCAATATGTTTCCATTCACAATTATCGCAAGCTGCCCCAAAAAGTAGGCAATCAATGCAATGCAAGCCAACCAACACACTTCCACCTACTGTACGTGTGTTGGTGTGTGTGTGTGTGTAAAATGTGAGTGAGAGCAGAAAGCATCAACAACACAAAAATCGCCGCTGGGAAAAGCTTTTACTCATATTGAAGTCGCGCAACAACAGCAACAGCAACAATCAAAGCGACGACGAGCAAAACAAAAAAAAAATGTCAGCACAAATAAAAAATTCGTAAAAAAGTTTTTTTTTCGCAGCGTTATTGCAGTCAACTGCAATAATCAGATGTGCTGAGAGTGTGTGTGTGAGTGTCCTCATAAACGTTGCTTGCTTTGCGAAGCATACATTTCGTTTACGAATATGTCAACCGAATTCGAATCCAATTTCCAGCTGCACTTCTTAGTTGGGGCATAGTTCTAATACCCCACAAACACACAATGCTGGCAATGGGGTATGCTACATGAAAGCAGAATAAAAAACAGCTCGAATCGTTTTAATATGCAAGTCTTGTCAATTCTGTAAATTAAGTTGTCATCACAAATATCAAAGTTACGCACACGAACTCTGGCAATTTGCTGTATAAATATGTCAGCTAAGTATTCTCAAACTTTCACCACAATCCATCTGAAGACAAGCGCTTGATTGCATATTAAAGCATAACTGCTGTTGACGCAGTCTTAGCATGCGATTCAAGTCGCTAAAGTCATTTGACTGCCACAGCTAAAAGTCTTGTCAATGCTGTAAATTGAATTATAAACGAACATATCAAAGCTATGCACACGATCTCTGGCAATTTGCTTTATTAATAATTCTGTCAAATATTCTGAAACTTTCAACAAAATCCATCTGAAGGCAAACTCTTGGTAAGACATTAAAGGATATCTGTGGGTGACGCAAACTGTGCTGATCGATAAGCTTGTAAATAGTATTCAATACAAGTCGATAAAGTCATTTAACTGTCACAGCATAAAGTTGAATAAACGTTTCCACCCCCGCTTCCCCCGTTAACGCTGCCCATAAAAGAGAGAGCGAGGGAGAGAGAGATGTTTACTCAATTCATTCAAACAAGAAGCGTTGAGTGACAGTTTTCTACTCTTTTTGTCCAAAATTTGTGCACAGCATTCGCTGGAATGCGTCATCGTAACGATGAACTAAGTTTTTTTTTGGCACTGTCATTTGCACAGCGGTGGCAATCAGTCAGTTAGTCAGTCAGTCAGTTAGTCAGTCACTCGCTCAGTGTGCTGTAAGTAGGTTGAATAACAACAAACTCTAAACGTTGTTATGATGGACACAAAACCCAGTCACGATGGGCGTTATTCAAGGCAATCGCATTGATCGATACGTTGCATCGATTGGCTTTAAAGCTGGAATATCTATAGCTCTAGACCCGGCTAAAACATCAGTCGATTTGAATGAGGCTTGAACTCACAACTTTCTGCCATGACAACGAACTTTTTGGCATAATTAATTGAAAAATCGCTGACACAGTTTGTTTGTGTCTGTGTTGCATTTTAAAAGGCCGCCCATCAAACGAAATTGCAAATGACTTTTCGAATTACTGTCCAAAAAGTAAGTTTGTTACTTGTCACACAATTACTTTCATTGCTTCGCTGGCATCGAAAATGCGTGAACTTCGCTGGCCATTAGATGAGTGCAATTCGTGTTTCGGTTGCTCGAAATAAGTCAGCGTTTAAACGAAATTGATTTAAACGTGTTTAACAACAAGCAAAGAGTGCAAATATTGATTCAAAAACCCAGTCAAAGCACTCACCAACTATGATTACGATTGCTTTGTTGCTGGATATGGTTTATTGTTATTATTTTCATTATTATATCATTTCTGGAAGGCGGTTCAACGAACTGCAAGCACGAAATGAATGTCTGGCCATTCGCTGTCTACGGTTATTACGCCAATAATTTGTTGTCATTGCAAACACAGAGTAAATTATTTCTTCTTGTTGTTCTTTTTTTTTTCACTGTCTAGTTTCTAGCATTTTTTTTTTCAATCCTATTCCCACGTTGATTGATGGCAGCGGCGAATGCATGATTGTTGTTGTTCGTGTTGTTGCAGTTATTGTTGCCAGCGGCAATTATGAATAGGCAAGAAAAGGAAGCATGCCAATAGCCATCTAATGTGCTTTTTTTCCCCCCATCTTCTTCGCACACTGCGAGAAAAAAAATCAATGCGCTTCGATTTGTTGACTTATCGAAGGAAAATTGGAGTCTTGTTTGCTGAACAACTATAAAATTGATAATTAAATTTGCTATTAATCTATTTAAATTACTTGTCTTATCTAAACCAATCAATGTGATTTTCATTTGTGTTTTGTTTGTCATAATTAATTACATTCGAAACTGCATTAAGAATTCTTTAAGGCAACTTTTTTTCATAATTGTGAGTTGAAATTTAAATTCTAGTTTTGATTTTTTTAATTTGTTGTTATCAAAGCTTTATTACTACGATTTTTATTAATTTATATTCACTTATAATAATTGTGCAATGCAAATCTGAGAATTATTACACTTCTAAAGTTTTTAGACCATTCTGGTTATGCGAAATTTGAAAGTTATGGAAATTTAAAGACCAGAAAATGCATAAAGTGAATTTGAAATGGGATTATACACATCAATATTTTCAATAAACTTGCTTCAAATGTTTAGAAGCATGGAAAACTGACAATTTATTCTATTTTTGACGAATTATTTAAGAGCTTAGCATTTAAAAATTGCAGTAGATGGATTACTTGAATTGAATTTCGAATTTAGATGGTCAACTTTTTCTCTCTCGCTGTGTATCTTGCAGCTGAAGTCTTGACGTGAATTTAAAATTCAGCTGATCAATTTTCTCTCTGTGTATCTTGCAGCTGAAGGCCTGACGCCTGCAGGACGAGGCTACGACAACCACAGCGTGCTCATGTGTGCGTAAGTGTGAATGTGTGTTTAGTTGAGTGTGTGTGTATGTGTGTGTGTAAGTGTGAGTCCTAGTTGTGCAGCCTGAAACAGGATGGATGCTCGGCGACAGAAGCGACTTGGCCCAGCGCCAATTGCATCGTTCGAAAAGTCATTTGAGGACAATACCACAGCAGCGGCAACAGCCACAGCAACGACAACAACAACAACAACAACAAAAGAGCAACAACAGAGAGGAGGAGGAGGTGGAGGAGCAAAGGCAAGTATCTCTCTCTATCTCTCAGTCTGTCTGTCTGTCTGCGTGTGTGTGCATAGTGCTTATATATTATTTACGATCTGAGCCTAAAAATTAATTAAGTCAAACATAAGCAAAATGCCGGCAAAAGCGTTATGTGGGAAGTGAAAGAGAGCGAGTGAGTGAGAGAGAGCGAGAGAGAGAGAGGGGTAGAGAGCGTGTCTTGCGGTCGAAGGCGAATGCCAGAAACATGCAAATGGCCACTTAAAAGGCAGGCGAACAAAACGCTTTTGGGCTAATAAACAAAACGAAGCTTAAACGATGCCCAGCAACAACAACAGCACGAACAATCGAGATAAGGAGAAGAAGTAACAGCAGCAGCAGCAGCAGCAGCAGCAGCAGCAGCATCGACAGCGATAACGCAACTCTCTCTCGCTCTCACTTCTGCCTCTTTCTACACTGGTCAGCGGGGCGGGGTCAGAGTCGCAGTCGCAGTCACGGTTTGGCATTCAGGATTGTGAAAATATTTTGACACACATCAAATCAAATGTGAAGTGGAGCAAAGTGCTCCAAATAATGTCAGTCCACAATGGGAACAGCAATTGGAAAGCGCCTTCAAACCCAAGCCCTGTGTGTGTGCGTTGTTTGAGGGTGTGTGTGGGTGAGGGTGAGGGTGTGTTTGTTGGCGAGGGTGAGGAACTGAATAAATACAGTCGAAAAAAGAAACGGAATGAAACATGCAAAAGCATCAGCAGCTTGGGACTGGGAAAGTAAGTACGTGCAAAGGGGGCCAGGGCAGAGAGGGAGAGCGAGGTGGAGAGAAGGAGGGAGAGAAAGAGAGCACGCGAGAGCGAGGGGATGGCAAGTCGAGCTTGGCACAGTGCGCGACAGCAGCATAGAAGCAAGGCTGAAGCCAATGCATATTTTATGCACTAAACCAAATTGTCGAAGCCAAAATATTCTAATTTCTATCAACGTTTTCCATTTCTTAAAGCAGAGAAATAAATTGTTTAATTATTGTGTCAATCTGCCATTGATACCCCCTTAATTATGCAGCGCAAGCAACTAAGGAAACTAATTCAAAAAAATAAAATCACTATAATACATCTCTATGCTGTGTAAATTATGCGAAATAATAAAATTTTGGTTACAAATTGTTAAACCTATTATCAATGAGCAAAATTCAATTATTAAATACTGTAAAATATCGATACTTATCGTTTGCACATAAAATAATGCTTTCAAAAAATGTCATCAATCGCAAATGTGCAATTGAAGTGTCAAATATAATACATTTTAAACGTGAAATTTTAGGTGCACTAAATGGCACTTTTCTGTGCCAACAGCTAGAAATGCTTAAACACAATTTCCCGGTGAACAAAATCCCCACACGTTGCACGTTTGCCGGTGGACAAAATCCCCACACGTTGCAGTTGAGCAGAGTTTCCAGGCAGCGTTTAAGTGAGAGTCAAGCACTTGGCGCTAATGCATTACTTTTATTGCATAACTAACAAAAAATTAATTATTTATGCTCGGCATTAAGAGCTCACATTATTTATGCATGTTGCGAAATCTCAACGCTGCCATCGCCCAACTCAATGCTGCTGCTGACGCTGACGCTGCTGCTGCTCTAGACTCTAGTTGTGTGTGCAGTGCTGTGTGTGTGTTAGTGTTTGTGTAAAAAGCTCCGACGCCAGCTGAGAGCATGCGACGCCGTCGACTAGTATGTTTGGTGTTTTGCAGCTTTTGGCCTTTCAAATGGCAGCTGAAGAGCTTTTAGACAGCTTGCAAGCTTTGCTTTCAATGTGCCCACACTTCTGCCTCCTTCCTGCAGAAGGCATCGTCTCACAATCACAATCAGCCGCAGCCGCAGCCAGAGCAGCAGCAGCAGCATAGTAAACTTTTGGGCTGCCAGTCGAGTTCAGTCGACTCCAGTACGACGCTGGCGCTGCGTGCGTGCAGTCTAACGGTATCGAACGGAAACGAAACCAATCGACGAAAAATAATACCGAAAGAGACACACTGAAAGTAGTGGAGAGCAACTGAGCGCGCGCGCTGCGAAACGAAGAAGTCGCAGTGAAGAAGAAGCAGAAGCAGCAGCAGTAGCAGGCAGAAGCAGAAGCAGAAATTGTAGTTTGACTTTGCGCTTCCGCGCAGCGTCGCCGTCGTCGTCGTTGTTGTTTTTGTCGTCGTCGTCGTTGCCGTCGTTGCCGTCGTAGTTGTCATTCTTTTTTTATCGGTTGTTGTTGTTGTTATTTTTTTTTTTGGAATTGTTGGTGAAAAGTTACAAAAATAAAAAAAAAGAGAGCATATACAAAATTAATAAGGACAAGTGGGGGACAAAGATTTAAAGCATAAAAAAACAAAAAAAAAAACACACGCATACAAAACGAGCGAGCGAGCACAAGAGAGTGAGAGAGCAGAAAGGCAGCAGTCAAAGTGAAGCGAACTTTTGGCACACGGTGAGTAGTAATATGCGTGTATATATGTGTGTGTATGTGTGTGAGTCTGTGTGTTTGTGGTGGCAGAGGGGGGAACATAACATTAACAATAAACAGAAACAGCAGCACGCTGCCAACGCTGTCAACCAGAGGCCTAACGGCAGCAGCAGCAGAAGCAGCTCTCAGCATGCTCCCCACATACACACAGCACAGACTGGCGTACATACATACATACATAATTATAAATATATGTACAATATACATATATTACGTGTTATATGTGTGTGTGTGTTTGTAAGCGGCTTTTATTCAAATTATATGCATAATTATGATTAATTTCATAAGACTTCAAACCAACTACTGAGAGTGTCGCTGGCGAAGGCAGCAAACTTTAAGCGCAGCACCTAAAAGTATGCAAGGCCCAAAATGAATTTAGCTGCCATTTGCCTTTTCGGCAGCGTGTCCCCATTTCTGTCATTCTATTTTTTTTCTTCCCCGCTTTTCTTGTTCTTGTTTTCTGTACACCAAACACAAAAATAAAAGCCGACAAAAAAAAAAATGAAAAAAAGAGTACCTCGAACCACAACAATTCGTGCGACTGGAATCTATGCCGGTTACTTGTTTATTTCAAATTAATTACAATTTTTATGTATGCGCTGCGGATGCGGTATTCCGTTGGCATGCACGAGACTGAGTGAGAAAGTGGGAGACAGAGAGGGAGAGAGAGTGTGTGTGTGTGCGAGTGTGTGTGAATGGGGCTTGCTAGCGCTAGCACGTGAAAAGCATTGCATACTTTTCAGCATCGGCTTTAAATTAATTTCATTTGCGCGTGAGTGTCACATACGTGTGTATGTGGTTGCTTATAAGCGCGCGTGTGTGCGTGTGCGTATGTGTGCGTGTGGGTTGGCAATCTCAAGGACAATAAACGCATGCTTTTCGTGTTTGCAATTTTTGCATTTAGAGCGACCCCCAGAGCAGCAGCAGCAGCAGACGAAACGCCATGTGTCAATCAGCGTCTCTATCTCCCTGTGTGTGTGTGTGTGTGTGTGTAAGCACTTTTCCTTGAGCGCATTTGATGTGGTCGCATGACAGAATGTGAATTCGCAACGCAGCTGCCAACCAGGGTGGCGAGGGGAGCTAGCAGACAGAGATAGAGAGAGAGAGAGAGAGGGTGCGAAGTGTTGTTCAACGTGCCCGGTTGTTGCTCCACTAAACTATGCGTGAATGTGTAGCATAGATTGTGGCATGCAGCGTGTGCGACGACGTCTTGGCTCGTCTTGGCTGCTTGGCTGCGCTTGTCTTAACTTTCAATTGGATAATTGCATTGACATTTCGCATTCAAGACTTTTGGCCATAAATAACGCAAATAACTAACTACGTGCAAAGAAGCCTTTCATGCCACACGATGAGGTCAAGTCAAGTGGCAGCCAGGCAGCACTTGAGCTTTAACTAAGCTTCTAAAAACACACACACACACACACACACACACAAATACTTTGACATTTCATTAAATTAGATGCACTGAACACGTCTTTCAGGGTCACTTTTGGAGCGCAAAAGATGCCGCACAAAGGCCAAACTAACATTAAATGCAATAAAACGCACAATCAAACACAATTGGCTTTTAAAAGGCAGTTAAACTAGCGCCAGAATGGGTTGGAAAACAAGAGAAAAATAAGAAAAGCGAGCAATTGACTTCTGCAGGCATTCGCAAAATGCGAATGTTGTGCGCCGCAGAAAGCACATTAATTTCAAAAGCAAAAGCCAAAAGCAATTTAAAATATTTCCATGGAGAAATATAAAAAAAAAAACATTAAATGGCAACTGCAGCAGAGCGCAACATAAATATTTAATGAGGAAATATATGAAAGCAACATTATTTTGATCGACATAAATTCAGGCATTCAACTCTAAAGGGGAATTATGCAAAAATATTGTAATATTTGTGTAACAAAGAGCGCAACAAACAATTTGCAGGCTAAACCTCATTAAAAACAAACAATTTGAAAGCTAAACTTCAGGAAAAAAAAACAAACAAACATGCAGCGTTATTATCTTTTATTTAAATCCAATCATCACAAGCTGCCCCAAAGAAATACAATTCTAATTGTATTAGACGCATTTGTTTCTCGCAATTTCAATTAAAAACACTCAATGTTGTTAACACACACACACATAAAATTCGACTGTTGTCAAAGCAATGGAAGAAATGGAAATGTAGAAAACGGCAAAAGCTGCAGCAATTCAGGAGCGTTTCAATAATAAATGAAGCTCTCGGAACTCGTTAAAAATAAAATGTGTTTAACCTCAAGTACGCGATTTAGATTTCCAATGAAATCAAACAATGTATGCATACAATATAATTAAATATGTACAATGTACATCAGAAGTCTTGGCTAACAATGTTAGATCGCAAGCAAACTTTTCTCGCTCACTGTGGTGCGTAAAGTTTCTCGCAAAAATTAATAATGTTGTCCCGATGTAGGGGGGGAGAGAGAGAGAGAGAAGCGGGGACGCTGCTTTCGAAAGTTGTACAAGTTGATATCCCTGTGGTTCGTTAAAATAAAGTGGTGCTGTGTATCAACTTTGCTAACCTGGTCATGATCTTGTACAATGACAATTTCGTTATCCTTGGAGCCCGGGAGCCACACCACATGTTGTTTTACGTCATGGCTACGCACTGTGTGTGTCTTGCGTTCGTTTATACGTTCTTCCTTTTGAAGACATTTTCGATTTCGGTTCAGTAACCCTGCAGCACATTTAATGTAGTTTCCAATTATCCACAGTTGCATACATTTCGGCTGTCGACTCCTGTGTGTTGGTTGCCAGGCGACCTGCTTGCAGCTAAAGCGGCAGCAGCAGCAGCAGCTGTGTGTAGGCGGAGAGCTCGGAAATCAGGTGGGGAAACAATAAGCAGAAAAGAAAAGAAAGGGGCAACAAAAACAGAGAAAAAAAAGAGAAAGAGGCAACTGGATTTTAATTAAAATCACATGCTATGGCAAAACCATAAAGGATACAAAGTTAAATGTTCGCCTCGCTCGCTCTCCAGGGGCAGCACAAATGATGTGGGGCAGCCCCAGGAGGCGTGCGGCAATGCCGCGAGGGCTGCTCCCATTTTTTGCGAGTGGCAGCTGCCACAGTGCTGCAGCCACAAGGCTGCAAACTTGACAACGCAAAGCATAATATAACATGTAATGCGCTTGACAACTATTTACAGCATCAATTATCGCCATTTTCTGCACATAATTAGCTTTGCAAAGAATACTAGAATATATTCTGAAAATTTCAAATCCCCAACTCGCTTTGTCCCTGAGATATGGCGACTTTAATGGGCGGTCAAACGGACAGAAGCAGCTGTTTTATGGCTGCACTGACTCAGCAGAAGGCTGCTAATTAAATACATACGTTTTTTTTTGTTGAAGTTTTATGAAGCACGTGGCGAAATTTGAGAGCCTTGTCAACACATTGTGGGTCAATCAATTGTGCTTAAACAAGCTGACGAATCTTCTAGGAAGCTTCAAAACTCATCCCAAGCTTCAAGCTTTTGAGGCTGTTTGAAATGCAGTTTTGTCACTTTAAACTCGACAGTTTGAAGCTGCTTTGCATGCCGATTTTGTCGCGTTTAACGTGCTTTTAAGAAGCCTTGAAATTCGTCTTCAGCTGCAAACTTTTGAAGCCACTTTGAGCTGTGCGTTAATGTGCTTTTCTGAAGCCTCAAAACTTGTCGCTAGCTTCGAGCTTTATATGCTGATTTGTATGCAGATTTGTCACTTTGACCAGTGCTTTAATTTACTTTTATGCAGCCTCGAAACTCAACTATTGCCTTGAGCTTTTAAAGCTGCTTTGATTGCAGACTTGTTGCTTTAAACTGTGCTTTTATGAAGCCTAGAAATTCATCTCCAGCGTTGACCTTTTGAAGCTACTTTAGGCTGTGCTCTAATGTGCTTTTATGAAGCTTCAAAACCCGATCTATCGATGCTGTTTTCAATGCAGATTTGTCACTTTGAGCTGTGCTTTAGTGTGCTTCTAAGAAGCCTTGAAAATTGTCTTCAGCTGCGAACTTTTGAAGCCATTTTGAGCTAAGCTTTGATTTGCTTTTATGCAGCCTCGAAACTCGACTTTTGCCTTGAGCTTTTAAAGCTGCTTTGATTGCAGATTTGTTGCTTTAAGCTCTACTTTTACGCAGGCTTTAAACTCGTCTCCAGCTGTGACCTTTTGAAGCTACTTCAAGCTGGGCTTTAAATTGTTTTTATAAAGCTTCAAAACTCAATCTACCGATACTGCTTTTAATGCAGATTTGTTGCTTTTAGCTGTGCTTTAATGGGCTTTTAAGAAGCCCTGAAATTCGTCTTCAACTGTGACCTTTTGAAGCTACTTTAAGCTAAGCTCTAACGTGTTTTTATGAAGCCTCAAAAGACTATCTATTGATGCTGCCTTCAATGCAGATTTGTTGCTTTTAGCTGTGCTTTAATGTGCTTTTATGCAACCTCCAAACTCGTCTCTAGCTTCAACCGCATTAAAGCTACTTTAACTGCAGTGCTTTAACGATTACTCTCTTCGCCTTGCAGATGATGGAGCAAACGCTGCGCAAACAGACCACAACGACGACGAGCGGTCCGAGCAACGGCAACAGCTCCTCGTCGTCCTCGTCGACGGTCTCGTCGGCCACCTGTTCGGCGAACGCGACGACAATCGTTGCCAAGCAACGGCCGCCGCCGCTGAAGACGGCGACGACAACGGTGACAACGACGCTGGTCAGCAGCAACGAAGGCGGCCAACCGCTGACGCTGCCCCATGCGGGTGCAACGTCCAGCGGCAGTGGCAGCTATCGTGGCACAACCACGCTGACAACGCCGTCGACGCCGCGCATCGAGTTGAGTCGGGCGTCGAGTTCGTCGCACCACGAGGAGGACAGTCGTGAGAGTAGTCCGGAGAATGTCTTCGAGCAGGTAAGACGCGGCACAAGACGACACGCAACTGGCCACGCGGTGGGTGGTGACTTGGGGAAGGGAGCTGATCAGTAGCCGGCTATATATTTGTATTTTTTCTTTGTATTGGTTGGTAGTGTTTTGTTGTTTAGTGGCTTGGCTTCTAGAGCAACAGCAACAGCAACAGCAGCAGCAAAAACAACAACAACAACCACAGAAATGCCCAAAGAGCGGCAGCTACAACAAACACAAGTAAAAGAAAAAGAAAAGAAAAAACAAAAGAAAACACACTGCAAACACAAACAAAACCAAGAACAATGAACAGCAAAATCACAGCAAAGAAAACAAAAAGAAATACAAAGAGAAAAAAGAGAAAAGCAAACACTTTAAGCTACAATAAACAAACGATTCCATTTTTGTGCTAATTATTTGTACTTTGTTCTTCTTCTTCCTTTTCTCGTTGTGTTTTATTTTCTCTCTTCCCCTCTCTCTCTCTCTCTGTCTACACCTCGCACACACACACACACACACACACACACACACATACACACACACGCTCCACCGCAATGCACCACAAAATTGGCTGTTGATTTTTTGATCTGCTCTCTGCTTTCGTTTCGCTTCTTCGACTGCTTGCCCCGCATGCCTCACCCACCCATTCTCCTCTTCTCCCCTTCCCTCCTCCTCTCCCCCTCCCCCTACATGCCGCTCCCAATTAAACTTTCCCCTCGCCTTGCGAACTTCATGTTGTCACCAACTTTTGTTCGCCCCGCATTTTTTGCTAACAAATTCAATGTCTGTGCGTGTGTGTGTGTGCATGTGTGTGTGTGTGTGTGTGTTGATGTGAAAAAAAAAAAACTAACTAATGCTATGAAGGTCGGCACTGGCACCCTACAGGAAACCATTGGTCTCGGTTTTCGCGAAGAAGGCGCCCTCGAGTTACGCAGCTCCACCGAGGAGCTCTATTTCATGGATCCCGAGCAAAAGAAAGAGGAGCAGGAGCGCCTCCAGCAACAGCAGCAGCAACAGCAGCAGCAACAACAACAGCAGCAACAACAGCAGCAGCAGCAGGTGAGTGAGGTAAGCAGAGGAAGAAACGCAATCGAATCGAAAGAAAGAAACTCGCCTGGCAACAACAACATTAGCTAATTTCCTTCGACCATTATTTGTGCTTTGTTTAGCCAATTTTCTGGGAATCGACTTCAATTACGCTGAGAGCAGTGATTTGGTGTTTTAAAGCAGCATTTGATATTGATTTGAACAGCGTGACAGTGATTTAATTAAGCGTCGCTTTTGCGACTGTTTTACGGCCAAAACTTTTCCATTGTGCGACAGTTTTGCATTTGAATTTGTGTAGTCGAGCCGCAAGTATTTGCCAAAACATTCATAACGACGCCGTCGCTAATCAGCTAACCAAACTCGTTGACTTTCGCCAACAACTAGCCAAGGAAGTTGCAGTTTAAAGCAACAAAGATCAACATAACTCGCTGACGATGATGACGATGTTGATGGTGATTATTGCCGCTTACCTTAAGCACTCAGTTTGCTGGGTTGTCCTTCAGTTTGTATCCCGCAATTTGTCTGTTGTCTTTCGCACATAAAGCGGCGGTAACTTGAGCAAGTCAACGCCAGTTTATTTGACGTATTTGCTGGCCCCGGGCTGTAAATACAGCACGAAGACCTTTTGCTTTAAGTGCGCGTATAATCACATTGCCACAGACAGTTAATATTCGTGGAAAGCAAACCACAAGCGTCAGGAGCAGCAAAAGCCCGAGTCCTGAAGTCCTGTCAGTGGCAACTGTAGAATGAAAATGATGTGAAACCTTTGTATACGCTTACAAAACCCGTAGAGTGCAGGAAATTGCAAAAAATATTGAATGTATAGAGAGCAGAGAAGCATTTTCACCACAAAAACTATTTGCAATAAATCAAATGCAGTTTATGAAATTGATTTGAGCTGCACAAATTCTGCGAATTTCAGCGTAAATAAAGCAAAACTGTGCAGCTTATGCTCATGATTTCCTCATTGTTGCTGTAGAGTATTAAAAAAAAAAACAAAAATAAAAAAAAAACTGGCTGCGCGGAAATTGAAAGAAATTGAAATACGCTGAAAATACTCGACTCAAGCCAAAGAACTTAGAACACAGAGCAAAGCGTAGCCACAGCAACAAAGTTGAATTAATAATTGAAGATTGCGTGGGAGGCGCTGCAACATCGCACAGTGCCCCTGGCCGTGGCATGTGGCAAACAGCCAAACAGCCAAACGAACGACAAGCGGAAGTCGCGACATGAACGACGCAAAACTGACAGATTGAGGGGGACGCAAGGGGTGGCAAGAGGGGGGGCGAGAGGGACAAGAGGGGGCGACTAGTATATATCAGGTAGCGCAGATGGAAGATGAGGCCAAACTGTTGACTGACGACGGTTGCGATTTACCTGTAGTTTCAGCTGGCGATTGACGCGAGTGCAGCGTAAATAATAGAAAAAGGCAAAAGCAGCAGGACAAAGTTTCAAATGTCAGCTGACAAGTGCAGCGACAACAGGCGACAAACAGGCAACAGGCAGCGCAGCGCAGCGACAGCACGACTAGCAGATGCCCTGTGATTGAGTGACTGATTGATCACAAGTTAGCAGCCAGTTTGAAGAGTGATAAATCGTATAGTTTGATAAAAAAAGTTTCTTTGTTGTTAATACTGAAAGCTTGGACAGCGACAGCAGTTGAACTTTCGCTAGTATTCGTGATTGATTGATTGATTGATGCTGAAGAAGCAACCAATAGTACAGTTCATTTAAAAATACTTTCTATTAGTACAAATCGCAGTTTAATTGATTTAATGACTGATTGAACATCGACACCACGAATAGCGGATGAACTTTCACTAGCAGCCATGATTGATTGATTGATTGTTGATAGAAAGGCAGCTACTTTTATGAATGCGCCATTTAAAATTTTAGCAAATATTAAAGTTAATTAAAATTGACTTTTTACTGGTGCGAATCGTAGGTTTGCAAGTTGGATTAACCAACTGATTGATTGATTGATTGCTGCTACTTTTTGTGATAAAACATAAAAATAATTGATTGATTGATTGATAGATGATAAATTCGCAGTTACTTTTTTGTATGTAGCTTTAAAAAGTAACTAATCGCAATAAAGTTCTAAAGTGTTTTTGTTAGTGTAAGTTGTATTAAGTTTGATTCAACGATTGATTGATTGAAGCCCATAAATTTAGAAGCTATTTTTGAAGAACTTCCCATTGAAATTCGCTGCGTAAAATGCAAATTTACTGAAAGACTTCGAATGGAATATAAATTAATGAAGTCAACACTTCCTTTTGCCATCAGTGTTTACAGGGTATGCGCTTCGCATTTCGCACTCGCAGACCTTCACATTTATGGCGCAAAATCAGCGAGAAAGTATGCAGCATTTTTATTGCTGCTGAAACTTGAGCCTCGACGGCAGGCGAGTGGAAAAGTTTGAGCGAGCAATTGACAGGGCGACTTTATTAATTGCAACCTGCAATAAGGTGGCAACGCCGCGTGCACACAACAACACAACAAGAAGAACAACAACAACCGCTGTTCTTGAAACTTATATTAATGAACGCAAACTGCTGGCGAAAGCGGCAAAAGTCGGCGGCGTCTTGACAACTTTGCAATTTGCCATTAAAAAGGCAGCGAGCGCCGCCGCCATGGCCAGCGGTAATCGAGTGGCTAAATAAAGCAGCTCTCTCTCCCTCTCTTTGCCCCTCTCTCTCTCTCTCTCTCTCTCTCTCGCCCACTCGCTCTCTCGCTGTCAGTCAGGTGGCAAGGCTTTTTAATCAGCAAACTTAGTTAGCAGTGAGTCGTAATTGAATTGGCAACGCATGCTTGATGCTCTCTGCTCGCTGCTCGCTGCTCGCTGCTCAGCTGTTGACTTAGTTGCCAGGGTTGCCACCGCTTCGCGGTAATTGCACACAATTGAACGCTAATTAGGTAATCAATGCAGGCGCATTTCTAAGTGCTGCCCCAAGGAATCCAGCCAGCTGAAGCCACCAAATTCATGAGGAATAAGCTCAAGACTTGTAGCTGAAATTTACTTAGCTCTGTCTCTTGTCTATCTCAACTTCAACAAAATGGAAATAACGAAGTTTAACATTTTTGGTTGTGGGATGTCAAGCAAGTAATTTGCTTGCTCACTTTAGATTAGTTGCATTTTACAACAGCGAATAATACGCAGCTAGCTGTCAGCTGCCTCAACCTACAGAAACTAGAAAATATTTCTGATTTACGATATTGATGGAAAGAAAATCACACTTTATGCTTCTTGCATTTCTCAACATCGTATCATTCTCAGCTGCCTCTACTCTACCTCCACTAAAAGCAACTAGGAATAAAACATTTTCTATATAAGTTTCTGAACCTTGCATAATAACCAATTGTCTCTTCTCTATCTCCACTAAAGGAAACTAGGAATAATATAATTCTAATCAATGTTTTGAGCGAAGTCAGGCAACTAGTTTGCTTTCTCTTATAATACTACTTCCTTTATAATAGTAGCTGCTTTTACTTGACCAGAACTAAAAGAAACTCGAAATAATATATTTGAGAAATACATTTTTTGGATCAAAAAGTCCAGCAATTATTTAGCTTTCCCATATTATATTGCTTGCATTTCTCAATATCGAATAATATTCAGTTAATTCTTGTTTACCTCAGCCAAAAGTTAACTTGGAATAATGCATTTTTCTTATACATTTTTGATAGTGTAGTAGAGAAGAGTAGTAGAGTAGAGTAGTAGTTGAGTAGAAGTAGAGTAGTATTAGAGTAGTAGTAGAGTAGTAGAGTAGTAGTAGAGTAGTAGTAGAGTAGAGTAGAGTAGTAGTAGAGTAGTAGTAGAGTAGTAGTAGAGTAGTGGAGTAGAGTAGTAGTAGAGTAGTAGTAGAGTAGTAGTAGAGTAGTAGTAGAGTAGTAGAGTAGTAGTAGAGTAGTAGTAGAGTAGTAGTAGAGTAGTAGTAGAGTAGTAGTAGAGTAGTAGTAGAGTAGTAGTAGAGTAGTAGTAGAGTAGTAGTAGAGTAGTAGTAGAGTAGTAGTAGAGTAGTAGTAGAGTAGTAGTAGAGTAGTGGAGTAGAGTAGTAGTAGAGTAGTAGTAGAGTAGTAGTAGAGTAGTAGTAGAGTAGTAGTAGAGTAGTAGTAGAGTAGTAGTAGAGTAGTAGTAGAGTAGTGGAGTAGAGTAGTAGTAGAGTAGAGTGGAGTAGTAGACTGGAGTAGTTCACAAGTACTCTACTACTCTATACTAAAGTAGAAGACTAGAGTAGAAGACTAGAGTAAATAGTAGACTAGAGTAGAAGACAAGATTAGATTAGTAGACTGAAGCAGTAGACTAGAGTAGTAGACTAGAGTAGTAGACTACAGTAGTAGACTAGAGTAGTAGATTAGAGTAGTAGACTTGAGTAGTAGACTAGAGTAGTAGATTCGAGTATTAGACTAGCATAATAGACTAGAGTAGTGGAGTAGACAGTGACGCTTTCTTTCACTTAATGCTCCTTGCTTTGCTAAACATCTGCTGCCTTTTCTGTAGCTCAACTTAAATGGAATATAAATAATATATTTCTGTTATGCGTTTTTGATAGAGGAAAGGTCTCACTTCACACTGCTTGCCTTGCTCAACATCGAATAACATTCAGCTGCCGCTTTTCTCTAAGAAACTTGGTACAATCTAATTCTACTCTACGTTTTTGATAGCGGGAAGTCAGTCAAACTATTTAACTGTCTCACTTTAAACTGCTTGCCTTGCTCAACATCGGTTTATGTGCAATATATGATAATATTAATTAAGTTTGTTAATCACATTTCGCAGGACTCGCGACACATTTGTAATTGCATTTGTCACTCAAACGTATGTGAATGTTTTATGGTAACCACACAGCCGCTAATTAATTCATTTTTTTACTACTTATACTACTAGTCGCTCTCTCTGTCTCTCTCTCTCTCTCGCACACTCTCTGTCTCCGTTACTCTCCCTCTCTCTCTCTGCATTTTTTGGCACATTTCGCATGCATTGATATTTCCTGCAAAAAAAAAAGCAACTTCCACTCGATACGCGTAACTCAAGTTCGACTGCATGTTTTCCTCCGCTCTCTCTCTTTCTTTCCCTCTCTCTCTCTCTCTCTCTCTCACTCTCCCTCTCGCTCTCTCTCGCTCTCCCTCTCGTTCTAATCCACTACACTCGGACCGACCTCATTGATTGACAGCCGCGGGAGGCGAGCGACGGCGTCGCAGGCTCTGCAATTGACATGCGATTGAATGAATACCCGAGATTTCTGGCCCCTCTCCATCCCCTTCTGCCGCTCTCCCCACTCCTATCCACTTCTCAGCTTCGCTGTCCTCTTGAACGCCTCGAATGACAATCGACAATCGTCAATTTCGATGGACGACGATTCTCATTATACCCGGCAATCGATGCGCTAAAAGCGCGTCTAACGCAACCAGAGATAAAGCCAAATAATACTTCCAATTCACTTTCATGCGTCTCTCTCCCTCCCTCTCTCTCTCTCTCTCTCGCGATGCGTTTGAAAAGCTATATTTCAATTGCCATAAGAGAGCTTGTCGACGGCATTCCTCGCATTTCAGCGCAGTTCAAGTTGGCCTTTCAATTTGGCCGAAAGTAAGTCAGCGACTCGACGCTTGACTTTAAATTAAAACGTTTTATAGTGGCAAAGATTAAAGTAGACAGGAGACTCTTTAAAAAATGGACAATTGATATTATACAAAAAACTATAAATAAATCAGACGATTTGTAATAAGCCAAAGACGACAACAAACTTTATAAAAAAAATTATCAATACAATTAAACTATTAAAAAATGATAACAAAGTTGCATATTTTGCTAAGCATTTTTTGCGTTATTTGCTCTAAATTTAGCATAACTTAAATGCTAAAAAGTGAACAAATTTTGCACATTTTTCCAAGACAATTTGACGCCTTTGAAGAACAATTTGACGCCTTTTAGAAACAAGTTTGCATTTAAACAAACTGCCAAAGTTAAGAACAATTTCTTGCTAATTAGCAGCGATTGTCAGCAAATTTTGAGTCTACAATATTTATTAGCAATATTTTAACAATTGCTTTAAGCGTAACTTTGAGGAAATAGCTGAAGAGTGAAAAAGTTGTCACTGAATTACTGAAGTTTACTTTTGAGTCATATTATAAATTTGCTTAATACAATCATTTAAAAACACTCGCAGTTAATCAAAATGTTTGCAGAACTTGCGTAAAACGCAACTTGCTGAAAATCACTTTCATAAGCCACTCAAAGTTTGGTAAAAATGTTTGCAGAACTTGCGTAAAACTTGCTTAAAATCATGGCGAATAATGCAAAGGAAAACAAAAGGATTTTAAAGGTCTAAAGCACTTAATTTCAAGTCATTGATTTTGCTACTCATCAAATAATAATTTGTTGACAATAGCTGCAGAATGAGATGGCGGAAAATTGCAAATATGACGTTAAACTTGCTTGGCTTTTGTGAAAAGCAAATTAAGCAAAAATGCAAAGCACATAAATGGAAGTCGAGCAGACTTTTGAGACAGGATAATTAAATAGTTGACAATGAAATGCCGAATAATGCGCTACAAATTGCAAATATGATGCTAAACTGTCTTCTGTATGAAGCAAATTAAGCAAATCGCATATCTCAAAGTCGAGCAGACTTTAGTCTACAATAGCTGCACTATGGAGCGGCAAAAAGTACGCTTCAAATATGACAAATATGACTTTAAACTGTCCACCACATAAATCAAATCAAACAATAAAATAAAACACTTACATCAAAGTCGAGCAGACTCTTGAGTCAATGTAACATCAATGAGAGTCAAGCAGACAGCATAAATAATTAGTTGCCAATAGTTGCTTAAGATTGAAGAAGATATGACGTTAAACTGCCTTTCGTAAAAAGCAAAATAAACATAAAACACATATCTCAAAGTCGAGCAGACTCCTAATACAGGGTAACATAATCAAACAGACTCTCGAGACACGTAATTAACAAAAGCCATACAATTAAATATGACATAAAACTTGCTGCCACTTTTAAACATCAAACGTATAAGCAGAACACATATCTCAAAGTCGATTAGACTCTCGAGATAATTTAACATATCTCATGTACTTAAATAGTTGACGATAGTTGCCAATGGTTTGAGAAGATAAATAAAGAATAATAATAAGATAAAACTCTAATTAAGTAAAACACATATTTCAAAGTCGAGCACAGACTGGAGACATTTTAAGACACCTTGTAGTCGAGCAGACTCTGTAGACAATGGAATATATCTTGGGCACTTAATCATCTGACAAAAGTTGAAGAAGATTTGACGTTAAACGACGTTTTGTAAAATTTATTTAAGTGAAGCACATGCCTCAAAGTCGAGCAGACTCTCGAGACATTTTAAGACACCTCGTAGTCGAGCAGACTTTAGCACATCTCAGACACTTAATCAGCTGACAATAGTTGCTAGAAGTTGAAGAAGACTTGACGTTAAACGACGTTTCGTAAAATGTATTCAAGTGAAGCACATGCCTTAAAGTCGAGCAGACTCTGGAGACATTTTAACACACCTCGTAGTCGAGCAGACTTTAGCACATCTCAGACACTTAATCAGCTGACAATAGTTGCTAGAAGTTGAAGAAGACTTGACGTTAAACGACGTTTCGTAAAATGTATTCAAGTGAAACACATGCCTCAAAGTCGAGCAGACTCTGAAGACATTTTAAGACACCTCGTAGTCGAGCAGACTCTGTAGACAATTGAATATATCTTGGGCACTTAATCAGCTGACAATAGTTGCTAGAAGTTGAATCTTCTTCAACTTCTTTGACGTTAAACGACGTTTCGTAAAATGTATTCAAGTGAAGCACATGCCTCAAAGTCGAGCAGACTCTGGAGACATTTTAAGACACTTCGTAGTCGAGCAGACCTTAACACATCTGAGACACTTAATCAGCTGACAATAGTTGCTAGAAGTTGAAGAAGACTTGACGTTAAACGACGTTTTGTAAAATCTATTTAAGTGAAGCACATGCCTCAAAGTCGAGCAGACTCTCGAGACATTTTAAGACACCTCGTAGTCGAGCAGACTCTGTAGACAATTGAATATATCTGGGGCACTTAATCAGCTGACAATAGTTGCTAGAAGTTGAATCTTCTTCAACTTCTTTGACGTTAAACGACGTTTCGTAAAATGTATTCAAGTGAAACACATGCCTCAAAGTCGAGCAGACTCTGGAGACATTTTAACACACCTCGTAGTCGAGCAGACTCTTGAGGCAGTTCAACACACCTCCGAGTCCTGCAGACTCTCGAGACAAAGGGCGATTGCCCGCTGTCCACGCTTTCGTGCAGCTTTCGGCTTTGACTAATTCTCCCTGTTTTTCTCGCACTTCTTCCGATCGGCAGTCGACGAAGCGCTCCTCGCCGCACATCTTCAAGTTCGACGACCACCAGAGCTACCTGCAGCAGCACCAGCGCAAGGACTCCGCCAGCTCCGAGGTGGCCGCGCTGCTCTGCATCTCTGGCCGCACCAGTCGCATCTCGAGCGTCGGCAGCCAGGGCTCGGCGGTGAGTCGTCTCTCCGCCGTCTCCTGCGTCTCACGCTCCCCCTCCCCGCATCGCATGCTGCTCGAGACCTCGTTCTGCGGCCCCAAGCCCATGGAGGCGGGCAGCGATGCTGGCGGCATCGGCATCGGCGGCGGCGTCGGCGGCGGCGGTGGAGCCGCAAGCAATGCATCGACGGCGCCCAGCTCGGCGCAGAGTCTGGGCGAGGCGACGCTGGCCGTCGAGCAGCTGCTGCTGGCGCGCACCAAGCACCAGGATCCCACCCAGGTGGTGTTGGCCGAGGGCATACAAATGCTGCCCACGGCCAGCGGTCGCAGCACGAAGACGAAGCTGGCCAACGGCGAACGCAAGACGGCGACAGCGACGGCGACGGCGAGCGGCGGCGTCAAGGCCACGACTGCGATGGGCGGCCAGCGACGCAGCACCAAGAGTCCCGGCCAGATGGTGATCGGCAAGACGGCCAGCGGCACGGAGTACATCCGGATCAATCTGCGGCCCGATCACATGTACAGCGATCGCGGCATTGCGGCCAACGAGCGCGTCGTCGAGGCGCCCAACCAGCTGACGCCCGTCTACTCCAAGGGCAGCAAACCGCCGCCCGCCTCCCTCTGCCTGCAGGGCGGCGGCGTCGGCCACGACGACGAGCAGCCGCAACGACTGACGCCGAATGCGAGTCCGAAGCCCGCGCGTCATGCGCTGCGTCTCACCAGTCGCTCCCCCTCCCCCTCGCCAGCGGCGGCAGCGGGGGGCGGCGTTGGCGGCGTCTCGCGCAAGAGTTCGTTCAGCTCGCTGTTTCGACTCGGCGGCGGCGGCGGCGGCGGCAAGGATTCGCCGGACTCGCCGCGCGAAAGTTCGCGTTCGCGCAGCAAGAGCAAAGAGCGTCCCGCCACAGCGCTGGGGCATGCCACAGGCGGTGGCGGTGGCGTTGGCGGTGGCGGTTCGCAGAACGTGACGCCCAGCAAACAGAAGTCGGTGCTGGCCATCTTCAAGCCGGGCAAACGCGGCAGCAGCGCCGGCTCCAAGAGCTCCTCGCCCATCGAGGGCGGCGGCATCGAGCTGGCCACGCACCACCACCAGCACCACCAGCCACCACCGCCGCCCCCCGCGCCCGCCGGCGCACGCAGTCGCACCCCGGCGCCCGCCGGCTCCGGCTCGCGTCCCAACAGCCGGCTGCGCTACTACGACGAGCCCGTCGAGGGCTACATCCACATACCGCTGCACACGCCGCCCGAGGAGCGTGAGGCGCGCACCCTGCTCCAGGGCATCCAGCAGCTGGCGGCGCCCTCGCCGCCCCCGCTGCTGCCCAGCACGCCGCCAACGACAGCGACGACGATGACAGCGACGATGACGACGACGACAACGAAAGTGAGCCGCGCCACGCCCGTTGTGCCGCTGGCGGCGACACCGATCACAGCCAGCCAGCTGGCGGCAGCTGCAGCCGCCCTGCGGCCGGTGGCACAGCGCAAGGCGCAGCAGGATTTGGACGCCATACACACGCTGCCGCCGCAGGAGGATCTCGAGCTGGCGGCGGTGCGCAACTGGAGCTTGGAGGTGCAGCGTCACAGCTCGTCGCAGGAGTCGCAGGAGACGCTGCACTCGGTCAGCTCCGTGGTGAGCGCACGTGCCGCCAATCTCGCCCAGGTGGCCGAGAACGGCGGCGAGCTGCTGCAGCGCCTGCCCTCGGTGGACAGCACACAGAGCGCCTGCGAGCCGCGTCTGGTGCACACGGTGGCCACGGTGAATGCGGTGGCCGGCGAGGATGCCGCCGCCAAGGAGCGACGTCGCCTGCTCTTCGCCACGCGTCTCGGCTCCGGCAGCCAGGAGCAGTTGTTCAGCACCCAGTTCAGCATCTCCAAGACCGAGAGTCAGTCCAGCCAGCTGTCGGAGCAGGTGCAGCAGCTGCCGCCCGACTCGGCGGCCAACTCGACGGCCAACTCGACGGCCTCCGAGGGCGCCGAGGGGGCGCAGCTGCAGCGCCAGGGCACCGTTATACGACGCTGCGAGCTGCCCGCGCAGCACGTCAACACGCTGCGCTCCAGCTCCGAGGAGGAGTCACAGCCACAGCCACCGGTGGGGCTGGAGATGGCGGCGCCATCAGCTGTCGCTGTCGTGCTGCGGGGCAAGCACAAGTCGTGCTCCAACTCCGAGGAGGAGACGCCAGCTGCGGTGGCCGGCGACGTGCGACACTCGCGCTACCTCGAGAACTTCGATGTGCGCAAAAAGTATCACGAGAACGTGACCACACAGCCCCAGCCGCAGCCACAGGCTCAGACGCAGCCTCCGCCTCCGCATCACCATCAAGCGCAAGCTCAGCTGCCACTGGCACAGGGCACCGTGCCACGGAAGCCAAAGCGACAGAGTGTGCCGGAAGTGAAGCGTAAGTAACGAGACGACAACGGAGTAGAGAGCGAGCAAGGCGACAAGAGCGATGAGGCAACGTAAATAGTTGGCACACCAGGGCAATCAATGGGAGACAGCACACAAAACAGAGGTCGATAGCGATAGTATGCGATAGCGAAAGGATTCTGACAAGGGAGCAGACTATAGTGATAGTAGAAGTTAAAGAAAAGTAGAGGAGAAGTCCATAGAGATAGAGGAGTGAATCTAACACAGGAAATGTCTATTGAGGTAGTAAAAGTCAAAGAAAACAGAGGAAAAAAGGTCTAGGCGATAGTATGCGATAGTGAAATGAATCTAACCAGGAAGAAGACTATAGTGATAGTTAAAGCTACAGAGAAGTAGAGGAGAAGTCCATAGAGATAGAGGAGTGAATTTAACACAGGAAATGTCTATTGAGGTAGTAAAAGTCAAAGAAAACAGAGGAAAAAAGGTCTAGGCGATAGTATGCGATAGTGAAATGAATCTAACCAGGAAGAAGACTATAGTAATAGTTAAAGCTACAGAGAAATAGAGGCGAAATCAATACAGATTGGTAGAGGAGTGAATCTAATAAAGTAGAAGTCTATTGAGATAGTAAAAGTCAAGAAAAAAAGGGGAAAAAAGGTCTATAGCGATAGTGAAATGATGCTAACAAGGGAGAGGACTATAGTGATAGTTAAAGCTACAGAGAAGTAGAGGCGAAATCAATAGAGATTGGTAGAGGAGGGAATCTAATAAAGGAAATGTCTATTGAGGTAGTAAAAGTCAAAGAAAACAGAGGAAAAAAGGTCTAGGCGATAGTATGCGATAGTGAAATGAATCTAACCAGGAAGAAGACTAAAGTAATAGTAGAAGTTAAAGAAAAGTAGAGGAGAAGTCCATAGAGATAGAGGAGTGAATCTAACACAGGAAATGTCTATTGAGGTAGTAAAAGTCAAAGAAAACAGGAAAAAAGGTCTAGGCGATAGTATGCGATAGTGAAATGAATCTAACCAGAAAGAAGACTAAAGTAATAGTAGAAGTTAAAGAAAAGCAGAGGCGAAATCAATAGAGATAGAGGAGTGAATCTAACAAAGGAAATGTCTATTGAGGTAGTAAAAGTCAAGAAAAAAAGGGGAAAAAAGGTCTATAGCGATAGTGAAATGATGCTAACAAGGGAGAGGACTATAGTGATAGTTAAAGCTACAAAGAAGTAGAGGCGAAATCAATAGAGATAGGTAGAGGAGTGAATCTAACAAAGGAAATGTCTATTGAGGTAGTAAAAGTCAAATAAAGAAGGGGAAAAAAGGTCTACAACGATAGTGTGCGATAGCAAAATGATGCTAACAAGGGAGAGGACTATAGTGATAGTAAAAGCGTCAGAGAAATAGAGGCGAAATCAATAGCGATAGGTAAATGGATGATTATAACAAAGAAGAAGTCTATTGAGATAGTAAAAGTCAAAGAAAAAAAGAAGAGAGGTCTATGCCGATAGTAAGTATTAGCGAAATGATTCTAACAAGGCAAAAGAAAGTCACTGCAACTGAGAAGCAAAAAGTAATCAAACAATAACATTGAATTTGGACAATAGAATAAACTAAGAGGCAATTAAGCGCAAAACGCATTTGTAAAAGAAGAGGAGTCTATCGATAGTAGTCGATAAATATAAGTTGTGTTAAAAACACACTAACAAAAGTCGCAGCAGATAAGAGTTAGATGAAGGCAATTAATAATGTTAAACGTCATCCGCAAAATAAGAATTAAGAGCACTGTAGACAAGGAAGAGCTAATCGATAGTATTCGATGAGTATAAATAGTGCTTCAGAAGAGAGGACACCAGCGAAAATCGCTGCAAAATGAGAAGAAAAGATAGAAATAAGAATATTGAAGGCCCTTAATAGACTTAGAGGCAATCAAAAGCGATAAAAAACACAGAAGTGACAATCGATAGTATGCGATGAGTATAAATAGTATAATAGTGCCTCCAAGGGACAGAAACCAGCGAAAGTAGCTGCAAAACGAGAAGTAAAGAGACAAACAGGAATATGGACAATTACAATAAAACTAAGAGACAATTAAGAGCGTCAAAAAGACAGAAGTAGACAAAGAAGCGCCAATGGATAGTATGCGATGAGTATTAATAGTGCTTCTTCTGCTCTTCTCAGCAGAAACTAGCGAAAGTCGCTGCATTGCGATGTGCAGCTATAATTGCCGACTATTCCCGCAAATTCTTATGCTTTGCCATCTTATTGCAGCCATCGCCGCGAGCAGTCAACAGACGCCAACGACGCCCACAGCGACGGCGACGGCGACGGCGGCGATTGAAAGCGCGCCCTCGACGGTGGAGCCCATGGAACTGGAGCCGGAGCCGGAGGAGACGTTGTCGCCGCTGCCGCCGCCGCTGGCGAGCGAGGGACGCCACTCGACGGACGAGCACGAGCCGATCGAGTCCTCGGAGAGCGAACGCGACTCCGACATGGCGGGCAGCTCGTCGGTGGCCACCGCGGTGGCGGTGGCGGTGGGGCTGGGCGGGGAGGCGCGACGCCATCACTTTCCGCGCAACGTGTGCGTGATCGAGGAGCACGAGAGCACCGGGCTGGTGTCCCAAGAGTCCTTCGACGACGAGCTGCCCTACGTGCCCACCACGCTGCCCGAGGAGCGGGCGCAGGGCGTGCCGCTGATACCGATGAAGGAGCGCGCCAACATGGAGCTGAAGACGTGCCCCGTGGACAGACCGCGCTCCACCACGCCGCTGAATCCGTCGCACCTCGAGGAGTACTGCACAGGGATTATGACGCCGCAGGAGTCGCCGCACAACGACCTGGAGATCGTGCGCGGCGAGAAGCTGCGCATCAGTCTGCCCCGCAAGGACGCCGCGCTCAAGGACGGCAAGACGGCGGCCAGCGGCGTCGGCGGCGGCGTCGGTGGCGGCGTCGGCGGCAGCAGCAGCAGCAAGTCACCAAGACGCATCTCGAATGCCAGCGGCAAGTCGTGGTTCGAGTTCGCCGAGGAGGGACTGCGTGCCAACAATCTGGAGCGCAAGGACTCCAGCAAGCAGCTGCTGCCCGCTGCGACGACGGTGGCGACGGTGGCGACGCCGCCAACGCCCGCGAGTCTCGAGGAGCCCAAGCCGAAGGCGTCGACGCAACGTAAGCTGTCGGGCCACTGGATCGACTTCGAGAACATACCGGAGAAACGGAAGCCGGCGAAGCGCATCACGACGCTGCCCAAGGAGACAATAACGACCACAACGACGGCCATCACCAGCGCCGCCTCCGCCTCGGCCTCGGCCTGCGCCAGCGCCCATCGCAGCCACGCCCACACGGCGCACAGTCACAGCCATCAGCATGCTCAGCATGCCCAGCATGCCCAGCAGCATCATCACCACCAGCAGCCGTCGGGGGATAAGCTCCACTACAACTATGTGAAGCCCGAGGATTGTCAGTGCGAGTGCCACGAGGCGGAGCGCGTCGACTCCTCGCTGGGCGAGCGCGACAAGGACAACAGCACGGCCACCGGCGGAACGGGAACTGGGACAGGGACTGGGACTGGGACGGGCACCGGGACTGGAACGGGCAGCGATTCGCTGGCCTCCGTCGATGTGGAGCTGCTGCAGCAGGGCGAGGACATGTTGCCGCTGCTCGAGCCAGAGACGCAGTCAGAAAGCAGGTGAGCGAGCATCGCATGACCCACAACTCTGTCGACTCCCTCTCTAAACGCTTCTCCACCCGCAGAATCTACGCCGATGAGCCGCTGCCGCCGCCGCGACACAGCAACAAAGCCACGACCTCCAGGGTACGTTTTTCTGCTCCACCCACAACCCAAAGGCCTCAGACAAAATTGCAGTTGAAGCGATGCTCGCTTTCCTTTATATTTGCTATACTAAATCATTTATTTAGTATCATTTATATACCTTCAACGTTTTATATCTGCCTTACTTAATTTGCGCTTTATGCGATTTTCCCCATCTTTTAACTCATCATCTATCTTGCACAACATTCTTAGTTTTAACGAAAATTCATATTCTCATATTTGTATTTATTTATTTTATATAACTATCTATATTGCACAATATTCCTTCTTTTAACCAAAAATTAAATTTTTTCACTTATTTATTATCTTATCTTATTCACTTATTTATGTTGTTTTGTTTTTCATATTCTCATATTCGCTTTTATATAACTATCTATATTGCACAATATTCCTTCTTTTAACCAAAAATCAAATTTTTTCATATTCAATATTTTATGTTGTTTTTTTTAACGTTTCTACATTTATTTTATTCAATTTTTGATATCCTTTAACGTATAACTTCTTAAAGCCATATTTTTATATTTATCAAATTATCTAATGCTTCCAAGTTGCCTTTTTTTTTGTATTTTTAACGTTTAATATTTTGCATTTATTTTATAAAATTTCTTCCTATACTTGAAATAATTTCTCTGTTATAACATATTTATTTTTACCATATTCATCTCTCTAACTTTTAACATCTTATATTTCTTATGTGCAGTTTTCTTTATATAACCAAAAAACATATTTCACAACTCTATAGCTTCATTTTCCCATTTTTAATCAAAATATCAGCTTCCTTGCTTTGCACTCTTTGTTTTCCACTCCCTAACATTCAAGACTTTATATTTCTTTTACTCAATTTTCGCCTTTTGCATAAAGTAATATTCCGCAATTCCTTAATTTCATGTTCTCACTTTTAGCAATAAAGCACAAACTTTAGTTTCTTATTCTTTTTGTTTTCTGCTATTTTAATATCTCTAACATGTTTCGTTGAATTTTCCCTAGTCTTTATTTCATTCCCCTAAAATCATATTTATATTTTGATCAAATTCATCGATTCTACGCTTTTTCAGCTCTTGTTATTTCACACTTATTCCTCGCTTCTTTAATTCAATATTTGCATAATTAAATAATTCAGTCGTGCAATAAATTTTCCACATATTTATTTTTCTATATATTTTTAACACCTTATTCTGCTCTTACTATATTTACACATCAATCTCTCCGTCTCTTCGCTTCTTTTGCTATATAGAACTCTTCTAACCTATTTTCTTCTCTCCTTCACGCTGCAGGTGGACGAATTTCCCCGTCGTGATGCCGCACAGAGTTCCAGAAATCGCAAATTTCCCGATAGAAAGTAAGCGAAAAACAAAAGCAAAGAAAAACCTAAATGAATGTGGCGTGTGTGTGTTTGTGTGAAGTTTTTTTCCTAAACTAAGACCTAAAAACTATTTGCATCTTCAGGGTAGCTAAACCAATAAATTCTCAACTCTATACACGTCGATCAGGCTGTTAACTCCAACTGATCGCTATCCTTAATAAATGTACCTCAAGCAGTGCGGTTGTTATAAGCAAAAGAAAAAAAAATGTTGGCAAACAAATAGCAAAAATTACATTAAAAAAAAGAAACAAAGAAGCAATTGAAAGATGAAGAAAGAACGAAGTGTATTTGCTTTGCATTCTATTAGCTAATTATAGACGATTAAAGCGAAGCATAATACGTTGAGATATAGAAAGCGAATCAGATAAATGTGTGTATGTATATCTAGGGTATAACTTTTTGATAGCAGCAATTAAGGAAGCCTCGTCTAGAGCCCTAGACCTTACCTTAGATCCATGACAAACCTAAGTGCATCTCTGCTTTTCGAGGCGATTAAAAACAGTTGAATGTGATCTCTTAAATGTTTAATACGATCTATTCTTTCTGTTGTCTGTCTCTCTATCTATCTCTCTCTATCTTTCTATCTCTCTCTCTCTCTGTCTCGCACAGATCGGTTTAAGTCGCTGTATTGTATGTTAAAGTAGTAGCTGTTATTCCCCCATATAGCTCAGTATCATATTATATATACATATATATATATATATATATAGTAACTACAATGTATACCTTAATTAATTGGGAGACTTCTGTTCTGTTCAGAAGCCAGCGGTGGGTGCGGCACTTTCCCAAAAAACCAAACATCAACAACAAACGATCTAATAATAACCTTAGAAAAAAAAATACTCGTTCTTAATGACAAGTCTGAAGACTGAAAACTGGTAAACTTCTTGCTAGCATCTTGTATCTGTATCTGTATATCCCGCCCACCAAAAAACAAAAAAAAAACAATGGAGGACAGAGCTAGCCTATTGCCAACCCTGGTCGGTGGAGCCTTAGTTAACATCACCTATCGAATGCTTTTCGTATTATTACCTTAAACTACTTATACACATGTATAGCCAAAAATACTGCCAGCATTATGTTCGTTGATACGCTTACAATTGTTTACTTTGATTGCGAAGCGAAGCAATAACAAATATTTCATGTGGTCCGCATAGTTGGCGTTTTTAGCCATTTCTAACCAAGCGAACTCAGCTCAGAGTGGCGGTAAAAAGCTGAAATTTTGGGGAATTGTAGCTTTTAGCTAAACATTAGACATATGTCGAAATGAATGGAAAACTTCAAAAGTTAATAATTGACAATTAAGTTTTGGTAAATACAAACTCACTTTTGAGAATTTTCAGCTGAAATTTTAAGCTGTTGTTGTTTAGTAAAGCATCAAAACAATAAATCAAAATGAAACGAAAAACTTCACTAGTTACTTATTGAAAATTAAATTTGTATAATTTATAATCAGAATTTTCAGCTGAAACTTTGAGCAGCTTTTGCTTTCAGTAAAACATCAAACAATATATCAAATTGATTCGAAAAACTTCACTTCACTGACTTTTTTTAAGAATTTCCAACTTCAACTTCACCTATTATTTTATGTATAGATTTTCATCGAATCAAAATCTATTTGTGAGTTAGATTCGCTCTATCAAAGTGCTTTTGAAAGCGTATCGAAGCTTCGGCTAGCCGATGTAGACAATTTCCTCAAATTCTTATTGTTTAAGCTTTGTTACTTAGTTGCTGGGGGTCTGTCACATCTAGCGAAATTGAAACGAGTTTTCCTTGAGCACAATCCACTGAAATCGGCAGTTAGAAGAAAATGTTAGCCCCAAGGCGTTTATGCGTAGACAAATATCACGAACTCAGCAGACAAGCGAAATGAATGGAAATAAAAACAACAACATTTTGCCCAAGCTAGTAAATGTCATAGCTTAATCTATGTAGATTTAAGAAGCGAATGAGCAAAAAAAAAACAAATTGATAGAGAATGGAGAACAGGAAATGTTGGAGGAGGCGAACAAAAAAAAAAAAACACACTTTAGCTAGTATTTAAATACGAAATTGATTGATATTAGCGCAACGGACATTCATTAAATGGAAAGAGGAAAAACAAAACAAAAAACAAACACTATGAAAACGATAAATTATAAATTAAACTTTAGGTAAATTATACAAAAAATACAGAAAAATAATAATTATAATAATAATGAAAAATACTATAGAAAGGAACATTTAAAGTGTGCTTCAAAACGCAATAACAGGCTAAACATAAAAGCAACAAAAAAACAAACTCAAGAGTTTCGGCACTGAATTCATCAATAACTAAATACAATGTATTTGTATTAAATCTTATGACACGAAATCTAGTGCGAATGTGTGAGTGTGTGTGTGTGTGTGTGTGTGTGTGAATGTGAGTGAATGTGAATGAGTGTGCGAGTGATTGAATTTTTTTTTTAAGTAGATCCAGCCCTGCATATTATGAAAGACCCAAAGCGGACAAGCACAAAATGCACTTGACCTTGAAACCAGCAAAACAAAATACACAAAACCAAAATGATTGCATTGAATAATAGTATTAATAATGATAAAAAAGAAACCAAAAAATATAAATAACATCAAATGCAAAATGTTACAAATTTGTACAATAATTTAATAAATCAGGCAGCCCCGAATTTCGAGTTTCCACAAATCGCTGCACGGCGATTGCGGGCTTTGGAATGGCAAACTGATCAAGCATATTATATATACATATATATGGTATATCTTTAAAGATTTATATATATACACATACATATATATGAATAGATTCCTTTCGATTTTTGACTCTTCTTTTTTCGGCATATATACCATTATAAATGCTTCAAATATTTCTACATACTTATAGTATAAAATAAATTTAAATTTAAAATGAACATGAAAATGAAAAAAGTAAAAAAGAAAATGACAAAATAATATATATAGTATACAACATATATTATATATTATTTTTTTGTGAGCTATTTATTGTATTATTACCTACACGAAACTAACGAGAGAACTTACAGAAAACCAAAAAAAACAAAAAAACAAAACAAACACAAAGAAAGAAAACGCTGATGAACATGAAACACAATGAACGAAAAACGAAGAGCAAAAACTGTTGTTGAAAATGCATTTAAAATACCAGAAGAAAAACAAAAATCCAAAAAGAAAACGTTTAAAATTTATTAAGCAAGAAACAAAGAAAACCAAAATAAAAATCCCAAAAAATGACTTCAATTGTTACAAAAATTTCAACATTCATATATACAAAAAAAAGCAAAAAAAAAAAAAACTAAAAAATGGAAATGAAAATGAAAACAAAATCGAAATCGAAATCGAAATTGAATTTGAAATCGAAATCGAAACGTATATGCACTTTCATTATTTAAATAAATTTCATATAGAAAAACTATGTATGTGAACAAACCGAAAATCAGTTGCAAGCGAAAAACGAAATATGAAACATGAAATGGGCAAAAAAGAAAAACCGCAAAAGGAAAAACAAAAAAAAAACATTAATTGAAAATTATTCATTAAAGTGACAAAACATATTTAAACAAAAAAGCAAAAATATTCCACAGTTGGTTTACTTGAACTGGGCGGGCCGAGGAAGCGCGGTAGTCGACCTACAAATACCCTGTAGCTGCACTTGAGAGCAATGGAGTGTTTAACACAAAATTCTAGAAATTTAACATATAAACTAAACAACGATATTAAGTGTAGTGTGTAATTCTGCTCAGCGAAGCGACCCGTTTGCGAACTGCACTTAAGTGCAGGGTATAGACGACTGGTAAGTCAGGCACAGCACAGCTGATAAGCTTTCCGTTTTTTTTTTATTTGATTTGTTTTGTTTTGTTTATCTAGAGACCTGCATTTGTGGGGTGGTCTTACAATTAAACTGTTTGCATTTGACTTTGACAAGCGTATTGCCGTCTCAATCTGGTCACAACGTTGTCAATTTGTCATGATTACATTACACACACACACACACACACACTCACTCACAATGGAAAGGGAAAAACGATAAATTCGCTAAGTAGGGCACTAAGCAGCAGTGCAGCAAAATCAACTGACCTTGAAATGTGGCCGAAAACATAAAATGCATTTGGTTCGCTTCACCGTTTGTTTGTGTGCTGTGTGTTATCGTGAAATCTTCTGGGCAAGCATCAAGAATGCAGCGTATAAACATTCGCATAGCGGCACAGGCAACGACTATAGTCGCGACTACTGACCCGCTCAACAACGCGCAGGCGCGCTCTCATCACAGCAGCGCACGCTGTTCACCCTCCTCAACCTCTCTCACTCTCATCACACACAGGCACACACAGGCACACACACACACACACTCACATACAGACAGCACAGACCAGCTCTCGTGCTCTGACCCACGCTGCTCTCTCATGCGGTCGTGCTCTCTCCCTCTTTCGCTGGTTGACTTGGCACAGTTATTTACTTTGTGTTAGCCGCGCAGTCAAAGTGCATATCCGCATATCTTGCACTTTACGGTGTTCTCTTCTTTTATGCGTTCGTGTGTTTGGTGTCTCCAGGCGAATAGCGTAAGTGCCTTGATTTTCTACGATACGATACGATCATTTGTATATCGTAAGTATTGCGCTTAATGCATTTGCGCCTACTACAATTGATTTGCATCTTATTCTTATATTGATTTAAATTTGTTTATCTAATAATGTTCGCTTCCCCTGCTTAAATTCGCAAAGTTCTTTTTATTGATTATCAATATCGTGAACTCCAACAGCACACACACACACAACCACACACAGCTGTAGCGCTCTCTTGCGACCACTCTCCGAAACACACGCAGTGTAATTTGGTGACGTCACGTGAGAGCGCGCGATAATATTTCTCATCTCTTTCTGTGTATGTGTGTGTGTCTGTTTTTTGTGCGGCGGCAACAACCAGCAACGTTCACTTCAAATCACAAATTCAAATACAATTCAGCAGTTGCAGCGACAAGACGTGCAGCGCGGTTCTAGTTGCAAAAAATAAAACACAAAAGAAAATCCGAACACACAACACGTAAAGAAAAGCGAACAGTAAAATTTGTAATCAGTGTTGAGTGCAGTTTTTTTTTTTTGCTGTGCATCTGTGTATGTGTGCGTGTGCGATTAACAAGTGCAGCGACACGTAGCGGCTAAAAACTGCAACAGCGAGGTGCAGAAACATCGAGAAACAAAAGCTTGAAAACAATTTCGTATTTTGTTTTGGCATTTTTTTCGTCTGTGCGTGCGTGTGTCTGTGTGTGTTTACATTTACTTGCGCTTGCTTGGGCATTAAGAACACTAAACAAAACCGCAAAGATGGCTTTCATGATGCCGGTTATGAAGAACAATTACGATATCTACAAGGATACGCGTTCCCGCTCACGCAAAACATCTGAATGCTCGAATGCAAGCAGCGGCGGCGCTGCCAGCAATGCTCTGGGCACACCAGCGCTAACGTCAACGTCGGCACAGCAGCAGCAGCGACGTCGCAAGGTGTCCGAATGCAAATCGGAGAGTTTTGCGACGTCGCCGTCGCACGGCCAGCTGGGGGCGCATCGTATGCAGCAGATGCAGCGCTGTCACAGTTCGCGGGGCTTCACGCGCAACGCGTCGCGCTGCTCGCAAGGCGGCTCCTCGCTGCAGATGCAGGCGATGATGACGGCGATGTCGTCGCCCACACGCTGCAGTCCGCCGAGCCGCACGCAAACCGCCTCCGCACTGGAGCGACAAGCGGCAGCGCAGGCAGCAGCGCAGTCAGCGGCGGCGGCGCAGCAGCAGCAGCAGCAACAACAGCAACAGCAACGCGGCGGTGAGCAACAGCAGAGCAACAATGATTATACCAAATTCCATTTGCGGTTGGTGGACAAGCTGCGCAAGTCGTTTCGCAAGGACAACGGCAAGCGATCATGAGAACACGTCACAAACACAAACCCAAACAGCAACAGCAACAGCAGCAGCAACAACAACTACAACAATAACAACAGCAGCAACAACAACAACCACCACGTCAGCAACAGCATTGACAGCCACAGCAATCAGAACAACAACAACGACAACTGGCAACTGCAGCCGCAGCGTTCGCGCAGCGTCGTCAGCCGCCTCAGTCGACGTCTGCGTCGCTGTTGTCAGGCATTTGCTGGCGCTGCACCCGCTGCCGTCGCTGCCGCGGTCGACGTCGAACTGGACTTCAATGACAGCGGCAGCGCCGAGCAGCTAACGGCCAGCAGTCCCTACGCCATGCGTCGCTGTCGACGTCGCTGCAGCAGCGGCAGCAGCCTGAATCGTTTAAAACTGCGGCTGCGTCGCAGCACCTCGTCGCCCGGCTAAGAGTGCAGCGCAGGCGTGAATGGCGGCAGCATAAAGTGAGAAAGCGACGTCGACGTCGACAGCGATTGCGACGTCGTAGCTTCGATGGGAAGCTGTGCAGGCAAACTGAACGAAAGCGCAGAGGCAGCGACGCAGCGTAAAACGAAACAAATGCGCCGGCGACGCGGACAGCGACGAAAGCGGCGCAGCGCAGTGCAGCGCGAAGAGCGGCATCTAGCGGACATTTTTGTAAGAATGTTGAATGAGTTGGCAGCTGTTTGCGAAATGTTTTTCTTTTCCTTTTCCTTTTTAATTTATACATATATTCTATGTTGTACGTTAATTCTACCTTAAGTTGAAATTCCCCATTTTATTTTTTTCTTTTTGCTTCTCAGTGTAATATATGTGTATACAATATATTTGAAAACAGATCTAACTATATATACATCTACATATATATATATATATATATATATATATATATACATACATATAAAAGAAGAAAAAAAAACAAATATATAAATATTGTATTAGTTAACAATATATTTACAAAAATATATTTATACATGTACTTTTTACATATACTAAAAGGCTTCCACACACATACACACACACACACACGAACACACTCAATGCACACTCGTCATACACATCGAGAAACCATAGAAAAAATCAGAACCAAAAAAATAAAAACACAAAACCAAAACAATTGAGACAAATTTGCAACTGCCAATTGCATTGTACAACAAAACTAAAAAGAAAACAAAAAACTAAAGAAAATACACAAAAATAGTAGCAAAAGACACTAAAAATAACAAAAAAAAAACAAAAAACCAAAAATTAAATAAACTTAATGAAATGAAAACAAGAATTTGACGAAACTAAACTTAAGCGCAATTTAATGACAATATATATTGTATATCACATCTATATATATCATATAGTACTATATACATATATAGCATTGCGAAGAACAACAACAACAAAAACCACAAAAAGAGCTGACAACAGACTTGAACGTTATATATTATATATTATACACATTTTATAAAATGTAAATGTAAAATTTAAAAAATACATTTGTACCTATTATTATTATTACTATCGATACGATTATAAATATTGTTTTTTTTTTGTCTTGATTTAAACTTATGTATTTGTATGTAACTAAATCTGTTAGTGATTAGTTATTAAATTTTATAACAACACAAAGCATACACAAACAAAGAAGAAAGAAAAAAACGACAAGAAATGAGAAAAAAAAACTATTAAACAAATTGATATATATGTGAAAAACTCATAACAATGTGCAATTTTCTTGCAACGCCAACAAGCAAAGGGTGGAAAGCGGGGAACGCAAACCACAGTGGGGAGCAAGGGGAGCAAAGGGGAGGCCGGGAGCGTAATGGGGTGAGATCTGGGATCTGGGGTTGGGTAATCCGAATGCATTGCATGCCAAATGCGCAGAAATTGCGTTGGACGCCACCCCATCCCGCCCCACCCCCAAAAGCATTCACCTAACGTCGTCGCCCCCCTCCGCCCCTACCGCAGAGGGTCGTGCCATTTTCTTGTGGTATGCGGAAAAACAAAAAGCAGCGCGGCAGGAAAATCAATAGCAGTGACAACAGCAAAACAAATAAGCAACAAAATACAGCGTCAAGTGTGCTTGCCTTTGACATGCACGCAATACCCTGTAAAATGTGGCCACACCGCGCGGTGTACGACCGAAGCACACTTGAAGGCTTCGCTTTTCCGCACACCAATGAAAAGCGAAAAGAATTTGAAATTTCTAGGCTATGAAATTGAAAACGAAACTAAATAATCTCAAAGTTAAAATAAATATAATATTATTTATCTTCAAACTTGGGTTGAATAAAGTTATTTTATCATATTAAGGCTCAGGCTACAGTTAAATCTATAAAATAAAAATAGAATGTTGCTAAATATAAAATGCTTAGAAAAACTCTTCAATTTTGTCTCTGTATTAATAAGATAATTATTCTAAGTGTGCTCTTTAGCTCTTGGTTGAAATAGTTTCATTTGACTATGCAACATAAATACAATTGAATTATTCATGTTATCATCAAACTTACATCACAAAAGTGCTCAAGGATTTCTTGGGCTTATCAAATGCTTTAGCTCCTAAAATTTCCTTTAACATATTTAGTTACCGGCTTTCGCTTTAATCGTGGGGCTCACAAATCTGCGATTTTGTTGGGCAATGTTGTGGCCCGCCTGATAACATTTGACCCCATCTCGAGAGAGGCGCTCAGCAAAGCTTAGCCGCCAAAAGCGAAATTGGGATCAAAGCTTTGTGCTTGGCTTGGCTTGGCTTGGCTTATTTTAAGCTGATAAGACACATTGGGGATTAGTCAGAAAGTGGCCGTAGACGCTATAAGTGGACAACTGAGCCAAAGGTGCTTACAGAAACGTACATATTTATAAATGCCTCAAAAAACAAACACACACAAAATGATGTCAAGGTTACGATGAAGCCAATTCATCAAACCAGAAGGTCGCCAAACTATTAAGGCAATTAAGCCGACAATCAGTGAAAAAAAATACAAGTTCGAAATGTGCTACAATTTCTTATTTTGGGAATGCTTCACTACTCGTATTTAATGTGTTGTCAGGTATTTATGCAGAGTGTAAAGTAATGGATATATGTATCTCCTATATAGCAGTTTAATACGCCCGCTCTGCAAAAGTTTCCGCGTCACTTTTAAGAGCCAATCGACAGACGCAATTCAATTTCAATTAAGTGTGCCAAAAAAAAAAAAAAGAAAGAATATAAATAAAATTGCTGCGAAGAGCTGCAGAAAATTGTCATAAAATGAACCTCAATGTTAAAAATAGACAAAACTGTGCATTGGACTTTGAGCGTTTCCTGCTGACTCTTCGCTATATAGTATATAGTATAAGCACAACTGCAGTTGTAGAATTCTTCATCGTCGTCGTCGTCGTCGTCGTGGGCTTCAATTAGTCAGAAACAAGTGCAATGTGCAACAAATACATAATAAACACTGCGCTAGATAAAAACGCAATATATTGATGCTTTCTATTCGAGAGTTGGCAAAATATTTGCGGCGATTATTATCTCTAAATTTGGATTCTTATCGTTCGTCACGGTCTCTCTATGGGCCGTTAATGGGGAACCGGTTGGAGGCGGTTTTCGGTTTGGCATATTTTCAATTTCACATGACAATAAACGGCTCCTACGCAGTTGCTCATCGATCGAGAGATACGCCAGTTATTAGATACGATAGTTAGATGGATATGCGCCATGTCGAAGACGTAAGAAAAGTGCAGTCGACTGCGAGATACCCTTCTTTTAAATCACATCTAAAATTAGCAGAAACTCATAGAGTTTCAAATCCGTCTAAATATTTAATCTAAGCTACAGTTAAACTCGAGTTTTATTCTGATCTAAACACATAAATATCTGAAATAAGTATTTATTTTGTTGCACTCAAAGTCTACAAATTTTGTTGCTTAAACAAAACGAAACATTTTTGTCATTATTATAACTTGGTTTACTAAACAAATCATACATCAAAGTGCACACATTTCTTGCAACCAGGACAAGAAATTTTTATTTATTTGCTAATCATAAATAATTGGCAAAATATAATTGTTTATGCAGTCAAACGTTTCAACTAATTTTTGTCAAGCAGACAAGTAAAAAAGCTGCAGTAGGGTGTGCTCGACTGTGAGATACCTCGTATATTCTCCAGTCCGCTGCATTCTATACCAATTATGCGATTTTTTCCAAGTAAAGCGTTTTTCTGTTATTAACAGCTTTCGATCATCTGAAAACTGTTCTTAACAGCGCATTAACATTTTCGACTGCCACGCAATGCATATGCCCTGCTGCACTTGGCTGTGCGACTGTTATGAAAAGTTCTTTGATTTACAGCGGGCGTGTTCTATAAATTGAATGATTGATGGCAAGCGTTGTGCGTTCTGTGTTGTGACTGTATGGCAGAACGCTCGCAAATCAATTGAAATTGACAAGTTGCATGCTTCGCTTCAAGCTAGTTGTGATTCACATTTTTGGTTGAATGCAAGTAATTTGAATAGATAAGGGGCGAAACAAAAAAATATTGAATTTGCCTAACAAAAGTTTTTAGAATAACTATTTCGCAACGATCGTCGAGGCGACAAATGCAACAGTTATGCAAGTCACAGGGTGACTCACACACACACACAGTTGCACTGCGACTTTATATGGCTGCATCGAGTCGTACTGTTCATGCTCCATCAAACACTGCCAAATCGAATGCGTCTAATGCAATCTGCAATCCATTCGCTACAACAACATGTTATATCATGTGTGTGTGTGTGTGTGTGTGTGTGAAGATCTATTGCAGCTGTTGCTAGAACGAGAGCACACATTGCACAACGCAACGGCGTCTTTGACGACGCCAATTGACTTACCCTTTTCCCCCTCACACACACACGCACACACACCATTGACTTTTTCCATTCTTCTTTGGCACTGCTCACTATCTCGCTTGCTCACACGCTAACAAATTGGGTTGGCCTTGACACGGGTTAAGAATTGTGCTTGTTGTTTGTTATTGTTACATTTGAGTTGCTTCAATTCTATTTGCTAATTTACGACCGCAGCGTTTTGTTGTGTTTGATGTTTATGCGAGGCAACAACAACCACAACAGCAACAGGTTTTCATTGGAAACACACAACAACAATAACAACAACGACGACGACGACGACCAGAGTCATCGATAGCATTCCAGCTCTCTTCGCATTTCCCCCTTGCTAGACCGCATGAATGTGTTGCCGTTGCGCGTGCCTCGTTCAATTCTCGCATCAATTATGAATTGATGAACAATTTCTCGTTTTATCCCGTTCGATTTGGCAACAGCATGAATTTAATAACGCCATAACAAAGGAAACGTCTTTGCACAACAAAATTGCACTTCGCACTCACTCACACACACGCAAAAACACACACACGCACACCGGCCATCGACACGGCCACTGACTTCTGAGACAACAGCTGACCCCCTCTCTCTTACACTATCAGCTCAGCTCCCACACACGCACACACACACTAGCACTCACTCTCTTCCATGCGCCTCTCTCTTAAGGTTCACTTACAAATGCATGCTTTTTTTTGTGTAATTAGTGACGGCATCTTTTCACTTCTGCCGCTGCTGCACGACATTGTTAAGAGTATGAGCACAGTTGTGTTTGTACTTTATGTGCGTGTGCAAAAACAAAAGGAGCACAGAGCGCAATTGGAGTTTGCACTTGTGTGATCCACTTGCTGCACAAGCTGCAATTAAGCACAAATTACATATGAGAAATGAAGCATTTGCCAATTGGAAAGTCATCTGCCAAAAGCCATGTGCCATGTTGTTGTTGTTCACTTTTTGTTTGGCGTCTGCTTTTATTGTTGTTTACCGCGATCGGCCAAAGATCAAGGTGAAACGGCAGCAACTGGTTTGTTGCCAAAAAGAAAACAAGTAAACAGAGAACCCAAAAAGAGAAAAAAACGAAGAAAACGGAAAACAAATTCCCAACATATTTTTGGGGTATCATAATGTGTGTGTGAGTGGAACGTGCTCAACATTCCAACGTCCGTTAATTTGCATTGACGTCACAAAAGAGAGCAGCAAACAGAATTTGTGAATATTAATGTGTATGAAGAGAGCGTGGGCGAGGGGTTGATGCATGGGGATCGAGTTGCGTCGACCGGTGCAAAGCGGATTATGAACATGAAGGATTAGAGCAACAACAAGACCAACAAACAATTCCATTTACACGTGACGACCAGCGCAACGCAGAAAGCTGCTCCCACGGGATGCTATTAGCAAATTATTGTGCACCGCCAACAGACTCCCTATAATCACACTCAAGAGCAGCGCAAACAATCAGCATAAAACGCAAAAAGCAGGATATGCAGGCGAGCTCTTTACTCAAGAAACAGAAAAAAAAAACAGACCATTAGCGTGGGAGCAACTTGGCAGCACAGTGAAGTAAATACGCGATTTTAAAGAGACAGAATTGTTCTACGTTTCAATGCTGCTAAAATATCCAAGAGAGTTTAAAGCAATAAAAGCGCATAAGCAGTGAAATAAATACGCGATTTTAAAGAGACAGAATTGTTCTACGTTTCAATGCTGCTAAAATATCGAAGTGTGTTTGAAGCATTTAAATCTCATAATCATTATTTTCGAGTACTTTTTTGTTGCTCACATGAGAATTTAAGACTAGGTTCGAAGAAAATCATCAAATTCATAATATCATTTTTATAATTGTTTCCCGCAAAAAATTTATAGCAGTTGCTTCTTATAGATCATATAAAAAAGTTAACTAAAAATCAATATAATATATTTTGTGAGCTACTTACGCGCTAAAAATTTGCGAAAAAAATCACATATTTTATCTGAAAGCAAAAACAATACAATTAATAGAAATAATACAAAAACAATCAATCAATAGAAAAAATAAAAAAATATAAAAAATATATTAAAAATTAATTAAAGTTACTTTATTAGTAACAAAGTGTACAAAAACAAAATAAATAAAATTTTATTTATTACAGTTTTAAGGAATAAGTAAAAAAAATCCTTAAGACCATAATAACAAAATAATGCTGATTTTGAGATAAATTACTTTTAAACTCACACACATTTTTTTTTTTTATTTTAGCTAAAATAAACCACAAGAGTTCCAAATTATAAACAAAAAAATCGTAATTGAAAATAGCTTTTTTACTACATTTTTTACTCAATTACATTCCGAATGCATGTAATAAATTTGTGTGCACAGTAGACAAGAATTTATTTGCTCGAGCTTATTGTTTGATATCAAATGTTTGCCCGGCAATGACGAAAGATCATGCAAATTAGCACAAAAGTTGAGAATTGTTGCTGCACTTGAGCAGTAAACAAGCCACAATTAAGCGATATTGGGAGACGCATAAATTGTGTTATTTGGCTATTAATTGCATCTCATTACGACTCAGTGCTGTGCTAATTACTTAATCACTTGTTTAGTCGATACTCAAGCACTCAATGCTTTTTATTTTTTTTTTTTTGCTTTGTTTTATCGTTTTGGGGTCAACAACTGACGCTGCGACCCAAGGTGCAACAGCAACGGCAACAGCAGCGGACGCCGTTGAAAGCGTCATCAAAATCAAATCATGCTATGGAAAATTCCCAAAACTCGCCTTGTGACAGAACAGAAACAAAAAAAAAAAAAAACAATGGGAGTGAGCACGAGTTGTGAGCTGCTGAGGTGGGGCAGAGGGGCAGAGGGGAGCGTGGGGAGGGCGGGGAAGCGGGAAATGCGACTGGCTGCAAAGGGGGTTGCTTCATGACACAGCCAACATCGATTAAACAACAACACGCAGCACACGCTGAACACGCCTTAGTTGTTGTCCTGACCTAGTCAAATTCGCCTTAGCGCGCAACTCTCTCTCGCTCTCTTTGCGCCTCTCTTTTGCGCCTCTCTTCGCTCTCTGCCGTGAAGAAGCTGCGGAAACATGCCGAAACTCACGTCAGCCACTGTGGCGACAGACAGCGTCGAACTTCTCAGGCCACGAGATGTCCTGATGTCCTGTTGTCCTGTTGTCCCCCCTTCCCCCCTCTAGGCTTGTCCCTGCCCCTGTGTCAAGGACATTCAACTGTGGCCGCGCGTTTCACGGATTATTACGGTTTTATTGATTTTGTCTTTCAGCGGATTTCCCCATTGTTCTTGACATCCTTTCGTACGCGCAGGAGCATCAAGGACACTGCCGCCAAAAAGCAAAAAAAATGAAAAAAACTAGCTCAAAATCCCTTTAGCCACAAAGTGTTTACAACGCTCGCTCGGAGGTTCCCAATTAGCTGTCATCTAAGCCAACTAAGCGCTTCTTTTCCTTCCATATAATTTACATAAATAAGTTTGCATTGCGCTCATAAGTTGTTTATTAATTCACGCACGAAAATAGAGCACAATTCCCGACCAAGACTCCGACAATTTTGCCCTAATTGTGAAATCCTCGACAGCTGCGACAACACAATTTTTTTTGACAATTTTCCCTCAAGCGAACTTCATTAAAATGTCCGCTATAAAAGCGTCGACAAGTGTCGAATAAATCCACACAGTCTCAACGCTGACGCAGCGTTAAACAACACCACAAGGAAAATTATGATTTGACCCGCTTCCACCTCAAACATGGAGCCCGCAACACTCAGCGACAAAGCCGAGGAAAAGTTATTCTGTCTGCGTGGCGTCTGGGCCACAATTGTGCCCCTCATCGTCATCGCTTTGCTGCTGCTGTTGGCTTTGTGGCTGCTGCGCAAGTTGATCGAGGGACCGTTTTATCGCGGCGAGAACCGCATCGACGGCAAGGTCGTCATCGTCACTGGCTGCAACACGGGCATCGGCAAGGAGACGGTGCTCGAGTTGGCGCGGCGCGGTGCCAAGATCTACATGGCCTGTCGCGATCCCGCACGCTGCGAGGCCGCTCGCATCGAGATCATCGATCGCACCCAGAACCAACAGCTCTTCAATCGCCGCCTCGACCTCGGCTCCTTGGACTCTGTGCGCAGCTTTGTGGAGCGCTTCAAGAGCGAGGAGACGCGTCTCGATCTGCTGATCAATAATGCGGGAGTTATGGCCTGTCCACGCACCTTGACGGCCGAGGGCTTTGAGCAGCAGTTCGGCGTCAATCATCTGGGACACTTTCTGCTCACCAATCTGCTGCTCGAACATCTGAAACGCGCCGCCCCCAGTCGCATTGTGGTCGTCAGCTCGGTGGCCCACATGTTTGGGCGCATCAATCGCGCTGATCTGATGGGCGAGCGACAGTACAGCAAATTCTTTGGCGCCTACACGCAGTCCAAGTTGGCCAACGTGCTGTTCACCCGGCAGCTGGCGACGCTGCTCGAGGGCACCGGGGTGACCGTCAACTGTCTGCATCCGGGCTTGGTGCGCTCCGATCTCAATCGACATTTCCGTGCGCCGCGCTGGTTCCTGGCGCTGCTCAGCCTTGTGTCGCTGTACTTTGTGAAATCGCTGCGAGCCGGCGCACAGACCTCGCTGCGTCTGGCCCTCGATCCGACGCTGGCGGCTTGTTCGGGGGATTACTATGCGGACAGCATGCGGTGGCCGCTGGTGCCGTGGGCACGTGACACGAAGACGGCCACTTGGCTGTGGCGGGAGAGCGAGCGGCTGGTGGGACTCGAGCGGGCGACGGGGGCACGTGATGATGAGTCAATTAAGACGGTCGTCATCGGTGACTGAGTGAGTGGCGTGGGGCTAATTGGTGGCAAGCGCAGCGCTAAGTGCGCCTAATGGGGCAAGAGACTCGTCCTGCTGATTTGCTCGAGTGCTAATTGAGGACTTTGGCCAAACGCATTGCAATTCCCAGGGCGAATTAATAAAGTAAAGCCCACCTAAAGCTTATTGCAATTTGTACTTGGTTTCCAGCGCAACTTAAATGCTTAATTTGTTAGGAGCCCAAATGAATTCCTGTGATTTTTTTTTTTTTTTGTCAAATTGTTTCCAAGGAAAAGCGGATTTTTGTTTTGTTTGCCTCCCACAGTACTTACAACTTTTGATTTGCCCGCCCAGCGCAAAGTACGCTAAACTTCTTGAGTTCTTGAGCAGTTTTAACAAATTTCCAAAATTTAGCAAAGCCTTTGTTTGCTGTGCTTGAAATCCAAAGTTCGTGACTTGTGGCAACAATCCTTTTTATAAATGTGGAACGAAGCAACAAATAAAGGGACAGAAATGCGAAACTCTTGAAGTATGTTCCCAGACAACTTTGCTTAACGTTGCGGCAAAGAGAGAGACAGTGTGAAGAAGCGGCAGCAGCCGAAGAGCGGTTAGAGAGCAACAATCAAAACAAACAGAAGAGCGAGAAGAAAACAGAATGCACGTTAAATTATCCAATGACTGCGGCAGCGGCAGCGGCAGCGACAGCGACGCCGGCAGCGAAGCGAGTAAAAAAAAGCACGTTAAAGTGAAAGTCGACAACAAAATTCGTAAGAAGCAAAAAGAAAAGAAATTAAAGCCAGCAGCGGCAGCGACGGCGACAGCGACGGCGGCAACTACGTAAATGGGAATGACAGGCAGGCAGGCAGGCTTGTAAAGGTGTGAGAGTGTGTGAGTGTGTGAGTGTGTAAGAGAGTATGTGTGTGTGTGTGTGTGTGTGAGAGTATGTGTGTCAAGCCCACGGCGACTGCGATGCTGACGTCGATGGCGATGTTGATGGCGATGTCGAGGCCGACGCATGCACATGCATAAAGTTATGTTAATAACAGACGCCAGCCAAGTGGCGGCAACGGCGACGACGGCGACCACGACGACGACGCCAAACTACAAGCAACAACAGAGCAACAAGCAACGCAAAGTGGTATTCAGGTTATTTTGGACGTGTTAGCGGCTCAGGTGGAGCATTCGGGAGCCAGAGTTAGTTTCAGTTGGCTAAGATCGCGCAAACAGTGAACAACAATATCAGAGGCACAGCACAAAGCCTGCCACAGATTAACCGCAGAGCAAGCGAGCGAGCGAGAGAGAGAGCGATAGCCGGCATATAACAATTCGTCAAGTTGTCAGCAGCATTAAAAGTGTGAAATTAGCGCGTGAGGAAGTGTAACCAGAAAGATAGAAGCAGAGAGAGAGAGAGTGTGAGAGAGCGCGCAAGAGGGAGGTGAAGAAAAGTCGTCTCACCATCATCAACATATTGAAACGCATTTGGCAAGTAAAAACAAAAACAAACACACGCCTCAAGTGCCTCATTTTTTGTTTTTTGGATTTCGAAAGTTCGACAGAATGCTGGAAAGTGCACGCATTCCAGTGTTATCGATATCTCGCAAGTAATCGAAAGTTATGCATGGCCACGAACAAAGTTCACCGAGAACAACGGTGTGAGCAAAAACTCGTTACAGTTCAAGAGCAAACGACTAGTTTATTGACTTGACAGCAAACGGCACAAATAATTGAAATAATTGCCAGCGCCTAATTTATTCATAAATGCACTTTGAACATGCACCGCAAGCACCGCGACTAGCCGACGACAATGCATACAAATTCTTAACAAATCGTTACAAGCGTTATCGATAACTCTCCGTGAACACAGCATCAAGCACTGGCAAATGTAAATGTGCAACGGGATCGGCAAGGGCGTCGTAAATACGTTATCGAAATGCATTACCGATAACTCAATCAATTTGAACGAACAGTAATTAGTTGCAAGCTGTGCTTACTTAAAACAGTTCATAATTTGCTAAACATGCTAGTAACTTTGATTAGTCAAATACAAAAATGTTCAAATGTTGTTTTTGTCAACTCACTCAAAGCAAATTGAATTGTTAACAATTACTAGCGAGTAATGAAATCATATAACAACTACAACATGAATGGCTTGTTACAACAATTAATTACTGTTCGAAAGCATTTTAAATGCAGCATTTTTGAAAGTCCAAGCTAAGCCAACAACAGTTTCCTGCTCTCCCCTTTAACAACACAACTCAAGACCTTCCCCTACACCTGACATCATACTCATGAAAATCTTTCCGCTTTTCATTCACAGAACTTTTCCCTCATACCCCCAAATCGTCGTGTCAAGTAGAGAAGTTTTCTACAAACAACAACAACAATAACACATCCATATCGTTGAATAGCTATGTCGGAGGCTGTTACGCCCACGACAGCAACGACGACGCCGGCGACGCCCACAGTTTTTGACCCAACCGCCGAGGCGGCCGAGAAGGCTCTCTGCTTCCGTGGCATTTGGGCCTGGCTAGTGCTGATCCTGCTCATCGGACTCTGCGTCTTCTTCGTCATGTGGCTGCTGCGCAAATTCATCCAAGGTCCCGTCTACCGCAAAAAGAACCGCATCGACGGCAAGGTCGTCATCGTCACTGGCTGCAACACGGGCATCGGCAAGGAGACGGTGCTCGAGTTGGCGCGACGCGGTGCCAAGATCTACATGGCCTGTCGCGATCCCGCACGCTGCGAGGCCGCTCGCATCGAGATCATCGATCGCACCCAGAACCAACAGCTCTTCAATCGCAGCCTCGACCTCGGCTCCTTGGACTCTGTGCGCAACTTTGTGGCACGCTTCAAAACGGAAGAAACCCGTCTCGATCTGCTCGTGAATAATGCTGGAATCATGGCCTGTCCACGCTCCTTGACGGCAGATGGCTATGAGCAGCAGTTCGGCGTCAATCATCTGGGACACTTTCTGCTCACCAATCTGCTGCTCGATCGCCTCAAGCAGGCGTCGCCCAGTCGAATTGTGGTCGTCAGCTCGGCGGCGCATTTGTTTGGCAAGATCAATCGCGAGGATCTGATGAGTGAACGGAACTATGGCAAATTCTTTGGCGCCTACAGTCAGTCGAAGCTGGCCAACATTCTGTTCACCCGCAAGCTGTCGCAGCTGCTGCAGGGCACCGGGGTGACCGTCAACTGTTGCCATCCGGGCGTCGTGCGCACCGAGCTGAATCGACACTTTGTGGCGCCCGGCTGGGTGAAGAGCTGCATTCAGACGCTGGCGCTGTACTTCATGAAATCGCCGAGTGCCGGGGCGCAGACGTCGCTGCGTCTGGCGCTCGATCCGTCGCTGGAGGGTTGTTCGGGGGATTATTATTCGGACAGCATGCGGTTTCCGTTGGTGCCGTGGGCGCGGAACATGGAGACCGCTGACTGGTTGTGGCGGGAGAGCGAGAAGCTCGTCGGACTGCCGCCCATTGAGACGCAAAATGGCGGCGTGCAGCAGAATGGCAATGGAACGCGTTCTGCTGCAGGAGCAACAGGAACAGCAGGAACTGGAGGTGGAGGAGGAGGAGAAAGCATTGAGACCGTTGTGGTCGATCGCAACACGAGCAGCTCAAGTTAAGTAGAGACGGCAGGTGGCCATCGCAGCCCTGTTTTAAGGCCGTGGGGAACGGAAGCTCAGTGGGAACCAGTTCATTTCTTATTATTACATTTTTTTTTTTTTTATTTGGTATGGCATCAAAATCGTTTCGCCGTGCGATCGATTTTGGTTGTCAAAGTTGTCTTTGTTTTTGTACTGTGGGCAGCAGCTTTATGATTATTGTAGCAAACTATTTAAATGCAGCTAATTCTTTAACATTCGCTTTAACTTTTTGTGCCTAGCTTTAAGTGGAGAACTCAATTAAAATACAAAGTAAAACAGACAAAACGTTAAATTCATTGAAAACGCCGCCATGCAGCTGCTGTTGTTGCTTTTGCTTTTGCTTTTGCACCGTTCTACAGCACACACTCTCTCTCTTTCACTCTACTTCGCTCTCACCATGCCATTAACGCAGGCAGAAAACAAAGGCAGCAGCGAGAACAACAACAACCACATGCACATAACAAAAATGAAACGAAAATAAAATCACAGACAGCGGCCAGCATCGAGAGTGCAATTAAACCCATGCAAGCCCCCGGGGGTCGTTTTGGTCGGCCAATTTGTTGTATGCGGATTATAGCGAGTATAGAGCGCCATGTGGGTTTTTTTCATGTAGTGTATTATGAACATCTAAAGCTCTTTGGTCAGCAATTAGCAGTTTTTTTTTGGTTTTTGTTTAGGTAGTTTGCAACTAATTATTAGAGCAAGACAACCAATAAAATGTAACTTATGTATGTAGTTTCAAATTGCATGTTGGCAGCGATTTTTTGACGTCCACTGACGGGTTAAACAGCATACAGCAAAAACCGTAACTGTGAAATTGCTGTCAACAATTATACGAAATATTGCATGGAAAATTCCATTCGCTGTGAAGCGCCCTCTGCCGCCCAAAATAGTTTCGAATTGAATTACATTGATTTATTGTATATTTTAATGGAGAAGCATGCAATTTGCAACTGATGACGAAATTTCTGCATGAAACTTGGACATTGCTCGAAACGCGAGCGAAAGAGAAAAGAATGAAACGAAAGTAAGGAAAGGAAAGGAAAGGAAGAAAACATTGAAAACAACCGCAACAACATGCAAATGCAAATTTCAACGAAAGTTGTGTTTATTTTGCATGGCATCCATCTGGCAACGCCTTGCTAATTATGCCGAGCCCAGCAAACACAACCCAAATAGCTAACGAAACACACACATACACACATTCTACATAAATGTAAGGCATGTCTACATCATTACACATACATTACTAAAAATAGCAAAAAAAAAAAAATTAAAAAAATTGGCGAATCAAAAAACTTTCCACAGACAAGTTGGGCCGAAAGAACCAAACATTTTTCCATTGTATTTTATATTGTGCTGCAATTCGATATGAATAATAACATTTGCGCACGTATTAAGTGAGCGGGAGCGAAAGACAGCGTTAATCGAAATTAACACTTTCAGATGCTATTATAAGTCAAAGGGATTCTAGAATAATGAAATTCCTAACTAACTATTTCATAAGCTGCAACAATTACTCACTATGCAAGTCAAGTGCTTGATTTCCACACTAAATTACTCACAATCCAAATTCAAGTGGATGATATTTGCAATCAATTCAACCCACAATCATAAACTATCCCTTTCACACCAACGTCAAAGTTCATGATGCAATCGACTGCGACAGATAACACCAACAACACATTGGCCCTACCGCAACATCACACACACACACACACACACACACACACACATCTATACTTATTCAAATATGTCTACTAATCGAGAGTCTGTTTAGATTAATCATTTGCATTTTGCAAACGTGACTGCAACGTTTATGAAAAATTTCCAAAGCGTTCGCTTCCCCTTATGCCACCAAATTTGTTTTGGTTTCGCGGGAAAAATTGTTCCAGCATTTTCATTAAACAGCTCGAACACTTAACAGAATTATCGTTCTCCCTCTCCCTCTCACTCCCTCTCTTTCTCTCCCGTTCTCTCACAGCAAATGCGCAATTTGCGATATCTATAGATTGTGTATAGTATGCAATTTCTTCTCACGTCATCGGTGCGGTCTCATCATATTTCTAATGTGAAATACATTTTACGATGACGCGCGATCTTCCCGACACAGCTGTGTGGGGCCCTTTAATCATGGGGCAAGCGGATACCCTGTAAACAGATCAAATTAATTCACTTACGCAGCCGATTTGCATTTTATGTTCTGCGAATCGAATTTCGATAAGCAAGGTCTCTGCAGAAGTTTACAGCATAATGAGACTACAAAATGCCAAGTGAAACTTAAGAAACGATTGAAAAGTGCGATGAAAACATATGCAAAAAATAATCTTTTATGAATAAACCAATCAAAAAATATATTTTCGCTTTTATTTAACTCAAGATTTAAAACGACTAGAAAATATTCAATATATAGCATAACAAATTCTATCAGTGGGTTCGTCACGACTTTGTACGGGGCATTCAAATAGCTGAAACTTTTCCAGGCTGTGCAATGACTTATCGCACTCAAGTGCAACAATGTGCGATCGTTAATGGCAATATTTGCGAGTTTTGACTGAAAGTTGGCATATCTATGCTGAATGTAGTTATATACTATATATGCAGTCTATGTAGTTATTCACGACGATCGCCTTGTAAGTGGTTCAAGGTCGAGGAGAAAAAAAGTGACGCTTTTTAATTAATGTAAAACAGACTGAGCAGCGAGGAGCTGAATAAACAAAAGAACAAAAATGCATCTACTAGATGTGTTCGCAACCATTTGGCGCACACAAAAGCAGATGTGTCATGATTTAGGCCAACAAAAATGCATAATACAAAAATGCAGTAATATTTGCAATACGGCAAACGGCAAACAGCAAATTGTGAGCTTTGTAACGCAGCGGTGAGTGTTGTTACATATACAGACATACATACGTATATTAATTGAAATGGCATTACTTAAAAATAGCTGTAAGCATATAATTAATGCATTTTATAAGTGCACACGAATTGGCTTAAAAGCCGATAATACATTTTCCACCCGAATTGCTTGGCAACGTGACAAAAATGTGTTGAGAAACCAAAAGCGGCTATACAGCAGCAAAATGCTGTATGTTGTTCGTATGTACATATATCAATAAATTGTTTGCCTTCTATTCAAACAACAACTATTCAACTTGCAGATAGATTGCAAAGCCTCTAAAACTCACAATAACAAGTGCATTTCAAACTAGGCGCGCTGTCAGCTCAACAGCTGTACAACCGTTGCGTCGTAGAGAACCGCCGCCAGTCGGCGGCGCTGCCACCCTGTCACAGCAATAACGTAATGCATGCTCTTTTCCAATAATGGCAACACACTGCAGCTGCAAAATTAAAGAGCTACATTGTGATTCACGAACAAAAATTACTAGCAATATGCGGGCAAGAAAAATACCAATTCTTACATTGCGGGCAACGTAAAGTCGAACGCTAGTGCGAACAGTGACGTAACCGCTTTACATACGTGACGTATGCTTGCATTTGTAATGCAGCCAACTTCACGTGTTTGCTCGAAATACTAAAAGACGACGCAGCATTTTGTGCCAGTGTGACCATTATATGACAATGTTGCCACAATCGACGAAAATTTGTGAGATTGTGCAGTGAAAGAATTAAACTTGGTGGCAAGAAAGACGTCGCAAAAGAGTGTTGACTATTGTAAGAAAAATTGAACACACAAAATTGAAACGCGCCAAATTGGTAATGCGAGCTCAACCAACAATTTGTTTTGCAGAAGGAAACATTAGCTGCTCGTCGTGAACCGGAAGCAAAAAAAAGCGTAACAAACGCACACACAACAAAAATTATTTTTTTTGCTGGAAGTGAGGCGCTGACGACGCGACGCCACGCCGCGTAAAAAACAGCAAAAAACACATACAAAAAGCGAAAAAAAATCGCCGCAGCGACGACAACAACACATTTTTCCGATTTGGCCAAGTGAATTCTAAACAATTGTGTGTATTTGCATTTAGCACGATGAACGCGAAACGCATTAAATACACAACAACATCGGCGACGACCAAAGAGGAAATTGTGCCCGTTATCATACAACAACAACATCAGCAGCAACACGATGTGGAAGATGTGGACAACGAGTCCACGGCACAATACACTTATGCGTATGCAACCGCCGGCGACGACGACAATGTGGATGATGTGGACGACGATGTCGACGATGTGGTTGGCAACGCACAAGAGGTGATCATCGACGAGCATGGACATGCAGTCACACTGCAACAGCTGGTGGAGAACAGCACCGTCGAGGAGGTGGAGACCATCGAGCAGGGCGACGGCACACACACCATACTACACATTGTGCCCAACATGGGCGACGAGGAGGAGGAGGACGACGACGAGGTCGAGGAGCAAGACGTCGATGATGTGGAGCAGGATGAGCTCGAACACGATGAGGACGACGACGACATCGTGGGCGTCGAACAGGGCGAGGTGGATGAGGAGGATGAGGACGACGATGAGTTGGGCTCCATCGTCTACGAGGGCACCATCGATCACAGTCCCGACTCCGATTCGCAGTCGTCGCGCAACAAAACCTTCTATTGCCCCAACTGCGGCAATTGCTACAGCGCCGCCGGCTCGCTGAAGCTTCACATGCGCGCCTGTCTGCGGCAGCGCAACGAGATCTCGGCGGAGGATCGCAAGTGCAAGGTGTGCAGCAAAATCTTCAATTCGGTCGCCTATCTCAAGGAGCACATGATGCGTCACACCGGCGAGCAGCCGTTTCGCTGCACACGCTGCTATCGCAAGTTCGTGGATGAGGCCAAATACAATTCGCACATGAACTCGCATAAGCATCAGGATAAACTGGAAGCCGAGGCCGAGGCGTTGGCCGCCCAGCACGGCGGCAAGAAGGTGGTGGTCAAGGAGTTCACCTGCTCGTTTTGCGCCCAGAACTTTACGGTTGTGTTCGATGTGGGCCAGGTGAAGCGTCGCTACGCTTGCGATGCGTGCCGCGACAAATATTCAAATGCGGAGGCGTTGCGTCAGCACAAGCAGCAGGTGGAGGAGAAGCGCGAGTTCAGCTGCGAGCGCTGCGGCCGCAAGTTCGTCTTCGAGGGCTTCCTGCAGCGTCACCTGCCCACCTGTGATGGCAGCATCAAGCGGCGTCGCGACATGAAGTAGAGGTGGCCGCAACGTGATGGCAGCTGGCGGCGACGTCGCAAGGGAGTGACGACGGCCAAGCAAGAGAGGGACGAGGAGCAGGTGGAGCAGCTGCTGGAGTCGCCGCCAATGCGTTACGTTGTTATCAAGCAGGAGGATGAGGAAGAAGACGAGGCGGAGCGGGAGATGGAGATGGAGAACGGGAACGGGAACGAGAAGGAGAAGAAAGAGGAGCAAGTGGAGCTGGAGGAGCAACTTTACGATCAGCAGGCCTAGAGGCTGCCACGCCCCCTCGCTAGCCACTTGCCAACACACAAACGCCCTTGTTTTAGCTAAATACACTAGCTGTTAGAACTGTAAAAAAGAAATACCGAAAATCGAAAACAATTTTCATTTCACACACACACACACACACTCACAGTTTGAAAACCGTAACACACACACACACACACCAAGATAAATACATAAACGCAAGCGGCGTTTGTGGAACCCGAAAAACAGCGTATGGCGGCTGCGCTGTGGAACTTGAATTGAAGCCGCTTTTGTGGAATTTGAATTGAAGCTGTCTTCATGGAACTTGAATTGAAGCTGCCTTTGTGGAACTTAAATTGGGGCTGCCCTTGTGGAATCTAACACCCACACACACACACACACACATGCGCAGCTGCCTGCGAAAACGAAAGCTTAGCAGCAGCAGCAACGTAAAAGCAGATAAACCAATCATTTTTTTTTTCTTTTTTTTAATATGTAATCATAATTATAAGAATTTGTTATCGCAATTCTCTCGAGACATCAACTTTCCCACAACAACAAACCAAACAACGCAAAAGCTAATGTAACACACAAAAAAAAAAACAAAAAACAACAACTACAAACAATGTGGGGCGCAGTCTCCCGGTCTCTAATGTATAGTGAACTGTACTTTTAATTTCAATGTATGCTGTATACTTACATTTACCAATACAAAAAACACACACACACACGTAGTACATACAAGAATACTTATGTATATGATAATAGCCGCTAATCATTAAAAACACCACACTAAGATACAACAAACAATGCTATTGATGTTGATTGAATTCAATAAAACGAACACTAAAAAAAAACAACAAAAAATGGGATGAATTTTGCATTCATTCGCGCTGCACTTTCACTAACACTAATTTTTTTTCGCGACTTGAGCGCCAAAAAAAAGTTCGCAACTGTTACAAATGTGCCAAGTGGCAACGCCACAAACGGCGATCCTTTGACTGAGCTTTGCCAGCCAGGCTGCCAACACATATGACGGCGGCGGTGTTGCCAAGCGCCGCACAGTAAGAGCAGAAATTAGGCAGCGAGTGAAAGAGAACGCATATTGCGACGACCTACTAACAAAACAATAAGCCGCATATTTTTTGCCAATAGCAGCAACTACTCCTCCATTCAGTCAAACTGCAGTCTGTGCTACATCAGTATTGCCAACCAATTTGACGTTCGCGTTGCCGAGCGCTTATGCAAAATAAAGATGTGACCAGGACGCATATTGTTTTCAGCTCATTCGAATCAATTTGCTTTATTGATTTCAATGAGCGCTTAGGCAAATTCTATGTAAACAAAAAAAAAAGTAGTTTTTTGATAAGGTGCATTAACTAATTCGCAGCTAGCTTCCATCGTTTATGACCAGAGCTTCAGGTTGACGCGCTTGGCGGTCGACTTCCAGTCGGTATGCGCATAGAATTCCTTGAAAATGGGGGTAACGAGCGTGTCCTCGGGCAGTGTCTTGAACACAGGCTCACCATACCAGGTACCCACCTAAAAAACAGATCATTTCATTAGCTCTCGCTTTATTTTGAAAGACCATCAGCAATATTACCTCCCAGCCGGGAACGTTCTTCATGAGTTCGGCTTCCTCGTCGCGATTGCGACGCAATTGACGCAGAAATTCGCGATCACGTTCCGCAATCAGCAGCGGAAAAATTACATTTTCAGCGGAACGCATTTCAATCTCGTCGCGTTTCACCTTCTTGGCTGTCAAATAATAGATACCCATACCGCCAATGGTGGCCACCAAGTATGTGCCAATCATGGTGAAGCCTACAATCAACAGTTTAAGTAGTGCTTTTAATTATGTGAGATTGATTTACCTGTGAAATAGCTTTTGGGTGGCACACGAGCAAAGGGAATTTTCTTGTAGCCACCGGGCGGCGGAAGATCCTGTTTAGGGGGCACATGCGGCACGGCCGTCGCCATCTTGGCTGCTGTAAGACACATAAATGCATTGTTTTTCGTTTCAAACAGTTAATATGAGAACTTACGCTTTGATAATTGTTAGAATTTTAGGAAAATTGCCAGTCAAAAAAATTCACGACGCCTTTTGCATAACACACAGTGCGCAGTGTGACCACAGTCGAATATGTAGCGAAATACCAAATATACACATGTACTTTAAATAATGAAATGCGTGTTTGCTTCAACTTAATGGCAAAGCCAACTAATTATTGTATAATCTTCGATTTATGAAATGATTATATGTCGGAATAAAATAATTTTATCAAGCTGTTCATGACTGGAAATGTTTAAAATACTTAAATACTGAAAGAGCAACTGTCAAATAACAAAACATCTGGCAGCCTTAACTGCTGTGACAGCTGTGCAACCAGTGTGAAGTAAACCATTTTACTAAAAAGCAAAAAAGAAGCCATCATTGGAGTTTAGTTTTAATTAGTTAATTGTTAAAAGTCGTGCCATTTCATTTGCTTAATAATGCCTTTACTGCCCAAATTGTTAATACACACACATATTGCGCGTATATTGCTTACCACACAGCAGCGCAATCTTAAGGATTCAGCATTGTGTGGTAAATTACTTAATGATGTGAAGCCAAGTGCAACCACTGAACCGGTGCCGCTGGAGAAACAATTAAACGCTGAAATTGAAAATGTGCCGCGGGTAAGACAAATGTTAATTTAAATTTTAAACTTTGCAAATGGGCGGCAAGCATTACGAACAGCTGTGATCAGCTGCTGGGTGGGTGGCAGTATTTCTTTTGGTATTTTAAGCGTCATCGATAAAACGCGAAAGATAATTATGCAAAGAAATGGAAAGTTATTAACACAGATATAGTTACTTGAGCGAGATAGTTCCCTTAATTTTTAGTCAACTGATCGTTCTACATAGTTGTTTTGTCCAATTGTGTTGGTGCGTGTGCATGTCTTGGATTATCGCTGTTTGTGTGGGAGAACTATCGATAAATGGCGACAACAATCGGTGGTGGGCATGAATTGAACGCCAATCCAAACCACAACCAACCATTCGAATTCGAATAATATTTTAACATTCAGTTTCAGTTGCCGCGCAGCTGCCGTAAAAGAAGGGAGAGAGTAGCAAACATTTTTCGCTCGCCAAACGCAAAAAAATAGAAACGCCACAAGAAAAAGAACATTTCCAAAAAATTCATCACTTGGGGAAAGCAATTTTTTTCTGTGTGTGTGTACGTGTTAGTGTTGCAAATTTTTTTGGCGACAGTGCTTCGAGAGTTATTCCTCACAGCCGAAATTTAACATAAATCATGTCGTTGTATCGCATTTCTGCACGTAAAATTGCCGAAGCACAGGTGAGTTATCCATTTCCCCCCTCCCCACATTCTTTTTTTATGGTTTAGTTCCTAATAATCGTAGTAATAATGGCAGTTAAAGTTAAATTGCGCTCGCTAGGTGTTGTTGTTATTGCAAAAGGATCCTCAGGCAAAAGCAAGCGTGGCTTTCAAACACACACATACTCAGGCACACGCACTAGAGTTCTCGCTCTCTTCGCTAAGTACGTGTTTAATGTACGTGTGTGCTGTGCTTGTATTGGTGTTAGCAAGGGCAACGTCACGCCAAAAAAATAAATCAGCCATGTGCTTGCGATTAAAAAACTACAACACATCGCAAATGATGAATTAATTTTTTGTGATAGCTTAAATCCTGTTCAACTAATACATACACAAACAACACACACATGCATATTCTTATACACACGCATATATATACATAGTTGTATTTGTAGCTTTTTGGTATCATTTACGCTCTGTGCTAATTTTCCGGACGTAGATTACATAATCGGGCAGCATTTTTCACTTTGGCTAAAATAGCAAAGCGAATCTTTATAAATAAAATCTCACACATAACACGACAGACGCAGACGCAGAAAGCAACACAGAAAGCAGCAACAACAACAACAACTATAACTACATCAACTTTTTTTTGGCTTTCGGCACGAGTTTATTGAACTTCATTGGGTTTGCAAGCGGCTGCAGCAACAGCAGCAACAGCAGCATCAGCAGCTTCTTCAAATGCCATTTGCATATTTGTCGTTCGATTTCAAAACGCGTTTCAATTTGGCTTACAACAACAAATTACCACGCGGCCTTATTCTTGTAAACTTACAACAACAAAACTACTGTTTCTGCTGCTCGCGCCCTCTCTCTTAGAACGTGTGAGCGCGCGTAAGAGAACGCAAGTGAGCGAGCAGGTAAAAATATAGCCGTTCTCTCTCTTTCGCTCTTTCGCGCGCTTCGTTTCATTTACAATAAAAAAAAGAAGCGCGTCACGTGTTGTTGTTGCTGCGGCTGCCGTTGCCAAAAGTGTTGCTGCATTTTTTGTTTTACGAGAAGATTGTCCGTCGAATGACCTTAAAGCAAACCGCCGCCCGATGCCGCCCACCCGGTGAATGTAGCTAAGAAAATGCCACGTACACACACACATACTCGTCAACATATACTTAGTATGCATGTGTTGTATTATGTAACTTGGCAAAAAAAAAAAAAAAACAAATTGTATCGAAAAATCAATAGACACACACGGATACACGTACACATACAACGACGTTTTACAGGACGAGCCTCCTTTTGGAAGCGGCATTCTGTTGTTGTTGTTGTCGTCTTCATATGACGCGAGCGCATCTGCATGCGCAGAGCGCAAAAAAGAGAGGGCGGCAGAGAGAGAGCGAAGAGAGTGTAGTGTAGTGTGAGTGAATGTGAGTGTGACGCAAACAAATTTTCGATGCGTAATACTATAGTTAAATAATCGTATTTTGTCTGTTTTGCAAATGTTATGCATACGCTTATGTTCTCGTTGTCGTCGTCGTTGTTGTTGTGGTACATTTGGCGTGGCGCCAAAACGCGCAGCAACCGCAGAACGTCGAACGTCCTTCACTGATTGCTGCTTGTTACAAAACTCTCGCTCTCTGCTAAAAATAACGTAAGAGCGCAATTTTGATAAAAGGGCTTGCTCGATATTTTGCATTCTCTTCCGGTCTCGAGTTAGTAGTGCAATACATGTGTATGTGTCTGTGTGTCTGATTTTTTTTTAAATGCCAACTAAATATACTACATACAACAACAACAACCAGAACAACAGCAACATCAATAGCACACGCAAAGCCTTTTGACGTTCGACCGACCGACTTAATAACAAACACGCGAAATTTTTTATCGCCCCGACGCTAATACGTCACGATACGTGACCAACGCTTACGTAAAAGTTTGTTGCTGCCCTTTTGGCAACACTGCTGCTGCTGCTGCTGCTGCTGCTGCCTGTGCATGCATTTGTGTGTGTGTCTGTGTGGGTGAATGAGAGCGAATATGAAAACAGCTGATCAAACGATTACATAACCACTGAATGCTACTCATCTTTACTAAGTGTTATCGAATTTGAATTTTGGCAACTATCGATTGTGCCTTGTAAGCATTAGATTGCCGTTTAACTGTGTATTACGGACACGTATTGCATTTTGGCATTTAATTTATGGCTGGGCTCTAATCATTTCACTTGAAGTGGAACTGTTGCCAATCTCTCAAGTAGCCACAATTTTGTTTTATACATGCACATATTTCGCCCCCACTTGGGAGATTATTGTTGCCATTATAACATGTGGGGCTTTTTCAAAATTCCGCAGGTTTATGCTCGGTAATGATAGATAAGGGCAGCTGGTGAAATAATGGCGTCATGGAAATTTTAAACAAAAAAAACTGAGATAAACGTTGTGATAAGGCAAAGAATTTGTTGTAAGATTTTGCAATGATCATGTGATGCAATCACTCAAAGGCAACAGTTGAGGCATCCTCACTTAACTAAACCTGCAAATTCTACACTCTCTCTCTCATTCACTCACTCTCTGGCTTTGTGTCAATTGAAAGTATAGACACATTTACATTTTTGTCGCAACTATATATAGCGGGGGCTTAACTGATAAGCATGACAAATTTGTGTGTGGGCACATGATCGAGATCGAACGAACGAACGCACGACGTCAGGCGCTGATAGTGAACCAACAAGAAAAAAAAAAGGCCAATAGAAAAATCGAACATACAACTTCCACACACTTCCACCTTCGTGCCGAAGAGCCAATAGAATTCGCAGGCGCAAGAAAAGTGTTAATTTAATTAGGGGTTATCGATATAAACCCCCCTAATACAAGTCGCACCATAGTATTTATGATCCCTCGCCATCACACACGCAGTTCAAATATTTACATAGTGCTTTTGCCTTGCTAATGAAGACGACGACGACGACGACGACAAATAGCCTAGAATGCATAACAAAAGAAAACAAGCTGCAAAGAAAATACGGGGCTAATTAGCTTAGGTATGTGAGCGAAAAGCTGGCATGATTGATGCGCATACAATTGACCGATTGATGATGATTGAGAGCGTCAACAAATGCCATGATTAACCGCTCTATGATCGAGAGATCAAATGCAAAGCCTTTTAGCAGTTGCGAATAAACTTTTTTGTTTTTGTTCTGGGAAATGAATTACACTGCGCTTGACAGCGGTGACGGAGAGAAAATAAAGCCACGATCAGTAAATAAATTAATGCTACGATCAGCTGCTCATTGAGTGAGATGAAGTAAATCAAGTACAAATTGCTATTTAACAGTTGCAACAAACAGTTGTTTTTTGCCAAATTAATGAGCTCTCGACAACTGCGCTCGACTGCGATTGAGATCGGCTGCATCAGGCGCAATATGCTTGTTAACATTGGCCAACAACACGAACAAGTTAGCGGAAACACTTGACACTGTTTCATTGAACCGTTCTCGTGTGATTTCCCCCTCCCGACTTTAGTGTATGTGATGGAATTGGAATTGGAATTGGAATCATTCTGAGTCAGAATACTGAGAATACTGCAGAGAGCGAGACGCGAAACAGACTTCGACTTACTCAGAGTTTGTTTTTTGTTGCTTTCTGATTAGCGCGCATTTGTAATTAACGATCTGAACTAACCGGGAGGGGGTTACGTCATTTTACGTATTTACTTTTGGAACGCGTCTTTTTGTAGTTTTTTTTTTTCATTACTCGGAACGATAATGGAAGGGCACAAAAAAGAGCAACAGTTGCGTATAAAAAAATTTAATTAATCCGTTTTTTTTTTTATCTGCGGGGTAATACCCAAGACCTAATGAAAAATTATAATATGAATAGCTTTGAATTTATATCGCGAGAATGCAATTATCCGTTAAATGTCGTATTAAACAATTACGTCTAACAATAAATACAAATAGAAAAAAAAAAGAGAAGTAATAATTGAAATAGTCACGCAAACGATGAGCGTTGAATGCGAACCTTGATTCGACAATTATAAAGCGTTAGTGTGGATCAAGTGCCCAGCTCCCCCTCCCCCTACCTCCCCCCTGTCTCTGTCTCTCTTCCTCTCGAGTGTTCTATTGACCGATAAGTGCAATACTTGAGACATGCAACTGTCGTGTTCACCTTGATGCCAAAACTCTCTGAGATTAGTTGCCGAGGTGAAGCTGAGATGCTGAATGTTCAATGTATGTGTGTGTGTGTGTTTGTGTTTGTGTATTTTAGAGAGGTTTCCCTAACGGAACGCCTGAAGCTGAAGGTTGTCATTAAAAACGTGCAATTTATGGAATTGTTATTCACTAGATAGAACGACCGATGATAGATGGAAAGCGAGAGAGAGGAACTGACCCGACAATGTCTGGCGATGCTTATGTAATGTAATTCACTAAAGATCGAATGCGACGCTAATCTCTAATGCTTGAAGCCAACACGCGACTGCGATTTCCTCAATCATAAATTATATGCTTCTATATACATATATATATATATATATACGTATAATATATTGTTATGCGAACTGTTTGTTGGTGATAATTGGCGATAAGTTGGTCGCGCGTGAAACCATTGCGGGGACCTTCAAATTTCAATGGGACAACGCTGTTGTTGGCTTATCAGCTGTTCTTCTCCTCCCTTTCCCACTCGCTCGCTTTCTCGCTGTCTCCGTCTGTCGCCCGTGAAATTAATCAGATTATGTTCATAGGTTTTTTTTTTTTTGAAATGGAACAACAACAGCATGCATACGCAAATATTAAGTGTATTTTATTTATAAGAACGTGCGATAAGATAATGAGACAAAGCAGCAGTTCCTCAACTGTTTGGCCATTGTTATGCAACGCCGCACTCCCCGCACTCTCATATGTTCTACCTCCCTCCCTTTCTCGCCCACTCGAGTGGCGCATCGTTAATCGTGACAATAAATACCAACAACGGCAACAGCAACGCGTGTCAACGCCGACAGCTCAATTAGCAGCAAAGAGAACCGCGAACCGCTTAAGGCATCGATGTCAACGACGTCAATAGCGGTGTCTCTGTCGCACTGCCGCTTGTTGTGGTTTCAATAGCACCTGACAAAACGCCGTTTGATACATTTACAACATTCGGTTTCGTCTCCGATTGCAATGGTCATGTCAACAAGCTTTTGTCATAACAAATGATCGATATCGAGTTACTACTAATGATGACTCTCGACAGTCTAGCGCAACTTTGATTGCACGTTGCTTGCAACAACAATGTGGCCCGCCTTGATTTACAGCACATATTAATTGCTGAAGATTTATGATATTAGCACTTCATTTGCATACCTTTAATTAGTGACGGTGTGTGTGCGTGTGTGTGTGTAAGCGATGGTGACGTAGCAGTCAGCTGATAGACAGCCAACTCCTCTCATCAAATCGATAATCAATGCGATGCGCGTACGCGCTAAATTATTATTTTCGTTTTATCAATGAAACCGCATTCTTTTTTTTGGGGCCGGTTGAGTAAACCGGTTTAGTAGTATGCGTGCCAATATATTGTATGCAAGTGTGTGTATGTGTGTGTGTGTGTCTGTGGAAAAGGAGCCACAACTGACGGCAAAACTGGCATGCAATTCTATTTGCTGTCGCTTGGCGGCGCCGCGCCACAAGTTCACATGGTTAATTGAATTTGCCTGACCCACTAGCCGCAAAAAAAAAAACAAGTAATACTGATAGCAGACGAGCTGACTGACTTGCTTATACCCTGGGCGTTTAAAATATGTATTTTGTTTGTAGCTTGGCAAATTGCAAATACAATTGACAACTTGATTTGCAACCCTTTGCATCTGTAGGTTGCAGATGAAACTCGTAGTTATCAGCTTCGTAATGTATGCACAGGGTATGGCAAGTGGCTGCTTGCTACGGCAGCAGTGAAACAACAAAGTCGAACTGTCTGTCTGTCAATCAAATAGCAAAAATTGTACTTTAAGCCTGAGCTTGGATTCCGTTTTCATTTCCATTTCGTTTAGCTTCGTCTAGCGCGCGCAAAAGTAAAAATAAAAATAAAAAAACGCCACGCGTAGCAACAGCAACAATAAAAAAGTGCTTTGAAATTTTCCCTCCGTCGATTTAAGCGTGTCTCATTATGAGACGACGACGATCATAAAAATAATACAAAAAAAAAAAAAAAACAAACTAGTCTCAACCGGTTTTTCTGCTGACGACGCTGCTGCTTCTTGCTAGCAACGGTCAAATTTTGCGTTGAACTTTTGCGTATGGCGCGTTGCAGTTTTGCTCTTCATTAAGTTTTTACTTTTGTTGTCTTGTGTTTTTGCGCGTGCTTCACTAAAAGGAACAGCAATGATGCAACAACAACAACAACAACAACACTGACAAGTGCAGTGTGTACACACTGCCTGGGTTAATGTCTGATCGGCGCTGACTCACGACCAAGTGCCGCCATGTGCGGAAAGAGCGGCGAGGCTACGAATGCAAAAACGGTCGGCGCTGCCTTATCAGCCAATTGTGGTGTGTGTCTGGCGCTCTCTTTACAAGTGTGTGTGTGTGTGTGCGTGTGTGTGTGTGCTAGGCCTTATCAACAGCTTGTGAATTGAGCGTAATTTTACGCTTAATTGCAATTTGAAGTGCAGCTCAATGACAGCCGATTGTCCTCAGCTCAGCTGTTGCCCTACTCGATAACGATATTAAAGCTCAATATCCTGAGCTCAGCTATTGCTACAATCGATAACGATACCAAAGCGAAATATCCTGTTCAAAGCAGTTACCTTAGTCGATAACGATATTTGAAGGTTGAGCACAGCATTTAAATAATTTATCCAGTTTCTCGATATGATAATATGATATGCTATGATATAAACAAAAATATTAAACCTGCTCTTTATTTGCTTTTTCTCGAACGCTTTGCAGAAGGTGCCGCTCGTGAACTATGTGCGCCAACTGTCTTCTGATGGCGCCAGTTTGCGCGATGTGCTCTCCGCCAAGATCCCGCAGGAGCAGGAGCGCGTCAAGGCCTTCCGCAAGGAGTTTGGCGCCACAAAAATGGGCGAGACTACCATCGATATGATGTACGGCGGCATGCGCGGCATCAGGGCTCTGGTGACCGAGACCTCTGTCCTCGACGCCGATGAGGGCATTCGTTTCCGTGGCCTGTCCATTCCCGAATGCCAGAAGGTGTTGCCCGCTGCCAACGGTGGCAACGAGCCACTGCCCGAGGGTCTGTTCTGGCTGCTGTTGACCGGCGAGGTGCCCAGCAAGGCTCAGGTGCAGCAGCTCTCCCAGGAGTGGGCCGATCGCGCCGCACTGCCCCAGCATGTGGTCACCATGCTGAACAACATGCCAACCACATTGCATCCAATGTCGCAGCTGGCTGCCGCCGTCACCGCTCTCAACCATGACAGCAAGTTCGCCAAAGCCTATTCGGATGGTGTCCACAAGTCCAAGTACTGGGAATACGTCTACGAGGACAGCATGGATCTGATTGCCAAACTGCCAGTGGTTGCGGCCACCATCTACTGCAACACGTATCGCGGCGGCAAGGGCTCCCGTTCGATTGACTCGAACCTGGATTGGTCCGCCAACTTTGTGAAGATGCTGGGCTACGACAGTCCCGAATTCACCGAACTGATGCGTCTCTACCTGACCATCCACAGCGATCACGAGGGCGGCAATGTCTCCGCTCACACTGTGCATCTGGTCGGCTCGGCACTCAGCGATCCCTATCTGTCGTTTGCCGCCGGCATGAACGGTCTGGCTGGTCCCCTGCACGGTCTGGCCAACCAGGAGGTGCTCGTCTGGCTGCGCAAGCTGCAGCGTGAGGCTGGCAACAATCCCTCGGAGGAGCAGCTCAAGGACTACATCTGGAAGACGCTCAAGTCCGGACAGGTGCGTAAAGTATTCAGTATACGACGGTTTGTGTCTTCGATAAGCACTGGTTGAAACATTGGCTACGTAAACTTGGCTTATCGAAGAACTACGCTCGTAACTGGAATTTGTAGTCGGTGAATGCACCTTTGCTAATCTCGTTTTTTACTTTGTGGACTTATATACAGGTTGTGCCTGGCTATGGACACGCTGTGCTCCGCAAGACCGATCCTCGTTATACCTGCCAGCGTGAGTTTGCCCTCAAGCATCTGCCCGAAGACGAGCTCTTCCAGCTGGTGTCGAAGATCTACAAGGTGGTGCCACCAATCCTAACTGAAACCGGCAAGGTGAAGAACCCCTGGCCCAATGTAGATGCTCACTCCGGTGTCCTGCTGCAATACTACGGCATGAAGGAGATGAACTACTACACTGTCTTGTTCGGCGTGTCGCGTGCTCTCGGCGTCCTTGCCTCCCTGGTGTGGGATCGTGCTCTGGGCCTGCCCATCGAGCGCCCCAAGTCCTTCTCCACCGACATGCTCGTCAACATGACGAAGAAGAAGTAAGCTTAAGAAGATCGCATTGTGTGGATGGTTTGGGACGTTGGATTGGATTGGATTGGTGTCGTCGTCTGCATTTCTTCAATTACCGCAACAAACAAAACAAAAAAATGCAGCGATGCAGTGGCAAGTTCAGCAAATGTAGCAAAAGCAAAAGCAAAAGAAACAGCAACAACAACAAAAAAAAAAAACAAATTATTATATTAGAAAACAACAATAACACGAGAAGCAGCGAAAAATTTTGTAGCGAAAGTAGCATCTAATATACACAGAAGACGAGACGAGACGGAAGAATCGGGAATGCAATGAGTCATTATCAAATTAATGGTCGGATGGATGGACGGATGTATTGACGACATGAACGTTGATGATATTGCAAGAGCGCAAGAGAGTGAAAGTTTAGGAAGGTAGAAGAAAAAGAATACGCATCGTTTCGAATCAGACGAGAGAGAGAAATAGAGAGAGAGAGAGAGAGAGAGAACAAGCGAGCGAGAGAGAGAGCGAGCGAGCAGAGAACAACCAAATACGAAATCACAAGCAAAAACAAAACAAAAACTGCAACAGCAAAACAATAAGTTGGAAATAAGACAACAAATTTATATTTAGTAGTATAGCTAAATTATAAATGATAATAATGAAAGAAAAGGAACAGCAATAGCAAACAAAAAATGGAAAAACAAAAAATCACTTAATTATTTGTATAAGCGCTATTTATACCAGATTAAGTTATATAATTTGGTGGACAACGACGCAAACAAAACACAAAGTCGGTCGTCTGTCCACTGTCTTCTCCTCTGACACTATACTGTTGTTATGTTCAGCATTTTTCCAACGTTTTGAACATTTTGTTTGTTTTTTCTATTTTTCCCCCCCTTTTACTATTATTATTTTTCTGTTTCACTTTTTGTGTTTCCCTCCTTCTATAAGAACGTTTTTGGATTTAGTTTGTTACTTAACTACACTTGTAAGCCAATAATAATGTTTGAGGCGTGTTTTTTTTTTATTTTTGATACATTTACTCGACTTACCAAATTACCCGAACCACTCAAGGACCCCGCCTAATATCGTAAACACACCTAACTTGATAAAATTTTATTTTTAATTTACCCCTAACTATATAGTTTTTTCTTTTACTTTTTACTTTAAACAATGGAAACATATTGTTATCTTATGTAATTTATTGCAAAACCAGTAAATATAATAACGAAAAATACCAATACCAATACAAACAAATGGAATGAAAAACCTCTAAAAAACGTAATAAAAAAAAACAGAACAATAATATACAAAACACAAATGAAAACGCATTTCTTTTTCAACTGGGGCACAATGGGTATTGTCTGAAATTTGAATTGTGGCGCCAAGAGCTACGCAAAAGCTAACGTTACGCTTTTGCCCGATAATGCAAGTTATCGGCTCGCCGCCACCATCAACGATAGCAATTGCAATCGAATCGATATGTGAATGCGTGTTACCATATGTCTGTCGATGACAAAATACCGCAATACAATCAACAAAGGTATATTTTGAAGAAAATCGACTTGCGGTCACGCTGATTGTTAGCCGATTTTGTGTGCACCGCGTTACATCATTTATAGATTAATTATAGGCAAAATAAACGGGAATCATCAGCTGTAGATGGTTGCACAGTGCTTGGATGGGGGCAACTGGAATGTGATTTAAGAAGAAAGCAGCGTAACCCAAAAAGAGGCAAACGAAAGACCTAGCAAACGTGCAAGTTTTGCGGGGCTGCGTGTTTTGGATCGCGTTCGCCGCCGGAAACAACATAAACAGACGATGAGCGAAAGCACAAATCAGGTTAGTTGCTGGCCAGGTTTACTCAGCTCCGCAGTTAGAATCAAAACAACGGGACCAGCTCAAAAGTTATCAGTATATAATATTTATTTTTTTTCGTTGATTACGATTGCAAACACACACAAACACAGACAGCAAAGCACACCAACATACACATACGCACACACATACACTTCGAGAAGCGCACACGCAGTTATACGGATACACAAACATAAATAAACTGCGCCGTTGCAGCGTGTGCTTGTGTGTGTGTAAGCAATTGGAATTTTTGCCATTTCGTCTCTATATTTGTATTATTATTTAGTTCTGTGCCTTTGATGTCATATTTTGTTACGTTTCCTTTTTACCTTTTCTTTTCAGTTTTGTGCCATTGCTTTTTGAGTACTTTAACCCCCCCTCAAAAAAAAAAAAAGAAAAAAAAACAATATATACAAATTAAGTGCAAATTTTAACGGCAAGCATAAGATCAGTAAGCAGAGGACGATAACGATAACACACGTGCACTCTCTTCTTTTATCGTTATCAAGTTTTTGTTTGTTTTTGAAAGTAAAAGCTTTTATTTTACTTTAGTTGTTGTTGTCGTTGCACACGTGTTTGAGCCAAACAGGGGGGGCGGCGGCGTCAAGAAAGAGAGAGGGGATTCCTTCATCCTAGGCTACATACCTTTTGTTTTGTATCAAAATTCTCTCTCTCCCCTCTCGCTGTGACGAAATACACGCAAACCAAAACAAAAACAACAAATGGCGGCCTATCTGAATCGCACCATTTCACTGGTGACCGGCCAAACGGGCCCCAACAACAACGACGATAAAAACTCATCGGGCACCGATGCCGTCGACGATTCGCGTCACAATCTCTCGCTGCAAACCTCGGCATCCTCGACGTCGGCCAACTTCAATGCGATGATGCCCGATAATCGCATGTATCAAACAAATGATAAATCGCCGCTGCAGATATTTGTGCGCGCCAAGAAGAAGATCAACGACATCTACGGCGAGATCGAGGAGTATGTGCTCGAGACCACAACCTTCATTAATGGTGAGTGCAAATTGAAAAACAAGAAACTAGTTCTAATATGGTATAAAATTGCCAATTGGAAAGTCTTTTCATACAGACAGTTAGAGCCGGAATTTTAAGAAACCGCTTTATAACTAATATATTGACAACAACAAATTCTACTTTCATCTTTAGCCCTGCATGCGGATGCCGAAATTGTGGACAAAGCGGAGCGAGAGCTGTTTGAGAGCTATGTGTTTAAGGTGGCCGCCATTCGCGAGGTACTGCAGCGGGATCACATGAAGGTCGCGTTCTTTGGCCGCACCTCCAACGGCAAGAGCTCTGTGATCAATGCCATGTTGCGCGAGAAGATTCTGCCCAGCGGCATTGGACATACAACAAATTGCTTCTGCCAGGTGGAGGGCAGCGACGGTGGCGAAGCATATCTCATGAAAGAAGGCTCCGACGAGAAGCTAAACGTGGTGGTGAGTAGTCGAATTGCTTACATTTATTTAGCTCCATTCTACAGTCTATCAATTCCCATTGCAGAACATCAAACAGCTGGCGAATGCTTTGTGCCAGGAGAAGCTGTGCGAGAGCAGCTTGGTGCGCATCTTTTGGCCACGCGAACGCTGCAGTTTGTTGCGCGACGATGTTGTCTTTGTGGACTCGCCGGGCGTTGATGTCTCGGCCAATCTGGACGATTGGATCGACAATCATTGCCTCAATGCCGACGTCTTTGTGCTCGTCTTGAATGCTGAATCGACGATGACGCGCGCCGAGAAGCAATTCTTTCATACCGTCTCGCAGAAGCTGTCGAAACCGAACATCTTTATATTGAACAATCGCTGGGATGCGTCGGCCAATGAGCCTGAGTTCCAGGAATCGGTAAGATCTATCAAACGTCCAATTTTCTGCATTATTCTCTATGTCTCTCTTGATTTTTCTCTAAGCCTATTTGTAAATGTTGTTGTTTTTTGGTATATTTCCATCAATTTCGTTTAAATACCCCCAACCTCTAAAACAAAAAACAAATAAACAAACAAAAATTCAATCAAAAACAACAACGCCAGGAGCTGGCTAAGGTAATGTCATCCAAACCCAGATCCCGACAAGCTCTCTACACTTAAATGCGCTTTGTTGCCTGTGTTTTGTTTTGATTTGCCTCTGGTCCCCCCCCAAAAACAAAAAGCCCAAGTTTCAAAGCTTTGAGCACATTGAGCATGCACATGAGGCGTTGAGCTGCAGCTGGAGCTTTTTTTTTTGCTCACAGAGCTTTGCTATCGCGGCTCAGCTGCAATTGCGGGTTCTAAACGGCATCGATAGTTAGCTCAATAATCGATATCGGCTCAAAAGTGCATCGATAGTTAGCTCAATAAAGCAACTTTAGTCTCGATTGCGATTACAGCTGCAGATTCAAATTTAAAAATTCAAAATTTAAAAACTCCAAATATAATTCGATAGTTAATTCTTGAAACTTAAAAAGTTGGTTCAAAATTTCCAAACCAGTTCAACTTCTATTCGAATTTGAACAAAAAAAGCCATTTGCATGCAAATGTTTGCTGTTGAACACAAACAAAAAATTCCATTTCATAAGCCTTATTAACAACTCGACTCACTTTTTGGCCTCCCATCTGCGCTATCCACTCATGCAAACAGGTTAAATCACAGCACACGGAGCGCTGCATCGATTTCCTCACCAAGGAGCTGAAGGTGACCAACGAAAAGGAGGCCGCCGAACGCGTCTTCTTTGTGTCCGCCCGCGAGACGCTGCAGGCGCGCATCGAGGAGTCCAAGGGCAATCCACCGCACCTGGGCGCCATTGCCGAAGGCTTTCAGATCCGCTACTTTGAGTTCCAGGACTTTGAGCGCAAGTTCGAAGAGTGCATCTCGCAGAGTGCTGTCAAAACCAAATTCCAACAGCACAGCTCGCGCGGCAAGAGCGTCTCGGGCGATATGCGCTCCATGCTCGACAACATCTACGAACGCATCACCATCTTTCGCAATCTGAAGCAGGACCAAAAGAACCTGCTCACCGAACGCATCCAGGGCACCGAGACCCAAATGATGCAGGTGACGCGCGAGATGAAAATGAAAATCCACAATATGGTCGAAGAGGTCGAGGAGAAGGTCTCAAAGGCACTCAACGAGGAGATCTGGCGCCTGGGCGTCCTCATCGATGAGTTCAACATGCCCTTCCATCCCGAGCGTCTGGTGCTCAACATCTACAAGAAGGAACTGAACGCCCACGTCGAGAGCGGTCTGGGCAGCAATTTGCGTGCCCGCCTCTCGATGGCGCTGGCCATGAACGTGGAGTCCGCACAGACGGAGATGACGGATCGCATGCACGCGCTGGTGCCGAACGAACAGTTGATCACGAACAGCAGCAAGATGGTGGTGCGAACGCAACCATTCGAGATGCTCTACTCGCTCAACTGCCAGAATTTGTGCGCCGACTTTCAGGAGGATCTCGAGTTCAAGTTCAGCTGGGGCATTGCGGCCATGATTCAACGCTTCACCGGCAAGGTGCGGGAGCGCAGCAAAAAGCAAACGCCAGCGCTGATCAATCGCCAGAGCAGTATTGGGGTAAGTTGGGGAAACTAGCAAGTAAGCTGAAGTGGCAGCTATGGGGAGAGGATCTAGACTATATCAAATTAATGTTAGCTTGTCTTAAAGACTGCATTTTAAAGAGCTATAAACACACTTGCAAATAGTGTAAAGGACTTAAACATTTTATATTTATCTTGGTGAAGATTTTGATACTAAAGAGAAAGGCTTTAAATCATTGCAAATATTTAGATCTAGGTGGAGAATTTTATATTAAAAAGAAAGGCATCAATTCATTGCGAATAGTTTAAATTTGTGTTGGTGGTGAATTTGATACTAAAGAGAAAGGCTGCAATTCATTGCAAATATTTAAATCTAGATGGAGAATTGTATATTAAAAAGAAAGGCTTTAATTCATGCAAATATTTTAAATATGTCTTGCTGGAGAATTTGATACTAAAGAAAAAGGCTGCAATTCATTGCGAATATTTCAAACTTGTGGAGAATTTTATATTAAAAAGAAAGGCTGCAATTCATTGCGAGTAGTTTAAATTTGTGTTGGTGGAGAATTTTATATTAAAAAGAAAGGCTGCCATTCATTGCCATATTTTGTATAGTTTAATCTTTCAAAAGCTTAAAATGCACAATAAGTGGTTGACGATTTTCATGGTGCATTTGATATTTATAGTTTCTTTATTTAAGTCATATGACGAATAGATTTCAGCAACTCTGGGTTAAGTAGACAGATTTCTTCCATCCATCCCTAAGCCACTCAACAGCCTTAATGAACTTCCCTTCCATCTCCTTGCAGCACACTGTGGTTACGCCGGTCAGCACGCCGGTGGAGACGACGCCCGTCTGCTTGCTGCCGACACCGGGCACTGTGGGCGGCATTACGCCGGAGCAGCTGTCGATAATATCAAGATTCGCCATGTCCTCGATCGGTTCGCAGGGCACCGTGGGCGGTTTGGTTGTCGCCGGCGTTGTAAGTAGCGTTTAACGTTCGTTGTCATTGTTAACGAGCTCACCCAGCCGCTGCTGGCCCCAGCAGGTGCTATTGTATCGCTATCAACTGAATACCGAACACTTGCAGATGCTGAAAACGATTGGTTGGCGCGTCCTCGTCGGCATCGGCGCCCTCTACGGCTGCATCTATCTGTACGAGCGCCTCTCGTGGACCAACTCGGCCAAGGAGCGCACCTTCAAGGGCCAGTATGTGCGACACGCCACCAAGAAGTTGAAGATGATCGTGGACCTCACGTCGGCCAACTGCAGCCACCAGGTGCAGCAGTAAGTGGCAGCCATGAAATAAGCTACTGCGGCAGCGGTTTCTCGACCTGCAGTTTCAAGTGGTTAAGACATGAGAAATCGCTGCCCCAAATTGTGCAATTCACTGGCTAATTGAACGCTCTCTCGCTTCCAGGGAGCTGTCGAGCACCTTTGCGCGTCTGTGCCGCACAGTTGACACGGCCACCACCGACATGAACGAGGAGCTCAAGACGCTGGAGTCGCAGCTGAATGTGCTGGAGGCGAACCAGAAGCAGCTCAAGCTGCTGCGCAACAAGGCCAACTACATACAGAACGAGCTGGACATCTTTGAGCACAACTATATAGCGCCGCAGTAGGCTGGGAATGCAGTAGTTCCTCAACGTTGCAGCACTCCCCGAAGTTGCAAGCTTTAAATACACGACACTCTACAACAACCAACAATTCTCCTCCATCTCCCAGACGACAACGACAACAAAACAAAACAAAACAACCACATTAACAACAACAACTCGCCTCGTTGCAAACCAGAACAAAAAAGCAATTTGAAATTTTACAATTACAATTATGATTATTATCGTTTTTTTTTGCCGTTTTACCAAATTCTCTTTTTTTCTTTTTTTTATCCAAGCATGTTTCCATTTTGTTGTATTTACATTTTTGCAGCTAAAAAAACAAAGCAGGCCTTTTGTTGTTGTTGCTTTTACAGCATTCTTAACTATTATTATTATTATTATGATTAATATACAAACTTTGTTTTTTTAATTTTTTTTTTCTTTTGTCATTTGTTGTTGTTCCAACTGATCAAGAAATATTATAATAATTATATAATTGCTAGATAATATGAAATTTAGTCGATTGTTTATTTCGATCTTGATTGAATAATTGAACAACAAAAAAAAAACAAAAAGCAAAATAGAAAGAAAAATACGAAAACTTGTTAAATAAATTAATGTAAACAATCAGTGTGCAGTTATTTTGTTTGTGTGCATTGCACAATAAACGCAACACGAAAGAGATAGCGCTATGCGGTGTGAGCGAGATGGCAGACCTTTTATATGCCAAGCACTTGGTGAATGAATCATTTGAGTTTTTTATCAGCGCGAAAGCATTTCGCAACTATGTTTTATAACTTAAATAGACTCCTGCCAACCTTAATTGAAGGTTAGCTCAACTATTTAGTTAGTTTGTTATGAAAGAAAGCGAATCTGAAAAAAAAGAAAATATATATCTTACTTTTAGCTAGAAGAATTGGCAGCAATTTAGTATTTGTAAATTTTTCATAGTTTGACATTAGGTAATCTCTTGTCAGCTTCTTTGTTTTTATCGATATGTTTGCAGTTTTTGTTTCTTTTGTTAAAATTGACGTTGGATAATGTCAAATGTCATGTTGGCCCAAAGCAGTGTCAATGACTTTGGCTTTTAGTCTGCTCCTGAAACTTGTCAAAACAAAAAAAGTCTAGTGCAAATGTTTCTGCAAATTTAGAAAAAAAATTAAAAACTCGTGCTACAAAAAATCACTTTTCTTTGGCAGAACTTTTTATGGAATTACTGCGGTTTCTTAACTTTTTCTATATTGTGTTTTGCAAATTGCGAATGAGTCGGCATATAAATATTTCTCATGTTTTTTTTTTTTTGAAAGGAACTTTTGACGACGTGATTGGTAAGTTTTTATTATCGTTTATACAATTTTCAACATTTTCTTATTACGTGAAAATGATTGCAGTCATGTTTAACTGATTTACCATATTCCTTATTTATATGTTTGCGATTAGTTGATTTTTTTTTTGTTTTCTCACATTTTTATTAAAGTACAAATAAATTGTTTGTTTCTTGTTTTGCCAAGCATTTAAATTGAACTTATTTTAAACAAGTTAATTTAATATAAATTATATATGTACATATAATGACTTGTCCATTAACATAAGATCCCAAAATTCGTTCAAATGCCATGGAATACACATTAATTTGTAAGATATAAGATAAGGCAGCAATTAGATGATGATGGAATATAAATGGAACATTAGAGGGGAATTCATTTAACATTTGACAGGCTAGAATATTGCGTTATTTGTTCTTCTTTAAAAGAAATTGTGCGTATCTCGATAACAAGTTAATATATATAGTAAAAGCCGATTTGTGAATTTTGTCAGATCGAAACCACAGTTAATCTTGTATACATTGTTTTGGTTTTGTTGTTGTTTTTCGTAGAAAACGACGAGAAGAAAACACGGCATTTTACATGATGTCTTTCGTTTTAATCAGTTTCTCTGTTGCGATTTGTTTGTTTTTTTTTTTTTGTTTTTGTTTTTGTTTAACTTAGTGCCACACATTAAATTTGATAACTTTTGTATAAAAATAAACAATTATGAATTTAAATAATACAAAAAAAAAAAAAATGAAAAACTAGGTAGAAAGTAAGAAATGCTGAAGAGAAAGAGCCAGCGACCTCAGTTTAAAAGGCCGGGAACTAAATACAAGGATTGGTTGCTGTGTTCTTGTTTCTTGTTGACTTTTGAGCATAATTGAGAATACGTGAGTGTGTGTGTGTGTGTGTGTATCAGTGTGTGTGTGTGCGCAGCGATTGGCGCCTGGAACGGTAACTTGATTGGTTGACTTGACTGACTGATTGAAGGCTTGCTTTTGTTTTCGTTTTGGTCTCTTGTTCAATTAAGGTGTTGTTTTGTTTTCTATTTCTCTGGTTGTTTTTGTTTTTTTTTTGTTTCTTTGTTGTTGGGGCGTTTTACAAGAAGTAAGGCGTCGTGTTCTGTTTGGGGATGACGCGCTCCGAGTCGGGCACCGCCAGGAATATCTTTGTCTGTCGCTCCTGCGCCGTATCGAAGCTGAGAATGGCCGCCACATTGCCACAGCGATAGCAATAGTTGGGCGCCGACCAAACGGTGACCAGTTTGCCCTCGAACATGTATTTGATGCCCTCGTTGACCAGCTGATGCGCCCGACATATCAGATCCAGGTTGTTGATGCTCATGAAATCCTTGGTGACATTGTGACCAAACAACCAGCCGGCGCCGCGCGGACTCTGGCCCCTAGAAAGCGTAAATACCAAAAAAATTGTTTTATGTGATATATTTTTGTAGTGTTCGGGGACGTTGCTGTGGACTTGCCAGTACTCCATGTCCTCGGGATCGGACCACACGAGATCACAGAAGGCGCCTTTGTAGGGTATTTCGCCGTTGCGTTCGATTGTGCGTATTTGATCGAGCGTTATAATCTCCGGACTCAGGCCGCCGTGTACACAGAGCACTTCCTCATCGATGATCTGCAAGCAGTGTTATCGATAGTTGTAGTAGAGAGGGGTGCATCAAACAAGTGTTTGTTTTTCGAGGGGTGTGTGTGTGTGTGTGAGTGTTTACTTGTTGCTTCGATAACTGCAGTTATCGACGGAGCAGTTTAGCGTGGCCGGGGATGTGCTTACTGTTGTTAGTTGTATAGTTATGACATTCGGAAACTATAGCTATTGTTTTTTGATAGTTGTAGTAATTTAAATGTAATCGAACAAGTGTGAAGAAAAAAAAGGGGTGTGTTTATGCATTGTTGTTTCGATTGCTGTGTTTACCTTGAGTTGAGCTTATTTCGATAGTTGTGGCAATCGAATATGTGTTGATTCTTGGAGGGGAGTATTTATTGCTATATATCACTTACCGCCGCTATTGTGAGCAGATCGAAGACTTTGCAACAATATTTCCAGCCATTCGGATTGCCGTACTTGCTAAAGCACTCGTCGAAGAAGCCATAAACCTTGGTGATCTGACGTGTTTCGTGGTTGCCGCGCAACAGTGTGATGCGGCTGGGATACCGGGCCTTAAGCGTGAGCAGGCGTGTGAACGTCTCCAGGCTGTAGTAGCCGCGATCCACGAAATCGCCCATGAATATGTAATTGGTGTCGGGCACTTGGCCCCCGGTGCGAAACAATTGTTCCAGATCATAGAACTGCAAGAGTAGATGATTATCAAGGATTTCGCAAGTGTGACCAACTGCTGCTGTTACTATTGTTGCTGCTTACCTGGCCGTGGATGTCGCCGCAAACGGTGACGGGCGTGCTCACTGGCTGTATGTTTGTCTCCTCCAACAGTATGTCGCAGACCAGATCACAGAGTTTCTTCAATTCATTTTCGGGCAGGTATTTGCACTCCTTCACGATCTCAATCCATTTGTCAACATCACCCATTATTTTGATTTATTTCTCCTGTGTGTTTGTTCAAGTCGCAAGCAAGGCACAGCAACAACAACAGCAGAGAAAAAAAGAAGAAAAGGTACTGCACCAAAAAAGCGCTAATAAATCCGCACTAGCATGCGAAATATACTGTCACCGATATAAATAGCAGTAACAGTAGCATCAGCGGCAAATATACTATCGATAAATCGTAAAAATTGCGTATTATTAACAGCATGTTAACGTGACAGAATTTTAGCAGCGTCAGCGTTTGTTTTGAAAAATAAAACTACAATTCAAACGACTGTGTTCCTTTATTTTCTGTTTGCTTCTGTTGCTGTGTAAGTTTGCATATTCTAGTGAGCAACTAAAAAAAAAAAAAAATGGAAATAAAAATGAAAATTCCCAACTCATTTTTCTTAATCAGCCATTTGGTTGAAATATGCTTTTGCCTTCGCTTTTTGCGCGAAATTAGTTGTAATTAGCTTTTGTTTAAAGCAAATCATAATTAGCTGGCATTGTTGTTTTTTTCTTGCTTTTTTTGGCATAGCAGCAGCATAGAAATAATCACGCTTTTAAATTTTATTGCTGTGGCGCTGCTGGCGGCTGCTTGTTGAATTTTTGCGCTGTCAAGCGGGGCAGAAGAAACATGCTGGCATGCTGTTGTTGTCTAGGGACTAAGGGGTGGGTGTAGTTGGTGCTGGAGAAAGGGGAGGCTTGGAGCTTGGAGTATGCTCGGCTGTTGTTTGGAGAGTCTCATTAGTGACGCGAGCGCGGTTTTTCGCTGGCTCAAGGGGGTGGGGGAAGAGGTAAAACGCAAGTTATTTGTTTTGTTTTTTTTTTTTTTTGGTAGAGGGCGCCTCTGGGCTCACTCCCTATGCGTGTGTGTGTGTGTGCGTGCCATGAAATTGGATTTAGCTGAGCAGCCAAAAGGGTTAAGGGCTAAGCTGCGCCTTCATTTTCTTCCTCATGCGCTGGCTTCCCTGATGCTTTACCTTTTGAGCGCATTAAACTTGTCAAGCTGACAGCTGTTAGTTTTGTTGTTGTTTTTGTTTTGCATTCGAATGCTGCTCAACACTGACTTTAACGCAAGCTTTAACTATTTATGGCGTTGACGGTGGGGTGGAAAAAGTGGGTCCTGGTAAAGTGTTGTTGTACATGCCACTCGCATTGCGTGCTGCATCATTAGTAACGTTATTTTTATGCTCTCTTCCTCTTCCGCTGGCAAGCAACTTCTTTTTTTTTTTCGTTTCCGCATAGTTGTTGTTGTCAGTTGTTGCTGCTGCTTCACAATGTTGACAATTAAGTTAAACTTGTTTTCCTACTTCGTTTCGTTTCGACAATTTTGCTTTCGCTCCTACTTCTACCCCGCCTTCTCATTCTGCCACACGCACGCTTCTTCCCTTTTGCTCCTCCTCCGAATACGCTCTTCGCTCTTTCGCCATGTCCTGGCCCTCCGTATCTCCGTCTCTGTCTCGCCCCTTTGACGCGCTTTGCTGATTATCAATGCTCTCGTCGTCGTCTGCGGCTGCCGTTGACGCTGATGTGCTTGATAATTATGTGTCCATGTCCACCTACCACCCACTTCCCCCTTCGCCCACTTGCCAACGCCTTTGGACATTTCTTTCTTGTGCTTTCAGAGTAGCTGGGTATTCTAAGTTACTGACAATAGGAAATGCAGACAGTTGATTTTGCTAAAGTGAATAATAAATAAAAACAGTTTTACTCTACGTTTATTAAATTGCAGTCATTTTAAGTAAAATTTTTTACTGGTTGTGGGCACACTTAATACGTTTGTATGCTCAACATACAGGTGCGGGTATAGTGCAGTCGAGCAACTTGTGGTTTTCTTATTTGCTCATTTTGCTTTTTTGGGCTTTTTTTTTGCATTGTCTTCGCCGTCACCGTTGGCCGCGTCTGCCATTTGGCCGGCTTTCTTTTTATTGTTGACGTTTTGTTAACTTGTTTTTTCCTGTACGATTTCTTCTCCTTCTACTCCCCACCTCAATCATCATCTTCTCCCTTTACACTCCCTTCCCCATTGAGTTCGCATAGTTCTTAATGTCAGTTTCTGCCTGCTCCTTGACTCTTGTTGTTGTTGTCGCTTTTATTGTCGTCGAAAATTAAATAAAATTAATTACCGCGTGTGTTTACACACACACACACACATACACAGGAATACAGGCATACAAAAGGCAGGCAAGACATTAACACAACGATAGCGCTCCAGTTGCTGTTTCTCTTTTGTCGTGACTTTGCCAGAAACAGAGGCAGAATCCTATGCGTTGATTCACGCGCGTGTGCGTAAGCGGCGACGTCACAGTGGCAGTCGTAAGTTGACGGAGCTTTCGTTCTTCAAAGCGAGCAAAAGAGAGCAAACAGATCATGCTTGGCTTGCACACAGGTTTAATGCGAATGTTTCAACAGTACGAGGTTGTGTGAAGTGTGTGCATCTTGAGTTGTTGTACAAAGTCTGCAATATTTAATGAATTTTTAATTTCGCTTTTATTTAATTAAAGGCTTCAGGTAAATACCCATACAGGCTTTATATTTGTTGGTGTGACTTATATTTATTAATTACATTATGAGCCAATGCAATCAACCTTTCCATAGTTCAACAATAATATGAGGTTGTGTGTGAAAAACTGTGCTATTTAAAGTTGTGTTTAAACATGTTATTTAATTATATAAATTGCATATTATTTCAACGATATTATTTGCACTGCGTGTAGCTGCTCTAATGTTTGCGTGATTTAGCTTTATTTATCACACCATGATCTATTGCAAGTGCAATGCACTCGCGCTCACATTGCGCTCTCACTCACTCTCTGTCATTGGCTCGATCCGTTTTACCGCAATATGTTGAGCTTTTTTGCTCACTGTTCGCAAGAGCAAGGCGAGAGCGTGTCAACGGCATCTTCATCATCATTATCAACAGTTGCCAGACGCACGCTGCTGGTGACGTGGGTGGAGAAACAACCTGTGGGCAAAGGGAAAGAGAGTGAAGCTGTTGGGTGTTACCGCCTAAAGGCAAAATGTCGCCAGTTGTCGAGTGTTGCTTCAAATTACGAGTGTGTCTGTGAGTGTGAGTGTGATGGTTGTCTTTGACTAGCGTAGCACAGCCGCTAAGCACCCCATGCTCTACCTCTTTCTAACTAACGTATTGCCATCATCTTCGTTTGCTGTCACATCACACACAAGCGCACACAAACACACTGAGGCGAAGGTTCCTTTGTGAGCGAAGAAACAGCGCGAGTGAGAGAGAGAGTGAGTGAGGACGAGGCAAAACACATTAGCAAGAGCAAACACGCTGCCTCCGCTCAGTGTATCATTTCATGCGTTTGCTTTGTTTTATTTATTTATTGTGTGCTTTTAACTTTGCGTCCCCAGCTCCTGCGCCTCCCACCGCCGAAAACTGAGTTTGCTATTGTTGTTGTTGTTATTGTTGTTCGGTTGTCATTACAACTACTAGTACAACAACTAATACGTGTTGTTGTTGCTTCTGCTGCTGCTGCTGCTGTTCTTGTGGCCTTTTGACTTTTTAGTGCTTTGGCATTTGACTTTTTTTCATTGCTTTGTGTTGTTGTAAACGAACGAGTCGAAAAGGCGAAAGCAAAAAGAAACTCGATGATGGGCGGTGGGTGGCTGGTCAAATTGTTGTACATAGTTTGTGTGACTGCGATAAAAACGAAAATAAAAGCAAAGCAGATAAAATTAAATAGTGGCCAAAACAGACAAACGCCAACTGAAATGGGCGTCGACCGATGGGACAGTAGGGGCAGTTAGGGGGCGGCGGATGTTGTGAACTAAACTGAGGCAGGTGCCCCTGGGCTATGGACTGCGATGGGCGGCTGTGGGCTGTGGGCTGTGGGCGTGGCAACACGTACAAAAACTAATCGTTCAATTAAGTTGCTGAATGTTCGGCGAAAACAGTGACGTAGTGCGGTAAAAAGGGGCGTTGGGGCGTAGGGGCGTGGCGGTGGCGCTGGCGCTAGCGTTGGGTGGCAGCCGCCTCAGTTTCCTCAACATGTCCAGAACAAGCAGCGCGCACAAAAAGTTAATGAAAAAGCAAAAACACAAAACACACGCACACAGGGAACAACTCACATATGTGTTTGATAAAGTAAACTAAACGCACAACAAGACAAATACCCTGTAATTGTGCAAACAAGCCACGCAGTCGCTGTTTGTTTGCACAGCAAACAGATTAATTTACAAATTCATGCTTTAAAGCTAAAGAAATAACGGCACATCCAAAAACAACTTTTTAAGTCAAATTATATTTTTTGTTGTATATGTTAAATTCAAATATACGTTAATGCACAACCTAATTAAATTTGCAAAGCACAGAAATAATGTTACTATTTTTACCTGTTTTTTTTTTATATTCATTTTTATATATTTTTTAATTAAGTGAAGAATACATTCAATAAAATTTTGGTTTTAACAAATGAAAATGTTCAGTAGCAGCAAAATTTCAATGTTTAAGTTGTATAGCATGCGCTTCGTTCGACTGTGCAGGGTATTTAAGCGCGGTATCAACTGAGGAGCACGCTTGTAGAGAGCTAAATGACAGACAAACCTATACACACGCATACAGACAGACAAACACATGTACGACGAGCACAATACAAACGCAATGAACGTAATGGGGCGTGGAGAGCGAAGTGTGCGGAGTTGGATGGCAGCATTAGAGAGAGAGAGAGGGAGAGAGAGAGAGCGGAATTAGGGAGTGAGAAGCAGGGAGCGAAAGAGGAGCAGGAAAAAGCGAAACGAATGCTGCTGTTGTTTAATTTCTTTTGAGCACAAAACAATTATCAATTAATGTAGCGTTATGTGTGTGTGTGTGTGTGAGAGAGAGAGCGAGAGTGAGAAAGTGCCTCTGTGTGTGTGTGTGCGTGCGTGTGTGTTGGCAAATGAAATTGTTGAAGCTTACGTTGTCATAAGGAAGCGAGAGTGAGAGCGAGAGCGGGCGGCAAGTTTAGCGGGTTATTTGGCAGCATTGTCGTATTTTTAGCATATACAATGTAAATATTTATGATTTTAAGAGGCAGGAAGTGCGAGCAAGCAAGAAAGCGACAATGATTCACATTCACATGCACAATCGCGTTCGCCTTCACAATCGCATTCGCATTCGCATTCGCATTCGCATTCTCAATCGCTGGGATCGCTTTATCAACGTCATAAACTGGAAGCAAGAAGCAAGTCGAACGTCGCTAAGCGTTGGAGAACGGCACTTTGGCCGCGCTGTTTACTTGCTGACTGTACTTTGGGGGCCAGGCACTTGGCAAACTTGTTGACTTGCCCGCCGCTTGCAAGCTGCGCAACTGTTGCAAGTTCCGCTGTTGACCGAGCATCCGCTTTGAGTGCAAGCACACACACATACATACAATATTGAAGCATCTGTGTGTGTGTGTGTGTGTGTGTTTGACTAGTCGATAGCTGAACTTTGATTGACCCGCCCCCGACGCCCCCGACGCCACCAACCACTTGGCCACTTCCTTGGCTGACCCTTTTTTAAATATGTATGTATGTATGTAGGAGTATTGAAAGTAAATGTGGCAACAATTTCAGATATTCTCGGCAAGTTATTAAAAGTTATTGCATGCACAGGAATCCATCAAAACGGAAGAAACTAAACAGTTCCGAAAAGGGACATCCGCCATCATGATTGATTGCGTCATCATCATCATCATGACCATCATGATCATGAAGTTGAATCCACATATATATGTGAGTATAATGAGCACACTCCTCTATTCGTTTCGTTTCGTTTGAAATTGTTAAGCAAAGTTATTGACACAGCTCTTTTGGTTTGACTTTGTGGCATTTCTCTGATTTCGTGGTAGACGCAATGAAAATTCGCCACGAATTTATAGTTGCATAACGCAATGGTGGCGTATACGCAATTTAAAGCGAGCTCGAAATTTGAGTCGAACTCTTGGCCATAATTGTGGCAATACCATCGACATAAATACTTGCCAACATACATTGCGTATACGTAATTTAATATCGGACTTGAGAATTACTTATGCTTACTATCAATGTGTTGAGCAGTTATTTTGTTAATTGCAAAGCAACAGTTATTGGGGAAATTCCCTTATAATTATTTATTTTACACGTAGATATTATTTGCTATTTGTTTTATTAAGTATAACAACGTTCGTTTCTCTATACAATCATTCGATTTGTTTCCAGCTATATTTGCGTTCACATTTTGTTGTTTAATTCTAATTATTTATTGAATTCTTTTATCTCGTGCACTGATAGAAATAAATGTTTACCATTCATTGCACCTGTTGAAAATATTGCAACAAAAATATTATGTTTTGTTGTGTTTGTTTTTATTATGCTGCTATTCTTCTTTTTTTTGTTTTGTGTTGCTTTGCAACATTTTGTCAACGCCCACGACGACAACAATGATGATGTTGTTGTTATTTTTTATGAAATTCAATTCAATCTGTCGAGCATTAGTTAGATTCATGTATCATGTTCTACCATATTGTGTATTTATCGAGCTCAATTTAATTTTACACTGCTGTCAGCTACAGTTGCAGTTGCAGTTGCTGTGGCATGCAGCTCCTTGCACCTCGGTTTCCTTTTGGCGTGACGCCCACTTTAACTTTAATGTTTATTTTGACATTAAGCTATTAGTTTTGCAATTATTGTGAATGTTGCGAACGCGCTCTGTTTGATTGCCATTGCCACTTCTTTTCAATACAATTTGTAATTTTGATTTGATTTCGTTTTATTGGCATTACGCTCGCTTCATTTGTATGCATGATTTTTGGCCAGCGGTCAAAGTTCAATGCTGCAACTCAGGCGCATTGTGATATATTTTTTCATATGCATAACCTTTAAAAGAAATACACAGCCGGATTTCACCATATGCGTATATCCTGTAAAGGAAATATGCAACTGTGTATTTAAGTCGGGGAAATTAAAGTTATCTTGTAGCCGAATCGCATAGAAAAATGTTATAAGCTAAAGTTTGATAGAAGAATGTTTGCATTTAAATAGATAATGTAGAGCAGTGCGAAAAATATCTATTTTTAATTTAATATCATTGTTAATTAATAGAGCTTTTAGCTTAAAAGCACCTCAGCTTAAACAGCTTAAAGCTGATTAACTAAACTCAAATATTTGCGAGGATATTAAAAAGTGTAGCATACTTTTATGGGCGCCACTTTGTTTCAAGTGCAAATTTGCAGTTTTGCTGAGTTGAGTTTCTAAATTATTATTCTTTTGGCATTTCAACGTTGTCAGGCACACTCGACATTTGCTTTTCATTCTTTTTTTTTATTTTTATTCTCATTTTTTCTTTCAGCTGTGCAGTTTATTGATGTTGATTTTATTTTGGAACATTTGGTATGATTATTTATGTAAATGATTATTTTTTGCTGTTGTCCTTACTCATTCGCTTGTTGTTGCTGTTGTTGTGGTTGCTGCTGCCCCAGCTGGGGGCATGTGGCAACATTCTGTATACGAGCTGTACTTTATATACATACATATATTTGTGCATTGTGTAATAGATGAATAACAAGTGAGCTCATGTAATTGTAAACCAAAAACCAGACGACTGAAAGGCAAATTTGTAGTTCATCTATAGAATAAGCAACAATTCACATTTATCTGTTTTCTATGTTTGTCTAACACACACAGACACACAGACACACACACAAACAGCTGGTGTGTAGATTAGTAAAATTGAGTTAAATTGAACTGGTTACTAAATCTACAAGTTGGCTATTTGGGTCGGAATGCGGAGAATACTTTCCAGATAATCGTATATTTTAATGTATTTAAGTTTTATTTCTCTCGGTTTTGTTTGCGGCACACCATTTGTGTGCGAGTGTAAGTGTATTTGCTTGTTTGTGCCTGTGTGTGTGTGTGTGTGTCTGTATTTCTCTGCTTTTGTGTTTGCCTGCCACTTGCAATTAGTGTTGAGCGCTTGTCGTGTGCTGCAACGTGCCACGAACGAGCCTAAAGCACTTGCTGAAAGGTGCAAGCTGTCTGGCATTTGTTTGCTAAAAGCATGAAATAGTTTCGCATTAAAAATGATTTTGTTTTTTGAGCAACAGCAAAATATTTGCCTTTTTATATTTTATTTAGAAAATATTTCGAAACATTTCTCTCACTTTAATTCAACTTTAAATAGAAAATGTATTAGTAATGGCTTAGAAAAATATTTTATTATTATTATTATTTAAATACCTCCATTTTTTTTATTTCTTTATATTTATATGTATTTTTTTTTAATATTTTGTGCTTTTATCTAAGCCATACAATTTTTGAAGCTCAAACAAACAAATAATAATCAATTGTAATTTCATTTATTATTTTATTTTGTGTACTGCATACAATTTGTCTAATTTACTTAGTTGGATGAGCTAAGTATATTTTTCTGTAAACTATTTGCGAAGCAATCGATAGTTAAAGCAGTTTTCTTTAGCAAGTGCATTAATCGCATTCGGCACGTTGCCATCCCTAGCGGCTGCAGGAGCTGAGTTGATTCGCTTGGGAACCACATAAATAGTCGAAAAAACATTTTGTCTACACGCGCAATTATCTGCACTTTAAAATTCACATTGCTCAATGGATCGTTCTGTATTTTATATGCCTTTCTCTATCTGCTTCGCACTCGCATGCTGTCTGCCTGTGTGTGTTTTTGTGTGTGTGTGTTTACCAACACATGCAAAGTGGAGCGTGTAAACATAACCTCACTAAGCCTGGGCCAATGTTGCCCGCATCATAAGCAGAGCACAGAAAGATAGAGAGAAAGAGAAGGTTATGAGTGCGAGGCAGAGATATGCATGGCAATAGAGAAGGAAAGAGTGAGATAGCAGCAGACAGTCAGACAGACAAACAGTGCTGCACACACACACACACACACACAAACACCAACACACGCATACACACACACGCACACTTGCAGACATAAAGAGCCACTAAAAGTCTAAAGTAAAACTTAGCAAAATGTTAATTAAATTCCAACAACGAATCAAGTAATTTACAACGACTAAGTCGAAAACCCCAAAGCACCGGCCGTCTCCGCCTCTACTCTCCCTCCACCCCCCGCTCTCACTTCTCTACCTTATACACACACACACACACACATATGCTTGCTTGCTTGCTTGCATACATATATAAACACTCTTGCGCCATGACAGTAAAATACGGGAAATGCTTAAAGCTAACTGTATTTTCGTGTACGGCGGATGCCTCTAATTCAGCCCTGGCTATTCGCCCCACTCCTCCACCACCTCCCCCTCTCTACGCCTCGTCGCCGTTTTAGCCGCAGAGTCGCAGTCTCTGCTTCTGTCCCTGTGTTGCAATGTGCGTCCCTTTTGTCTGCCTCACACTGATTGTCCTGGTTGTCCCCTAAAGCCAGCCGACAAAGCAAGCGTTAAAGAATATGGCGCACAGGCAGACAGCACCAAAGGAGGAAGAGAGAGCGATAGAGAGAGAGTGGGTGGGCGAGACAGGAAGTGGATAGGAGAAACAGACAACTGTGGCGTAGAACAAACATTTTCGTGGAGTTAGCAAGGATCAGCGAGATAAATGGAGATAATGAAAAGCGAGCTAGATGCAGAAAGCGACGCAGCTCTATATTGATGGGAGATAAAAATATGGATAGCTAGAAAAGCTCAGAAATAACGCAAGAGAAAGAGAGAGAGTGAGTGCAATTTGTGAAAAACAAAACTTAAATTGAATACAACGGGTGATAATTTTGTGCCTTGCGAAAGACTTAGATAAACAGTTAATAATTCAAGCGTGTCGGACAAATAAAAGATGAAGCGAAATTCAATGATATTTACAGTATTTTCAAATGTGGTGGAGTGACACAAAGCGAACGACAGTTTAGAACATGATAAAGCAACTCGTCGCAATAATTGAGCAAAAGTTAAAACAGTGAAAGCAATCTAGAAAAAGCAAACGAGTGACAACAAAAAAAAAACAAAAAAATAAGAAAAAAATGAACTAAAGCAAAGTGAATGCTAATGATATACATAGATAAGCAAACAAAAAGAGAGCAGACAAAAAATATGGTGTGTAAAAAAAACCTACGAAGCAGAAGACAGGCTAAGCAATAAAAACAATTTCGCAAAAACAAAAAAAAACACAAGAATTTGAAGAAATAACAAAACACTTGGAAATACTCGAAGCAGAAGCACTCACAAAGAAAAAAAATGAAGGTAAGCAAACAGAAATATGGAAAACTGCAGATGGCAAAGTAGAGAAATGCACAGAACAAAATGCAAAGGTGCAAGGCGAGTGACAAAAGCTGTCAACTAAAAACTGAAAATTAAAATGTGCGAAAATAAGAATTGTGTAACTATTAAGGATAACAACAGACAATGTGAACAATGTGCTGCAGAAGAAGCGGAGAATGAAGTTGAAAGTAAATTATACATAGCATAAAGTGAGGTTTCTTTTTATTTTTTCTCCTGTTACTTATTTGAGTTAGTTCACATGACAGAAAAGCTTTGAGCGATGTTGCCGGGCCAACTAAAAGAGCGTGCAAGAGAATGAAAAAGGGAGAGCGTGTGTGTGTGTGTGTTTGTGTGAGTGAGTGTGCATCGCATTATTCGCTGGAACGTGCGAAATGAGTGCAGAAAGTCGCCTCAAGTGATGTGCGCTTCGTTTTGGCGGTAAAACACGGCAGTCGTCTCATTGCTATGAGTTGAAGTTGTTACTCCCCTGCCGAGTTCCCCGTTCTCTTTCATCTTTTCGAACTCCCCTCTCTGCCGCTTGGCCGCTGCTAGAGTTGAGCTTTTGAGAGCAAAACTTGCAAAACAAAAACGATTTCCAGCCGCCGGCGTCAGCTGCCGTCGCGCTGTCCGAGTGCCCTTCTCTCTCTCTCTCTTTCTTCTCTCTTCTAGCTCGCCTTCCGCTACCAAGTGTTTTTTGCTTCTTAGCATTTTTTTTCCTCACTTTTTTACTTATATTTTTTTTTCGTTTTTTTTTCATAATTTTTTTTATATTTTTTATTTTGTCGCTAATGACGCAACAGCGGCGGCAAGGGACTTCATGGAGTGCAGAGGGCTGGCGGCTGGAGGCGGCAGAGCGGGCGGCGCGATGCCAACAAATGTTGACTAGCCCTAAAGGGAAAATTGAAAAAAATTACGCTGTCCGCGCGCTGCCTGCCAGTCGAGTGTTCGAGCGAGAGCGGGAGAGAGGGTGACAGGGGTGAGAGGGAGTCGCGAAGTGTTCTGTCTGAATGCCTCGAGGGCTTTCTTTTTGGCCCCAGCAAGAAACTGGGGGATAACGTAATTGCTGTGCTACTGTCTGTTTGTGTGTGTTGGTCTGTGTGTGCGTGTGTGTGTGTGTGTGTGCGGCCAAGTTAACAACACAATTTGGCCGCAAATAAAATACAAGTTAGTTAATCCCACAACGTGTTGAATTTAATCAGTGGCCAATTTTTCACTTGCCACCCGCATGCTCCCAACTCACTGTGCGGTTCGCTCACTCAACGCACGCACACATACACAGAGGACTGTCGATCTCTCCCTCTTCCACTTCCACTCTTACTCCCATTCTCACTCCCTTCGTGCTCTCAGCAGTCGCCTTGCTTTGGCCAGTTAATGCTGTTGTTGTCTGACCGCCCGTTGGTTTTGTTGTTGTTCGGTTCTTTTTTTTCCTCTTCCCTTGCGAACATGTTGGTGTTCTCGTTGCTATCGTTGTTATTGCTGTTGTTCCCGTTACTGCTCTCACGCCTGTTGTTTTTGCTGTTGTTGGTGTTATTTCTGCTCTCACTGCTGTGCTTGTTGTTGCTGTTTTTTTCGCTTACTGCTGTGCTTGTTGTTGTTGCTGCTGATGTTTGCTGCTCTCACTGCTGCTGTTGTTGTTGCTCCTGCTGGTGTTTTTTTCATTCCATCTACACTCTCTGCTGCTGTCGGATTTGGCGCTGCGTCCAGATTTGTAGTCAATAATTGCATTGATGATGATGAGCTTGATGCCTCTGCTGCTGGGTGGGTCTTAATTGTGCTTTAAACAGAGCTTAATTGGTGATTCTCAAAGGGGGATTGAATGCTGCCAGTCAGTAAACGGCGGGTGGGAGGCGGGCACGCTGGGGATTTGGTTTTAGATGACGACAAGCCGCAGCATTGGCAGGCGGTGGCCTCGAAATGGGGTCACTACTTCTGTTTGAAGAGTGAGAAAAATGGAAGGTATTTAAAGGCAACAAAAGGCAAGTGGAAAAGAGAGCGAGAGAGAGAGAGAGAGTAAGCGACAGACAGCAAAAGATTGGGAGGGAGACGCAAAGCCATAGTTGAAAGGTTAAATTAGTGTAAGAAGCAAAAGCGATAAGATAAAGTTAATGAAATGAGACTTAAGTGTGCGAGCGAGAAATAGAGAGAATGAGAGAGGGCAAAGGAATTGCCAGAAAATAGCAAGCGAAAAAAAGCATGCCATTCATATTAGTGCAATATATTCAGTCTATGGAGAGTGCGGGGAGCGGGGAAACTACTTGAAGACGGCAGCGAACATTTTAATTATAAATAGGAGCGCAAATTCCTGCCGTGATATCGTTTTAACATTTTCAAATCGAATAACGGCAATGTACATATATTTTAATTACGAAAATAATTAACTGAGGCAACGAAACAAATTAAAATTTTCATTTATTAGCTGCAAAAAAAAAAAAAACCCAAGTAAAGCACATAAAAGCAAGTAAAGAAAGCAAGAAATGTTTATAAGAGGTGGTGTTAAAAAACCAATAAGAAGGAAAAAAAATATAGATTAAAATATTAAAGCCTAGTTTTAAGGAATAGACCAAATTTGATGTACACAAAGAAGAAATTAGCAAAACTTTTACATGAAGTTTTAAATAGACGTCTACGTCAAAAAGCAACACAAAAATTAGAAGAACAAAACATCTGAAAAGAATTACGAATAGAAAAAGAATCATATCCGCTAGTTATCTACTGGAAATACACGAAATTCAGGTTGAGCAAGGTGACACCTAATGAACATCTTAAAATGACATTAAACTACAAACCGAAACAAGAAAGATTAAGAAATAACAAAGATCACGTATACGCCACGTACAACAATGCAGCAGATTAGAGTTTGCCGTCCGAGAAACGGGCAAGCGTCCAAGAAGCAGACTGCAAGCAAGTAATTAAATAAATAACGAGACTAAAAAGCGAGCAAGGATTAAGCCAAGGCGAGCGTGCAAGATGCCAAAAAGGCAGGCAGCAAGTGTTGCACATGCTCTCGATAAGCTGTTGTTTTTGCGGGGGGTGGGGTGGGGGTAGACGCACACACAGGACAAACAACGACGCAGGAGACAGGCAAATATTTTGTTGAACGTCCGCTGGCGTCGGTGTTTTGCTGTGACCACAGATCCAGCGGCCAACTATTCCCCTCTCCCTCCCCCCCACAGTTTAGCCTATTTCGCCAGTTTCCCCCAATTTCCACATCATTTTCATACCACCACACACGCACACAGCAAACATTTGCGATTTCGTTTGTGGCGACGGCGGCTTCGATTGCTCCACTGGCTGCCTGCCCAAAAAGCGCCCTCGTCTCCATCGTCTCGACTCGTCTCGTCCGTCTGTCTGTCGCTCATTCGTCCTGCTCCATTTTGTATGTCCGCCTCGTGCTGGTCATGTTGTTTACGGTTTTACAATTCCGCTGATTGCCAATGGTTGAAGCGGCGGCTTAGTCTGTTTGCCAGCTAAGCACACACACACACACACACACACAGACAGACAGAGACACACGATGTGGCACGATGTGGCACGCACGTAGAGCGCCCACAGCGCTCAAATGTCTCCTGGCTACGACGGGACGACGCAGGTTATGCGAGAGAAATTAGTACAGTAATCATCTGTTAAGACTGACAATTAGATAATGCGGCCCTGGATTAGGCAGCTTGTTGTCTTGTTGCTTCGCTCATTTGCGTTACGCTGCCGTTGCCGCCACCGCGGGGAGCCACGGCAGCCCAAGACAGCCCAAAGCGCCTAGCCAGCTAAGCAAAGCAGCCTCCGTCTCAGCGTCTCATCGTCTCAGCGTCTCATCGTCTCATCGCCTCGGCGTCTTTCACGTCGCCTCCTCGTTCGCTGGCTGGTGTTTTGACAGCGTTTATTGTCAGCGCCTAATGAGCCATGGAACTTAATAAGCAAGCACTTGTAATGACTTCTTCTCTCGCTCTACGTGCAACGAGTGTGTGCCGCATTTATACCCGGCATGTGGTTGAGAGAAGAGCATGCTTAATATATGATATATATGAGAGGCAGGAGCAGGCAACTTTAATATCTACAACATGTTCAATTATTTGAGTGAATGTTTATTTAACTTAAATTACTCGTATTTAATCTTAGTACCAATTTTATTCAGGAAACTATTTACTTTTTAATTTATTTATCTTTTCACGATTCTTATTTTTAAATAGGACACAATTTATCTTTTAATAATTAGTTTTGTCTTTCAGTATTTTGCTTTGTTTAATTCCACACACTTGTTAACATTTGTAATCAAATTTATCTTGTAGTGTAATATAATTATATTTTTATTCTCTCATTTAAAACGCTTTTTCTTCTTTTGTAATTTTAGTAGTCCTTAAACTTGGTTCGCTTTATTATATTTATATTAATTTGGTCTCTCAATATTTAAATTTTAAGAAATAGTTTATTAATCAAAATTTTACTCAGGTTTGCTTTATTTTATTTTCATTAATTTTAGCTTGGAATATTTGCATTTTTTAACTCAAGATTCTGTTTATATTTCAAACTTACATTTCCATAAATATCTGATAATATTTATTTTTATTCGTTTCGTTGTCTATCAGGTATTTCACCGTCAAGTTCTGTGGTCTACTTACTTGATGAGCCTGCGAGGTGTGTGTGTGAGTGCGAGGTGTGTGTTAGTGTGTGTGCCATGCATGGAAATCAGCAGGCAAAATGGGCAGACGATGGCTCACAGCCATAAAGTCTGATTCGTTGCGCCTGACTGGGATTGTGGCGGGCGACGGGGGCAGCCGGGGGAGAGAGGGAAAGGTGGGGAGTGGGGGTGGGGAGTGCGGTATGGGAAGTGAGAGGCCAGCAGTCGGTCGGTCATAAAGCGCGCATAGTAAATTGAATTTTGTAGCCTTTTGCGGCAACAGCGGCGGCTGCTTCGCATTTTGATGTACGAGTGAGCATAATGTCTGCCTGTGTGTGTGTGTGTGTGTGTCTGTGTGTGTGAGTGTGTGAACAATCTAAACACAGCTACACCCCTTCCACCAGACAACTAACTACGCCGCCTCGCTCTCTCACTCTCTTTCGCTCTCTTCAATTCGTCTCGCGCTGCGTTCAAGTGACGCACTAGAGAGCAACAGCTGCGAGCAACGCACATTTTGTTTTTAGGTTAGAATAGAACACATCTTTTACGCTCTTTGGGCATATTCAGAAGACGTCGCAGAAGAAGAAGCAGACGTAGAAGTAGAAGAAGCAGACGCAGAGTGCCAAATGTCTAGAGATGCATATGGACAAGTGTGCGTGTGTTTCACTGTGTGTTTGTGTGTGTGTGTGTGTGTGTGTGTGTGTGTGTGTGTGTGTGTGTTTGTGTTCGCTGCTCTCAGACGATTTGCTCATAAAGATATTCAGCTTAAATTGCATTTGCTCGCCTTTTTTTTTTTCTTGCCCTGCCCCCTCTCGCCAGCCGCTTTCTCTTTAGCGCTGTTGATTTTTTCTTCGCTTTTGAGGTTAGGTTAAGTTATTGTGAGGTTAGTTTATGTTGCGTGTGTGCATAAAACTCAAATCAGTTGGGCAACAGACTCACACAGCCCGGCTGTGTGCGTGGTGTAAAAGCAGTCGCATTAGCAGATAGTTTAGCCATCGAGGTTATGTATGGCACTTGTGAGGTTAGCCTGAATTATAGCCGAGAAAATGGAGTGTGAAATAAGTGCAAATTAGGAACTCAGCTTCACAACATAAACCAGCCTCAAAATGCAAACGAATTCATTTCAAACTGTAAAAATTTGGGCGTATGAAAAGGGCAAACAATTGTAATTTGCCTTGAGGTTAGGTGAGGTTAGGTTGAATTTAAAGATCACAACTCAATTGAGTAGAAAAATATGTGTAACCAACAGAAATACCTTGAAATAAAGCGAAAATTAAACGAAACGAATTTATTAAAAAATAATGCAAAGTGTGTGAAATAAGAGCAGATAAATAAAGCGTAAATAAATATAATGAATACTTAGGAATTGCGAATTTAAGATCCCTGTTAAATGACGTCAAGTTAAAGTGCAAATATTATAATTAATTCTACTGATTTCATTTGTGGGGTTAAGTTGACTTTAAAATTGCTGTAGAAAGGGCGAAATTAAAGTTTGGAGTTCATTGCGAGTGAAGTTATTTTGGACTCCCACTGAAATCGAGGAACATTTGAATAAAAGACAGAAGGTAATTAAATTAATTATATTTTTTAAGGTTATGTGCATGCAGAGGGAGGTTATGGGGCTGCAGGAGTTGACGGCAAAGGCATCTTAAAGCGGAATGCGACGCTTTATGAATGCTGGCATTGGGCTGCAACGCTGTTGGCAACTTCGGTTGCCAATGCACTACAGCTGGTTATTACATTCCAACGCGAAGCATTCGCTGTTATCATTTGTTGTCTGCATGCAATTGAGATCGAGAACTGCCAACTGAGCACTGAGGGCTGCCAACTGGGCGGCAAATTGGAATACGCGTTCTCACTGCGATTCGTAATAAAGCAGGAGCTGCAGCAACAACAACAGCGGCAGCCAGCTTGCCACTGAGTGCTGTGTGCACCAATTTGTTGCATACTTAATGGCGCCGACTGCTGAAGCTGTTGATGTTGATGTTGATGTTGTTGCAGTTACTTGTTTCTACTCTGTAACCTGAGCTGAGCACAAAGTATGCGACGAGTTTGCAAGCTATCAAAAACAATTTTATCATCACTTTATTCACATAAAATTAGGAAGTGAATTTAGTTAATATAGTAAAGGAATTTTGGGTGATATATAATAAATTAGAGCTATACTTTTTGAATTGTAAACTTAACTTATAAATTTTAGATTGTAATTGTTAGTAAGAGTTAGAAAAATTCGCATTTTTGTTTTATTAAATTGTGTCTAGAAAATCACGTTCTTTCATCCGTCTGTCTGCCTGTCGTCACATATAAACAGCGCCTAGAAAATTTAGCCACAACAAATTTGCTGTCGCTGTGCTTATGAAGTCAATCTATAAGAAATTGAGGCTGCGTTAAGGCCACGCCCCTTTTCAGCGTCTTTAGAAGAGAAAAGAAATAATTTCAAGCAACTAAACTTGAAGTAACTAAAACTGCTTTAAATAATGTAGTAAAATTACTTGTTGTGATTTGGGGGATAGCATATAATTTATAGCTTTCACTGCTTATAGTTTTTGTTATTAAGAGGTATCTGTTAGTCGAGCAGAGGCGTCTGCGGCTGGCTTACTTGCCTGTTTGCCTGTTGTCTGACACCCAATCGACAGCATACGCTCGACAAATTTCAATAACAAGCCCAAACGACAACGGTCACTGCTGGCAGCTGGCAGCGAAAGTCACAACGACGTGGTTGCCACATGCTGCATGACCACGCGCCGCTACCCTCACGCGTCCCCCGCCCCTGCAACCGACGGCAATTTGTGCGGCTTGCGATGGTTGAAGCTGCTGCTGCTGTCGTTGTTGCTGCTGTTGTTTGCCTTATTTTTTCGTCTGTTTGGCGAGACGACTGCAATGGATTGCGGCTGGCGAAGGGGTTGAGGGGTTGAGAGGGGCAGCAGGCAGAGTGGGGCTGTGACTGGGGCCGTAGCTGTTGTTGCTGCTGCCACCTGTTTGCAAATCAGCTGCCAGCGCAAAATGCCAAGAGTGCCGTTTACTTGCAATGCATATGATAGCCATCATTGCAGCTGGCATCTCACAATTACAAATCGTAATTGAGCAGCAGAGAGGAGGCAAGCAGAGCGAGAGAAGAGATATTCAGGGAAAGAAAGGACACAGAGAGGGAAAGGAAGAGCGAGATTGCAATGAGCGTGGGGGAGATCAGCAAAAACTTAGAGCATTTAATAGTCTAGAAATTGCAAGTAGTGAAAGTTTAGGAGCTACAAAGAAGAGTAGGAGAAATAGGAGGGAAAATAGGCAAAAAGTGGGCAATAAGAAGAAGTTTGCGAGTGGTGAGAGATTTGACCAAATAAAGAATAAAAGATCTGGAGGGATGGGAAGGAATTAATAGAAATATGGAGTGAGATCTGTTGGAAAAATGTAAGGAAAAAATATAAAGAAGGTGAGGAGTAGAAGAAGGAAAACAAGAAGTAGGAATTAGAGCTAGTGAAATAGAAGAAAGTAAAATAGAGACAGCGACAAGTGAGGATAAGTAGAATAATAAAAATGAACTGAAGACAAGTAAGAGAAAAAATTTATAGGATCAAAGTAAAAAGACAAAAATAAAACTCGAGGCAGATAAAGTGAAATTTTCAGGTTAAAAGTGGAAGGATAGAAAGAAAGAAAGGATCAGAGAAAAGGGAAATTTGCAGAGTCAAAGTAGAAAGATGAGAAGAACGATTGAAGCAGACAAGAAAATGGGTAAGGAATGATTAAGAATAGATGAAGGAAACCTAAAGTAAAAGTAGTCAAAGAAAGAGGAAAGAATGAGAGTAGAGAATGAGAGAGAGGAAGAGGATAAAAGACTTTGTGGAGAATAGAGCAGAGTTTAAAAAGAGCATACAAGTATAAAATAAGAGAGTGAGAGAGAGAGGGATAAAGTAGCGAGTGCGAGTGCAGTAATAAAAGGCAGTGAGGGCGGGAGAAGCGAGGCCAGCGACAGCCTTTAACGGCGCCAGGCTTTTAGACCGAATGGCGTCTTTCTGCAGTCCTGCCACTCAAATCTGCGCTTCACTCGCTGCCTCCTCTGCGCCCTCATCTGCGCCTCCCCCTCTCGCCCCCTTGCTGCCGTCTGGCGTCGGCTTGTTATTGTTTCGCGTCCATATGTCGCCAGCCATTTGGCTGCGCTTGGGCCATAAACGTGGATTGGCGTCGTCAACGCTGCGCAGTTGTCTTTCGGTCAAGTGCAATGCCAATCGAAAGAGAATCCAAATGGCAATGGCCATGCACAGAATGTGCAACGATGGGGAGAGGGGGGGGGGAGCAGTTTTGGGGTATCTGGTTTGACTGTCGCCACTTTGGACATTAACCAGGCTAACGAATATTTGCCCAGCGTTGACAACGCCACCAAATCGAAGCGAATCTCGCATCGAACTGAATCGCATTGCATTGCCGTGAATGTGGCATGCGGCGTGCGGCGTGCGGCGTGCGGCATGTTGCATGCCTCCCCCCGGTGGTTGCAATAAAATCAGTTGACTTTATGAATGCATTTCACTCGCTTGCCACAGAACGACAATTGTTTGCCCCGCAAAGACGTGCCACCGTGCAACCGATACTCGATTGTGCCACTTGCCCCATGTCTCCTTCTCCCTCGATGCTCCCTTGAGCCCTGCAGAGTAAACGATTGAATTTCAAATTGCTGGCGAAATGGCGCAATTCTAATGCAAAATTTTACGTTATTGTTAACAACACAAATATTGTCGAGTGATTTGAAATCAAGTGTTTAAAGCGACATCGAAAGGCATTTGTTGACGAAAAAAAAACAAAAAGCGCCCCAAAAATAACTGAAATTCCTTTTAAGAACTGCACTTGAACAACAGCTTGAAACATTTTAAAGAGCGGCAGCTCAATGCCGACAAAGTCCTGGAATGTTTAGCGAAAGCTGCATGAAAATCGAAGTAAAAATATGCAGGTAAAAAGTGCAAGCTGCAGAGCATTTAATCAGCATAAGGAGCATTAAAAGATAGATGTATATTTTATAGTTTGCTAACCAACAAAATGAGTATTAAAACTGATTGTGAAATATATAAATTGCATTCAGTTAAAAGAGCAAATTTAATTGTGGGGATTTGCAAATTTTGTGCGTAAAATGAATAAAGTTAATGAAGAAAGATATGTAGAAAATTAAAAATTTTTTAGTTGTATTTTTTGTAATTAATATGCTACAAAAACGATTGAGAAATATATAAATTCAATTTATTCAATTTAAAAAGCAAATTTAATTGTGGCAATTCAAAAAAATTAAAGATACAAGAACTGTATAAATTCAAGGTTTAAAAATTCTATTTTTAGTATTTAATATAATCAAAAAAAATGTTTGTGTGTAGTATAAATTAAGACAGCATTCAGTATTTTTGATGCGAAAGAAAAAAAAATTAAGGACAGAAGAAATGTAGAAATTCAACACTTATAAATTAAGTTATTAGTATTTGATGTGACACAAAAACGAATTGTGAAATGCACAAATTGCTTCATATAAATAGCTAATAGAATTGAATAGTATTTTTGCCATGCAAGAAAATTAATTGAAGATGAAAGAAAGTAGAAATTTGATAGTTGAGAATTGGACAAAAAATATGAAAACTAAGTAATTATATTTAATATAATATATGTATATAATATAGCACAACTAAGTAATTATATTTAAAAGAATAAATAATATTCAAATGTAGAAATAATAGTAAAAATGCGCAGAGAACGTATGAATTATTATTAATACCAAGTGAACTAATAATTAAATCGTATTAATAATTATGAAATGTCACAGTTCCTGCAATCGAATTAAGCTTGCATTAAAAGTGTTTGGCTGAACTCTTTTAAGCTGCGCAGAGCTGCTTAATATTGAATTAATTGTCTGCCGCCTGCTGAGCCATGAATGAAGAGTTGAAAGCGACCTCAAGCAGCTGGCAAAATACAAAATACGGAGAAAATTTATGCAAAATGCAGCAAAACAAAGCGAGTTCAATGAATGACAGTTGCTGTTGTTGTTCTGTGTTGTTGTGTATTTAATGAAACGCAAAAATAAATCGATTATGAGCATCTTAAAGTTTTAGCATAATGCCTCGATGAGCTGATGCTAATAATGGAATTGATTTATGCTGTCATTTATTTTATTTATTACATGACAGTTACAAATTTCGCGCTGCGGCGGCGGCGACGGCGGCAAACGTGGCGTATACGCGACGCTCGCGTTGTGTATACGCCGCGTATGCATAATCAGCAGTGTTGCTTAGACAAAAAACAAAAAAAAAAAAAAAACAGACGCGAGAAAATATATAAATAACAACGTCAATCGACAAACAGATGCGTGGCGTAGTGTGAGTAGTTGTTCAATGGTGTGACTTTCATTAAACTCATCAGGCAAAAACAAAGCGCCAACAATGTTGTAGAGCGGGCGGCCAGCCTCTAAAATCACTGAAAAAACGTCGAGAGTGAAGAGGGAGCGGGAAGGTGGCGAGGTTGAAGCTGTGCGGCGGCAATAATCAGCGGCAGTTTTCTTTTCAGCTCCAGAGCCGAGTCGAGCCCAGTAGCCCAGTAGCTTTGGCAGCCAACGCTGTAATCGTTGTCTCACTGGGCTGCGTCTGGGGCTGAGCCTCGTCTGCCATTTGCCGTTGCCATTCTGCATTGCCATCTTCATTTCCATCATCATCTGCGCCTCGCATCATAATCAACATGAAAATCAAATTTGAATTTATGAAGCAGCGGCAGCCGGCAAAACTGAAATGACTGCGAGGTGGGGGTGGGTGATTGGGGGATGGTGGGGAGCGGGCAGAGAGTGCGGCAGCTTTTGGGGTCGACGCACAGTTGGCCTGCTGGCAACAGCGAGCCATCATCAACTGACGCTTGCTCATTTCCATTGTGCGACTGTGTGCGTGTTTTATACCCTGTAGATGTGCACGAAATGGGGTATATCAATCCTATTGAGATTCGCAGCTTTGTGTGGCAGACAATTTCAAACATCTACACTCAGTTTTAGGTGCATAATTGCCTAAAATTGTCTGTCGATTTGTGTCAAATACTTATTCAACATATGTAGCTCTATATATAATTTGTTTAATTGCTTAATTTGTTGTTTGTCTGGCGCCTGCTTCATTTATTTGCTTAGCAAAAATATGCTGTGTGAATAACAAATATTTAAGCGCACGAATTTGCAGCTAATTGCTTTTTTTGTTTGCCTAAGTGGGAAGTGCAATTGTCGGTAAATTTGACTGCATATCTTTTTTAAATATTGAATTTTTGTCCATTTTTAGATTCGGAATTAAATTTACTAAATTCTGCTTACTTCTGCAATTTCTGCTTTCTATTTAGGGAACTTAAAAATAACATAAAAATTTTGCTTTGGAAATTTGCTTCAGTATTTTTTGCTTTCTTTTTAGGGCACTTCAAAATAATATAAAATTTTACTTTGGGAATTTGTTTCAGTGTTTTCTGCTTTTTTTGTGATTTCTGCTTTCTTCTGTAATTTATTTCAGTATTTTCCTCTTTCTTCTCTGATTTCTGCTTCTTTTCAGAGCACTTAAATATAAAAATAAAGCGCTGCTGAAAAGTATGTTTTAAAATATGCCTTAAAAGCTCTCCAAGTTCTCTCCAATTCAATGCAGATTTAATGCCAGACTTGAGCCAAAATTCTAGTCGTCACTCTAGGGTAGTAAGTAGTATGTTCTAGTCGATCACACCCGCCTCTAGCTCACCGACTTGCTGTTGTTTTGTGCGCTCGCTCTTGGTTTATCAACATTTGCTTCTCCTTTCTCCTTGCAATCTTTTTCTGGCGACTGTTGCGCGTGTTGTGCACTGCATTTCGGCGTCGGAACAGACGTTGCCACGCCCACCGCCTTACGCCCTGGCCAGCCGAGCATTACACAGATATCTCATATATTCATTTGTTGCAATTACATTCCATCTTTTCGTGCGCTGTTGCTTTGCCTTCGCATTTTGTTGATGTGTATTTTTATTTGTGGAAATCATTTAACATAGTTTTTGGGCGCGTCTGTCGATTGCCTCTGTCTGGCTGTCTGTGTTTGTGTGTGTAGTTAAAGATAAGACTGTATTTGATAAACGAATTTCATTACAAAGCCGTGTGCACGCTGCGTATGAGCAATTTTGTGATGAGAGCTCAAACAGCTCGCGAGATAGACAAAACACTTTATTGAAGTTCAAATACATTTTCACTTTTATAGCCGCACAAATTAGTTGTGCATTCATTTTAAAAGCGAACGAACGCAAAAAGAAAAAAGGAAAATTGCAAATTATTTGGCGATATTTATTAAATTTCATATCAGCTTTCAATTAAGCAACAATTTTGATTACATTGTTGCCTCGCCGCTGGGAAACATTAAAAAACTTTTAATTAGTCTGCCGCACTTTTCGTTATATTTTGTTTTTTTCTGTAGCTATCATTTCGGTGTTCGTAATTAATTGAATTGATAAAATGAACGCTACAATGACATGCAAATTGAGTGAACAGAGAGACAGAGAGAGATATAGAGGGAGAGAGGAGAGAGAGAGACGGAGCTAGAGAGTTACAGGAAAAGCTAAAGCTCATTTAGTTCTAGCGACTAAAGTCAAATAGATTAAAATTTGCTTGATATATTGCTTAGCGATTTTAAACACAATTTAAACTGTCACATTAAATCAAATATTTGGTATCAATTAGAAAAAAATACTAGAAATTTTTGTTCGTTTTTTCTACTAACAATTTTTGAAAATTACTTTAGTGTTTAGTCAAAAAATTTCATAGAAAATTTGTAGAAATAGTAAAAAATACATAAGAAAAAAAAACTTAAATATGCAGATAAGAAAAATAAAGTCAAGCTTCTTTAGTTTGCTTAAGTTTTTCTACTAAAAATATTTAAAAATTAGTTTAGTGTTTAATCAAACAATGGCATGAAAAGTATATAGTTTATAGTTTAAAAAAAACTCAAATTTGTAGATAAGAAAAATCAAGTGAAGCTTCTTTAGTTTGCTTAATTTTCTTCTACTAAAAATATTTAAAAATAAGTTTTTAGTCAAACTATTTAATGGAGAGATTTTAGAGGCATTTAGAAATATGTAAGAAAAGAGAGCTTAAATTTGCAGATAAGAAAAATAAAGTGAAGCTTCTTTAGTTTGCTTAATTTTTTCTACTAAAAATATTTAAAAATAAGTTTTTAGTCAAACCATTTCATGTAGAGATTTTAGAGGCATTTAGAAATATCTAAGGAAAGAGAACTTAAATTTGCAGATGAGAAAAATAAAGTGAAGCTTCTTTAGTTTGCCAAACCATTTGAAATAGGGGAAATTTAGAACGAAATTGAATAGTTTTTGGAGAGTGCTCCGGCTTGGAATCGTCTCAGGATCATTGACGTTTCTCTGGCAAATAAAAGTCAATGGAGTTTGCAGGCAGAGACCGACGCACGATAAAGTCGAAGGATGATGGGTGAGGGGAAGTTTGGGAGGGGGGGCTGTTGTCGGCAGCTTTGCTGCCATAGATTTAGCATGTAGTAGAATGTATGTGGCAGAGTACAATGCTCGATGGCAGACGGTAATCCCTTTAACTTTGTTATTGCGGGCACGTTAAACAAATAATACGTATACGTTTACTTATTGCGTATACGTAATATCTGTCATTCTCTCTCTCTCTCTCTGTCTCTCTCCGTGCACAGAACACACTCATGCAGAAGGCCAAGGAGCGAAGAGCAGGAAGGACAGCCCAGATAAGTATCAACTAAGCAGTTGGAATCTGCTGTTATGGCCAAAGCAGTTGGCCCCAACAAACAAGCGAGGTCCTTCAGCAGCTCCAGAGCTCCCATTGTCTCACATTTTCTTTTTTTTTTTTTCTGTTTGCGTGTGTGTGTTTTGTGACCTTGTCGCTGCTGGCTTCGCTTGCGCGCTTCGTTTGTTCTGTTTATCTCGCAATGCACTTGCCGCCCCCCTTCTTCGCCACTCCCCCTCCCCGCCTCTGTTCCACTCCTCAATTGCTTCAGTCGTTGGAGTCACAGGACATTTTGCCGGCTTTGTCAGTGGAACTATAAGTCGCAGCTCCTTTGGCTGCTTATTTACAGCAAACCGCAGCGCGTCGCTTTCCCTCATTGTTGTGTCTGCTCCTTTGTTATTATTTATTTGCAAGGGTTTGTTGCTGCTCCCCTCCTCGATCTGTGACGCTTTCCTTTGCTTGCCGACGCTCGCCCACCAATGGCCGCATTTATTGGCTCGTAAATTTTTTTATTATCAGTTTAAATTTAATTTATCTCGACGATCCTTCAGTTGTGTGGTTGCGACGACGCGGGAAACGGGGGCGGGGGCGGCGTGACGAGGCGCAAATAAATACATCAAAATCAAAGTGTGTGCAAGAAAAAAAAAAAAAAAAGAAAGTGAGAAAAAACACATACAAAAGGCAACGCAGTGAAAGAGTGAGGGAAGGCAGCAAAAAGGGATTGATGTGTGTAGTTGTCAAAGAGGCCACAAACCGAGTGTGAGGAGACTTGTCTGTTGTTATACCCGGCAGTTGGAGTCTCCAAGGGTATGGCAAGCCAGTGAGTAGCAAAAGTATTGAAATCGCTTAAATAAATAATATAAATTACGAACTATTTCATAGCGAGCAATTGTTCAACAACAAATTGTGATTATGGAAGACAAATTTGTTAAAATAATACATAAAATAGCAAAACAAATATCAAGAGTGAAAAATTCATAGATTTTTTAGCAACTACTTAATGGAAATCTATTTAATATAGTCTTGTGTTAAAAGCAAATATATTTGGTGGAAATATTTGATCAAATTTTTACTAGACATATGAAAAGCAACAGACAACTAATTTATCTACTATTAGTTGGTGATTTCTACTTATTTTTTAATAAACAAATAACTTTTTAGGCTATAGATCTGTTATAAAAAGAAATAATATAAATTCAAATATTTTGTGGGGTAAAAATCACAAACTGTTAAAAAATATACAATTAAATTAGCACAGAAATTTAGAGGAGGAAATTAATCACACTTAAATTTGTTTGGCTTCTGTTGTGGAATAGGGAGTAACGAGTATTCGAAAGTCGGGCACACTTGACCATTGTTTTCATACTTGTTAGTTTCAGTTGTTGTTGCTGTTGTTGTCCTTGTTGCCGTTGCTGTTGTTGTTATTGTTTGTTGGTATGCGTAACTTTTGAACTGGTTTTATTGTTATTAAGATTCGGTTTTTGGCCTTCAATTTGAATTCGTGCTGTGCTCTTTTTATGGCCCCAGCGGCACCTGAGTGTGCGTGTGTGTGCGTCTGGCCCCCCCCTACCCCTCTGCCTGCCCCCCCCCTCTCACTCTCATTTGGCGCTCTGTGTGTGGCTCTTTGGAGACCCATTAACAAAGGACCTTTGGTCACGCCCCACGCATACTTATTAGACTCTAATCAGTTGTGACCATCGATGGCAACTGGTGGCCTTTATTTCCCCCAACCTCCCCCCTCCCCCATCTCGCGTTACACCAAAAAAAAAAAAGACGAAGAAAAAAAAAACAGAATGTCTGAACGATATTTGGCTGCTGGCGAGTTCTCCGAAATGATATCGCCAGTGAACGCAGCACAGCTTGTTAAAGCATTGTATTTTCTGGTATCGAAAGGTTTCTTATTGACATTCTTAAAATATATGTATATTTTTTTTGCAATGTTGTTTTATATTATTATTGAGGCTGTTCTGCAATCGTTGTTTTCTTTTTTTAACTTGCTTTCCATTTCATATTATTTTCTATCGCCTCTTTAATGTTGTGTTTTTATTAAGTTTGTGTTCTTTTTATTATTTATTTTCTATCTAATTTGTTTCTCATTTTTTTATTTTATTGATTTTATAAATTAGTTTTCGTATTTTTTTTTATATTATTTCTTTTCTCTCTACTTTATATTTTTATTTACTCGTTTTTATATTTTATTTTATATTATTGAGATGTTTTTTGTTACCGGTTTACACTTTTAATTTATTTATTACTATTTTTCTGTAATCTAAATTAATGCTTTTATTAATTCTTTATTTCATATTATTTCTTTTCTTGCTTTCTCTCTCATTTTTTGTCATATTTACTTTATTATTTTTTGATTTAGCTTTATTTTGTAGTCTTCTCTAAGATTCGTGCTCCTTATTTTAATTGTAATATTTTTAGCGTAATTCGCTCGTCTTTCTTTCACTTCATTTTGTATACTACTCTCCATTTCTCTTGCTCTATTTCTCTTGTGCTCGCTTTGCACTTGTGCTCACTCTATTAAAAGGTTTTTTTACGCAGTCCAAAGTTTTCGAATTTGCGGTGTTTTCATTTTGCCGAACAATGCAGTCCAATATATTTGCGCCTATTAACTTGACCACACAATCGCATCACACACACACACATGCAGACATAAACACACACACACACACAGAGACACACACTCACACTCTTTAGTGGGTGATGCTGATTGGAAACGTGCTCACTTTCGTCGCTGCTCCTCAGCCCCGCTCTTCGGCATCGTGTTCTTCTGCGCTCTCTCGCCGCTGTCTTTGGCTTTGTATTGAAATGGCAGTCGAATTAAAGAAAGAAAAAAAAGCGAGCATAACGAAATGCAGAAAAATAGACGAGTGAGAAGCGAGCAAAAGAAATTGAACGCTTATCGCTGTTCGCTGCGCGCTGTTGCTGTGACTGCGACTGCGACTGCGGCTGCGGCTGTGACTGCGGTCTTATCAAAAGGTTCATCTAATGGGGCATCAAGCATTCGGCAAGCCCAGCAGAGCAACAACAATAAGCAAGGCGAACAAGGCGAACAAGGAGAACAACATGCAAGCGCAGCAACAACAACGACAAGCACAAAGGCAGCGAACGAAGAGTGGCAAAAGGGAAGAAGGGAATGGGGTTATTTCTGGTTCTTTCTGGTTGGCCGTTCAACTGTACAACTGCAGTAGTTTCCGCACTTGAATTGATTTGGATGTGCCATTCAAAAGGGAGTGAGTGAGAGAGTGTGAGTGGGTGAGGGATGGTGGAAGGGGGGAGAAGGCGAGAGGTTGAATGGCTACCAAACCGTCGTGGCTTTTATTGTTTGTTGTTCGTTTGTTGCCTTCTTGTTCTAGTTTCGTGTTGTCGTCGCTGTTGCTGCTGTTGTTGTTGTTGTTGTTGTGCAATTGAAAATCAAGGCATTATATTTTGCCCGTTGTTGTTGACGACTATTTGGGTGTTGTTTTGCACTCATCGGCAGTCAAAGCTCTCGCCACCAACTGCTTAACAAGCAAAATAATGCAAGCGACACAACAGCAAGCAAGAGAGCGAGTGAGAGACAGAGAGAGCGAGAGAGCGAGAGCGAGACAGACAGAGAAAGCTGTGGCAGCTTAAGTTCATGGGTTTGGCTGAGCAACAACATCAACTAGCTAATAGAGTCTCTTGGTGCTGAGGGTGCTCGTCTAGAGGAGCCTGTGGCCAGCTCTCAAGTGTGTCCCTAGCATCCTTGACACTCTCGCATAACTCTAAATACCAATTTGCTCTGGCGGGGGTGGAGGGGATGGGGTCAAGCTCTGAGCTCCAGCCTCGTTTCGTCTGCCTTGAATGGCTATTTATGCGGAGCGACAACAATTTTGCAATTATGAATCATGGTCGCTTTTATTTTATTAACGCCACGACTCTAGTTTTAATTGCACTCGTAAATATTAATGTCGATTCACATGCATTTTGTTTGTATTTTTGAAACTCGATTCTTTAAGAAACGAGCGAAATGTTGGCGAAATTTTAATGTGACTGAGTTTTAAATTACCGGCAAAGTTTTATCAATGAACTTACATTCATTTTAAAATTATTCACATACATAAGTGGAAATCAGAATTCAGATAATTTACATATGTGTTGCAAGTAAGTTCTGAATTATATTTTTTATTGCGGTGTCGTATACTTAATATTTGTTAATGCAAATTGAAAAATACTATAAATATTTTAAAGATATTTCGTAGGAAACTATTGGGCGATTCATTTTATAAATATCGTATTTAATACAATATTTACACTAAAATTTGCGAGAGCAATTTCTATGTTATGTGGCGTATACTTAATATTTGTGCTGCTCTGCTATAAATAAATGAAATGTAATTAAAAATTTCACTGTTCAGGCTAGAAATTGTTGTTTTCTTATAGCCAACTAGCTGCTGCTGATGTGCATGCCCTTCTTTGTCGACTTAGTGAGTGCAGGGTAGAGAGAAACACTTGACTGTTCATTGTTGTTTACAAAATTGGCAAAAAATTCAGCGATTTCATTGTAAAATGGCAATGAAACTGCACACAGTGAGCAGCAGACTGAAAGCAAGAGAGTGAAAAGAGTTTGTCGTCGCCAAAGCCAAAGCCAAAGCCAAAGCAAAAGCCAAAGTCGAAGCCAAAGCGAAAGCAGACCAACAAAAGCGTTGCTAATATAAATAAAAGGCGACTTCAAATAGAACTGCGACTGCGATTGGACGCCGCGCAAGCTGAGCTCGACTCTGCCGCCTACCTCACACACCATCTTTATCCGTCTCCGCTTTGTGCGCGTTGTCTGCTAAGAACTCAACCCTAACCTCAGCGTCTCCAAAGGCATCGTTGCCATAGAACATCGTTCTATTCGATAGCCAACAGCCAACAGGGTGGCGATTATTACGTTAATTCGTTTCATAAAAACCCTGCCAGCATTCAATGACAAAGGGCGGGAGCGAGGGGAAGCGAATGAACTGGGAGCCAAACAGCTGCATTCAGTGGAAACAAACTGAAGGCAGCTGCTGCCAAAGGTTTGAATGGGCAACGCTTCCGCGAATTATTACTATCTGACAAAACTACAAAATTGCTGTGGAAATCATTGTCAAATTTAATACACTCAAAGCACCTTTCAGCAGTCACAAAGTGCTCATCATTTGATACGCCAAAATCGCAGATTATCTGAGCTATGACTACGAAATTTCATAAATCTATTTGAGCGTCAATTACGTTTAATTTGTTTGCAATGATTTCGTGTAAATTGGAATACTTTTGCTCAAATAACTATTTTAAAAAAAGATTGTATTTAAACGCTCTTGAAATTTATCATATGCGCTAAATTATTAGTTAATTACTATATATTTAGAGCTCTTTTCTATACAAAGTCAGTTTAGCTATGAAATTAAATAAATCTATTTGCAAGTCAATTAGGTTTGATTTCTTTGCAAAGTTTTCGTGTAAATTAGAATAATTTTTCTTTAAAAACTTTTACAAAAAAAGATAATGAAAGGATATGGCTTTATTGAGATGCTCTTGAACTTTATCTTATGTATAAAATTAAATTAGCTAATTGTTTTATTAATAGCTCGTTTTATCCTACACAAAGTCAAGGCTGATTAATATCTGACAACATTTCCTGCTAATAGCAACAACGTGTTTATGCAGTGTTTTTGCATATTTTTGCAGTTTCAGTTGAGATCGCAATGCGATTAGAGAGCGAGAGAGAGAGAGAGAGAGAGGCAGAGAGGGAGAGATAGAGAGTTACAGTTTAAACCACGTTTAGTTGCGCTTTATGGCCGGCATTTAATGTGTAGTGCAACTGCATTTGACATTCAATATATTTGCAGTTGCAATTTATGTTTGGCCAACAAGCAGTTTGATGTGGTTGGTGGTTTGGCAATTAAACGCAGTAATTATTAGTTTCAGCTCCAATGCTAATAAGCTACTTAAAGCCATAATTAATAATAACTCCAACTCGATGCACTTTCGAAAGAGCAAAGAAAAGCAGCTGATTTTGGCATGTCTTCTTTGCTTTCATTTGATTTCTGATGTGACTGTGGAGTTAATAAAAGCTGTGGCGCTTAAGCGAGGACTGCAGTTTATGTCTAATAATTGGTTAGCAATCAGATACTTTATATTTTCTAAAATGTGATAAGCACAAAAATTAGCTAAATGAGTTTTGTAGCTCTAATGTAAAAACAAGTCTACTGAAGTGGCGCTTAAGCGAGATATGACTGCAATTTATGCCTAATACTCGTTGAGCAATAACATTTTATGCATATCCAAAAAGAGCTGTAAACGAAACTTAGCAAAGTGAATTTAGTGGCTCTAATGTAAAGACGTAGTTAACTGAAGTGGCGCTTAAGTGAGATACGACTGTAGCTAATGTTTAATATTTGTTGAACTGTCAAATTCTTTAAATTTTAAAAAAGTGATGTGTATTTTCCAATTGAATTTAGTGACTCTAATGTGAAAAATAACTTTAGTCATGCAGCGCTTAAGCGATATATGCCTGCGATTTATTCCTAATGCTCGTTGAGCAATTAAATTTATTGCATATTCAAAAAGAGATGTAAACACTAAGTGAATTTTGGGCCTCTAATGTGATGCCTAGTTAACTGAAGTGGCGCTTAAGCGAGATATGCCAACAACTTGTGTCTAAAGCTTTTTTAGTTGTCAAATTCATGAAATTTCGAGACATAAAAATGAGGAGCACAAAAAATCAAATTTGTGTGCACTAAAGCGAGATTTGCAACGGAGGCAACGCTGTTGCATGCAGTCAATAATGAGGCTTAGTGGTGCGCATATCTGCATAAATCTGCAGAGATTCGTGCGATGAGAATGCGAATGTGAATGTGAATGTGAATGCGATGCAATTATTGTGTATGCATAAGCTGCATATTGTCTGACTAATTTTGAAGTATGTTGTGCATGTGAAGGTTTCGGACAGAGATTAATCAGAGCCAAACTGCAAACGGCTTGTGGCAGTAAAAGCCCATGAATAGATAGCAATATTGAGTGGGCAAAGCGGGGGAGGAGGGGCTGTGAGTGTGTGTGTGTGTGTGAGTATATATAATATCTGACAATTATATATGTATATATCTATATATGTATTGCTTACCTGTTTATGTCAAATGATGGCAATCAATGAGTTGAGCTTCTCCCCGTTACCCGAAATTGCGAGCTTATCGAGTATGCAGCTGCATATGCAACATAATACAAATGTCGCTTAATTAACGCAGCAATGTAAAGTGCACGCTCAACTGGAGAGAGCGAGAGAGCGAGAGAAACGAGTGGGAAGCGTTGGGTGGAGAGTGAGGAGGAGGGGGGGCACTGAGGGACAGCTGGATTGAAGCAAATGCCGGTGGCAGTTGCGAGAACAATGCGAGCTTAACATTTATTATGCAGCAATTAAGTGATGTGCAACGCGGCGTATGCGTAATGCAATAATAAACAAAAACTATGCGTTTATTTTTAGCGCACGCCGCGCGCGCACTCAACACATTCAATACAATGCAATTCAATTGTCACTCGATGTTGCCCGAGGCTGTCAATGCAGATCGCTGCACATAAGTATATTTAAATATACATATATACATATATAGTTAAGGTTGTGCAATTGTTTACGAATTTTAATCCTTTAATGCTTACACTGAGAACGTCGCTCACGTGTGACCAGCCCCCAGCTTGGAGCCCACTTGGAGCCCCCTTGGAGCCCCCTTTGAGCTCCCTTTGAGTCCGCTTTCCGCTCCCCTTCGCGGCCTCTTTGCAGCGTGTTGACAGCCAACAACAACAGGGGCCAAATAAAGCAGAGCCAGTTAACCCATCATCAGTTATTAAAATATCATGTCATGCTCGCTGTAGTTGCCAAAGCAAAAGAAAAAACACTGTCAATGGGGTAAGTTTTTTTTTTGTTTTTCTTTCTTTTTTTCCACTGCGCTATGATTGATTTTGCAAGCTGTCTTCTCTACTACGCTTTTCTCCCGTGGGCCAATGTTTTCTCTCTCTCTCTCTCTCTCTCTCTCTCTCTTGTCCGTTTACAAATTGCAACTTCTCTTGTGGCATTCAGCTTATGATTTGGCTTTTACATTGATTGCCCAAATACTCAGTCAGTCAGTCAGTGAGCATAACGAATTTGATTTATCGAGATTGCCGCAATAATTGATTGAAATCTTTTCTATTTTTCGTTTCGTGCTGTCTCGCAATGAACTTTGAGTCAAATCACATTGCGCTCTGCAATTGAAGCGGCTTAAAGGCAGAACACACAGAATATACAAAGAGACTTCGGGGCTGCCACAAAATATGCTCAAAATTATGGCCAAGATTTGTGAAGCCAGATTTTAAAGTCGTCAAGCGTAAAGCTCTTAAATTTAGCACACAATCTGCTTAAAGTTGAAGTTGCTCATTAAAATAATTGAATGCATTAAACTATTGATACGCATAATAACAATAATTGTGTTTAGTTTGCAAGCTTCGAGTTAATTGTTTGCTGCAGCAAAGCATTAGAATTAGTTTTTCAATTTAGCTAAATTATGTGTGTTTTTATTACAATCATTGTAGGCAATAAAACAAGATTTAAGGTTTAAATTTTGTGCTCAATTTAGCAAAGTTAAAAACGCAGTTTGTGCTTGAGTAATTTCTAACAAAATAATAATTATTTGCTAAGCAAATATTTGCATAGAAGTTGCTTTAGATATCCCAAAATTCTGTGTCAAAATTGATTTGGGGAAATTAATTATTGTTGCTATATTTAGAGAATTTATAGTGAAATAAATCATTGTTTGGTGGTTTAAAATTATTTAATTAAAAATTAGAGATATTTTTACTTAAACTTTCTTTTTAATTTATTTTTTATTTAACTAACATGAAGACTAACTAACATAAAGTCATTTAACATTAAGACTTAATTAATTAGGCGTGAATTTTGGTTGCCGTATTTAATTATATCGAGCATTGAAATTGAAATATTTGTTTTGCTCTCCATGTTGTTCATAGTCACATAAATAAACACAAAATATGAAATATATAAACGATTAATGTTGACCTTAAGTTCGCTGTGTAAACGTTGTCAACAACATTGACACTTTTGATGTTGTTGCTGCTGTTGTTTGTTGTTGTTGTTGTTGTTGGCGAGTGCGTGTCGAGCAGAATTGAATTGAATTGAATTGTGAATTGTGAACTGTGAATTGGTGTGTCAGGAGTTCACTAATTGCCAATTATTGTCGAATTGAGCTGTTGCCCGAAACATGAAGCTTGGCCAATTGCAGAACTGTAAACACAACTGAACCGTGCCCCACCAAGTGGCAAGTGGTGTCTTATCATTTTGCCAGGATCTGCTGCAACAACAATTCTCTCAGCCGCTCTCTCTTTCTCTTTCTCTTCCTCTCTCTCTCTCGTTTTGCCGCAAATTTCATTTCGTTTGCTGCCAAAAAATGTTCCACAATCTTGTGTATTATTTTTTATTTTGCAGCTTCAAGTTGGCCTGTGGCATAAGTTCGCCCACAAGCGACGCAACTTTGTTGTTTGTGGCTCGCTTTCTTTCCCTGGTTTTTTTTTTTCGCTTGCCCTTTGTCGCTGCGAGTCGATGGAAAAATGCTGGTTGAAACCAAAGTCTAGACTAAGGTGGCATTTATTGCTTCGCAAATAAGTCAAAGCGGGCGTGTAAATAAAAAATACACAACGTGCAAATAAATTGAAGCTCCACAGCAACAACAAGAACAACTGTGATGTGATGTGAGCAGGAACACGAACAACATTGAACAATTTGTTGTGTGCGAGCAAAAACAAGTTGGGAAAAAGTTTCTTGATCGCTCTACGCTGGGGAAAAATGTTCCGTTTTGCAGGTTTTTCAATGAGTTTTCGCTTTTGTTGCTGCTGTTCTCTGTTCTCTGCTCTGTTTTGCTTTTTGCTATTTTCTTTTATTACCTGCCGTTCTCCCATTTCATTTCTTTGCGCTCCTCTTCCTCTTCTTCGCTTGTATTACATTTTCTCTCTCTCTTTCTCTCGATTGTTTGAGCTGTTTTAATGCAAAAAACTTGCTGCATACTTTCAGGCGCCGCCTGTTTCTCAAAAATTTCGTTTTGTTTTCTCACTTCTTTTTTGTTTGCTGTGTGTAACACACTAATTAGGCAGCGTGTTGCATGTGGCAGGGTGCTCGGGTGGCATGCCACGGCATAGCAGCTGCTGCAACTGCGCGATTTGTTGCCTTCGACTGCTGTTGTTGCAACGCAAGTGAATTGCTTGCCACACCGACGTTGCTAAGGCTTGAGGTAGGCACAAAGTATTGAATCGATGGCTCGATGAAATGTCTCAAGAGTGCTTTGCGTCGATCATGTGCCAACTGCGCTTGCTACCCTGTAATTGAGCTCAAAGAGTATTTTGGCTACACATCGAGAACTTTGTGTGCTTATAAATTAATAGTAAATTTATAAAAATCAGCTTTTAATTACTTTGAGCTTGTGTTTTATCTTATTCTTACTATATTTGCTGCAGTGCAATAAATAAATAAATAAATTAAATGAGTTTTATTGGGGTTTAAAGCTCAGTCTAAAATGTTGCTTAATTACCTGATAATAATTCGAGTTTTATTTGTGTTTACAGCTGGAAATCGCTAAGCAGTGCAATAAGGTAACAAATATTATTTATGTGTCAAACATATTAAGGCGAAGCTCTGAATTACTGACAATATTTATTTAATAGGTCTATGATACTTAAATACTGTCATTTTCATTAGATATTCATAAATTGTAATAAGTCTTTTATAGCAGCTACTATTATATATAATTTTATTTTATTTTGTACTAGATTTCAATATTATTTTTTGTTATAGAGCTTAGAGTTAAATTCAGTTCCAACTCCAATTCAATTAATCAGCTATAGTTTTAATATTTTCGAAATGTCTTTAAGTTTTTGTTGCACGTTGATAAGATCACGAAATCACTAGAAACAACTTGCATAGAACATTGAAAATCATGCGTTTTTTAGCCTACTTAAGCACGACTTTGAGATACCCTTTGTCAAGCCTTTGAATAGTGAAATCCGCCTTAGAAATTCACGTTGTTGTCTTGATAAAATCGCATTTGTGGCCTGGCGTTTGCACAAATGTTTAATGTAAAATTCGTGGAGCTGAACAACTTTTGTTGGGCAGAACATAAAGATAAATTGGCAACGAGTCGATGAAGTGCACGTGTTAAATGCCGTTGTTATAGACAGCTAATAAAGCGGGCCATAAAGCGAAGTTTGTTGGCCAACTTTATGATATGCTGCCACCTTTTTAATGGCAACCGAATCAAACTACGAAATCAACACAAACCAAAAGAAAAAAAAAAAAATGAAAAACAAGGGGAGCGCAAAAAAAAAAAGAAGCCAATTACAACAACAAAAGTGGCAAACGAGTGCAACGCAGTGCACATAAAAAAGGTGCAGGAAACTCTCAATTTTTTCACCTGAGGGGCGGTAGGGAGCGTGTGGAGGGGGGGGAGCGGGGGGAGCGGAGGAAGCACTGAAGCTGAGGCGCGCTTCGGGTTGCGTTGCAGCAAACAAATTCGAAAAAATGACTGAGCAAACGCTTTGATTTATGAAGTTATTGACTATATACGAGTGTGCGTGTGTGTGTGTGAGTGTGTGTGTGTGTGTGTGGGTGAGTGCATTCATATGCACATACTCAGACCCCAAGAGTCGCATTTGTTTGTAGTCGGCAACGGCAACGGCAACCGCCTTAATTCAATAAAATACAGCTGACTGAGTGCTTGAATCATGACCCGGCGATTTGAAATGTTTGTGGGCGGATTGGGGGGAAGTGTTGGGGCCGGGGGGGGAGTGGGTGAGGAGTTGAAAGTTGTTGGACGCTTGGAAAACTCGGCAGTTTGCTGAACACGATCCATGGGGAAATCTCTTTTGTTTTTTGTTTTCTCCACTTCTATTCTTCATGTTCTTTTTTTTTGCCTCTGCTCTCTCGGGCAACAATGCAACGGCAGTGGAAAAGGGGCAAAGGGTGGAAAGGGGGCAGGAGGGGCGTCAAGGGGGCAGAAGGGTGGAAAGGGGGCTTAAGGGGGGAAACGGGGGCGCAGCATAGCAAAAGGCGAAACGCTTTTGATTCAATAAACGTCAATGGCTTCGGTCGGAGCCAAAGCTAAGCTAGCGCACACATCTGCCAAGTGGTAACGGCGAACTAATAAACCAAAGTGTTTTGCAGCTTCCAGGTCCTTTGAAGTCCTGCACAGCGAGCGTGCAGCTAAAGAGCGCTAAGGTGACTCTCCGATTATTTGGATAGCAGCCCAGGGATGAGCAAAAGCTGTCAGCTAAAGAGGCAAGGGATGCAGACAGAAAGAGAGGGGGAAGGGAGGGAAGAAGGAGGGAGGGGGGGAGAGTGTAATGTGTGTTTATTTTACCTGCGGTAATTTGCAAATGCATTGGCTGACAGCTCAGCTTAGCTCAGCTCAGAAATTGACTCATTTTGCTCGCTATCTTTGCTACAACTTTGCTCTCTATTCAACAACAATGCATTTTGTTGTAGCATTTTTTTTTTTTTAGTGTAGTTGACGGCACTTTAACTATCAAATTGGCTGGCAAAACTTTGGCTAACAAACTGCTTGCCAAAGGTGTTTTTTGCTGCAACATTTCACAGGCATTGTCAAAAAAAAAAATCCTTAAATATTTGCCGCAATTTTTGCATATTTTTTGAAGATATTTTTTTTGATTTTTTGTTTTCAATGTTGAGCAATTTATTACACATTTGCTATTTTATTGCACACTTGTTTTTACATTTACAACTGCCATAAAAAACAAAATCTTCGAGCTTTCTATTTGTAAAAAATTTTGTATTTTCTTTGTACTTTTTTTTTGGCATGTTTAAAGAGCGCATTCGCTTAATATTTGCGCACAGCAGTAGTTAGAGTTGCATTCATAATTTATTATTGATAAGTTTATGCAATTACTTTTAATTGTTACTTTGATTTATTATTGATCACATAATTAATCATGCTGGCGCTGCTGTGAGTCAAGCAATTAATGGGACAATATTTTTGCCACTTTAGGCAGTTTACAAACAGTCACATTTGACCCTATTTTTATTTGAGTTCAATCGTTGTAAAATTGATCTAAATAAATAGTTAGTTTAATGCCCCACAACTCGGTTATTTATATCTAATATTTTTAGCAATTTTACTGCCTAAAAATCGCCCACCAAAAATGCTCATTTAGCAAACAACTTTTTCGATTTTTATTCTACATGTAGACTTATAAAATATTTGTATGGCTAACAACAAATAAATATATAAAATTTGTTGCCAATGATTTAATTTAATAGCTGCACAATGTTTTGCTCTATTTTTTGGATATGTGGAGCACAAAAAGCAGCTACAAAACTCAGCTTTTGTATTTCTAATTACAGCACAGTTTTATATTGCACCTTTTTTTTTTTTTCTATGAAATGCAAACTTCTTGGGGGGCTTCTGTCGAGTGGAGCACTAAATGCAAATGATGTGGCAAAAATGCGAGTGGCATTTTTGTCTATACAGCTGCTCGACGTTTTGGCAGCTCACAGCACGAAAACGAGGAGAGGGGAGAATTTTTGCATAAACACAACTGGAAGTCAGCTACTTAGTCAGTTAGTTTTGGGGCAGTTAGTTAGTCAGTTAGTTGGTTAGTTGGTTAGATTTGAAGGCAAGTTTCTGCTGAACCTTTTTCGTTGGAATTTCGCATTTTTTTTTGCCGGTCAATTGGACGCAAAAGTTGCGCTGTGGCAGCAATTAGCTGTGCTTAAAATGTGTGCCGAGATATATGTATATATACATATATAGACGTAGATCGACACGCCCCAGCAGTCAGTCACGCAGTGTGTTAATGTGCGTCCCAAAAGTGTGCAATCAAATTATAAAACTGCACACAGAAAATTGTTGAGAGCGCTAACTGAGGCCAAAACTCAGTTAAAAGCGCTGCACTGGCAACTGGCCAGATTTCAGTTAACTTTGCTCTCGCTCTACCAAATCACACACACACACAATATATATATATATATATATATATATATTAGAAGCACAACCCGACTCACTTAACAAGTTGCATGCGGTGGACTTAAGTTGAAGTTAAAGTTAATGCCATGAATTTTAAATTGAATTTAATGCGTATGCGCATGTGAGCAGACGCAGCTTGTGTGCGACAGAGAGAGAGGGGAAGAGCGAGGGGTGAGCGAAGGGGGGGGGGGGGAGGGGAGGGGAGACAGGAGTTAAGAGTTATACGCTGGCTGCGATGAACGCAAAATTTACGCAGAAAGTTCAACGGCGCACAAAAGTATGCTACGGTTTCTGGCCACTTATTTATTATTGGCTTGGCCAGCGCACACACACACACACACACACAGACACAGACACTGAGACACACACACACACAGTAACACACCTATATATGCGTTGGGACGACGCACATTTTGTACTTTTGTGTCCCTGCTGTGCGGTCTGACCTTAAGCTGCCCGTCGCCTGGACACTCGCCGTGTGCTTCGCTCTCTCTGCTCTTATTTTTTTTTGTTGTTGAACTAATAGCAGCGGGCGGCCAGCGCGACGTAAAACGCGTTGTTGTTGTTCGTGCTGCTTAAATAATTTAGCAATTTGTATGCATGGAAAGCGCTGCGGGTTGGGGATAATACCCCAAGTCGAATAAGCGCATCATGGAAATACATAAAATCGCATCAATTCAACTGCCCGCTCCAAGCTCCTTCAGCCCCCCAAAAAAATACCCAACCCATTTAGCTGCCATTTCGCATCGTTGCACAGCTTGTTTTTTGTGTGTGTGTGTGTGTGGGGGGGGGGGGGGGGAGTGCAGGGAAAGGTGTCAGCGCATTGCGAGCTGGCAGCAAATGAGCATTCAAGGAATGCAATCGTGCAGCAGCAGCAACGGCAGCAGGGCTCGGCCACAGAGCGCTCTAACTGAATACCTGCTAGATGGGCATCAGACCCCACAACAAACACACACACAAACACACACACAAACACACACACACCAACACACACACACCTCAACACTCACGCTGAGCTGTGCTGAGCGGCGTTGAGTCCGCATTAGCAGCGGCAGCGGCAGCGGCATCTGCAGCCACACACCGGCAAAATGCAGCCCAACAATTTTATCATTTGCCACATTTGTATTTCATATGTGTGTGTGTGTGTCTCGATGTGTGTGTGTGTGTGTGTGTTGCACTTTATGTGCTGGATTTGGCTTGTGCCCCAAAAATATGATCGCCTTGTGTGCGCTGAGTGCTGGGCAGTTGCAGTTGCCGTTGCAGTGGCAGCTGCTGGGCCCAGGGCTGCAGCAACAAACACGCACACACACACACACATGCACACACACACACACACACACATGCACTTACACACACTGACGCTAATCAGCTTGGTTGCAACAATTTGCCCTCAGCTCGGAGAAGAAGCTCTTCTCGCAGTTGCCACTTGACTTCGATATTGCCACACACACACACACACACACACACAGACATCGCCTCTGCATTGACAGCTAGCTAGGCTGGGCTTCAATTTACTTTTCATTGGGGCAACTTAATTGGACACTCCTTCAACATCCTTGGCAGCTTCAGGCTGCACGCTGCATTACAATAAAACTGTACGTTGTGAAGTTGTCTTTAATTTATACAATACTTTTATTAAAATAGCGTGCAATGTGTTTAAATTCTTTTTTTAGCACACTGCAATAATATTTCTGCAAGTAATAGATTTACTAATATTGCTATAAAGCCTCTGCTAGTAATATATTTATTAATATTTCTATAAACATTCTATCCATTCTATACCCTCTAAAAAATATCTTTGCTTAGGTCTTGAAACTTTGTTTGTTATTGCTTTTATTTGGGCCATTTTGGATAATGACTTTATTGAAACATTTAGCCATGCATTTGAATTGATTAGCGCTGGCGATTTGAGAAATCTTGTGCAATTTTATATCAAATTTGAAATTTAATGAAATTTGTAGTCAGGCAAAATTTATTTAAATTTATATTTACGCTTTTATGAATTCATTATTATTGAATAGACTTAATTTATATATTTTTCATTAACTTGTCTAAAGAAAAACTTTGCAAATATAACAACAATTTTTAGCATTTATTTAAGCTTTATTTAATAGAACTTTATAACTATTATTAGCCTTGATCTTGAAAATTACTAGCCTTGATCTTGAATAGCTTTTCAAAGTAGAGCTTTGTGTAATTAATTAAACTTTGATATGTATTAAAGCTTTTCAAAAAGAAGTTTATTAAAGAGTTTTTTTATTGAATTGACTTAACTTCTAACAAGTATTTTATTTAAGTAATTTTTATATATATGAAATTTTTAATGAATTGTGCAAAGTAAAAGCATTATTTCATTGATGCTTTTTGCTGTCTTTCCAGCAGCTTTTTGAGAGCTTTTAGCTAAAAGTTCTTTCGGCATAGTTTATATTTGAATGTTTATTTTGAAATCTTGTGGCAAATGAGCTTCTATAAAAGAGATATTCCTAGAACTGTGGGCAGTTTGCGTTGAACTGTAGCCTGGTCAGCGTGTTGTGGAGCCCTGCGGCCAACGGCGCCCGAAAGCGGACAGCGCAGTTAGCACAGCACGCAAAGGCGACGCGAGTAACGCGAGCTGCGAATACACTTTGTTAGAAGAAAGTCACGTATTCATATTAAAAATAACCGAAAAGTGTTTGTAAGTGGCAGGAGAACGTGCACTGAAATATATTTGCGGCACGGCAAGCGCACACAAAGGGAGAGAGGGGGGAGATGGTGGAGAGAGGGAGGGGGGGGGGAAGAGGGAGGGGAGGCACACACAAGTATAGACACACGCTTAGCATTCGGTTTTGCCCATATGCCCACATGGCCATATGCTCGCTATAACACATGCCCCCCCTCCACCCCCCTGCACACCCCACAAAAGTTGGGCAAGTGTTTGGGCCCAAAGTCTGTTGAGTAGCAGGCGCGACATGTTTCACGCTTAGAAAAGGTGAGCGGCCAAAAAACGGCAGCCATCAACATCAGCATTACAATCGTGATGATGATGATGATGACGATGACGACGGCGATGGTGATGATGATGAACAACGTTGTCGTTGTCGTTGTCGTTGTCGTCATTGGGAATTGTCGTCAGTCGCTTTTGGGGCCCGCTGTCAAAGCGAAAATGTCCCATTGAAGAGGACGTTTTGCGTGTGTGAGTCGGCGTTGAAAACGCGTTGAATCGCGTCGTCTCGTCGCCTCGTCGCGTTGCGTTGCGTTTTTGGCCCGTTTGATTTTTGGCAACGTTGACAAGAACACAGTTGAGCGCGCGTTGCCGCAGCTGTCAAAGCGTCAAACATTTTGCGTCCGTTTTGCCAACTGACAAATGCGCAGTTTCGGCTTCCACAAAACTTCCAATTCACACGAAGGGCAAGCAGTGGATTGAAGGGGAATCGAGCGGTGGGGAGGGGAGGGGAGGGAAACTGACTGTCGTCGGTCGTCAGGTAACTGACTTTTGCATTTATTTATTTATTTATTGTAGCCATGTGCGTGCCTGACGTTCTGACAAGCAACCAAACCCATCGCCCAACGCCCAACGCCCAACGCCCAACGCTCAACGCTTATCGTGCAGCTTTAATCAGTTGCGCATACGCAGCGTAAGCCCCAAAAAACTAAACGCAATTTCAACTAGAAAATTAACAAAAACACCAGCGGTGTGAGAGAGAGTGTGAGAGAGGGAGAGAGAGAGAAGGGGAGAGAGAGGGAGAGTGAGAGAGAGAATGAGCGCCAACAGCATTTAACAATTATGCAAAAACTTGTTTCGCCAGTTTCACATTTTTGACACATTCCACTGTCATTTGTCTTTGTTACGATTTGTTTACTTTTCATTGGGTGGCTGCCCCCTCCCCCCCTGTCCTTCCCCGTCCCCCCCCCCCCTCTTCACATAAAACGCATGTCATTCAATGCAATTTGAGTTGTTCTCGCCCTGCTCATTGTCCTTTCGCTGCTCGTTGTGCTCTGTGCTCTGTGCTCCATTATTTTGTTCATCTTTTTTTTTTTTTTTGTGTGTGTGTGTAAATTATGCAAACTTCTCTTCATATTCATTAGAAGCAGCCCCAAACAATCCGCACCAAAAAAAAAAAAGAAGAGCACTGAAAAACAACAATAACCAGAAGCGTTGAACTGAAATGGCATTCAACGTCAGCGTCAGCTTTCCCACACCTCTCTCTCTCTCTCTCTCTCTTGCTCTCTCTCTCTCGCTCTCTCTCTTGGCCTTGCTCTTAGATTAGTTAGTTAGTTAGTTAGTGGTCGGTATCAGGGTCAAAGTGGGTCATGTTTTTTGGGAATTACGAGAGTGCGCTCGCAATGAAATGTTTTCAGAAACGAAGGGACAACTGCAAGTGACTGCGAGTCATAACAACTCCATGAAAGAGACAGAGAGACAGCCAGAGTGGTGAGAGAGAGAGAAAGAGAGAGTAGGAAATTGAAGCAATCTCGAAATTCTTTTGTCAAATCACAACAAATGCATACGGTGGGAAAAAACAAAGAAAATTATGGCAATAAAAGCTATATATACATATATATATATATATTTATAGAGGTGCAATTAATTGAAAAATGTGGCTGTTTAATATAATAAATACCTCGCTTCGGACAGCAACTAAAATAGTTTGGTTTTAAATCACTCCAAGTGCTCGAAGAATGTCTGCTGAAAATATTGTGATAATTAAGTGAAATGCTGCAAGCATTATGTCAAGAATTATGGCAAATTGTATAAATATTGTGCAAGCTGAATGATTTATTTACAATCGAAATAAGCGAAATAATTCAGACAGTGTTGACACTGATCGAATGCTGAGTCTTATCATTAAGTTGCAGTGCGAATATTTTATTTAATTAACTCGCATGAGGCTGCAAAATAAATTTGACTTTTAATTTTTTGTTTTTTTTTTTTTTTTTTGTTTGTTGTAATATAAATATACATTTATTTTTTTGCAATTAAAACATAGCACAAGTAGCTGCAACTTAAGAGGCGTGAATAATTGAGCAGCAGCGAATGAAATAATATCGTCATATTACAGATTTTTAGCAGGCAGCACAGCGCAATTTAACAAGAATCGTAAAATAAAAGAATTTCCATAAAAGTGTGCGTGTGAAAAGCGAGTAGAGAGAGCGCGAGGGAGGGGGCGAGAGGGGGAGAAAGTTGAGTAGGTGGTTGGCTGGAGATTATGCTGAAGCGAGCAAATGGGAAATTAGAAACACTCGACAGACAGCAGTAAGGGGTTTACTTAGTATTTAACTTGTACTTGAGGCTGTCGTTGATGTCGCAGCGGCGACTGCGACAGCAGCTGCTTCTTGTCGCTGTTGTTGCTGTTGTTGTTGTTGGGGCTGTTTGGGGTTGTTGCTGTTGTTGTCGTTGTTGCCTCAGCTGCTTAGTTCATGCTTAATGGCCACCTTCTTGATGGCGTTACGTGTCACAGCTACAACCCATTGTCTTATTTTCAGTAACGACCAAACACCCCCCCCCCCCCCAAAGTTGTGCAATCTTCTCTCCTCGCCGCTCCCCCCCTGCTCCGCCGCCCCTTTGCCGTAGTCACGTGCTTAGCGTGCCGAAAAAGTGCGTCAACAGCAGCTTAATTATTTTTATTCACTTTTTGCTACAGTTACAGCCGAACTCTCGCTCTCACTCTCCGCCGCTCGCTCAACACTTTTCACATTCACTTTGTTTGTTCGTTACGCTTCCTGTTTATTGTATGTTTGTTTGTTTGTCGCTCTCTCGCTCTCTGTGTTGTTGCTGCTGGTTTTCAGCGCACTTGCAAGTATATGTTTTGGGATTACGACTATCCCCCCCCCGCCACCTGCTCCCCCCCTCGCCTAGCACACGTTTATGACAGCACAAAGGGAGCGGCGAGCAGCGCTTCGTTTGTCGAGGTCCTGCCGGACTGCAGGACTGCAGGACTGGACATTTGGTACGCGTATCACTCACTCGAAGTCACAGCGGCTGCCTGAAACTGTTCGGGGAGTTACAGCTGCTGCTTTATATGCTCGCTGTGCTGCTTGCTCTCGTTTTCTCTTCTTTCTTGCGTTTTTATACCCGCTACCCATAGGGTAGAAGGGTATTATAGGTTTGTGACTTCAGGAAATGTATGCAACAGGCAGAAGGCAGCATTTCTGATCCCATAAAGTATAGAGTCGATATAGCCATGTCCGTCTGTCCGTCAGTCCGTCTGTCTGTATGAACACCTAGATCTCAGAGACTATAAGAGCTAGAGATCTCAAACCAAAAATACCAAAAATACTTTTTGGTATATTTTAGTATATTTGAGCTGGGTAGCGGGTATATCATAGTCGAGCACACTCGACTGTAGCTTTCTTACTTGTTTGTTTTGTTTTAGTGGCCACTGTTGCTGCCATATAAATCTGACATTTAAAGTGGGCAACAGCTTCAAAAAAAAAAAAAACAGAGAAAACAGAGACAATGTGAATTTCTCTGTTTAAATGTCAGTCGACTATATACAAATATATATATATATATGTATATATATGCTCTCGACTAGCTGCCCATTATGGCAAATGACTCAACTCAATTCAACTCAACTGTTTTTGCTGCTCTTGCCGCTCAGCTGGTGGTTTTACGAGCGCTGGAAGTGTTTGCATAGCATCAAAGGTCACAATTCGCATTTTATGTACCTTTCGAGTCGTCCACGTCCTGCCCACAGAGCTTAAGCCATGTTTATTCGCATAGATTTGCCAACTAATGAAATCATATTAAATTACATTTGCAAAGTCGTCGAGCGGCAATTATTTATTAAGACCTCGGGGGGCGACGCTCGACGGCATTATGTGAAATGTGAATTTGACTTTTGCCATTGCAAATACTCTCACTCTCTCTCGCTCTCTCTGTCTAGCAAACTATCTGAAAGTCTGTGTGCAAAAAGATACTTTTTGGCAGGTTGCGAGGCACTTGAGCTTCACAATTGTGTGGGCGAAAGCAATTTACGTAGAACTTTGACAAGCTAATAATACAGACAATCACTTGTTATGCTCTTTACTTGTTTTCGGTCTTGAGATCTTTATTAGCGGGAATTTTCTTCCCAAAAGTTGGAAAGCTCTTAAAAAAAATGTATGCAAATATACAGTTGGCTTCCTTCGCTACTCTGATGGCTAAATAGCAAATGCGTTTCAAACATATCAAATAGAATAGTGGGTTTTTATTAAAGGTAAATTAACATGAGCATAAAGTCAGTCTCCTTAATACATTGATGGCTAGTAGTGTGTGCGTGTGTGTGTGTGCATGTGTGTGCATGTGTGTGCTTTAATCAACTACTGCTGCTGTTAAGTATGACCACTAACCATAGAATACAATTTCTTGTGCCATACATGTTGACAATTTACTGAACTTCGCGCGAGAAGGGCTTTGGCGTTTTGGTAGATCGTCAGCTTCGCGTGTGAAGATGTTCACGTTCGACTCCTGGTTCGGCCGGTGTTTTTTCTAAACAAATATTTTTTTTTTTGTTAATTAATGGAAAAACATTATTAGAAAATGTATTATTTTAATCTTCTTTAAGACACCGAATTAGTTTCCGACACCTCGACTTAGTTTCCGATTATCAAGTGAAATGTGTTTATTTAATCGGCATATAGGGAACACCACCAGGAGGACATTGTATTTACAACAATAATGTTTTTCTATTAATTAATAATAATAAAAATTAAAAAAAAAATTGTTTGGTAAAACACCGACTCAACCTGGAGTCGAACTTGGACACCTGCACACGCGCAGCTGATGATCTATTGGAACGCCAAAGCACTTTTCACGTGGACGTCAGTAAATTGTCAATATGTATGATCTTGAGGCTTTCGTCGCGAAATAAGAAAAACGACTTGCGCTTACTTCTGGTTGAGCTGTTGCTAATTTTCATATGTATACACACTTATGTGCGCAAGCACATATGCATGTATTTGCCTATAATTTTACAAAGCTGAATTAAGATTCAATAGCGATTTTCAAAATTTGAAAACAGGAAATGGTGAAAAATCTATAAGCGGCACCTCCATATCGCTCTTTATGAGGCAAGCACATTTTTTGTGAGATTCATTTTGATTAGCCTTGAAGCACAATTTCGCTGCATTCGTAAGCTGGGGCGGATACTTTGAGCTTAAAGACTTAAATATCGAACAAAATGCTCTTGCCAGGGTACAAATTAAAAACGGATAACTGTGCCATCAAAAGATAATTCAGTATAAATTTGAATAATTTTTGGAAGTTAGAAAAAAAATGAAAAACCATTTGTATCCATTGCATTCCGCAAGCATGCATATTAGTGACAAAGTTTGTTTTTTGTTTTTTTTTTTTGTTGATTCTAAATGTCGCGCTGCCGTTACTGGCCCTTTTTTGCTGAGGGAGCGGTGTATTACGTAAAGTCACGCGCACACTTCCTCGCATTCCACTTATGTGGAATGATGATTCATGCATTTGAACATAGAATATTGAATATAGATTATACATATTTACTTGACCTTCGTTTAATCACAGTTCAAAAGACGTCCATGCAACTGGAGAGACTGCAGTAGTCTACCGCATTTATATTTGCTGCAGATATTTATCAATGGCTATTTTAAAAAATATCAATTTCAGATTAGTCACGAGTCATTCTTTTGAAATAATTTTTTATTGGTTTGTTCTTATTGTGGGCAGTTCCCAATGCAATAATTTTATTTCTTGCTGTTCAGCTAATATTTGCCGCACATGTTTGCACCATACAAGTAGTTCAAACTGCTGCCGAAACAATCTTCAATGCTGGGCAATTGTCCTTCGCAATATGGCCTGTATACAGACCAGGCTTCCCAGCCCTGGCGCCTTTGGATTTTCTGAGCACAGGCCAGGGCCTGGTCTATGTGATCGGTTCGCAGTGCGCCACACATAACGTTGCATCCGTTATGAGAAAATTGTCCATTGCTGGGTTGGCACCAATAGAGATCATTGATTTGGAATAGACCATGGTCCCTTGACCCATCAGTATTCGGTGGTCCAATCACCCAAGTGCGGAAGCTGCTCTCGTACTGTGCAATGCACACCCAACTCGCTATCTGACTTCTTGCCACACCCAGCGTATCCAGTTCGCGTGCAAGGCTGCACCGATCGAAGTGGCGTTCAGCCTGCACTGTGAAGACCAGCAGGACCAGAAATAGAGGGAAACGACGAACCGTGTTTGCCATGATCTCACTTTGAACTGAATGGAAAATCCATGCAAGAGCTTATTTATAGCACATGTGCTGATTGAGAGCCTGATGTTATTTAAATATGTATGTAGGCATTCTGTTAAAGTGAGTGAGCATCTATAGAGTGCAGTTTTTTGTTTTGAGCATGATATAGATGTGCTGAATGCCGAACTTAAGAAAGAGAGCGACGGCTTGCAGCCAGACGGATTGTGAATACAAGAGAGAGAATGGCACCCACGACTTTCTGTGCGTAGCTCAATACAAAAGATCGATCAATCGTGTCTTCTGACATGAGTACATGCCTGTGTGTGCGAACTCTATTCCCGAGACACTTCGATGATTCACTTTAAATTTGGGATTCAGATACAGTCAATAAATAGACTGTACGCGGAACTGCTGATAAATCCGAATCACTAACCATAGAATGTTCTATGGTTATGGTTAGTGGTATGACAAAATACCCCATGCTAAAAGTGCAGGGTAACATCTGGCAAACATAGTAAGCGACAGGCTGCAAACTTGTCATAACATAGAAGCTGATTAACAGAACTACGAATAATAATACCACTAACCATAGAATACATACATACATAGATGTGTCATAGAGCGAAGCCAGAGAAGCCGGCGCTGCGATTGCCACATTTTATCTGCGATGCATTTGCAAAAGCTTTATCATCAAAGTTGCGTATCAGCATTTTCAATAGATGGCGCCACTGCACAGATCGCAGCTGATACACACAGCTGTTTCAATTGCAAAGCACGCGCAAAGGCAACACGCAGTTTTATTCGCAAGTTTAAAGTGACGAAAACTGCAAAATTCAATAGTTATTATAAAGTTAGTTCGATTTATTATGATGCCTATTAGGCTGCGTAGACAACAACTTGTGATGCAATCAAAATTGCGGCTAATTGTGAGTATTCAAACCAAAACCATTTTTTCACTTTTCAAATGAGGCTTGCAATGAGGTTAGAAGTGACCGTATGAAAGCTTTCGTTTCGTAGGCAGCAGCAGCTGATCATAAGCACACATATGCACACATACATACACACTAGCATATTTCACCATACGAATTTTGACTTTGAATTATCATTAAGGTTAAAATTGAAGAAGGCGTCGCTGTATTTATACTTTTTCAATTTAATTTATCATCTAAACCATTAGTTTATTCTATATATGCTATTTTAAATTGTATTCTTATTATATTAAGTACTTCATTAGTGTATCCAATGAATTCCATACTAAGTTGTATTTGTTTATTGAGCTACTCTGCTTTGAATTCCATCGTCGCATTGCAGCACCGACTACAACGTCCTTTTGCCAATGTTTGTTGATTAATTAAATAATGTTTGCTTCAATTAATTAGCAAGAGGTACGGAGAGAGAGAGAGAGAAACAACGCGCTCAATTTGTTTGAATTATTGTTCAAATCTTTGCACTTATTTTCATTCGTTTGGACGACACACAAATCTTTTGGTCATCAACCGCATACAAATAGCAGGTGTTTGTCGGTGGACAGCAGAAATCGTTGCAGAAATATGTTGTCAAAGATAGAGAGAGAGAGAGAGAGAGGGATAGAGAGAGAAATGGAGAATGGGCAGCTGTCCGCTTAATGCGAAGCGAAAGCAAACAAACAAATGTGCGCGAACGATGAAAAAATTGCCATCACAGCAGAGAGCCAAAGAAAGAGAGGAAAGGGAAGTGATGGAAGGGCAAAGAAATAAACTAGCAGAGCAGCAAACACAAAATGGAGTCGGGATCAGCGCTGGGGAAGGCAAAGGAAATGCGATAGAAAGAGGAATAGCAAGGCATTGAAATATGAAATGTAATGGTGACAGAAACAAGCTGAGAGAAAAAAAAGAGAGCGAGAAAGGGAAGTCAAGAAGATGCATTTGACAAGCGGCTGCAACTGCAAAAGTGAAGCGACAAACTTGCGGAATGAGTAATGTGGTTAAGCAGCAGCGGCAGCTAAAAAAAGATGCTGCAAGCATGTATGGCTGGCAAGTGCATCATGCGGCAGTTGCAGAAAAGTCGCTGGCGTTGATTGTTTGCACTTTCCACACACACACACGCGACTAACAACAACAACAACAACAACAACAACGGAGACAATACGCTTGGAGTGTTGGGGAGTGCAAAAAGCAACTCGGGGGAGAAAGAATGAAAGAAAAAAAGTGTGTGGAGGAAAAAATGTGATGGCTGCTGACGTCGACGCATCGTGCAGCTCTGCACGCGGCGGGACTAAAAATCCGAGATATGGAAGGCGTGGCGAGTCGCTTGACGCTTCGCTGGCCAGCTGAGACAACAACGGGCAGAGCAAACAGGCAACAGACGGGGACGGACGGACAACTAGAACGGAAACGAAAAAAAAATAAGGGAAGCGGACAGACAGCAACAGCAACAGCAGCAGCAGCAGCAGCCACTGTTAGAAAGACAAATCAAAAATGGCAGCAGCAGCGTAAAATATTGTATACAAAAAAAGAAATAGAAAATATAAACAACTACATCAGCTACGACCGGCGTATGAAACGGCAACAATAACAATAGCTGAAGCAATCAGGGTTGCACTGCAAGCGCAACAACACATAAATAAATGCAGATGTGTTAACAACATTATTACGCAATAAATTGCTCAGAAAAAGTACTAAAAGAATGATGAAGATTAGACAACTGATTGCTATTAGTATTTGCAATAATTGCTTGAGAGTTCTTTATTGTATTTCCATTTATAGATACAGTCATTTATTCAAGTGTAGAGATTAGACTATAACACTTTTGTGTATTTATTTATAAACCAAGCCAAGCGATAAAGTTAAAGCAAACATGGAAACAAGAGCTCAGTGTTTAATTTTCTGAAATGCGACACTTGCATTACAATCAGCATTAAAACCTCATTAGTAAATGCATTAGCATTGTTTTGCATATTAGTATAATCATTTGTATTCGTCTTAGTGCTCTAATGAACAATAGTTTTGGTTTAAGCATCAAGCAGCATAAGAAATGTTCTTTGTTAAGCATTACTATAAGCATTAGATGGAAATATGATTGTAATGCGCATTAGCTGCAAGTTAATCATTAGTTTTAGCAGCAAACTTGTCAATATTATTGCTGTTACTTTTTAATGCAACCTTTAACATCAACATTTGCTTTAGCATTAGCATTAGCATTAACATTAGTTGTAGCTTGAGCATTAGCATCAACATTAGCGTTGGCATTGGCAAGATTGAGCTGCTTAGCATCACTGTGTCAGCGGCGTCATTAGCATAAACCGTGTAATTAATATCAGCATTTTGCCACGCCATCAGAATTCACCGCAAGCAGTGCCATTAATATTAGCATAATCATTTGCGCCTGATTTGGCATTAGCGGCATCTTTAGCATTAACATTCGCCTGCGCCGCCAAACCAAAATGTAGTTTTGAATTACACAAATTTGCCGCATTTATAATCTATTCAGATTCCACCGAGAAATAAAAATGCGAGAAGAGCAGAGCAAAGTAGTTGACGTAATGAAGCAATTTAACTGCCAAATGCATTTCAAATCTGCGAGAATTGTTTTCGGCAAGGACTTCAATAATGGAATTTTTACAGTGTTGCTCCAAACGGGGGGAGCAGCAGAGAGGGCGGGGGGGGGGGGGGGGGGATATGACAGCTTGCCAGCCCTGGGAAAATGGCTAACAACGGCAACACAAATATCACACATACGCACTGAGGTTCTTCGTATGTTTTACGACAATGGCTCGGATACAATTTGGCAGAGCGACGAATAATAAAAGTGGGAAGCGCCAACAAAAAAAAACTAAATGTAGGAAGAGCACAAAAAACAGTGGAAGTGGCGAGAAAGATGCAGCAAAAAGAAGCGAGTGTCGTTGGCAGCCAGCGGCGACAGCAACAACAAAAGCAGAGCAGAGCAACAATAACAACGACGACGACGACGACACTGAATAGTGCAAATTAAGTTGTTGTACTGTGTGGATGATAGAGGCAGGGCGACAGCTGGGGGAGGGGAGACGGTAGACGGGAGGGAGGTGGATTTGCTGATGGGACAGCTTGTCAACGCTGCAGCTTGCAGCCGGCACGCAGTGCGGAAATATTGTGGCCTCCCATGGTGTCTGCCTGATGAGTAATGTAAAGGAACACGCCAGTCAGCCAGTCAGCCAGTCATCCAGTCAGGCAGTCGGGGAGTCGGGGAGAGCATAAAGCTTCAATTGGCCTAAGCATTCGCTCCGGGCTGAAGGACTTTGATTGAAGGTGCTGCTAGCGGGGTGGCCTCTTTTGCCTCTCAGTGCTGCAATAATAAAACCCGAGTAATAAGATAAATTCCAAGGGAGGCAAGAAAAGGTCCACAACGACATATGTATGTATGTATGTATTGTATGTCCTTTTTCCAACTCCCCCCACACCCTGATGGGGAGTCGCCTTAACCTACTTAAGCATATGCGTCGATGGCTGCAAGACAAACAAATCTTGCTCTCATATTTGCTGCCGATAAATAGATTATTTTGCAATTTAAACAGCAGTTGAACTCTGACCTGCAATCCATTTGGCATCCAACTCAAAGTCAACTTTCTTGACTCCTTTTTGCGTTTTTTTTTTTGATCTTATGTCCTGCTTCTTGTCTCCATCAATCACTTAGCGGCTTCAACTTTGCCAGCTTCCCTTTTTGGTTTTTTTCTTTCCTTTTTTGCGTTGGTCGCACATGAAAACTAAATAGTTTGAATGAAAAAAAAGGCATGAAAGCTTGAAGGAGTGAGCTCAAACTTTGGCGCACACAATTTGGCTCGTTAAACGAGTCAGCGCGAGAGAGAGAGAGAGGGGAAGAGGGGGAACGCATCAAATGCGCAAAGCAGTGACAATGCCACGCCCATATGACGAAATCTAACAACTTCTCGCCCCTCACAGCCCTTCACAGCCCCTCACTCACTCACTCAGTCGGCAGCAGTCGCGAGTCGAGTCATTCAAGTCGGCCCCAAGTAAGCCAGCAGTTTAGCTTCCCGTTGGCCCTTTTGCTTTAGCCGCAGTGTGGCGAACACGTGCCTAATGCGCTGCCTTGACTTTTGTCTATAGGTTTTCAATACCCTGCCATTGAGAGCGGGCGTATCGGCTTTGTCGCTGCTTTAAGCATTTTGTGCCCGAAAGGAAATTTGCGCTTTCTGGAAGTGTGTGTTCGCTTTCTTCATGCAATCGCGGTTGTGTTATTTTTTGCAGGGTGTCTATGCGTCGTGCTTGCTGCTGGCGGTGCAGCGAACTCGTAACTTGATTTAGTTTCGTTTTTTGTAGCCTACTTAGTTGCCAGAAAAGTTGACAAACTTGCTTTAAAGCCACGCACGCACACGGCAAAGAAAAGCGACTGCAGATGCAGAGCTAAAGACAGCTGGCTAGAGAGAGAGAGCGGGAGAGCGAGAGAGAGCGGCAGAGAGAGAGGGAGAGAGGGGGGGAAGGTGAGGCAGGCGACTGCTAAGCAGCTGCACTGCGTGTCGCGCCGTGTAAGAAAGTGTAGTCGACTTTTGTGCGCTCGAGCATAAAACTTAATAAATTTGCAATGTATATTTATGCGCACTCATAATAACCAAGCAGCGCGCACTATAAATAATTACACAAATGTATGCACATAAATACACAGCGACAAAAATTACACTGCCAAAAGGTACAAGCGCTTTAATAGGCAGACATTTAAAGACGCATATATCGTAAAACGATTCATTTGATCGAAATTTAGAATACAGAATGAAACAAGTTACTTGAAATACAACAATTCCATTGAATTGTTACTGAAAATGAAGTCTTTAAATAACACAAATACATAAAAAATATAATAATCTAAGATAATATAAAATAAAATTCAAACTTTGATTTCAAACTCTGGCAATTAGACGATGACAATTTTTAATATATTCAATGATTTTTATTCTTTGTAATTAGCTTCATCTATGCCAAATATTGTAATTAAACAAACTTGGATAATAAACTACAAGCTTAAATTATAAATAAATGTTTGCTACACAATAAAATAGTTTGTATTTTAAATATATAAAGAAATGCTAGTTTTGTTAATGAAATAAACTTGTTTGGGAAACTAGTATGAATTAAAAGTAGAAGCAAAGTTTGTTATATTTTAAAAAAGTTTAGATTTGAAATATATTAAGAAATTGACATGAATCATAATCATGATTTTGTTTTTATGCTTCACCATTTGTCGCTTTCTGTTCACAAATCTTTAGAGTCCTTTTTGCTAAGTGTAAACATCTGTATGTATGTGTTTGTGTATTTGGGCGTGTCAGTGAACGTGTTGTGAGGCAGGAAATTGCAAGCGACACACAGCTGTGCGCAGCTCGGCGGAAAGTTGCAACAAGATGCGAATGTGCAGCATTCGCTGCCGTTAACTGGCTAGAAACTTGCGTCTGCAGACAGCCTCAGCCTCAGCCTCAGCCTCAGCTTCGCACGCAGATTCAGACTCAGATTCAGGTGCAAAGGCCTGACGCTTGACTGGCGCTGCTGACCGCAAGCGGAATGCTGGCAGGCGCAACGCAACGCAACGCAACGCTACCTGCACCGCAACATCAAATTACAATGCCTCCTTTTGCCGCTTCCCTGCAAAGTCGTGAGCTGCAGAGCTGCAGAGCTGCAGAGCTGTGAGTTGGACGACTGCGTTTCAGTTGCAGTGCCAGTTTTGTAACCTCAGTCGCTTGGCAGCTTGTCGCTGGCACTTATGTTGTGTGTGTCCGTCGGTGTTGGTGAGTTGGCTCAGGGTTTGGGTTACTGCTGTCCTGCTTGGGTCCTGTCGGCGTCTTGAGTGACGCTGGTAATTTCAGACGCCGTGAAAGGCATTTGCACTTGCACAATCTTTCAGCTGCCTAAGTAGCGGTATCTATCAGTAACACGCGCCTCAACAATGTCTCATCCTGGGTGCGTAATAAAAAACGCGAATGCCTTGAATGCCGACACAGCGTCGGTCGCTCGCACAGTGGGGCAAGTTCTGCAACTGATCTGTGCGCATCTATTCTTATTAAGTAGACGATGGGTGTGTACAAAATGTATTGAAATTATTGAGGAAATATTGGGGGAGATTAGGATATGAATCGGTTATGAAACGGTTATGAACCGGTTGCGAAACGGTTATGGTTTGTTTCACATTCAGAGTGTTTGACATGTAAATTATGCATAGGGGAAAAGTTTCTTGAAAGCAGTGAGGCGGGCATGAATCGGTTATGAAACGGTTATCAATTTTTTACAGTGCACGTTATTTATTTACAAATACATTCATAGTCACGACGTGATTATGATTAAATTGAAACGGGTATGAATCGGTTACGAACCGGTTATGATTTAAAGTAAGTGTTTACTTTCGTTTCGAAAAATTTGATTTCGGTTCTATGTCAACTGCATGCTGTGCCTAAAAGTTTTGTATAGGTAAGTTATGAATCGGGTATGCAACGGTTATGAGCTGTCTTAAGTCATTAGTTTTGTATTTTTTGTTATACATTTTCTGCTTTAGTTGTGAATGGGTTATAAATCAGTTCAGACTCGGTTGCGAATCAGTTATGAAACGGTTATAAATCATTTATGAAACGAGTGCATATCGCATTGTTCACGTTTGCGTAATGTCCTTAATAAGCACTTAACTGATGCATTACTGATTGCATTCGCAAGTGCGTTCTGCGAAATTGAATCGGTTATGCAATGTCATTTAACTGTTATTGCGTTTAACAAAGTTGCGTCAGCGCTCTTATCAAATTTCATAATCAACATAGCCCAGAGACTCGACTGTTGTTGTGATGGGACGCATGATTTGTGGCACTGTGCGTGCTCCGCGAGATTGAAAGAGATAGAGACGAGAAGAAGGAAGCGGGGAGCGGGGAGCGGGGGGTGGGTGCGATGAAGAAGCGCAGTAGATGATGATGAGAAGCAGGAGAAGGCGACGTGAGACGCCATAAACACTCGCGGCAAGGCAGCAATTTTGACGCGTTCCGTAAGAGAAGATGAAAAAGCAACAACAACAACAGTAACAACAACAACGACAGCAACAACGACGGCAACAACAACAACAGAAACAACAACGACAGCAACAGCAACAACGACGGCAACAACAATTACATTTGAGTGCGCCCTAAAGGACATTTTACTGATTTAATATTTGTTGCAAGTTGCAACTTGATATGCGTCGAGTTGCACGTAGAACGCCGCGCGCAGCGAAGCTTAAGGAGGATGGAGCTGGATGTCGACGTGGATGTGGATGTGGATGTGGATGCCATTGGCCAAACCCAAGTTGCCACTTGCCACTTGCCAGTTGCCGGTTGTCGGTTGCCGGTTGCCAGTTGCAAGTCGACGACTTGGCAGTCGCTTAGCTGCTGCTGGTTTTGCTATTTGCGACCGCCTTTTTTTTTTTGTCACTTAACTCGCAGCGCGCTCAAAGGACGCTAAATATTGCATTACGTATCCTTGCACTTTATGGCCGACAGTTCTTTGGAGTCGTCTCCCCCCTGCCCGTCTGCCCCCGTCTGCTTGTGTGTGTGTGGGGAATTAACGCGACGCTGATGATGCAGGTGTTGTGGCAGCCAGCGTACTGTTGCAACATGCCACATTCTGATAAGTAGCCTGCATTGTGCTCTCTCTGCTTGCACTCTTCGAAATATCAAGCATACGCCGCGTTTGACGTCGTCGCTACGAATTGAATGCCATCCCGGAGTCGGCCATAAACTGAGCCATTTCTAATGTGAGAGAGAGTGGGGGGGTGGCAGGAGGGGGCAGGAGGAGGCGTACAGAGGCTGCTTGGCAGATTTGAAGCAAAGTCGTAAAAACATTTTTTATTAGCGAGGCATCATAAACATATGCATGCCCTAGAGTGGAGGCTGTGCTCTGCCAGCAGCTGTGGCCGATGACTGCCCACCTCCACTCTCCCCTCTCCCCTCTCCCCTCCGCCCTTCCCACTACTTCCCACTCCTGCAGCACTTACAGCTGTTGCTTGTAGTTTGCATTTGTAATTGCTTTCATCTGCTCGCTTTGCGCTTGTCTCTCTCTCTCTCTCTCTCTCTCTCTCCCTCTGCTTCTGCAGTTTTTTATATATTTTTGCACTTTTATTTTTTATAGTTTAGCCCGCGTTTTTATGGCGCTGCAAGTTGCTGTGGCGCTTGTTGCACGTGTATTTACCGTCTACGCTGTACGTGCTGCCAAAAAACTTATCCACAACACTCCACAACCTGCAATAACTGTTTTGCTTGCTTGGATTGCCAAACTTGGGCGTTCGTTCGATGCTAACGCTTTTGAGTTGTTTACAACCTAAAGCTGATTATCTCTCGGCCCTCGAAATTGTGCCTCTGTCCTCTGTCCTCTGTCTTGTCGCTCTCCATTTCAATCAAAGTTGTTTCGCCCTCCACTCTCCCAAACTCTCTCTCATGACGATTACTCGAACTCTGGCTCTGCGTGAACGCACACAACATTCAGCAGAGCGCTTGAAAGGCCAGCCGAATGATGATGTTGTCCAGCTGCTGGTTGCATGCCACCAACGCCACCACGCCACAGACTCTGGCTGTGTCTGTGCCTCTGCTTTTAGCTTACAACATAAAGTTGATCATTTGCCGACCCTCAGACAGACAACAAGTCATTGCTAAAATATATTTGAAAAGCCAACGCACAAGTGCAACAAAGCATTCAGCTAACCCCGTCTTTTCTTTGTTGCTGTTGTTGGGTGGAGGGCATCAAAGCCGTCCGTGCAGGCTTTCAAATGGTTTCGATTGAGACCATAAGTGAATATGGCTCAGATGGATTCCTACCTGCTTCGTCTTCGTCTCGCTTTTGTGGCTGATACATTTAAGTCAATGCAAAAGTGAAACAAACTCCTTTTACTTACTTGCTAACGCAATTTTGTGGCCTTTACCTATGTGTGTGTGTGTGTGTGTGTATTTGTGTATTTGGTTTGGCATGTTCCGGCTTTAGGCCAAAACTATTTGCACTTAAATCGACAATAACAAGCGCTGCACAAACCTGAATGAAGACGGGGTCAACAGGCCACCATAAAGACCATAAAGCAACAGCCACGGCCAACCTAAAGCGAGACAGAGAGAAAGAGGGCTAGAGGGAGATAGAAAGAGAGAGAGAGGGCTAGAGAGAGAGAGATAGGGAGAGATTGAGATAGTTGGGCTGTAAATGTAAACGACATTTGAATGCGCTTTTGCTGCAACTTTGGGGCCCAACGAAAGCAAACTTTTGTTTTCGCTTAAGAAAATTTGATGGCGCAAGTCTGCAAGTATTTGATAGGAAAGTCAACTAATTACGCTTTGTCTGGGACGACGTCGTGCAAACATTTGAGCGCTGTGCAGCAGCCACTGTTTAATTAGTTTAAGCGCAAGTTCGGTTAAGCGATAAATCACAGTGCACAGGCTGTCAAAGCTTTCATGTGCTTTCGGCGCCATTAGCAGCTGACAGCTTTTAGGGCGCTTTCTCAAATCACAATTCACAATGCACAGTTTTATAAACTGTTTTAAAGCTACCCCGTTGCTTTGCTCATGTGTGATCAAATAATAATTGCAAGTAATTGTCAACAAAATGTTTGTTTTTCAACGTTTTCGATGCTTGTTAAAATTGTCATATACCCTTTCCAAAGTGCTGACAAACAAAGGCAAAAACAAAGCACGAAACACAACAAAACAACAAAACAAAACAAAACACTTTTGGCGCTTGCCAGACGAGGAGGCTGTTGATGCTGATGCTGATGCTGATGATAATGATGATGATGATGATGCTGCGCAGTTGGAGAGCTGACAGCTGAAGGGGGAAGGGGGGAGACGGGGTAAATGGGCGTCTGTGACTGGGACTGCGAAAAGACATTTGAGTGTCACTTGTGCAGTAGTTTTGAATATTTTGTGAATAGTAAATTACGATCATGAGAGCTGAAAGAGACAGAGACAGAGAGACGGAGAGACAGAGACGCAGCGACAGCAGAAAGGACAGCCTCTGACCCTTGACCCCCTTCCTGCAGACTTCGCCGCTTGACTTCTCCGAGTTGAAGGCAACTTGATTGTTGTGCTTTGTTTTGTGAAACGGGGCCGTCTTCAGTTGCCTGCGCATTCATGTGGCTATCTCACAACTCCTCTCTCTCTCTCTCTCTGTCTGTCTCTTTCACTCGCTCTCTGGGATTTTTTGTGTGGCTCGCCCAGTGAGCTGTAAAAGTGTGAATATTGCCGCAAAAATTGTGTGTGTGTGTGTGTGTGTGTTGCAATTTTAAAATTGCGCATTTGCAGGCTTGACCCAGTGTGTTGCGGCAGCTGCCGCATTTGATTGGTGCCGCATCCGAACTAATTGCAGCATGAGTGGCATGTGGCATGCCACATTTCCACTTGCCACATGCCGCTTGCCACACACACACAGAGGCACACACCTTCTGCTTTTGGTGTGCTTTAAATGCACCTCTTGTGGCAACAAAATGAACTTTGATTGGCAGCTTCCGAGCAAAGCCAAAGCGAGACAGAGAGCGAGCTGAGGCAAGCAACAATGTGTGTGTGTGTGTGTTGTGTGTGTGTGTGTTGTGTCTATACTAATTACCATATGCTGACACTGACTTGCCACACAGCCCAGCAAAAGAGACACCAAGGGAGCGATAGAGAGAGCGCGAGAGGTGAGCATCGAAGATGTGCCACAAAAGAATTACATTGCGTATGCAAAAGCTGCAACAGCATTAATTTCCTTAGAATTATGAAAAGTCGAACTGCAGCCGCAAATGATGGAATGCTTTGATTTTCGTTCATCTCAGCTCTTGTGGCTCGTTGCCCAGCCCAAAATACCCTTTAATTATGGCTACATCATCTACATTTTGTGGCGTCGCCTATGAAATATGACTGCTGAAATTGAATGCTGCATGCTTGTGAATTTGAGACTTGTTTGGTTTTTATGTGTAGGCTGCAACGTCAAGTAACCACATGTGCTTTCAAATATTGGCTATTGAAAGAGAATTTTTGTTGAAACCCGAGATACCGAAAACGACGCCTTTTACTCTGATTTATAACAAATAATCAAATAATAACAGTCTAATTAAAGGACAGTCGCTCAAAGGTAAAGAGAATAAATTTATAAAGCTGCATCTTTAATTTTTTTTGTCTGCGATGCCAACTTTGCATTTGAAATGCATTGAAAAACACAGCCGACTAAGCGTGTTAAAGGGCATAGCGCATAGTGAATAATTTATAATATAAAAGAGTCAACTAACAAAAATATATGTGTGTCTATATATAACTAAAAACCGAGCTCAATGTGACAACAGTTTGGCATGTTAAAGGGGCTTAGAGACAACCACAAAGGCATCAAATTCAATTCAATGCAATGGAAAGTTGCCTGAAATTAGGCTACCCATCAAATCGCATTCAGCTGACAATTTGTATTCGCCAAAGCATTCGAGATGCAAGCAAATCGATGTGTTTTGTATTTGTTTTTGTTTTTTGTATGATATTCGGGCTTGCCGGCGATTAATAATACTATGTAATAAAACTTGTGCATATCATTTATATGCGATTTTATTGTGGTCGTGTGGCAAACCCAATTATCACTTGACAACGATTGCAATATTTTGTGCAACATTTATTTTCTCAATTTGATTGCATTTTAATTGGACAATAGTTGAATTTAGTTTTGCAGTTTTGCAGTCTGTCGTTTGCCGTTTGTCGTCGTCTGTCGTTTGCTCTTTGCTTTTGCATCTCGTAGACTCTTGTTGTGCTTTGTAGCTTATTCTAATTTCTCTAAATGCTTAAAATAAACTCTTTATGGTTTAAGCTTGTGTGCTGGAGTGTGTGTGTGTGTGTGTGTGTGTGTGTGTGTGAGTGTATTTCTAAGCATGTCTAAGCCCAAAAAGTCTCTTGGAAAATATTATTAAATACTCGCACAAGGCGAGCACTGAATTTGCCACTTCTTTTTGTGTGGTCAACACACGCACACACACATGCACAACACTTACACACACACACACACACACGCATCGCACTTATATTCACTCTACACTCAAAATGGCAACATGTGAATTACAGGCCTGCAAAAAGCACAAAAGTTATGCTGTTGTTGTTGTTGTTGTTGTTGCTGCTGCTCTTTGCTGCCTTTATCAATGATTTCGCAACATTTTGCAATTTTGTTGTCACCGCCACAGCAACAGCAACAACATCGCCTGTCGTTTTGTTTTTCGTCTAGATTTTGTGGATTTTTGATTTTGGGGCTGGCCTTTAATTTAATGACATTTCGCTCGACAAAGACCAAAATGAAATGCAAATTGCAGCCAAAGCAGCAGCAGCAGCAACAGCTACGACACAAGCAGCATCAACTGCAGCAGCAGCAACAACAACAACAACAACAACAACAATAATACTGACAACAGCAGCAGCAATTGACATGACATAAAATGACCTCGACTCTTGTATAGTAGTGAGGCTCAGGTTTTTGGGCTCATCATTAAGCGACTGGCAACGGCAACAGTAACAATTGCAACTACGGCAACGACAGCAGCAGCAGCAGCAGCAACTGGCACAAAAGTTGTCGCTAGCAGCGCTGCATGCAAATATCAGTCAAGGGACGCTGGCGTTGCATAAATAACGACAACGACAACGGCAACAGTAGCGAGAGCAACAGCAGCAACAACAACAAAAACAGAGGCAACAGCAACTCGCACGCTTTGCATACAAAGCGCAGCAAAAAACACAAACACACACACACACTCAACACACACACACACACTCAGTTCCAATACAAACACAGACAGACACACTCTGATATATCAACACCTTTTGCCATTTTGTTGAAACTGCTTCTTGGTATCTCTGTCAGAGTGCTGCCAATAGCGGCTTTTTTTTTGCCCTTAAATCTGGCTTTTTCAGCGTTACTTTTTTGGCTTTTAATTTACTGCATATTTGATCAGTAAACTTGCTCTGCAGTTGTTAAAATAATGAATTTATAACATTTATTATTTGAGCTGACACTCAAGTAACTTACGTATTTATGCTTTTTATTGCCTACTTATGAGCGCATGAAATTTGGCAACAGCGTGTCAAGCGAAAAATCCCAGCTGCTAAATTTCTGTAATGCATTATTAGTCAAGTTTGGACTAACTTTAGTTTACAATTTATTTCAACAGCATAGTTATTAATAGCTTTTTTTTAAATTATAATTTAATTAGCACTTAACGTTGCTGCTTTAGCCGATTGCCATTTGGCAGCGTTTAATGTGCTGTATTTTTAGCTTTTTTTTATGTTTGTTGGCACTTTGGGCTTTGGTAAAATTGCCATCACTGATCGGTGTTCCACTTATTGGGTGTTGCTGTCTCGCTCGCACGCTTGCCAGCTATCAGAAACGCACGCAGCCAACAATTGAAATTGTATTAAATTGAATTTTAATATATTGCTGAACCAACAACAAGGCCGCACAGCAAACAAACACAAATAAACACACACACAGACACACAGACAAAGGCAAACACACACACACACACACACACACACACACACATATATTTACAGGTTGTGCAAGGCAAAAAACTATTTACAGAGCGCATAAAAAACAAAGGCGCATAGAGATAGAGACAGTAGAGAGAGAGAGAGATGGAGAGAGACAGAGAGGGAGAGAGGGAGCGAGAGGCAGTTGGAGATAAAGCAGAAATTGTAATTTCACTTTTCTGTTACTGCTGTCGTCGTTGTTGTTGTTGTTGTTGTTGTTGTCCTTGCTTCGATCATTTGCGTTTCATGCATTGCATTTAAATTTCAAGTTTAAATATTAATAACTAAGCAAAAACGTGCTCTGTTTCGCTGACACTCGCTCGTCCTCGCTCTCTCTCCCTCTCTCTCTCTCTCCCTCTCTCTCTCTCGCTCCAAATCTCTCCCCATCGCTGTCTTTTCGTGTGGGTGCTGGCAAAGTTTATGCATTTTTAACCTTCAAATAAACACGCCACACGTAGCATGCAAACCAAGAACAAGCGAACAACATTTAGTTGGAAGCACAACAGTTGTGAGTCACAGTCACAGTGCTTGCGAGAAGTCTAGCGACGATATATGGAAATGATATTGGCCAAGTTTTAATGTGATTAGCAAGCCGAACGACTGTGAAATGTGCAAGCGAAACTGTGTTTGTGTGTGTGTGTGTGTGTTGCAATTATGCCAATTAGGCTGCTAAATGAATTTCCTCAAAAAACACAAAGACACAAAGTGCTGCCCGGATTCGACAAAATGTAAACAAACATCAATTATGCAGTTACGTTAGTTTCACTGCAACACAGCAGCAGCACTTTGTGCACCTTAATTTCATTTAATTTTTACATTTCTCAACTTTCACCACAATTAGTGTGCATCATAATATTAAACAATAATGTCGTCGGGAGTGAAGAATTCTGTCACGAAAGCAGCTCAAGTCTTTGCTACATAATTTTAGATTTGAATTTTCCGAACTTTGATTATATTTTATACTTTTCATTTTTCAGAACTTTCATTATATTTTATAGTTTTCTGAACAGCGTTTTAATCGTAATCGTAATCGTAATCTTTATTCTGGGTAATTTTAGATTTGCATTTTCTGAGCATAGATTATAATTTATAGTTTTTCTGAGGGGTACTAAATATATTACTAGTTAAAGTGCAGAGTGAATCAAATTGTCTTTTGGCTTCTTTGTTGTGTCTAATTTCAGTACTTTGATTATATGTTGTCGTTTTCCTGAAGTCTATTCTAATGTTAATTTAAGTGTACTCTGAATAAAATTCCAATGTTGGCAGCAACTGTTTTTGCATTTCCAGAACGTTGTTTATAATTTGTACCTTTCTGAAGAGTGTTTTAATATTAATTATCTTTGCAGAATGAAGTCAATTGTCCAGTTGGCAGCAACTCTTTGTGCCGCTTATTTCAAGTTGTGGCATTTGCTGAACTTTGATTATAATTTCTACTTTTGCTGAAGAGCATTTTAGTATTAATTTCATTGCAGAGCGAATACAATTGTCATGTTGGTAGCAACTCTTTGACCATCTCTATTTCAAAATTGGCTTTCACTGGATTTTGATTGCAAGTGTTTGTTTCTTTTCATAAATTAATGGAATTCTCTAATATTAATTTACATTCACTTCTTCATTTTGTGGGCATTTTCCTAGAAGCTCTTTAATGTCTATTCGGTTTTCGACTGAAGGCCATTTTATTTACTTGCTTTAATGACTGCCCTTGAGTAGAAAATAAAGTATTAATTGAGTTTTAAGAACTTAGCGCGCCGCCAGCGCAAGTCCAAGGACTCAAAGGAATTCTCGCAAATTCGCTGTGTTGATTGAGGTGCGAGTTTAATTAGCCACTGAAAGTATGCAAATCGTTGATGCCTGGCAAATAACTGAATAATCGTAGTATTGTCCATTCTTCTGCAGTTGTTGTTGTTGCATTCGTTTGCTTGTTGCTTCATGTCGAACTGAAGTGCAACACGCACGATTTAATGCCGCACAAAAAATGTAATGAAATGAAATGTTTGTGTTTGTGTTGTGCGCTTCGTTCATATTTATGGCGCTCAGAGCGCACATTATGTAAGTGTGATTTATGTCGCTGAAAAGGTCAAAGTTCGCGGCTTCTTTGCGGCAGCTGGCGAACGGGAAGGTCAAGTGCGGCAAACGCAATGCCGAATGTCCTTTGACTATTTTGCATATCCTGCACTGTCGCCGTCTCTATATATATATATATATATATGTCGTGCCCAAAACGACGACCATTTGCCATTTACATGCTGCTTTCCTCATTGTCTTTGTTGTCGCCCGCTTTGCTGGCGATGTTTTTGCGACAAGCGTCGCGCACAAATTGCAAAAACGGCGCCTTTTCTCGCATTTCGTTCGCCAACATTGCTGTCTTTTTTTTCTCCCCCTCTCCCTCACTCTCTCTCTATCTCTCTCTTTTGCTGTCTGGGTGTGTGTGTGTGTGAAGTTGTTGTGTCAGTTTGGCAAGCTCGAATTGATTTGAATGAAAGTTGTAGCAAGTTGTTGCCGTTCGACAGACATTCTTTGGATTTGGCCCCTTTTTTGCATGCGACTCGTCGCAAAATCATTTGCATAAAATCAAACCGCGCACTGCAAAATAAACTCCACTCAAGAACCTGACGCTCTGGCGCCCAACGTGCGTTACACACACACACATACAGCTGCTGCTTTTGGATACCTACATCAGTTGCTTGCCCCTTTTTGGCTTTGCTTTTTTTTGTGTGTGGGGGAGGGGGGTGGGGAGTGGGGAGTTTTCTGTGAAATAGGCGTAAAGTATAGTGAAGTTATGCGAATTACGTGTCGGCCTTTTAGGGCTGCCAACGTGCTGCGAAATGTTGCGCAATAGAGTCGAACTATTTTGCAGCGAACTTGCGCTGAATACCTTGTAATAAGTGCGCTCATTTAAATTATATTTTCGCTGCCGCATTATTATGAATTTTGCTTAGAGCTGCAGCGTCTTTATTGCTAGCACAAGTCGTTAGCATTTTTCTGCTTTAGACTTTCAATTGCGTGCATCAGAGCAACAGTTTTTAAGTGGCTGCATTTTCTAGTTTTTATTGCCAAAGATTTGCTTGTCTTGAACGGGTCTTCCCAAGTCTATATATTATATATTCTAGAACTTTGAAGTGTTCGCTATTGTTTCTATTTTCCATTTTTCGCTGCTTTTTACAGGGTCTTCGCGAGTCGAGCACACTCAGTTTGCGCTGCCTTTGGGCGTTGCGCATTTATTTCTTTTCGTGTGGTTTTGCAACCCTGATTTGTGGCACAGCCTGTGAGGAGACATGCCGCCATTTCGGTCGTGTCGTGGGCGCTGGCAATGGCGACCTCTGACCCTCTGTCTAACCCCCCTCCCCTGCCCATGCCCCCCACTCCTTTCTGGTCGCGTCGCCTGCCAAGTGCCAAGTAGTTTATCGCACATTTTTGCTGGCAAACTTATAACAACATATGCAATGTGTGTGTGAGTGTGTGTGTGTGTGTGTGAACATGCGGCTTACATTATAGGTATGTGCTTTGCTCTGTTTCTGCTGCTGTTTCTGACCGTGTCCTAACCGTGTTCCGTACGTGTAGCCAGACGTGTGTCCAAGCTCATTGCCTGCCCTTTAGCTCGCTCTCTATTTATTCTACTGCCCCCTCCTGCCCCCTCCTGCCCCCTCACTTCAACCTTCATCAACATCAGCTCCATTTCCACTTCCACAGCCACTTCGACTTCCACATCTCTTTTTACACTTGCGGCTTCAGCTGTGCCGACCTACGCTTGTGTGCTGCAGGAATTCCCTACATCTTTCCCACTGACTTTTCCTCCACCCCAACTTCCTGCCGCACTGGGCTCCGTGACTCTGGTGACCGACTCTATGCCTATTTGTGTGCGGTTTGCTGTTTCAGCTGCTGCTTTCACTGGCTACCTCAACAACTTGAACGCTGCCTGCTGCCTGCTGCCTGCTGCCCTAGCAACCTGCGCCCTAATCTGCGCTTCCTTCACTGCTGCTCGGCTCTGAGCTCTCGTCACTGCTCTCCTCTCCATTACACACAGTTCTATTCTCCCTCTGCAACTTGTTTCAGCTGCTGATCCAGCTCTCTGTGTGTGTGGAGGGCAGCGAGGTGTCCGCTGGAGGCTGTGGACGAGTAGAGAGCATTGCGAATGTTAATCGCACGCATTAGTATTGGTGTCAGGCCGCAGGAGTTCGTCGGGACGCGCCATGGGAGCCGCTCGCACACCAGGACGTCTAGGGTCCAACAAATCTATATGTACATATGTATATATATGTCAGTGTCTGCTGTTCTGGTCGAGCCTGTCGACATCGGCGCGTCATTTGGCCAACATGAAAATTGTGCGCCAACATTTTTTGTCAAGCTGCAAAACCGAGCAGACAGCAGCAGCAGAAGCAACAACAACGACAGCGAGAGCGACAGCGAGAGCGACAGCAATGAGCAGCTCAACCACAACAACAACAACAGCAACAACAACAACAAGTAGAGCAGCCGCAACAACAAACTGGAGCAGCAACAACGACAACAACAACAACAGTCACAACGCTGTTGGTTTGTTGTGCTTTTGCTTCGCTTGTTGCCAACTCTTTGTGGCGTTCTCCTTCACCCAACGGGTATGCTCGACTGTAGGCTTGCTTGCCCTTCAATCCACTTTGCCGTCCGTCCGTCTGACCGCCTGTTTGCACGCCTCTAACTCAGAGACTTTAAGAGCCAGAGCCTTCAAATTTGCAGGCAATAGACTTCGACTAGTAACGCATTAAAAAGTGAAGCTGAACTTTGATTACTATTGCTATTCTTTGCATAAATGGCAATTTCTTTCAGTGCTTGACCCTTCAAATTTGCAGGCAATAGACTTCGACTAGCAACGCATTAAAAAGTGTAGCTAAACTTTGAGTTCAGCTGCTATTCTTTGCATAAATGGAAGCTCAACTTTCTTGCACACACGCTTACAGGGTATCTGTTAGCTGGGCATGCCGTGTGTTTGTTTTTGCGTCGCAGCGGCCTCATTTTCGGCTGCTGGCAGCCACTGCCAGGGGGGCGTGGTCCGTGTGGGCGTATTGCGGTGTGTGGCTAAGAAAACTTGAGGTGCTTAACAATAATTGAATGAAACTTGAGATAAGTGTGCGCTATATATGTGTGTGTGTGTGTGTGTGTGTAAGAGATATAGAAAAGGGAAGCCTCACATGGTGCGAAGGATGGTGTGAGAAGTGGGCGTGGTGGGGTTAACATTTGTGATTGGGTCTATTAAACAAAAGTTCTGTGGTTCATTCGCCACAATTATGAAAGCTGACGCAGCTGCTGTGGCAATCACAGGAAGAGAGAGAGAGAGAGAGAGAGCGGGGGATTGAGAGATATCGAAGTTAAGCTCCTTGAAATTAGTTGACAACGGGCATTACGCAAGAACAATGCCCAGTTGTGCTCGCTTTTTGTCTCGACCAGAGGAAAGCAACCAACCAAATGCGTTCTCTCCATTTACCGAATTTCCAATAATTCATAAATGTCACAATGTGACTCGTTGTCGACTCGGCAACGCCGCACATTCTGCACACTTTTGCACCTAATGACAGGGACTCCAATTGGATTTGGCTGCCCCTCCACCTCCTTCTCCTGCACCGCCTGCTCATGCATCTCTTTGCTGCTTTCCACAATGAACTTTCCACAGCACACAGCTGCAACAAAGCGTTGCAAATACAACACACATTGTTTTATTTTTGCGGGAAAATAACACAAGCGATGGCAAAATATTTGTATACTCTACGCGAAATTCAACAAATTAGTTCGACGAAATATAAACGTTTTAAAACCCGAAAAATAAATAAGAATTTTATTTAAAATACGCTCAATAAACGTAATTGATACGAAAGAAGTATGAAACAACGTAAAATAAATTCACGCTTTAAATTTATTTCACATTTTTTCTATGCTTGCAACAAAATCGAAAGTAATTGAGTAAAAGAAATAAAATAAGTGGCAAACAAATCAATTGTACCATTTAAAAATATGCAAAAAATAGAAAACAAATTGCCATAATTAAATAACAGATAGTTTTGTGAATCTAGTGAATTTATTGCACAAGATTAGATCAATTGAAAGAAAAGAGAGTAATATAAATATAAACTTACAATTTCAATTCAGCCCAGAAAAATCCTCTATTCTGTGTGTAGCGAAACTAATATAATTTTTTTGCTATTTACAGGCAAACTATTGATTGCTTTATAAGGTAAGCTATATGTTTTAATAGTCGTTGATCATTTTGGGTAAAATTGAAAAGATTTGCGCTCATAAATTGCGTATGTGGCTGTTAGCTTGGCAGCCACGCAGCTGATGCGAATGCGTAACAATGTCTCTGCTCAAGAGCATGCCCCAAGGGAGAGTATTGTAGGGGGAGGGAGGTGGGGAGGGGGCGGTCTGAAAGCTGCCAAGCTGCTGGCCAAAGGGGGAATAAGAAATTCCCCAACCAAAAGCGCTGGCAATTGGTTTCTTTTATTTTTGGCTTCTCATTGTTTCAATTGGAAGTTGCAGTTAAACCCTCGCAAATTAGAATCAAAGCGAATGGAAATATCCCCCAGATTTGTGTTCCGCGTGTGGCACGGACAGAAACACGCTGCAACACACACACACAAGGACAGACAGACAGAGAGAGGGATACACTCGAATACACTCATATATTCATGCCACAGATACCACATGTTACAGTTGCAATTGCAGTTATTTTCGCCATTGAATATGTTTCATGCTCTGTGAATACATTTTGTATTAATGCCTCTGGGGAACGAATTTGGCGAGGGGCGGTGTGTGGGGGGAGGTTACGGTTACTGGCTGCCAAAAAAAAAAAAAAAGAACGGCGGTCGCTATTCGCGGTTGCGGCATTGTTAGGCGTGATTTTTAAGGGCGCGCGAAAGGACGAAGCCACGCTTCAAGTGGCCCCGATGCGAAGCTGTTGAGTGTTGAGGTTTTTGAGCGATAGGTGGGAGGCAGTGACAATTTGGCGATAAACTAAGTGAAATGCTGTGCAGAACGCGTATACGCCCGGTGTGATGAACGATTGGGCGACCGTAATAATGCGGTGATACAAGACAAAAGCGAGTGGCGCCTCACAGCCCAGCGGCCTACAACAGCCGGCGGCGACCGCAGCAAAGGTGTGTGGGGAAGATGGGGAGCGGTGGGAGCGGGGGAGTGGGGGAGGAAGAGAATAGCGTGTTACATAACGCGAAACCACAGCATAATTGTTGTACACTTTATTATGGAGCACCCAAAAGCTGAACCAGTTGCCGTGGCAACCTCCCAGCCTTGCAACCGACACTCGACGACGACGAGCGGGGGCTGCGTGGGCGAGGGGGTGCTAAGGTCGAACGGGGAGACCTTGGCCAAATTGAATGACTGGCATATTACGAGCATTGTGCGTGTAGTTCTCTCTACATCTATCTGCATACATATTTCTAGCTATGTTTTGTTTTTGCATCTCAACGGAATTTCACACAACGCGAGCAAAGCCAAAAAACAAAAAAAAAACAAAAACATAACAAACTGAACACTGTAACGAAACGAAATCAGCCAAAATCATGCTCGACTCATTACAAAAGTCCTTCTCATGGCCGCCAGAATGATATATGGCCGAAAATTTTGAAGTGTATGTAGCATCAATAAAACAGCAACAACAACAGCAGCAGCAGCAGCAGCAACAGCAGCAACAGCAACAAGGACAAGCTTTGTTTGGAGGTTATCTATTCGTACTTGATATCAACATGCTACAACTAACAATTTGCAGCAAGGTTCAAGCGTAATTGCGACTGCGATTCGAGTGCTAAACTGCGCTTTTAGCAATTTAACACAATTTGTTGTGTCTTTTCTGTCTGCAGATTTTGTTCAAAATATCTATCTGACAATGACTGTTTTATATGTACATATATATTAAATTGTGTTGAATGCAACAGAAAGCTAGCTAACTGAAATATGCCAATAAAATACGAATTAAAAATATATTACACTCTGTGTGTGCAGCAAAGTAAAGTCGAAATTCAATTCAAACAGCGTTTGTCGAATTGTTTCGTTGAGTGTTTAAAAAAAAAAAATAAATAAAACTTATGATAAATGCCACTTTTCACTTAAATACTACTAAATATTTGTGCTGATAAATAAGCTGCAACAAAACAAAAAAAAAGAAATCTGGTTTTGCTTTTATTTTGATTTCTAAGCTGCGAAAATTGCATAATATCTCAAGCGACTTTTATTTATAGCATGCAACTTTTAAAAGCCAAACTTTCAATTTATGCGCAACGCTCGAAGAGCAATTGAAATATTTATTATACACATTTCATTTATTGTTTAAAGCGTTGCACATTTCTGCTAGTTGACTTTCAAATTAAATTGTAATATATTAGGCGAAGAAACAGAAATATAGTTTTTTTAAGTAGACTAAAATGTCAATTAATTGCCAGAGATTTGCAGTGAGTTTTACTGCTTTTTTTAGACTAGATTAGCTGCGAAATTTAAGGCAATTTATAGCGATAAAAAACTAAGTTTTTAAGTCAGCTTTGGCGATCGCTTTAAAATGAAATGTGTGTGCGATTTGCAGTGAGTTTTAGTCGCAAAATGTGTGCGAACCAACCGCAGTTTTTGCTGTCGTTGGCAGCCAACAACTCAATCTAGGCGCGCTAACGCGACTTGCCACAAATTGTTGATCGCACAGCCCAAAAAAAAAAAAAAACCGTCAACCAAAATGAAACAAAAAATAAGCAGACGAGAAGCTGGAGACGGCGACGGTGACGGCGACCGCAGCCACCAGGTGACAGCCGCTCGGCGGCATTTCATCACCCCAGAGAAGGTGTGGGAGAACATAGAGAGAGAGAGAGAGAGAGAGAGAGGGCGAGGAGAAGGTTGGAAGTGGGAGAGCGGGGGGCCAGAAGCTGTCACTGTCACTGAGGCTGGCGCTGCGGGGCCGACGGCAACAAGGACTTTATTTTCATTTTCCGCGAACCAACAAACAATTTAATTTCACACGCGAGCGGCAGTGTTGTCGTGCGGCATGTGAAATCAGCCATCCGATGCGGCCGCAGAAGGCGACACGCACACACACATACATAAATATATATATATATATATGTAGCTGTGGATGTGTGCATGCAAATAGCAAATGATGCCTCAAGATTTCGCTCAGGTGTGATGGCAAAAGTTGGAGCGAGCGTGGCGAGAGCCTGTTAAGTCAATGACTTTTATGTACATTTTGATGGACTTTTAATCCATATACTCAACACAACACAGACACAGACACTTGCAGACACTCGCAGTCATATGTGAGACCGCAGTAGCTGTGCTTTTGTGGCCGCCATGATGGGGCGCCATCATCATTGGCCTGACTCCCCGCTGTCCTCGCTCGCTTGGCCCGGGCCAAAACGCTTAATGTGCTTAAGATGAGTTACATTACCAGAGTATACGGCCAAGTGGCTCAAGCGCTCTCGCTCTCGCTCTCGCTCACACACACACACACACGCACACCATCTCGCTCGCTCTTGGGCAATTGTCTCTGTTGTCTCCGAGGGGAAATTCCATTTTGTAATGTTGCAAAAGTATAAAGTGTAATATTGTGCTTTTGATTTCGCATTCTCTTCTTCGCTCCGTTCGCTCCGTTTGCCCGCCGCTCTGCGCACTCTGCGCCATCCGAGTGGGCTTCCTTTTTGACCATTAATAGGTGTACTTATAGGTTTAATGGAGTGCCACTCGACTGCTCTCAGCCCTGTCGCTCTCTCTGTCTCTGTCGCTGTCTCTGTCTGTCGCTCTGTTTTGTGTCGCAGGACGACGTTCTTGCTGTGTTTTCTACTGCGTCTGTCTGTGTGTCTGTGTGTGTGTGTGTGACATAGTTAAAATTGCATACAGTTAGAACGACACCCCCCACCCCCCACGCCTCCCGCTTCCCGCTCTCCGCCCGCTCGATCTCTTCTTTGTAGTTGGCCGCAGTTGGCCGCTTTGGTCAGTTTAGGGGCAACCGACTGCGGTCGCTTTGTATTGTTTAGTTATGCAACTGTTGTTCAATGTGTGGTAAATAGTCAAATGCAAACTATTTACCACACACACACACACACATGTGCACCTTTACAGTTGTAGTGGCTCTGAGATTGAAATTAGCAAAGTAAATGCCAGCAAAGTTTTCATGCCCCCAAAATGTGGCAAATAGCGCTGCAGGCCAGCCAGCTTAACACACACACACACACACACACACGCACAGTTGTCATATGGCATGATGATTAGAAATTCATTAAGTTGTTGCAGCTCAACTGCTTGCCAGCTGAAGCGTTTCCTTGTGGCAAGTGCCCCCTTGAACTCTGCTCTATGCACATTAAACACACACACTCGAGTGCGGCAAAAGCCCATGTTTAATCCATCATTATAGTTCCTCATCTTTGACAGTTAGATCCTCGATAAAGTGTCCTTTAAGTGGCGAATTTACGAGTGCCGATTGCTGCTCTGAGCTCTGAGCACCGAGATTACTGCGATAATACACTCAAGTTTTAAGCTTCGCCTGCAACGTCGACTAATTCCAATTAAATATTTTATAGCGCCCAACATATCTGAATAATGCACACGCAAAAGCCAACAACAACTTGCCACAGCAACAACAACTTGCCACAACAACAATCGTTGAGAATGCTCAAGAGACGCTTGACCAGTTGAGTGCATCGACTCTCTCTGCTGCGCTGTGTCTGCTTCATTTGTTTTTAATTAATTTGCCAAATTCACTCGCTTACCCACCAAAGGCATCTTAATTTGCCAGCTTCTTGTCTTCATCTCATCTCCTTCAAGTGCAATAACATTTACAATATTAAACTGCACAACAAATACTTGCATCTCAGCTAGCTGTATATTTAATTTAATTACATTTTTGTGCTAGCAAGCTTGTCTGCGAGTAACCCGATTTATAAGTTGGAATATCTGGTATTATAGCACCAGGAAGTTGCTTTCTTTCGTATTGCTAAATGAAGTGAGTATGCTAACAGATCTGCCAATAACAGAGTAAATTCCTGCTAAATAGTAGGTTTGTATGTGTGTGAGAGTGATGGCAAAAATGCATGTGTGCGAAATGCATATGTGCCAAGTCAATGTAGGCGAATCTGCTAAGTGCGAGTAGTCGAGCAGCAGAGCTTTACAAAGTCTTCCCAGCTTGCATGTGTGTGTGTGTGCAAGCGTGTGCTTTGATCAACAGCTGCTGCTGTTAACAGAATATATGTTCACTAACTATCACTGAATTTCTCATGCATTCTCATTAAATATATCATAGGTTAAGTGGCTGCAACCAACATGAACATTAAAGTTCGACTTTTTGCGACCAAAACTTTATTTGCTGAGAGTAATTAAAAACATTTCATGTACGACGCATTCACAAAAGCTTAATTATCAATGTTGCGTAACAGCATTTTCAATAGATGGCGCTACTGCACAGATCGCAGCTGATAAACACAGCTGTTTGCAAAGCACGTGCAAACCCAACACGCAATTTTTTTTTCGCAAGTTTAAAGTGACGAAAAGTGCAAAAGGAAACAATTTTATATACATTAATTCAACTAAATGAAGTATTTTGTAGCGTTTAATGGATGAAATACTATAACTGCTCCCTATAACTGTGAGTAGTCTAAAAAAGCAATTTTTTCTTTGCGAAGATTTGCTGCTCGTCTTCACCCACTAAATTTTAAACTGCTCATAACCCATGACAATATTTTGAAGTCTGCCTCCCAGCTTTTCAAATAAAACCATTTGTATGTAGAGCGTTTTCTGCTATTTATAAATTCATTCGTCTGTCTGTCTCTAAATGCCAAATCAAATTTTCGAAATGCAGTTAAGTGTTTTTATACATCATGTTTCGTTTGCGTGGCCATTGTGTTAATTCAATTATTGCCCCAATTGCTGGCAATTATTTAGTGGCGACTCTGGAGATTACACATACATACATACATATGGGGAGTTGAAAGATTTATTGAACTCGGTTGTGCCCAATAATTCAGTGCAATTAAATGCAGATTTTTGGAGTGCTACTTTAAAGCAACTGGAGTGCAACAAATGTGTTAGTCAATTATAATTGGAGTTTCGATGGCAACGGAAGCAACAGTGGAGTCAAAACAATTGGCATCGATTTATTAAACGATGAGCATCATCAGAGAGAACGACGAGGATGCTGTGCAAAGATGACGGTAATTGAGAAGTTAAGATGGCATTTGAAAACTGTTGATATTAATTACAGCTCTCTCTCTCTCTCTGTGAGATGTTGCGAAATGATTGACGGGCTAAATGATATCCAATTAGTGTAAACTATTTAAATTTCTCACATGGAATGCTATCGTTATTGTTATTGTTATTGTTATTGTTGTTTTGCATTGCATTGATGTGGAGTCCGTGCATCGTCCACACTTGGCCAGCAGTCGTAGTGTGATAATCGATGTATGTGCGTTGATGGCGTTTATCCTCGATTGCACTGTGTGCGGTCTGTGTGGCAACGGCAACGGCAACGGCACTCGAGCAGGTATGCGGCAATGTTTGATTATTAGCTGGCGACTAAGTGACGCCGAAGCTCAAATATTATTAATTAAATTTGCTAAACTATTTGCCAACAAACCGTTAAGCCGCTCGGCAAACAATCTGCCAGCAACAACAACAACAACGACTTTCTCCAGCTGCCTGTTTGTATCTCCAACTCACATCTCACATTTCGTATTTCGCATTGCGTATCTCGCATCGCCATCGCTCTGCTTATCTGTGTGTGTGTGTGTGTGTGTGTGATGTCCTTCGTCTGTGGCGCATGCTTATCAATGTATTGCATTGTTCGTGCTGCTGCTGCTGCTGCTGCTGCCCCAGCATGTGGCAAGTGTTTTTGCCCTGCCTCTTGCATCACAATTTGCGGCTGTTGCTTGACTTGTCTTGTCCGCACGCATGTGGAGGTCATCTTAAAGTTGAGTTGTCTGCCTCGCTCTGCCCTCTCCCCTCTCTTTCTCTCTCGTTCCCTCGCCTGCTTCGTTTGTTCGATTTACGTGGCACAAGTTATGTGCAGTGCCCACTTTTGACTAGTGCTTTGGCAGTTGCAGCTCCTGCTTAGATATATGCGCATTCATATTCATATAAATATCACATTCCACACACACACACACACACACTTTGCTTCCTTATGGACAGCGACAGACAAAAACAAAGTTCGTGTATATCGCATATGCCACAGATAGCAGATAGATGACCGGCCAGAGCCAGAGAGACACACAGCCCGAGATAGAAATAGTAATAGAAAGAGAGCGAGAGAGAGTTGAGTGTTGGTTCCATTTGCCAACTGGACAGCTTCACTATGTCGGCTTAAAGGCGACGTCCTGCAGATGTTCGAGTACTTATAATGCGATTATACTTATTAAATAAAAGTTCGCTCGCATTCTCAGCATATCACATACATTTGTATTTAGTATACAAAATTCATTTGTTTATTATTGTGTGACAATATTTTTGGAATGCACGGATTTACATCGAGATTAAAAAGCGATTTTGCCAAAAACAATAAAATTGTGCGAATTGTAATTTGCGTTTTTAAATGAAACTCATTGAAACAAGGCTTGAATATCGAACGAGTTCTTGACGCCAAGATTTAAACACGAAGTTCTACTTAAAACCAGAATTCTAATATAGCAAAAATTAAGTTGAATTCATTTAAAATTTCTCTATTCACAAGTTTTGTATTTGATATATTTTTGGTTGAAATTGTAGCGTGTTGTTTTTTTCATTGACAACTTTGTTTCTAGCCAGTAGTTTTTAAATTATATTTGCTCTCTAAGGCATTCTAGAAACGCTTTTTTCTTTTTTAACTGAAAATTGTATTATTTTATTGAATTATTGGGTTTGAATTTCAGAGTATTAACTTCATAATTAACGTGCTTCGACGCTTTTAGATTATATAGCATTTGCATATTTGGTGAAAGCGAAAGCGAAAGCATTGAAAAACATGTTGGCTGCAGTCGCAAAGTGCAATTAGCTGAAACGACGCTTTGTGGCTAATGAAGTAATGGAAAGTTTAGTGGCAATATTCGGAATATGAACGGCTTTCGCCTGCAATGAGGATTATGCAAATAATTAGAGGCAAGGTTAGAGCATTGCGATGGCGGCTGGCTGCAAATATTTGTGCAATGTGCCGCAGTCTTCACGACAACGACAACGACGACGACGACAAAGTGAAAAAGCTTTTTACAATACAAGCAAGTGCATAACGCTCTCTCTCTCTCTCGCTCTCGTTGTGCGTGTGTGTGTGTGTGTGTGGGGGTTGGCATGTCTAGTATGCTATATGTTTGCATATTGTCTACGAAATGCTATTCGAATCCCATTCTCTGTTTGACAACAAACCAACTGACTGTCCTCGTTGTCCTTTGTGTCGCTGCAGCTGCAGCTGCTTCTTCGATGTCCCGCTGCGTTTCAATACAGACTATATATCTATATATATTCTCCCATATATATTAATATCTGTTTGTGTGTGCGCCTGTGTAAGTCATGATATCTATAGTTCATGTTCTACTCGGTCTTGTTCTTGTGCCTCTCTGTTTTGAGGTCGACTCCTCGTCGGGTCGTGTTCAGCTGGACCGGGTCCTGCTCTGCTCTGGTCCCTGGTCGCTTCACCTTCCGTCACAAAGCCGAGCAGCGGGCGACAAAAGTGTGCACGCTTTTCTCGCACAGCAAATATGAATTTCAAAGAAAAAAATTGAGAAAAAAACCAAAGGGACAAAGCAGAGGCAAAGCTCGCCTTATTGGCATGCACTTGTGATTTATATTGTATTCGCAAAATTCCAATAGCTCAATAGCGACACACACAAAAAAAAAGAACAAAAGGGGGGTGTGGGGAAATGTAAAATAAATTGGGGCAAAAACTTGGCGAGCAGAGCAAAGTCAATTGGCCAATTGCATTTGCCAGCTAATCAATTATAATGATAATTTAATTAATTTAAACAAACAGCTTTGCTGATTGCATCACCGCCACAACAACAACTACATACATACATATAAAATGCATCATTATTATTATTATTATTATTATTATTGCTGTGTATTTTCCTTCGAACTGCAAATTTATGACTCGCTTTCAGTCGCCCTTCAATCCTCACCTTCTCACTCCACCTGCCGTGTCATGTTGCGGCTTCATTAGAAGGCGATCAAGCGCATGAAATGCAAAAAAATATTATTAATTTAATTGTCTCTGGCATGCTGACAACAAAGCCCAACAATAAAATCCGTCAATCTTTATATTTTTCGCTGTTGTTTTTTGTTGTGTCGCCCGAAACGTGCAAAAGTTGTTAAATGTAATCTGCACTTAATTATTTTATTAATTTTAAATGCATTGCAAAACGTGCAATCAAAGGAGGGACGGGGAAGGGGGGATGGGGGAGAGTTGGAGAAGAAGCAGCGTGAATGGCAATTAAATAGCAACTGCAGATAAAGCAATTACCTCTTTTCGATTGATTCGCCTAGATAGCGGTTAATCAATAAATTGAGCGCTCTTTAAAGTCAAGTGCAACAACGTTCAATATTTAAATAAATTTCGCTTTCGCTGTAGTCTAAGTAAGTCCAAAAAAGCCAGTCGGGCATCAAGAGCTTTCCGCAGAATAAGTTTAGCGCAATAACACGCGTAAAACCCTCTGCCTCCGCCCTCTCTCTCCCCCCCCCGCGCTACGCGTCCCACACACTCAATTGTAAGAACGGCCCCAAGCAATTTTCATATTGCGCTTATATTATTCTCAACAGGTTTCCGTCTGACTTATCGCTCTAGAGCAGTTCGAAGCGTTCATCTGCACTTTGACCTTTAGGCCCACGAAAGCTCACGAATTTCATTGCCTACTTATGCAGCCATTGCACCGAACAACGGGGTAAATGTTGAGCTTCGCTTCCAAATTCTTGTGCTTATTATACCAACAAATTTAGCAGTCAAAAGTCAGGTATATTCTAAGACTGCTTCTTTAAAGCATATTACATTTTTACAGTCTTTATTTAACGCATTTATTGATAGTTAAAATTTATTTATGTAATTCTTGATTTCATAATTATTTGACTATAAATGTCACACTAAATACACATTATGTAAGTAGTTTTAAAGTAATAATATAAATATTCATATTAAATTTATGAGCAGCATTGAAAGCTTGTCAGGAAATAAATAAAAATAAAATCAATGTGAAGACAGGTTAATTACAGAAGACAGCAGTTTTTATATTTACAATTTTCAATTCATAGAAATAATTAGATTAGAGTTCTATGCTTTGATTGTGAAATTTGAAACCACGTGTATTTAAATGATCAATTTAAGCTAAGTAAACAAACTATTTTTCATGTCAAGCTGTAGAGTTCTTAAATGAGCCTTAAATGTATTTAAATGATCAATTTGAGCTTAGAAAAGAACAATAAATAAATAATTTTCTATGTCAAGCTGCAGAGCTCTTAAATGAGCCTTAAATGTATTTAAATGATAAATTTTAGCTTAGTAAAGAACAATAAACAAATTATTTTTTATGTCAAGCTGCAGAGCTTTTAAATGAGCTTTAAATTAAGTCAATTTTGGGGTAAATAAGCAGACTATTTTCACTATTTTTAATGAACTATGTCGTAGTTGGCTAATTTTTTAACTTTCACTTTTTAACAGCAGCTTTGGCTTGACACCGTTTGCGACTCTCGAAGAATGTAAAAAATGTATTCTATAGTGAATTAGCTAATTTGCGTGAAAGAAAGAGAGAGCGAGAGTGCGACAAAGAATGTGTGTGAGTGTGTGGCATCAGTGTGTGGCACAGTTAGGCCAGGACATGCGGTCAATCATAAATTGTTGCAGCCAAAAGCCTGCAAAAAGCGTAAACAAGTCGACGCTCTGACATTATTATATTTTGCCCGAAAAGCGTTTCGCTTATTTTTGTTTTCCTTTGCTTTCCATTTTGTGTGTGTTTGTGTGTTCTTTTTTTTTGTTCTGCTTTGCTTTTGTTTCGGGCCAGCGTGCGAGGGAGGGGGAGAAGGGGGTAGAAAGGGGTGCCTTCGTCGTTCGTTCGGTCGGCAAGTGCAGTGAAAAACATTTATACGTTAGAGTCGCCTACTTAACGCCGCTGGCAGCGTCGCAAATATTAAATGCCACAAGGTGTGGAGACTGTGTCGAGGCTCAGCACGAGCGCATAAATATGCACACTGTGTTTGTGTGGGTGTCCCTTGCCCCTGCCCCCAGCCCCCAGGCCCCCTGCTCTCCCTTTCTTCCGCGCACTTGCTGTGGCAACGTTTTAGCAGATGTTGTGCTTACATGCAGCCTCCTTAGCAGCAAACCTCCCTCCCCCTTCTTCCTCTCTCTCTCTCTCCCTCCGTCCTCCGTCCCCCCTCCCTGCTCCCTGTCTCCCCCTCCGCATGCTGCACGTGTGCTTATGAATGGCGGCAGAGCTGCTGCCCGACGCCCTCGAAAGTAGGCCACACTTTTGCTGCCGTTTGCCGTTGTCGAGGCTAAATCAGATTGTGCAACCCACATGTCTCAGTGTGTGTGTGTGTGTGTGTGTGTGTGTGTGTTGCCTACCTTTCCCTTCCACGTTCGCTTGACAATGTGAAGCAGCTTTTCAAGTTTACGCAAAAACTAACATATGCTGGCAACGTTTGAAAGATGGCCGCGATAATGAAGCGCTGCCTGAGAGAACAGAGGGAGCAGAGGGAGGCAGCCGAGCGATATGCCAATTGACTGTAAAGCAACCTAAATGGATGCCGTAGGGGCTGCAGGGGAGTGGCAGGTGGGTTGTGAGCTTGGCCCGGGGGGAAGGGTGGGGGGATTGGTTGTGGGGTTCGCTCGGCACGACAACGAAAACATTGTAATCATTATCAACATAAACAAATCAAAATGCCTGAAATCAGAAGCACACAACATGCCAGCAAACCAACTGCAAAGCTTCCCTCCCCTCCCCTCTCGCACCCCCCGCCTCCCCTCCCCCTCTCTCTCAAATAGTAAGCGAGGTAGAGAGTGAGCCAGCAGCGAGAGAAGCTAAGCAGACTGGGCGATAAGCTAAGGCAGCTAAGGCAAGACTTTGATACCCTGCGAAACAGCGCTGAAATGGGTTGCACAGAGAAACAGAGTGAGTGCAAAAACTGATGCCAAGAAGTAGTCTAATATGTATAAGATTAACGCGTATTTAAGCAGAGAAGACGACAGTTGAATATCGAAAGACATTTGCAGCTAAGTTGGTTGCAAATAATTGTTAACATCTGGTGACAATTTAAGCTAGAGGCAAATTATTCACAAGGCTAAAACTTAGGCAGTAATTTGAGTAGCAAAAACGCCAAAGTACTGAAATATAACAGCTTATAATAGTTAGCACAATAGGCAGCATTACAAATTAAATTATAAATTGCGAAAAAAATTGTATTTCTTTTTACCTTTTTTAAATACTAGAGAACACAACGATCAAGTTGTGAGACTTTTGCAATATAAGAATTTAAGCTAAAGCGAATCGAAACATGCATAAAATATGCTTTGCTGCCTGCAGGAAATTTGTAAATGCAGCAAAATTCTAATCAAATTAAAACTGTTGCTGCTACCAACTAAAATGATGCTCTCACTTCTGTTAGAAATCGAAGTTAGGGTATTTTAAAAATTCATGCAGCTGTATCTGTTGCTTTTCTTGTTGTTTGTTGCTGTTGTTGCTGCGGCTGTTGTTGAGGCTGCAGCAGGTCAAGTCAGGTCCAATCAAGATAATCTCATGTGGAAAAGCCAACGCAAATAACAAGCCAACAACGACTCAATGCCTGACTTGGCTCGGCTCGGCGTGGCTTGACTCGGTTTTGGCTTGACTCGGTTGCTGCCCTGCTGCCTGGGTAACTGTTAAAAGGCCACATTGCCCAGGAAATGACAAGACAAGGCCGAGCGGCAAAGACGGCGGAACTGTCAAGGGAAAGAAAGGCAGGGAAACGGAAAGCGGCAAAGGGAAGGAAGGAGCGGCAAAAGCAGAAAGAAAGCAGAGCAGAGGCCAGAAGAGATTCGGGGCACGGATGAGGAGTGAGTGGTGAGGAGTGGTGAGGTGGGGAGTGGGGCGGACAACCACCTGTTGTGACTGCTGTTTGTTGCTGGATTTGGCCTCCATTTGCCACATTATCAGCTATGCGCTTTGATATCTGATAAGCCCACATCAAAAGCCGACTAGCCGAAAAGGTAAAAGCAAAGCCGGCGCATAAACGTGCACACAAAACAGCAGCAGCAGCAGCAGCACAACAAACAAAAGGAACAAAGCACAGAGAACAGAGATGGATACAGAGAGAGCGAGAAAAAGAGAAAGAGAGAGAGAGAGCGAGTGTGAGTAGAGCAGAAAAATATGCGCAATTTGTTAGACGCTTGCAGCGGGCAATTTGTTTTTTTTTTTTTAATTTTTGTGGCTGCAAACATTGCGTGTAACGCATTCGTTCGTTTGTCCAGCTGTTGCCAAGGCAATTGTGCGTTTAGCTTGCCACAACTTACGGCTATAGTCGACACACATACAGATGTCTGACAGTCTGTGGCATTGACTTATTTCACGTTTGACTTTAGCGCACTGAGCGTATTGTGACTTCGACTACCTTTTGTTGACGGCTTTTTTTTGGGTTTTGGTTATTTTTTGAAGCGCTAGTTCAGCTGTCGAGAGTTTAAAGCGTTCGCTCAGTCAGCCGTGTGGCAGCAACTTCAGCTGCAGCCTCAGCATGCCTGCCTGCAACTTCTGATGAGGCTGCAACACACACAGACACACACAGACAGTGTCGCCACAACAAGATGCCCTGCCACAACCACTCACTGTCTGGCTCCCCTGTCTCGTGTCTCGTGTCTCGTGTGGAGAGATCTGTGCTAAATAATTTGGCCTCATAACTTGTTTATGCTCGGCAACAGCAGCGACAGCAGCACAAATTAAAGCAGCACTCGAATAAACCCAGAACAAGCGACTTTAAAGCGAGCATTAAGGGAAAAATAGAAGTTGCTTGAGATAGTTTCGAATTTCACAATTATGCTCTATCAGAAACAGAATTGGGACGTCTTAAATTTGTAATTTTTAAATCTGCAGTATATTTCAAATTAAAGTGTACAGACGCATCTCTGCATAAACTTGCGAGCTCTTTAAACTTTGGTTTCTTCACAAAGTTTTGTGCAGAAACCAAGCAAAAGTTGACTTTCGATTTGCAATGATTTTTTCCCAAGAAACAATTTAATATTTGCGGCCATAAAGTTGGCTAAATAAGTCTCATAAAATTGATATAAAATAGGCTTTGGGCTTCAGCCTTAAAGTGCTTAATTGAAGCATAATTAAGTAAGGTAAAACATTGTAGTAAAGTGAGCGGCAAGTGCAACATGCGAAATGTGAAGATGAGTCTGTAAAAGTGAATCTAAAAATGATAAAGTTGCGACTGCAAATTTGAAGGAAGCAATCTAAAAGCGATTAATACAGAGAGAAAGCTGTCAGAAGGCGGCGACAGCCTAGAATGAAACAAATGGCAACAGTTTTACTCGGTGGCAATCGAGCAAAGGAAATGAGTCTGCTGGTGGAAATTGGCGCAGTTCGGGGACTTGCCAGGAGCTGCAAGGAGAGACAGACAGACGAACAGACAGATGCACAGACAGTGGTGCTGAGAGATTAATCGTGGCGCTAAACTTGTGGGCTGCTGACTGATCGGAGCCTCATTAAAGAGCTCGAGGAACGCGTGTGTTTCAATTAGACGCAGCTTGACCTTTGCCGCCTGCCAACTGCTCTCTATCATCTGCAGTAGTTGTGGCTTCATTGTAGTTCTTCTCTGCCCCTCACCCCCTCTTTCTTCCTCTCCTCCTCGCTCACTCACTGTTGCTGTGTATAATTCTCTTGCTTATAGGCTTGCTTTTTCTTCGAGGCTTTTTTCTCTCGCACGCCTTAAAAAACTGCGTTTATGCTGTGTGGGTTTTTTTCTGAATGTACCAGCTGTGCGGCCACTCAAATAACAACAACAGGCTAACAACACACGCACACACACTCACACACACACACACACATAGAGTCGAGCACTTTGGCAGCAGGAACAACAAATTTCACGGTGCCCAGTGGCATCGCCGTGTGGCGCATTCCCTTTGCACCTCGCGTCCCTCGCTTCCTGCGCATCGTGAGCATTTTCCGCTTTAGGCTCGCGTCGCACGCCCTTCGTCCTGCCCTTCGTCCTGCCGTCCGTCTGTCTGCTTGTGCTTTCGGCCATGCTGCTGTTGTTTCTAATCCCATTTTAGCTTAAGCATTTTTTACGCTGCTTTTCACACACAACGAACGCACCCGACATATTCCCTCTGGCCCTGTCTAGGCTCTCTCTCTCACTCTCTCTCTCTCGCTCTGCTTCTCCTACCTGCGCCCACCTCAACAATGACAACAGCAACAACAACAACAACAGTGGGGCAATGCCAAACATTTTTTTAGCAACATGACTTTGAAACGGCAACAAGAAAAGCAACTCAGCCGTCGCTTGTTACTTGCTGCATGTGTGTGTATGAGTGTATTGTGTGTGTGTGTGTGTGAGTATTGTGTGTGTATGTGTATGCGTATTGTGTGTGTATTGTGTGCGTGTGGATGCGTGTGTTGCCTTTGCATATTTGCTTTTAGCCAAAGCTGCCTCACTCCTAGGCATCATTCTGCTCTCCCTCCTCCCTCTCTCCCTCTCGCTCTCCTTCGTTTCTTGCTGCTAGCAACAGCTGCAAAATGCGCTTGAGACTGAGAGCTAGTTATTAACATCAACAATATTCGAAATCAATTCCAGGCAAATGGCCAAATAAAACTATAATTTCCAGTTTCCAGTTGCCACCAAACATTTCAGAGGGCATTTAGAACAAGAAGTTTGCTTGGTGTTTAAGCTGCTGCTGCTGCTGCAGAAAAATGCAATTAGAAAAGTTACCTCAGCTGCTGAGCAATGACAAATTTAACTAAACGTATTTTCACCCCCAAGAGCAGCAGCAGAAGCTGAGATAAAGATAGTAGTGTGGAGAGTTTGTGCAAGTGGAATTGAAGTTTGTTGCAAAGTGCTCGTTAAATTGGTTCTTCAAAATGGAGTTGCAGCTATGCAAACTAACTAAACTACAAGTTGCACAACGCACGGAGCAGCGAAGCACTAAAAGAATTCCAGGTGCAATAATAATTGAGCTCAGTGCGATTGCGAATGCGTTAAAAAAAATAAAAGTTCTCAGGGTACAATCCTTAAATTAGATAGCACAAAATCCCAATTGTGTCTATCAACGTTTGCGCAAATTTGAATTAAAGCTTGCGAACGATGAAATGAGACATTTTTTTTTCTTTTTTATAATCAATCATCAATTAAACAGAACAGAAAAAAAAAACAAATGTTTGAAATATTGGAGCAAAGAGAATTTCTCGAAATGTCTGCTTTATGAAGACTTGTTTCGGCTAATGAGCAGTGCTCTCAAATAAACATGTTGATTGTAGGCAAAGTCTAAAGTGCGATACTCGAAATTTTGCGAATTCGAAATTCTGCCTAAAGATTTATTCTTCTTCTGTGCTAATGAACAACACAGTTCTTGTTAATAAATACATATTTGTTGTAGAGAAACGTAAATTGAAAATGTGCTTTCGTAAGAAGTGCAATTAAAATGGGCAAGTGAAAAGAGCGCAATCGAAATTCCTGAAATTCATGCACAAATCCTGCTGAAAGATGTTTTTGGGCAATTCTTGCAAACATAATTATTTATGTCATTTAAAAATGTTGCTCGAGACTTTTGCTATAAGGTGTGTAAAAGGAAATTTGATATCATATGAAGAATAAGCATAAGAATGTTGTATAGCTCACGAATTTTGATTGTTAAAGACGAGTTAAGAATGTTGTATAGCTCACGAATTTTGATTGTTAAAGACGAGTTCTTGTTAATTAAGTTTGCAAAGAGCAACAGAGACAATTTCTATTAAAAACAAGTGACATTTTGTAGAACAAAAAGCAGCACAGAAAACAATTCAACAATATGTTGCAGATGTTCAAGTTGATTTGGAACTAAACAATTTCGAGTATACAAGCATTATTCGTATTCTTATGCTCAACAGGAAGCGGCAACTTTAAGGCGGAAGAGCATGCAGAGAGCGACGTGTTGCAGTTGCACAGTTGCCGACTTGTCGAGTTGATCCGGTTGCTGCAAGTTTTTGGGGCTCGTGCATTTTATGGGTTGCTTTCAATTTGCATCTTTTGTTTTTCTATAAGGTCGTCGTCGACGTTGTGTTGCATGTGTTGCAAGTGTGTGTGGCAGCCAGTGACGCCTGTCCTGAGGCAGAGAGTGCTCTAATTCGAGTTTAGCTGCCAATTGTTTTGTGCGTCGCCGTCCAGGTCTCTGTGTGTGTGTGTGTGTGTGTGTGGTCAAGTGGGTGTGGCTAAAAAAAGGGGGAGTATTTGTTACACGCCGCCCACTTAGACACCTATGTGTTGTTGTTATTTTTTCGAGGCTAATTGGGGCTCGGTTCGTAGGAAGGACGAGCAGCGTGCGAGGAAAAAAGCAAAAAACAACAGAGAGCAAAGTGAACGAACGAAGGGGGGCTGCTGTGACTTGTGACAAAGCACTTGCAATTTACACACACACCAACACACACACAGCATGCACAGTTATATTCATGTCTAGGCAATCAATTTGATACCAGACATGGAAGGAAACTCATAAAAAGCAAGTCGGAAAAGTTGAAAGCAGCCAGCGAAAGCGAGAAAACTTTTGCGCAAATCTTTGTCAAATTTAATGAGCCTCAAAATCGTGCACGTAGCATGTAGAACAGAACAGAACGCACGCTCCCTTCCCCTCTTCCCTCCTTCCCTCCCTTCCCACCTCCTTCCCTCGCCTGCCGCCTTCTACAATTCATTCGGTTCGCTTGCAACGCCGCCAGACTGTGGCAATGTCCTTGCGACGCCTCACCAGCGTTTTGTCTGTGTGTGTGTGTGTCCTTTGAAAAAAGCTTAAAAATTGGCAACAGTCTGTGAAATCTTTGAAATGGAAATGAAAATTGAAAATGTGACAAGGTGAAAGTTATCGCAATTGTTGTTTTTGTTGCTACTGTTGCTGCTGCTGCTGCTGCTGCTGTTACACTTATTTTTGCCTTGTCTACAACGAAATTACAACACATGCCACGCCCCGAATTGGGCAACCGTGAACGAGGCGTCGCATCATATAAAATGCATGGACTGTTAAAAATAAATGCGATGCGAAATATTTTTAAATGCTACATTTGCATATCCTGTAACCGCAACAGCATCGGGTATGTTGAACACATGAAATTGATGTGAAGATGCGAGAACAGATCTCAAATTTTGAGTACAAAACAAGCCCGATTTGGAGAACATAAAAAGCAAGATTTTTGACCACTACTTTAGGCATTTCATAGACAGCAAATAAGGTATAAAAAATAAATATTAATAGCTTGATATTTGGCGGCTAGAGTGCTGAAATTTTGAGAACATAAACTGCAAGATTTTTGACAACTGTTTAACGTAATTCATAGGCGGCAAGTTAAAAAAATAAATATTAATAGCTAGATATTTGGCAGCTAAGTGCTCACATTTTTAGAAAGGAAAGTGCATGATTTTGTACAACTATTTAGCACATTTCATAGGCCGCAAAGAATGTATAAATAAATACAGATTAATAGCTAGAAATTTGGCAGCTATAGATTTAAAATTCTGTTAACATAAGAAGCATGATTTTTAACAACTATTTAGCACATTTCATAGGCAGTAAATAAGGTATAAATACATAAAGATTAATAGCTTGAATTTGACAGCTAGAGTGCTGAAATTTTGAGCAAGATTTTTGACAACTACTTAGCAAATTTCATAGGCAATAATAGCTTGACATTTGATAGCTGCAGATCTGAAATTTCGAGAACAGAAGGTGCATGCTTTTTTACAACTATTTAACTCATTTCATAGGCAGCAAATAAGGTTTTAGTAAATAAATATTGATAGCTAGATAACTGGCAGCTACAAATCTGAAATTTTGAGAACATAAAGTGCAAGATTTTTAACAACTTTTTAGCACATTTCCTAGGCAGCAAATAAGGCATAAATAGATAAAGTTTCTCCAGCTGTTCCAGCGCATTTGGGCGTCGAGCAAGCGTTGCTTTGTTTGCTGGCTTGTTATTTTCAACATTTTGCGCTTGTTCGACGTGTTTTTGTTGTTGTTGTTGTTGTTATTCTTGTTTTTAATTTGTTGTCCGCGAAATGGGGGATTGAGTGGCGAGCAGGGACGCTGACGGGGTGGAGTGGGGCGATGTTTGTTACATTGGGCAATGGGCAATGGGCAATGGACAGCCAATGGCCTGGATGCCTATCAGTGAAAGCAATAAATTTTTTAATTTTATATGAACATGCATATATGTATGTATTATGTGTGTGTGTTTGCGTGCAGAGCGATGTGTGTGTGTGTGTGTGAGTGTGTGCGTGTATTTGTACGCCAATTTTTTCATTAATTTTTTAGTGTCCACTGAACGCAGCGGGGCGAGGTTACACAACGAGCCAGAGCGAGAGCGAGAGAGCGAGAGAGCGTGAGAGTGAGAGAGCGAGAGGTGTGAGCAAAGTGAGGAACAAGGGGATTACGCGTTCAATGCGGCTATTGCGGCGGTTCCATCAATAAAATGAAAGCTTACATGACGCTTCACACAGGCGAAGGCGACAGACAAAAAGTGAGCCAGCGAGAGAAATGGAGACAGAGAGAGAGACAGAGAGAGAGAGAGAGAGAGAGAGAGAGGGCAAGACAGCAGTCCATTTAATTGATTGCACCACTGAATAAAGCCGATAACACACCATGAAAAACGAACTTATCAAAAAAGTAATAATAATAGTAGTAATAGTAATAATATTAACACACAAAAAACCCCAAAAACAAAAAAAAAAATATATATATATCCACTTCTCTTGCTGCACAAAAACTGTGTGTAATTTATCTGTATTTTCCGAGACTATATATATTTGATTGCTATGCTGATCAAGCTTTACATGCGCTTAACAAAGTGCCAGCCAACAGTCGACTGCACGAGACCCTTTCGACGAGGTCACAATTACAAAACTAATAAACTAGCGAAACGCAAAAGTTTACGAACAACAATTTGTTGCTCGTGTTTTGTTGGATTCGTGGAAGCCAAACAAAACTCCGCTACTCGAGACCATTTATCGATTTAGGGTATATTTTTCGGTTCGGTGAGCTTTCATAATGCCGAAATCTGCTTGAGTTGATTTCCTTGCATATTGTTGTTGTTGTTAGTCCAGTTTGGCAGGCCAGAGAGTTTTGTTGGCTTGAGCGTTCGCCGCTTCCCAGACATCCCAATTTCAGCTCGAACTCATCGCGGAACTCGCGAGTTTTCGACTTTGTTTATTTGTTTCATTTTGCAGTGTTTGTGTATTACGACGAGTATACACATACATATATATTGTACATACAAATATTTTGCGCTACACCCTCCTTGACCAACCAACAAAAAAAAAAAAAAAAAAAAAAATGGTAAAAAAAAAAAAAAACAAAATTGTTGTGTGCTTCGCGTGCTGTTTTCGTGTTTCGTTCTTGTTGTTGGCGTTGTTGTAGTTGTTGTTTTTGCTTTGCTTTCTTTGTTTTATGTTAAAAAATAAAATTGCGTTTTACGCAAATCATTTTTAATGAATTTTAATATGGCTGCCGCCGTTGCTGCGCTCTGCATGTTCAAGTAACAACGGCAGCAGCAACAATAACAACATTTTACAGCACTGGTTAGGTCATTAAATTTTAAATGAATTCAACGCTCCTCGACTCGCTCGACTCTCCTGGGCAGCCCATAGGTAAAAATCCAGGCAAAAATTGTAGGCCAAATGGCGGTTAAAGCAAACACCGTGTAACTCATACATGACTATGTATATATACATATATATATAGACACTTGTACATATATCCCCAATACACACACACACATCTACAAATCTATATATATACGTATATATATATATATATAAATATGTCAGAGTGTGGAGCATAAATGCGGTTTCAGTTTCCGTCCAAGCGGCAACCAAAAAAAAAAAGAAAAGAAAACCCGGGAAAAAAGCGAGCCAACAACAACAAATAACAATCGCACCTAGGCAGAACAACAGCAATTTCTCTTGTTTTCTTTACCGTTCCTTTTCTTCTCGTTTCGTTTCGTTTCGACTGCTTCTGCACTTTCTCAATGGCGGCCAAGGAGTACCCTGAATTTATTAAGCAATTTGTTACGGATATGCAATAATAAATTTATACTCCGTCCCACAAACGCACAACACACAACACACAACAAAGCACATTGCAATGGCCCAGGGCATTTTCCAGCTATTTTCTTAGGATCGCAAAGCAAGTTGTCAGCATGACAATTCCGTTTTCACTCCTTTTCCTTTTTTTTTTTTTTTTCTTTTTCGTGTGTTGAGCACTGAGATCTCAGTTTGAACACGTTTCGACTGCTCCAATACTTTGTTGGAGCACAATGCGAACTTCAACTCACATTTGATGAATCGCGTAAGCAAAGTGAAGCAGAGAAGCTGCAGATCAAAGAGTTCACTAGAAGACTGCGTAACGATCTATAAATATTATATCAAAATAAACTTGCTTAAAACTTAAATTGCCATCATTGTTGTCAATTGGTTAAGCTAAACTTTTCAATTCAAGCTGTTTTCGAGCTATTTCTTATTACTGAATTGAAGTAAAGTTTTCAGACTTTTATATATATTTTCACAAGCGATTTCATTGCATCTGCTGTTTGCTCTATTCTTGTTGTTGTTGTCCTTTTTTTTGTGCCATCAAATTCAAGTGCTTTGACTTAAATGAAATATTCTGTCAAATTGAAATCTCGATTAATGTTCAGTGTATTTACACTTGCGGTTTTCCCGAATTGCGTTTGCCGCACAATTTTTCTTATTTTTTGTGCTGACTTGCAGCTGTTAAACAAATAGCTTACTTTTGCTCATTGTTATTGTGGTTGTTGTTGTTGTTGTAGCCTTATTGTTAGCCGGTCGCCAACGAAATTGGCAGTTTATTTTTCACTTTGGCGAGTGGGCAAAAATACATAATTATATTTTATGATGTCTTGCGAGCGAGGCGAGAAAATTGAAGTTGAAATTGAATTTGACACATCTCCTCGCCACACATTCGCTCAGCGCCCCTTCCGCTTCCCCTTTCCCTGCCCTACATTCATTCACCTTGTGATTCACATTCACACTCACATTAGACGACTGTCGTCGTCTAAGCAGCTTCGACTCATTCAGCTTGCCGGCCATTCTGGCCACCTGGTGAGCCCGTTAAGCAGCTTAAAATTTTCTCTCCTCTCGCACTATCTGGCCACTGCAGGCCGCACCCAAGGCGATTGCGGGGCGGGGGTGAGAAGCGAATCGTTAACTGTGACCATGTCTTAATAACTGAATAACTGTCAGCTGCTCTGTGCTCCTCCGCTGCTCTTGTGTGTGTCGCCAAGGTGCGCCTCAAGGTGTTTACTACGCCTCCCCCCTGCGCCTTCCCCCCTGCGCCTTCCTGCTGCTTCATTTGGCCGCCCAAAGGCAATTGTCTGCGGCACCCACTTGTCGGACACATAACTTGGCCGCATTAATCATTATAAATCAGGCTATTCATTCATTCATTCAGTCATTCATTGATTCATTCCATGCCCCGCCCCGCCTCGCCCCGTCTCACATCGCATCGCATCGCATCGCATCGCCATTCCATTCCATTCTATGCCTCGTCGTTCAAGTGATTGGCTGTGAATAGCGTGCACCAATTTCAGTCAGTCGATGGCATAAATGTGTTCGTCAGGCCTCCCTCCCCTCCACGCTGCTCGCGCCTGCAGACATTGTGCTTTGTTGTGGGCGTGGCCGTTGGCTGAAGCTGTTGCTCAACACACACACACACACACACACAGACAGAATAAACGGCATGCCAGCGAAATGCCGTAGCGAAATTCCTTCAATGAACTTCCGGCGTAGAATGCAAAAGTAAACAAGCGGATAGACGACTGTGGACACAGTGCGCGACTCCCAAATATCCTGCACTAATTGTCGGCTAATGAATCGCATAATTACAATCCGCGATATATATTTAAACTACTAAATTGTTTGCATAATTATTTTTGTAGTATGTGGAAGCTAAATAATTGCTTAATATGCCTTATATAGAAAAAGTGATTAAACATTTATGATTCCTTATTTTGCTCTGCTTAATTAGTGCACGTTTTTCCCATTTTTTACGCACCTAAAACATCAAGTTTTCAAGTAGTTTTTGTTAGCTCTGTACTTAGATTTGGTGACATTATAATTAGCTCTCTGTTGAACTTGAAGTTCTCTTTTATTTTTGGGTTATTAGCTGAACTAAACCTGCGGTTTACTAGCTTCAAAGTCTTATGCTTATAAATGTGAATATGTAGATATATATTTATAGTTATACATTTCAATTCGTTTGATGATTTGTCATTTTACGGTGATCAAATTCGTCACTAAAGTTCTGCAAAAACTAAATCGAATAGTCTGATAATTGCAGCCACTGCGCCATGGCTGCGTCAAACTTTAGTTCGCTGCAAGGATCGTCGCTGAAATATGTGTGCTATGCATATTTCGAGGGGAAATATTGGCATAGATTAAACGCGGAATGTTCCAAAAAAATCTGAGCACGCGCACGCTAGCTTAAATATTTACACGCGTGCGATTATTTTGATCCATTTTTGGTTACAGGGTACGCAAAATCAACAGCAGTCGCCAACAGCGCCGGCGAAGCGAAAGATAATAAAGCGAAAAAAAATCGGAAAAAGCCCAAAGAACTACAAGAATGTGAAGAAAGCACAACAGACGGGCGTCGAGCACAGACAGCGAGCGAGGCTCTGGGCAAACACGCGTCCGTGTAAATGCGCGGCTGTGTGAACAGCATTTTGTGTTGAGAGTGTGTGTGTGTATCGAGTGTGTGTGTGTGTGTGTGTGTTGAGAGTGTGTTGTCAGCTAGAGGCAACGCGAGTGGCAGTGAATAAGTCCAGAGAGCAGCCGATTGAAGCAGTCGAACACGCCGATTTCCATTTGGATTTCCATTTCGAGTCTGCATTTCTTTGGCTTTTGCGGCCGGATTTGTGTCGTATTGATGCTTTCAGCGCATGAACGTATTCAGGCTGCAGTTTTGCACACCAAAATAAAGCCATACTTGGCAAAGAGCCGCAATTAAGTTACTATATAACGCTGATCATTTAAAACTATCTGCAACACGATTTAGTTGCTGTCGTGCGATAAAAGTCAAGTGTCATGCGAGAAGATTTTTTTTTAGGCTGTCTTTGTTGTGCACATTTTCATTGTAGTTTCTCTGTCAAATAAAGTTACTATATAACGCAGATCAGAAATCAACTGCGATCAACTGCGACACAATTTAATTGCTGGCATGCGATAAAGATCAAGTGTCATGCGAGAAGATTTTTTTTTAGGCTGTCTTTGCTGTGAACATTTTGATTGTAGTTTCTCTGTCAAATAAAGTTACTGTATAACGCAGATCAGAAATCAACTGCGATCAGCAGGGACACAATTTAATTGCTGTCATGCGATAAAACATCATTTGTCATGCGAGTGAAACGATATTTTTTTTGGTCTGTCGTTGCTCTGAGTATTTGTTGGCTGCAGTTTATCTGCTAAATAAAGCAATAATTGGCAGCTGCAACCATGTCGCCGTATTTCGCTGATCAGTCAAAAGCAACTGCGATCAACTGCGACACAATTTAATTGCTGTCATGCGATAAAACATCATTTGTCATGCGAGACGAGTGAAAAGAAGTTTAATTGTTTGTTTTGGGCTGTCGCTGCAGTGAGTTGCCCATTAGACAATTAATTTCATTTGCTGCAAATCAACAACAGCAACAGCAAAAAACAGCAACAGCTGCAGCTGCGATGTCCCCCAAAAGTAGGCTACGAAATGTTGTCAGCCAGCTGCCTGCCTCGTTGTTGATGTAGCTGTGCAGCTCAGGAGCTGTTAGCGAACAGCCGGAAATGGTGCAAGTATTTAAATGCAGCCAAGGCGGTAAGTGCCGGGGAGGACGGGGAGCGAGGGGCAGTGGGGCGGTGGGGCGGAAAGGCGAACGTAGGAATTGAGTTCTGTCCATAACCCAAAAACAGAAATTGATGAAAATTTATTTGAATTGCAGCGAGTGTTCTGTGTGTGTTTGTGTTTGTGTGTGTGTGAGTGTGTGTGTGTTTGCTGTGTGTGTGTGTGTGTGTGTCTGCTGTGTGTGTTGCATACGTTTCATTTAGCTGCCGCTTGGTTTGCTGTCTGCTGCCATGCTGCTGTCGTGTCTTTCAATTGCTTCTGCTCTCGGCTCTCGGCTCTCAGCTCTCCACTTCCTCGCCAGCTTCTTCGTTACATTTGCCATTATTACTTTGGTTGTTGTCGTTGTTGTTGTTGTTGTTGTTATCGTCGTTATCGTTTGCATTTACATGCACTTACCGTTGTCATTGAAAATGCACATTTGCTACGCCGCCGCCCACCACGTTCCTATCCGCAAGCTAACTCCAAATCCCCCACCCTACTCTCCCCCCAGGCGCTCTCAGTCTCAGTCTCCATCTGCCCATCGCTGTCTCTTTCTGTCTCCCGTGGGCGCTTTTGGGGCTTCCAAGTCAACATTTTTGGCGCATCTCGTTGCCTTAACGTGCTCATAATATGAATTATTGATTTGATAGCTTCTCGTTTGCTCCCGTTTCCCCTTATAATCCTTTTCTGGTGTGCCCCACCTCCCTTTTTAACCCCCCCCCCCCCTCAATACTTACACGCTGTCGTGCCCACCCCCCCCCCCCCCCCTCCCGTTGTCGTCTCTCATCCGGCGATTATACATTTTTAATTTGATTTCTGTAGCGCTCGTCTCTCTCGTCTGAAGCATTTTCTTACACAGATTTTCTTTCGTTTGCTCCACGTTCCACCTCCACAGTTGTCTGAGTGTGTGTTTCCTTTTTGAGGACAGGCGGATGAAACGTCGTCGCATATATGACAAATTAACATTCTTAAAATGCATGCTCCGACAATTAATCATCAACGGTGGAGCAGCGCACCGGATGAGCAGACAGAATGGGAGGGACGAAGGACGAAGGACGAAGAAGGTTTTTGGGTCGCTGATTGAAAGCATCTTCCAATCTCTCAGTTTGTCGCTTGTCGTTGTTGTTGACGTTGACGTTGCCCTTAGTTAGTCAGGTCCTCCAGGGACCTGCCACGAGTCACGAGCCACGAGCCACGAGCCACGAGCGTCGTCGAGCATCCCGGCATCTTGGCATCCTGGCATCCTGGCATCCTGGCTGGCACCCTGGTCTATTCCCAGCTGTCCTTGCTGTTGTTTCCTGGCCCATTTTGCTGGCTCGTGTGGCGGCTCTGCTTTAGATAAATGTAGCAACTGATTGACCTTTTGCGTAATGCGATTCTTGGCCGTTTGTTACTTTAGAACGGTGGCTGTCCTCTTTGATTTAGTTGCTGCACTGCTCCAGTGCCATCATATTTTATATGATACACATGGTCAAGGGTCTGCAGTCTGTTGTTCTTTGCTTTGTTTTGGTTTATTGCCTGATTTGCCTGAGATTGATGGACAGGCTATTAGCTGGCCTCCAGCACAATGATTGGCTGCTGCTCTCTCGCTCTCTCTGCAAGCATGTGGCCATAGCTATCTCGCTCTCGCTCTCTGTCCTTGTCTCTGCTACAGGTACTTGGCAGCTAGAGTGGAATATTTATATACTAGATAAGTATTGGGACTTGTTCTTTAACAAATCGTAATTGGTGCCACTTGACATCGTCTTTCTTTTTGGACCCGGCCACTTGAGTTGCCAGCGCGTTTGCTCGGCTTGTGGCAAGAAAGCGAGGAGCACGTGGGCAACGAGTATAAAGAAAAATACATACATACAAAGCCAGCAGGACATCAAACTTTTTGTGCGCGCTTGCACCTATCATATATTGTCAAATATCAAATACAAGTGCAAGTTTTTATTGAAAATAAGCCACGTAAATTACAATTCAACACATTTTGTGGCTATATTTAATATTATTTTACATGCTTTTTTAAAGCCAACAAAATACTGTTTGTTCCCATTGCTGTTGCAACTTTGTACTTTACAGCCAAAGTGCTCAGCACTTGTAACAATATTTTAGCGAACGCTTAATGAATTTATGCGACATTCTCAATATGTCGATTCGACTTGTAAGTTTTCTTTTTGTTTTCCACAGCCAAGGACTGCTGCGAATTGATTTCGTCTAGCGTTCTTATTTCACTCTTTATTTGTCTTTTGCCGAGTTTGTTGCGTTGGGGGGTAAAGAACTTTTTTTGTGTATTGAACTTATTTGATGTCCTTTTTCCTACTCTTTGCGTCTTCCTTAACATATGCTTAGCTTTCAAGTAGGGCACGCTTTAAACCTGGGCGACTCTATGCAACAACGCGTTGCACTCGCTCTCGAGTTCTATGATTTCCAGCAGCAGCAGCAGCAGCAGCCGTCATTCAGTCAGGTGTCAGTTTCAGTTGAGTTGTAAGTCTCACTAAGCTGAGCGGGGCAGCAGCAGCAGCAGCTGGACAGTCGGCAGCTTCTTAGCACACACACACACACATTTGTACGCTCAGAATATGGGCAGAATAAGCAGCTGGCCCCAATACGATTGCTAAGTTATTAATGACATGTCGTTTGTTGTACCGCCCTCCATGCTTCGTCCTTCGTGCTTCCTTCGCCATGCACACAAGCTCAGTTCTGTTGTGCTATGTTGACCCAGTTGAATCTAATCTAACACCAACAACACACGCACACGCACACACACACACACACTCTCATACACACACCTCGGCTTTGGAGAGTGTACTTGAAAGACGAACACAAATTGTGAGGTATGTAAAAATCGCTTGGCAGCAATATTTGATAGATATACACATACATGTGTGTGTGTGCGTGTGTGTGTGCGTGTGTGTGCGTGTGTGTGTGTGCAAGGCAGCCATAGCAACTCATAGATTTTCAAGTGCCACAGGCGCCAGGCAGTCGACAAAGTCAGAGAAGGCAGCGTGCGAAACCGGATGTGAATGCTACGAAGGATGCGAGGCAGTTGTTGTAGTTGTAGTTGTTCGTCTTGTTGTCGTTGTTGTCGTTGTTGTTGCTGTTGGTGGCACACCTAAAGCTTCACTTGGTCCAGCACGCGTGGCTAATATTATACACACACATGTGTGTATGTGTGTGTGTGTGTGTTGCAGTGTGTGTGTGTGCCTTTTAGCTGCTATTTCAATATAGATTGTACTTCAGTTTCACACGCCTCAAACCATTGGGGCTGCGGCTTTCGCTTTGCCTTTGCCATTGTCGTCGTTGCTGTTGTTGTTGTTGCTCTCCCCAGCGGTTCAATGGCTCAATGGCCACTCGCAGGCCATCTCGCTCGCACAGCGAGCTTCTGTCGCTGGCCCAGTGTCAAGAATCAGTGACGGAAATCAATGTCGCACTTAAGCGGATTCGCAAAATTGGCTATATGTTTCATCTACCAAATACACACACACACACACACACACACACACACACATGCATGCCTGCATACTTCACAGCATGTGTGTGTGTGTGGGTGTGTGTTTTTTTTATTCTCTTGTGACACGCTGGCAAAGGCTGGACGCCCACAGTCCAACGCCCACAAGGTTGCTGCTGTTGGCGCTGCTGCTGCTGCTTTTGCTGGTAACTATTAAGCCAAATCAACAAACAAACACAGACACCGACCAACAGCTGTCATCGTCTCTCTTTCTTTCTCTCTCTCTCTCTGTCTCTCTGTGTGTGTCGGGGGTGTGTGTGGGAGTGTGGGACGGTTTGTCGCCTAAGCTCAAAATAAAAGTAACAAACGCTAGACGGAAATCAAGTTGAAATTTCATTGAGTGCAAAGGAAATTCAAACGGAAAACCAAATGAGTGAGTCGCCAATCCCCCCGTCGCCCCATCCCCACTTCCCCTCTACTGCAGCTGGCACTGAAAATAGTAAATAAATAGATTAGTTCCATAGTTGCAGCAGTTCAGGGACTGCGTCGAAAAGTGTAGCATACTTTGCAGCGCTGCTTCGCACTACGCTTGCTTCGCTCGGTGTCGTCTCCATGGCTACCTGCAGCTGTCTGCACGTACATAAATAACATATTTTATGTGGTGAAAACAATAAAGTTCCCCCCCCCCGCCCCGCACAGTGCTATCGATCAGGTGGTGCACAGCACTTTGATTTGCTTCAGTAACTTGTTCGCACAACTGCTGGCGATTCAATGAGAGCTCTTTGAACTACAGATGAAAGGAAACGAGAGCTGAAGCTGGCTGAGGGTGGTTAAGACTCAACTAATCTATATTTAGCCGCCTAGTCGAGGCTAGCAAATTAATGCGATTTCATAATATTTTGTGCTGTGGCCTGTGGCCTATAAATCAAAGTACAAGTAGATAATAATAAACCAGGCGATTGTTGTGAGAGCCGTATAAAAAGCATGAGTGTGAAAGAATGGACAAGTTGTCAGAATCGAAATGAGCAAAGTCAACGTCAACATCGTCAGACTGTTGACAAAAAGCAGCAGCAGCAGCAGCAGCAACAGAATAAAGCTGCTGACTCATGGAGCCAAATCTGTTACAACAAGCTAAAAATAGACTGCTTAACAAAATGTTTCGCAACTATTCGCCCAACTACTTTGAAGCAGTGTCAAGTGAAAGAGTAAGCGAGAGAGAGAGAGAGAGATGGAGGAAGGGAAGTGCAGACACAGTCACAACAAGTAAAGAAAAAGAAACGTGGAATAGTCGCATAAAAGTCAGAGAGCCGTAAAGCAGTCGTAGTTGGTCTTTAATCTCAACCTAAGTCAAACGACTGCAATCCATGTGAACGCCCCTCGTCGTGAAGTTATTTTCCAAGAAGCTAATTCAATATTTACGCTTCTTTTAGAACCTTTTGATTGATTAACTCGACGCTAATCCCTGCTCTGCGACCCAGTCACAGGAGGCAAGGGCAGAGGCAAAGGCAGCGAGCTCATGTGTTAATTAAGCCACTTTCCATACGAGTGTATCATTCTGTTTTATTTACCCACAGCTCACTCCCCAACGACGTCCAGCCTGCTCTCCCTCTCTCTCTCTCTCTCTCTCTCTCTCTCTCTCTACACGCTGTTGTGGCAACACAGCACATCACATCAGCTTGTGCCGAGGGTGAGCTGCAGTGAACTGTGAATATATTTAAGGTTCGCAGCGTGTCAAAATAAATAAATCAAAATGTCGCTGATTTGTTGTCTGCCGACTCTGCCACAATTTGTCTCAGCTCCCTGCACAACAAACGTGTGTGCTCTGAATGCGATGCGAGTGTGTTTTGTGTGTATTTTGCATTGTTCTTCGCCTATTGAAAGCCAAACGAGGCATTGTCCACTCGATTGCCGTTGTGTGTGGTGTGGATGGCAGTAGAAGGATGTCTTTAGTGCTCGCTGTGATTCTGAGTTGCTTTTCGGTTGAGCTGGGCAAAAACTTTTCGCTGCCGTTTGAATTTTATGCGTGTTTCCGTCTTCATACACTGCAAAGTCGATGAACGTCAACGTACAACCGCATTTCACTGGCTGCCTCCATGTGCAGAATTCAATCAGTTGTGCAGTTGCCACAGTTGCCACGACAGTTGAACTAAATAATAGCTTAATGATTAAAGTTTAGCAGGCAGCAGGCTGTGTTCGGTGTTGTCTGTCAGCAATTGCGCAGCGCATTCAATATTCGACTTTTGCTGCCAGCCTCGCGATCGACAACAAGGTGAGGAGGGCTGTGACTGGAGTGTGTTGAGCGGGCTGGTGACGGCGGCGTGTCGCATAAATTTAAGTTAGCAACACATTTTCACACTGTCAGCCCTCTCCACTCACCCCCCCTGCCGTCTCCCCCCTCCCGACGGCTTCCTTGGCGCGCTTCAAGGACAACCGCAGAGTCACAGTTTTTCGGTTTACTTAATGCGCCGCTAAAAGTTTTTCTATTTTATTATTTCTGCCTTTTGCTACGTTTCGTTTTTTCCTTTTTTTTTTTCTTACTTTCTGTTGTTCCTGCTTCGCTCTGCTTTTCTGCTGTCGTTGTCGTTGTTGCCTCGGGTCGAGGGCGGTTGGGGGTTGGGGGTTGGGCGGAGGCGTAGCAGCCGCTGGATCCCAGTTGTGGACTTGCACACGCTTCGGTTTTTCAATTTTCTCGCTCGCCTCAGACCAAACTATTTATAAATTGTATTTGTCTTGCTTTTCCATCTGGCCGGAGCCTTGAATCTCAACGCTCGTCCTCGTATCTGCGCTGTATCCTTATCTCTTCCATCGCTCCATCTGCATCCAGCTGCCTGTGTGTCTTTGTGTTTGTTTTCGTGCTGTCTGAGGTGCAACGCAGCCGCACAGCCGCACAGCCGCCACTCGTCGCTGCGTCACAGCGGGCGGTGCAAAATGTTCGCAATGAGTTGCAAACGACAAGCATCTAAATTTCATATATTCATGCCTTGGATCTTGAAACGCGTTTAACGATGAACTCGTTGCGAACTCACAAACGCATTCGAAGTGTGCATTGAAAACATGTTTTTGCATTCAACGCACTTCGTCGCCTGGCTTTAATCAGTTTGTCCCGTCTCCATTTAGCTGCCAGCCACAGCACAACCAAACAACAGCTTGGTCACACTGTTCCGAGTGACCATGCTAACGCTGCGTCGTTGTGACGTGTTGTGCCATGTTGGTCATGTTTGTTTTCAAAGTGAAACTTTTCATTGCGATTCACTGCGATTGCAATTAATTGAAGTGCAACCACTTTGCTTGCCACTTGTTTTTTTTGCCAGTGTGACCGTAGCGCGGTGAAGTCGCGCCATTGTGCCATTAGGCACACGTTTCCGGTTCCGCCTTGTAACTCTATTAAAAGCGATTTCAATAAATTGCCAGCATTTTTTGTTTTGTGTCCTCTTAATTGATTGCCTTGCTTGGCGAAGTCATTTAATTATTTTATCGCAAATATTCTTTTAATTCTCTTAAATTTCCATTTGCTGCACCTAGCGGCATGCACCAGTGTGGCATGTGTATGCGTGTGTGCGCCACATGCAGCACAAACAATTATGCCCATCAATTGAGAGTGTTGCATAAAAATTAATATCCATAAATGGGCAGCGGTGACATATGCGCTCTTTGCCAATTTCGCTGCCACTCCGCTTCACCCTCGCTGCCAGTTTCGCTATCTCGCTCTCTCTCTCTCTCTCTCTCTCTCTCTCTATCAATTTGGTGCTATTTCGTGTACTCTTTGACCCGCTGTGGGTGCTAGTTCTTATTGTGCAGCACGGGTCTCATAGATCAGCTTGATGGCCACTCAGTCAGCTGGTAAATAAAGCGCCCGAAGAGTTAACAACGAATTTCACACACACTACGCAAAGCTGGAAATGTGGAAGAACTGTCTTGAATTTCGGGAATTGTCAGGGGATAAATGTAATTAAAAAACTGACTTGAAATGTTGGAAAATTTCAAAAGATAAATTAAATTGAAACACCGACTTGAAATATTGGGAAATGTTAAGCGATAAATTCAATTCTAGAAGCCTGCTAAAAAGACTAGAGAGCAGAGTTTATAGTAGCTACGCAAAGCTGGAAATGTGGAAAAACTGTCTTGAAAAGTTGGGAATTGTCAGGGGATACATTTAATTAAAAAACTGACTTGAAATGTTGGAAAATTTCAAAGGATAAATTAAATTGAAACACCGACTTGAAATATTGGGAATTGTTAAGCGATAAATTCAATTCTAGAAGCCTGCTAAAAAGACTAGAGAGCAGAGTTTATAGTAGCTCACGAAAGAAAATATTTTAGCAAGAAGTTGCTAAAGTTGCTGGAAAAATTAATTGGTCGGTAAGACGGCAGAAACTAGGTAAGTAATAGAAGAGCGATTAAAAAGTAGAAGATAACGAAACTTGTTGCTGACGAACAACGAACGAGCTTCGAGTCAAGATTTGCAGCTCGAGCTATTTTGGGAGACAAAGAGATTGAAAGTAAACGCAGAAAATGATAACTGAAGCGCATAGCGGAGACAGACCTTGAGACAGAGCGAGTCTGTGACCTAACGTTGATGATATGCCTGCCATCTGGAAAATTGCATCAAAGTAATTCGCGGAAAAAATAATGATTTTGCTGGGACTAGCGGAACAACAACAACAACAACAACAACAACAAGAGAGCAGCAAAAAGGACAAAGGTCAGAGGAGCTGGCGCGTTATGCAAACATCGTGATAAAGTTGTATTGCCCTTTTGAGCAAGGGCATTAAAAAAATACGCGCACAAAGCGAGCGAGAGAGAGAGAGAGTGCGTGGGAGAGAGAGAGAGAGAAAGAGAAATTGCCATTAATTTTATGCCTTTGTTTGTTTTTCTTTATTTTTGCGAAGCGCCGTTGCACGCGCCAATTTTATTATTTAAAACGTGTGTCTGACATTGTTGTTGTTGCTGCGCTCTCTCCCTCTCCCTCGCTCTCCCTTCTCGCTCGCTCTCTTTCTCCCTCGTTGCTGCTGCTGCTATTGTTGCTGCTAGATTTGCTGTAACTGTTGCTATTGTTACTGTTTTTTTATGTTTATTTTTTACTCGCATTTTTCATGCGTTTGACGTTTTTCCAAGCGCAAAAAACGAATCAAAAACGTGTGTGCAACGCGTACGCACGACTGCCAAATACTCTGCACAAACTAGGAAATTAAAGCAAATGGGAAATATGCAAAATTTAAATAACAAATATATTGTTCAAGAACTGCAGTTTGATTACTTTCTAAATATTAATTGTTCACAGTGAAATTGTTGTCTCACAATTCAAATCTGTTTGCCCAGAAATAGTATTTCAAAAAAGTGCACAAATCAAATTGAACTTCAGCTCGAATCTTCTCTTTAAACTCGTTTGGCGATTTCATATTTATTTTTGTTGCGACTCCATCAGCCTCTGCTATCGGCGTTTTATCGGTTACAGGGTATTTGCGCTGCAGCAGCCGTAAAAAGGCGTAAAAACCGCAAGCGCAGCGCAACAGTTTCAATTTTTCGCCCTCCCTGCTTCCAACTAATTGCAGCTGGGGCGTCATCATTAAATGTCCTGTCGCTCCTGTCCCCAAACCTCTGCCCTCCTCTCGCTTCCCTTTTGAGGGAGTTACTGCAGTAGCTGTCAGTGGACTAGCCTAATCTATTTGTCTTGTTCGCGTAGATCGGACAAAGCCAGAGACAACGCCAACGTAATTTGCTGCAAATACATTTCCTGCCGCAGACCAACGCCAACCAAACGTTGCTGCCCCTTCTGCCGTCGTCGTCGTCGTCGTCGTTAAGCTGCAACCTGAAACCATGCAGCAATGGTGCAATTCGGGCGCCGGAAAGGACATTTCAGAAATTCAAAGCGTTGGCTTTGATAAACGAGCTGCAGTTCGCTTCTGGCCACCGTCAGCCTCAGCCTCAGCGTCAGCGTCAGCTTGGGCAGCAAGAGCTCTTCTTTGCTTTGGCTTAGTTTTGGCCGCGCAGCTTCTCTCTTCCTTTATGTTCTTTGGCGATATTCGCTTCTCCGTTCTCTGTTCTCTGTGCTGTGCTGTTGCATTCTATTCGCAGCAGGTTCTCGCATAGCCATGGGTATAAATCGAAATGCCAGGCCAATGAAAAAAGCGAGTCGAGTCAACGACGACGACGATGAGAAAACTTTGCAGAAAGAATGCCAAATGATGGTGAAGAAGGGGCGCTGCTCTGAGGCGGGGGAGGGGCGGCAGCAGGTCGCATAGGCAAAATGGCAGTGGGGGGAGGGAGTGGAAAATAGAAAGCTGTGGCAATGCTGCAATTGCAATTCAAATTGCAGCCACAAATGCAATTTCTATAGGATTTGGCAACGCGCTGCTCGCAAAACTATCACGGGGGAGCAGGCGAAGGGGGGCGTGGCCAAAGGGTGTCGCAGGGAGGCGGAGCGATGGCAAATGTTTACCAGACTGTCCGTCAACTTTGAAGCCCCCAAACGTCGCTGCAACTAAGCCACAAATTGCAGTTTCCTTTTGTCTCATCATTCGTACGTCGTCTTGTTTGAGTAATTCAACCAGAGAGGAGAAAAAATTGTTGTTTGCTACGATTTGGCCGTGTTTTGTTATACCCAGCGAGCGCTGCACGCAAAGGGTATATAGACTGGACAGTCGCAATTCTTCCATATATAATAAAGTCTATAAAAAGAAGCAGCTTGAAATGAATTTCAAGAAAACGTCGTCATCAGTTAATCAAATGTGAATTGAATGAGAAACTTGTTTTTTTGGTCAAGTCAAGAAAGTTTGCAGTTAATTAATAACGAATAATCATCAGTTTCATGCCATGGCCAGCATTTTAAATGCTCAAGTTGAAGAACAAAGGCAGTTAATTAAAATCGAATTCAAGTGCGATTTGTGCAGTCGCCAAATTACAGAAGAAAACAGTTTCAATTAAAGTTGCTTACTTTTGAAATGCTATACGCGACATTTATAAAATTTGTGTTATTTAAAGCTTTTTCTACTGCTGAATTCAATTTCAGCGTTCAGTGAGTTGGTTGCATGCAACATGAGTTGCGTTGAGTTGCGTTGAGTTGAGCAAGGTCAGGAGAGCGATTTGCCATCCCATGAGAATGATTCAGCTTTACAGGGTATCTTATCGCACTGCTCGGAGTGATGCGCCGTTTTGTTGTCTCAGCTCTCAGCCTTTGCTTTTGCCAGTTTCCAGTTGCTGGGAGCAGTTGCAATTCATCGAGTTGTTGTTTGCAATTTCTTGAACAACTGCTGCCGCTGTTGCCGATGTTGCTGCTGCTGTTGTTGCTGTTGTTGCCGTTGCTTGGGTGTTTGTTTGTTCGCCTGGTGAGCGCCAAAAGTAAAAGCAAAGTCGCGTCGATTCAATGCGAGTCGTGTGTAAGCAAAATTGCCAAGCCAAGTCAAGCCGAGCCAAGGACAATTTCAGCCCACTGAATATGAGCAGATACATAAAGCACAAAACCGATAAGATAGGCAAAGCAGACACAGCGAACGAGAGTGAAGAGAGAAGGGGATATGTGAGAGGGGAGGGGGGGGGGGGAGGCAGTGAGCAAAGTTCTGGTTGAGTTTCAACTTTGTCGCTTTTGGTAAAAAAGTGGCACAAAAGTAATGCTGCATAGTTGGCTCTGGGGAGATTGAGCGACAGATTGCGACTGTTGAGAGCCGCCGAGCGAAGTGGGAAGAAGTAAAAGACTGCAAGAGAGACAGCAAGTAATAGAGAGGGAGACAGAGAGACAGAGAGAGGGGGGGGGAGGAGGCGGGTGTCAGAGTAAGTACAACGAGGAAGAGCAGCTGCAACTGCACACACACAACAGCGGCAAAGACAAACTTTGAAACAAAAACGATTTAAAAAGTGATTCAGAGACAGATTTTTATATTGAACACGAAATGAATGAGATAAACAAAAAAGCAAAAGGCAAAAACCAAACACAACACACACACACACACACACACACACACAGAGAAGATAGAAAGTTGTCTACCAAATAAACTAAAACAAACATCAATTGAATAATATAAACAAATTGCAAGACGAGATTCACAGAGCGAAAAGAAAAACATTTGTTAAAATTGCAATCTTCCTCCTGCTCGCCAGGCATGACAAGCATTCGACAGAGCCCACAAAACTATATATACATATATATATATATATATATATCTGTATATATGTATATATGTATATTGTGTATATAAATATTTCGCAATAAATTGACAACATTTATCGCAAAACAGCAAAATTGCTGCTCAATTCAAAAAAAGCACTTTAAGAAAAGTCGAAAAATGGCATTCAGACAACAAAACATATTTGAAATTTCGCATCTTCTCGCTTCTCTGCTTTTATGAACTAGTTCACAAGCCACTCACTGCATGAAAAATGCTAAACGAATCAGTTGCAACTGTAACTGCAACTCACATGAGGGTTTATCAAGCAGATTATCCTTCGAGTCATTCACGCTCATCTGCTACCCTGTAACTGCAGCGCTCAAAGTGCGCCTGAAAGTTGCATTTTAAGTTGCACGCTGCGTATACTTGATATTTGCAGTAGGTCTTTGAATTGCGAGGCATTCAGCGGGGTTGGTTTGACTACAGCTGAGTTGTTGATATACAATGGAGTGTTGCATATTTAAGCATGTGCTTAAAGACTTTAAAATGCTTATTCTTAGTTTCCTTATTTTTATTTAGGCAATTGAAGAGTTACGCAGCAAACGCCGCTTGTGAAAGCTAACAAAGAAATGTTCGACAAGTTTTGAGTGTCAAATATTTGAGCGACTGTTTCGAGGTGCTCGAAAGTCGGCGACACTCGCTGCTTGCTTGCTTGCCTGCCTCTAGCTGTCTGAGCTGCAAACCCAACTAGTTGCATTCGAAGTGGCAAACAAATGCGATTTGGCGAAATGGCGGGTGCTAATATTTCCCATGCAATTGTCAAATGCGAAAAGCCAAAAGCGAAAAGCGAAAGAAGCGCCATGCGAATGCGAAGAAGGGAAAATTTATGCCGCCCACGCAGCGGAGCTTGAACCACTTGGGCATATCTCGAGAGCGCGCATATATAGATATATATATATATATATAGACAGACAGACAGACATACTTACTACTCTAGATATATGTGTATGTAGATGTATATAATACACTTTAGCAGAAGCAAATGCTAGAGACTGCGCCAAATCACATTTTGTTTGCGTACAATTTTTGATAGATTATTATGGGGGGCGGGAGGGCGAGGGGGGAAACAAGCATGTGACAGTATCTTGGCGGCGCACAAGCAAACGCGCCAAGTTGACGCTAACGCGAAGACGCTGCAGGTTCGCGATGGGCAGCACATTACAGCGACACAGCGGAGAAGCGAGAGGGAGGAGTGGGGAGAGAGGGGGAGAGGGGGAGGAGAAGAGAGAGCGAGAGGGAGGGGCAGAGACACAGAGTGTCGCGGAGCGTATGCTGCGTGTTTGCTTGGCAAGAAGGCATCGGCATCAGTCGAAGTCGACGACGTGAATGTCGCGAAAAAGGAAGCTGCGGTTTCGTGTGCAACACCAGCACCTTGCCCCCCCCCTTAATCACACACACACACAGCAAATATATATGTATATTGTATGTACTGTATCTGCATATATGGATAGATAGCGATACCCTTGACAGTACTTAAAAAACGAGCACAACAACAAAAAGTTCACTTTTGTTTGCCAGCCTCTCAATGTCTCTCGCTGTGTGCAAGTGTGTGTGTGTGCGAGAGTGTGTGTGTGCGAGAGTGTGTGTGTGTGTGTGTGTGTGCCTTGGCTCAGCAATTTTTGCGCTATTTGCCTGAGTTTTTTGCTTTTCGTTTGAGCGGGGACGACGTTGGGTGGGGGGTTAAATCTGTGCGGTTTGCTTGCACAAACCCCCGGCCCGCCCCGCCCCCGAAAATGTCGCAAACTTTGCGCCTTTTGCCCACTGCCAAATTGTCTTAATAGATTTATGGGCGCACGCAAAATGGCTGCACTCTGCATTCGACTTTCGCCCATTTCCCATTTGCGCCAAAGCAAGAGGAGAGCATTGTACGGACACGGAAACGGAAATGGAGATGGAGATGGAGTTGGCGACGACCATAGCGAATGGAGAAAGGAGAATGCAGTAGCGACAGTTTGGCAGCGGTCAGGAGGAGAGCGGCCAAGAGCGCAGCTTGGTCAGGACTTTTAATTCGGTTTTGCATTTCACTTCGTGTGTGTGTGTGGCAAGTCATTTGTTTGACTTTCGCTGGCAAAAGGATGACTTTTGGGGCGTCTAATGGCGCCCAAGCAGTGGCAACATTAGCCGTCTCTAATAGCAATCCAATTGGATGCGAAGCTGAAAATATGCGCACACTAGTCTGCTAAATATGCATGCATAGTATATATCGAAAGTCGGCAATTCAGACGACAGCTGCATCCGTCGGCTGCTGGCTGATAGCAGCATGAAATTATGAGCCAAACGCTGAGCTCTAAGAACAAGCGGCAGTTTAGCACAATTTAAAATTACTAAATTGCCATTTATGGGAGGGATACTTGGCTATATATATTAAGCTGTGGTCTTATAACTATCGATAATTTTATGATATTTTTTCATCAGGCACATCAACCAAAGGATATGTTATCGTTAGGCGTTAAGCGTCCGCAACATTTATCGCCGCTGTGACAGTCCAAAATACGGCGACTTCAAGAGCCATTAGAGCTGCGACAACTTGAACATGTGTGTTTGTGCTAAACGCTGCCAAAGGATAATCAACGATATGTTTTTGGAAGCTGACTGACCCTCGATACATATGGATTGCTGAGCTGTGTGCTGGATAAACTGAATGCAGGAGAAGCCGAGGAGAGCGGCGGCAAACAGGCCGAAAAAAACGCTTGAGAAACTTTTGTGAGCCAGATTCAGATTCTCACTGAATCAGATGCAGACCCAAGACAAGCAGACAAACTGGGGAACGAGAGAGAGAGAGAGAGAGAGAGGTAGAGAGAGAGCAGGAGAATGTGAGAGTATAAGCCCCAAAAAAGGGGTTCAAGCTGCTTGAATTTGCTGTTGCTGTTGCCGTGTTGTTGTCTGACGGTTTGCTAACGACTTTTCAATGGCTCCAGCGTCGAGGCATAAGTTTGCTGCCAGCCTGCCAGGACAGCTATTGTTGTGTGTGTGTGTGTGTGTGTTTGATGCTTGTCGTCGCTTTCGCTCTTCGAAATATTGGCTTGGCTTGACTTGATGCCTGCCTGCCTCGGCTTGACGATGCGGCACGCCAGCTGTGCGGCAATGTAAACACACACACACACACACACACAGACACAGGCACACACACTCAGCCCCTAAGACAGAGCCATGTGTGTGTGCTTTGCTATAAAGCTTAAGAACTGCTACACACAGTTGTAAAAAGAAATTAGTTGGCTGGCAAGCTGCTAAAGTAGACCTTGTCGTGTTGCTGTTGTAACCGAGCCCAGCGATGGACAGAGCTGAGAAGATCACAGCAGCAGTAGTCGAAGGATACCCAAGGCAACGTAAGGCAAGGGAGGGGAAGGTAAAGGCACAGGCGAAAGCAAAGGCAAAGGCAAAGGCACTCCAACGTAACCGTTAATGTGAAGTGCTTCGCAGAGTTGTCGGAGTCTCGGTCTCGAGCTCTGAGGCCAAACACAACTGAGTATATCATATACACATCAAGTGTGTCGTAATGAGCACCATGATGAAGGGTGTTCGAAGGCACACAGCCAGCAAAGCGGACAGAGGTCGGAGGTTAACCGGCAACGGAGTGTGGATTGTTGGAGTAGGCTGATGAAACGATATTGTCGCTGTCGCTGTCGCTGTCGCTTTCGGCGTTGTCGTTGTCGTTGGCGTTGTCGCCGTTATCCGCTCGCACGCTAAAAATGAGTTAATAAAATGTGCGTATACGTAATCAAATTATATGTCAAGTGTGTTGACAACGAATAACATTCAACGTTAATGTCAACAGACCGACGCGACTCAACTCGACTCGACTCTCTCACTGACTTTGTCAACTGCGACTGCGACTGCGACGGCGACGACGACGCCAACTGAACGACATCAACATTATGAGCAACGGCAACATTATCATCATTATGGGGCCAAGACTCAGTTAACCGAGTTCCAAATGCGATTTTAATGACTCGAACAAAGAGCATTTAAGCGAATTTATTGCTTCGATGACTTTCTGCTTTGCACCCAACAAAATAAATCAAAAACGCTGCGAATGCAAAACAAATATTGTTCAACAACTGTCTCATAAATCGTGTCCAACTCGCCCGACTCGCCCATATAGCCTCTGACGAACCCTCCTATCCCAAGCCCATAAATAGACCCGACTTTATGACAACCTTAAGCCGACTTGATCAACTTTAGAGTGCAAGTTTTCTTTACGCAAATCACAGCTGATTATCAATTGATATACTTACTGTCCTGTGAGCTGTGTGCGTTCGATTAAATCTTGTCTATTAATTCGCTCTTAACCTCAGTTGAACCGCGTTAAAAATAGACGGTGAATGTAAGACAAAAGCCCCAACTTCATAGCAGATACAAACATGTATTTTAGTTTAAATTTTTTCATAAACCACTTGATTGTTTAATGATGTATCGAGCCAAAATGATGATTGCAACAAATGCCTATTAATTATTCTTTAAGCTCGCTTCAAAGTTTATGGCACACGTTTTGTTTTCAACAAGAAGCAATCTATCATAGGGCAAAGCTATGTTGTGGAAGAGCAACATTTTAATCGATTCTACTCTGGAAATGTATAATATTGACAGTATAAACTTGTAATTTGTGCACATTTTGCTTTTTCTCTCCACGGAGAAGCAGAAGTCGAACTCATTTGGCAAACAATTTCGGCTTTGAAAAAGGTTGTTATCTGCCAAAAAAGAAAACCGCAGTAATATTTATTTTGATGTGCCAACGAGCATACATTAATGGTAAGCACCGTGGCACACATAGAGAGTTGGGTGCGAGGGCTGGTTTATGACATTGAATGGTTAATGTTTTTGCCAAAACCATTCGCATTCCATCATTTGGCCAAAAATCTTATTGCTTATTGCTTTTTGCGTTGCCAAAGAGAAACATAAATGCGCCCGAGCAGGGGGAGCATATTTATCAGAAGTAAATTAAATTGCTTCGGCAAAAAAAAAAGAAAACATATGCTCCTCACACACACACGCACACACACGCGCACACACTGCGCACACCTGCATGACACGCACACAGCCAAACACATTTAACCTACCTGCCATATCGCAACAAAATTTACAGTTGAAATTGACATAAAATTGGCAAGGACGAGCTCGCTATGGACTGCGAGATACGCTAGACATTACTTAGCGAAGAACAAAAAGCAAAATAAAGACTTGAGGTACATTTTTGTAATAGCTTAATAAAGATAATAGAATGAAAACTTGTGAAATGGTTGCAATCTTTGCTGCCTGTCACATTTCAACCACCCACACAACTCGAATCCTTTCATGAATAAACAATGTGAGCAGCACAAAATTAAAAAAAAAAAAACTGTGTTAATAATAATAATGACACAACATGTGTAACGTAAAAATGCGAAAAAATCGACTCATATAAATTGAACGCAAGCTGTTTGTTATAAATAATTCGCAATATACTGATAAGATAAATATTATAAAAATAATACAAAAATAAACAAATATTCGGAAAATGGCAAAAGCAAAAAAGCATTAACACCAATCCTCGTCAAACAGAGAGCAAAAAAAAGAAAAGGAAAAGAGTTAATTTTAATGTTTTCAGATTAATTGCAATGATTTTTATACATATTCATATATATTTTTTCCATCTTGTTATTTGTGCTGCCATTAATGTGACAATTGAATTTATGCAAATGCTCGGGTATATAAGAAAATGAACCGCCGAATAACTGCATATATATATATATATACATATGTAGTACGCAAACATTATATGCATGCACATCATTTGCAGATTATGATATTTCAAGCTATATGATGTTTAACTTATGGCTTAATAGTTAATATTTATTGTTTAATTGCTGCAAATTCTGAATTACGATTTATTTTTAAGTTTATAGAACGCCAATGAATAATTTGCAAATAAATATTCACACTCCACTCAATATTGTTTAAGAATGTTGTTCATTTCCTACAATTTTGTGATCTGCCGAGCGGTAAAATTCAAAAAATGTTGCATACTTATGAGGTTTTCCATACCAAAAATTTCCATGTACTGAGGCATGGAAAATTGGCCAAAACTCTGAAAATCCTTTGTAACTCGGCCATTTGAAGGACTATCGGGATGTCCTTTGGCACGTAAGTAGCACTAGTTGAACAATGCACAACTATAATTTCCAAAGGATGAATATCCTTACAGCAACAAAGTTACAAGGACATTTTTGTTTACTGAAAATAAGCTCTAGCTCAGCTATATCCTTGCTGATCCTTACGAATCCCATGTCAATCAACTGGATTTGACAAGGACTATCAGCTGGCCAAAGGATATTAAGATCGTCCTTTTCGTTCTTGAGTTATGTACGATTTTCGATTTACATTACGGTTTTTCATATTTTTTCTAAGTGTCGCGAACTTAATGCAAAAATGTTGCATACTTTTAAGGTTTTTCATTAAATCCATATAAAACAAAATTGCTAAGTGCTAAGTCATGGAAAATTGGCCAAAACTCTGAAAATCCTTTGTAACTCGGCCATTTGAAGGACTATCGGGATGTCCTTTGGCACGTAAGTAGCACTGGTTGAACAATGCACAACTATGATTTCCAAAGGATGAATATCCTTACAGCAACAAAGTTACAAGGACATTTTTGTTTACTGAAAATAAGCTCTAGCTCAGCTATATCCTTGCTGATCCTTACGAATCCCATGTCAATCAACTGGATTTGACAAGGACTATCAGCTGGCCAAAGGATATTAAGATCGTCCTTTTCGTTCTTGAGTTATGTACGATTTTCGATTTACATTACAGTTTTTCATATTTTTTCTAAGTGTCGCGAACTTAATGCAAAAATGTTGCATACTTTTAAGGTTTTTCATTAAATCCATATAAAACAAAATTGCTAAGTGCTAAGTCATGGAAAATTCGCAAAAACTCCGAAAATCGCCTATAACTCAGCCATTTGAAGGACTATCGGGATGTCCTTTGGCACATAAGCAGTGTTGGTTACACAGTGTACGATGATGATGTCCAAAGGACGAACATCCTTGAAATAACAAAGTTACTAGGACCTTTTTTTTTTTAGAAAATAAGCTCTAGTTCAGCTATATCCTTGCTGATCCTTACGAGTCCTGCGTCAATCAACTCGTCTTAACAAGGACTACCAGTTGGCCAAAGGATGCTTTGATAGTCCTTTTAGTTTTTGAGTTATTCGTAATTTTCCAAATTACTTGCGATTTTTCAATTTTTTTGAGTGTCGTATTTCTCATGCAAAAAAATAGCATACTTTTAAGGGTTCGCCATTCCACAAATAACTTTTGTTTGATAAATACTTACCAAACTTACCTTTTTCTTTTGAATACAAGCAAGAAATGTTGTTTGGTTTGTTTTTCTCGATTTTCATTATAGGACTTTTTAGTTAATGACAATACTTTGATCTTGATGTTTGACTAAATTTCATGATGTATTTATTTGTATAATATATATATATATATATAATTTTTGGTTTCTTTTTGGTTTTGGTTTGTTGTATACACATATTATATATCTTTATATATATTTTTTTCATAATATATATAATGCGAACTGCGGTTGTTTTTTGTTGAATTCTTGCCCCGATTTTGGATTTTCTGTTTCACATTTGAATTAGGTTTTCATGTTCGTAATACACATAAAATATACATTAATTATGACAATATGGTAGTCTATTTTTTGCTTTGTTGACAGAGAGAGAGAGTAGACATATATAAGTAGATACATATATATATCTCCAAATGGTATTACTTATGTAGATGTGTTCTTTGTTTGCAACTGCAGTTTATTATTAACATTTACTCGTATAGTTGACTAAAAGTACGTACTCTATATTTAATATTAGATTATTTAGTTGCTGCCGACCTAAATGCTAGAGTTCAACTTACTTTACTAGGAATTGAAAAAAAAAAATTACACATTTTGTTGTCACTTTGTTTTTTGCTATGTTAATGTTTTAGTTTGATTTTCATTATTATTAAGTGGTTTTCATTTATTTATTCATTTTTTTTTTTTGTTTTGTCGTCTGTTTGTTTTGATACCCTTGCAGCGGGTATGCTAGTTTTTTGTCTGCTCGAGTTTATCGAATTTATTCAACTAGTTTCAATCGATTAGTCGACTGCTCAAGAGTATTGTATCCACGGCAAACCGAAGCTGTCTTTAGCATCTCCTCTCATAGTTTAAATCTTTCGCTATATATATATATATATTTATTTGGTTTTGGTTGTTGATATTTGTATTAAAGGGTATCTCTGTGTTTGTGTGTGTGTGTGTGTGCGTTAGTGTATGTGTGTGGAGAATGTTTTTGAAGTGGACTTAATTGTAATTACATGAACTTACGTTAAATATTTGGTTTACTGCCAGCTTGCATTGTTTGTTATTAGCTATGTGTGTGAGTAAGTATGACAGTACGAGTATGACACAATTGGAATGCTGTTATACAAATACAAATGCCACACCATTTAGTTGTATCTATTTTATTACGTTTTTGTTTCGTTTCGTTTTGTTTTTTTTCTGTGTAGTTTTATTTTTTGTTGTTCTTTTTTTTTTTGCTTTTCTTTCGTGCCACAACCCATAAATTTAAAGCGTCTTTTTTTTTAACCACATTCGTATCGTATCCGTTTAGTTTTTCTTCTTTTTTCGCTTTCCTCCCAACTACATTCTTTCGTTCTATTCGATTATTTTAATTTAACGCCACAAAATTAAATATGGCAAAAAATTAACTCACACACTTGAATACACACACTCGCATAGTCAGTCAAGCACACACACACACACAAACACACACTCACACACACATACACACACAAACACTTATACTTGCATTGGCATACTAAATTTAATTTATTTTCAATTAAAGTGAAAAATCAAGTGGCCCACTCAGTTGACAGCATCGAATTACGTGGCGAACGTGGCTGGCTGGCTGTAAAACGAGTTGGCAGCACCATTCAAATACGACTCTACGAGTAGTATAACAAACGCCATTTCGGCCGCTCAATTACCTACAATCAAAATGCATTTAAAAAGCATTTAAGCCTAATTGCTGTAGAACATTAATACGCAACAAAAACGAACCGATATTAAACATGAGAAATCTGCAATCAAATGCAAAATGGGATGACATGACTGATGGATTTCAGTTACACAAAGTCAGCGAAGGGATGTGCGAAACACACATATATTATATATATCTATATATCCTATATATTAGAGCTGACAATTATTGATGGCGTTTCAGTATTTTGTTTGTATTTCTTTCTTTTTTTTGATTTGTTTTGTTTTATTTTGCTCTACGCTTTAACGATTTGGGAAATTGTAATGGGTTTTAGTTTTGTAATTAATTGCAAATTGGTCACTTGATTAATTTAGTGCAATTTATATGAAAGTTTAATTGCGGCACCAACAGACAATTTAAAAGCCAGGCCGGCAAAGCTAAAATAAATAGTTTTGCAAAACAAAAGAAATTATTTAACGTTGGCTACTCAATTTGCGTGCAATTATTTATCACTAAACGCAGTTCAAACCGTATTTACATTTCAATTATGAGCTTGTAAAGCTAATTAATAATATGACTGTTCAGCCGTATAACAGTTTTTGAAACCGTCACACAGCTTGTGTGTAAACTGAGCCAAAAAAAAAACAAACAAAAATGGAATGTAAAAATTGCAATATACTTCACTTTTTGTCGCGGTGCATTAACGTTATTTGTCAAGTATTAGATACACAGACCGCAACAAGCCATTAAAAATTGTTGCAAAGCGGCGCAGAAAAAACTCTATAATGAACGACAATATCAATAGACAGAAAACTAAATAACAAATCGCTTAAATAAACTTTGTCCTTTAGTTAAACACACACACACATACACACATACACACACACACACACACACACACACACACACACAGAAGACACACAAATATATACACAACAAACAATTTGTCATTTTGCATGCAGCATTTGCATTTTCGTTTTCATTTAACATTTGGCATTTTAGCATTCTGCAATTGTGCACAATTTGCATTTTGTTTGCTTTGCACTTTGGCAATTCGGGATTTCGCATAGTTATTTATTATTCATAGTTAGTCGTTTGTTGTATTTATTAATTTCTCTCTTTTCACTCGTCGCTCTTGTTCTTTTTTTTTTCTTTTCCATTTCATCTGCTGTTGTTGTGTTTACCTTTTTCATTTCGTGTGTTTTAACGTTTTTCTTTTTTTTTTTTTTGTATCCTTAATTTTTTGTAATGTTTTGATTTTGGTTTTTGTTTTTGGCATTAACACACAGCCAAAGCATTCAAATTATTTATGCAATTTGCATTTAACATTTCGAATTGAAATTTCAATTTAATTTTAGTTTACTTTGGTTGTTGTAGTCGAGAGTGAAGTTGTTGTTGTTCTTCTTCATGTTTTTCACGCATTTGAATATATGTATATTTCTACTTATTTACAACACGCGCCGCAGTTGCTGTTGTTGCTGCTGCTGCTGTTGTTGTCGTCGTCGTTGTTATTTTGTATTTACACGCATAATCAGAAATATTTGCTTAGCTTACATAATTTAAATAACACTATAGAAATGTTGCTGTGTTGCTGTTTTTGCTGTTGTTGTAGTTGTTGTTTGGCATCCAATTAACACAACGAATGCTTTTGGAATTTGCAGACGACGCCCCGAAGTATGCAGCATTTTATTCTCACTTGCTCTTCTTCCTAATCTCTCTGCCTCTCGCTTGCGCTTGCTGCCTTCTCTGTCTGTCTGTCTGTCTGTCTGTTTATATGCCTTTCTTTTTTGTATGTATGTGTGCAATATTTACTTACAGTGTGTGTGCTGCGGCTGCCCTCTTAGACGCGTATCACCTCGCCCGGCGCCTGCTTGGGACAGAGCGCATCATCGATGCTGTCACGCAAACGCAGCGCTGCATTCAGCTCGGCGCCGTCCTCACTCGACTGCTGCTGTTGCTCCACTGCGGCTGCTGCTGCTGCTGCTGCTGCAGTTGGTCAGATGGCTGGTCACATGAAGATGTCGCCCGTGGCTGCTGAGCCGCCAGCTGTCGATTTGCGCGGCGTGGTCGGCACACCATGCGGACAATGTGTGGCTGTCGTCGACGAGGCGCCGCCCGACTTTGACTCATCCTCGAACGTGACCATTTTCTCGCTGCGCGGCTTCAGCGTGACAATCTGCAGCTGGGCGGGCGGCGGTGCTGCTGCCGCGCTGCTCCCGGCGGCGGCGGCGGCGCACAGCAACGTCTGCGGCGGCCCCAACTGCAGGCCGTGCGGCATGCCCATGCCCATGCCCATGTTGAGGCCCATGTTGACGCCGACGCCCACGCCCATGCCCATGCCCATGGGGGCGTGGCTGGGCAGGCCGATGCCCATGTTGGGCGAGAAGCGGCGCGGCGGTGGCAGCGCCAGATCGCCGACGCCCGACAAATTGAACTCGCTGATGCTGCGCGGCACAAAGTACTCCATGTGATGCTCCGGTATGCCTGTGGATCGCCTTATGGGCGTGTTGCGCTGAAAGGCCGACGACGACGACGTTGAGGCGATGCCGCCGCCGCCGCCGCCGCCACCGCCACCGCCATGCAGATGGCTGCGACGCGGCAGCGAGCTGTACTGCGTTAGCGTGTGCGCGGGCCCAAAGAACATGGTCTGATGCTGGCCCAGACTGTTGGCCGCCGCCTGCGGACCGCCGCCGACAACAGCTGCGGCGCCGCCCAAGCCGCCCAGGTCGGCGCTGGGTCGTTGTCAGGAGGGTTTCGGTGTGACGGCGACGGTGACGAGAGCCAGCTCCTCGGCCTTGGGCATCACGTGATCCTGCACACTGAACCGGCGCAGCCACATCACAATCTCCGTCTGTATCAGGCTGAAGCACATCGCCACCACCGCCATGCCGACCAAAATGTACGCGGAGGCCGTGTAGAGCGTCAGCGTGCCGCTGGGCGACAGCTCGCCGAAGCCGATGGTGCCCAGCGAGGTGAAGCAGAAGTACAGCGACTCGAGCACACTCCAGTTCTGCAGCTTGTGGAACAGTATGGCGCCGCTGGTCACATAGCAGAGCAGCACACAGACACAGATCGAGATGGGCACGCTGGGCGAGCCGCGTGACTCGTGCGCCTTGCGATTCTGTTGCTGCTGCTGTTGCTGCTGCTGCTGTTGCTGTTGTTGCTGCTGCTGCTGTTGCTGCTGGTAGACGGAGGGCGGCAGGCCGTATTGATGCAGCTTGCCACCGCCGCCGGCAGAGGGATGGCCGTACTGCTGACCCTTGACCTTGTCGGATTTGCGGCCACCGCTGGGTCCGGTGGCGGGGCCGCTGCCCACGCTGCCCTTGACGCGTTGGCGTCGGAACAGGCAGCGCATGCCCGCCGACAGCGCCTCGCCCATCGCCGACAGGTAGAGCAGCACAATGGGTATGCCGAACAAGGCGTACACGAGGGCGGCCACGCGACCCCATTGAGTGCGTGGCGAAATGCCGCCGTAGCCTGCAAGGAGACGAGAAGGGAAAATAATTAAACCTCTATTGCTTGAGTATAACAGTTTGTATAACAATTGAAATTTACGCTTTTTAGCGTTTCTGGGTAATTTCACCGTGTATAACAGTTTTGTAAAGTGTATAACAGTTTCGGTTAAGTGTCCACAGCACTTGTAGAGCAGTGAACAGATACTTTCATTTAAATACAACTAAATTAGATGCATTTCACAGTGTATAACAGTTTTGTAAAGTGTATAACAGTTTCTGTTAAGTGTCCACAGCACTTGTAGAGCAGTGAACAGATACTTTCATTTAAATACAACTAAATTAGATGCATTTCACAGTGTATAACAGTTTTGTAAAGTGTATAACAGTTTATGTTAAGTGTCCACAGCACTTGTATGAACAGATACTTTCATTTAAATACAACTAAATTAGATGCATTTCACAGTGTATGACAGTTTTGCAACGTGTATAACAGTTTCTGCAAAGTACCTACAACACTTGTAGAACAGTTAACAGTTACTTTCTTTTCAATACAACTAATTTAAAAATATTTCACAGTGTATAACAGTTTTGCAAAGCGTATAACAGTACAATAGCATTTGCTTAATACTGGATAGAAGCAAAAGTAACTTTCCATTGTTGTTTTCGTACTCGTATAACAGTGAAAACATGTTTTATTGCCTTGCAAAGCACAGCTGGCAACCAGTTGTGTGATTGTCATTCAGTTGAAGTACACGGCATTACCAGAGGATTACCAGATTAGGGTTGCGCCGCCGCCCCTTTGATAGAGCAATTCGCATGGTGTTCTACGAACTGCAACAACAACATTTTTAATTTTTCCTGTGTTGGCCACAAAAAAAAAAAAAAAATTGCGAGAAAAAAAGTACAACAACAAGAACTTTTACGGCCAGACGTTTTGCTTTTGACTATGGCTTTGATGTTGCGAGAAAAGAGCGAAAGGGGGGAGTTTGATTCAAAAGACGAATGGAAAGTAGTGTGCTGAGGGTGGAGAAGGAGAGAACTAACTACGTTGATGCTACAGCCGGCGGGCACGACCTAACCCAACATGGCGACCGACCGACCGAGCGACCGAACGAACGAGGAGCGAACGAACGTAACCAAAAGAGTCTTGGACCGAATGCGGCGCCGGATCTCGCTTGGCCGGCTCCAGCAATGAACTTTTAATGTGGAAACTTTTATAATTGAGTAAAATGTGCGTACACATATAAAGATGCCTCTGCATATAAGTGTGTGTGTGTGTGTGTGTCGAACATGTGTGTGTGTGAGGCGACTATGTAGCCATGTATTAAATTTTATTACTTAAAAATAAAAAGCCAACACAGCGACAGCAGAAATATCAGAGAAAACAAGTAAAAATGCGACAGGTTCGACAACTCGACGACAAACATACCACGCAAATAATGGAACTCTAAAAGTGCGCTAAAACTTATTTCTCCATACTGCAGCAACTTTAACAATTTGCAATAAAACTTGCGCAAAAAAGTAAGCTACAAAATTGCATATTTAAATTGGTATTTAGCGTCCAACTATGCGGAGGCGGAGCACTTTGCAGGGTATTGCAAACACAGCAAGCAGTAGTAAAAAGCAAAGAGCACAAAAAAAAAGAAGAAAAGTAGCATGGAATACAGCAAATGCTTTTGGCTGTACCCTTAATGTAATAATACTTTAAAACCCCAAGCACGTTTAAGTGCACATGTGCTAGAGCGAGAGTAGCCCGCCCATCGTCTAGCTGAAGAGCTGAAGAGCGGGACGCCAACAGCCAACAGCGTGGGCGGTGAGGAGAAGGGGGGGGGGGGGGGGGGGGAGGGGGATGGGAACGCTTGGCGTGTAACCCGCTCTCGAAAAAGTTGCTAAAAATTATCATCAGCAGGCGGCAGCTAAAGTCTGAGAGCCGCAGCTGAATCCCAAGCCGAAAGCCAACTGCCCCCTGGTCATGCAACCTACACACACACACACACACACACACACACATACAGGCTGCTACTAGTACCGCTCTCTACTTTGTCCCTGTGTCGCCCCCGTGGACTTGGTCAAAGTCATGAATTTGCGCCCGCTTGCTGTGAAAATTGTTAGTGAAAATTATAACATTTACAATATGGTCTGCATAAAATTGTATGTAGTTATAACTAACTAACTAACGGCGTGCACATGTCGGCCTTGTGTGGATATAGATACGCCCACACCCCCCCCCATTCCCCCCTCTATCCCCACCCCGCATACCACTTACAGCCCAAGCAGAGCAATTGGCCACCTTCCTCCTCCTCCTCAGCGTCCTCGCTCTGTGCAGGCTGTAAAACCAAAAACTACGTTTTGGACCTTTCAACTCATGAAGATTTGTAATGTTGGCCCAAGCCAAGGGACAGCAAGAGTAGGCAGCCGCAGAGGGGCGAGGTTTGGGGAGGCGGGGAGCAGACTTGCCGCAGGCCCTCGAAAAACTGCCAATTACGAGTATGCGTAGCAATTTTCAAGTTTATCCAGCATAAAAGTAAAACTATTTGAAATACTGTTTGTTGTAGCTGTTGTTGCTGTAGAGAATGTGTTGTTGTTTTTGCTGCTATTTGCGGGCTACACTTAATAGCTGCTCGGCTTGTCAATGGCATTTATAGCTGCCGCAATGTGCGAGTATAACAGTTTAAAGCGAAGCCGTTTAAGCCAAAGGTGTTTAGCTCTCTCTCTCTCTCTCTTTCAGCATTAGGAGACGTGTGTGTGTTAAGGCAATTGCTATCGAGCGATCCAACGACCCACTTAAAGACAATATTCAAGTCTATCCACTTATCCTTAATCTATTTCAAATGAAAACGTAATATTCAAATCATAGCAGCAATTGCCTAGAATAGAGTACTTAAAATTGCCTTACGAGGGAAACTTAAGCTAGTGTGAAATTAATACGAATAATAGTCTGGCTTTATAGTCAGTGACAAAGGTGTTCGAATTTTATTTACACAAATTTCGCTCTGTTTTATATACAAAGAAACACAAATTTCTGTCCGTATTTAACCAACTTTTTTGCTTGAACCAATAGATCAACTTGAAAGTTTCATTCTCAATTTCATGAGCTGCCCACGCCAATTTTAGATCTCTCTATTAATGTCAGCAATTTAAAACCCAGATCGATGTGTGCTAAAATATTATGCAAGTGGAGATCTCTCTCTGCATTCTCTGCTGACACAGATCAAAGCTGTCACATTTCGATTTTAGCCGCTGTTAACTAATTGCATTTAGCTGAACATGTTTTTTTGCTAAGTGGCAGCTGAAGAGCGATATTTGCTAGTTGACTACAGTGTGTGTGTGTCTGTGTGTGTGTGTGTGGGGGGAGGGGGGGGACGTTGTCTATAAGTAGGCGTGCTCGAAGCAGGGGGGAGATGCTGCTCACTTGAGTGAGTTTTCGGGGCTTGTTCGTCGTGTTCCGTCCGCCATCAAAGTGTGGCAAGTGGAGTGACTGTTCTTTCTGGTTGCCACTTTGAGTTTCCGGTTCATGGCAAAAGTGGCAGCAGCGGACGGTTCCGATTTAGCCCCGAAAATCCCGAATTTGGGACTCGACTTTGTGGCCCCGCCGCAGTCATTGTCGCAGTCAACTTCCCGTGTCCCGTGTCCTGTGTCCTGTGTCCTGCGTTCCGCCGCCTCCTCCACTAGTCTAGCGAACATTGCGCATGCAGGCAACGCAAGTCGTTTGATTTGATTAGTGGGCATTGATTACAGCGCAGAGCCGAGTGGCCTAGGGGGGAGGGAGGAGCAAACAGGAGCAGCGAAGCAGCAGCAGAACAACAATAAATGCAAAGCAAGTAAGCAACGAACGAGCAACGTCCGGCCTCGGTAGCTCATGACCTCGAGCTTCAAAAGGAGGCAGCCCTCCAACCTCGACCTCTCTCTCTCCTCCCCGTCTTTTTGCCACTGCCTTTCTTCCCCTCTAAGTCCCCTCCTCGCTCCTTCACCACGCTACGCTTCAGCTTTCTATTTCTGTGGTGGGGTGGGGGGCAAAACCAACAAAATATTTTACTACGGCAATTTTCGGGCATAAAGTAATTACAAAATACACACACAGACACACAAACACAGAGACAGAGAGCCATAGACTGTGCACTGTGGACAGCCAGAGAGAGTGAGAGAGAGAGAAAAAGGGGGGGAGGGGTTTGCTGTTGAGAGAGAAAGAGACTCTCTAATAGCTAAGAAATTAATTTTCACAAAAAGCTATTAAGCGAGTCACAAAAATTGCTCAAATATAAAACCAAACAATGCGCATAAATGGCATGGGGGTCAAAGTGGGGCGGATGGAGGGGGGCGACGAGACGAAGCAGACCGAGCAGGAGGCGAACAACACAGGAGGCGAACAACACTCTCCACAGCATGATATTGCCAAAGGATGTGGGCGTGGCAGCAGAGGGAGCCAGCCAGCACAGAGCTGGCAGATAACAGTCGAGTGCTGAGGACGGAGGAGACTGCAGACTACAGACTACAGACAACAAGACTACAACAGACTACAGACTACAGAATGGAAGCCTCGAGGTCAACTCGTCATGTTTCTCTGCCCCCCTGCTTCGCTAGAGATGAGCGCGTGAAGTATTGACAACAATTTGACAAGCGCCCATCACTAAATAGGAAGCAACGGGAACGAGAGGTGAATAGGGAAAAAGAAACAAAAAACAGAGACTTTCGCTTGAGGGAGGGAGATAAAACGCAATGTTGTTATAGAAATAAATTGTATACTTAGCTAGAAATGAAATAGTGTGAATATGGTAAGCACTAAAAGAAAATTAACTTCAAAAAGTCGGAAGAGTTTATGATGATCATTAAGATGCTTAAATCTATTTTCAGTATTCATTCTTTGCTGATCTCTTTGGCGCTCAAATAAATGAAAGTTCATTACTAGTTAGTTTTGCACTGCGTGCAACGTGTACTTGACTCTCGTGGTGTTTGTCGCTGTCTAGCGGCATGTTGCGACAAGTTGCGACGTGCGCAAACGTGTCGCCGTGTTGGTTCAAGGTGTTAGCCGTGTTGAGACACGCGTTTGAATCGAGTGTTAAGTCGTGTTGGGTCTGCTGTTTAGTTATGTTTTGTGTATTGCGCTGCGCTGTAATCCAGGCGGACGACAGGCACAACAAACACACAGACACACAAACATGCACGAGCACGCACACGATTGTATTATCAGCATCTAATTGGGCCCCAACGGGCCTCTCTCTCTCTCTCTCTTCCACTGTGCTTGTTGCCTTCGTTTTCGTGTCACGAGGCAGCGAGCAGTGGAAGTTTAAACGTTTTAATTAAACAACTTGTGTTGTGCAAGTGTCGAGTGTGGAATCCCTGTCAGCATTGAGTAATGAAATTGCGACAGAATCACGCGCCTCATCGTTATAAATAGACAAATGTTCAATAAACAATGAGAGGCGACAGCAGCAGCACAAAGCGATAAACGAACGAGGCGCGTGACACGCGGCAGCAAATTTTGTGGGTGGTGGCAGCGGCGGGTGGTAGGGGAAATAACATATAATCATCATAATGATATGCAGCTACAAAAGACAACGGGCAATACACGTCATTAAACGCGCCCCGGCCGAGAGCAGACAGCAACAAACAACAACAACGAGAACAACAACGAAATGATAGCAAACATTTTTATGACATGCCAACTGCCGCTTGAGGAATTAATTAAAAATTAAATGGCCTATTAAAATTGTTATCGAGACGCGGCGACGCCAGCAATGGCGCTGGCCATTTAAACTGACAAAACAAACGCGAAATGGAAATAAGCGCGACAGCGAACTGAGAGATAGGGAAAGCGACGAACAACAACGAACAACAAAAGCGAAAGCATCCCAAATGCCGCTTCTCTGGCTGCTGCAATCACTCACCAGCCCAGTTGAGTAGTCTCCTTTCTGTTTTTTTTTTTTTTTGTTGCTGCTCGTTAAACGATGAATGCGCTTATGACATTGTGTGTGAACTGACGCCACTGCGGCGGGCATAAACATGCCAAAACATGCATAAAAATGTCCAAGCATGCACAGCAAACAAATTCGAGACAAACCCACCTCACAGCACACAACAACAGCACAGCTGCACACAAGCCCACGAAGCGGGAGCAAAGTGAGAGTGAAACCATAGATAGTTTACGCACAGCGTCGTAAAATAGTTTGACTTAGTGGCTGGCGCTAATTTCAGTCAATTTGGGCAATAAACGACGCTAATAAAGCGGGGGAGTGACTAATTCTGATTGCGGTGCTCATGTGTGCCAGTTGCGAAGCAGTATAACACTTTGTATAACAGATTTAATGACACTTAAAACAAAGGCATAGATTTTAGATTTCAGTATTGGAGCAGATTAACGCATTGTATAACAGATTGTATGACAGTTATATGACAGATTTCAGTATTATCAATTTATGCGAATTTGAAATATCATAAACGCCTTGCATAACAGATTGTATAACAGTTGACTTAATAACGCATTGTATAACAGATTGTACAACAGTTGACTTAATATTTCAACTGTATTTTCAAGTTACACGAGCTTGCAAACGAGCCAATAACAGTCGGTATAACACTTGACTCAGAAATTATAACAGCAGAACATTTTGTATAACAATTCCACAAGCAGAAGAAACAAAATATGTTGTTGCATCGCATTTGATTAAATCTGCTCCTTTTGTAATTTAAACCAATACACGCACTTTGTATAACAGTTTGCTACAACACTCTTCAAATACTTGAAAACAGTTGTGTTCAAGTTCTTCCAGTTTCAAACTTGATAAACTGTCCAAAAATCTTTTTTGCTCACTTCTAAAAATGCTGCTACTGCTGCTGCTGGCAAATTGCCACGCACGCGTTTACATAACAATTGAGAGTCCGTCATAATGACTTAATGTGTTTGTATAACACTTTTCTAGCTGGCAAATTTTTGCATTTCGTTTTTATACTCGTTTCTTTTTTTCTCTTTTTGTTGTTTGCTGCGCCAAACGAGCGAAGAAAAACGCCAACCGAACAGTTTTTTTCCGGCTGCGCGTTGCAGTTTTTGAACAATTTGTCAAGCGCGTGCTAGCTGAAGGTTAAGAGGCAAGCGACGAGCGGGCAAGAAAGAAGCAGGCGGGAGGGAGGTAGGGAGGAGAAGGGAGACAGAAAAAGCGCTGCTGCTCAGTGACAGAGTGGCCACTCGAAAGGCGTGCTTGCAACGCGCCACGCGGCTGCTGCTGCTGCTGCTGCTGCCAAAGGGCGCATCTTAATGCAAATGCCACACAAAGCGAAAGCCATGTCATGGCATGCCAAGCAATCGTTCGTGTTGCTGCTGCAGCTGCAGCTGTTGCCAAGCTTGACTTTTTGATTTGATGGCATTATTAAGCAGCATCGATGTGCCATAATATTGAATTCACGCTGCAAGCAGCTGCACAACAATTGTCCATTTGATTGTCCAAAAAAACGACAATTCCAATTCCTCCCTCCCGCCTACCACCAGCTCTTCTCTCTCTCTCTCTCCTTCTCCTTTTCCTCTCGAGTGCTGTTTGCTTTCGCTTGGCTTAAAAGATTGATGCGCTGCAGTAAGCTACAAACAGCAGCTGATGTTGTTGCTGCCTCTGTGCGTTTGTTGCCCATGAAAAACTGCCGCGCTCGGTCAAAGGACAAAGAAGACAAACGCGTGGCGAGGCGGTGGCAGGCAGGCAGGCAAACAGACGCAACTCCCTCCGTCGCCTGGTGGCATGTTAGTGTGTGGCACATATCGAGTCGCGTTTCGTTGCGTCGCTTGCGTCGCGTCGCGTCTCCTTTGTTGTTATCCTCGTTGTTGTGTTAGCCCGTTGTTGCTGTGGCAAGACATTAAAAAATTTATGCAGCCTGTCACATGGCCAAAAGCGAGAGCACATAAAGTGTTGAGTGGTTCGTTACGCGCTGCGCTGAGTAAAAGAGCATGTGTGTTGTGTGTGTGAGTGTGTGTGGCATATAATATGGCGTAGGCGTTGTTGATGTCCTTCTCGTTTGCCGTTTCTCATTTCTTGGTTCTCGCTTTCGCCTCGCTTGGTTTCGTTGTGCGTTCGCCGCATCAGCAGAATGTTGACTTATCTGTGATTGTTGTTGGCGCGTTGTTCGTCGCCTCGCTCTTGGCATTATTTGTTTTATATTTGACACCACACACACGCCCCACACACACACACACAATAGACACCCACGTCGCGCATTGAGGCCATAAAAATGTGTGTGTGTGTGTGAAGCGAGCGATGAATTGCAATAAAATAAAATAAACTGCCGCGTTTTTCTCTGCCTCCATCCGCCCTATTGGCCTAGCCGAGCGACGCACAACAATCGAAGCAGCAACAAGGACGAGAACAACAACAAACACCCCCAGTTCGATAGCAACAACAACAGCAGCTAAAGAAAATAGCGGAACAGCGAAACAGCGAAACATCGAACAATCAGGCAGCGCAACACCCAAGTGACTGGCCATAGATTTTGGTGGCACGTGTCACAAATTATAGTTGCCACACCGACAACCGACAACCAACAACCACACAGCAGCAGCAGCAACAACAACAACAGCAGCGACAACAATAATCAAAAGGGCAGCGCATACAAATTGTGTAATAATAATATCACATATTACATAAGTACAACAAAACGTGACGCCTGTCATAGGTCAGGGTTCAGCAAATGACCTACAACAAGAGCAACAACGGCAACTGTCACATTGATGAGTATGAGCAGCTGAATGAAAATTGCTATGAGAAATGCGCATACAAATAGAGAACGAGAGAGAGGAAGGGAACGAAGGGCAGCGACGAGACCAGAGGGGATTGTGTGTTGGCAGTTGCAGCTGCCACGCGGCAATTGTGGCCAACGCATGAAATAATGGCCATGGTCGAGAAAATGCTTAATAAAGTTGCTCAATATGCAAAAACACAAACAACAACGACAACGACGCTGTGACAGGCCATTTAAATAGGCCCATTTGTTTATGGCACACAGTAGTTTACAGCAGCCGCAAAGTAGGCAATGATATTTTGAGTGAGGGGCGATCACAATTCATGTCGCACAAAAGTAGGCAACAATTTTTGTGCTGTGCTTCTCTTCTGAATTGAGCAGCAAGGACTCTTCTATTAGAGTCATTTCTGTGGGAATTTGAGAATTAAAACTAGGACTGAGATGATTAAAATATGCGAATAATGAGGAAAGTAAAATTCAGTTGCCTCAGGCATAACAAACAGGAGATGCCAGAAAGCAGGTTAAGCACACAATAATATTTAATTAACAAAACTGAATGTCGATGAACCCATTAAAATATAATTTTAGCTCGCCTCTATTCGGCAAAAATACATTATTCCATTTCCACGCCCACAAATAAATCGTGTTCAATACTATGTTGTATTTTCTATTTATACACCCCATATTTCTTTGTTTTCAGGTCTAATAATAGATTTTCGATTACGATTTTCTATTACGATACGATTAATTATTTATAAAGCTGCGTTGGCGCGAATAGAGAAGGTCCGGCGATTGACAGACCAGACAGTCGAGACAGACAGCTAAAAACAAAGCGCTGAATAATACGCGAGGAGGAATAAAAGGGCACCGATTTGTATGAATGGGTTTGAGGCCCATTAAAGAGGGTATTAAGTTGATTAAAATAATAGAGAAAAGCATATAGAAGAACAAAAGCAAGCTAAGAGAGAGTGTGGGAGTAGTGAAAAAGAACAAACAAAAACTCTGTGACTTAAATGCAAACCAAAGTCCTGCAGTCCTGTGAGTCGTCGCAGTTGAATGCGAAGCCAATTAACAATGCGAGTAATTCAAATGGCATTCCAGAATACTAGTTGCCCGGGATTATTGCCGATAAGTAAGCAGGCTGTGTGGCTCAACTCAAAATGTGGGCATTGGGACTGCATCTGAAGCTTAGTGCATCATCATCATCATCATCGTGTTGTACCACCAACGAGCCCAGCTGCAGCCAGCGCCATTGCCTACTAATGCTGCTCTGCTGGCCTCTCTCAAGCTGACCATCAGAGCATCAGAGTAGGCGCATTATTCGCTCGAACCACAGATGCATGAATTCACAACAAAAGCGGTTCACACAGCACACAATCAAATGTGTTTGCGATCGAAATGCTCTGGGAAGAATTTGAACAAAGGAAAGGAACAGGAGTCGGAGACAATGAATGCATGGCATTCATACGAGTGATTAAAGAAAATGTTTTCTAATATTCGCGTGCTTCCTTCTTCTGCTGTTTTCTTTGTGAGAGTGAGTGAATGAATGCTCCTCCTTCCAATGAATGTGATTTGCTCCCATGGCAGTTAAGCTTCTTCCACGCCCATCGTTCTCCTGCTTTGCGTCTGTGTCTCCCTTGAGCACTGCAATTCGACTTATTATTATCGGAAGCTAGTTACGGAATCAATTCAATTGAAAAATCTATTGCATGCGCACACTTTTGGGGCTGCTTTCGTTTTCTCCACTGAATGCTGCTGCTGCCTTTTCTTTGTGCAGCTTGTGTAACTCAAAGCGGCAGAAGCAATTAGTGTTTGCTGTTAGCTAATACAAAAGCATTTAATTACAATTCTTTAGGCAGTTACGCATTTTGAAACCCAAATTAGATCTTTTTGGCAGACAGAAAAAACAATTTAGCAAATTAGTTGAAATCGAAAACAAATAAAATTTGACATTAGACATCAACAAAATAAATAAATGTGGCAATATCAAATTGCATTTCATTACAACATAAGAAATAAATAAATGCACTCATAAAATTAAATAAATCTGCATATATTAGTTTTAGAAGCCCCTTAAAAATGCATTTGAAATAATATTTTAATTCTAATTAGAATATTATAAAAATGAAAATATAATAATTTATGAATTTCTAAAACTACTATGTAAAATAGTTTTAGAAATTAAATGCAGTCAATTATATTTAATTTTAAATGTCACTTGTTTAATTTTAGAACTTGGAGATTTAATTGCCAAATTAACAGAGTATTCGGCAAGTCGCAAAATTGCTGAGCACAACATGTTAATGATAAATTTATAATGAACAGCAAACAGGTGAATATGGTAAACATATTTGTGGACCCTGTCGCGAGATCGTTAGTGTGTGTGTGTGTGTGTGTGTCTGGCTGTGACTGCAGTTGCCATAAGTGAATTGCCGCTGTCACAGTCATAATTACATTATGTTTACAGCAGGGCGTGAGAGAGAGAGAGAGAGAGAGAGAGAGCGAGAGACACATAAAAGCCGCAGCGCAAGGGCTGTCAGCAATCGTGAACAACATAAATCAAAACAGCGACAAACAAACACACGCGCATAAAATGCGACAAAGAGCGCGAGAAAGGGGAAAGATGAGACTCAATAGAAGCGCATTTGGTTGGGCATCGTCGTAGATGTTAATATTTATGTGCATATGTGTTAATTTTATTACTTTACAAACACTGGGGAAATGTCCCCCTCTCTCTCCCTGCTTGTGTGCCCCTTGTTCCCTTGTTGCCATGCACATTTGGCGTATGTGTGTCCTGGATATTAATTTGCCATAATCTCGACTCGTTTATTAGCTGGCAAATAAATTGAAATTGTTTGCCTATCGCATTAGCCGAAAGCCCTTTTCGAAAATTATTGAATTCGCATTTCCATGCGGAAGCAAACAGAAAAAACAAAATAAATAAATGCAAAAACAAAAGCGGCAAAAAATCCCTTTAATGAAATTGAAATGTATGCTTAAGTGATTTGGCGCTGTGTCGCACCTGGTTTGGCGCTGGCGCCTCTGCTGCCCCCTCTGCTGCCCCCTGCAATCAATCTCAATAGTGCGAAAGCCTTTAAACTGCATAAACGACTCCGTGCGAGATTTGCACGCACAAAAGTAGGCAATACAATTTTTATGTGGCCTCGATAAGTAGCTGTTGGCATCATTAGCGCTGCGCGTGTGAAGTCGTCGTCGTGCCATAACTTATGCATATAATATATATATGTATATGTATATGTATATAGAAAAGTATAGCCTGCCACACGGGGCAATGAAATTTGTTTTATGCGCCAATTGCTGACAAACGCAGAGTTGGCCATTAGGCAAAGAGCCAAGCAAGCCAACAGTCAGTCATTTCGGCAACCAGGTCCAGAAGAACAATGCTTGTGCTGCGGCTGCTGCTTGGGGGGCGTGGCAGGAATATATACATTTTAATTGAAAGGTGTGCCGAGGGGCGGGGCGGCGGCGGGGGGTAGACGCAAAAGGCCCCAAGGACAGGGACAAGAACAAGAGCAAGAACAAGAACAAGAAAATTGCCTGCGACTGCAAAAGGTTCATCGTTCTTGCCAGAGGCCATTAAAAAGAGCTCAAAAGGAATATTGGCAAAAGGAAGCCTGACTGCCTGTTAACCGAAAATAAGGCATAATGAGCAATGGCCCTGTAATCGATTCGAGTTAACCAATTCGAGCTAATAGCCTTGGTTACTTTGGTTTTAACCCCCACTCTCTACTCTACACTCTCCCTGTGTTTTCGACGCAGTTTCTTGCGGCTTCCTTAATGCCCGCTAAGCGCATTAACGCAGCCAAACAAATAACACAACTTCGGGTAGCTGCAGCTTCAACTTTGGCAACACACACGCACACATCACACACACTGCTGACTGAGAGAAGTTTGGCAACGGGACAGAGATTATTTCGATACGCGTCGTATGTGGCGACGAATGACAAATGACACCGCACTACAAAATAAAGCAAATTGTTAATTGCTTTAAAGTTGTGCAAACACTGCTGCTTCTTCTTCTTTTTCTTCTCGCTTCTCTCGCTTGCATTGGCAGCGCTTCAGTGACAAGTTGGCAGCGCTGCTTTTAACAGTGAAGTCAGTGATTTGTCTTTTTGTTTCTTGCTCGTTTTGACTATTTATTTATCCTACATATTTATTGTTATTGTTTTGCTTTGCTATTAAAACTAATAAATATTTGCTTATTTTACTACAAGAATTTTATTATTATTTCATTTCCTGCTTACGCATAAATTGCCATAAGAAAAACTCTTGCTCAATTCAGAGAAATACGAAAAGAATGACAGCAAAACTCTGACTTTAGCCGAACGAAGTTCAAATAATATCTCAGAATTATGTGCAGAAAGAGATGAGAGAGAAATCGAATGCAGACAGGCAGAAAAAACAACAACAGTTGGCAGGGAAAGAAAGCAGCTTTTGTGTGTGCTGAATGCCTCAGCAAACTAAACGAATTGGCCCAAACCAAATCCACTGTAGACCTGTGTAATAACTGAAGCTCGATTTAGTTTATTTGCTGCTCTTCTTCTCACATGTGTTGTTGTCTGCATGTGTGTGTGTGGTGGATAGAAAGCCTATGGCAATATTCCCTTGACGCTGGCTATTTATTATATTTATAGAAAACACATTAACTCGGTTTTACAGTTGCGACAGCTGACGCTGCGCTGCGGGTCGACGCAACGGGTCGGGGACGCAGGGGGATTGCATAAAAACAATCAAAATCCCCACCAGACGACACAAAATGTACCCAAAACGCATTTTGGATAAATTGTTTCATAATTGATTGATGTGCACGGCAGACACGCACACACAGCGCCACACACCTAGAAAGAGACGGCGAGAGAGCGAGAGAAGCGCAGAGAGAGAGAGAGAGAGATACAAATCAGACTGAGATATGACGATATGTGTGGGGCGTAGAGGGGCAGCTTAGGCGCTTCACTGATTGTGATTGTGTTTTTTGGGTTTTAGGGTTTTGTTGCAGGGTTTCTCGCCACTTGACTCTGAGCGAGTTGAGTGAGTTGCCCGCCCAGCAGACAGAGTTGCCACAGTTGCCAGTTGGCAAACGCACGCTTTGGTCGCGTTTGCCTGTTTGCCTTGTTGTTGTTGCTGTTGCTGTTGCTGTTGGTTTCCCGTCAGCTTGCCAACCGCAGAAACGTTTACAGAGTGTCCTTCGCTCGCTGTCTCTGTCTGATGTCAAAATAATTTCGATGACGCCCTCTCAATAACACAAACAAAAAACTCCAAGTGAGCTTTTAGGCCGGCCAAGAGAGACGAGAGAGAGAGAGAGAGAGAGAGACAGCCGCCATAAGCGACTGACTGGTTGAGTTATTTAGACAGATTTTTGATAGCTCTCTCTCTCTCTCTATCTCTCTCGCTGTGTGCAGGCCTCTTTGGAGCGCGAGCGTGCCTGAAATTGAGTTTTGATTTCAAACCCAATTTCCCCATAATGCGATGCGGCAACAGCCCACAAACACACACACACAGCAGCCACTGTTCTCGACTGGCGGCGACCGGCGACAAATGTCGAGTCGACGCTTGATGTTGACGTCAAAATTGATGCCGCTGATTGCTACAATTCGATTGATTTCACAGCGCATTTGTATTGTGCACACACACACACCAACACACACACCAACACGCAAACACACGCCACGTTCTGACCAACAAGCCAAATAAAAATAAAACGAGAGAGAGCAGCGAATTCCTTAGTCCGGGTCAGCCGAGACTGCTTTTGATGTTTCGGTCGCGTTTGACTTGGTTCTGTTAATGTTACCACAATTCTAACGACCGCGACACTGTGTGTCTGTGTGTGTGAGTGTGCGGTCTGTGTGTGGGTGTGTGTGTGAGTGTGCACACAATACAAATGCCACTTGACAGCCCTCCCATTTTGTGTGCGTGTAATTGGACAACGAAATGCATGCCACAAGCACACACGACGACTTTCGGGTTCTTTCTGCTTTTGGGGTTCGCTGCCAATTTTAATTCAGTTTTGAACAACTTTTTTGTTAACACAATCGATTTGGCTTCGCTGCACAGTCAGACGGCGTTATTTGTGTAAGCCATTAATCGATTTATTCAATTAACTAGCTTATAACACATATAATAATAACTACCACACACATTGTTTGTTATACACGACGCTGCTGCGATGTCGTTTTATTTGAATGCCACGAATTCCTAGCATCAATTAGTCGTCCGTTCGTCGTCCTTCGTTCTGTTCGTCAGTCAGTCCATCAATCACACAGTGTGTGTCAGTCAGTCTGTCAATCAATCAATCACATTCGCTGTTCTTTCTGTCGGCGCCACAAAACGATTATACAGCAAATACAAATAAATACATACAAAAATTAAATGCTCATTTGAATAGAAAGAAATTTAAGCGAAGATAACTCGAGAGTCGAAGCGACGTTTTTTCTATCTCCTTTTTTTTTTGGCTTCTCGAAACACAATTAGCCAGCGGATAAACGCAGAGAGAGAGAGAGAGAGAGGGAGAAAATTGGGAGCGAGCGGAAGAAAGTTGGCAAATTAATGACATTTTACATACATCTTAATTGCGTGTCTCTGGTTTTTGTTGTTGCCAGCCTTCAGCAACATCCTTCAGGCAATTGCCCTGGACATGCCTCCCACTCCCCGCCATCCTGCCGCATCCTGCTGCCTGTGTGTGCTATCAAGCACTGACTCTCTACTCTGTCTCCTCGCTCTTGTCAACCAAATTGCTTAGCCCTCGAGCTGCTTATAATTTATTGAAAACGTTGCGTGGAAGCTGCTCTTCCTTCCACTGCCAGCCTTCTTCCCTCCCCCCGCTCCACAGAGGGAGGAGCAAGCGACAGGCATTCCAGTGTTGTGCTCAGTTTGTGCTATCAGTTGCCCCGCAGTCTTTGCCAATTTTAAATTGCAAAATCAACGCGCTCGTAAATTGAAAAATGTTGTCAAGTGGCCCCGGATATCGACGAAAAACAAAAACAATAACAACAAATTAACAACAAAATGCGAGCAGGCGGAGACAGAAGGACGACGACGACGAGCACGAAAGGCGAAAGGGCGAGAAAGGACGCAACTGGGGAGGTGGAAAGGGGGTGGTAAGAAGGAAGGCTCTCGGCCGATTTGGCCGCCAGCTGACAGTTTGTTAATTAAAACCAGCAGCCGGTCAGCAGGCAGCGGTCAACTGGTCATCCAGTCATCCAGTCATCGAGTCATCGAGTCAGCTGTGCACTGAGGCGCTCACTCAACGTCTCGGAACACAGCAGACGGGGGAGGTGGGAGATGCTGCTGTTGGCAGATGCAAAGTGCTAATAAATTGCCACTCTCCCCCCCTGTCTCCCCCCGTCGAGACAGTTGGAGAGAGCGGAGGTAGAGACATGTGTAGTTTGTGTGCAACTCACCTATCGTTGTAATTAATGTCAGCGAGTAGAGGAAAGCCGAGGCGTAGCTCCATTTGTGCGTCGGTGCATTCATTTGCACGCCTCCAGGCTGATAAACCTTCGACTGGCGCACCGCACGCAGCAACGTGTCCTGCAGGATATATACAACACACACACACACACACACAATCAATTAAGCAGCCAGACAAACAAAGATATAGATAGACAGGCAGATTTGACCACTTGGGGCCACTCACCTGAAACAATTGCACTTCCTGGGCGGCGAGACGCGTCCAGTTCTCCTTGTACAGTATGTTGAGATCCTCCGTTATCGACCACAGACGATCCACAGTTCTAAATAGAATGGAGAATAGGGAAAACGAAATTACATAAATTGTGTATCTCTATATTTTTTCATTCTGACTTAAATTGGTAATTTAAAAAAGGCATTCATCAAATTTTAAAGATTTTCGCCATTTTATTTTTAATAAATAACAATATGTTACAAATATAAATTACGTAACTCTCTAAAATTTTTATATATATTTGTTACGTAATTCATCAAATTTTAAAGACTTTCCCCATTTTATTTTTAATAAATAACAATATGTTACAAATACAAATTACGTAACTCTCTAAAATTTTTATATATATTTGTTACATAATTCATCAAATTTTAAAGATTTGCCCCATTTTTAATAAATAACAATAGAATATGTTACAAATTACGAAACTCTCTAAAATTTTTATATTTAATAAAAATAGTCAATTTGCCATACTAATTATTGAAATAACTTTCCTTTAGGAAAAATCTAGTGTACGTTTTTTTGGAAACTGTATTTTGTATTATGCAATTTACTTTACAATAAAATAAACAAATCTTTAAAAGCAAATTTTTTAGTACAAATTCAAAGTAGTTATTATTTTGCAACATTTACAAAGATTTGTCAAATGAAACTTCAGCAAATCTTGTTTAGCCCCCTTTGTATTTGTTGGGTAAATTGAAAACAATTCTGCTGATCGCCTTTCTTACCTGGAGCGAATCTCAGCGTTGGCCAGTTCGGTGCGGGGATATGGTTTGGAGGCGGCAACTGCTGTTTCCAGTGCATTCGCATCCTCGAGCTCGCCCTCGAGCGTCACAAAGATGATGGACCCCATGGCCGTGTAGAGCAGCACCAACAGCAGCACGCCTAAAGTAGCCAGCGGCCACAGCAGCGAGACAGAGAGGAAGACAGAGAGGGAGAGAGGGAGAGAGAGCACACAAAACAATTCAGTACAGTTAACAGCTTAGACGTGTTATAAAGCGTTTAAATATTTGCGCATTTTTTATTCAACATTTTAAACGGTGGCAAAGCTGGCTTCAAACTGATTAGTAAATTAGCTAAAAACAGCCGTGGCTTAAATCTAATTCAACTAAGTAAGCCTCAAAAACGTTGTGCTTTCAAAATTCATATTTTTATTGAATATTTAAAGCTCGACAAAACTCACTGAAGTGCATGTGATGCGCGCTCTGCATGGTTGTGATTACAATGAATTATTTAGATATAGAATGCTAGAGGTTGGACATATTTGCCTAATTTAAACTGTAATTTAGGTAAGCATATCACATTTTTACATGTTCTGGCTATTGATTGAACATACAAATATTTTATATTTATAGAGCTTTCAATGTGCCATATGAATAATATAAATTGCAGACTATAAGCGAGCCTCCTCTCTGCAATTATTTCAAATGAAATGCCTAACGGATGTTAGAGCTTTAGCCAACAGATGTTTCGACTAATTTGCACTAAATTATTGCTCTCGAACTAGTAAAAAACTAGCTAAGCGTTGAGAATACGTCTCTCAAAATTTAGTATTGACAAAAGCAAAAAGGAAACCGAGACGATTGCGCTGCAGTGGCCACCAGAGTTGCGCCAGAGTTGCCCTCATTTCGACAGCAATGCGAATGTGGTTGCACAATGCTCTAACCGCGGTAGCGGGGGCAAGAAAGGGGGAGAGAAGAGAAAGAAGACGCACTCACCTGTCGCTGATATGCAATGGGATTTGGGCGCCTTCTGGCAGCCGCAGAGTCCGCCAACGAGGCCACCACCGCCACCGCCGCCGCCGCCGCCGCCGTTGTCCCTCTGTTTGTCGGCCTTGGATGTGGAGGATGCGGTGGCGCCGCCGCTGCCAGAGCCACCAGCAGCTCCGCTGCCTGCGCCGCCAGCTGACGCATTTGCCGCACCTTGGGCGCCATTTGCGGCGCCGCTGGAGAAGCACATGCTCGCCTGTTGTTGTCGACCCATGCGACTGTTGCTGCTGCTGCTGCCCACAATGGTGCTGACTGTAGTTGCTGTTGTCGTTGTCGTTGCTCTTTGGCTGCTGCTATTGATGCTGCTGTTGCTGTTGCTGTTGCTGCTGTCGCTGTTGTTGTCGCTGTTGTTGTCGCTGTGGTTGTTGAGGAAGGCAGCCAGCGGCAGTAGCTGCTTCTTGTGCATGCTGCGCTGGGCGCTGGCGACAAAAAGAGCCGTCGTCGCCAATGGACGCGCGACACGACTCGACTCAAATCGAATCGAATCGAATCGCCTCGCAGTCGCACTCGCAGTCAATCAATGTGCGGTGTGTTTTGTGTGTTAGTGTGGTTGACTGACTGCTGAGCAGATGGGCGAATGGGCGAATGGGCGAATGAGCGAATGAGCGATTGCCGAAACGCAATCAAATCAAAAGCTTTGGCGCGTCATGTGCCACGTAATTTGCATCCTTCGTTGGTTGCTTGCCTCTCTCTCTCTCTTGCCTGTGACGTCCGTTCACCGTTCGCCGGCGACGTTCAACGTTTTGTCGCTCCACGTTATATTATGTGACCGTCATAAAATGTGCTGTCGACAGCAATGAAAATGTTTGCCACTCTCTCCTCACACACGCACACACACACACTCTCCTCTCTCCGGCTGTGTGTGTGTGTTGCTTTTATGTTTGCTCGGGAAATGTTTTGGGCGCTGTGCGTCGAAAATTGTCACCGGATGCTGCTGCAAATGCAAAATATTTTCGTGAATGAAAAAAAAAACAACCAACACACACTCGTTGCCAAAATGAAAATGAAAATTGCAAACCATCACACACATAAACACACACACAAACACACGGTCTGTCACACACACACACACAGAAATTGCATGGCAAATGCTGCGTAATTGAGTTAGCAACAAGATGGGGCAAGTTATTTCAGCTGCAAAACACTCGCGCGTCTCGCACATTAAAGCGACAAATTGAATACTCTGCCAAAAACCCGTCTGTAAAACAATTTGTCAAGTGTCGATCAACGTTGAACTCTGGAGATGAAGTCAGATTTCAGATCGACGCAAAAAAACACAAAAGCTCAATAAATCATAATGTCACAATATTATATTTGAGTATTGAATATTGTTTTAAAAAAATAAAAAAATATATTTTTCATTCAATCAATTAATGAATTAAGAATGCCTAAGCAAATTTTGATATTTATTCTACAAAGTTTTCAACAACTTTATGCGGATAATTTTTGTGTATATTGAGAAAATTGTAGTTACTCAAAAAAACTAATGTTTTAGAACGATTTCAATTTGAAAATAATTGAAAATTGTTTGCAACATTTAAAAGTTATGCAAATGTGCGCGACTTCTGAGCGAACTGAGCTGTAAAACGTTGCATATTTAGCGAAAAGTGCGTTGCAAATTGAAATTTGCATTTTTATAAATCACAAAATTCGCCAACAAAAAAAAAAAATGCTGATTTAATTATTGGAACTTCGTGCACAATTCGCCGAGCATTACGAGGGAAAAAAATGTCGTTAATATTCGATAGGAAGTTAAGTTAACTCATTCGTAATTAAATTTATAGCAATCACAGAGGGCAGCGTAATAAAAGAAGGCAGCGGGCAGGCGCTGCCCACTCGTTGTTGCAGCAGTGCTGTCCACCCTCTTTCTTTTTTTTTTTTTTTTGTATTCTATGGAATCACCAACAGCTGTTGCATATGAATGCTTGTAGCCAACGTATTCCTCTGTGCAGGAGCGTATGTATGTAATAACAAAAAGACTGAAAAGCATGTGTGTGTGTCTGTGTGTGTGAGTGTGTGTGTGAGTGTGTATTTTTGCCTCTGTCTGTGTCGTGGGTGTTGGCTGTCGCGTAATCTGATAAACGTGAAGATGGCCGGCATTTAAATTAAAGATTGTCCGCCGCGCACACAAAAAGCTGCCGAGTTTCATCAGTTGCTGTCGCTGTCGCTGTCGCTGTTTGTTGTTGCTGTTGTTGTTGCGAGGCGAGCACGTGTCGTGGCCATGTTCATTCAATGGCACTTCAATTAGGAGCCAGTTAACATTTTGTTGCTTGCTTAGCTTATTACTTGCCTGCATTTCTGCTGTCTCAGCCTCAATGCTAATTACAAGAACCCGCCACAAAGTCACGTCACGTTCGCCGCATACATCAACACTCTCACACACGCGCATACTTAACGGGTTGTGCACACACACACACACACACAGTGCTGTCGAGAGACATAAAAGATTCTCGCAGATTATTAAGAGCCAGAGTTGTTGTTGTTGTTGTTATTTCAGAGTGACGCCAAATGAATTATGGAAATAACGAGACGAATTAAATGAATCAAATGAATTAATAGCGCTTACTCGCACAATTGAATACATTTTATTCATTCATACACACACACAACAAACACATTCGCATTCACATTCACATTCACATTCGCATTCGGCACGAGCGCATATCATGCATAACAATTATACGCTTATTTATAACGTTTATGTTATGCGTCTCCGTCGACGTCGACGTCGTCGTCGTCCCCACCAGGGTTGCCACCAACAGCCGCTGAAAGAAGCCCAAGCCAATGTTGTCATCACAATTTACACAAATAACCAAAATTATAACAAACAGTTGTTGTCTCTCTCTCCACATTCTATAATTATATCCATTCAGAGCTTAAAGAAGCGGATTCCAAGAATATTGAGATGGAAATTGATATTGTGCTAGGCAGACGATTTTATTGATCCCTTAAAGGTCAAAAGTGAAGGCGAATAACAACTTTTTCCTAGGATATAAGTTTTACCAGACTGAGCTACCAATTGAAAATAAATAAATTAAGTCTGGCAAGATTTTTCCAAAGAAGTTTGGTTTCCAGCTATTAAAGCTTTAAAGGTAATTTAAAAAATGGAAATTCAAGAACTTTGCGAAACTATTATTAAAGAATGTAACCTGATGTCGTCAGAGCTGATATTGCAACTTTTTGTCAAGCCTATTATAAATATTTAATAGTTAAATAAATATTTAATAGTTAAAAATACTAGTTTTAGATTCACAATTTTATAAATTTTTATAAATATGATATATGATAATAGATTTAGTTTCAGAAAAATTTGCAGTTTTAGTGTATGAACAAAAGTAGCAATATTTTCATTGAAAATAACAATAATTGTGATTTCTGTTTTTACCTGTCTTCAATTTTAAATTAAAAACCCCAAAATTCAATTTAATTTTTCATTAACTTTTAGAATTCCATACGGTTTAACTAACTAACTTAAATTGCCAGCCCATGTTTTGGGGGAGGAAGCTGGCAATAATCTCGTAATTAAGTCCCCCAAAGTAGGTGCGTCGCTTGAGCAGTCAACGAGATGAAGCTGCGTTATTGGGAACACATGTCAATCAGATGCTTTCACCCAGAAACTTTAAACCCACACACACACACACACACACACACAGTCAACAGTTACGAAATATATATGTGTGTATATATATATATATTGGGCGCATAATTTTGTTGATATTTACTTCAGTCTGCTCGCTCGCTGCTCCCCTTTTCACTTAATCCTTAATGTGGTTGGAATGTACTACATATATAAATATTATATAGATAGTGTAAGCTGCCATCGATTTTACAAATGAGCACCTTTCATATGTGCTGTCTGCTTATCGCCAGAAGTATTTCCATTTCAATTTTGCATCCAAAGGGAGTCCTTCGTCTCTCAACTCGTCTCCGACTATTTGCAATTGGCTCGAAGGGTGAGAGAGAGAGAAGAAGACGACGACGACGACGATGAGGACGACGCAACTGCCATTTAAATCGGCAGCTGCCCTCATCAGTCAGTGGCGCTGCTGCTGCTTAATCACGCCCATTGCCCGCACACACACACACACACACACTCACACGCACACACATTTATAGAGTTCCCCCGGCAGGTTCTTCTTTTTGCCAGGCCTGACACTCGATACACATTCATCGCACCTTTTTAATTGCTGACATTTATTGAACGCTCGCCGTGTGTTAAATCTACCGTAAGCACACACAGCAGCCTTCCCCTTCCTGCCCCTGCCCCTGCCCCCTACCCCGCTCGCTTCCTTTCCTCTTCCGCCTTGCGATGTGTGCGTGTGTTGTGCCTTTGACTTAAGTGCAAACTTATGCCAATTATGTGCAGCTTTTGCCTGCCCGCCTGCCGTCATCATCATCATCGTCGTGTTGCTCGCTCGCTCGTCTCCTTCGCCGCTCGACAAACACACACGCAGGACGCAGCAGGATGTGGATGGAGCGCAACAGCATCACTTGTTGGGACACAGCAGCAGATTACACGGATCATTAGCTCAGATGAGAAAGTTCACATGTTTCTGCCGCCTTCTCTCTGCTCTCTGCTCTCTGCTCTGCTCTCTGCTCTGTTCTTTTCTTCGCACTAAACAGACAGACGAACGACAGTCCAGCACTTAATCAAATGCACGACCAGCCTCAAGACGCCTTCCTTAGTCTCACTTTCTTTATCAGTCTCCCCTTGCAGCTGCTGCTTCTCTGGCTTGTCAAGCCAGCCCTCTTTCCTCTTTCCCATCTGTTTGTCTGTCTGTCTGTCTGCCAGTTCGTGTGTCGTTTGTCAAGACGTTGATGCTGCTTCGGAATTCCAAAGGCAATGCAATATGCTTGATTGAGAGTGAAGTAAGTTGCTGTCAGAGCAGCTGCTCTCTCTCTCCCCAGGACCATCCAGGACCATCAAGGGACGCAGAACGCACACGTGTAACTATTTGTGGAATTTTGATAGCATCTTCTTGCAACTGATTTTGCTTCGCCCCCTCGCGTCGACTCGCAAACAAATCAAATGGAGCGACGACGACGACGACGAGCAACAACTCTACTAACAACATCAGTTTCAATTCACCAGAAAACTACACACAGTTTCCATCTGACTCCCCCCCCCCTCTCTCTCTCTCTCTCTCTCACTCTCTCTCGCGCTCGCTCTTCATTCTTGCCGTCTCTTTCTAAGTGCATTTTGTGTAGCTAGTGTGGCCATTTGGTTAAGTGCATTGCGTTGTCCTGTTTGTGCGCTTTGTTTGCGCTTCTCACTTATTGATGAAGAGGTCAAGTCAGCTGCTCTATCACGCATACGCCCCATCGACCAATGCAGCCACCTTGTGAATTGAGAGAGAAAACGACAAATATCCCAAAATATCCATTTCAACTTCGTTTTTTTTTCTCTTCTCTTGGCAGCTTTGCTGCACAATTAAACTGCAAATCACGCCTTGAATTTTTGGGGTAAAAGGCAGCAGCAACCACACAAAAAGCAATTGCAAAATGGCACAAAAACTGGAGCAATGGCTAAAGGCGCCGCAGTGTGCAGCGGCAGCAAGCCCAGAAGCCAAAGGCAGTCGAAGCTGCGCTGAAGCCCAGGCTGAGGCTCAGCAGAACAGAGACGAGTCGAAGCCAAGCCACCAAAAACCAGGACGTAACGAAACGAAACCCAAAACCCAACCAGACCAGAGCCAGAGCCAGAGACCAGAGACCAGAGCAAACGAAATGAAAACCAAACTAAACGAACACAAGGCCCACAAACCCTAGAGCCAAAATGGCCAAATGGGGCACAAGCTGCCACAAAAGCGGAACAGTGAAGAAGAAGCGGCGAGGGAGGGGCGGGGGAGGGACGTTCGAGAGTGGTTGCAATAGATGCAGCTGCGGATTAAGCAGATGAGCCACAAATGCAACGCAACAATAATAACACCAGCTGCAAGTGGAGCAATTGCAATTGCAATTTTCAGTCGACAACGGAACGCGGAACGCGGAGCAAGAAGAAAGATGAGGAAGGAGAGAAAAGTAGAGCTGGAAAAAGGGAATTTGTTGGCAGCAGGTAGCGGAGATCAAAGAGAAGCTTAGAGTGCAATAAAGAAGGCAGAGTTCAATTAAAACAAATAAAGAGAAGATCGTAAAGCCAGACAAAATAATTTATTGATATCGTGATAAAATTATAGCTATAAAGACCAACTGAAAATTATTATAAAGCCCTCAAAAGGAAGCCAGCAAGAGATTGTGTGGGAATTGATGAAATGAAAGAGAAAGAAACTATAATAATATTTAATAAAAAAATAAAGACAAAAACTTCGAAAGCAAAGAAATATTGTGTAATGAAAAACCAAAATCACAGATGAACAATTTAAAAGTAGAAAAAGAACAACAAGAGCACAACGAAAGAGATCAATGCAAGAAGGAGGCCAAAGCAAACAACTTAAATTATTAAGAACAACCCCAAAATCAAAAGCAAAACTTGTGTGATGATTTAAAACAAAAGAGGGGAAACAGCAGACAGGAAGCGAGGGAAAAAGAGAACGGAAAGAAAAACAGCTGAAGGCAACTGTAAATCAGCAGCGAGATTTGTGAGAAGAGAAATTTCAAGAAAAGTTTACTACACTCCACACACACTCTCGTCTCTCGCAGGGAGAGAGAGAAAAATCAGCAGAGATGGGTTGCAAATTATAGCTTAAAAGATGAAACCGACAACTGCAAAGCTATCACTAGCCAAGCGACGAGCTATGCATGTCTAATGCTGCTTACATAAGAGTTCCAAGTACCCAATTGCAGACAGACAGACAGACAGAGAGAAAGAAAGTTGTGGACTTGGGCCAGCGAACAGATTGGTCAACAACAATAACTCGACAAAGCCTCACACAATTTGTGCTGCTTGCTTGCTGGGCCAACAAGTTGAACTTGAGCCTGGGCCTCAGCCTCAGCCTGGGCCTGGGCTGAGCCGCCTTCCATCCACACTAGGCTTCTGGCCTTCTTTCTGGCCGCCGGCTCTCGCTGCTAGCCTTGAGCCTTGAGCTTGGGGCGTTGTCAGACAAATGCTTAGGCTTACCCACTTGAGCGGCCCTTGGGTTAGATTGTAACAAACTCAAGTTAACCCATTAGTGCGCCAGCGGGGGGCGGGGGGAGAGAGGAGTGAGGCGCAGTCAGTCAGTCAGTCAGTCAGTCAGTCAGGCGCATAGCAAAAATTGCATACAAATAGAGAGAGAGAGAGAGAGAGAGCTCGGCTAAAGTGTTTTCACGTGGGGGGTGAGGGGGAGGACCTGAGGGTCAACAGAGGAAGAGGGAGAGGGAGAGCGGGAGGGGGAGGTGGGGTCCATTGGTTTAGGGGTTGGTTGGTTGGTTGGTTGGTTACCCCAGCCAAGCAAGCACCAAGAGGCCAAATGGAAAATGAAAAAACAATTTCACTGCAAAAAACTGTAGCGCAGGCACGTCCTCACTGCCACGCCCCCCTCCCCCTGCCCAACGGCCCCTGTCCCCTCTCGTCTTGTTGTCACTGTTGTTGTTGCTTAGCTGGTGATTTTGTAGGGCAAGCAAATAAATTGAAAAAAGAACGTTCCATACAAATGCAAAAGAAATGCAAGAAAATCAGTCAGTCAGCGAGAGGGAGAGAGAAATTGCCCGCCCTACTGCGTGAGCAAGAGAGAGAGAAAGGGGGGGAGGAGGAGAAGGAGAGGCCAACTTGGCCCCTTCGTCAGCTTCGAGTCTTGCAATGATTGAATGCCCATACACACAAACACACACACACACAAACACACACACAGTCATATGTTTGTATAGCGCAAAGCCTTAGCTCTAAATTCAATTGAAACTCTTAGCTCGGTCGCTGCTTGCGTCGCTGTCAACGTCGACGTCGCTGCAAAAGCAAATGAAGAATTTCGTGTGCATTTTTCTAGAACAGCAGCACGTACAAAGATGGAGCAGGAGGGGGAGGGCAGGCAACAAACCAACATAAAAATTGTTGTGCAAAACATAAAAACCAAACGGAAAACGACATGAAAATGGAAGAAAACACATGTAAAAAATCATGAAAAATGTAAGGTAAACTAAGTGAAAACAAAAAAAACACAGACAGAGAGTGAAAAAGCAACAGAAATAGAAAATATATACTCTGAGACGGAAGAGCTCAGGCGGGTGAGAGGAGGGAGGGGGAGTGACGGACTAAGCCTTAAAATAGCAACAGCAAAAAAACAAGACACAAATCCAAAGTCCTGTGCCACGAATTTTGATGCACTCACAACATATTTACGTGCTGCATAGTTTTCTGCGTCTTACACACACACACGCACACACACGCACACATGTGCAGCCTGTGTCTGCGTGCAACACAATAAAGAGATGCCAAGCACACAACAGGGGCTCGGTTGCTTTTGGGGCAGAGTTGTTGGGTCACTGCCACAAGTGGCGGTGACGCTGAGGCGACGCTGTCGTTGATTGGCACAAGGCCAGCGAGCCCAGAGACAAGTTGTTTCTTCTCCCCTTCTCCCCCTCTCTCTCTCTCCTCGCTGCTCTCCTTTCGCCTCTTGTCTGCCCATCGTCTTCTCTATTTCAGGTCGTCGTCATCGTCGTCGTCGTCGTCTCTAACAAGCTGGCACAACTCTCAAGTGTTGTTCAGCAGCTCACTCTGAATGCGAATGCGAAATGCGAAGACGAGAATGTGTATCACACAGATAATGACCAAGTGCCTTCAATTAGCAATCGGACATATTTTGGCATTGCCACCACACAGTTTTCTTTCTGCTCCTCCAAGACGACAACACATATAGGTCGCAATCAGCGCCTACTAATTGCAAAAAATAACTTGTGTTCTGTGCCAAAAGCAAAATAAATAAAAATATACACTATTTTCTATTCACATTCAGCGAAATATAATTCATTTGTATTTGTTGTTTTATTATACAACAATCGAAAGAATGAAATATACCGAAAGATCTTGAGCCGTTTTAAAATAATGAATGGAATAAATAAAATGAATCCCAACCAACAACCCGAATATAACAATTGAAATTTCTTCTTTTTCCCGAACGTAATTTCATTCTTCTCTTACTCCTATAAATTGAATAGGGAGAACAAAGTAATACTATCAATAATAATTTATAATAAATAATAAAAAAAAAACTTTCGAATTTATTTTCGGAAAATCAAAATAATCAATAGATTATTCATAAATTAAAAATAAATTGTTGAAATAATAAATTAAAAATAAAATAAATAAAAAAATAAATAAATTTCATTCATCTTTTTCTTCTATAATACAATTAACTATTATTTAGAATAAATAATATACAAAAAAAAAACACTCGAAAGATCTTTATTTTCGCAAAATCAAAATAATCAATAGATTATTCATAAATTAAAAATAAATTGTTGAAATAAAAAACTAAAAATTTAAAATAAATAAATTTCATTCATCTTTTTCTTCTATAATACAATTAAATATTATTTAGAATAATAAAAAAAAAAAAAAACAAATCGAAAGATCTTTATTTTCGGAAAATCAAAATAATCAATAGATTAGTAATAAATTAAATAAATTGTTAAAATAAAACAAATAAAAAATAAATGATTGGGTCGACTAATGGAAGTAATTCTTTCTTGCCATGAAGCCATAGCGAGTGTAGCTCGCTCTACATATTTGATATCGGCCGTTGAATCGAAACGTAACCCAACTCAAGCCAAGCCACAAGCCTTATGACGACGACAAGGCAACTTTAAAACTGACACGCCACTTTGGCCTTTGTGCCCCCAAGTGAGTGAGTGAGAGAGGAAGAGAGAGCGAGAGAGAGTGACAGAGAGCGTGAACGTCGCTTTAGCAGACTCATTACTCGTAGCATTGGACGTGCATCAGTTAAGTAAATCACTCATCGAGTTCGTGACGGCGTCGTGTGGTTAGTGTGTGTGTGTGTGTGTGTGTGTGTGTGTTAGTGTTAGTGTTAGTGTGTGCGTGTGTTTGGTTGCCAAAAACGATAACCCAACGAGCGAAAATATTTCAAAAAAAATCGAAAAGCAAAGAAAATAAAACTGCTGCTGAGCTCTTTTGCAAAGTTGAGAACTCAACTCGGGAAAATCAAAGACCCAACTCAAGACACACAGAGAGCGAGGAGCGAGAGGAGCGACAACGGCAGTCAGTCAGGCGAGGTTGCAGAGAGAGAGAGAGCGAGAGAGAGAGAGAGAGAGAGAGGAGGGAGAAAGGAGCAGCAATAGCGCGACAGCGAGAGAGCAGAGCGGAACTTAAAAGCCGCAATAAATAAATCTTTTGGGGCCAGCCATGGATGCAAAGAAGCAAAGCAAAACAACAACACAACATCCACACACAGGCAGCAGGCAGCAGGCAGCAGGCAGCAGGCATAACTGACGCGTCTCTGGCGCTGTCAGTTGTTGGTGCCAGAGGCTTTTCGGAAGCGCAAAAGAAATCATTGCCAAGAGGCAGCAAGCAGCAGGCGACGGGGCGCTGTCGGCAGCTGACTGCATAATGACCCACAAGCATAGGAAAAAAAAAGCAGGTTTCTTGTGCAGTTGTTGTTGGTTTGGTTGTTTTCTAGCCACATGCCAAGCAAGTTGGTAATCTTTTGCATCATCGCAAAGAAGCGCACGAGAAGCAGACGTGTGTGTGTGGTCAGAGTGAACAGCGAAACGCAACAGTCGCAAGTGAAATGCATAAACAACGAGGAGGAATATAGATAGAAGATTTTGTCTGACGAGCTGACGAGCTGACGAACGAACCCCACTTGAAATTACACGGCCAGCCAACGAAATCGAAACGCAAGGACGTGAGACGATGGGGAAACGCTCGATTGCGGATTGAGGATTGCGAACGAGAAACGTATACGCGATATTTGTGTGTGTTTGTTTCGCAGTGTTGTTCGCACACATGTAACCAGCACGTTCCATGCATGCCCTGAAACGTGTTAAGCAGCCAGCCGAAGGATTTTTATTTGCTCAATGCAGCAGTCGGTGTCTCCTTCTCTCTCGCCCACGCAAAAACACAGCCCTTCCCTCACTCTCTCTCGCTCTCTCTCTGGCTGTTTGTGCGGAGTGCAAAAATTTAATCAGTATAACATTTCCAAGGCATTCTCGACATGCTACAACCTGAATTTAGATAACGAATTATGCAATGCGCGTTACAAGGCACAAACACAGTTGTTGTTGTTCTCTCATCACCTCTTTCTCGTGCCTTCTCTTTCCTGTCTGAGACTGAGCAGCACGCACGCAACGTGCGCCTGTCTTTTAGGCCTTTTTTGCAGAGGTCAGCAAATTTACATTGTAGCTGCACAGTGGGGCAAAATGTAGTTGTAGGTTGACAGTTATTGCTCGGCCTTTTGTGAGAACTTTTATTATGCGCTGAAATGCAATCGAAATGTTCGCTGTCCGTCTCTCTTTCTGTTCGGCTCAGATCGCAGCGCAGTCGTCATTCAATTTGTCACTCGGTCAGTTGGCTCAACACTCAAAGCGCAACAACGCCCAAAATTGTATGCAACGCTTTTTGTAAAAAGCACAACGAAAGCAACGACGTCGACACCGACACCAACTGTCAGTCACGTGTCGTCATTGTGACGTCTCTCCTCCCTCCCACTCCCCCTGGCTTTGTCTTTTCTCTCTCTCTATTTTCTGCACTCGGCTTATGCTGTTTGTTTGCCCGCTTTTGCTGCCCGGTTCACATTGTTTTGTTACTCGACGACGACTTGTTAACACCCAAATTAAGTTATACTCGCTTCAATCCTTTTGGTCAGCAGCAGCGTCAAGTCTGCTCCTATCTCTGCTCTCTCTCTCTGCTTATGTCACAAACTGCAAAATGTGCCAGGGAAATTAAGGCAAAAACTACTCAACAAAAGGAGCAGAGAACACTTTGCAATTGTTTTGCTGCTGTTGCTGCCGCTGCCAGAACAACTTTCTGCTTGCTTTGGCTTAACTTTGGCTAAAGAGCTTTAACAATCTGTTGATTTCATGGAGCTTCAAATGCAGGCAAGAGCAGCAGCAGCAGCAGCAACTTTCTCTTGAGGGTCAAATTGTATTACAAAACTAACAAATTACTGCCAAAAAACAAACAAAATTGAGCAAATACTTATAAAATATTTACAATCTGCAGCATCGATGGGTTTCTCAAGAAATTGCAGCAGCAGCACCAAACAAAGAAAGCATTTTATGTATGCACAGAAAAATACTGCAATTAAAAAACGGGAAAACGCGATACTCAAATCTCTTGCTCCTATTTTGTTCATAATTATTAACGGGTTCACGTGGCGACTGGAAAACAAAGACAACATAAGGCACCACTAACCACAAGCAAGCTGAGCATTCTTTGAAAAGAAGCCCACTTGGCAGATCTTCCCACCTTATTGTGTGGTAAATTCATCCTTACAAATAATTACACCAAATAATTCCAACTGCTCTCTTCAGTAAATCTCCAATTATTTATGTTTTAATTTAACTAAAAACAGTTTCTTGAAATGCAATCTTTTGTAATGTGCGCATTAAAATAAAATTTGATAATAAATTGTTTAATTGTTGTTGTTTTTTCTTTTCAAACAATAGAATAAATGACTTGAATTTTTCATTGTGATTCTCCGCCGTCAACAATTATTCAAATTTTTGGCTTGAGCAGTCAATCGCTTTCATTCTTCCAAGTTTTGCTGGTGCCGGGCTTAAAATAGAAAATCCCGCAGCAAATTGTGCAGAGTGCGAAGAAATAATATACAAATTATAAAAATATATACTATAGATGGATGGAAGATAGGGGCGGGGTACATAAGAATAAGCATAAGTATCTGAGCATGTGTGTGGGCCATATAAGCCGATTACATTATGACAATGCTGATTTCTCTGCTCCAGCGAATCTCGCTCCTCGTCGTCGTCGTCGTCGTCGCCACTTTGCAAAAGGGAATAAATATATAGGAGAAAAGCTAACCTTACGCCCACGCGCAATTTGGGGAGAGGAGAGAAAGAGAGAGAGAGAGAGAGAGGGGAGAGTTTAATAAACCCATCAACCATTTTGTTGAGCACCCCTGGAACCACTTTCGGTCGCATCACACTTGCCCAAACTTTGTCATAATCCAAAGCCAAAAAACCAATAGACCAATCGACCAATAGACCGCACCGTTGATGCCGTCCAAACAAAAAAAAAAAAAAAACGCAAAAGCGGCAAAGAGAAAAAACGAAATGAATGGGAAAATAAAGGGAAAAGCCACACATGTGAATGTGGCAGAAGAGAGTGAGAGAGAGAGAGAGTGAGAAGTGCGAAAGAAGAGTGTGGAGTGTGGAGTGGGGAATCGTGCATTTCCACATTTCCACGCACGTGTCCGATGGATTCGAGCTTTTTCTGGCTTTCGGGGCGCCAAATACATGAAATGAAATGAAACATTTTAACAATAAATGCAAATTTAGCTAAGCCGCCGCCGCCAACAACAACAACAGATGATGGCAACAACTAACAACCGAATTCGAAACGACAAAAATAGACATACAGCTGCACACAAACACCGCAATTCTTCTCCCCTCTCTATCTGTCTGCCGCTGTCTCGCTCCACTTCAGTGAAATCGAAAAGTTTATAAAGCAACCAACAAATACCAAAAAAGAAAAAAAAAAGAAAAGCGTAACTTTTAAAAATGAAACCCAAACAAAATGCCAGTTGCTAAGCAGCTGCAGGACTTGTGAATATCCTGCAACAATTTTCGTGGGACTCGCCAATAAAATGCGTAACGCAGCCCAATAGGGGGCATAATTTTATTATTATTATAAAGATTCCTAGACAATTTGTGAAATATTTTAGGGCACGATTTATTGAAGTATCAAATTTACTAATTTTGTCATTTGTTCTTAGACTTTTCTCAGAGTATATATATTTATTTTTATTTTAAGTGCATTCAGTTTGCTTGCTTTTCCCCCCTTTAAGTTCAAAGTTTGCTGCCAAAAGTAGCTGCTTTTTATATCTCAATTCTTATGCACTTTTATCAATCTAATTTTATGACGTGCTGTTGTTTGTTGTTGTCCCCATTTTCCAGGGTATTTATAGAGCGTAAAAGCTTGCCAAATGCGAGCATGCAAATTTTGCGCTTTATTTTCTCGCGCAGCTGATACACAAATCGCCTGTGTTCGTGTGTGTGAATGTGAGCGTGAAAAGTGAATGGCAAAATGTGTCAGCATGCGGTGCAAGCTGGCAGGGAAGGGAGAGAGAGAGACAGGGAGAGCAGTGGAGGGGAGGGAAAGTGACGAACAGGGGGCAATATCGAGGTCGATTCAGTTTCACAAATTTGTTACCCGCTTTTTGGGGCGCGCCTGACCAATTGTATGATTTAATACGACTGTGTGTGTGTGTGTGTGTGTGTGCGTATTTATATTTATATTTGCTTTGGCGTATATGCATACACAATGGCCCCGACTAAGCCGTTATTCAATCACAAAACTATACACAGCTCCGGTGGCCCAAAAAACAAAAAAAAGCAAAAAAACAACTACGCAAAATGCCAGAAAATAAAACAAGTTAGAAATTGCAATTTCGCAGCAAAGTCAAAGATCGAATACCCTAAAAAAAAAAAGAGGAATGTGACCGCAAACAGTTGCGCAGACATTATGGACATATTTTAAAAGCCCCAAAAATATGGGAGCACAAAAAAAAAACCAAAGATGTGACGAACATTAAATACCCTCCCTTATCATTCATAAATAATTCAGTATAAAAAGTTTCGTATACAAAAAAATATATGTTATATTAAAATTAAAAAGCACAATAGCAGAAGTTGCTCGCTTGTTAATCAAATCCATCATCCATACGTAGTTGCGTTTAAGCTAAAGGCAATCATTCATTCATTTTTACTAAAAAGCAAAGTCGACTTTTCGCTTTGCGCAATTTAAATGTCTTACTTACACAGTCAATTCCGCCTCGAAGCGATCAACTTATCGATAGTTGCGTTGCGTTTGTTCGAATTGACAGGACTCTGGTAGTAGCTGTGAGGCAGCTCTGGCAGCTGCTTTGGCTGTACGGTGCTGAAAGTGAAGCATGCATAAAAATGAACGACTTGGAATTTTATAAAGTAAACGAAATAACGATAAACCAGCACAAAATAAACAAACACACACACACACACACATAACCATGTATAATGGCAGTGAGAGAGAGAGAAATGGGCACGGTTCGGTTGTGTTATAGATGACTGCATATAAACTGAAAATCGAAAACCATATTTCAATTTGCGGCATTTAGCACACACACACACACACACACACACACACACACACAGACACGCACACATAGAGAAAGGACACGCATGATGGAATTGATACGCTTTGCTGTAACGAGCAGCTTTCTTTCTTGTTTTGTGCGTTGCCAAAATACCCTGTAACCACTTTTGCAGTGGCCGCCCCGGGCCGCTGTAATTTGGCAGATATTTAAAAGCTCAGCGACTGAAAGAGGGTAGAGAGAGAGAGAGAGAGAGAGAGAGAGAGCAAGAGAAAGAGTAGCTGACCAACTCTAATCGCAACATCGCGCACCCAAATAAATTATGTCTGCTGCTGCTGCCGCTGCTCTGCTTAAACACGATTTTACACCTCGTTCGAGGCATTCAGTCAGCAGACACACGAGCAGCAGCAGCAGCTGCGTGGCGCCCCAAGCTACTCTACCTATTATACATGCATATGTACATACATCATTCAACAATGAGAGCGCTGCGCCCGCCGTGTGCCGCGCCCTCTTTTGAGCCGGATGTCATTTGTATAAACTTACTATATAGTATGTTGTATATACATACATATGTACATACATATCTCCTCACGCTCCTGCTGCCTGCTGCGTGTGTGTTGTGCACTGGTGGCAGCCAAGTGGAAAAGTGAAATAAGCGCAGCTTTCATGTCAGAACGTAGCCAGTCAATTTGGGCAACGGATAATGGATAATGGGTTATGGGAGCCCAGTTAGCGCCCAAAAGTATGCTACACTGCACAGCAGCAGTTCACGAGCAGCCAGCCTCATAAATGCCCAAATTCATTGACTCCAAACGGCAGCCGCCAGCGCCAAATTAAAAAAAAAACATACAATCCAACAAAAATCAAATAATTTTTAATTGATTATGATTTTTAAAATTTCTCAAATCTAGGTTGGAAACAACAATCGTCTAAAATTATTTTAATCACTAAGAAATTAAAAAAAAAACATGAAATCCAACAAAAATCAAATAATTTTTAATTGACTATGATTTTTTAAAATTTCTCAAATCTAGGTTGGAAACAACAATCGTCTAAAATTATTTTAATCACTAGGAAATTAAAAAAAAACACATAAAATCCAACAAAAATCAAATAATTTGTAATTGATTATAATTTTTAAAATTTCTCAAATCTAGGTTGGAAACAACAATCGTCTAAAATTATTTTAATCACTAGGAGCTGTTTCAATTTTTTATTTCTTCAGATCCAGGAATATCCCCCGAAATCTTCACATATAGGCTGGAATCCCCATGCGTATGATGGAGGGAATCCCGATCCGGAATCTCGGCGATCAAGAACCTCCTACCCCACTTGAGAATCTTCCCAGGAGTCAATTTATTCATTAATATTTTTTTTTTTTCGAAAAATCCACAAATAATTTGCAATATATATTTTTGTACAATTAAAAACAGTTGTTTTTTGTACAATTAAATACAGTTGTTTTAAATGTATGTAATTAATTTTAATTTACCTAACACGAGCTAGTTTCTTTCTGTTACTTTCAGCAGCGTCCGGCAAATTTGGAATTAATTCTGGGTACTTGACGAGGCTTTCAAATAATTGACGACAACTTCACCGCAATGGCCCATAAAAAGTTTAGTTGCAAACTGACATTAAAATCGGATAAAAACGTGTAGTGAATCGCAAAACTTAAAAATGGATTGAAAGAGAGAAGAATTTTATAGCAGACTGTCGGGAGCAAAGTGCTGATTTCTCATTGGAATCAAAAAGGGGAAATTGGGAATACACAACTGCATTCATTCTCTCTCTCTGTCTATATATATATATATCTTTCTCTGTGCTCCTCAAGTCATTTCATATTCACTTAGCTACTAAACCTTTTTTGGCGTGCTATTGTTCATTTGACTAGCGCGCGTTTGCGTTTGCGTTTTGCTTCTGCGCTTTGGCTTATTCATTTCATTCATTTGTTATTCGCTCCATCTCTGGGTGCAATATCAACTCATTGTGTATTCATCAAGTGCTCATTAATTTCTTTTGCTGCCAAGTTAAGTTTCTTAACTAAGTACATTAGACTACTGCTGACTTTCTCTCCCTCTCTCTCCCTCTCTCTCTCTCTCTCTGTCTCTCTCTCTGTCAGAACCTTTTCATTGGGCGCGCTGCTGGCCTAGCTAGACTTGGTGGCCTATTGGCCTTTTGCATTTCTTTTGAATTCCATGCCATTTTCTGGTGTAATATCCAGGGCTCATTGTCTATTCATCAACCTCTCATTAACCTTCTTTTCTATGCTATTGTTTCGCAGGCAGCAGGCCAAAGCCTTCTTTCGCCGCCGTCTGTCTGTCGGCAATCGCAATTCCCAATCCCCAAAATGGCTCAATCCTCCAATCCGGAATCCTCAATCGCAATGCCATTACCTATTATGGGTACTACCTGACATTTTGTTGCTTCTTCTCTCTGCTCTCTGCTCGGTTATCGCATCGTCGCACACTCTGCAAACTTACAAAATTTTGCTAGCTCCGCCCTCTCCGCCATCCTCCTGCCTTTCTCGCTCTCCGACTTGTAACCCCAACGTATTGAGCTCAATTATGAGCTGCCTTTAATCATATTAATGTGCTGCCCCCTCCCCTTCCTCTCTCTCTCTCCTGACCACGCCTCTTAACCACGTGCTTAGCGAAGCGTCTCGTTTTCCTTATTTTTTACGCAATTTTTTTTTGCCAGTTTTGTCTGCACTCTCCCATTTTTTGCTGCCCCCTTATAAGCCATTTCTTTAGGCTACCCTTGACCTTCAATTGCCCAATTCTAGCCCCCTCCCCGCTGGGCTCTGACAACAACTGGTTGGTTGGTCTAGGTGACCTTTTTGAATGACTCTCCCAGGAATTGAAGCAACAAAAACGCTTATCGCTTTTCTATTACGAGACGCCTTCCTGCCGTCTTTCCTTGCGGCGCTAGCTGGGAGCAAGCACACCTTAAGGTCGTCTTCTCCCCCCTTTTCCCCCAGCTGTCTGCTTACAGGAGTGCTTATCTCTGTGAGTCGCTCATTGTTTCAATTGTTCGGCTGGTAACTTCTGCAATTTCCAGCCTCAGCCGCAAACAATTCCGACGACTGTCGGAGCAGGCAAAACTCCTGACCAACCAACATTGGAATCTTTTGGTCGGACTTAAGCTCGTTGTTGTCGTTGTCGTTGTTGTCGCTGCTGCTGCTGCTGATACTTAAGTAATTCATTTGTGCTTAAGATACAAAATGATTTTGTTAAATTCACGTTCACAGAACTAAGTAAATAAGCACATCCCCAAAGTTCGTCCACTTCAGAAATTCGTTGTTGTTGAAATCCGAAAGCCGCAAAATGTAAAGTGGGCATAATTTGAGCGGATCCACGAGCTGAATGGAAACTTAAACACGAGCTGGGTGAGGAGCAGGGGGTTTGGGGGGGGAGAAGCTAACAGAGACATACACAACGTGGGTATCTCTCTGTGCTGTGCCTAATTGCCTGCTTCCATTGGGGGTACGGGTTACTAAGCTGCCCTCCAGTGAAAAACGTGTCTTTCAAGTGCGCCCCAAAGGTGGGGAAGACGGCAGGGGCGGGGGCACTTGTGGACAGCAGGTAGTCAAGAGAGAGAGAGAGAGAGAGAGAGCAACTGACACCGGCAACAAATAAGTAAATATCATTTACAATTCCGAGCTGCAGCTGGAGCTTTTAAGCCCAAACTTTTGCAAACGACAACAACAACAACAACTTCGTTCGTTCGCTGTCCACACACAATGCGACGGCGAATTACAAAGATTTTCTAATGAGCCAACTTGAAAAGCGAATGACCACAAGACGGCGAGTCGGAGTGGGTGGAGTGGAAGAGAGACAGACGGACGGACACTTGGTGCGTTGACAGAAAGTTTTTTAAACGACTTCAGCACGCCCAGAAAGTAAGAAGAAGGCTGAACGAAGGCTGCGAGCCACGGACACAGACGACTATCTGGAAAGTTATGTGCAAGTTATTGGAGCGATAAATACATTAATTAAAGTCAAGTTGCTCATAAATAAATGGAATGTGCTGAAAGCTGAAGCTGAAGCTGAAGCTGAACACTAAGCCCAAGAAGCTGAATTCACGTCTCCACACCGAACACTGAATGCGCTGTCGGTTCAATAAATTGCAATTGACGATGATGATGATGAGTGGAAATCAACTATAGACAATTTGACACACAATATTAATTCATTCCGTTACAATAAATTTCAGTTAATTTAATTATTATTAATCTCTAGACTATAAACTTCAGGAAAATATTTATAAGACATTAATGCTCAACTTTTAGCAGCTTCCACAGTTCGATTTTGATTTGCCGATAGTAGAAGAAATGATCGCCATACAATTTCCTCTGTCTCAGCAACTGTCTGCAAAGTCACACATCAAAATAACTGCCAGGCCGAGTGGGAAAATGACGTTAAAAGTGGCGAAGAGACCAAGAGACAGATGGTTGCAGCATTTACTTGGCTGCTCACAATTGCTGCATTGCACTAAATGGGCAAGGGTATCAGCAGCAACAACAACAAGAGCGACAGCGACAGCCACAAGAAGTGAAAAGTAGTAAAAAGTCGAGTAAATGAAGGCGACTCATTAATGAGGCGAGCAATGCTCCTGCGGCTCCTCGAGCTCCAGGAAAGCAGATGGCAACGGTTGCGAGCTAAAATGGGTAACCGGGTAATGAGGAGCCACGTTAGCAGCCAGCTGAGGTGGCCAGCAAAAAGGACATGCGCTTATTGCTCCTTGCCTCAATGCTCCTTGTGCTTTCGTTCCTTGTTCGATGTTGTGCTAAGGCAAAAGTTGAAAGCGTTGCAATTGAGCAGCATATATGTGTGTGTGTGTGTGTGTATGAGATGCTTGACTGAAATTTAAGTGTGGTCAAATTGAGGTTAGCCTTAATGAATGGCCAAGTAATTGGTTGGGCAGGCAAAGGGGGGCGGGCAGAGCGGAGCGTAGAACCCAGAACAAGCGCTTACAAGAAACTTGAGCCAAAGCCAGGAACTACAAAGTCAAGACGTCAAAGAAAACTCGAGAAGACCGACAGCCAAGAGAAGTGAGCGAAGTGATGAACACATAAGCTTTATTTATTTACAAGGACAGAGAAAAAGCAGTTTCAAGTGTGAGGCGCACAAAATCAAAGATTGAAAACAGGTGTAGCGCAGATAGAGAGAAAAGTCAAGAAATCAAAGACAAGTTAGAGAGAGAGAAAGATTTTGAAGGATGATGAATAGATAGAAAGAGTTGCTGCTAAAAAAGAGATAAGCGCAAGTAGCAAGCCACAGATGAGAGTTTACGAACACAAAAAACCAAAAAGAGTTCATTGATATTACATAGACTCTTCTCTTCATCCCTTGAATTCCCACAGATTCGGCTGCAGTTAGTTGTCTGTTTAAAAACACTGCGTTGTCGTTAGCCCAACTTTTTTTGCAGTTAATGGATGATATCAATCCACGTCTCTTTTCGGCGGAATGCGAATTGTAATTGGAATCGACAGCGCCCTCCTTTTTCATCAGCTGCATCACAGCAGACAGCCTGGGATTATGTGCGTTTTAATGAGGCAAAGTTGCTGGCGTTGTGTGTGTGTGCAGCAAACCGAAATTATCGCGCTACGTTGGTAATGAAAAATGCAAAAATCTACGAGAATGAATGTGGATGGTGTATGGAGCGAGAGCGAGAGAATTGGGGGAGTGATAAAAGTTACAAGTTGACGTCAACTATGTGCTTAACATCAATTAAAGACCCACAAACCTAATAATATACCCACTTAACCCATAACCGGCGGCAACGCATCACTCATACGCACCGTAGTCGTCGACGTCTCCGTCTCCATCTCCGTCTCCGACTTCATTCCCGCCAGCCGCTGGCCGCCGTCGAATGCCGAAAAACAAAAAAAAAATCTGCGGAAAAACTTCGGTGAACGGGCCCCGAGGTGAGAGAGTGAAAGTTTTTGCACGTCACACACACACACACAACGTAAGACGTGTAAAAGTCATAAAAGAAGAAGCAGCAGCAAGCAGCTTCAGAAGTCGTTGGTTGTCTGGACAGAACGAGACGCTGAGAGCAGAAGGAAGAGAGTTCTCTGCTGCCGCTGCTGCTTCGGCTTACTCGCTTCATAATTATGAGCGCTTGAGGCAAGTCTTCTATCTTGATGCTTGTCGCTGTTGTTGTTGCTGTTTGGTGTCGTTGTTGATGCCAAGACGTCGCCTGGTAATGGCGACGACGACAGCTAAACAAAAGCGCTGAGAGACATCCGCCCCCGCTCGCAGTGGATATATATTATAAGCACAGCGAATTGGGGTTAGCACGCAAGGCGAATGCCTTAACCCGCCCGGTCGGTCTCCTTATCCCTTTCACCTCCCACCCCTCCCACCTCACTCTCTTTTCTCTCGCTCAGCAGCCCCACGTACGCAATGCCGCCACGCAAATGTAATTAAACCATACATCAACGTGAAATATGTCGACAACGGCGACGAGCCCAGTTAGTCCCCTCGTCCCGTCATCCCCTCGCTCTCTCTCTCTCCCTCTCAATGCGAGAGTTCTCTCTTAGAGTCAGAGTCAGCAGCACGCAATCATCAGATTTGTGACGCTCACTAAATAGAAACGAATGAATTCTGTCTGCTCAGACAGCTGTCAAACCAACAGAGAATAGTTCAACTCGCCAGAGAGAGACAGGAAGCTGTTTCTTTTTCATCTACTTGTCTTCTTGTGGCATCAATCTTAGCCGCATTTCTGCTTCATACGTTGCTCAGGTAGCGTGCAACTTTTTTTTGCTATTTTGCCATTCAAATGAAGTTTCGAGCTGCCGGTAAAGTTGACTGCTCTGCACATCGATCTTCAGCTGATTAATATGTCCAAGTCTAACGATTAATAAAGCTGATAATAGTACGCAATTTAATTAACATTACTCTTCTTAACTAGAGTCAGTAACTGTTAACTAAAGTTAATAAACAACTGATAAATTTCACCTATTTTGTGGTCGAGGATCGATTTAACTATACTAGTTTTTTTCAATTTATACAGCAATTGAAATTAATTAGCTGCTTTCTTTCTATTTCAGAGTATTTGTCGCTTCGTTGTGTGCACTAAACGCTAAGAAAAGATGGAGAGAGTGGGGAGGGGAGGCAGAGTCGACGCTACAGGAAAAGGTAATATAAATACACGTAAATATAAAGCAGAATTGTAATTATGTGCTTAAGGTGAGCGATACAGCCAAACGGAAGCAAAGAGCAGCTGACAGGCAGCAGGCAAACTGACTCTAACTCGCATATAGGCTCTATATATATATGAATATATACATGTGTATGTACATGCAATACTAATAGCTTAAGAGCCCAAGCAAGAGATTGAGATTGGGTCAAAGCTCTCTCACACAGGTGAAGACAAGTTGCTTCTAATTTAATTCAAGCGCAGTATAAATTTGAACAGTCAGAAAGAGAACACACAGAGAATACAGAGGAGAGAGAGAGGGAGAGAGAGAGAGAGAGAGTGTGAGTGAGTGAGAATAGAATAGAGGTGGCAGCGTCGCGTGGCGAGACAGACAACAAGAATCTGCCATTTAAAGAAAGAAAAGAGAGCGCCGCCAAATTGAATCCATCACGGTCTGCTAATCAAACCAAAGTGTTCGCAACTTGCTGTCGTCTCGACTCGCCATCAATCCATTTGAGTTTCAATTGCCAACGCCAGCAAACAACAAGCAAGTCAACTCAGTTATGCTCGCATCTTTTAGAGTCAATTTTCTGCACATCGCCAGGCTAACGGCCAAAAATAATGAGCTACTTAAAAGAAATACGTATCCTGCGCTGCTCCTCCTCCACCTTTTTTCATTGTTTTCCACTCACATCCTTCTTCAGCTGACGACGACGTTCGATTGCAGCGAGAACAAGAGCGCAAAGCAAACTGCATTCGAGTATGCTCGACTTTTAGGCACCTGCTAAACAATTCCAAAGTATTAAGAATAGTTTTTGGTCTAATTACAATTGCTTGTTGACTTTTCTATCTCTTTTTCAACCTTAGTTGGTCAGAAATTAATATTAATGCCTACTAAAATATTCTACTGTTTACAACTTTTACATTTCTCTTCCCTTTTCAGGATCTTCATGAGACATGTCTGCATTTTAAAGGCAGCTTGATGAGTAAACAAATGTCATAAAAATTTAGTAGCTAGCTCTACAAGTTAAGTTACCAAAAACATGGACTGACAGACAGCAATTGGTTTTAAACTGGATATCTTAAGAAGAGAATGTCTATTGAAATAAATATCCAAATTGACTAGCAAGCATTTCTTTCCCACTGATTTGAAGCACCCCATTGGAGTCGCTGTTGGGAGTGACGGGTATAAAAATGCATCACGTTGAAATAACAGCGACTTGCGCCCGTCGTATATGTGGCAGAGTCGATTGGATGCGGGCTGGCTGCTGGCGGGGCGTGTTGATTGGGCGTGTGCGGCGTCTCGAAGCGCGGCTAATGCGCATTTACCTGCGACCCTGATGGGGCACCGTCTCAAGACTATAAATTTCCGGCAGCAGCGACGCATGAGACGCGGCTGCCGAGTGTAGCAGAAAGAGGCTGTGCCCCGTGAGCTGTGAGCTGTGAGCTGCGCCTAATGATGGCTGGGCTCTCTTGCTGCTGCATTGAACTAAGACAAACTAAAGGAAGACATGAAAATTTTCGATATCCGTGCCTAACGACTGCCGGGACTGCAAGCATGTCCTCGCAGCGAGTGCGGCAGGGGGGAGGGGGGCGGGTTGGGGTAGGGACGGCAATGAGATTTTAAGAGCTTCCAGTTCCGTCTAAGCAGAAATTTGTTATCGCTGCGGCAGACTGGCGCGAAATCTATATATTAAGCGTAAGTAGTGGCGCCATCTAGCGATAGGTAGTTAGCTAGCACACGCTCTTCCCCCTCCCCCTGCCCCCTGCCCCCTGACATCCACCAGCACTCAAGGCGATTTGGTGCTTGTCTTGCATTTAATGTCACACGCTTCATTATTTCTAATTGGCAAATTTTCAATCAGCGACAGCGCTCACAGATTGGACGCCAGCGAGGAGATGGAGATGGAGATGGAGACTTGACTTGGAGGACGACAGGATGTTTTAGGGAAAGCGCTGCGCGAAAATTTGGCCTGTGCGCTGTGACTTAACAACTTCAGAATTCAATTATGCGACACAGAGTGAAATCAACATTATTGATAAGCCGCAAGGACAACGGCAAAAACAGAAAGAAAGCGGCAAAAAAAGGAGAGGTAAAGCCAAAAAAAAAAGCAACAACAACAACAGCGAAAACGATGATGATGACGATGCCGCCGATGCTGAGATGTTGATGCTGATGATGATGGCCAGCAGGAGGTAAAAGCAGCAACTGAATAACTGAATGCCGAGTCCTGCCATGGGCAGCGGCGCTGTCAACAGCAGCAGCAGCAGCAGCAGCGGCGGCGGCGGCGGCGGCGGTGAGTGAACTGAGAGGAATCCAAACTGGAGAACTGGCGACCAATCAGTGCCCCCGGCCATGGCCGTGTTTCCAACTAAGTCAGCTACCAACTAACCAACAAAACTTTTGCGCAGGACTCGCGCCTGGCGGAGCAGCGGGCGGGGGGCGGGAGAGTGGAGCAACAAAAGAAAACGTAACGCGCAAATTATCGTAATTATAAATTAAGTCGACGTTGGTCAGAGGGACAACAGAGAGCGCGCAGGCGGGCGGAGGGGCGCACACAACTGTCGACAACAAGGAGCAAGGAGCCAAGGCAAACGGAGCCCGGCTGGACGGCAGGACTGTGCTTTGCCTTTGCTGTCTGTGCGTCGAATTGTTGGGCAAATGTAATGAAAAATACTTTTTGTAATGCGCTAAACAGTAACTGAAGTTGGGTGCTTGGGCGCTTGGGCGTCTCTCCTCCTTCCCAGGCTGCTGCTGCTGCTGCTCCTGACTGGCATTCGAAAATAGATTTTCACTATATTTTTCTGTGGGCGGCATGAGGAATGTTATAATCTGCTGCGACTTCCAAACAGGGAGGGGGCTGAGCTGGGTAAAGTGGAAAAGTTTTGCAGTGCAAAAAAGGGCTTCTCTCTCCTTCTATATATATATATATAGATAGAGAGAGAGAGTCTGTCTACATCTTCTTTTTTTCAAGCGAGGCGACAGCTGAAACTCTAGGTAGTAGGCTGTGTGTGTGTGTGTGTGTGTGGCCAGCAAACAAAACTACAGCTGAGCCATCTTGGAGCAGCGCAAAATGAAGCTATTTAGACGAGTTGAGCGGATGGGGAAGGCGGCGGCTTTATGATGCACACACAATGCTCACGAGTCAGAACATTATTTGTTGCCTACTTTTTGGGGCAGCGAGTTGCTTGCCTAATTGCCAAGAGGCAAAACTTGTTGTGGGCAGCAGTCGGAGTGTTGCCTACTTGGCGGCGTCTTTTAAACAACATTTTTGCGTCATAAAACTAAGCGTTAATTGAGCGCCAAAGCAAACTTTTTGCCAAAATGCCTGCGGCAGTTACATTAAACAGATATGCTTCCCCTCCCCACTGCCTTCTTTGCTCCACGCGCGCATCTTTCGGGAGCGAGAAAAAAAAATATATAACAAGACGAAGAAGAAGCGGGGAGCACAAAGAAAATAAATTAGATGACAATGGGCTACCGAAAACAATTGAAACAGCCGTTGGCGTAAACTGTGACGGGGTAGCCATAGACAAGGGGGGCGGGGAGGGGGTTAGCGAGCGGAGTTGGGGCTGTGCCACTAACCAAATTTACAACTTGTGTGCGAGGCATGGCGAGGCGACGATGACGATGACGATGACGACGTCGACGTCGACGGCAACGGCAACGGCGACAAAATGGCAACCATTAAAAATGCCGCCGTCGTCAGCGCAAAACTAAAATGGAATTTCAAAATGAAACGAATAAGTTCAATGCACTAACTGCGAAGGGGGTTCGACGGGGGGCGGGGGCAACCTGGGGCGGAGAGAATGCTGACAAACGCCGTGGCTCGAAGCTCGATGCTCGATGCTCGAGCACAACGAACCCGATATGCTCTTAATTGTCTGCATTAAGTTCATGCAAATTCTGCCATTTGAAGTCCATTGAACCAGCTCGCAATTTAGACAATAAACTTTGGCTGTATTTATGTCGGATTTCGAAACCGTTTAACAGCGATTAATAAGCTCCTTCTGTTTGTTGCTCTTGCTGTTTATGGCTGCGCAGCGAACCGGTTCGCGACACCAAAGTTGCTCTTGTTACTAATTTTAATTTATTATTTCGATAAGTCTTTTGTTTTCTCTCGCAAAATTGTCCATGAACTTTGCCCCAAAGTCGCCAATTTATGCTTCGCGTTACGATAACGGGTTCAAAAATGGCTCGAGAGCCAGTAAATCGCTTGAGATATCAAATTAAAATTCAGCTAGGAAATGCGAGAGCTGATATTGTGTGTAGATTTAGTTTGAAAAACGCGAAATAAAATAAATTAATTTGGGGAAACGAGGAAATCAAACAGAAACATAATAAACGAAGACAACAAACGAAGATAAAATAAAAAAATTAAAATAAAAAAGGACGAAAAGGAAATCAAAATAGTGGTAAACAGTAAATAATAAAATGAATGAAAGCAATTGAAAAATATTAAAATAAATAATTCATAATAATTAAAATAAATGTATATAAAATAATAATAATAAAAATATATAAAATAAGAAACTAAAAAAAAGCAAGTAAAACTTCACTTGTCAGAACATTAGCATTAAATATCTTTTTTATTGTAATTCCCATCGTGAAATATTAAATAATAATATAAATTAAAACCAAATACATTAAAATAAAAAAAAAAAAAAAAAAATTTGGTAAATAATATATAACACAATGAATAAAAAAAACTAAAAATAAATAAATAATCAAAATTTTAATGAAATGAAATGAAAAATAGTAGTAAATAAGAATAAAATCCTTTGTATAACAAGAGAAACCTAATAATTCAAAATAAAATGAAATAATATTAAATGAAGTAAAAAAGTAAAATAGTAACATAAAATAAAGTAATGACATGTGTAGGCTACAACTTCATTAAGGATAAGCTTGCAGACTGCAAGAAATAGATATTTATGCGGCTGGACAAGCGGAAATATGATAGAAAGTCAATGAATTTCAAATGTTGCCCCTCGCATAATTGCGAGAATAGAATCGACTTGAATAATCACAGTATTCCAGCAATTATCTATAGTTTGCAGCGCCATGCAGTCAGATTAGCTTTTCATCAGACAGATGGAATGGAATGGACACACAGAGGAAGAGAGAGAGAGAGAGAGAGCGAAAGCGAGTGGGAGTGGGAGTGGGGCAGTGACAAAGTGAATTAGCCCAGAACAAGGGCCATGCTTGAATTTGCCCCCCGGCCAGACAGCTGGCTGAGATGTATTACCCATTGAAAGCGGGCGACAGTGATGAGCTAAAAGACCACTCGCTGCGTCAACAGAGGCAGGGGATAGAGTGGAGAGGGGGGAGAGGGGCGTCGTATTGGAGTGCCGCATGTCCGATGTCTACTGCTGTGCATAAGTAGCTCTGAAATTAACGCTAAAAAATTGTCGCGGCGAATGCGCAAATGAGCAGGCGAGAGGGCTTAGCGAAAGTGTCGCTGCTGCCACACTGGATATAGATGGATATACATACATATATATAGATATATAGATGAAGATAAAGAGACGGCGACGGAGAGAACGAGGCTTGCTTGCTTTCAATTGAGCGGCGTGAAAACAGAAATTACATTTAATGGTTATAAATTGAAAGTGAGTAAATGAAATGCGTAAATATTGACTTATTGAATGGAGTTTGGCTGACGCCAACGCACTGTTTGCTGAGGGTCACTTCAAATTACATTATTGCCAAGAGCCACACACACAGAGAAAGAGAAGGATAGAGGGAGCGAGAGAGAGAGAAAGACACACAATCAACACACACTGTGGGGGATTTGACAGCGCTAATTTGTTGATTTGCTGAATTTGATTTTCGCTTTTCTCCATTTCTTTTGCACTGCGGTTATTGCCGCTGCTGCTCCACTTCTTCTTGTTTTTGCTGTTGTTCTCTATTATGATGATGGCTGGTGCTGTTGCCATTGTTGTTGTTGTTGTTGTTGTTGTTGTTGTCATTAGCATGTCAGATCTGTGCTCTCTGCGCTGGGCAGTTTTCAGCGTCCAGCAGGCAAAGTTTGCGGTCTAATGAGCTTATACTCTCTAATGGCAGTCGAGCCGCCAAAGCCGCGCCAGCAAACCAAAAAAAGGCAGACAGAGACAGCTAGACAAGTTAGAAAGAGAGCGAGGGAGAGGCAGAAGGGAGCCAGGGTAAGCGATTGATTTGCCGCGAGTATCTAAAAATAAAACGAACGCCCGGAAGTAATTATGATTGTTTTCGACATGATTTTTGCCATTCTAATTGAATTTCTGCAGCCGGCCAGTCAGTGCTCTATCAGCTTTAGCCTCCCCCCTGCCCCTGCCCCTGCCCCTGCCCCAGCCCTTCGCTCTATTTAATGGGCGTGGCAGAATTGATTCGAGTTATAGCCAAGTTGCTGTTGGCCCGGCGGCTTTAACTTTAACTTCGCACAAAATGTTGAGCAATTTGTGTTCGATTTGGGTTGTGCGCGTTGTCAAACGCTTGTTGAGCAGCCCGGCTATCGAGCTGTAAGCTAACTGTAAACAGTTATAGTAATAGGCCCAAAAGAACCGCAAATGAAAAAATGAAGCAATGAAAAAAACTGAAACTGGAACTGGCGAAATGTCTGCTCAAATCCACATCAGCATCGAACAATTACTTCGACTACAACAACGGCGGCGGCAAAGACAAGAAGGGAGAGTTAAACCTGATGGACTGACGGCTACCCTGTGCAGAATTTGTTAACAGATTGTGCTATGCTTAAGTTAAGATATCTCTAGCAGCATTTACATCTTTGATAAATTGCTTATTGTTCAAGCAAGTCAAGCCATCAGATTCAACTGCTTACGACCACTTTGAAATTGAAGTAACTTCAACAATCGCTTGCTTAGTTAGCGCATTAAATGCTGCCTATTGTAATAAAACGCCTGCTTGAAGCGTCGCTATCAATAGAGGGTATCGAGGAGACATGGAAAAAAACAAAAGCCATTAGGCAAAAGGGACCTTACGAGCAACAACGACAACGGCCTAAAAGCGAGCAATGACAACGGGTTATAAACAATCGGCTCATATTGAAAAGAAAGTACCACATTACACACACACACAGGGACAGACAGAGAGACAGACAAACGCATAGTCAATCTAAGAAGGGAAAATGTGTCATAAACAGAAAGAGGGAGGCAGAGAGAGAGAGAGAGAGAGTTGGAGGGACATATGCGACGCGTCTGGCGCACACACACGCAAAAAGAGGCAGACAGACAGACAGACAGAGTTCGAGTTTATCTGCGCATCTAAACTGAACTATGCCAACACACACACACACATATAACGACTTTGTATGTGTGTGTGGAGGCCATAGCCATATAATAAATCGAAGTCACGACAAATATAAATAATAAAATTTGTTTTATTTTATTTTATTTCTATATAGAATTGTGCGCTTTCTTTTTTGCATTTCAACGTACTTTCAGTACATAAATCTCGAGCTTAGCAGCGGACAGCGACGACAACGAGGAGACGGAACCGAAGATGGAGACGGGGACGGGGGGGAGTTGGGAGCTGGGGGCTGGGGGCTGGAGGTCGGGCATTCCGGAACCCATGACAAAAAAATAAAACACAAAAATGTTCCTTCTTTCATTTTTTTTCTTTCGTTCGCTCGCTCGTCGCTCGCTTCTATTATATTTTTTTTTTTTTTTTGTGTGTTGTGTGCGTTTGGCTGGGGCGCCTGAAACAACAGACACGAGTCGCAGGGCCGTGGGCGTCGTTTTGGTTCGTAGATTGGAAGGTCTATGCTCGCTGCTCGTATGAATATTGTTTGTGCATACAGCTAGCTCTGTGTGTGTACTGTATAATATATAGACATACATATATGTACACGGAGAACAAAAAGCACTGAGAAAGAAGTAACAATAACAAATCCAATATTAGATGGCTATAACAACAATGCGTTCAAGTACGAGAACAAGCTCGCAACCGCCCCCGCTCCTCGTCTGGCAGCCAAGCCCAAGGTTCCTCTTCCCCTCCCTCCTCTCTCTTGCTGCTGCTCTTGAGAACAGCAGCAGGCACACATTTATGGCTATTTGCTAGCAAGTTTCAGTCCAAGCTGTGCCAACCTTTTCTCTCTCTCTCTCTCTGTACACGCTGTGCGGCAGTGGCAACGCATGTGCTGCAATTTGTGGCAAGTTTCCACAACGAGTTGATAGCTAAAACTTTGGAATGTGCATTGCTAAAGCATCCACTCGAATTGACTCAAATTACATGGCATTTTCGGTGCGGGGCACAGCACGCAGGGTTTACTTATAGGCATTGAATTGGAAACAATTTGAAGAGATTTCAGCATATTACTCGACCATACCAGCCAGCCCAAAAAATAGTTCTACTCGCCCGATATTGTCAAGCGACTGTGCGTGATGATGGCCCTAATAAGGTAAGCCGGCACAATACGAACAGATATCACACAATGGCGGGCCCCAACAAATGGTGGGGCGTCTAATAAAGCGCACAGCACTGAGCCAACAATAAACAAACAGCTCGACGAATATCGCTTTGTGCTCTTCATTAACTTCTTTGTCGGCAGGGCTCCAATGAATGGCTCGTTGCCTTTTATGGAAATCCATCTGCAGGTGTTGACAACTTTTGCGCTGTTGGCTTATCGAATCAACTTTATTTGACTTGCCTTCAACGATTGCTTCCCCATATTTGTAATTGTAATTATCAATAATTGCAATTGCAAGTCAACTTTGATGCTTGACATAATTTGATTATTTTACACATTCCGCCCAAAACAAATTTAGCTGCAAATTTGCAGTTGTTGAGAGATCTGCTGCTTAATGCCGCATCGCATTCACACACTTATTTGTTCATTAAACAAAGACTTGGTTTGATTAGCTTTAAACGCTTTCCTCAGCTCTGTGCATGTAAATCATAATAATTGCAATTGAAACTGAACTCAATTTTATTATTTATTTTAGCTAATCTAGAATTTAAGAGATCCATGAAACCATTCGTATATATTCCCCTTTTTTCATTCCCCTATTAACTTATTCCATGGCAAATAGACTAGTTTTTATTTAAGTAGCTTGACTTTTTCATTTAATTAGTTTTGTAATGAATTCTCACACAATTTATTCCTTCAATTCAAGATATTTGATTTCATTTTATTACATTACTTTGTAATAAATATTCTACTGTACTTAATATGTTTTCTACCCAAAAAAAAAGAGCTGTGAACTTTTTAAGGAGCGAATTAAATGCGAACCTAGTGGAAAACTACATTCGGTCGCCGCATCCTGTGGGAGAGCGTGCCATCTGATAAGCGAGATTGGAAAAGGTTTCGGCATCAGCTGCACGCTCGCCTTCTCGTTCCCGTCGTTCTGGTTGTCGCTCTGGTTGTAGCTCAAAACCAAAAAGCAGGTAATAAAATATAATGCTGTAACGAGCGAAAATGGCCAAGCCCGAGCTAATTGCATACCATTTTTGGGGTCGACCGATGTGTGATAAACTTGTCCGCCTCCCCGTGCTCCAAGTGCCAAGTAGGCTGAAGTTGAGTTCATACCGAAAAGGGGTGCGCAGCGACTGTGGAGGGGGTGTTGGTGGCAACAATATGCCTAACGAGTGTGACATGCGTGGGAGGAGACAGAGACAGCGGCAGGGGGAGGGGGGAGAGGGGAGGAGAGCAAGAACCCTGACGACCCGGGGACCAAGAGCATTAACTATGCCAAGTGTTGCCAAGTGTATCTAAATTTTCTGCACTAACACCCAAAATCTAATTTATATCACGTTAATGAGCTTTTACGTCAAATTTTTGGGCGACAAAAAGTTCGGGTGCCCCGGATTGTAGTCGGATTGAAGCGAACCAAAGCGAAGGAGGTGCCACGAAGAAGGCGGAGAAGGGGGCGACAGGAAAGACGGACGGACGGACGGACGGATGGACGAAGCAAAACTGTCAACTGTAAAAAGTTGGTCGGCTTATCAAACGAAATTTGTGGCAATAAAACGAAACGAAACGAAATGAAAATACTCGTAGAATGCGATAAATAGGAGTGGGCGAGCAGACAGAAAGGACAAGCGAAAGAGAGGGCGAGACAGAGACAGAGAGAGAGGGAGAGAGAGGGGGAGGGGGAGGGGGAGGGGAGAGGGAGCTGAGAACAAGCTGTGAGCCAAGTGGCAGCACGTGGAGTGCGTCATGTCTAAGCCAATAAACGAAAGGTTATTTAATATTTGGCTACAGTTTTTGGCGCACCTACCCCGCCCCGCCCTAAGCCAACAATCCCCCCGCCAGTCCCCTCCAGTCCCCTCCTTGTGTCTTCTTCCGCTTCCACTAGCAACTTAGCCAACTTGGCACTTTTTTCCCAGCTTTTCTCTTGTTTTTTTTTTGTGCTTTCTGTTGTCTCGGTTCATAACAAACATCAAAGCGGAGTAAGGGCGTGGCTGCGTGGGATGGCGTGGTGGGGGCCATGAGGCAGCTATAGGGGCAGCCGATGGCGGCATGAGGAGCAGGGGGGAGGAGCTAAGAGAAGCTGCTGCTTGGCTGGTTGAGGGGCTGCTCTTGCTTTTTTGAGTTGGGTGACTCCTGCGGCCAAATATTAAACAAATCTAAGCGAACGCATTGCAAAGTTGTCAACTTGCGCTGATAACACGCCCCACACTACCACTCGGTCCTTCAGCGCTGCCAACCTGCTGCGAAACAACAAGAACAACGACAACAACAACAAAAAAAAACCCCGTCGCTCGCGTCCGTCACGTTGTTACGCTTTTGTTTTGCCAACGAGCGAAAAGGCAAAACATTGGCAAATTTAAATGCAAATTACGAGGCAGCCTGAAAGAAAACAGCACGCATAGCAAAATGAGAAAGGAGAAACCTGAGAGAGCGCGCGAGAGAGAGGAGGGGTGAAAGAATGTTATAGACTCTGTGTGTGTGTTGAAATTATGGCCATAATAAGAGACGCTAAAGAGGGGCAGGTGGCCACTTGCCGAGCTCAGCAAATGCAACGGCAACAGCAGCATGTGTCACGCATTTTACGCTGCCACGCCCACAAAGCAAACACACACACACACACACACAGATCGACAACACATCGCCACACGCTGAGCTTTAAATCACATAATTGGCTATCAAATAAAATACATGAAATGATAGCGAAACTAACGAAACTTGAGCAACTTCAGCGACGACACAAACTCGTAAAAATAACAGAAATAATCATAACGATTGCGATTGCTAATAATAATAATACAAATAATAATAATAATAATAATAATAATGAGAGTTGAATAAGCTATGCTTAGTTAATGGAAAACATCAACTTGCCATTCAAGATGGACAACTGCTGATGTCTCGCATCTTTACGACAAACATTTTGACAGATCATTTGAGGGCGAAGAACAAACAAATAGGCATGACAGACAATTGAAAAGGCCCAAGACTGAAGCAATAAATAAGGCACAGCCATAAAACTGTAGGTGCAAAAATGATGGCGCAGAAGATAGAATCGCACTACAAGCCCAAGTTGAGAGCGCCGAGAGCTTGACCCCTCGACAAGAGAAACAGAAGTGTGATTTTAATGGCATTTTCAACAAACACAATTAGCCAAAAGAACTTGTTTCTTTGGCTGGTTAGTGGCATACAATTATGGGCACAAATAAATATTTATTTTTTGTTGCTAATAAATATTTATGTGATTTATTAATCATTGAGAATAAATATTTATATTAATTTGCAATGGTCGAATAAATATTTATTTTTCGGTCACTAGTGTAGCAACAAATACTGCGTAAAAATTGAGATTTATCCTATTTACCACTTCAGCACGAGTTCTAGGTAAAAATAAATATTTATTTATTTGATTTTCAGCGACTTATAAATAGTCATTTTTCGTGATAACAGCCGAAAAATCAGAAAGCACTTTGAAGAGCTTCCTGGAAACAGATCAAATGCCATAATTAATGAATAAAAACAAGTTTCATCAACACTTGGCAATTAATTCTGATATGATTCGTAGTGCACAACAACAACAACAACAAAAAAGGAATTGAAAAGTCACATTTAATTGCAAGTGTAACACGAGAAGTTGTGCAACTAATTAAAAAATATATATGTATATATAATACGCACACTTATGTATATATGACAAGGAATTGATTAAGAGGCGAGTCAGACGAAAAAAGAAAATACGCAGCACGATGAGCATGTGGCAGAATTGAGTGGGAGTTAAGTTGGATAACCAGGCGTATGCGTGAAATGATATTCCATGTAAGAAGAAAAGTGGCAAAGACGTAAGCTCGCATCTACTTTCATTTGCAGCACGTGTTACGCATTGCGGCAGCAACGCCCGCAAAGAGCGAGAGAGAGAGAGAGAGGGAGAGGGAGCCGCGCATATGGGGATAGCATGAAGCTGTCGGCGACTGTGAAACACGCACATTCGCAATATTTTGCAGCAAGTTTGTGGCTCACCGAATTATTCGGCTGTTGTGCATTCCGCCTCTGTGCGTCTCGTGCGCTGGGATTTGCCAGCGAGCTACGAGCATCATGCCACGCATGTGACAGTGTCCTGACAGAGTTCTTCTGCCTCTGCTGGCAGCTGCCAGCTGGCAGTCGGCAACTGACCTCACTCCATCTCTCACTCTCACTCTCCACTTCCAACTCCAACTCAACTCAGGTGGCCAAGGGTCGCCTCATGTATTTAGCTCGTTTTACGGCCAGCGCCAACGCCAGGCTCTCAAGCCTTATCTGCTGTTTATGATTAATTGTGGTCCGCCCGCCTGGCAGACAGCGCGCAAAGCTGTCCGCCAGCAAGCCAAAACAGATTGAACACTGCAAAGAGAAAACAACAAATAAAAAAAAAAAAACAAAGAAGAAATTGCTGAACGTGACTTTGCCACGCAGCCGTCTTAACGAATCTGGATTGGATTTGGCGGAGACCCGAGAATGGGGAGAGCGGAGGGGAGCTGGGAAACAGGTACGAAAAGGGCGGCAACTAGTTCAGTAATTGGTATCAAATTTAATCAGGTTTTACAACTCAATACGCAATATAAATTATTATTAATGCAGCACTCATTAAAAATCTGCATCGATTTCCTGTGCTGACGACCGAAGAAGAAAAGCGTAGCGCGTTAATGAGCAAAATAAATGAATAAGCCCCCTTTTTAAATATGCATAAATATGATATATATATAACAAATAGAAAATCAGCACAAAGTCTGGCAAAGAGGAATGCAATCAAAAGAGTTATCGGATATGTGAGGAATGCAATAAGTTGCCGGGAAACCTACTCGATACTTTCCACGAATCCGACGACATTTTTCCGAACTCAAATTACAAATAAGAAAAATACGAGGAAATTCGTCGGAATGCGAGAACTGCAGGCAAGCTCATTATTTACTTACAATCATGGCCAATATTTTTGTGTGGATGCTTAGCAAAACAAATGCCACGAAATATTATTTGAGCTAGTCTAAGAAGAGTTCATTCAATCTCGGCAACAAACCGTGGACGCCAACTAATTGTCTGCGAATCGCATTAAAATTGTAAACGTGCAACGGAAAGCTGCTTTCACATTGTTGAATGCTGTAGTTACGCTTTTCACGTTACCATTAATTGAGCACTCGCTACTTTAGTGGACTTCAGGCACTGAAGCTGTCGTTGACTGTGGACTGTTGACTGTGCTTAAAGTTCGGCGCTTTGAAGTGATGGTAAAGCACTTTTATGAGACAGTTTTGGCTACCCATAACTCAGAAGTGAATCGTCACTTGGGTCGTCGCAGTCGTCGTAGTCGTTGTCTCCTTGCTCTCTCGCTCGTAGTGTCCCTTTTTATGGTCAAAGCTTTGCAGCTGGCAGAGGGACAATTTATGCACTCGACTCGCTCAGTTATTACATTTCAGAGAGGCAGACACAGAAAGAGAGAGAGAGAGAGCGAGAGAACTCCCACTACAAGTGGATATTAGCATTTGGGGCAGGGCAATGGTATGCCATATTTAACTAACCATGCGACAAACTTCATGACAGCTCGAGGAGGATGCAAAGGGTCCAAAGGGAGGGGCGGCAGGGAACAGAGGACAACAGTGGAGAATCAGCTATTTATTTATGGGCAAGAAACTTGCTGAAAACCGTTGAAATAAAAACGAATTTTATTATTTATTTATTTCGTTATCACTTTGTATGCGACACACAAAAAAACCGCAATGGAACGGAACGGAACGCAACGCAACGCAACCAAATGAAAACAGGAGCAGCAATGGCAGCGTGTCCTTGGGGGAGGACCGAGTTGCAAGCGTGTTTTTTCGGACTCTCGTCGGCAGCCCGGCCACGTTTTTAAGCCGCCCCGCATTGGACGCAACATTTATGAACTAAGCCAAAAGGACTAAACCACAAAGTGACAGCACATGACCACGCCCCATGCCCCCGAGGAGTGCCACACATACGGCAAATAAAAGTAATAGTTACGTATACGTATATCTTTGTCCTCCCCCCTCCCCCCTCCTGCCATCGCCCCTTGCCACACAGACACTCTACCTTGCGTTCTTTGGGCACGCAGCAGTTGCGATTAGAAAAAGGATACACGTAATTTTTGTGCTCTTCCGACATTCCATTTACGAGCTTGTGGCCGTTACCGAGACTAGGCGACCCAATACACACAAACAGAGACACAGAGACTCAGAGACACACACAGACATTATAAAGGTTGACTCTGGCACGACACGAATCGGAGGTGAGGTGACAAGTTGGCGGTTATTATTATGCCATACGCTGCTTCCGACCTCGCACATTTACAATGGATTTCTTGTTGTTATTATACGCTCATTCTCCGTCTGCATTCCTTTTTTTTTTTTTTTCTTTCACTCACTCTCTCGCTCTGAATTGGATTGCTTTGAATTGGTTTGGTTTGGCTTTGGCTTTGGTTTCGGTTTCGGTTCAGTTTGTGATATTGGATGGGCGCAGGCATTGATGGCATTTTTAATGGCGTAGCGGTGTCTAACTCGTTTGGCCGCTGTGCAGATTCGTTAAGGTTTATTAGGGTCGCATCGGGTCGCCAGCTGGGGACTTTCTACCACCCTCCCTCTCTGCCCTCCTGTCTGTGCTGTCGTAGACATGTTAAGAGTGGCGCTAAAGAGCAACACATTGTGCGACAAGCAAAAGTGCTCATAAATCAGTTTCAGTTTCACTTTCAGTTCTTTGGCTCGATAACGATTATTGCACTTTGCTGATAAACACGCAAGCACATAAATATTAAAATCACATTTCGCCCGCCTGGGGAGACATCGCATTATACAATGGCGACGACTCTCACATTTGAATAAGCTTCGGCATCGGCAGTACACTTATCGATAACAATAACAATTGCCAAACAAAACTTTCGCTGTGCCGGCAAATTGTCAACCAATTGTCCTGCATTGATAGTTATCTCTACAACTGCCCTGTCGAGAGTTGCCCTTGGCGATAAGTGGCCATTAGAAGCCTTAACTAGCATGGCGCACAGTAATCGGTGTAGTTATCGATGACATTTAGATTAACGAAGGTCAAAAATAGCAGTTGGGACTAAAGATTACGTTGCTGTGCAAATTCTGCAGTTAAGTGCATGCTGAGTACAAGTTATCGATATGTTATCGATAACCCACTCGACAGTTTAACGACATTTTGCTGATAGATACATGAGATTTTTGCACTAATTGATAAATTAATCAATAAACTAAATTACGACTTTCACATAGTTGTCAACTGCTAAACTAAAACACACGTTATCGATATGTGATCGATAATTAAATCGATTATTTAGCAAAATTTCCTACAATCAAATGCACTCTGTATTAGACAACTGTTTTGCCCTTCACGCTGCACTCGCGCACTTATCGATAAGTTAATCGATAAGTCGAGAACGCGAACGCGAACTTTGGCCGCATTTCGAACAATTGCCGGCTTCGCAATGCAGCTTAACGCTGTCCAAAACTATTTGCGCAACAAAAGTTTGCCTCTAATTACTGTCCCGCTACATAATTTACGCAACTTTGGCAGTCGCAAGCAAGTTGCCGTCGTGCAACGTCACTGACAGTGGCCGTGGCAGTTGCCGATGCTGATGCCGTCGCCCTTTGCAGTGCCAAGTTTTGCAGAGGCAACCGTTAAATTCGCCAGCTGATTAGCACGACAGTCGACAGTCGACAGTCGGCAGTTGGCAGTCGAGACGCCAAAGTCATCGTCGCTAACGTCAAGTGAAGTTCACTTTGTCATTTCGGGTATTTGCATCTTGCCCCCCCTCCGCACACACACAAACACACACCTGCCACAAGACACCAAGCAAGTTGAACGTGGCAAGTAGCAGGGGAAAAGGGCCCAGCCTCTGACGTTGTCTGCACTCGCTGCAACTTTACGCTAAACGTGCGCGCCACGCCAAATGAAAACTTTTCAATAAGCTAAACACTTCAAGCAGACAGACGCACTGACAGTTGCCAGCGAGAGCGAGCGAGACAGCATTCACGAAACGTGAGAGAGAGAGAAAGAGAGAGCTCGACTTTTGCGTGCTAATGAATTCGAGCGTGGCGCATAAAAATGTTTTTGCAAGCGCACAAAAGTATGCAGCAGTTTTTTGGGCACCCAACATTGGCCCTGGAATCGCTCTAAATGTTTGCTAGCTTAAGGAGCAGCGTGGGGGAGGGACCAAGAGGCAAGCCAGGGAGGTGGGTAGCACGTCAGTGTAAGAGGCAAAAGTGCAAACGGCTCTTGAGCAACTCGAAACTATGCATTTAATTGATTTCGAGCGCTTTAAGCAAACAAAATGAAGAGTGCGAGCGACGAGGCTGAAATTGAGAAAAAGGGAGCGTCGACGGGGGGGAAGGAGAAAGAGAGGGGGGAGAAGGCAGCTGCAGTCTGCTCACGCTTCAAGAAACAAACACATTAACATAGACACACTCACACAAACACACGCGCAAGCAGAGACTGCAAATGTCAATGGAACGAGAGGCAAATAACAACAACAACAACAACAACAGAGCAGAGCAGAGCGAAATGAAGACAAGAGCTAAAAAAGGAAAGAAAGAAAAAAGAGAGAGTGGAGTAAAAAAATGGAGTGTCTTATGCTTGCAGCTGGCACCTGCCATGCATGCCAGCATGCCACATGCAACATGCCACACGCCGCCTGCCCGCCTGGTCTATGCAAATAGAATTGCATTTAAATTAATCATACGCACTGTGTGTGCGCCAAGTGAGTGAGGCGAGGCAAACGTCAGAGGTAACGCTTACAGCTCGCATCGCAGCTACATATTGAGTGCTGTGTGTGCGTGTGTGAGTGTGCGTGTGTTTGTGCAATTTGCGAAATTGCTTCGTCGAGACAAAGTCTCGCTGCTTCAGCTGTTGTTGCCAATGCACAGCATTATCACCATGATTACCAACCGCATGATGACGCTCATTATCATCGGCATCAGCATCAGCATCAGCATCAGCATCAGCATTATCATTAGCAGCATAATGATGATAGAACGCTCCCCGCTAGCAGCTAAAAGGCAGCATTTCAAGTGGGTGCCGTCCTCGCTCTCTTTCTCTCTCTCTCTCTCATTCGCTGTGTGTGTGTTTAAGTAGTGCATACAAAAATAAGGTTAAGAAAACGCATCATTTACACACACTCACACACACACACACAGGCGCTTCCTAACAGTCGCGTCCCGAGAGTTGCTTTACCTTAATTTATGTCTGTGCACTGTTTACAGTTTGAGCAGCACTGCAACCGCTCGCCCTTCTTCGTGTGCTAAATGTGTGTGTGCATGTGTGTGTGTGTGTGTGTGTGTGTGTGTGTGCCCCGTGCACTGTTTGGGCTTATAAATCAGCAAGGCAACGGGAAACGCTTAGCTAAGCAAGCAGCGCACTGCCACAACAATAACAACAATAAATTTCCAGCTCATTGCGAAAATTGTTGAGCACAACGAAAGCTGCTCTACCCTTCCTGCTCTTCTGTTTTCCTTCTTTTTTTTGCCCGTACCCAGTGTCAGCTACTTACAACACTTAAGTTGACTTTTACGATCAGTGCTGTGGCCAATTCATAAATCAATTCACAATTTACAAAGCGCATCTCTCACAACATCGACGAGAGGCGGGCGAAAATAAAAAGAAAGCAGTTGATTTAGCAGCTTTTATACATGCTTTTTTCTCCACAAAGTTGTTGAGTGTGCAAAGAAAATGCATAAATACAGATACATTTTCAAAAGAAACTAGAAATGCCCAAAGTTAAGTATTTGTAGCGAAGCTTATTAAAGCTTATGATATCAGCTTTTGTATCTAGCAAAAAACGAAACTTTAGCAAAAAAAAAAAAGAAAACACAACTATGGCAAGAAAACCTCTGAAATGATTTCACTCAAAATTCTAAAATAAAGTTTAGAAATTGAACATTTCCCGGCTTTGCTGCTTTTCAGACTTTCTTAATGTTATATTTTAACAAAAACCTTGTTTAGTGATTAAACTTCTTGACTGCTCGAAAGCTGTCTAAAACAATCTTATAGCGCATTCTGCAAAATAGCGCTCGACGTGCAAAAGTTGAAAAGAAACATAACAGTTTCTGCTTTGAATTGGGCAAACTAAAGACATTTGCTAATTCGAAGTGCAGCCAAATTGTTGGCAGAGGCGTGTGAGCCAAGTTAAGTAGAGCATCGCAAGCAGCTGCCAGTGACAAGTTGTTGTTGTGTTTTGTGGTTGTTATTGTTGCTGTTGTTGTCGTAGTTGCTGTTGTCGTCGTTGTCGTTTGCTGGTGTTGTAATTATGCCAACAGTTTTAGTTGGTTGTCGTGTGCAGCTATAACAGTTAGTTTGTAATCGTTGTTATTGTTGTTGCCACTTGACACTAAACGAAAATGAAACCGAAATTGTTGGCGACAACAGCAACCGCAGCAGCAGCAGCAGCAACTACAGTTGCACAGCCACTTGACTGTAAAGTTAAAGCACTTTTTAGCAACTGCCAAGCCACCTGTGTTTGCCCCCCTCTCCGGCTACCACCCGTCCTTCCACACACACACACACACACACACACACACTCCCCCTCTCGTGTCTTGTGCTGCTCTTTGTGTGTTATTTATAGTTGTTGCTTCTTTGTTTTACGTATTTTTAATAAGTTGCGTTTGCTATCGCTCGGTTTATTATGCATAAATTATGCAGGCGCCTGTCATTTGTCTGCTCGACGAAGCTTGCAACAAGGATAACAGCAGCAACAGCAACAGCAGCAGCAGCAGCAGCGACAACATTTTAAAGTTTGAACACCACTGCGTATGCGTGTTGTGTTGTTTTATTAATGAGCTCAGCCAAAGTCAGTTGGTTTCCCTCCCACCCTTCCGCATCTTTTCCTCCCTCTGCTCTTTCCCTCCTTCCTGCCGCAACGCATTTGGCTTTTTGTTGAAGGCGTGGTCATTTTCTTTGTGCATTGCATATTTTGACACTTTGACATGCATTAAATCAGTCAAGTGTCGTCGTCTTTCTCTCTCTCTCTCTCTGTCTCTCTCTCTCTTTCCCTCTTTCTTTGCTGCTGCAGTTTTAAGGTGACCACAACTGCATTTTTAATGCCTTGCAGTTTTGACTGCCAGCAATTAAGGCGACCATTCATATTAATGAGTTGAGACACCCGCCCGCAAAGCAAATGAGCATGTAAATGTGTTACAGCACTTCCCCCTCTCTCTCCCCCTTCTTTCCCCCGCCCTTTTCAAAACTCCTTCATCTATTTGTAATGAGTTGCCTTTTGATATGCCGAAACTAGAGTCGTGTCTCAGCATTTTAAGGCCAGCTTGCGACAGCTGCTGAGCTGCAGCTTAAGCTAAGCTGTTTAACGGCAAACAAATTACACGAGTTGGCAGCGCTCATCACGCAAGTGGCCACACTGCAGCTGCGTTGCCAGCTGTTGTGACTCTTTTTTAAGGATTGTAGTTTTAGTACTCTTCAGTTACATTAAATTCTCTGATTTTTAATTGCATGTGTTCAAAGTAAATGTTATAAGCTTCTGCTATATACATTGCTCCGGGTTAATAGGAAATCTTAAGCTCAAATTACACAAACCAATTACATTTTATATATTGAGATGAAAAGAATGCAATTGCTGCAAATTCATTAGGTTTCTTCTAAAACCGAGTGAATTAAAAATTCTTTAGTGTATTTTAAGTAAGCACACAAAGCTTCTTCTACAATTGTTTGTTACATTTGCAAGACTAACATATTTGTTTAAATAAAGCTAAAACTTGAGTTCAAGGCAAACAATTTAAATTTTTGACTGAAACTAAGCCTCATAACTTTTGGCATATTTGGCCAGAAGAACTGCAAAGTTTTGCAGGTTGAATTAATGCAGCAACAACTTTCGATATTTGCATCCTTCACATAAACTCATGATATTCTAAGCATGCAAAGCGTACAAGATATTTACTAAAAAATAAATCGTATTTGCGTCAGACACAAAGTTAAGCCAAAGTTAAGCTCAGATGCGAGGAAAAACTCTTTAAATGTTTTTAACGAAATTACGCCTCATTACTTGCAGCACAAGGAAAATGCAAAGTTTTCCAGGTAACTTTAATGTAGAAAAATGTGTGCAGCAAATGTGCTTCCCGAATCAATTTGTGCTCGCTCTCCCTCCCTCTCTCTCTCTCTCTCTATCTCCCTCTCTCGTTCTCCTTTATTCGCTCGCTCTTTTGATAGATCGCTAGTGCAGAGTCCAGCTCAAAAACAGTTTAAATTTAATTTATAACCTTTGGCTAAGCGCTTAAAAGTCGATTTTGTTGGTGTTTTTGTTATTCTTGTTGCGTTGAAATTTATGTTCGTGTTAGAAATTTGTATATGTTAATTGGGACAAGCGAATAACGGCATTACGGGTGCCAAAAACGCTGCGCAAAAATATGTGAAGCAAATTTATGGATAAAATATGGCAATTTCTTAACTTGTTATACTGTTATTCTGTTTTTTTCCCCCTATTTCTTTCTCGCTCTCTCGTTCGCTTGTCGTTTTTACTCATTTTGTGTGTTTTGCGACTTGTAACAATTTTTCATAATTTCGCGACGCGTTCTTTTTGCTGCCTTTGGCATAAATCAAGCAAAAATAAAGAAGCAAGTACAAAAAAAAAACGCAATGACGGAAAGGGAGAAGGGTAAGTTAAAAGGGGGGAGCATTTAGTTGTTGTGCTTGCACTGACTACAGTTTGACAGTCACCGCAGTCAACGACATCATTTTCGAAAAGGAAATCAAAAAAACTGCAGCATCGTTATTGTTTGTATTGTAGTTGTTGCTGTCTTGCTGTTCTTGCTTCGTCTACTTTGCTAGCTGCCGTCGTTGTTGTTGTTGTGTGGCTATTACCGTTACTCTTTGGCATCGCTAATTAAAGCGCACAAGCCGAATTTGTTTTAATTAATATGCGCGACCGATGTCACGACGGATTTGCTTGCTGTCCTCATCTCTCGCCACAAACACGAGCGCACACACACACACACCCATGCATACGGATATACAAATACATTAACATACATATTTATGTAGCGCAGTCAAAAGAAGCATGAGAATTGAATTTGAAAACTTTTGCACTTGCAAAACGTTGTCGCTGCTGCTGCTGCTGCTTGTTGTTGTTGTTGTGCTTCCGCCTTGACTGGCTGTGTGTTCATTAACTGCGTAAGGCAAAAGTGCGACAAAAACATAACGGCAAAACCGCTGTCGCATTTTGAATATGTGAACGCACTGTGGTTCAATGCCCAACAATGTATGCTATACAATGTTAACATGTTGTTCTCACTTACCCGAAAAGCACTTCGCTGTTATCACACCACGGTGCTTAACAGTGCTGCGCCGCGGTGTTGCCAACTGTTGGTAAATTTATGCGCTGCCGCTGATGTCGATGCTTCTGCCTTCTGCTGCCGCTGCCACTGCCGCTGAGACGACGCCAAAGGACACGGTGTTAAGGACAACGTGTGCAAATGAGTTTTGTTTATGCGCGCCGCTCGCGGGGCCTGTCACTTGATTTATGGCGTGACCAAAACACTTTAAGATGCTGCGGCGCCACTTGCAGCTTACAAAGCTTTATTATGGTCAACAACTACTCTGGATATTATTGTTGTTGGCTGTCAGTGATAACTAATGTCGCTGACTTTGTCGGCGACACCGTCGCCGTCTGCACGTGGCGTCCGCAATAAGCAGCCATGGCGTCGGCCAGGCTTTGTTTTTATTTGATTTTGTCGCTTGTTTTTTGTGCCTTTCCTTTTGTTTTCTCTTCACTTGCGTACTTTGGACACTTGTCGCATTTCAATTCAGCACCACCAAAAAAAATGTATAAACAAATTACACTGCACTTTGCCACGAAGGGCAACAAAAAAACACAAACTGCACAACAAGGCGCACGTGATTTACCCAAACAAAGTCACTTGTTCAATAATTTAAAAACACATTACAACTTTTGTGTCGCCTTTCCGTGCACAGCATCCGATTGGCTTAAAGGTTTACAGCTTACTGTTATTTGGCAGCATCCCAAATTAAGTTTAGCCTTATCGGCGACTTGAAATACCAAAAATACCCACTATCGATAGCTGTGCGCCGTATACGCGCTATCGATATGTAACATAGCCAAGCAGCTGTTAAACGTCTGTTAAGTTGAGGCGCCAAGATTTTGTGCTTATCGTTTCGTAGGTAATATGCAGATTACAAAATATAAAAATGTTTTCCAGGCGGTCTTTAATTAATTTAAATTAAATTATTCAAGTACTTTTGTAATCATTTATGATAAATTTCCTTTAAGCGCACACGATCGGTATACGAACTGGAAAAAAACCTAAAAGTAGGCAGTCGCAGTGTGACCACGTGACCGCAAAAAATACTAGTATTTGTTTAATGTCGGTGTCTCGATTCGATATCGTGACAATCGCAATTGGCAATCGACACAAGTACAACTACGTGGCTGGGCCGCCTCTGTTTAGCAATAATTTTACGACAATTTTCCGAACGCGAAAGCAGTAAAAGAAAAAAAGCAAACAGAAGAACAAATGGAGCCTACTTTAGCGAAATCCGCGTTCACATTATGTGGCCTCCTCGTCATCCTGCTGGCCACAACAACGCAGGCCTTCATTGTGAACGTCGATGCACATAACGAGGAATGTTTCTTTGAGAACGTCGAAGGTGGCACCAAGTTCGGTGAGTACGAAAACACGATTAGATATGGCCAAATTGTAACCCACCGTTGTGCTTAGGTGTGACATTCGAAGTGATTGACGGCGGCTTCCTCGATGTGGACATCAAAATCACCGGCCCCGAGCAGCATGTGATGCACGAGAGCGAAAAGGAATCGTCGGGCAAATTCACATTCGTGGCGCCCACAAAGGGTGTGTACACGGTGTGCTTCAACAACGAGCGCAGCAGCATGACACCCAAAATGGTCATGTTCTCCATCGAGCTCGGCGACACGCCGGCACGTGCCCCTGGCGCTCCAGGCCAAGAGGAGGTGGGCCACACCAAGCTCGAGGACATGATTCGCGAACTGTCCGGCACACTGACGAGCGTCAAGCACGAACAGGAATACATGCATGTCAGTACCAAGTCTCCTAATCCACGCACTCTCAATTAATGCATAATCTTATTGCCGCTTGCAGGTGCGCGACAAAATCCATCGCTCGGTCAATGAGAGCACCAACTCACGCGTCGTGCTGTGGTCCACATTCGAGGCCCTGGTGCTCGTCCTGATGACCGTCGGTCAGGTGTATTACCTCAAGCGCTTCTTTGAGGTCAAGCGCGTTGTGTAATCCTCTGTGTGTGGCTAGCAGTGGCCAAGGGGAGCCAGGAGAGTACGGATGAATGTGTTGCAGTCTCAGCCTAATTTTAAAACTGATAAATTAAATACGTTTTTTTGTAAACAACCAATTAATCAACCCAGTTGCTTTTTCTTCTTACACACCTGCCCTGTTGCCAGCTGTCGAATTCGTCATCAGTTTGAGCAATGGCCACGAATGTGTGACGTTGCCTTTTGGGAGAATGTAAAGCAAAGATCGTCATCTCAATTCTCGCGCAGCAGCAAACTTAATTATAGCACATCTACCAACAGAGTTCGACACTCATTTGCCTACTTTTGTTGTTAGTTTAATTTGATAGTTAATTCCATATTTTTCCATTATCAATCGTTGGAGTTAGCTCATGTTTACTCAGCAGTTTTATATATATATATTTATATACATGTACATATTAAACTCAATATTAAACTCATTTGCAAATTGAATAATTTTGCTTTTAATTTTTTTGTGCAATATTCGATTAACATTATTTTACTTCAAAAGGTATTGCCTGCAAAAAAACGCAGTTTTCAAAATGTGCGAGATTAAAAAAGCATCACAAGTTAATAGTTTAGCAATAAATTTGCTAGATATGCAAGAAATGCAAGCTAAGCTTGTCACAACAGGAATACAATAATAACAATTTCGATTTAGACACAAATGCGATAAAGACAAGTATACTAGGAAGGAATAATTATTCTGCATTGGGCAGCAGACGTTGGGCATAGTCGGCAATGTGCAGCACGCCGTGTTGCAAGGTGGCAATGTGCAGGTTGTTGCCGCACATATAATCCTTGTTGATATGACTGTTCTGCAGCTCCGTGATCAGCGTAGAGCAAGCAGCCGCTGGATCTCCAGTGCCCACGAGCATTTTCTGAAAGTAAACGACAACAATTGTACACTACAGCGCAATCTACATTACAACTAATGTGAGTTCGTTTGTCTGGAAGAATACGTTAAGTATAGAAGTTGTGAAGTTATTCTTCTGAGACAAGCTATAAATAAGTCTCGCGTGCTGCAAACAACGCTTATTTGGAAATTAATTGGATGACGCTGCTAGAGCAAATGTTTGCCATGAATAGCATTGCTTAAACATCTCGGCGTGTCTTCACTAAAGTCATCCCATTAAGTGTGCTGAATTACAACTATTCTAAGCTACTCACCGCCCAGAATTCGTTGCCGGGCAACGCGTTGCCGTCCCAGGCATAGGTGACCAGCAGCAGCATCTTGTGGTCTGCCTGCTGCTCCAGTTTATCGTTGGGATTGCGCACCGAGACGTGCACTTTAATGCCGCCCTGTGGATGCTGCTTCTGCTCGATGACGGCGCCGTCGTAGATGCCACCGCAACGCTGCAAATGGAACCACGAGAAGTGCACGTCGCCGACGTGCAGCAAACGTTCGCTCAACGCACGCAAACGCTGCTCGAAGGTTTGCAGAAAGATGCGCTCCTGATCGTCGAATACTTTCCACACGCCCAGGCCAATGCCCACCACATGGACGTAGGCCAATTTGCCAGCTGCTGCGGCACGCGCCTCTGCCTCGAGCAGCAGGCAATCGAAGCTGATGGCGTAGCGCTTGTTCATCACCAGCGTATCGAAGTAGTCGCCGCTGAACGTCAGCTCGCGAAAGCGTGTCCCATCCTTTGGCACATCCGTGTAGCAATAGTCCTGCTGCTCCTCATAGAAGGCGCGCCACAAACGCCGATAATCCTGCGCACGATTCTTTGGCTCGCCAGCACAGCCATAACCATTGTTGGCTGTGTTCTGCTGCGGCGTTATCATAATGTCCTGATACTCCATAACGTTGGGGCGCTCAAAGCGCGCTCCGATCAGCCCCATGATGACGCCCTCTCGCTCAATGCGCGTCTTATCGTGCTCCACAGCGCCACCATTGCTGCGTGAGCCATTGTTGATGAACTCCGAGTGCGTGGACACATACAGCAAGGCAGCCAACTTGATCTCATCATAGCTCAGCACCTGCTCCAGCAACAGAGGCGCACTCTCCGCTTCGCTGCCGATCTCCTCGAAGCCACCACATCCAGTGTCGCCACTGAGCAGCTTGAAGCTGTCGCCGCCGCCAAAGAAGTACACGCAACGCTTGTCGAGCAAACGCTGCACGAACCCGATGAGCGTGAGGTTCTGATAGACATGCAGTTCCTTGGCATTGCCTAAAGAATATAGCAAGAGAGTAAAGCTTACGTGGAGCTGGGAGATTGCAGGTCTAACCATATTTTTGCTTGTGCTGCAGAAAGTCCAGGAACAACAGCAGCGTCTGCTCGTGTATTATGGGATAAGCCGAAGCAATCTGCTCGCGTATCAATTCATGGCGCTCTCCAGGCTGCGATTTCACGCGGCAAGTGTCGATGCCAAACTGGAATTAAGGAGATCAAATTCATTGTAATTGTTATAGATTTTCTACTTTTGCTGAAGAGCAACACAAGTGTAATAGTGATGTGGAAGATAAACAAAACTTAAATAAAAACCAAAATGTAAACAATTAACGTATTGACTTTAAGTTGTGTTGTCTATAGTCTATATTTACCGTAATGTCTGTGCAATTTAAGAGAATACTTTTCTATGGTTCTTATGATTCACAATTCTAATTTAATTTGTAATTACATTATTTAATATTTAAGTGAATCAAGTTAAAAAGCTTGAAAGAAGCAAAATCACAACTGCTTTGAAAATGAGTCGCATTACCTTCAGCGATATTGTGAAGCTGTTATTGAAGACTTTCTGCATCTTTCGATTTAAGAACAACAAAAATCACATATTTCCCCCACGCAACTGAGGACCTTACCGGTATGGGAAACTGCTCAGAGATTTGCATAAAGCGGTTGAGATTGACGGCGTCTGGTTTGCTGCAGGGCTTCACCACATTCTTGCACTTTTCCAATTGCTGCTTGGCAAACGGAGACAGCTCTGGGGGCGACTGAGTGGCGTCGGGATTTGGCCAGATTGTGCTGCACAGCTGACTCATCTTGTTCAGGCAATTGTCAAGTGAATTCCCCAGTTTGTAAAGTCTGCGGGTTCCGTCGCGGAGCATTAACTTTTTGCTAATGAGCTTGCGCAAAAAAATTCGAAAACAAAAACATCACAAAGCCGCAAAACTAGCAATTAGAGGTGGGAAACTATGTCGATTTTGAAACATCGGCTTGTTACTCAAGCTGATATCGAGTAATTTTGCGGTGCAGATGGCGCTTCATTTGAAAAAAGCAGGTTTGAATAAAAATATATATTTAAAAATAAATACAAATAAGCAAAGAATGCAGTGAATTAATCGGTGAAATTCTTAAAAATACTTGATGGAAAAATATTAAAATTAAAGCAATATCGTAATAATTGGAAGTAAGTGATTGAACTGCAAACGCACTAAAAAATGCCAACAATAGTTTACGCTCTCAGAAATGCAAACTAAAAATTGTATATTTAAAATTATATTATTACATATTTATTTGATTTGATATAATAATAATTTTTGAAAATTTGTATATTTACATAGCGATTACTTCATTATTTCATCAGTATCGGCAATACGCACTATCGATACCTATGTGACCCCACAGACAAAGCAACGGTAGTCGGACGCTAAATACCCTGGGCAATGACTTTAACAGCTAAACAGCACATTAACAGGCAAACAACACTTGACAACTATTGAAATTATTTTAAATACATTAGGCTGCCTTTGCCAAACATTAATCGATAGTAGCGATCGTCCTGCAGCATAATCGATATAACTAGCGCAAGAGTTTGCCCACCAACAGGTGTGTTGTTAACAATATACTCGTACATTTCGTGTTGTTAAGAGGGTGTAACATAAATAAATAAGAATGCTGCACGCAAACGAAGAGCGGTTTAAATACAATTGTGAAATTGAACAGTGCGGTTCACCATGACAACATTTGGCGATGAAGTCGATGCCATTTGGCCAGCAGTCGGTGCAGAGCTCCAACAAATTAGTCAATTTGGCCGGCAACTCTTAAAACAATGTGAATCCCTCAAGCCGGCTAATCCCGATGCCGTCGTCGATGTGAAGGAGTTCATGGCGAAATCCACAAACTTTCCACTGCAGTTTGGCGTCGAGAGCTGCCGTGTGCTGAGTCAGCCGGCGTCTCGTCATGAAATCATTGGCCAGCAGATAGCCTCAACCTATCCCATCATACACGAACGCACGCTGTTGCTCTACCTGCAGTTCCTGGAGCACAAATGCGAGTGGGGTAAGTGCGACGTCCAGTGTGTGATAATAAATCGTTATCCTATCAAGTATATAATGCACTTCTGATCTGTAAAGTTGTTTCAGCAGTGTCCGTCTGTCTTGCCTGTTTGAACACCTATGTATATTTCAGAGAATTCAGCAGATAATGCTACAATTGACAGTACTTGCTCTGTTTGCACTCAGATCGGCTTTCTCTTAGAACTGTAGGGCTCAATTTGCATATGTTCTAGCAATAACAGTCAGCCAGTTGAAGCTGTGTTAGTTAGCATTCGACCATTCTGTTAACCACACAGCCTTAACAGTCGACTGTAATGTTATTGTGCTGTCAACGGCAATTTGAGATGTTCAGGATTGCAGCTTATTTATCTGTATCTATAATGAGTAATTATTTTCTTTACTCCGCCTCACCTGCCAGGCAACGAAGTGGAGCTGCCCGTGTATCGTCAGCTGTCGCTCTGCGGCTTTGTGCAGCGTCTGCTGAGCAAGCGCTGCGCCAGCTTCTTTGCGCGCAACGACAAATTTCTGCTGCTCAGCGGCGAGCGCGGCGCCAGCGGCTTTGAGCCCATCGGCAGCAGCCAGGAGCAGGCGCCGCTGCAGCTGCAGCATGTGCTCAGCTACGACGAGGTCAAGTTGTCGGCGCTGCTCTCCGTCAGCTCGCACACAGAGTTCATCAACGAGGGCGAGCGCACGAATTGCGGCCGCGTGACGCAGAATCGTCGCAGCCTGGAGACGCAGGGCGTCATCATGGGGCTGATCGGAGCGCGTTTGTCGCGTCGCAATCTGATGGAGTTCCAGGACATCGTCGTCGCCCGCACGCAGAACACCAAGGAGCAGGGCTACGGCGAGCCGAAGTCGGAGGCGGGCACAGCGCCCGCCACACGCCAGCAGGACTATCGTCGTGTGTGGCGCAGCTTCTACGAGACGAAGGATCATTTGCATGGCACGGTCAGCATCGATAACAAACGCTTCGGCGTCTCGGGCAACAAGCAGGATGTCTTCGACAATCTGGTCATGAAACGACGCTACGCCATCAGCTTCGATATGCTGCTGCTCGAGGCGCAGGCGCGTGCCCTCAAGGCCAGCAAGCAGGCCTACATTCATGTCGTCGGCTTCGGCCTGGGCGTGTGGAAGGTGGCGCCGCAGCAGGAGCAAATCTTCCTCGAGACCTTCGAGCAGCGGCTGCGTGCGTTGCAGCCACAACTCACGCACATTGGCGTCGTGCACTTCTCGTGGTTCAAGCTGGCTCGTTGCCGCGGCCTGCACGATGGCGCCGTGCTCAAGAGCTCGTCGCATCCGAATGGCGGCATTCGCGTGCATCTCTCCAAGCGCAATCCAGCCGCCAAGCTGTCCCAGCCGGAGCACGCCAACATGCTGCTGTTCGTCACGTACGCCTGGGACGGCAACGCTTTGCCCGGCAATGAGTTCTGGATGGTGAGTTCGATCCCCATCCCCATCCCCATCTGCAACTAATCTCCGACTTTAATGTCTTTGCGCTTGTTTGCAGAAAATGCTGAAGTCAACGGGCGACTCGTCGACCGCCTGCTCCACGCTCATCGCGGAGCTCCACAATCCGCACATCAACACGGCGTACTGCAATGGCCGCAATCTGCACATTGCCTCGCTGCAGCACGGCGTGCTCCACATCTCGGCGTACGCCAAGCTGCTGCTGGGCACTCAATAAGGCAACCATCTCTCTATATATATACATATGTGTATATTTGTATATTTGTGTTGTAACTACTTTGACGCATTACAGTTTGAATATTTGTTAAATAAAGAACGGTAACTAACGAACCGGTTCACGGAGTGGTTCACAACGTGGTTTAATGCGTGTTTTCTGCCTTCGAAATCACTTTTCTATAGGCTGCTTTTCAAAATGATCGAAATAAGAGTCACCAACAGTCGCGAACCGGTTCGCCAAATGCGGTTCAGCGCTGTAGCTCACAAACTACTTACGCTAGCGTGCTGATATTGGTTTCGATTTGTTGTAAACTAAGCTGACTCTCAAGTCAGTGCCACTAAAATAATCCAACCAGGCAGGCGTCGAGTTGGTTTTTCTCCAACAGTTTTCATTCTCAGCTGAGAGCGCACAGAGCAAAGATCTATGTTTTCTCTAATAAAAAAAATAAGTAATAGTTTTTATATATTTTGTTAGAACATATAATAAAGCCTGCTGTCAACATGGAAGATACAATTTCTAGGATCCATCCGTACCACATCTTAATGTATTTGGTGTGCATGGTCACACCGCGCGGCTCCAAGTGTCGCGACTACATACTGAAGACCTACGGCGACTGCTATTTGAATCTGAACTACGACATGTTCTCGATCACTCGCTTCCCGCACTGGCTCTGGACCCGTGTGATCAAAGGACAGCGCTACGATCTGCTGGTGGACACCTCGCGTCCCAAGTGCCTCCCGTTGGTCTATCAGTCGAGGCAGCCCAACTACTTCTGCTTCTACTACGTGCTAAAGCTGGGCTTGTTGGTGGGCATCACCGCTGTGCTGGTCTACAGCATCGTCAGGATCGCCGCCCGTCGTTCACATTTGCGTTAAACAATTGACTGTAAACGACGTTGAATTTGAATTGATTTCCCTCGTTTTCAACTAAGTCCGCATTTCAGTAAACGATAGACAGAAATTCATTTAGTTTTGTCTTTTGGTTTGTCGTTCTGGTAAGTTGCGAAGTTATTATAATTTCACATCATTTTAATTGCTTCTTTTTGCTTTCAGTGGTTGCAATTGCATTAACTCGTTAGTCATGGTAAGCTGCATTAATATTCCCCTTCCCCCTTCTCATTCGTTTCTTTTACAGCATAAAATAGTTTACATTAGCCTCAACATCGAATATAGCTTAATTTCTTGCTTTATTTTTAAAATACATGGTAAATTGCATTGGACTTTTTACCTAATGGTATATTTGTAATTCCCTGTTTTCTTATTTCTAATTTCCCCTCTTTCCAGTATAAGATTCAAGGATATGTTAAGTCACTGCAAGTACGGGGTTCGCTTCAGGACGCCGCCAACTTCACGCTGTTCTAAAACACTGCAAAACCAATTCGCCGTGCTGAAATCTCTGCTGCCATAAACTGCAATTAGCGATTAAAGGAACCTTTCAGCATATTTTTTGCACTTAGTGTTTGCACGAACCGCAATCAGAGGCAAACTGGGATAGCTGGCAACCTGTATTTTATTTATATCCCGTTACCATGGTTGGGTATTTTTTATTTAAGAAAATGTACTTTCAAGGAAATTAATCGAATAATAATTAAAAAAGCGGCAAAATTCAAGTGCAAAAATAATCGTCGATTTGAATTCAAATAAATGGCTTTGTTAATAAATTTGATGGCATGGAGTTAATTGCATATACAAGTTTTTGTTTTCTTGATTCTGAAAGATATTTATTTTAAAATATCAACTATACGCCAATATTACAATTTTAATATTTTTAATTTTTTAAACTAAATAAAATTTCTATACAATTTATATTCATGTTGTTAAAATAGTGATTGCAGATCACAATTGATCTAATATGTAATATATAATAATAATCTAATACTATAATTTATAGGAAATAAGTATTTGAGCTATCGCTTAGTTCTGGGTCTTTTTAAATTTATTACTATACGTTTACATATACTACTTTTTAGTTTTGAATTTTAATAAATGTGACTAGTTTGCTTAATAATTTTTTTGTCGGTTCGGTTTTCCTTTTCTTGCGCCTAAGCATCGTTGGTATCAAATATGAGGCTAGTCGATGATTGGTAACGGGATGCGGTTGCCATCGTCGTCGTAAATGGCGGTGGCTTCGCGACCAGTCGTGTCCACAATGAAGGTGCCACCGCGCTTAAGAGGCGGACGCTCAGTCTGTGACTGTTGTGACGATAGCGATGAAGATGGTGGTGGTGGGTGTTGATGGGGTCGCGCCTCTGCCGGCATCGACTCGGATCGTGCGACGACGGAATGTCGCGTTGGAGATGTAGAGCCAACAGGAGCACGCGATGGACCAATGCCAATGGGCACATGATCGCGCACAGCTTCTGGATTGTAGCTGGGCGGCAGCTGCTTAAAATTGGCATCGTAGAAGAGGCGAAACCACATGGCGAACTCATAGTTGTCCTGATACCGGCCCTTCACCAGCTGCTGGATGTCCACCGGCGTGTTCACCCGCACCGTGTTGAAGCTCTGCGTCAGTATGCGAAAGTTGTTGATGTACTCGAACGGCTGATTGCACGTGAACTTGACGCGCCGCAGGCGCACCGTGCCCGGGAAGAGAATGTCCATCAGCTGGCAGTAGGCGGCGCCGGTGCAGAGATTCTCGATTCTGCCGATGTTGGTGTTCAGCGTGCGATTGATCCAGATCATGATGTCGAAGCGCGAGAGGATCGTTGAGTTGCGGTTCAGCACCACGTTGACGGCCATCGGCTTGCGGCGCTGTGGCGTCGACTGTGACGACGACGAGGAGGCCGAGGAGGCTGACGATGCGGACGATGTGGTTGACTTGGACGACGAGGTCGACGAGGAGGTGGAGGCGCCACGTGGGCCGCCGACTGCGCGTCGCATCATGTTCATCGTGAAACTGCAGCGAAATGGTGAGTGAGTGAGTGTGGTTCGGGTCTGCGCTAAGCACTCGACGTTAAACACGCTACGGTTTGCGCCTGCGCTAAGCACTGATCGCTACGGTTTGTGCCAGCGCTAAGCACTGGTCGCCAAACATGCCACGGTTTGTGTCCGCACTCCGCGTTTTGAATTTAACAACTCACCCCAAATAATAAAAATCGGATTCTAGCGTGAATCGAATTGAAGAAAAGTATGCTTAAAGACTGCTGAAGTCGGCGCTTATGTCAGTAAATGAAATGTGGCGTGAGACATCAAGTTAAAACTCAATTTTGGGGTTAGCGTTCATAAAAAATATACTCGTGAAATTTGCGCTGTTTATCCGTTGGTCCTTAATGGAAATCCTTATGAAAATACTGCAAAATAAATGGTTGTTACATCAATTAAAATTCGCCAGTTTCGTGAGTCAATACAAATAATAATTAAAATGCACTCGAATTTGCAGACATGCTGAAATAAATGAATACAAATTGTCGAAATCATGGCGAGTCAACAGAATGCCAACCAAGTCTTGTGTTAATAATAATTAAAGTTCTCTTGGATTTGTGGGCACATAAATAAATTAGAAATATGACAAGTGGAATATAATCCAATGCTAAAATAAACAAAACAAATGACAAAATCTGCGATGGCTTCAAGCCAAAAGACGAACTTTGTGCGGTATGATAACCCAACCATGGTTTGGGCTTCATTCCACCTTCCCCTGCCCCTGCCACCCTCCTTTCCAACGGCCACAGGTGTGTAATTTGTATGGCTAACCACAGAAAAAAAAAGAAAGGAAAACAAAAAATATATGCAATGCCCATTGAGAGCGAGTGTCTGTGTCAGTTTAATCGCAAAGCAAATAAATTGCACAGAAATCGACAAATGTTTATTTGTCCTCACACACACACAGGGACACTAGATAAACGTGTGTGTTTGGGCAATAATGAAAATAAACATGGAGCACATTTGGAATGAATTTTGCAAACGAGGGGGTGGGTGAGGGGAGAGGAGAAGGGTGGAAGTCGGTTGACAGCTGAATGCGATTTCTAAACAACTTTATACGGTTGACCGAGCGAATTGTGCGTGCAACGCTGCAACTGACTCGACTAAAAGCTTTTCTGCTGCACATAAACAAATGCAATTAAATTGTAAAGCCAGCCAACATCCCTCCTCCCCACTGCACCCCTCCGAAGCTGCCCCTAATCCACACACAACACCCACAACTCGCTCGATTGGACAACCAACTCGTATCGGGCATTGAACATCACCTGGCCAAAGGGCAGTTATTATTTGTCTGCACTATATTTCTGTTTGCATTTGGCTTTTATTTCTCCGTTCGTATTTATACATTTTAATTGATTGCATTGCATGACAAAAAATTCAATTTCCATCTCTACATTTCGACTCCAACAAGCGAAATGGAGTCGGAAGCCAAATACAAAAAAAAAACCTTTTGCCCAAGGAAGACAAATGCCATGTTTAGATACGTTTAATTAATATTTGAGCAAAGTCTGTTCCCATAAATCACAGCTAAACGGACTTTCCATTAACGCTAATCCAAAGAAAGCGCACAACTCAAAATAATTTCTCATCTTTTTGCTCACCTGGAACTTGACAATGTTGCACTTGCATCGAACAGATTAAAGATTAAAAGAAATTTAAAAATATTTGTGAAAATTTTTGTTGTTTTTTGTTAGATGTTGTTAGTTGAACGTGAACAAATAAAATGTGTCGCATTTGCCAGACGCTCGTCTCCAGTTGATAAATCAAAGCCTGCTTCGATTCCAGATTTCACAATTGAATTAATTAAAAAAAACTATGTTTATGACACATAGTTGTCATTAAAAGATGAATTAAATTGCCTCTTTTAACAAGCTAATATGCTGCATTTTGTAGCGCACTTTGACCTGGCAGAGAGAGAGAGAGAGAGAGACAGCAGGTCATGTGCATTGTGCTGTTGTGTCCATCAAGCTCATTAAATGCAATGTTTTAATCGCTTCAGACAGTGGCAGGGAGGGAGGGGAATGTGTGAATTTGATGGAATTGAATTCAATCAAGCGTCGCCAGGAATATTCATCAAGTGGCACGTAGCGCGCTCGCCACTAGAAACTGCGGCATGCAGCGTCTGCTGCTTTCACTCACAAAAACTATCGTGCTGGCAATCGGTGTGAAATAAACCAAGCGTCGGCCAGAGCATGTCAAATATGCACACGCCCAGCCCATGACCTAATCAATCCCAATCCAAATCCAAATCCGAATCCACATTCCAAATTTAAATCCACATGCGAATATCAAAGCGAAACAATTACAACTTGACGGCAACAACAAGAAATGCCTCGAAGATTCATGTGCATCATAAACAAGGCACTAAAATAGCGCACACCCTGCAAAAACACAAAGTCACAAGGGGTATGCACGTACCTGGAAGGCCTTGTCGACACTTATTTGGTAAGCAGGGCTGGGTTTATGCTTAAGACTATTTATCGATAGTAAACACATTAATCGTTGGTAACTAAAATCGATTGTTTAATTTAAGTGACATTTGAAAGCTCAAGTTATTTGCAAAGTCATTTGAATCTTTTTATTATTGCTTATCATCTAGCTTCAACTTATTTCTAATCATGTTTTCTCTACCTATCGATAGTAAACACATTAATCGTTGGTAACTAAAATCGATTGTTTAATTTAAGTGACGTTTGAAAGCTCAAGTTATTTGCACAGCCATTTGAATCTTTTTATTATTGCTTATCATCTAGCTTCAACTTATTTCGAATCATGTTTTCTCTACCTATCGATAGTAAAAACTATTTGCATACCTTCCTTATAACTATATTTTAAAGAGCCCCATTAAGAGCCCCATAAAGCAGCTACCATTTGTATTCATGACAAAAGCTGGTTGAACTTCAGTAAACTCTGTAAAACTCTATCATCAATATATGTAGCTCTTTAAAAAACTTGAGCTTTCGTTAGTCTACAGACTCAATCGCTTCCGAATGTATCAATAATCAACTAGAATTGAGTGAATCTGCAAAATGCAGCTTTAAATTCGATTGTTAATGCATAGCCCAGTCAAATTTCTCGATTAAAGCGCGTAAATTTGGACTGTGAAGAGCTCATCAAAGTTTATCTATTGTTTATGCCATAGAAGTTGATATTTATGTTGTGCTTAACACGCCAACCAAACCCCCCACCACCCCCCTCCACCACTTCTGCCAGCCCCCACTAAAAACAACAACCCCCCTCGCACCCCCCTCACCCATTTGCCACCCGCTTTCCAGTGGCAAAAACGACAGCAAAAGAGAAAAAGTACCGTGAACAAACTGAGCGAATTCTGTGAGCTTCCAGCGGTCAAAGGGAAATTGTGCGCTTAAAGGGAAATTAAGGGGGGAAATTCTGAGGCGCCGGCTATAAAAGCGCGTTGGCAGCGCCGCGGCGACCCACAAAGCGACGGTGAACGCAGCGTGGCAGACGTTGCATGCAACGAGCAGAGCTCTCTCTCTCTCTCTCTCGCTAACTAACTAAAGCTGAAAACGCGCGCCCAAAGACGTCGAATTCAACGCATCGCAGATCCTTGCACAAACGGTTACATTTGAATTAAAAAAAAAAAAACAAAAACAAAGAACTAAAAATATCTCAATACAGAGACTACGTGGAAATTTGTGTGTCGAGTGAGACGAGAATTGCCTTTTTTTTGTAGTTGTTGTTATTGTTGTGTTGTTGTTGTTGGTTGCGATTGCCGCCACAAGCAAAGTGCTAAATGATGTGGCACATGTGAGCACGGAGCGATTGGGAGACACAAACACGGTACGTTGAAGAGCGACGCGTGCTTCCGGCAAAACGTAGCTCGCTTTCATTCCCTTCCCCATTCCCCCCAGCCCCCCTCGCTTAACCTTTGATGAGTGTGTCCAGCATTTCTTCAATCTCCCGCACGCTTCGTGCCCGGCCATTTAATTGTGCCCCGCGGCGCGACGCCGCAGGCGGCAAGTGTTCCGCAGGGCGGCAGCGCCGGCGGGGAGAGTGGACAGCCCCGCCACCGCCGACAAGGGCCCTGCCACACACATGGTCGTGGACAGCGTACGGATTTCGATTTCCATTTCCATTTCCATTCCATTTTGCGATTGAATTCAATTGAATTCGTTTCGTTTCATTTCGATTCGTTTTGCGATTGCGATTGCTGGTAATGAAGCTAGTTCGGCACATGCCATACGTGCTCCTCTCCCCCCCTCTCTGTCTAGATATATTTAGCCATTTGGGGGAGCAGCACACAATAGTTAACATATTTTTTATGACGCTGTTTGGCGTCGCCAGAGTGTCCTCGAACTTCACTCTCAAGTGCCACTTGCCACTTGCCATTTGCCGGCAGCTCTTTCGATTCGATTGCGCGCTTCATTGGCCGCCCAATCGCCAGGAGGCGTGGCCCTGGCGTCCCGGAAGTGTGACTCAATGCCACAAGGGGCCAAAGGGAGTTTCATGTGTGTGTTTTTGAGGCAATTGCGAACCCGCAACTAACTCAATTGTTACGAGAGCTTCACAGCAATCGGAAATAGCCCACAATAAACTGGATGTATTGACTGCAAGTTGTGCGCAATTTATTTATTTTCTATTTCTTTGAGTCTATTCAAACAAACACTTGAGCAAATGGCGTAAATGTGGCAACAAGTTGGCAGCGCTGCAGCGCAGAGCGGACAGTCTAGCTAGAAAAACACGCTAAATTCGGCTAGCGATTGATTTGTTGTTTATTTGGGGGCCTAAAACAATTCAAGTGTAGCGGTCAAAAGCTGTTCTGTAGGCCACAAGTCTGATCTCGACGCTTCACGTCGCTCAGGCGAAATGCCGGGATAAACGTTGAGCGGCGCATGCCGCAGGCAGGACAATGATTCATTAAAGCAATTAGCAGCCATCATGAAAATGCCCCCACAACCCACAAACAATTTCCACTCGCTTCTCTTGCAGACAGCCAAAAAAGAGAAGCAAACGCGAATAGTTGCAGGCGCTGCTGGAGCAGGAGGAAGCAGCAGGAGACGGAAGGAGACGGGAGAGCGTTCAAATGCTTATTGAAATTTACGATTATGCTGCGAAATTATTAAACAATATGACCGCAACAACAGCAACAATCATTAATAATCTGACTGCTCACAAGGGAGTCAACGACAACGAGGCCGAGGACGACGACGTCGACGACGACGAGCCAGAGACGCCAGCCTCAGAGGGCGAGCAAGTGGACGTGGAAGTGGATGTGGCAGAAGTGGGAGAAGCGAAGGCGGAAGTGGAGCTGGCAAATCCCAGGCGTGCCACAAATCTAACGTCCAAACTGCTGCAGGCGACCACGGGCAACATGAAGTCGCTGCTCAACCACACGCTGGCCACGATGGCCGGCCAACATGGCTTGGCGTTGCCCACGTTGCTGCTGCACGGGCAGCGCATCAAGCCAGCCACTGGCAGCGGCAGCTACAAGAACAGCAGCCACAGCAGCGGCAGCAACAACAATGACAGTCACATCATCCACTCGAGTGGCAGCAACAGCGACATCAACAGCAACATCAGCAGCAGCAGCAGCAGCAGCAGCAACGACAGCAGCAGCAACATCAACGACAGCAGCTTGCAACATGTGAACAACATGTACAACGCCGGCCATCTCGGCCAGCTGAGCCAACTTGGCCAATTGGGCAATTTCAGCCAGCTGAGCAACCTCAGCCAACTGGGTTTCATCGAGTCCTCGACCTCCACATCGACCACCACAGCCGCCTCGGCCATCACACACCATCTGCCCACGGCGAGCGGTGCGGCGACCACGTTCCCAGCTCAGACCATGGCCACCTTCATCGCGGCCGGCAACAAGAATCGGCCGATTCTCTACCCAACGGGTAAGTTGCCAATCTCGCACTCTCCATCAAGCAGTGAGTCAGTCAGTCAATCAGTCAGTCAATCAGTCAGTCAATCAGTCAGTCAATCAGTCAGTCAATCAGTAGTCAATCAGTCAGTCAATCAGTCAGTCAGTCAGTCAGTCATTCAGTCAATCAATCAGTCAGTCAATCAGTCAGTCAATCAGTCAATCAGTCAGTCAATCAGTAAGTCAATCAGTCAGTCAATCAGTCAATCAGTCAGTCAGTCAATCAGTCAGTCAGTCAATCAATCAGTCAGTCAATCAGACAATCAATCAGTCAGTCAATCAGTCAGTCAATCAGTCAGTTAATCAGTCAGTCAATCAGTACGTCAGTCAGTTAGTCAATCAGGCAGTCAGTCAATCAGACAATCAATCAGTCAGTCAATGAGTCAGTCAATCAGTCAGTCAATCAGTCAGTCAATCAGTCAGTCAATCAGTCAGTCAATCAGTCAGTCAATCAGTCAGTCAATCACTCAATCAGTCAGTCAGTCAATCAGACAATCAATCAGTCAGTCAATGAGTCAGTCAATCAGTCAGTCAATCAGTCAATCAGTCAGTCAGTCAGTCAATCAGTCAGTCAATTAGACATTAGATTTTGAACTGAATCTTTTTTGAGAAACTCGCCGCAGTTTAAAACACTTTTCAAAAAAGTGAATATTCAAATTTTCAATTGCATATTCGAATTTCTAATTGTAGAATCAGAAATTATTTGCTGGAAATGCAAATGCATAAAATTTTATAATTAGACGCCAACCTAATTTTAGGAAAAACCTTTTCACAACTAGGAATAACAAAAGTGTTAATTAAATATCAAAAACTATTTGCTGCAAGCGCGATTAATTTATTGAAATTAAACTACATTCTCTATAAAAACCATTTTAAAGAAAGGAATGCGCCAAACTAGAATTATTTGTCTGCACAATTTAAAGGCGGATTATTAAGCAATCAATTCGAAGCAAACCTCAAGCATTTAGGATTAAAACCACAGCCTGACGCTTATTGATTAGAAGAAATTCACACTAAAGCGGCAAAGAAGCCAAAATACGATGCTTCAGAAGACGAAACCTCAACAATATTATCCCGACAATAAACTATTTAATTGGTTCGACATGAGGAATGCAAGTGGAACGTAAGTGGAATGCAAGTGGGATGCTCGCCAAGGCAAACAAATTAGCAGCAACCGCAGAAACTTTGATAAGACACTTATGATAATGACTGTGCGAAATTGCTTGGCCGATTTATGAATAGATAGGAGTGCAGAAGTTGCAAGCTGCGCCACTATATAAAGACTGGTTGCAAGTTGTGGTTGCACTTACCTTAAACTCGAGACTGTTGCTCTTAGGTGTACCAGAAAAAAAGGTGGGCGTTAGAAAGTAGTAGAAAAAATAAACTGTAGTTTTTTAGAAGAGTGCAAACAATTTGTAAAAATTTGTGTATTGTGTTGAACTATTTGCAAGCTAAGCCTGCTGAGCTAAAGGTAGAAATGTCGAAGCCAACTGGGATTTGGTTATAAATAGATTTCAATTAGGGAATCGCAATTAAAATGTTCAAAACTTGCGCCACGAACTTTGCCCTCCCAGACGACGTGAAGTCGTTAGGCTCCTGACTTATATATATATATATATATACATACAATAACTGGGAGCTGTCAGCAGCTTGTCATCAATAATGACTTAAGCAGAACTCGAGGACTTCATCTCGGGCTGTTGGGCAATTGGGCAATTGGGAGTTGGAGCTGCGATAATTTGGTCAGTTAATTAGAATTTGGCAGTCGCTTGGCCTGCCTGATTAGCACGCTCGTCACATCAGTGTCAGCCATCATCCTTCCCTCTGCCTTCCTCCCCTTGCCGCCCGCCAATACGTCTGCCAATAATCAAATCAACTCGGCCAAACTGAGCCCAGCTCAGCTCAGCTCAACTGGGCTCAACTCGGTCGCAAAGCGAGGCGATGAGAGGCGAAGGGAAGGGAAGGAGAGGAGAGGGGAGGAGAGGTCGCGTGCCAGCTCCAATTAGTGGCTAATTTGCATGATGCCAACCGTTCGCTCATTATCCACAATGACGCCGCCTGCTCCACTCCGCCTTCCACTCCCCAGCGCAATGATTGCCCATCGATGATAAGTGTTGTCTTCTTTTGTGCGAAGAAACTTCACTTCACACTCTGGGAGCTGTGAGCACGTGTCGTGTTTTGAGGCAACAACATGAAGCGTGCTTTCAGCTGGTTGGGAGGGGGGGAGACAAACAATGCCAAAGTGCAAGTACAGTCTGACGTGGCTAAGAAGTACCTAGAAACAAGTAAGCATAAAAGACAAAAGTGCTCTGCAAACAATGCCAATAAATGCTAAACAATTTGCCAAAGTCTAGTGAAAATAGCCTGCAGTAAGTTAAGCAGTTATCGACTATACTTACTATATATTATAGCTCTGTAATTCAGTTAGTTTGCTATAACTTTAGAGCAGTTATTTGAAGCCTCTTCAGTCTGCCAAGTTCACTTGTCTACACTCTGTTTCAATTATCAATTAGTGGCGGCTGCCATCTCTAGGAGCACGCGCTCATCTCTAGGCACACACACACACACAGACACACACACAGACACACACACAGTTCGGTTGCGCCTTCGGGCCTTGTGCAGCAATTAGGCAAGTTTAAGTCGCATTAATTGCAGAGATTGTGCCGGACTATACAGTTGATTGTTTTGCCGGATCAGAGTGCGTGGAGCGAGGGGCGGGGGGAAGAGCAGACATTTTGGCTTAGCTGCTAAAGCCAGCTGCTGACTCAGTTTGTGCCTATTAAGACCAATCCGATGTCAACGACTACGGCTCCTTGATATCGTCTCCTTCTTATCAGGCGACGACGACGACGACGTTGTCAATGTCAGCGCTTTCAATGCCCTGCGGCTGCCACTGTGTGTCTGTCTATGTGTGTGTGTGTGAGGGGACGATGGGGTGAGGGGGACGCGAGCGTGGCCTGACATCGAAATACTTTTCGACAACGCCGCCGAAAACTTGTACCCCAGCACTGACAACAATCATAAAAAAATACAAGCAGCAGTCAAGTGTGCTTGACTACGCGATACCCTCTAAAAGTCGACTTATTTTATAGAGCTCTCAGAAATTGTGCTTTGAGTAGTTGTTCTTCACAAGCACAAGCTCGATTTGAAGGCATTGGATTTTGTAATTTGTATTATATTTAAGTTAAGCAAGTAACAAACAAGCGAATTTTTGTGACTTTTGTGGGAAATATAAAATATAGTAAAGTCTTTAAAGCGACGCCAAATAAACAGCTTTTTATATAACAAATTTACACTTCACGATCAAATTTGCAGTTTTCATAGACTGTTTTTTATAAAGTCTAGTCTCAAAGTTGAAAGTTAAATTTCTTCTGTCGCTTTCAGGCTTCCCAAAGCAAACTCTCCAGACTTTCGGCAATCTTGCAGCTTGAGATCTGAGATTTCAGCTGCAGACTGATGAAGTTTGCGCATTCGTCACCAGCTTCAATTAAACTCCCCAACTTTTCGGGTGTCTGGCATGAAAGGATATATGCAGGATATACGAGCGAACGCATAAAAAAAAAGTGTTGCGTAAATTCGTTCAATGAAATGCTCGCAGTCGCCTGCAGTACGTGCTAGATATTTGTTAAAATTCTCGCATGAGATAGTTAACAGCATAGTTCGTAGTTTGGCCAAAAATAGTTTCTGCTCTGCGCAAATTCTTGAGAAACTCGGCGAATTTCATGCAGTGCAGCACAAATAGTTGCAACACTTGCCTGTGTTTACCTCTGCCGGCCTTTACCTGCTGGCGAATCGCAAAGCGTTGGTCACACTCGTCGCATAGTTTGCTAGTTGCGCTCCAACCGCAAGTCCAAAAGCGTCCGCTGAAATTGCTGGAGACTCAGGAAAGCCTTGAAGCTGAAGCTAAACTCGTCGCTAATCGACACGCTGAGCCGTCGATAGTCACGCGATAGTCACGCGGCCATCGCTAGTAGTTTTCTTTGACAATTGATTGGCATTATTACTTAAACACTTGCCAACACTTATTCACTAAGTAGCTCAGCAGCCGGCGCACTTACATTTACTTAGTCTCCCAGCTTCTCGCACTTTTGCAAACATCCTTCCCACTCTCCCTCTCTCTCGCTTGCTCTTTTTTTATATAGCTGTCTCTGTCACAAACACAAGTACAGTCAGCCCTTTGGCTGCAAACAAAACTCTTGCTTCTCACTTGAACTACGCGCCTTCGGGCGCAACTTGTCGCAACTTTAAGCGTGTCTAACTACTTGGGAAAGCACAGCCAGCTTCATCGTCTTCTTCTTCATCTTCTTCACCTTCTTCTCCTTCCTCTTCTTCACAGAATCTTAACCCTGCTGAAGTAGTGCTGTGGGCGTGGCTGGCATTGATAAGAATGTTCTGAATTGAACCGAACCGGCTTGAAGAAGTCACTTTGCGTGCAATGCAGGAAAATGCCGCTAAATTCCGAATACCCTCCAATGTCTAGAATCCTTAAGCTGCATGCTAACCATGTGAACTCGGCCTACGATTGAGTTAGTCTCGTGAAATTTGGCGCAGCTCTTGCTCAAGTCTATAGATAGAATATAATTATGATTAGCAGCAGTTGCGAGCATTATTTAGGAAAATAACTATGTGAACTCAGCCTGTGTTAAAACTATGCTTATGAAATTTGGTACAACTATAGCTTAGAGTGTTAAAAGCTGATCTATATAGTTATAGTTCTTATTGATAGCATATACTTGTGATTAGCAGCAGTTGCGTGCATTATTTAGGAAAATTACTAAGGGAACTCAGCCGGTATGAAAGCTATGCTTATGAAATTTACTACAGCTATTGCTTATAGTATTAAAAAGTCGTCTATGTAGTTACAGTTTCTTGCAGACAAACTGCTGGCAAATAATTGAATTATTTTCTTTATTTACCGCCTCTCACTTGACAATTAATTTGCTTAAAGGGTACTTCAAAGTCGACGACTTGCAAGTGTTTTTTTCTTATTATTTTCCTTTTGTTCGGCGCTCTTTTTTTCAAGGGTTTTTTTTTTTTTTTTGTGTCCCGCCTTCGTGTTGTTGTCTCCTTTGTAGCGCATTCCAGAGTTGACTTCAAATATGCAAACATTCAATTTCCATGGGCGCCGAGCGGCTAAGAGGGAGGGGAGGGGGGGAGAGGTAGCGCGCATTATTTTTATTGTATTTATTGAATATTTCGAGAGCATCAAACGCGTTCGCCTGATGACTCAGCTTGAATTACAGACAGCGAGTGGGGGTGGCATTCAGGGAATGACAGCGGGTCGGTGGAAGGGGGTGAGTGGCAGGGGATGCGATGGAAGGGGGGGACGGGGGCGGGGGCGGGGTCTGTCTTTGGTCTGCTGCGACTCCAAAGTTGAAGAAGCAGACAAGTGCGGCCTTCGGAAACAAGCTCAAAGGGACAAGATGTTGCTGTTGCTGTTGCCATTGCTTGTTGTTGTCTTGTCGATGTCTTCTCCCTCAACCCATCCCCCCTCTCCCCCTCTCCTCTGTCCCCCGTCCACTGTTAGCCGTCAATTTGTGTAAATTTGAACTGTCACTTTGAAGGCGTTAATTGGATTCAATAATGTCAAGCAGCGAACTGCGTCAACAGTTGGCAGCAACTGCAGCAGCAAAAATCTCCTTCATCTCCATCTCCATCTCCATCTTCGTCTCCGTCTCCAACTCGTGCTTCCTTTGGCTGAGCTTCTGTAGCTGCTGTTTTCTGCCCTGTTAGCAATCGCAAATCCGTTTCTATCCTTCTCCCCACTCACCACTTGCCATGTTTGCGAAGCTAAATTTAGGACACAACAACAGCGACAACAACGAGCGCAACATTTTGGTGGCCCCTTTTTTGGATTTTTGTGGCCTAGGCGCTAAGGGGGCGTGGCAGTTGCCCACTTGCCACTCGGTGGCAGGGGCATAATTGCGCTGTGGGTGCCACAGCAAATGGCAACACGACGACACTGCAACAAAAAACTCGAGTAGTTGCAAACTGGGCAAACATTTTAATAGCATGCACAAATTACTCTTCCACACACACACAAGATATGGTAATTAGTATTTGTTGTGTGCCAGAACACGTCTGAGGTCAAAGTTTCATCAGGCCAGCTTTAAAGCCGAGCGAATAGTTGGCCAAGAAACAGCCAGAAAGTGGGAGGGAGGGATGGCAAAAAAACATGTTTCTAGTGACCACAAAATATAAATATTGCTTCCTGTTGTTGCTTTGAAAGCAGGCAATGTTTGGCTGCGCAAAGCGAACAGTGAAAATCGCATTTTAAAAATCCACATTACACAAATAATGCTTAAGTCGATGCACGTAAATTTGAAGCTATTCAAAGCCTAAGTTTGTTCTCTTTATTTTCATTATTATATATAAAAAATCAAACTAAATAACAAGCGGAAACATTATTTTAGTTATTTTGTATTATATTGTCTACTTGAATTGCTTTAATTTATTATATATTTTATATTATAAATATAGTCTACGTATTATATAATTTTATTCATTTTATTTACATTTCAGTCTAGCGAGTTTTCAAAATAAAATAATATATTAATTTTTAGTTTAGCTAAATTAATAAATCTGCATTTTTGTATTATTGGATTCTGCAGTTTTACAAACTTAATTCATTAATTATCATGCGTTTATTGCATGCAATTTATATATTATATAATATTATTTAATATTTATATTATATATATTTATTTGTATTAATGATTTATTTGCATAATATTTAAATTTGAGCGCATTAACTTATTTATAAATTAAATTCATGCCTGAAATGATTTTATGTCTATATTTATTGTATACCATATTTTTTTTATAGTCGTAAACTTATTTATCAAATAAATTCAAGCCTGAAAGGATTTTTTGCTTACATATTTATTTACATATTTATTTAACGAGCCAATAAATATAATATTTATATACATATTTATATATATGTATGTGTTAATGTCTTTGTACAAAAAAAATAATTAATATCTGAAATATTTTTTTGCCTATACTTATTTATTTAACGAGCTATTTTTTAATATTTATATTCATATAGGCGTTAATTTCTTTGTACAAAAATAATAATTCATGTCTGAAATAATTTTTTGCCTATACTTATTTATTTTACCACCTATTATATAATATTTATATTCATGTAGGCGTGAATTTGTTTGTGTAAAAATAATAAATAATGTCGTTAATGCTTTTTTGCTTACATATTTATTTAACGAGCCATTAAATATAATATGTAGACATATATTTATATATAGGCGTTAATTTCTTTGTGCAAAAATAATAATTAATGCCTGAAATAATTTTTTGCAGGCATTATTTAATATTTATATTCACATAGGCGTTAATTTGTTTGTCCAAAAATAATAATTAATGCCAGCAATGATTTTATTTGTTTACATTTGCTGTTCTCGTCGAACTATTGTTTATTTATATGGTATATGGTTTAATGGCACTTGGTTAGTGAAGCAAATGAAAGCGTAAATTGCGCCGAAGCCCAGCCAAGTGGCTTCTATAAATAAAGGATAATTGCTGGCAGTGTGTTTTTTTTTTCTTTTTTTGGGGCCGTGTCAGCTGGCAGTCAACTCTAGTTACACAAGAAGTGCGCCATAAGTAAACGCCTACATACATATTTAATAAGTAGAGAGTGCACATAAACATGCTGCTATATATTTAGTTGCCTACATAGTTCTATATATATACGCAAATATATACTCGTATATATCACGCTGTGCCCTATCGACGCCAGGACGTAAATGCAAATGTTGAGGAGTGGCAGAGAGAGAGAGAGAGAGAGAGAGAGAGAGAGAGAGAGAGGAGACAAGATCGTCCGGCAAAATTGTTGACTTCTTGGGGGTTCTTTGGGGCTGTCTGATAAACAAAAGACAAATTGAAACACGCGTTGCGTTCGCCGATAAGCATCGACAGTGAGTTCAAGTGGCTGCTTCGAGCGGTTGCAAGCAGCAGCCCTGAGTCATTAAGATAAAACAACAACAGAGAGAGAGAGAGAGGAGACAAGATCGTCCGGCAAAATTGTTGACTTCTTGGGGGTTCTTTGGGGCTGTCTGATAAACAAAAGACAAATTGAAACACGCGTTGCGTTCGCCGATAAGCATCGACAGTGAGTTCAAGTGGCTGCTTCGAGCGGTTGCAAGCAGCAGCCCTGAGTCATTAAGATAAAACAACAAGAACGACGCAGCTCAAATGAAAGCAGTTGAAAGCAGGTTGAAACGCTACACGCGACCGGATGAAAATGAAATTAAAAAAAAAAAAAACAGACACAAAGTGCTTTGCTGGCCAGGCGCGACTCGAAAGGGAAATGCAAATGAAAGAAGCGAAAGAGACGGAGGAGAAGACGGTGGGAGACGGGGGCGAGTTGGCTCGTAATTTTAGGACAAAATGCCTTTTTGGTGGCCCAGATAAGCAGGCTGCCCTTCGGCCACCCCTTTCCCCCGCCTTCCAATGCGCTGCCTGTCAGCGTAAATAAGTGTTGCCTACATTTGGGGGCACATCATGCAAATGAACCCGCAAAAAGATGAGCCGCAAATTATGAGCCTCACAGCACAATCAATTTCTCCACTGTTGTTGTGTGTGTGTGTGTGTGTTGAGCACATGAATAAATAAGCTGCAGCTTATTTTTGCCGCGAAAACAATGCGTAAATCGTTTGGCATTTGGTCTCTGACCGCGGCAATTAGCTAACAACAAACAAACACACACACACACACACTCACACACACGCAACGGAGAACAAAAAAAGGCTTAAAACAAATTGGGAAGTCTGCTTTTTAGGCGCTTAACATTCATGGCGCCGCCTGTTTTAAAATGGACACAGAATTGCTTACGCCAGCATTTTGATGTTGAAGCGGGTCATAAGTGAGCTATTTTTGGGGCATCGCCGCATCACCGCAGTCTGAGGCGACTGCCAGAGACCCTGTAGCAAAAATACGTAATGGAGCATATTATTTATTCATTTGATACAGCGTCTGTTATAATAATGAATTAATTAAGGCAACTTTCTACAGATTATTCGCAACGAAAAACAAAAAAAACCCATTTAATTTAACCTTTCATTTAATTAATTATGCTCTCGCTTCGGGCGGCACTTTAAAAGTTATTGCTTTTAAGCGACTGGTCGAGACCCTTTCGTGCGAAGAGTAAACAATGAAATCACTTATTTATTTGAGAGATTAAACAAATGATTGTCTGAGCAAGCACTTAAAATTCCCATACACTTTTAAATCTGTTTTAAACTATACTATAAAAGTAACTGCTGTTAAATAAATAGCGTAGATATATCTAAGAAGTCGAGGGTTCAAAACTTGCAATGAGGTATTTAGAGCGTGTTGTAGAAAATAAACAAAAGGAGGCTTTTAATTTCAGTAGCAATTCATATTTAATATTTAAGTTTTATGTCTTGAGTCTTTGTTCCATGACATTTTAAGACCCTGCAACACATTTAATATTCTCTACAAATTTGCTTGTACATCTTATGCAATTTGCTCAACATTTTGCCTATGTTTAATCACATTTTTCTCTTCATACCTTTGCAGTTTCTCCCGAATCGATTGTCATACCAATTGTTTCGTGCATCTTCGGCTTCCCCATCCTGGCCCTGATCGTCATCTGCTGCCTGCGGCGTCGGGCCAAGCTGGCCCGGGAGCGGGACAGACGACGCAACTATGATATGCAGGACCATGCTGTCAGCCTGGTCAGATTTAGTCCAATTCATAGGCTTAGTGAGTTTGAATGTTGTAACGTGTAAACCAATCACCAGCTAAACGAGAATGAACACAAAACCAGCTGCGGCCAAGTCGCAGCTCAAATACGCTTGCAATTGGATAACAAAGATATTAATATAGAGCGATTAATGTGTATCTTAATTTTGTTACACTTCAGTGATTGTGGAACTATAGAAAATTGTGCAAAAACTTAGACATGCTGTGAAAAGCAGTTACAAAAATGTATGTTAAAGTTATGAGTTATTTTTGTTTGAGAAATATTATTTATAATTAATATTTCACACTCTTAGCAGTCCGTTCGCTTCGGTCTCTGTTAATTACGACCTTTTGAGCTAGCTTCAGAAATCAATTAATAACAAAAATATGTAAGAAAAGTTTACTGCCAATTGCCAGCGTATGCACCAAAGAACAGTACTCATATTTTTCACTTTTTCTCTAGTTTTTTCTCTAGTTTCTTTCTACACATTTTTTTCGAATTGAATTTGACTCCATAAACTGCATAATATTCACTTAGAACTATCACCTTTGCATCCCCACTTCAATTATTTGCACCCACACAATATAATGCTCGCTCTCTCTTTCTCTCTCTCTTGCTCTCTCTCTCTCTCTCTCTCTCTCTCTGTCACTCTTGAGCGAGTGAAGTTCGAAACACATTTTAAATTTGCTAGCTCACCTTTAATACTCTCGATGTCTGCGTGCGCCGTTTTCTCAGTAGTCATTATGCATATATTTTATAGTCTGTAGCTGTTACTTGCAACAAAAATAGCGTGCTGATCCCCTCTCCCCCCCCTCGCTCCACGCTCCCCTCTTCCCCACACTTTGGCTGCTATTGTGTTGTGTGTTCATCTGTTGGTAATTTTGTAATTTGCCACGTTTTGTTTGTCCCAGTTGCCCTGCATAAATTGCAGTTTTTATTGCCAACCTCAGTAATTTACTTATATATACTGGGGGGGGGTGTGTTGGCGCACCTGAGCCCCCAGTTTTTGTGCTTCCCCACTTTACAGAATGCCCGCAGAATCCCTGAATTGTGTTGCCTGCTTTTTGGCGCACAATTTAAATGCATAACCGAAATAAGTCTGTCTCTCTGTCTGTCGCTGTGTGATAACAAAGTTCGTGCCCAACTTTGGCTCAGCTCTGACTTTTCATATTCAAATTATTAAATTCCATTTTCCCGTTTCCACGACACTTTCGCCGCACACGTTTCAGGTGGCATTCTGTTGGCGAAACCGCTGCGATTTGGGAGCTGGGAACACGCTCTACGCTGCAGCAGCAACAGCAGCAGCAGCATTTTTGGCAACTTTGTCGCCTTTGATATGCTTTGTGAGTTTTGTGCGCTTTGTGCGCTTACGACGTAATTCCGATATCCACAATTGATATGCCAAATTCCCAGCATATTTCACAACTGCAGAAGCGGAGAGGGGGGGGAGGGGGGAGGGGGGAGGGGGAGGGGGGAGGGGGGAGAAGGGGGAGGCGGCGTCAACGCAGCGGGCGAGTGTGGCATAAAATTGCGAATAAAATTTCACTTTTTCAAAGCAATCAAATTTGAATGCAAAAGCTGTCACAGCAAGCAACAGTGCGGGTGGGTTAACAAGGGCATGCTCGACTCACAGTTGCCCTGTAGGGCAGAAGAGTCTTTGCAGAGACCTTGCCAGGATCTTTCTTTGCATTTCCTTTTACTCTTCTACCCAAATCTCACTTTTTTTTGCTGTCTCAGTCTCTGTGTCCCTCACTTTTCGCCTTTGCTCGCTCCAGAAAACTGTCTTAATCCATTGCTCCTTTCATCTTTTTAGATCTCTTTCCATTTGTTTACCTCCATCTACATTTTTGCTTCTCTCCTTTGCTTAACTTAAGATCTTGCTGTCTTTTCAACTGCCAGTCGCAAAATTTGTTCACTGTCTTGCACTTTCTCCTTTTCCTTACAGTAGGTCACAATTCTCTCCTCTCGTTTCTCGCCTTTTCCTAGCTCTTTCTTCTCTCAAGCTCCCCCTCTCTATAGAAGTATATTTTTCTCTCTTTCTATCCAACGAGCTGCGCCTTTTTCTAGCAAGCAACAATGCTGTTTATGCTCCTTTTTGGCGCTTGCTGAGAGGGTATCACATGAGGGCAAAGGTAGCAAAAGAACTAGAGAATGAAAGAAAGAAAAGTCCAAGTTGAAGTTGAGTGCCTGCTGTGACTGTGTTGACGCTATCGTTGTTGTTGTTGTTGGTGTTGTGCTGCTATGAGTTGTGTGCCACAGCGGCAGCCACTCAATGAAAGTGAGCGTCGTCCACACACACGCAGCGCAAGATATTCATGCTGTTTTGCATGTGTCAAGCACAGCAGGAGCAGCTGCTGCCTGAATGCCAGCCTGCATTTTCATTTGCATTGCATACCTTTGGGCGCTTGCCCTCGTTTTGCATGCGAACAACAAAAATAAAAAAAATATGTATACAAAAAGCAGGCGGAATGCGAGAGTATCCCTTAACATTCCACCCCCCCCCCCCCCCCCACTCTCCACCATTGCCTCCTCTCTCTCTCTCTCGCTTCGCTGGCAACATGTTGATGACTATAAATTTCATATTCAGTGTTTGGTTAGCTGCAGCATGCGGGCTCTGCCACTTCAGCAGACGGACGGACGGACAGACAGTCGTGTCCCTCACAATGTTAATGCTAACAATAATGATGATGATGATGATGATGATGATGATACTCGTCGTCATGTTGTCAACGACACGTTAACGCATCGCTGGCAAACCGCAGTTTCTCACGAAAAAATACGGGAGCAAAAAAACAAACAAACAAAAGCACATACACAAAAACTACATTTTGTTTTTCTTACATTTTCATCATTTTTGCTGCTTGCGAACTTTTTCGTGCTGCCCTCCATAAATTTTTGAAAAACAATTACACACAGTGCACAGTGGTCAAATTGCGAAACTGTTGTTTTTATTCATTCGTGTATTTCACGAAAATAAATAAAAATAAGATATCATCGAGTAAATCTTTTGGCAGTTGCTAAAAAAGAAAAGCTGCAAAATGTGTTGCCTACTTTGCGGCGCAGCTGCATTTGGCTTAAACGCCGCTGTTAATTAACAGCTTGCTTTGATTCAGTGCAGCTGTTAACAGTCGATGCCAGTTGAAACTGTAGTGCTAAGCAGGTGCTGGTGTAATAAACTATATAGCACAAAATTCCAAATTTTAATAATTAACTTATATATTTTTAATAGAAAAAGAGTTGGATAAAGCTTTAATGCACCAACAAAACTTTAGAATAGAGTTGTTAAAGCTTTCAGCACATTTGGCAACAACAACTGCTGTTGACAAGTGAACAATTCAAATTCAAATAAATCTTAAAGTAGTTGAGTCTGTCAACGCTCACATAACAGCGACAACTGTTACTAACAGCGCAATGCTGTGCTGAGCTGCTGTTAACAAACTAACAGAGTGGCAGCCGCTGTTATTGACACTTTAAGCATCTGTTAGCTGTAAGAATTAGCAGTTGATTGAGCTTTGGTGCCACTGTGCCTGGGAAATGGCGACTGGCAGTGTGGGCGATGGTAGCCAGCGGGGGTTGGGGGCGGGACGGTCGTGTCTCTGCACGCACGTCTTGAGATTCGCATCAAATTTCAGCGGCACTTCGCTTGAGCAACGCACGTTTTCAATTTGTGTTCAGCCACCAATTTTTGTCATTCTCTTCGGTTTGTTTGTTTTTTTTTCTTTTTTTCCCTCTGTTTATTTACTTATTTACGCAAACAATTTCATTCGCTCGCTCGCCGACGCCGCCGCCGCCGTTAAATTTGTGTTTAACGCAATCTGTTCGCTCACCTTCTTGCAGATTACCGATCGTCGCGAGCTATCAGTCTACGTCCTGAACGAAGCCTAAGCCAGGGCTTCACCTCGCTGGAGCTGGACACGGTGCTCGAGGAGCGCTGCAGCGACGTCGAACAGACACAGACCGAGATCCTAAATGCCGAATCGCCCCTCGACACCAACTGCTCCTACAAGATGTCCTTCTCCTCAAGCTAACAGTTAGCGAACGCACAGCAACAACAACAACACCAGCAGCAGCAGCAGCAGCTGCAGCAGCAGCAGCCGCCGACGTCGTCAGCAGAGGCGCTGAAGGAGCTCAAAGAGGATGCGCCACGCTCGACGCTGATGCCGCCGCTGCGCAAGGCGGGCAGCATGCGAGAAGCGGATCCTGCTGCGCTGGCCAAGCGACGCAGTCGCCTGCAGGAGTTGCGCGCCAGCAGCAGCAGCAGCGGCGGCGGCGCCGGCGGCGGAGGAGGAGGCGGAGGTGGTGGTCATTTGGCCAGCGAAGCAGCCATCGCCTTTGGGGTCAGCAAGCGGGAATCGCGACGTCGCCTTGGCCCCAGCGGCTCCTCGACGTCGGCGTCGGCGTCGACGATGCGCAAATCACAGTCGCTGGACGCCGCCGGTGGCGAGAGCTATTCGCTGGCCAGCATCCAGTCGCCGTTGTGGGTAACACTCACGAATGCGCGCACCATCGAGGAGTTGGCCCAGCAGAAGCTCTAACCGGCTCACTCCCCTCCATCTACTTGTTGTTTGTTGTTGATGTGTTAACATGGCCCCCCACCCCCCATGAAATAAATCCAATGGTTTTTCTCTAAATGTAGCTAACGAGTTCATCCTGTAAATGTTGAGAAGCAAATAAAGATTACAACAAAATGAAAAATGAAAAAGAAAACATACTATTACACTAGCAAAAGCATAAACAATTCAACTAATGACCAACCCAAAGTAGTGCAAAATAAAAGCCAAACCAAAGCAAATCGACAAACGCAGTGTTTTCATTCATTTATCAGCGACACAAATATGAGAAGCTGTTTTTACTGTACCGCAAATAACAACTGAAAGTGTTTTCTGTTTATGGACTATAAATAAAAATTGCAAAGTGCTTAAATAGCCCAGAAAATGGCAATTGCAAAGATTTCCTCTTTAAGCATCACTTTTCTAGTTGCTGCTGTTAAGTTAATAGCTAGCACAACTGTAACAGTGAGTTAACAGTCAGCTGTTACTCAAGGGTTCAAAACTCGATTTCATCAATTGCAGCTCGCAAATTAGAGCGAGACAGAAAAAAAACCACAGCTTACTACTGTGGTGGATTAATAAAAATATGCAGAAATACAAAATCTACGAACTTAACCCGATTAATTGAAAATGTTTGTATAGAAAATCCATTTTCACATATAGTTTATTTTTGTTTTTATTTAAATTATCTTGTATATGTAATAAGAGCTTAAAATACAAATTTAATTTCATTATCAAAATACATTGTTATACAATTTCCTTAGTAGTTCTTTCTTATACTTTGTTACATCTTGAGCTGTTTTATTTCTCATTTTCATTGTTTTACTTAATTTTTGTTTTTATATAAACTTTATCATGCCTTTTTTTCAATATTATGGTTTTACTCCATTAGCTTATGTAATTATGTATTTAGTTTAGCTTTTTATACTTGCACACCGCATTTCACTTTATATATTTTTAATATTAATTAATAGAAAAAAATACTAACAAAAAGAAGAGGTCGTCATGGACATATCCATCATTGTATACAATATATATATTTATATATGTGCTGCATACACATCTGTATATATAGTATTCATATAATACACACAATCAAAAAAAAAAGATTCATCAAAAATTAGAATATATTTATTTATAGAAATTTGAAAGTAATTTCAATTTCAGTTTTCCAATAGAATATTATACAGGCTTGTTTCCAGCTCCGAAACCAGATAAAACTGAAAACAGTTTTATTTTTCTTTTTTTTTTTGCACACAAACAAAATGCTAAAAGAAGTCTAAAATAAAAATAAACAAAAACAATGAAAATTCTTGTGCGTTTACGGAGCTTGAAACAAGTCTGCGGGGCTAAAAAAAAAAAAATAAACAAAATGCATGCAAAATAAAATAATAATAAAAAAAAATAAAATAAAAAAACTGAAAAAAATGTTTTTACAATTAAACTACTAAATTGCAAGCAGGGCCATCTCTCATCTCTCAGTGTTTATGTTGCGTGTTGTGTGTTGTTTGTGTCGTGTTTTGGGTGTAGTTGTGGGTGTGGGTGAGGTGTGGTCGAGGGCCTGAGCAAATTGGATGCCGTAATTTATGCAAACGCCTTTAAATCTAATTGTAAAACCCATTAAAATTTTGTAATAACTCTATTCTCTATTGGTTTTGTTTTCTTCGTAGTTTTTCCTTTTTTTTTGCTATTTCCCTTGCTTTAGCTATGTATATATATACGACAAATACAATTTAAAAGCTTTGCATAAATTGAGCAATTTTTTTTTTTTCAACGAAACAACAAACAATGAATTAAATTAAAAATAAACTCTAACTAGGAAGAGCACAATGCACATGTTATATTGTTGTTGCTGTTGTTTTGATTTTGCTGTTGCTTTGTTTTTGTATTTTTTTTTCTTCTTTTTGTTTTTTTATTTTTTATGTTGTTTTTTGTCTTTTTGATAGTTTATAAAAATATTGCTGGGAAGGAAAGTCAGCGAAGTTTATCAAAACTGCGCTCGACTCTGTTGATATCAATTAACAGCAGCTGTTGCTGTGTGTTCAATCTGGACGTAACAGCTGTTAACTGTGTGTGGTCTAACAGTCTGGCATTAACAGCCCTGTGGCGTACCTTACATTGATTGATTGTTTGGTTGGTTGGTTAAAAACTGTGGCTATAATTGCGCATTCACGTATGATGCTTGTTTGTTATTGTTTTTCAGTTTCTTATATTTTTGGCTGTCTTGGAGACTGTTACAAAATGTCAGCTGCTCCTACAACTAGCACATATATATTACCTATATATATACATATATAAAATTGCAGCACATGTGTGTGTGTGTGTGTGTTGAGTAGTGTGTAGTTGATATCAAGTCACAATCTGAATGCAATGACGATATATTTATGTATAATGTTGATAAGACGACGAGACGGGAACAGAGGGAGATGGGGTTCTGGGTTCTGGGATATTTTTGTTGTTGTTTATTTATGGGTTAAATTGTACCTGTCACCTGCATGGATGTTATAGGCATCACGAGCACAGCGACTCATTACTCATTACTTGTTACGCGGATTGTGACAAGAGCAACAGGTACAACCACAAAACTATCACACAGCTCAGCTCCTTTACATGTGTATCGTGGCCGCCGTATAGCGCGCCTCTCCACGCCGCCATGCCCACTGGCTGGGACGGAACTGTTGAGAGAAAGAGACAAAGAGAGAGCACGATTAGTGGGTGAGCGAGACAGTTGTGTTGTAATTCTTAGATGAGAAACAAACCTGATGTAAGTGCTTGGACTGCATGTAAACACAATTTACAATAACATTAGTTAATCACAATCGCTACTCTTACTTTTATTAATATACTACAAATGGGCATTTCCAAAAAGTGTGCTAACAAATACAATGACAAATGATGCAGAAAAATGCTTAATTGTTGCACAATCGCGTTGTGGAATATAGAATTATTCTTCACATCATATTCTATCAGGTCTGTTGACCAAATAAGAGTTTAGAAAATAAATAAATAAATAATTTATATTGACAACTTGCTCAAAATCAAGTCTAACACCTATTTTGTAGAGCGAAGAAAGTTCTATTAAGCTTATTGCAGCCATGTGTACTTTTTCTCGCATGCTACTTTTTGGAATTGCCCACAGTTACATTCGACATTCGCGACTGGCGCCTTCGCTCACCTGTATGAGCAGCTGGCCGCTCCTTGTGTGCGGATTGCGGTACGCATAGAAGAGCCACAGCGTGACGGCAAACACCAGGCAGATGGGCACCATAAAGCCAAAGGCGACGCCCACGTTTTTGTTCTCGGGCGAGATCGCCTCGAGATGCTCGCTCTTCTCCTTGGCGACGTCGTTCGCCACCGATGACTGGGTGCTGCTCACCGTCGACTCCGTGGCCGCCGTCGCACCTGGCGTCGTTGGGGCGGCGGCGCCGCTGTTGCTGTTTTTGCTGCCGTTGTTGTTCTCCTGGGCGGCATTGTTGCCCCGCTGGCCCAACGGCGGGCATTGATCGGCCACGGTGATGAGAGTGCGATCACAGCCTGCAAAGCGAAAGCACAGTTCATTAGTACTATACTCAAATAGAAGGAGGTGAATAATAATAATGTCATTAGCCATGCACGAGTTTCGAAAAAATTAAGGCTTAGGTCCCTAGAACTCAGCAGAAATAAAAAACATTCTAAGTATAAAGGAATTCTCACTTATTTTCTAAGCATTTTGACTTCAACATTTCCGAATTGCACAAAACTATTTGGCCTAGAATTAAGACTTTTCAAGTGATTGCGCAGTCAACAATTTAACGTACTTAAGACAAGTAAAAACGAATCGTTTGTTGTACAATTTAAATTTAGCCTTCGCTCATCTTGCATGACAAAGAAAAAGGTTGAATTTCGTGGGGCTTTATAGCACTGCTTTTAAGGCAAACGTAATTCATCTAAATGCGTCTTGACGTGCACAAAATATTAATCACTTATTTTAACTACGAATATAAAACATGAACCTTGTTTTACGAGTGTTTAACAGCGAGTTTTCAAACGTGCTCAAAGCCGCATTAATTAACTAAGTATGTAAAAGAAAAAAAACTACATTTTGGAGTCGTGTAAGGTCGACAAATCTAACGTGTTAAAAGCCCCCTTTATTCGACTGAAAGATGTCGCTAACAACAGTCGATGCCTCGACGAGAAGTCAGTAAAACATCCTTGATAATCCCGCACTCACCCTTCTGCTGCCAGTGCTGCTTCATGCGATCGTTGCCAGTGCTCGTCGAGCAGCGATTCAGTGTCGGACACCAGGCGCACTGCACAACAACAACGAAGTGAAAGAAAACATTGAATTAGAGTAACACATGATGAGCTTCGAATTGACTAATTAACACACCTGGAAGGTGGTGTTGTGGTTCATGCACGAGACACAGTCGTGATAGTCCAGACAGGTTGGCAGTGCAGTCAGCATGATGATGGTGTTGTTCGTGATCTCCTGGGGGCCAAAGGTGACGCGATGATACTCAAAGATCGTCTTGCGGCGCGCAACTGAAAGCCAAGTGAAACACGTTGAGAGCAACGAGGAGCAGAGACTGCGACTGAGAGAAGTGAGACTTACAGTAGAGCATCTTGTCGACAATGTAGGCGTCGGAGAGTCCGACCTTGACGGGATGTTCGCTGTCGCGTATGTTGCTAATCCGGATTGGCAGACTGTAGTAGACGAACGTGATGTCGCCATTCTGGTGCAGCGTGGCGCTGAACGTAAAGTTGCCAATGTTTGGCTTGTCCTGCAGCGTCACATTCTCCCAGACGACGGTGAAAGCGGTGCCTGCAAAACAGTTGGGGCTGTGTCAGCAGACGTCACGTGGTCTATGCAAACAGGACTTACCATTGTCGTGGAGCCGCACAAACGAATCCTCCGAGATGCTCGAGTCAAAGTTGGCCATGAGCGGCGCAATGTATTGCGTGGCCGCCAGCCACGAATGGACATATTCGCCGGTGTAGAGGAAGCCGCCGGTGGCCACCGTCACGTTGCGCACATAGTGGCCGTAGAAGGGGAAGTCGAAGGTGAGCTCAACGGTCATGGCGCGACGATGCGACGACGACAGCATATTGTTCTCGGGTATCTTGACCATTTGGGTCCAGAGTGCGGCCACCTCGTCCTTGTTCACGTACATCAGACTGCGATAGTAGTCGAAGTGATCCTCCTGCGTTTTGAGCGTCTGATTCGCCACCTCCTTGGTGATCACCTCCTCGGGCACATCCACCTCATCGATGATCGCACGCTCCGTTGTCGTCGTTGTCGTTGTTGTTGCTCCACCAGCTGCCGCTGCTGCTCCCGCTGGCTGGGCAGCCACCTTCTTGGGATACTGTTGCTGTTGCTGCTGTGTTGGCTGCTGACCTGCCGCCAACTGTGTCTTCTTCGCGGGCGTCGCTGCAGCTGCCAGTGTCGCCGCAGCGGGCGCCTGAGCAGCTCCCGGGGCAGCGGCAGCGCCTGCAGCATCTACTGCTGCGGCTGCTGCGGCTGGCACATTGATGCTGGTGCCGCTAGTGACATTAGCGGTGGCGGTGGCCAACACGGCGGCATCCTTGCGCTGCCCGGTGCCGTTGACGCCCACGTTGTGCACGTCGTAGGCCATGCTGCCCGTGCTGCCGACGTTGACGCTCACATTGGAGCTGGCGACGCTCTCGTACTGATTCTTCTGGTCCTGCGTCAAGGCCACCACCGGCGTGGAGTCCGCCGGGGCAGCTGGAGACGCGGGCGCCGCTCGACGCATGCGTTGCACCTGGTTGGCGGACAGCAGCACCACATCTTGGGGATGTATGTTTGTGTTGTGCGGACTGCCGAGGCTGCTGTAGGCATTTGGAGCTGCAACACAGAAGAGAGAACAACTGGTTGGTTAAATTGATCGATCGTCAGCCATGATTTCTTGGTCGCCGTTTCAGTGTAAAGCTTGTAAGTGCATTTCAAATTTGAAGCATTTCAAATACAAACTAAAGTTATCATTATTTCTGATCCCTCAATAAATCTCTTGCAGCTGATTATCTGAAAATTATAGCTTTAAAGCTCTATATTTGTTTATTTATCTCCCCAGTCTCAACGCTTTTTAATAACTTGCATAAGAACGAATAGTTTGCTGATTGTTTGGATAACAATCTAGAAAAAAAAAAACAAATTTGTTATACATTATTGCATTAACATCAGTATTATGAGTTTTATAGGTCTATCTATTCGTTATGTTATTTCTGTTCAGCTACAGATGAATTGGCTAGATTATTTCCGAGATTTCCTGGATGTTTTGATTACAATTAAAAAAAAAAACACGTAATTTGTATATTACTTCATTGAAATCAGTATTTTTACTATATTGGCATGTGCGGGGTTTTTTTTTTCTTTTCCTAATCAATATTTGACGAATTTGTTCACAAACTCAGAAACAGATGAATTGACTGGCAATTCCCTAGATATCAGCTATTGAAATTCCGGTTTTTAAGGAATTTCAGCGCTGCGATAAAACTGTTCGAATTGAAACAAATATCGCGCATACAATATTTACTTGTGTAATGCAAATGTACGCTGTGATTCAGTTTGGCGCATCCAGTTAATTCAAAAACACGCATTTTCGGAATAATCAAGTCTTAATCCGGTTTCGCAATTTCAAGTATTGTTTAGCGATTCGCAGAAAATCGCATAGTGTAGTTAACCCTGTTTTTTTTTTTTTTTGTTATTCTTTTAAGCTCGTGTTCAACATTGCGGGGTTGCAATTAGTTCACGTGCTCAACCAATAGACGCATTAACATGTCAAAGGTTTTGCACTGAATTCTTTAACATAATCGCCTTAAACGTTGTGTCCGAGTTTGCACGCTACGCTAGCAGGAGCATGTAACAGTGCTCTGTTAAGCGACTGTTGTGAATATACGGCTGGGTGGAACTTGTTCGTTCAATGCACGCACTTTTTTGTGTGCTTGCAGTTTTCTTTGGCTACGTATAAAAAAAGATACATGACGCTGATTATAGACTTTTTACATAACATGACATTTGCATAAATTATTAAGCAATTTGGTTAGACGCTTTGGCGGTTGCCGTTTTTTTTTTTTGCTACTGTTGTTGTTGTCATTGTAACCACATTTTGTGCCTATTTTTGTGTGTTGTAATTGCTGTTAACGGTTACTTGATGCCCCGCACTCAATATCGATTTTCTATTTTCATCTGAGGCATTTACACGACTTTAACCCTCCCATTCCCCATTCCCCCTGCATCAACACTCAGTCACAGTCGCAGTCTTCAGCCAGCCGTCTCCAATCATAGCATGACAAGTAAACTAGCTCTACTTATACTACACACATGTAAACACACATACAAACGCACACGCAAGCCGCGATAGGAGCGTAGGTATGATTATGTGCTTGCGCTTGTGTGTGTGCATGTGTGTGTATGTATGCCTATCAAAGGGCACTGCGCCATTAATCGAACTTTGTTATTGTTTCTTTCTCTCTCGACCGCTTGCATTGTAACATTGCGGTCACTCACACGCATAAAATATCGGACAAAATATCGATTACGCTTTGGCGATAAAATACCAAAACTCTTTAGCTCTATGTATGTATGTAAATAATGTGAAGCAAGGTGTGAGACCCGCAAAAGTACACACACACACACACACAAACACAATAAATAAATAGCTTAAGTTTCACATTTGACGAGCACAAAAAAATTTTGTAGTGCTTAGTGCAGCATTTTGTTACGAGTGAAAAATTTAAAAAGTCTTGCTGCCATTCAAGCAATGCAAACTATCTGCATACTCAGCAACTACTTCTCGTGTTCCTACTCCTGCCAAATAACTTGCTCTCGGGTGGCAGCACTGCGCCCCCTGGTCACCGCCTCTCCCCGTGATTACAAATGTCAATTGCGCTTTTTTATGCTACTCACTGACAATAACAATATTTTGCATAGCGCTCAGGAAATCAAACGAAACTGCTTAAGCGTGAGGAAGAGAGATGGAGAGCATGATTTAATATCATCGCATCTCTTGTCGCGCGTTTTGTCTATTTCCCCATTGCCTTGCATAATAATTAGTTGCGGTCACACTGACTCACACACCTGCAGCCTTAGCAGCTGTTGATCTCGCCGTCTTGCTCTTGCAGCTGCTCGTTATGCTGATGCTGCTGGTGCTGATTCAATTGAACCCGATGTTAATTGTTATGTTAATGGTAACAGTTAGCTCTATTCGCTATTTTAAATAATTGGCGCAAATTGATGCAACATTTGATTGAAAACTGAAAGTTATTGTTATTCAAGATGCTATGTTAATGACCTTAAGCGGCATCCCCTTGCACACACACACGACTATGTGACGGTGTGACCCAATTTCAGTGCTCCCATTTCGACATTGGGGAAACTCAAAGCTTGCAAAAAAAAAAAAAAACAACAAAAATGAACAAGAAAAAAAATAATGTATATGGAAATCGTAAATTGTTTCTTCAATTCTTTTTTATTGGGAACTAAAGTTTTTGATAATTTCGACAAGTATTTTGCGTCGTAAGATTGTGACTCTTCCAAAATACCCTTTACACCTCAGAAAGCTATCCCAAAAAGCGGCCGGCTCGATAATTAGATTAATTTTAAATTTCAGTTCCAAATGAAACAAAAACGAAATTAAACGTTTTTATTGTGAATGCAAAACAATCGCAAAGTTTAGTCAATGCTTCGGTGGGTTCAAGGTTATGTTAATAAAATACCCTCTCCCCACTTGCTACGAGAAACTGCGTTTGCTTCGTCTGCCAAGTGGAAACGCACCAAAAAAAGTCAGTTTCCATATACGAAAAGTCGTCGTAAAATAAATATAGATATTCACATTTAAAATGCTGATTAAACTGCATAAATTGTAAAAGTTTTTGACTGTCAAATAACACTTGATAACTTTGTTGCAGGGTATCGAGAGTGCGAGCAATCATCGCGAGACCCATTATATGAGTTGTTTATCAGGCCGCAAGTTTACAAGTTATATATTTGTTTGTACTTTAAATTGTTGTTCTCCACTCTTCGTTTGTTGACATTTTGCAGTCTGCAGTCTCGGTCAACAACAGCAACAAAAAGCACAACGGCAATTGTACAGTTGACGTGGCTGAATAAAAACAAAAAATAAAAAAAAAGAGTTCTTTTTGGGCTTAAAAGCCCCGTTAAACGCCATAAGCCGTTTGCCGGACATGCTTATCGGTCAAATCAGAGAGTGAGAGCAGCTAGAGAGGCCCTCGAAATGCATTGCAGAGAGCGACAAAGACAGACGGCTTCACAGAGAACGAAACGGGCAAACCACATAGGGGCAGAGAGAGTGAAGAGTGGGCGCGACGAAAGGTGGGAGAGAGCTTTGTCAATGCTGATGTTTGATGTTGATGTTGTGAATGATGTGCTAACGTCGACGGCTGCGCTTCCTGCTGTCACCACGTCAATGGGTGTGTTTGTGTGTGTGTGTGCATGATGGTGGGAGATGTTGCCACATCGAGTTTCAACTCAAGACGCCGACAACTCAATTGGTGTGGGTTGCCACAAGACAAAATACACAATGGGTGCAACTATTTTGGTCAACACAAGCAGAACGAGGGCAAAGCACCGACAACACGGACAGCGAGAGACACCGAGAAGAGAGAGAAATAAAAGAGGAAGTACATTCCCATGGGAGCATTGCAATCCAATTGGATACGCTCAGTTACTGCTCTATCGATCGCATATTCAGATTTCGCAGTGCAGCGTTGTAGTGCTTTAGTGTTGGTTAGTGCGCAACACGCAATTACAGTTGTATTGCTCGCAAAAGCTCTAGTTGTTGAGTGCTTTTGTTTTTGTTGTTGTTTATTGTAGATTAGATGGCGGTAGCTATAACGACAACTTTTGTCCACATGACTGACTGACTGCTGACCTTTAAAGTGTAAAGATTATTTTTGTGATTTTTTTATTTTTCCATACACGAAAAATCCTTCACTACATTGGCACTACAAAATAAATAAATATTTCTTGGTACTACAAAATAAATAAATATTTCATTTGTTTACTACTCTAATGTTTATGCGTAATATTGGCAAATGTGCTAGAGAATGTTGACACCGGATTCGTTGACTATTGCATAGCGCAATCAAGTTACAATTACAATTAGGGCGAAAAAATTGCTACATTTTCATTAAAACTTTCATTATAAACAAGGCTTTGATTTGATTTCAAATAATAAAAATAAATCATTCGATTGATTATGGCATTAGCAGTTACCAGTAATACTAAAGCACGTCAATTGCCCATCTCTAACTGCACTGCAAATAATCTATCGATTACAGATTACAGATGTTTACATTGTAAGATTTATGCACACACACACACACACACACACATACAGATTCTTGTTTATCGCAGCAGCAGCAGCAAACGAAGCAAAATAAAAACAAAAACAACAACAGCAGCAAATTGCAGTAGCATTAGCAACAGGGAAAAGCAAAAGTGACGGGTGAACTGCGTTGTTATTGTTTTTGTTGTTGCCCTTGATAAGCGCTCTGTGGTCTTTGCTCTGTGCCAACCAGTGTCGGTCTCCAGAGTGCTGTAAATAAGGCTACCGAATGAACAAATAATGAATGATCGAGTCAAATGGAAAATTTAGTTGGAGCAGCAATCGATTAGCCGCAGCCACTGCTGCTGTGCAGCTTTGGTGATAACTGGAAATAGTGCCGCTTAATTGATTTCTAGTAAAATGTAAAACGAACAAAGCCAACAACAACAACAACAGCGGTAAATGCATGAGAATGGTCGAAACAAAGCAAAAGTGAAAGAACTTGATAAAGTGGGTGGTGGGAGAGACACCTCACACTACACATGCACGCATACTTATACACACTGACCAATCGCAGCTGTATCAACAGAGCACACATAGAAATGCGTGCTGCGTATGCGTGTGCAGTAAATGAACTGCGACGAAAACGACGCTGGCAGCGCAGTTTACATATGTACCTTACAGATGAATGTACGCATACATATATGCATTTGTTACTGGCTAATTATACAACACTGAAATCTTATGGCCCATGGGGTCAGCGTAAAATGGGTGCACACACACACACACACACTGCGCGAGAGCGGAAGAGAGAGAAAGAGCGTGTGCAAGACAACATTAAATAGCGGCTTAACAGCAACAGCAGCAGCTGCTGACAAGGTTGCCACCTGTTTTGTTCTTCGATCAATTTACAGTTTCAATTGCAAATTGCGATGCGGCAAAGAAAAGAAAAAAACCAAAACATAGCAAGATAAACAAAACGAGCAAAAATCAAAAACAATCATCAAACACATTCACCTTTTCTTTACGCCTTAATAAAAATGCGCTACAAATTTCAATTGAAATATGCAACGTCTAGATGCGGGCAGAGAGAAGCGGGGCGGCTTTGGAAATTGTTGCACGTTAAGTGGAGCATGGAGCAAAAATGAGCGTAGCGTAAAAAAAAATGTTAAAAATAAAGCAAACGTGGGCAGCGAGAGCGTGCGAGCGAGAACGAGAGAGAGATGGACGGAGAGGGAAGTAGGCGACAGGACGTTCGTTTCTTAGTCGTAGTGTTGATGTTGTTGTTGGCTGCCTATTTTCACACTCGGCTGCGCCATACACACACACACACATATATATATACACAGACAAACAGCAATACGCAGTACACTTGATATTTAGTTGTTGTTGTCAATTAACGCAGCAGCAGCAAAAAAATAACACAACTACAATAAAATACAAATTCATTTTAAACACAGCAACAAAGACACAAACAAAAGAAAACAGAAAATATAACATGGCAGCAAAATTTCACCATACAGCAGCAACAAAAACAACAAGAACGAACAACAAAAAAAAAGAGGAAAAAAAGTACCAACTGTCAGCAGAGCGCGCTCTGGCTTCCCCTCCATGTTCCCCCACCCCCCGCTACTACACATCAACACACTGACTCTACTGACTAATCTTCGCGTTTTGTCTTCTTCGACAACGTCGTCATCATCATCACCATCATCATAATCGTCTTTGCTTAATGTTGATCTGTCATATGGTGTGCAGTAGTGGATGGTTTCAACAATTTGTTTTATTTTCTTTATTTTTTGGGTGGTGAATTTTCTTGCACTTACTTAGGGAATTGACACAGTATATTGATCCGTAAATTGTTAATAAAATTGCGATTTGCGCGCACGCACTACCGACACTTTTCGCCATTTTTTCTTATACCACCCGCACGACCAACAAAAAGCAAACGTCCGCAGCGACTGAAAATTAAAATATTAATGGCAAACACGACTACACCACACGGTACAATTCTATCAAATTTGGTACATTTCTTGCAGCTGGTACATATGCTCATATGCTCAAAATGGTACTAATCTGCTTTGTCGATAATAATCATAGATGACAGTATTTTTGGGTAATGATGAAGTAAATAGTATTAGTTTTTTGTGAAAGTAATGCAAATATAAAGAACTTTTTGTAAACTTTTAATAAAAAAGATAAATACTATTTTTGTTATTAAAAATAGTACATTTTAATGCAGTACAAAATATACGAACGCTTCTAGATGCAACCGTGTGAAGTCTAGTGAATTCGGTATATTTGGTACCAGCTGGTATGAGAATTTTAACCACATTTCGTCAAAAAAATTAATAATATACTTTATTTTAAATTTCTGCATAAACTGCAATCGTTATACATAATTATTTAAACAATATAACATAAACCATATATTTGTTGATACCACAAAGTCACATTCGATAAAAAAAAAACAATTACGAAGAGAATCGATGGTTATTGCTTTCATCATTTTGTCATTAATGTTAACGTTTGAATCGTGCTATTTGTTCAGCTGTTAAACATAACTTAAGGAAACTATTGAAAGCTAATGTTAAAATATAAACTTCAAAATTTTTAATTCACTGAAGTCGCTATGCGAATACGTTAGAAAGAAGTGAAATACAAAAATTGCATTCGATAGAAAAGTTCAATAAACGCTAATTGCCTAGCTGATGCTGCAAATAATAACGCGTTACTTAATTTTAATAAAAGAAAAAAAAATTCAAAATATTGTTAAATAAAATTACCAATTAATTAAAATAAATATATGAATATTTGCAAAAACGATTGTGTTTAGCATTTCAAAAGTATCGAATTATCGATATATGCAAATCATAACAGGCTCTGTAGCGCTTAACATTTACATTTATACACAGCTGCCACTCTGCTGTTATTGTTCAATCTAACTGGGTCAGTTTTAAACTCGCTGCTGTTTGTATTTTTTAATATAATACATGTGTGATAATTTTTTTTTGTTTTTGTAAATGTTGAGAAAAAAGTGTTGAATTTGGCGCGTTGGCCGATTTGTTTATCAATAGTGAACCGTTTTGTAGTGCATATTGTGTCGAATGACAATAACAAGCCAGCGCACAAAGTGCAAAATGCGTTGCCGGCAAATGCAGCATACAAAAACAATTCGCGCGCGTGTGTGTGACTGTGTTGTGTGTCTGTGTAGACTGTTCTGCGTGTGTTAGTGTGTGTGCGCGCTAGATTAGATCACTTTTGTTGTTGTGAGATGCGAGAGAGTGCATAATGAACGAACACACATGATTTAAGTAATTTGGCATGCGATTCTTGGAATTGCATAATCAATGTGAATGTTGCGTGTGAAATGCGTCTGCAGCCAGCAGCATCCAATCGCCCAGCAGCGACAGCGACGTCGACTGCGCGCGCGTCATTTGCGTATGTGTGTGTGTGTGTGTGTGTGGGCGTCGTTTCACTGAATGAAAGTGACATAAAAACTTATAAATAAGTGCTTAATATCTATTGATTGCCGCTGTGATCAGCTGCTGTCTCGATTTCCAATTGTTGATGCTCTTATTCTTTTACTTTTTTTTCTTTTTCTTATTGCTGTTGTACTTAATGTCGTTGCTGTTGTTGTTAGTGCGCGCGCGCGACTTTTGCTTTTCGCTTTGATGCAATTCGAAGCGTTCGCTGTGTGTTTGTATGTGTGTGTGTGTGTGTTTGTGTGCATTAATTATATTGTTTTTGGGCAATGCAATGTGCTTGACCTACATTTTTATGGTGCTTTATGTATCCACACTATTCTTGCACTGCGCCAGTGCAGTGAGCGAGAGGGGGACAGACAATGATGAGGGTGGCTGAGTGAGTGCAAGTTTTGTTTGCATTTGCGCTCCCATTCGCACACTTGCATAGCGTATATGCATACAATAGTATATGTGTATGTGTGCCTATGTTGACATATAACGCGACTTTCAATTAGCTTTTGAATATGCGACCCTAACAGGGCGCTGTTAAATAGCATGCACTGCAAACGTAACAGTTTGTTGACAGTGTTGGCGCGCGCTTTGCACTGCGATAAAACCTGTGCAGTTGTGTGCGGGTGTGTGTGTGTGTGTATGCGCCTGTGATATCAATGATATAAATCCAACGGAGAGCCTCAAGTGGCAATATACTAATAAATTTAAATGCCCAGAGATAAGATAGTGTGGACTCTGCCACAGACGGGTCGTGCGTCGCAAATTGTGTTGCACTTAAATTAAAGGCACAAAAACAAGCAAACATCGCGTCAGTCGTGAGAGTGTTTGACTACGAAATACCCTGTTCCCTGTAAAACTAGCAAACTAAATTCAATGCAAGTTAAGAAAAGATTAGCACTGATAGAATCACATTTTCTAATTCTGTTGATCAAGAAGAAATGTATACATATATTTTATAAGATCGCAGATCACATCCCCCACCAGTTACATAAATTGAAAAGCCAATATACCCAATTTGCTCATTTCTTATTGGGGACAGAGTATAAAATACAAAAATCAAACGCAGCCAACAGTAAAGTCCATAAGCTCAAGCTTGCTTCAAGTGTAACAGCGTATGTGGAACAACAGCAACAACGACAACAACAACAACAACAACAACAACAACATGAGGTCGCATGCTGATAATGATAATTGGGTGATAATGAGACAACAGATTCAGTTCCGCTTCGATAACCGATAAGCACGCTGGGTGCGTGTGTGTTTGTGCTTCTGTTATGTTCTGCTCTGTTATGTCTCCGTCTGGCAATCAATGTTACAAGTCTACCCGTCTCAGTGTGTGTGTGTGAGTGTGAGTGAAAGAGCATGTGACCTTCTCTATGTAGCACTTGGCACACTCAAAATATGCTTGCCTTCCACGTCGTTTATGTTCACGTTGTTGAACTCTGAACCGGTTCGCAAACTGTTTACTCTCATGTTGTTGTTGTTGTTGAACAATTGTTTGCACATTTTATCTTAATTGTCGAAATACACATTAAATTAGTGTTAAATTTTGTCTAGAGTGCTTCCTTCCAAAGTGATTTTCTTTCTATGACAACAGACAAAATTTCGGTTTGTAACCAACTGATAAAATTCTGGATGGGCTGTAAACATGTTATGACTGTGATAAGCAAATTTTGAAGTGTAGTAAAGAGCCATTGAATGGTCAAAAGTGGTTAAGCACACAAGATAAAACAGTTTGGCTTACAGAAATTAATTATATAAAATAGATGAAAGGTTTCAAAGTGGTTCAGCGTGCTGTAATTGTTCCTATCTAGCCCTTCGAACCATTGTTCAAGTCGTTCCAAGGCAAATACCTTAAAGTAATTGTGATATAATCGAATCTTTCTATTCAGTGCAGTCGTGAATCCTTTTTATTTCCTGTTTGCTGTGTGGGTTATAGAAATGATTATGAAAAGGAGTCGTAAGCGAGCGTTGTGTTCATCGAGAATTTCCTTTTCTCTGCAGCTGCAAACATGAAACTGTGTCACGTCTAACGTAAAGAGAAGCAGCTAAACAGGAGCAGCACCGTCCAGGCAACAGGTTGTGAACCGTAACCCAACCGCATCAACTGAAACAAGGACAAGCGAGCAAGCATCGAAAAAGGAGACGAAGTTCAAGAAGGTGGCAACAATGCACTATCGCAGAAATGGTCAGTGCCAGCCACTTGTGGCAAATGGCGGCTGCAAGGATGATGCAACAACAGACGGCGGCAGTGCTGCAACAGCTCCGATTCCAGTTGCAAGTGCAACAACAACGACAGCGACAGCATCGCAAACGCTCTCGTCGAGCTGTGGCTGCTACTTCTCGCTGGCCTGCTCGATTGGATCGATGAGCTTGGCGTGCGGCAGCCTGTGGCAAATACCGAACACCACCGACCGCATCACGTTGCAGCGCGGCCTGTTTCTCACCTCGCTGGGATTCATCTACTTCGTCTCGCTGACGGACTTTTGCAACAAGTATCTGCTGGAAACGAAGCGAGGACAACAATTCCGGCACAAATATCGCCTCATGATATCCGATGTGCTCGAAATAACAAACAAGTGAGTTTTCCACACAGTCATATCTATAAATCTCATCTCATCTATATATGCACATAAGTAAAACCCCATTTCGCCTTGACTTGTGCATCCGAGTCGAGGATGCGCACTCACTCATTCACTTAGACACGCAGTTATTCAGTTATTCATTCAGCCTCCAAGCAGCAGGTCAAGGTCAAGTATTCAATAACAAGCAGCTGCCAAAAATCGAGAGACATGCAAACAGAGAGAGAGAGAGGGAGAGAGAGAAAAGCAACTGCTTGAACCTTGAACCAAATTCGCTGCAAGAACTGAGCAGAAATTTGCAAGACATGTGTAATTAAAGCCACTTTGCTTCGGTTGCCATCAAGATTTAAGTTGAGTTAAGCTTTCAGTTTGTTGCTATATACGTATATAGTATGTGTGTAGTCGATTTTTTTCGATTACTCAACCCAGCTGCTAAACTTTGTGTGTTACAACTAATTACACAAAGTTGCAGCAACATAGTTTTTTTTTTCTTTTATTTCAAGCTGCGATTGTGCTGTAATATTTTATGAGGAAAGTTACGATTTGAAATCAATAATTTCGTAACTCTCAAGATATTCTACTTATTACCACATAATTTTGCTGCAGTTTCTTATCGCGCCACATAGAAAAAACTAATGTGTTATACAGTGTTATACAAAGTTTCAGCGCCATGTGGACAGTTGTGCTTATCAGGCACATAATAATGCTTTATGAGCTCGTTAATACCTCTATCAATTTCGTTACAAATTTACGAACAGAACTCGCACCACATCAGCATAGAGACAGGTTTCCGTATTTCCCCATTTGGCTTTAAGTTCTATGTTGTGTTTGGAAATGTTTTGGATCGATCATTTAATGGATGCGTGCTTCCCCTGCTTCCAGGCTCGTCGTCATCGTCGTCGTATCCACATTTGCTTAAAGTAGAAATGAAAATAAATAATAAAAATATTTTCCCATTGAAATACGCTGTTGAAATTCACATACACACATTGCTATCCATTCAAAACTGGTTCGTGTAAAAAAAAAAAAACCGCGCCCCGCCGCCGCTGATCGTCGAGGCGTTTCCAATTGATGAGTGTTAATTAAACGGTGTGTAGAATTGTTTAGCGCATTTCGAATGGAAGCCGTCGAATTAGCTTCAACCCGTCTCACTGCCTCCCGTCTCCTCTGGCAGTCTCTGTGTGTAGCCTCGGAGTGCAGTGTTTACATGCTGGCGGGCGTAACCAGAGGGTTGGAGGGGGGTTGGCACTTGAAAAGGGGTTATACAATTGTTATACGGGTGGTGATGGGATCATATGACCAGAGTACAAAGTATTTTGATTGTTTGCGTTGCGTTCTCTTTCGTAAAGAGCAACTGTTATACGGTAACTGTTATACAGCAACTGTTATACTAATTTGAAATGGTCTACAAAGTTATGTTGTGCAGTTGTTTCGCTCATTGACGTCCCGTGTACTACATCGAAACTGTTATACAGCAACTGTTACACATCGACTGTTATACATCAACTGGTATACACCGACTGTTATACAGCAAGTGTTATACACTTTTCGAATTCCTAAATAAACTGTCATACACAACTGTTATACTGGCATACAAATTAGCATATCTGAAATTAGTACTCATCTCGTCCATCCAAACTGCAATTCACTATAGAATTCATTGCTCCACTCAATGCACTCAACAGACTGCTGATGAAGCAAGTTTAATTGTGGGATTTTGACAACTGTTATACACGTGCTGTGCCAGCTCGCATAGCATTAGCATATCATTATTGCGCTCAATGAAATAATGGCTGCGTTGCGCGATACTTAGATTAGAGTCCACTGCAATCCGAATCGATTCTGGGAAGTGTTATACTTAGTATAGATTCTATGACGCACGACACAAAAGTAATCACTCGAAATGATAATCAACCCTTTTGGCTGGCCGAGTGCCAAGCTCCCCCAATCCCATTCACATCCCCAATCCGCAATCGTCTGCCCCAAATGAAACAAAAAATCCCGCAACGTGAATCGCCAAAGCGCTGACATTCGCGGCTCTAATGGTCATGGGCGCCAAGCGGGGTATAATTCACACTGCGTGGGTGTGTGTAGGTGTGTGTGAGGGTGTGTGTGCCTCCATTGTTGTAGATAAGCAGCGCACACTGTGCCCAGACAGTTAAAACTAATGTGTGTGGCTGCCGTCGTGAGGTAAACAAAAAAAAAAAAAGAATGTAATGCTGGCAATCTAAGCGCTGATCCACAGCGAAATACCCTCGAAGCAGCGCGGAAATCAGACAGGGTAGCAGGCAAAAGCAGCTTGTTGAGCTGGGCTTTAAAATGTTGAAAAGTCCTACGAGATAAATAGCATTTGGCTTAACTTTATGGATATACATATGTATATAAAAGATGCTTTATTTAGGTGACTAGAAAGCAGTTCTATTTAATGACTTACAACCTACACCTGCAACTCCATGGCGCACCTTTTTACAGGGTATCTCGGCGCACAATGGGTGAGAGCAAAGCTCGTTTACTAAGTGGAAAGGGGTGTGCTTAGTTCTATTGACTAACGACTGGGCAAATGACGACATTTCGTGTGTGCAACGCGACGGTGGAGCGCAAGAGCGGGAGAAAGCGAAAGGCGGGAAAGGAGGGAGAGGGAGAGGGAGGGAGAGGAAGCGTAGCTAGTTGGTGGGACGATTGTGGGTTGTTGCCGCTGCTCGACCAGCCTTGACTTTGATCATAAATCTTAATTAGACATAGTTGGAGCATTTTATTATTACTATTACTATTATTTCGCGCTAGTTGCCGCGCATTTAACGAGGAAGACGTCGACTTGCGACTTGCGACTGGCGACTGGCGACCGGCGACCGTCGAGTGGCAACTGACGACCCAGTAACCGATATCAATATTTAGCACAAATTGCCTTTGATTGTCATAAGTTGTATTGACACCTAGAGGGCACATTTCATTAGCCAAATGCTCTGCATTTGCAGCTCGTTCTTAATTGGAACTAATGCCTCGTCATCGTCATCGTCAACGCTGTCTTTCGATATCGTGGCCCATTTTCGGCAACGATTCAGGCACCAAGCAGCGACTTCAAGGCTGAATGAGCAACGAGCACGCCAAAAGGAGTGCCCCAGACAGAGATAGACACACAAGAGAGAGCGAGAGAAAGGGGAGAGCGCGAAAAGAAATGTGGAAAGTGCTAGTGAAAAGACTCTACTTAATTGAAAAGCATTTTCGGTTGATTCGTACGATAATTTGCTTGATTATCAGCCACGAATTTATCGATTAAAGCGCCTACACTTATGCTAATTAATATAGCTAAGAAATCGCTCCTAAAGTCGTAAAGTGTCTGAAACAATTTGAAATTGTTTGGAAAATAAATGTTTAATTTTATATGATTAGATATTATAAAACATTAATAAGTTTGAATGATTTGGAGAGCTGTGTTTATAATATCAAAAACTATTTGATATGCTTATCATAGTTGTATTTATAGTGACTAATTTGCTCGAACTTGTGCTAATTAATATGACAATAGAGATAACGAAAAATAGTTCAACTGAAGTAAATAGATAAGAAATTTTATCTAGTTGAATTTGGCATTTGATGCAAGACTTTGCTTATTGGTGATATTTGAAAGGAATTACTAATTTTTTAATACTGCATTAATTACGCTTTTTACTACTAAACTAAGCTAACTAAATTAGAAATTCTGTAAAGTTGAATTCCACATTTTATGACTGCAATTCAACTACTTGTATGTAGGTGAAGCAAGAGGATAACTAAGAAGTAGAATTAATAGTGATCAAAGAATTACCAATTTATCATTAAAATAATTAATCTTTTTTGACAAAAGTAAACTAAAGAACTTATGAATTTTATGTAGTTAACTTTCGCATTCTATGACTGCAATTTGACTACTTCTAGAGGGCAAAGATTTCAATTAAAAATCAGATAAAATATTACTATTGTTTAACTAAACAATAGTAAATAAATAATAAATTTTGTTTAGTTTAATTTCACGCATTTGACGACTACAATTTGACTACTTCTAGATGGCAAAAACTTTAGTCAATTGTCTTTTAAAGTATGACTAATTTTTCACTAAACTACACTAAATAAATGACAAATTGTATCTAGTTGACTTTCGCATTCTATGACTACAATTCGATTGCTTCTAGATGGCAAAGACTTGTGTCAATAGTCTTATAAAGTATTACTAATTTTTCACTAAACTAAACTACATAGATGACAATTTTCTTTAGGTGACTTTTGCATTCTATGACTACAATTTGACTACTTCTAGATGGCCAAGACTTCAATCAATATTAAAGCATAACTAATTTTCAACTATACGAAACAAAATAGATCACAAATTGTATCTATTTGGCTTTCGCATTCTATTAGTACAATTTGACTACTTCTACATGGCCAAGACTTCAATCAATGTTAAATTAAATCCAATTTTGAACTAAACTAGAGAAATAACAAATTCTATTTAGCTGACTGTCGCATTCGATGCCTACAATTTGATTACTTCTACATGGCCAAGACTTCAATCAATATTAAAGCATAACTAATTTTGAACTGAACTAACAAATTCTATTTATGACTGTCATTAGATGATGCTCAGGGACGCTCAGACTTGCATTAATGGTGGTATCTCAGTACAGACCGTGTCAATAATATAATAATCTATTTGTTGACACGCAAATAGACGAGTTCACAACGAGACCCTTTGTTAGCTTAGCGCACACTTGCAGCGCGTCTGATTCGCCGACCCTCCGCGTCCGGGTCTGGGTCGACTATATGTGTATATAGCAGTTGTCTAGATATGCAGATAACACCTGCGATAACAACAAGACGCCCTGCATTGTGCTGTTGAGTGTCGTCTCTCGCTCTCTCTCTCTCTCTCTCTCTCGTTGGCTGCAGTGATTTAATGGCTTGCTTTCAATTGGCGCAGCTTGAAGCAATGACATAATTGTATACTCACAGTGCCCCCTTCGCCACCTCCACCCCACATTTGGGGGGCTGTTCCTTATACACACAAGACCTTGTTTAGACTCTGCTGCTGCTGCTGACCATCGTGAGCTTCGTGTGGCGTTGGCAAATGAAGTCATTCCTCAGTCAGTCAGCCAGGAGCTGAAGTTGGTGTATTAAATAGGCATAAAGCGGGGCGCGCGTTATAATCAACTTTAGCTAATTTGTAATTTTAGTCGCCAAGTCGGAAGAAAGCAAATAAGTGTTTTACATGTGAGAAATGGGCACTAAAAGTTTTGGGATATGGCACAAATAGTTTTCAAGACTGGGGCGTGTGTAGGGGGGAGGGGGGCTGTGCTTGGGGGTATTTGTTGGAAGAAGGCAGCTTGCCACACACTTCACTTTACTTCACTTCACTTCACTTCACTTCACTTGAGTTGTCGTCAGGAGGGCGTCAGAGAATTGCGTGTTTTTTTCTTTTTCCTTTTTGGGGGCGTGTTGGGGTTGTAAGTTGAGGCGCTTTTCTCGCGCTCATTTGCGCGTCGCCCTCTTCTTGCCACGTCCCTTGTGGCACTTGCGTTTCTTCTTCTCATTGCCGCCGCCGTTGTTGTTGTTGCCGTAGTTGTTGTGGTTCTTGTTGTTGCTGTTGCTGCTGCTGCTGCTGTCCAGCTGAAAGGTGACGCTCTTGCAGCACGAACTGTGCCGCGAAATGTCCTCGTACGTGATGGCCGCAATTTGTGGCGCGCTTGTGGCAACCGTCGTCGTCGTCGCTGCTGCTGTTGTTGTTGCCGCTGTCGCTGTTGCCGTCGACGACTGCGAAGTCTTTGCTGTGGCCGCTTTGCCCGCTGTCTTCGCGGCTGTGGCAGCTGCTGGCTTCATTGTTGCCGCCTCTGTTGCCGCTGCCGCCGCCGCCGCCGCCACCGCCGCCGCTTCGCCTGCGCTCATGCGAATGGGCGCGTGGAAGCAAATGTTGGCGCCGCCCACCGACCCCAGACGCGTCACATTCGGCTGGTAGTCGAGCAGCGTGGGACGCGGCAAGTTCCTCGCCAGCTGCGGCTGCTGCTGCTGCCTGTGGTGTTGTTGCTTTTGGTGTTGATCGCGCGCCAGCAACTGTTGCTGCTGGTGCTGTATGAGCTGCTGTTGCTGCTGCAGCTGCTGCTGCATCTGTTGCATCACCGCCAGCTGCTGCTGCTCCCGATCTCGCTCTCTGTCTCGCTCCCTGTCCCGATCACGCTGCTGCTGCTCCAGCAGCGTCTCGCGTTGTCCCTGCAGCCGCGACGCCTGCTCCCGGGGCATGGGATGATTGTTGAGCTGCCTGATGAACGGCAAATACTTGGCGTTCACCACAAGCGGCGGCGCCGTAAACTTCAGCTCCCTGCTGCTGTTGTGCTGCAGCGTCTCTGGCTCCAACTGCTGCAGCTGCTGCTGCTGCTGCTGCTGCTCCGACCCCGAGTCCGTCTCAACGTCTGTGCTGCCCGCTGGCGACGTCAGCTGCTGCGTCTGCTCGTCCAGCTGCAGTTCGGTGCACTCTGAAGCTTTGCTCGTGCCCCTCTTGCTGCCGCCGCCGCCGCTGCGGCGTCGAGTGCCGCCGCCGCTGGTGTTGTTGAGGCGCCGCATCATCGGGCGGTACAGATAGCGGATGGGCAGCGGCTTCTTGCCGCGCGCCAGCGGCGTGGACACAAAGTACTGGTAGCTGATGTCGATGCCATCCTCGATGGTGCGCGGCACCTTGTGCTGAGCCACGCGCACGATCTTGGGCGCCACGCCGCCGCCCGTTGCAAGCAGCTTCGGTGGCTGCTGCTGTGGCAGTTGTGGCTGCTGCTTCAGTGGCTGCTGTGGCTGCTGTGGCTGCTGCGACTGTGGCGTGTGCTTGAGCACAACGTTGCAACGCTTCGCCGGCTTGTTAACGGCTGCCACTTTGGCGGCGTTCGCTTTGCCAACAGTCGTCGCTGTGCTTGCCACCGTTGCTGTCGTCGTCGCTGTCGCCGTCGCCGTCGCCGTCGCTGTCGCTATCGGCGGCTTCTCGTTGACAATCTTGATGACGGTCGCCGTCAGCTTGAGGCTGCGATTGCCGCCGCCCGTCTGCTGCACGATGGGCTTCTCGTAGCTGTGGTCGCGACACCAGATGCCGCCGTTGCTGCTGCTGCAGCTGATGCCGAGCGTTGTGTGGTAGCCAACGCTGCTGTCGCTGTTGCAGTTGTGGCACTTGCTGCTGCTGTTGAGGCTGCAGTTGGGACTCGTCGTCGTCGTCGGCGTCATCGGCGTTGTTGTTGTTGCTGCTGCTGCTGCTGTGCTGTTGTCGACGGACGTCGTCTGGCCCACGAGGTCCGTCTGCAACAGCAAAGTCGTCGTCGACCTGCGCTGTTGTGGCTGCTGCTGCTGCTGCTGCTGCTTGTCGCGTTCGCCCTCCGACGATTCGCTCGACTGGCGAAAGTTTAGCTGCGGCTTGAGCAGCCACCTGGTCACCAGCGGCTCCCCCAGACCGCCGCGTCCACCACGCGCTCCTCCGCCCCGCCTGGGGCCGCGTGCGCCGCCCCCTCCACCGCCGCCGCCGCCGTTCTTGCGTCCACCGCCGCCGCCGGTCTTCGTTGTTGCATGCCACTTGTACTCGCCGCCCTCGGGCGATTGCTGCTGCTGCTGCTGCTGCTGCTGTCGTCGGCGACTGTGGATCGTCGTTGTGGCCGTCGCCTTCTTGGGCGCTCCGCCCTCCAACGCCGGCGATCGTCGCGACTTCTCCTTGCCGTTGCCGGCCGTCGGCGTCGCTGGCTGTCGAGGTCGACGCGTCGCCGACTCGAGCGGCTGGCGCTGCCACAGCGGACCGTAGCGTGGCAGCCGCACGCCCCCCTCGCCCCCGCCCATGCCGTGCAGTGGCCCCAGGTAGCTGTAGACGGCGTTGTTGCCAATGAATTTCGTCGTCGTCGTCGTCGTCGTCGTTGTTGTTGCTGTTGCTGTTGCTGTTGTTGCTGTTGTTCGTTCAGGCGACATTGGCGAGCCGTTGTTGTTGTTGTTGTTGCTATTGCTCTTTAGCTGTGTGTGTGTGTGAGTGTGTGTGTGTGTGTTTACACTGAACCGATTCTGTGTGTGTGTTTTTTGTTTGTCTGTTGAGCCGAAAAAAATCTAACCAATTGGCATCTGTCTCAAATCGATTCTTCTGGCTTCTTTTTTTTACGCAATTTTTAATTTTTTGATTACTTTTTTTTTTTTTTTTTTGGGGTTTTTTTTTCCTTTTTGGTTCTCACATATTTCCGAAAGCATGCAAACTGATTGTCTCTGAACTGAGGCGCTGCGGCTACTTCGGTTTCACAGCCAGCTCTGGGGAGGCAGATTTTCATGTGTTTTCCCAGGCTACATTTAGTGAAAAGGAATAGTTGAAGAAAGCATTTGAATTTGCGAAGACTTCGAAGATTTTATTTACTAACATAAATCTATTTTTAATCTGGTGAAAAGTCGTTATTGTGTATTTTCAATCTTGTAATTCGCTTTGGCAAATTGAAAAGAAATTCTGCAATTTAGCAATTTTACATAGCACTAAATTAATTATGAAACTAAGAGTTGTGCTTAAAACAAGAATTCTTCAATTTAGGAATTTCACATATCACTAAATTAATTATGCAACAAAGTTTTGTGCTTAAAACAAGCACTCAAAAAGAATATTTATATTTTGTTGATACATTTTGAATGCTAACCTTGAAACCTTCTTGGTTTTAAGTATTTCTATCGCAAAGCAAACATTGTTGCAAACTTCTAAGGTTTAGTGACTAATCTTGAGTTTATTGTTCATGAAATGACGCAAGTTTTTATGGTATCACACAACGTTTTATCTGCCTCCGTTGCTCGAAGTCATTGCAAAAGCTATCACAAAGAAATCTAAAAAAAAAAATGAACAATAGTCAAATGATGCTTACAAACAGCGCACAATTCATACAAAGTAATTGCGATGCTTAAGAAACGCGGCTTAATAAATCACTCGATTTACAAACTGTTTGCAACTAATCGCATTCTCTATAACTCTATCAAATTGCCACAAAATAATTATGATGCCGAAGAACAGCGCTTGATTTTTGCAACTTTATTGTGAGGAATTTCAAACTATTCTTTGTCTATGTTGCATTTGTGATGATGCATGAGAACTTTGCTAAATGTATTTAGCTCTTTCTCGCCAAGCCTCCTAAAACAAAAAGGATTGAAGAAGCTTAAGGCTCGCTTTAATACAGTTTTGTCTGTGGGGTATTTGAGGGAAGCACTTCCGCTTCATGCCGTGCTGTATTGCATAGTATTTGACTATTGTAGAGCCTCAAAAAAAAATTTAATGATAATGCTCAAGGCTCAGCTCAAAGTATCTGAAGTTAGCAGTTCCTAGGCCATGATCCCCCCACAGAAAAAGAGTGTTAAGTGAGCACATCGTGGCTTTGTTGGTAAAACTATAGAGAAGAAAAAGATGATGCTAAAGGGTCGATTTAATAACTTGTTTCGCGAGTTGTTTAGGGGAAGGACTTCCTTTATACTTCCTCCCTGATCCACCCCAAAAGCAACGATGATGCACGAAACAAGGCTCGACTTTATTCAGCTTTATTGCGAGGTATCTGCAGTTAGTTAGTATTAGAATAGAGCCTCCTTAACAGGACGATGCTTAAGAGTCGACTTCTTAATTTGTTCCGGGAGTTGTTAAGGGAAACACTTTCTCCACACTTCCTCCCTGATCCCCCACAGAAGTAATGATGATGCTTGAGGCAAAGCCCGACTTCTTCAGCTTTTTTGCGAGGTATCTGAAATTACTAGTTTCTCTCTAAGCCGTGAGTAAGATGAATCCATATCCTCCTTAACAGGATGATGCTCAAGAGTCGACTTCTTAATTTGTTTCGGGAGTTGTTAAGGGGAAACACTTTCTCCACACTTCCTCCCTGATCCCCCCACAGAAGTAATGATGATGCTTGAGGCAAAGCCCGACTTGTTCAGCTTTATTGCGAGGTATCTGCAGTTAGTTAGTATTAGAATAGAGCCTCCTTAAATGAATGATGCTCAAGGACTTAAGCATAATAATTTATTTCGCGAGGGGTTTCCAGGTGTCTTCCACACTTCTTTCCTGATCCCCCCACAGAAGTAATGATGATGCTTGAGGCAAAGCCTGACTTGTTCTCTCTAAACCGTGAGTAAGGAGGCTTCATATCCTCTTCAAAAAGATGATGCTTAAGAGTCGACTTCTTAATTGGTTCCGGGAGTTGTTAAGGGGCAACACTTTCTCCACACTTCCTCCCTGATCCCCCCACAGAAGTAATGATGATGCTTGAGGCAAAGCCCGACTTCTTCAGCTTTTTTGCGAGGTATCTGCAGTTAGTTGGTAGTACAATAGAGCCTCCTTAACAGGACGATGCTTAAGAGTCGACTTCTTAATTTGTTCCGGGAGTTGTAAGGGGCAACACTTTCTCCAAACTTTCTCCCTGATCCACCACAGGAGTAATGATGATGCTTGAGGCAAAGCCCGACTTCTTCAGCTTTTTTGCGAGGTATCTGCAGTTAGTTGGTAGTACAATAGAGCCTCCTTAACAGAACGATGCTTAAGAGTCGACTTCTTAATTTGTTTCGCGAGTTGGAGTTGGAAAACACTTTCTCCCTGATCCACCACAAAAGCAACGATGATGCACGAAACAAGGCTCGACTTTATTCAGCTTTATTGCGAGGTATCTGAAGTTACTAGTTTCTCTCTAAGCCGTGAGTAAGATGAATCCATATCCTCCTTAACAGGACGATGCTTAAGAGTCGACTTCTTAATTTGTTCCGGGAGTTGTTAAGGGGAAACACTACCTCCCTGATCCCCCACAGAAGTAATGATGATGCTTGAGGCAAAGCCCGACTTCTTCAGCTTTTTTGCGAGGTATCTGAAGTTACTAGTTTCTCTCTAAGCCGTGAGTAAGATGAATCCATATCCTCCTTAACAGGATGATGCTTAAGAGTCGACTTCTTAATTTGTTCCGGGAGTTGTTAAGGGGCAGCACTTGATCCACACTTTCTCCCCGATCCCCCACAGAAGTAATGATGATGCTTGAGGCAAAGCCCGACTTCTTCAGCTTTTTTGCGAGCTGTTCGCGAGGGAAGCAGCTTCCCGGGGTTCCAGGCGCGAACCGAGCGTCCGCTAGAGTTCCCGACCGAAACACGCGGGAAACCCGCTTGCCCCCAAGTGCGGCGCGTGCAGTCACTGATGCTGCACCAGCTGCTTGAGGTTGACGTACAGCTGGCGCAGCTGCTGCGGATGGGCGAGCAGCGCGGGGTTGTGGAGCATCAGGCGCAGCTGGCGCAACCGCGTCGAGCTGAGCTGCAGCCGCCGCAGCCAGTGGAGCTGCTGCAGGCGCCCCATGGGCAGCAGATGGTCGAGCAGACACTGCAGATAGCTGCGCTGCTGCAGCGTCAGCGGGCCGTCGACGGGCTCGCTGAGCAGCTGGCTGAGCAGCTGCTGGTGGCAGCGCGAGGGGTGCAGACGCGGCTTGTGGCGCTGCACGCGCAACGCGGTGCGATGCAGTCGCTGCTGCTCGCGTGGCGGCAGCGCGACGTAGCTGCGACTGAAGTAGGCGGTCAGCTGGTGCAGCTGGGCGGGATTGAGGGCGTCGAGGAAGTGCTCCAGCTGCGGCAGCGGCAGCGTCGTCATGTAGACGAGGCTGGCGTTGAGCAGGCGACGCGCCTGCGGCTTGGGGCATGCCTCGTGCAGCTGCAGATACCGGTGCAGCATCGCCACGTGCTGCGGCAGCGACAGATCGTAGCGGAAGTGGGGCAGCTCGGTGGGCAGCCGGCGGTAGAAGCTGATCAGCGGCTGTTGCGCCTGCCGCTCGATGTCGTTGGCCCCCTGCTGGGGCCGCTGGGGCCGCTGGAGGCGCAGCAGGTGGCGCAGCTGCTGCAGCTGGGGCACGTCGAGCATGCCGCTGAGGAAGCACTCCTCCAGCAGCAGCGCCAGCTGCGGCGGCGTGAACGACTGCAGACGCTCCACGTGCTGCTGCAGCTGCAGCTGCTGCTGCCACGCCGGCTGCGGCGTCTCCTGCGGCAGCAGCAGCAGCGCGCGCAGCTGAATGATCTCGCTCTCGGCATCGACGGCGCCGTGGCGCAGCGCCAGCTTCCGAAACTTGCCGTCGCCGCCGAAGCTGAGGTCGTGCAGCGCGTGCAGCTTGCCGCTCAGCGCCTGCTGCCGCTCCAGGTAGCGTCGCATCAGGTTGTCCGTCTTCGGCACCACAAAGTCCTCCAGCGTCGCGTTCGCTGCCCCGGTCAGCGGCCTGCAGCTGCCGCACATCATGCGCTGCTGGCTGGCGGCCGCCCTCGGGAGGCGCAAGCATGGGGCACGTTTCGCCACCTTTTGTTGTTGTTGTCGTAGTCGCATTTTTCTCGTCGTCGTTGATGTTGGTGTCGCTGCTCGTCACGCGCTCGCATCGTCGTCGTCGTCGTCGTCGTCGTCAGCTGCATTCGCATTTGTTCAATTTCGGCATTTCAATTTTGCTTGTCTAAACGTACACTGAGAGAAAAGATATATGAGTGGCAAACGGTAGGGAAAACAAGGCTTGAATTTTATTTTATGCTCGACAACTGAGGCTGCGAATGGGATTTAAAAACTAAATTTCTTGCGATGAGAATGCAGGGAATTCCGAATTTTTAACACTTGAAGCCAGTTTATTCAATGAGTATCTGAAATCTATACAAAGGAGTCAAATTAATAATATAAAATAAATAAATGTAGACTATGAAAGCCAGATTATTTAATAACACTAAATTATTAAAGGCTGATAACTAAAGGATAATAATTTAATGAGTAATAATACAAAAGTATTAAATGCAGATAATTAAAGGCAGTTTATTTAAATTATAATAATACAAAATTATTAAATGTAGACAATTAAAGGCAGTTTATTTAAATTGTAATAATACAAAATTATTAAATGCAGACAATTAAAGGCAGATTATTTAATGACACTAAATTATTAAATGCAGACAATTAAAGACAGATTATTTAAATTAACAGTAATACAAAATTAGAAAATGCTTGAAATGGACAATAACACTTTTAAATACAATTATTGGCATGTGATTAATAAAGATTTCTCAATAATCATCCAAAAAATACTAAATAGTAAAATGCAAGTGAGAATTTTCAATACTTAAATCGAGAATATTTACTGAGTATTTGGCATCTTTAACCATATCAGACATGATGTGAAATTAATAAAAACACAAAACTTCTAAAATGGTCGATGAAATTGACAGTTTTTAATGCTTTGAAATACAATTCTTAACACGGGATTTCAAGCCTAAATCAAGTTTTTGGTATAATCATTAAAACAAAGGCATTTTTCTAAATATACACTTAAAAATTATACAACTCTTGATGTGAATATTTTTTAATACTTTTAAATTAAATTGTAGACGTATGATTTCGAGCTTAAATTCACATTTTTCATTAAGCGTTAAAAACTGATTAAATTAAAGATTTTTTAGTATTATTACATAAAATTCTTTGCATGTGATTTCAAGCATAAAGCAAGATATTTTAAGTGAGCGTGGGACATCTTCAAAAATATGTGAATTTACTGGAGAATATATGAAATTAATTAGTAGAAAAGTGCAAGCAAATAAAAGCAATTTTGGCTTTTGCTTTTTTCAGTTATTACAGTTGGTATAAAATGTAAAAATAATTTTGTTTGAGTTCTATCAGAGCACACAAAAAATACTGAATTTTGATAAGGCTATAATAATTATTTATGCAGCGATTCAATGACGCTCTTAAAGACTGCTTATTTAAGAGTCTTGCTCAACAATTTCTAATGATTACAAATAAGCAAAAACCACTGAAAAAGTTGAATTTCTTAGACAACTTTGAGGAGACTTTTAAGTTCTGTTTCTGTGTTCCCGCTTCGTCTACGACAATTTCTTCTTCTGACCAAAATAGTTTCGTTGGGTATCTGAAATTTGGGTGTCCCCCGTTTGCGATTTGGGAAACTTCTCCACAATTTCCCGCACACTTCACTGCGCTTTGTCGAATCGTGTGAACGAATCGTGTGAACGAAAGTTTTCAGTGTGTAGCATGTAGGATTCAAAATTCAAAATTGTGAGCATTGAAAATAAACGAAAAAACCCGGCAGCAACCACAACAACAACAACAACAGCAACCAAATTGAATTGAGAATGTGCCGCTCGCCCTGCTGCGCTTGTGTGTGTGGCGCTTGCAACGACTGCTGCGCCAACCGTTGCACCACCGACTGCTGTTGCACCTCCTGCTGCAAGTACACCGGCTGCGGCGGTGGCGGCTGCTGCCCAACGCCCCGCGCCACCCAGACGCTGCAATTCCCGTCGGAGCATCGATGGTTCGAACGCTGCACGAACGCCAACTGCGCCAGCTGCCAGACAAACGCCACCGCCGACGAGTGCGGCTGCATCTGCCGTCGCAATCGGCACGTGATCGAGGCGCTCGCCTGTCTGTTCAACACGACGATACCGCACATGGTCAGCACGCTGTTCAGGCTGGCGTTCCAACAGAGCGAGCCGCTGAAGCGCTTCCCCCGCGACCGCAAATGGGATGTGATGGAGCACGTGAAGGCGCCGTACACGGAGCTAAACGATCTGGAGATCTACGACAGCATGTTCGATCGCTGCGGCCTCCCCATCGATCCGCTGCACAGCGACAACATCTACAAGATCGTGCGTCTGATGTTCCTGCTCAAGGTGCTGACGCTGGAGCAGCAAAAGTATTTGCTGCGCATGCTCAAGCGCCTCAATCAGCACGCCCACTGTCCCGTCGATCTGGAGCTGCTGCTGCAGACGCTCGAGCTGGTGGACATCAAGGAGCTGATGTGCAGCATACGCAAGCACGAGTTCTTCGTCCGCAGCCTCTACACGGCGCGTCAGTGCAGCAAGCTGTGCGATCTCTACCACCAGGTGGTCACCGTCGACAAGGTCGCCGTGCAGCGGCAGCGACGCAAGCGGACGCGCTACGGCAGCAAGAGCCACATGAAGACGACGGCCATCGATGCGCATCCCAGCGATGAGTCGGCTGCGGTCCGTCAGTCGCAGCTGCAGCGACAGTACTGCGATCGCAAGCCCGAGGTCATCTCTGTGGGCGCCTCGCCCAACAGCGCCGGCACCTGCAACGGCCGCAATCGCTTCGTCGGCTCCCGCAATCCCAGTCGCAGCTCCAAGCAGACTGCTTAGCCCCCCCGCCCGAATGACTTGGCATCTGGCGCAACTGATTTTATTGTTTTCGGGCAGCTTTGGGCCGCACTTCTCTCTGCCACCCCCCTCCCCCTTCCGCCACGCTTCCCTTTCGGCAACCGCTTTTGACAGACTTTTTTCCGACTGCATTGTTTTTGGGTTAAATATATTTCAAACTATTTGCTAGCTTATTTCACATCGCATGCAGCTTGCACTTTGCTTCAACTGAGCTGGCTTTCAAACGAGGAGACCTGAGGGAACAAGGATAGTCTAAGAATAGTCAGCTAAAGCGCCGCCAATTTTGTTACACGCATATCTTAGCAATTCCCCGAGTAGATCAACTTAGCTTTCAAACTGCCTTCAAGTCAAGCTGACAGCTCAATAAGTCTCTGCAGCTCTTCTCCCTGAACTCATACACTTCTCAACACCTCACACAAATTCCTGTAGACAATGGCATCTTACACAAGATGTTGTCTTTGAAGTAGAAAGCGTAGCTTGCCTGACAGCAGGCAGACAGACGAAAAAGTCCCTATAATAAAACATTACTGCCTTGTCAGCTACACTTCTTAGTAAAACATTTCGTTGAGCACAAACAAAGATGTCTCATCAGCTAATCAACAAAGTTATTCCTTTAGCAAATCAATAAAGGTTTTCCTTTGGCCACAAGCATACTTGAAGTCACCTTTGACAGACCTTTGTTTCCTAGTTAGCTCAGCTTTAAAGCAATTCTCTCAATTCCTTTGTCTAGAAGCCTACTTTACACAAATCTCCGACAAGTTGCCTTTCAAATTGCGAGCGCAGCCTGCATGGGAAGCGGCAGACAGCAGAACAAGTCTCATTAGCACAAATATTGCTTGTACAATAAGGCAAATTAATCCACACAATTTCTCTAATACAAATTCCAACAAGTCAGCTTTGAAATTGGGGAAAGTAGGGCGCATCTAAGCCGGCGAACAGATGAATAATAATACAACATATTTCCCCCTTGTTAGCTGACGTTTAAAGCAAAGCAATGCCCCTAATTCATGCTCATCAACAACTGGGTTTTAAATCTGTGTCTTAGTAGCAATTTGCTTCTACATCAAGTCTACGCTCCCGATTCCTCGATGCTGAAGAATACTTTACACAAACTCGTCTCCTAAGCACAACCCCTCAAGCTCCTTCAGTCCCTGGAACTCGAATAAAAGACACAGCGGGACTTGCTTGAATAAAAACAAATGTAATAGATGATTGCATGACTGAATGATGGCTCCAGCTCCACCACCACCGACTGGAGCTGTCTGGTGGCTCGGCGAGGGGACGGCGTGGGGGAAGTGTGCGGCCTAACGGCCGTAGAAGAGCATCGGGAGGTACTGCTGCAGCACCTGCTGCTCCCGCAGACCGTCGTGGGTGGGCGCAATGACCAGCGGCTTCTCGGGCAGCCGCCGCAGGAAGCAGCGGCGACGCGGCGCATAGTTGGACGCGGTGCGATCGATGCAATCGAAGCGACTGCGATGCGACAGCTCCGTGCCAAAGCTGCTGGTGTTGGGCGTGACCCGAGCACCGGGCGGAAACGTCCACTTCTTGGCCGTCGTGACGGCGCCCGAGGAGGCGAAGCGCACCTTTGGCGCCGCCACCGACGTGTTGCGTCGCCGACAATCGGCGGCGGCGCGCGAGGCTCGCGCCTTGTGGAGGTTCTGCTGCAGCCGCATCTGATCCATCAGGCTGAGCATGAAGGTGGGCGGACACGGCATCGCACCGCTGCCGCCCTCCTCGCGCAACACGCCCGGCTCCATGCTGCGCGTGCTCGCGTAGAACATGTTAAAGTCCAGATCGGAGACCAGCGAGACGGGCGGCGGCTGGCGGTCGGGCGCCGGCTGGCGACGGCGCGGAAAGTCCGCGGGATTCGAGAGCAGCTGCGACGTCATCGGCAGATGGCTGTCGTCCAGTCGCGCCGCCTCCGCCGCCGCCAGCTCCTCGGCTGTCGGCGGCGTCGCCGACTCCGCAGACATCTCGCGCAGCGGCAGACGATGCGACGACGACCCGCTGCGCTCCAGCGTCGTGTAGCGCGGCCGCAGCGTCGGTATGGCGAACAGCGAGGGCGGCGGCGGCTTGTACTCGCGCATGCGGATCCGCGGCGAGTCCGCGTCGTCCACGGGACGCGCTGGCGCCGGCGGGCTGGGCAGCTGCGACAGATGGACGGCCGAGCGCAGCATGGGCACGCGCTTCGAGAGGCTGGGGCAGGCGCAGGTACCGGCGTAGACGCCGTTGTGTATGCTCGTGCGGTAGCCCTGGTTCAGCAGCGACTGCTGCGACGGCGACGGCTCGAAGTTGACGTGTCGCGGCCCCAGCCCCGGTCCCGACTCCCCAAGCGCGCGCGACGACGTCTTCAGTATGGAGCCGACGTGGGGGCCGCACGGTCGGTTGATGTGCCGGTCGGCGAAGTGAAAGCACTTGGCGTGACAGCCCTCGGCCCTGTGTGCGCCTGTGTGCGGCTGCAGCTCGCCCTCGGGCTGCACGCTGAGCGAGAGTCGCTGCGGCGTCTGCGGGTAGACGTAGTCGTCGGTGAAGGCCGGCAGGCCGACCACGACGTTGCTGTGCCGCGCCTGCTGCAGCAGCTTGTCGCCGGCCTTCTGCAGCATGCTCGGTTGGGCTTCCGTCGGCTGCGACTGCGACTGCGCCTTGAAGCTGCCGTAGGCGCGACTGTAGGGCAGACTGCTCAGCGAGCTGCGCGGCGTGGAAAAGTGCCGATCACAGCCGGAACTCTCGCGCGGTAGCTGCCTTCCCGCCCTGCCGGCGCCGCCTCCACTGTTGCTGTGGTAGCTGGGCGACGTGTCCAGCTGCAGTTGGAGCTTCGAGCCGGGCGACAGGCTGTCGTTTCGCCGCATCATGCGTCTGATGCGCTGCCAGCGCTGCGTCTGCTCCTCCAGCTCGTTGCTGGCGAACAGGCTGCGCACAATGCGCGTCGCCGGCCGGCGGGTCAGCAGCGACAGCTGCTTCTTGGCCCGCTGCGCCAGGTAGTAGCGCGGCTTCGCTGCCTTGGCGGCCAGCGCCTCGCGTTGTCGTATCAGCTTCGCGTTCAGCTGCGGGTGGCGGCTGAAGAGCGAGAAACTCGCTGGCATGCCAGCGGCCTCCTCATCGACCTCCTCGTCGTCGCGGTTGTCGCGATTGTCGCGTGGCAGCGGCGTGTAGCGCGTCATGTTGTCCAGCCGCTCGTCACGACACTGCTCCGAGTCCATCGAGGTGTTGTGCACGCTGACCAAACGCCGGCGACTGTGCGAGTCCGCCGAGCGGTTCGATGTCAGCGACTGCCCGCTGGCCGAACGTCGGGGACGCTGGTGGTGGTGGTGGCTGCTGCTGATCACCGGGTTCAGCAGTATCTCCGGGGAACGTGGCTTGCGGACGGTGCGTATCGAGGTCATCTTGAGTGGCCGCGGTGCGCAGCGCTGCGGCATGCGGCGGAACAAGCCGAGCGAGGCGAGGCTCGGGTAGCGTCGCGTCTGCAGCGTCGCCTGCTGCTCCCGCTGGCTGGAGCGGCTCTCGCTCCTTGGCAGCTGCCAGCTGAGTGCCTGATTCGTCTTGGTCCTAGTGTCCTCAGGTAGCTTTCGCTCCCTTTCCCGTTCTCGTTCCTGTTCCCGCTCTCGTTCTCGCTCCTGTTCCCGCTCGCGTTCCCGCTCTCGCTCCCGTTCCTGCTCCCTTTGACGTGTGGAACTTCCCGGCAGCTCGTGACTGGTTTGCGGCCGCTTGAGTTCCCGGCGGCTGCTCTCCGAGGCCGGCTCCCTTTCCAGGCTGTGCATCGAACTTGTTTCAGCCGCTGCTGCCTCTTCACGTGCCTGCCTGATTTGCGGTGCGCTCTTCTCCCTGCTGACGGCTGACGGTCGCGGCTTAGGTTGCTGGGAGAGACGGCTGCCTGGCAGCAGTTGCTGCGATTCCTGCAGCGTCACCAAGTCCGCGTTGCGCGACTGTTCCTTCTGCAGGTCCGCCGCCTCGATTTGCATTTCCAGCGACGACGTCTGCGCGTCCCTGAACTCCACAACGTCCTCAATGCTCGTGCCACGCAGACGATCTTCGAGGCTCCTGATCGACATCGGCTTGCGTCGCCGCTTGTCGCGTCGCAACTGCTCCGGGCTCGCGACCACATCGCTGTCCGCCGAGCAGCCCATCGACAGCCACTCGTTCTCGGCTTCCTCGCTGCCGTACTTGCTGGTGCGACCCGCGGCCTTCTTAGCGCGTGCGAAGCGCGGCGCTTCCGTCTCGGGCCTGTACACGGACCGTCTGTGGCCGACGCCCGGTGGCAAGCTGCGCGATCGTCCGACGTTCGAGTGCGCCGCACTCGTCGTCGTTGCCTGGGCCGTCGCCATTGGCTGGCGACGTTGCGGGTCTTTGGGCAGCACTCGCGTCGTTTTGCGCTCCGCAAACGTCACCTTGGACTGGTTCTTGGGCCGCTTGCGTCCCATCAGTCGCATCACCTGCTGATAGTCGGAGACCATCGTGAAGCTGCGTCGATATCCAAGCCTTGCATCCTTCGCCTTGCGGCGCACATTCGTCTTGGAGTTGGCGGGCGTGATGCCGCCCTTCAGCTCGCTGTGGTCCGCCGTCGTTGGGCCCGGTGTGGCGAGCACCTTCATGTTGAGCACCGCGGGACCGATGGACGACAGGGAGTCGCTTTTCAGCTGCTTGGCTGGCTCGTAGGTCGCTGCCAAAATGCCGTCGGACTGTTGTAGTGCCGTGCGACGCTTGGCGGGCGGTCGTGGCGGGTCGCGTTTGGCGGCCAGCGACTTGGGCGCCGCTTCGTACTGCGTCGACGAGTCCAGACTGCGGTTCGTCCAGCCCTCCTTGACGCCTTGTCTGGCGCCTGCTGCGGCTAACTGTTGGCCGGAGGCAACGCGCACCGGCTTGAGGTCGTACTGCGTGTACGAGTCCTTGAACTGCTCGGGATCGGCTGAGTGGCTGCGACTGGCGCGACCTTCTCGCGTTTGCTTGAGCCTGCCGTCCGCTGCGGAGCTCGTACCGGGCAGCTGTCTAATGTCGTATTGCGTGGAGCGTTCCTTGCATTGAGCCGGAGCCTCCTGCTGTCCCGATGTAACGCGCAGCGACTCGTGACTCGCAGTGCGCTCCGCGGCCTCCTCGACTGGCGTTGCGTGCTGGCCGGAATTGCAGCGCGGATATTTGCTCGTCTCCGGCTCCTTGCGCTTCGCGCTCGACTCGCTGAGCTCGAGGCGCGAACGCTGCTGCAGATTGGGACTGAAGTTGTAGAGCAGATGGCGGCCGGGATGGAAGGCCCGCTTGCACAGCCCCGCAATGCAGCCCAGCACGCCCTTGCGCTCCCGCCTGCCGCTCGTCGGTCGCGGGCGCTCCTTGCGCTCCTGGCCGCGACAGCGGTACGGCTGCGGCTGGTAGTTGTAGCTGACGCGGCCGCAGATGGTGCGCAGCTTGGGCTGCTGCGGCTGCGGCTGCTGGTGCGATGTGGAGGCCTGCTCGTTGCAGTGCCCGGTGAAGCCCTTGGGCACGTGCACGCAGTGCGTCCTGGGGAAGGTCAGACGCAGCTCCTGGCTGACCATGTGGGTGACCCTGCTCAGCGAGGCGTTGGCGCGACTGCCGTGCGGTCGCTCGTCCCCGAACGTGATGCTCGGCGTGCGTTGACGATTGATGTCCTCGCGTTTGGGGCTCTCGTGGTGCGTTCCGTCGTGATGCGTTCTATCGTGGTGTGCGCTGTGGTGCGCGCTGTGGTGCGCGCTGTGGTGGTGCGTTCCGTCGTGGTGCGCGCTGTCGTGTTGTACGTGCTGACGCTTGGCGCTGTGGTGTAGCTTGTTATCGTGATGCGTGTTATCCCTGTGCACACTTTCCCGTTGTGTATTATCCCGCAACGTGCTCTCCCTTTGGGTGTTGCCCTTCAATGCACTTTCCCGCGGTGCGTTCTCCTTCAATATGCTTTCCCGCGGCGTGTTCTTCAGCGCACTTTCCCGTTGAGTGTTCTTCAGCGCACTTTCCCGCTGAGTGTTCTTCAGCGCACTTTCCCGCTGTGTGTTCTCCTTGAGCGCACTTTCCTGAGGCGGGTGCTCCTTGAGCGCGCTCTCCCTTTGCGTTTTGTCCCTCAACTGACTTTCCCGTTGCGCACTGTCTTTTAGCGCACTTTCCCGCTGCATTTTGTCCCTCAACTGACTCTCCCGTTGCGTGTTGTCTTTAAGCGCGCTCTCCCGCTGCATGCTGTGCTGCTCGCTGATGCGTGGCGTCGTGGGCTTCAGCGCGCTCTCCCCTTGCACGTGGCCACTGAGGTGACTTTCCCTTTGCCCCTTGCTACTCAGGTGACTTTCCCTTTGCCCCTTGCTACTCAGATGACTTTCCCTTTGCACGTTGCTGCTCAGGTGACTTTCCCGTTGCGTGTTGTCCCTCAACGCTCCCTCCCGCTGTGCATGTTCCCTCAACGCACTCTCCCGCTGCTGCAGCGTCGTCGCACTGGGCGCTGGTGAAGCGCGCCGCGACGCAGCCCCACTGGGTGGTGGCGAGACGCGCCGCGAGCTTGTGGCGCTGGGAGCGGGCGAAACGCGCCGCGACATCACCGAGCCGTGCAGCGAGGCGCCGCGCTGCGACGCCGTAAAGCTTTGGGCGGGCGAGGCGCGACGCACGAGGCTCGTCAGGGGCGTGGGATACTCGCGTCGCCGGTAGACGCAGGTGTTGGCGTTGCACGCGCCCAGCTGCTCCAGACGCGAGCGGCCGCGTTGCGGACACGTGTCCAGGGTGCAGCCGTCGTGGCGTCGCTTGCCGGGACACAGTTCGTTGGTGCAGTCCATGTTGGTGCAGCTGTGGCACTCGGTGAGCTCCTTGCCCATCGCCGGCGGCGGTGGCGGTGGAGGAGGAGGAGGTGGTGGTGGCGGTGGGAGAGCCTCCTGCTTGCGCTGGCGGTTGCGCAGCGGGACGGGCTCGAGGGGCTGGCAGATGGATTGATCGCCGAGGCGCGGCTCGCAGGGCTGCAGCGGCTTCGCTTCGCAGGGGCAGCAGGGCTGCGTCTTGTTCCAGTAGCGCTGGGGCATGCCGTAGAGCGGGAACTTCTCGGTCATGCCGTCCTCGTAGCGCATCAGCAGCTTGTAGAACTGCGGCGAGATGCGACGGAAGCAGGCGGGATCGAGTCGCTGCTGCCGCAGCTCGCGCAAATTGTGCTTGCGTCGCAGGCGCGGCAGCAGCGCCTCCTCCTGCGCCTGCCGCTGCTCCCGTATGGCCAACGCACACTCCTCGGCCATCGGCTGGCCGTCCGCCTGGAACATGACCGGCGCACATGAGCTGCGATTGCGTCGCCGCTGCTGGCAACCGCAGACGCGATGCGGATACAGCGCCTTCTTCGTCGTCGTCGCCGGTCTGTTGCCCGGATCGTTGGCAATGGCCGCCGAGGTGCAAGCAACGCCGCCAGCCGCCGCGCGCGTCTTCGCGGCGGCCTCGGCGGCCTCCTTGCAGCCGGCCAGCTTCGGCGTGCAGACGAGAATGCGTTTGCGACGCAACGCCGGCGACGGCTGCGGCTGCTGGAGCGTCTTAAAGCGATTGCGCTGCGCCGCCTGGTCGGCGCGCAGCGTCGGCCACTTGGGCGGATCCTCGCAGTGGCAGATGGGATCGTTGTGGCGCAGCTGCTGGCGCTGGCGCTGCATGAGCAGGCGGCGCCTGCGACGCTCCTGGCAGTAGTCCAAGTATTGCACGCTGTGCTGCAGCCTCAAACGTGAACTGTCGCAGACTGTAGACAGCGAAACGCTGTCCGGCGGCTCCAGCTGTCGCTCGTCGGCCGTCACGTGGTCGTGAAACGATTTCTGGCGTCGGAACCACTCGGTGGCCAGGTCGGGGACCAGCAGACGCTCCGGCTGACGGCCGCAGGCGATCAGCTGCTCGAACATTTGCTGGCCGGGATCGCTGCTGCGCCTGGGCGTCGCATGTGGCAACGACAGACGCGAGCATCGCTGGCAGATGCATGCGGTCGACTTTCGACGTCTGATCGCAACCACCAGCTCCGGCTCCGCCTGCTGCTGGTGATGCTGGTGGTGCTGGTCGCCGCCGCGTGGCGGGTAGTTGTCCAAGCTGTGCGTCACGAAGCGCTGCTCGAACTTGGCATCGCACTGGGGCAGCTCGATGGCACTCGCGGGTCGCCGGGCGTGCGGGCTGTGCTCGGACATCGCCAGCGGCTCGTTCCGCTGCTGATGCGCGGCTTGCTTTGCTGCCTTCGCCTGGTTGCTTCCTTGGTTGCTCGCCTGCTCGCCTTGGACACTCGTCAATCTCTATCGCATTGCTGTCGGAATCCTCCGCCACGCTGAAGGTCTGCTCGCACCTCGATCGCTGTCAATTTTGAGAATTGCCGAAAGTTCAATTTCCAAATAGCTGCACAATTTTGAAGTTCGTCTTTCTTTTTTTTTTTTTGCCTTTTTTCTTTTATTTTTTTTCTGAGTGGGGTTTTAAAACATTCCCCAAACTCGTCGAACTTTGAAGCATTGATAATGCTGTTATGTGTGTTGCCTTCACACTTTCTTTCGCAACTTGCCCCGCGTTCCGCTGGCCAAACCAATTGTATTTTCGAATATTACAATCAGGGGCTTAGGGATCTTTGTTTGATTTTGAGGAAGCACTGCGATCGTCTGTTGCTCTCTTTGGTAAAACTTTGTATTTCTATTTAAAGCATATTGTTATCTCCTACACTTTATTTTGTCTTTTTGCTTTGATGTTAATTTATGCAATTCATTTGGCGTTATTCAATAATCTACCATTTGTCTTTGTCTGTTAACTCCATGAGAATGATTTCATATTCTCCCTTTTTAGTGAATATGCGCCTGCTTTATCTTTTTGTTCGCACTTCTTTGTCTGGAGTATTTTGAAAAATATTTCTGTTGCCCCTCGCTTTCGTTACTCCTTCTTTAATCCTCATTTGACTCCTATATAAAGTATACAACGCAGATTGCAACTTTTATCTAGTCTTTCTCGTGTCTTAATTATTTTCCAAAATTTTCTAACTCTGATTTCTAACATTTCTATTTTAATTTATTGATAACATACAATATACAGTTTATTTTCCCGAAGCTTCCTCTACTTCTCTGTTTTTCGGGATCAACATCTCGATTTACTTTTTTTGTTGTCATTTTTAAGGAAACTCTCGTCCATTTGTCGAGTTCCCTCAGCTCCCAGATATTTATCTCTCCCTTTCCTAATCACTTTCAACTCTACTTGCGCTCTACTTGCAGAGTTGTGTCGGCCATTCAGGCCTCGTTCTCCTTCCTCGTCGGCCTCATCGTCTGCAAGTCGACGTGCAGCAAGTCCTTTGTCTACGCCTCGCACTTCCTGATGGAGGCCTACGGTTGGTTTGGCACCGCCTACTTCATGTACGACATCTGGTCGATGTACAAGGTGCACACCCAGAAGATTGCCGACAAACTGCACTTGCTGCGCCTCACCAAGGCGCAGCCGCTGAGCAACGGCCACGTTCGCAGCTACTACGACAAGGCGGGCAATGGCGGCGGAGGCGCCGCCGCTCAGAGGGGCGGCAACAACAATGGCAGCACACCGAGCACGCCGCACGAGATCTGCGACTATGACGGCGCCTGTGTCCAGATCCCCAAGGACGGACGCTGGGACTTCTTGAAGTATGTGGTCACGCACCCGGTCATGATGATTCACCATGTTTTCATCGGCACCTTTGGGCTGCTGGTCGTCACGGTGAGTTTAGAGTGGAATGCCACATTCAACAAATACTAAATATTTAGCTATAGACAACTAATTATATAGATTTTTATTCATGTCAATTTGTATTAGAATTTGGGAGTTATTTGCTTTTGCTTAAATGACAAGAAAATCCTCACAAGAAAATTATAAAATGATTACAAAATGTAAATATTTTAGAAGTTAAATACGAACTCTTATATTTGATTATTTAAATATTTTTATATCAATCCCAAGAGCTACAAATGATTTAAAATAAGGAAATGTGATTCATACATTGGAAATATAAGTGAAGTAAAATTTTGACAGGTATTTTTTGAGTCAAATTTAAAGTTAAAGTCAAGTACTTTTTTTTGCAAAAGCTGCTTCAATTCTATAGCCAAAGTGGCTGCAATTTGTGCACTAGATTATTGCGAAGGCGCGTTTTTGGAAAATTCTTGCCCAAACTATGTTAAATCACGCATTAAATTTGCTTGAAAAAGTCTTTCAATTACATTTCTTGTCTAGGGTTAAAGTAGGTCCATAATTTGCCACAAAAAGACCCCGTAAAAATGTCAGACAACAAACTAATTTTCGTAATTCCCATTCACAGTACATTCGAGGCGGTGGCCACTGCATCTACAGCTACATGTTCATGATGGAGTTCTCCACGCCGTTCGTCTCGCTGCGCAGCATACTGAGCACGATGGGCCTGAAGGATTCGCGGGCGTACATCGTCAATGGCCTGGCCATGTTGGGCACCTTCTTTGTGTGCCGCGTCTGCATGTGGCCGTATGTGATGTGGCGCTACAGTCTGGCGATTGACGCCACCTCGATGTGGGCGGCCATGTCGGGCTTGCCACGCGGCTGCATCATCAGCATTGCCATACTGTTCTTGCCACAGCTCTATTGGTTCTATCTGATGGTGATGGGAGCGTTAAAGGTAAACAAATCTCTCTCTCACTCTCCCTCGCTCTTTGCTTGACTCTCTCTCACTCATTCTCGTGTGTTGCAGGTGTTTCTGCCGAAGCGTCGGAAGCTGCCAGCGGAATTGCAGAAGCTGAGCAACGATTTGAAGCCAAACGCCTTGACAGCCACGCCCCTGGAGACGCCTCCTGTGCCGCCCGTTGCCATCGTGAATGGTGGCAAAAAGTAGTGCAAATTGTCAGCTGTTTGTTAAAGTTTAAATACGATGATTATGGTGATGTTTGATGAGATCGCAAGAGGAATTTTTGCTTCCCCAATGCATAGCTATTACGACTACTGTACAACAAAATATTATTTCTAATTCTAATAATTGCCCACCCTCTTCCATCCTTCGTTCACCACCCCTCCCCCCTTTGTTTGTTTCATTGTTAATCCCTGTATGTGACACGTGTGTTTAACCAAAAACTAAAACTCATTGATTTACTTGAAAAGTGTTGCACACATTATGCCAAGTTTAAAGAACTTTTAGGCAGCTGAACAATCCAATACCTAACTATAATATACTACTACTAAATGAAAGAATACAGAAACAGCATGAAGAACTAAAACTGAACAGCAAAAGGCAAACAGAGAGACAAATGTTTTAGTTTAGATAATCGAATGAAATTGCTTAATAACCTTAAAGACATTACTAAAAAAAAAAACTAAGAAAATCAAACTAAAAAAAAAGCTAAAATAAAAAGAGAAAATGAAAAGAAATCAAAATGAATTATGCTATCGCAATGTTATCGTTTAAATGTCCAAAAACTATGCATGTTATTATCTATTACATCTATATGTCCAACTTTATGACGGGTATTCACACAATGTTGCGCGAAGAAGTTGTGAGATCATTCCTGACTACGTGAATACCCCGCAAAATGTTTCAGAGCAGTTATCTTATGTAGATGTACATATATATATATATATATATACTATATTCTGTGTGCTTTGGCATGCCCAATGTTTAACAATGCGTACCTTTTGCAGAAAACTCGTAATAACTCAAATTCTAAAGTGTATTCAGAACAGAAAACGGAAAACAGAAACTATAACTAAAACTATATATCTCTATATGTGTATACGTTAATCCAACATCCAAGGGCATAGAAAGAACTCTTTTGCTCCGAACAAAAATAAAAAAAAAAACAAATTAAATATTGTTGTAGATGTGATAAGGCAAACTCTCAAAATGTTGAATCAAAACAAAAAATGCAAATTTATTATTATATACCCTGAACGCAGACTCAGGCTCTGAACTCTGAATGAGACTTGAGTGTATTTACTGCATTTCCAGATGAATCACACACACAACAACAATAAATATGTATATTTTTCGATTAATTTGTATTTTTTACGGTTTTCGGTTTTCGTTTTTGCCTTAAATCGTATTCCAAGGGAGCTTAAACCGATTAAAGAGATAATTTAAATGAGCACAAATGAGTTAACTATACTATACTACTATACTATATATATATATAGTTATATATATAGATATATATATATATACACATATGTATATAAACAATATATACACAATTATGTATTATTGTATGTATTAGATAAGTAGTCAAATAAACCATCGATCGATGCGGCAAACGACTCCAGAGAAACACACACAAAACAAAATCTAAATTTGAGAAAAAACAAAACAAAAATTGAAGCTTAAATTGTTGCCTTGATAGGTGCGCTTATTGTTCCACGTTGCTGCAACAAAAAGAGAGGAAATATATATAAAAAAAACATAAAAAAAAATATATATACATATACTATATATGACGATATATCTCAACCTAAAAAATATATATATATATACATACATATACCAAGCTCTATATATTGTACTAAATGTGTGTAATATTTTTTGTGAGACACTATAAAAAAAAAACAAAACAAACATATTTACAAGGAGCCAAAAAAAAAAATACGAAAATGAAACGATACAAATTTGTTTATGCTTTATACAAAAACAAAACAAAAATGGGAAAGAAAACAAAAACTGGTTTGGTTGGATGTTTTAGGGCTATTCCTTGTCTGCTTGGCTTCCAAGGAATTCAATGTGAAGCAGAAAACCTTAAATAAATTAGAGTAGAACGACAAGCCTGATATCCAAACTTGAATTTGGTTTTTCGGGCAATGTAAAACGATTTTTATATATTTTATTGTTGCGCCGAGGATAACAAGCGTATACGAACCCAACCCGGAAAGAAACAGGCGTACAATTGTTTTAATTAGCTTAGAATTTGTATTAAACGGACTTGCCCCATTCTCAGTTTCGAAAAATTCAAGCAAATGTCTCCAATGTTTCGTGTGAATATTACACAAATTTGAAAATCTATTGGCTTAATTTGTAGTTGCAAAATTGCAAAATCCTAGATCCGTATATATTTTTGGATTTTGAGTACTCCTTCTATTTCTTGAAGTATGTAATTGACTGTATGAAGTTTCAAACTATCGAATTTGAAATTGAGAATGGAGGAGGTCGCCTTAAATACCTTGTGTTTTTAATAATAATAATCATGGTCAGGCGCACTATTTTCGTTTTACATGTCTGGCGGATTATGATTAAGATTGGACTATTATTATTATATATGTATGTATATCGTAAGATAAGACTGCTGGGATCATGGCATCCACGGCACAACGAAATATGCTTTTTTCATTGTTTTAAATTGATTTTAAACAGACATAAGTGTATTGATATTGATGTGGATATGGATAAATGTGAGCATCAAATAAAAAACTGTATTTGTTTCACATTGTGCTGCGTTTCTTTCGACTCGGCGAACCATCATCGTCGCCGCCACCTTCATCGTCGCTACGTTCGGCGCGTTTCCGCTTCTTCTGATGCTCCTCCACAAGCTGCGAGATGCGTATGTTGTTGCCGCTCATCTGCAGCCAGTTCAGGTACTGCAAAGGAACCACGGACGTGGCTGTGGATTAAGCAGCATTGCCAAGGATTGCCAGCGACTTACCAGCGTGTTTGTTCGCACACCAGCCTCGTGGAGCCGACTCTCGATGCTGTCCAGGCGGTGCTCCGGCTTGCTGCTGCCCACGTCGTTCTTGGATATGTCCAGCAGATGGCGCACACGTTGGCGCAACGTCTCGAAGATGATGCGTCCGATGACATGGTTGCGATCGTATGGCGTCAGATAGCGACCAAACTCATAGAAATATGGATGCAGCCGCCCCAGTTCGATGTGTGTCGTTTCCGCTTCGCAGACGGCCTTGTGCACATTCTTATAGATGTCGGGCACGGCTATTGTGAAATAGGCATTATTCACCTTCAGCTCCTTGATGTACCACAGCGGCAAGTTGATATTGCGACCGGGCTCCAAATGCTCTGTCTCAGCACCGGCATCGAGAAAGCCTGTCAAAGCGTTGATGTGTTGTTCAATTGTGGTAGATATTATTTGATTTATGCTTACCCATTCGCTGCAGACGCGTATTGACCTTGCACTCAACCTTCTCCTGGGTCACAAATATGTCCTCAATTGAATAATAATTTGGGAAATAATTCATTGCCAGCAATGTCAACAAAAATGCAGCTGTTTTTTAGCGCCAATTTTATTTTGTGTCGATCAACAGCGCTCTGTAAGCGCAAAACAGAGTACTGTACAGTAGGCCGTTAACGCAAAAATGCGCTATGGGATTTCAAGGCAACATTTCGATAAGATACTAAATGATTCGATTGTAAATTGGTAGAACAATTTCAGAACGTCTAGTTTGAGAAATAGTTTAATGTAACCAAAACCAATAAAAAGTGCAATTGCTTTAGCGCCAACCTAATTTAAACTGATTACCAGAACTTTGTGCGCACATATCTGATGTGAACGCAAAAATGCTCTCTTGAATTTCGAAACAACATAGCGATAAATTATTAAATAATGCATTGTCAACTGGTAATGATAACAATTTGGAAAGTAAACTTAAAAAAAAAATTATGTGCCATTATCACTCCTAATCGTTTTTAATCAACCTTATGATAAGTGCGCTATCGATAACAGCTGTTGATATGATGTTGTTCGAACAGCCTTGTTGGTATTTTTAGTATCCGGGCACTTTGAGCTTTTTGGTATTATATGGCATGTGTTTTGTGTGTGCGCTGCCCCTTGGGTCGGTCACACTTACCTTGTAGTTCACGCGAGTCTGTCGCCATGTTTGGTTATTTTATTTGTTTTTAAAGCGGAGTAACAACACTAAGACACAAAGTAAACGCTCCTAGTTTTATCTAACGTGAAATTTCGTTAAACGCGCTCGCACTACACACTCGTATATTTAATTTTTTTTTGCAAGTGCATCCAGTGAAAACACAAAAAAAACACAATAGAGCAGTCGTACCATTTGCACAAAAATAGCCTAAAAATTCGACAGCGAATCAACAACAACAACAGCATTGGCAGCGGCACCATTACCAACTACAACAACAACCGCAGCGAGAGCAACAACAACATTTAACTGTAAAACGCCGCAACGCAACGCAGCAGAGCAGCAAAAAGCGCTGAAAAGTGTTACAAAGTGAAATTGCCTTTTGCGTCACACAAAAATTAAGTACACGGCAAATACCAATAGAGACAATATCACAACATTTTAAATAGTGTATGCGTGTGTCTTTGTCGAGTTGCAGCGAATAAATTCCAATTGGAATTCCCCTGCTGCCTGCATCTGAAAGCAGCAACAACGACAACAACAACAGCAAAATGGGCGACTTTGATTTAAATGTCGACAGTCTCATACAGCGGCTGCTAGAAAGTAAGTACAAAACAACTACAAAAATACACAAACAACAGACAACTCTTTAACTTAAGCTGTTTATCTCCCTCCTGACTTTCCTCTCCTCCCACTTTTAATTTATAACCTAATTCTGATTGTCGGACGGTGTATGAGCGAGCAAGAGTTAGCGTGAGAGAGGGGGAGAGCGAGCGAGCAAGCGAGAGAGCGTGTGCCGCAACGCGATTGCATTTTCTAATTATTGCACATTGTTCGTTTAATTTGCAACAACAGCAACAGTAACAATAACATCAACGAGCAGTCAATTACAACAATAACAACAACAAGAGGCGAGAACAACATCAGCATCAACAACAACACGGCAACGAGCACAAGGCGGGCCATAAAGCGGCCTGTTGTTGTAAGCGGCCTCCCCCCTTTAATTTGACTTTTGAATCAATTAATTTTAATTGATTTTCATTGCTTCTCAAATGCAACAAACGAACCTTGTTGTTTCTGTTTCGGTTGCTGTTGTTGTTGTTATCCGTTGTGTTTTTTGTCAACATGTTGTGCTTAACATGGGCTCATTAACAATTAACAGTGGCGCACATTTTGCATAACAGCACTGCGCTCTGTTAACAGCAGCACTGATCGCTGACGTTCTGTTATTGTTGTTGTTGCTTTACCCATGTAATGGTCATTGCAAAATGTTATTATCAGCATGCTGATGACGTCATCAGGCAGCAGCGCGACAATTTTATAGCTTCTCAGCGATACGATAAGATAAATGTGAATCAGTTTTTTTGTTCATAGCTTTATTTAACTCACGTGAGTCCGGAACTTTGTCTAACTAGGTGTCATTATCATTAGCCTACACATTAGCGCTAGCATTAGCATTATCATCATTCTCATAAACGGGCTGTGTGACATTCGTTCGTAAGCGCTAAATAGTTTATCGGGGTGGTTGGCGGCGGATCAACGAAGCGGAAGGAAGGCTGGGCCAGCCTTCAAGCTTAAGCCGCTTAGCGTCTGCTCCCCTTTTGACACGACACCCAGAGGGCGCTGCTGACAGCTAATGAGCAGTTTGGTTTATTGACAACTTGCGACCAACTGCTGGCCACAATTTCAATTCTATGTGTCTTCTCCATTCATTCATTCAGTTGTTTATCTATTTCCCCAATTGTATTTGTGTTTTGCAACTCGTTCATTTCCGCAAATGTGACGAACAACTTGGTTGGACACTCAGATACCCCAGATATACACATTACTCATGGCCTCTGCGTGACACGCCCCATTTCCAAGGTCAGCCCTCACTTTAGCGTAACGCCAAAATAAAAAAAAAATGTGTCATTAATTTTGATCCCCACTTGGCGGTCACAAATTTCATTTTTCAAATTGCAAATTGAAATTGAATTTCCAAGCACTTTCAGACGACGTCATCGTCATCATCGCCATCGTCAGCTTAGGACATCATCACATTATCGTCGTGTAATTTCATTTGGTTTCTTTCGCCTCACCGGCCAATCGATTTCTTCACTCTCAGCAGCGTCCTAATAGCCTAAGCTTCATTCTGACCACATCGATTGAACAGTCGTTTTGCATAAATTTCAGGTATTTGAGGTTTAAGGCTATTAGTAGAGCTCGAAATATGGAATTTTATTATCTAAAAATATCTGGAAGTATAAAAGCAATATGATTTGACAAACATTAAATTTTCTTTGCAATTTTCAAAAAAAAAAAAAACGAAATATTAGAATTTCACCAAGATCATGTTAAGCTAACAGCGCTGTTAAGCATCGTCGAGTCCAGTGTTAATTAAAGGCTTTTCTGTTTAACAGTAGACAGAATATTTAACATTTTCTAATTGTGTAGAAGAGGAATTTTAATATTGGGATCAATGTAGGCCATGTTAAGCTAACAGCGCTGTTAAGCCACTGCTGGGATCAATGTAGCACAACTATGTTATGCTAACAGCGTTACTAAGCATCTGGGAATCTAGAATAATGCAAAGAGAAAGCTTTCAAGCAATAGCACAGCGAAGAATTAAAAATGTTAATGAGAGTTCAATTTGCGTAACCCCATTGGAGGCTAATTAAAGATCAAAGGCAACGGCAATAGCAATCATTCAATCAAAGAACTCGTATCAAAACAATTGTGCAACAAAATTTTCCATGTAAAAGCGCAAGAGCAACACATTTAACAAAAGTCAAGAACCATTATTGGGAGTAATAAATCGTTCAACAGCGAAGTGGAAGTAAGATAACAACGAACACACAGCGCTCTCTCCCTCTTATCTCTCTCGTTGATTCTCTTTTTCTTGACTGTTTTCCTTGAACTTTTCCTTGCACAATATGCTCCTTGATTTTAATTTGTCCCATTATTATACTATACAATATCTCTCTCTATATATATATATATACGATGTGATATGCTATATACAATATATATATGTGTGTATGTGTGCCATACGAAAGATTTCAAAAAACAAAAAGAGGCCGAAGAGCATGCACAGAAGCTGCTCATCGCTCAACAATTGGCCGCTTCGGGCGGCGGCACCGGCGGTGCCCTTGGCGCCTCAACGTCCACCCTGGCGTCTTTATCGTTGGGTGGCGGCGGCGGCGGCGGAGGAGGCGGCAGTGGTGGTGGTGGCGGTGGCGGTGTCGGTGGGACGCCCTTGAGTGCAACGAGTTCCGCATCCGCATTGTCAACGACGAACGATCCGCTGGACGAGCTGACCGAGCAGCAGCGTCGCATGCTGCAGCAGTATTCGATATCGCCACCAAGCGAGACGATGATATCGGCCGATGGCGATCAGATAACGGTGCATCATCCACGCGAGGAGCCCAAGAAATCCAGATTGAAATTGCGTGATTTCTTCGTTGCCGAATTTGGTATACTATTCTCCCAATCTCGCTCTCTCTCTCTCTCTCAATATATATATATCTCTCACGATCGCGCTCTCTCTTTGTGCAAGTCTCCCTTTATCATTATCATCTGAGTATCGCTCTCTCGCTCTCGCTCTATCGTGTTCCCTCTCGCTCGTGCTGTACATGTCCCTCTATTACATATGTACATAATATGTATGTGTGAATTTATTGTGCGTGTGTGTGTGTGTTTGTGTGACGCGCCGTCCGTTGTCTGTCACCCTGCACTACACACCGTGTAGATAGCTATGACCCAACTAGTTATCAATTGGCATTCACTGTTTGCACAAGCCATCTAAAGCCCCTTTGGCATTGAGAACTTTGGGCTAATCCTCTCATTACGTAGTTGAGCACACACCACACACACAGCACAACACCAGCAACAACAATTAGAACAGCAATACAACAACACACAACATCCAGTGCAATAACAATGCCAATAACCAGCAGGCAGCTATAACTTCTGTAATAACGACACCAAGTGTGCTGTGTTCTTAACTCGGCGCAAAGTTTAGGTAATCTGTTTCAATTCCATTTCAGTTCACATTCGATATCCTTTCCTTACTTCACTTTATTGTCTAACATTTCACATCACATTGCGAACCAAAGCCTCAAATTTATATCCACTTCGAGTAACTGTCAATTCTATTTAACATTCGTATTCGAAAACGTTACAAATTTTATGGTTGTCCTTCATGCTTTCATTGCGTAGAGAGAGTAGTAGACAATTTTTCGGCATATGCTCGACCAAATTAATTGGTTCCATTTCCATTTCATTTCATATGGAGAGAGATGTAGTTTAATTAAATAATATTATTAGCTATGCACCGAACAAAAATTAGTTGCGAAAGCTGCCACAGCAAATTTAACAGCGCTATGTTAACTAACACGCTTAAATGTTAGTGCAATGTTGTCCCTGTCTGTGTAATATTCTACTATATTGGGCACTCAAATGGCTGTGAAAATGGTGAACATGGCACCTGCTTTGTCTATACTTTTAAGCTGATTCCTTCTTTAACATCACCTACAAATGCTAGCAAAAGCACCTCACAGACACATTGTATACCAAGGAGAGAGAGTTGTGTAGTAGTGTGTAGTGTGAAAACTAATAATATATGATCTCGCTGACATGTCTCCTGTGCTATTTGTTGTTTTTGTGTGTTCCGTGTCGAGCTTTTCCCCCAGTTTTCCAAACACAGTTTATGCAACAGACTGCATTGTCATTGTCAGAGCCATTATCAATGTTGATGTTGCTGTTGCTGTTGCTATTGCTTTTTATTTTGCTGTTTTGGTGTCTGACATTTGCGGTTAGTTTTTCCGGTAAACATTTACCGCGTGTGACCCCATACCAATGTTCTCCCCATTCCCCCTCCCCACGCACACACACACACACACAGTTGGCAAATATAGTTTGAGGTATCTAATTGTTTTCACACGCCAGATTTGCAAATGTCAAATAAATTCTGGCATATTATGCACACCCTCCATCCGAATGTTAAATAGCTAGCTGCCTTTGGGAGGGATTGCCAGGGAACTAGAATAATACATAACATTTTCCCCATCTATCTATAGTTATAGTATACGCAGTATAGCTCTTGATTTCTGTGTGCGTGTGGAAAGTAGTTGAATGTGACACGCGACTGACACCCACTAACAAAAATCATTTGGTACCCTTAGCACACTATACACTATACACCATACGCTATTGGCATCCATCCCCTCTTACGACATCCAGCTAAAAACAATAATCGTAAACTATCTCGAAATTGATTGGCGTTGAGTGTGCAAAAATTTGCCACAGACATGAAAACGGAAACAGTCAACCAACGAAATTTGCTGTTTGCTGTCGCTTCTAAATACCCTGTACAGCTGCTTCAAGAACGTCTATGCTATGCTATTAATGATATATTTCTTTCACAGTGTATTTAATTTACAACTTGTACTTTGGTAGGTTTGATTTATGGCACTTTATTAATATAATTGCTGATTATATCTGCATATCCGCTGGTTTAGCGCAGGGTATTCGGCTAGTCTCGCTAATCTTTGTCGGCATGCGTCGAGCCTTATTTATTTTTTATTACGTATTCGCAATTGTTGTCGTGTGCAAACAAGTTCATTCACGTGATTCGATAGCACTGCCGCCCCCCCACTCGAAAAAGAGAGCACAACAATAAAAGCCGACAAAAATGAACTGCACCCACTGCCAAAAAAGAAAAAGGGAATAAAAAAACCATTTAGCTAATCAGCTGCACACAGCACAGAACTCTTCGAAGGTTACGTAGACGTTGAGAGCCTTCCAGTCGCATCCGTGCTTAAGTTATGGTTTAAAATAAGTGAAAACTACGTAGCAAAATGTTTTTTCATTTATTTATACATAGAAATTAATTCAAAACACGCTTTATACAACAGTAAATGCTGAAAAGTGTATTTAATAAGTTTAGCTTTATTAATTCGCATTATCGATACTATCGATAGTAAGTGAAATCGTTCGTCATCCATCTACACACATCCATTACACATCTGACAGGCGACGCACTCCAAGTTGTCAAACGGTGGTCGGCAACCTTCAAATAACAAAAATTTAGTCGCTATATCAATGTCGATAGTAATCACGATTCACTTGCACAACATGGAGTACAGAATATGAAATTGACATGCCGATAAGATGCGTATCGGAGACAACACATCTATAAATATAGTGCGTATACCCCACGTACATATATTGATTAAAACAAAGTTAAGAATAGCACAAATTGTATCTATTTAAGCAGCGACAATGTGCAAATTCGATTGCGAAACTTGATTGCGCAGTGTTATCGATTACAGTGCTGTGATGGGCGGTGGGGTAAAGGGAGGGGTGAAGTAATCAGAGTGAAGGTCCCGTTAGTACGTCGACTCGCATTTCCCCATTTGCCACCCATGCCACATTCCTTTTTCGCCTCGATATAGTTTCGTGCTCAAATATCCTTCGTTATTCTTGATGCATTTCTAATGTTTGTATAATATTTGTATAATTGAGTTGGTTGACTTTGTTGTCGTTGCTGTCGCTGTCGTCGTCGATGTCGTTCTTGTTGTTGTTGTCGTCGTCGATGTCGCCAGAGACTCATGCCATATGTTGTTATTGTCGGGGGCCATCTTTCAACGTTCTGTGCGGCGACGACACTGATTGAAAATAGAATTTGAATTTGAATGTCATAACCTTCACTTGAGTCAATCAGCAAGAGTCGTAAACGTAATAATAACAATAATAATAATAATAGCAAATAATTGTGTGATTAAAGCATGTAATAATAAAAGAAATAATAATAATAATATTATTACGCGAATGCGATTGCGATAATATGCCGTCGCCATCGAGGCTCAGCTCATTGCGTGCCACTTGCGACTTTCGCAAGCCAGCGAACGGGAAGTGAAAACCCAAATGATTGCCGTTAGTGTGTGGGTGGGTGGCTTGCTTGGTTGTATTGGGTTGGGTAGGGTTTTTTTCTTTTGTAGGTGGGCTATAATACCCTGCAATATCTCTGGTTGGTTCTCGCACTCGTAATGTGCCTCCATTTGGTTTAAGTATTTTTTGATTAGCTTTCGCCAGTCGTGTCGCGTCGAGTTGAGTCGAGTTGAGTCGAGTCTTAGCATGGGCTGCAGTCGTTTCGTCAAGCAGGCGATATTGATGACGGTTTGATGGCTAATTGGGTGTTTGCGCCAGTTCGCGTGCAGTCCGAATAACGAATTACGAATTATTTGCTTAGGTGTGTCTCCAGATGGATACTTCGGATACTTTCAATAATTGCCTACTACACATACAACTCGCACATGCACTTTACAGCAACTGATCGATGAACACTTGCGTTGTATGAGTTTCTACTGAAAAAAAAAGACTCTCTGTTCAATTGTATTTTTTCAAGCATTTCTCATTTACCTGACCTAACGATGATGGTATTAACTAATACAGTACTTCAAGTCCAGTACTTCAAGTTGTTCAACTTGCTTTCAAGTTTAATGTTTACCTCGGTTAAAGACGTCGCTTGGTGCGTGCACCTTTTTTTTTTTTTTAATAGCCATTACGCTCTCATTTCGCACATTAAACTCATTATGCTTATGCTATTGACCAGCAGACGTCAAGTTTTTTGTTTTCTGTTGTCATCAAATCCAGAGAGAAAGAAACCACGGAACAACAAACTGCAATCATATTATGACAAGTGGCTAACGAAAAGCCAACAAAACCACAAAGTTTGTTCATTAAATAAGAGCACGCTTCATGCATGCTTAAGCAACCAAAAGGCAACAACAACAATAAGAGAAAGAGAAAAGAATAATATACAAAACCCCAAAACGAACTGAACCCGAACCCCGAAAGCAAAGCGAACTCAGCAGCGGCTCTAACGGAATGACGTGAAGAACAGAACAACAAGCAGTTACATTTACGGCTACTGCTACTGCTCATTGCTAATAAACAAGTGCAAGTGCCTCTTATACCCTGCAAAACAGCCAGCCAGCCCAATGGGTTTGTTTGCCAACGCTATTTACTACGAGCGTCCTCAACTAGTGAAACAATTTATGGTTTATTCATTGTTAGTATCGATTATCGTTCACTATAACGATTGCTAGTGGCTGCAAACTGTTGAAGATGCTGCTAAATGCATAGACAGTTTAATTGCATAAATTGGTTGTCTTTAAACTCAACTGGACATTATAGAAAACTGCACCAGATACATAATTTTATTTAAGTAAATTAATGGCAGATTTTGGCACTTTTAATTTAACTGCTACTGCTTTATGGGAAGCGATAAAGTTGCTGTATTTGCCTAGAGCTGTATTGCAATTTATTTTAGAAAAATCTCTGCACTGACATCACCTTTAAACCTATGAGAATTTGTAGTTTCCAAAGTCTCTTGCAAATGCTGTAGTTTCTGAAAATAACTTTATTACTTGCAGTTTGAGCAAACGCTTGAAATTCGTATGTGCTCAATGAATTCAAAGCCCTTTTTCCCTCTCGATTGTCTAGCATTTGCGGCTACAGGGTATCGTTGTCGTTGCCCATCCTCGTAGCGAGCAAAGCTCACTCGCTTAATTATGATTTCGCTAACGAAATTCAAGTGGATTATGCCTGTGCTCGGTGTGTGGGCGTGAGAGGGAGGCTGCCCTCCCCAGTCTCGGCTATTTACAGCGACTATTCGTATTCGTATTCGTATTCGTATGTTACATGATATGACACTATAATTTTGCGCATAGGCGACCACAGTAAGTGGCACGCCCACTCGCCCTCCTCGCCGCCCACACGGGCCTGGACTGGACTGGAGGGTTGTGTGCGATGTTTGCTCGCTTTACTTCTTCAGCTTTTGTAGTTTGTCACATTGCGTGCACTTGGCAAATAAAAATGAGCGAGAGGTTCAAAAAAAAAAAAGAAAAAAACAACAGGAAAAAAAACAGAGAAAAACACAAAAAACAAACGTGAAACGAGAAACGAGAAATGCCAACGGCGCAAAATGTTGCGGCTAATGACATGTGTATGCGAGTGTTTGAGCGTGTGTGTGTGTGTGAGTGTGAGTGTGTGAACATGTGTGGGTGTTGCCAAAAGGATACTTGAGGGCTTAACACCGCTGTCGACCAATTTTGAAGGTCGCCGCTTTGACGAGGCCAACGAAAAGCGACAACCGACAACCGACAAGCGACAGGCAGCCTGACCAGTTAACCCCAAAAATGTAATTTCTTTAAGCAACACACCCAGCACACACACACACACACACACACACACACGCACATTGCAGGATACATGAAACTTAATAATACATTTGACCTTTTGACTTACTTTTTCTGACTTTATTTCTGCAGTCGAGTTGCGTTCGTTTCAGTTTTTTGCTCCTCCTCACTTTTTCACTCACTCTTTATGTTTTGCGTCTTACTTAGCAGGTCGTTTGAGGCTGCTTCTCTCCTTCCCATTGCACAACATTTGCCATCATCCTCGTTTGGGGTTCATGATGTTGCCATGGGTCAGTTAGCTAAAGTCCTGTTTTTTTTTTTTTTTCTGTGAATTTGCCGGAGCAGACTTTAAGGCGATTGCAGAAAACGCTTCGATAAATGGCCGAGAAGCATAAAAATACTTTTAAATGGACTTTTCATCGAATTATGCTGCTCGAGCAGCCAATTCCAGGGTATTTGTTGCCAGCAACAGTAACGACTTCTAAGAGCCACTTCAAAGCTAAATAAGCTGCAGCAACTGTACTTCGGAGATAGTTGTTGTGTGGCACACAAATCGAATTGTGTGCGATATCTGAACATCTAATGAGGCAATCGCCGAAGCACTCGAGAGTCTGGCATTAAAAAGTATTAGTGTTTCGTATATATTACTTCAAATGCTAGTCGCAAGAAGTCGTGCAAGCGAAAAAGTCGTCGTCGAAGGAAAAAGTTTTGTGCCTGCAAAAGTTTGCCATAATAATGGCTTACTTCGATTCTGGGGTGGAGGTGGGGGGTGGGAAAAAACGTTAAGTCGTCACTTTCGAATCAAATAACAGCTCTTGGCGTAAATAATTAATTAGTTTCTTCAGGCTGCAGCAAGTTGCAGGTGGCATGAAAATGCTGGCACTTGCGGCAGCTGCAACAGCATGCAATTAAATGTAATAACAGTTTATATTTAGAATTATTTTTATCAGAGATACTGACACGACTGCACTCGACGCACAAGGTGCAACAAGAGTGGGCAGATCTCATCAGCCCACACACACACACACACACACACACACACACACACACACACACTCAGACACTCAGACAGCTTTGACTATCGATAATTGATGAGCTGCTGGTGCTGCAGCTGCCTTGCGCTGTGTGGCGTCAGGTAATTTGAGACGTGGCACGTGTGTGCGATGTTCAGCCAGCTGCAAAAGGTGCGAAGAGCAGAACGGCAGCAGTGGCAATAATAACTGGCAATGGCAATGGCAACGGCAGCGGCAACGCCAACGCAGTTAACGCCTTTCTGGCTTTGACGTCACAGACCCAAAACCGTCGCTGTGTGCGTGTGTGTGTGTGTGTGTGCCATGATTTATGGTGCACTCTCGCACTGCAATTGGACGTAGCGTGTAAGTTCAGCTGGAAGGAAGTCACTGCCTCACTGCCTCACTGCCTGACTGACTCACTGCCTGACTGACTCACTGCCTGACTGGCTGCCTTCCTGGCTCTGTCCCTTTCCACACTCCACTTCTGGCTGCCTCTCGGTCGCTCTTTTTCTTTGCCATTTCTAATTGCTGACATGCCAGCGCTGCTATTTGCCCATTGCCCATTGCATACTTTAGTGCGCATGCAATTTTAATGCCCATTGCTCTTGCACGAACCCATCGTCGTTGTCGCCATCGTGTCCTCCCCTGCTTGCTGCAAATTTCATGAGCAGTAAAAATATAAATCAACAAAGTTTCTTTCAAGCAACAGCCAACAGCAACAACAGCAACTGCCATCAACTCACTCACTGCAGAGTCAAATCCCAAAGAAGTAAAGTGAGTAGCAGCTTTTTCCCCATTGGGGTCACAACTGTCAGGGTGCAGGATGTGGTTGGGAAGTACATAGAGAACGGGAACACTGCCACTGCTGCATAATACATGACACATGCCCCGCTTTTTCATCAATGGCTTCTCCCAGCTCTCACTCTCTCTCTCTCTCTCTCTGTATGTCTCTGTCTTCGTACTTGTTTCTCCTGCCGTCAGCGTCTTTTGGGGGCTACTATGACTTCCCTTTGGAGAGCGTCGTCAGTTGCAAACAACTACTTTAAGCCGCTTATGCTCAACTCAACTAGACCCCAAATTGGCTGGGGTCGAAATTTGGGTCCAACCATTGCTGCACATTTCGTCCTAATTGATTCTCTGCTCGCATCCATATTTTCCACAGTTTTTAACATTGCTCTAAAAGGATAACAATATGTGAAGCAACTGCGTTTATAAATAGATTGTCTAAACTGCAAGCGTAAAAGCAGCAGGATACAAAAAAAAATTTTCTTAGGCTTAAGCTAACTAACTAAATTCACTGGACTGTGAACTGAAAAGATACTGGAATTAGTTAAATTCGTGCCAAAAGTAGAAAAAGGCATGTCGAATGCATTTTTATAACTAAAACCACCAAAAGTCTTGTTGAGAATTTATGCGCAATAATTAAATTAAAAATATATGCAAATATCGCGCTGCTGGAATTTGAATAATGATGAAAGCAAATTTATGTACTCTCAAGTTGCCCTGGAATTTAAAGCGCAACGTGCCGCGTATCTGTTTTCATCAATCTTAGAGATACTAAAGTATCTTTATCTTGCCGCTATCTATCTCAATCAATTGTGAATCAAAGCACAAAACAAATGACCTTGTGTCTCCCTCTCTGTCTCTCTTTGGGGTTTTTTTTTTTTTTTAAATTCCCCCCTGCGTTGCCCGCAACTGACCAGTGGCGGTTGGGTGGCCAATACACAAACGCAAGCCTCTCCTCCCCTGCCCCCTGCCCCCGGCACCGTAGATGGCCATCAAGCGCACGTGGCCCAAATGGCTTTTGGCAATATTTGCGGCGTTTTGGGCATATTTTTAAAACAAGTTTTGGGGCCAGCGAGAATGGCGAGTGAGTGAATGGCGAGGAGTGAAGGCAACAACACCTTGACCTTTGGCACAGCCCATGAATTCAGCCAAAGGTGCAGTCGTCGTCTGCGTTTCAGTTCAGTGGGCGTGGCACGTACGCCTCCAAGCAACGTAATAGCTTCCTGTTTGCTGCTCGGCGGCTTATACAAAAAAAAAAAAAAAACAAGGAAAGAATGAAAGGAAGAACCAAAAAGGTGTGTGGCGAGCAGGGGGAAGGGTGAGGGGTGGCAAGTTATTTAAAGCGCTCGCGTTGTTGAAACTTTTGCAACACCTGACCGACCCATCATCAAAGATGGTTAGTGTTGTTGCAACACATGCCTTTTTTTTTTGTATAATGGTGCAAGAAAAACAACATCACAAAGAGCACACAAACACACACACACAATACGAGCGCTAAGAATGAGCGACAAAATACGAAAAAAGCTAAGAAAATGGCAAAGAAAATGGAACTGAAAAGCTGAGTGTTGTGTGCGTTGATGTCGACGTCATTGCTGGGTATTAAGTGTGTGCGCTACTTACAGGGTAGCTTTGACTTTATGACAAGGTTCGCGGCACAGGTCAAAGCTGAAAGAACACCGAGAGAGAGACTGAGAGCGAAAGAGAGGGAGAGAGCAGGGTATTGCACTGGTTTTGCGGTTGGTTACAGCTTGTGGTTTTAATACCCTGCAAAAAAAATCGTAAAAATGCTGCGGCAATAAAGTGCAGCATAAAGTGTTGAAAATGTATGTTATAGGCAGAGGGGGCATAAAACAAGTAGTAGCCATATAAGACATCATATAACGAAATTGATAAACAGACGGAAATGTGTAAAAAACATGACCATAAACATGTCGGGGTCGAGCGTGGCTTTTAACTATACTAAACATACGCGATATTTCAATGTAGTTTGGACAAAATATCGCCATATATCACTCGCAACACATGCGAACCATTTGAAAGTAAATGCACCAAAGGGTGTCGACGAGTCAGCGCAGTTTTTGTGTTAGCCAACAAGCCGTGCTTGTCGCTGTTATTGCTGTGTTATGACTATGACTTTGTGACTCTGTGACTCTGACTGTTAATGACACGGATTTCGAGACCATTGACAGCGAACATGTTGCAGCGAGAAGGTGTTAAGGTCGCCTCCGCTAGTGGAGTTGCATGTGTGTCCTGCTCGGACACGAAATGTGGGAAAGCAGAAGCTTTCAAGGCAAAAATGTGAATACATGAAATCGAATATTACGTCAATGGACATTGGCAGTGTTAGGGGCAGCGTGAAAGGCAGACAGACAGACAAACAAACAGTCTAAACAGCAACCAGAGAGAGAGAGAGAGAAAGCAACGTCGGTGCTTTGGGTCCCTCGTCGACTGAAATGGGACAAGGTCTTTGGGGCGCTTCATTATTAATTAACAAATAGGCCAGGTAAATATTTAAACAAATGCCCGCTGCGGCCGAGCCAAATAATAACAACTATTTCGTACTAGAGCCGCTCAACTTGAACAGCCCCTCGCCCCCCTCCCAAAAACAAAAAGACAAAAAGAAAACAACACATCGATAAGCAATGAAAAATTGATAAGAAGACTGCAAATAAGCGCACATATCGCACATTAAATATTCAGCATGTTGTTCCAGCTCTTTGACAGACAAAGGCCAGGCGAGTCGGGCATATTAGGGTTGCTCTTAAATTAAATATGAGCTGTAAAACGGTTGCGTTTTTTACGTCGTTTTGTCTCTTGTTTGGTTTTTAATTTAGTTAATTTCATGGGCAACTTTTCTAATGCGCAAAAGTGGCTGTCAGGTCTGACAAGTTGGCAGCATTGCACACAGATCGGGTGGCAACCCTCTGCGAATACCTGCAGTTACGTATACGCAGCGTTGTCGTTGGTATTGGGCAATTTTTTTCTTTTTGTTTTGTTTTGTGATATCGTCGTTTTGTAATGTGAATTGTATTCAACTTGCTATTCGGTTTACTGCGGCCCGTAAAACTCTCAATGCCGTTCACAAGTTATTAGCAGTGTTTGTCAAACGACTATTTCCAATAAGTAGCGTCTATGCTGCGTTACTCGTGCGACAAATGAGAGTTGAACGATAATTCAACTGACCCACTGAATGTTGTGTTGTCGCGTCGTCTCCCCCTTCCCTCCTCCCCCATGCCATCCACCTTCGTGCACTTCCTCGCGCAAGAACGAAAACAGAAAACAGAAAAACAACTCATAATTCAGTAGCCGACATGTTGGCCACGTGAATATGGATGGGCATGTGGTGCTTGCTGCATGTGGCATGCCAAATGGGGTCTCTATATGTATGTATATATTGAGAGCGGGAAATCAGATTATTTATTTTATTTTCATTTATTAATTGTATTTTAAGGTCGTCGTGTCTTTCAATTATGCGCTGCGATAAGATAAGTGAACCAAAAAACTAAAAAAAAAAAGAAAAAATAATAAAATAAAAACATTAAGAAAATGCCAGGCGAACAAATGGCTCGAGCGAAAGAAATGAAAAACGAAAGCCAAAAGCCCACAGTTGAAATGAATCAGCGCCTCCAATGTTGGCGTCGATCCAAAAGTGTTGCAGCGCCTGCAGGCGTTAAGCAAGGGTAGGGGAGGGTTGAAAGGGGAGCAGGAACCGTGTCTGGGGGTGTGTGGGAGCATTTTTGCAACAGCTTCCGCGTCAGCGTTGCGTTTCCTCCTCCAAAAATATAACAGCCAACTAGACAAAACTATAACTGCAACAACAACAACGACAACATCAACAACATCGGCTGAACAGCAGTCGCTAATTAAGCAAAGACCCCCAAGTAAATAAAATAAAATGAAATGGAATTTGCACTCGGTCTAGCAGAGAGAGAGAGAGAGAGTGGGAGGGAGAACGCAATAGCTTGAGGGGCTTGCGAGTGGAGCCAAGTGAGGAACTATGTTTGTGTGTTACATGATAACAGCTTTGCAGTTTGCAGCGCTCGATAAATAGGCGAATGGGGAATAAGCGCAGAAGGTGGCGACAGGAAGATCATGTGAATGTGATCTACGAGTAAATATCAACATTCTGATGCACCGCAGAAAGCGAGAAAGACAGAGAGAGACACATCTCATGCAGTTTGTAGGAGAATGAGAGGGAAAGAATAAAAGGGGAGCCGTCGACACGAAATAGATAAACAATATATTAAAAAAAAAAACAAAACGATAAGAAAAGGCAAAGCAAATATGTACCTAAAAAAAAAAAAACGGAAAGAAAAGTAAATTATCAGAATGATAAGGGAAGAGAGATTGTCGAAATATAACTAAAATAATGAGAAGCAAAGACTAGGAAACAAGAAACTAAAGCAAAGAAAACAGATTAAGCAAACAACAATAACTTACAGCGAATACACAAATAAGCAGACCCATTAAATGTAATGGAGAACGCAAACTTATTTATAGAACAACAGGCAAATCACAAAGTCTGGGATAGTGGGAAATGAAAGCATGAGGAAAACTAATAAATGGGGCAAATGATCGCTTTAGGCATAGCAAACTAGATAAGATGTATGAAAATAATTGGAAGCACAAGTTGAAGGCATTTGAAAAAGCCAACGCAGCGCAGAGACCCTAAAAACATCGCAAGATGCAAAGAAGACTGCGACTGCGACTGCGACTGAAAGCTGTGCAAAAAGACGGAAATCGATCGTCTTACAGCGTCTGGGAAAAGAGAAGGAAAAGGAAAAGTATCTAGGGTTTTTTTTTTACTTTTTTTTTGCAGGGGGGTTGGCATTTGAATTAGCTACTGTTTGTTGTCGTTGTTGCTGTTGCTTGTGGCGCTTGAAAAATGTTGTGTTTTCTTTTTGCCAGCGTTGCTTTTTCCATTTTTCATTTCGCCAGTTTGAGAATTAACAAGAAAAGCGAACAGCGAGCGAGAAGAAGAGCAACGCACAGCACAGCAGAGCAGAGCAGAGCACAGAAAAACAACAACGAATGCGCAGTGCTAAAAATAAATGTTTATTTTATAAGATTTGACGTTGTGCTTGCTGCTCTCATTGTTGTTCTTGTTGCTGCACACGCTCCTCGGCGCTGCCTTCAAGTTTGTCATTGTTTTTCTAGAGTCGAAGACCAGAAATGTGGAAGGTGGAAGCAGCAGCAAGAAAAAAGAAACGAAGAAGAAGAAGAAGGAAGAAGACAACGAGAAAAAAAAGAAAAGGCAGCAAATGGGAGCAATGGGAAAAGTGAATGAAAAGCTTAAGGTCCGTGAGAGCTGCACTCGACCTCGACAATGAACCTCATGATTGATTGCAAGTGACCCTTAATGGAGCTTCTGCTTGAAATTATTGCAGCCATTGAGCAGCGAAAACAAGATAAAAATACGCTTAAAAAACGCTGTAAGCAGGCTCAACGCACAGCTCGGCACTTAAGCAGCTTTTATTTCGCATTTTCTATTTTTGCAATGGCAACGAATGGAAACGAATGCTGCAAATAGAATCTATAAAAATGCCGCTGATTAGAAATTGACGAGTTCAAAGTTTATTTCTGTCGTATTTATTGTTTTTTGTTCGTTTGTTTGGGGGCCACATAATTGACCACCATCAACGCAACGCAACTCAGCTGGGGGACCATCAGAAATCGTCCAATTTGGGCGCAAAACGTCTTCATAGGCGCAATGAGGCAAATTTTATTGGCAGGCTGCTGCTTCGATGTTTTCGATACCCTCGAGTCGTAAAATTACACCGAAGTGTCGGGGGTGGGGGGAAGCATCGGGGAAGCAACAATCTCTGATATCGTATTCAATTTTGCGGGGTGACTGCGGTTCGATCATGTTTCGATTTGAATCAGTTTATGCTTTGTGTTCTTTTGTTTTATGCTGTGTTATTGCCGGTGCTTGAAGCAGCAGCAGCAGCAACCTCAGCAGAAGAGGCAGAAGAAGCATTATTTATTTATTTCTTGCGCTGTTTGTTTCTGGTTTGTTTGTTTGCCTTCCTCTGCTCCTGCTGCCAAGGCAGAAATTGATTTTTATAAATAGCGCGCATACGCAACGTGGCACGCACTGAAGTAGAAAGCAGCACATTGCTGTCGCTCTGCCTGTCTGACTGTCTGTCGCTGCTTTGCTTTGCTTTGCTTTGCTCTGCTTGCCAAAACGATGGTCTCGTCGAACGGGGAGAACGAGGGGAACGAGGGGGGAAGGGGCGGCGAGTAGCAGCTGCTGTCACGGCACAGCTACAATAGATCGCTTCAATGGATACGTTTGTGGACTGCTTGGCACAAGTTTTTTTTTCTTTTTCGCCTTGCTTTCTTTGCTTTGCCTTGCCTTGGATTTCATTTCGACTGAATGGAAATAAAACAAGCGCTAAAAATCGACAAAAAACAAACACACACACACACACACACACACAGACAAAAACCAAGAACAAGAAGAAGAAGCTGCAAAAATGTTGGCTGGAAAATAGATGAAATCGCAGACAATTGCAGAGATTTTCCAGGGATATTTTATGCTCGGCACTGTTTTGTGTTTTGCGGCAAACACGCGGCAAAATCAAACAATTCCATCTCAATCTCAATCTCAATCTCAACTCTTTGCATAATCAATCAATTTGAATGTTTCCTCAAACTCAAACACACTGTGCACATTGCGTTTTTGCTCTTCTGCCCGCCCGTCTTCATTGTGAAATTCTCGACCCGAAAACAAAACAAACCCGAAAAAGCGAAAAATCAAAAGACGTGAGTGAGAAGAAAGAAGCCCAAAAAAAAAAAAATAATAATAATGCTGAATTCCAAACAACACACATTTGTGTTGCTAAGCGAAACTACAACTTGCTAATAACACATTTGCCTGGCCTTTTGTTTAGATTTCATTTGGCTACCCTGTAAGATATAAAAGCCAAGCGCGCACAAACCGTGGGGTATATGCGACTATGCTTTCAATTGACTACAAAACTTGCAGCCTAAAATATTTATTGTACAACTTAATGCAGACAATTTTATATTTTGATTGTTTGGTGTTTTATTACAGGGTATTTAGCGTTCGCGCCGTCTGTCATGTTTATTGTATTTCTCAATTTTATAGACAAAATTCGTTTATAATTTAATTTGGATTCGTTTTTCACTTTGCTTTGCTCAATGTTAATTGCTCAATGTTTATTTTATGGCTCTATTAAACATTTCAAATGAAACGCACACACACACAGACACACAGGCACACAAAGAAACGAAGCACACACACAGACACAGACACACAAAAGCAGAGCCACTCACACATTGGGACAGAGTAGAAAACATTACGCATACGCCTAGTGGGGCAGCAGTTGTAATTGCGCTGAGCACTCGGCACGCCCCGCGTCAGCCCTCAGGGCTGTCATGTAAATGCCGTTATAATCAGCGCTAATGTGCTTAAATGTGGGCTGTTCCTCCCCCTTTCCCCTTGCCCCCCTCGCCCGCAGCTCGATGGCTGTTGGGGCTGCTTCCATTCTGTGGTGAGGTGCTGATGTTTGCGGTGCTCCCATCACGTGTCCAAGTGGCGACTTTTAAGCAAATTTTCACGCGCCCCCCCTGCCCCCTGCCCCCAGCCACGCCTTGCTGTACGTACCTTCAACTAGGTCAATGTAAAAACGGAAGCATTTACAAAATATGTTTCGCCTACGTGGCGTTTTTTGTGCTTTTTCGTTGCTGAAACTTCAACAAAGCACCACAAATTTTTGGGCAATTTGCTTAACATTTCGTTGCCGTTGCCGCAAGTGGAACGAATGATGCAAACCGTTGCGTTTTGTTGCCTCCAAATGCTTTCGCAAATCGAGAAACGATTGCAATTCCAAAGGCCGCCCGCACAACAAGCTTGACCAGCAGCAGCAGCAGCAGCAGCAGAACAAAACAAAAGCCGATTTGCACTGCAATTGAGCTAGAAAATGATACGCTACTCAAAGCGTTGCACATTTCAGGCCATTCGTTTGATGGACTAACCGATACGTGACTTTCGACTGGCGATTCTTAACCGTTTCACCGACCATACGAATTTCTATTCGTGTCTATTTCTGCAATTGCATTCGCAATAAAAGCGCCCAAATCGCCTGCTTTTGATCTTTGGCCCAATAACCGCAGAGGTTTTTATTGTAGAGTGTGAAAATGACGTCTGTGCTTTTAAGTGCAGCGCTTTAATGGCGACTCGTGCGCTTAACCGATACGCCTATTACCGTTTTTCTTGTGTCATTTCCTTAATTGTGCGTTTACCCAATCGTTTTGTCGATTTCTCTGCCCTCTCCTCCTCTCCTGCGATCCGGCTGCGCAGTGTCCTCGTTGGCCTTTGCCTGCGAACCGGCAGCAGAGTCTGCCAAGTGGGTCAATGTAAAACGGAAGCATTTTTCGAGTATGTCTAATATGCATTTGCCTAGTCTAGTTTCAGGCGTCTTTGCCACGAAACAATTTAAAACGAACGAAATTTCTTTTTGCACTTGTCCTTAATCAACGTTCGCTAGTTTGCCCCCCAAAGGCGTTTATCCTTGTTGTTGCTATTGCCATTCTTATTGTTATACTAGTCGTCGTTGTCGTTGTTGTCGTTGTCGTTGTTGTTGCTGTTGCTATTGCTGTCGTTGTTATCTTTGCTTCATTTTGCTGGAATTTCAACTTGAGCACGCAAAGGCCGACGGCAGTCCGTCCCAACCGCCCCCCTTCTTTGGGGGGCTCGGGTGTGGCAATTAATGACAACAGTTTCATGCAAATTGTGTTTTCGCAAGGAGCCAAAGGCAAATGGAGCTAAGGAGCCAGCTCGAAACCAAAAGAACTCGCTAAAATCGCCTTTGACTTCATAGATACGCTTTAAATTAGAAATCTTTGTATAGTAACTTGTGTGTTTGCCAAGCTATCGCTGTGAAATTCTCAAAATATTCAGACAATACATGGACATTAATATCAGACGAAGAAAGCAGATTACAAGTCTTACAAGTTGAATAATAACTGCTAGATTACAAAGTCGAATAATAAACAGAATGCATACGTGTTCTTCTGTGTTAAGTGTGCATGCCCCACTGCTGGCTTTTATGGCTGCAGGGTATGCAAAGAAAGGACGTTTCAACATTGAACCCTGTAATCAGCTGTAATTACCACCATGTTGACTCCACACGCTTCTCCAGACAATCCCAAAGCGACCGACTACATTTTTTTTTCTTTTTATCGATTGCTAAACTGAAGGTCAACTCGAGTTTTTCCCCCGCCCATCCCTCTCTCTCTCTCTCTCTCAGTCAGTCGCTCACTGTAGGGTGCACCCGAAATGGGCATTAATTGAATCAAAGTACCGAATGTGGGTCAATGTGATTGTGGTTCACTTCACGCAGCTGCTCTTCAGCCCGTCCTCTGTCTGACTGCGCGAATGTTTGTGTGTGTGTGTGTGAGAGTGTGTGTGTGTTTGTTCTATATGCTGACCAAACTGTTAATTAAATTTTAAGCTGACCATTGCACATAGGCACAGTGCTGCCTATGCGAAAGCCATTTGATTGAGCGTTGATTGGGTTTGTCACAAAAGGTTTGCGCGCCCAGCCCCATAAAACCACAGTGCGAAAGTGGCACGTGTTGGATGCACAGCAAAGCCGGCAATAATTTATTAACATAAACGTTTGGAGCAACGGAATTCGCTTGGTCAGCTGCAGCTGCAGCTGGAATTGGGATGGGAATTTGGATAAGAGGGGAATTGTGGTTTCGAGCACATTGTTTGCTGCTGCTCCATCTACTGCACAACTACAAAATTTTGTGGAATTTCGAGCGTAACCTTGAATGCACTAATTGCTGTTTCCTTCAGAGGTGGTTGCGCTGGCATTTTGGCAGCCTCGATCTTGAACTAGAAGCGTCGAAATATTTATAATAGAATGCAGTTGAGGTAGTGGTAAAATAATGAAGAAACCTGCTGCGCTAGTAAAAATGCTATTAAATAGCATCTGCAAATAGAAGCACAAATGCCATTAAAAAACTTGACAGTGATGAACGTTAGTAGAATTATATTAAAATAGTTAACAGCACTTTTGCACTTTGTGCTCTAAGATAAGCTCAACATAATTGAGAAGCTCACAGCTGATGTATAAATTGGCTTAAGCAATTGTTGTAATTTAAAACCCCAATTAAATTGATGAGATGTTTGTTAATGGGGAGCGTTGAGCTAATCAAACGTTACACTTCATTAGCGGCAAAGTTCGTGAAGTTCTCTGATAGTTGTACGAAAATTATTTGAAAGCCTTGGGAACTTCAGCTTATGGCAAAATCCACTTTTGTTGTCGGATGTTCTGGAGAAACTCATAAGTTGGCTACTGGGGAATTTTGTTAAAGCATTTGTTCAAACTAACCGCAAATATTCAAAAATCAAATTTCCATGCTGACAAAGAAGTCAACGCGCAGCATCTGCTGCTGTTCGCTGCTTGCTGCTTGCTGCATGCCACGCATGGTTGCACTGTGCAGCAGTTGCCCAATTTCGCTGCGCAAGCGAACAGGATATGCAAAGCTTTCAGCTTCCAGTTTCCGTGCTCTCTGCACTTTTGCTTTGGCCTTTGGCCTGTTTAGCTCAAACTAAACCGTCAACAGCAGCCGCCTTATCGTCGTTATCGTTGTCGTTGCCTTCATTTCGCAAAAGCCTTTTCAGTTAATTTGCTTTTTGCTACACGTTACGTTTCGTTAGATGCCCGCAGCTGCTCTTTGACCCTCCCGGCTCACAGTCTGAGGTTTGGGCTTTGGGCTTTGGGCCTTTCAGCTTTTAGCCATCTTCTACTAAATGGCTTAAAACATTTCTGCAGCACACTGTGTCTGTGTGTGTGTGTGTGTGTCTGTCTGTCTGTCCGCCGTAAGTTTGCTCAAGCAGCGGCAAAATGTTTAACTTCTGCTCCAGTTTGGAGAGCAGCAGCGCTCTATCCGCATTCCACTTTGGGGACGCTTCCCCTCTCGCTGTCGCTTGAAGAGTTGTCGAGTAATCGGGTCATGAAATGGCTGGCAGATTTTTCATTAAGCATCCCCCCTCAGCCGCCGCCCAAAAAGTGCGAGAAGAGACGAAGTGCGAGACGCCGCCTCGCTCGACATCTTACTTATTTACAATAGCCCGGCTCGAGGCGCTTTCATCTCCGAGCTCATCACACGCACGCACACACACTCTCATAGAGATAGACAGACAGACAGACAGACGGACAGACGGATAGACAGACAGGCGAGCTGACTTTCAGGCTGGATGATGATGATGATGATGATATAGTAGTTGAGGATATGCTCGGTCTCTCTGGCAGTTGCAAATTTCGCAAATCGAATCAAATGTACATGCTGAGAGGATATTGCAGCTATAATTTATTTCTCACTCTAATTTCGATAAGCTAGCAAATAGACAATTTTCTTCTTTGCCAGATTAAATTAATTTTCACTGCATTTTAAATTGCGAAATTGCAACCGTGGAATCTCTTTATTAAACAAACAATAATAAAAAAAAAACCGACAATATGTGAATATTTAAAGCGTTTGATTTATGACAGTTTTTTAGAGTTTTTGCCGCGCACGAAATAAAAACACAAATAAAGAGAATATTTTATATTCCTTTGTGACGGAAAATTTTCTGCTTTTTAAAATTGCAGTTCAATTAAAAACAAAACAAACTCAACGAACATATTGTGAAACTGTTATTAAATTGTTTTTTCTTTTCACAAAGCTCGCGGCGTGTAAAGTGCAATAGCGACGAGATTTATTATAAATATTATTTGCTATCAAATGAATTGCAAACATTCAGGCCCAATTTTTGAATTCATGCCACGACATTAAAGTTCGGCACTCGAAATGGGTGAAAGATGCTGAGTAGTTGCTTAGAAATCTAATTTAGAGTAAGCTATTTTTTCATAAAGTCCAATCCTGCAAAGTTCTAGGAAGAGGATTAGAATGCTTTCGTAGAAATCTGTGCTGTTTTTTCCTGCTGCATTTCGTGCCACGGTGCGTGGTTTGTTGGTTGCTTTTTGCAACTAAACGCTGTAATGTTGCATGCTTTGCAGCGTTGCGCGCAAGTTGAGCCATCAACTGCACTGTCAGCTGGCCATGTTGCCACGCCCTACGACGACACCCCGCCCTCCCCTCCCCCCATACATTCCCTCAAAGACCACGACACGTGTAATATCTTTTACATTTTTAATTTGTGTCGTGAGCGTTGGCAGCGAAAGCAGCGGAAGGGGAGGCAATGTTAATCATGATGAACCAGTTAAGCAGCGGAAAAAGGGGGGCGGCGGGGAGGGCGTAGGGCGCATGAGATAGAAAGTTGTGACTGGTCCAATGACTGACTGACTGACTGACAGGCAGCGGCGACAGCTGCTGCTGCTTGCTTTGTTGCATATAACTGTGTGTGTGGCAGGGTGCATATGTGTGTGTGTCTGTGTGTGTGTGTGTGTGCTGGGGGTGGCACGTGCTCAGCGCTGTCTCTCATGTAAAATGCATGAAAAACAAACACGCGCGTCTTTTTTGCTTACGCATAAAAAGTTTTTTTTTTTTTTTGAAAAGCCTTCGTTTTTCTCTTCGCCGGTCGCTCTACATGTCTGTATTATGCTGACAAATGTCTGTTGGTTAGCGCAACGTGTGGAGAAAAGGGCTGAGGCCACAGGGAAGCCGACAGGGAGGGGGGAGAGAGGGAAAGCCGAGGGTATCTTGTGGTTGCCGGCGGTTGTTGCACTGCGGAAATTTGCATAGAGATATGCGAGTCCGTCGCTGCTAAATAAATGTGTGTGGCTTTTGTCTTTCTATCGTGGTCTCTTCTTCACTCTCTCTCTCTCTCCTCGCTCTCTTCTCTCCGATTTCCTCTATGTTCTTCTATTTACTCTGTTTCTCCATCGACTGTCATTCTCCATTTTTTGTCCCCTCACCGTGTTGTGCATAAATGTCGGACATTTATTGTTGCAACAGTGAAGCGAGATCTCTGCTAAAGTCACAGTGATTGAAAGAGATTGAAAGCTTTGGGGCAAAATAAATATGAAGCAATTTCATTTTCTGCACTCCCTGCAAATTGTTTGGATTCTGGCAAATGAAATATGCTCGTAATTCAATTAAATATGTACATTTTAGTTTATTGCAATTGAATGTGCAGCATATGAATTCAATAGAAATTAATTGTCACGTGCTTTAAATCCCATTTGCAACCATAAACTGCATGGCTTCATTAGCAATATCAATAAGGATAATCAAATTGGTTGTGGGCTATTGTTAATTCAATTAAGTGTGAACCGCAAATCTGGAAAATAGATTTAGTAGCTTAAATTGGTTCAACGGATTTGTTCAGAGATGCGAAACGAAGCCGAAAACAATGTCAGAAATTTAACACATTCCATCTGTTAATCCACAAATCATGTCACGCCAAAGCAATCCAGTGACTTCTTGCACATAACTTAGACACACACGCAGTCAGAAAGACAAAAGCGGAGACAAAGTGGAGCAGCTGTTGCATAATTTATGCGCGAAACGGAAGTTACTCTAGAGGGTCCTTCAACTGAACGCCCTCTCTCGCTCTCTGTTAGATTTGCTGCTGAATTATGCAGCGGGCGCCCGAAAGTATGCTGCAGATTTTAAGCAGCTGCTGTTATCGTGCGCTAACTAAAAGCCAGAGAGACGACACAAAGTTGAGTGTCTTCTTGAGCCGCCGCATAACTAAGCACCTCACATATGTTTTGTTGTGTGCAGGCTGCGAATCCTGTGGCTGCGCATAATTTAGTGTTTATCTTAGCGGCGCAAACAGCAACAACTTAGGCAACCATACACAGATTTCACTGGTGCTGAATAGTTAAACTGCTGTCTTAACACCCGGAAATGCCGAGCTATGCTAATGAAGTTGCCACACAGATATAGTAAATGGACTGCGCACAGGGCATAGGAGAAATTAAAGCTGCTATAAGCAGAGTAAATCAGTCTAGAATGCCATAGAAAAGTGTAGCTCAACGTTAGGGGCAAGACTTTTGGCAATTTATGCAATTATTAATTGTTTTTGGGGCAAGCACTAGACTGGCGACCTTCGCTGTTGCCTTTCCTGCTCAGCTGCTCGAGTGATTAATTATGAAATCACAGTTGATGCAATTGCAATTGCAACAAGCATCGTTGCCACAACACAGTCCTGGCTGACAACAGCAGCAGCTGCCCCGTTGGCTGGCAAATCCTGTTGCTGATGCCTGCAATTCCCTCTTCAGCACTCAACGTTCGCCATCCTTGCTGAATCCTCGCAGAGGGACCGACTCTGTTGGCTGACCATTTGTTGGCTTCCCATGGCTGCGCCATTGCATTGCCTGCGCTCTCGTGCTCGTTTTGTATTTCCCCACACACACACACACACACACAGACAGGCACACAGACGAGCAGAGAAAAAGTGAAGCGCGACCCGGACGCCAACGCTTCATTTGAAATGTGGCCAAGTTCGTTTCAGCTGCTGCATTTCAGGCCAAATGCTGACACAGCATTTTCTGCTTGCTATCGCAATTTGTTGTTGTTGTTTTTTGTGTTTGTTTGCTTGCTTTTTTTTTGTGTGTGCTGCTTTTGTTTTCTGTATGCAAATTTAATTAAATTTTTTGTTATTTGCAAGCCAGCAGCACTGTATGTGTGTGTGTGTGTGTGTGAGTGTGGGCGACCTACTTGCATTCCCAGCGGAGGGACACGTTGAGTTTTTTCTGCTCTATTTTTGCTGCTGCTGCTGCTGCAGCTGAAGATGAAAACATGAAAACGAAAAATTAATTTCCAAGTAAATGACAAACGAATCTGCATGTGAGCGTGTGTGTGTGTGTGTGTGTGTGGTAGGCGTTGACACGCCCACTTGTTGGGCTTCGCTGTTGTTGGCTTATGCAATTGAAATTGTGTATTGCGCTTGAAATAATCTCGGAAGCGTTGACATGTGCGCCGTAAAAATAGATGAAAACTGAACTGAAAACTCAACACATGACAGACACAACACACACATAGAAACACACCAACAGACACACACACAGTTGCACACGCTTTGCGCTTTTGTGTTGCATATTTGAAGGTCGCATTCCCCGCCCCGCTCAGCCTTGCCACGCCCACTCGTTCTGCAGCACACATTTATAATCCGCACGCTGTTCGCTTCTGTTGCGCCAGAAAGTAGGCAACGAAATTTCTTTGCGCTTGCCAACCACAACTACAACAACATAAATCAGCAAACAACAACAGCAACAACATCGACTGTAACAGCCAGAACAAGAACAGCAGCAATTGTTTTTGTTTTCCTTAGCATATTGTTTACCTCTCTACCCCTCAATAAGTTTACCACCCCCTTCACCCACACCCCCTTTCGGCCACTCTGTTTTTTTTTGTGTGTCGATAATCTAGTTTGTCCCGTGTTGCAATTTTGTTGAAGTGCCTCTAGCCGCCCCGACTCCCCAGATAATAAACCACAATTATGCTAGCATTAAAAATTAATTTAGTGATGTTGAATTGACTGACACTTGCAAATTGATTGTCATTTTGGTGTATTAACGAGCAATTTGATTTTGGCTTTTCAGTGCGCAGCTGCCGCACCGGGAAACAGGTGCAAATGACGGAGGCGGAGGTGCGCGGCTTGTGCCTGAAGTCGCGCGAGATATTCTTGCAACAGCCGATACTGCTGGAGCTGGAGGCGCCACTGATCATCTGCGGCGACATTCACGGCCAGTACACAGATCTCTTGCGACTGTTCGAGTACGGCGGCTTTCCGCCCGCTGCCAACTATCTGTTCCTCGGCGATTATGTGGATCGGGGCAAGCAGTCGCTGGAGACGATCTGCCTGCTGTTGGCCTACAAGATCAAATATCCGGAGAATTTCTTCTTGTTGCGCGGCAATCACGAGTGCGCCAGTATTAATAGAATTTACGGTAAGTTGGCTAACAACGCGCTCAAGTAAAAAAAGTGGGGCGCTTGTGGATCGCATGTGGATGCTATGTTGTACAGCATTGGCAGCGTTTTGAAGAATTCTACGCGAATTGCATTTAAATAGAAGCAATAAACAGTTTAACTTTCAACGCTTGTGGAACGCATGTGGATCTTATGTTATGCAACATACAATTTAGTTGAGATCAGTGGAGAATCGCTTGTGAATTGTATTTATGTACCACCAAAAATAGGTTTTTATGTTTGTGGATCGCATGTGGATGCTATGTTATGCAACATACAATTTAGTTTAGGAGATCATCAGAGAATTACTCGTGCATGTTATTTAAGTACCACTTAAAATGACTATTTGTATTTGTGGATCGTATGTGGATGCTATGAAGTTAGTTGAGGAGTTCAGTGGAGAATTACTACTGAATTTCATTTATTGTATGACGAAAAATGAGTTTTTATGTTTGTGGATCGCATGTGGATCTTATTTCAAAACAGTAGTTACCTAATTTAATGAGTTGCACACATGATTCCTAGTGAATCATATTGAAATACTAACAACAAGCATGTAGATTAACTTTTGGCGTTTGTGGATCGCATCTGAAATTCAAGAGAGATGTGTGGATGAGATTGGAGGAGATTTCTTTGTGGACCACAAATAGATGCTACGCAGAAGTTAATTTGGTGCTATCTGTACCTCGGGTTAATAATTGTGAAGAGTAATGTGCGATACATCTGTGGATGCTGTGTGACAGACATTCAGAAGAAGCTACCTAGAAATTTGAATAGATTCCCCTAAAACTGTTTGTGTTAGTTGCCTTACATGCTATGCGCACAGTATTATAATCAACTCTCACACTCCTCGCAGGCTTTTACGACGAGTGCAAGCGTCGCTACAATGTGAAACTCTGGAAGACCTTCACAGACTGCTTCAACTGTCTGCCCGTCGCCGCGATCATCGACGAGAAGATCTTCTGCTGCCACGGCGGTCTCAGTCCCGATCTGCAGGGCATGGAGCAGATACGCCGTCTGATGCGGCCCACAGACGTGCCCGACACCGGGCTGCTCTGCGATCTGCTGTGGAGTGATCCCGACAAGGACGTTCAGGGTTGGGGCGAAAACGATCGTGGCGTTAGCTTCACCTTTGGCGTCGATGTTGTATCGAAATTCTTGAATCGACACGAGCTGGACTTGATTTGTCGTGCACATCAGGTGAGCGCAACTTTCCCACTATCTCATTCCACCATTTTTACTACAACTGGTCACACTCTCTCAAACAGGTTGTCGAGGATGGCTACGAGTTCTTTGCGCGCCGTCAGCTGGTCACACTCTTCTCGGCGCCCAACTATTGCGGCGAATTCGATAATGCTGGCGGCATGATGACCGTGGACGACACGCTCATGTGCTCATTCCAGGTAAGTCCCGATTCATCTTCACACACGATTCATTTCACAAAGAACTGCGGCATTTTTGAGTGCAGTAACAAGATGCAAACTATGAAGAGAAGATAGAAGACAAGATTAGACTGAAAGATTACTGTGAAGTAGACAAATCTTTTGAGTTTCTTTGCCAAACAAAAGATAATCATTTTCATGATATACTATACATAATAGTATATATTTTATAAATAGGTATAATTGAAATACTATACATAATAGTATACGCTTTTTACATTTTTCAAACTCAACAAGTCTTTGCAGTTTATTTGCAAATTCAAGCAAATAATTCTCATCAAAGTATACATATTTTGTTAGGCATAATTCAAATACTATGTGAAATAGTATACATTTTTTTTTATGCGCAAACATCAATTACTCTATTGTAGAGAATACAAATAATCTTTTCATTCCGCTCAACTCATATTGAGCATTTTTCAATGCGACTTCAAATTGCAGCATTTGAAGTGAGTGCAAAAATCGGTTTATTTTCGTGATTTGCCCAACTGGCAAATTACAAATTTATCGCCATGTGAAATTAGTGCAATCGAGTTATGGATCACCAGAAATTGACAAAAAGTATTTGTGGAAATGAAAATCACTCACAAAAAACATCCTCACCATATTATCACCTACACACCTCATCGATGGAACCTAAACATTGATGTGCGTATTGCATTGCAGATCTTGAAACCGTCGGAGAAGAAGGCGAAGTATTTGTACAGCGGCATGAACTCATCCCGGCCGACAACACCGCAGCGCAGCGCCCCAATGTTGGCGACCAACAAGAAGAAATAATATATCCATCCGCTTCCATTTCCTTAAAGGTTCAACCTCAAAAACAAAAACAAAAACAACAACACCAACAGCAACAGCAAATTAACAACAACAAGAAGAGCAAAAGCTATGCGAAAAATAATAACATGAAATACATCATACATAACTTTTATATATTATACAAATTAAAATGTCAAAATTAAATGTGTGCAAGTAATTAACTAGTTGAAAAGCAAAAACAAAGTAAAATGTAAAAATGCAGATGAAAAAATGCAAACAAAAAAAAATAATATGAACAGAAAACAAAAACAAACAAAATTCAAGTGCAGAGTAAAAAGAAACAAAACACAAAAACCAACAAAAAAAAAAAGCGTTGACAAAAACAGATGTGAGGCAGAAATATCTGTTTGAATCCGAGTGTATATGCATGTTATCATTACCTGTATACAAATTCTATATTATTTATTTACTTTACATGTACATACATGTTGCTATATGCATATAGAAAACACCGACACGACTCTACACTCTACACTCCACACACACTAGAAACACTACAAATACACCACAACACAATGAGGAAGCCGAAACACTTAAGTTCTCGCATTTGTTTATAAAGCCTTGTCCTCAATTCAAAATAAACAATTGGCCAAAAACAGATACTACACGATAATTGATTGTCGCCCCTTCCCCGCCTTTGTCACCCCGCCCAGCCACTTACACTAAACAACATAAAACAACACAACACAACAGAACAGAACAAAACAGAACAGAACAGAACACGACAAATACACACACACAACCACACGCGTAAAGAGTACAGCGATTTAAGCAATGAATTTATATAGGCATATATACTATATATATATATATATATATATATTAATGTAAACTATATACGATATCTACTTATATGTATGTACTACCAACCAAAATGCAAGAGTATGCAGCAAAAACAAAATAATAATTCAATAGGTAACGTGTGCAGTGTTTGCAACAGCAGCAGCAACAACAACAACAATGGAAAAACAATAAGAGCCAGATAATGAACTCTAGCGAAGCAACTAAACGTAGTTTATCATTTAATTATCAACAAAAGCTAAACAAAAACGAAAAAAAAACAAACAAAACAAAACAAAAACTTTATTGTTGTCTAACAAAAAAAAAAAAAAAAAAAAAAAAAGAACAAGAGAAACTAAAGGAAAATAATAAGAGAACTCTGAAAAGTTTACGACTTAAGCGTAAGGCAGTTAAACTATGTGTATTTTTTTTTTATTTGTTTAATTTATTATGAATATGAAATATATATATTTTTCCCCATTTTCTCTTCTCGTTTTTTATCGTTTTGTTTAACTAATTTATTGCAATCCTTACATTGTATTTAAAGCTAATCGTAAAATACGAAAGAGAAATTTAAACAGTAAATACTATACGTATAAATATATATATATATTTTTTTTTTTGCAAGTGACAAAATAAATGAATATTTAAATATACATATATACTAAACAAACAAACAAAAAAAATAGGTTATAAAGAACAAACTGTTAACTGCAAAAACAAAAACAAAAAAGAAAAACAAAGCATATTAAATAAATCTAAATACAAATACAATTGCAAATTGTGTAGATGATTGTAAATGGGCGCATTTACAACTTCTGTTTGTTAATCATGTTAAGTCGTTGTTTCCATTCCCTTCAAATATGTTAACAGTAGCTGTAACTGTAACAGTAACAGTAGCCGTAACAGTAACAGTAACAGTGAGCATTTTTCATTTGAAGCGAATCGAATTAAACTAATCAAAGCAAAAATAGTGAATATCAACATCAATCATATGCCTAACATTTTGAACTTGCCTCATTAACGAAACAAAAGCAAATCAAATCGAAATGAAGATAAACGTAGACGTAGATAATGGAGAAGTAGGAAAAACGAATGTGGACGAGCTGTAACAGTTAAAAACAGAAATTAGAAATTTTAAACGAATTTTTAAGCATTACTTCGAGTACTTGAAACACCAATTTTTGTGCATGTTTTTTAAATTCGAAATTAGAACACAAGTTGAAAACTGACTATATAACTGGCTTATATACTACATCTACATACATACACATTATATATAAATATATTTATATATACATAACTAACTTATTTTTGGTCATTATCGTCTTAACTTATTAGATTGTAGTGCCTTTTTTGCCTCCCAAATCAAAAAAAAAAAAACAAAAAAAATAAATAAAATAATACAGCAAAAGCATAAGATCTGAAACGAATGAGAAACGAACGTGTAACGAAAAGTTTAAAGTATATATATATATATACATGCAGCATCAAAGGATATATCTATACATATATACATATATATATATATATAGACAGAGATACATCATAGATATATACAATATATGAATACATTTTATATGTGACTAGAAACGGCATACTTAATTGCATGTCATGCGGAGTGAGAGAACTGCATGGCATCGCATTCGAGTCAATTAATAACATGAACAAAGCGAAAGGAACATTGTGTTTCATACTTGCCACATGCAACATGCAACATGTAATATTTGTTTATCTACTACGCTTTTAACACTCACTTAACTCCTTCATATTTGTTAACTGTTTCAATTATGCTTATCGACATAATCATTTTTTTGTAGCTATCAAAATGATTTTAAAACTGATCTGCTCGTGTGTCAGTCTGTTGTGTATGTCGATGTCTATGTATGCATGTGTTAACACATACACACACACACACACACACACACACACACACACACACACACACACACACACACACACACACACACACACACACACACGCACACCAATACTCAGATAAACAAATACGACAACAACGCAAAACAAATAACTATAGTGGTTGAGCAAAAAAAAAAAAAATTAAAGAAAGCGCACCACAAAATGACATCTAATACGGAGGAAGGAAAGAAAAGATGAAAATAAAAAAAAAAACAAAAAACGAAAAGTGGAAGAAGTAAATAAATTAATATATTTATTATTAAAAATCAAATAAAAATTATTAAAAATTTATGTAAACAAATGAAAACGTTTTTCTCTCCTATTTTGTAAGCAAAGTTTGTTATGTTGCGAAAACATATTGAACTTGCTTTAAGCTTTAATGAGCTTTCAATTCAGTGCTTGCAGCACCAAAGCTTTTAGCTTTTAGCTTTCAATGTCGAAAGCATTTATTGCAACTGTACTTTGTCTCCGAAATTATATATCCGCTGAAGGTTTTACAGTTGACCAATATAAATTAGCTTTTAAGCTTGGCACCTGAAAAGCCCGCCCTCCAACCTGAACCCTGTTAGCACTCCGAAAAGCTTTCGGAGTACTGTTAACTAACAGTGCTGTCGACTACTACTCCAAAAGTAGTAGCATCAGCTCCCAAAGGACTAGAATCGAGTCATCTTGTAAGCGCTTCTCGTGGTTCACATTTGTGGCTAGTTTTGCTAATCGTCCCATTTGGATGGTACGCAAATATTTTGGCGTAGCCCCCGCTGGGATTTTTGTTGGTGACTGCCGCCCATTTTGTGTTGAAATGAAAACAAGTCGGGATTTGTATTATTTTATGTTTAACATTTATTTCACGATCTTTTTCATTGGATGGTCTTGATGACGTGCTTCCTATATATTGCATAAGCCCCAGCCATTCATTAATCATGTCCAATCGAGTTTAAAAAAGACAAATTAGAAAGCAAATCCATGGTTGGCGTGGGAAGAAAACATTGTAAATAAAGAGTCCAGCTCCCTAGATGAAACATTGATGATTTTTGATGAGCCTTAAGCTAAATACATTTAATACACATATAATTTGAGATACATTCATAGTATATATGTATATCCATGTATATGTTGTATGTTGTATATAGTATATTTGGGGTGTTAAGAGTTAATATAGTCATACTAAGTAGTTTTAGCTCTTTTTTGTGTTTTTTTTTTTATATATGTTTCTGTGTCCTCAGAGAAATGCATCACATTCAGTTTTTTGTTTTTCATTTTTCATTTTGTTTATCTTTAAGTTCATATTTGAAATACTTTGTGGCCTCATTTGTTACAAATTTCTTTGTTCTTTGTTGAATATTTGTTTATATATTTTTTTTTTTTTTTTTGGGAAATTTCGAGAGCACAGATATACTCGTCTGACATGTCCGACCAATAAAGGTGAAACGTTAGATAGGTGTGTGTGTGTGCAACACAGCTTGCTGCTTAGTTATCCAATTGAATATAGTTTGACTGACTGACTACTTGGCTAATTGTCCTTGTGACCATAAATTCATGACAGCTGTTTCGCTTCAAAACTTTCATTATAGACATATATATCGCATAAATATCGTGTACACATTTATACTAAGTACATGAACATTTTAGTTGCAAATACATGCTTACAGCCTAGAAAAAAACACATTTAAAATCCATATTAGCATAGTACGAGTGGCGAAATCTGAATGAATGAGCTCATCTTATCGACATGATCGATTTTAGCGTTTGCTCTCTCATTGGTTTCGATTCACCAATTAGTTTTTTTTTTATTTTTGGGTTTGTGTGTGTATTGAATATATTGTGTATAGAGTAGTACTATTAATGAATCAATCAAATTGCTGCTGGCTAAAATACGTATGTGGTATATCCACAGTTAATCTGTTTTCGTTGACATATCAAGTGTCTTTATGTTTGTTTCTCACGGGCGGAAATCATCTTAATCAGCTACGATGCAATAAGTTTGTTACTTCTTAACTTCTTCTACATAGAGCGAGCATTTAAGCATAACACCAATGTACCAATAAGTATCCATATAGTAAGTGTATCTTTGTCTGTGTGTGTTTCTGTATGTTTATATCAATACATATATTAATATTCATATTCATATTCATAGTCATAATCATAGTCACTGTATTCATATTCATATTCGTATTCAATTGCGTTTCTATGTTTTTGCATAGCCATGTTCACATTCATATTCATATAATTGTATTCATTTTCATAGGGTATCATTGTAGTCATAGTAGTATTTTTATGTTTCGTAATATGCATTGCAATATTTTCATATTCAAAGCCATGTCAATGTTCAAAGCCTTCGTATTTCTGATGCTCGTATAGTCATATTATTATTCACATTCGTTTGCATTTTTCACATTCATAGATTATTTTATTCTGCTATTAGTTTATTCTTATTCAATTACGATTCCATTTGACACTTGCACCTGCATTCACACACACACACACACACACATTTCCATTCCTCGTCCGGATTCACTCACATTCACAAACAACATTCAAACACATTCGATCCACATTCATTGCCGACGTCATTCAACATTCAAACATTCACGGTCATTCACACACTCATTTTGCATGCATTCGTGTGCCTTTCGATTACATTCAAATGCATTTTTAAATGCAAATTCCTATTAATACTTGAAATTCTTACTCAATTGCACATTAATACGAGTGGAAATATTTTGCACTCGGGTCGAGCATATTTCTCATATTTTCGTTTCGTTTTACATACACGCATTATGCATATATATATGTATATATGTATATTGAAGGGAATCTCTAATTTGTCCCCTTAGGTAGAGCAGCGCTTAGTTTAAATTATGCAAACTGTATTTAATCTAACGCTGATTTATCAGTATTTCATTTTGCATTTCATTTACTGCAAATACTGTTCAATTAATTTTTTGTGAATTCGAAACCACAAGTGTGCTCAAATTTCCACAATCATTATTTCGACTTTGCCGATAATTTCAATTGCAAAATTCAAAATTAAGCACAGAACACAATCAACGCAAAAAAAGTAAATTAATAAAAAAAAAACAGTGGAAATTTGTAAAGGAAAACTCACAGATATGTGTTCGTCAGAGGCAATTTTTTTTGTTTTTTTTTTTTTGTAAATACATTTCAGGTGAAACCGCAACAATTCTTGAATTCCATAAATTCTTAAATTCGCATGCAAAGCCCTTCAAAGTTGAAAGTCGCAATCGTTCTACATTCGTCTATCTGAGACTATCTCGATACCCTTGCAGATGGTCTGCTTGCTTGGAATCACTTTAATCAGCTCTCTCTTTCTTCCCCTATCTCTCTCTCTCTCTCTCTCTCGCTTTCTCTCTGTGTCACCATACATATATATATATATATAGAAAAGTTTGGTTTTTTAAAAGTTCGAGCAGTTGGTGCAGTTAGTTAGTTAATTAATCAATTAGTTAGCTTAACGTTATCATCTTAATAATACAAGTTGCATTAGCGCTTTAAATTAGTTTCACTTATCAAAAAACCGGTTAACTGTATCATACGAAAAACTGTGTCTATGCGAACTCAGCAACCAAAACTGGAAGCTGCTCAGTCGAAACTTGGCTTAGAGAACAGCAGTTATACATACATATATATATATATATATATCCTACAGCTGGCTAAATAGCTGGGGGGGAGGGATTAGAGACATTGACAAATAATTGGGCTCTAGCATGAGTTCATAAGACCTTTCAGTCACTGGCTATTATAATATATATATGTGTGTAATTTGTGTGTATTCGTGTTCTTAATTGATCTGCATCTTAAGGACGATCTGCAAGGGCATTTGGACAACGTTTTGTTGTTCGTTAAAATGTTGACTATATTGATTGAATCTCGATTACTCGGAATTCTGTATGCAATACGGACTATGATGATATTCTAATCGAATAGTTTTTCTTTTTTTTTTTTCTTGCTTTCTTCATATGTGATATCTTGAATATTGTATATGCTTTAATTTATATATATGTTTTCTTTGGTACTCTATATGGTTTAATTAGTTTTGCTTACGTTAATTCGATATCGATCCATTTAAAAGTTGTGTATATTGAATATTTTTTTACTCTTTCGCGAGCTACATTGAATTACATTTATATAGTTGTTGTTGTGTTGTTGTATATTGCATATTTAGTTGTATATATACATATATATATATGTATATATTGTATATTGTATATTGTATAATAGTTTTGCACATCAATATGATTAACGTCAATTTCATTGAACTATAGTGTTGTGGTTATACATCAATATCGTATAATTTGTCGGTGTATGCAATATTGTAGATATATATATATATATATATATATATATATATATTTGTTTTAAAATACTTTCATAGCTTTTTTTTCCTTTGTTTCGGTTTTTGTGTTACGCTGCTTTGCCATTATCCAATAAGTAGTTTGGTATATATGTGTATATATATATATATAGCATGTATGTGTAGTATCATGCTTAGATGCTTGATTAATATCATTGTATATAGGTTTTTTTTGTTTTGTTTTGCTTCGGATTAATATCAATTTACTATTTATTTGATTGACATTCCAATTCAATGCGAACGCCGAAGCGCCAAATGTCAACGTTCGATTTTCAAATTCCCAATTCCAATTCCAATTGCAATTCCAATTCCAATTGGAATCCCAAAACCAATTCAATTCGAAATGCACTTTCAAATGCAATTGCAATTACACTCTGCCATGCATTCCATTGACGTGCGCCAATTAGAGTTGTTTAGCGCTAAATCTTTTGTCTCCTCGTTCTTCAAATGTTTTTGTTTTTTTTTTTTTTTGCTAAACTTCTATCAATATCTAACTAAAAAACACTTTGTGTGTGCCACCTGACGGTCGTCGTCCCCATCGTCGTCCTCGACAAGTAGCCAAATACTTATCGTTATACATCCTGTTCTTCAGGTTGTGTGATTCGGAGTTTATCGCTTCTATGCTTTGCTTTGCGTTGTCGTTTCCGTATTGCTCGGAAAACGATTACTTAAATTAACTTGCTGCTAAAGTTATAATATGCGCCATATGCTGTGTTCCTTTCGCTACTAAATGGGGCTTGTGGGCATGGGGTGCGAGGGGTGAGGGAGTGAGGGGAGGGGTAGGTGGGGGCTCAGGGAGTTTGCGCTGTGGAGCAGGAACTGTCGGAGGTGGCCTCCTTGAAACCGAAACTGAATACTCATCTCGTATGCGCAATTAATGTACAATATTTATGCTAACATTTTGCTTATTAATACTTCTGCTTTGACAAGTTGTTGTTGTCGCTTGCTGTTTGCTGTTGTTGTTGCTGTTGTTCGTGTTGCCAGGCCAAGTGCTTTGATCTCCATGTCCGCTGTTGTCCGCTGTTGTCCGCCGTTGTCCCTCCTACGGCTTCTTGCGCTTGGCAAACATCTGCGACCATCGGAATCAAACATTGGTCGACTTCGGCACCGCACCTGTCTCGGCTGCCTTCTTCTGGCGCTGCAAGCGATCCTCCTCCACCTGCTGCTCCAAGTGCACCTGCACCTGCAACTGATTCTCCTGCTCCTCGTTGTCCTCGTAGTCGTGGGCCAACGTCTCGCTGCGCTGCAAACGCCGCTTGTTCGACGCAGCCGCCGATGTCGTCGGCACCGGGACACAAATGTTAAACTCATCCTCCACAGACTCAATGTAATCCATCTCGATCTCATCGATGGTCGAGCTGGCGGCTGCAGCGGCGGCGGCTGCGGCGCTGGTCGAGGGTCCGTCGCCCAGCGATGTCGATGTGGAGGCGTTGACGCAACGCTTGCCATTCTTGCGGCCAGCGGGCACATCGTGCAACGCCAGCTTCTCCATGCGCAGCTCGCTGAGCGTCTGCGAGGCGGCCGAGTAGCCAGGACGCTGCGTCTCGTCCACGTGGACGAGCACAAAGGGCAGCTTCAGCGACAGCTCGCCGCCCATGCCGCTCAGCGTTAGCTTCACCTTCACATAGTACGACACATAGATGGCGAACACGTTGCGATCATCGATGAAACCCGGCCCAGCATTGCCTCCAGCAGCGCCAGCAGCGCCAGCGGCGGCAGCAGCAGCAGCAGCAGCAGCTGATGTCGAGGCGCCACCAGCGGCGGCGCCGCCCGACTGCGACATCTGGGGCAGGGCCATGGCGGGGCTGGCCAGGGGATGGCCGGCGAGCAGCTGGGCGGCCTGCATGACAAAGTTCGGGGAGCGAATGGCCGAGGCGGCAATGGCGCCGGTGATTTCGTCGGGCTCGGTGCTGCGCTGCAGCGTGTCCTCGAGTGCAATCCAGTTCTTGGTGGGGCCGCGCTGGGGGCGCAGCGAGACGGTGGTGTTCAAGGTGCCGCCGGGTGGCACCGTGCGATCCACCGGCGGCGAAATGGTGTCGGAGTCGGCGACGACGTTCTTGAACTTCCCGTTGTTGAACATGCAAACGTCGACGTGCTGAATGGCGCAAATCTGCAAGTAGAGAGAGTTGGCAGTTGGTTATAAACGCGACACAGAGAGAGAGAGAGCGAGGGAGGGAGGGGGAAGCGTGACACCGACAGCGTCGCGAGGCAAAGCCATCAAGGTGCAGCACACGCAAGTGTTATATCAATATTCGCGACGCGACATCAATGCAGCTGACAGCACAGCAAGCATACCCTGTAATTCGCTGCGAAACTCATTAATACCCACTAGTTTTATTAAGCAATGTGAGGCATATCAGTAGATATAATTTATTCGCCATTTAAAACTGCAATTGAAATGAAATGGAATGCTGAATAACCATAAAAAATGTTTAAGTAAGTCAATATTGACAAAGCTGACAACAGTGTTAATAACATCAACGTTAATTGCAATTTGCAAGCTGCAATTTGGCCATTGCAATGTTGCTGCCAATTAGATTTTAAAGGCAATTTACATTCATTTAATATCTATATGTCTCCTTAAGTTCTTCTTAGCAGCCACGAGAGCACAAATTAATGGCTATCGAGCTTCTTGGTCAGTGTCGGGGGAATTTCGGAAGTGATTGTGAAGCAAAACTCCGAAAATGGGAGAGTTGGAAGGGCGCCATTAGTTGATCAACAGGTTGTGCAGCACTTTCGACTGGCTGGATAAAGCGTAGCGGGGTCAGGCGGGGTCAGAGGTCAGAGGTTGGGTCAATTATGGGGTGTGGCCGACAGCAGCGGAGGCAAAGCTCATAAGAAAGTCATGTGAATCACTTTTCGCAACGACAGCGACGGCGACGGCGACGGCGAGTGTCTTGAGTGTGTCTGTGTGTGTCTCTTAGGTGTCTGTGTGTGTGTGTGTGTAGGCTGAAATGATGGCGGCATTATTTGATTGCCTCGCCGCGCTTATTTCAACCTTATCGCCGCGCAAGGCAATCAAAAGTAATGCACTCAATTACGCCCATAAATGCGGACAATGGTCAGAGTGGACAGAGGACCGAGGACACTCGATATTGGATTAGCGAAGGGTGTGTGCGTGTCTCGTGCGCTGTCGTGCGCTGTCGTGCGTGACACGCGTGCTCCCCGCGGAGCAGCTAATTGAAAAATCTAAGTAATCGCCAAATAATTGACGATACTTCAAATTTAACGAACTGCAATTATAAATGCGGTCACGCTGGGTAATTATTTCCATCAACTAATATGCAAATTATTTAAGTAATCAACTGCAATTGTAACTGGGGTCACTTGAAGGCATATTTTACAATTAGTACAACTCTGACGATAATACGAAGTGTGCAATTAGTAGCACACAACACATGAAGTGTTCTGTAGCTGGCTACAGAAATCTCGGCACGTTTGCTTTTGAATTTTTGGCCACTGTCGCCCATCTCTAGCGGGCAGCTGGCGGCCAGACGCAAGCAGATAGCAGACAGCACAATTGGGGCAGCTGGGGCAGTTGGGGCAGTTGGGGCAGCTGGGACAGTTGGGCCAGCTGGGACAGTTGGGGCAGCTGGGACAGTTGTCAGTTGTCAGCTGGCTGATGGCAGTTTGTGCGCGTTGCCCACGCACAATTGATACGACATTTGTTGCAGCAGATTTTGGGCTGAAATTCGAGCCATTTATGACGGCCAACCGCTGGCGAAATTACAATGCCAATGGCCGAGAGTCCAATTCAATGGCAATCGAAGAAGTTCCGACGTAAATAACCGAGCTATGACCGCGTAAAGGTCGCTTGCGCTTTGAGCGTCAGCCAACGAAAATGATAATAATAATAACGAATGAAATTCACTCGAAAGAAAGACACAACAACAACAAGTGTGCACAAAAAAAATGTGTTTGTGTTTGTGTGTGACCAGCAAATGACCGCAACAAATGCAATGCGAACGCAACAGTTTACAATTATCCAGACACTAATTAATGTGAAAAAATAAAATGCAATTATTAGCAATGCGCAATTCGATAGGCGAACCAAGCGAAGGACAACAACGAAGCAAAAGTGCGGCAAGAAGGGGCGAAGGGAGTTAGGATTTATACTCTGTAAAATGTCTGACATAGAACTGTGATTATTAGGCAATTCAAATAGCAGTTACTAACTCTATTTAGCAACTACAATTTGCTTAGCATAGCAATAGTAGAAATTGAACAAAATTTACTGCACGCCAAATTAATCAGCTTTTACTCTCCACTAGTTTTGTTGCGTCTAAGCTTCCCCAGCTGATATTATTCTGCGGGGTATTTGTTATATATATGTGTACGTATATAAAAACAATGTAGAGATTTATGTTGGCATTGGCAATTTATATAAATATTTGCCCTGCTTACCAGTGGCATTAAATGCGTACAGCAAACTCACGCTGCAACGAACCTGAAGCTCGAACAATAGCAAATTTATTGAGATGCCAATACTATTTATTCATTTCCTATTGTTTGGCATTTTATTTTGCGATTGAACAGTGTGCGCCCTGTAGTATTGTAATTCCGTGTGCATCGAGTATATATATGTTTATATATAAATAGTTGAATTTCCCCAAGACTTCTTGATAAATGTGAAATTTCCTGATACACACAAACAAGTACATAAATATATATGTATGTGTGTGTGTGTGTGTGCACATCTTTTGTGCTTGGCCTGGCATCTAATCAGTTGTCCTTCAATTTATTCCACAGTTTCTCTTTAGCTTCTGCTGCCTAGCTACCTTTCACTTTGACTTGCGACTTTCACTTTCACTTTCATTTTCCCCGCTGCTCATTGTGTCCGCTCATTATGCACAATCATCAAGTTTTGCCCCCCATCTCCCCCGCCCTAAAAATAAATACTATATGCGAAGTGTTTTTTTTTTTCGTCAACTTCATTTGACATTCAATTGTGAACTTTGCTGTCGCTTGTGGGACTTCGTTGCGCTCGCCTTCAATTGGCTGCTGTTCATTTCTATCTAGGATATTTTGCTGTGACTTAAATACTCTCTCTAACAGCTGCTGGGGAGCGCTGCAAAAATGTAATTAAGTGCCAATTAAAACTGGTTTAACTGAGCTTGCAGTTGGCAATTATACTTTATTGTTGTCTAGTATTTTTGGTTTGCCAACAAACTTTGTCCACATTCGGCGCAATTGAAATATTAATTTTCGAGTGTACTTTATTTCAATTAAAACTACCTCACTTTGTAGTTGACTTTGTTGTTGTTGTTGTTGGTGTTGTTTCGCCTGCAACTATTTATTTTTAGTCAAACACAAAAGCGAAACAGAAACAAAAACAGAAACCTAAAAGCAGACAAGTTGCAGCGCATTATTTGCACAAATATGTTTGCATTACCAGATTTATTAAATGCTATTATGCATTGTGCGACGTGTATTTTATTGCCTCGCAAAATTAGCATGCCCCGAAGCCGAAGCGAGGACTACAAAAGGTTTCTTGATTAAATTCCCGCATTGGCTTTTTAGTTACACACAAATGAAATGAAATGAAATGTGTGGACAATTGATAATTTTTTTGGACAGCGCGATTCGATGAGATTCGAGCGGGAGAGACGAACATGATGTATCATAATTTTGTGTTTAGGTAGCTAGGGGTAGATGGAGAGTTATTTAATTGGTTTTCCAGGGAGAGCAAAGCTGGCACAAAATGCCAGCGAGACGAGAGTCGAAGGCATGTCCTGTTAACAGGCAACGCAGCTGCAGCAGCATTTGCTGCTTTTACGACGCTCATTCCTTAAACACACACACACACAGACACAAGTGTAACTTGTTGCTGTGTGCGCCACTTTGGAGCTGGACAATTGCCCAAATTGCTCGACACACAATACACACACACACACACACACACACACATATACATTTGACTTTTGACTTTTATTGGCAACTTGAAGGCAAACTGGGCGAATACAATTTTATAAGGCCAACGGAAAAGCCAATAAAAAAGCAAAATATGTATAGAAGGCAGAAGCGAAAGCAAAACAACAAATTCAGCGCAATGTAATAATAAAAACTGGAAAACAATACACACACACACACACACACACAGGGATAGAAACTGGGCAGCGAAAGACGTTCATATAAATGCGCATATGTATATTTAATAGGACACAAAGTGCACAACAACAACAGGAACAACAACAGCGTGTGCTGTGCTCGAGTGCTCGACGAGCAGATACTCTTTGAACGACGACGTTGTGAACGCGCCACCAAATTAACTGTGCGCACGCCAGGTGGCGCCAGTTACGGCAACACACACAACTTTGTCGTTGCACACATAAAAATTACGGTTTAGATAAAGTGCGAATTTAACTGCGTGCACGGCGAAAGTTCAAGGCTTTCAGCATAGTTGGGGCGTCAACTTAATAAGCTTAAGTTGTGTATATTAAGCGACAAGCTGGCAGCCAGTAGTAGACAAACAAGCGCACAAACAGTTTAAAGTGGCAATAAAATGCATAAGCGCAGAACTCGCTTAACGGCCTCGCTGTATTTAGCAGGCAGATGCACAAAAGATGCAAAGCCAAGCGGGGAATTTAAATGCATGAAAAATCGCATGCTTAAAAACCTGTTTTTGTTGTACCGCACTTGTGGCCGCTAAGTGAGGTAGGTAGTTGTAAGGCTTTAAATTATGCAAATGTTGCTTGTTGAGCCAATTTATGCGTATAAGTGAAGTTTGAATTGCTTTGCATATGAAATATTCGTCTAATGAAAGGCATTTTAAGTGACTGGCATTTGTGGCCGCTAAGCGAGTTAGAGTTGTAAGGCTTGAAGTAGCGCTAATTTATACGTATATACGACGTCTAAATTACCATATATTTTGCATATGAATTATTCGCATGTTTATAAGCCTCTTTTTGTGGCTGACTTTTGTGGCCGCTAAGCGAGTTAGAGCTATAAGGCTTTAAGTAGCACCAATTTATGCGTATAGACGACGTCTAAATTAGCATATATTTTGCATATGAAATATTCGCATGTTGAAAAGCGTCTTTTTGAGGCTGACATTTTTGGCCGCTAAGCGAGGTAGATTTGTAAGGCTTTAAGTAGCACCAATTTATGCGTATAGACGACGTCTAAATTAGCATATATTTTGCATATGAATTATTCGCATGTTTAAAAGTTTCTTTTTGTGGCTGACTTTTGTGGCCGCTAAGCGAGGTTCATGTGTGATTGTTTATGCAGTTTCTCATGTATTTTGCATAATCGTAGTCGGCTTATTGACTTAAAATTCGACTACCTTTCGGCTCATAATTGCGTGGTATAATTATTTGCAAAATTTATAGCATACTTTTTGGGTGAATTGCATCAAATATTAAATCGCGACGACAATAACAATAACGACAACAACAACAACAACAACAAGAACAAGGACAGTAGCAACAGCGACTGGGCGAATCAAATTAAGCAGCTGACCATGAATGTGCATAAGTAGCGAGTGAATGGAGTGAGAAACCGGAACAGCAGTTGCTGCTGTTGCGCTCTTAATCCGATTTATTGCAGAGCACACGAAAGCAAAACGACAACAACAATCAGAAAACAGCCAATCGAAGCGTGAATGCTAATGAGAGAAGCAGAACACATGACATTTAACGCTTTATTTCTTTTTTTTTTGGTGCGAAATGCGTTGAGCAGGTGGCAAAGTAAAAGTAGAGGACGAAGCTATTTCGCTCTTCGACTAATTTCAGAGCAAAGCATAACGAAATCTCCTCTGAGCCGTCTTATAATAAGTCGCATTGATTTCGCTTTAAAGGCCAATATTTAAAATAGAAACTGTGTATTTTTGAGACTCAAGACGTTTGTGGGCTGGCGAATTATGTTGAAAATAAAGTGCGGCTTTATCGACTTCGCTGCCGTCTATTTTGGGTTAATGCAAGTGAAGCTTACGCTTTAATTGAAAGCAAATTAAAATGGCCACGTTTCAAGTATAGAAAGGATTTGGGACAACTGTTGATTCGCTTTAAGCAGAGTTCACTGTCGATAGTCGTTGCATGCGACAAATCAATAGGATTTGTAATGCGTTTTGCATTTTTGATAACTCTATTAGGCGCAAGTCTTCCGGTTGTGTCAACATTGTCCCACTGTCTGTCTGTCTGTGTTTTGGTTCAACCTGTCTGCTCATCAATAAACAATGCGCTGTGAAAATATTGCGACAGCAATAATATAAACAGCAGGGTTTTAGCATTGAGCCGCCGCCGCCGCCGCCGCCGTCGTCGTCGTCGTCGCTGAGTTACGCCCTTCTGCCCACGCACGACATTTGGCCGAATGCACTCAAGCAAACGTCTGAATGCGCCTGGAGCGTTACTTGCTGTGTCTACCTCTTGGTCTGCAGGTTTGCAGTTCGCATTCGCATTTGCTTTCGCTATAACTACCTCTCTTAGGAGCTTATGCATTTTGCATTAGCATCGAGTGGCCTGCGGCAACTTTATGTGGCATGTCATCGATATGGAGACTTAACAAGCACAGCAACTGCACTTTTAGTGCCCACACCCCCCCTGCTCCACTGCTCCACTGCTCCACACATTGCGTATACGTAATGGAGCACAACAACAGCTGGCATAATAGCAGGTAGCGGCCGCAAGTCTAAGCCCAGCTCTGCAGCTCACTAGCAGCATACGCGCTTGCATAATGAAGCTGCCTCAATTTATGGCGTATGTATTTTCTTTCGTTCTCTTTGTGCGCCAATTGCCAAGCGTTTATCATGCGGACAGCGAGAGGGAGGGAGTCAGAGGCAGGCGGCAGATTGCTGAGTGCAGATGACTTGCTACATGGTCCTTAATCGAGACAGAACGAGAAGAATTTCGTGTTTTTTTGTTGAGCTAAGTAGACGCACGTTAACAGAGAGTTTCCCTCTCTCTCTCGCTCTCTCTCGCTCTCTCTCTCGCTCTCTCTCTTTCTCGCTGTGTGTGTGCAGACAGATGGCAAAAGTAACTAAGCAGCAGCAAGTGTGCAGAAAAAAGGGTTTCAGCCACGACGATGCTGCGGGCACAATAGCAAAAAACCATTTCAAGTGCCTAATGTGTGTGTGTGTGTGCGTGTAAAGCACAACCCATAGAATGTCTAAACACGATTTTCACTTGAACTGCCATCGCCTTTTGGCAGTCACAACTTAAGCCCTAAACTCGAATTCGAACTCAAACTCGAAGTCGCACTAAACCTCACTCAACACACCGACTTTTTCTCTATTTCTGTCACTTTCTCCGCTTTCACTTTCAGCGTCGTGCCCGGGCTATTTGCAGAGGCTTCGCCCGGCCACTTGCCACTTGTGCGTCTGCTTTTGCGGCATTCTTTCAGCTCAAGTGCTGCTTGCTGCCTGCTGCTGGCGAACAAACACTCAAGAGATTGCACTTTAAGCCTCGTCGCACACTTTTGCAATTTTCATTTTGGCTAAACGTCATTTGCATTTGCGTTCTCTGCGCTGCCCATTTAACCTCTGTTCCTCACCCCCAATCCCCCCCAACCCTTCAGCTGTTGCCCTGGGGTCGCTGTGACCCCTTCGTTGGCTGCCGTTATTTATTTATTTATTTTTTTGTTGTTGTGCTGGCGACTGAGACTTGTTGTCGAGTGGTTTCCCAGCGGGGCATTCGATTTGTCAGCGAGATTTCTTGTGCGTAGGCAAGAAACAGCAACGGCAACAGTCACAACGACGACGACGGCGACGGCGACGGCGACAACAATAAAGAGCTTTGTTTGTGCCCACACAGCGTATGCGTAATATTCGTTGCGTGGTGTTTATTAAAAGCTTAAGGCTCAATCAGCGTCCTGCACTCGACGCAACGCACCGAACGCTGCCTGCAAACACAATCGCAACCACTTGCCTGCCAACTGTTGCACACCGCACTCGCAAATACGCTAAGAATTTGAAGTGCAAATTGTAGAAAACTAAATGGCAATAAGAGCTTAAACTTTTGCTGCCTTCTTGACGCTTTTAGCGATCGCTTTAAGCAGCTTTACAAAGGCAAAGCTATTTAAGTTGCTGCACAAAAATCAGAGCTAAAGAAATGAGACTAGAAATTCACTTGCTGTTCACTTGTTGAGCTCGGCGAAAGCTTTGTGCAAACTGCAAAAAGTCACAAGTCGTCCGGCGATGTTGGACATGCCACGCTTGGGGTTAGTGTAGGGTGAACGTGTTTATAATATTTATACGTCGCTTTGCACTTGCTCGTATCAGAATAACTGATTTATTTATATGTATGTCTGTGTGTGTTCAAGTTGTGTGCGTGGTGTGTTTGTATTTACATTGCTTTTGATTGCACAAGCAATTGTCCAACACTGAGCGAGAGAGAGAGAGAGTGAAACGCCCCGAAGGCGTGGCGAAGTGCGTGCGTCGTGTTATTGGCAATTATTGGGACTTAATTCGAAAATCTGAGCAATTGACTTACAAGCATTTGCCATTAAGAGAGTCCACAACACGCTGAGATAACACCAAGGACAAGCCAAGACATTAGAGATATGCGATCCATGGAATGGCTTGCAGAAGCTTGCGTCAACCTCACTCACAAGTGGCCAGTGGCAAGTGGCATGTGACATGTGGCATGTGTTCGAAGTGACCAAGAGCAAATTGATAACAACAGCATGTTCGAAGTGGACGAACTGGATGAAATCAAAACAGTTTTCTTGCCGACTGCCACTCGATTATTTACTGCAAATTGGCGAGGGCGGCATGAGCAGAAAATCTGCACAATTCGCCAGGCAAACAGAAATATATTCACTCCATAATTATAGCGAGAGGTTGGCCACAGAAGTGTGCGCAACTTTGCTGAGCTCAATTCTTATTATTATCACTGTATTATTGTAAATAATTATAGCGATATGCTGAAGAGTTGGGCAACAAAAGTGTGCGCAACTTTGCTGAGCTCAATTGCTATTATTATCACTGTATTATTGTAAATAATTATAGCGATATGCTGAAGAGGTGGGCAACAAAAGTGTGCGCAACTTTGCTGAGCTCAATTGTTATTATTAGCACTGTTATTACTCTATGTCTTATTAAAAAGAGTTGCTTGCAAAACCCATTGATTGAATGATGAGCTAAATAGTGATTGTTATCCCTATACATATCTATATATTATTCAACACAAGTTGAATGAATGCACAACATTTATGCCAACTTATTAAGTTGATTTCAGTGTTGCCTTTGGCTACGAACTTTGTGAGCTGCCCTCGCGATGCAAGCTGTAGATTGTTAGCAAATACTTGTGTCCGGCTATTTGCATCAGTTTATTTGATGCCACATGTTGCAGCATCAGCAGCGAGTTTCCATCTAATTGGCTGCTGTAAACAGCTCAATGACCATTTTTCAAGGGGCAGCTCAGATGGCCAACTGGGCGGAGCAGCAGCTGAGCAGGATTAGTGAAGGACCAACTAGTGAGTGAATTGTAAAGTCAACACAGCACAGCACAGCACAGCATAACGTAACTGTAGCTGTAACTGTAACTGTAACTATTGCTGTCTGCTTTGCAGCGATATCCGTAGCAAGTTGATTGAATGTCATAACTTTGCCGGTCAGTTGCAAGCAAATGTGTGAGTGTGTGTGTGTGTGTGTGTGTGTAATAATTCATTGGGCGCTTAGGTTGGAGGGAGCACATGCAACATGCCGCATGCAGCATGCAGCCTGTAGCCTGCAGCTGGTTGCATGTGCATAACGGCAGCAGCTGCTTTGCCTGCTCGTAAATAATTCATAGCATACTTTACGGCAGCGTCCCCCGCCTCCCCCTCATGGCAACTGAAATGCAACAGTTTGCCTGCAAGCGCAACGCTGCGTATGCATCATTTGTTACAGATACGACAGCAAGACACGAACGCAAAACGGACAGCGAGACGGCGAGAGGAAGATGGACAAAAACGGTCTGTAAGCCGAACGCAAACAATGAATAATGTTGACTCGAGGCGAGCGGGCAACAAGAACGACAACGACAAAAAAAAACAGAATGGAGGAAAATTTCATTTCGCATTCGCTGCAGCGCAAAAGCTGAATAGACGTCTAAAAATAGCTGCGAGTCGTTTCTGCTTGTGTTCAATTAATTTCGCATTTCGCATTTTGGCTTATTTGTGGCATTGACAGCACCCCCAAATAGCTGCTGCACCTTGAAGGTCAAAGGACACGCGTTGAGCGGCGCTGTCATAAACAGATAGCTGACATTAGACTCGCAATTTCCGTGTAACAAAGTAAATGAATGAATGCTAAACCTAAATGCCATGGATAATTATAAAGCAAAGGCGCGTGGGGAAGACTGAAAACATATTTAGCGATTGATTAGGCAAATTTATCAATTGCCAAAGCTAGAAAAGACTGGAGAGCAAGGCTGATAAGTACTTCGAAATGTGAACAACATTCACACAATAATCGATTGATAAATTCAAGACTCTTCAAATGAAAATAATAATTCAAAGCGAAGTCGTGTGGGGAAGACTGAAAAGATTCGATATTTAGCTATTGATTTATCAAATTTATCAATTGCCAAAGCTAGAAAAGACTTGAGAGCAAGGCTGAGAAGTACTTCGAAATGTAAACAACATTCCCTAAATTGCGTTTGATAAATTCGAGCCTCATCAAATTATAATAGTGTCTGTCCATTATATATGTATCCATGGATAATTATAAATCGAAGTCGTGTGGGGAAGACTAAAAAGATTCGATATTTAGCTATTGATTTATTTATCAATTGCCAAAGCTAGAAAAGACTTGAGAGCAAGGCTGAGAAGTACTTTGAAATGTAAACAACATTCACACAATAATCGATTGATAAATTCAAGACTCTTCAAATGAAAAAAATAATTCAAAGCAAAGTCGCGTGGGGAAAATTCCAAAGATTCGATATTTAGCTATTGATTTATCAAATTTATCAATTGCCAAAGCTAGAAAAGTCTCGAGAGCAAGGCTGAGAAGTACTTCGAAATGTAAACAACATTCACACAATAATCGCTTGATAAATTCAAGACTCTTCGAATGAAAATAATAATTCAAAGCGAAGTCGTGTGGGGAAGACTGAAAAGATTCGATATTTAGCTATTGATTTATCAAATTTATCAATTGCCAAAGCTAGAAAAGGCTTGTGAGCAACGCTGAGAAGTACTTTGAAATGGGAACAACATTCTTCAAATGATAATAGTGTCTGTCCAGTATATTTGTATCCATGGATAATTATAAAGCAAAATCGTGTGGGGAAGACTGGAAACATATTTAGCGATTGATTAGGCAAATTTATCAATTGCCAAAGCTAGAAAAGTCTTGAGAGCAAGGCTGAGAAGTACTTTGAAATGGGAACAACATTCTTCAAATGATAATAGTGTCTGTCCATTATATTTGTATCCATGGATAATTATAAATCGAAGTCGTGTGGGGAAGACTAAAAAGATTCGATATTTAGCTATAGATTTATTTATCAATTTCCAAAGCTAGAAAAGACTTGAGAGCAAGGCTGACAAGTACTTTGAAATGTAAACAACATTCCCTAAATTTCGTTTGATAAATTCAAGACTCTTCAAATATCAAACTCTCGACTCGTATTTATCGACATAATTTTAGCAAGCATTTGCAACTCTCTGCCGCTTATCGCTCGAGGCTTGCGAGAGCGTTTAGAAGGCACATAAGTTAGATTCAGCCTGCAGCAGGCAGGCGGCATAATTGTGTTGCACCACTCACCCGCACTTTGCGCACCGTCTTGCGGCTGTCGTTGCGTATGTTGATGGTGACGTTCACGTCCTCGCCGTGTGTGTACCAGCCCTTGTCGAGGCTGGCCTTTAGGCCCACGCGGCCGTCGTGCAGCAGAAACGGTTTGTCCACCGATCCCTGGGGGCCGCCGCAGGGGCCCACGCTGATGCCCCCAATGCCCCCGGTGACGCCGGCGTTGCTGTGCGGCGGCAACATGCCGCTGCCCGTGTTGTCGCAGTGCTGCATGCGATTAAAAGAGATGAGAAGCGATGAGAAAGGAATGACATTGGATTAGTTTGGTGGCGCACTGGACTATCGGTTAACCGGTTAGTGTGGACTCAAACCTCTAAGCTAAGCTACTTAGCAAACGGTTAAGCTGTCGCAGACACGAAAGTTACGTGACCAGATTCAATGGCTACAAATCTATATATCGTAGTTTGCATCGTTATATATATTTGCCAAACTGTGGCAAAAGGCTTAAGCGGAGCTTGATGGTTGCCACATATTTGAAATGCTAGTCGAAGTAAAAACTACATAAAAATATATTTTAATTGCTCGTTTTGCTATCAAATTTATATAACAACTACTTTAAAATTAGCATTTCTGCTTCTGTAATGTATTATGTTTAAAAAGCAAATCAACAGCTAGTAGTTAATAGAACATAAATTAATAGAATGTATCAAATAGTCTGCGTAGCTCACAAAATAAAGCAGCAATGAAGCAACAGTTCATAAATTAGAAACAATTGCTCATGAAGACCACAGGAAACTATGTGATGATGCTGCTTTCATTTTACTAATTCAAATAGCTTTTTTCTTTATACAGCTATTTGTGTATTAAATGCAAGATAATGCAAAATACTCCATTGATCATAAAAATCACAAGAAACTAAGTGATATAGATGCCTCAAAAATGCGAATTCAAGTAGCTATTTAATTTAAACACCCAATTATTTATGAAATGCGGAATATCTTGCACTATAAATCAGACTTGGAATATTCAGTAATGATTTCTTGAACTATTTTTAAGCCACTATTTCAACGCAATCGTTTTTTAGGCCTAGCAGGCAGCTTAAGCTTTGCATTACTTATTGAGTAAGCGGCTAAAGTTTAGTGTTAAGGCAGCGCGCTCTTCACTCACCTCCTGGAAGGACTTGCTGTAGCAATGGAAAGGATCGTTGGGACACTTCTCGATCTCGCTCTTGCTGCGCCCGAAGCGACCGCTGAACCTAAACGACTTTGGCGACAGTCGCAGCTTGGGAAACGAATCGCCGCGCTCCGACTTGGACTTGGACTTGCCACCGCCGCCGCCAGAGCTGCCAGCGCTGTTGGGTGCCGCCTCGTGGGCGGCATCGCTGGTCGAGGGGGGCGTGGCGCTGGCCGGCGGCGACTGCGCGGCGCCAGCGCTGTGTTGGCCCGCATAGGCGGCAAACTGCTCCGGAGCCTGGTGGTGAAAGACGTCGGTGCGATAGATGACGCGAACGCCCATCTTGACGGAGGCGCGACGGTGGAACTTCTCGTCGGTTTTGTCGGCTGTAACGAGGCCAGAGAAGAGGGGTGGGGAGCGGGGCGAGCAGGCCAATTGGCCAATTAGCGAATTGAGGCAGAAGAGAATGTTTAACGTGTGTGTGCAACGCTGCCGTTGATGTCGCTGCCGCTGCCGTTTGCCGTTGCTCGCTGTTTGTTGTTTGTTTTGTATTTAAAATATACTTTTTTCTTGCATCTGTGTGTGCTGATTGATTAACTGATTGATCTGGCTTGATTGAAGCCGAGTGCGTCCGATAAATTTTGTAGCGCGACTCGTTTGTCGTTCGTCTAGCGTCCGAAAAAGAAATGTGCCGAATGATTTTTTTGGTGATTATTGATTTTGTTGTGTGTGCTGTGTGTGTGTGTGTGCGTGTGTGTGTGTGTGTGTGTGTGTGTGTGTGTGTGTGTGTGTGTTCTGTGTGTGTTGTGTGTATTTTTCGATTTGCGCATTGCCAATGCTGTCAGTGTTTTGAATTTGTTATTTGCAATTGGTGAACATCTTGTTTGCTGGAGCTTGTGAGGCAGGCGGCTGGCCACTTGAACGGATTTGTCGTATATAGAGTTATATATATTTATATAGAGAGAGAGAGAGTTGTTTATGCATAGGTTTCAGGTGTGAGCTGATAACAATGAAATGCAACTGAACAATGAACACACAACAAAAGTGCGCTGCAAACATTTTCAAAAACGATGGATGCAAAAAAAAAAAAACGATACTCATACTATCGTTATCGATAGTTCACGCTGCTAGTTTGTTTGTTTGCGAAATTTAGCTGCTTGAGAAATGTTTGCAGTGCTAAAAGAACACAGTTAGATAGTTAGTTAAAAGGAGAGAAATAGAGACTGACAACGGTAGAGACGACAATAGAAAAAGAGACACATAGAGTGAAAGGAGGGTGACAGAGAGAGAGAGAGGGGGAGATAGAGAGAGAGAGAGAGAGAAATAGTGGGAGAAGAGACACAAAAACATTTAGGTAAATGAAACAATTAAACTTTGTGAGGCGGATAGTGAGAGATCGCATTGCAAGTGTAGAAAGAGTTGCGCTGGAACGTTAACAACAGACAACGATTAAAAAACTGCAGCTCAACTCACACACACAAAGAGACAAACACAGACACACAGAGAGACTCTCTGGCCACACGCAGACAGACACAAGATTAGTTTAGAACCAAACGACAAGACAACGATACGATTAACAAAACGTTTAACTTTAGTTCAGTTGGAGGCAAGAGACGCACACAGAGGAGGTGGGAGAGAGGACGCAGGACACTGGACACACACTTACACACACTCTCACACACACACACACACACACAGATACGCACACACACTGCGACAGACAGAGACATAGATAGAGGTTGGTCCGAGCGCTTACCTTGAGCCGAGCACAGACAGCAGCAAGCGCAATGGTGCAGCAGGTGCAGCAGACATCTGCACAAGAAATTTGCGATTCGAGTGCAACGCCGTGGCGCCGACAGCGCCGCTGGTGGCTCCGGCTGAGAAGCTGGCAACGCCGCCACCGGACGCTGCACAATTGCCGCCTTGTGAGCTGGCGAGCTCGGATCGCTGGCTCTCGGATTGTCTCGCTGGCTGGGCCGCGCCTTCGGTGTCGGGCGGCGCCGGCACCGCGGGGCATCTACTCAAAGCTGCTCCTCAGTGGGCTCGGCTGGATGGTGATGGATGGAGTAGTTGGGTTGGATTCGAAACGATAAGTGCAATAGACAATCAATAATCAAAAGACACGAGTGCACACACAACGCACACACTCTCACACACACACAGAGTACAACACAAGACGACACACACACACACACACACACACACACAGCTTAGCACAGCACACACAAAAAACAACAAACAAAAACAAAAACAAAACGAACTGATCGCACTTTGATGATGTGTGAGGCTACAGCAAAATATACAATTACATTTCCCTCCTTTCCGCTCACTCTCTCTCTGGATCTCAGATGAACGCGGAAATATCCGTGGCAAGTCGGAAACTAAACTCACTAAAGCTTTAGGCTGCTCTCGTTAAACTCAAGACCGCAACAAAAACGAAAAGAAAACTCAATTATTACTTTAATCGCCACTCTGTGTTGTCGACTGCTGATTATTATTACGCTCGGCTGCCGCTTGCACTGCTCCTAAATAATTCACAATAATTGTAATCAGTAGCAGTATTAATCCTGATTTGCAGTCGAATTCATTCGCACACACAAAAATTAAGGCACAATTTGGCAAGTACATAAACTAGAAATGTATATAATATAATATATACAACAATATATATATTGTTGTTGTGGTTAAATACATACAAGGATACATAGTTGGTTGTTTGATTGGTTGGTTGGTTAGTTAGGTATGCAAGTGCGATTCACACAGTTACCTTGCGAATGCCCAAAGACATTTTTGGGAGCAGCAAGGACGCAAAAACGAAAGCAAGGACAACGCCCAACGGCAATTCCGACGAAAATTCGCAAGGAAAACAAACGTAAAACGAAACCTGCCTGTCTGTCTGTCTGTCTGTCTGTCCAACTTGCTTGCCACACGCGAGGGAAACGCCAGCTCAAATACCCTGTAAAGCAAGAGACTGTAGAACTAAAAAAAGTGTTGCCTACTTTTGTGGGCTAACTTTGAATTTCCATACTTTGATGTAGTTGATGTATTAAATTAATAAATATTGGGCTTTGAGTTGGCATTTAATTGCCGAAATAAAGCAACAAGTTATTGGCTGTGCTTTCAAATCAAATTCAGCAATTCAGCTACCCACAGCGAGGCAACGACAGAAGCGGCATCGCACATCAAATTCCCCAGTGGAGAAGCGAGAGGACGTCAGACAGACAGACGGACAGACGGACGGACAAACAAACAGATGGACAGGTAAAATCATCGACTCGTTGTGCATCTGGTTTTACGGCATGCATTTAATATTGATTCTATGTTCGTTTGCGTTTGTAGCTGTGCTTTCCTCGAGTTGTTATTAATTTTCAACAGCGGTTGCCAAAAAAATAAAAAAAAAAAACAAAACAACAACGCAAAAATAAATAAAATATTATGTGGGGGAACCCGAAATAAACTGAAATCAAAATCAATCAGAAACAACGATTCACGTTCGTCTCTGCTGACGTCGCATATCATCGAAGGGGGAACGCAAAGTGTCGGGTTTAATTTTTCCATTTCTCATTTTTTTATGTTGTTCAAAGGATTGTATATTGATGCATACTCGTCGTATATATATTGTATAAATTGTAATTGAGCGATGAAACTTGTGCTTTTCGATTGCCAAATTACAGCAACGTCGCTATCTCTGGGCTGAGAGACAACTCAGTCTCGCTTTGGGGCCGATATTCTGGATTCAATTAGCGCTGGCAATGGCTTGATGAGTGAATAAATGAGTGCATGAATGGAGGTAAAGGTAATGAGAGCTGATTTATTATAATGTCTACGTTAATGACGTGAACTCGCAACATCCAAACGTCGTACGAATTTTTGTGATATTATCATCACATGCAACTGTCAACTGTCCGTGTTCAGTTTTTGCTAGTTAAACGACATCAAGAGTGATCAACAATGAGCTTAGAGAGAGAATATGTATTTAAGTTTTTAAGCATCGAAACATCAGAAATGTGTTTAGTCGTCCGTTTGGAGCTCATCGCAAGGATGCATTTGAAAGTTCTGTCATCCGTCTCGCAGTCCTTCAGCTCGGTCACAGCTCAGTTGCGTTCGGTTGTCGTTCAGTTTTTTTCGGTTTGGTTTGGTTGTGTTATGATAGCGGTTGGTTGGTTGGCATTCAATATCCGTTTCTTCTCTCGACCTTGCTTCGTTTTTAATACCTCACCTGAGCAGTGTGCAGTGGTCTCCTCCAAATGAATGAATTTGTGGGGGACGGTGTCCAATATTTGTGGTGTGGAAGGGGCAGAGTGCGAATCATGCAAAAAACTTACCAATGAAGCAACGGACATCGTAGCTGGTGCCAATGGGAGCTCCATAGTAACGCTTGGCCGGCACCAACTGGACACTTGGCGGCGCCTGGGCGGTCAGCGACAAGGTGAATGGATGGGCGCCATCCCCGAGACGCTTCAGCAAAGCCTCCTGCAATCACAACGACAACAACAAGGACGACATTATTGCCTAGCATAAATTGAAATTTAGCATTTTAATTGATTTTTGTTGCCAGAGAAACAAAAAGCTGGCAACGGCGAACAAATACAACTCGAACATCGAAGATGGAGCATATTATTTGCACTTCACCTAATCGAAAGCTCTTTCGCATACTTTTTTTCTCTTTGGTTTGATTTTTTCATGTTCATCTCCGTTTTTGCATTTTTTACTCGTTCTCAAAGCGTTATGCTTCATGGATTCCACGAAGCGCTGAGTTTTGTATGGATTTTCACCCATTTTTTTTTTCTTCCGCCTTTTTTCGTGTGTTTCAATGTTGCGTTGCTGTAGAGCGCTTTTTAATCTGAGATGTTTTTTGCACCGAAGTGCTCTAATGTTCAAGGAGCTGCGTAAAAGCGGATCTATCGGCAGCTGATGCAAAGCGAAAGCCACTCAAAAAGATAATAAACAAAACAAAACTGAAAACTGAAAACTGAAAACGGAAAACACTTTGAACATTTGTTTGCGCTTAGAACTCCTGTTTTTTCTTCTTCCATTGAAAGTAGCTGGCTATCTATGTATCTATCTATCTGTCGGCATAAAGCTTTAGTGGAGTTTACATGCATTTTATATTGAATCTTTGCCGTTGTGTTCTGTGTACATCTGTTTCTGAAGCATTACTACAATTGCCCGTAAGACAAATATTATTTTTACACCCAAACCAGCTTAAGTCAGGCATTAAAATTGGTATGAGACCGTAGTGAAATTTGCAAAACTACATGCTGTAAATTATGATATTGAAGTTCAACTACTAAAATAAGTTAAAAATCAATTGAGCATCGAAGTTTGCCAGCTGCAGCAGTCGTGAAAGTAATTTTTGTTCTGCGCTGCTAAATTAATCGTAATTTATGTGGACTACTCAGGCTAAAGTTGTAATGCAATGCAAAAACAAGTAGGAAAGCTGCTCGACTGTGATATACCCGCTGCCCAGCTCAAATATACTAAAATATACCAAAAAGTATTTTTGGTATATTTGGTATTTTTGGTATATTTTTACATTCATATTCCATCACATCCCAAATATCGCATAAAGTATAAAATATACCATGCACGGTCACATTGTTCACCAGAAACACTCCACGTGCAGCTGCCTATGGATACGGACAGACGGACATGACTATATCGACTCGGCTGGTGACCCTGACCAAGAATTTATACACTTTATGGGGTCGGAAATGCTTCCTTCTGCCTGTTACATACATTTTCTGAAGTCACAAAGCTATAATACCCTTCTACGCTATGGGTAGCGGGTATATAAAAGCGTACTAATTATGCAAACTGAATTTTAAATAAAACTGCCCCTGTTTCGTGCAGTGTAATTACGCATAATTCCCCAGATGCGGGCCACAGCAGAAGCTCGCTGGCTTGACACACGAAAGTTACATGGAAAATGCTGGCGTATCTGGGGATTGTGGAAGAGCAAATAGAAAATCGCGCAGAATTGCAAACATTAATGTTATTGCATGGCAAACTAAATATATACATACATATATAGTTTGGTTTGGAGTGCGCAGTTTTCAGTTTTTATTCGTAATTTGTAATTGTGCGTTTTGGCCTTGTGATTATCCGAAAGCCATTTTGAATTGGCGGCTTTTGTTTTGGGGCAGTGCTTTTGTTATTTCTTCGCTGGTTTTGGCATTTCATTTGCATTTGATTATGTATTCGCCATAACACTGCTGCTGCTCCTGTTTTTTTGGCTCTCTCTCTCTCTCTTTCTCTCTCTCTCTCGCTCTGCCCTTGGATTTATACTTTAATGTCTTATCGTTGGCGCGTGTATCTGTGTATCTTCAGTTTCAGCTGCGCCGTTGTGCGGGACAACAGAGCATGGCCACAAGGGCACGTTTCCCTCGCTTCGCACTCTTTGGTCCTGCATTAACTTCGGCTATGACTTTGCCTTGAACTGTTTGTTTGTTTCTTCGTTTGCCTGTGTGGCATTTCAATGAAAAGTATTTAAAGACGCTGCTCTCTACCTCCGATTGTCGCAAGGCTCTGTAAATGTTTTTTGTTCTAATTTCAGTGCGTTTGGCATTGAAAACTGCGAAAGCAGCCAAAGCTCGTCTCCATAAGCTGCAATTGTCAGAGAAGGTCGCACAAGCAACACACAAAAAAGAACGAGATGAATACTCGACAGTGTACAAGTTGATCTGTTGTTGTCGCCGTAAGTCGGATGCTGTCAGGCAGCGCAAATCTTTCCAGCGACGATTCGCGTTGTGATTTCGTCTCTGCTCAACAGCTTTGCCTTAATGTTGTGCAATTAATATCTCAACATTGGTATTTCATAAACAATTAGCTGGCACTAGGCGAAGTGCGGATAAGTTGGCTAAAGTCGTTGGCGCCCATTGCGTATCAATTAATCGCATAGCGCCGCACACAAAGCCAAACACTCGAGCCACCAGCGGCGACTCTTTTGGTTGTTGGCCAGCAATCCATCCTTGCGTAAAGCAAACAATTTACCGCTCGACACACACACACACAGCAAACAATTTGGTCCCCACTCGCCAAAGCTGGTGGCAAGAACATCGACAGCGGCAAGTTATTAAAGTCAAATTTATTTAATTATGCATGTTTGTGTTTGTGCTCAAGAAGCGGCAGCCTTGGCTACTTGGCTGCTTGGCTGCTTGACTGCCAACAGTAAATAAATAAGTAAATATATTATGCAAATCGTGGCAGGACAAGCGGCCAAAAACTGACTGACTTGGCTAACTGATTGCCCAACCAGCAAATTCTTCTTTGTTGGCTGTCAGAAATGTGATGGCTAAATAAATGATTGCATGTCAAAATTTAATAAAACCAAAAGTACAAATTGAAAGTTTCGCCGTGGGGACGCAACTCAATTGTCCACACAGCCAGAAAGTAAAACCAAATACAGGTATCGCAGGGCAAACAATGTGCACAAACATTTGTTTAGCTTTTAGTTAAATGAAATTGATTTTCAATTGATTTAAGTGCGGCAAACTGGCCCGTCTTTTAATAGCCCAGCCCCAGCTGTAAAAGATGCTGCCGAACAATGGCAAAAGGGACGCAAAGGACGCTAAGGACACGCCAGCTATTGCTCCCAAAATCTAAAGAATACACAAGCACAAGCACAAAAAAACAAGGAAACCGAACGTGTGGCACGTGAGATGACGATACGAGAGCGAACTCGTGCCCTCAAATCACAACAACGAATACGAACGGATGCCAAGGCAAAAGAGCTATTCGATTTGTTGCGACGTCGTCCTTTCAACGGCCACCGTTGAGGGCGAAGGGGCGAGCAGAAAGTGCTCGAAATTCCGTTGAATTCTATGTTTTATTATTGCTGGCAATTCCCGTGAAATGAATACGCCTTTCTTTCAACAGCTGGCTAAAAATTGAATTAATCACTCGAATGGCAACGGCAAGTGAAATCTATATACAATCTATATGTATATATGGCCAACAGAGCAACTCATTTAGTTACAGGATATTTGAGTGATGGCCCCAAAATGTAACAGTTCAAAATATGCCACTATTCCATAAACTTTTGATGCTGCTCAAGAGGCTTAAACACTCGACTAGTTTATGCCTTCATTATTACAATTATAAAGCTTGCTTTTTAATTAATCATATTTACTTGAACTACCAAATGAAAGCGTGTGAAATACTCAACAATCTAGCATCAAATTTGTCTTGTGATTTAGAGCAATATCGCTTTTCTCTTGGTTCAGATTATAATTAGTTTAGTGGCCACAATTTGGCAAAAGTATCAATTGCATTGTTATGATTATCTATGCACAAAACTGCGGCATAATTTCACATTTAATCTACTGCTGGATTCATATCAAGTCGCCTTTGTCTTCGGGCTGAAGTATTTGAATATTTTCGCAATAACAATCTAAATCAAATTATTCACTACACGATAAGCTCGGCTACACGGAGTTGACTTCAACTTGTGCTCGCTTCATAAGGCAAATAAGTTGGAGAGCCGACATAAATAGCAATTAGCGATAATCTCGATGGCCGAAGCGCGCTTTTCAACCGTATCACAGCGCACAGCGGACAAAGTTTTCCAAGCCCAAGATCTCTGTGTCTCTGTGTCTCTCTGTCTCTCTCGCTCTCTCACACATCTAGCTATCTTTGTCTATGTGGCTGGCCGGCCTTTGTTTGGTCCCTCTGCTGATGCGTTACGAAGGTGCTAAAAACCGATGTTCTCAAGCGCTTCAGATACTACACCAATTTTTTATTGCGGGCGATTTTCTGTGGGCGGCGTTTGCTCTCTCCCATGAGAGACAGCGGGGTAAAAGCAGAAGAAGCAAACAAACAGAAAAGCAATAGCAAGAGCGTAGTAAAGAAAATGAAAGAACAACAACAAGTGGGAGCTGAAATGACGACGCCCGTTGGCCTTGTTGAGTTTTGCCTATCAGTTTTAATGGCGCTAGAAACTTGGTAGCCAAGTTACCAAGCTGGACAGCTGCCTGCCTGGCTGCCTGACTGCCAGGATATAAACCGAGCCAAGCAGGATGTGCTTCAGCGACTGCTCGACTTGTTGTGCCAAGTGCCTCGTCGTCGCCTTTAAAGTGTCTGCTGAGCGAGTCCGAGCAGCAGCAACTGACTGACTTACTAACTGACTAACTGACAGTCGACAGTGGAGAGTGGAGAGTCGAGAGTCGAGACTGCCTGGCAGCTGTTGGAGAGCTGCTCGCTTGCGTGGAGTGCATAATTTCAATTAGAATTGCCTGCAATGATGACGATTGAGCAACTTGAACTCACCTGCAGCGGACTGAGAGATTCCCGCGACGGCTCCTCCAGGCGTGGCCAGATCTGGTGCAGCGACATGATGGCCTCGTTGCAGAATCGTAGGCCCATTACCTCCTCGTCCTCGCGGCCATAGCTGCAACCGACAACAACAACAGCCGACAACATCAACCACGTTAATGAAAACAACAATAGCAATTATTTATGCATTATGCCTACACCTGCAGGGCAGCTGTCTGTCTCTGTAGCTGTAGCCGTCTCCCCTTCCCCCTACCCTTCCCCCTCTTTCGCGTCGCTGACAGCAATTTCAATTTCCATTTGAAAATTTCAAGTCTTGGCCGTCGTCAGTGCTGCTCAGTTTACGCGCATTTCGCGGCTCTGACAAAATATGCCGCAGCTCGTTGGCTGCTGAATTATAAACGAATTGGCAGCACGATTCGTTATAAATTCAAAGCGACAAACGCAGCGAGCTAAACTATTTCGAAACTGCAGCAAATTTGAAAGAATTCAGCTATATCTTGAATTGGTGCAATTTGTAAGCTGATAGTAGTCGATTTTGAGCTCAGTTGGCAGCACGCAAACAATAGATAATTAGTCTCAACTTCTGAAAGGCTTCAGGCTGATTGCTAATAACAATAGAATTGATTGTAACATCCACCTTAGTTTAAAGTTACAGTGCTGAATTTTAGCATTGCAAATTGGTAAGTTGATAGTTGCTTTGTGCAGCTGCTTTCATAATTAATTTTGCACTTAGTTGGCAGCTCTGAAGCTTTCGATAATCAGCAACTATGGCAGCCACTTTGCAAGGGCTCCAAAATGATTTCCCACAACTATCGATGTGCACTACACGAAGCTCTGCTAAGGTTGTGTAGTTTTCTAATCGTCGCAGCGAGTTGGCAGCACTGTTGTGTGCTGTGTCTCCTGCTGTGACTGTCGCTAACCTCTGTGTTGGGTGATTGTTGTGCTGTTTGGCTTGGCCAAGAGCATCGTCAACTTACCGGAATGTTAGCGTTAGCTGAGCGTAGACACGATATCCTTGGATGGCCTTCGGGTCGACAAAGACAATGCCACGCAGCACGGATGGATTGTTGCCGGTCAGGGTTATCTCACGTGTCGGCAAATACAAGGTGAGCACACAATTCGGTGAGGTCTTCTTGTACACCCGCTGTGTCCCGAAATCGTCCTTGTGCGTCGATCTGCAGAGCAAACAGAGGGAAGCAGGAAGAGAGAAGGCAATGGAGGGAGAGACAGAGAGAGAGTTAGAGAGATACAATTAGATAAAGACAGAGCCAGGTAATTGATAGAGGCTGCCCCCGGCTCAAGTTGCAGCTCTCCAGCACACAAAATACATGCATCATTAACTCTGCGCGCTGCGTGTGGCAAGCGGCAGATCTGATTAAAGCCGCCCTGCAACATTTTGCATGCTCATTAGCTGCGCGTGGTGCCCCAAAAAGTCGCCTTCCGCCCTCAGCATATTCAGGAGGATATTTGCAATTAATTTAGCCAAATGATGTCCCCTGACCCGAACACACGCGGCGCAGTTGCCGAAATGTATTTGCATAGATTTTGCATTTTGTGGCAGCCTCGATTTGATTGACAGCGGCATGTAAATGCCAAGCCAACAACAGACAGCGTTGTAATTTTAGTTACTCCCCCACAGCACTAAATATAAAAAGAAATGCAAATTATGCTCGACTGCGAGTTACCTTTTTTTTTTCTTTTGGCTGCTTGAAGTTTATCGCAGTTAAGTTGGAAAGTAGCTTAAAGTGCAGCTGGCTAAAAAACCAAGTGTGACAGTTGAACGATAGTAATGCGTTTATTTACGCTACAGCAATTTGCAGTCGACAAAATGAAAAAAAAAAATGGAAAAAAAAGAAAACTTGGTTTTTGGTTTTTGACGTTTGCCGAGAGCTTTGCAATTAGCAGCCCGAGAGCAGCCTCAACTGCAAATCAGTTTGGCACGCGGCAGCTTGCTGCATGTGGCATGTGGCAGGCGTGGCATGTGTGTGTGTGCGTCGGAATGACCAGCAGAGCGACAGCCAATTAAAATTGTTGCCTCCGTTGTCACCTTGAGCGACAGACAGCACTCACAAAAACCGACATTTTGGGCAACTGCATTGAATTAGCAACGAGCGACGAGCGACGCCATTTAATTAATTTCATTTGCATTTGTGTTATGGTAACCTTTGACTCCACACCGCACTGTTTTGCTGTAACGCATGCAAATTATGCTCGGGCCAAACAAAAGGCAGACAGCCAAAATTCAACTTGATGAAGATGTGTTTTGCACACTCAAAGCAAATGCTTTACAGCCAGTGCATTGATTAAATTATATCCCCCCTCCAGCCCCCATTTTTGGTTTCTTAGGCAACTGCTGTCGTCGTCGTCGTCGCTGTGGCAGTTGCAGCTGCTGCTCCTTGCGAGTCCTGCGAATGCATGCTGATATTTTTGCGCTTGTGTCTCAAGTAGACACATGAGGCTGCCTGTCTCTAAAGCCGTTTAAAGTCTTGTCGAAATACGCAAAAGTTAAGACTTTGTAATTTCATTAGACTCCAGTCTAAACAAATACGCTTAGTCATTGTCTGTTGTTGGAATAACTAATTGAAATTGCATTAATAAACCAAACTAATTGCAAATGGTTGGGAAAAACCGAAACTCGGCGACTGCATAACAAAATAATTAGCACACGTTGCAAGTGGCGGCATTTTCGAAATTCCGCAAAAATAATTCAACACTTTTTGCACAGCGAGCAAAATGACAAATTAACTGCACTTAATTGCGCGACTTTTGGCGGGCGTTAAAGCAAAATGCTGTCAGCGTGTGAAAATAAAGGCAGCGAGTTATTTGTTGCACGCTGTGCGCGTCAGTGCCGCAAGTTGTAAATGCATTTAGCGCACATCACGTATACGACGCGTTGAGCGCAATTAATTTTTTTCGGCGCCTGCAATCGAAGCGGCCGCAAGCAAACGCAAACACAGCTTGAAATTGAATCGCCAGCGAAACAAATTATAAAACTTGTTTTCTAAACTTTCTTTGCTCCGTTTTTTTTTTCGTTTCGTTTATTATTAAACATTCCCATATTTGTCTTGACCTAAATCTTTCACAAGCGAACCCAAAAAAAAAAAAGGAGAAACCCTTCCGAGTTAGAAGTTCAAGTTAAAGTGCGCACTTGAAACAAAGTTTCTTCCTCATTGAATGTGACAGCATCCTTATAACTTTTGCCCTAGCTGCCAGTCTATCTATATATATATATATATATATATATTTATATTATATACACACAGCGAATTCTCGCCCACTGCACAGCTTGTGCTATATTTATTTTTTGCTGTTTTTGCAGCCAACACAACTTCGTCTTTATGCTTAATACTCATTGATCCAGCCACATTTGTGTAACATCTATTTAAGTTAAGCAGTTGCATTAAGTGTGTAAATCATACAATTTGCTAGTTAATAGACAACAAACAGTTGCAAATTTAATGTGAAGCAGCAGCTGAAATTCAGTTTAAAGCTGCCCAAAACACAGTTTGGCTTGAAAGCAAATCTGAAGTCGCAACTACAAAGCAGCAGAAAATGGCAATAACATGAATGCGGCAAGTTTACATTTTGTTTGCTCCAGCTTAGTTTCGTTTCTCATTTTATATTTAGCTTTGGGCCTGACTTCAAGCATAATTCAAATTAAATTCCGTAAATGCCCAGAGAGCTCAAGTGAAACTTAAACTTGAGAATGCAGTCAGTAGATGTGTGTGTGGGCGAGTTGCCTTTATTGTAGACTATATTACTGCAAGCTGAAATCAATGCAGTTGCTCATTAGCGTCTTAAACAATGGAAACACGCCCTCGCATCTTACAATTGAAACATAATCAGCTGATCTAAGCATCTAAGCCAGCGTTCGTTAACAATGTAATCTGTAATCTCACACGCTGCTTGCGCTCCACAATTAAACAATTAACAATCGCTCGAGGTATGCACATATATGCATTGTAATGTCGATGAATTGAAAGCCGCAGACTAATTAGTGCAAATATAAAGCGATGACATGTCGAGAGTGCAAAAACTGCCAAGTTGTAGTTTATGCTAATGCGCTAATGATGTCGGCGACTAATTGACGACCTTAAAGCGTATTCCCCATTGATTTAAACGCAACAGTCGAACGTTGCTTGAGTAATGCATAATTACAGCTAATTACACTTGCTTTTTGCCACACAAATTGGGTAAATTTATGTTCGTCACTTTGAAAGAAATACATGAAATGGGCTGAGCAGTCAAAGCGAAAAGTGTCTGCAGCTGCAGCAGGAAACACTCAAGGCTCAGCAACTTCCTGTCGCATGTGTCAGGTGTGCATCTTTGAGGCAAGCTGTGGCAGCTGAACTAGACGTTTTTTGCCTTTGAGTTTGCGTTGCTCTTCACATTGACCATGCAACAGGAAATTGGTCTCTTTGTGGGCAACAAGAAGTGGAACGACGAATTTGTGCAGTTCATAAGCAGCTCAAGTTTAAATTTGCCCAAAAACACAACCACTAACTCGCTCCCACTGTTCGCTTCATTCTTCTGCCTCTGCTGCGAGCTGTCAACCGTGTTTTGTCGATGTCAGCGTGTTTATGCAGCGACCCGTGCGATGGCGTGTCTTAGCGGCAAAGTAAACCGGCAACTAACCGCCAGATAATTTGCATTTATTTACCATCGCTCTCGAGTCGCTCCCTATTTTGGTGCCCCCATAAATTAGTCGCGCCGTGCTTTTGTTTGCAGCCGAAATGTATCCTTTGCCATCCTTTCCAACCCACTTTGCTGCTGTTCGGCTTCCAACCCGAACTTTCTTTTTTCTGTTTTTGTAAATTTAATTTGCAACCAGGTGGCAGGCAGAATTGTAGCGCACGACTAATTGATATAAATTAGGCAAAGCGGGCATTTAAAGTGCCTGGCATTGGGTGCGTGGTGCTTGGGGGCGTATACGTAATGTGTAATGCGCCCTATTAAGATTAGGAATCGACACCAAATCGACTCGACTGTTTGTGCGGTTGGTTTTTGTGCGCTTCGCACAATTAACCCACATCACTCGAAAACCCATTTGCGGAAATCAATTTAATCTCGTATTCATGCTGAAATCTAAACTCGCATTGTGCTCAATTAAATAACAACCGAAAATCGTTTGTCTGCTGCTGAAATGCGATACGTTCGCCCAAAAAACGAGACTAAAGAAATATGCGCACGTTTGAAAGGTGGTCGAGCAACCATAAATAACAGCACGAATTGATTCAATAGGCAAACGAGAGACAAACTATTGAATTGTTCCGAGGCAAACGAAGCGAATTTATTTTGTGTGTGAACGTTGAGCTTAATGCAATTATTTAGAGCGTAAATGCACCAAGAGTCTGTGATTTGTTTACTGATTTGATTGACGCAATTGATTGACGTATCACAAAACAAAAAGGAAATCAAATCAAAACTGTCGGTTATAAAGTTATCACCTAGCAAAAATGCTGCAAATCAAATTGAAGAGTGTGAAGAGTGCAGAGAAAGCTGCATTTAGTCTTGTTAGACGAGCATAATTAAAGAGCAGCTTCGCTTGGCTTTTGGTTTGGGGTTGGCGTGAAAATATTTTGTTGGCTAACGAAAAAAGACCCAACACACGAGGCAACGAGGATGTGATGTGCTCAGTGCTGGGATGGAATGGATGCAGCCGGTGGTTTTGACCTTCGGCTGTTCAGTCAGTCGCGTAATTGTAAAGTAATTAACGCTGGTTTCAAGGCAACCAGCAACGGCAACGACAACGACAGCGGCACTGGCAATGGCAATGGCAATGGCTATGCATCAAGGATAATGCGGCAAATCAAAGCAGAAATCGTAATGAGCAAAGGCAAAAGCAAATCAAATAAATGAACGCGAAGCCAGCAACACGCTGATGACAGCAGCGATAGCCTGAGAATGTCACGATGCCAAGGACAAAGCTGGCGACCAAACAGCACTTTGTCGTACAGGATATTCGATTTACGACCCTCGCTTTCGCTATCGCTCCCGCTTTCGCATCTAGAGCAGTAGCCATGCGACTGCCCCGCTGCACGTCAGGTCAGCAGGTGGTTTTGTGCCCCAACATTGTTGCAGCAAGGAGGCGCAAGAGGGAGAGAGAGAGAGAGAGAAGCGAGAGCAGGTTGAAGACGATTCAGTTGGCTCGCTTTTGTTTTTTAATTGCATTGGGCTGGTGTTGTTACCTGTTACCAGTCGCCTGGCCGACCTTGAAAGTGCATTTAGTTAAGCCCTCGCTCTCGCTCTCGCTCTCTCGTTCTCTTGCTCTCTGGCCTAATTGATATATCACGTATACGCCACCGCAGCAGCAACGACAGCTTGATTATTAGCCCACGTTTGCTTTAGCCACTTTTCCATTACGCTTGATTTGAATGCGCACTTAACGCGCTCTGGGGAATCCAAGCCAAAAATAGACTTAAAAGCAATTGCTGTTGATGCTGCTGCTGCTGTTGCAAGGTCGCTTTCCTGCCACCGACTTGACATTGCAGCGCAATGCATTTTTAATGGCTCCAACGAAACCTTAACGTCTGTCTTTTGCTCTCTGGCGTCTTAATCCGACGCTCGCTTTATGGCCCTGTCAAAGTGTCGTTCGTTGGCCCAATTTATTATTGCAACTGCCGCCTACTTTGAGTTCAACTTTATGGCTATGTTAATTCTCATTTCGGGCTCCCAGCCACACACATAATGAAACACTAAAACTGTTAATTATTGTTTGCCGGCAAGCGATACGGCTGCAAATGAAAACCCAACGTTTATTCCTGGCTCACATTTGACAGCTCCCACAGGAGCTGCAGTTGTGTGCTCTTTATGTTTATGTTTCTTTCGCTAATGCAATTGTGAGTTTCTTATGCAGACAGCTGCTTAAAGACGTCGTCGCAGGCACAGCATAAGTTTCATAGACGATCTCATGACAGTTTAAATTACAGACAGCGAGTGGGAGAGAAGCAGCCGCTTGCTGAAAGTGCTTCAGCGTGTTGGCCCGAATCCATTAGGGCCTGCAAAACTTGAGCCAACACTATCAGCCGCGAGCGCAGCAATCGCTAATGCGGTTAAGCCGAAAGTGCCGCGCCAAGTGGCAGTGCCAGTGGCTGTGGCAGTGGCGCACTGTCGTTGTCACCATCGCAGCTGCAACGTCAGCAGTTGGCTCATTATAATTACGCCCCCATCTGTCTGCCCCACTCGCCTGGCTGTCTGTCTGTCTGTCTGGCTGTCTGCTTGGCTGCTTTGTCAACCGCAACACTTGCCATAATTACTTAATTTTCGTTGGAAATGAAATTCACTTTGCTGGCCGCAAAGACGTCTCTGCCTCTGTCTCTGCCTCTGCCTCTGCCTCAAGAGCCCGACTCTCAACTGTCGACTGCCGCCTGTTTTATATTCCAATCTCTTAACGCGCTTCGCTGCTCATGCGTCCATTGTCCCGCTGCTGCTATCTGAATTCAATCTGAAGTCTCCTCGCCACTCGCCCCGTTCTTCAACTTGTTCGCCTTTCTCCCACTCAACTCGGGCTTCAGCTTCAACTTGAGTTCCACTTAGCGTCTTGTTTGGCATATTGTTTTATTGTTATCAGTATTAAGTATGCAACAAGTTGCACGCTAATCAGCAGCCCACGCTTGACAGCTCAGCGCGCTCTCAGCAAATTGGGTATTTCTGTTGCTCATTAAACTCGATGGGTAAGTTTTTGTTTGTTTGAATAGCTGCATTTATCTGTCTAATGCTAATGCTAATATCAATGCTAATGATAATATTAATGCTAATGCTAATGTTAATGCTAATCATAATATTAATGCAAATACTAATGCTAAGGCTAATGCTAATGATGATATTAATGCTCGGGCTAATGCTAATGCTAATGCTAATTATGATATTAATGCAAATGCTAATGCTAAGGCTAATACTAATGATAATATTAATGCAAATGCTAATGTTAATGCTAATCATAATATTAATGCAAATGCTAATGCTAAGGCTAATGCTAATGATGATATTAATGCTCGGGCTAATGCTAATGCTAATGCTCATGCTAATGCCAATGCTAATGCTAATGCTAATGCTAATGCTAATGCTAATGCTAATGCTAATGCTAATGCTAATGCTAATGCTAATGCTAATGCTAATGCTAATGCTAATGCTAAAGCTAATGCTCATGCTAATGCCAATGCTAATGCCCATGCTAATGCTAATGCTAATGATAGTGCCACTGATAATAATCATGCTTAAGCTGACTCTACTTCTAATGCCAATAATAATGCAAATGTTAATGCTATTGCTTATGCTAATACCAATGCTAATACTAATGCTGAAGCTTGTTAATTCTATTCATAATACCAATGTCAATAACAGCATTAATGCTTAAACTCATTTTATGTATAATGCTAATAATAATGCTAATGCCAAAGCAACAACTAATTCATTTTCTAATGCCACAAATTTAACTCATTTGAATACTAATGCGCTAATTAAATTGCAACTTTGCTGATTTGCAATTTATGGGCTCCCCCGAGCATTACAGAGTATTTCGCGACTGTCTCGAGCGCTCTGAGAAGTTTCATTTTGTCAAAGTGGGGCAACTTTGAGTTGAGCCGACTTTGACATTGACATTTTGCGTGGTGAAGATATCATCTCACTGCCTCCCCTCGCCTCGCTCTCAGCTGAGCACCACTTGAAGCAGGCGAATCGCGAACTTCACCACACAAACGCCAAAGCTGTGCTCAACAACAGCCACCGGAATTGAAGAACCTATGAACACATTGCGCATACGACACGTGTGCCCGCGAATAAAACTAAACCGTAGGCAGACGTTGCCACTTGGCAACAACAATGAACGGCACGCTGACTAAACTAAAGTGCTGTGCAAGTGAAGTGCAGCCAAAGCAAACAAAAAAAAAAAAGAAGAACGGTTCAAATAATTGCTGGCAAAAGTAATTAAATAAATGCGAGCACGAGTCTATAAAGTGATTAAGATAAACTCGGCCAGTTTGTTGTGGGTTAAACGTAGTATATACAGTGTATATATATATATAGTGGAAATGGCGAACTGATTGTTTTAATTGCTAGATAAATGGGGGATTAACTAGTTAAATGTTCTGTTGGCACTCTGGCGAGCGCATGAATACGTAATTAGACATATTGATAAATGGGCATTAAGTGTGCTGCTTGTGTGTGCGTGTGCATGTGTGTGTGTGTGGGTGTGAATATAATTTATTCATATTAGCCAAATATTGCGAGCACTCACACTCGACGACCGCAGCGAAATTTTGATGTTGAATTTGGTTTTAACGCGGCGTTTGCCTAACGTCGAAAGTACTCGACATATTAAGCATACGCCCCGTTCTGTCGCACTGTCCGCCTGTCTCGCATGTCTTTCCGATTTGGGGTGGGGTGGGTTGGTTCGGAATATGGAATAATGAATGCTCTACTACCTGCTTCCGTGCGACGATGGGTCGTCATCGGCGAACAGCTGGCCGGTCTCCAGGTTCAGCAGCAGCTCCTCGCTCTGGAAGCTCTCCATAGCGGTTGGATCGCTGCTGAGGCCGCCGCCGCTGGGCGTGTTCGAGCCGAAGTGACCTTGAAGCGAGAGTGTTGAGGCTTCGCCAGCTGCCTCTAGCTGCTGCTGCTCTTGGGTCGATGGGAATGGAGATGGAGATGGTGATGGTGATGATGGTGATGCGGATGGCGATTGCGATGGCGACGGTGTTGGCGGGGAGAAGCTTTTGCAGCTGGCACTAACGCCGATGGGCAATAGGTCCATTAACTGCGTGAAGCGGCGCAATCTCCAGTTGTTGGCGTTGTTGTTGTTGTTGTTGTTGCTGTAGCTATCGTTGCTACTGTTGTGAGTGTAGTTATTGTTGTTGTTGTTGTTGGTGGTGTTGTTGTTATAGTTGTTGTTGTTGTTGTTGTTGTGGTGGTTTGTCATATCGTTGTCGTGTTGTCGTCCAATCGTCCAGTTGTCGTTGTCGGCCATAAAAACAGCCGCAACAGCAAAACAGCGACACAATGAAAGACGGGAAAAGAAACAGCAGCAGCAGGCACACAAATTACATGTGAGTTGTACAACACCAACCAAAATCTTCATCCTCAACATCAGCACATAAATATATTATATGTACATATATATATGTATGTATATTGTAGATTATATATAAATATATATATATATGTATATATTAAAAACACACACATATGCAAGCCACTCTCTGCTGTTGTTTGCTGCTTATTGGATTTCGGCGCAATTCTTTTATTGCTTCCTTCCTTCCTGCCTTCCTGCCTCCAAAGCAGCGCAAGTCATTTAGTGTTATTTTTTTATTCTGTTCTCTGTTGTTCATTATGCTCTTTGCAGCGGATATGCTTAAATTACAGTCGCACTTCCGTTAATCACACATGCATACAGAAAATACAAATTGACAAAAGATCAATTTATAATACAGCCTAATGAGCTGCCGATAAAAAAGTGTTTTTTGCAAGTTCGTTTCAATCGTGTTGTGCGCACAACTTCTGCTATCGGAAATACGTTTAGATATATGTATATATATAGCCGACAATCGGAGCACACACTTCACACTCTATAAACTGTCTCGGCAATAATCGTTGCGAAGACGTATGCGATCAAAAAGAGCATCGGGACTTCGGCAAGCCGAACGTGACTCAAAATTGTGTATATAATATATATATATATATGTATATACATATATGTACAGGGATACAGATACATATGCTATAGGCGTGGATTGCGCTGATCTGTTTTTGTTTCATTTGTTTGAGCTTTCGTCTCTCTGTTGTTATTTTGTTGTTGTCGTTTTTCGCTTTTTGTTGTTGTTTTGTTTTTAGTTGTCAGGGAATGTTACGCTCTTTTTTATGGCCGTTTTTTAATGCGTCATAAAACGAAAAGTTCGCGTTGGCTTTTCTACACTGACTGTGTTTCAGCCTCAGTCTCAGCTTCAGCCACAGTCACAGCCACAGCCTCGACTACAGCTTGTTTGTTTGCTTATTGTTCTGTACACAAATGTTTACGTTTTTACATATTTGCGCTGATGAACAAAGTCCTTTACAGAGTCCTCGCCAGCTTTTGTTTATGCGCATATCCAACATTTCTTGTTTTTCAATTGCATGCGGGAGCTGCAGAAAACAGACACAGAAACACACACAGCCAAACAGGGGGGGAGCGGGAGGTGTGTGTGTGTGTGTGCGTGCGGTGCGGGTGAGCAAATGAGCGATAGTTTTGCGGTTGATGAAGGCAAATGGCATTAACATTAACACTAACATTGGCATTGTTGTTGTTCTTGCTGTGGGTCAGCAGCTTTTAATTAGCGGCAGCCCACAAAAGTAGGCAACAGATTTTGTGCTAAGCGCATTATTCACTTACAAATAAATATATATTCATAAAAGGTAATGAGTCTGTACAAGTATTCAGCTGTGAGCAGGCGGGGGTGGAGAGGTGGGAAGGGGGGGAATTACTTTATAAGCAGCGTTCAAAAAGAGTTCACAAGTTCCGCTTGAATGGCAGTTGCCCTAAGCCACAAAGAGTGTGAACTCGGGGCAGCTGAAAGCAACAAGTTTTGTCAAAGACTTCAAAGCGTGCAGCTTGTTTGCGCTGCACACACACACACACACACACACACACACACACACACACACACACACACACACACACAGGCACACACACACATGTGAATGCAACAATTCTGCTGCTCGCAGCGAAAGTTGCACAAGCCGCTTAGCAGGAGTCGCAGCATATGTCAGTCCTTAAATCAACAGCACACAAAGGACACGACAGAGTTTTGCCAGCGAGTGCAACAAGTAAACAACTCGACTCCAAAGGCAACAAAAATAGTATAAAAAAAAAACATCCATCAACTGTGGCAAGTGGCAAGTGGCAAAAAAAGGAAACATGGCACTCATTAAGTGCGGCTCAGCGCGGCAATTGAAGCAGCAGTCGAAGGCGGGAAGAGGGGGCGAAGAGGGGGGCGAGTTGGAGAAGAGCAGTTGCCCATCAATCATGCAGCAATAGTTGTCATATTTATTTCGAGCACTTCACAATGAAATCATCAAATAAATCATTTATACGATGCCCACAAAAAAACAACAGCCGCCGAGTTTTGCAATAAATTCAACAAATTTCCATTGACTGCAATGTTTACCTATTGCGGCATACTTTGCCTCAAAAATAAATTAAATAAAGACAGTATTTGACTTTATGCTGAGTGGCAAGCAAATAAAGTATTACACAAAAATATACGACTTTATGCACTGAAATTTAATAGCATTTTGCCAACAACTCTCAGTTTCTCCCTCTCTCTCCCTCACTCTCCCCCCTCTCCTCTCGCTTTGTGTGTCTCACTGACTTTTGGAAATTAATTAAGAGCTGCAGCAAAATGCAGCAACAACTGCAGTCGACTGCACATATTGCGTATCAAATGGAATATCTCCAACTCGCATATTGCATTTTTGTTTAAACGCCAGCAATTGTGCGTCTGCATTATTAGTTGCCACCTGATGGCGATGATGATGACGATGCTGTGTGCATTATTATTTCTAATTTTGCCTTTCCTTTGTTCACTTGTGTTGCATGCGGGTCTCGCTTTCAATTGTCTGCGCTCCACAAAAGCAGCAGCAGCAGCAGTTGACGTGTAAAACATTTCCTTTTATGCCCTGACAGCTATCATTTCATTTTGCAAATTATTTTGCGAGTCCCTACAAAGTTCCCAGCTCCCGCCCCCCCACTTTGAAAATGTGCTGCATGTGGACACAACAGGCGGCAGCTGTTTCTATGCAACGAGAGGTGTCGCTGAGTCTCGAGACTCGAACGCACACTTTGTGGCCGCACTTTGACTTCGCTTTTATTGTAATTTAATGAGTTTGTAGCCTTGGGACAGTGCGGAAAAGCGGCGCACACAAAACGATTGCTTCGGTGTCTGCTCTATTTTCCTGCCTGTTTTGTTCTTCCCGCCCGGAGCGAAGCCAAACAACATCATTTGGAGCTGAGCCCAGTTGAGCTGCCACAATTGCGCCCTAATCAGCATCCTGTGCTGTCGCCGCCTTGTTTCCCTTTTGCGACGCCTTCTCGACCCCCTTAAAAATATGCTCATATACTCGGCATTTTTATGAACGTGTTTTTGTGTTCGCAGTCGGAGCAGCCTGAGGGGGGAGGGGTGGCGAATCAAGTGCAAAACTTTGTTGCAGCAACGTAGGCAACACATTTGTAACGTTATTGAATTTCGCTTTGGTCAAAAAGGTCGAAATAACGAACGAATCACAAAATGCCAACAACTCTCTCTCTCTCTCTCTATGCGCCACCTGGCGGCGAATAGCAGAATGCGAACGCACAACAACTGTGTCGATAATTAGACGAACGCCGTTTTATGGACGCAATTGCGAATCAATAAGCATATCAATTACACACACTATATTTCAGCAAGTGTGCACGTGTGTGTGTGTGTGTGTGTGTGTGTAGCTGTGTCTGTGTGTGTGACACTTTGTTTATTAATAAATCAAATGAAAGCCGCACCAGAATGGAACTAACTTGTCAGGAACGTGGCTGACATGCCAAAATTGCTCGCAATGAAGTCGCCGCTCGACATGTTGCACAGACAGAGACAGGAGGGGGGGAGAAAGAGAGACAGCCCACACACACACACACACACGCACACTCGTTAGCAGAAGTTGCCTCGACATGCACTGCGCTTCACTCTCTCATACATTTCCTGACATTAATGTCAATTTCAAGGCAAAATTAGAAAGAAAAGTTTTACTGCCTAAGCTACAGCTTTACTTTCTCTCTCTCTCTCTCTCTCGCACTCTCTCGCTATCTGTCTGTCTCGCTTTGGGGCTGAGAGCGGGGGAGTTGGGTTGAAGGCCGAGGCAAATGACAAATGAATCCACATTGTTTCTGGCACACACTCGTTTGCAACTGGATTACATTCCACCCCCCCAGGCTGTAATCCACGGAAGCAAAGCGAATCCAATCGAATCGAGTTTTAGTTTAGTTAACCCACAGAAACAATCAACAACTCGCATAAGTGTGACCAACAGCTTGATTAATGGGTATCTTCGAGGCATCAGCTCAAGATTCAACACAGAAATGACAATGAACTTGACCGCACGTTGCGCTAGTTTTGGAAATGTAATCAAATCAACTAGCTGCATACCCTGTAGCTGAGCAAATGCAATTTCAATTTAAATAAGCGAAAGCAATTTGAGTAAATGTAGCAATCGTGCTGCTCGCCTCGAGGCCCTCGAGAGCTAAGCCCAGACAAATGAGAGCCATGAAGGCAGCACAAACGATAAGTCACAGCCAGCGCTGAGAGCAGCAACAGCTGCGAAATAAAGACGCCGCATAGAGATAAGAAGCTGCACTGCATAGAGACTTAAGGTGCGCGGCGAACGCAAAAGCTGCAGGGAGAAGCTAAGCCGAGCATTAGAACGGGCCGGAGAAAGCAGTTGAGGCGAAGCGAGGCAGCAACAGCCACAGGAACAGCAACCAACATGCAGCATAAGGAATAAGGAATTAAAAGAAACACTTGGCACTGCACGAAGGACAATTTAAAGAGCTGTAAAGCGGCGAGAGAGCAGAGCAACAAAATTGAGAAGTAACTCCATGGAAACCAATGGGGAAAAGTAGAGAAGTCAAGCTGGGGTTAAATAGAAACAAAATAGAGAAGTGATCAATGTGAAAAAGTAGCGGAGTAAAGCTGAGAGAAAGTAGAATCAAAATAGAGAAGTAACGCCATGGAAACGAAAGAGAAAAATAAGAGAAGTAAAGCCGAGATCAAATGAACAAAATAGAGATGTAAATTAAAGAGAAAAACTAGAGAAGTAAAGTCGAGAGCAAATGGAAAGAATTAGAAAAGTAAACCTTATAAACCCAAGGTAGAGAAATAAAGCTGAAAGTAAATATAATAAAATAGACAAGTTAATTAGAAATTGAGATGTAAAACTTAGATCAAATATAACAAAATAGAGAAGTAAACCTAAAAAACTCAAGGAGAACAAGTTGAGAAGTAAAGCTGAGAAGAAATATAACAAAATAGAGCAGTAATTCTAAGCAAACCAATGGAAAAAAGCAAAGAAATAAAGCGGACTTCAAATAGAACAAAATAAAGAGAAAAACTAGAGATGTAAAGTCGAGAGCAAATAGAACAAAATAGAGATGTAAATTAAAGAGAAAAACTAGAGAAGTAAAGTCGAGAGCAAATGGAAAGAAATAGAAAAGTAAACCTTATAAACCCAAGGACAAAAGGTAGAGAAATAAAGCTGAAAGTAAATATAATAAAATAGACAAGTTAATTAGAAATAGAGATGCAAAACTTAGATCAAATATATCAAAATATAGAAGTAAACCTAAGAAACCCAAGGAGAATAAGTAGAGTAATAAAGCTGAAAGTAAATATACTAAAATAGAGCAGTAATTCTAAGCAAACCAATGGAAAAAAGCAAAGAAATAAAGCCGACTTCCAATAGAACAAAATAAAGGGAAAAACTAGAGATGTAAAGCTGAGATCAAATATAACATAATATAGAAGTAAACCTCAGGAAACCAATGCGAAATCAATGAGATAAAGTAGAGAACTAATGCTGAGAAAATAAAAGAATAAATCAAAGTAGCGAAGCCAACTGAGATGAATAATTAAAAGAGCTAAAAACGGGTAGAAGAGATCAAATTTCTAGAGAAGTTCAGCTATAAGAAGCGCTTCAAAAAGAACGATAATATAAAACCAAGCAAGACACATATGCATTAAAAATAGAGCAGCTTCCACACACTGCGGCAGCGACGCGGTTGCCGGGCATCTTGCAGCTGAGCTCAGACGCACCCCGCAATCGTTGGTAAAATTCCACGGATTCTCGCATCTTATTTCGGTGCGCCACACACAATACACGTCAGCATTTCAGCGATTTACCCTCGGCCCCGTCTTTGGCGCCCACGCAGTTCATAAATTTGTGGAAATTTGATTTGAATTTGCGAGTTTTTGGCTATTCACTTGGCAAGTAGGTTAAAGATTGCTGCTTGTTGTTGTTGTTGCTGCTGCTGCTGAGACTGGAAGCTTGTTGGCAACATTGCTGTGCTGTGCTGTGGCAAGTTGCAACTTTGTACGTTTGGCTTATTTTAATTATGCGAGGCAAGGACCGCAGACGAGGGCGAAGGACACGAGCGAAGGCTGCCCATAGAAAGGGCCATAGAATTGTTTTGCTTTTGCCAACTTTTATGGCAACGAGAGCAGAGAGGGAGAGAACAAGTCAGGAAAAGCAACTTGAGTCAAATTAGCAAACATTTTGCCAAATATTTGCAGACGAAAGTCTGCTTGCCCCCTCGCTGCCACTCACACACAGTGCCACATGCCAATTGGCCAAGCGCAGCGATCAAATGAGCCGCAAATGTGTACACAAGTGTATCAAGAATGTGCGAATCTGTGTGTGAATCTCTCTGTGTGTGTGTGTCTGTGTGTGTGTGTGTGTGGCATTCCAAGACAAAGTTTTTCTTTTGGTGCTCGGGCAGAAGCAGCTGCCGCCGCAGAGCGCTATGGCAACAACTTGGCAACCATTTGCTTTGCGACTCCTTCGATTGCTCAACTGAACTCAACTCAACTGAACTCAACTCAACTGTCTGCTTGCCAAATCTACCGCAAAATATACCAAATAATCACACACACATACATACGTAGAGATGTGTGCAAATACTGAATTAAATGCTATAAACTGATTTCACTGGAATTAAGAAAGTTGCCATTAATGCTTCGTTGGCTTTTTTCTTCTCGTTTTTTGCAATTGCGGCTAATGGACATTCGCAGCTTCCTCTTTCACTTTTTTCCACAACCAGTTTTCTCTTTATATCCGTGCCTCTCTCTCCTTCTCTTTCTGCTGCTCACCTGTCCAGCAATCTGCTGTCACACTCAGTTAACAACTTAGCGGTTGCTTAGGCCAAAGTTGAGATATGAGCTCTAGCCCAAAAGCGAGTGCAAACACAACGAGTCTGACCGACTTCAAGCTACGCTTACTTTGCTTACGCTTTCCTTGTTGAGCTCTTAAACAACTGCTGCGTTTGCTGCCATTAAAGCAGCATGAAAACAGAAACAAATAACGCAGAAATGCATTTTTGAAATGCTGCTTAAACTGTTCTTCTCAATAAAGCACAAGTTTTGTAATTTTGCAATACTAAATGAAGTCTTAAATGATGTAAAATCTATTCTTAAATATAGAACTGCTTAGTTAAATGACTGCTTAGCTGAGCTTCAATTAAAAGCAAAGAAATAAAGTTAAGCTCATGTTAAACATAATTAAAATGAACAGATACGCCTATATTTATATAATCTTTAAAAAAACTGCATTTAACTAATTTCTAGCTGTCAAAGACACTCAGCAAAACAGACTAATCTTATCAACATTGCTTTAACTGCTATTAAGCTACAACTTTGCAATAATGTTACTCAATTTATTAAACAACTCGTTAAGCTAATGATAAACATTATTTCAATACAGACACTAACTCATTTGATTGTCAGAGCTGTCTGTTTATAGTTTGTAGCTTTTAAAAGTCGTTGCGATCAATTGAAATATAAAGAGAGACAGACAGAAAAATGGTCACTAAAAGACAAGTAAGTTGGGCCATAAACGACACAGTAAATGCGAAGTAGAGTATAAAAAGTGTAGCATAGCCAAAAGGCGCAGCAATTGAAATAAACATCAAGTATCCGACATGTGCGCCGGCATCTCTACATATGTGTGTGTGTGTGTGTGTGTCGAGTGTGTGTGTGTGTGTGTGGCGTGTGTTGGTAGCTAGCTGGCTGTGTGTTTGAGCACGTTAAGTGTATGTGCTTTGAACTTTTCATATTTACATACAAATGTGTTAGCAATGCCACAGCTTCTCTCTCTGCCTGTGTGTGTTTGTGTGTGTGTGTGTGTGTGTATTTGTGTAGAGAAAGTATGTTTGCTTTGCGTTTTGTTTTGTTTGCGATAAACCAAAAAATAAAGGAGAGCGAGAGACCGCGAGCTGGCAAAAAGTGCGAGAAGCAGAAAGAAATAGGCGATAAAATAAAGAAACCCAGCATGAATCTCGCCACCCCAACCCCCCGTGCAACTTTCGCCCCTCCCCTCCCCACCCCCTGCTCCGTGTTGATTTCATTACAGTCTCTCTTTCTCCCTCTCTCTCTCTCTCTCTGCGTGTGTGTGTATTTTATTTTTTGGTTTTTTTCCTTTCTGGCTTTTTTGGTTACTTTTGGCAGACCTTTCCCTTGAATCCCAATGCAAACGAAATTAACTTATGCCAATGGCTGCGGAACGAAACATGTAAATACAACGACAGCTTCCCACATTCAACGTCTGTGTGTGTGTGTGTGTGTGTGTGTGTAGGAGTGTGTGCAAACACAGCAGTGGAGCTAACCAATTTATCAAGCAATTTATGTCGCCTATCTGCACGAAATTGTGACAAATTGCTGTGAAATTTAAAAGGTATTACAAAGCTCACAGCTTATGCAATCCATTGGCTTCGCACACTAGATAAAACAACGAAATTATCCCCAGCTACAAGTCGAATTCACAAACTTGCGGGCCTTGGGGCCACAACGCAAATTTGTGAGCTTCATAACTCAAGCGTTCGTTGAATTAAAACAGCAGAACGCTTCTAAAGCAAATCAGCAAATCGAATAAACTAAAAGTCTACAACAGAATTAAGCAATTATTTGCAGCAAAGTTTACATTAGATTTGTGTGAAATCAAATGGAAGCAAGAACCTTAAAAGCCTGTTAGCAAATTATGCAATTATTTTAACATAATAACCTCATAAATATTGCAATGAATTTCTGTGATACAAAATGGAATAAACCAAAAGTCGGTTAACAAATTAGGTAATTAATTACTGCAAGAATGCATCACAAGTCGTTCATATGGTTTCCCTACACAAATCAAACACATTTTGAGTGCTTCCAACTCTGACATTGACCACTCAAAACTCTCGTATATCAGAGTCTACATTCAAACCAGCTGCGTTTGCCTAAACTGCGCGCATTTGGCAGCCGAGTCACGACAGTCACGACGCTGCAAGTGTTGCAAGTTGCAGGCAACACGAGTTTCCACTAAGATGATTACAAAGTTTCAGCTGCAGCTCAAGTGGCGTGAAGAGGAAGAGATTCAGAAACTGTCGCGCTCGACACATCGACGATGTGGCAACGCTGCGGCAAACTCAGCACTGCAAACTGATTGGCGGCCTGATGTTTTTCGAGGTGTAAGCGAGGCGTATGCTATTGATTTTGTGCCTGTGTGACCCAAATCGAGCGGCGCTGCACAAACAAAAAGACACAGGTCAGGCACAACAGCCGAGAGCGAGAAAGAGCGAGAGAGAGGGAGAGGAAGAAGTTTGCAAGACGCTGCTTGAATCATGCATAATTCACGTGCCTTGAAAGGCTGCCTTTTTGTAGTTGTCGTTGTTGTTGTTGTTGTTGTTGTTGCGCAAGCGAAACTGGAGCTGAGGCTGAACCTGAAGCTGATGCCCAAAGCGAACTTGATTCTCTGGGGCTTGACTATTAAGTAAATAAGCAGAGTTGCTCCGTCTAATAGTGGTTATTATGCTTGAGCCCCACAAAATGAGTTGGTTCATCTTTTGATTTAAACCCACATTTTATCGCTTGCCTTTTCTCCTCCTCCCTTCTCGCCCATTCGAATCGCACACAGAGAATATATTATTTTCATATTTATACGCCACACACACACACACACGCATACAGAGACAGACCGGCCCCTGTGAGTCCTGGTTATTAAGTGTTATTAACATTTTATGTTTGCATTTGCTAGAAATGTTTCATATTGCGCATACGCAACGTGCGCCACCCTCGCTCCCAAAAACAACAAAAAAAACATGTCCATACGTGTGGCTACCTTGCTCGTCCCCCTTTGCCCCCCTTGCGTTTATGATGCGCTCACGCGCGTATTACGACACATTTAACTGAGAATGTATGTAGGTTCATAGGCAAAGCGCCATCTAGCGTTTAAAGGGCTCTAGTTTTTGGCCAGCTACAAGCGACGACCGCATACAATGCTGCGGTCATAAAATTAACCAACACAAAGGCCCATTAACAGGCCGAGCACTAAAATTCCAAAGTGCCCTTCAAATGCACGGCCATAAACGTCAACAGCGAGTGCGAGAGAGAAAGAGACAGAGAGAGAGAGATGGGCAGCCATCTAGCGTCGAGTGGCGTTACTAATGTGCAGCTGTTGTGCTTTAGATAAGCGCTGGACACGTTTCAGCTAAGCGATCGTAATAGCAGCATAAATGTTAATTAACATTCTCGACGGCTGTTAACCAACAGCCAACAGACAATTATGGCAATAAAAACTACAGCGTGTTCATCTCGAGAGTTTCCACTGTAGCTTTTAATGCATAATATTCTTTATAATAGCTGCATAAATGTTAATTAACATTGTCGACGGCTGTTAACCAACAGCCAACAGACAATTATGGCAATAAAAACTGTCACACTTCAAACTGATTTGTTTACAGCGCCCATGTGTTCATCTCGAGGGTTTCCACTGTAGCTTTTAAAGCACAATATTTCATATAATAGCAGCATAAATGTTAATTAACATTCTCGACGGCTGTTAACAAAGCTAACAGACAATTATGGCAATAAAAACTGTCGCACATCAAACTGATTTGTTTACAGCGTCAATGTGTTCATCTCGAGGGTTTCCACTGTAGCTTTTAATGCACAATATTCTCTACATTTAGCTGTTTCCATTACAATTCATTGGCCATCAAATTGACACTTTTATTTTTTAACGATTCTCGAAGACAAAAAAACAAAGCGAGCAACAACTGCGCAATTTGTAGAGAGCCGTAAAAAGCCGTGTGGCAAGCAACAATATGTAGACGTCAAACGCTTGACAACAGTCGCTGTGTATGCCAAAAATGTAAAGAGCGTGTGAGAAAGAGGAAGAAAGTGCCAGAGAGAGAGAGAGAGAGAGAGAAAGAGAGACTAAACCGGCAACATTCCTGAGATGCCTGAACACTCACATCAATGGCGGAATTTGGCAAAAATATTTCAGCCAAAATTAGGCAAAAGCAAACCATACTCAATAGGTTTCGTTTTTTAACATTCTTTAATTAACAGCATGTTAACAGAGTATTCGAAAAATGCGCAACAACAACAACAACAACAAGAACAACAAACGAGCGCAATATTCTCTATGAGAGATGCTTTTGATGGCCAACATTCTCATTAAACTATGCGAACGCTGCAAATATTTGCTGGCAAAACAAGCCAAACAAAAAATCCACATTGTCCATAAAACATAAATTAATGCAAATCTAAATGCGCGGCAAATGAAAAGCAATTAAATTACAATTTATACAAACTGTTACAAAAACTGCAACAAATTCCCACATAAAAACCAATGAAACACAGCAAACTCTTCAATCCCAATCACTCGCTGTAACATTTGCTCTAGTTTTTGCTGTTGCGTTTGCGTTTGCGTTTGGCATTGCATCAATCATACGCCCCTTAGGCAGCTGCTAATTGTAAGTAGCTGATATGCGAGACTAATTCAATGAGCCATTTGATATACTAACTGCCACTGAGTAGTTGTGGCTGCTATGCAAGTATTTGCTATACAGCACGCTCGGCTGTAGCCTTGACTAAATGAAAAGCGCATTACGTACATACGCAGACACCCGACGTCCGCATCCTGTTGACAGCCAGAAGGGGAGAGGGAGACTTTGAGCGGAACCTCAATGCGTTTAAGCCAATTTAAGCATTTGCACGGCGCGCTCAGCCACTTGAAGGCGACACAAAGTCTGAGGTTGGTCGCTGAGAGCAAAGACGAGGCTTCAGATGTTGCCTCAAGATGTTGTTGGCTTAAGTGCGCCAGCCATGAAATATGCAACAGCCAAAAGCAGACAGAGAGCGAGAGAGAGAGAGTGAGAGAGAGAAGGAGCCACATATGGTCACATGCCCTATGCAAACAGCACGCCGAGAAAGCTGCCAGCAGCGATTGCGTTGCTTATTTCCATGCAGGCGCCAGCGGGCACAACAAATACACACACACACACCCGAACACACACACTTGCACACACAGATACGCGCAGTGACATTGCAAATGCAGCAGCTTTTCAAGCGCAAAAAATGGCAAGTTGCTTTCCCTTCGACTTGTTTTCTTTTTTCAACTGTTTGCACTGCTGCCATCAGCAATCCCCGCTCCCCTCTTCCCCTTCCCTGTGACCCCCCGCTGCTTGTTGGAGGCGCTTTTATGGACAGCGCGCGTCGACGCTTCGTCATTGTTTGGTTTTTATTGATATGTTTAGCATACTTTTAGGCTCCGGGCAAAGCTTTTATGCGCAGCCATTAAACACACACAGCCCAACAGAGTTGAGGCTGAAGTCAGTGTTAAAGCAGCTGCTCTCAGCTGTCCACTTGCCGCCGTCCTCGCTGGCGCCCAGCAAATCCCCCGTCATCAATATAAAGACTCAGCACAAGTTGAAGAGTTGCTTGTGGTGCGGGAAGTGTGGGAAGTGTGGAGGGCACGAAGTTAACATCTCATTGATGACGCTGCACAAAGTTTGGCGCCGCTAACTGAATCTGTTGCGCAACTTGGCGACATTTAAATATAAATTAAAAAGTTACACATACGACGCGTTGTACAGGCGTGTAAACGATATGCCTAAAAAGCGAGAGGGCGACAGCAAAAAAAAAAAGGGCTGAGACTGCAGGGCGAGGGCGAAGGCGGAAGGTCACAGTTGGCATTTGCATATTGCCATTGTGACAGCGTCGAGCGTCGAGCGTGAAGCAGTCAGCGTTCAACGTTCAACGTCGAGCCTGTCGTGCGAGTCAAGAAAGTCGCATAAAAACACACTCCCTCACACACTCATGTGTGCTTGTGCTTGTGTGTCGGTTGGTTGGGGTGTGAGCACAATTTAGCGTGACAACAATGGGAAAATGTCGCTGCCATTTCAACTGCTGCCTCTCCTCAACATCGTGTATTATTTTACATTCTTCTTTATTCGCCGGCGAGCAACAAAAACTGTGAATTGAGTCAACGGTTTTTTTTCCTTTTTTTTTTTTGCAGCGCATTTCGAGTAATTAAAATTAAAAGCAGCCAACGATGAAGAATGAAGCACAAGGTAAAAAACTAAAACACTAAAGGAAAAAAAACCAGAGAAAAGGAAATGGCAAAAAGGGCGCGAAAGAAAGTGAAAACCAACTATGAAGAATTCGCAAGTTGGCAGGCGACTTAGTCGAATTAAATGAAGCTGGCTGCAGAATGCTCTCGTCCTCAACTCGTCCTCAACTCGCCCTCAACTCGTCCTCAACTCGTCCTCAACTCCCCCCCAAACTGTCGCCCCAACAACTGGCAATTGAAAGCATCTCCACTTGCTGAAGACGAAGAGACAACGCTCTCAAGTCTTCACCAGCCACAATAGACAATTAATGTCATTTATGTAAAATATTCATGCTACATATTTGCAATTCCTTAAGGTCTCACGCAACGTTTATTAACTTGGCTCACTACAAGCGCACTTAACTCACCCACAACTACATTATTTCGACTCGAAATCAAGGCCATCAGCAGTTGAATCAATTTTCAAATGCTGCTCTAATTGACTTATTTATTGTGATAACTTAGTCATCTCTTCTTAACTATTGCCAAATGTTAGCTGCTTTACAAGTGGTGCAATTAGTTGCAAAAATGCACACACAGAGTTGTATGTAATTTTTTTTAATTGGCGCAATCAAAATGCTATTAAAAACGTAAGCATATAACAGAGTTACAGTGTGTGAGTGAAAGGACATCAACACAAAACATAGCGCTCGCAAAAGTTGTAAATACCCCGAGGCTGCATAGAAAAGCGAAATGGAAAAACACGCAAAGTGAAAAACTGATTGCAACTTTGCAGCTACAGCAGCTCGAGTGACACTTTTTGCTGCTCTTGTGCTGCCCGCCTTTCAGTCGTCTGTCTGTTGGTTTGAGTGTCTTTTTAGTGGTTCATTAGCTGCGCTGTTTGCGGGCAACTGTGTGGGCCCATAAAGGAGATCAATAGGGGAACGGGGGCAGCAGCATCGGGTGGCTAATAGAATCAGCAGCAGAAGAAATCGAAATTGAAATGAAATTCCAGGAGCGAAAAGCGAAAAGGGGCAAGCAAAAAACACACACAGAGCAGAGCAACGTTCGTGGATAGTGCTGTGGCCCTTGAGGGAGCAGTAACCTCAGCCGCAGCACATGCGAGTGTGTGTGTGAGTGTGTGTGAGTGTGTGTGTGCTGTGTGTGTCGTCAGCTGTGCTGTGTTAGTTATTATTTCCCTCGAGCGCTGCAATGGCACTCATAATTAAGCGCACTTTGAATTTAATTATAATTATGTGACAATAACAAAAACAGGCAACAGGCGACACACACACACACACACACACTCTCACTTCCGCTCTCTCCTCTCTCGCCCCTTTGTCTGCATTGTTGCCCTAGTTGTTTGCCTTTTTGCCCGTTAAGCTACATTTGCGGGCGCTTTTGAGACATTTTGAATAATCACTTTTTGGTCCAGAAGCCAGCGCCTGCTCCTCCCCCTTCTCGCCCCCCTCACTTGGCTGGCGAAAAGGTTGACAATGGCGTCACAAGCCGACAACTGCAAAGGCAAAGGCAGCGCTGTCTGGATAAACCCAGTTAGCCCAGTTAAGAGACACATTCGGACACACACAATTGAACCGGGGGACTGACAGAAGTTTGACTTGTGCCCAATCAATTTTTGGCAATTAATTCGCGCTAATTAAATGTTTAGACATATTTTCATTTCATCTCACTTTCGATTGAGTTTCCCCCATTTGCAGATACCCTGCAGGCAGCAACAAGCGGGCATAAGCAGCGACGAGACAAAGGTTGATGAGCATTCAAAAGTAAATCCAAAAACATGCAAATTTGCAAACTAAAAAGATTCTCTGTCTAATGTGAATCATAAAGGCAAATTAAGCAATAAATTGCGACAGAATTTCATTTTAATTTAAAGATTTACTAAGCGCTAATTTATAGAGTAGAAGCATTACAAAATATATAACATTGAAGTCACTTTTAGCAATTCTAGAAGCAGTTTGAAGCATCAACTAACTAAATAAACAATGTGCAGCATATTTGATAAGCAGCTAATATATTTATATGCATTTACAGGGTGCCACGCAGTCGAGCAATCTCCAGCACACTTGCTACCTACGACGCAACTAATTGAACTGCCAATTTCTGGTCCGCTCAACGAACTACGCCTAAATGATGCTGAAATGCATGCAAATCAAAGTTTGCTAAACTACAGGGTTTTAGACAGTCGAAGAGCCGCATAAAAGAGCGACTGCGAGATATTCACTTGTTTATTTTGAAGAGTCCCAGAGCTTAGCAGAGTTTTGGTTCGTTTTGGGTTTTTGTTGTGGGTTTCGGTATTTTCGCAGGCGCGGCGAGGCGATTGGGACGGAAGATGAAAAGCTCGGAGGGTCAAAGGTCGCAGGGCGTGTGATACATTCGGAAAATGCCGCTGCTACAATTGGCATTCCCAGAGCGCGACGCCAACGCAACAGAAATTGGCCCAAAATGCCAAAGATGGCAGAAAAACGGAAAGCGGGACGCGGCGCAGTAAAATGGGAATCTAATAATAAAAGTAAAGCAAAATGAAACAAAATGAAATAAAACGAAGAAAACGAGCAGGCGAACGAACAAAATCAAGAACAACCAACAAGCAACAACAACAACGAAGACGACGACGACGACGACGACGACGAACTGAGGAGAAATGAAATGAAATGAAATGAAACGAAAAACGAAAACTTTTAAGTATGCTATTAATGTTTAATTCGAGTTATTTAAGTTCGGCACTTAATTTAGCAGCGGCAGCCACTTGAAATTGCCAAAGCTAGTCACCCTTAGCCCCACCTTTCTGGCACCTTCCCCCTCGCCCTCGCCCCCGCCCTCTCTCTCTCTCAATGTTCTGCCCGAGTCGCCGCCTCGATAGTTGCCCAGGACGTGGCACATTCTGTGTGCGTGACCTTTTCTCATTAAATGTTAATAATAAGAACACAACGAGAACAACAACTGCAGCAATGTGAAAATAACACTCTGTGTCAGGCGAGAGCGAGACAGCAGGCGACGTGGGAGCGAGACGGCGAGAGGGCGAGAGGGCGAACACAAGAGAGATTTAAGGCTGATGGAGACTGCGGACTGCGGACTGTGTGTTGGCCACACGGCCCTTGGCCAATGAAGTTGTCTTAATCCGGTAATTAATTTCTGTGGTCTCCACAACGACAATGACGCTTGAGGCCTTGGGTTCGAATTTGGGGCGCCCCGCAACCCGGCACGCCCTCGACCGCCCCCCTCACCCGCCTGCAGCAATGGGGAAAGTTCAAAAAGGGCTGCAGCAGTTGTTTAATGAAACGCAATGAAAGCGAAAAGTGACAGGATAACAAATTAATAAAGTTACGCGCCGATCAACTTCAGCCTAGAGCCACAAGCTCAACTATTTCCACTCCCCTCCCCATCTCCGTCTCCCCCCACTCCCTCTTCTCCCCCATTTGGCCCCAAGGCCAAGCAACAACAATCAAAGTCTCAGTGCGACTTGACGACGTTTTGATTTCGTGAACCTTTTTGCCTCACAAATTAAAGAGCCGCCAGCTGCCAAATGAAACGAGAACGTTTGTGGCCACACATCATAAATGCATCAAATCGCTTCGCTTAAGTACTTCGCATAATGCTGTCAGATGTGAGTTTCTGAGAAAAGAGAATTTTTGTGTAGCCCTTTGTTGCACGTTCACCACAAAAATACGGCAAAGGCTGAAGGCCGCAAATAATGATTTCTCAGAATTAACATGGCGCCGATAAGTATGCTATGAATTTCGTAGTATTATTAGCCACAATTATGCTTGTATTACAAGCAAATGTGCTGCTGCCCACATATGGAAAATAGACATGCGTAAACTGTGCTAATTAAATAAGTATGTTAAGTAATTCATTAATTACAAGTTACAAGACTTCAAGTCATATCACAAGATTTCGATTGAATGCTATGCGTTTTTCAAAGCATTTCAAACTGAACGTTGTTGCTACTTCAACTTGTTGGCAATTTCTCCCTTTCTCCCTTTCGCCCGTTTTTCTTTTTTTGCTGAGCTTTCAACTTAAAATTGTATACATTTCATCTGTAACTTTGCTGCCTTTGATACCATTGTGTTGTCGCAATGGAGAACACACTTAATCTAGAGCTGGGAAGCAGCTTACAACACATCGCACATAGATTGCGAATCCGCACAGACTGCAAGCAACACTTGAGTGGGAAACTTGAGGCCATTGTTGCCGTCCCCACAAAACGCTGCAGCGTTCATTCAGCTGTGAATTGTTACAGCGAATTCAATTTGGTCTTTAAGCGAGCGCGACACGAACTTCCTTTATACACAAATTGCGGCAAATGCTGCTCGGGGGCTCAGGTGGAAGCTTACGCACAAATATAGACTTAATGGGCATGCTTATTATTGTATATACTGCGACAGCAAAAGTAGTCTCAATAATATATATAGTCTGCAATCTCTCTGTGGCGTTCGCTTTATATACAAAAACTGTGCATCAGTATTAGAGGCTACCTCAAGTGACAGGGGCCTAATTATTTGGTTCAGTCAAGTAACTTGCGTAATTACTTTAGCTTGAAGTAGATTCTTTACTTAAGCTCAAGAGAAACTGTAAACGTCTACATAGTTTCATATTAACAGCGCAGCCAAGGAATTTAGTGTGCTATGTAGACAGCTGTGCAGAATAAGTCGCTGTTAACCAACTAAGCAACAGCAAGCGGCCGTTAACAGACCAAGCTGCTGCTAACAGAGCAAGCTGCTAACGAGTAAGCGGCTGTTAACAGAGCTAGCTGCTAGTATAGAATGATCTGCAGCTAACAGCGTAAGCTGCTGCTAACAGCGTAAGCTGCTGCTAACCGAGCAAACTGCTGCTAACAGAGCAAACTGCTAACGAGTAAGCGGCTGTTAACAGAGCTAGCTGCTAGTATAGAATGATCTGCAGCTAACAGCGTAAGCTGCTGCTAACAGCGTAAGCTGCTGCTAACAGAGCAAACTGCTGCTAACAGAGCAAACTGCTGCAAACAGAGCAAGCTGCTGCTAACAGAGCAAACTGCTAACGAGTAAGCGGCTGTTAACAGAGCTAGCTGCTAGTATAGCATGATCTGCAGCTAACAGCGTACGCTGCTGCCAACAGAGCAAGCTGCTGTTAACAGAGGAAGCTGCTGTTAACAGAGTAAACTGCTGCTAACAGAGCAAACTGCTGCTAACAGAGCAAGCTACTGCTAACAGAACAAACTGCTGCTAACAGAGCAAGCTGCTGCTAACAGAACAAACTGCTGCTAACAGAACAAACTGCTGCTAACAGAGCAACCGGCTGCCAACAGAGCAAGGTGCAGTTAATCGAGTAAGCTGCTGCTAACAGAAGAAGCCGCTGCTAGCAGATTGACCTGCTGTTAATCATCTCTTGGTCGTGGTAATGGCACAAATTATCCTTTATGCACGTCATTTCCATGCCAATGTGTGCGTCTACACGTGGCACCCGGAAATCAAAGTGGGCGGATCAGTTAAGTGGGCGTGATCAGGCAGCAGAGCTTCGCAAAGCCTCCCCTGCTTACTTGTGTGTGTAGAAGTGATTATATATGGTGATGTAATTAAAGCTTGCGTGACGACAAGCAAAATGTAACTATGAGACACAACTGTGGAAAAACAACTGCATACATACAGATTTAAATCTGATCAGCGCAAGCTATCTATAGTTAAACAGAAACTATGGTAATTCAACTGCTGAGCAGATTAATTAGCTATTTATGCGTCTACTATTTATCTGCAACGACGCAGATAATTAAAGTATTAATGTAAATCCGAGTTAGACCCAAATATAATCTATGCGATGAGTAAGTCATCTATAATAATTAGCACAATCTCGCATTTATTTGCTAGCTGCCTAATTGCTGCATAGATTAATTAGCTCTTTATGCGTCTACTACTATTTATCTTGCCGAACAATTCATCTGATAAAGTTGTAGTACAGAAGTTTTGCACGCATCTCGACGCGAGAGTCGAACAATTGTTTCTAGCTCATTTGCTCTCATATTGTTTCACACTCGCCGCGTTTCGGTTTCATGATTTATGCGCTACAATCAATTGAAATGCGATATGTAGGTTAATCAATGTGTGTGTGGCAAACAATTGAATTGTATAGAAAGAAGTTGGAGCGTATTTGTTATGCATATTATTTATGCCACTTGAGATGCTCTCGAAACTCTCGAGCTCGCCACACGGGGTGGGGGGAGGGGAGCAGCATTCATTTTGCATGTCTGCTCAAACCAGACGCATGCCAATGGCAACGCACAACGCACAGCGAACAACAACAACAACAACAGAACAATACGAAATCAAGAAAAGTAAACAAAATGAACAACTGAATAAATGTTTTCGACTGGCGCGACTGGAGCGAGAGGAAGAAGTCAGAGAGCATTGAATAGATTTATAGATTTCGCACCACGAATGTTTTTGACGCCCACAAAAACGCATGAAAGTCGAACTTCATGTGGCTGCCCCCCAAAGGCGATTGGCCGCAACAACAACGAGAACAGTTGTTGGCCACCTGCTGAGTGGCCCGCAGAACGAGAGAGAGAGAGAGAGAGAGGGAGTGAGAGAGAGAGAGAGAGGGAGAGAAGACGTTTCCTTTCAGTGTGTATTTACTGCTGCTGCATTTTGTGTCCGTGTCGCCCGCTGGCGACGCAAACAATGGCAACAAAACGTAGAAAATAAAAAAAAAGAAGAGCAAAAAAAAAGCAATAGCAGTAGCAGCCGGAAACGGAAATCGCTTGCCCGACGGATGAGGCAACAGCTGCAGCTGACATTGAGACAAGCCGAGCACCGAGGGGCGAGCAGAGAGAGTGGGGGGGGGGATGTGCTGGGCACAAAGTTGAGAGGAAGTAAAAAAAAAAAAAAGAAGAAAATGGAACGTAGCATTTGTTGCGCTTTGCTCGCTTGCTGGTCGCCTTTTGCCGCTTGGCGACTTTAGCGCCTGTCTTTTGTTAAATGTCAATCGTCAGGCGTCAAAGCAAGTGTGTGTGTGTCTGTGTGTGTGTGTGTGTGTGTGCTGCAATGGCTGCTGCTGCTGCTGCTGCTGCTTTTACGCAGCTGGCGACACGCAGCACGCAGTTGGCTTTGCTGAATCGATATCAATCAATACGCCTTTCTGCCATAAGCCCCTTTGACCACACACTGCTTGTTGTTGTCCCCCTTTGTTGTCGTGCCGTTGTTTCAGTGTCCTGCCTGCGTCCTGCTGCTTCGTGTGTGTCCTCTGCATTTGAGTGCTTTAGTTCCGCTCAGCGGCTACAAATAAAGTAAACTGTTGCACACACAAAGCGAGGAGAGCTGAGTGCACAAACGTCGCACTCGCCATGAAAATTAATGACGCTGTTAAACAGTCAAAAGTATTCAAACTGCTTTCCCCGCCCGCCCTCGCTCTCCCCCTCTCTCTCTCTCGCTCTCGCTCTCGCTCTCGCTCTGCTTGCTGACTGACAAACTGTTGAAGCACTGAAGCGATTTATTTGAATGAGCGCAGTCTGAAACTGAAACTGAAGCCGAAGCTGAAGCTGAAGCTGTTAAGCCGTTAAGCTCTTAACTTGCCAAATTGTTAGCTTAACAAGCAAACAAACTGCCACAGCACTTGCTTCTCTCTCTCTCTCTCTCGCTCTCTCGCTCGCTCTTCTTTTGTCTCACTCTTTAGCCGCTGCACTCAATTAGTTCATATAAATCTTATCTTTTGTTGACTTCGCTGCCATTTAACTGCAATGCGCCGCAGAAGCCTCATTAAATTAAATATCTGCTTACACTGAAAATATGCGATAATTAACAAAATAACGTGCATTTAATGCAGCTCATGCAGATTAATTATTCAGCTGTTGCCATCGCAGTGAGAACTCATCGCGAAATAAAGATTAAAAAAAAAGAAGAAAACTAGAAGACATAAAAATGCACACAGAAAATTCATTAAATTATAAAACGCAAAGTTGACTTTAATTGAAATTAAAAAACTTTCAACGCTAAAAAGTGAAAAATAAAATAGAACTTCTTCTACATAACAAAATGAATAAATAATACATAAATTTTCTAGTGGAGAAATCAGAGTGTTTGAATTAACTACAAGGAAAGCAAAATAAAGTTTGACAACTGCATTAAATAAGTCTAATGGAAAAAAAATGACAATGCACAGAAATACTATAAAGTTAAAAAAGAACTAAATGTAATGAATTATTAACGTATATAAGAACTAAAGAAAACGACAAATAATTATTATTTTAATTCGGAATTTTTCAAAGATAGAAATTCATTAAATTTCTTCAACCAAATCTTTCAACGCTCTTCTCACTCTTTTTTTAACACTTTCGCATTTTCATCGAACTCAATTCAGCAAGAACAAATCCAAGCTTCTCTTAATGGATTTTAAGGCAACAAAGAGAGAGAAAAAACAGCTAAAATTAGCAGCCATTAGCTGGTAATTAGTAAACTATTTTAAGCGCAAATAAATGAAATAAAAATAAGCAAACCTCAAGCATAATCCTTAGCTATTTGTGTGCCCATTTAGCGAAGCGCTAAAACCAATTGGGCCGCCAATGTTTGGTGAGCTGCAATTGCAGCGTTTGCGGAAACAATTCCGAATGGCGTGGGAAAGGGAGGAGGGGGGCGGGCGGTGGTGGTTAAGTGAAGCGTGCTTTGGAGCGATTGTAAACAATTTGTAAGCTGCTAAGCGTATTAACACTGGAATAACAATAGACACAATTTCCCAGCCCCGCTCATCGCATGGGGCAGAAGATAACCAAAAGTTTGTGTGTGTGTGTTGTGAATGCTAAACTAAAATGATTGCCTATAGAAAGTGGTATCTGTCTGTGTGTGCGTGTGTGTGTTTTTTTTCAATTCTCGGCCACTGTTGTTGCGGGCTGTGGGTTGTGGGTCAGGCCTTTGGCTTGGGCTTTCGCTTGTTAGCTCGATACTCATATCAATTATGTCATACGGCAATCCACTCAACCGCTCACCTACAACACTCAAGGGTGTGCGTGAGTGTGCGTGTGTGCGTGTGTGTGTGTGTGTGTGTCAGCTGTTGTCCGGCAACATATTCCAGTAAAAGCATTACACAATTTCAACGTTTCTGGCGTTGAGCGTTGAAATTTCAATGGCGATTTATCGCCATCGTCGTCGCTCTCTCTCTCTCTCTCTCTCTCTCTGTCTATCTATGTGTTGAGTATATAGATTTATGTATCTCTTTCTCTCTCGGTGTGTGTGTTTGTGTGCTGCTGGCTGCCTTTATTTTTTGTAGCGACACGCAAAAATCGATGATGCGACGACCAAAATAAAAGCCAACAGCACCCACAACAACAACTCCGTGTGATAGATACATTTGTTGCTGTTCTTCTTGTCACCATCTCTCTCTCTCTCTCTCTCTTTCTCGTGTTCACCTGTGTCGCATGTGACTGGACCTGAGACAAAGATTCGCTTTGAAGTTCTCCCTCTGTGTGTGTGTGTTTCGCTTCTTCAACTGGCAATTAAGCGCAACCAAAACGAAGCAACAGCAGACCCTTTAAAACAACAACGACAACAACGACAAACAACCAACAAGAATCAATTGAACTTGATGACGTCATTGGGCCGCCTGCCACGTGCCCCACAAAAGCGGCAACGTGAAGAACGTAACGGCAACTGTGCCCCAAGCTGCCAGTTGAACGTCAAACTCGCCCCCAAAACTGAAGGGCAATGGGCGTGGCAAGCAGGCAGCTGCCAGCTGCTTACTGTATGTTGTGACTGGCATTACACACGCACACTCACACACACGCACACACACACACACACACGCACACACACACACACACACACACACACACACACGCACACACACACACACACGCACGTAGCAAGTCTGACCCCGCGCCAGCCGCAACTCGTATAATTATTTGCTCAAATCGCACAAAAGTATGCAATGTTTTTTTTGCTGGCATTTTAGAATGCCAACAACAACAGCCACGACAACAAAAGTGGCTGCTTAAGAATGAGCCCGAACAACGGCAGCAACAAGCAGCAACAAGAATGGCAGACGAGAGTGAGAGCAACAGAGAGCGAACGAGAGAGAGAGAAAAAGTGGCAACGGCTTCACATTGTGGCTGCGAACGCAAAGAGAAAACACAGTGCAATTTGCCTAACACGAATGCGGCAGCAACAGCTGACAGCGCAACTGATCGACGGGCAGATACCCTAACCAACTAAACTCTCTAGTATTTAAGATAAAACTCAAACTAATTCAATAGTTTGACTTATTTCTAACAAAGAAATATATCGCACCAATCTTAAGACTACAATTTAAATTCTCCACATTTTCATAATAAAAAATATAGTTATACATAATTCCCTTCATCTCTATTAGAAATAATAAAATATTAGTTATATTTAGCTCCCTTTTCTATCCCCAAGCTGAACTTAAAACACAAATGCTGCTATAAATAATTCATAACTATTGTCATTCGTATTGATTTGCCCACACTTTGAGCGAACGCTCAAAGCTTACGCTAATTACAGCGTAATGCCCCAAAGAATGCCCCAGCTACACTTTGTTTGCCCTTGATTCCCGTTGATCTGCCGGAAATTGAGAGTTGAGAATGCTGCCAGAGTTCGTGCTAGGCAAGTGGCACTGTACAATTGTGATTCATAAAAAACAGCAGCAAGCGTACAAAAAAAAGGAAAACAGAGAGAGAAACTGCAAACAAGAGAAAATGCCCTTTTTTGATTTAAGTTGATTTAATTTGCGCAGCACGGTTTTCGGTCGCTTTGCCCAATGGACGAATGAACAAATAACTGTGGCAAGCACACACACACACACACATATATATATATATATATATATGTTATGTATAGGGAGAGCCTGAATTTGCGTGCGTGTGTGTGTGCTATAAGCCTTGACACTGGTGCGATTCCATGCGTGTCAGGCACTCACTCAGTCACTCAGTCACTCCGTCAGTCAGTCAGTCAAACATTCAGTCAGTCAGTCAGTCAGTCAGTTGGCCGCTGGTTCGTTGCTTGCGTTCTCGTTGTCGGTTTGGAAATCATGTCACGTTCCTGGGTTTTACTTCAAATGCCATTTGGCCAATTGCTTTTGCTGCCTGCGCCTATACGTCCAAATATCTATCTTTCTCACTCTCTCTCTCTCTCACTCTCTATCTGATTTCTCTCTGTCTGTCGCTGGTTCAGTAGAGCTTAACAAGTGCATTCGCAGACTCAGCAAACACGCTCGCAACAAGCGCACTCGGCCAGGCAATTGATTAGGAGCGTTACCTTGACTGAGCGCCCTCGATGCAGCTCCACTGACCGCTTCGAGGACGCACGAGACACGGCAGGTCCTTCTGGCTCACCACAGCGCACACGGCACAGGAGACAAAATCCGTAGCGCTGCAGTCGACATGTGTCAACTCGACAAACGCATCTAAACGCCGCACATTCGCCTCGTTTTCGGCAATTTGCATTGGCAAAGCCCTTTGGCTCTGTCACGACGCAGTCACAACTCAACTCAACTCAACTCGACTTGTCTCGCTCACCGGCGGCGACTCGACAACTTTTGCGCCCAAGTGTGCTACAAAACTTCATGTGACAACACGGACGCGAGTTCGATTGGGTGCTATTCACACACACACATACACATGTCAAGCCCAGGCAACCTCCTCCCCCTCCCACACACCCACACACAGCCTTCCACACCTAAACACACACGCGAGACTGACAAACACGAATAAACGAATGCGACATTCAGCACAAAGTGAACGCAAATAAATCGGAGCAGAGAGTGACGTCGAGTCAATGCGACTTTTAGTTACGCTGCAGTTAAATAATCGATAATATTTGCAATAAAATAGGCAGCCCACTGAAGACTTGAAAGCTATAGACAAACTCTTAGTTACGACATCATTCAACCTATCAATCGAAGTAAAATAATCAAGCACTGTAACGACTATGATGCTAATAAACATAAAATAAAAAAAACTTAGAACATTTTATAAAATTAATAATAATTATTAAATTTCAAATACAATTCTAAGTGAGACAAATACTGTAAATGCAAATAACATAACAGAAAAGTAGCATTATTTGGCTGTCAGTTAACATAATGATAAGCTAACATTCTGCTAATAATGTGCAGCTATCTGTTAACTATCGCAATGTTAGCAGTTTACTATCGAATCGCAATGTTATGCAGTTTACTGACGAATAAAATGTGCTTACGAGCATTCCGTCTTCTAACTAGCAAAAAAAAGGATAAATCAGGTTAACTACTGTAAAATTAAATACTGCAGAACTATTCAAATTGAACCACACTCCAAAAAGTCACGCAGTTAGTTAGCATGAATCTGCTCTGAGCAACTTTAATGCAAATATTCGCATCAACTGCCATTTAATGCTGTTTACAGGGTATCCATTGAACTTGAAAGCTGTCGTCTAGTATTTTTTGGCAATGCCAAAGCATGCGTTTATCTGCTACGTGTAATTCGCATCTCTCTCTCTCACTCAGTGTTTTGTATTTGTTTAATTTGAAATAGAAGCAAGCGACATGTCAGCATTTTAATGGCCCCAGTTTTTATAGGCTGCAAGATCGGCGCATTCTGATAGCAGCACATAAAAATAAGACAAACGGATGAGCGGACATCTTTGCACTGTGAACTCGGCTCAGTTCGTGACTGTTTGATGCTCATCAGGCATATTTATGAATTAAATTAATGGGAGCTGGCGTTCAGTCGTCTGCCCTTCGTTTGCCTGCAAAAGTTGCCGTCGTTGGCCCACCACCAACAGGGGCAACAACTTTATAATTTTCAACACAAACACACACGCACACACACGCACACACACACAGACACACACAGACGCACACTCGCACTTTTACTTCCAGTTGCAGGCGGCAAGATGAGGCAAACTTTAAGAAAACATGAGATTTGCATAAGTAAATAGGCGTCTAAAAAAAGAGCCAAGCCATGTGGGCGTATGTGAGCGTGCGTGCGTGTGTATGTGTGACTGTGTGTGTGTGTGTGTGCTTTATGCCACACACAAAATGAATGAGTCAACATTATGGCCAATCCGAAGATGACGGCGAAAAAAAGCTGTTTAAAATATTCACCTCCCTCACACAGCACACACACACACAATTCTGAAGGCCAACTGAGATTTTCCATTTTCAGCATTTTCCATTAGCCGCAGCGCGTGCTGCCAACTTGCTTAAAAATAATACAGGACAGCATATATGCTATATATCGAAGTGCTGCCTAACTTGACATTTGCAAAACCCAATCAATGTTAACGCCTTCCAGTGGTCTAAAGCCTTACAGCGAGGGAACAGCAGAGATCAGCTTTACAGCACTGAACAGTGCGCTGTTGGTCAACAGCAATGCTCTCAACAGGAACTTAACAGCCCAGAAAGAAAGATCAACTGTTATGTTAGCCAGGCGCTTAGCAGCGCAGGGGAAGTTAACAGCAATGCCGTACACAGAACTTAGCAGCATAGCAACTGAGCTCAACTGTTATCAGTCGCTTAGCAGCACAATGCAAGTTAACAGCACAGAAACTGAGATCAACTGTTATGTTAGCCAGGCGCTTAGCAGTGCAGTGCAAGTTAACAGCAGTGTCCTATATGGAACTTAACAGCCCAGAAAGAGAGATCAACTGTTATGTTAGCCAGGCGCTTAGCAGTGCAGTGCAAGTTAACAGCAGTGTCCTATATGGAACTTAACAGTCCAGAAACAGAGATCAACTGTTATGTTAGCCAGTCGCTTAGCAGCGCAGTGTAATTTTGAACAGAACTTAACAGTCAATAAGCACACATGAAATGTTATGCCACACAGTCTCTTAAGGCAGTGTTAGTTAACGGCAAAGCACGAGGTTAACAGTAAGTGAACCCCTGTTAATTCACAGATCGGCGTGCGATCAACTCAACGTTTCAGTGCTTAACCTCTTGCCACTTAATCAGCATTTCGCACACGCCGCTGAGAAGTGAGACCACAGCGCAGACATTCCAGCAGCCAGTGTGGTGGCAAGCAGGCAGAGGAGCAGAGGAGAAGGAGAACTGGCATTCCGAGTGCTGGCAACTCAATTAAATGCTGGCCACAAAGCAAAACGAAGCGAGGTGAGGGCGAAGCCGACGACGACGGCGGTGGTGCGGCGCGGGGGGGCGAGGTGACGCAACGCGAGGCGCGAATGCCTGAGACAACTTGAAAGTCAATCAGCATTCCATTAATTGCAGTTTATTTGACAAGTGTTTGGACTGTGCATTTGCGGAATGTTAAATGCCAGCTCAACACACACACACACACACACACACACACAGAGACAGAGAGTCGCACACACAAATGAGTTTGCATTTCAATTGACAAATCGCAATGGAAACCGGAGTTGGTGGTGCATTGGAATTGCACTTGTCGTTATTATTGCAGTTAGAGGTCTAGTTGTGGGGTTGTTTAGTTAGGCAATTAGCAGTCTAATTAACGCCTGCAAGCCACAAGCGACACATTGCGCATACGCCGCGTTGACCGCTTAAATTGTGCATAGCTGTGTGCGAAATTGCGCTTGAACTTCGATGGCGCAACTTCAAGCGCAACCACAATCGCAGTCTTGTGGCTTGCGCTTGATGATGCATGTGAAAGCTGTCGCTGCACTCCTGCCCCCTCTCGCCCCTCCTCTGTTTGCATGCAACGCCTCGTTGGCTTCAGCTAACAAATGGCTTAGCAATGACAAGTTGACTGTGTGTGTGCAGAAGGGAATATTGCTGTTGCTGGGCTGCGGTTTGGTCGTGTGTCGGCAGAGTGTTGACTCTTGCCACATCAATTTCTCGCAGGCGAAAGGCGAAAACAAACAAGCTGCAGGCGAGCGTAGAACGGAAGTCCAAACAGAATCAGCATATTCAAGCACATCCTGCCTTTTCTCGCAGATTTTGACAGCATAATTAACATGTAGCCGACCCGCAAAAACTCCCCCTTTCACTCTCTCTCTGTCTGTTGCGTGCGTACTTCATTCCTTATCCTTAAGCCGTAATCTCGTGCTTTGTCTCTGCGACTGTTGCTCATCTGAATGTCTTTTGGGCTTCCGTGTGCGTGCGTCTGCAGTTTCGGTCAAAAGGATATATATTTGACAAAATCCAAAGATTTATTGCCGCCCTGGCATTAACAACATCATTAACTGGGCGTGCCCCGCCGCCCATCGCCCAATCCAATGGCCAATGCCTCTGGCATACCCAATGAGCTACACAAAAGACCGCACGTGAGCTGACTACCAAAAGTCCCCAAAAGTCTGTCCCCCCCCTTCATACACTCTCTCCTCCCAAATTGTTATTAGAAATTATTAGTTATTAGCTATTTTGCATATAATACTCGCCGTCACTGCTCGCCAAGGACACACAAGCTGCTGTCAGCGTTTGCGAATTCAATAAGCCAAACTCGACATTATATACACAAGTATATGATGCGCCCTCTACTCGCCGTAGTTAACATTCAGATTCAGCAGCGAGTCTATTCACTGCGTCCTCTAGAGCCCTTCAAGCTGCGCAAGAATTTCGCCTTTTAAGCAAACACAACAGATCAGCAGGCAGCTTGTTATTGCTTGGCCTCGCTTGGCCTCCTGTAGCAAAAAAAACAAAAAAGAAATGGCAAAAATATGCAGCACAACAATTTTAATTAATGCCTGCTCTACAACTCGGGATTTTCATATTCAATTTCCCTGCGCGTTTCTCTCGTTTACTGTTTTCTTTTTGAAGGCGCCACAATACGCGGAAAAGATTCAAAGCTGGCATTTTTCCAACGCTCATGTGCATTTTGAACAACAACAAAACAAGTTCAAATTGTTGCTAATTAAACTTGTGCATTTTTAGCTAGCGCAAATTAGAAAGAACAATTTTTTAATTGTTCTGCTCCTAATTCTTGCCTCAAAAGTTTCGACTGCCCGAAGCGAAAAACTCGAGAAAGATGCAAGAATTTCATTCTAATAAAATACAATGTTACAACGTTCTTTTTAAGCATTTAGACGATTTGCTTGTCAAACCTGAGCTGCGTTGTTAACTGACAATAACAAAAGCATAAAGCTACAAATACTTATGATTTGCTTTCTCTTCATAAGAAAACACAAGAAATTGGCCAGCAAACAAAAAAGGCTGAGGTAACATTAATTAAATGAATGTCAGCTCTACAACCGATGCTGAAAATATACGGCAACGAAGCAACAACAAGACAAAGTATAAGTAATTGAGCTTGGGAAATTAATGAACTGAAAAATAATTGCAACATTTAGATGCTCAGTTAGATGTAAGAAAACATTAATCGACTCCAATGCTCATCTGTAATCGTTATCGATTAGAGAGCGCGCTAACGATAACTGAGACAACTGTACTTAGTTCAACCTGCCACTTGCCACTTGCCACTTGCCCCTTGCCAATTGCTATATGCTGGCATACATTGTGCTTGAAATGTTGCAAATGAAAATCTGATGCATTTAACGAGTTCCGACGGCTCAAGGCGAGAGCGAAATCAAAGTGATGCGAACAAGTTGCCCATAGCGACACACCGCACACTTAACACTTACTGCTCACTCACACACGAAGGGACGAGAAAAAGGGGCAACAGTGTTGTGCAACGCCGTGTTGGGCTGCGATATGAAGCGAGTTGATTAAGTGGCCTTCAAGACGAAGCGTGTGTGTGTCAACTAATTGGCACATAATTAACTACAAAGTGAAAAGCGTCGTCGCTTTCCAAATTGTTAAGCGCTATCCTCTAGCGGAAGAGTTTGAGTGACATAGAATGCGAATATGCGCAAAATTATTGCCATCGTATTTATTTACACGTCCTCTCAGGCAGCACATAAATCCGCTTTATATTTACACCTACCCACAGTTGACGTCTTTGCTCAGCTCATCTATCGCAAGAGAGTTGAGCAGTGCTGACAACTGTTGACTTCTCAGCCGCTGTTTCTTGGGGTTATTGACTTCGCTTCTAGAAAACTGTACGAATAACAGACTGTTTGTATAACAGATCTCAAAAAATTTACAAGGAATTTCTAGATGATTAGAATAAACCGAATTTAAGCTGAGTCTCAAGTCGCGTTTGGTTTTGCATGCACTAGCAAAGAGTTCACTTCATCAGCAGGAGGGACTGTTATACTCTACAAGTGTGAAATATTGTATAATTTATATTGTATAACATATATCATTTATATGATATGTGTGTTCGTTTTCATTTTATACGTAGTTGTCTGTTGATGTCATCTTTACAAAGTGTGGAATATACACTATAAGTGTTATACTCTAGAGCTATTATACACTTTCAATTCTTAGATTATATGTACATATACACAACTGCTATTGTTATACTGTATAACAGTTATGTTACTGTTATTAACTTTTATACAACATATCTGTTATAAACTGTTATACACCAGATCGGTTATTAAATCCTATACAAGATATCTGTTATAAACTGTTAAACACTAGATCTGCCATAAGCTGTTATACAACACATCTGTTATAAACTGTTATACACTAGATCTGTTATAAACTGTTATATATCAGATCTTTTATAAACTATTATACACCAGATATGCTACAAACTGTTATACACCAGATCTGTTATAAACTGTTATACACAATGGCTGTTTGAAATCGCCATTAACTGCCTTTCCAACGCAATTTCGCTTAGCCCTGCACTTGTGCACAACAGTGTTGCCAAAGTTTCGGGTGTTAACTTGCTTAATTGGGTTTAAGGTGAACTTTTGAAAGGCTGCCTTGCAGCACGTATTCACCTACATACACCAGGCGAGCGAATTGATTGTAATTAATTTGGGGAAAAACATTTATGACATCAAAGTCTCGCCTTATTGCCTATAGCAGCAGCCAAAGATGGGGTTGCGCTTTTGCGGCGCCGAAAGCGGAGGGGGGCAAAAGGATTTTGTCGCTTTCTCGGGTACCGTATGATATTATAATGCTTAAGCATACGCACTGACGTGTGTGTGTGTGAAACATATATATATATATATATATATATACAATATACATATGTACATTGTCAGCTCGAGTCGCTTATTTGTGGGCCTTTCTGAGCAGATGGCCCAATTAGCTAATGGATATTAACAGGGGCAACAGGACACGCAGGCAAAAATAATTTATACACACACACACACATACTGCCGAAGGACTGACTAAATACATTAGATGGCAGTATATGTAGTATATACATATTTATACATACATGGCATATGAATGCGTAAAGTAAGTGAAAAGAGAACTGATTGCACTCACCTGTCGGCATGCGAATCCCTGTCCCTATCGTGCTCCTGATCCGCATCGCCGGCCTGACGTTGAGACGACGACGCCGCGACGGCGGCGCTGCTGCTGCTGTTGCTGCTGCTTGCCGCATCCTGCTCCTCGGTGACCGGCGGCGGCGGCGGCGGCGACTGACTCTGCCTGCCGCTCGTGATATCCCGACGCTCCGACATGCTGCTGATGCTGCTGCTGCTGCTGATACTAACTGGCTGACTTCGACTTTGACTTGGACTTCGACTTCTTGTGCTGCTGCGCTGCGGCTATGTAATATCTGCTTCTCTCGCTTCTGATTAGTTATGGGGTATTTAGTTTTTTGTTTTGTTTTTGTTTGTAAAGATTTTTGGTATAATCGACGATTTACTTGCGCCCGCTTCAACCGAACTCTCTGTGTCTGTCTGTCTGTCTGTGTGACTGTGTTTCGTGTGAGAGCTGTGGAGAAATGTGTGAGTGGGTGAGTGAGTGTATAACAGTTTGTTTGTGTGCGTGTGCGTGGGGTTGTTTGTAGGTTTTAGTGGGTGTGGCGAGAGTGGACAAAGTGTTGTAATTGCTATTTAATGAAGCCTTTTTAATGCCCCTTCCCAGCCCCCGATCCCAACGCCCGTTGCAAGTACAAGAACGCCAAAGCCCAGAAATAAATAGAGTGGTAAAAACACAAAAACAAAAAGCGAAGAGAAGAAAAAAAGTGCGAAGAATAAAAACAAAACATAATGGAAACTAATTGGCCAGACCTTGGCAATCTACTTAATATTGTTCCTCGTTGTTGTACTTGTTGTTGTTCTCCCTGCTCCCTGCTCCTCCCTGCTCCTCCCTTCTCCCATCCCCGCTGCTTCTCCCTTCGCGTCGTTCGTCAACCCGACGTTGTTGCGGTGACGCCTAATAAGCTGCCATTTATAAGCTTGCCCCAAAATGATAAACTACGCCAGGCGGCATTTTAATTTTAGTTGAAATTCCTGCGAATTCACTTTGCGGCTTCCTCTCTCCCCCTCTCTCTCTCTCGCTCTCTCTTTCCCTCTGCTTCTCTAACACGTGCCACGCAAACTTGTGGCCGATGGCATTAGCTGTAATCCACGCTTAATTCAAGCTGAACACCAATTGATTACGGCTAAACTGTGCAAAACGGACGCCGCATTAATTGTGTGGCTAAGTAAACTACATTTACAACCATTTGGAGTGAGCTTGCTGCTAATACTAATACTGTTGACTGTATTTTTGAACTACAGAATCGCTGTTATTTTTTAAGAGCACATCAAGCTTTAATGTGCTTTTAATGCGCTTATAGAGCTGTCAACTGGCTACTGTAGATTTTAATGGCACCCAACTAAGCCATAATACCTGCAATTGTAGCCAGCGTTGTAAAATAAAAGTAACCACACTTCAAACGTAAGTGCAACTCTCAAGAGAGAGAGCGAGAGATAGAGAAGAGCGCAAAACTTAAAGCTGCTTAAAGCGAATGCAACAGAACAACTGAGGACCAACCAAAAAGTTGCGGTCTACCCACAAAATTCCAGACTCTCGAGCTGGCAAACAAAACGGCACCCAGATGCCAAAGTGTGTATGGCAATGAATGCGGAATTTAAGTGGGAGATGAAACAACAAATGACAGCAAATTAAACATGCACTTAACTGCGCCATCAGCAGCAGCGATGGCGTCGCTTTTATACCCTGCACAGCCATCAAATTGAATGCAAAGCGCACAATAAACTTTGCTCCACACACAACGCAACGCAACACAAGAGACAGAGACGCAGACAGACACACGGCCAATTGTATAAATCATAAATGAGTTGAGATTTAGCAACAATAAACACAAAAAAAAAAAAAAACAAAATAAAACCAATGTTGATCTAAGCATTTGATGGCTGCAAACAATCGCATTTTTATTCGATGATAACGCGGCTCGGACGTTGACGGGCAGAGCAGTTGCTGCACATTCAAGTGGCCCAAGCGACACCAAGACGACGCCTGTTATTCAATTTTGTCTGCCGTCTGCTTGAACACTTAATATTCTGTTCGTTGCAACTGCAACACGTTTAGTTGCCAACAAGTGGTCGACGCCAGGACAGCGGATTAAATATTTGAGTGCGTTAGCAACAAAAAAAAAAAAACAAAAAAACGATGGCAAGTAAGTCAAAAAGAATAATACGACAAATTTAATGAGTTGCGGCCAGCGGAATTGAATAACTCACAAACGAAACGCCGCAAACAAAAAGTGAGAGTGGCCGAAGAGAAGGCATTGAGTTGACTGACTAATCGCACGCAGCGGAAAATGTCAAATGGCAGTGTGAACAAAGCGTGAGTGGCTAATGAATGAATAAGTGTGACAACTGCAGACAGCGATTAGATTAGACTTTTGCGCTCATAAATTAAGCGTACGCATTCAAATCAGCAGAGCGCAAATGGGGCGCTGATAAGTAGGCAACACTTTTTGTGTGTTTCCTTTATTTCCGCTTTTTTTTTTTGTGTGTGTTTTTGTGGAAGCAATGGAAGCCATCGCTCAAATAGCACAGTGGCTGGTAAAAGTCAGGTAACACACTGCCAATGACAGCTGGCAGCGATAACGAAACGAACAAAAAAAACCAAAACCAAAAATACCAAAGAAATAAGAGAGTGGATAAAATGTAGAAGGGAAACGGGAAGCGGGAAGTGGGAAGCGGGAAGCGGGAAGCGGTTAACATGCGAAAGTGACCAAAACACACTTGGCTTTCACTTGGCCCGGCAGCTAAGCGAGTGGCTGTGACGTCTGTGGCCCGCTTCGGCTGCTGCTGGCTGCTGGCTGCTTGGTTTGCTGATGGTTATAGTTGGGCCGACGTCTGACTGTCTGCTGGGCTTTTGCGGTTTTATAAACGAGGCATTTTCACAGCATTTGCATATGAATGATTCACACGGTCATGCATAACAAAAGGCGCGCGCAATTGTGAACATACATAAAGCAGCAAGGGCGGCAAGAACGAGAAGACAGCAAGAGCAACAACGACAGCAAGAACTTGAAACAGCTGTGTGGTGCACACAGAGAGCGAGAGCGAGCTGGTGGCAAGAAGTTGTTGCCAGTTGCGAGGCGAGTCGAGAAGCTGCTGGCGTGGCCAGCGTGTGGCATACAACGCGCTTGTCGCTTATCGTGTGGACGACTGGGCAATGTGTCCCTGTTTTGCCAGCACAGAAATCCGCAGCGACGCGACACAAACCTTGATTGTCCTTCACACACACACACACAGACACAGACACACACAGACACAGACACACACAGAGAAGGCAGCACCCACGCTCTGAGAGCGAACGAGAGACTCGCACAGGTTGCACACACAGAGAAACAGACAGAAACTCAGAAACTCACAAACACACAAACACTGCTCATCAAATATGAAAAGGCACGAAAATTAACCCAGCACAAAATACAAATACAACAAAGCGCATAAGCGAAGGCGACGACGACGAAAAAATATATATGGATATATCTTTTTTATGAAATCGTTGTGGAGAGATGAGGGAGGGTGAGAAAGAAGCGCTTGCCAAAATCTTCAAACGTTTGCATAAAACGAAATCGCAGCAAAACTGCAGAGGCCAGCAGTAAACACACTGAGCCGCATGCTCGACTAGTCGCATACCCTGGGAAGCGAAACGATGTGAAATGTGAGCGATTGAATGGGCAAATGAATGCGACAAATTTTGACAACTCTTGCTGAAATGTTCATATTTTGGGTTACACTTAATATGCCAGCAAGTTTCGATGCAGCCAGATGCACAAAAAAAAAAAAAAAACATGAATGCGATGACAATGCGTCAATAATGATCTCGAGCTTAACGCTCTAGTCTGCGACGATCGCAGCGAATGAAGCGAATGAAGCTACGTGACAGGGTATTGAAATGGCTTTATAATAGCGGCTCTTTCGATACCTGACCCGAGTCATGGTCTAACAACAAGCAACGGCAATAGAGAAGTAGAAGAAGAGGCTCCTTACCAAATACCCACACAGACATGCAAACACACAAACACCTGCACACACACACAGGCAGAGACACACGCACAGCTCAGCTCACTTGATACGCTCTGTCAGTCAGTTCAGCTCTCTGTGATGATTGTTGTTGTTATTATTGTCGCTGTTGCTGTTGCTGTTGCTGTTTGTTATCGTTCGCCAGTTGCCCAAGAGAAAGCACACTCGTTAAACTCTTATCGCGCTCCTTCTGCTGCTGCTGCCGCCTCTATATATAAGTATATATATATATATATGTATATATATAGTTATATATGCATATAGTATGTGTACATTTATAAGGTTTTGCTTTTCAATAACACTCAAAACACTTGAAAAAAAAAGATGTGAAGCTCAAGATTCGCAACACGATAAAAAAAAATTGCACGCTGGGTAGCAAACCTTTTAGATTTTTACTATTTTCTCTCAATCGACTTTCACTATTGTTGGTACTCGGTGTACTTGATTATGTGGGTTTATTTGTGTTCGATTCCAATTTGATAATCTGATAACAGTGACAGTGAGAGCAGAAAGTGTTCGTTCGCTTTATCAGCTCGCTTGACTTCAGTTCTCAAATACTGTGTTTGTTCGATGTTTTTGATATTCGAATGCAAATCAATTCACAAATTGTTCTTAGACTCGATAATTTTGATCGCTTCAAATTTTGATGTCAAATATTTTTGAGTTCCGTCTTTGTTTGAATTTTCTTTGTTATTAATTTTTTTTTTTTTTTGTATGTGGTTTTTTTTTTTGTTTGAATTTAGCTTTTTTTGACTTTTGACTAAATTTTTGGCGGTCTGTTGTTAGTTGCTTTGTCTTGGCTTCTCAGCTGGCTTCGGTTTGGCAAACGTAACCGACAAAGGCTTGACAGGAACTGAAGTCGTTGGCAACAGGACACGCTATTTATATGGTCTCGGCACCGCAGGAATTGCGACAACGCCAACGACAACGACAACGACAACGCCAACAACAACATCGACACCAACGACGACGCCAACGACGCTGGCAACAGCAGCCGAAACAGCAACTCGACTGTTGCTTCTTCCTTTCCTGTTGATTGCCCCTGCTCTGCTCCGCCGCTGTTAAGTCCTAACAGCAGTCTGTTAACGACTCCGAAAAAAGCTCGCAGTGTCTTTGCACACGCTGAGCTTTAAGCTTGCGCACAAAGCTTCAGCTTTGGCGGCCCTGTTTTACACAGGCTTACCTGGACAGCTAAATACCACTTTAATCAGCTCAAATGGAGTCTGCTCTATGCATAGTTATCCTGTACTTGAACTATCGCTTCCTTTAACCAACTAACATTAGCATTAACAGCGCCAGCATATTTAAATCTACAGCTAATATTCACAGCATTATATTTTCAACTATAAATCATGTTTGAAAGGAAATAAACAGCGCTCGAAAGGAGAGTAAAAATAGCTCTGCAGCTGTAAATTGTTTTGCGATTTAGAAATTGGGTTTTAATTTCAATAAATTCGAAATTATCGCTTCAAACTTCCACTTGGCAACAAAGACTATTAAGTTAAATAAAGTAATTCGTTGAAAATATAAAAAAATACGTGCAGCGCTCAACACCTTGTAAAACAAAGCTAATAAACATGCCTGGAGTTGAATTTAAATTAATGAATTTAGATAACTAACCACCTAAAAGAGCTACAATATCAAAGTACTGCTTAATTAAAAAGTCAAACATCTGCAGTTGAAGTCAGTTTGCTATATATACTATATATACGTATACGTAAAAGCATCTGCAAGTTCTGCAAACTTGCCATGAACCACAAAGGAAACAGTTCCGTTTTCACATGGTTGTAATCTGGCAGGTTTAACATAATTCAAATTGCTTCATTTTTTCGCCGTTTCCTCTTATTATGCCGAGTGCTCCGACATCGCCTGTTGCCCTGATCTTTACGGCTTGATCTTTGAAAGCGCTAATTTCAAGACCCGACCCGACAGCAAAACAAGTTAATCCTTGAAACAGTCAACGACAATCATCTTAGCTTTGACGACGGGGCCCAAAGCTTTGACTCTTGTTCCAGGCCATAAACTAGCCCATGTCCTCGCTCTTCATTGCTGTCCTCACGCTCAGCCTTTTCCCTAGCAAAGCGCTTCCTGTTGCCGTCGCATCCTGCGAATGATTCGAAGCCAAGCCGAAGAGCTCGACTTTTGTTGGGTTTCTTCTTGCATGTAATTCATAATACCAGCAAAACAATCACGTTGCACGTTGAGTTTAATTAAAAGCTTGGCTCCCCAATACCCAAAATTAGAATTCTTGAAACTGTTGCCAACTCGAAAGCGCAGAACGCTTGCAGTGGCTTCATTTCAATTATGTATCGAACATGTGCATCGATAGTAATTTGCAGTCTGCAGCTCACTTTAATTAGGAGTTTGGCCGACAGACAGCCTGACCAGAGGGAGGCCACAAAAAAACAATGGCGCAAAGAAAAAGATATGAATTGAAATCAAATCCAAATGTGCTGTCCAAAATATGCTGTTCGTATGAACAGCGTGATGGCAAGCAACGAAATATGTTTGTCAGCTTCTTGCCAACGGACTCACAACTCACAACTCACAGCTCACAACTCACAGCTCACAGCTCACAGCTCACTCACTCTAAACGCTGGGGCACACAGCACCGATGGCAACGTTGGTGCAAGAGCAGCAAATGGCATTAGGGAACAATGGAAATGCAGTAGCAAGTCCTGTTTGCAGCTGTCGAGGCTCGATTCGCCCACCTGCTGACAAATAATCGTGAACGCCAAAGGCTTTTCCACTACTGTCGAAATATTTGAGCTGCGCACATCCAGTCTGTCTGTCTGTCTGTCTGTCTGTCTGTCATGCCTACAACTGCTCCAGCTCCTGTTGCTGCTAAAGAGCTGTTGCCTTAAGCTGCTGCAGTGCATTGTGCGTCTCCTGTTGCATTCAGATTGCAATTCGATCAAGATTTTATCACTCAAACTCCTTCAGGGGGTTTGCTAATCGAATTACAGTGCATTGCTAGAGATGAGACTGAGTAAATAAACTACAGCACATAGCCAAAGCATCTGCCTGTTACATCTCTACATGCTGTCGAGAGTAAAGCATTTTTTGCATAACAAAAAGCTTGATAAAAACAACTCAAATGCTGCTCAGTTTGTAGTGCGTTTTTTTGCCCCCTTTTTTTTTGTGGTGCCCAACTGAAAACGAATTGAGTGCATACCCAACTAGCAGATACCATGCACAGTTTGTGTGCCATCTCTAGGCACCTCCGTCTTGTGTGGCATGCGTCTTTTAGCTGCTGCATTGTTAGCAGCTCAAGCGCACTCGAGTGGCGTATGGAAATTCTATGAACACACAAAACTCCTTTGGAATTTTTTCTTTGGAATCGCAAAAATACCTTTGAATCCCCAGTTAATTAAGCTGGAATTTATATTAATTAACTTGGCTTCATATTGCACAGTTTTGCAAGCGTTTATTATGCTCACATTGTCTGCGCCACTGACCACTATTGTGCAATTTGGTTTTCTAATAGGCTTGGCTTTGCAACTTGCCTCAGCCACTGCCACACTGCCTTTGCCTCTGCCTCTGCCTCTGCCTCTGCCTCTGGCTATGCCACAACTTTGGCTTGCAAATAATCCCTATTGATGTCTTCATACCTTTGCATGGCCATGCTGATTTCAGGAGCTTAAAGGCATGTGCATAGTTCTCAATTACCAACAGCATTCTAAAATATGGCCGACAAAACTAGCTCAAAGTGTAATTCAAATACACTAAATAAGAAATCGAACATTCATGTAAAACATCCTGAAATATTAATTATTCGTAGGATTAAATTGAAATTCAAAGACCAACAAGCTCGCATTGTAATTTAAATGCATTCGAAGTGAAGGTAAACGAAGTTTAAACATCAAATTAAATGCCAAATAATTGAAGGATAACGTAAACATCAAATACCTCGAATTTCTACACAAAAACATTGAATAGAAATGTAAAACTAAAGTCAAAATAATCTCAAAATGTGGCTACTTTCATAGGTCGACACATGCCTAATAATATCAAGCATATCTGACAAGAAATTGATCTAGTTAAAGCCTACAAACAATCTAACACAAAATAATTGCCTTTTAATCAACAATTTGTATTCCAAGAGCGACGAATATTAATTTAAACATCAAGTACCGCAAATTTCCATACAAAAACATTGCAACATTAATACGCCGATAAAGTCGTTATAAACAAATGGATCTAGTAAAAATCTAAAAGCCAACTAACGAAAACCGATTCCTTTTACTCCCAAACCTACTTTCCAAAATCGAAACCCAGCGTTTAGGATGAGATAAATGAGAGAAATCAAAACAACGTCTTTAAAATGCCGTCAACAATATTTATGCCTAGCAATAGACATTAATCAAGGGTTCGAATTCGCAATTTATTCGTGGAACGTTGCGTTGCAATTATTGTTGCATTATACAGAGGTTTATGCCACACACAACTACACAATATTTCGCCTACGATTCGTATCAAATGTCAGGACGTAATGTTGCCTTGTAATTGAAATGAAGCAACCAACGGCAACCAAAGGTGTCGTTGTCAGTCAACATTACGTATGCCAATCACGTAGTGAAGCAAAAATACGCTGCAACGCTGCATTGGCTGCATTGGCTGCACTGATGCAATGCTGCAAGCAGTGCAAGTGTGTGTGTCTGTCATGCTGCTGTTGCATGCCACTTCAATGAGGCAATTATCAGGCAGACAGCAGTATTTTCGATGTGTTTTTGTTAATATCTGGTGTTTGTTTCCTTTTGTCTGACGTTCAATTGTTGTTTGTCAGCTGGCACAATGACAATGCCGCTGCCGTTGCATGCAACAACAACACTTTCAGCTCCAAATCAGACCACCACAATGCTGGCAACAAGAAATGTCAGTCGATGCGCGTAAGAAAGCAAATTAAGACCGCCTGCCTATCCGCCAATTTATTAACGCTTCCAAATCGCGAAGTCTTCGAGCAGCTAACTATGTATACAATATATACACATAATGTGTATGTATCGTTTTGGGTCAGATTGGAATATAGAAGACAACGCAATCGATTGCTGAGCGCATTTAGTTTGCGACTTGCCACAACAAGCTTTTCGCTGTTTGCCTTTTTGGGGAAATTTTGGTTTATTGATGGCGTCCTAATTGATTCACTCGCTGGCAGCCGGGCAGGCGCATGTTGCATGCCACGCAGCCCACAAAACGCCCACAGTGACGCAGAGAGCCGTTGCAAAGTTTTGGCGCACAACAAATAAATAAATGATTTCTTGCAGTTTATGCGCCACTTTCAGCCAGCTTTTGTATCTAGCATTCGATGACATTTCGAATGCTGACATCGAGACAAAACAAAGGGACAGCAGGGAAGCTACAGTTAGACGTCATGACTCCCAGCTTTGGGGGCGGGTGGAGGGGTAGAAGAACTGAGCTTGTGGAGGAGACAGCTGCCGGAAATTGGGTTCTTTTAAGCATCAAGGAGTCGAGCGTGCGTTTCTTTTGCAATAAATCATGTACAGCTCTTGCTGCGGCCCTTTATACACCCTGCAGTCGATTAAAATCACAGTGGAAATGATGAAGTTGTGCATTTGCGAATTCACTTCAATTGCCAAATAAGTAGCATTGAAGTGTCAATGATTCTAGCATAAATGTACAGCGTAAAGAAGTTAAAAGCGTCACAAGTGCACGCCTTAAATCTGCTTAACGAATCAAGCAAATTGGGTTGCAATTTGAGATCTAAACGAAAGTCCAATTGAAATTTAAAGACGAATGCAACACAGCCACACACACAATTTGTATCGAAATGAAACTGCAACTAGGTTGAGACATTCTCTTAATTTTGTTAGAGCAAAAGGCAGCCACAATCAACGCCTTGCGACACATTTGCATTTGCAAAACAGGAGTCTGCCAAAGAGGCAATCAAAGTGCAACGTAGACGTAGATGCATAAATCACAGGTAAATAAGAAAAAAATATGGCCAGCAAAAGCAACGAATCAAAAAATAAAAAAAAAAGAACCTGCGAAACGTTTCTGCGTTTTCCACGCACCGACTCAATTGGCAGCTTGTTGCATTCAACAGCACACATAGAGTTTACTCAGCACTTGTCAGACTTGCTTCATCCAAACACTTGAGAAATAAATAATAGTAAACTACGATAACATTTATTCATATTGCCAATAATCTGTTCTTAGCAGATTGTAAACAACTTTATACTATATGCATGTTATGGTTTATCAACACGTTTTTTTTTGTAGTTTTCTTCAACTCCTGTTGACAGCGCTCTAAAACAGTTTTCAAAGTTTTATTAGCACATCAATTCATGTAGATGCAACTTTGTTGTTGCGCGTTGGTTTCACAAATAAAAATACTTGTTGCTATTAGCATCCGAGCAGCAAAGACTGAATTCACAATTTTCCCCTACTTTGCGCTCACAATATGTAATTTGCATGAAATAGATCTCGTAATTAGTTCTAAACCAATTAGGCAAAACTTTGCAGCAAATTTTGTTGAACTGAGCCCACGTAGCCCACACGTAATAATCATTGTTGTTTTGCACTCTGTTGCTCTTTCGAGCCATCAATAGCCGCAGCACAACGTTGCGTATACGTAACGTTGTACGGTTTAAGCACGTCTCAGTTGTTGTTGCTGTTGCTGTTGTCGGCATTATTATGACTGCGGCTGTGCTCATCAATCAGGGCAGTGCTCGCACATCGATTGAATAGTTGTTTTGGCCAAAAAGCAGCAAAATACCATCGCGATAGCCACGAATCGTAAATAGAAAGAAAGCAACCGACAACAGAGAGTAGAGTGAAAATTGCCTGATACCATCCTGAATATTACAAGCTGAATTTGCGTTGCGTTGCGTTGCGCTTCGTTCCGTTGCTGCGGTTGTCTAGCAACCGGAGGCAAACTCTGATATTGGTGCGTTTTTCATTTTTGCATTTCCTTTTTTCCTTTTTTTCGGTTTTTTTGTTGCTGGAAAAATCTCTTGCCATGCGCCTGTTGCCGCGAAACTCGGCACTCTCTGCACTCTGCACTCTGCACTCTGCATTCCGTTCACTAGACAACCAATGTTCATTCAGCTCATTCGAACTTTATTACAAAGTGCAATAACTGAACATGGAAATTCTAAGTTAAGCCACAAGTGAAGCTGTTTTTTTTTTTTTGTGTTTTTGTAAAAATATCTAAGGAATTTGCTGCGCTCGGAATTAACACATAAATCAAAGAGCTCGATGAGTGCAAGTCGAAGCGCAATTGTGCTTCAGAACGTAAATAATTCTATAATTAAGCAGACGCCATACAATGCTAGTTATTCTAGTAACTCTCTACTAACACACTCAACATATTTTTGATGAGTTGAGTTAGCGTTTTCTACCTTAACTGTGCATATAACTTTTAGGCTTTCAGTTGAATAAATGTTCCTTCTAAACAAAGCTGAATTTCAAAGTTATATTAAAAACCCGGCTCTAATTACTAAAGCAAATATTGCTCACATACAAAAAAAAAAATGCTTTCAGAAGCAAACTATGCTATTTCTATACCTTGTTTAATGAATACCGATTTAGCATAAGCAGGAAAAAATTGTGTTTTTCATTTAAGACGGACAGACAAACGAAGTGGCCACTTATAATGACAATTATTGGCAAATTCCTCGAGGGCATAAATAATTAAACTATGTAAAAACCATCACCAAATAAAAATATTGCACAGACCTTTGCCAAGCGGCGATGAGATGGTGAACAGCAACAAATGGAACTGCAACATAATGGTTGATGGCTCCAAGCTCAACAGGCGAAGAGCAGCGGACAAAGCATTGAACATACTATATAATAAGCATGGCAACATATGAAGGCGATAGCATGCTGGTAATTGCAGTGATAAGCGGATTGCGGAACGAACATGCTTCAGCAGCGACGATGCATAATTATGTCTGGCCCGTGGCATTGAAGGAGCGCAGCATCATGACATACGAAATGGCCGAACGAACCACCTGCAAAGCGCATTAGGACATTATAGATACACATAAATGAGATATAGACTAAAAATTAATTAAGCAGGCAATTGGCTGAATAGAAAATTAATCCTATAACAAAAGTAGAAGACAACAAAGTGTACAGAAATAAGCAGCGCATAAATAAATATACAAACAAAAAGCGATACAATTATAATTACTACAATACAGAGAAGTAAACTGAATACACATAAAAGTAAAAGTCAATAAGCAAATAAATATATACCAACAAAAGTAAAATAATAATAAATACACAAATTAATGTAGAAACAATTAAAATATAGAAATAACCAAATAATACAGGAAGCAATTGCAAAAATAGATAAACAAACAACAAAATAAATAATTATCAATGCATTAAAACATAAACATGCAACAAAACGACACACATTAATTTATAAATAAAAATGCAACATTAAATAAATGTGAAACTAACATAAGTTAAAGCAAATGTAAATAAGAAGCAAACAAATACACATCTGCATTGGACTATCGAATACACAGCACGCACCGCTGAGAAGGTGGCCATGTTTGGCTCAAAGAAATAGCCCTTGAGCTGGCACGGTCGCTGGGCGCGCATGATGGTCACGATGAGGGCACGCCGTGTGGCAGGGGCAAACTCCACCCAGTTGCTGTCGTAGACGGCAATGGCAAAGTCAGCGCTCGCCTGCTTCATGTTCTCGCCACAATGCGAGTAGATGAACAAAGCAATGAGCAGGGAGCTGACAAAGAAGATGAAGTAAACGCAGACAGGCGACGGAAACAGATCGGCCAACTGAAAGCCAAGAAAGCACAGTTGCAACGCCGTCACAAAGAACTGCATAAACACCAAAGGCCTCAAGCTGCGCCCCAACTGTGTGGCAATCACCAGGCCCGTCTGATGCAGACGCAGCACCTGCACCAGCTCCTGCAACTCCCGCCACGGCTGCTCCTCCATGGGCTGCAAGTGTCGGATGCGATGCTGGGCAATCTTAAACAGCGCGCACACATTGTACGTAAAGGCAAACAGCAGCGTGTCCATGGCCAACGACATCGTGACCGCCCCATAGCTGGCAAACAGGTTCCATATATACGTGGGTGCGTAGAACAACAGCGATTGATCGCTCCACGGATAGACGCCCGAATGCGGCAGCTCCAGATGCATTACTCCCGTCCTTAGCCTCGTGGTGACCATGATGACAATGGGCTTGATGCCCGCGAAGAGGCAGGCGGCAAAGAAGCAGCGCATGTAGGTCAGGCTCAGCGATTGATCGCTGCGATTCTCCGCCTCCACAATCTGCGCAGCCTGCGGCCAGGCAACAATCTCTGCAAGCAAAAGGACAGTGGAAGAATAGACTACTTAGAGCTTGCAAAATGGAACAGGGATAATTGGAAAATATCACGAAATATAATACAATTTCACTTCATATTTTATTCCTCAAGCCAGTTGCAACTTTAATGTGATTTAAATAAGTTGTAAATATTTTAATTGAAATATCCGCTCAAAAGTTTGGTCTTAATTTTTTAAATTTTTAGTTTAAAAATGTACTGATTCAATTTATTATAATAAAAACACAAGAACTTTTACTTTACCATAAAAAAATGTAATAAGCTATTTTTTTAATTAAAAATATTAGTTACTGTCCAATTAAATTATAAAAAGCAATTTATGTATAAAAATTAGACCATGTTATATATCATTCAAATTGTAAAAGTAAAATTATTATTAGAAATCCAAACCTAAAGTTATGGTGAAGCTTTTAAATAAAAATAAAAATTACTCAATAATTTAAAATCAAACCAATCTAAAAGCTACAGTCGCGTATGCTCGACTGAAATACCCGCTACCCAGTTTGTATACACGTATGTAAATATACCAAAAAGTATATTTAATTGGTATACTTCCATTGCATTGAAAATACATTAAGAAGTAAAGCACGTGCAGCAGCCATGGATTTTCCCATACAAAATTGTTCTTAAATGTTTTTCATCCAATGTTATGCTTGCTAATCGTTCTCTTTTTACATTTACATACATTTCCTGGTGTCAAAAAAAAGCATATATATATTGCCCAATAATATGGGTAGCGGGTATCACCAGAAAATAACTCTTAATTTGTAGTTTTTTTTTTTTTTTGAATCGTAAGCGATGCAGTTCCGCGTTATTAACCAGAATCTAAGAAGATCACTATCACTTACCACGCTCCAGAATACCGCGTATGCGATAGATGAGCTCCACAAAGTCACTGCGATAGTAGATGAAGACACCGTACTTGACCAAAGTTAGCACAATGGCGAGAAATGAACCCATGGCATCGGACATGATGCTCACGTTCGTAATGTAGAACTTAATGGCAAAGAATAAGGGGCCCAGAAACGAGCCCATGGTGATAATGACAAGCAGCGAGATCTCTGGACGATCCTTGGGGCTCTTGTCGTGCCACAAATCGAAGCCCATGAGGCGAAATGCCAAAACTTGTACGCGCAGAAAATAAGCTTCGTCCATGTGGTTGATGCCGCTGTCGCTGTCGCGGCTCTGTCGATGCTGCTGATGGTTAATCCTAGCGTGGGCTAGCCGCTTTATATGCTTGTCGGAATGGGCGTGGCTGCAGCCGACCTTGAGACTGCTCGTTGACTGCCTGCACTTGAAACCACGCCTCCTGCAGCCAACGCCTGACCATGGTACTGGTATTCATTTAAAATGCGCCCTTTGTGCTGCTCAAGAGGCATGTGGTCGCTTGATGGGTTTGCATTATAATTTACGGGTATTTAGGTTTTTCTCCATGCGCCGCCATTTTGCGCGCGCTGCACCTGAATGTGTGGGATGGTGAGGGGGGGTGGCCGCGTTAATTGCAATGCCGGGCGAGTCATTTAATGAGATTTGCTAAAGCTGCTGTTGACATTTGATGTAGCGTGCCATTGTCAGCTTAATTGTGGTGTAATTAGCGCATTTCCAAATGACAATAAAAAAAATTACTGGAGACAATTTAAAGTTTTGCACCAATGCGTAGAAAAAGCGCGGCGTTTCGATTAACGATAAACGATAAGCACAGTGTGCTGCCAGTGCCGTCAGCTGTGCGGCTGTTTTACCACATCGACGCATTTAGCCAAATGCTGGCAACGCAGCCTGCTCTGACTGAAACGGGCTGGCAACGCTGACAGTTGTATAACCTATTCGCAAAAACACTTTTATTGTCAATTGGCAGCAGTGTTTTTTTACTCGTCACGAAATAATATCAAATGTAAGTAAAATAAAATCGACGAAGCAATATTAATAATAAATAACCACTTTGAATGCAGCAAAATGGCTGGTGAAGGCGAAAAACTGACTGGTCTGGGCAAGATCTTCAATGGCACAACGATGGCCGGCCGTGCTAATGTGAGTAGAAAAGAACATCCCAAAGAGTTGCAATTAACCAAACTAAAACAAAAAAATATTATGACATCGTTGTTTCGCAGGTGGCAAAGGCAACCTATGCTGTTGTCGGTCTGCTGATCGCCTACAACGTGATGAAGCCCAAGAAGAAGTGAAGCGCTTAACTTTAGTGCCACCATTCTTGGATGTGCGCGTCGAATTTGCCCCACTGAGGACTTATTAGGCCGTCATTTTATAATTTATGTGTAGTGCAAGAACTAACAAGGAATAAACCACTTGAAAATATAATTATAATTGTGAAGGAAACACACACACGGCGAATTTCAATTATGTAATGTGCATGCTGCGCACAGTGGGACAAATGCGGCAAACATCGCTGCCAAATTCACACCACAAGCTGTGCTTGCAGTCGATTTCCCCTCTCTTTCTCGCTCTAGTCAATAATCAGCTGGTTTGTATGGTTTTTTTGTTTTTGTTTTAAATATTTGTATTTATTTAAAGTTTTTATTTCATTTCTCGAACTAGCTTTAAATGTTCCATTTTTTTGTTTTTTTTTTGTTGTTTTTGTTTTTTGGGTTTCTCATTCTTCTCGTGTGTTGTTTTTGTTGTTATCGAAATTTAAGTATTACTAAAAAATTAATTTGAATGAATTGAATGTAAAAATGGTTTACATTTATGTACCGTATGTAATTTTTTTTCTTTTTTCTTGTTGCTTGGTAGAGTTAGAGACGAAAAACCAAATATATGCAATTAAAATATATATATGTATATAATATATATGTATGTATAAATTAATCATTTATCAATTCTATGTTTATGCTATTAGCTATAAAATATATCTTTTACATTGTATTGTGTAATTAGCAAGCGCTGCTTTTGGATTTTCTCGTTTACCATCATTCAGTTTTTTTGCTGGTTTTCTCATTTTTCACTTTTGTTTCACGTTAATAACTAAACCGTTTTTTGCCCTGGCAAAACACATCAACATATAAATATATATCGTATCATATCGTATTAAAATTTGATTTGAATTTTGTGGTTTTTGGTTTTTTTAGCAGCAGCAGCCGAGCAAAGTGCGAAAAAAATACACACACATGAATTTATGCATTACTATGTATGTATTATATATATAGGCATGTATAGTTCGGTATTCGGTAATCGGTTTTGCCATTTCCATTTGTTATCTAATTGTTTTGTATTACGTTTTTTTTTTATTATTATTTTTGCAATTTTATTTTGGGTTTTTGTCTACTACGTTTGTTTTTCTCATAATATGTTTTGGTTTGTTATCAATATTAATTGTATGTGAGGGTTTTGTCATTAAAAATTGGATTTTGCCTCTATAATGTGTGTATGTATTGTATGTATATGTTATATGCATATGCTATATCCTTTTGTTAAGTTACAGTTACTTAATCTTTTTTTCTTTTTCATATTTATTTGTTTGTTTTTGTTTTTTTTTCTTCTAATTTGCTTCATTATCATCATCAGCATCTTCATTATCATCATTACCATTTTGAGCACATACAACAAATCAAAAATTCTTATTCATTTTCCGATTTGCCCCCTTTGGAGCAGGGGCGTTACATGTTTTTTTTTTTTTGGGCGATTTAATACTAAGAGTTTATTGCAGCAGTAGCGGCAGCAGCTCAAGTCACTGCAAACAAAATACTGAAATAACACTCATCTAACTAAACGAAAAAAAAATCACTTAAAAATACTGTCTGTCGATGGAAGCAAATTTAACAAATTTCCATATCATTTTTGCTAAACCAAGTTGAGATTACTTTTTGCGCTAACCGAGAAGTGACAAGTGTCATTCCAGTATAAAACTATGCAGTATATGGGCAGCACTGCGCCCCAGATGCAACGATGGGCAGCACTGCTTCGAAGGCGAAATGCGCGAACACGATCAAAAAGCCGAAGCCAGGGACGAAGTTGGGTTCGGTTGCAGTAGTGTGTGTGCGTATATGCGTGTGTGTGAGTGTGTTTCTCTAAGTGTGTTTGTATATGTGTGATTGATTATGCATTGCATTTTCATGCGTTTTTCACAACTAGCTGTTTACAGTTTCGCTCTCTCTCTCTCTCTCGTCCACGCTCTACGTTGCGATAGTTCTCATGGAAATTATCACCGCTATTTTGCATGAGGATCTCGCCTGTGCACTCTGGCAACGCTCGCAATAGTCTGCTCTGCCATCAGCGACGGCTCCAAGGATTTGGCGTCAACATCTTGATTTTTTTGCGCAACAGTTGCATCGTATTTAAAGCACAGCATGATCTCCACAACAGATCCCTTGCTTGGCCATCGCTGCACTAATTTCTGTAATGATTGCTGCAATTCCTTGACCCACACTGCATTGATCGCGTTCAGCCTGCAGTTGTGATCAGCAGCTGATTGCAGAATTCCGGCTGCAGGATACAGGTTGCTCAGCGTTGCTGCAATGTGTCCAACATATGTCAAATGGTCGCCAATGTTGCGTCTCAGCAAACTGCATTCTGCAGCTGCGATTTTGCTCAATCAGTTTGTGATCACAGCTCCAGGCTGCCGGTGATGCTCGCCAGGACTTTGGTCGAGGTAGACTCCAATGAATTGCAGCATTCGCCACACAAGTTCGCTGGCCACGCACAGGATCTGTTGCTGCAGTTCATGTTGTGCCTTCAAATGCGCTCTACGTCTGCAGGTCGCTTATCGATCACTAGGTGGCAACGCTGATCCTGCAGATGCAAGCGCAACTGTTGCGAGATGTTGGCGCCAGATTCCCTGGCACCGTCGTTGGTCGCAGTTCAAATTGTTGTGAGCGTTGCCAGAGGACGCAATCGGGATCCTCACGCTGACAGCACAGCCAACAGGTGGCGTCTCCAGCATGCGGGTGTGTGTTGTGTGTTTGTAATTGTAATTGTAATGAAATAATGAAATTAGCATAATTAATAAATTAATAAAATCATCTTGCTGGCAAACGAAAAAAAAAAAAACAAAGAAATACATAAACAAAAATTACAAATTTGCAGACTACAAAGAAAATAATAATTATATATTTACGCATGTATATGTATGTTTGTATGTATGCATGTAAGTATGTATGTAGTTGTATGTATGTTTGTTATGTATGTGTATATGCATGTAAATTTGTTTGACAAAAAATACACTCGGGCTTTCTATTTAATTGTTTTTCGCTTTTTTTTTGTTGTTGTTGTAGTTGTGTGTTCTTTTCATTATTTTTTGTTGTTTTGTTTAAGCATAAACTAAGGGCTAAAGTTAACACAATACATATTAAAAAAAATGATAATTATTACAAGTAATATAAAATATATTTATGTGAATAATAATATATAAATGAAAAGCATAATATTGTTGTTTCTGTTGTTGCTGTTGTGTGTTTCACTTCCTTTTTTTTTTGTTTACTTATACTTATGTAGATTTCGCAATGTGTGTGTGTGTGTGTTGGGTGTGGATGTGTGTTGGGTGTGGATGTGTGTTGGAGAAAGGAGGGGAAATGGGAAATAGTTGTTGGCGTTTGTCAATTTTGTTTCGTTAAATATTTGAACGCAGCTGCAGATTCATATATGTAGTATATTTATGTGTGTGTGTTTGTGTATGTTGTGTGTGTGTGTGTGTGTTTACCCAACTAACTTAGCAGTTCCACTTTTCCAAACTTCTCCTTTTTGTGTTTCATTGATTCTCATATTTTTGTTGTTGCCTTTAGGAGTTAATGGGGTGCGTGGGGGGCATGGCGCTGCATTTCACATTGCCCATTTTTTTCTCGTTTCTTTTCTTTCTTCTCCTACTTCTTCTCATTGTTTCCATTTAAATATATATATATATATTTTTCACTTGTCGCAGTTGTTAATGTGTATTGCATTATATTTTATGTAGTTATTGTTGCTGTTGGTTTAGTGTTGCGCTTTTGTTAATTATGCGTGCTGCTTAAACACACGGTCTCTGCCTCGCTCTCACATGCGCTTGCTTGCCTTCACCTATGTATCTTCATCTTCTTTGCTGTGCTGCTCACGCCCGTGCATGCCATCTCGCTCTAGCTTGTGTCCATGCACGTAACCTAAATTTCAATGTTCACTCGTTCCTGAATCGCGCCTTGTGTCGGTTTCGGTTTCGGTATCAGTATCGCTATCGGCTATCGGCTATCGGTTATCGGTATTGCTGTCTGTTGTGTGTTCTCTGTTTCTATGTGTGTGTTCTATGCCGTGTATGGTGTATGCGTGTGTGTGTGGGTGTGTGTGTGTGTATAAGTGTGCCTGTGGGTGTGCGAAGGGCTTCCTTTGCAATCTGTGCGCGCTCAATTCAATTCGCGTGCCATTCACCGCGATTGGCGCCACCGCCGCCGCCGCCTCCGCCACCCGACGCATTGTTAGAATAATAGGGCTTGTTGCTCAGCTGCTGGGCGGCTGCTGCCACCGCTGCCGCAGCAACGGCTGCGGGCGAGCTGCCACCGCCGGCGGTAACTGGGCCACCTGGGCCGCCGCCATTGTTGGCGCCGGGTGGCACGCCACCCACAACGGCTGCACTGCCATTGCCACCGGCGCTGCCGGCTCCGCCGCCGCCTCCCCCGGTCACCTGTCGCATGCTTTGAGCGCGCTGCGCCGCTGCCGCTTCTCTCTGTTGTTGCTGTTGCTGCTGCTGTTGTTGCTGCTGTTGCTGCTGCTGTTGTGGATGCTGTGGATAGTTGTTGGGTCGCTGGATGGGCGCCGGGTAGCGTCCCTGGCCACCGCCACCGCTCTGACCCACGCTGCCGACGCCGTTGCCGCCACCGCCGCCAACCACCTGGGAGCCGCTTGAGCCGCTGCCAACGGCGCCGCTGCCGCGTCCGCCCAAGGCGTTCATGTTGTTGCCACCGTTGCCGCCCTGCTGTCGCTGCTGCTGAGATTGCTGCTGCTGCTGCTGCAGGACTTGATTTTGCAGATCCCACTGTGGACGAGAGGAGAAGGATATCGATTAGGCTGTGAGCTGGCAGGTGAAGGGGAGGGGCAAGGAAGGAGGAGGAGCATATGTTGTTGCACTTACGCCGCCATAGTTCTTGTGGTGCGGCGGACTTGGCTGCGACTGCACCTGCTTGGCCAGGCCGAGGCTCATGTCCGCGCTGAGCGGACTCTTCAGCTGTCTGCCCATCTGCAAGGATTAAGCACACAGTTAGTTAGTTAGTTAGTTGCGAGTAGTTCACAGGGCAATTCTCTTCTCACTCCAAAACAGTGCAATTTTGCCCATAGACATGTTTGAACCTGCTTGTGGACATGTTTGCTCATGTTTGTGGACATGTTTGCTCTTGTCAATGGACATGTTTTATCTTACTTATGAACTTGTTTGCTACAACCATAAGTTCACTTTTTTTTTAATCCCTTTTCTGCATACTTAACTAATTCCCAATCCATCCGATTCCCTAACATCTTTATAACTTTTTTCCCCCTTTTCTGCATACTTTCCATAGCTGTAACTAATTCCCAATCCATCCGATCTCCTAACAGTCGCACTAGATAAGTTTATGCACATGTTTAATGATCTTGCACACTTATAAATATCATAAATCCAACTCAGAGAAATGTCTTCTTTATCATTATCTGGTTAAATCCTCTTGAACCTTTTGCAGCCTGCACGCTTTACGTTGATTAATGTGTCTACATTATAATCTTGAAAAATCTGGCCTGCATTTAAATTGCTGATCGTAGGCAGTGCTATTTTCAGTGGCATCTTCCAGAAGCAATTGTCATCGCTTCAATCTGGTTTCAGCTCCCGAAATAAAGAAGAATAAAGTATTATCTGGATGAGACTGGAAATTTTGGCACCAGAAAGACGTCACAAAGCAATTCCTGCTTGTTATTTCTAATTGAGATTTCTTTTTAGTACAATTAATTGAAACTGTGGACTAATCTGCTAGCTGGTGAAGAATCCCTCCGCCTTTAAAGCTCCCAGTACAGCTCAGTCGAAACACTCCACACACAATTATATAGAGCATTATTCGTGAGATTATTTATGATTATGTGTGTGTATGTTTGTTGGTTTGTTGGGTCGAATGACGTTTATTTGAGTTAATGAACATAATAATTGATTAATTATTTTGTTGTTGCATATTAATTGCTAAGAACGATATCTAGTTGCCCTTTTGTTTTTTTTTGTTTTTGTGCAGCCCATAAGCTTAAGCGATTTGCGGGTGCGGAGATTAAAGAGGAACGGAACGGATCAATGTGGGGAGAAAGAGTAGAAATTGGAGTGATTGGAGTTATTATTATTATTGTTGTTGTTGCCGTTGTTGCCGTTGGTGCTGGGCGAGTGAGCGGGCGACTTGTGCAAGTGATTATTGCCGTTGACGCTGCCGCTGGCGTTGCCGCTGCCAAGGCACTGGCTATACATGGACATGGGCATGTAGCTAGAGTGTGAGAGTGGCTGTGTGTAGCTAGACGATGCTAGTGCTAGTGATGCTAGTTGTGCTGCATGTTCGCTCCTTACCGAGTCCTGCATGTGTCCCTGGCCCTGGCTGCTCTTCAGATATCCCCCGCCGGGCGTCGGTCCACCGCGGAACTGGCTCATGCCCGCCGCCGTCAGCAGCTGTGAGTTCATGAACTGCGTATTGAAGTTGCCCATCGTGTGCTGCGACTGCGGCGGTCCCGGCGGCCCATTCGAGCCGGGCGGTCCGCCCTGGTGGCCGCCATACATGCCGGCCGCCGTCGCCAGGCCGTAGTTCTGGGCACCGCCGCCGGCGCCTTGGGGCGGCGGTCCGCCGTAGAACTGTGGCCCGCTGGGACCGCCGGGCGCTGAATTCGAGTAGTAGCTGTTCGATTGCAGCTGATGTGCGCCGGGCGGCGGTCCGCCCTGGCCCGGATGCTGCGGCGCCACCGGGTAAAGATTCATGTACTGCTGGGCGGCGGCATAGGGGCCGGGGCCGGGACCCGGACCGCCCGGTCCGCCTGGGCCGCCCGGACCGCCGGGTCCGCCGCCGCTGCCGGCCGACTTGGAGCCGATGGCCCCGATGGGCTGCTGGCTGGGCGGCGGCGGCTTGGCGGCGCCCGAGGACATCATGGAGCTGCTGTTCGACGAGATGATGGTGACGGCCGCTGCGTTCGGGTTGCTCAGCTGCTGCGAGTTCGGCTGCGGCGGCGGTGGCTGGCCGAAGGGGCCGCCGCCGAGGCGGAACTGTGACGTCAGGTTCGAGTACATGTCGGGCGTGGGCGCTGTGGGCGGCGGCGGCATGTTGGCGCCGTGGCCATGCGGTGTCTGCATCGCATACGCATTGAAGGCGCCGCCAGCCGCCGCAGCTGCCGCGGCATAGTGGCCGGGGAAGCTGTGCGCCGCAGCGGCAGCCGCTGCCGCCGAGTAGGCGGGCGTGCGGCTCGAATGATCTAGCGAATGGAATGGTGCATATAGATTGCCAGCCTGCGATTGGACCTGCGGCGGCACCTGCGGCGGCGGCGGCGCCAGCTGCGACGAGTTGAACACCACCGCCGCCGGGGGGCTGGGAATCGTTGGAATGCCGCCGACGCCGAACTGCGGCGATGCCTGATAGAAGGGCAGCTGCTGCTGTTGCTGCTGTTGTGCCTGATGCTGCTGCTGCTGCTGCTGTTGCGAGTGTTGTTGCTGCTGCTGGTGACTGGGCGGCGGCGACATGCCGAGTCCTGCGTGCAGCTGCTGCTTGGCCTTCACCTGCTGCTGGTGCTGCGAGTGCTGTTGCTGCTGCTGCGGACTGGGATAGTCGTCCTGCTGCTGTTGCTGTTGGAATGGCTGCCCCAGCGAGGCCTCATCGAACGGCGAGCCGTGCGAGCCGTAGACGGGTCCCGGCGAGGACAGCGCATGATGGCCATGATGCGACTGCTGCTGCTGCTGGTGATGTGGCTGCTGCTGCTGCTGCTGGTGTTGCTGCTGCTGCTGGTGTTGCATGTGCACCGCGGACACCGCGTAGTGTGTCATCTGCTGCTGGTGCTGCTGCTGAGCGGCGACGGCGGCCACAAACGAGGCCGCTGTCATGTGACTGCCGCTGTCGTCCACCACCGAGCTGGACACCTGCTGCTGGCCACCGTTGGGACCCACATGGTGTCCATGCTGCGACTGCTGCTGCTGCTGGGCGTGCTGTTGTTGCTGCTGGACGACAACAGCGGCTGCAGCGACGGCGGCTGCAGCGGCTGCCGCCTGTTGTTGGTTGTGGGCGTGTTGCTGCGAATGCTGTTGTTGCTGGGCGTGTTGCTGCTGCTGTTGTTGCTGCTGCTGCTGCTGTTGTTGTTGCTGCTGCTGTTGCTGCTGCGTCGACTGCTGCGTGCCCTCCGACATGGGCGTGGCCGACTCCCACACCTTCTTCACGCTGGCTATCTTCATGTTCAAGTCTGCTGTCGAATTGTTTTGCTGTTGTTGCTGCGAGTGTTGTTGCTGTTGTTGCTGCTGCTGTTGTTGCTGCTGCTGCTGTTGCTGGTGATGCTGGCTGGCCGCCTTGCTCACAGCCTCCAGGCTCTCGACGACCTTGAGCGACGTGGCATCGTCGCTGAAGCTGAAGCCCAGCTTCATGTCCTGCTGCTGCTGCTCCTCGTCCTTGCCGAACGTCATCTGGGACAGGGCGCTCGACAGGCTGTCGACGGTCGCCACGGTCGCTGCTCCGGGGCCGCCGACGAGCGAGGATTGCTGCTGCTGCTTGAGCGGCACGGCGGCGGCGGCAGCCTGTTGCTGCTGCTGCTTGTACGTCGAGTTCTCGAAGACGAGCGTGTTGACGGGCGTCGAGTTGCCGTCGATCAGCGAGCTGCCGCCGCCGACCACGCCCACGCCCACGCCCACACCGACGCCGCGCTTGTCGCCAATGGCCGAGAGCTTGGACTTGTCGCCGATGGGCGCTGTAGCTACGCCTGTTCCTGCAGCTGCTGTGGCTGCTGTTGCCAGTGCTGTGGCAGCTGTGACGGCTGCTGTGCTGCCGGCTGCTAGCGCATCGCTGACGCTCTTCTTCTTGCCGGGCACATCGCTGCCGGGCGCGGCCATCGAGGGCGGCACCCCGCCGACACCGGGCGCAGCTGAGCTCAGTCCTGGCGGCGGTCTAGCTGCCCCGCCGACTCCAGAGCCGACGACGCCGACGCCGACACCGACTGCGAGTCCCGCGCCGACCGCAGCGACATCCTTGAGTGGCTCCTCCTTGGCCACAGTGGCAGTGTTGGGTAAGTTAATGTTGTTGCTGTTGCTGCTGCTGCTGATGCTGCTCTTGTCCTTGTCGGAGCCCAGCTCGTCCTTCTCATCCTTGGACTTGTGCAGGCCCGCACTGAGCGCCAGCTGATTCTGTTTCGTCTTGTCCAGATCCGCAGCCGACACGGAGCTCTCCGACTCCGAGTTGCGCTGCTTGTTGTACTCCTCGTAGCCCAGTCTACCGTACGCGCGTCCTCCGCCCGCTCCACTGGCGCCCTGACGCCTGAAACCGGCCTGCGACGAGCTGCTGCCGCTCGAGAGACCGCCGCGTCCGCGTCGCGACGGTTCGCCGCGTGGCGAGAAGCCCGCCTTGTTGCTGACACCAGCTGCGCCGCCAGCGCCCGACTGGCCACCGCCTGTGGACGCTCCCGCTGCTCCAGGGCCACTCTGCTGCTCGGCACGCGACTGCACCTTGGGACTGCGTCGAGCGGCGGCCGAGGCGACACCGCCGCCGCCGCTGCTGCTGTAGCAGTCCTCGTCTACGTCCTCGGATTGCTCGGACTGCTCGCCTCCGCTGCCGTAATATCGTCTGTTGCCAGCGCTGTTGCGACTGTTCCAATCGTTGTTGCTGCTGCGCTGTTGTCCGCCGCCACCGCCGCCGCCGCCGCGATAGCTGGCTCCTCCACCTGTCGCATAGCCGCCGCTGCGTCCGGCGCCGCCGCGTGACGCATGCAACTCATCGCGCATGCGTCCACCACCACCGCCTCCGCTGCCGCCGCCACCGCCACGTGGACTGGGTCGCTTGTTGCCGCCCGCCGACTGTGCGGCAGCTGAGCGTGCTGCGTCCTTGTCCTCGTCCTTGCCCAGCAGTCCCAGGCCCGACTTGTTGCCATCGCTGTCGATGCTCTTGTCGCCGGCTTCGTTGCCGGACTTTTCCTCGCCCGACTTGTCCAGCGGCTCCACGCTGCGGCGCAGAATTTGTGTCGGCTGCATGGTGTCCAGGGGCTGCTTGACGGCACCGGGCTTCTCCTCGCTGAGACTCGGCTGGCGTGCTGGACGCTGCAGTATGCGCAGTGGCACCACCGAATCGTGGCTGTGCGATGAGGAGAAACTCTCCTCGCGTGTGCGATGATGCTTCTGCTCGGCATCCGTCTGCTCGGCCCACGACGAGGCGCCGCCACCAACACCGCTGCCGCCTCCCGAAGTGTTGCCGCAGCTGCCTAGACCGCCCAAACCGCCGCCACCATCGTCGCCAGACGAAACGCTCGTCTTGCGATGCGAATTCTCGGAGATGCTGCGCGGCAACTGTTGTTGCTGTTGTTGCTGCTGTTGCTGCTGGCTACTGCGATACTCTTGCGCACGCGCATAGTCCTGATCATCGCGAGCGCTGTCGTGACGATTGCGTCCAAAGTTGCCGCCACCGCTGGCGCGATTGTAGCCGCCAGCAATGCTGCGCACTCCGCTGCCGCCGCCATTGGCACCGCCTCCGCCGCCGCCGCCATTGTTCTTCTGCAGATAGCGCGAGTTGCCGTCAAAGGCGCTGCCCGCCGAGGCGCTCTTCTCGAGTCCGCCGCGTGGCAGTTGCTGCTGCTGCTGTTGTTGTTGCTGCTGCTGCTGCTGTTGGCGCTGGAAACGCGGCGGTAAATTCGATTGGAAATGCGTCATAAACACAGGTTTCTGTCCATAATCTCCGCCCACCGTCGACGACGACAACGCGGCCGAGGCTGATGAGCCAGTTCCCGTTCCGCCGCCGCCTCCGCTGCTGCTTAGACTCGAGATGCTGCCGCGCGGACGTCGCTGCTGCATGGACTGTCCCTCGTCCTCGCTGACGTTGCCCAGCGGCGGCGCCATGGAGGACGCATCATTGTTTGGCGCACCACTCGAGGCAACATTGCCGCCAGCAGCTGCCTCGCTCATGGCGGCCTTCTTGCTGTTCATCTTCATCTCGAGCTCGAGCAACTTCTTGGCCGCTGCCTGTTTGCGTTCCATCTGACGGCGCTCCTCCTCCTCCTTGCGCTGCTTGACGCGCTCGTAGACGCCCGCATCGAGGGCGATGCCGCCGCCGCCGACAATGACGTTGCCGCTGCTGCCGCGATGTCCGTTCTGATGGCGCTGCTGCAGCTGTAGTTGCTGCTGTTGCTGCTGCTGTTGCTCTTGCTGCTCTTGATCCTGCAAGTCGCGTTCGCTGCTGTTGTCCTTGACGCCGGGGCCGCTGCGCTGCCAGGAGCTGTTGCTGCTCGACATCTTGCGCTGATCAACAGCCGATTGCGCTTTGTTGGCATGCGAGTGTTGCTGCTGCTGCTGCTGGTGATGCTGCAGCTGATGGTGGTGCTGATCGTCGGGACCGGCGTGCTCCTCGTCGTCGGAGAAGGTCAGTTTCTTGGTGTAGTCGATTTCATCCTGCTTTGTCCAGCTGTCGTCCTTGGCGATTGCATTCAAACGCTCCAAATCCTCCTCGCGTATAATCGGACGCTGCATTTGCGCCACCTCCGGCTCCACCACATAGTCTTTGTCCTTGTCCTTGCGTCCATTCGCCTGCTGCTGTTGCTGCTGCTGTTGTTGCTGCTGCTGCTGTGGCGGCGTTGTTGCACCGCCACCCGCAGCTGACGAGGGCGGTGGCGTCGTCGTCGATGTCGCCGGACGCTTTGGAATCGCCGCCGCCGCCCGAAAGCTGCCCAGTATGGCGGGCGAAGCCGAGCGGCCGCCGCCGATGCCGTTCTGATAGGGAGCCGACACCGCCGACGACGACGACGACAGCGACAACTCGGCGGCATTGGCCTGCGCCACAGCGGCGGCCATTGTGGGACCGCCGCCCAGTCCGGAGGCGGGCAATGGAGCGCCGCTGCGCATGAACGACGGCATCAGCGAGAGTATGGGCAGTGGGACACTGCCGCCCGAGCCGGAACCGGGGCCGCCGCCGCCATTGGCAGCGGACAATTGGTGGCCCTGGGCCTGTTGGTTCAATGCCAACTCCTTGGCGGCCTTTTCCTGTTGCTGCAGCCAGGCAGCGGGATCGTTTTGTGGCCGCAAACTCAGCTCGCTCAAGTCGTCGCTGTTGCTGGTGTTGTGGCCGCCGCTGTTGCTGCCGCTGCCGCCACCGCCGCCGTCGTCGTTGCCATCTCTGTAGTTGCCGGCAGCATCGGAGTTGTGACCGCGTTGCGAATGATGGCCAGCGCCACCTCCACCGCCTCCGCCACCGCCGCCGCCGCCGCCACTTCCATATTGCTGGCGTCCGTGGTGAGCGTGATGATCGCGATAGTCGCGCTGCTGCTGCTGTGGATGATGGTGATGATGATGATGATTCTGCTGCTGTTGTGGATGATGATGATGATGTTGCGAGTGTTGTTGCTGCGTTTGGTATTGATCCTTGTTGTGGTGGTTGTTGTTGTTGTTGTTGTTGTTGTTGCTGCTGCTGCTGCCGCCGCTGTTCTTGCCACCGCCCAGCGCAGTCGTCGACGAGCCGCCACCGCCCATCAGCGTGGGGAACTCGTACTGAAACTGCGGACTCTGATAGTGGGGCACCACCTGCTGCTGTTGTTGCTGCTGCTGCTGATGGTGGTGGCTCGATCGATGGTTGCCATAGTTGCCATGATGGTGACCAGCATGGCTGCCGCTGTTGTTGGCACTGCCACCACCACCGCCACCGCCACCGCCAATGCCGCGCTCGTGTCCTGTCGTTATTGCTGACCATGTTTTGGGTGAGTTGATCGAGTGGTTGCCAGCAGCACTTGATCCGCCGCCCACGCCGCCAAGAGCTGCGTTGCTGGCCGAGTTGTTGATTAGCTTCAAGTTCTTGTTGTTGTTGCCGAGACTGTTGTTGCCCCCGACGCCGATGCCGCCGCTGTTGTTGCTATTGCTGCCGCTGTGGTGACTGCTACCGCTGCTGTTGTTGTGGCTGTGGTGGCTGTGGCTGTTGTTGCTGTGGTGGCTGCCGCCGCTGCTGTTGTATTTATTGCTGGCGTTGTTATTGCTGCTGTGGCCAATTGCCGCAATATTATTGTGGCTGCTGCTGCTGCTGCTGTTTGCAACTGCGTTCGCTATCGCCCCACTGCTCGCTGCGTGGCCAGTTCCTCCGACTGCACCTCCAGCTGCTGCTGATCCGACGCCTGCTGCTCCTCCTCCGATGCCTGTGCTAGATCCGCTGTTGCTGTTGACTGTGGGCACAAAGAACATGAAATTAGCTTAGGGACTTGGGGGGTGGGGAGTGTGAGTGTGAGCGAGTGCGTTGACGATCTTACCTTCAACAGATGCTAGGAGATTATTGTTGTTGCTGCCGCTGCTGCTGCTGTTATTGCTCAGGGGCGATGCAATGCTGCTGCTGTTCGTCTCGGCCTTCAGGGATGGCAGATTGGCTGGTGGTCGCCTTGCGGAGGGCACTTTACCCAAGATTTGCATTCCATGTTTACGCGGCACTTGATTCTTTTGGGCTGATGGTTCACTCGATTCGCCCTACGTTCAAATGAGAGAGAGAGACAGAAAAGAGAGGATGCGTGAATTGTATTTACTTAACAAACTAACACTGACCACAAAAGGATGCACTTACTCGGCTATTCTTGTACATGCGATTTATATCCAACGCTGTGAATTTGGGCTTGGCATTTCGCTCTCCCCTACTTCCCCCCAGTGTACTCATGCTGCCAATAGATCCTCATTAGCGTTAGCTTCCTTTGCCGCCTATCGCCGCACCGCGCGTTCCACGCTAATTTCGCGCTCTCTTCGCGGAGTTCTTGCTGTTTGTTGTTGTGCTAAATAACACAGAGAGCAATTCGTGATCTCTGCTTAAATCTGTTCTTCTACTTCTTCTTCCCGTTAGTATTGTTGTTGGTGTTGTTGTGTTTTTGCTGTGTTTGTTCTCAGTCTTCTTGTGTGAGCTATAAAACGACTGCAACAAGAGCGACAGGGAAAGAGAGTGAGCAAAATAATTGCAGTGGAAAAAAAAATGCTTGTCAAATACCAAATAAAAAGGGTTGATATAACTAGAGGGGGCGGGTGAGCGTAGAGGGGGTGGTTAAGCTACTGCTGCTGCATTTTGTTTGTTGCAATTTTTTGTGTATTGTTTTATTTGTTTTGGTACGTGGGCTGCCGCCGGGTCGCCTTGCACTCCCAACACATGCATACGTGTGCGTGCGTGTGTGTATGTGTGTTTGTATGTGCGTGTGTATGCAGCTCTATGGGGCCTACTAACACAACCTCCTCCCCAATGGCTGCGTGAACAACTAAAGCACAGCAGCAGCAGAGAGTGAGCCAAACATACACGAGATTCGACGTAGGCGAATGACAACTGTGCGCCAGAGCGAGATGCCGCTATGGTGTGGCCACACTCTCTGCATTGTGTGTGTCGCTCGCTCAAATGGTTTTTCGGGCGCCCCGCAAGCGCCCCCGCAGCAGCACGAAACACACGTCCACGACCCACACACACATATACAGACACACGCACGCACGAACGCATGCAGAGAGTGAGAGAGTAACAGAAACAGAAGACAAAAAGTATATGCGGTGGCGTCTTCGTGTAATAATTGAAGAAGAACAATGGCTGACAAGAAGCCTAAGCATAGTTGTTGTTGTTGGTGACAACAACACAAATGTCAAAAAAAAAAATACTTTCAACTGCTAGTGCAATTTTTACTGACGATTACCACGAAAAAAAATTAAATTGGCAGGTGTATAGTATAATCATAATAACCAACAAATAATGCTTGGCAACAATATTTTCTTTTTTCCGTTTCTTTTCTTGTTTTAAAGGTGCCTATAACAACAACCATTCGTACCACTACCACTACACGCGCACATACACACAGACACACACTCACGCGCACGCAGGGACATGCAACGGCGATACACGCGCAGTTTTTGGCTTTGTTATTTGCATTGTTTAACCAAAATTCAAAAACACACACAACAACAACTCAATTATACACTAAATACATTTGAAAGCTTGGGCCAAATACACAACACAAAGCCCAATGTATTAAGAGTCTGGACTCGTTGAAAGCCACAGTAAAATGTGCCGTTTAATAGCGCTCACACTCACATACACTCACACGCTTTATACACGCATACATACGCACTGGCAGCAGAACTGAATTTGTGTTTGGATGGATGGTTATTGAGATATCGAATTTGTTTAATTTAAATCGTCGTACTTTGCCAAATGAACACACTTTATTCCATTCAACCTTCACGATTTACAATTTGCAATATTAATTGTAAACTTATTTGCTTTTATTACAAAATTTCGGCTGCACTATTCACACACATCCACCGCGCGAGAAGTTTGCCGCTGCTTCTTCTTCCACTCTTTTCGCAGTACGTGCGAGTGTATGCGTGTGTGTGTGTCTGGCAGTAGCGTAGCGTTGCCACATGCGCCAAAAATATCGAACCAGACCTCACAATACACAATGTTATTTTTTTCGCATGCATGCAATGTAAACGTAAATCGCGAACGTAACGGGTCAACTACGTTTTCCGTAACTATGATAATTATTTCTTTTGTCTGTCAATTGCACATTTCAAAAACATTGACCAATGCGCATAACAAAACCAAAAATTACAAAAAAAAGAGAAACAAACGAACGATAAACCTGCCGCCGCCGCCACCAACGATAATGCAACACAGCACAGTTGAGCGCTGCAGCGCAAGCGTGTGAGCGAGACAATAAGAGCATGTGCTGACAAGCAGGGCAATAACAAAAACATCAAACAAGAAATCGTATGTGTATAGTAGTGCTTACCCTTTTACACTCAGAGCATACACCGCACACACAGTTCGTTGCTCCTTGGCTCCTTTTTTCTTCTCTTCTCTTCTTTTCTTTCTTTTGTACGTTTTTTTTTTGCACTCTTCTACGCTTACTCAGCCGTTTGCGAAAAAAATATAACCAAATGTTTTTTAGCTGCGACACGTTTGTGGGTGCCTTTGTTTGATGCTAACCGCACTGCTGCTTACAATTTATAATTTGTTAGCGTCTAGCCATACGCTTCGAATTTTTGATTTGAATCCCTTGCTTTTGTCGCTATTTAACGCGTTTTGTTGGGCCGCTGTTGTTGGCTGGCTGTGTTGCGCTGGCTCGCTGGCTGCGTTAGCTAGCGCTGTTTGTGTGCGTGCGTGTGTGTGTCTGTCCTCTCTGTCTGTCTGTCGGTCTGGCTTCGGTCGGCTCTCCTACGTTCTCGCCTGTGTTAGCGCGCTCTCTGTCTCTCTAACGTCGTTCTCCAATGCTGGTTTGCTTTGGCTCTGGTCGCTGCTTTTTCTTCTTTTTTTTTGCAAGTGTATAGAGAGATGAAAAATGTAATCGAAATCCAAGGTGCTGGAAACTAGTTTGAATCACTTTTGTCACTTGCGATTATTTGTATTTAGCACACACACACACGCTTTTTACGTTGGCGGTTTAATTACACTATGCCGTTTAGCGTTTACTTTTGTATTACTTTCGGTGCGTTCTTTTCACGTAATACGTAATTGTTCCATTAGTTTAAATCGTATGTATTTTTTGCACACAGTGCTGCCAGCTTGCGCTTACGGCGTTGCATTCTAGTGATGAGCGTGTCTGTAAACAGTGCGGAGTCACTTCTGTTAGCGTGCGGAGCATTTCTGTTTAAGCGTTCTGTTAATCGTAAGAAAACCATGTTAGCTTGGAATAATGTGGCAACGCCACCGCACTAGGTTTCCTATCGATATGCAGCATACCCACCGAGCTTATCAAACCTTATCAACTTATCGATAAGCAGTTCAAAATTAAATCGGGCGCTTCAATTTCAAAAGCTGCCAAAGTTGGCATTTGGTTCAATACAGATTTTGTACAATTGAAAGAATTGTTTTAAATTACCGTAAAAAGAGCATGGGGAAGGATTTTTACCAGACACTCGGCATCAGTCGCAATGCCAAAGACGATGAGATCAAGAAAGCCTATCGCAAATTGGCTCTCAAATACCATCCCGATAAGAACAAAAGCGCCGAGGCGAGCGAACGCTTCAAGCTCGTCGCCGAAGCCTACGAGGTGCTCTCCGACAAAAAGAAACGTGACATTTACGACCAAGCCGGCGAGGAGGGTCTGAAACACGGCTCCGATCCCGATCAGCACAGCGATGCCAACGGTTCACATGCCGCCTATCACTTTCATGGGGATCCCCGCGCCACATTCGCCCAATTCTTTGGCTTCTTTGGCGATCCCAGCAAGGTCTTCGACGACTTCACCGCCGACGACAGCGGTCCACGTGATCCGTTCAGCACTTCCGCCGGCTTCGCTGGCTTCCCGACGCGTCCACCTCTCCAGCAGGATCCACCGATTGTGCACGAACTGTACGTGGCGCTGGAGGACATCAACAGCGGCTGCCAGAAGAAGATGCAGATCTCACGCATGAAGCTTGTCAACGGCATGCCGCGCAAGAGGGTCAAGCTGCTGGACATTGAGATCAAGCCGGGCTGGAAATCGGGCACCAAGATCACCTTCAGCAAAGAGGGCGACGAGTCGCTCAATCGCATTCCCGCCGACATTGTGTTCATCATACGCGATGCGCCGCATTCGCACTTCAAGCGCGACGGCAGCGACATCTCCTACACGGCCAAGATCTCGCTGAAGCAGGCGCTGTGCGGCGCCAGCATTGAGGTGCCGACGTTGCAGGGCGCTGCGCTCGCCTATCACAGCAACGGTGAGATTATCAAGCCCAGCACGGTGAAGCGTTTCATGAGCTACGGCCTGCCGTATCCCAAGAATCCGGCGCAACGTGGTTCCCTCTATTTGCGCTTCGACATTGAGTTTCCGGAGGTGTTGCCGGCGCGTTTGATCAGCAAGCTGGACGAGCTGCTGCCCAACTACTGAGAGAACGGAACGAGTACGCGAAATGAGGTGAATGCGAGTGCTTTTGATAGACGTAAAACGTAAAACGTATATAATGTAAATTCCTTGTGCAGTCGGCAGACAATAAACAACAAATCGAAACAAGTTGACGCGATGCGTGCGTGTGCTCGACTGCCAGCCAGCAGCTGCCCTGTGTCCCCCAATTGCCCCCAAATGGCGCACAGAGCAGCGACCACAATTATATGTATATATGTATATAGTAAATGGCTAACGGCTACATACTAAAAGATCAGTTAGGCTTAGGGGCTAGGGCTAGTCGTGGGGCTTGTACTGCGGATTGTGGGAACGCGCCATCTTGGCCTTGAGCCACTCGTCGGCATGCCGCTGCTTGATGTGCACGTACATGTTGCTCCTGGAGCGGCACTCCTTGGGGCAGTGCGGGCAATTGTAGAGCTGCAGCCCCGTATGGATGGCCATGTGCTCCTCGAGGTTGCGCTGCTGCTTGAAGCTCTTCTCGCAGTACGTGCACTGCAGATTCGTGGTCAGCTTGTGGGCGTACTTGATGTGCGCCCGCAGCGCCGTCCGACTGCTGCAGGTCTTGGCGCAGTGGGGACACACGGTGTCCGTGCTGTCGTGGGTGAAGCGATGCAGTCGCAGGCTGTGCTCGTTCTTCAGCCAGACGCCGCAAACGGGGCACTCCATGGCCGGCGCCACGACGCCCTGGTGCTCGAGCAGATGGCGTTCGAACGAGGGCTTGAACTTGAACTTCTTGCCGCAAATGTCGCAGACATGCGGATGCAGATCCTCGTGTATGGACTGAATGTGTCGCCGCAGTCGATGCACGTTCGCAAAACTGCATAAGTGATAGAGCGAGAGGGCGTGTGTGAAAGCATGGCTTAGAGCGAGGCAGCAATAACGTACTTACCTCTTGTCGCAGATCTGACAACTGTGCTCCAGCTGATCCGTGTCGTGCTTGAGCAGATGATTGGACAGCCGCCGCTCGCTGCTGAACGTGCGCTCGCACTTGGCGCACGGAAATTTAAGCACTTTGCCTATCTGCGCCACCTTGTTGTGCACCGTCTCGATGTGTGTGGCCAGATAGTCCTGTGAGTTCAGCGACTTGTTGCAAATCGAGCAGCTGTCAACGAGCAGGAGAGGAATGAGGTAAGTTACAGTCGTATGTAGCAGCTAACTCAACTAATTTCTCTAAGCGAATAGCGAGCATAAACGGAAAATCAACCCAGACAAACGGAGAACTATCAATCTAGCGACAATAACAGGTTAAATGCTTGCTTTACACTAGCATAAACTGCTAGCTACTATAAACAGACAGCCAGTAAGGCAAACAGACTTGATTATAAATCTACTTTAGGCATAAAATAAATGCCTGCTTTAACCGCCACAAAATGCATTCAAGTATTGCCTGCTCATGGTGTAAATATACCCTGCTATCGCCCGTTCGACTACCGGGTGCAAGCAGCAGCCTTAAACTCTACGCCGTCCACTCACGTGAAAAGCTTGGGATTGATGTGCTTGCGAATGTGATCCATGAGCTTGGACGGGCGATTGAAGATCTTGTTGCAGCACTTGAGGTACGCATCCTGCTGGTGCACCTCCAGGAAATGCACCTTCAGCTGCGACAGGTACTTAGCACTGAAGTCACAGAGATCACAGTCGGCGCTCATATAACTGGCGATCGCCTCCTCGTAGCGCTTCGAGAGCTGCGCACGCGAACAGCCCTTGGGTCGACGCTCCAACGCCGCATCCAGTTCGTCCTTTTGCGTGTCCGTTGGCGCCTCGGCGGCATTCGATAGCTTCTTGCTGCGACGCACTTTGGGGCTGATGTTGTTGTGATTGCCGCTCGCCTCGAGCAGTTGATCGAGTTCCTGGGCCAAGGTGAGGCTGTGCGCCTTGCTGCGACGTGTGGCGCGCACTTGCCGCTTGGGCTTCAGCTTGTGCTGCAGCTTCACCAGCGGCACTTCGTCTGTAAAGTGGCATGAGAGTGAATTTCCAGAGAATCAAGCGAATTCATTTATGACAAACCGTCTTCGTCGGAGGAGGAGCTGCTGTTGTTGCTGTTGTCGTCCAGCAGCGGCTTCTCCTCGTAGTCCGCAGCGGGCGGACTCAATGCCTGAGGCTGATTGGCAGTTCTCGTTGAGATTTGCGGCACCTCAACGCTGTCCACGTTCACATCGAGCACGCTGCCCAACAGACTCAGATTGTGGATGTCTAGGGGCTTCTCGTCCACCAGCGGCAGCTCATCGATACTCACGTCCACGTCGATGCCAGCTGTCCACTTGAGCGCCACACAATCCACGTCCACGTTGAGGAATTCCTTTTTGAGTGTTGCCTGTTTTTGCTCGACGAGCTGCCAGAAGTTGTTGAAATCTTCCAGATGCTCGCAGCACTCGTGGCAAATGTTCGTTGATATGTTGTCATCCGGCATTATCTGTCAAGTGGCACAATAGCAACTTTGCTAATTAATTCCAATTGGTAACAAGAAAAGAGATCATCAACTTGCCTCGAGCTGCAGAAACTTGGCAATCATTTTGAGCAGCGACGATTCCGCCAGCGTGTCGTCCGTTTCGAACAGATAGACGGCATTGTTTGCGTTTATGTTTTTTAAACACAAGCGACAGATCATCTTGCGGCTTTTTCAACATAAATTCATCCAAAAACAAAGTTAACTCATCAAATATTATCAATTGTTTGGTTTTGTGTTTAGCGATGGTACTATTCACACTTAATCAGTCTATCGACTTGCGAGTTGATAACACACATCGATAATGTTGCGTTGCCAGCATGTTTTTTTTTCGATGGCATCATTTAATTTAGGCAGAAAAATGAATATCAAAAGTTAAACCAATTATAATAATATTTTCAATGCTATAGGGCATAGTTTTACGCGATAATTGGCAATACTCTTATCGATAATCAGCTGTTCACAGCCAGACTTGGCGATGATTAACATAGGTTCACTCATCGATAGCGCGTGGCGTTCAAATGGTTTTTGGGGACGATTGTCGGCACTATCGATAGAGTGTGTGTGTGTGCAGCAGCTGCAGCTTACGGTGTAGGCGGTGCAACTTAACATAAATAAATAATTTTAATTTCAATAAAGTTGTGAGTGGCGCAAGCATAATTGTGATATATACATATAGTGTGCAAAGTGTTGCAGCCGTGTCAGTTGTGCAGGTAAGTTCCTCCAGTTTCTTCTTTCGCCGAAAAAAAGCTTCAACTAGTCGGCATAACACACAACCGGAATGCCGCCATGAATACCGAATTTTAGGGCGCCTGCAAAGCGTCGTCGTCGCAAAAAGCCAAAAAAGCAGACGAAGAAAAAGAAATTGTTGCGATTTTCATGCATGTATGCGCCGTCATGTAAATGCGCACATAGACACGTAAATATCTGAGCCTTTTTTGCAGCTGCAACAGCGGTTCAGCGTTAACTGTCTGCCGACTTGCAAAAAAAAAACCCACACACACACACAGAGACATTTCCACAAAACGGCACGCATAAGTACGCACGATGTCTGCTGCCGTGTTCTTGGGTTTGTGTGTGTGTGAGTTTTTGTAAGCTGGTGAAATAACTAGTTTTGATGTGCGAATATCTTTGGAATGGAGAATCCTCCACCATTCCGCCGCTCATTTGAATTGCTCTCAATTTGTAGTCGCAGTTTGGTTGCCAACCAAGTCCACCTCTCTCATCCCATACTCTGTCTCGCTTCCCCCACCACTCTCGCTGTTGTCTCCCACACTAGTGCTATTGCTCTATCGCTATGCGCTTCCTTTTCTCTTGGCACTGCCAACGCCGCTGCCTAGTTAAATGCAGCTTCTCGGCTGCATTGCAGACGAAGCTTAAGCCGACACGACTTGACCCGACCCGACGGTGATGCCGATGCCGAAGCGAGTCGCGATTCATGGCAGTGTCGCTGATTCGGCGCATACCTGTCACACACACACACACACACGCAAACATGCTTACACATGTAAACTATCATGTTCACACACACACACAGTCTCATTGAAGCGCGGTGTGAATTCATACAGACGACGAGAGCAGCGGCAGCAGCAGCAGAAACAGCGGCAAAAGCAGCAGCAGAAATTGCAGTGCAGTTTTTCCTTTCGGCTTTTTGTGTCTCTACACGCAGCGCAAGAAAGAAATTTTCAATCGCATTTTGTTTTGCTTGCTATATTTTTTTGGCTGATGATATTTATTTAGTGGTTCGGCGCTTGATTGAAGCTTTTGCTTGACTTTCGTGGCCCGGCAGCCGGTATCAATTTTGTCTATCGATAATTACGCATTCTCTGAGTCTTGTTTTTGTTTTCTTTTTGTTTTCGTGTTCTTTGCTCTTGTTTGTGTTGCTGTTGGGATCTCAGCAATCTAAACAAATCGTTGCATTTGCAGTTGATTATTTAGCCGTCGCGTATTTACCTAGAACAAAAAAAAAGAGGAGTGGAATTTAAATAAAACCAACGAGAAACACCTTTTTGGGAAGCTCTCTCTCTCTCACTCTCTTTTAAATGGTGACCATGGAGAATAGCGATGAGATTCTACAGATTCTGGAGCGTTTCACGCGTCTCAAGCAGAAGGAGATACCCAAGGAGCTGGAGGACTACTTTCAGTACGTGGCCAAAACCGGAGACACCATCTTCAAGTGGTCCAGCCTCAAATATCTGTTCCGCGAGAAGCTGCTCAACGTGATCAAACACTTTAACGAGGACTCACAGCGTTTGGAGGGTATGTTTGTTGCTTTGTTTAAGACTCTGCTAGGAGAACTACTATGGACTAGTTTGGTTGTCTTATTTTCATTTGGATTCGATCTCTTTTTGTGGGCATTTCAATGTGAAAGCAGAAGTTTTGCTAAAAGGAATATTTTATTTTGATAAAGGGCATTTCAATTTGTGATTACGTGGATAAAGGGCAATTTCAAGTAAATAACAAAATATTCGAAAGTGATAAAAGCGATTCTGATTCTTTGTTCAATACAATTTTACAATTGAATTCACTTTTTAACACTTTTTTTTATCGTAAACGAATACGGATTTAATTTAAGGTGAATTCACAAAGTTTCAAAGAAGATATAGAGAAATATATCATGCAAAAAAAAAAAAAAAAACATTAACATACTACTAAAAAAATGTCAAATTCGTAGAGAATGAAGGAAGAAGGTTTATCCTGCCTCGTTTCCAAGACCAATCTTTTGTTTCTGTGTAGTTTTTACTGATGTACATTGAAATGAATGTATAAATATATTAAAAAGAAACTGAAATTCAATTTTTTTTTCGCGTTTGCATCATCGTTTGCATGTGATTGCCGATATGCAGTAGAAATCCCAAACTATCCCAACGTGGATCCGTTCAATTACGAGACGATGAAGTCATCACTGCTGGAGCGACTCGATCTCTTCAATGCGGCCCCATTCACCGTGCAGCGTCTCTGCGAGCTGCTGATCGATCCTCGCAAGCAATACTCGCGCATTGACAAGTTCATGCGTGCCCTGGAGAAGAACATACTGGGTAAGCAGCCGCAGCACACAACACACAAACACACAAACACACACATCCATACCATACCAACATCTGTATTCTATATGTATATATGTATATGTGTACGCTTAGTGGTCAGCACCATCGATCCGGGACGCAAGCGCACGGAGAGCGAGAACGGCGACTCTCTGGACTCGGTGGGCAACGGCGATCTCTCGCTGGAGGTGAACATCGACATCGAAATGGAGAACGAGAACATCTTCAACAATGTGGACGAACGCAACGGCTGCGGCAACAGCGACGAGACCAACAACACTGGCGCCCTCAAGGCCGCCTGTCCACGCTCCGACGACGCGGCGCTCCAGCCCAAGGCCAAGAAGGCCAAGCTCGAGTACGACGACGACGAACAGCAGCCGCCCGAGGAGCAGACCAACGACGACGACGCCATCGAGCACAAGCCCGAGGCGGACCAGGCTGAGCCCGACGCCGACTTGGAGGCGGACGCGGATGCCGTCGACGCTGCGGATGCGGCAGCCGAGGCGGCTGTGGATGCCGCCGAGGAGGCGACCGAATTCCAAAAGGCAGACGACGCTGCCGACGTCGCCGCCACTGCGGTCGAGGCAGCCGAAATCGAGGAGCCCGACGACGACGACGAACAGCCCAAGGAGAAGAAGAAGTGCAATGGCGACAAAGCACAGGAAGCAGAAGCCAAGGAGCCCGAGTCCGAGGCGACCAACGACATTCCAGCTGCTGGCGAAACTGCAGCGGCCAAAGGCGACGTCAAGACGGAGTCCAGCGATGCTGTGGACGATGCCACGGTCGAGAAACAGCCCAAGATCGTCGAGAAGCAGGAGCTGGAAAGCGCCGAGAAGTTGGACAAGTCCGCCGAGGAGCCGGTGGCGGACAAGGAAGCCAACGAAGAAGCTGCTGCCGTCGAGAAGGACAAGAAGCTGGAGGAGAGCACAGCCCCCATCAAGCAGGAGGCGAACGACGCCAAACCAGAGAAACCGGCTCCAGCGTCGCCAGAGCAAGATGTCGCCGCTAAGAAGGACGAGGCAGAAGCAGCCGCCGAGCCCAAGGCCGTAGCTGACAAGAAGGATGCCGCTCCAGCTGCAGCTGCCGATGGCGTTGCCGATGAGCCGGTGTCCGCTGCTGCTGTAGATGTCAAGACTGAGCCCGAGTTGGAGACCGATTCGAAGGCCGATACTAAGGAGACCAACACGGAAAAGACTGAGAAAACGGCGGACGCCGAGCCGGCCAAAGAAGATGCTGCATCTGCCGCTCCCGCTACCGCTGCCGCTGCTGCTGCTGCTGCTGACGTTACCGCCGCCGCTGCAGCTGCCCCCGCTGTTGTTGCGCCGCCTGAAGCCAAGGAGCAGAAGGATGATGATCAGACCAAGACTGCCGTCGTCGCAGCAGCCGCTGCTGAAGCCACTGCAGCAGAGCCAGCTGCCGTCGACGCTAAGGACGAAGCCGTTGCGGCTGCAACTCCAACCGCTGCCGCTCCTGCCGAAGTTAAAGCCACAGCTGCCGCTGACGCCGCTGCTCCAGCTGTGCCCATCGAGACCGACGAGCAGGCAACGCCGCAATCGCCGCCAGCTGCAACAGCAGCAGCAGCAGACGCAGCAGCTGCCGTTGACGCTGCAGCCACGCCGACCACTGAAGCTGTGGCAGCACTCGCCGCCGATGCGGCAAATGCGGCAGCCACACCCACATTGGCACTCAACGATCAGCCCATGGAGGACACACCAGCCGAGGAGGAGCAGCAGCAGAGTGTCCAGGCGGCCGTCGAGGAGGTCGTCATGGCCGAGAGCGGAGCAGCAACCGGCGCTGGCGAGATGGCCACCGATGAGGTGGCCAAAGACGAGCCCGCCGCCATGGAGGTGGACGACACCAGCCAGGAGGTGATGGATCAGTAGATCACTCGCACGCATCCGCATCCGCATCCGGGTCCGTGTCCACAACGTTGGAGCAGTGAGCGCCCAATTCCAATGCGACTATTATGACTACTTTCAAAAACTACTACTCCGCATAAATAGCATTACGAGTATAAGATTTAAAGTCTCCTACACAACCACAACCACAATCCTCTTCCTCTTCCTTCAACCCCTTCATCATCATCATCATCATTATCGTCATCATCATCTCGACATCACCGTCACCAACACCATCATCTTCATTATCATCATCATCGTACCGTAGATGCAGCGAAGCAAAGCAGATCGAGACATCAACATCACTAATCAACGAACTCACCACAGAGAACTCGCATCTCTCATTATCCAAGCATTACCAGCATCCCAAGGATCTTGAAAGTAATAATATAACACATAACTCTCCATTAACTAGGATATTACATCTAGGCCATAGCTGATATGATGATGGCGTGATAGATACGTCTGCCGTCTTATGTATTCCAAAACGCCCAAAATTGTAGATACCACAAAGGCGATGTCTCGTCGCCTCTTGTGTGTCCCTCCTTTTCTCCTCCTCCTCCTTCTCCCGCATAGTTTGTAAGTTTTGTAGATCAACACCACAATCCACATAATTACATTTATTTACGTTTACTCTAAGTTGAGGGCATTGTGCTTCAGTGCAAATTTCGATAAATCCGTTCGCAATCACAATCACGCAATCACGAATTGAATATATCCATTCATAATCCTCCCCATCCTCCCCCCATTATTCTGACAATTCTCAGCTCTTGCGGAGAATCAACTTTTAGTACTTTTCTTTGCCATTCTTTTTGAAGTCTCCGATCGAATTCAAAGTATTTTCACTTTTTTAACTGCACAACTCTCGTCACTTCATTATTTTTTTGTTTTTGTGTTTCGTTCGCGTGATTTGTAATTTAAGTGAAATATATATTCTTTGTAAACAATATTGGGCAAAATACGAATAGCTATGAATGTTTCTCAGAATGCAAAAATAAACTATCTATATGAATAAATGATTTGATTCAGCCACTTAATTCGCTGCCACCTGATGGCATTACAAAGTCTAAAGACCTTAAAACTTGAACCCCTCCGCTATAAAAATGTCGCGTGAGTTCATTGTTGATAGCGCTGTTTTTGTTCTTTTTTTATTCTTCCATTTAATTATGTTGGTATTTTAAGTTAAGATTGCGCTTCTTCGTTTAAGTCTGCAGGGCTACAGAGTTGATTATTTTTCGTGTTCGTCTGTCCGTGTCTTTTTATGCAAATCGCTCTATCAATTTTGAACTTATCTCTAACAAAGCTCTTACGCCAGTTGTTAATCTAGAGAGGTTTCTGTCTGCCAATTCCTTGCCATGAGATTGTTAAAGCCTTTTTTTTTTATAATTATGGTTTGGGGGAAATCCCCAGGCTATCTACTTTCCAATCAAATTATGCTATCGACTTGCAGTTCACACATAATATCTATATACATATACATATATATATATATAGATTTGATCTATATACTCCATGTTCTATATATATATTTTTCATATTGGGTTTATATACATACAATAGCATAACAAAAACAATGGACAAAATATGCAACTTCTTTTTTGGTTGGTTGGCCAAATTGGCAACTTGAAAATGTTTTGGTAATTGTGATAGCAAAGCCAATGTGTGGGATAGCGGAGATAGCGGAGGCCGTGGGGGACCATGCAGGCGCCAATTTGTTTTGGGGATCCGTACCGAATCGGACCAAGGGGAAGAACTGGATTTGGAGCCGATGGGGCAGCGACGCGTCTAACGGTTGTTCGGTCCCGTGGAAGCCAGAGGTGCCTCTGTGTCTCGCCTCTAGCCGAGCAGTACCTTGCGCATCATGAAGCCGCTGCTGGCGTTCGCATTGCTGCTCGTCGTCGCCCTGGCCGGTCGCTCGGGCTCGATGCACTTGGAGGAGCAGAGGTACTGGAGCAACGGCACCCGGTACTTGCCGCAGAAGTCCACGAACTTGATGTGCTCCACCCGGTTGTCGAAGAAGACGCCCTTGCAGTTGGGATTGACGCAGCAGTTGGCGCTATTCAGATACTCGACCAGTGTGCGCGGCACGTCGGCGGGTCCCGGTTGTTGCCCGCTGGCGCGCACAATGCGTCCGGCCAGCTCCAGTAGCGTCGGCGGCTTCAGGGCCATGTCCTGCACGAAGCGCACCACCAGCGGATTGTCACGCAAGCTCAGCTGTGTTCGTGGAAGCGAAAGAGGTTAGGCGAGAGTTAGGCTGTGAAGGTCGTGTGTGTGTGCGGAGTGTGGAGTGCGTACCTCGGTAAGGTTCTTCAGGGCCACAATGTCCTTGGGCAAGTGCTTCAGTCTATTCTTGTGCAGCAGCAGCGACTTGAGGTTCTTCAGGCGTGCAATGCTCGTCGGCAGATGTTCGATGAGGTTGTCGCATAGCACCAGTGCCTGCAGCTGACTCAGCGACCCCACCGCCTCGGGCACCTCGTTGATGAGGTTGCCGCCCAGCGAAAGTACGTGCAGACTGAAACAGGAGAGAGACGGAACACAATTTAGAGAGAGAGAGAGAGAGAGAGACGAGACTTGGCATTAAATGCGCGTTAAGGGAATCGAATCGCTAATGGTTTACTTCAAAGGGCTGCCATCGGTAGTGCTGATTACAGTTTGCCGGGTAGGGCTTAGTTGGTTGTTATGTTCTCGTTAGCAGAGCTGCCTTCAAGTGTTTTTCAGCGAATTCAATTGATATTAGCTGTAAAGTCCAAAGCAGATAAAGCAATTGAGCGAAGGAGGTGTAGGGTTGAGAAGGCTCTAATCGGAAGTGTTGTATTGTCGTCTCTTTAAATTCAATTCTAAATGTGTCGTCTGTAATGTCTCTATTTCGCTTCATTGAGTGCCAAACAATCATTGATAATGGTGCGTTAGGGTTGCGGTAGTGTTGGTAGTGCTCTTGTAAGGCCTCTCTGGTAGTGTCTTGAGGTTGCTTTTATTCCTATGCTACTCAAAGTTTGCCTAGTGCTTCACTTTCTATTAGGTTTGCTGGGAATTTGTAGACAGTTGACCTGTGAAATATTGAGCGCAGTAAGAGGGCTCCATTTGGGTTGCCATGGGGTCGTGGTAGAGTTCAGTTTGCTGGCCGAGTCTCATTTATGTGAGTCACGCGCTTTATGACAGGGTTGCCGAGAAGAGGCGTCGAGCGTAGAATCTAATCGGTAAACTATTTGTTTTTCGCGAAAATGGCGCGGTAGGGTCGTGGTAGTGCCTTAATCGCTGGGTCCGTTGAGTGCTTTATAGATGTGGCTAATGGGGTGACGTGACGCGTGCGGAGGGGTTTTGGGGGATCTCTGGCTGGCATGGTTGGCAACCAAAGGCGACTACGATAAATGGAAGTGTGGGAGGGACTGTGATGAGGGGCAAGGGGCGAGCGGCGAGGGGCAGTCAATGGAAGGTAGTACAGTGCCTTAGCACCTTCGATAACCTCTGTGATAAAGACCTTTTTCGCTATCTGTTGGCTAGCGCAAACCTATATATTTGTTATTTTAGGCTTTCGCCTGGGCGGAGGCAAGCGGAGGGTTTGGTAGCAGGTTTTACCAGACTGTAATCTCTTGACTTTGGTCGCGAAGTTCGGGTACTTTTGATAAGTGATTCTATATAGGCTCTTTTGTTTATTTATTATTGTGTTATTTTGTGCTAATTGTGTTATTATAAATATGCCCCACGCTCACTAACACATCGCCGCAGTGGCAGACATGCGTTCCACATATACAGACACACATATATGCATCGGTACCTTTATGATCGGAGCGAAGTCGCTTCGCTCAAGTACGTGTTTTCGATACGTTTCTCTGTGTTTGTGTCTGTGCTTTTGTTTTTGCCTTTGGCTTTGGTTTTACAATGCGCGCCCCGAGGCACTCGAAAGTGGCGCGTTATCAGCGCGATCGGGGGAACGAGTGTTGTGCTCTCAGATCTCGGTCTGGGAGGCTCTCGCTCTGGCGGTGATACGCTTGACAACAACAGCCCAGCACATTGTGGGCCACACAATGGGGGATGGGGAGACGGAGACCGAGACGGAGACGGAGACGGAGACGTCTGAGAAGAATGTATTGGCGCCTAACGATACGTTTAATGCACTCTGAAGTGGGTCGAGCGGAACACACAGATTTAAGTTCTTCAAGTTCCGCTGCAGATCGTTAGAAATCAGACAAAGTGCCGGCGATAATGGCAAGAATGAAGAGACAGTGAGCAGAAGAAGAGAGACAGAAAAGACAGATGATTACGAAAGAGCAAGACATAATAGAGATGTTTGTCTGCACGGAAATGAGCCCCAGAAGATGATCAATGAGGGAGCAATTAAAGTGAGGAACCGATCGAAGAAAAGTGTGAGAAACAGAGTAAAGCAGTGATCGTGAAAGATAGAATTGATGATAATAGGGAAACTAATGGCCAACAACTGAGGGGTTAACAGGGAAAGGGCTCAAAGCGGAAATAGTTGCAGTTGCCAGAAGAGATCGAATGATATGGCAATGGAAAAATTAAGCGATCGTTCAAGATAGAAGAGGCAATGGCAGACGGTTTAGACAGAGATTAAGAGATCGGATGGCAATTTAATTTCATCAGACAGCTTTATTGAGCCGTAAACCAAGCGGACAGAAAGAGACGGAGCTGCGCGTTGAAGAGAAAGTGGGATGGCTAGACTGTTGGGCATAAGAGAGCGAAAGAGAAGCACAAGCAGCCACAGATAAGCGGCAGACAGACAGATGGCGATAAAGAATGCGCAAGAGACACAAGCAGCAAGCGAGAGAGAGGGAGGGAGAGCGAGCGACTCAATGAAAAGATCAGCGAAAAGTCGCGCCAAACAGAGACAGAGACAGCGACGGCGATGGCGAGAATGCCAAGGAATAAAAGCAGTTCGTTTTCGTACCTTTGCATCTTCCAAATGTCCTTGGAGATGCTGGAGATCTTGTTGGCGCCCAAATACAGATACTTGAGCTGTCGCAGTTCGGTGACCTGCTCCGGGAAGTGCGTCAACTGATTGCCACTCAAATTGAGCTCCTTCAGCGTCGAGGTGCCGTGACTGCTGCCGCTCACCTTGCTCAGCAGCGACTTCGGCAGCGAGGCGTTGGTCAGCAGATTGTTCTTCACGATCAGCGTCACGAGCGGCAGCTGACCGATGGCATCCGGCAGCTGGGTGATGGCATTTGAGCTCAGATCGAGTATCTTGATGTTGACAAACTGCTGCAGCATGCGCGGCAGGCCGACCAAACGATTGTGATTCAACAGCAGCGTCTCGATGTCCCCGCTCGACTTGGCCAGCGCCTTGTGCGGCGAACTGAGATGATCCTCGAGGGTGACCAGGTCCAGGTTCATGCGACCAAAGTCAATCGTTTTCTGCTCCCGCGAATCCGTGTCCGAGCTGTCCGACGTATAGAGCTCCATCTCGGTGCGCAACACAACTGGCGTTCGTCTGACAACTGCCCAATACCTTGTGCTCTCAATATATACGCGAGTTTGTTCACAATTGATATGTATAATTGCAATTGGCTTTTCAGTATAGATGACTTTTTTTCTATTTTGTTATTCAACCGTTTTGTCTATAAGCTGTTTATGGCTGTCGCCGTTGCGGACGATCGCATTGCTCACTGTATCTATATATATGTATATATATATAGATGTGTGTTTTATTTTTTTTGTTTACCAAGCCGATCTACGGCGCAAAATCAAAACCGAATCAAACAAACAGCAGCAACCACAACAACAAATTCAAAGCACACGACAGCCAGCGGGTATCAAATCAAACAAAATAGCAAAGAAACAAAGAAAAAAAAACAAAACAACAGCACAAATAACAAAACGCAACAAAAACAAAATTTAACTCGTATTCGATCGGAATGCGCGTTTTTAGGCGACAGACAGCACCACAGCACCACCACAGCACTAGCCGATGACTGAACTGAACTGAACTGAACTCAACTGAACGGAGCTGCAGACGGTCTCGCTGTCTCAGCTGTTGCCACACTTGCCCCAGTCCAAGCGATGCCGATTGTCGCCGTTCGTTGCGCACGAGGCCCAACAGGCGTATGCGTAATATATTGCTCACACACACACAGACACGCACACACACACACACAGACAAGGGCGTTGTTGTAGCAATGCGACTCGGACTAAGCACGGGCTGGAGCACGGACAACGCTTGGCTCGCTTTCTTCGCTCGGCTTCTTGCTCGCTTCGCTTCGTTTCGTTTCGCTTCGTTTCATTTCGTTTCGTTTCGTTTGAGCACGCGCGACCAAAGGTGGACAACGCCTGGCGAGGGGCGATCGAACAGTTCACACCACCGGTGTGATTCACGCAGCGCACTTTGCCACTCATACGTCACGCGTTCGCTTCGATAAGCTGTTGTCCTTGAGCTTGTGCTAACATGAGAAATGTTAATGAGTTTATTGGAAGGCAGCGAAATACAAGACATTTGTCATTTCTTTGTGCGTCATTTTGTCTCTTAACTTTACATTACAGCCAAAGTTTTCAATTAGACAGAGTTCAGCAATTGCATTTCGATTGAAAATGTAGGAAGACTTTTAAATGAGCTTATACAACTTTTGTTTCTTGATCATTAAATATTCATTTAATCAACAAATTTTAATGAGCTTAACCAACTTTTGTTTATTAACTATTAAATATGCATTTAATCAGCTTTTGTTTACTAATTATTAAATATTCATATCTTGATATATCAAGGAATAAGCGTAGGCCAGTAAATGCCTCAATGCAGTTCAATTTTAATGAAAATTAAGAAAATAATTCAATTTAAAAATGTGATTCTGTTCAGAATGAACTAATTTTAAATAGTTTCAACTTCAATAGTTCAAGCAATAAATGCTGGACATAAAATACTTAATTGCAATTTAATTTAAAAATGAGTAAAGAAAATGATTAACTTTCAAGATCTGATTCTGTTCGGAATGATTTAATTTTAAATAGCTTTCTTTAGCATTCAATTTAATTTGCTATGATTTCTCATTTCTCAAAATCACTGACGCTTAATACAATTTAACAATCTATTTAATAGAGTCAGCTAGAAAAATTATTTTTTCTTTTACAATTTATCCAAAACAAAGAAATTGATGTGCAATTTCTGATTACAAGTACTTCGCAGCTGCTTTTCTGCTCTCTTCTATCCTTCGATATATCTATCTTTTATATTTATATATATATATATATTATTTTTTTTATCTCTTTACAATTTCAATTTACAATTCCAAACACACAATTTTACAGATTTCATAAAAAATCAATTACAATTCAATTATTTGCGATTAGAGACCTATTTTTTTTTTTAATGAATTCAGCTCTCTACTGATTTTGTCAAGTGGTTGACTGACGAAAGCAGGATACTGATTAACTCTCTTTCTCGGCTGATTTTAATAGAAAATCTCAATCTCAAGTGTGCGAAGAAATGATGTCACATAATATAGTAAATCATGGAATTGAAATCAAGATCTGCATTTATGGTGCATAATTCAATAGTAATTTGTTTCTATTTGATTTAGCAAATAAATATAAGATTAGTATTATTATGGCGCCATCGAATACAATTTATATGTTTTTATTATTTAAAGATTTTTATTTGCCAATTACTTGAGATAGCGACCCAACTGATGATGCATTCATTCCATTTCAATCGCTCGCTCGATTTCAATTGCTTTCATATATTTCACGGAAACTTCTGTGCCAACTTTCCCGCATTTTGAATCGAGTGGGTTTCACGGGGTCTCTTTAGACTCCCCATCCCAAGTTCGCGCCGTTTCGGCGGCACTTGATCATTTATGATGCCCCTCAAAAAAAAAATTACAAACAACTTATCAATAATTTGGGGCCCAGAAACTGTCGAAAAGTTATCAAGCGACCCACTTGACTCGAGTAATTATTAATTGCACATACACGCATTTCATATGAATTTATTATATGTATATTATTATTAGAGTCGTTGTTGTTGTTCCACTCACTCCATGTGTACTTAAGTGCGTCTAATCAAAGGAGACGAACCCCCTCCGCTGCTCTCCAGTTGCCTCTGCGTCTGCGTCTGGGTCGGCTTCTGCGTCTGAGCCGCCGGCTCGACAGCTGGCCACATCTGGGGTGCAAAATAATGTTTATTATCGCGTCATTGGACCTTTCGCATACCCCGCACTCATTAAAATCGAAAGTGGCTGATCGCAGCCAAACACAATGCTAGACTCGTCTCTCTCTCTGTCCATATAAACATTTGCATTTTATTTTTACATAATTTGCTCTCTACATTTTAATTTAATTTCTTTCCGTGTTTTTTTTTTGACTTTCTAACTTTTATTTCACTATTCGTCTATTTTTATTTTCAGTGTTTAATTGTATAAAATACTTCGAAGCGATTGTAAACGAAATTCAACAATATTTATATTCATTCGAGGGGTAAGTGCCACTTATTTTTATTTTTTTATATTTTCCATTTATTTTAAATTATTCCTTTTATGTTTGGAAATTATTTCTTTTCATTATACAATTGTTTCATGCTTGTTTTCATTATTCTTGGCCCACTTCTTGGTTGCTCTTAGTTTTCTATTGCGCTTATGGTAGAGTTTTCGCCTGATCTTACTTCCCTCTCTATTTCTCTGTCTCTGTCTCTTATCAAATAATTTGATGGTTTTATCAGCTTTTAGGTCGATAGCCTTTGGCTTGTGGCCAATAAAAATGATAACTAAAAGTCTATGTTTTACTTGAAAACATAGATAAACTCTAGGCTCTCAATCACTGTCATTTATTTGTGGAAAGTCGCATAATTCCATTTGAAATTATACGCATGCCTTGCTGATCCCAACAACAATTAACAATATTTCAATAATAGGCTTCAACCTATCAACAAATTGAGCAGACATGTTGTAAAGTTTAGCATCAGGCAATTTTCCGTGTTGACAGAACTAGAGGGTAGCTGGTTATCAATCAGTTGGGCGTCGTTGGCAATCTTGTGATTGTTTTTATTGTTGTTGTTGTTGTTGTTGATGTTGTTGTGGGCCGTTGAGCTGATAAGCGCGACAAGCCAAAAATACACAAATAGCTAAACGACGCGACTTTGGCAGCGATCAGTTCGCAATTTCCACACACAAACAAGCATATATACAAATAATAATAATACGACAATAAATATATGTATTTAAACATTTTGTACTCGCTATTATCACATCAAATTGGTGCAATTTATGAGCAGCTGGTATGCCAACAGTGGCGGCCGTTTGTCTCTGCCCACTGTTCACTATGCGCTGAGGCAATTAGCTGCTGCGAGCGATTAAAATCGCCAGCGAAACGCGCGCGTGTTTTGCGCACGTTGCTAATTATTTGATGAATGTGTTTGCCTGCTTGCCTCAGCGCTGACTGTGTGTGGTCCTTATCACACCTAACTAAATGTGCCATAAAAATAACAAAAAATATTCCATATAAATACATTCATACGCATACGTATAGTAGGAACAACAACAGCAACAATAATAATAATACGAGTGCTGTGCCAAAGATTAAAACAATAAATAGGCGACAGTACAATTTAATCAATGTCTTGTGAAATTGCTGCATGCAGTGCAAATAAAGCAAACAATAATAGCAACAACAACAACACGCAAGGCGACATACAAAGGGTCCAGTCCCGGTCATAAGCTGATTAGTAATTTCTCCTATACAAGCTAAATAAATGCTTACGATTCTGACCCTGGCTCCATAATCTAATTGGCAAATCAATTATCAATTATCTGTCGCGTCGTCGCCCATTGACCGGCGCTTTGCAGCATGCCCCTTTTGCCCCATTCGGTGCCACTCAGGCGACAGCCTTAAAGTCACCCCCCCCCCCCCTACAAGTGAAATTGGAAAACAAAATCAAGGCCCAATAATTTGCGACTCGTCACAGTGACTAAGCACAAAATCGTTTTCGGCTCAAATTCCGCTCCAATTGTTTATGGAAAATTACTAACGTTGTTTGTTTGACACTCCACATGTCAGCATTCAAATGTCAACTGTTGGTATACGCAATAAAAATGGCAATTCCAATAGCACCTGAAAGTATGCTGTAAAAAGTGGAGGTTGCTGCTGTAAATCAAATGCCGCCTGAAAGCATGCTACAGAGTTTTAATAAAAACACTTGGATTCAGGTTTCCATTATTATCGTTTATTATTATTATTAATTAAATAATTGCCTTGTGGTTTGCTATATTTTACAAAGTATACATTAAAAAAAAAACACAAAAAAAAACATTTTTTTGATAGCAGCTGCTGGTTGTTTGTTGTTGTTATTCAGTTGTACATATAAATATTAAAGTTAAACGTTAATATTATTAAGTTAGATGTAAATGTGTTATAACCCTCCCATTAAAAACATTGCAATAAATGCCTTGGCGTGTATGTGTGTTTGTGTGTGTGTGTCAGTGTGTGTGTGTGTGTGAGTCTAAAATGCTTTCTCTGTATAAAAGTTGCGATTGTTTTGTGGTTGCTTGCGATTGGTCTGTTGATTGATTAGATATAGTAGCTATATATGTGTTTCCGATATCTGTTACGGGGAAGTCATCAGTGTTTAGATATATATATATATATATGTATGTGTGTGTATAGTTCCGATGGATCGGCTATAGGGAAGTCAGCAGAAAGTCTGTCTGTCTGTCTGTAAGTGAACTTGTGCAAATCTTTTGGCCCACTACACGCTACGTATCGTTTATATATCGATATATATATATATAGAAAGAGAGTAGATATATACACATACATTCTATACATATGTGTGTGTGTGTATGTATGTATACATAAGTTATATAGTTTATGTTTAATATATTTTAATCGTATATTTATTAGCAAAAAAAAAACATTGATTACCGAACAAACGCTTGTGGGGTTTGTTTTGTTGCTTCATTTTGTTTGTTGTTGATTCGAATGATTGATTTGATGATTGACGAGATGATTGAGTGAGTGATTGTTTGCTTGAGTGATGACAAAAAAAAATTGTTGTTGATATAGTATTATTGGGGCGCTCTTAACTCAATACTGTTGTTGTTTAGTACACATTAGATGTATTAGATTTTTACTTAACGACTACTAAGTATATTTTAATGTAATAATAATAAATTATTAATCAAATATGCTTGTTGGTTGGTTGGTTGCTTGGTTGCGCTTGGTTAGTGAGCAAGATAGGGGGCGTTGTAGAAATCCTTGTTCGTTCAATGGCTGCCCGGCTGGGCGGCTGTCGGCCAAGCGATCTTGGCATCGATGCGCTTGTAGGCCAACATGCAGTGCTTGCCCTTGGCCGCCAGGCGCGCATCCTGCGGGCACTCGGCGTCCGTCAGCAGCGTCTCCTCGCCGTCGACGAGCTTGAAGAGCGCATAGTCCTGCGGATTGGTGATGCGCGCCTTGTGCGCTATTATTCGGCACACCTCGCGCGTCGTCGTGTGCGGACGCACGGGCAGCGTTCGCGTCTGCAGCGAGCCGTTGCACTCGTCGGGTATGATGACGCGCAGCACACTCGAGCAGGCGGGCAAACAGCTGGAACGCCACTGAAAAGCATAAGAGATATAACAATTAGTTATCGGCCTTGGTATGTTGAGTGAATGTGCTAGTTGGTCAACTTACATCGAGTGATCCGCTGCCGCTTTCGCCCTCCGACGCCATGAATGTCTTGAGCACCTGGACGGCACTGCAGAGCGCCGTCAGATAGTAGCCGGGCTCACCGTTGAGCAGCGTCGGCTGCAGCAGGCCCCACATGAACTCCGCCTCGATCTCGGCGCCCACAAAGCCGCACTTGGCCACCACATAGACGAGCACGGGCAGAAAATCATCGGCGCCCAGCTGCTGGCCGCGCGGACAGCCGGTGGCATCGAACACCGTCGAGATGACGCACAGGAACAGCTCCAGTTTGTCCAGCGGCAGCTCGGCCTCCTGCAGGCGCCACAGCAGATTGGCGATCAGCCGCAGCGCCGACTGCGACGGCGGCGTCACAGTGGCGCGTATGCCGAAATCGGAGGCGCCACGCTCGCAGGCGTAGCGCACATTTTGTGCCAGCAGCTGAATGTCCTCGCTGCGCTTGTAGTAGTCCACAAAGATGCCGTAGAGATGCTCGCGCAACGGCAGCACCACCAGCTGATGCATCACCGTCTCCAGCATGGCGTCGAGATTGAGAAACTCGTCGGCCTTGAGGCGAGCGCGCGCCGACTCGAGTTCGGCGTGGAATTTGCCCTCGCCATGCTTGACCAGATAGTTCTTCATGCCGCTCATGAACTGGCGCATGTTGCGCATTATCACCTGCGGCACCGCTTCGCGCGACTCCTTCGTGCAGCTGATGAAGTTCTCGATGTTGCGTGCGAACGTCGAGCTCGGATCCTGCGCCAACTGCAGCGTGTAGGCGCGCAGCGAGTCCCCCGGTCCGACGCTCTGCACATTCATCTTGTTGCGGGGGTGACCTGAAAGGCAGAGGAGAGAGAACAATAAGTTAGAGTTGGATTAGAGCCAGCGGAGCACTTGGGTCTACAATTAATACTAGACGTTAAAGCGAGTGGCGTAGAAAGGACTGCGAAAGGACAGAGCAGCGCAGGGCTGTAATATCGAGATAAAGATCATTTGTGTTCCTAGCGTGCCTTGAGCTTCAAAGTGAGCAAGAAGAGCGCTTCTTCTTTCTAGTTTATTCGTGTGATTCTTAGCGATCGATCATTGTTCTGCATGAGCAACCAGATCAACTTCTAAGAGACAGCGAGAAGCAGCGAGAAGCGTGTCGAAATTTCCTTTGAAACGCTCAGTGGAGGTCAGTAAAAATGTTGCTATTCTAATCGCACGTTCTTTTTCTTTTCGTTTTCACTGAGCGAGATCACCGTAGCTCTTCGCTTTGTCGACGCGAATTGAAATGAGATCGAAAATTCTGGCAGATTCGCGATTTGGCGTTCGTCGATTGGTGTTGTCTGTGTGGAAATGAGGGCGCAGCTTGTTTCCAAAGTGAAAAAGAGAGGCCTAGTATAACAATTGCTTTCCTCGCACCGTTTTCTACAGCGCAAATGTATTTCTTTAGCAGCTCCGTTGCATAAGCTTTAGCGCTCTCGCACAGTTTTCCTTACCGAATAGCAGTCGACACAGCAGCTGCAGCAGACAGATCATTGGGGCACAGCAGCCGTGCCCCGTGTGGCAGTGTTGCTCGTCGGCGCACTCGCACTCGCGGCGATAGCTGCGATAGAGACGCTGACTCTGGGCCTGCAGCGAAATGCCCAGAGCCTGGCACTCGACAATGTGCGTCATGTTGAGCAGTATGTTGCCCTGATCGTCCAGATGGAAGAACTGCTTGATGTCGTAGTGATCACAGGTATTGCGATCGCTCGGATGGCACAGATCCAGCTCGGTGGCTGGGTCGGATCGTGCCTCCGATTGGGGTGGATTGGGGCACTTGCCGATGGCGCCCATGATGGAGCCGGCGAGCGCTTCAGTCTTCAGTTGCTTGCGATTGATGCGGCAGTCTTTGAGCACCTGTTGCGGACAGGTGGCCGTCGTTGTTGTTGTTGTCGCTGTTGTTCCCGTTGTGGTGGTCGTCGTAATTGAAATGGAGCCCATGCTGGAGAGGCTGCTGCTGGCGTACTTGGACTTCTTGCCCAGCGCTTGGCTCGCCTGCGGCTCGGTCTGTGCGACGGCGAGTGGCAGCGCAATGCCCGTCTGTATTTTCTCCATGAACAGCAGCTCGAGCAGCTTGCGCTTGCGGCGTCCCAATTTGCTGCCCGAGATCTTCGTCTCGTTGAAGTCGTGCGTCGTGTCGGGGCCAGGGGACAGCAGGCTGTGTGTGCTGTGGTGGGCGGTGCGCTGTTGCAGCAGCTCGTCCTCAAAGTCGCCGGAGAAGAAGTTGTCGTGCTGCTGCGGATGCTCGACAATCTCCCACTCGGCCATGAAGCTGAGGAAGAGCGCCTCCTCCTTGTAGTGCAGCACGTGGACGGGATCGTGAAAGAATTCCTCGGGCTCGAGGCGTTCGATGCGCTGCTCATCCAAGCTGGACAGCGACTTTGATAGATCCACAGCGGTCGGCTCGTGGGGCGGCGTCGGCGTCGGCGTTTGCGGGGGGCTCGCGGGATTTGCGCGCAACGATTTTCTGAACCAGCTCATGGTGGATTCTATAACGATTTTTGCCAGCTAAAACGAATTGGCGAAAACGCAAGTTTCTCATCGGCACAAGCGGCTGCCTGCTGCTCTCTCGCTCCCGCGTGTATGTGTGTGTTATCGATCAATTGTTGTTATCGCGCGCGACACTCTCTCTCTCTCTTTCTCTCTCTCTCGTTCGCTCGCTCGCTCTCGCTATTTTGATTTCTCTTTCTCTCGCTTTCGCTCTTCGGACAGCGCGCGTCGCGTGTCGCGTTTGTGTTGTGTTGCTCTAAAAGCGGCCAATGCAAAACTAATGCTGAACTTCATACGCATTAGTTTATAAGACTGCAGTTTGCTGCGCGCTGCCTGCGTCGACGTCGCCGCGAATATGAAGAGATAGCGAGCGCACTGCACACGACGTCGACGTCGACGTCAACGGCGATTTGCAGCGACGTCGGCGTCCTAATTAGCGCAGCGCGACCTCAATTCGCTGCCCTCTCTTCACTCTATCTGTTGATCTTCCCCTGCGTCGCAGGTAATGCTCGCGATCTTTGGGAATTTCCGGATTTGCGTTTTTACAACTTGCAACAACGACCGCCTTTTTTACCTGCCACTCTCACTCACTTGCTGCTGCACTGTCGTCGCCTTCTTTTGCGCAAATCAATTGTGGCGACAATATCAGCAGCAGCGTTCGTTGCCTGCCTTGCTTGCCTAGGGGGAAAAACTGTGTCAAGAGGAAATCGTCGTCGTCTTGAGTCAGTCAGGGTCGAAAGGGGCCTCGCAGGCACAGGCCGCAGGGCAACCGGTGGCAGGGGTGTTGGAGGGGAAACTACAGAGACGCACGCACACGAGCAGCGAACGAAACTGAGTCTAGACTGTGCAGCAACACGACAATCGGTCGGAATGTGGCAACAGCTGATAACTTTCAGTCGCTGATGTCGCGTAATTTTGCCTAGCAATATTATCATGCGATTTGCAGAGACTTCTTGCAGAACTTCGCTACCAATGAAACACTCGGCATGCTTTGCAAAAATATCAGACATCTTTCAAATAAGTTAATCATGTTAAAGTCCTACCAAACAAAGCAATGTGAAGCCTCTAAAAATCAATTGGTTAATGTATCGTCGATCTGTAGAAATTTCACATTTACAAAAGTTGCTCATCATTTTTGTTTATCATCTTGTAGAACTTCTCCAAGACTATCAAATGATTTACAGCACTTATTCTTAAAATTTCACATAAGCTTGTAGATCTTTTCAAAACAGAACAAATTGTTGTCTGCAGTTTGTTTATGTTCCTATTTATTGAACAAATAATTTCGATATATTTGGGCAGCTAAACAAAGAAATGTTGTGTTCCTTAGCATTTGTGCTAGCTGTGGCGGCAAAGCCATTAATAGGCTTGATAAACTTCCCCGAAATCAACTGATAACTCACTTTCACACACAGCGAGCAAACAACAAACAAATTCACGATACAGCACAAATTTATTATAATCAATTGACGTAAAGAACCCCCCCATGAATCATTTGTATTGCGATTAGTTGTGGGGCTTTATGCAAAGCAAGAAAAAGCTAGAGTTGCGTGCAATTCCATCACTAGTTGAAGTGTCCATCTCTAGTTCTTTATCTAGCTTGGACTGCCTGCGTATGACTAAAGAGAGCGTCAAATAACGAACCAAAGGCCAGACATAAGTGACTGCGAATAGCCAACAAAGCGAACCATTCAATCACTGGGCAGGTAACCATTTTGCATGCGACGACAGGTAACTGTAAATGCCAATCCGAAGGAGAGAGAGAGAGAGAGACAGGGATGGGAAGGGCAATGAAGAGAGTTGATCGCAAGGCTGCAGAGATTACAGCCAGTTGATTCATAGCTCTAGCTTCTAAGCTGGGAGAACAGCTGTGAATCGCAGCTCGGTTAATCACACAAGAAAACGGCCATGTTTTCGACACCAACCGATCGAAAAGTGTGGGAGCGAGAAGGATCGCGAGAAAGAGCGCGAGAGATCGTTGTATGTATGTGTGCTGCAGTTTAACGACAGTCTGTCTAATAGTGTTGACCGAATGACGCCATCAAATTTAATGGGAGACAACAATGAAATGAAATCCGAAGCGTGCCTCAACTTAAACTAAACTAAACGCATGTCGCCTATAGCATTTCCACACACACACACACTTATATTTCTTTATAATTATGTGTTGTTGTTGATGATCTATTGAACGGGAGACAATGTACAAATAGATCCCGAGTTTGTCTAGTTATTATTATTATTTTTATGTGCAATTTGCAATGACACCTTACGATTGCATCAGCTTTGTAAAGACTCTTTGCTGTTTTTCTGTTGCTGCTGCGCAATTAGGAAAAACCTTTGACAACTCTCCGTGAAGTAAATTCTCAAGGTGCCACGGCCAGGAAATGTTGCATACAAACATGGCGAAAAGTCGTACAGTCGAAGAAGCAGCAAAAAGGAGGCGCTAAGCCGCAACAAAATGGTGTTCTACCTGCTTCACATTGCATTCATCACAGTTTCATCGCTTCAAGTCGCATTTGTCTAGATATCTTCTTCAAATTTAGGTATGCGTATTTCTAAATATTCTGAAACTTTCAGCTTGATGTCCAATCGCTTGATGCAAATGCGTAATACGTTTTACTCAGTTAACTTCTTTATTATCCATTGTACTATTCTTCTGTATTTAGGTCGCATTGTTGCAGTTACTATCTGCAAATTAGTCACACATTGAGTTGAGCTTCTATATTGCATATCCTGAATGTTTCATCCTAATCGCTGTCGAGACAAATCAGAATTACTCATATATTCTTCATTATAGCATTATTTTTATATTCCCTTTATACTGAATACTTTGAATCATTTGCCTTTTTAGTATTTCACTATTTTCCTATGCACTTTAGTGTTCACAAAGTTCTTCCCCAAATTTCTGCTTTCAAATCTTGCGCTCAGAGTTTTTACTCATAAAAACCCCAGCAAACTGATGATTATTTTTGCTCACAGTTACTTTAGAATATTAACTTGATGTTCTGAATACTTCAGGCTGATTGATTAATAAACAAAACAAATTGTATACTAAGCTCTCTTCTAGCTCTGTTTGCTATCGTTTCAAGGTGCCTTTGAGCTGCAATTGTTGTTAGCTGCTGTCATATTTATTGTGTTAGTTTTTAGCCAACGGCAGAAAGTTCAGCGAACTGTTGTCGTCGTCTTGAAATTATCCAGATTCGTGCTTATCTCACTCACAAATTGTGAATGGCTGTTGGCAACAGCGAACTTGTTGCCTAATTGCGGTTACAAATAACGATAACGAGTGCATTTGGTATCAAGCACGTGCTCATTGGGCTGGACCAGAATGCGCTGCACTAAAAATAGTGTCGAGTGCGTTTTAAAACGCGCTAAAAATAAAACGCATGCGGTTTACTTAGCTCTGTGTGTGCTTGTGTGTGTGGGAGAGTTCGTTTGTCTATATTTGCATTTCATCAGACGTTGACCTAAAATAGCCACACTTCCCCAGTCCCAGTCGAGATCGATGTCTTGGGCGACGATCGTGACTGAGACGGAGATGAAGACAGACGGCAAAAATTACGCATCCCATTGAGCGACGCGACACGGCGCGTTTTAAAACGCGCGCTGATAAAAACGCTGCGGTTTACATTCCAAAGTGCACGACAAGCGACGACAATTGCTCCAATATTTGCAAAGAGCGCGACAGAGAGAGACACAGAGAGAGAGAGAGAGAGAGAGAGACAAGGAGTGCGAGAGCAACTTATTATCAAATTTGTTTGGCTTGCAAACTGCGACGCAGTTTAGTCACAAGGCATTAGCCGCCAGGGGGCGGGGGAAGACAGAGAGACAGAGAGAGAGAGAGAGAGCGAGAATGCTAAAGAAAGGGGCGGGGGTGGGCGGCAGATAAGTTTCGGCAAAGGCTTTTGTAGTCTGCACAGATCGCAGACTGTAAACTGACCGCGAGAAGAGCGGCCTACAAAGCAATAGCGACGACGACGGCGACGGCGACGCTCGCGTCGTCGCAAGCAGCGACGCCTGCAGCGGTTGATAGTGTTTTTGCATTAACCAGTTGAAACCGGTGAATAATAATGCAGTTTTTATTGTCGCATTGTGCGTGCGCTCAATCTGCCCAATCTCAATCTCGCAATCTGGCAATCTGACAATGTGTCACTTCCATTGGCTGCCGTCGCTGTCTGATGATGGATGGAGGCCATGGCATGCGGCATGCGGCACGCTATCGGCGCTCGCATGATGCAACAATAACAAGCGATTGCAAATTGCCGTTTTGCAAATTGAGCATCGCATCATCAAGAGGATCATCACTCGAGTGCGGCGATCCAAAGTTTCAATTAGAGACAATATTCTGGACTTTATCAAGCGATCAGGAAAGCAGATGAAGCGTTTCCTGCGTGCCACATTCTGCCACAGCTACAACACTTATCGTTTGCAGCCTTGAGCTCTTGAAGCTCACCGCCATAGATCGAAAAGTTCAACTCAAGGGTGCATTTCTTGTTGTTAGAGAATCTATTGAATTTAGCTTGGGGAGAAACATTGTTTAGCTAAGGACTTAAGGTCTGATCCTGATTGCAGGCAAGTTATAGGATAATTCGGAGCAGAGACAGTGAGTTGAGACTTTAGTTCAAGCTGTAGCCTATACTTAGCTTCAATATTCGCTTTTTAAAATGGTTTAGGGGATTTCAATATGGCATAAATATTACTTGCACTTGCGATTCATGAATTTTAACGTGAAACTTTAAACTCATGAAATTTTTCCTGCAACTTTTAACTTATGAAATTTTTTCTGCAACTTTCAGCTAATGAAATTTTCCCTTAAACCCTCAACTCATGACATTTTCCCTGAAACTTTCGACTCATGACATTTTCGCTGAAGTTTTCAACGCATGCAATTTTTCCTATTTCCCCTGAAACTCTTTCGTATTCCTTATAGTTTAGATACACATAAGTTCTATCAGTGGTTATAGTATCTATAATGTTTGAAAGGGTCTGAGTCCTTAATGTTTAAATTGGGCAAACTCTCTCTTATACTTCAACCCCAATATTCTCTATGTTTCACATTAACCCTGCACTAAATTTCAAGCACTGCACAAAATTCGCTTTAACGTCAACTTTTTGCCGAGTTGAACTCGTTCTTAAGTAGCTAGACACTTGATCTTAAGTTTATATAATCGTTGCAGGCAATTTGTACTCACATAGTATTTCACGGTCCCGCATGCTTGGATTCCTCAATATGGTGGCCACTTTGGGTCTCAATGCCTTGTTGTTGTTGTTGTTATTGCCTGCGCCAGCGCCGGCATTATTATTGCCATTCTTGTTAGCCTTGAGCGTGTCCTGGTTGCAGCTGCTGTTGCTGCCATCTTTGGTGCTGCTGAATTCCTCGATGATCGTGTCGTCCTCGGACAAAGCCGGTCGGCACTTTGACAAATGTATGGTGTCCGAGTTCATGGTGGCATCTGCAAGAGATTCGCATTTATGAGGTTTGAGTTGCCAAGCTGAAATGCAGACGCTCTGCTTACCATCCTGCATGGGCATGAACGAGTCCCACTGCGAGGAGTCCCAGGGCTCGGAGAAGACGGTGCCGTCGTCGGACTGTGCGGAATCAATGCCGCCGTAATACGTCTGACAGAAGGCGGCACAATTGCGCTCCACGTTGTCGTAGGCCGACAGTCGGCAGCCGTTCTGTCCCTGTCCCTGCCCCTGCCCCTGACCCTGACCCTGACTCTGGAATGACTTTTGACTGCCGTCGGCCAGCAGTTTGTCCTTCTCCTGCCTGTCCTGGCCCACGTTCGACAGCGCTGTCGCCGAGCTCGCCGTCTGCTGCGGCGGCGTCGAGCAGCGCACGAGCTCGGGCAGATTGAGGTCGGGCAGCCGCTTGGCAATGATCTGGTGCACGGTCAGCGGCCGCTTCTTGGCATCCTTCTCGCGTCCCAGCGAATTCTCCTTCTCCTGCCAGTCGGCCGCGGTGTCGTAGTCACCGCCGCCATTTGTTGTCTCCTGCTTGGCCATGAACTCCCAGCTGCTGTCGAGCTGCCAGTGATCGATGCGATTGCGTCCGCGTTTCGCCTGCGGCTGCTGCGCCAGTGGCTTTGGCTTCTGCTTCAGCTCGTCCAGACTGCCAGCCGCCAGCTTCTCCAGCTCGGCGGGCAGCAGCAGCGGCGCCGCTGCCGTCGCCAAGCCGCCTTTCAGTGGCTCCGAGTGACGCTGATTTGCCGGCAGCAGCTGGCTGCGTTGCTGGCGCCGCAGAATCGCCGCCGCTGCGCTGGTGAGGCCCGCCTGACGCAGCGCATCGGCGGGCTCCGCATAGAAGGGACTGCCCTGTTTGCTGCGCGATCCGGGCGTCTGTGCGTGCGCCGTGGGCGTGGTGTCGCCCCCATCGTCGCCTGTGCTCGGCTCTGTCAGCGATTGCGTCATCGCCGGCGCCAGATTGGGCAGCTGGAGGCCGGCGCGTGATCGGGGCGCTGCGTCGCCGGAGAACTGCAGCAGTTGCTGGCTGCTCTCGCTGCTGTGCTGCTGTGTGTTGTCCTCGCAGGGCGACAGCAGCTGCTGTGTGGGTGTGCTGGCTGCAGGGGCAGAAAGAGCAGAGAGACAGGGAATTAGGCAAGTGGATAGCTTAAGGGGCTTAGTCAGGGGCTTAACGACAAGGATTTGGCTAAGGGGTTTAGTACGAGGGATTTGACGAGCGGCTTAGCTTAGGACTGCTACGGGATTTTAAACGACAGTTGATAGGATTTAAGGGTTTAGTCGAGGGATAGCTTCTACAGTTTTCTTGCAGCTATGCAGTCGAAGCGCTTAGACTGGAAACGTAGGGTTTTCCTAGAGTCATGTAGTCTAGTTGGTAGCAGCATCCGAAACGTAGTTTAGTCAATAGCTTTCACAGAGACTTGCAATCATGTTAGAAGAGTCGAGGGAGTCCAATAAAAGAGTTTAGCTAACAGGTTCTTCAAGGGTTGCTAAGGCTGGGAAAAAGTCAAGGGATTCCCTCGGGAGTTTTTTTGTTGCTAAGGAGTTTCGTCAAGTGGTTTCATAGAGGTTAATTGGTCAACCGTAAAGTTTAGTGGACAGTTTCCTCGCATGGATTACAAAACAAGCGACTAAACCTAAGGAATTTTGTGCAGCTATTTAGTGGATGATTTTAGTCGAAAGGTTTACTTAATGCTTGCAGGGTTTAGTACAGCCGTTCAGTCGAGGGGCTTAGAGAATGTTTATGGGCTCAAGACAAGGAGTTTAGTCAAAGGTTTTCCTACTTGCTTCTGAACCTATTCGGTAAGCGAGGAGTTAAGACAAGACAAGGTTTAGGCAAGATGTTTCCTTGACGTTCTAAACGAGGGGTTTTGGTGGAGGAAATATCTATTCTATGCCATTATAGGCCTCAGTCATTGGTCTGAGTTTCTACAACAGTCGACGCAGCAAGTTTAGGGTTAGTTGACTTAATTCAAGCACTTTGGCTTGCTGTTGTTGTTCAGCTGGGGTCAACTTACGTGTCTCGGCGAGCAGATCGGGCCGTCGGTTCAGCACGCCGCCGTGGGCGTCGAGGCCCGGCTTGAAGCTGGTCAGCAGACTGGCCCGATCGCTGGGATCGTGCGACCAGACGTCCTCGTAGTCGCTGATCTTGTCGCTCAGTGCGCTGGCACAGTACTGAGCCGGCGGGCTCTCGAGTATGTCGGATTCCTGGTAGTGCTTCGACTCCTTGCTGCGTATGCGCGACTTGCGTGACTTGCTGCCGCTGCTGCCCTGTGTGCCCGCCAGCAGACCGGCGGCAGCGCTGCTCGGCGTGAGCGGCGAGAGCATCTTGCGTTGGCTGTGCGTGGAGTCGCGACTCGACTGCGAGTGCGTCTGCCAGCGGCTGTCGTTCGAGGAGGAGGTGCCCTGCGAGGACAGCGTGTCCTTGCACTCGCCCTCGGGCGACAGACGCTTGGCGAATGTCTGGAACGTGCTGGTGCTGGCCTGTGAGTTGAGCAGCGCATTGAAGGGATTGCTGGAGGCCGGCGTCGTCACCTCGACGAACTGTGCGGGATTCGCTTTCGTGTTGCACGCTGCGGGTGGCGTTGCGGGGCCGCCATTGCTGTTGCTGTTGCCGTTGCTGTTGCTGCTGTTGTTCTCCATGGAGAAGGTGACGGTGGTGGTCACCGTAAAGTTGTTGTTGCTGCCGCTCAGCTGATCCGGCGAATGCGGCTTTGACCAGCGCATTGGCGGCGCCGGCGGCTTGAGATTCAACGTGTTCGGCGGCTTCGGTCGCTGCGGACGCTGCACTTGCTCCAGCTCCGAGTTCGCCGAGTTTGCTGCAGCCGCTGTTGTTGTGGTTGTCTTGAACGTGCTGAGATTGTTGCTGTTGCCCAGCGCCGGCAACTGTGGCGGCTGCTGCTGCTGCTGCTGCTGCTGCTCGTGGGCCGAGCCACCGCCGGGCAGATAGCCCTGAGCGTCCACCGGGGACATGGTGAGAATGACGGAGTCCACGGAGTTGGGGCTGAGCAGCTGCTGCATGTTGTGCTGGCCGCCGCTGGTCGAGAACGAGCTCATGCTCGAGTTGGTGTCCGACGGCGTGCCCGCCTGGCTGAAGAAGCCCAACAGCTGCCCGCTGCCCGTCGGACTGAACATGTTGTTGTTGCTCTGCGGCGCCACCGACGCCGCCGTCGACTGTGGCGGCGGCTTGTCACTGAAGAAGGTGGCGGTGCCCAGGCCGCTGGTCTCTGTCAGCGACAGCGGCGACTTGGCGTCGAGCAGCAACTGTTGCTGCTGCTGATGCTGCTGCTGCTGCTGCTGCTGCTGCAGATGCTGCTGTTGCTGCTGCTGCTGCTGCTGTTGTTGCAGCTGCGTTGATTTGCCGTTGGGGGGCGCGAGAACGGCGGGGCTGCTGGCGTAGCTCCAGAACTCCTGGCCGAGCAGCGCCAGCGATGAGAGCTTCTTGCGATTGTTGGCCTCGCGCAGCACGCGGGGCAGCATCAGTTGCACGGGCAGCTCGTCGCAGCACTGAGCGTAGTGGGCAATCAGGGCGGGTATCGAGCCGAACTTGAAGCGTGAACTCTCGAGGCTGAGTATGTTGTTGTCCTGCGACTGGATCAGATAGTGTTCGATGTAGGGTCCCGTGTCCTGTGGCAGACGCACCGACACGGCCATCGTGTTCGGCTGGCTCGAGCCGCGCACAATGAAGGTCTGCAAGAAACAGAGGGAACGAAAGAGAGAGAGAGAGAATGAATAAAGGGAAGCGGCGGAGTTAAGTCGTTGAGTGAGCTGTTGTCATAATTCAGCGCGCGATTTTCCGCGTTAAATGTTGCGTTAAAAATGCGCGCACATAAATTTCCCATTTCGCATTTCGCTTTTTAGCCCCCCTCTCCCCACCCCCATTTTGCTGCTCTCGCCTCGTCGCCCGGGCGTCGCATGATAAATGATAAATTGGTATGCGATGCGTTCGGTTGCCTCTCGTCCTTTCCACTCGCTTAGTCTTGCTTTTGTCTTGTAAAACTTTGCAGACGTTGCGACAAAGCAGCAGCAGCAGCCAAGCCAAGTCGTGTGGCAAGTGGCAAGTAGCTTGAGGCCACCGTCGCCGTCGCCGTCTTGCACTTCACTCTTGGCCACGCCTTCGGCAAACGGCTGCAGACCTGGTCAAGTGGCAGGCGATGTCCGCGTTTTTGTTAATCGCCTGCTAAAGTTTTCATAATGAGCGCCTCACTTAAAGTCACGCACAATACGCAGCTGTTCTCGTGTCTCGCTAAACGATTTCAGCGGCAAATCGCCAACATAAAGGGAACAAAGTTGGATTATAATTTAGGCAAGCTAAGCATAAGACGCTCAACTGTAGTTAGTAGCGAAAGATTGGGAACGAATTGAGGCAAGCTAATCAAAGCTTCGTTTTACAGAAGGTTCCAAAAACAAACCTTAGTTTAGCAAACCAGTAGAAAACTAAACAATGCATAAGAATCGGCCCCCGAAATTAAATTGAAGCTGCTTTATAAATCCTAAAGTTCTAACCATTTATTCCCTGGCTTTCAATATGTAAATCGAAAAATTTCCACTCTACTGCAAACTTAAATCGTTACCTTGTGGATGCCTTAAAAATACCTGCAATATATTTGCCATATTATAGCGATTTCTCGTTTTGTTTGTTTGCCAGCTGAAGATTAATACGCTGACTGTTTTAGCGCAGATAAGCTGATATCTTATCTAATTTGCAGCCCAATTCTGCCTCAAGCAATTGAAATTAGCGCAGGTTTTTGATATACTATAATATATGATGCGATATGGCAGTGATATAGCATGATAACAGCGGACGCAACTTGAATTTACCCAAAAAGAAAATGTAACAAACTATTTGTCTGTTTTAAATTTGTTACTTCGCTCAAAACTATTTCAACTGTGTTCTCCCGCTTCATAATGGGATTACTTCTCTAGTGATGCTCAGACGAAACTCGTGCAGTTTTAAGCCGATTTCAAATGCGCGCTGAGGGCAACAACTTGAGGCGAATGTGTTTTAAAGAATTCGCTTCTTGCTTTCGTTCTTTCACATTGCTTTCTATTATGCGTTTTTGATGCTCTGTTTTCCCAAGCAATTGTGTGCGGATGTGTGTGTGTGTGTGTGTGTGAGTGTATGTGTGTGCTTTTCAATTTCGTTGAGCAACCCTAAAAGCATGCAATTATATTTTTTCAGATTTCAATAAATGCCAACTCTAGAGCAAGCGACGCAGTGTGAACGCTGCTGCTGCTGTTGCTGTTGCTGTTGCTTTGGCGGGGGGCTGAGAGGGGGGACAAACGAATATGGACGCCCCGCGGCGTTGTTTATGATTTCTGTGCGCGTTCTGCACAATTTTCAATAAGCAGTTGAAAGCGCAAAGGCAGAAGAAGCGAAAGCAAAAGATAAAATAAAAAAAAATGTAACGCACTTGATATGATGAGCTCAAAGGGGCGGGCGCAAAAGGCAGCGGGAGGGGGAGGAGGGGTGGGAAGGAAGGTTAGGTATAATGGCAGGACAGGAGTGTGTATGTGTGTGTGTGTGTATAGATATGATGACTATATGCTCCATTCCTTTCTCTCTCTCTCTCAGTCGTTCAATGTTTATTTGATTTGCCTGGAGTTGCAACAATTTTTTAAAGCATACTTTTCGGCTGTTGATTTTATTATACGCAGACGGCAAATGCTGCAGGCCAAGCGAAAGAAAGAGAGAGAGAGAGAGAGAGAGAGCGAACTGGATGCTAAAGCACATTATATACTGATTCAATAATGTGGGCAATGGGTGGGGGGCGGTAGAGGGGCGAGCAGCGTGGTGGGGGGCGTGGCTGCTTGACCGTTACGGAAATGCAATTTGCGAGGGACAAAAACGAGCGTAAAAATGTCTTAACAAGCTGCTAGACCGAGCACAGATAATGCACAAAGCATAAAGCCCAAGTGGCTGTCATGTCATTGTCTATACGTTTGAGTGTGTGTGTGTGTGTGAGAGAGGGAGATGGCCTGTGAGTGAGTGAGAGGGAGGGAAGCAGAGTGTGTGAGCTTGCCTGCATTTTATGGGGCGCCTTGACAAATTTTGCCAATGTGGCTGACAATAAAAAGGCGTAACGGCATTTAAAGCCAGACACAAGCAAATAAATACATCAATATATATTTTATATGTGTGTGTGTGTGTGCGTGTGTTTTATATGCAAATCCATTGCGATTGTCGCCGTTCAAACAATAGTTGCAATCAATTGGCTTTTACTTCTCAGCTGCTCCAGACACGCCCACAAGCACTCAACTAACACACACACACACACACACACACATGCAAACTGCAAGAGTTGCAGTTGCAATTGCAATTTGTGTAGCCTGCTTTTAAGCGCCGCCGCCCGCAAATGGAAGCTCTAGAAATGCCATTAGACGGCGGCAAATGCATTTTCACTTCACAGTTCGTTGACTTGCAGTCTGTTCGTCCCCCTAACCACTCTCCACTCTCCACTCTCTACACTCTACACCTGTGCATAACTCTCCAAACGCAGTCGCCAAACGCTGTCCACTTTCCTACACTTCCTGCTGCTGTTCAAAAATGTCACTTGCACTTTTCCGTGTTCGCTGCTGCGGTCTGCAAAACCACAAAAGCCTGTTAACGGTTTCAATTTCCGTTTATGTGGGCGTGGCCAGTGTCTCGCGTCTAGTTAATTTATATGTTGTGCTCGTGCCGGCAACTGAAGTGGTTTGAACGCGTGTCCAAATCTCCAGCTGACCCCAAACACCCCACCGCCAACATTTATTTGCCTTTAATTGATTTGTGCGAGCAAATCAGGCGCAACACTTTAAACTTTAGTCTTTTTCGACTTGCAAGAGTTTGACATCGACTTAGGGGCGAGTTTACGTTGCTAAGTGGCAGACAAATTTGTTGGCATTGTTAATCCGCTTAAAATTAACTCGATTATCTTATTATTTTACAAACTGCTGAAAGCTGCTATAGACTCTTGTTTCTTTGTACAGCTTTTGCTTTGCTACTTCTTTTAAAATTTGAAAATATTTCCAAGTTATGTCTATATGATTTTGTTTGTCTCTCCACATTTGCTTTACTCTCGTCTTTTTATAACGAATTCATTGCGTTTTCTTACTGCACTTCCATAAATTGTTGGTTTTATTTGACTGTATTTTTGTGCTTTAATTTTCAGTTTCCTTCGACCATTCTCTTGTTATTTCTCACCGTCTTCTATCTATCTCTAGATTCCTAATTTTACATTTTATCACTTGCTATTTATGTTATTTATTTATTACTTTCTTCCCTTCTTGTCCCTCTGCCTAGCTCCACTTTCTGTGTCTCTTGAATTGCTGCTCTTTCGCTTTTATTTATGCGACTTCGCTTTTGCATTTTCCTTTCAAAGTCGCCTTTCAATCTCCCTCTAGCGAAAGTGATTTACATTTGTGCTGCTGGCGACTTGAATTGCATTCTGTTTTCGCATTTAATTGCACATAAATTATTGCACCAATCGCACCACAAATACACACGCGAATCCCCATCCATCCCCCCTCCTTCAGCTCCACACACACTCGCTACCAAAATAAAAAGGTTGCTGTCCTTGTCGTTGTCGCATTTGCTCCCATTTCCGGCAACTCGCCAACTCGACTGCACTTCGTTTTTTCTGCTGCTCGCTGGCTGGCTGAGGGGTAACAACATTTCCGGTTTCCATTTCTCGACTATTTGCCGCTTGCCGCTTGCCGCTTGCCGTCTGTGCGAAAAGTCCGCAGCGTCACCCCTTTTGCTGTTTGTTGGCTTCGAGCCCAATGAGGTGCCCCCCAAAGGGGATTTTTGTTGCTGTCGTTGTTGCTGTTGTCCTTCACTATGCGCAACGTGTCGCAGCTGCCGTCTGTCTGTTGTTGCCCCCCCTCTTCTTTGGCCTTTGCGGTCTCTGGCCGTGAATCGAAAGTGCAGCTCTCTCTCTCTCTCTCTCTCTCCCCCCCCCTCGGTCTCCCTCTCCAGCCGCAGTGTTGTAATCAAGTTTTGGCCCGCAAATAGACTCGTCTCGTTGCGCTCGCTCGAGCGCCAAGTCTAGTCTATAATCATCAAATCATGCTACGACTGACTACAACGATTTCTATTTTACACACATGCAGCAGGCAGCAGCAATTGTCGTCCTCGGCTTGACGTCAAATCTTGACAGCGTAATAGCCTCCGGTTGCAATGAAGCGATCAAGTAAACTGGCTCAAATGGCCAATGGGCAAAATAGTTGCTGGCAAATTGAGTTTGCACCCGAAAGTGTTCACTTATTATCGAAATGCCTGCAACTATCATTATACATCGAAATCACCTTAAAGGGATATGCACAAAAGTGTAGCATACTTATGAGCGCATGCTTTAAATAATTGGCGCTAAGTTTGACGTGATTTTTGAGCTATTCTCAGCACAAATACTCATTAAAGTTCGCATTTAATTTGTGCATAATGAAGCCAGCTGATTGCCCCAAACAAGTTTTGATAGAGTTGTGGTCTGTGTGGTCTGTGTTGCCCGCTGTGAGAGAACTTTACATTTTTATTTGCCACTCACCGCAGACTTGCAACTGAAACCGCAACTCTAAAACGGAGCCTGCTGTGGACACAACAGCGGCAGCGTGTCTCAATGGGACAGCAATTTAACGCCAGACAGTCCAGTGCAGTGCCCCAGGGAGAGAGAGAGAGAGAGAGAAAGAGACACAGCCGCCTAATGAGTGTCGGCGGTTTGTGTGGTGAGACGACGACGACGACAACAACACAACAACAGTAGGAGCATTAAAAACTGCATAAAATAATGAAATTATGCTGAGAAGCGTAGCGTCTCCAACTGGACCTCTATTATCTAGCCATTGGCCGGCCATTAAACAAGAAAGAAAAGGGCAAAGACAGCAGGGAACTGGGAAGGCGGTCGCTTCATATAATAAAAATCTCATATTTTATTCAAATTGGTAATGTGAGCTGCGTTCGGTGGCATGAAATCCATACACATCATCTGCTTGCTGCTCGAGGGGGTTGGTGGGGAAGGGGAAAGGGAGGGGGGGGGGAGGTTGATGGTTGCTGCCCCGCCTGAAACGTTTTTGGCTAGAACCCGCCATTTGCATTTCATTGACATTCATTTGGCCGTCGTTTGGGTTTTGTTTTACTTGCGCATCGCTTTCTTTGCATAGCAAATTGAATTTGAATCCAAAGTCCAACAATGAAGCGACCACAGGTCGTCCCCATTCCCCCCTCTCCGCCCTCTTTGCTTGCGCACCCCGCCTGCAATTTAAATGCTCTCTATCTGTTGTGAAGTTCGCCTGCTGCTCCCATTGTTGTGCGTTGTGCTGATGTTTGATATCTCATTCGCCTTTTGCTGTCCATTTGATGGACTCACTTCTTGCCCCTCATGCCCTTTTTCTTTGCGTTTTCATTTGCTGCCTTCCCCGCTCAGCGCTTAAAGCTGCGCTGCATTGTCTGCTAAGCGGCTTTTGCTGTGCAGTTCAAGAGTCATTGGGCTGCCCTCGCTATCCCTCCCCCCCCACACGCCTTTGTCGCTTTGTCAAATCAGCCTTAAGCTGATTTCCCTTGATTTCCGTTGTTGTGCCATGCAGGTTTCTGCTTTACAATTTCGCCTTTTCATCAGTGGCTCGTCAAAAACACACAAATACACTCTCTCTCTCTCTCTCTCTCCTTCTCTCTGTCTCTCTTCCTCTCTTCATAACACACTCTCTGCTGGCTGTGTATTTGAGGTGCATTAAACTCATTTGCCAAGCGGCTTTCAATTATAATTTTTGTTAATAATTCATTAGCACAATGTGTCGCCATTGCCTGTTGTCGTTGTCGCTGTCGCTGTCGCTGTTGTTGCATAACGGGTTAAGCCAAAATGCATGCAGACAGCTTCCCTTCCCTTCTTCGTCGTCGTCGTCGTCGTTTGTTTGCTGCACGTTGCGCATACGCCATGTGCGACAAAAGCGCTTAAAGTGCCCGCAGCAAATTAATTTAAAATGCGTGCACAAACTTTGGCGATTTAAAGTGATATTTATGCATTTATTACTTGCTGTATTTCAAACTCATTCTACCCAAAAGCTTCAATTAAAAGTTCAGACTAATATATTTAATGTTTATGCACAAGAATATGACTCAAAAAAATCTATTATTATAGTCATTTTTCAATATATGCTTAACAGAGACGAATTGCATTGTAATTACCTGCAACAGACGGACAGACCGGAAGTGTAATCAATTAAATAACTTTTTTATTCACATATTTAATTATTTATTTGCTTTATTATATACTGATTTATTTATGCTTTTTTTATTTAAGTAAAAACGTTATATTTAGAATGATTTAATTAACTATGAAATGCTTGTTATGCTTTATTGAATTTCAATTTACTCATTTACTTGAAGAACAATTATGGTAGTTATTTATTTTCTGTTTGTTCTCTGTTTAAAATGATTTAGTGAACTATGAAACTATGCAATTTACTCATTTGCTTGAAGACTATTTATTTATTTATTTATTTACATTCTGCTTGCTGTTTTAAGCTATAAAACGCCTGTAATTCCCTTAAATTATTTACAATTTACTCATTTACTCGAAGATTATTTAGAGTACTTATTTATTTGGTGGCTTTGCAATGAAATGATTGCCAAGTGTAGCATAAAAAGTGGCAGCATCTTATTGAATTTTCATGATGGAGCCATCACGATTATGCGCATTGTTGGACAATCTGTGTCTGCGTTTGCTTTTCACGCTACATTTGTGCTTTTTGGCCAGCAGGGAAAGTGTTTACATTATTTACTCTCACCGCCCTGTTTTCTCTGTCTCTGTTTCTGTCCCCTCAATTCTATTTTTTTTTCGCATTTTTTGGCTCATCTGGCAACGCTCCAGCATTGCTTATGGCATGTTAACTATGCAACTTATGACTTCTGTTCAATTGATCTCCCTACTTACGGTCTAACTGTAGCTGCTGTTGTCGCCTGGTGTCGCTTGCAACCCTTCTGGGGGCTTTGCTTGTCATCTGTGCTTACACCCCGAATCTCTGGCTGTCTGTCTGTCTGTGTGTCTGCCTGTCTCACACACACACTCACATATTTGTAGAGCCAACTGGCTCCCACACTGCAGCTGTCTGGCGACGTTATCGCTCATCAGCTGTGGCTGCTGCGGCGGCTTCTGTTCCACTGCCAATACCAAATAACTGCCCCCCAGTCTCGCCTTCCCCCTTGACTCGCCGCCCGGCTCTGGGTGATAAATAAAAACTGTCTGCGCCTATGTGGCTGCTGATACTGTTGCTGTTGCTGTTGTTGCTATTGCTGTTCATCTTTCTTGCTGTTCGCTTTTGCTCAGCACCCTCCCCCCTCCCCATCGATTTCATTGACTTTCTGCCATGTAAGCCGACTAGCCCAGCCGCCTCGCCTCGCCTCGCACCCCTTTGACGTTGCAACACATGCCAGAGCGACAAAGCCGACAAAATTCCAGCGAAAAAATTCAATTTGATTGCTTTGTCCGCCTTGTCGTCTATTGGCCATTTAAGCTAGCGTTGAGCTCAGCTCGATAGAGTGGCGTAGTGGAGGGGAGAAGGGAGAGGGGGGCGTGGTCACGCTGCTGCAGCTTAACAAGTTCATTTTGGCCTGTCGCCTGCGGCTATATGGCAATGAAACGTTTAATGTCCTGCCGCATAAATCAAATGCAGTCAAAGAGATCACAGAGCTCACAAAAAAAAAAATAATAATAATAATAAAAAGAAATATCTGCAAAAATCAAGCAAAAACTTCAATCGCAAATAAATAGTTGAATATTGCGCATACGTCATGTGGTGCAGCTAGCGAAAAAAGCCAAAAGCGAGGCAAACAAAGCCAACATTGAACATTGACTGCGTATTATTGAAAGCAATTTTTTTAAAATACATTTTGATTGTATTTAATTCAGCGTCCGAAAACCACTTAATAATAATGAAAACCAAACTAAAATATTAACATAGCAAAAACCAAAAAAGTGACAAAGAATGTGAATGTGTAATGGGTTCTTTTTTTAATTCCTAGTAAAGTAAGTTGAGCTCTAGCATGACTAGCATGACTTACTTGTGACAATGTTGCTTTAAGGAACATTACGAACATTACGTAGCCTGCACTGCTTACGTGATAAAGGACATCCCGATAGTCTTTCAAATTTTTGTGTATATCTTTAATGTAATCCCAAAGAGTATGCAACATTTTTACATTAAGTTCTCGCAAGTTTTTGTCTTTAAAGAATCCCCTTAAAAGTATGCAACACTTTTTCGTTTCTTAGCGACACTTGTACAAAACCGTAATATAAATTAAAAATCCTAAATAAGTCGAAAGCCAAAAGAACGATCTTAATGTCCTTGGGCCAGCTGATAGTCTATGTTACGACGAGTTGATTGGCAGGGTACTCGTATGGATCAGCAAGGATAAAGCGAAGCTAGGACTAATTTTCAGTAAACAAAAGTGTCCTCGTAATTATTATGCGGCATAAAAGTTCGTCCTCAGGTTATCGTTATTGTGGATTACGTTACAAGCACTTCTTCTACACTCAATAAATAAAATACAAAAATATTAAAAGGGGGCAAAGGCAAAGAAAAAGGTTTATGCGCTGTCGATGGCACAAAAACGCTGCATACTTTTGAGCGCAATCGAGGCTACAGCAAAAATACTTGAAATGGCTGCAAATACTTTTCAGCGTGTTCAGACAAATATGTTGCTTTCACTTTGTAGCAATTTAGTTGCTAACATTTTTCCCGGTTTTTTTCTACGTGAAGCCTGCAGAAGTTGTCGAAGAAAGTTTTCACTTTTTGCATATTGCAAAAACAAAAAGCTGTTGCATACTTTTGCGCGCAAGCGGCTAAAATAGCTACAGAAACCTCAAAGTGGAAATAAATACTCAAACTTCCATACACACACATTTACACTCATCTACGTGTGTGTTGTGTGTGTGTATCGAGCGCTTCATCAGTCGCCATTTGCTGCTAATTACATTCTGCGGTCGGCATAACAAATCCCGGACACCAAATGCTGCCCCCACGTGAAACAAAAACATGGCATGAAAAAAATCGAGCGAAAAAAATCACAACAAAAAGTTACAACAACCAACAAACAACAACAACAACGGACGGAAGCTGCACGCAGCACATGTGAGCAGTTTCAGCTTTCATTTGCAGCTGCAGCCCCAGCGCTTGAACCATTTATGATTGATGGCGCAGACAGTGAAAGCTGAGTGTAGCACGAAGGAAATGTGAGAATACGTGTAATTGAACACGAGGGACTGGCAAATACCCTGGAAAGGCATGCTACAAATAGCTTTTATAAGTTTAATTTCTTTGGTGGGCGTAGTGAACTTATTACTATTATTTCCCCGTCTCTTCTTGTGCTGCAAGATAGCAGACAGACGTCTAGGCTTCAGTTTTTGCCAAAACGACGGCAATGTCAAAGCTACCCGCTTGCTGTGCGACAATTAATGACCGCGGGGTATGCGAAAGAAATCGACAGATGGAAATACAAGAGTACAGCACAACAGACAGACAGATAGACAGACAGAACAGTGGGGCAAAACAAGTAATTAAAATACCAGGCAGCAAAGCGACTAAATGCTGCTGTTGTTGCCGCTGCATGCCGCCGCATGTGTTGCCACAAATGGTCAGCAGCGACAGCCGCAATCGTAGCTCAAACATATTGATTGATTTTTAATTACAAACATTTACCAGTGCCGTTTACACAGAGGGTCGCCATTCAATGGACTCTGCTGCAGTCAACGTATTTTTGCTTTCGATTGGGGGAAATCAACTGGGCGAATTGTCGGGCTAAAGCTGTTGGGTGGCTACTTGAAGCGGCTGCTTCAATTTCAATTTCAATTATGCAAATACGTTTTTATTAAACGCATAAACAAATGCGTAGCAACTGCTGCTGCTGCTGTTGCTGCTGGTGCAAGCAGGAGGTGTGCAAGGCGTGTAATTGCCGCTGGCGACGTCGACGCATGCAATTAGCGTTTCAATGGGCAAAAGTAGAAAGCATGCTGTGGAGTTTGCAATGGGGAAAAAGGTGCGCGCAAGTTGTGGAGAAAAGTGAAAAGTTTTTGCCTACGCTTCTTGCCTAGTCCCATTTCAGCGTCGTGTTCAATCAATGCGCCATTGTTGCGACGCGTTCGACAATTGAAAATTGCCGAGCTGAAAAAACGCTTTTCACTTATTTCTCTTCTCGCTTTTTATGTCCCTTTTTGCCAAGGGTGGCGAGGGCGGGGGAGGAGTTGTCGGCATTCGAGTGCAGCTGCGTCGCGTGCCAGAAGGATTCAACTTCAATACGGTTCGATTTTTAAAGTTCAGCCCTCGGTATTCACAATGCGTTGCGATGCAAACTTCAGAACTTTCAATGCAAATGCAACAACTGTGGGCAAAGTTCGTAATTGAAATTTCCGTTGCATACTTTCACGCGGCGCATGGAATTTACATGCATTGCAAACCAAGAGGGTGGAAAAACTGCGCTTAAGAGCCAAGTTATAGCATCGTATTCTTCTTGTCGTCTGTTTATGCAGATTTGTGACTTGAATGTAGCAAATGAAATGCAAATGGTGTGGTTGCAAAAGGTGAAAGTTGAGCTGAGCTCTAACACCACTACTTGAAGGATTTACATGACAGCAAATGAGAAACAGAAATCAACTAAACAGTGTCGACATTCCAGGCATTGTTTGGCAAGAAAAAATGCAAATATACAAAGTGAAAGCTGTAGCTGAGACACAGTCTTCAATTTAGTTTTGAAGTTAACTACATAAGTTGATTGAAAGTCGAGTGTATGAAGCTTTCAAAAAGTGTATCAAATCGTAATTGATTTGGGTTTTAAAACTTCATTTTTAAACAAGACGGAATGACGGCTTACAAATTATATTAAATAGTAATTGATTTGTGTTTTAGAACTTAATTTTTAAGCACTGTTTGCTTTAGAATGAGTTCAAGTTTGCGTGAATGTAGTTGCATAAATTGCTGGAAATTTCTCTAAATTTCCTTTCTCAAGTCCACTCGAATTTAAAATCAACTTTGCATAGGCTGCAACCTTAGACTACTTTGTGAACAATCCACTTCTCCTCTGCATATATGACTGTCGCATATTCTTCTCCACTCACGCATACGGATGGCCTTAATATGGCTTGTCCATCTACTTGATTTAAGGTATAATTTTCAATTTGCGATGCACTTTAGCACGGCCCCAGACTAATGTTGTTCACTCGTTGTCGTCGTCGTTGTTGTTGCTGTGGGCTAAGCTGAATGCCTTGCGAGAACAAATGACAAGCAATTTAGTTGGCATTCGAGCGATTCGATGAAGCATTCACTGATTCATTCTACTGCCTGCCTGACGAGACTATCTATCTATCTATCCATCCGTCTGGCTGTCTGTCTGTCTGTCTGTCTATCTGTCTCCTCTCGCTCGTCTGTCCGTCTGTCTGTGCCTGCGCGTTGTACACGTGATAATTGCTGGGGCAGCTCTTGGACTCGGTCTTGGCGGCGTTTGTTCGCTTTTTGGGGGTTGGCCTAACTTATTGAATCTGTACAATTTGTTGGGTGTCCTCCTCGCTCTACGTTCGCTCGCCCTCCGCACGCTGTAATTTCAATTGTCTATGCAAAAGCGCCTTGAATCACAAAATGACCAGTGCCCGGCCACACCCAGCATTCGCAGCCCACCGTCCTCAGAGTCGTGTCCTTGCAGACGTAAATGTAAATCCCATTGAATGGCTTTTGTCTCTGCTGCTCGCTGCTCGTCGCCTTTTGTACCCCATTTGGTGCGGTGCCATTTGCTGGGCTGGCCAGATAAATTTCAATGAAATGCTGTGTGCCTGGCATTATCCTAGCCCCGGCCAGCGTGTCCTGGCGCGTTCGTATGGCAACATTTCTTTGTTTATCTTTATACATTTACAATTAAAAGGGCTTCGCATTGTTGTCGTTGTCGTAATATTAATGAATCTTCCCCACAACCAGCTCTTCCACCTACATCGTTGTCTGCATTTGCTGATGCTGCTGTTGCTGTTGCTGTTGCTCGACACGCATGCCGCACAAAGCCGCAGTGTGGCTAAACCTCAGCAGCTATTGCCGCACGTTAATTGATTGCAATTTGTATATGTAAATCGCGCCTGTTTGTATGCAATGCCTTTTTTTTCGTTCTCGCCGTTTCATATGCAAATTGTTTGCAAATTTTACGTGTTTGCTGATTTATTCAACCGCCATTGCAATCACCCCCATTTTTGTATTTGTTTATCATATTTACGCGCACGTTTTTTCCCTGTTTTCCCGCTTTTTTTGCCATACGTCGGCAATTGTCTCATTAAACGATATCAATAAATTCATAATTATCGGTCAGTTTTGTTTGGTTGACCATGTTTGCTGTTGTGGTACTCACCCCCTCCTCTTTGCCTTGCAGCAAGTGAACGGCACCAGAGCGCTGGATGCCGGGCAGAAACCACATGGGATGCGTTAACAGCAATCGCTCCATCAGGCCCAAATCGCATGGCGGTGAATTGTCGCTGGAATCGCGCGAACTCTCCTCATCGCTGGATGTCTCGCCCTCGGCCAAAATGCCGCCCTCCGAGCTGGAGACGAGAGATGTGCGTGACTGCAAAGATCGCCGGAGTAAAATGTAAACAAAAAGCCAATAAGTACACATGAGCCGAGTATTAGGCGACCTACACAAAGTAGGCACTAAAAATGCTTAAAAGTACTCGCTAAAAGGCAAACACGTTGAGCTCTCCGGCTTTAGATTGATTTGGAGGCTGCTCGAGTGAGCGGCTTTGCATAAGCGTGGGCTGTATCAGCATGACGCAGCTTCAAGGCATGATTGCCACACAGAACCAGGGCTACAATCAACGGTAAGTTACTATGCTGTCGTCCTAGAGTCACCGAAATGCCTGAATATCAAATATAGTTGATGTGTTGGGCAGTCGAAATGTGTTTAGTGTTGTAGCTATCTTTTTCACTAGCTCTGCCATAGAAAACCAGGGTTATTATGGACTTTTAGTGAACTTTAGAGAACTTTTTTACTTTCTAAGCACTCCTAAATCACACAATAGTAAATATAGACAGTATTTTAGATTGTTATGCTGATTTCCAAGTCGTAGCTATCTTGGTTACTAGGGCTGTCATACGAAGCCAGGGCTAATGTGGCCATTAAGTGGCCTTTAGTGATTTTAGTTACTTTCTAAGCACTCAAAAATCACACACTGGCATATAAAGATGTTATTTTAAGTAGTTACATTCATTTTGTAGTCGTAGCTATCTTGGTTACTAGGGTTGTCGTACAAAACCAGGGCTAATGTGGCCATTAAGTGACCTCTACTGATCTTATTTGCTTCATAAATCACACAATCTTATTGAAAGATGTTATTTTAAGTAATTACATTCATTTTTTAGTCGTAGCTATCTTGGTTACTATGGCTGTCGTACAAAACCAGGGCTACTATGGAAATTAACTGCCTATGCTGTATCCCTAAGGTCTTCCAGCTCGCTCAACACACTATATAGTCAATATATTAGACAGTTATATTTGTTTTGTGTGCGTGACTAAGTCTATTACTAGGGCTGGCATACAAAACCAGGGCTATTTTGGATACTACATATTTTAACGCCTCTCAAGATGCACAAAAGTTGCCCTTAAACTAAATAACTGTGAATTGTTAAGCAAAACTTCGCAAGTTTCCCCGTTGCTCTTACAAAACCAGGGCTGCAGACAGCTTAAGCAGTTAGCAGAGCATAATTACTGGCACAGAAACTATTGAAAAGTATGCCAGCAGAAAAGCAGCTGTGGAAGTCAAGTGCAATAATTACACAAACTTGGAAGCACTCGTAACCAGGGCTGCCTTTGCACAACCAGGGCTAGAATGCAACAACCTACTTGCCAAATGAGGAGAGAAATGTAAATCAAATTAAGCAAATTTCCACAGTCGAGGGCTGCACTCTCAGGCAGCCAGGGCTGCCAAAAGCCGCCCAGCACTCGACCGCCTTTTGGCGCTGCAGCGACTCGAAGCATTCACCTCAAGTTGGCTGACATAGCATATTTTGCTTGACATGTCGTCCCATGCTTGACACATTGCTGTTGGCCATATACGACTATGCGACCCGGGGCTCACTCCACACGCCCTTCACACACACACACACAAACACTCGCACACACACAGACATTGTGAAATCTTGAGTGCAATCTCATGTCGTGCCATCAACGGAATATATTTTGGCTCAACTTTAAAAGAGCGCCGCGGGCGCAGCATCATCCGGCAGCATTCTTACACATTACTCTGCAGTTAAACAAAGCGAGAAATGAAGAGAGCGGCGGCAGAGAGAGAGAGAGAGAACGAAATCAAAATTCTGTAGCAGCCGCGTAGGCGTTTTTAATTGAAAATTGCCGTGGGCTGGCTTTTGAAGTTGTTTTTCGCTGGGTCGCACTCTCATCTCCCTCGCTCTCTCTCTCTCTCTCTCTCTCTCTCTCTCTCTGTCGCTGTCTCCTTCACTCTTTTGCTTGTCTATCTCTATTCGCCCTGTAGCATACTTTCGAAAATGCAGCCAAAAAGAGGGAGGCTGCTTTATGCTGTACACTGTGTACACCATCATCTGCTTTCATGCAGCCCCCATTTCTTTTTTTTTTTTTTTTTTTGGTGTGTCGAGCAAGCATATAATGATGTTTGCCAAACTGTAAGCGATGCTGCCAAATTGATGCCAAGGCAACAAACAGCGCAGCAGCCGCAGCCAGCTTATGCAAATGCAAATATATCTCTTGATGAACAAATATATACATATTTAATGTGCATAGACTGGCATATAGAAAAGGGCAGCAGCTGGCATCGATGCCAACTGCAAATACCCTGGATAATAAAACAATGAACTGCTCAACTTGTGTTTTCGTAGCATACATTTCAGCGTCGATTTAGTTGCAACTGCAGCGAAATTGTGCAAAATATTCAGCTAAATAAATAAATGCTGCGACACTTTTAACTTGACAATCTTTAAAAGGCATTTAATATTCATAAATACAAAGATTCAAATTCATACACAAATATTATTTTAACTTGAATATTTGCAATTCAATTAGGCAAACATGTCCATCAAAAAAAAGTTATCTTTTACTGCATTTAAATTCTGCCAGAGCCACTTTTGTATATCTTATTTAATATGCAGTTGGGGAAAACATTTTAAATTGAGATTGAAATTGTTTGCTGCTTGAGGAAGCAACATTTAATAATAAACAAATTAACAAATTCAGAATTTTGAGCTTGGTTTCGAAATACACATTTTAATTATGTTGAACTCATTTGCACACAATTTTAAATGCATTTGGGAAGACAATTCGAGCAGGGCAGCGGTTATTAAAGAGTGAAAATGCAACGAGTGGAATTTCAAAGGCAGCAGTTGCCACTTCAGTGGCAAGCAAGTCAAGTGGCCTTCGTGGCAGCCACGAGTTGCCCCTGCCACGCCCAGCATTAACGCTCGTTACCACTAACAACGTCATGGATCGGGTTGTCCCTTTTTTTTCCTACATCTTTTGCTGCTTCCTTTTTACATTTTGGCGTTTTTTCTTTTTGCGTTTTGTTTTTTTGGGGGTCTTGTAAAGTCGGAAAAAGGTCGCGTCGTTGGCATCACTAATTGAGTTATTTCTGGCCGACTGTCAAATTAGGTTGTGCCCCTTTCAAACACACACAAACACAAACAGAGACAGTGACACCTTCTGTGCAAATGGCAAATGTAAAAAAAAAAAATGAAAGCATAAATTTGATTTACGCTCGAGTTTTAATTTCTGAAATCATTTATTAAACGGGTTTCGTTTTGCCTGCCAGCCGGGCTTCACAATCTTGCACCTTTTTGTGACATTAATCATACGCCGCGTTGTCGAGCAGCCAGGAAATGAAACAATACCAGCAGCAGCATCACGACGGAGCTCGTGAGCTGGGCAAATCTCAAGACCTCAACGCCAAAAAGGCAATGATATGGAAATGCTAAAAGAAACGGATGCTGCTGCACAATACAAAAAAAAAATACAAATAAAAAAACAAAAACGCTGCCAGTTTATTTGGCAAGCATTTAAATGCGAGACAAAACAGACACACGGGGCAAGAAAAAATGGAAAGCTAAGGAAAAATAGGAATGGAAAATTGCGCAAATCCCTTGAAGAAATGTTTGAAATTTTTCAAAAAGCAACGCGCAGCAGGAGAGCAGCGAGCTGGCAACCCTGGCAGCAGGACGTCTCGTCGTGCGCTGCGAAATGCTTGCAAAATTATGCTTAAATCAAAAATCAGAGCAGGGCACAAAAAAGCTGAGCTGCTGTTGCTGCTGCTGCTGGGGGGGTGGGGGGGGGGGGGTGACTGCGGTTGCAGGCAGGCAGGACGCAAGGACAACCCTTAACGGTAGCTGGCTGCCATTGAAGTTGTGAGGTGAATGCTGCGCATATTTTATACCCTACATTAAGTCTTAAGTATTGCTTATTACAAGACCAAGAGTCCTTTTTTTGTCGTTGTTGTTGCTGTCGTTGTTGTGCCCAAAACTATTTTTGGCTCGCGACTTTGGCTCCCCAAACAAAACAGGGCAAGAAAAAAAGGCAGGCAATCGGCCATAATGCGTTGCTTATTAAGTTAGCCAAGGCTCTCTCTCATTTGTTTACAGTTTACGTTGCTTTTCTTTTTGCTTTTTCCTTGCCTTTTTATTTTATTTTATTTGATTTTTGGGCTGAGGGAAGCTGCTGACAGCAACCCTCAATATAAGTGAAATGGCAATGCTTTCTAAGTAGCTCGACTGCAATTTTTCTCGTTTGTGCCGCCTCGAGGGTTGTTGCTGCCACAGCTCGCATGTGCGAGTGGGAGGTGGAGAGAGGGTGGTGGCAGTTGTCTACGCGTAATGTTAAGCAAACAGTCGCGACTTTAAATCTTGTTTCAATGTCTGCAACTGCAACACAATGGGCAACCAAGCGGCGCGCCCAGACAAACAGCAGCTGAAGCTGACGTTGCTACTGTTGCTCGACTCGAGTGGAGTCGAGTCGAGTCGAGTCGAGTCTCGTGTCATTTCAGGGTCAGGGAGTTGCAGCTGCCAAGCGGAAGCAGACAGAGCGTCGAGCTGCAGACATTTTGGAAGCTCAGACAACGAAAGTAAGTTGACTTCCGGCCGACTTCTGGCGGCTGAAAATGAAAATCGCCATCGCTGTTGCCACCTGCCACTTACAAGCAGCTAGCGAAGACTGGGAAGGACACCTTTTGTTAAATATTGCTCGCTGCTGTCTGTCTGCAAATTCGATGCCAATTGCAATATAAAAATTCCCAGCCATTCACCAATAAAATAAAAAAGAAGATATATATATATATATATATAAATATATTGGTTCAGCTCATATTGCATGCCAGCAGCAAATCCCCGACCATGTTGCCTGGCGCTAATAAATTGCACAACAAATTGCCGCACACACACAGACACACACACACACACACACAATGCATGCAGCAACCGCAGGAAAGTATGCAATGAAATATTTCAAATGCCACGACAAATGTCGCCAGAGACAATCGAAATTAATGAAAGAGTTCTCAGCTGCAGCTGCAGCTAACAGGACCTCGCAATGCTGTCGAGCAACATTCATTTTGATCAGCCAGCATAATTAAACGCTAACCGGGCAGATTGTAAAGAAGAAAAAAACCAATTTTAAGCGGATTATTTTGTGAAACTTTAAGAGCAACGTGCGGATTTTCTCTTAGCTTGTTGCTGTGTCGCTTTGTCTTGCAAAGAATGCAAATATTATGTGCGTTTATTTTCATCTGTTTGGCTTCTTAAGATTTGTCTAAACATTGAAGCTACAATGAATGCAAATCGCCCAGAACTGCAATAAAATGACAAAGTTAGCTTGATTTAATTTGAAAAACAAGTATTCTAAAAAGAAAAACTAATAAAACTGCTCCCTAAGCATCAATGGCTTTAACTTTACGGACGCATCTGCAGCGCACAAACTAAACAACAACTTGGACAGCTGAGCTGCAACTTGCACATAAATTATAACAAGGATTAATGAGTCTGCTGGACATTGTCAACAAACTGCTTACGGAATTCTCGACAAAATAATTGGCACAAAACAAATACAAATTGTTTTGGCAAAATATTTGTGCTTGGCATTATGTCGTATTAATATTGTCACAATGATGAGTTGAAGTCTGTCGACTGTGTGAATTATTTTTAGAGAAGCCAAATTGTTTGATTTACGTTTATTATACAATTTTAGTTTTGTGATTTATAGCATAAAGCAAAATAGTTTGAATTACGGTAACATTCACTTAGCTGCATTAAATTTTTGCTTGGTTTCATTTGAAGTTCAAAACAATTATTTAATTGTTATGCTCGATTTTTAATTTGTAAAGCAAGATTCGAGTTTTTGTTTAAAGCGAAAAGTTGCCTTTTGTGAATAGCAACGAAAAAAGTGACTGAATTTGTTTGTTTCTTGTTCTTTTAATGAATGTATTTTTTTAGTTTGCTTTTTAATTTACGCGCTACTTTAAGACAGTGATTGTGATATCTATTGTCTTTTAATATTTAGCTTTTGGGGCCCACTGTGCGACCGTGGTGCGCAGTCGTTGTGCTAATAGTTTGACAAAAGGTGAGCGCAGAGATAAGCTCAAAAGTGGCGCACGTGTGTTTGAGCCCGCATCTCTCTCCGTGTGTGTGTGAATCGCCAAATTGCACTCGAGACTGAATTATTGCCTGACGCAGCGCACACAACTAACAACAAAAAGAAGACGGGGGGGCATGTGAAACGTGCGAGGCGACACGTGAAACGGCAAGGGACACGACACGAGCACAGCATCAATAGTGGAGAGTGGAGCACAGAGAGAGAGGGAGAGAGAGAGAGGAGGGAAGAGTTGGGGATTTGAAAGCGAGTGCCGAAATAAAAGATAAATAGCAGCCACGTAAAATGTTGTTGAATGTTTTAAAAAACCATAAAAACCACAGAGAATTACATTTAATGGCAGCAACAGCGGCAGCCAAAAAAAAAAAAACCGCAATGCCAACAACTGCGCCAAAAGCAGCCACAACAACAGCAACAAAGAGTGGCAACATCAAGCGAACTCGGTAAAACATTTGCTACTCCCTAGACCGGGTGACATATGTGCGTCTCTCTCTCTCTCTCTGTGTCGTCTGTCGTCTGTCGTCTGGTTGTGTGAGTTTTAGTTTTATGCCGAGCAGAGTTTAGAGCCAGGACTACACACAGCTCCCTTCCAGCATATTCTAGACGACAGCTTGCAGTTATGACTGTGTGTGTGTGTGTGTGCTGAGTGTCTGTCTATGTGTGTGTGTGTGTGTGTGTGTGTGTGTGGTGAGGCCTAAACTCAAAATTTGGGTCTGGCTAATTGAAGCGTGATGTTGACATGTTGTCGATTTGTTTGGACGTTCGCTCTATGAATGCATAATTAAAAGCGTTTTTGCGCCGCCTGAAGTTTGGCAACAGCGCCAGTCAGTTTTTCATTTACTCGGCTTACAGATGTAAAACTAAATTGAGGGGAAAGCAAGCACATAGTTTAAAGCGTCCTTTTTTTGTTGTTGCCGTCAACTTTTGACACATTTTAAAGCGCTTTCAGTTAACAGTTTGACAACGCGCATTATTAATAAGTAATGAAGTAAGACAACGCCGCAAAGTTTTGTGCTGGCGCACAATTAACAATAATTAAAGTAAAGTTGCCATCAACATAATTAAAAGTTGAACACAATTATACACTTGTAAGTTTAATTGCCCGCTGATAAAGTTTGTAATTGAGTAGCTGAAGTTTGGCAACAGTGCACACAGCACATTTGAATGGGCTAAAACTATGTGTGTAATCTGGCAATTGGAATCTTGCATTCGACGCAAACTCAAATACAATAAACATTGCTAGCCAAGTAATAAGCTGCACATAAAATATATGGCCATAAAATGGCCACTGGCGAGACACAGACAAATGTTTTCCTTTCCTCCCCCCGTGCCCCACCTCCCGGGTCGTTGAAGATGAAAGCGTAGAGCGAACTGAACGGTGGACAGTGGAAAGTGGATACTTGGCCGTAGCTGTCAAAAAGTCAGAACCATTAGGCACACGAAGGATGCGATGTCAGTGGCAGCTTGCAGCAACATGAGACACACACAGCAGCAGCAGCAGCAGCAGCAGCAACATGCCACACACACAGTGGCAAGTGTCGCCCCCCCCTCGAGCCACAAAAATAATATGAAGTGACAAAGTTACAGATGACCAGACATCAGTTGAAGCTTGCGAACCGAATACACTTCATTAGAGCAGCATTTTTAAAGCTGTTGCCCTCCATCGCCCCTCGCCCCTCGCCCCGGCCAACTTGCAACCTGTGTTGTGTTGTCCTGTCCCTTGTTTTATGCTGGTATTAGCAAACATGTTTGGGGCCCAAAAGAAAAAGACGGAAGACGGGAACATTGTCAAGAGTCAGCCCGAAAAAAGAGCTGACATGACAAGCTCAACTAAAAGCTACGCAGCCAACGTGCCACATGCCACATGCCACATGCCCCGGGCACTGTGTGTGTAAGCCGCTGACAAAGCGCCACTAATACCGCTGCAATTAGTACACGTGCACCTGGACACACGCCGCCACATAGCTGCAGATTAGAGCGGCTGCCAAACTTGTTTATGGACTTTTGTGGCACGATGCCAAGCGCAACAGCAGTGGCAGCTCCTGCTTCTGCTTCTGCTTCTGCCAGTTTGGCGGGGTTTTGGGGGGCGCCACCCGAAATGCCGACAGGGTTGAAGCATAATGAATGTAATAAAGTTGAGCACAACAGAGGCCAGCTTTGGCTGCAGCAGCGTCGACTGACTGGCGATCGTCAGTCGAGCTGGCGATAAAAACTTTCCAGTGGCATGCAACACATGAGCCGTGCTCTGCTTGCATGCCCGCTGAAGCTGTCTGTGGTTATGGCAACGATAGCCAACCAACCAACCAACCAAAACAGGCAGACAGACCGACAGCCTGGCAACAAGCTTTACTTTCCTTTCCTTGCTCTCGGTGTGGGTTTTTTCTTTTTTTGTGCAGACATTTTTATCGGCATCGGTTGTTGTTGCTGCTCTTGTTGTTTTTATTGAATATTCATAAATGGCCAAAAAAGATGAGAGGAAATTGTTGGCTGGCGCAATCGTTTTGGCCACTGCCACAGCTGTGGCTGCAAGGCACACAGTGTGGCAAGTACGCAGAGCTGCACTAATTTGGCAGCAATCGAAATTTGTTTATAGTTTCCAATATTTGGAATATTAATAGCAGCTGCTTGGATTGAATGTGAAGTGCCATAGATAGAAAAGTTATCAATAGAAATATTATATTCTATAAATGTCCTTGTTAAATTTCAGAAATTCAATTGAAATTGAATACCAAGCCAAATATATTTAAATATGATTTCACTATTTAAAAGCACAATAGCACAACTGATTTATGAGCTGAGTCTGCTTTAAACGCAATTTGATTTTTAGAATTCATAACTGAAGAAACTTTTTTTAAAGCAGAATATATTTGAAGATTATTTAATTATTTAAAATAGCAAATTACACTACTGAATTATGAGTTTGGATTTGGTTTGCAGCCTTTATAACTTCGTTTAATCTTAGAAAATGAATTGAATATTTTAACACTTAACTTTTTCTAAGGCGCAATTTATTTGAAGGTGATTTCTATACTTGAAGGTGATTTCACTCCTTGAAAGATTCCACTCCTTGCTGAACTGAGAGCTCATATTCTTATTTATAAGAGGGCTCTATATACAATAAGGAGTTAAGCCTTTCTAACTTTGTTAAGTTTCACCCACAAACTGAATTGAATGTTTTGGAATTATACTTTTTAGAAAGCAGAATTTTGGTTTATAATTGCTTTACTATATCGAATAACACTTACACTTCTTAATTACGAATAACGATTTGTGTCTAAGTTTGCTGTCAATGAGAATGAATTGGTTTTGAATTGGCTTAGATATGTGTGCATAAGTTTGCCTTCATTGAAGCCGCTTTGGCTTTAAGCTCTGTACTTGCTTCGATACTTTGCTGCATGAATTGCATTATGCAGTGACTTCTGTTGCTTTTGCCACACTGTGCACTAACTGGACAGGCCGAAGCCCCATTGAAATCAATATTTTATGCCACCGTCGAGACATAGAAGATGTTTGTCGTTTGTCCTATGCCGTTGTCCTTGCCGCCCGTCCGCCTGCCACTTGCCACTTGCCACTTGCCGCTGGCCACACTTGGTGGCTTGGCTCGGTGCGGCTCGTTTGAGGCAAATGCAACAGGAAATGCAACACAAATTAAAATGTGAACATGTGTCTGCTGCTGCCGTTTGTCGTCGTCGTCGTCGTCGTCGTCATTGTTGTCGTTGTCGGTGTCGTTGTCGTTGCCGTATGCTCCAAGTGGTCCAGACAGGCCACTCGTTTGTGGTTGCCCAGTTGACTACAGTTCCTGTCTGGACACAAACCCAACTCGTTCTTCGTCTCTCTCTCTCTCTCTCTCTCTCTCTCTCGAAATCTTAATAGCTTTTGCAAGCGCTCATTTGGTTTTTGACTTTGAACTTGGCAGAGACAGAAATCTAAATGACTTGCAGGTGAAATGCTGTTGCCTACTTTGAGGCGCATTCTGGCGAAATTTGGCAACGCTGCGCAGGCAACGCTGTGCAATGCGGCAACAGCGCTTGGCACTTGGCAGCAGCAACAAACTGCATAACTAACGCATTATTAAGCAATTATAGAACACATGAATGAGTGGATTTCCAAACTGGAGTGGAACTGAAGTGCTATCAAATTAACTACTAAATTGACTTGTCAAAAAGTGTTTTCTGTCGGTCTGTGCAACTGCGTAAAGTGCTTCATTATTCAAGCGGCTGCTACTATAATTTCCTGCCAGACATTAGAGCGGAGGCGTCGTCGTCGTCGCCGTCGTCGTCGCCTTTTAATGACAATGATGAAAAGGATTCGCAGTTATTAATGAAGAGAATGCCCAGGACTCTCAGCTCGACGCACGCACGAATGCATGTAAATAATGAAGCAATAATGCTAAAAGAGGGAGTTGCGCACAACAGCAACAACAACGAAAAAGAAAAACATGAGCAGAGAAGAACGTAAAGGGAAAAAGCTTTGAATGAACAACGTGTATTGTAATTTTCGTTTTGTTGCGTGCCGTGTGTGTTGCCATCGCAACGACTGAGCATCATTTGATGCACAGTTTATGGGTGGCAAGCGGCAAGCGGCAAGCGACCAAGCACCACCACCATGAAGCCCATTAGCACCACCAGCAAACAGCAATGGCAGCGAAGAAAGGAAGGACGACAGGCGGCAGTCAGCATTATCATTATGGCCATGGCTGGCATGGCAACACGTAGCAAATTATGAATGAATGAGTGCCACATACTCGTGCTCACAAAAGGCGCACACAGGCGGGCAAAAGGAGTTGCGGCTGCTAAAGCCCCCACATCCCCCAGTTGCCCCCTCCTGTCCGACACTCTCGATAGCCCATTGGCAGCTTGCGTAATTGGCACTTACACTGCCTCTCACTTACCCCGCTTACCGCGCCTCTGTCACGCTTTATGAATAGTGCGATGCGATGCGGTGACGACAAATACAAGAACTCGCCTCATCAATATGCTCAACAGTTTGCCTCCGAGCTCCGCTCGCAAATTCCCCCGACGCGTCCCAAAGTGTTTCATAATTGGAGCGGAGCCCAAAAGCCCGAGTCTCTGCCTGACGATGCCGACGGCAATGAGCTGCAAAATATTCCAACAACTCGCCAGCGCTGAGCGCTCTAATTTGATCCATATTTAATCACTGGGCTTAAGCTACCGGCGTAATCGAAGACGACTTCAAAAACAAGCAGCGCCTTTCATTAAACTTCTACATTTCGCAGCAATTATTTGCCTTAATGCTGCAAAAGTGGACAGCGCTAATTGCATAGACTGACAGAATAGATTTTTGACTGCAGCTCTTCGCTGCTAACTGCTTAGAAGTTGCGAGCAATAAAAGACGCCTTTGTGTAAGTAGGCAGCCTTAATGTTTGCCAAGTGGACAGCGCCAATTCAGCAAGTTGGCAGTATTTTCGCAATAGGCAGCTGTAGCAATTAGCAATGCCTTTCGCAGAGTTTTAGCAGCGTTTTTAGTTAAACAAATAGACAAGTTGTCAAGTTGTCAAGTTACCGTAACAATATTTATGAAATAAATTAATAACTAAAAGTGCACAACAAATTGCTAGCTATTTCTTATAACGCCCTGAGCAACAACTCACAATTCTTATTAAATAACATTTGCTAGATTCAATTGTGTTGTTAGCTGAGCTGCCAACTGCTAAACTGTAAATAAAAAATGCTTCTTTGAGTTGACAGCACATATTTGACAGGTGGACAGCGCCAATTCAGCAAGTTTGCAATATTCCAGTAATAAGTAGCTGTTGAAATTATCAATACCTTCAGCAGATTTTTAGCTTATCGAATGGACAGCGTCAAAATTAATAAATCTTTAAAAGCAGACGACAATTTCTAGCCATTTTGTATGCCCCCCTGAACAACAAGAAACTCCCAATTCCTTTTAAATAATCTTAGCTAGTTTAACTCACCTGACTGAGCTCATCTCTCGAGCGGCGCGTGCACTTGGGCAGCAGGGCCTGCATGTCATCCTCGAAGGCGCCGCCGTGGGCCAAGTCGACCACGTCGTCGTCGGCATCCGGGTCGAGGCTGCTGCTGCGACGACTGCAGTCGCCATTTTTGGCATCGATTTGGCTAGTTGCTGTCATGTTGTTGATGTTGTTATTGTTGTTGTTGTTGTTGTTGCTTGAGCCAAGGTTTGTTTGGCCATTTAACTTGTTGCCATTGCTGTTGTTGTTGTTGTTGCTGTTCGCTTGAGATTTTTGTGATTGCGTCGCATTGTTGTTGTTGTTGTTGTTGTTGTTAATGCTGTTAATGTTGTAGTTGTTGCTGGCAACAACCTCTGACTTCTCTGTATTGTTGGGCAATGTGGCAATGCCTGTGTTGTTGTTTGTTGTTGCTGCAACAGCGCTGGCAGCCACAGCAGCAGATGGCAGCTGTTCACTTGTTCTGCAAGACACCGCGAAAGAGAGAGAGAGAGAGGGAAGAGAAGTTAGTCAATGAGTGGCAAGTAAAGTCTCCCTCATTTGTCACTCGTTGCGCAGCTGTCAAAAGGTTAATTTGCAACACATTTTTTCCGTTTTCCTCCCATTTTTTTCTTCTCCTTTTGTTGCTGCCTTTTAGACGTCCACAAGGACGCGCGCGTGACACCCAAAAAGTGGGCAATTTTACGCCATTTGAACAATATATATTTTGCGAGCGCAAAGTGGGGAGCAAATGTAAGTAAACTTGCCGCACAAATGTTATTAATGAATGTGCCACAAGACGGCGAGGAAGAAAAAGAACGAAAAATACGAAAAGAGAAGCATCTTTTTTTTTTTTTTTGGCTTGGCTTGGCTTGGCTTGGCATGTGCTTCCGCTTCCGCCGTTGTGCGACGCCTTCAAGGACGAAAACGAGGCGTCAGGACAGACGACGTGGGCACAAAATGTTGTGCCTGACTTTCGCTGTGCTTTTCGGGGGTTAGGGGGGAGGGGGCAGCCATATGACAAGTTGTCAAACATTCTGACATAATCATGTCAAATTAACACAAACAACGCCAGCGACATGGATAATAAAACACTTAAAGGAATTAGGCAAGAGCTCAAGGACACGCCAAAGCGCTGGAGTTAGGCACAGCAAGCACAGTGTGGGAAGCGAGGGGGGTGGGGGGAGAGAGAGGGGAATGAATAAGCGTGAGTTGAGGCAACTCGCAACTTGAGCAAACGCAAATTTATGAGCATTCTGCGAAAGCCAAACAAAATGCGCAAACAATGCACACAGCAAACGAGCGAAGTCTGCTCGACTTGCCTGGCACCCTGTAAACTGAGAACTGCAAACAACGCCTTCACTTCTGTATTCAACTGCGTGATAAACACACAAAATGTTTATAGACGTTGCTGCTCTTCATATACCATAAAAAAGACAAATGTTTGCTTGCGTTGTTTCAGCAAATCAACTCGAGAAATATGTGAAATTAGACAGCAACGTCTTGGCAAGCATTTTGTGCCATGCATTTGAATTTAAGTGGAATTTTCAGCAAGTCTTTGCACTGAATTAGGCATTGAAAATAACACCACAGTGAGTTCTATGTCAAACACCTTTTTTTGCAGCTGAAATTGCTTGATATTATTATAATTTTGTTGCTCACATATTACTCAAATCTACAAACATATTTTGTTGCCTTTGTTAACAAATTAACTTAAATTTTGTTGGGTATTTTACAGTGCGTTGTCTAATTTTTCTCGCACTCTTAGCAACTTCTTAGACCACAAAAAAAAGTGTAGCATACTTTGTGGCGCCGCCTGAAAATTGCCAGCGCGCGTGGCAATTAAGATAAAATGTGGCAAGTGGCGTATATCAAAATGCAAACGAGACAAGTGAGGGGGGGAAGGGGGCAGAGTTTATAAATAGTTGCTGAAGGTGAAGGCGAAGTTACATAAGCCAAGGCCTAGGCCAAAAACAACAGCCTGGGCCTAGGTCAAGTTACAGAGTTCTTGATGGCTTTTGCGATTCTTGTGCTCGTTGCTCGCTGCTCGTTGCTAATGATTGCAGCCGAGGGTCGCTTCCCCGGCTGATTGTTGTCCACTCGCTGGCACATGTGGCGCAACAAAAGCACAAAACCAAGTTATTCAAAACTTTTGTTTGCTAACGGGAGCCGTCGTCGTTGTCCATGAATAATTTTTTTTCGGGTGTGTTTTGTCGAGTCGCAAATCAAAGCAGTGCGAAAAACGGCACAAAACAAATATGGCAAACGAGTTGCGAATTATGCGGGTGTGGAGCGAGGAAGGGGAGAGGGGGGGGAAAGGGGGGCTAGAGGGTGCTTGAAGCTGTTTGGAGCTGTCGACGACGGTAGCTTCGATTTGAGTGCGGGTCTATGCAAATTAGTTGTGACAGCTTTCAAAAAGTTCCAACATAGTTGTCAATGTCGGTTGCTGGCAGACACTAATCCATAGAGTGGCATGCAACAGCATGTGGCATGTGGCGCACACAGCAACTCAACTCTCCACATCCAACCACAGTTCAGCAACGTTCAAAGTTCATAAACAACACACACAGAGACACACAAAAGCCCCCAATGCATTTTTGAGTTATGCTAAAGAAGAACGAGGGGGGTAGAAGGGGATATAGAAGGTGTTGGGGGTAACTTGTCTGTGCCCGTGGGGCACACATGCAAGCAGTAGTCGTCATCGTCATCGTCGTCGTCGTCGTTGTCGTTTTTGATATGGTAATGTGGCAAGAGCAAATGCGTGTATGGAATGTGCCATTATTAGATTTGAGCTCGAGGAGAGCAGGAAGGGGGGAAGTAAGTGAGAGAGAGGCACGGGGCAGGGGTGGCGACTTCGTCGAGAGTGCCATAAAGTAGTAATACTAATTAAGTTGTGTATTATGCATGTGCAGCAAGACGTAGCTAAGCGAACCCAACTCTGCTGCTGCAGGCCATAAAAAGTGTTGGGGACGCCGCACGAGGCGAAGCTGCCTCCGCTCGGCTTGTGGTTTAGTGGCGAGTCTACATTTTGACATCGTTTATATAGCCAGGAACTAGGAGCTAGTAGAACAATGCCGTTCATTCGGCAGCAAAGTGCTCGAGATTGGCTTGAAGATTGTGTTGTGTGGGTAAAAGTAGCGAAGGCAGCACGCAAAGTAAAAGTCTGTGAAGTAGCAGTTGTCTAGGCGTCTCGACTGAGAGATGCAATTGAAGCGATTGCATTTGTGGCTTAAAGTGACAGGAAGTTGTTCGCTCTCGCTCTTAATGAGAATTCAGGTTGAATTGATTGAGGCGCAGATAGGCCAAAGGACCGAAGCGTGGCAAAGCGACAAAGTCGAGCCAAAATGAATAAAGTTTGTTGCCAAAGCAAATAGTTGCGAAGCCTGCAAACGTAACATGCCGAGGGCGACAATAAAGCAAATTGTCACATTTGGATAACATTGAAAAGCTGCGCAGAAATAAGAAAAATATGAAGTGGCTTAAAGAATAAATAAACTTCGAAAAATAGACGCAAGAGAAGTTGAGTCTAGAAAGGAATTATCAGAGAACAAAAGTAGAAGTTGTGGCAAAATATTTAAGCTACATTAAACTTAAAGAACATTTAAAACATGTAGGAGATGTTGTGGCAAAAATATAAAAATATGGTAAAAAATTATTTGAAACACGTAGAAGAAGTTGTGGCAGAAATTTGAAGCTTAAATAAACTAAAAGTTTATTGGAAAATAAATATTAAAACACCTAAACGAATTGAATGCAAGAGCAATTAAAATGAGCTTAAAGAAACTTTATCTCTAGTAAAAAATTTGGGCTGATGAATAGGAAATAAGGAAAGTATATAGAAAACTGATGTAAATGGCAACACAAAGCAAATAATCTCGCATCGCCAGTTGAACATTTAACCCGCTCTTCATGGCTGAAAGAGTTGTCGTACTTTCTACAGTTGCCACCTAGAGTTGCACTTAGTTGCAGCTGCACTCACCTCGCCTTGCCGTGTGTCTTGAACTGCGCCACCTCGGCATAGCGACGGCCCAGCGGCGCCTCCTGCGGACTGAGCAGCGCATCGCAGTGCGGCGCCACAGCCGAAGCAGCGACAGCTGAAGCCGCTGTCGGCTCCATGGGCAGACTCATGCCCTTGAGCAGCTGGGCAGCAGTGGGCAGATCATCGACGCACTTCAACTGCTGCTGCTGTTGCTCGTCGCTGCGATTGGCGAAGTTCTGCAGCTGTTCGCGCAGCGAATAATCCACCGAGCTGCAGCAGGACGTCGACTCCGAGGTGCTCGACGAGCAGCTGGGCGAATGCAGCGCTGTGGAATCGTTGCCATCCGCATTTCCATTCTGCAGATCCTGGTACGCAGCGTGCGCGTCCTCGGAGCTCGAGCTGGAGCTGGAGCTGGACTGATTGCTCTGGCTGGTGTTGGTGGAGACGCAGCTGTCCATGCTGGCGATGGAGTTGCGATTGGCGTGCGGCTCGAGGTGGGGCTCGGGGCTCTCGAGCAGATCGTCCACCTGCTGGGGCACGATGATCAGTGAGGTGCGTTTGCGCAGCGTTTCGTCCTTGGCGTTCATGTTCTGTTTGAGCGTCTTGTCCGACTTGGTGTAGACAATGACCTCCACCTTGGAGGTGTCTGGCTCTGTTTGCTTGCCTGTGGCGTCCGCAACACAGCTCGTTAGCTGCGGCTGCGGCTGCTGCTGTTCGCTTTGTTGCTGCGACATGCTGCAAGTAGAACATTGCGCATTGAAAGCCAAACTGTTGTTTGGGGGGGGGGGCTGCGATATGAAATGTTTGATGCCACCAAAAAGTGAAAAGACTGAAATACACTTTGCAACTCCCCTCCAAGCTGCCACATCGAAACCTGCCCCTCCCCCACCTTGCCACACACACACACACACTTCAGCACATGTGTCAATCAGTTTTATTGAATTCGACATTTAATACCGACGTGTTGGTATCGTTTGTCACACTGACTGCCACACCTCCCATTCCCCCCTCCACGCTGTGTGTGTGTGTGTGTGTGTGGGCTGCCACCGCTTGTGGCACGTTAAGGTATCGCATGTCCGACCACTCGAATGCATGAATTTTAATTTAACGACCATGTTGAGGCTTTCAAAATGTTATTACTAATAAAAACAGCAAAAGGCCTAAAAACAATTGTGCGTCCCACCGAGAGGGGCGGGGCAGGGGCGGTGTTGTGTGTCTCTGTGTGCGTGTGTGTGTGTGTGAGTGTGTTACACAAGCTCCATATCATATTATGTGACGCTTTTATAGATTCCCAGCCAGCGGCAACACCTGCCAACTGTCCGCCTTCAAAACGACCGACCGACCACAAAAACACACACAGAGCAAAAGAGAGAGACAGCTATATGACTAGAGGGAGAGGCAACGACTCTTCGACACTCTCTTCCGGTCTCGGCTTTTTACATACTCTTTAGCATTATCCCCGCCCCCGTGGTTTCATCCTTGGAGTGAAGCACATCGGGTTTTTGGAGCAGTTTGCTAGCTTGACTCTCAAAATAAAACTAGCTATATTTAGCGCAAGTCAAAGGATTGCGTCTCAACGCAGCAACTTTGTTGCTTCAAAATCGTTTCGTTTTACCACATGTTCAACATAAATAATTCAAGAACTTAAGCAGGCCCAACAATGCGGCATATTGCTTGGTGTGCCTAGAAATCGTTGAAATTATCATTTCTAATAGATTTCCCCAAACTTGGTCGCATATTTATTATGTTATCTCTAGTCTGCTCTGGCAAATAATTTAAGAACTTAAGCAGGCGAAATAAATTGATGCAAGATATGCGTCAGTTTTTGTGGTGCCTTAAAATGATAATTTTTAATAGATTTGCCAACTTGTTTACTCTGCTCTCGCTTTTTCCATCTCATTTCACAGTTTCCGCAATTAAAAAAAAAAGAAAAAACTATCGTAAAATTAGTGAAAAACTTTCACGCTGTTTTTTCTTTTTTACATTTTTGGCTATAAGGAAAACATTTTCCAATCAGGTTTGCAAATCGCTTAGATAAAGAGTACTTTGCATTCGTTGTGTAGCAATTTTTTTATGAACCATTTTCCAGCTGGCTTTATGAACTTTCCGCAATAATTTCGTGTGTCTATGTGTTTGGGTATCCATTTCATTTTGTGGAAAATGCAAGTAGAAAATATGAAAAAAATATATATGTATATGCATGTAGATGCGTGTGTTTAAGTGTGGCGTATTTTGTTTTTATGGCCATGGACATCATTTGAATTGCGCAGGCGAAAGGAAGTCGAGGCGAGTTAGGAATGTGTCAGAGAGAGCACTCAAAACATTAAGTGCCCCACATATAATTCCCCCCACACACACGCTGAGGCACAACAACAAGTTCTAGTGATAAGCAATTATAAACATTTGCTACTTGTTTTTTTTTTTTGCTCTCTCTCTCAGACATCAAAAGAAATTGAAAAAAAAACCCCAGCAAGAAGAAAAACAAAAAATAATAATAATAATAATAAAAATGATGGAGAAAAAATAAAGCGTTGGGTCGTCTCCAGTTGAGTCGAAATCGAGGCGAGTCTCGTTCATCTCGAAAGGCCAGAGTCAAAGTGGGTTTCATTTTGCGTCGTTGTGCTTCACTGAATTTTTAATTTATTTATACGACACACACATGGACACACACACACACACACATATGTTTCGTCATGAGTTTGTCGAAATGTTGGCTGCGTTTTTTGTGTTTTTGTTTTTCGTTAGGCTTCCGTTTATCGTTAATGCCATTCATAAGCAATAAATCGAAAGAAAATACACATATTCGTAATTGCGAATAAATTCGTATAAATTCCCAAGAATTCCCCAGCATACGACAAACTTTATTTCTCGCTCGTTTTTTTGGCTTGTGCTCCACATTTATATAGACAAATATATATTATACATATATGTTTATACACTCGTGCGCCACAGTTGCGCCACATAAATGCTGATTAGAAACGCCAACGCCGCCTTGAAATTACCTTAAAAGGTTAGCGCAGTTTCCACCAGCAAATGGATATTGCTTTTTTTTCGCAATTCTCAACTGCTTGGTTTCTTTGCTCGTCTCTTCGCTTGGCTTCTCAGTGTTGGTTATTTTTTCACATTTATGACTCTGCACATAACACATAACATAGAACATCACGAATCGCGCATATCGATTACGTTGTTGCTGTTTACACTCAACTAGTTCTGCGAATTTTTCGAGTTGTGGCAAGTGATAGAAGTGATAACTAATATAATTGGGTTTAAGCAGAATTTCAAGCATTCAAGACCTCATTTTGTGTGTTAGATATTTCAATAGTTTTCATTTGAGCTTCCATTTATCTGTGCTTTATGTTTCTGTTTGCTATTCTTTGAGTTGCAAAGTATTGCATATTTCGTAGCTTGTTTATTGTAAACTACTCATGGGTTTTCAGCATTTTATTAATTTTCATTATTCCATTACAGTTTATGACCCGTTAGTTTTGTGCTTGACACAAATCCAATGTTATCTTTGCAACGGCTTATTGACATTTCAGTGAAATGATTTCACTCAGTCATCGCTCATGACTAGTTTAAAGTTTTCCAAAGTTGTGATTCAGTCGGCCATGCCTTTCCCCTCCCCTTCCCCTCCCCTCCCCCTTGCATTCCTCTTGCCCGCTGCATTTGTCGTTTCTTATCATTGCGATTTCGTAACTTTCACGACTCTTTCACCTTGTTGTTGTTGTTGTTGTTGTTCTTTGTCGTGCATTGGCAATTTATCAGTTAGCGAGATTAGTGGGTGGGAACAAGCGAGCGATCGAGAGAGAGAGAGAGAGAGAGAAGGGGGAGGCAGGTAAATTGAGACGCGACATGAAAGCATCGCGAACAATTTGCAATTAATGTCGCTGCGGCTGTTGTAATGTAATGCGATTCGCAGCCACAACAACAACAATTACAACAACAATTCGAAACCCAATTACAATTGCAATTTGCAATCAAATGCAATGTTCGTGCTCGATATACATACATAAAATGCATGTGTGTGCGAGTGTGTGTGCGATTGTTGGTAGGTGTGTTTTAGACATTTCATTCGAATCGATTTCGAAATATTCATTCGCATTCACAACATGATTCATTTCTTTCGTACGTTCGCTTGACAGAATTCCGCATAAATATCGCATACCCTATGCGATTAAATCGCCTAAAAGCGGGTATGCTACATGTCTACAAAAAGCCTAGAGCAGATGGGAATTTTATGAGACTAATTGTTGCTCTTTTAGCCTGTTAATTTCGCCTTATTTCCAACTTTTGCATTACAAGTTAAGTTGTAAAATAATACAATAAAATGCATTAATAAATAATGGTGCAATAAAAATTTGGATCACAAATCTCGAGCCAACAAGATTAAAGTCATGGCTACAGAGGACTTAGGCTAAAGATTTTGTTAATTTACAGATATTGACAGTCAATCAGACACATCTTCTATGCTTTTCTTTAGTTCTAGTACAAAATACTAAAAGTTCCCTGACTTTTAAGTAGAAAATTATATTCTTGCATATTATTTTAGCAACTCAATAGATGAAGATGTTTTTATTTGAATTACTGATATATTAAGTTAACACAATACACTATTAAACACAGTAATCATTCTTCGATGAAATATGTTTTTTACTTGCATATTTTGTCAACTTTTTAGTGCTGAATTTTAAAGTTGTTTCTTGCTCAATACTTCATAAATTCTTGGCATTCTTCTTCTACAGGGTAACTGCTAGTTGACTGCATTCCTGTCTTTACTGCTGCCGTTTCAAGACAACAAACATCGCCGCAGCGTTTGCTATTTTTTCTACTTCTTGTGTCTTGTGTCCCACCAATAACTGCACTTCGTGACGGCTCTTTTTCTGGCTTGTTTTTTGTTTTTGTTTTTATTTTTGTTTTTGCGCTGCTCGTCGCATACATACTAGACGCATTGTATGGCATTTGGTGTGCTGTGGTGTGTTGTGATTTCTGTTTGCCGGCACGCCTGATTAATATGCAAAGTGCGAACCGCAATTGTCAACAAATTGTGAGACAAACTCGGCGATAGTTGAGCACATTTGCGAGACGCGGACTTTGCTGCTCGGCCCCCCAAAGGAGAATCGCGCGAAGATTGCCGACTTTTGTTGTTTATAGTATATAGCATATAGCATATAGCCTATAGTATATATCTATATCTACACTATGCATTTCAGTTATTCAGCAAACCCTTTTTTGGCCGTTGATTGATAGCGTTGCGATCTCAAGGCCAAATCGCGCCAAGTGTTTTTGCATTTTTAGACCGTTAAACGAATGCCGACAACAGTGGCCGCAAATCGTATGCACACACACACACATCTACACACTTATACATTTGAATGATAGTATCAGCCCAATTGGGCAACTTAATGGGCGCCATTAAGCGGCTCAATTAACCGTTCAACGGTGATTCAATATTAATAAACCCATTTAGGGTTTTTTACGATTACGGCACACACATTTTTGGGCACGAAGGCCTGAACGTAAATCAAACTCGCATCACATTCAACTTAAGACGTGGTGTCTTCTAGTCGCATATCAGGCATTAAGCGAGCGTCTGATTGACCCAAATTATGCGAAAAAAATTAACTAGTTAACCAAAGGTGGAAATTTAAATAGCTGAATTATGTTTGTATTTAATACTTTTGCGAATTAATGTCGAGAGTACTTTAGCTGCTTTTACAGGCTATTCGCCGGTCCCAATGACTCCATTGGAGACATCAAAAGTGATGTTCAGCTGTTCTGCGCTCTGTTTTTTTTGCTCTCGATGCGAAATTGATTCAAAGATGATTTGCCATGAATGCGCATTTATTCATTGCAACTGAATCATAAGCAGATGCGACTCGACGACAAAAGGAAGAAAACTAAGAGTGCATGTTTTGCTGTGCTTTTGTGATGAATGTCTGTCTGTCTGTCTGTTGTCGTTGCTGTCGCTGCTGTTGTTTGTTGTGCTCGTAATCACATTTACACATCTATGAATATGATTCACATGCGTATGAATGATTAATGAGTGATCATCGCTGCAATTTAAACAAATGTATGCACATACATTCAGCGCTCAACAACAGACTCGCTGGCTTGGGGTTGCATTCCCCAACTCGCCTGTCGACTCTCGACTGTCGCCTGTCATGTTTGTCTTCGTCCCCCTCTCTCTCTCTCACTGTTGCTGTCTCCCTTCTTTGTGGCCGCGCATAAGTGGAATGCAATAAACTTTCGAGTTGCGCTTAGTCCCTGCCATAAAGTTATTGCCATACAAAACTTGCCATACAAAAATAAATAATTTTCCATTTTCCTTTTTACATTTTTCATCTTTCTCGCTTTGCTACCCTCACCTTCAGCTGGGTCGCTTCGCTTTCCCATACAGCACAGCAGAAGCAAGTGGATGCTTTTCAGTCCGTCTGACTGTCTGTCCGCTTATAGCTAAGTCTGTTACTCTCTTGTTTTTAAAGCCAATTCTTTGAAACTAGGTGTAAGTCTGGTTGACTTAGAGCCCTATAGTTTTGTGCTATCAGAGTTTGTAAATGATTCCCTTAGTGGACATCACTGGCTATTCTTTATAGTGGACACTTTCTCTAGGAGTTTTGTTATTGGTTATGAAAGCAACTTGGCCTCTTTTAAGTGTTGTCTACCCTTGAACGCTCGTTAACGAGTTTTTCTCATGTTAAATCGCTCTTGTTTGCCTCTGCCTTTTGCTTGAGGGTATTTAAACTTTGGCTTCGCTTGGCAAACTTTTCGCTAGCTCGGCTTTTTAAATACCATTTGTTATGTTCTACGGTTAAGGAATGCGTGTGTGTTTGTGTGTTTAGTAATTTTTCAATTCTTCGCTCGTTCCCTCTCGCTCCCCTGTCTGCTGTCTGCCGACCTTTTGGTGGTTGCTTGTTACTACAAATTATTGGCGGTGCGCCGGGCACGTGCGCGACACTCACACACACGTCACCCTGCAGTCCCCCCATCCCCCCCTCCTCCTGCTTCCCACAGCGTCCCCTCTGCTTGCTGCTGTTGTAAGTCAGCCACCCACACGGGGCTTTACTGTAATTGATTTCGCATTGTTGTCGTTGTTGTTGTTGTTGTTGTTGTTGCTGTGCAATGAATGCGTTTGCTGCGTGCCACGCTTAACTTTTCGAGTTTTTGCTCTTTGCCTTTTGTAATTGGCCCGGCGAGAAGGGGGCAGGGGGAAGTGCAGATCTCACTGTTGCCTGGTGACAACATTAGCAAATTGATTTCGACAGAGTTTTGACTAAAATTGTTGTTGTTGTCGTTGCTGCTGCCGTTGGCATTGAGGCCGTTGCGTCGCAAGATACTCCGCACAACATCGCATCCCGCATATGCGACAACATAACTCAAGGCCTCTGCTCTTGGCACGCCCACGCCGCACACAACTCACAACAGCTCGCAGTCCACAGCCCACAGCCCACATCAAAATGCCAGACGGCGCGGCGTTCGACACAAGAAAAAAGAAAAACAACTAAACAACAACAACAGCGATAAGCAAAGCTATCTAAATAAATATATGTATATACGAGTTTGTTGTGCGTTGTGGGGCCTGTGACATGCGCCCATAAATTGTGTAAATGTAAATCGGATTTTTCTTCTATCTCCCTCTCGCTCTCTCTTTAGTTTTTTTTTATTATCCAAATCGTTGGGACTGTTTGGAAAATTTGATTTTTGGGTTTTTATGAATTTTTAATTTGCCCGCAATTTGTGTGATTTGTGAACTGAATGAAAAGTGTTTGCTGCCAGCTACTTGGAATATTAGTGTTAGTTTTTTTTTTTTTTTTTTGGATTTTTTTTGTAGGTCAATTGCCAGCTGTAAGCTACTTGGAAGATATTTCAAAAGTATCTGGGCAGCTATCAGAACTTTTGGTGTGTGTGAGCTGCAGATTTGTCAGCTACTTAACAAGGTATTTGTAAGAGATTTAAGTACATTTGTTGTATGCGTAAACATTGAAGTTCATTGCAATGCAAGTGACAGCTTCTTATCAGACTCTTTAGACACTTAGATTGATTGCTTTGACGATGCAGATACAGTTGCTATATTTATACCTAACGAAATATCTCGAATATATATTTTTTGACAATACAAGTTTTACAAAAGTATCTGCCAGATACTTGGCTACTTTCTGTGACTCAATTGTTATCGGCGAAAAGCGAACACACTTTTCTTTCTCTCACTCAGTCTTTGCCATTTGCTGTTACTTGTTGTTTTTGGTTGTTTTTTGCGCATTTCTCAGCCACATTTCGCGGAGATTTAGATGAGTTCTGGGCAGTGTGTGTGTGTGCGTTTTGTGGGCCAGCTGGGGTGTGACTAATTGTTTGGCCTCACGCGGTGGCAAGCAAATGGATTTCTGCTGCTTACACAATTCTACGCGCTATGCGATCCGAGAGATACAAATTTCTTGCAGCCATTTCGCCTTTTTGGTGAAAGGCGCTGTTAGAAAAAAATGTTGCAGTCGCGGCGGCAGTGGCAACAAAAGCGCAGCAACCAGAAAAGCTGCAGCAGCTAAACACAGAGGCGTTGAAATATTTATGATAAAAACTCAGCTACAAAATGCAGCCGCAACATTTTTGATGCAGCAGCAGCGGCCACCGTTGTTATTGTTGTTGCTGTTGTTGTTGTTGTTGCAGCTTACGGTTCAGTTGCAATGTTGACCATACACACAAAAAAAAAACTGCACAAAAAAAAAAAAATATGAAAGTGCAGCACGAGCAACAGTAAAACAAAAAAAAAACCTGCTAGAGCAACTTTTACGCGGTGTGGAACGCATGTGGATGGCAGGCAGGCGGGCGGGTGAATACGATCCACAACTTCCACCCCAACCACAAGACAACACAACAGAAATGCAATGCAAAAGCCAAGCTCAGCTGAGCAGCGCAGTCGACGTCGACGTCGGCGTCGACTCTGAAATTTACATGAGCTTGGGAACGAACGAGATAGTAAAGCAACAACGCAGCAAAAGCCAAAGCGAGAGCGAGAGAGACTGCTTTACTTGCTTGCCTTTTGAGCGGTCAATTAATAGTCCAATGGACAGCACAAGAAGCCGCAGCACAGTAGCTGACGTCATCGGCTTGAGCGGTGAGCGGCAAAGCGGGGCTTGGTAAGGGCATTACAAGTAACGATCTCAATATGGCAACAAGTTCTAATTAGAGCTGATGGCGGGGCGCAATTAGAAGAGCGAAGACAGTGGAAGCGCTGTTTGTGCTTGGCTTGGCTTTTTTTTGGAGGGGGGATGGGGAGTTGTCAAGAAACAAGAAATGGGCAGCGTAGCTCCACAACAAAATACCCTGCAAGCTGATCGAGCCTATAACTCTGTTATTAAACAAGTAAACGTTCTGAAATTTGCAGAATCTGCTCTTAAGATATAAATATACCAGCTAAGCCTTTCATTTGTAACGAAATTGAAGTGCTAGCCTAACTGAAGTGTATCTAAAAATGAAAAGAAAAGAACTAATAGCTATTGATTAAGCCACCACACTTGTTGTGTGCTGCCAGGGCATGTGTTTGGGGCCGTGCAGAGAAAGGCAAAGGCGTCCACTTTAATGTGTTCGGCTAATCATTTTACAGATCTTTGGGATCATGTGAGAGAGAGGCTCACAGTCGGTTGATCGCTTTTCAAAACGAACAAAACGCCAAACAAACAAACTATCAAACAAGTGCCTCTGGCATACAGAATGTTGCGGAACTTGGCTAAACTCAGAGATTACATTCGATACAACAAAACAGAATTGAGTCAAGGCTTGTGCTCAATTTGGCAGCCAAAGTCTTTCAACTTTTATTTATGATCTGATGTTCTTTCTGTTCGACCCGCAGAAGTAGAACAACAACAACAACAACAACAAAGAGAACGACAATCAATTGACACTTTCGCGTTGTTCGATTTGCATATGAAGCACAGCATTAAAAATACTGAATGAAAATGCCTTCAACATTTCATGTTGCGTTGCGGCGATAAATTAACATAAAAATAAAGTCGCTTCGATCGTCGATTGTTTGTAGTATTACAGCTACCCTGCAGCGTCAGCGATTGAATGGGGTATATATATATATATATACATACATGTGTATTTTTTGTAGTAACAATTGTTGAGATTAGATTTCAATGGAGTCAGCAATAGCTAAAAGCCGCCCTTTAAATGATTTTAATTGAATTTTAATTGCTTCCAGCCTGCAGACAGACTTGTGTAATCTATGTACAACAACAAATTTATCTACGAATGCTTACAAATCCAGTCGACGGCAGTTTAACTCGCTTCTTAATTGAGGAACAACAACGCAGAGCAGAGCTCAACGATCTTGCCATAATCGAGCCTCAAATTATGGACAATTACTACTGTTTAAATTCGAAAAATTGTAATTAAAGAAAACATTTTGAAAACCCAATTTGCAATGTATCATTTGCCTGTTATTTTAATTAAACCTCTTTAACGGTATTATTTGCCTAATATTTGAATGAAATCCTTTTAAGTAGTGCAGATAATCTTGCAGCTGACTTGACTTTATTTTTTTTCTTTTCCTTTTTTTGAGATAGTCAAACTCACGCGATGTTTTGCCACAACCAACTAATTACAGGTTATCTACGAGTCAGAGTCGCGACGCCTCTTCTAGCTTTTGCGGTGTTTTCTCTAGTTTTCCTTCGTCTGCTTTGGCTAATTTCCTTTTGTTGGTCGCTGGGTCAAACTTGCCGCATACCGTTAGAAGCGGTAGAGGCCCAGCCTCTTCTTTGTACAGACATAACACATGCATTTGTGTGTGTGTGTGTGTGTGTGTATAGCACATTAATTAAGAGAGCTTTGCTACCTTATGAAACGATGGTATTAAAATGCTTTCAATTTGCCATCGTGCAACAAAACACAACAATATAAAAATATCAACAGCCAAGAGAGAAGAGAGTCTGTAAATTTATGTAGATTTTGCCGTGTAGAACGAAAAACGAACGTTGATTTTTTTTTTCTCGTTGGCTCCTATAAAACTTTGTTGATTTCCATTTTCATTTCATTTCGGTATCGTTTCGTTTTCGTTTATAAAAATATTTTTATTACAATATTTTTTAAGTGTTTTACAAAGCTCGACGGCGCATTTTTGTTGCTTGTTGTTGATGTTGATGCGTTGTTGTTATTTTTACGCCTTGGACTTGTTGAATCATCGTCGACAACAGAGCATAAAAAGCCATTTGAAAGAAATATGATGCACACACACACACACTTAGATACATGCCACACAGCTGCTGTAGCGAGCAGGCAATGTTGCAATAATTATCAAAAGCCAACAAAACGATCTCGCTCTCCCAGTTTGTCTCTCTCTCTCTCTCTTTTTGTCTCTCTCTCTCAGTGTGACTGGCTGTGTAAAAGTTCAACACAAATAGCTGACGATGACGTTGCCACAAGTTGCTCATTTGCAATGCCAATGCTGCGTGTGGAATGCGCAAGAGAGCATTAATCTCTCTCTCTCTCTCTCTCGCTCTCTGCCTCTTTCTGGCGCCCTCGCTGTCATTTGCATGCCGAGATGAAAACAAAAAGGGTGTCGTTGGGTCAGCTGCATGGTGTGGCATGTTGCAACAGTTGCGTTTGCAGTTGCGATCAGCTGCCGATCGGCGGTTAACCGTTAAGTGCAGTTCAACAGTTCAACAGCAGCCGCCGAGGCAAGCAGAAGATGCAACGCCAACAACAACAACCACTACAAGATTAAATGAAAACTCATTGAAAAACTTTACGAAAGAAAAGCGGCAAAATGGAGCGTGATCTCCACAGCGCTGAGATCAATGCGTCGATAAACATAAAATTCCAATTATCGTTGCTATCGAGATCGCTGGGAACGAACAGCTCTCAAAACTAACTACAGTGAATACAGTGAAGCTTCGCTAAGCATACAAATGAGCAGCAATAATTAAGACACTTTAAATTCGTTGTCGCTTAAAAACGTCACTGATTTCATGTAAATTCAACTGATTAATGAAAATTTAATATTTATATCGTATATCAGTTTACAATCTTTTGTTTTTAATATAATGATGACTCATAAAGTTAACTGCCGATGCTTAGTTTCATTAGAAGAAACTTGATCTTTAAACGTTATCGTAAGACTCAAATGCAATTGAGATTCGTAAGTTAAACATATTTACAACACTTTGTAGACATGTTTTAATTGCGATATAATATAAATATTTTTGTGCTATCGAATATCAGTTTATTTTTAATCATGAGACTTTGCTGTTGTTTTCAGATCAACGCTGAACTTGACCTAAACGTTAGCGCAAGATATGCAAATTGGCAAAGCTATAATAATAAATTCCCCCCAAACACAAAATCAGTTTTTATATAAATTTACAAAACTTTCGCAAGCTGCTTCAATTGATTTAAGCTGCGATTGACATCTGAATCCACGCGATACTCCAGCTGCCTAATGAATTGGAATTGGCAGGCAGCAAAGCATAGAGAGAGAGAGAGAGAGAGCGGGTGACAGTTTAACGGTAGTTGCTGCACACTTTATTAGCCCACGTCGCCCACATATAACAAAAATGCACGGCGAGCTTGCACTGCACACAGCATCCACACGATCCACAGCGGGGCCCTCAACTGGGCTGCAGGACAGCGATGGCTGGCGTAAAGTGGATGAAGGAGGGAGGAGGGAGGAGGGAAGCGATGCTCGTATCTGATTACAGTTTGAATGCTTGCAATGAACCAGAAAATTTGCTTTGTGCCGAGATTCGTTCGTGCTGCGGCCGCATCGAACGTAGCGAAGGACAGACCGAGACAGAGAGAGAGGGAGAGCGGGAGAGCGACGGACAGTCGGGTTAGACGGACAACGAACAGGTGCTGCGCTTATTGCCTTCGAAATTCCCTCGCTCCTTTTGCCCCCCGCCGCTGTCTATGGCCGCTTTTCGCTTTTGTCTTTGTCATCCACTTTGCTTTGTCTGCAAAAGTGCAAGAGCAGGCAAAGATTGGCGACTGATAACAAGCAGCAGCTGCTCAAAGTCTACTCGACTGCCAGAGACCCTTCGTGCACAGTTTATGCAGCCAACTCGATGAAACTCACAGCTTGGAACAAACACAACCTGAGCTTGCGATCTGTGCAGAGTTCTGATAAAAAAGCGTTCGATTTCTTGAGCTTATAGCGTATCATACCCTTTAAGCTGCAGTTTGCATCGCGGCGAAAACGTGACTGGCAACAAGTATGCAGCACAGAGCCAGAAGCTGCTGCTGCTGCTGATGCTGCTGCAAAGCAGAAACTACGACAATTACAGTTATTTTATGAGTTTGCAGAGCATAACCAGCCCAATGCCCAATGCATCAACAGCGACGGCAACAGCGACAGCGACGCCGGCCACTTCATTTTGCAAAGAGAGCGGAAATTTAATGAGCAACAGCACCTCAGATGCATGCCACACAGTCTTTATTTTTTTTTTTTTTTGGGGCATGGTGTGGTATGTGTGGTAATTGCAGCAGCAGCAGCAGAGGCAGCAGCAGCATCGACAGACGGCTAACAGACTTGGCTGCGTTTCATCAAAATTTCTCTCGAGGCACACAGTCTGGTTAAGCTGCGGCTTGGGGGCAGCTTTGTAATGATGCATTTAGCTGATTATGAGGCGCAAAGCCTCCAGTTGTCTCCCCCCCCCCCTACCCTCTGCCACCACTTTGTCCCCCACTCAGCGCTGCTGTTTGCCGTTGTTTGCAATTTGCAAATGCCAAACTGGAGCGCGCAGCAAACTTGCAACTTTTGTGGTCATTTAGAGCACAGCCAAACGCCGCATGGTGCATGCAACGCGGCGGCGGCGGCGGCGACGGCGGGGAAATGACTGAAACGTGCCCCGTGGCGCATATTCACAACTTCCAATGACAACTCAATGCAATGCACTCACACAGCGGCGTTGTTGGCGTTCATTTTTCAATTGAGTCGCTGCTGCGCGTATTTTTAATGAGCTCTGCGTCGTTGCACAACACTGGCAAATAAATATCCAACTGTCGAGCAACGAATTGAAATACAGCAGAAAAGCAGCAGACACAATTCTTTTGGCACTCGCACTAATTACAGGCGATTTCGCTAGATATAATGTCGCTTTGCAACACTGAATAGCTGGCGAGAAAAAAAACTAGTGTTGTTGCAGCAAAATAAAATACTTTTTATGACACTTGCCTATTTCAAGTCGACTTTAGTTGGCGTTCTACATAGTGAACAATAAATTACTACATTTTGCTAATATACTACACTGTTAATTCTGTTTTAAGCGAAATCTAGTGCTGAAAACAGTTCATTGATCTCTAATTAAATTCCATAAATTAAAATTTAAGGAAAGAAACTACTTTTTGCAGTCCTACTTAGCCAATATATCGATTATAGCTGCAGTTTGTCTAGCTAACAAATGAATTACCAAAATTTTAACTCATTTACAGCACTGTAAATTAAGTCTGCAGCAAGCACACACGTTTGCCAACACTCAATTCACAGTAAATCTTGAATATCTGAGCCTTTTCTACGTTCCATTGAAATGCAAGTGAAATTGATGCATTCATCTTAATAAAAATGGACTTTGTGGCATTTGACAACACTGGCGCCTCGAGTGTGTGTTACACTTGGACAAGGCTTGACAAGCTCGTAAGTCAGCTTGAGTGCTTTATGATTGACTTGGCAGCATTCAGCAACAACACAATGTTGCATGCCTCCGCACACACGATGTGGCATAAAGAAAACAGACTTGTAACGCAGTTGTGTTTATTGACTTGAGAGTCGCGAGGACTCTTGGCCGGCGCACGCGACTTTCACATGAAATTGTGGCCAAAACCAACTGTTGCCAGGTTACACGCTTGCCGCACCACCGAAACAAACAAGACACCTCGAGCTGGTGGCGGCAGCAGCAAACTTGAAGGCAAATCAATCGCTGTAATGACCCAAATGGGAGTTTTGTTTTTGCTTTGTTGTTGTTTTGCCAGTGCGCGGCATAATTCATGGCTCGATAATACACTCCGAATGTGGCGCTCAAACTGGATTTGGGGTTGGATGTGGCGACTCCTGTGTGTGAAATGTGGCAACAATGAGCTGTGTGCCCCATATGGCGTTCCATGGCAATTTTATGCGCTGCGCTTCGCCTTGCTTTGGCTTGGCTTTTCTTTGCTTTTCTTTGCTTTCCTCTGTTTTTATTTTATTTTTTGTTTATTGTGGCAAAAGGTTAACACTGCTCCCCCCCCCCCTGCCCTTGCCCCTGCCCCTCACCCTCTTCATCATTCGCACAGTTGCCACTTCGTTGGCTGCGGCTTTGGCGTCGCCTCGTGCCGCGTTTCGTTGCCGTTCGTTTAATTTTATTGCCTAATTTTCAACTTTGATTGCCGGCACAGGCCGCAAGGCACTCGCTGTCTCCCTCCCACCTTGCCACTTCTCTCGTTCCCTCTCTTGCATCACTTTCACGCTCGTTGACATTTCTTTTATTTTCTTTTGTTGGCTTTCCCACTCTAAACTTTCAATTCAGTTGCCACACAGCCCGCGACATAATCAATTTTTATATTTATTTAGCATTTTCTTCGTTTCGTTTCGTTTCGTTTCGTTTTTTTTCTCGTGATTTTTATGCGGCCATTGCGGGCTGCTGTTAATGTTGCGCCCACTTCTCATTTGGCCACGCCCACATGCATTAGGCCGCATTATTGCCGCCCCATTGAATGTCAACGGCAGAGCGCATAAACAGTTCCTCGACTGCACATTTCGTAAATTACACAACAATTAACATTTGAAAGCCCAACGTCCCAAAGCCCAAAGACCCAAATTTGATGACTTCCCAACTAATTCGATAATTTGCCAGGCACTTGAGTGCTAAGCACGGAAATCCTCAAGATGCCACCAAGAGTTGCCCACCAGAGTGGAAAATTCGCATATTTCTTAAGCTCTACGCAATTTTAATCATTTGCTTTGAAAAGTCATTAGTTTCCAATAAATAACTATAAACTCTTAATGCTGCTAAACGTATTTTAAACTCGATTGTTGGAAATTAAATGTGAGAAATATTTCTAAATCAGAAATCCCAAAAATGCCATCAAGAGTTGCTAAACAAAGCGAACAACTCATTACAAATTTGCATATTTCTTCTTAATTTTAAGCATTTGTCTTAAAAACTTATTGATTGCTTGTAAATAACAATAAACTTTCAATGTTGTGTGCATGAAATTGAAATGTTTGTAAATTAGAGATCCTCAATATGCGTTGAAGAGTGGAAAATTCGCAAACAATTCGCATAGTTCTTGAGCTCATCTCAATGTTAAATATTTGGCTTATAAACCATTTGATTGCTCATAAATTACAACACATTATTGATGCCGTTTTTAAATTGGAATGTATGAAATTTAATGTATTGTAAACATTGAAACATAGAAATCAAAAATCCAAACAGAGCAGAAAATTTACTAACTAATCCAAAATTCTTGTAAATTTCTTAGTTTCAAACAACTAAGAAACAGTTTTAAACAACAACTAACTATTATATTCACATAAATTAAAAACCCACAGTTAAACGCATTTGAAATTGTCGAATTTAGAAATTTTGCGGCGTTGCAAATGCACTGCAATTTTTTCTTCAAAGCCCAAATGCTGATAAATGTTTAGGAAACTCGCTTCGAAGGCGCGACGACCATAAATTCAAATGAAGCTTGCAACAAACGCCCAATTAGAAGTCGAACCACGCGAAAACGCATCGAACTCTTCTCCACCCAACCGACTGCAGTTGAGCCCACGAGTCTTGAGACTTTAATTGGCGTGCAGCTGGCAAAGAGAGACATACGAGTTGTAACGAAATGAAGTAGAAAGAGTGTTTGCCACAAACGAAACCCGTTCGAGCAACACCTTCCAGTGGATGCCACAAAAAAGCGGCCCACAGTGGATGCACAACGTGTGGCAAGCCAGCAATGCGGCGACTTGTGCAGCAGGCATTTCCCAACACTAACAGACACAGCCCAGCCCAGCCCACTCGATATAATGCCAATAGATCATGTCATTCACACTGCCTTAAATCTGTTGGCATCGGCGGAAAGCCCATCAACATTTTCACACATTCCCAGCAACGAACGCGTCACTCTCGCTCTCGCTCTCGCTCTCTAGATATATGCTATATATATACATATATATAGCATATTTAGATACAATATTTCGATATGTGTTCAGAGTGTGTTCGTTCACCTGTCAGCTGTCGCAACAAACCATTAGCCATGGCTTACAGATCAGCACTGACAACAGCGACAACGACATCGAGATCGACCGCAAATCGGTAGACAAGTTGTAGCTATCTATTTATTACACCTGCTGGTGTCGCGTGGGTGCGGTCCGATTGTTGTTCAGGGCCAGCTAGCCGCAGCTAAGCACAGCACACAAGTTGCAGGTGCAACGCTGTCGCTGTCGCTGTCGCTGCTCGGTTCCTTTGAGAGCAAGAAACGCCAACGCCAAAATGGGCCAAAGCCTCAAAAACTTGCTGAGCTGCGCGATAAATCATTCGCTCTCCACACGCGCTCCCCACACAACAACATCAAGAAAATACCAAGAGAGCCGCGAAGAAATGCTTAAAACAAACACACAAAACTAAGCATTAGATACTCTATCTTATAGCTGCATTTGATTTTGAATTGTAAAACTATTGGCTGCTTTTCAGCGACTTTATGCGTATTCAAAATCTATCAAACTTGAGATTTTATTTGACTCAGCAAACAAATGTTTTAGGCAAAAACAAAGTCCAGATACTTTAGCTGCATTTGTCTTTTAATTCTAAAACTATTGGTTGAAAATCTTACAAATCTATCAAGATTTCTTTTGGTTGCTTTATGCTTGACTCGACAAGAAATCTGAAATAAAATACCTAAAACAACAAGTCTAGATATTCTAATTTATAGCTGACTTTGGCTTCATTTCAGCCACTTTACGCACATTCAAAATCTATCAGATTTCTTTCAGCTACTTTGTTATTGACTCAGCCATCTGTAGCTTTAGCCCACACTTCAACGATGCTCTGTTGGCCTTGGCTGGCGTATTGAGAACTGTGTGTGCGTATCGCAGTGTATCTCACAGATACGCGCACTTTGCCGAGATACTCACGCACTCACGTCGCTTGTGTATCGCGTCTAGTGGTATTATTATTATTATTATGCTATCTGCATGCCGAACTATCATTAGCATCAGTCAGAGTCAGAGACTCGACAGCAACAACAGCAACAAACAGCAACAAGAACTTTGCTTTGTTTTGCTGCTGGTTTTCCGTTCGCTGCTGCTTTCCGTTTTCCATTTTTGTTTCATCTACGTTCTCATCGTAGGCGGCAACGGCGACGGCATCAGCGGCGTCTTCCACTTGGCTTCTTGGCTTGATTAAATGTTGCCAACGACGACGGCGAACTTGAAGCTCAATCAGCTTCTGTCTGCGCGCAGCTCAAATATGAAAGAACATTCATTGCCCCTCCCACCCCTCCCCCCTTCCTCATCTCCTCTCTGCCCTGACAACCACAATTGCCCAGCCTCATCATATTCAGCGTTGTCGTCGTCAACGTCTCAAGAACTTTCAACAACAACAACAGCCACAAAAAAAAAATGAAAGATTCACAAAACACACGCGAAATTTGCGAGCGGAAGTGCTGCCAAAAATTGAGAAGCTGCCACACACACTCACACACTCCCTCCCTCTCTCTCACACACACACACAGACTCATAGATTTCGCTTACTTGCTTTGCTTTGTTGCAGTCACTTGAATCAATGCAATTTTCATTTGAAAACTCTGCCAAAGAAAAGCTTGATTTGTTGTCTATTAAGCCTTAAATGCGAGTGACTAATGCACAGTTTATTTGTGTTTCGCTGGCCACTTTGGCACTGACAAATTCAACGCTTAATTGTGATTCATTTCGCAAAAATATGACTACAAGAAATTGCAAATAAATCTGAAAGATTGTCACGCACTAAAATGAAATTTAGTGGAAATACTTAAACATGTTGTTAATCATCTCCTTTTAAACACGATGTTAGCTCCATTATCGGAATCTGACAACTGCCTACGCAAGTTGACAAAGAGCTCGAGAGCTGAGCTTCGCATGAAAAGTATCTGATAGTTACAGCAGCTGCTGTGGCTTTTGCCGCGCCACAAATTACTGTTTAATTGTGTGGAGTTGTGCAAGATCTTTTCAAAGTCGCGCAGTTGCCACACTTTTGGGGCACCGTTAACGGTGCCCGTCAATAAATGATGAACTGCGTTCGCTGTCGATGTGGTAGCATTGAATGATCTTCAACAAATTGTTGTTGTGGCTGTGTTGCAAGCGCTGGCCGCATCAATAGGTCAATAAGTTTGTGGCTCGCCGTTGAGTTATGTGCAATTAAATGGAGCTTGCCTTCGCCCTCTCTCTCTCTCTCTCTCTCTCTCTCTGACTCTTTCCCTCTTTCACTCTCACTCTTTCACTTTATCTACGCACTCTCTCTCACTCGCTCTCTACGGCTCTTCATCAACATGATAAACGACGCAATTGACATCGTGTTGAGCCACAACACAGAAAGAAAGGAAACCACAAAAAAAAAAAAAGAGAAGAAACAATTTGGTAATCGCTGACGCGCCATACAAAAAATCGGTTACCAAATAGGTTCGAGTGGGTTCCACTTGGAGCGCCAAGGGGGCGGAGGGGGGCCCTACTGATAAGACAGGTGCAGCGAAATGAAAACGAAAGTCGTCGAAACGTTGACGTTGCCTACGGCAGATAAAACTTTTGGCCCATCGCAGGCGGGAAGTGCGAGGGGGGTCAGATGGGGGGACGGGGGCGGTTGGGGGCACCTACGAGTGTCTATTTGGGTTGCATTCGCTGGCAATTTGTTGTTGTTGTTGCTGTTGTTGCTGTTGTTTGCCGTCACTCTCGAGTTTGTTGTTTCTGTTTGCTTTTAGCGCCCGCGGCAATCGATTTCATTTGACTTTGGCCAACGCTGTTTGCTCAGCGATTTGTGTAGATACAAATTCGGTGTACACGAACCAGATAAACCAGCCAAGGGAACGCAGGGGGGAGGGGGCAGGTCACTGGTCTATAGACAAACAAATTACAAACAAATTGTGTCGTCGATTGCTCGACTCGCACCACCACCGTTTAATATACTAGCGATGCACGGCGAGAAAAAACTCTTCAATCAAGCACGAATCGTTTTCAAATTCAACTGCTAACATAAATTGTTCAATCTAGACTTCAAAATTCGGAAAAAACTCTGGATTTTTGGTAAGATATAAAAAGTTTGCACTAAAAACTTAAATGCCCAAATAAAGATCAAACATTATTATATCTAAATTGTTTTTAAAAAGAGCATCAACTACTGAATATTTTGTAGTTTTTATTAACTAAAATATTGTTGTGTTTAGTGGCATCTAATTCAGCAATTACTAAGTAACTGATACATAAATTGATCTTATAGAATTTCAATACAGAGAGAATATAAAAGTTATAACAATATCTGCTCTGCTTACTTTTTATATTCTTGTTAAAAGATGTCTTTCATATTCATACTTTTAAAAGAGTTTTCACATTTATCTATAATTTTATGTCGACTGCAAAGTTGTTCTGGGTTTCTAACATTTGCTGGCATTTCTATTGACGACTTCAGGTTCTCTTCAAGTTTTTCTCGCCGTGTAAGCCTGCGTCCCCATGTGGCAAACAAAACTTTCGACTGCTGTCCCTTATCTGGCGGCGGGTCGGGGCAAGTTGTGCGACATTCGCTCGCAGGTGATGGGGCAGCGTAGACCAAGACCAAGGGTCACTGGCCACTCACTCCGCACTCCGCACTCCGCACTCCGCTGGGAATGTGTGTGGCGACAATTCTGAGTTATCGACAGTGCAAGGCGCTGATAAGACTCCAACTGCCAATATACGACTATTTCCTGCGGCTGTCTTTCCCCCCTCTCTCTCTCTCTTCTTGCTGCCACCTACGTTTTGTGGAAAGACCGCGTGTGTGTGTGTGGCAACTTTGAGTGCAAGTTGCCAACTTGAAATTGGCATTAAAGTTGCAGCAATTTTTGTGGGCTGCACTCGAGTGGCAATTTCACTACTTTGCTATGCCCAGCAATAGTTGCACAAATAAATAAATAAAATCAATGTAGCACGGCGCCACATTGTTGTGGCAAGCTCGAATGCTCGTAAAATTCTTACATTCTAGCAACTGAAATTGTCAATTTCCAAATAAAAGCTGCAGACTGCGGTCAAACTTTGATTTCAGTTCAAGAATTTTGTTGCTGCCAAGTAAATAAATAACTATTTTTATCACCTTTAAATTTAGTTTTAAATCTATTTTTGCTATTGAAAAATATTATAACGAATTTAAATATTTGTTCGAAATAAAATAAACTCGCCATAAATTCAAATAACTATTTCTATTGCTTTACATTTTAATTAAATTAAACTTGCCATTGAGATAGATTCAGATGCGTTGAAATCTGTTATTAAATATAATAAATTTCTCATACATTTAAATATCTTTTCATATTACTTTTAATTTAAATTCAAAAATGTAACTTGATATTAAACTAGATTACAACGAATTTAAATAAGTTATTGAAGATTTGTTCCACAAAATAAAATAAGTTTACCACCAATTTAAATATCTATTATATGGAAATATAGTGCAAAATATATTCTATTGAATTTCACTCGATTATTGAATGCTATTTAAAATGAAACAAACTCGCTAAAATTCAAGTCAAATAATTGCCAACTTTTTCAACTCTCTGCTTTTTAATGCAATTCAGCTTTGAGTCAAAACTTTACTCATCTGCCCGAGATATCGCTTTCATCTACTTTCTTATCGGCCGCGATGTCTTTAGCACGATTGCCAACAAACTCGCCAACAACTCTAACTGATTGTGGCTTATAATGATAGCGCAGTTTATCAGCTCGATAAAACTGATACGCTTCCGTTGAAAATGTCGCGATAATAAAAATAATTTACAAGAATAATATAAAAATTCCACACGGATTCAATTTAGATCTTGATTTTTTGATTATCGTTATTCCAAATTAAATATAATGCTGTCATTCGCCCCCCAAAACACAGACAAACCCTTCATTTTAATAGACCGTTTGTAAATCAATCCCGAAATTAAATATTTAATTATGCAATGGCCCGCCAAACATTTCCCAAGAGTTTCATTGTAAAATAATGCCCAACAATTGTTGTGCTCAACTGTCAACACTTCATTTCTGTATTGTTATTTTAACCACCAACCTCCCCCGTCCCCCGTTTTCAACCCTTTTTCGAGTGCAGTTTGCAAGAATTTGCTTCCTCTTTTTTTATTTCAGTCTTTTATGAGTTTTTCTGGTTGTTTTTTTTTTTTTTTGGTTTGGTGGCATCAAATTTTTCACATATTAAGCAAATTATTGTTATTGTTTTCCAACTTACGTGAGCAATGAAAAAAACCTTAATTTTTTGTTCTGCTTGAATATGCAAATTCGCTTGCCGTCTCGCTCGCACTCACTGTGATGTCGTCGTCTCTTCTGCTGATTTCAATTTTCTCTGTTTTCTTTGCTGTTTTTCTTTTTTTTTTGATATTTAGTGCTCGCTTGTTTTTTGTTTTACTTTATTTTTTTGGGGACAGTTCGTTGACGTTTTGACGTGAATAATTTAAAATGCAACTTGGTGCATGAATTTGCCACGTTGCAGTTGCTGTTGCATTTTCATAGCGCTGTTTTTTCCATTCGCATTTCCATTCGTCGTCGTTGTTGCGTTTTAATTAAAACCAATAATGTTAAAAGAAATTGCATTTTATTTTCATTTTGTTGCATTTATTTGTTCGCTGTTTTCGTTGAGTTGCTGCCGTTGCCGCTGCCGCAGCCGTTGTTGCATCGGCATTTGCATAGTGCAGTCAAGCGCGCACTCGAACATTCATTCCGTCCATCATGCAGTCATTCAGTCACTCATTCAAACTCTTGTTGCCATGACAGTTCCCGCGCTCTTCACGTCTTTTCTCTGCTTGTATTATTTACCCAAGCGCACAATGCACGTAAATTAAAGCCACAACACAACAACAATTTGATCAAAAAATGAAAAAAAAAGAAGAAAACGCAAAATGCAGTTTTAAGTTTGCGGTATGCAAAAATCGCGCGCGACTTTTGCCGCTAGCGACACCAAAAGCCGTTAACTGCAGTCGCTGTTGTTGTCGTAGTTCTCTGCAGTTTATAAACATTAACCGCAAGTAGCCCACGGGGCCGCTGGCCTCTTAACGGCGCCTCCAAAGTGTTGCAAGTGCCACATTACGCTATCTCCCTCTCTGTCTCTCTTCCTCCCTCTCTGCGCCCTCTAAGTGTTGTCACATTTGTTGTAAAATTGATTTGCTAATGATTTTAGCTGGCATTAATGTCGCTCCCGCTCGAAATGGGAAATGTGGAAACTGGGAATGGAAAATGCAAGATACATGTGTAGCACATGTCTCTACATCACACTCAGAGCGACACACGCATCACATTTTTATTTTTAGCCACTTAATCACATGTTGAGCACTTCCAAAATGCCCCATGAGACAAGACAGTTTTTCCGGCTCGCGGCTCGAACTTAAAAGAGTTTCCCTCGCCAATGTAGACCGAAGACACCCACAGGTGATAAAAACATTTAACAATTTAATATAATTCAAATGAATTCTTCTCATTTTAAACTGTTTTCCTATAAAATATGTAAACCGATTATATAAATACGAATTCAAAATTGACAGATTGTGTAAATATATGAATATTATTGCAAATAGTTCAGCATTTTGAGCAGTGCTTTAGGACAAACATAGATAGCTAAAATTATTAAAATTATTTGTGTAAAATTGCCAGAATTGCAAAAAAAAATACGCATTTCTAAAACAGCTATTCAAATTTATTGTTCTCAGTAAGAATTTAAAAGTACTGACTGATAAATAATTTCCGATTATATGCTTTACAGCAAAGACTTCAAGTCTCTAGATAGTTTGCGAAAATAATATGTTAAGATCGGTATGAAATATATACATATTCCAGTTCTTCCCGTAAGCTAAGGAAATGCCTGTTTTCCTTCTTTTTTTAATTTCAATTACGCTTAACTGTCAATCGACAATTAGCAGCTCAATTAAGTTCATTTCTCACGCACATAATAATAATAATAATAATAATAATAATGAACGAGAAGAATTCATTTAATTTGATTTGTGATTTCATTGATGATATCAACTGGCTAATTGGGCAATCTGCGACTTCCCCTCTTCGCTGGACATATGCAGTTGATAAAGTAAATATTTCTGTGATACTGTCTAAAGAATATCATCGTGTTCAACTGAGTCAGAGAGTCAAAACCCGGTTTCGGTCACCAGAGGGGGGATGGCGGGACAGGGGAAATCACCGCAGAGTAGAGTAAACGAGTCGAGAGGCCTCGTGACTCATTGAGAGTGTGTCCAACAGTCCAACAACAGTCCAGCGGTCCAACAACAGTCTGACCAACTGTCCATCTGTCCGATTGTCGGTCTCTGCGAAGCTGATCCGCTTCACTGATTTTTGCTGCCCCCTCTAAACAAACTTCACAGAGATTGAAATTATTTTTCGCATTTTGTCGTCTTGTTTTTCGCTTTTCAATAAAATATTTAAATTTGCACTTTTTATTCCCCCTTTTTTTACTCTGCACTTCTCGCAAAACTTCAAAATCGTATGTAAAAGAAAAATAAAACACAATTGAGCACACAGCAGCAGCAGCAGCAGCAGCGGCAGCAGCAACAACGAAAACACAAACAAAACAAAAATTTGGTTAGGCAGTGACGGCGACGGCGACGGCGGCAGCGCTGCCAGCGGCAAAGACAAAACAACAACAAATTCAACAGCAACAGCGCCAGCAAAACTTTGACTGCGTTTGCTTTGCTTATTGCTTTTTGCTCTTATGTTGATGTTAATTTTGTTGTTGTTGTTATTATTGTCGCAGTGTTCCTTCCCCCTTTTATTTGGCTTGGGTCTTTTTAATTATTTCAGTTAATTATTGTTTTAAATATTATGTAACATTTGATTGCTGTCAACTAATTATAACTGCACAGAAACAAAATGTGTAAAATAAAATTGCGTTCGCCATTTTTGTAATCAAAATCATCGTATTTGGCATTTTCTTAGTTTTTAGTTGCGCTTTATTTTATTTATTTATTTTGTTATTTTCATTTCGTATTTCTTTAGCTGTGCTTTGGTTTGTTTTGTTTTGTTTGCTTTGCACACAAACGTTAATTTTTGATCGCACAAATGCACACACACAGTCGTATAGGCGCAGCAACTACAGCAACAAATAAGTAAAAACAACACAACACACTAAAACAAAAAAGCCAACCGCACGCTGCGCTTACAAAACTTTCGTCCGTCGCCTGTGGAACGCAAAACACAACTGAGCGTAAACCGAAGCCGGCAGAGTTGGCCGGCCGCATAAGCATAAGCAACAGCAGCAGCAGCGGCAGCGCAGCAGCAGCGCTAGCGACAGTGGAGCTCGTTCTTCGTGTTCGTGCTTGCTTGGCATTCGCTCTTCACTGTGTTCGGCCAGCCGCTTTACCGTATTATACGCGCGCTTCTCTTCGCACACTCGAAACATGTGAAGCCGAGTGCGCACCGTGGTGCACAGCCGTCTGACAATGTGTGTAAAGACCTGCGCTGATAGTTAAACATGCAAGCTGACCAATTATTATGATTATTATGTTTGCAATTGATTTAATTTGGCAAATAGCATACTTTAAATAATGAATTAAATAGTGCTTACAGCGCATGTAATCCGAGTGTTACAATACGGGCGCTGTAAACCAATGTGCTTGGGCGCTGATGCTGTGTGAGCACGCAAGTATGTGTGTGTGTGGAACGAGTTTGCAGTTGGCGTCGCTGCGTTGGTAGCGCTGCAGCGTTGCCCACATTGAAGTTGGAGCTGCATTCTTGTTGTTGTTTTTGTGGATGCAGTTTCTGCATGCGAGCAAATTGCGCAAATCGCATGCGTTTTTGTTTTTTTGTTTTTGGTTTATTTGATCGCTGGGCATTGATTGCGTATGCGTGGCATACGCCATATGCCACATGCAACTGCAGGTCGTTTGATCAGAATCAACAGACGACGGCCAAAAACAAAGCGCTCGCATTGTTTTTGGTTAACCGCACTGCAGACGCGCATAAAACGCACGCGTTTTTTTTTGTTTGCTTCTCGAGAAGAAAAACAAAAGCAAAACTATTAAAAGCGCCGCATGGTCGGTGCAACGAAACAGCCGTTGCGGCCCGCTGCCCCCGGTCCACCCACATTCGACTAGGGCACGCTACGCCCAGCTATAAACGTACTTAATACTTTATGCATAAGCTCTTTTTACACTGTCCCACACGAGTGCGCATTTTACAGCTAACAAAACGCAAAGCACTTTGAAAACGACCACAATTCAAATGTCACATAAACTTATGTATAGTGCATTTTTAGTGACTACCCTGCTCCTAGTAGAAAATGTAGAAAAATGGGGTATATTCGGTTGCTACTATATAAAATAAATTCTAGGGAATTATGTAGTCAAGCACTCTCGACGAAACTATGCGTACTTGTTTTTATTTAAGTTCATACTTTTGTTGAACTGTGTAAAACGCGCCCAATTCTGCTAGCGTCGCTGCTGTTGGCCAAAAAGCTCAACGAAGCGTGCGAAGCAACGGCAGTCGACAACGACGCAGCAGCAGCAGCAGCATTGAGAGAGCGACAGCAATGCAAAGAGAGTGGGAGCTACTGAAGATCAACGTCGCTGGCTGCCAAGGAAGTGGAACACATGTGCCTGTGTCTGTGTGTGTGTGTGTGTGTTTGTGTGCGAGTCTTTAGCATTGTCATGGCAACTTGAACGTGGGAGAGCCCTTCGTCAAGCTGTTTCAAAAGTTTAGTTCTTCTTGTTGTGTTGTGTGGCCTTTGTTCTTGCCGTAGCAATTGTTGTTGCTGTTGCTGTCGCTATGTAGTTTGTGGCCTCGAGCGACCAAACGATCGACCAGCTGTTGCTTTGTTTTCAAAAGAGAGCGCAACAGACACGCAATGAGAAACAGAGAGAGGTGTTGTGTGTGTGTGTGTGTGTGTGTAACTGATTTAAGCAGGCGAAGCAGAGGGGGCAACAAATAAATCAAAATTAATGCCAGACAATTATTAATTAAAATAATTAATGTGATTTGCTTGGAGCGCAGTAGAAGAACGTTTTGGCCAAATGCCATTATGATTTCTTGGCCATTTGGCATCGGGATTTCGCCTTTAATTACATATGCAAAGCCAGGCGCCGACACAAACACACCAACACACACACACATAGGCAGGCAGGCAAATGTAAAGAGAGCGCTTAGTTAAGAGTGGAGCGAGGGAGACGACGAGTGGGGAATTTTGTGCACATGTGCTTGCCTGCCTATTGCAGCTGCCGTCCTGCTCTGCGGCATGCGTATATCACACAAATTGAAAAACTATTGACGAGCCCAACCCTCCCCTCGAAATGAACAGTTAGTTCTGCTCTGGTCGGCTCTGCTTCGGCTCATGGCATTATCACATGCGATAAATATTTATATGGAAATGTAATGACTGCCTCCCCGCACTTCTCGAACCCCCCACCACCCCTCTGCTCCCCCCTCGCAGCTCGGACGTCGCGCAATTAATGTCACCACATCCTTTGGGCCTTATTAATGTCCTTGGGCCTTATGCCGTCTGCCAGGGTTGCTTACTGTGGGCCGGTGGGGGGTGGGGAGTGTTCTGCCATTAATGTCGTCCTTCTGCCCCGCTCCTAAACCCCCTCCCCCCCTTTTTGGTCCGCTCGCCTCATGCCGGTAAAAACAATTAATTTGCCCATAATGCAATTTATATCGGTTTCAGCTTCGCTTACGCATTTCAACGTCGCTTTCGCCTCATTGGCACAGCGTTATCCTGCCTCCCTGCCTCCTTGCCTGCCTCCTTGTTATTGCTGTGCGTCCTTCTGCTTTTGGCCACATTATGTGCATATTTCTGGTTGTTGCCGATTTCTCAGCGCCAGTGTGTGTGTGTGTGTGTTTTAAGGCCAAATGATTAATTATAAATAAACAATAAGCAACAAGAGGCGGCGGCGACCACAAAATATTTTAATGGCCATGAAATATCTCGTCTTCCCACTCCCCACATCGCATCTTCAAGCCCCGATTGTGCAGTTGTGTGTAGACAAAACCCAAAAGTTGTACTTGTATTTTTCCCCCCACCCAACTCCCCCCTAACCACGAACTTTAAACAAAACCTGTTGGCAGTCGCTTGACGTTCAGAATTCCGTTTACTCTAGCATTATTAATTTCATATTATTATTTATATTATGGGGATTTTAAAACACTATTTAATCTTCTACAATTCTGGTTTAAATAATAAAAGAAGATTATTATTATATCACTATCTTCATTTCTTTGTACATTTTCAATTTAGGCTCCAGAAAGTTTGCTTTACTAGAACCCTAATCAAAATTATACAACTAACATCGCATCCTGACGATTCATTTTAAATAATTTTGCAAATTGCTAATGTTAATAATTTCTAAACTATGACTATTTGCATTGCTGCCTAAACAGCCTAAAAGCAGGCAACAAAAATATGTGCTTCAATCAAGAGCTTTTGCAGCAACGCAGCTTTTGCATCACAGCTTTGGAGATGCGCTGCGCTTGAGCATAACCAAAAAACTTAAAGAGAAAGAAAGCGAGAGAGAGAGAGAGTTAGAAAGATAAATGCATTGACGAGTTAAGAGCCAAATGTGCATCTTATAAAAGCTCATTTGCTACACTGCATGGAACATAGTTAACATTTAATAACTATTCGTAGGCTTTAAAATCTTTCCTATTAATATTATTAAAGTTGAACCTAAGATAATTCTTAAATGACAGCTTCTCAAATAATTCAGAAATAAACGAACTTAGTTTCGTGCCATCTTCAATTCTAATTGCTGCCCATAAAATAAAATTCGATCTTACGAAATTGATTATAGTTTGTAATTGGATTTAGTTTTCTTCGAACAGTTTTCCGCAACAATTCCCGATAAAGATTGCAGCGATTAATGCTAAATATGTGCAATAATTTCCGTTTGATTTTAGATTATTTTCAATATATTTTTTTTTTGCAGTTGCGTCGCCTCCAACTGGAAGCTGTCTGCATTCGAGTTTGTTTGACACAATTGGCTGGATGCGCTGACAAGAGCCACCCACACACGAAGAAAGAGAAAGACAAGGAGGAGGCGAAGATGATGGGGAATAAGTTTGGAGCATATCAGAGGCAGACAATCTGCTTGCGCCCCACACAACATAGAATTTTCCATACTGTAAACAAACTGTCAATTCGGGCCAAAAGCAAATCGAAGAGATGGAGCACAATATTTTTTTTTTTGCGGAACTCGACGGCATATGGGGAAAAAGATATTGTGGAAAATTGTGATGGGCAAGCTGATGAAGTGCCAGATGATGTGCGATAATAACTAACGATGATGAGATTGTGAAACTGAATTCGTTGTGACAACGTCGCAGGCAGATGAAGTCTGACCACAAACAAACTTTGTACTTACTTGAAAACGAAAGAGAAGCAAAAAAAAATACGTTCGAGTGGTTGGAAAACTCACCTGCAATGAGAAGAAAAAGAAATGTAAGAAATGACATTAATTGAATCTGTTGTTGTAATTTAATGCCCAGCAAAACAACGGCCAATAGCAATAACAAAAGCAGCAACAACAACGCAACAAAAAAAAAGCATGTAAAATAATTAAAAACTTTCCGAGGTAGCAGGATTTTCAAAATTGTTCTGAGGCTCCCACAGGCCATTGACGGGGTCAAGAAATTGGCATTCTAAAGGGAATGCCCCCCTACCCCCCTCGAACCCCGCTCGTGGGCGGCAGCAGCTTGGAAATATTTTTACGATAAAGCGCCCAAAACAGCAAAGTTGAGTTGAGCAAAGCAGCAAAGGCAGCCAAAGCCCCGGGGCCACAATGGGGAGCAGTTAGTTAGGTGGGCTGCGTAGCCAGGGACAGCGACAGGACAACTGTAGCCTGTAATTAAATAATACCCATGCCCCCACCCCCCTTACCACCCCCCCTGATCACTCTACGACGCTTGTCCATCTCCCGGTAGCTGCTTCAGTTTCAGTTTCAGCTCCAGCTCCATCAGAGCAACAAACGCGAACAACAAAAGTATCTTAACGGCATGCGGCGCCATTTGAAGTTGAAGTTGCCAAATAACAAGAAAAAAAGGCTACTCAAATGTGTGACGCGCAGCAGACGCGACTACGCCATACCCTGTAGGCCACGGCACTAAAAGCATTTGAGGCTATTGCAGTGAACTTCATATGTAAATTTGAGTATTATGCAAAGTATGTATAATTTAATCTATTTGCACTTAACAAATAAATATTAAGGCTAGCAATAAACTCTGCTCTACAAAAATCAATTTAGTGAATTTTTCTCTTTTTTAAAATATAACATATTTCTTTATCATTTGCTTCCTTTCTTTAGAATATTGACTGCGTCTCTAATATCTGTGTTTAGCAAACAATTACTCTTATATTTTTAGAACATAAAATCACGTACTTATTTAGTGAAGTTTTCGCTTTTTAATATAATTATTTTATTCGTAATTTTTTTGCTTTCTTTAGAATTAGCGGTGTATCAAATATCTGTGTCTATCAAACAATTTTTCTCTCATATTTTAAAAACATAAAGTCTTCTTATTTAATATCTTTGTCTATCGAATTTTTACTTTTTATATTTATAAAATATAAAGTCTTTTAAGTCTATCAAAGTAAAAATATTTCTTATAAAAAACCTCTGATAAATTTTCAGCATATCAATTTGAACTTTATTTTCATTAGTGCTAAATTTAAATGATTTTTATTTTCCAATGATTTGCCAATGATTTATCTCACACTCATTTATCAAGTTGTAATATCCTCCAAAATACTTTATAGACCTCGCCTAGACTTTCCTGCCCACACATATTTTATGGCTACAGGGTATAACATGGCAACAGCAAAAAAAAAAAAGAAAAAAACGCCAACAACAACATGCGTGCTTGGGTCAGTGAGCAAGAGAGGGGACAGAGAGCGAGAGAGAGTGGGGGAGAGAGAGAGAGGGGAAATGCTGACTGCGGAGCGCTGTTTGCCGTCTGGTTGCCCACACCGTAATCCAGAGAGGGAGCAACAACACACGCCAAACTATTGCTCCCCTAGGATAAATTAATAAATTTTCAAGCGAAAGTTGCCGCAGGGCAAAATGAGAGCAACAGCGAGAGGGGGCGAGGAGGCGGCGAGGAAGCTGAGAACACAGCGATGTGTGTAGAGGAGTCAGCGCAACAAATAAACAAATAATCGTGGAAAAAATAAGCAAAGAACAACGACAAAAACAATGCACAGCACTTCAAATACCCTCAAAAGAAAAGCCTCAATGAAAACCAAGGAAAACTATAAAAGCGTGGAGCATAAACAAAAGAATGAGCGACAAATTGTGCATTGAATATAATATTTAATATTATATAAATGTAACTAACTCATGGCATTTAGAAAACAAGTTAAAAATAACGTTTGTAGCTAATGTAGTCATAAAAGGAAATTTATAATTTCTGTTATGATATTTACGCATTTTAATAAGGAAAAAATTCTATTCTGATTCATTCTAAATAACTACCAGTAAACCACAGGGAATTTAAAACTAAAAATAGTGAATTTGCAAAGCAAGATTTGCGGAATTGATAAGAAAATCTAAATACCCGCCCTTTGTTGGGGCATTGAAATATGATTATGATTATGACGATGATTAGGTTTATGCTGCTTGCCCATATGCGACAATGTATGTGGCAAACACACACACACACACACACACAAACACATTCGCAGTCGTATTTATGGATGTGTTGCATTGGGGGCGCCACGCGAATGCGATGCGTTTGCATCGAGCAGAGAAATGATCAAATATGGCAAATGGTAAATGGTAAATGGCAAATGGCAAGATGGTAAATGGCAATTACAATTTGAACTTTCTCCAATCACACAAAATGGACAACGCGCCGCTGATGCGACAGCTGAGCAATACACCAGGGATGGGCGCTTAAATGTTAACTTGCCGTCATCCACTTAACATCTGATAGACAGCTAGCAGCAGGAAGATGAGCGGACAGCGGCTGCAGTTAACAGAACTTGCTTCCAACGGTTGAAGAGTTGAAATTAAAGGGGTGAGGGGGGAGGTGGGGAATACTCGTGTGAGAAGCGCCACAAGAAAGAGGTCGACGTGCAACTCTCAGCTAACAGCTAGCGAATCAATTGTGCTAATCGCAAGAAAATGCTAAAAGAATTGCAAGAGTCTCAAAGTGAACTCTACAAAATCAAAGAGAAATTATGCAAAATGTAGTTGGTAAATTCAGTGAAGCAGTATTTAAAGCAGCTGACTGCAGGATTATATTGAAAATGTTGCAATTTGTTGGCAGAATTTGAAAGGAAATATTCGCATAAATTATTTTGTATTTTGAATTTTAGCAAACATAATTCAAGATAAAGTTCTTGTGTTATCTTTGTGGTAAATTAACACTAATAATATTATTAATTACAAAATATATATAAATATACAAAACTAAAGAAAAATGGTGAATATTGTGAAATTTAAACAAAACCTAAATGCAAGTATAATTTCCTTATTCCATTACGAATAGCTAAAAGTTAACTATTTTTTTAGCACCTAATTATATTGAATATTCTTATGAAAATATAGAAATTACGACAACTTTATATTTAAACTACGAATATATTAAATTGCTGAATATTACAGCAATCAAAGTCGAATCATGAAATTCCTATTTTTTTCATTAAAAAGCCAAGTCAATAAAGTCAAGTATTTTGCACAGCACCCACATATATAGAATATTTGTAGAATGCTTTATAAATTACTATTATTATATATTTAAAATGTGAATATATTCAACTGAAAGTAATTGCTGCATATTGTGACTATTTAAGGAAATGATTTCAGTTTCAATAAAACTATTATATTATTAATCCAATCCACTATTTCTTATCCACAAATAACATTGAGCTGCGGCTTTGCAAAATTAGTTAAACAATTTATGTGTCAGCATTGTTTGCTGTAAACTAATAAAAATTGCTAATGCTGAACGTATAATTCATCATCTTCAGCGCTTTACTTTTCAGCGAAACTAATTAACACCTTGCTTCAAAGTCGCCTGAAAGTAAAATTCGCTATAAAACAAATTGCAATTTTGAACCCTAATATTTCCATGTCATTTAATTGCACAGCAATCGATGTGTTTGTGGGGGCGGGATGGGGGGCGCTCAGTGTGTTGAGCTTTTATGTGTGCAAACTGTCAGCCAAGTTGCCACTTTCCCCGCTTTGCTCCTCTCCCCCTTCCCGCCCTTCTCGCCCACACGACAATTCATAAACACTCTCGGCTCTTTAACCCCACGCTTGACTCCATGTGACTTACACTCCCTTTCAGTCCCCCTTGGCTGCCCCCCTCGCCGCCTTTGGCTCACCCAAAACCTCGCTGACTCAGCTCTCACCCTTTGCCCTGCTCCCCCCTTTGGCGTCTTGGCAATAAAATGATGGGCGAATGCCATTTTTGGTATTTTCACACCGAGAAAGCGACGAGCACAAAACGAGCCAAGCTGAGGAAATGGAAAAACGCGCGCGCGAATTTCGCCAAAAGTTTCGGTCGGGTTTTTCATCTTTTGCATGCGCTTCCACCCGCCCTTACCCCCTTCTGCCCCCTTCTCCACCTCGCTGTCGGTCTGTCTTTGGTTTCCACTCCCTCGCCATTTAATCAAGAAAAACACTTTTTATTGTGCAAAATTATGACATTGTTTTCTTGTTGTTGTTGTTGTTGTTGTTGTCATTGTTGCTTATTATTGCTGTTGTTGTTAGTATAATGGTTATTGTTGTTGTTGCTGTTGTTGCTGATTGTTAATGTCAAAAGTGTTATTGTTATGCAGACAATTATAGCACGCGATAAAAATGCTTAGCTGGTAGTTGAGCAGGGTCAAGGGACCGCAAAGCGGGGGCGGCAGGGGGAGAGGGCGCTGTCTGGTAATGAGCCTGGCCGAAATGAGAAAATATGTTTATTAGCCAACTGGCAGCAAGGATAATGTGTTGACTGCGTCTCGTTAGCTGCCAAAGAGGCAAACAGCAAAGCGACGGGGAGAGGGACAAAGTGTTCACCAGAGAGCGAGAGAGACGGGGCAGGGGGATGGAAGGAATATCGCTGCGACAGCTGCCAACTTTTGGCCCTGCTATTCGCCGCTCAGTTCGATCAAAGCCAATATTGCGCTTCCAGCGATTTGTTTGTTTACACAAGACGCTTCGCTGCCCCAACAGCTGCGGGCAGCCATCGGTGGCAAAGTGGCAAGTGGCAAGTGGCATGTGGCAAGGGAAACGACAGCATTCCACTTGCTGCCAGCGACAAATAAGACAGCCAGACAGACGATCGATCTAAATGCATATGACAAATGTCAAGTGGTTGACAGCGAGTGCAGCAAGTCAATGCCTCGTTGCTTGCCACCGCTGCTTGCCACTTGCCACTCGCTTTGCGCTGTCACTGCCACAGCCTTTTACGCCGTCGTTTCGCGCTAGTCGCGCTTGCCCCATTCATCATCTTGCAACATGCCACCAGCATCCGATCGCTGATCATGCATTGCAATCAACAGCAGCTTGTTACGACTTCCTTTCTGCAGTTCTGCAGGCCAAGTCTTCTTGGAAGTCAGCGAACTTCGCTGATCAAAAAGATCTAGGATCTAGCTGAAGAATTTCCGCGACTTTACATAGGCACAAAACATTGATTTCATATAGTAAATATGAGGCAAAGATGCTAATAGTTGTTAGGCTATATTAAAGACTAATAGAGAGGAATCAAGAAAATAATAAAAACCACAAATAACTGCAACAAGAATAAGTTGTGTAGTCAAGTTTTGATCTAATAATTTAATGAATAAAGTGCGCTTGAATATAATAATGAAAATAATGAATTAGAATATAATAAATATAAACCATAAAATAGCTGGAGAAACCTAACTTAATTTTTAATTCAAACATTGGTGCAACAATTTCTCTTAGAAAAACACAAGACGAATTTATCAATAATTCAAGACAATTAATTGAGTTGAATGCGACAAAGATTTAAAGTTATAAATACGAAACAGAAGCAATAAAATTGCAAGCACAACTTAAGTAAGTTTCTTAAACCAAAGACTGTTCTAACTGCAGCAAATTTATTTAATAAATACGTAATGAATTTATAAATATTTCAAGACATTAGACAGAAGAATTTAGTAACGAAAACTTCCTTGAATTCTACTGCAAATTTTTTGTGAACTCCACTAAAGTTTCTTGAGCACAATTTTCATTGTCTCGCTTTCTGCAACAGAGTTTTTAAGCATTATTATTGATAGATTGTATCGCAATTTTTTCTAGCTTCTGCCTCAAATTGATTGATGATAAAAGCACAAGAATACTCCCAAAGACTTGAAAACAAGTCTTGGCTTGATTCTGTGGCGATGCTCAAGTTATGATTATTATTATTTAAGTGTAATTTGGAATTAATGCCAGGCTGCAATTACGCAATTTATGGCTACAGCAACTGGCAAATTCCCTGCCGCAGGAGACATAAAATGGGGATTAATCAAGCGCACAACAAGAAGCAGTTGAAGTGCTTCAACATATCTCCAGCGATAGAGCGATCGACATCGACGTCGACTGTTCTTGCCACACAGCACAGAATTTCCTGCAATTTGCAGCAAAGAAAAGTGACACAGGCAACTTGAGACGGCAAAAAAAAAGACCCAAAAATAGACAAAGAGCCGGCCAGCACTTTGGTGGCAGTTGCAATTGCCTGTTGCCTGTTGCCTATTGCGTGTTGCATGTTGCAGCATTGTCGAACTCTCAGGCCTCGTCGCCTGACCCATATTTATTTTTGGCATTGCTATTCGTAGTTGTTTTTTTTTTCTTCTCTCATTTTTTGTTGCTTTTTTTCGCGCGCATTTCGCAGTCGGTTTTTCACTCACCGAAATGGAAAGAACTTTTCCAGAAAATGTCGTCCCAGGCTGGTCGTTGTCATCTTCCGACTTCTTTAGCGCTTCGCTGATTTTCTTCTGCCTCTACTTTTTTTCTTTTTGAATTCTTTTAGTGGCGCCCAAGACGATCACTTAACTTCACTTTTGCTTATTGACTTTCGGCTTTTGTCTGCCTCTATATATATATGCGACATATAGACTTTATATATATTTGTGTATGTGTGTGTGTGGTGTGTGTGTGTTGTGTGTGTGTTGTGTGTGCTGGCAAAATGCGCTTTTGACTGCAAACTGCGCACAATGCAATTGCAAATACGCTTTAATTAAACTAATCAGACGATATTATACAGCACAACAGACGCCCACACACACACACACTCACACACACACACACAGATACAGAGACAGCATCAGCGGATACATATATTTTAATGGGCTTCTTTCCATTTAATGCAAAAATTGTAAACAAACCAACAAAAAAAAAATAAGAAAAAATTGCAAATAATAGTGAAAAACCGACGAAGACGACGACGACGACGCGTTTTACTAGCGATTCGCACGCGTTTTTGGCACAAGCGAAAAGTCGAAAAGTTTCTACAAAGTATACAAATTATATGCGCTACTATTAATGTTACATTTTGTTATAAGGTAGAGATTAAAGCACTAGACTTGTTTCATTCTTTTATAATTTCGCTTCACAATAAACTTTAAACGATTCTTCTGCAATTTGTAGCAAATTAATTTCCCATTTTGAAATACGCTTCAATTCTATCAACTGTAAATTTATTGCATGCAATATTCAATTTTATCTCCTCTTCTCTGTTCATCAATTTCGCTTCTCGCTTTGCATTCAATTTGTCAATTTCAATTTCAATTCAATTTCATAATTGCAATCGCACACATGTTTCTGCTTTTTCTCTACTTCTTTCTTTTGCTTTTCTTCTGCGAGCGCGATCACGAAATTAATCCTTTCTTTAGCTAGAACGACGCTTAATTGAAGCGCTAATTGAGACACAATGGATTGTCGCAGTTCTTGTGTCGTCGTCTTACTCATCGTTCGTAAGATTCACGCACTCAGCTTCCCCACCCCCTCCCTACCGCCTTGAAGAAGGGTTTGGTATGATTAATGACCTTACTTATCATAGCAAATATGCGCATAATATGCAATGATTAACAATGCAATTTGCTTGGAAGTTAGGAATTCACAGAGATAAGAAATGAAAATACGTGAAATATTAGAAAGAAAACTAATAATTAAATGGCCATTAGACTTTGAAGTTGCACTGGGGAACTACAGAATTTCCCTATATAATTTCCTTGCAAAATTTCCCTTGGGCAAATTTTTATTAAAAGTCGACCTGCAGCCAATAGAATTTCCCTTTAGAATATCCCTTCAAAATTGACCTCTGCGAACATAACCTCAAAAGCGCTTTTGCTTTGAACTCTTCGCTGAACTCGCGCTGGCACAACAACAAGAGTAATAGCACAATAATCGTAAAGCAAACATTACATAAATTGCAAATTTCATTTACTTGAGCTTGTTCGTTTTGTCGTGTGTCGAAAAGAAAAGAAATACAATAATAAGAGTCTTTTGTTATTGCTGGCTCTGCTGGGCCTTAAGCTGCTTGCTCACTTTACCGTTACCGTTAGGCTACAGCGCAGCACAACGACAACGCCAACGACTACGACAACTACAAGAGCAAGAACAGCAGCAGCAGAGACAACAACAACAACTACTACTGCTACTACAAAGGCTACACTTAAATGATGTTTGAGGCTGGCGAAATTCGCTTTATTTGAATGAATCACAAGCATAGCGTCGCGCATCGCGCACCGTTTCACGATCTCTGCGCGGGTGTGTTTGGAGAGGGGGGTAGCGGGGGGTAATACAAAAACACACACACACCTTAAGAAAACACTTCGATTACGCGGCGGTCGCAGCAGCAGCAGCAGCAGGCGGCAGAGGCTGCCCAACTGCGTGGAGACAGCACTACACACAACCACCGAACGAAGACCGAAAACGATGCTAGCGCGCGCGTTCACATTGAAAGTTTGCGAGTGACTGAAGACGACGAAGACGACAGTCAAGCGACACACCAAGTCATTGGCGCACTCTCATACAAAGAGAGCAAAGCCCAGAGAGAGAGAGCGAGTGCACTGAACGTACGAGCGCCTACCAGGCTGTGTGAAAGAAAACAGGCAAAAATGCAGGCGCAGCCACACACTAACCGAAGAGAGCGGTAACCTGCCAGTGAGTGAGCGGCGGTCGTGAGAGTGCAAAAGAGCGCCAAGCACTAGACGCATGCGTGCGAGTAGGCCGAAAAATGGAATTTTAAATGTTTTGGCAAAAGAGCAAGCGAGTGGGCGAGTGACTGAGAGTAAAAGGAAGCCATTTACTGAGTCACTGCAAAAAGAAGAAGAACAACAACAATGACTGCTGTTGGTGGCCGGTTCAATCAACTGCAATCAAAAATCGATAAGAGAAACAACAACAACAATTGCAAGAAGAAGAAAATGCAAATTAATTAGCCGCTAGTGGAACCGCTAAATGGAAATTCAATTTGCAGCGCAATAGTTCCAGTTTCGCCAACTTGCTGCCTCTTTCACTCTCTCGCTCTGCCTCCTCCAATGCCTGTCCAGCTTGACCGGCTTCGCGAGCAGCAGCAGTGCTTTTCACTGCATGCCAAGACGGACATGGCTTTTCACCACACCAGAACGAAGGAGGGAGAGGGGGGCAGCGGCAGGCAGTTGCTGGTCTGGTTTTCCCGCAAAACTGGCCTAAACACCTTCCCTCCCCTCCTTCCCCACCCCCTCACCATCAATCACCACCTCGCCTCGCTATTTACTGCAGTTGCATGCGGAAATGTGTGAAAGAGAAAGCGCATAATCCAATAAGAGCAATGCAAAAAACAACAACAACACTTGCCTTGATAAAATGCTTGACAACAACAAGTGCAACGGCGGCAGCCCTGAGGCAAGTGCATGTGGTAAGGTGAAACCCGCTGCGACCAACCACACTAGGAAACGCACCACAACAAAGCCCATAGACAAAGCAGGACAGAGGGAGGCAGATAGAGGAGACACTTTGCCGCACTCGAGCGAAACTGGAGCCATGCAACAAGATCCAAATGCAAAACATCCAATGCCAACTCAATTTCAATACAAAAAAAAAAGAAGATAATCATGCAAAAAGTAAAAAGCTTCACTCAACTGTCGATGTCTCGGGGAACTTCATTAGCAGCTGCAACTTGTGAATTCTAAAGCGACAACTGAGCCCTGAAAGCAGCCAACTTTAAGGGAGAATTGAAGGGGAACCTCAGTTAAAAAAAAACAAGTTGGCAACAAAACTTAAGCATCTGCATTTCTCATTTGAAGAATATATGCATATATAGATGATAGTTGAATGAATAGTATGGAAAATAAATGAATAAATCGATTCAAAGACACATAGGTAAAAACAGATGGTTACAAAGTCAGTTAGAGTGAAATTTGGTAAACACATAGCTGATAATCTTAAGGGAATATTCTGAAAGCTTCCTAAACAATCGCTTGTCTTATTACTTGACTAAATTTATGACAATTTTGCAGCAATGTAGTTTATTAATTTATAACTGTATGAATTTTGTGGACAGACAAACTTGGGATGTGTTTCGCAAGCGTTTTAACATAATGCGATTTGCAATTGTAGCTTTGCTTGCGCAACTTCAACAGTCGTCAGTTGACACGCCCAAAATACGCGAGACTTTGCAACATTGTGCGGCACTTGTTGGCGGCAGCAACAGCAACAGCAACATCGACAGCAACAACAATGACAACGACTAATAACTCTCGAAATTAATATGTGCTTAGCAGCGCCAACTAGCCATAAAAGTGATAGACATATTAACCCAGTACTCCACATTTCTCTAGCTAGACAACTGAGACGGCGACGGCGACGGCGACAGCGACAGCGACGTCGACTGAGCTGTACAAAGTAGCAATTTTCAGCATTGTTGCGTGTGGGAGACGAACACACGTGAAATGGGTGGAGAGTGAGAGAGGCTAAGTAGTGGTTGTTGTTGTTGTTGTTACTTACTATGCGAGAGAGGAATGGGTTTCGTGTATTGGCAGAAGTGAAGCATGCATGCCAGACACGCGAATGCGATAAAAACCGCTGCCATCGCATCGACGTCGTCGTCGTCTTCGCAGTCGACGTCGACGTCGCTGTCGCTGTCGCTGCCATGCCAAATTTAGTGGCCGTCATTGCATTCAGCAGCGTAGCCAAAGGAACAAAACCAAAAGTGCCGTCTGCTTGCTTGCTTATCGTTGTTGTTGTTGTTGTTGCTGCTTATTTACGACACGGCTCGATCCCTCGCAACAACTACACACAGTTTCCAATACACTTTGCAAAAAGAAAAACCTTTTTTATACGCATACCCTGTAAGTGTGGAACGCTTCACAAAAGGGTATCCCAAAAACTTGCTGATAAAAATTGCAAAAATTGGCATTGCTTTAGTTTAGTAAAAGCTGAAAATTAGTAAATTACAAGTCGTATTGAAATATATGAAATTCGGCATAATAAACTATAATTTACTAACCAATTTCCACTCCAACATCTGGTTATATTTAAATATATGCAAAATCCTTCTTAACTAATATAAATATATATTTATAAATATTGTGTTCTTTTATATTTTCGCATTTACAGAGTATCTCGCAGCTCCCTTTTTCGCTTAAGTTCGCAACAAACTGCGAGTTTTTCTGCGCGTTTCTCGCCTTTTCCGCCGTTTGCATTACAAATTGAAAAACTGGTTTATGACTTGGCTAACTTTTGCTACGTGCACTGCAAAGCCAAATGTATAAATAAAAGCGAAACCTAAACCGAAACTGTTGCATGCTTTTAGGCTGCGAAATTATCAGGCCCAGCAAAAGATTATTACACACGCTGAGCACTCACTCACTCACTCAGTCAGTCAGTCAGTGAGCGAGAAGCCGGAGGGGAGGGGGGCTGACAGGTGGTTAGGGTTAGGGTGTTTGGGGTGCGGTCGGACAGGCCACCGCTTAATGGCTGCTGATCGGCTAAGCGGCTTAGCAGCAGTGTGTTGAGCACCAAAGACGGGGGCCCAAAGCTGCTTCAAACTTGCCGCCAACTTGCGACGAGTGTGCGTTGGCTTAATAATGCCCACGGCGGGCGTGCAGCGTGCTGCAGGGTATGTTGTGGCAGAGATGCAGTTTGTAACAAGAGACACTTAAAATACTAGAATTTGATAGAGAATCGATTTTAAAGTTAATCAGGAGATTCAAAATATATTTATGCCTATTCAGAAATACTTTCCAAGCTACGAAAATCATTTGAAAGTAGGAATATAATGTAAATAATTGCTCCACTCGATTTACTTCTGGGAAAATGCTTGAGAAGCAAAAGTTTTAAGAAAAATATAACTGCAGATGAATAAAAATATTTTGTTTACTTGTGTTCTCACATCTGTCCGAATTTAAGCCAATTTGCAAATTATTTTCAAACTTGACAACTGCAGTTTTTAAAAGTTTGGCTTCCTTGCTATTATACTATATATTTCTCATTTATTTGAGTTTACTGAATTAATAAAATATCATAGAATTCAGTGCTGTTCTGTTTAATTTCAGTTCTCAAAAATAATTTGCAAAAAATTCACATTCGAATTTTCTGCAACTTTCCTCTGCAGTTGTAGTAAGAAATTTGAGTTTGCGGCTCGTTTAAATATTGTTCTTATAGCCAATAGAAGAGTATGCGAGTTTCGAGTTGACTTAAACTCAATGGTCACGTTTAAATTTCTTGTTGGGATTACTCAGTTCAATGAGAATGCGTTGCGGCACGCGTGTCTGGATTCTGAATTCCATATCCTGCGCCACCTGACTATATTTCGTGTGTGTGTGTGTGTGATGTGTGTGTGTGTTTGGTGTGTGTGTGTGCGAGTGTGCGCGCGTGATAAATGGCTTTTATCTTTTTAAAGCACTTCAGTGCACGGCTTTTGCAATTTTTCGTTGAGCAGCAGCAGCAGAGAAAATACAAAAAACAAAAAAAAACACACACACACACACAAAAAGGCTGCCGAAATTTTTGGCGTCTGCTGCCAACAAAAAAATTATCCAATGTAAGTGCCACGCCCACTCCAGTTGCAACAACGGGCGTGCTAAGCACAAAAGTTGGCCACAGTCTCCACAGCAACGCCGACAGCATCTGGCAACTGGCTGCCTTCCTATTCGCTGCCTCTTGTCTTTCCCTCTCTTCCTCTCTGTCTCGCTATTTTCGTGGCAACCTTGCAACCTCGTGTTGCTGCAATTCGTTGCTGCTTTTTGTTGCTTGTTCGGTGCGTCGTCATTTTGTGTGCGTTATGAGCTAGTTAATTATGGTGTCTGATATTTTCCTAACGCTTTTCGCCTTTTTGGGTTTCAGTTGCGTTTTTCGTTTTTCCTCGCCTACAGTCAACACAATTGGGCATATTTGTTGCAGGTTGAGCTCGCCAATAAACAGAAGTGCATTCTGTGAAATCGCTTCTTTCTGTTGTCAACAAATTTGAAAGCTGCTTAAAGCGCTTTACAATTTTTAAAGCTTTCGTAGTAAAACTTGTCAGCTGCCTTTAGAAACGGAAAGTTGCTTATTCTTAGCTGCATAATAAGCTAATGTCTTAGACAGAAGCAAAGTCTACATTCAAGCAGCAGCTTTTAAGCAGCTCAAAAGCTCGTCATAAGCTTAAGCTCAGGTGTTAAATTTGCAAGTCAGAAGATGGAAACACTTAAGAAGCCTGGAAAAATGTTAAGCCAATCCAAGCTAATTAGAAAGCAATAATTAATTTAAAACTCTAGCTCAAAAAGCTATGTGAACATCTTGCTTATTTATAAGCTTTTTATTAAATGCATAATCGGAAAATAGTCTTTAATTTCCACTGTTTCTTGTAAAATCTCACTTGAATTGCAGGTGATTCCGCAGGCGACTTTGTGGGCAACGCCAAGGGGGAATTGCTCGCATGAGTCATCGCAGAAACTGCGCAAAACTTTTGATGCTGCTTATGAAATGCGTCGTAGCGCCACAACACATGCAGACGAGGGGGCAGCCAGCCTCAAGAGGGGGGTGGAAGGGGCGCCACTTGCTGCCACCGTTTGCTTCATTTTATCATTAATATTTAAGCGCCGTCGATTCAATCGATTGATGTAAAAAGACATGGCAAGCAAGGAAGACGGGCGAGGGAGGCGGGCAAAAGGATGTGTAGCATAAAACTTACGAACTGTGTGTGTGTGTGTATGAAGGACGTGGCCAGACAGTGCGAGTGAGCGAAAGAGTCTTAGACAGCATCAAGTCAAATTGAAGTTGAATTTCCTTCGACGCGTTTAATGAGCGAAATGTAATTACTTAATTAGTGACTCACTCTTTGAGTCTATGTGTGTGTGTGTGTGTGTGTGTTGGTGTCCATTAAAGCAGCTTAACGTTTAATGCTCAAGTCGCATTTAAACTTGATTAGTTTTATGGCCCCGAGAGTTTTAGTTACGACTCAACCGACTCCCTCTAATCGCACACGCTGCGACTTGTGGATGGCGTTGCGAGCGCGCAAATCAAAATCCAATCAATGGACAGTTGGCATATTGATTGCCAGCGTCAACCCCGGAGCGCCATTGTTGCCACGTTGTGGTACGGGTCTGGGGCTGGGGCTGGGGCCTCCTGGGGGCACAAACGCCGTGCGGCATGCATATAAAAACTGTGATAAAAATATATGCTGCCTACTTTTAAGCGTGCTTGTTTTATGCCTTAGCCGAGACAAGCACCCGAGCAGACAAAACATTTTGCATACTTTTAAGCGCGCCCATAAAGTGCCACATTTTGACATAAACACCACAAAAATGAACGCAGCAACACCTGCGACGCCGCCGACTGCGACAAAAGCAACAACAAATCAAAAGACGATGCCAGAGAGCAAACGGCTGTGCTCAGGAGAGCGAATGAAGTGGGAGAGGGAGAGCAGTTATGTCTAGTAAATAAATAAAAGCAATAAGCAGACGACAGCAGGCGCCATAAGTAGGTGAGTCTCAAGCGCGGGAGCTGCACACACACACACACAAACAGATTTACATATGTATGTATGTCAGTCTGAAACAAAGCTGCAAAATTATGCGCGTCTCTTTTTATTCTCTGCTTCTTTCTTTCGGCTGAATTTTCTTTTATTTGGCTTGGCGTCGCCCTTGAAACTCGATCAAGCAAATTGCGCGATTATATAATGAGTGTCATCTGATACAAGCCAAATGAATACAAGCAAACAAACCAACAAACACAACTCATGAGCTCACGTTAACTACACTAAATCTCAAGTGGAAAATCGCCAAGTGCCGCCCAGCGACGCAGCGAAATTTTCAATTGTTTCCTACGGTCCTATGATCTGCCTTATTATTTTTTTGCGCTATGCCAAGTGATTGATGTGTTTGCTGGAAGTGCAAATGAAGCGCCAGGCGAATAATTTGCTACGAATGCAAATGATATTCAGACAGTTTGAATGCAAATTAAACTCGGAGAGTTTAATGAAACTTATCGCAGATCTATGTTAACGCAAGTGTAGAAATATTGTTCAGTTTGCACCGTATTAACATATAGTTTTTATTGACTTTCGATATGGAAATTTCCCTTTTTCATTTATAAGATCTCAAATTCAATTGCTTAAAACTCTACGAATTTAAGCTTGAAAAACAGGCAACTAAATTTTATAAATACCCTACGAAGACATTTCCATCATAAAAGCATAAAACATTGTCTTTCAAACACTCTGGAAATCTTTTCAATTCGAATTTAAAAGTCTCTCAGCACTGAATTGTCTAATTGGCTTCACCACAATTAATAAATATGTTATGAAGACGAACTATTTAAATTATAGTTTTAATTGAAAAACTTTTGTTATTGCGAAGCTTCTAATAAATGTAAGAAAATACTTAAAGTTTCCCAAGTTTCGAAATCACAATTAATAATTGCTTACTCCATAAAAACGGCTGAGAAACATTTTGGATTTGCTTAAAAGTCCCTTGAAGCCACTAAGCAACCCCATTGAAGCAGTGCTTAAGGGGTATTAAAGAAACGGCAGCAAATAGCAAATAAAGCAAATCAAGGCATCAAGTTGGGATATATCTTCCTGATATATGTGCGCTGCACCCGAATGTGCTCAAGGAATGTGTGGGGAATAAATACATACATATATAGAGGTGTGTGTGTGTGTGTGTGTGTGTGTGTGTGTGTGTGTTAAGTGTAAATGCAAATACATATGCCAAATCGTTGAAATACCTTTTGCAAGAGGCTATAAACATCTTAGCGTTGCGCCTGGATTACGATTACGAATTCCGGCAAAATGTTTGTGCCCCATGCCAACTGTCATACATATGTAAGGTTTACAGGGTGCGTGGCGGGGGCGGTGGCGGCAGGGGGGCGGTGTAGCTAAGGTAGGCCAAGTCTGAAGCTGAGTGGATTACAAGACGACGAACAAGACGACGCCAAAAAAGCGGCAAGATCTATGTGCTTTTTATGTGCCAAGAGGGGGAGAGAGAGAGAGAGGGGGGGGGGGGGCTGTGTTAGTCAGGTGGGAGTTTTGAAAAACAACAGTTGGAATTCCCATGGTGTAAACTTTATTCTATTACGCGTTGCCAGCGAAAGGGAACAATTGAAAGTTGTTCGCCAAAGTCCTTGTCGTGCCGACGCGAAGAAGATGCGGCTGCGGTTGTCTGTCGCCAGCTGCGCTACGTCTACGACGCGGGGCGGGGGCAGGGGGCAAGGGGCAAGGGCGGGGGGCAGGCGCCGCATTTATGGCATTTGGGATTTGCATTTGGCTGCTGTTGCTGCTTCGGAATTAGTTTCGACTTGAGCTGGGAGACCATTAAAATGATTTAAATTAGTTAACTGCGCCCCCTGCCTTCTCCCCACCACCCCCGTCGCCTGTCGCGTCTGTCATGCTAAGCGCAGCTGCAACATTTCCAGCGCCAGGCTTAACCTCTCGCTAGTCAGCTATTAATCCACAGCAAATACGCATAACTAACTGCTTCTCTCTCTCTCTCTCTCTTTCCCTCTCACTCTCCCCCTCTCTCTCTGCTTTTGGCCGCTTTTAAGCTTACGTTAAGTGGCTGCTTGACAAGTTACTTGACCAGGCGACTTCCAGCTGCCACCCAGTTAACAGTTCTTTACCTGCGCTCGCTGTAACTGTGAAATATCCTCAATAATTTAAACTACGCTACATGAAAAGACTCTTCTGCTAAAAGGCTGCGCTTGAAGTTCAAACTGGCTAATTTACAAGGCGTAAATTGGAAGCAAATTAAAGAAATATCAATGTAAATTGAGGCACAGTTTCAAAATAAGCCAAAAAAAGGCACAATTCAAAAAGAAGCTAGAAAAAATACGAGATTTCAAAAGGAAATCAGCCTAAACAACATTTCCTCTCGATATAAAGTATCTTATATTAAATCTGAATGACATTTTATGACTATAATAAGAGGAAAGAGGCATTTAATTCTCTGCAGCAAATTTCTATGATCTGCACTCTTATATTATCATAGAAATTTAAACAATTTCTTGTGTAATATTGAATTTACTTTAAAATAAAGTATTCTACTTAAGTATTCTTCTTAAGTTACTTTGTTATATACTCTGCTTATGCTTCGCAGACTTGAACTTCAGTTCATCCGACTTAAGTTTTTGCTTAAAAACCTTTCAACACTTAGCTTAGTTCCTATAGTTAAAAAAGCGCAATGGTTTCTTATAAAAGTATCTTCAGCTTAAAGATATTATTTATTATTCCATTACGCTATTTGTTAATATTCGACAAGTAGAATAATTATGGGATATAACAAAAAAAAATGTCTCACTTCTTTACTCACCACAAAACCATTTAAATAGATTCGCTTCTCATCTATTTACAGCTCTGCAAATGCTGCAAATTTCGCTTCAAACTTGCTACGCAGTGTCGACAAAGTCGAGCACACTCGGCAGCTGTTTATGTTTATATTTGTGGCGCCCCCAAACGCTTAAGCACTGGCTGCCGATCGAGAGGCAATCAAGTGAATTTCGCCACCAACCCCTTTGTGAAAATGGGGAGCTGACTTGGCCAACACTTCACACAATTAGCCATAAAGAACGCGGGGAAGGAGGAGAGAATCGAGGGGAGTTTAAGCGGATGAGGCAATAATTGTAGCAACAATGAGGCAAACGGAAAAGATGCTAATGGAAAGTGCAAACAACATATTAAACAATTAAACGGAAATTAGCACAAAATATTCACACATTTTGCTAATTGCTAAAGACGCCACAAAGCGAGAGAGAGAGAGAGAGAGAGAGAGAGGTCGGGGGGAGGAAAGGAAGATAGAGAGAAGCAGAGAACCTTTTGGACTTCATTAATAAAGGACGCGGCGAGAGCTCGGAGTTCATAAAGCAGCCATGCAGACGAGAGCAGCGGAAAAGCTTCGGAAAATGAGCGGAAATGAATGCAGGAAAATGCTATATACATGCATATATATATATATATTTGCCTGATATAGATAACTCTCTAATGAAGCAAGCGGCTTCCCCGACCACCGAACTTGAATGCTATTTTCATCCACAAACAGGTAACAAGAGCCAAAACAACTAAACGGAAATTTCGAGCCAAAAACCGGACGTGGCAAGTAGCAAGTAGCAAGTAGCAAGCATCGAGTGGCAAGCGGCAAGTGGCAACTGGCTGTGGGCAACTTAAATATGCAAGACAGCGCGTGGCTGGGCGCCAAATGTGCCACCAAGCAGCGAAGTCGCACCCTCGACAGCAACCCCGACAGCCAGCAGCTGGGGCAAGACTCGTACTTGCAACACTTGCAAGCTCATCATCAACGTGCGGAACGAGGCACAAAGAAATTGATTTTATTGCAACGGGTGCCTACAACAAACAGCACAAGGCTTTAACTTCCAACTTCCGACGATATGCTAAACCGCAAAAAGAAAAACGAGCTTCAGCGAGACTAAGAGAGAGCGAGAGAGAGAGAGAGAGAGGGAGAGAGAGGGTGAGAGCGGGTGAGAAGAGTCTGTGTGACATAAATAAAAGCCGTGACTATAAATCTAACCCACAAGCAGTTAAAGAGCCTCAGCTTCGCCCCCCTCTCCCAGCAAAGCAAAAAGAAAAGTTCTTGCGGCACGTAGCACACACACACACACATACACACACACACACACACACACACACACACACACACACGCACTTACCCCTGAAAGTATCCCTTCCCCTACCCATGACCAGTGCACACCTCTTTGGTTTTCAGTTCTTTGTTTGGTTGCCCGCCACATGCAGATAAATATATGTAAATAGATACAACTTTTGGATTATGTTTCGACACACGAAAAGTGAAAAGCGTTTTCACTGGTGTGTGGGGCGAACTTTCGCGCTGCTTCTGTGATTGATCTCCTGACATGCAGTAAGCCAACGATTTCCACACTTCCTTGACACACGCATTCAAGGCTCATCAGTTACACATAAACTTGGCTCTTTAAGGAGCACCAAACGTGACTTTTAAATGCAAGTTAGTCACAAGCTTAGTTAACAAAATTCAAGCTTGCATATTTATTTACTTGGCTCAAAGTTTCTGCAGTGTTCTAGAACAATCGAGCGTCGCTGAGTTAGCTAGAAAGTGACTTCTTTCAAAAGTTACTAAATAGTTCATTCGATCTATGATTTTTTTTGATACACTCAGTTTTTCAAAGGACTCTCAGAGCGCTTAAAGAAAAATTTAGCTTCTAAACTGTCCTTCAAGCTCCAGTTCATTAATTTGGCCTCAGATTTCTCAGCGATGCCCAATCCAAAAGCTTCTAGAAAGCTCTTTAGGTGTTGAGTTCTTAGCAAGGCTTTCAGCTTGTAAGTTTCTTATAAAATTTACTTAAAAAAGAAAGTATTAGAGATCTACAGATCTTTTGGCATATTTGTTAGAATAAAATCTTGCAAGTTTCTTATAAAATTTGCTTAAAAAAGAAAGTATTAAAGATCTACCGACTTTGTATCACTGCTTTGGAATAAAATCTTTTATTTATATATAAAAAACTTAATTTTCTTTTAAATTCTTCAGCAAAATTATGCTTTATTTAGAGTCTTTCTTGCCCCTGCTCTATTTTGTATTATTGACTGCGCTTAGTCTAGTTTGCCTAACTAGAAAATGCAAAAAATGCCGAAATCAAAACCAGCCAACAAACGAGACCTTAGTCAAGTTGGGGCTCGAGTTCATTGCTAATTGTAAAGGCATTTTGTGGATCTAATTCCAACCGAAAAAAGCCATTAAGTCGAGCTCACACACTCACATACATTCCATGCCATTCATTCCAGTGGTGCAACAAATGGAGTCCAAGGACGAGGCAACTACCTGTAGCCCTCGCCGTCGCTGCCGCATTTTATGAGCCACCCACCGCCCAACGACCCGAAACTATGTTGTTTGTCATTTGCCGTATCAAAATCAATCGAAGCCAACGGAAAAAAACAATGGGGCACATACACAAAACTTCCCCCCACCCAGCACAAAAAAAAAGGGAAAGTGAAATGGGGGAAAAAAAAACAAAGCGAAAGGTAGAGAGAGAGAGAGAGAGAGGATTCTCTAGGCCTAGAGCTGAACGAACCCTAAAACCATCAAAGAGACGTTGAAATTTTATGAGCCCGCAAGGGTCACATTAAAACGCATGTTATACAGCAACCCAGTTTAAGGGGTGGGTGGCAGTGACAGAAGGGGGGTAAGGGGGAGATATTGGCGCATCCACGTTGCTAGTAGAAAAACTGATAAGGTCGGTTGCACGGCTTGCGACGCAATGTGGCTCGACTGGCATTTTAATAGACTGCCGAGGCTTCTGTTTCACCGTGTTGTTTACTGTGTGTCTCGTCTCGCTTCAGTCCAAGGGTTTGAGACAACTCTCCCTCTCTCTCTCGCTCTCTCGCTCACTGCTTTGTCGCAGCGCCGCGACAATGAGTCGTGACGAAAACGGCGACCACGTAGCCGAGTTAGCATTGAATAGGTTGCAGCTGACACGTCTTAAAGGACTCAACTTTAACTTGTCATTCGCCTGAAACACAAGCTAGTTTTGCTTTTAATCACATTCAATCTGTTTACAGATTTGTAGAGCTTAAGCGCAATCTGCTAGGTGCTAAAGAAAATGATTTTGAAGCAGACTAAAATATGTTGAAAATAAAACAAAACTCTTTGAAACTATTTGCTAAACTTAGAGTTCATCATTCAGCGATTCTTAAAAAGGACTAATATGTTAAAAAGGTAAAATTATGTTTTACAAACTATTTGCTAAACTTCGAGTTAATCATTGAATGACATTGAGCAGTGATTAAAATATGTTCAAAGCGCAAAACTATGTTTTACAGTCTATTTGCTAAATTATGAGTTTAATCATTCAGCGATTGATTTCTCATAGATTCTTTAGCCTAAAGTTCTGCAATTGGACTTTCAACTATAATCACAAAACATAAGTCAAATAAATAAGCTAACAAATCTAATTCATGAGATCACAAAAGATGTCTGCTAATAACAGCAAATTGCAGAGAGATTAGCTCTTAAGTTCTGCTGATCTAACAACATTTTAAAGTGTTAGTTGCTCTGAATGGCCGTGCAAAATTTAGCGAAAGAAACCCGAATTTTCCGCGACTAATTTGCACTCACTGCAAAAGACTTGTGTCTCATTTGGTAATGCTGCCATTGTCATCCATTCGTTTAATATTGATAACACAGAACAGTCGAGACATTTGCACATTGCACTAAAATTTTTGTGTGTGTTCGTCAAGCCTGGAGAGTGTGAGCGAAACGTCTATGATAGTGGATCGATGGCTGCTGCTATTTCTGCGGCTTGATGCTTGTGGCAGCCACAACACATTCGCTCGCCCGCTCGCCGCCCTCGTCGCCGGCTGTGATAACTGGCAGCCAGCGGAAGCCGGCACCGCTCTCGGCTCTGCTCGCTTGTTGTTGTTGCATCCTGCCGCTGCACTGGCTGCCATTCAGGCTGTTCACGCTGAACTTGTCGCTGCGCTTCGACCAGCTGCGTGCGAGGTCAACCAATTGTTGTGTATAGCCGGGCAATTCTCGGGCCAATTGGCAGCCTTCTCTCACACTCAATTCATAGTATTTCTTCACATGCGACTTGGTTAGTTGACGCATCGGTTCGAGGCTGCCGGTGATGCGTTCGCAGAGCTTGTCGGAGGCATCCGAGTTGCCCCAAATGCCGACGCGATTCGTAAAATAGACGGCCACGGTGAGGGCCGCGGTGCGGGCCATTAAACTGCTCAACATTGCCAACCAACAGAAACAGAGTGGTGCAACAACTAACACACAATAGGGAGAAACACAAAACAAATATTGTAGAAGTTGGTAAGGAGGTGATTGGAAACAAAAATCAACGAAATTCAACAAACAACACGTTTTTCACAATTTTGCTACAAACTCCATTTAAAACTGAAACTTAAACTCAAACTGAACACTGACTAAACTAAGTCACAACATTCGATGTGGCGAGCGGCTGAACTGAACTGTAAACTCATCGACTACTGCGATCGAACGACAATAAAACAAACATTCCCGCCCCTTCCCTCCTGCCGCCTGTCATTGTTTCCAGCGACAGATGAGACCAAAAGCCGGGCCTGGAATGCGCTTTAATGTGCCTACAGTTTGCGGTGTCCTGCACCAAAAGGGTTTACACCACAATTTGGCAGCCAGGCAGGAAATTGCAGCACAACGACTGTCAAATGCTCTTGGCGAAGAGGTTGCAGAATAACTCGTTTGAAGAAAGACATTTTTGGGGGGTTAAAGGCAGAAAAAGTGGAGGAATATCTCAATAGCTGCAATAGATTCTTTGGGTAGTCAATCTGTTCCTTTAAAGTGTGATTAGTTTTCTGTCTAAGCAGCTAGCGACTTAAGATTCTAAATCTAGTTATTTTCCCAATGATTTAATATAATAATTTGCAATTATAGAGATGTGCTTTAATGACTTTCTCAACTGTCAAAGTTTCAGCACTTTGCAATATGAAAAGCAGGCAATTATTATTAATCAACTTCAGCTTCCAGCAAAGTCAATTCTAAAAGCGTCTCGCAAATTACACAAAACTCCTGTTGAATGCGATCTATCGGCTGATTGACCTTACAGGCGAGCAGTGTATCAAAAAAAAGCACTATCACAGAGCGGGTGCGAATATAAAAAACAGCATGAAACAGTCAACCAATGGAACAGTTCCCCACCCCTCCCCTCCCACCCTTCACACACACACACACACACACACCGCAGAGCTTGGTGGCCAAACAACAAGTGAGTAAAAATCTAATCCATTACTCAAACCCGCAAAAGGCAAAAGTAATGGTGCCACAAGACAGCAGAAAGGGCTGAGAGAAAGAGAAAGAGAGAGGGAGAGAGTGTGGAGGATGCTACCAAAAAGCGGCGTAAATCTTTTGTAACGTTTTAGTGGCCCTTTTGTTGCCTGCTCGCTGAAGATGAGCTTGGCGCACACACAGCATAGGGAAAGAAAGGAAGCGAGCGAATGTTCAACTGAAAGAGTCCGGTTGGTGGCGCTACGTGTGGCATATGTGGCATATGTGGCACGTCGATGCGGAAACGGAAATAAAACTGCAATTTGGTCGACCAGTTGAATGTCATTCAGTCAGCAGCGTTGCGAATCGACTCCTTTTGTCCCTTCTGCGTTGTCGCTATTTCTTTTAGTTTTCGCCGCTAAAGCGAGACGTGCGAATGTTTTTTTTTTTTTGCGGCAACTTTGGCAACATCATCATCCTCATCCTCATTCTCACACTTGCTCCAAAATTGAAGTGCGAGCTGAGTTGGTCCTTTTTAATTTTCACAACTTTTGACCCAAATTCATTTGTCACACCGGAGTGAAAAAAAAAATTGGAGGCGGCCAAGCGGCAAAGTCAACATTGTCACAGGCTGGAACAGGGAAAAAAAGATAGAAAGAACGAAAGGGGTTCGATGGGTTCAAAGTTTATATAAATAACTAATAGTGTTGCTGTGTTGCCCTTGCCCGAAAAGTGTGTATTCAGTTGTGACTCATAAACTCCGCAAACAAATGTCACAGGCTCAAGTTTTCGGCCATAGTGCAAAAGTTTTCAAGATTGCCTACGCAACTTTGCCAAATTAAATAGTTATAGCGATTAACTGAACTAAACGTAGCGTCGCCCTAAATAAATGTTCAGGCTGGCGTGGGCGGCATACGCAAATAAATTGAAAAGGTCGCCACTGAAGTTTGGCAACAGCGGAAACTAACGATTGCCAGCCAGTTCGACAACTGCGAAATTGGATTCATTTGCCAAACTATGCCAGCACAAAATGATGTGTGAATTTCGGCAACAACGCAACGACAGATGTGTTAATTAATCGCTGCAAAGTCGCCTCAAGAAGTTTGGCAACGCAGCAATAAATTTGACAAAAAGAAGCAACTTTTTGGTAAACTTTGAACTAATGGACAGCTGCTCTTAGTGAAAAAAATGTGTGTTGTGCACATGCATGCAAATAATGCTGAAGTTTGACAACAATGCAGCAATTTGCCCTCAAGTTTGGCCATCACTCAAATGTCTGGAGCCGCACAATTAACAACAAACATTTAGTGCTCTGTACAGTCACGTCGCCTAATGAGCTTCAAGCGCTTAAAGCCACATAAAAACCCTTATGGCCGCAAAATATTTAGTCGACTGGCCTGCAATTCAAGCTGAATAGACGGAAATTAAATCAAGATTTGCGTGCTGCAACAATGGAAACGGAAATGGACAAACGTGCAGAGGGAAACAGGAATTGAGAGGGGGCGGCCAAAACAAAAAAAAAAAAAAAGGGAAATTTGAGTCGAGGAATTTGCATATTTGTCGCTAGGACAAATCCAGCTCATCCAACTCATCCTCAACGATGCGACCACTGACATTTCTGACCATGAAAATGAAAATATGTGCGAGTTTGTTGCTGTTATCTGCACTCGTAGTTTTCTGCTTTTCGTTTTGTGTTTTTTGCTTTGCATTTTTGTGGCGAGACTAAGAAAAATGTGTGTGTGTGTGTGTGTGTGTGGATAAAAAGCGCAAGTGTAATTAGTGTGAGGCTTAGCGTGGCTAAACAAACTGGCTGAGTCGTCGGTGTGGGCTGGCAGCCAAAAAAACCCAAAACCCGAGACTCAGACACAGACTATTTCAAATCCCCAAAAAATTGCTGTAGCTAGACCAGTTTTAAGCCGCAGAGAACGCGAGAGAGGGAGAGAGAGTCGGAGAGTGAGAGTGAGAGCCGCAAGCGGCTTTAACAGCCAGCTCAACTATTGCCAAATTGCGATTTGAATAGTCGCGAGTTTGTTGAGCGGTTCTCTTGCAACGTGCAACGTGCAATGTGCAACATGCAACTGTCCCGCCTGATAAATCGCTGGCGCATTATTTACGAGCCTCCATTTTTGCGCGATCTTTGTTTTTGACGTGCACTTTATGCATGCTTACTTTTTATGCCCGGCACCCATGACGTATGCGTGATATGGCATGACGCTCCCAGTCGCAGGCAGCGAGCAGCGGACGGCAGCAAACAAATGTCTTTGCTTTGCAAACGTCCGAGCAAATTGTGCAACGGCCTTGGCGAATGACAACAAAAACAAAACACACTGAACCAAAAAAAATAAAGCATTGACTGTGAATTATGAACGCATTTAAGTTTGCCACTTTATGGGAGCAACAAATGAGTAAAGCAATAAAGCACTTGGAAGCTGGCAAAATCAGCAAATCCATCAAAATATATCGCACAACAGAAGCATGCAGTTAGTTGTAACGAAGTGTAAATTAAAGTAAATGTTTTGTAGCATAAAATTGCAATCGAGTTAAAAAATCAAAATAATATAAATGTGCGATTAATTCAAGAGACAAATTTAAGCGCTATTGCGTAATTAAATTAGTAAATAAGTAAAAAAGAGCAAATAGTTTAGATTCAGCAATAAGTTCTAAGATTATTTGATGCCTTTTCGAACTAAAATCAACAATTTTGTCGACCACAATTGTATAATTGAATAGTAAAAAGCTTTAAAATTATTTGTTTTCCTTTTAAATTAAATTCAAAACATGTTCATATCATAATTAGAAATTTTGAAACCTATATAAGTAAAAGATTCAGCAAGAGGCTCTAAGATATATAAGTAAAAGATTATATCTAAGTAAAAGATTCAGCAAGAGGCTCTAAGATTATTTGTTTTTTTTTTGCTACTAAATTCAACAAATTTGTAGATCGCAATTGTATAATTGAGTAACTATATAAGTAAAACGACAGATTCTAAGATTATTTGCTTTCTTTTTAAATTGAATTTAACCATTTTAATGCCACAAATGTTTATATAATTGAATGACTAAATAAGCAAAATGAAGAGACATCTTAAAGATTCAAAAGCAATTTCTTGAATCATTTGCTTTCTTTATAAACTTAATTAAGACGTTCATAGAATTTTTTAAAAATAATCTAAACCTGTGATAAATTCGTATTTCCTTTCAAATCAAATGTAAATTGTTGAAACACTTTCTGAACCACAATAATAAAGTCGAGTGTTTTAATTAAGATTCAGCGACGAGTTTTGAAATTATTTGCGTTCCGTTCAAGGTGGTGAGTATCAATTTCAATTTAATTACTTAATTAGTTGCAGCAGGCAACAACAACAAACAGTTCTTATTGCGATCGCCGGCTACAGCTTTATTTGTGTATTTAAACAGCAATTCCAAACAGATCAATAATCGGGTTTGCAATCATGCGAAGCAATTACTTCAAATTTATCGCCGCTCAATTGATGCGTGATAAGTTTTGCAACAAATATTCCAGCGACAAACAAACAATCGAGTGAATTGCAAATGCGAGAGAGGATGGAAAAGTATTTTATATTTTTTTTCTTTTTTTTTTTTGCTATATGGATTGATTAATCAAGAGTTGATGGACGTGAAAACACATTGTATATCATCCCATTGGGGCAATAACATTAACAACGATCTTGTTTATGGAGCAGTCAGTCAAATGGATTTAATGGCAAACGAGAAACTTCCGGTAATCAATACTTGGCGATTTGCATGGCATTTAATTTTGTTATTGTTTAAGCACAACAACAGCAACAACAAGAGCAATAAGAACAAGAACAACACCTTCGAACTTTAATGAGCGTTGCGTGCATGGACCTCATCATCAAACTGTGGCCTTGATGCCACAACTCGCAGCTCGCAGTTCGCAGCTCGCAACTCGAGGGTAAACAATATGAAGCATTGCAGAGTTTCTCAATCTCAAGTCTTTGGGCTGCAATCGAATTGAAATGCATCGAACAGAAATAGTAACAAGTACCGAGTGGGTGGAGGGAGACGGTTGGACAGCGGGGGCGACAAGGGCAAGGGCAGGTCAGAACTGAAGCGCAGAGCGGAGTGGGGAGCAAAGGGTGGGGGGCGGAGGCATAGACTGGGGCTGGGGCAGTTGCTCACAGGCGGCGACTGAGAGTGAGAGAGCAAAGTCTTTTGATTTATGCGCAGCAATTAATTTTTTGCGCATTTTCATACCCTGCATCGAGTGCGCTGCATCGGGTAGATGCCTTGAGCAGTGTCTGGAGCCACGATTTGTATTTCTAGCCTAGCTGCTTATATAGAAATTTGGCATTGCAAGTAAATGCGAAAGTTGTGTAAAGCAAATTTCTTTTAGAAGAAGTTTAGTTTTAATGCAAGTATTTTTTTCTAAATAAATGTTGTATTTTATAGCTGAAAATTTAATGAAATAAGACGTTAAGCTTTAAGCTAAATAAGGGTATCTATTAAATATTTTTATTACACGAATTTTGCTAACTAAGTTAAGGCAAAACTGTTAAAATATTATAAGCTAAAGTTGCAATTAAATTGAGCTTAAAATAAAATTGAGCTTTATTGGAAAGAGCGAAAATATTATGAGCTAAAAGTTGACTTTGAATACATAAAATCGCTGTAAATAAAACAGCGTAATTTAATTGCAGTTTTGAGCGCAGCTGAACAATAAATAAATGTTTTATAAAGTTTCGAATTTCAGCGCAGTTTTTATGGTTAATTGCAGGATTAAATAGTTGGTGAAAATTGCGTTTTTGGGTGGTCTAATTAATGTTGCACTACACTTAAGTAAGAGGATATGTTTTAGTTGCGAATTGTCGCTCGCTGCTGCTGAATGCTGCCATGGGGCAACAACGACGACAACATGGAACTATGCACAGCAGAGGCGTCGTGGCATGAGAGCAATGCACACACACACACACACACAGAAAGGGGGAACGTGTGGCACGTAGTGTGCGTCAGACAGAGGCAGCTGGACAGACAGACGGACGGAGGGGAGACGAACGCATGGCAAGGTGCGTTCACGCGTTGCAATGCAGCATTTGGGGGCCTGCAAAGCAGAGTCGCAGTCACACTTACACCACAGCACACAGGACACACACACACACACACGCACACACACACACACACACACACACACGATGCTCGGCAAATTTTTGTGCACGGCGCTGCGGCAGAAGTTTTTGCGGCCAAAATGGGCAAACGCTTTGGAATTTTAGTTACGCTTTGTTGCCTCCCAACACAAACACAAACACACAACACACACACACACACACATGCTGTCGTTGTTGTTGTTGTTGTTGTTGTGGTGCTAAGTGTTTGTTATGATTTATATTGGTTTTATTAAATGTTTCAACAACCTTTCGGGCAAAAATTATTTACTGCCGCCAGGCACAAAACACACGCAATCCTCAACGACAGCGAACTGGAGCTGGAGTGAGGGGGATGGGGGAGTGAGGGAGGGGGGGTCAGTCATGGGGTCAGGGGCGTGGCATGTGGCGTCCAGACACCGCCATGTGACATCAGCACAAGTTGCAAATTCTCGCTCGAAAGCCGCGCGTGTGGTTAATGAGTTTTGGCAGCAGCAGCACTCAAAGTGCAGCCTCCCAAACCCTCACACCACCCCCTCCCCCCCTCTCACCCATCCGTCCCCACTACAACTCGCAGCGGCAGGTAAAGATTTTATTGACAGGTAACCAGAGAGAGCGAGAGAGGGACGACGACGACGACGACGACGACGACGCAGCTGTGCGGCTGCTAAGCGTAATGGCAAAGCTCACTTAAGGCGCAGCCAGCGTGAGGATAAGCCAAGTACTTTTCGCGACGCGGCCACAACGCAGCTTCAATGCACTCACAATTGTGGATTATCCTATGAAAATGTATCTCCAAAGCAGGCTCAGCTTTAAGGCGACCCCCAAAAAGCTTTCAGATTTGAGCCACGTCAATGTGAATTGCAATGCTTTAAAATCTATGATTTATAACGCTGGATCTAAGCTTAAGGCTGCTCTGAGGCTCTGTCAGTAGCTTTGGGATTTATGGCAAAAGAAAACATTTGTAAAAAATGTTAGCGCTCTTAAAACACTTCTGGCTGCATAGGAAAAATAGTTTAGAAACATGAAGAGTACTGAGAATTCTTTGGGGCATATTAATGCATAATAAATAAACTTTTGAGTAGTGTAGAAGTTTTAAGAATTAAAAAATAAAGCACATTGATTTGCATCACATTATTAGAAGAGAGTTTGTTGGAAGGCTTTAAAGTAGTCAGAATATGCTTAGAATATGTAGAAATATGTTCAACTTTGTGGCAACTTTGCATTATATGTCAAATAAGATATTCCATCCTTATTAATTAAAATAAGGCCTCCAAACAACTAGAAAAATCTAGAAAAAACTACCAGATCAATACCACGCATAAAACATATTTTTAAAAGCCTCCCCAAACAACTTAAGCGCACAAAGTAAAACTTAAATGCAAAGCGTGAAGATAAACTACAAACAAAGTAGTTGCAAAGCTTTAAGGCGCTTACAAAGCTCTGACAAATCGTAAAGCTATAATTGAATGGAATTCAAAAGCTGCTTTCATGTGTTTAGACAGTTTTTGCAGCAAGTCTTTCATTAAAAGTAAAACAATTGCCGTACAAAACTCGCAGCGTCCTTCTATAGACGAACAGACTTTAAGAATAGTGGCAGCAACTTCTATTGTCGTTTGCCGCATGCCCCACGCGATTAGTGTATCTGAACTAGTTGTCGTTTGGCGTTTGAGCCGACTAGCGACATCGAGAATGGTCGAGGACATTTGAGGAGGACAACATCCTTGCCGACGCTGCACGTTTTTGACGGCTTTATTGTCACAGCCCAGCCCAACCACTCAAGTCGTCGCACCACCCACCAGACAAACCACCTGGTCACCAAACTTGTCGACGACGCCGACGTCGTTGTCGTCGAAGCTGTCTTTAGTTTTTCGCCGAAAAAAAAGACAACAACGCGATGTTGAAAATGAGCACAAAGTGCTCGAAAGTCGCCAAGTCGTCTCTCAATATCTCACACACATTCTCGCTACATTGCTCTCTCTCTCTCTGTCTCTTTCTTTCTATCACTCTGTGCTGTTGTCTCTGTCGCTTTTACAGCCACGCACTTGAATGACTTTTCATAACTTTATAAAAGTTTGCACAATGCACAAGCAAAGACAAGACGACGAGGATGAAGCTGACAAGGATTGAGGTTGAGACGACAGACAGAGAGAGAGAGAGGGGTGGGGAGGGGAGGGGAGGGGAGAGCGTGGAGCAGTCTTAGACTGTGTTTGTGTCGTTGCGCCGAGGTTGAGGTTGAGGTTCAGCCGGAGGACGACGGTGACGACAATGAAGACGTCGCCGGCAACCGACAATGGCCACAACCGAGTGGCGACTTCTGCGGGGCGCTGTGGCAGCCATTGAAACTTTGCCAGCGCGGCGAGTGGGGAGGGAGGGAGGTAGGTAGGTGGAGGAGAGGCAGAGTTTGCTCCACCTTTTGCTCGGCACGTTTCCGCTTTGCCGTTTAGCGCCATTTGCCTGAAGTCTACACTTGAGCATAATGAATATTTTGCTAAATTGAAATGTTGTTCTTGTTGTGCCACCCACCCCCACCCCGTGTTGCCCCACCCCGCCCACTCTGCGGCCCTCTAGAGGGCCTCGCCTGCTCCTGCCCCCAGCTGTTCTGTTAAACGTCTTTTGAGTCACTTTCACTTTATGACTTGCCTGCATAAATATGAAAAATGTAAAATTTAATATGCAATTTATGTCAGCGTAAAGTTTTCCGGACAGCAAATACACTGAGCGAAATCACTGTTCATCGAGTCTTTCTACAAGTTGCTTGTTGTTAGCTTTATAGAGAATTGAAATAAATATTAATCGATGCTACGTCATGTAAAAGAATAAGTATAAAAAGTAAGTATAAAAGCAATACCTAAATAATGCCTCAATCAGTTCATTCAATTGTATATTATTACTACGTAAGAAAGCAATAGAATTTTAATTAATTTGCTTATGATATTCTTTCAACTAATATTATTTAAGCGCAACAAATTAAGAAGGAAATAGAAGAAACAAATTATAGATCAGCACTTTGTATAAACACAAACTATTTAAAGTTTTATTTAAACACTTTGCAAATTTTGTGACTTTTGCTAAAAGGTCTAAATTTTTTCATCAATTCTTTGTTACTTTTTATAGTCAATATCAATGCTTTTTAACTAATCAAATTGGCATAAAATCAATCGAAAATCTTTGCATAATAATTTTGATTTTAAGCAGCCTCTCTAGCTGAATCAACTACTCCATTTCTTGCAGTGCACATGCAGCGAGATGGAAGTGAGAAGTGGCTTCCATGCCTGGGTGTCCTTTCAATTTGCATATTTTGTGCTTTGCTTGGAATGTTTTACACTCTAAAAGGCACTTTTTTTATGTGTTTTGGTCATTCTTGGCTCCTTCGCTCGTACGTTTTGTTCGCCTCCGAGTTTCTCTGGAGTTCTTGTGGTCTATTGTCTGGGGAAATTTAGCGCTGTGAATAAGTGTGAATAAGAACTGAACAGACAGTGGAGTGAGTGTGACGAGTGTGCAGAGTGTGTGTTTGCGAGTGTGTGTTTGCTGGACTCACAGAGAATTGCGAGGCTAATGAGTTGACTGACTTGACTCCGTTGCTGGAGCTGCTGTAACCAGCTGACCAGCAAGCAGGCTTTAAAGAAAAGCAGCAGCTGTCAAATGTTTGTAAGCACACACACACACACATACATTATTTACACACACTTTACTTTACACTCCTTCTTCGTCTTGCTTTCCACTCTCTTCTTGCATAATTGCGAAATTCGAGCTGAGCATTGAAATGACTTGTCAGTTTGTCAGTTGCTGCCTGGAGTTAACCTCGAATTGAATAATTGACTGCGCGATTGACGCACTGATTGAATGACTGACTGACTGGCTGCCCGATTGACTGGCAGTTGTATGCTAAATATGATTGATGGCGATTGTTAACGCAGCTAATGCCACAAAAGTCGTAATCATCATGCAGCCGCAAAAACTTTATTGTCCATTGATTGGCATCTCTCGCTCTCGCCATGAATGAATGCCATCCACATTCATATCTATTAAACGACTTCAGCTGAATGAATGTGTGTTTGTCTATATGAATACTAGCATTGATTGCTTGCGATCGAGTGCCTGACTGTCTGACTGCCTGCCTTTGTTTGCTCTACAAAATTTCGTAGGCTTCACCTCAAGCTCTGTGTATTTTTTTTTGCGCTTTCTCATCTTGACAACCACCTGACAATGAAGTTGCGAATATAATAAGCATGCATTCGCTATCTTTATGGCATATTAAGACTTTAGTGACCTTTTTTAATCACCTTTTTAAAGGTAATTCACGCAGTTTGTAATAATTATTTTGCAATTATTTCATGTAAATCAAATCATTAAAATTTTTAAAGCTTCTCTATACAAAAAAAAAAGCCTATGTGATGTTTGTGATGTCTCGTAATTAATAATCTCTGGAAGTTGATGAAACTTGGCAGCCTTAACTACGCTGTCAACTGAGCTTAAACGAAACATGTCAACGAAAACGGCGTCGTCAATTGCGTGGCTTTTAAGCTTGGCTCAGCGCTGTTGCCGCACTTCAGCAACATGTCAAATTTCCCTGGCAGTCAAAAGAAAAAAAAACGCTAACGAGCCACGCATTCCCCTCGGGCGGGTCAAATAATAAATAAATATCTCAATAAATATTAAATACACACAATAGAGCACTCTTCACATTTCTCTCTCTCTCTCTCTCTCCCTCTCTCTCTCTCCCTCTCTTTATTTCTCCGTCGTTGTCACGCTGTCTATGCTGCTCGTTCAAATATTTATGCATTGTGATTAATGAGCGCATGCAATGCTAATTAATTTGATTAGGCGTTGACAAAAAGCTCAAATTAGTTTGGGGACAACAAAGTCCCAACAACAACAGCAACAACAACAACGAGAGCAAGCCGAACAATAACACAGTGTCATCAGGCAGGCAAATTATATTGTATATGTAAACAATGCATAAAAAACTTCTAATTAGATTACGTTAGGCCAACAACAATGCAAATAAATTAATTATGTTAATCTGTTTACATGTCAACGAGCTGCCGCGCTGCGACGCTTGCGGTTGGCAGCGACGTTGCAAGTGGAAGCGGGGAGGCAAAAGAGCGGAGAGAGGGGGAATGGGGTATATATGGCAGGCAGTTAATAAAGCAAACACCTGTCGCACTTTGGCATCGTGTGACACGACAAGAGAGCGATAGACGCGACCCTCTCTCCCTCTCACTCTCTCTCTCTCTCTCTCTGTTTCTGTCTCCATCGCTGTTCCATTTGTTGCTCATACGCATCGTTGAACCCATCGACAGCAACAACGCGCGAATTGCACGCAAAACTTTTTAGACAATCATGAGCTAGCCAATAATGATAATGACGACGACAATGACGACGACGATGATGGTGATGATGATGATAACACACACACACACATACATACTAACTGTCAGCTCGCCTAAGACGTCATCAATTTGACTGGCAAAGTGACTCTCGCTCTCCTCCCCCCACCTCACTCCCCTCCTGCATTTGCATGAAGACCACAAAACACTTTGAAGCAAAAACTTTTTGCGGTTCCTCTGAAGTGTGGCAGTGTATAAGTGTGTGTGTGTGTGTGAAGTTTACAGTGGTTGCAGCTTTATTATCGGAGCAGCGCACATGGAAATTATGAGAAAGTGCCCTGGAAATGTCATTAATAAAGCAATCAATGCAATTCGCCAGCGCCCATCTTTGGATATATGTGAACAAAAAAGTGAATGTGGCCAGCGCAGAAAAATGTGAAAAATGCGCACAAAAAGCAGTGAAAGACAACGGCAAAGAAAAGCCAGGCAGCTGCTAGCTGTTTTATGGATAGCATTTCAAAAATTAGGCGACAAACAAAAGAAAAACTGAACATAAAGGATGTAAAAACTAAAGAAATGAGGTGTAAAAAGCAAGAGAAAAGCTAACCGTAGATCGAGCTAATAAAAAACAACTGTAAGCAATCTGCAAGACATCAAAAACAAAAAGTAGAGTAATAAGTAAAGGCAAAAAAGCAAGAAAAAAAAAAGTGTGGAAACCCAAGAAGAAAATGAGTGTCATGGAACCCAACGAAAACAATCGACAAGACGACACAAATAATTGCGCTAAGAAGCGCAAAAATTTCCTCTAGAAATTGTGAGAAACAAAACACAAAAAAAAAAAAAAAAAAAACAGTACAGCTCTAAGATGGGAATGAAAAACACATGCATTGCAAGTCGACGCTGATATGATGTGTTTACCACAAGTCTACATATATGCAAAGCAAAATATGTCAAGTTCTTGCGTTTATCTTGAAATATTTAGAATAGCTAGATAAGAAATTAAACTATGTATAGCCCCAAATTGGGGTCAGTTGTGGGTGGTTCGAACGTGCGCGATATGGAAGAAGAAACTTGACTTGCGATTGCCAAACGATGGAATTCAAGTTCATGGGAGAAATACTAAAGAAAAGCACAATCATTTTTAATATCATGTGCTTTTTTTTGCTTGTAAATAAGCATTAATTAGCCATATTTTCATTCATCCTTTTTTACTACCAACCTTTATATTTATTGTATTTGCTTATTCTCTAACCCCTTCCTGCCTAATCTCCTTTATTCAATTTCACCCAATTTCCTGCGCCTTCGCACCACTGTGCCATCATTGTCGCTGATGAGCCATCGTGCACTTTAAGCAAATTAGTTACGCAGCTCATGTTCACTGGTCCTGTTTGCGCTTCCTGCTTCCCCCAGACCCCAGACCTCAGATCCCATATCCCCCATGTTTTGCTCTCCCCCTCATTCAACACATCATTCCACACAACACTTGACTGTCTGTGTGTGTGTGTGTGTGTGTGTGTGTGTTGGCAAACAAATTTAATAAATAGCTAAAGACACAAAAGTCACAACCCTTTGTAAAATGCCAAAAACTCGCAACTCCGGCGGGATGTGGAATGCGGGTTGTGGCAGCTTGGATTGCAGGCAGATGTCTGGGTGGTTGTTTCGATGGGTGCTTCGATGGCTCTTTGGATGGGTGATGATTGGGTGACTCGAGTGGGTTCTGCTTGGTTTGCTGCGACTGTCAACAGACCAAAAAAAGCCAACAAACTGTAACTGAAGAAGCCATCGTCGTTGTCGTTGTCGTTGTCGTTGTCACTGTCGTCGTCATCGTTTCAGCCTTGTCCATATTCATATTTACTTAAGTTTATGGCCTGTTCTATTTGTTCTTGTCAGGGATATTGTTGTAACAGTTATTGGTTGTTGCTGCCGCTGCTGCTGCTGCTGTTGCTGATGCTTCTGCTGTAGGCCGTTTCGCCTTTGTGGCCAACCACATAAAATATAACACTTCATTTTAACATATTTGCGAGGGCCCGCCCCTCATTTGTTAGCCGTTGTTTTGTTTTCGGCCAAATGTCTTGAGCCGAAATTCATGCGACGCCTACGACGATTACGACACAGCCAACAACAGCTTCTCAGCAACAGCAGCTGCCGCAGTGGCAAGTCACAGTGGGCGCAATTTGAGAATGTCTAGCCAGATAATAGATGGTATTTTGTATAATATTCATTTGCAGCAATAACTGGCAACAAAAAGCTCATTCGTAAAATACCTAAAATGGAGAAATTTGTAGCGCTAGATATGAAATACAAAATGTAGTTGATGTGAGCAAAATATATTAAAAGAAAACAACTTTAAAGCTTTAATTAAAGAATTTTAGAAAAATTCCATAATTATATATAAATTAGCATGCGAAAAATGTTTTATTGGATGTATTTTTTAAGCCATTTATTTAATTACTTATAAAAATATAACAATAGCAATTCGAGTACTTTAAAAACATATTTTAGGATAACGAATTTTTCAAGATATCAAGATATTAATTATAATTTGTCAAGACATTCAAGTAAAATTACAATGTACATTTAAATAAAAGAAATTTTGATAATCATTCCAATAATTTAACCAATGAGAGTTTGAGAAATTCAAATGAAAGTTTAATGCACATTTGGATAATCATTTTAATAATTTAAGCAATGTTAAATCAAGTAAAAATGTACTTTCCATTTTCCAGCTGAAGCAGACAATATTTGAGCAAGTGTTTGCACACTTTGGCCCACTGTGTGACGCCTTGGAGTGCTTGTATTGTATTTGCCGAGACGGGGCGAGTAGTGGGAGGGAGGCTAGCGGGATTTGGCGTGTAGTTGGTATTTTGGCTATACGACAAGCACTATACATAGTGTACAGTATCTCTGATGCTGTCCGTTACGTAGTTTCAGCAGCATCGTCCCGTCCGTCCGATCGTCCGTCTCGTTTGTCTTCGAGTCTCTGCCTGCCGCTGACTGGCCTCATAATTTATATGCTAAACATATTGCGCTTATATGGATTACAAAAATATTTCTGTCTTTCGCTTTTGACGGGGTTAAACAGGGTCCCAGATTTTGCATTGCCTTCTCTTCCCACCGCCCCCGCCCCCCATGAAGCGAGCTGTAAAGACCCCCATCGAAAATGTTGCCTGTCAAATGCAGTCGCCTTTGAAGTGGCACCACAAAAACTCCATGTCGAGCTCAACATCAGCGACAGCTGAGTAAAAGGTAGCAGCTACCTTTCAAAAAAGATGATATAAGGCGTATAGTATATATGTATATCTGTGACTTCAGCAAAGGGCTTACAAATTATGAGCCAGCTCGACAAAACCCCTTGAAAATCGTTTGCGAAATCCCATTTGTATTTTATAATGAGTAAATGCAATTTTCGGTTGACTTTCAGCTGCGTAAAACGATTTGCAAGAGCTTGAAAGACAGAATGATTGACTTTAGTTTTTACTTATATTATTTCGTTTACTTTCTTTCCTTCATACGGTGAAATTAATAAGAAAATTAAATTTGCCAACAATTTGTGTTCTTTCCTTTTAAATCTTTTTGCATTTGATGTCGCTAAGCTTCATAATTATTAGCTTCAAAGCTTCATTTTTATTTGTTTATATTTGGCTAAGTTATTTTCCCTACACTGAAATCCTTTTTGTTTAAGCAAATTCGTATTTTTTCTTCATTCATTTGCTAGCATAATCAGTTTCTATTTTATCTTTGTTACTTGGCAATTTCGCAATAATAGACGATTATTAATCAGATGATTAAGCTGCTGCCCCATCTCTCTCTCGCTCTCTCTCTCTCTCTGTTTCTCACTCTCTCTCTCTCGCTCTGTGCTTTATCTATCAGTGCCATTCTTCCATTGTTTCCTTTGTTATTATTGTTTTGTTTGCTCTTCGCCGTTGTTCTCTAAACAACAATTTCAGGCTGACTGCCTCTGCCTGCACCTCAAATGGCATTCATGCATTTTGGCATTCGCATGAAGCGCTCAACGATGCGTGAATCCATTCAGCAGCTGAACTGTGACTGCACACACACACACACAGTAACTGCTACTGTGACTGTGACTGTGAATGCTACTGCGACTGTGATTCATAGTCACAGCAACCACAGTCTGCCTGCTTGCCTGCCTGCCTGCTGGCCAAGGTCGAGCTCAGCTGGTCAACTGAGTTTCGAGTGGAAATGCGAACGACAAAAAGTGCGAAATCTAAGCTAAATTGATATCGACGGCGCAATACGCGGTATACTTCAATTAAATAGGTAATTAAATATATATGAATTAAGAACAGTTACAAGGAATGTAACAAAATGTTGGCGCTTGTGAAGAGCAACAATTTATTTGACATGTTGTTAAAAAGACAGCAAAGTCTGCTAAAAATGCTGCATTTAAAAATAGGGAATAAAATATAATAAATTAAGGAAGATAACAAGGAATTTAATAAAATGTGGGAGCTTGTGAAACATGACAATTTAGTAGACATATATTTAAAAACACAGCTAAGGCTGCTAAAAAGTCTGCACTAAAACATAAATTTCCAACAGATTCTATATGCTAATATAATCCGATTTGATGCCAAAATGTGCAAAATTATTAAGACATCAATATCAACACATTTTGAAAGTTCATTTGAAATATTCGAGGTAAAAACTAAACGCTTCACACAAGATCTCAGCTTTCTATCAATTCTTCCCATGGCAGCTACATGTTATAGTCATGCCATCTGGCTAAGCTCCACATATATGCAGCGTCTAGTAAAATGACGCATCTGTGGCAAGTTGCATCAAGGTAGCTGCAAAACTGCGCGTTTGGGGCGCAAAAATAAGAGCGGACAGACGGAGAGACGAAACTTCGTTTGTGTTGCAAGATAATCAGACTGCGTTGCCCCATTGGGAGGCCGGGTATGAAATCGAAGCAATGTCAATTTAGCGTAACGTTGCGGCAAGTGTTTTGTGGCTTGCGGCAAGTGGCATGTGGCATGTGGCATGTGGCATTTCCTTATCGCTAGCGTAATTTGCACATTTGACACTTACCTATGATGCACATTGTGAAACTGACTCTGACTCTGACGCGTCGTTGCTGCTGCTGTTGTTTTTGTTGCTGCTGCCGGACGTCGCTGCGCTGCGACTGCGCTGCTGCTGCTGTTGCTAGTGCCGTTGTTGTTGTTGTTGCGGCACCACAGCGGCAACTTCTGCAACCTCTTGACGTCCGGCGAGAGGCCAACGATGCGCGTGGCCGCCGCACTCGCGCTCAGCGGTGACGTCATGTTGGCCACATCGCTGGCATCCGTATCGGCGTCTGCCTCGAGCTCCGCCCGCTGCTGCAGCTGCTGCTCGCTGCGCAGTCGACGCGTTGGGCGACGCTGCGGTTGCTGCTGCTGCTGCGGTTGCTGCTGCGGTGGCGATGGCGTTGACTTTGTTGCAAGACGGCGACGCTGCAAGACATTCGTTTGTTGTTGCTGCGTTGTCGTTGTTGTAACTGCTGCTGACGTGGCAACTGTTGTTGTTGTTGTTGTTGTTGTTCGGGCCGTTTTGGCAGCCCGCAATTTGATGTCGTTTAGGCACTGTGGGCGTGGCAATTGACTGTTGTGATACTTGTTGCTGTTGCTGTTCACGTGATTGTTGTAGTTGTTGTAGTTCTTGTTGTAATAATTATTGTTATTATAATTGTTGCTGTAGCTGTTGTTGTTGTTGTTATTGTTGTTGCTGATGCTGCTGCTGCAATTTTTGGTCTGCCAATGTTGCAACTGCAATTGCCGCGTGTGCTGCTGTTGGTTTCTCGTTGTTGCCGCCATCGTCGTCGTCGCCGCCGTTGCTGCTGTCGTTGTTGCCGCCGTTGCTGGTGTTGTTGGTGCTGTGGCTGTTGCTGTTGTGCCATGATTCGGCGCTGAGCGCAAATCATTCAGCATCACATCCAGATCGCTGGCCAGCGAACTCAGCAGCTGTAACAACACCAATAAAATACGAGACACATTAATTTAAATGCTGCAATTAAATGCCGTATTTAAAACATCTGTACCATCATTATGAGATCATGCAAATTGCAGCCCAAGGGCGCTAAACTATTCTATGCACTGTTTTATCCTTCACCTGATTCGCTTTCAATGTCGCGCGCTAAAAACTCATCATTAAAACATTTTGTATGAGCAACAAAATAAAGTTTAAAGTCGTGCCTGGAAATCAACATAAAATCTGCAATATTTTTTGGGAAACACGAACCGATTGATTTTCCAGCAATCATGTTGCAATTTACCTGTGTATTTACATAAACTTGACTTCCAAAGAACCTTAAACTCGAAGGTGGAAAGCGCTTCAGCTGCTGTTGATTGATTCGCTGGAAAATTGCAATTGCTACTCGGAATCGATGGCGGTAATCAAGTTCTATGCAAAAACACAAAGGTCTGTCGACGTTTTCTTTTTTTATGGGTTAATGAACGGATGTCTCAAGTAGCCATAGACTTGACACAGACAGTCGACGGTCGACGGTCGACGGTCACAAATGCCGTCGTCGTCTCTCTGTCGCTGACGCGAGAATCATCTGAGCTGATCGCTCAATTCTCTTACAGTTTTACGATACCCTGCAGACAGAACATTTCGATCGTGGCATGCAACAATCTATGAAGGTTTTCTGCTAATTAGCAACTTATGGTATTGTATCATTCATATTAATTTTGTGAATTGTGAAAATAAAAAGCAGGTAATTCAATTGTTCGTAGCAGGCGATGAGAAAAATGATCAATAAATGCAAAATGTCATGTAATACAAAATTAAACAGAAACAAGATTAAACATGTTTATGTTCACAAACAAAATTAAACATGTCCACAGACATGTCCAAACAATTTTGAAAATGTCCACAGACATGTCTAAACATATCCATAGACAAAATTAAACATGTTCAAAAATGCTCACAAACATGTTCAAACATGTCCACAGACAATTTTAAACATGTCCAAAAATGTCCACAGACATGTCTAAACATGTCCATAGACTAAATTAGACATGTTCAAAAATGCTCACAAACATGTTCAAACATGTCCACAGACAATTTTAATCATGTCCAGAAATGTCCACAGACATGTCTAAACATGTCCACAGACAATTTTAATCATGTCCAGAAATGTCCACAGACATGTCTAAACATGTCCACAGACAATTTTAAACATATTCAAAAATGCCCATAGACATGCCGTCTAATCATGTTCACAAAGAAAAAAATTATCACAGGCAAATCAAAAAAATGTCCACAAACATGTTTAAACATGTCCAAAAATGTCTCAAAGAAGATTTGATTTAACGCTTAGCAGAGAAGCAGCTCAGAGAATCTGAAATTCTAAACATTAAATTTCTAAATTATTCAAAAGGTATCTGCCAAGTCCAGCAGCTGACAATCGATCGACGTTCTTGCCAATTCATGCCCAATAGTCTGGCACTTGGACTCGGTGCAGTGCGAGGAATTTCCGTTACACAAACAAAAAACAAAGCGCTGTGCTGGACTGTCTGTCGTCGGAGTTGTTGCTGCAGTGTTTGTTACCTGCAGTCCCCGAAAAAACAAAGCAAACTGGTCTTGACTTCCGGCCGGTGGCATCGAGTGGGGAGGCCTTGACGACGAGGCTGGCGATTAATCGAAACGCCTTTAATAATTATGCTAGACGCTTGTTGGCTTGGTTGGCTTGGTTGGCCATAACGGGTTTACGGGGTTGCGGTCGTGCTCCTCAAAAGCTGCCACATATGCCAGCGATAGGCAGCGAGTGCAACGTGTAACGTGCAACGTGCAACATTTAAGAAAACTCTAAACAACCTCAGCCACAACAACAACAGGCAAACCGGCTCCCACGCTCTGTGCTAATTTGAGCTCCACTTCTGTTTTTATTTTTTATTATAATTTTTTGCTTCTTTTTTTTAGTTTCGTTTTTGCTTTTTGTTGGTTTCAGTTGCTGTCGGTTTTTCGACTCAGCTCATTTATTTTTGTTGTATTTTTACTTATTTGTTGTTCTGCTGCTGTTGCTGCTGCTGCTTTTGCTGTATTTATAAATATTTCTACAGTTTTTGGCCTTTATTTTTGTTGCTCGCAGAGTTTGCGAGTTATATGCAAATTTTTGTGGGCTAAACTCAAGTGGAAAAACGGCGACCGACTTTTTGTAGCTGATTCTTTTTTTTGTTTTTTTTTTTTTTTTTGCCTTTTTGTACTTTTTGTTACACGATTTTTGAATGGATGCGAGCATTGAACAGAGACGCATAAGTACACTGCAATCGAGGCAGTGAATAAATCATGCAAAAGTCAAGTAGAACCAACGTGTGTGCGAAACAACAACAACAACGGATGGTTATTAAAAGGAATGCTAAATAGTTGGCTTCATCGATAATTGGTTGGCCAAATAGATGCAGAGTTGAACAGCCCCTTTGCAGCAGTTGTGGAAAATGCAAATATCTTGTGCAAATATTCGCCAACATTTCACAAACTCTCGACGATTCGCAGCCAAAGGAGTTAGTTCTCGAATGAGAGCCAAGTAAACTTTACTATATATATATATATGTATATATGTATATATGTATGTAACATATATGGAATTCTACTATTTTCTCCTGTTAAATTTCCAACACTTTCATTTCCTGTCATTTAATTCAAACTTATGCTCATTACAATCAATTTCATATCACATGTATCCGCTATTATGCATTGTCTACGTTTTGCAATTCTGTCTCTATATCTCTTCTCTCTAATTTTAACCTGCTCCATTCACTCTCGGCGCTCGCTCAATATACTTAACGTCTGCTTGCGGCACTTAATGCATGTCTGTAATTTACACAAGTCTTGACACCTCTTGTTTTTATGAGGCATTGCCGTACATACATATGTACAAACATGCTGCACCACATCACGCATACGCCTCATTGCGCACTTAATGTGCAGTGTGCAGCAGTGTCGTTTCGTATGCGCAAAAAAAAAAGGAGAAAAAGGCCTCAAACACATGGATTAGCGTGTAATGTGCAACACACACAGACACAGACACAATGTGTAGACAGAGCAGCCAATTGAGCAATTGACACAGCAAACAAATTCAAATTGAAAATGTGTGCAAAGCCACAAAAACAACATCGAAATAATAATAATAATAAAAAGAGAAGAATAAAAAGTAAAACAAGCAGGAGCAGCCAAAGCGAGCATAGACGAAGAACAAATGCGCTGCTCAAAAATTATGTAAATTAAATAAATTAAAGACAATTTGTAAAGCAATATTTTGAAACTTGTTTGTACATTGAATAAATATCTCAAAAAATATATATATTTATTTTAACTAATAGGCCTGCTATTTCTTTGAAGCGTCTCAAAACTTCAATTGACGGCGACTGCAATTTCAATTTACGTATCATCAAATGAAATCAAATAAAATCAAGGGAACGCTCACGATAATTGTTATGGGTACGAAGGTACGAAGACAATCGGAATAAATATGCAGAAATTATGCGAAATTAACATAATATACTGGCTACGACGATACTACTTAATGTAAATGAAGTTTAATGAGCTACGATCTGGGAAGCAGCGAGTTGGAGTCGGACTCCAACTGGACATTGGACACTTACCGCAATGGCATCCATCACAGCATTAACCATTTTGAGTCTTGCTTGTTGTACGTTGTTCGCGTGGTTGTTTCTCTTGTTGTTGTTGTTGTTGTTGTTGTTGCTGTTGCTGTTTTATCGTTGCTTCTTATGATTTATTTGACAGTCATGCAAACATTTTGCACAATTTCAATTCGTTGCTGTCGTCTTTTTATTTTTTCTCTCAACTTATTTCTTTCTCAACTTGTGTCTCAGCTTCGACTCCAACTCTGTGTCCGCGTTCGGTTTCGGTTTCAGTTTCTGTTTCAGTTTGTGTTTCGGTTTCAGCTTCTTCTCCAACGTCGCCTCCGCGTCCTTTCGCGTCCCGCGCGCGCTTCTCAACGTTGAATCTGTTGACATTTAATTAACGTGCTCGATTTGCTTATGCGGCAGGTGGGCAGCCCATACAACACACACTCGCACACACATAGATAGACACAGCAGTCGTCTGGAGCTTTGGAACGTGCTGGTTAACTGTGGACAAAAAGATTGACATCGAGTTAGTGCCTGGGTTATAACCATTTGAGCCCACTTAATGGGCGGTTGCCAAGTGTGCGAATAAAATGCCATAATACACTGCAACATCAGTTGGCAGCAACAAAACAACAAAAAACGAATACTCAGAACGACCATGATCAGATTATAGTGTAATTAAAACTAGTCTGCCTTTAATATTATTATTACTATTTTTGTTATTTTTTTTTTTTGTGCAGCTGATGATCATGTTTGGCCGTCTAAACTGTGTTTTTATGCGAGGCTTCCGAGAAGAGCGCAAGTCGCAACTAGGGAGCAAAAAAATTCCAAAATAATGCTCCCTAAACGCTCCAAGAAACGCATTCAATGAGCAGCCACAGACAATGTGCCAAAAAACAATAACTAAAGCATCGTTACCTGGCTTTTTAATTAGATAAATAATTAGTGTGTTTACAGCCATTTTTATGCAGAATTAAAGTAAAAAAGTATAAAGAAATGTTTGCAGAATAAAGACAATCATTTTTTATATTTAATGCATGCAAATATTTAATTATAAAGAACACATAAGCTCAACATAATTAAAATATTTTAACCAAGCAATTTCGTATGAAGAAATGAAAAGTAAAAATGTAAATCGTTTATGCAATAATATTAAATATTTTCAATATTAATCTGCATCAAATCCAATTGTTATCTCTGCTAAGTCATTAGTATAAAACTCATTTGTTTATTACGAAATCTTACCTTTAAACGATTAACTATGAGAAACAAGAAAAGACGTTATTTCCACCTTTTGCTCAGCAGATACAAATTAAAGAGAAAACTTTCGAATGATCACAATCAGAAATGATATCACACAGCGCTACCAAATGGTAATTGAATCAGATTTGGGATTGATAAAGCTACCTCATATGGTTATTAGCATCTGTAGCAAAGTCCATTACCAACTTTAACTACAGCTGATGAAGAGTTGAAGTTGAGTCGACGGCGAGTTGAGTTGAATTGAATTTTGGCTCAGTGCGAAGCCAAATAGCAATTGGAACCCTCACGGACAGAGCACGGAGCAATAAACCAAATAAAAAGTGAATGTATCTTACAGATACTCGTACTTTTAATTAAAAAACTGCGCCGCAGCTAGCAGAGCAATCGCTCTGTCCAAACATTGGCGAGATGTTTGACGATGTCAGTCCGTTTCTCTGTCTGCCAGTCCGTCTCTCCGTCTCTCTGTCCCTCTGTCTCTCTGTCTCTTTGTCGCTGCGTCTCTTTGGTCTGTTTCAACTGTCCTAACCACATTGCGCGACGCATAAAAATGAAAAAAACTTGTTTCACGTATTTTCCACAATTTTCCGCATTTTATGCTCATTAATTACATTTTCATTTCCATTTCCATTTGCATTTACATAACCATTTTACTTACTTACTTATTGCGGCTGCATGTCTGCGATTTAATTCGTTTTTATTTAATTCCCATACCCTGTAAACGCACGCCTTAAATTCATTCAAGGGGACACAACTTTTTTTCCACTTTAAAAAAGCTCACATGGAGAAAAGTTTTTTAAAATGAATATGCAAAAACTACTAGCAAATTAAAATATAAATATATGAACTTTTAAACGCTTCTCTGCAATTTAATGAGTTCACAGCTTACATGTGGCATCTGCAGGGTATCTCATAGCTATGCAGCCCCGTCTAACACCACTTGCTACTTGTTTTTTAATATCATTATTTTTTTTTCGGTTAACTAGCTCAGAAATGTAAGCAAGCCTGTTCAAAATTCCTCAGCAGTTGACGGAAGTTGAATTGCAAATTGAAGTGCTAGCGATTTACACGATCTGATAAGAGAAAACACTAAAAAAAAATCACATCAGTAAAAAGGCAAACAAAAACTCATACACAAAAAGCAATTCAAAATGCATTCGAACTACGCGCGTTTTAAAATCGGCCATCAAAATAATAAACAAGCACAAACACAAAAAAAAAACAACAGATACAAGTGAATAAATAAAAACAGAAAATAAAATAAAATAAATACAATACGAAACGCGTGAAAAACGCGACAAATCAACGCAGTTAACGGCGCTGCAAGCTGCGCAGTCGCCGTCGCCGTCGCCATCGCAGTCGACGTTGCCGTCACAGTCGCAGTCTCAGCTCATTACTCAAGCTTAAATGCATACGAAATGAGCTGTTGTCCCGGGAGTTTTATTTATTTAAGCTCCATTGTGTATATAAATTGTTTATTATATGATTTACACTCTATGCACAGCGTGCTTTGAATTTGTCATTAGTCGCATTTAGATCGTAATTTAGCTGCATCAGATACAAGTGGAAGTGTGTGGAACACAATATCTTGATGGAAAGTGAAGCGAACAAATGCACATTATGCATTGAATATTATGCAAACTAACGCTCTGTGTGTAATTCGTGCGATCAGTTTGGTTATGCTTTGAAGAGGAATAAAATGGGAATGGAACATGCATATGTGTAAAAAGAAGTCCGATGAAATATATGTAGATATTTATGAAAATGAGGGCAAATTTCATAAAGTTAAGGGGAACAGTGGAATTTAGAACACGTGAAACGTTTAGCTTGGAACTAATTATATAACAAAAATTAGGTGAACAGTGAAATCTAGAATATGAAACATTTAGCTTGGAATATAAGCAAATTTCATCACAAAAATGAGGGGAACAATGGAATTTGGAACATATAAAACATTTAGGAATGTTAGTTAATTAACATAACAAAAATGGGGAAACAGTGGAATTTAGAACAAGCGGAACATTTGGCATGGAATATAAGCAAATTCCTTAACAAAACTGAGGGGAACAGTGGAGTTTGGAATATGTGGAACATTTAGGATGAAAATGAGAATGGCAAATATTTTAATTTATAACTAAGTTTGTCATGCAACATTGAATTGGAGAATTTAAGCATAATTAAATAGCAAGTGTAAACTGGGACGGCGGAATTCAACAACACTAAGACACCCGAGTGGCGCAAGTAAAGCTGCAGAAAATGCATGGTTCATCTATAGATATTATACAAAAAAACGTCTATTTCTTATTACCAAATTAAAGTCCAAGAGACGCTTGAGTCTGCCTTGTTGCCAATCAGCTTTTTTTTTAGTCTGTAGCGGCCTATTTCACTATAGTTAACAAAATATTGCCGTTTATTTGCACTGATAATATTGAGACTCTGCTATAGTTAAGCCAACTAAATATTTACGTATGGCTAAAGAGCATTTGAGGATCGCGTTGGGCATCAAGATTGCTCAACTTGTTGATACTTCTTGTTTATGTTTATCATTTTTTTTTCTTCTCCTTTTCTTCTTTTTCTCATTTTTGAACCGGCTCATTAGCAAATGGTGACATATGAGACAACAACAACAACAACAACAACACAGTAACAACAAGAGTAACAATAACAATAGCAGCAACAGCAGCAACAACAGCTGCGACGACAGAGATTGTGTGAGAGGCATGAAATTTCAGACAAAGTTCCAATTCCAATTCCAATTCCGAATCGAGTTTCCTCGCCCCGCTGCAAAAGCCAACAAATATTCAAATTCGAATTCCCAACGTTTGTTCATACAAACAATTTCAATCTTGCGTTTTAAATTTCAATTTGAATTTGAAATATGCATATAACTACAATTTGGTGGGCATGTTTTAAGGTAGCAAAGAGCGCGCGGAAGAGCGCAAAATTGAAGTTAATTAAACGATATATTGAGCCACAAAAAAGAAGGCAGTGAGATACACAACAACAACACAACACAAACCCACTACAAACAGTATAGATATGAGGCTGGGGCGATAGCGAGCCAGCTGTGAGCAGCTGACGCGACAGCAGCACGGCTTGAGATACAGATACGCATGTTGCAGATACATTCAAATCATGCTGCACACACACTTACTGTATACGTAGTATTTTGGACTCTGTTTGTTGGCAACGCTTTTCGAGTTTCTTATCAGAAGCCAGCCTTTTGTTGCGCTGCGATAAATGCGAGCTGCAGCAGCTCAAACTCAAGCTCTCGTAGCTGCGTCGCTCTCGACTCGTGATAAGCACGCACACAGCGCCAGCAGCGACGTTGGCAGCGACGTTGACGTCGCCAGCAAATTGAGGCTGAAGGTGATTTAACGTCCGCATCTCAAGTGTCGCCAAGGCGATCGCATTCTTCGCATTTCAGTCAATTGATTCCTCAATAAATCAATTGAAATGTGCTGAAATGTTGCTGTCGTTCCGATAACGCGTCGATCGACGTCGCAATTGAAATGCAGCTCCCTTTCACACACACGCACATCCACACACACACAGAGAGAAGCATTTGCGACTTCAATTGGGTCGTCCTTTTTAATTAATTGCAGTCGCTTCTTTTTTTTTTGCACAGCCATCATCAATTGAGGGTCGATACGCTTGCGTTGCGTATCTAACAGATACTGTATCTGTATCTGCTGCTGCCGCTGCTGCTGCTGACGCGAACAATGCAAATCAGCTTGCGCAAGGTCAGTTTGTTCCAATTGGTTAGACACTTTTGACACACATTTCGCTTATCGCTTTTGTTGTTTGAAGTCAATCATCACACTCCACCGAAATAAAAAAGAACTGGTATTTTACAATATATGGAAATCACAATCTTGCGTTCATTATACAAGATATGCAGATAGCTAATGCCCCGATACCGATCGAGATTCAAATTGAGATACACTATTCTCGCACCTCGCCTTGAAACGGGTCGCACAGCATTTCATTTGCTCGCGATATTTATGACACTTTATAATATCTAAATATATACAAACATTTTTCTTGTCTTTTTTGTATTATCGAAAAAAAGAAATACAAGACAAGCGCATAAATTCAGTACTAGCGGCGTTATTTAAATACTAAACGGAATGTGGTTTGCATTCCAAGTCAACGAATTTTTTGATGTTGTTTATTTTTGGCCAAATTATCGTAAGCGTAAAATTTTAGAATGTCAATTTGTTATCAACTGAAGAGATCGGTTGGTTGGAGTTATTGCCTCAGTCAGAGATACGCTATTGAAATATTCATGAATGTGTGGGGTATAAAACAATAAAAAAAATATATATAACAAAAAGGAGAATTCCAAACTAAAATATTTTCAAGTTTAGTAATTTATTAGAATTCCAACTTACACGTTTAGTTAACGCTACTAAATTTTAACTGACTTTGCATACATTTAATTATGATAATCAGTTTACTAAATCTGAGCAGCTTCGTTATATATTTTAATGGGCAAACAAACGCAACCATATATTGCAAACAGTTTGTTCTATGCGATTTGCTTTAGTCTCAATGCAGCGCCGATTATGATAATCACGATGATCAGCATATTCATTCATTTGAGGAGGCAACACTACGATCTCATTAACTGTATTAGGCCACACAGAAGAATCGACTTTTACTTTCTGCAAAGCGGAGAGCCAGCAATTGAAACTGAAAGAGCAACAGCAACAGAAAACTACTGGCAACGACAAACAAACAACTAGCAAAGAGACAAACAGACAGACCACTAAAGCTAGAGAGAGAGAGAGAGAGGGAAGTGGGGGGGCAGACAGCGCGCACATGCAACAGCAATATGACGACAATACAATGACGACAGTTTGCACGGACGCCAAAAACGGGGATGTATCGGCGAAGGCAAACAGAACGCATGAAAAAAGAGCTGAAAGCAAAAAAAAAAAAATGAAACACACAGCACACACACTTCGCATGGCAACGCAGCGTGGAAGTGGCAAAGTGGCAGCCGCAGAAGCAGCCGCAAAAACCAAACTAGATGAGGGCCCGGCCCGCCGCCTGGCAAGGAGTTTGCGAGCTGTAAGCTGTGAGCTGTGAGTTGCGAGTTGCGAGTCCAGAGAGCGTCGCGTCGGTAGTCGCAGAGAGTTTGCCTTGTTTATGAATACGCGGGCATTGTGTGGCAAGGCGACGAGGCGGAGCATAGGGCCCAAAAAGATACGTTGCGCGGCAGATACAGATACAGATACAGATACAGATACAGATACAGTGCACACAGCACACAGCAAACAGCCACAGATACAGATACAGATACAAATGGAGCTACAGATACACAAGTGAAGCTACAGATACAAATGCGCAAATGTTTGAGAACTAAACAAGGAAATATTGACAAATAGATTAAAACTTATTAAGGCAGCAGCGACGCGGCGCGGCGCGACGCAACGCAGCAACAACTGCTTGCAACAAACAGCGGCGTGGCAGCGCAGTCGCTGCAAAAATGTCGCATGTCGCGTGGGGGCTGCTGCTGTTGCTGTTGCTCTCGCTGTCTGCGACATGTTGCCCCTGTCGGCTGGCAATGCGCGTGGTTAGTGCCACAACGAGACGCGCACAGACACAGATACAGATACGCGGTACGCCTGGGCCACAGGTTGAGGTAGGTCCGGTTGCTTGGTCTGGAGCCAACACTCATTGCCAATATTTATCATCAAATATGGTCGAAATCTATATTTAGACGCTGACGCCGAAGCTGAAACTGAAGCTGACGCTGACGCTGACGCTGAAGCTGACGCTCTTCGTCAACGTTGATCGAGCGAATTGCGAATGTGAACGAGAGCGTCTTGACTCCCAACAACAACACAACTACGATCGGTGTTCGTCTTCAGGCTGACCTCGGAATCGACAACTCGACGCTGGCTTTCTATTGAAACAGTTGCGGCCACAACAACTATAAAGCGTAAACAGACCCCCGACTCGTATCAATATTATATTATATTCGGTTTCTCGCCCACATGGCAAAACGATCAGCGGCGCCGTCGTCGTCTAACTGATCACATATTTGGCCAACACCAAATTATTTGCCACTTTTTTTTTATGGTTTTTGTTGTTGCTTTTGTTCTCATTTTCCATTGTGATTCATTTGAGAAAGAGATCTCAAGTGGGTGCTACACTCGTGTAGTGGATCACTGGGTAAGGTCCGTCGATCGATCCACATTTCATGAACAAGTGTCTCAACTCAATTCAACTCAACTCAGCTCAAGCCATAAACAAGTTTCAAATTAGCGAAAAACAAAACAAAAAGCAAAACAGAAACCAACGTTAGATTCAAATGTAAATCAGCTCAATTTTCAATAATTCTTTGTCTACCAAACATTTGCAACTTATTTACTTTGAAGCTGATCATCGCTGACATAATATGTAGTATATTGCTTGAACACTTTTCTGGAATGTAAATCAGCTCAACTTCAGTTTTGTTTTGATTTTGCAACAATTCTTCGTCTCCGTCTTCGCCACCTTCGTTTCCTAGTAATTTACATTGATTTCAATATTAGATTGTTACCCTCTTTGCTATTATTGCTTTTATTATTATTTTCTTCGCTCTTCGCGCTCTTTTACTCTGCTTTCTTTATGTTTTCTGCTGTGCTGCTCAAAAAGCAGCGCACTTATCTCGCAATTTGATCGCCTTAAACACGACTTTTAATGATAATACGAAGCATAAATTTGTAGACACTTTCGAGTCGAGAATTTTGCTAAAACGGTTTTTGCCTCAACGTTGAAAGGGCCAGAAAGTGATCTCACTAAACACGCTGGCAATGAGTTGTATGAAAGTGTTTAGGTGGGTTGAAATATACAACGAAATATTTATGTAACTGAACTTTAAAGGATCTTTATGAGCTGCAGATTTATTTCAGTAAACTGTCATTTATATAAAAGGATTGACAAAAATATATTTAATCAGTTAAACAAATAAATAATATCTTCAACCCCAACGACTGTAGGCGAAAATAACAATTTGTAATGATTCTTATAAAAGACAAAATTCTAAAAATATGAAAAATTAAAATTTAAAATATTCCAAATTATTCATGTTTTACGATAAGACAATATTAAGAATTGCGACGATTATTCAACACATTTTTTTCTTACAAATATTCCCATAACAAGTATTTTCTTGATTTTTGTAAATAATATGATCTTACGAATCTTTAGTAAATACACAAATAGCTGTCAAATAGGTTAACACCGTAAGATTAAAATCCAGAACAAACTGAAAATGATCTCACAGTGTTTTGCGGTATAACAGAGACAGGGACAGAGACGGAGACAGTGCGCGAGGGTGAAAGGGAGAGGAATAGTGTATATGTTACAAGTTGGGATTATGTAGCCACGTCCAGTGAGTCCACATGAGAAGCAAATCTCAAAGCAAACACATACGCAAACAGAAACTGAAACAGAAACAGTAACAGCAAATACGCACAGTGGGAAATCTTACCTGACTGACTGAGTGACCAGCGTAATGGGAACTATGAGGTCTAAACTGATAAGACGGGCAACGGGCAACGGGCTGCGCCGTCTATCTAAAGCTAATAGAGTATGACGCGACGACGATGTTAAATTGCATTTGAATGGGCATTAACAGTGGCATTAGCTAATGGAGAGCTATGACTAGGTAGAATAGCAGATACCTAGAATTGATATTGAACCGAATTTTTGCTGCTTACGATAAGCCGCGTGCGTTGGCGTAAGAGCCAAAGAGGGGGCGAGGGACGAAGCGAGGCTTATCTCGCGTGCCAAAAACAATGCGAGTGAGCGTAGAGTAAGCGAAGACAAGACGAACGGGTAAACGGGCGAACCGGCAAACATAAAACGGTTTGCAAAAAAAATTGAAAAGAAACACACGAATTACTTATCAAACGCTGTTTATCATCGCAATTTTGTTACTGCTGAGTCGTAGGAAATGACAAAAACTCGAAGAATGTGAGAGTGAGCAAGGTGTGCTTGCCCACCGAGAGCGACAGAGAGCATGCGTATGATTGTGTGTATGTGTCTGATCTCGTCATGTGTGCGCTACGCTGAGTGGGTGGCTGCAGGAGAGAGCAGGCAGGCTGGAGTGCGAAATGCCGCGACGATTAGCAATTCGCTGTCAAAACGCATTGAAAACGAAAAAAAAAGCAACAGCTACAACAAGAACAGCAAGAGCAGGAACAGGCAAAGGTGCAATGCACGCAACGAAATGCAGAAGAGAGCGCCAAGAGAGCACACGCTTGTAAGAGAGCAGAATGTGAAGCGAGCGAGTGTAAGTTCAAGTTGTGGGCGACAAAAACGCGTCGTGCATTTTACCGGCAAATTAGCCGAAGGCTGCTGGCGAAATGCGGGGGGGTGGGATTGAGGCTGGGGTCTGGTAGGTAAGGCGGCAGGCTGAAGGCTAAAGCTGAACTTGAACTTAAGCAACGTCGACAAAAAGAAACACAAAAAAAAGCACATAAAAGGAAGAGACTCGAATTTGCCTGTTTCTTACACACTTACGTCCACACACATTTAGCCACAGGCCAATTGTTGTTGCTGTCGCTGTCGGTGTCGCGGCGCTGTCTTTGCTGGTGTCTCGCTGCTCCAATTCAAATTGCACGCACTTTACACTTCACATCAATTCGCGTATCGCACTTTACTTGGCTGTTGCTTCCAGCAATTGGAATAATGGTGTAATAATGAAATTAAAAATATACTTATACGCATACGCATGTATATTATTTAATTATGCGACACAGTTTAAAAAAAAAAATAAACAAATAATTAAACAAAACAAATGATGCCGCAACTATTCTCAGTGGCAAAAGCACGAACACACACACGCACGCGAAAACGCGCGACAAACGCTCCGCACGCAAAACAACCGAAACAATTACTTAGTCCCAGATTAAACCAAAATTCGTATTTAATCAACAACTGAACGTAATATAATAATCGCTCCCTTTTTAGGTTTAGCCGGGGCAACTTGAACTCGCGACCGTTTCTCCGTTCGACTGCGAGAGAAGAATACTCACGATCTTCGCGTTACAATTGCGCCAAACAGACTAATCTTGCCGACAGCAATCGATGCCACTATCGATAGCACGGTCGACATGCGAGCGAGATATCGATAAATTTTAAACTTGCAGCATTCACTACGAAATTCAATTTCTGGCACTGCTGCTGTTAAAGAATTTGAAATATGTTTTTGTTGAAAAGTAAAACATAATACCAAAAAAAATATTGTCGTTGTTTAAGATCATTCGCGCGCAATTGAAATAGGAAATTTTAATTTAGCAGATCAGTTGTTGCTACAAATAAGCAAGCTCAAATTTTGATCGTCACTTATCGATAGTGTTTCATTTTGCCATTCACAGCGCCAATTGGCGGTTTAATTCAAATTGAAATAAGTGGAACAATCCACAAGCACAAGCCAAGTGGCAATTTACGTTTTAAAATTCTTAAGTATGCATTAAGTGAATGATTTATGTACTTGAAAGCTGGAAATCACTTAAAAATATAATAATAAAATTGTCACTTTCTTTTCGACGGGGGAGAGAATGTGACAAATACTTAATACTTGTATTTGTCGTTGCATTTGTAGTTGTTTGTCGTGCACTATGCGTATTGCTTGTGCTTTCGCCGCGATGCAATCAGCGGAGATGCCACATTGATTACCTTGCCGCCGCTAAATGCAGCGTCATCGAATTACAGCAGGCGGGAGAGGGGGAGGAAAGCAGAGCGTTCGGCCTAGGGTCGATTATGCAAGTGCCAAGTGCCCCAGCATAGAAAGTTCGTTAGGCGTAATAAACAATTCACGTCGTAAACCAGATTGTTTTTGTTTCTTTCTGTTTCTATTGTTGCTGTTGCTGTTGTTGTGGTTGTTTTTGTTTTTGTTATGTTTTGTCGTTGTGCTGTTGCGTGGATTACGCACGATTACTTTTAGTGGGTCACCGAAGAAGCTTTAGACATTGACTCTGTGTGGATCATTAAAATCATTATCTACATTTTCACTTTTCGCTAAAACCAGAAATCAAAAAAAAAAAAAAAACATTTAGCTCAAGTTAAGAATTGTAATAAAAATTTGTACAAACCAGAATTTTGAAAACCAGTAGATCATTCCAATGAAATATTTAACAAACCAATTTTTGTATTAAAATCCTAAAGTATGTTTAGCTTTCTTTGTATGAAAAACAAGGAATAATTTAAAAACGATCTAACAAATCCTAGCTTAAAAATCATAAAAAAAACGAATCCCCATAAATCTTTAATTGCACAGCAGGTCATGTGAACCCGATCGTTCCAGGGTTTCCGGAAATACCAACTCCAGACTTAACTCCACCTCAGTTTTTGTGTTGTTGTTTTTTGCTGCATTGTTAACAAAGAAACTCTTCGCTGGCTTGTTAAAGAAATTATTCTTATTTGGCTCTTAATGCGGTCAGTTTCACAAGCTTGATGAGCTTGTTCATTAAATGAACACAGTGAACACTAGCAATGATGAAAAATTAAGTGTTAGAAGGCACAACATGAGAATATACAATATTTTAGCATATATTTTCAAGTTTTTAAGATCATTTTCAAAAGTCGTTTCAATCCACATGCACTGCACTACTTTTATACTATCCATCTATTTGCCTAACTACGTGAACTTTGCTTCTAGTCAAGCTAACTTGCTGAAACTTGGTATTAGTAGTGCAATGGATCATAGTTGTTATATATATTAAAATCAGTTTAATCTGCTGACTATATCACATAGCTGCCATAGAATACTATAGTTTAAAAGGAAGTTTTAGCGTGTAAATCATTATAAAATGAGCATAAATAGCAAACAAAGAGAATATGCCGATGATTTTGGTTCGGATCGTCGTACTATATCTTTAAAAATTGTAATTTTAGCTAAAATGCAAGCTTTCAAAGATGTTTCTGGTTTCGTTTTTAGTTAAGCTAACGATCAGAGTCGTTGTGCACTTTAACGGATACTCACTGTATGCTGTAGTTGCGTTCGTCGCTCAGGGATCCTCTTGTCATCGTCATTGTCGCTGCAGTCGTCATTATATCGTGTCGTCGATCTCATTCGCAAATTATCTTTGTTTGCGAAATTGTAATTGTTTTTCATGCACAATTCAGCAACAACAACTGTAACAACAACGACAACAACAACAGCAACAGCAACATGAACTTGTCAAGTGGTTTTTTTGTAAGCGTTAATGGTTTTTCTGTTTGCTTTTTGAGTGCTGCGTCGCCAAGTGGGGCGTGTTCTTTGTTTTGCCCCAGTAGCAAAACATTGAACTATGCTGAGTCTGGAATCCGGTTACCAATTGCCTTAACTCCCCCTCTTCCCCCACTCACCTCCACCTGTCGACCCCTCGCCCAGGGGAGTCACCCTTTACCTATCGTAGTTCATTTGTCAGTAGTAAATAGTTCGCTTTTCGCTCTTTTTTTTTATTATTATTATTACTTTTTGTTGGTTTTGTTGAAACAATAAAGCATGGCTAAATAACACACACACAGAAAAAAAACTGTTCAATTAGCAGTTTCCACTGCACCCAACAATAAAACTGTTTCTAAAAGCGAAAACAAAAAAAAAAAAACAAAAATCGTCTTACAATGGCTTCTGCTTGCTGGGTCTTTCAATTCCATGTGAACATTTACGGAGGTCATGTGAACCAGTTGAACAAACACTGGACAATGCCACTGCCAAACAATTTGAGACAACTGCAAAAATGGGGCGTGCCGCCAAAGACAAGCGCACACAAATGGGGCGTGGTCGCAGCTCGCCCACATTGCAAGTCGCTGCCGTTGCTCAAGAGCTGAGGAGCTTTCAAGTGTTGTTCCTTAAACAAAACTCACTTCAAGCTAGTTCGGAAAAGAGCAATTTAAAGTTCATAGCAGAACAAATTGTGAAACAAAACTCTGTGTGCAAGTTTATTGCAAACCCATTTACATTTTTAGCAAATAAATCTGTTCATTGGAAAGACTCCATAGTATTTGAAGTTAAAAATAAATTAGTATCTACCAGACAATTACTCTAATATTGTTGCCCTTTCTAAGAACTTAGCTTATTTATTTGAGCAACCAATAAATTTAATCACAATTGCGTTGAAATTTGTAGAATACGCTTAGAACATTTCTATAGTTATGTTGGCGCATTAATAGAACTTAGACCTGCTTATTGCATGATTTATAAGCTTTAAATAAATATATAAGGTAATGCAAATACTTAAGTTCAGATATAAAAAGCAAACTGCCATACAACTTTATAATAATTAGAGCGCGCAATAAATTTGCTGCATATTTTCTAGACTGATTGCCAAATGAATCCAGGGCGCAGTAAAATTATCTAAGTTGCAGCAGAAATACTCTAATAATAATAATTACTTGAATACAAAAATTATAATAATACAAATAATTAGTTATTTTGAAGTACTGCCAGAATCAAATGTCTTTAAAATGCAACTTTCTGAATAATAAAGTATTTAAATGAATTCATCTTTCTTTAACATTATTGTTCATCTCTTTCACTCGCTCTATTGCTTACATTACACATCCTCGCAGTTGTTCCACTCGTATCCTCTCAATCTCCCATTAACTTTTCGTGTTAGACACTTGCAACTGTCCACTTGAAGCACTTTCCAGGGTCGCAGCTGCTGCTGCCGCTGATTACACTCCAATTGAGAGTCTATAATTATGCCAGGTGCGCTGTTGGCCAATTAGCCCCAAAAAAAGAAACTTTGATAGCTGTCTCCGTTTTAAGGCCGGCTCGCCACACGCTCCTGGGAACTTGACCAGCTTTTTGCGGCCACAGCTGAGAGCATGCGGCATCATGTCGACGGTGTAGCGGGGCGATTGAGGAGAGGAGGCAACATAATTACAGGTTAGGTTTAATCTAATGGCAACAAAACACCTACAAATCATAAAGGGAGGCACAATTCTGCCTCCCTAACCACGCCCCGCCGCTCATCACCCAAGCGAACAAGCTAGCGAAATCCCCTCGGCCAGCCAGGGAGTCGTTCATTGTGCGGCTAATGGAATTTTAACGTCAAACGTCGTTTCCACCCCGCATCCAACGCTGACGCTAAACATTGCCATATAATGTTGCGCTGGCTCAAAATCCACATTGAATTAATGCGTCCAATGCAGGGGAGCAGTGAGAAGGACTCGTTGGGAGACAGGAGGAAGTGGCGCATGCTGCTAATGTGGCGCTTATTAGCGGGCGTGCAAAGTTCACATCGCGTATACGCATCGTTGTCGTTGTCGTTGTCGTTGCCTAATCCAGTGGAAACATCATTTTGAGCACCTGTTTAATTGCGTTAATCACCGGCAGCAAACATTACCGACATCCACATAGCTTCAAGTGCCAGCGCGTCTTATCGTCCTTTCGTCAGAGGAAGCGGAAGCGGAGGGGGAAGCTGCAACCTACTGAACTCTGCGCTCTGGACAGCAGCAGGAGCTGCTGGGTAGGTAAGTGGAGGTGGAAGTGGAAACGTTGCGCATTAGAATGTTAATTTGATGTCTCTGGAACACGCAGCTGGGCACAAGCATCTCGTCGTTTGCTGCTGGGTCGTTAACCTTCAGTTTTTATGGCCCTCTCACGACACGAAACTAGTTAAGAGCCAAGTGTGTCCTCCTGTTTCCTGCGCCGCGCCAAATGACCGTTCGAAACTAGTTCACCTGCTGCACTTAAAGCTCATTGCTTCCGTATTATTGTTTATATTTTGAGGAAGAAGGCTTATCACAGCTGGGACACATTACAAATTGATGGCTGCAATTTTGGATTTATGATGAACGGACAAAGCGATGAAAAGTATCACAATTGAACTTGCAAATATTTTGTGAGAGTAATTCGCACACAAATTTGGGAGCTTCAGCAGTTGTAGCCACGGAAAGCTGCTTAAGCAAATGAGCGGACATTTTTTGAAGCTCCATTAGGTAACTTTAAAACACATGCCGAACCAGGAACAATGTGCCCAAATTTCATAACTCTAGCCCACTTAGACAGACAGATAAATAGAAGTTTGCGGAAAACGAAAATAATTTTAAGACTGGCGCATAATTCCAGTAAGTGCAACAAAAAAAAAAAGCAAGACAAATGGTACAGTCGACTGTGCTCCATTGCGAGATACCCGCTACCTAGTTTAAATATATACTAAAATATACCAAAAAGAGTATTTAGTATTTTTGTATATTTGGTATATTAATATTCAATCACGTCCTAAATATCTCAATAAGTATAAAAATCGATTTGACCAATACTGCTACCAAATTCAGTATCTAGCTCTAATGGACTATGAGAACTAGGTGTTCATAGAAACAGACAGAAAGACGGACAGACGGACATTGTTGAGCAAGAAACTATAAATGTTATGCTGCCTGTTACAGACATTTCCTGGAGTCACAAAGTTATAATACCCTTCTACCCCATGTGTAGCGGGCATAAAAAGAAAACATTTAAACTAACACTATTGTCCTACATGCAACTGCTGATCCATGGATCAAATCATGCGACGGCATTTGTGGAAACCTCAATTTACTTGCGGCTTACGTTGATGTCCACACGCCACGCCCACATCGTTAAAGTGGACATCAACTGCCAGGCATCTAATCTGGCATCAGACCACAAAACATCCCCAAATCGAGGCAATCTTCGGTTGCCTACAACAAAATGCAACTCGAATATTGTTAAACACATTTCGCAATTTACTTAATGTAGCAAAAAAAAAAAAATCTTGCATTATTAAATTTACCTTATGCAACATTACAAACACACACAACACAAATATATCCTTATCGATATAATTATCGTTATACACAATTTGTACAATTGTAAGAAAATGATTTATACCAATATGTATTTTACTTTTTTTTACTTTTTTCGTTTGGTATATTTTTATATATCTTTTTTTTAAATGAAATAAATATATCAACTTTTCCATATTCCGGTTAGGATATCAACTTAATTTAATTAAGATTATTCAAACTTAGTTTTCATCAAAAAAATGTTCACTTAAATTTATAGTTTATTATATCATTTATATACGCTTTGCATTTTGAATCCTTAATCGGATGAGACCGTAAACAATTTCTTAATCCATATACTCGCCAAATCGAAATTCTACATAATTTACAATTCCATAATATAGAAAATGTTGCAGTTAATTAAATAAAGTTGTTGTTTCATATTTCACAATTTCGATAATTCAATAATTCAAATGTATACAAATAATTGAACAATTCAAAGGAAAATTATAAATGTATAATTTCTGGATATTCTTGCAAATGAAGACCAAATAATTGCAGTTAGGTACAATTTAATATTGTTTTTCATTTAATTTAATGATGCTTGAAATATTTGATGCATATTTTCTTCGCGTTAAAGTCAACGCACTTAAATAAATAATAGTCACATTCGATATTCGCAAGTCACTAAATTCAATCGTGTAAAAAAAATTGAACTAATGAAGTAATTCTTATTGCTGACAAAGTTTCGGGGTTGTTTCACACTCCACGTTCTCAGTCCATGTTTTCTTATCGTTTTCTCAAATTACGTTAAATCCTAATGCGTTTTGCGGGCTACTAATGATGGTTTTGTTTTCTATTGCATATTGGTAAATTGGATACTTCTACATATAATAAATAATATCAATAAACACCATGATATATATGTATATATAATGTATATGTTACAAATCGTGTAGAGACTAAATAACTAACTCTAATTTCGGGTGTGTAAAAAAATTTGCATAATGCTAGAAATAAACATACATCATACGTGATAATAGTCACAATTGGTTTAACATTAGTGCAATATTTGCAATATGTTAAATACACTAAAATTAGTCTTGGGCGAGGAATTGGGTTCCAATTGTAGTCGGGCAAATGCGTCCGACATGCGTTTTAATTGGGTTTTACGATTCGTTTCGCGGCACGATTGCCTTGACACCGAGTGTTCCGCAGTCGTTCATACTTGGCGAATATGAATCGCAGACGTACTCGCAGCTCCTCCTGAATCACCAGCGGAAAATGTCCCGCCGCATACGCCCAGTTCTTGACCACCAGACTCGGCTGGCACGTCAGCGCATTGATCTCGGGTATGTAGCGCTCGGGGAACACTGAGTCCTCGGCATCGCCAGGATTGTGGGCGCCATGGTGGGCGTTGTAGGCAAACTTGACCTCCCTGTAGATCTCGGTCATGTGGCGAAAGTACTTGGCCGACATGGTGCAGCGACCACTCGGATCCCCGATGCGCCACAGACGCTGCTCTCGCAGCATGTGCTGCAAACTGAGGCGACAATCGTTGACTGCAGAATGGGAGAAGAATTAAATTCACCTTTTCTGTCCCTGCAAATTGCTGTGTGTCTGTGTGTCATTTCTCATTTACCTGTCGAATTCAACTCGTTGGCTATGCGCATCCAGGCGGCGCGTTTCTCGCCTGGCGACGTCACGCCATAGGCGCTGCTGTGGCGTCGCATTGCCGCCGACAACTCGAAGCCATCGATGTTGGGCAGCTGTCGCTCCTCGCTGCCAATGAACTGAGCCAACTCGGCCACCAGCGGCTCTGATTTGAGCAAATAGTCATCCGACGACTTGGCCGTCAGCATCCCGTCATCATCATCATCATCATCGATTTCAATGTATGCTAGCAGCTCCTTCGCCACGTCTTCAATATCCAGCGCTTCGGGCTTAGCGATCTGCTGCTCTGACTCCGTTTCCGAATCGGGCTCCTCGGGCGTCACGTTGACCGCCTGACTCAAATCGCCCACGAGCAAACGCTTCGCCTCCTCCGTCTCCCAGGGCATGGGCTCCAAAATGCTATCCACCTGGGGCGGCTTGTGTTTCGATCGACGTCCGTCGGCTTCGTCGTCGTCTGGCTGCATCAATGCCTCGTACATGCTGCAACGTTTCACCTCCTCCATGAACTTATTGTGCACAATGTAATAATATGGATCGAGGGGATGGTAACGCACATTCACTAGAAACTTGAGCTGCTCCAGTGCATGCCACCAGTTTTGCGGCCAGGGATTCTCGATGCCGCGCTCCAGGTCCTCCATGTAGGTCTTGAATGCAAACTTGAACATCGACCACACATCCCGATGATTCACTTCGCAGGCAAAATTCAAAATGAAATCCAATTAAAATGGCACACTCACTCACACACCTTGCTCTTTGTTTTTCTTGAACTCAGCTAACGAAATCCGTTTAAAATTAATCCGATTTCTTAAACAATATACTGCCTACAACTTTTGTTTATCTCTCTCTCTTTTTCTGGAAACACATATTGAACAATGAATAAGTCTGCTTATAAAGATATATTCAAGCAGCAAATAAGGCGTGAATTTGCTTTTAATTGTCACAATCGACACACAGCTGGTGTTAGATATTGTAGTATATATTGTATATTAGATTGTAGATTTGCAGTACAGAAATCCTTATAAAATTGTCCAGAGCTTTTTGGACAGCCCCTTGGGACAAAAAATCTACCATATTCATGGTATTGCATGCTACATTATAATTGTAGACTACAGAATCGCCAACATTAGTAAAACATTAAACCACGAGTCCACGTGTAATTCGTTTAAACAAAGTTTATAAACTTCGGAGAGAAGAATGTTAGTAGCTTAATTGCTTTGCTTAGTTTATGGTATATTAATAGCGTTAGCCACTAGCTGGCTGTGTACTTACTGTTTGGAAAATTCTGCTTCGCCTTGCGCCAAACATCGATACGATCCTGCTCGCAGAAATCTGGTGGCATTGTGGTTAGCGTCTCGCCAGGACGTGGACGACGCAGGTCCCAGTAGAGATGTTGGTGCTGCCTGAAGAATTTCATGAGCGCGGGCAAATCGTGCTTGTGCCGCAGCCAGTTATATTTGCGTGCGATCTCATCGAATTTGCTGAACAAACGATGCGACTTCTCCCACACTTTGAGCGTGCTCTTAAACGGCCGCATCAAGTCCACCATGGGCGCAATCTGCGGGAACAGATTGATGTTGTGCGACAAAAAGGTCCAAATGCCGCGACAAACGAAGTCTGCAAAGTGAATTGATACGTAAAGTGAATTGCACCCTCAAATATGTATGATAATTGTAATAGAAATACTTGCTACCCACTTTGAAAATACTGAAATATGCCAAAAGGCATATTTAGTATTTTCGGTATATTTGGTATATACAAAATTGGTCTAAAAATAATAGCAAGAGAGATGCCTGCTACCCAATTTCAATATACTAAACTATACCAATAAGTATATTTAGTATTTAGTATATACCAAATAAAATATTTGGGTATATTTCAGGCCACTATTACGCCTTGACAACTCACCCGGCAGATGCAACTTCTTGGACAATTGCAACCAGAGATCATCGACCTTGGCGAACAACTGCGGCTCATTGCTGTGCAGCTGCGGTATGGCCATCACCTCGCGTATAAAGACCGCCGTGCGCGACATGTTGAGGCTCGCCTGCGACGGCACGCCGTGACCCGTCACATTCAGCATGCGCCCAATGGAGGGGCAATCGCGGAACTCGACATGCAGAGGCTGCTCAGCAGATGGCTTCGTCACGTTCGTCGTTGGACTCAACGCCGCTTTCGAGTTGATGCTAGAGCTAGTGCTGCTGCTGCTGCTGCTGCTGCTGCTGGTGGCAGCAGTGCGACTATTGGCGGCATTACTGCTGGCGGAGCGAATGCGGGCGCGAACCATGATAAGGTTGCCAACGGAATGAATGTTGAATGTGTTGCCGGGACTGTTGCTATTGTTGTTTGGCATTTTGCCAGCCGCTCGAATGGTCAGCGAACTGTTGCTGCTGCCAGGTGAGCTGATGGTCAAAGAGCTGTTGCTGCTGGGCTTGCTGTCCATGCTGCCGCTGGTGGGTTTCTTGGGACTGCTGCTGTTGTCGCCGCACTCAGCTATGTTGCGCGGCACAGTTGCAATGCTTATTGAAGTGCCTGCAATTGTGGCAGCACTTTTCGTAGCCAACGTTGCTGCTTCAGTTGCCATTGTCGCTGCCGTCCTTGTGGACGCTGCCACCGCTGTGGCTGTCAGTGGCCAGAACTTGCTGGGCATGGGCACCTTGTCGTTGCGCACGGTCAGCGGCTTGGGCAAAATGGGCACCAGCTTTGGCTTTGCCGCCGATTTCTTCACCACATGCGCCACAATGCCCAGCTCATTGATGGACGTCGCTGCTGCAATCGCGTTGTTGCTGCTGCTGCTGCTCTCGGCTTTGTCGCTGCCAGGCGGAAACAGGCTGCTGTTGGGCACAACAGTGATGGTGGAAGTGCTGGGTGGAGCAACAGGCACAGCTGTCGAGGCCGCTGCAGCCGCAGCCGGCTTAACGGGCACCACGCTGATGGCGGCATCAATGCGCGGCAGCACAAACGTCGCCGTGGCACCTGAGCTGCTGCTGCTGCTGCTGCTGCTGCTGGCTTCAATGCTGCCGTTTTTGTTGGCATTTTCGCTGGCCGCTGCCTTGCTGCTCAGCGGATAGACAATGGCCAGCGGCAGCGGCGGCGCCTGCTCGCCCAGGGCCAAGCCCTTGGGTCCGTCGTCGCCGCCACCGTCCACCGTCGGCGGAGGCGGCGCCAGCGGCGGCGGCGACGCTGGCGCACTGATGCTGGTCGTACGCTTGCGGCCGCGACGCGCCTGCCGTGTGCCCTGCTGCTTGTACAGCGCCGCAATGATGTTCTCGAAGAACCACTTGTCCTGCAGCTGATAGCCCACCTTGCGCATCTCGGTGAGTTCGCGATAGAACTGCCGCAGCACCAGCCAGCTGACCTCGCAGCGCTGATGGCTGACGTTCAGCTGGGCGGCGACACGCAGCCAGTACTCCTGATAGCGCAGCGGCTTCAGCTGGCTGTGCTGATAGTCGTCCACCATCTGGGTGAGTTCGGGCAGCGTTTTCAGCACCTGAATCAGATTCATGACGCTGCGGAAATGCTCGATGGGATCGTGCCAGGCGCTGCGCAAGTACGCCGACAACTTGAACACGCTGCCCTGTTGCGAGCGCACGTGGGACTCGAGGAAGTGCAGCAGCTGGCGGAGTCGCGATGTGTCGCCGTCTTTGTACATGTTCAGCTCCCATTCGTAGCGCACCTGCAGCTGCAACCAGATCTTCATCAGCTTGGTGGCCTTTTCGTGCAGCTCGTTGGAGATGGCGCCCCAAATGAGGCCGCGATGGCGATGATTCGCGTAGGAGGCATGCCGCACATCGTAGAGCTGCGGATAGGCGCTGACCGCCTCGATGAGGCTGAGCTGCTCGGCATTCAGCTTGTACTCGTCGTAGACGTCAATGTCCTCCACATCGATGATAACCGCTGGTTGTGGCGGCACAATTGTCACTTCATCATCATCATCATCATCATCGTCGTCGCCGTCGTTGTCTTTGTCGACATCGATGCGTTTGCGCTTCTTGCAGGCAGTTGCCTCGCGCAGTGGCGGCAGCGGCTGCCTGGCGACATGGGGATAGAGAAACAGCAGCTGCTCCTCATGCAGCAGCACAGAGGCAGCTTGTCCTTGTCCTTTGCCTCGTCGTCGTCGTCGTTGTTGCGCCTGCTGTTGTCGCAGCCGCAGCACATGACGTTGATAGCGATGCCGCAGCTCGGCCCAGGTGCTCATGCATTTGCTGGACTCCTGGCCAAGCTGGTTGCCAATCTGCTGCCACAGCCGCTCCTTGTAGGCATCGTCCTTGAAGCGCGCATGCCGACGATTGTACAGCGCTGGCTGCTCGCTGACCAGCTGTATCAGCTGACGCTCCGCCTCGTAGACGGCTGGACTCTTGCCGATGCGCTGCTCAGTTTTAGTGCTGGCAACGTCGCTGCTCGCTGCCAAGTGCATCAAGAGCGTCGACGATGGCTTCTCATCTGCCGCACAAGTTGTTTGTTTGAGTCTCCATTTATCTGCTTTCTATTACTACTCACCTGGCAAGTCCGGCATCATAAGCGTATCGAGCTGGCTTCAAATCCCATGCAAAGTGCTCAAATTGTTGAGCGTCGTCGCTTGCAGTTCAGCATTATTGGTTGCGTTGTATTTTTTACGACAGGACTGCGATGTATCGTATGTCGTGATTGTCGTTTTCGTTGCCAGTGTTGTGCCTATAGCTCAAACCAATATTTTAATTGCAAATGAATGTCGCCAAATGCACAAATGCCATAAATGGCTTCTATTAGACCACTTTGGCAATCGTTTTGTGACACTGACTGGCAGGATCTGCAGGCATCTGTAGTTGCAGAGTCGATTTCGATAACTTTCGACCACCTGTTGCGGCTTCGCAATAATTTAAGCTAGGTTGGCAGCTCGAAATTCGCTCGAACTATAGATGTTTATGTCCGCTATCCATACGTTGGAAGGATATTATAAATGTACGGCCAGGTAAAAAAGGCAATAGACATGTCCGTCATTCAGATTGTGGCACCTAAAAGCCAATCGTCTGAGGCAGCCTTGAATAAACACCCTGTCATTATATTTTAGTAGATTTCCGCTTTAGCCACTAATGGCTTGCCTATATTTTGCTTGATTACTGCGCAGTTATAGCTAATTCCATCGATCTACAACACAACTCGACGTATTCCATTTGCAATGGCAACTGAGAAAGAAAAGAATCATTCTCACTGTTGGAATAACAAGCATGGACAGCTATGGAGAAGGGTATAACCAACAGTTAGTCAATAATTAATTTATTAATTTTAATATCAATAAGCAAATGCCTTAAGCTTGAGTTTCTTGAGAAAGTTTTCTAACTGACGGCTTCAAGGTAAACACTATCGATTGCAGAACAAGTTATCGATATGTTACCGTCTCTAACGCGTCACGATGCTGACGTTGCGTTGGTGTTGTTATTTAAAATCATAAAATGTGCGGTATTTTTTGCGCCATCAGTGAGAAGAGCAGCGAAGGGACATGTGAACTGCATAGCACATTAAACACGCTGCTGCACAATCGCGGACCCGATGTGCAACACACGCTTGCAATCGACCACATACTGCTCGCCGGCAACGTGCTGTGGCAACAAGGTGTGACGCCGCAGCAGCAACCCATCAGCAATGAGCACCTGACGCTGCTCTTCAACGGGGATCTGTACAACTTGGAGACCGAAAAGGCAGCAACACAATCGGATAGCACTTGGCTGATGAATCAACTCATTAAATGCCAGACGGAAACGCAGCTACTCGCGCTATTCCAGCGCATTGAAGGCCCCTACTGTCTGATTCTGTATAACAGGTAAACAAACAACGAAAATAGAACTGCAATCGTGTCGAGTGGAGTGTGCTCGACAGCATGATACCTTCTACAATTTTGGTTTCGCCCACTACATTTTCTCATGTGCATCTTAGATGCCCCCTTTCAGTTATAATTGTAATGCCAGCATTTGAATGCGTCTTCTCCAAACTTCAAAATCTATTGGAATGATTCCCATTTTGTTATGTGACTCAATTTGGTGTTATAAGAACGATAATCACCTTCAATGGTGTGCAAATTAAAAGTTACATTAATCTGGCCTAGCTTTCAAATTGGACTTTCGAATACAGATATCAATTTGCTTTTATAGTCTTTTAAATCCTGGGTTATACAAACGGCAGGATTGTAATTGTTATATAAAATAATAATCTACTTTATGTTATCATATTTGCCTGATTTGCCCCATTGTATAAATTAGAGTTTAAATTTAAAATACTTCAAAAGTCCTCTTATTATCACAAGTTATACAACCCATTGAGGCACAAAAGATTCAAACAATCCATCCAGTACCTTCAGCCTCTTTTAAGCAGCATATAAAACGCAAGCAAATTGATTGATTCAAATAAATTCCATTTGCAGACTGCAGAAAGTGCTTTACTTCTGTCGCGATGCGCTGGGCAGAAACTCGCTGATCATCGAGCGGCAGCCACAGTCGCTGCAGCTGCTGAGCACCTCGTGCCATCTGCGACAAGCAGCATCCATGGAGCTGCCGCCGCTGGGACTCTACAAACTGCAAGTTGACGATTTGCAGTCATGTGTGCTGCATCCCTGGCAGGAGTTGAACAAAAACACAGCCCAACAATTGCAGCAACTGGAGGCGGCCATGAGCTTGAGCACACACGTGGCATGCCCCATAGCACCCAAGTGGTTGCTCAATGGCCCGGCAACAACAACAACAACAACAGTCAGCTATGATCTCTACGAATTGGTGGCAGCTGCGGCCATCGAACAGCAACAGTTGTACGATGACTTGTTGGCGCTTGAGCCGCTGCAGCAGACGTTGCAAGAGTTTGGCGAGCGGCTGCAACGTTCGGTGGCACAACGTGTGCAGCACACAGCTCCAGTGTGCAGCAAGTGCACAGCGTGTGGCAGTTGTGAGCACGCCAAGATTTGTGTGCTCTTCTCGGGTGGCATTGACTGCAGCATTCTGGCGCTGCTCGCCGACAGATTTGTGCCACAACACGAACCCATCGAGCTGATCAACGTGGCCTTCGAAAGGGTGGCCACAGCTGGAATTGCGTTCGACGAGACGTCGTGGCAAGTGCCAGATCGTCTGACGGCCCAGCAATCGTACGTGGAGCTGCAACGTTTGTGTCCGCAACGCCAGTGGCAGCTGCTCGAGGTGAACGTAACCAGAGAGCAGTTGAAACAACAACTTGCTGGCCACATTCATCAGCTCATCTATCCCCTGCAAACGGTGCTCGATGAGAGTCTCGGCTGCGCCTTCTGGTTTGCCGCCAATGCGGACGGCAAGTCAACGGCTCGTGTTGCGTTGCTGGGCAGCGGCGCCGACGAATTGTTTGGCGGCTACACGCGGCATCGCAATGCCCATCGACGTGGCGGCAACGAGGCGTTGCGACTGGAACTGCAACTGGATTGGCAACGCATTCCGGCTCGCAATTTGGCGCGAGATGATCGTGTGATTGCCGACCGCGGCAAGACGGCGCGTGCCCCGTTCATCGAGGAGCATGTGGCGCAGTTTGTGCGCTCGCTGGCGCCACAGCAACGTTGCTGCTACACGCTGCCCGAGGGCGTGGGCGATAAATTGCTATTGCGCCTCTACGGCTACAGTCTGGGGCTGCGGGATGCGGTGCTGTTGAAGAAGCGGGCTATACAATTCGGTTCGCGCATTGCCGACAAGAAACAGCAGGCCAACCAGATCTCTCAGTTTTTGCGCATCGAGAATGCTGCGAGCTGACGCGTGCCAGACATTCAAAATACACTTTTATTGCGAGTTATTTAGCTGCATTTGCGGCAACTTTCAAGTGCTTAAATTAAGGCTAGAAAATAAAGGGAAAAAAAAAACATTTTTCAAATACAATTAATTACGTTCTAAGGCGGGCTGTTAAGTCTGGATTGTTAAGGCAAGTTGTGACACTTTTTTAACGCACTACTAAAAGAGTCTTCTATAACAAAACAGACTTAACATTAACACACGGTTAGCAGACACTTTTGGTTTTTCGTTTTTTGCTACATTTCATATTTATATCTCGCTTTGTTTTACGTCACTTTTCACTTAACGGCTACAGTGCAATAAGTACCAAGATTTACATGTTTGAATAACTTAAAAAAACCAACAGAAAAATGCTTTGCTTAACGCTCGATTCTTTGGGGGTGCCAGTTGAGGCCACTAAACGAGATATGTTTGCAGCATTTTTTTTTCTTTTTTGGTACATTTGCGACAACTGTGCTGTGCTTATGAATACCGTGTAATTTTTGCCATCGCAACAGCTGAAATGTGTTTTTGAAATCTCTGCTTGATTTGCTCACATTTCACAGCTGCTGCGTGGACAGCGCATTCTTTATAAAAACAATTCTACAATACATGTGTGTATACATACATATATATATATACATATATCTAGATATATAGTGAATATATACATATATATATATATTGAGTGTGTGTATGTGTGTGTGTGTGTTTGTGAAGTTATAAAATATACAATATTTAGCATACATTCATTTACAATTGCAAAATTAGCTAGACGGGGACAATTTTTTGACAATGATTTTGATTTTATATTCACTTTCGGTGCAGGCGACCGGCGCGCTCCTGCGTTGGATCAGCCAGCTCCCACGCGGGCTTAAAGCAGCACGCACCTAGCACAGCATTGGGGTCCGTGCTGCGCTTCAAATGCGGATTGGGCAATGTGTTCGACTTGTAGCCTATGGATGTGTAGCCCTGGGCGTAGAGCGAGCAGTAGGGCACCTTGTATATGTGTATGTAGTTCCAGATATCGTGATAACTCCATTCCAGCAACGGATTCAGCCTCATTATGTCCGGCCAATCGCTGTCTGTTTTCTGCAAAGTAATATACGGGTTATTATATGGAAACGTGACGCGGTAATTCTATTTTAGATGTCACGTTCTTTTGACGCTTTCATGTGACGCTACTGAATGCTAACATTTGATGGCAAAAAAAAAAGGCTTAATAGAAATATATGCAGTATCAAAATAAGCTATGAACTCAGCTTTCTTATCTAGCTCACAGTCTTGAGGATTCTCAAACAATGCACTGACTTCAACTAGATTTTTGCCAGCTATAGTGAAACTTGCTTTTTCAGAGATAACCACATGTAATTATCTCGAAAATTACGCTTCATATTTTCAAGCAGTTATTGTGATTTTGTTCAGCAGTTTAAAGCTGCAACGCTGACTAACTGCAAATTGCTTAGATTTTCACCATATCGAATATTCTACCATTATTTTGCGCATATTTTTTGTGACCCGACAGCAAGAATAGCTTTGTTGGCAACAATGACACGTTGAACTTACAGAATTTTTCGCGCTGACCAGTTGTAAATTTTTTTTTTTTAAGAAAAACCTTTGAATAGCGGCTGCATTTAAAATCAAAATTTATCTTTACTTTGCCCATTAAACCGGCGCTATTGTTCACACTGGCAAACTAGCTGTGGACTGTTGATCTTTTAGCCTTTTCTCCCGGTTACAACCCGCCATATTGACAACACTGATCAACAGCCAGCTGTAAGTAATGCAGTGAACTTTGAACTCACCTGCATGGGCTGCAGTTGATCGCAATGCGGATCCGTGTTGCGGCTGCCAACAAAGACGGCCCTGATGAGCGGCATGTCCTCGGTCATGTTGGTGAGCGCCTGCTTGAGCGAGTCCTTGTACTTGATGAGCTTGACATCGTAAACAGCAACACAGCGGGCGACAAACTGATCGATTTCGATAAACGAATCGTCCGACTCAATGTACAGCATGGGGATGTTTTGGCTGGCGATGTTGTGGGCGCGACAATAGCGCATCAGGACATCCAACAAGACGGTGCAATCCTTGCCGCCATTGAAGCAGAATATCAATTCATCCACGCGATACAATTTCAGTGTTTCCGTAAAGAAATCGTAGGCGGTCTGCAGGCGCTGTTGGATGTGGGCGCGTTGTTCTGGCGACACGGCTACATAGTGCGAACTGCATTTGTTGTTGCCATTGCAATGTGAATTAGTGTTGTTGTTGTTATTGTTGTTGTTGTTGCTGCTGTGGGGCAGCATGTCAACAATATTGAATGACTTTGTAATCGTGGCCTGCTGTTGCTGCTGATGTGTCGTTTGTATGCAGCACTTGTTCATTGTCGCGATTTAATTCTGATTGGTGCGAGACATTTGGCTGAATATCGCGTAAAAACATTAAATATTGATTAATTGTCGTTGTCGTTTAACTTTCACCATCATCAAGCAGTGTGGCTGTGTCACTGTGAGTGTGCACGCTGGCCAGTGTGACCCTACTGCTTATATAATAATTATCCATTTGATAACAACTTGCGGTTATTAATCTCTCTTTGGTTTCACTTATCTGCACCACAATTACATCATATAATAATTACGCGTGCACACACAGAAACAAACGCGCGCGCACACTGCGCACTTCTCTTACCTTCAATGGTGTGGATGGGAATGTTAAGTCGCTCCGATATCGAGCAGCACTTTATTCATATGCAGTTGGCATTCGATCACAGCTGTCGCACTTTTGTTTTTCCCCACTGGCAATTAACATACGGCGCTGCCAGACGGCAACGCAGCAAACAGCTGTCTATTGAATAGCAGCTATCTGGCAACGCTCACGCTAGCAGATTGGCATTGCCAGATCACAGCATGTGCGCGCGATTTAAATTTGATTTCAAAAGCCTTTTATTTCTGTTTTTGCACTCAATTACAATATTTCATTACATATAACAAATGTGTCACTGTGTATTTGTGTCTGTGTGTGTGTGTGTGTATGTGTGTTAACAAAAACAATGCAATAGGCGCTTTACACAATAATACAAAAAAAAAAACAATACAATTAAATGTAATTTAATTACTAGATAAAATATTCATGTATATGTATAACAAATGGGCACTGTCGGTTATCGTTTGCTGTTTTCTTTTCTCTTTGTTGTATAGATTTTGTGTGTGTCTGCTAATTGTCCGCATTGTCGAGCACGTTGTCAATAAGGCCAACAACCTTCTGGCGAAAGCGTCGATTCTGTTTGCCACTCATTTCCTTCAAATACGGATGCAGACTGATCAGAAACGAATAATCTGCATCTGGTGGCATTGCAGCAGCAGCAACAGTTGCTGTCATGCTAGCCGCTGTTGTTGCAGGTGCCGGCGTGCCTGTTGCTGGTGGCGGCGTGCCTGCAACAAGCTGATGCGACAACATGTTGCTGCTGCCGCCGCCACTGCCGCTGTTGAGATGCTGATGAAACGGCAGCTGATGGTTGTTGGCGCCGCCGCTGCTGCATTTGAGTAACTCGGACAGTTCCGTCCAGTCGAGATTGTTGTGGCGCAACGCGGCCGCCATTGTCACCGGCAACGTGACCAACGAATGCTGCGCAGCAGCTGCCACAATCTTCTCATTGCTCTGCGTGTGTTGCTGTTGATGTTGATGTTGATGCTGCTGCTGTTGCTGCTGCTGCTGCTGCTCCACTTTGATGGCTTGCAATCGCAATGGCGTCGCACTCGTCTCCTCATCCAGCTGATGCAGCTGCGACGACTCCTCGGGCGGCTCCTCCTCGGACTGCACGGGACTCGGCTGAACAACGCTCTCGTTGCTGTCTTTGGTGTCCTCCTCCGGCGCACACTGCAACTGATGCTGATGCTGATGCTGATGCTGATGCCGCATGTGGCCAATGCGCGTCATCGGCAGAGCGGCCAGAAATGTGCTCGCCGTCGTCGATGTGCTCGGCTTGCGCAACACCATTCCATTGGCAGTCATTTGTGGATTGATTTGGGCTGATTGCTGTCCTGCAGCTGTCGGCAGCTGCTTCTGGCAGGCGCGCGACTTTGTGTAGGGTATGAGAAACTGCAGATACTTCGACAGATAGTACTTGCGCTTGCCGCGTCCCGTTTGTGTGCGTGCCAGCTTCAGGGATCGCAGGAAACTGCTGCGTATGGTGCGCCATCTCTCCCGCGAGTTGCGCACTGCAAACGGCCCGCAAAGGAGCCGAAAACAGACGGATTAAAGCACCAGGGTGCACAACAACAGCCCACAAAATTGAATTCAAAAAGCGTCAATGAAAATTTCGGGATCACACTTCGAGGATCAATTTCTGTTTGCAAATTCCATTTTTAAAGTCACTTTCTACGCTTTCTTCTTGGAAAATAATTATAAATTTTCAAAGCAAAAATGTGCATTTATGTGTTTGTGATGTGAGCAATCTCAGCTTCGTGAGGAAAACCTTCTTTAATCAGTATTGCAAACTCTGATACGCAAGTTCCCATTATAATACACATCGTACTAGATAACCGCCAGACTCCCTTCAACTTTTCTACCCAAACCATCTCTGATTACTGTTTAAATCATTCAACGCCGCCAATCTCATCGTTGCGCTCTATTCTTCGTCAGCAAAGTCTACACTAATTCGATGTCAAGTAAAATATCAACGTACAAATGTATGTACATAATAAAGTTTATATTATAAATTCCATGTTGCGACTATTATAGCGACAACAAAAGAGTAAAAAGACTGCAAAAATGTATGAAGAGAGCAACTCAATATGCAAATTGCATGGGAACAAACAGTTGCAGCTAGTCACTTAACGTCTAAACATGAATATAATAATGCAATAATATAGAGTGTGCGTTGGAAATCACCGAGAATATTATGCGAATTATGAATTGAGACTGAAGTCTTCGGGAATTCTACTGTGAGCAAGGGTTAAATTCGTAGTGAGAACTTTGCCAAAACATATCTTCAAATTGAAAAAATTTCAAATTTCTTTACTGCAGCTAAAAGTTGCTTTCAAACTAACCACGAAATAGATAAAAAAAATACGCAATGTTTCACCACTGTCAATAAAAAGTTTTACTCATTTGACAACTAATTACTAACTTGAAGTGCTATAAAATTCGCTGTACGATTGCAAAGAAACCTCAACTTCATTAAAATTCCAAATTTCTCCATTTTCTGCAGTTAAAAGCCTAAAAAATGTTCAAATTTTTGAACTGCTTTTAAGCTGTTTCCAATTGGAAACCAACCCCACAACGCTTTGCACTAGCAGTGTTGCAAAAGAAGGCAAAGTGATCATTGCAGCAGCAGCGGCATCTAGTGTTGGCTAAAGCTGCAGGGTATTTGCATTGCGCTGCAGTTGCTGAAAACTGAAAATTACATGCCAAAAGCGGCAAACCAGCAAAACAGCAACAGCCGCACCAACAACACAACAACAACAACTACAACAACAATAAGCGTAGCGACTGCGGTGACTGCAGCGACTAATTGCATGCAAACGCCGCGCGTTGCTATTGCTGTGTGTGACACAGTGACACACCTACACACACACACACACGTATAAATAAGCGCACACATTGTAGAGGCTGAAGCATAGTTACAGTGAGTGCAAGTGAGTTGGCACGATTACAAATTGCGATTGCATTGAAATTGCACACACACGAAGCATACGCACACACACACACACACACATAGGCACACATGCAGACACACGGATAGGGGCAGTGAAAAGCTTGCATCATAGGCACACACACACACACACACACATACGCATGCAGGCGTGCACAGCAAATGAGCACGCAATTGCAATGTAAAAAAAAAACAAAAACTGCAAACTTAAAAATGGAAATCTACAAGAGGTGTTGAAAAGTTTCGGCTGGTTTCAATTGACGCTTGTTGATTGCTGCTCTTCCAGTGGTTGTTTACCTGTGTCCTTTATCTCGTTGGCCACATGTTGCCAGGCCCTCTGCACCTCCTCCTTTTTGCTGTAGCCCGGGTGTGTGTAGTTCCACAGGCACGGCTGCTTCTCAACAAGTTCCACAAATTTCACATTGAAAACGGGATCATCCTTGCGTGCCATCGCTTTACAACACTGTTTACATTACACACACACACACGGCAAACGCGCGCGCTGCAATTGAAAGCTGAATCGTTGCGAAAGGGGAAGGGGGAAACACTTGCAGTTTTGCGATTTTTGCGCGCGCTCTCGAATCAACACAAATACAGCAACACCAACAAAAAAACGCAACAGCAGCTGCAGCTAAAACGAGCAGCGCTTTGCTGCTTTGGTCGTTTTATTTGATTTTGTTTTTCGCCTATTTGTCTATGTGTATGTGTGTGTGTGTTGTGTGTTTTTCTGTTTTTTTTTTTTTTTGCTATGGCACAGCAACAACTTGTCGCAACGAAAGCGCCGAGAAAACTGAAACTGAAACTGAGCGTAAAAGCTGACAAATAAAAGCTGCAACGTAAACAATGCCAAAACGGCGCGCGGCTGCTGCTGCTATTGCTGTTGTTGTTGTTGCTATTGCTGTGTTGCTAGAATCAACATCAAATGCAGCAGCTGCAGCGTTAATGATTAAAATAAGCTTGTGTATGTGTGTGTGTGTGCAAAAAGCTCTAGCTTTAGCGCTAGCGACGATGACGTCGCAGGCGGCATTTGTTGCAGACACACACAAACCCAGCAGCACGCACAGCAAAACGGTGTCAGCTAACTTTGCCGCTTCTTTTGCAATAGCTAGCCACGTCCAAGTATGGCGCCAACTTTAAAATGGTGCTCCGCACAAAACAGCTGTGTCGCAGTCTGGCAACGCCAAAATACATTGGCGCTCTACACAGATGACGTGGTCTGGCAATATGAAGTTGCAATTAGCGCGCTGTGAAATGAAACCAATAAGTTTATCTGGCAGCGCCAAAATACGGCATTGCGATGTGTAATCGCAAACTGCATTATACTTTTTTTGATTTCTGGAAAAACATGGAAGTATTATGCATGGTGTTATTTAATTGGGTATAACATTATGTTGCATGGTTTCTTACGATTTCTTAACGCATCGTGTAGCATTTAGAAACATCGATGCTGGCCATCAATTACCGATGTTTTAACAAATATCGATGACATTGATTCGTTTCCACCTCTAACCGCATATGTAACACAATTTTTGTAGTGCTGCCTTGCGAGTTTGTTTTGTTTTCAATTAATTCACTGAAATAATGGCAGCCAGCGCTAAATTAATGGCCAACACTCTGCTGCAACGCAGCCTAACACAGGTGAGTAAACTACAAGCAATTGTCACTCACAATTCATACAATAAATGCGCAAAATTTGCAGTTGTCGCGTTCGTTGCACACACAACCCGCAGTCTTCTCCAGCTTTCGCTCGTCACGCGAGGTCCAACCACTGGAACAGTATCCCGAAGTTGAGATTGTGCACAATCCTCCCGAATGGAAGTTTGTTGAGCGCCTGCTGCCACCCAAAACGGTGCCACAACCTGTGACAAAGTCATCCTATCCCTCGGGTTGGCAGCCACAGACGTCAGATGGCTCCACCGATGGTTACTTTGTGGCACGCACCAAGAACCACATGGTGCCCGTCTATCTGCACACCCGGCATCGCGGCGAGCGTCGCATCACCATCGTGCGACGCATCCAAGGCGACATTTGGGCGTTGGAACGCGAAGTTCGCCGCGTGGTTGAAAGCGTCCGCAATGGAAAACTGTGTGCCACACGAGTCAATGAACTAAGTGGACAGATCCACGTCCACGGCGACTATGTGGACGTGTTGCGCGAGCATCTTAAGAGCAAGGGCTTTTAATACTATTTGGAAGACGATGTTAATAAAAATCTTTTTGAATGTTAACCTATGGAATTTGGAGTAAAAGGGCATTTCCAGGGGATCTGGCGAAAAGGGGAACTAAAGAGTCATGTATATGCGTGGGAGGATTTAGTTGAAATGGGGTCAGCTGGAGGCGTCTGCTGAATAAGGCAGCAACATCAAACCGTAAGCAAGCTATGCTTCGATAAGCATTGGAATTTGTAGAATTAGAACTTTAATTAGAACTTGCTTTAAGCATCAAGTTTAAGTAATTTAACAGTTTGGGAACTTTGAGCTTAGATAGCTAAAGAGGGTTTAGAGACTCAGGCAATAAAGCTGAGCAACTAATTGCTTTACATACATAAGGCTAATTAAAATATTTGCTTCATACGTCAAGCCAATTGAAAGTTACATTGAAAAAAATGTGATTTATTTAGCGTTAGTTTAGAGTCTAAGTTGTTGGCTTACACATTAATTATACATATAATAAATTACATGCATCTCTCATAATTTTTGTTTGCAAAGTTTTTCATATTATGTGTGTTTTTGTTGAGAACTCGATAATTATTCATGTGGAGTTTTACAGTTCTATATATACAGCTTATATAAATATATATATATATATATATATAGATATATATCGCTTAGTTGGCTAATTTCATTTACACTAAAGTTTTACATTGCTAGTTTCTCGAAATATTGGAGGAGCGTAATAATTTGTTGCTTATTCCAGCCGCAAGTGTTTTGTTTCATGTGTTTTTTTTTTTTGCGGCTGGGCAAAAAGTCAATAGCAATTAATTGAACATAAGATTGCAGATCTGTAGCATCAGCAAACTTTAGCATCCATTTTAATCATTAGCAGCTTCGATCGTAAGTTAACAACAATTAATGTGCCGCTCGACTGGACTTTAGGCCAGCGCCGTGTTCCGACCATGTGAATGATGATGATGATGGCTATGGTGATGGTGATGGCCATGATGAACAGTGGCAGCTGCAGCAGCCGCGGCACGCCACCGTTATCCGTTGCCGCCCACCAAAGCGGTGGCCGCCAATGTGGGCAGCCCCACAAAAGCGCCGCCCGTTGTCGCCACCGTTGCGTTGGCCCCAACACCCCCGTTGCCCCCTGTGGCCGCTGTCGAGGAACGCTTGAGCGCCTTGCGTATAATCGTCCAATCCTCCATGATGTCCTCCTCGCGCAGCATGTAGACCACATAGGGCCCGGTGACGGTGACGGCCTTTTTGCGACCCGGTCCGCGCACTTTGCTCTGTCGCTTGTCGTTGCCCCAGTTGTCCCAGGAGATCTCGACGTTGTGACGATCCTCCTCAAGGCGTCGTATGCGCTCCATCAGATCTTCGCGCAAATAATCCAGCGTCATTTGTTTCTCACTCTGTGACAGAGAAGTTTAGCAACTAAACGGGATTGATGATTGCACTCGGACTCACCTCGAAGTGCTGGGCGGCTGCCTGCTCCTCGGACAGATATTTGTGCTCGATGTTTTGCAAGCGGAACTTGCGCAGCACATCGGCGACCTCGATCCTGGTGCGATACACTTTGTCCAGCTCCTTTTGGGGCTGCAGGAACTCCTCGGAGCGTCCCGAGCGCACCTCGGACAGCTGGCGATCAATCAGACTGATGCGCTCGTAATAATATTGCTCGCGTAACTGGCCAAATTGTCGCTCCAAGCTGGCTGCAAAGTGTTTACAATATTACTAATCAATTTTTTGTCCCGCCAAAAGTGTTTAGCTGGCATTTTTGTTGTTGTTGTTCTTATTGTTGTTACCTAGATCTTCAATGAATTCGGCGCGCCGTCGCTCAATCTCGCTGGCGTCCATCTCGGAGGAATCATCGCTGTCGCACTCGTTGGCCTCCTCCTCCTCCTCCTCTTCTTCGTCGGAGGTGTCGTGCGCTTGACTGGAATTTGTGCGTTCCGTTTCAGCGCCAGAAACGTCGCCCTCTGCATCCGATTCGCCATTTTTCACGGGCATTTGTCTTGTCTTTTGCACTTGCGTTGTCCTTGTTGCACAATTTCCGAATGGTCTGTTTTGTTATTTTCTTGATTTTCTTTTTATAGTTTTCTGCTGTCAGTGCTTCTGGTGAAAATTTTTTGTTGCGGAATTGTTTTTGTGCTACAGCAGCTGCAAAAAGTGTTGACAAACGTCACAACACGCCACAGTGCTGTACAATGCACGTGTACGTACACTCGGTATCGATATATCGATAAATGATAAATTGTTATGGCGACTATTGTGGTCACACTGGCGCGTCGTGCAAACAGCTGACGTATGAGTGTGTCTGAGCAAAAAACAAATACAGTCAGTGTTAAATACGTGTTCTACACATCTATTTTGGAAGTAGTTTAATATTGTGGCGTCATGGAAACACCGACAGCCGACGATTTGCTGCAGTTTCGCGACTATAGCGCCACTAGCAATAGCGGCGCCCCAGCACAAATCAATGTGAACTCACCGACGCATGCAACGAACACTGGCGGCAACAACAACAACTTCAACAATGCACAACAGCAGCGTCAACGTGGTGATCCGTTGGCCGATTTAATCTATGACATGAGCAACTCGGCCCAATCGATGACTGCCTCTGCAGCTGCACCCGATGCGCCGCTCGATGGCACTGGTACCGCTACCGCTGGCGGCGCACGTCTCTCGTTTCTGACCATCGAATACTATCAGCAATTCTTCAATGTGGACACCTACATGGTGCTGGAACGCATCGTCAACTCCATGATACCGAAGCGAGCGGCCGCCAACTATTTGCGCATGAACATTGGCGAGAATCCCGATCTGTATGGTCCATTCTGGATAACCATAACGCTGGTAAGCTCATTAATATTCATAGACTTGGATTGGTGAAACTGATTTCGCTGTTTCTCACTCACTACGCAGATCTTCTCGATTGCGATTAGCGGCAATATTGCCAGCTATTTGCAGAAGGCCAGCGACAACTATCATTGGCATTACAATTTCCATTTGGTGTCGTATGCGGCCACCTGCATCTTTCTCTATGCCAACATACTGCCAGCCGTGCTGTGGGCACTGTTCAAGTACAGCTTGAAGCCGGTGGATCAAGCGGATGCCATGGAAACGGATAGCGTAAGTGTTGCACTAGAAATGTCTTAGAAATGTCTCGCTTAACAGCCACGCGGCAACACAACAGCAGCATATATAATTCTATTGTTTCACTTGCCAACTCACTTTGCACTCTAAACTGCATAGAAAACACAGTTTATTTCGTTTGTTGCACTTTGCCAAGCTTCACGTTCACTTTGCAAAAAAGAAAATGCAGGGAAAACCGAAAAATGCTGACGTTTCACATAACGCGTTTAGCGGCATATTTACCTCGTTTAAAGATCAGACTTAAAAACTAAAAGGAATTGTAAATCACTGTTGTTTCACTTAATAGCTGTGCAGCTAATAATGCACAAAATAAATGGAATAATGCTGCTGTTGAACACAACATAGCGGCCTTGCTTGTGGCCGTTAAGAGAGATATGCGCGCCTTCCTATATATCTGTCTCACAATCGCCTTCTCTTTCTCTTCCATGCTGTGCGGACTGCAGGCCAGCTATACGCCAACGCTGCTCTCGCTGATGTGCGTCTATGGCTACAGCCTGGCCATCTACATACCCGTCTCCATACTCTGGGTGATCAATGTAAGTGCAATCAATTGATTGCTTTGCTTCGAGTACTGCTGCCTTTTACATCGAATTGCTTTTGCAGATTTCGTTGCTACAGTGGCTGCTGGTTATAACGGCTGCCATGCTGTCGGGCACCGTGTTGATTGCGGTGCTGACGCCAGCGTTGCGCAATTCACAGTATTCGTTATTCCTCATCGTTGGCATTCTCGCCGCCCATGTCATTCTCGCCGCTGGATTTCTGCTCTACTTCTTTCACAGTCCCACGGTCCCAGAGTCACAGATCACAGGGAACAATCTGCCTTATCTGCCAGTACCAGATCTGTCGCACGGAAATCAAACGGGCTAAATGCGTTTTCATTCCACGCTTCAAATTTCAATATATATTTATATATATCTGTTATACATTAAGTTCCCGTATATCTTCTTTTTTTTTGTCTTTGTCCCCCTACCTGTCGCCAATTTGTTGGTCGGGCAAATATACAATATACATGAATGCATAAAACGAGCTGATGCCGGATGCAGTTGCAATGCTGCAGTTGTACTTTAAATAAATTCGTAATTGTTAGTCTACAAATTGTGAGTTGAGTCGTCACCATCTGGCGGGGATCGATAGTGCGCAGATAATATAGACATATATATAAAAGAAAAAGGCAAATACATTTTCACAATTGAATGAATGACTTGCAGGATTTCATATCGGTTGGCAATCAACTCAATTCAAGTTATTTAAAAATCGTATTAAATAATTGCTATATTACAGCTGTATTAAAGGTTTATGTCATTTTAAGATTTTGATAAAAGTTGTTTATGGTGCAAAAACAACTTCATTGTTCGAAACGCATTTTTCCATTTGTTTTTTTTTAACAGAACTTGGGCTACATAATAATAGGTAAACTGAATATGCTGACTTACCGGAGAAGGGAAATTTACAATCGTTTTCAATATCTATGGATATCTGAAAGTAAAATAGAATGTATAATAATTTGGGGTGCATTGATAGAGGCCATAAGTTCGGTTGAAACGTTCAATTGAAATGTCTTCTTGAGCGCAGAGCAAATAATATTCAAGTAGCGAAGGCTTTAAGATAAGTGTATGTAAATATTTGAATCTATATGCAACGCATCTCGTCAGGTTTCCGTGAGTTTGCCCAATTGTTGTTGCTGTTTAGAGCATCACTAATTTCCTAATGGCGATGCCCGCACACACACACACACACACACACAAACCAACCACACACACACACACACACACACACAGTTGTACAATCACGCGCATACAAAGATATTTGTGCATAGATCCATATGGAGAGCATCCCCTGGCGATGTTTGGGGTGGTTCATTTGCTTGGCTTGCGCTAGCTTTGACTGCTGCCGAAGCAAGCTCAACTTCTACACACACACTAATGCACACCCACACACACACACACACACACCTATGCACAACGAGCTGGAGAGAGAAAACACGCTCAAGCAGCGCTTTTTTGGGCAGTCGATTGTGTGTTGTAGTTGCTGGCGTTCCCTTAACGTTCTCCACCTTCTCCTCCTCCTCCTCCTTCTCCTCCTTCTCCTCGTACTCTTCGAAAATCCCCCAATTCTTCATTTCTTCATTCCCAATCCTCCATCCATGCTCTCTCTCTCTCTCTCTCTCTCTGTAGTATTCCATCCTTCATTTCGGGTTTGCTTTGGCTGTTGTTGAAATGTGCTTTGCAGAATTTTATTCGCTTGGTTTATTTATTCCAGCAATGTGCAAATTATTTCTATGTGGGGGGCAAAAACGTCTATTTAAACAGGGTGCGACTCTCCACACACTTCCCCACACACAAAAACACGAATAAACCGAATTTATCCCAAAATTCGCCAAATATATGTGTGTTAAGTTTTGTACGATTAGACGCGGAGTTATCCTAAGTTGTGTTTTTTATTTTATATTAAAAAAAAAACAAAGACAGCAAAGTGCTTTAAAAACATTTAACTTTCTTAATTTAAATTATATTTAATAATTTATCTGCATAGTTTTTTCTAAAAAAATAAACGTCAATATACAGCTAGTCAGATATAATAAATAATTTCCTGCTTTTCTAATTAAATTTTTGAATTTAAAAAAAATATTTTTAATTGAATTTGTTTTTTGAAATACATATATACATTTTTATTAAAGTTTTCTCAGCTTTCGTAAATAAACATTTGTTCAATATATTAAATTAATTTTAATTACTTTGACTTTCACGAAGTTTAAATTTAGTAAACTTCAAGTGACGTCTGTCAGAGAATTGCATGAAATGTTATCAATTAATTCAGTTCTAAAATAAGTAAAGTGAGCTACACAAATTCTATTTGTTGTACAGGGTATAAAAGCGCAAATAACTTCCCCAAATCGCAACACAGACTGAACTGCATTCCGCGTTCGCTGTGCCGGCAAAAAAGTCGCCCTGTATTTTGATGGCGTGTTGAGTGCTCGATGTCCACCTGTGTGTCAGCTGCACTACAGTGCAGACTCGCTATGAGTAACTGCAACTGCAGGTTATGTCGTTTAAATTTTGCATTTATATTTTAATTAAAATTCGAATTCAATGCAATGTTTGAGGTGTTCTTTGCGTCTCAGTGACTTTCAATCGCTTCGTCTTGTTCTGCGTGTGTGCTCAAGCAATGCTTGAAAACAAGCTCCGAGTATGAAATATATGTGCATATATATGTATGTGTGTGCACATACATGGTTGATCACAGCACTCACACACACTCACACACACACAGTCACAGAGTACACGCATTTAAGCAGAGAGAAAATTTCTCAATTTCAAATGCAAATATTCGAGCAGCGAATCGTTAGATTTGTCGTTTTAATGCCCTGTACTTATTGTAAATGCATAAAAAAACGGGTATTATAGACAGAACTAGCAGTAGAGAGAGTTTAAGAAATACATTCCATTTGTATTGAAGTATTGAATTACTTATAATATTCGAAAAGCTTTGAAATGCCTAAAAACTTTCATTACAACTTTTGTGCATCTGCAGGGTATGCGCTAGTCGAGCAGCTGCGCGCCGTTTTGCCAGCCCTTCGCTGCTGTTTGCCGTTAGGTTGCTGTGCGAGCGAGACAGCAGCTGCCTTTGTTGCATTCTATCTGCGCTCCTCGCTGCGCTGCGATGGCTGCATTTACATGCAGACATTCATGCGTGAAAATGATGTGACTTTGTATGCGGGTTTCGGAATGCTGCATAGTTTGGATTACGGGGCGTATACGCAATGTCAGTAGCAGCAACAGCAACAGCAACAGCAACAGCAGCTACTCGACAGCTCAGCAGCTCGGCAGCTGCGAATGGGAAACGCACGTAAATTGTAATTGAAACTCGAATTTCGCATCATCTTTTCATGCATTTCAATTAAAATCGATAAGCAAATATTAAACAGCGCAAATATGCTTTACAAATATGCAAATTCAACTACACATGTATTTATATCGCTGAATGAACGAATTTTCCATCATGTTGATGATTGTCTGATTTGATTGCTTTGATTGAACAATTTTACTAATGAATTCATTGTTTGAGCAAATGTATTTGATTGATTGTTGAGCTGAGTAAATGATCGATTAATATTGTATATTATTGCAATGAATTATTAGGAATTGTAATTGTGCAATTAACTCATTAATATTGATTAGCGAATTGCGGAAATCAAATAAAAACCAACCAGTAGCTTATTATAATATGTAAGTTTCAGAATGCAGCATTGTAATTTCAAAGTAAAATATTGATTTTATAAAAGTAATAATTGCCTAATTACTTAATTGATCGCCTGAATGTGAATTAGTTTGCTAACTTTGCTATATTACTATTGTATTATATTATTTTTTTTTGGCTTTGAATAAGTTTGTCAATCTATTTTGTTGCATTAACTAAATGAGATATTAAAGTATTTGAGGCAATTGCAGCAAATTAGCTAATGATATAAATATAAATAATTGTGACTAAAAAATGCAATGAAATTCGTGTGAAAAAAGTTGTTAGGCTTTGAAATAATAAATCAACTGGGATAACAAATTATGGTAGATAAAAAAAAGCGGCATAAAAGCGCAGACAAAGCCGGTCTAAGCCGCAAAAAAATAATATATATTTGTATATATACATAAATATATATATATATGCTATGTATTTGTGTGCGTGTGTGTAGATAAATATGTAAATAAAATAAATGCGTGCGCACAAATACATATGCATGTATTTGTATTGTGTATTTGCATATGGGAATTTCAATAAAGCCGCCACAGCCGCTGGCCATGTTGATTATTTTCCAACTGATTAGCATGCGTTCGGGGAGCGCAGCTAGCTGCAGATAGAGCAGGAGAGGGGGATGCTAAGAGCGGGGACGGGGGGCGGGGCGTGGGCGGGGGGCGCAGCACTTGGCATTCACCCTGCCACGTTAATGGCACTCGGCGTTGTCGTTGCGGAAACGGAAGTCACTCGACAGCTGCTTTGAGTTTGGTTCCCTCTTTTAATATTTTTTTTAATACACATATTTTTTTTTATTTTTTTTTTGGGGAAAATTAGCCAATGTGCAGCGACTTGTAAGACATTTGTTGTTGTTGTTGTTTCGGCATTGGCACTTAAAGCAATTAGTCGGTCATATGTGCAGAAAACCCTTTGAGCCACCCTCGTCATGCATCTGAAGCGTTAAAATGCCACTTGAGCACCGAGGACTGCCAACAACTGCAAGCTGCGAACTCGATTTGGGTTTGGGATGCAAGCTGCAATTGGCACCGGAACTTGGGGGGTGGGGGGAGGCTCGTTTGCGTGGTTTGCGGTTTCTTCTGCTGCGTGTCGAGCATCAGCTGCAATTTGCCGGACTTCGGCCAGATTGGTTGAGCCAAAGTCCATGTGATGTTGGCCAATTTCCGAGCTCTTTTAAAGCCCACTTCATTGGGAATGCGCTCGAGCAACGTTTCTTCAATTATGCCATAATTATGACAGCCATATAAACGCTGATTGCGTTTTTAAGTGAATTAATTAGAGCAGTCGCGTGCAGAATCAATTAAGACAATTATTTTGAAGCAAATTGCAAAATTTGGTTTGTATTATTTTCACATTTCTGTGAACTGAATTGTCGAATTTTGCCTCAAGTTCTGTTGCACAAATAAAAGCGAACCAAGTTTTGTTGCGTGCTGCGTCGAAATTTCTCAAATTTCCAACTGTAACGTGGTTAAATCGTGCCTTAAAATTAGTATGAAAGGTTTGTAATTTTGGACGTTGCAAGCAGCTCAAATCAGGGGTCAAAGTTCGCCTGGAGCTGCGTAGAAAAGTGTTGGAGTTGGATGCTTATTTTCGCAGCAATCTCAGGTTCATCCTGGTCTCCTGGTAATTAAGCTGTGTCCCTTTCCAATCTCTCTCCTTCTCTCCCGCTCTCTCTCTCTCTCGTTGCCCTCTGTTTCTTTGTGACACGCTTGAGTGCGCCCAAGAACTATTTGTAGGCACACTATTTATAGGTTAGGTCTCAGTCGTTTCCTTGTGCGAGTCCTGTGCATATTTGATTAGAGCAGAGCTTGCAGCTCGCACATGCTTATCCAACGGGGAGTTCATTCGAGTTCCTTTCGGACTTGCGCGTCGCTGAAACGGGTGCGAGGGGCGAGAGGGGCGAGAGGGGCGAGAGGGGGGCGTGGCACGTGCTTGGGGGCAATCAGCCCATATGGCTTTAACGGCGCACAACAGCTTCAACTTAAAGTCAACACGAAGTCAAGCAAGGATTGCGCTTATTTGTAGGCGCTGCTGCTGCTGCCGCTGCTGCTGCTGCTGCTCACAGTCGACGCTGCTGCTGACGTTGCTGTCGCTGCCGGCCGGCGCTTTTTCGGGGCGTGTCTGTGTTGCGTTGTGTGTGTGTGTGCTTGGCAAAAAAGCTTGACACAATTTTTGCCTGTGTATCCTGCAGAATATACTGCTATATACATACATACATATATCCTGATATGCGGCCAGCTGCAGCCCCGTGACGAGTTGCTCCAATTTCAAAACTCTGTAGCTGCCGGAAAAATGTCTACACACCGGCATCAAGTCTACACACAGGGTCCAGAGACAGCGCCCCTGCGGGAGCTTTCAACTTGCAGAGCAGCAGCAACGACGACGACGACGACGACGATGACAACTCAAGAGGCGTTGAAGCTTTTCGCGCTGTGCTTTGCGCAGTTGCATTGATTTTGTTTTGCCTGCATTTTCGTATATAGAGCAGCAGCATCTCCCACCCCCCACTCCCCACTCCTTCTCTCTCCACTCTCTCTCTCTCCCTCCCCCGCACACTGATTATGTATGCAACACAGCTTTCGGCTCAGATAAGACGCCAGCTGAATGCCCAAGCGGACGCGAGCAACCATCGTTCCCTAGTGCCGCCTACAACAATGTTACAGCAAAACCTTTCCCCCTCACTCCTCCCGCTCTCGCACCGTTTGCTTTTGGCGCCGGCCCAACAACCGCACATAATTTCATTATTTATTTTAATTAATTGAAATTGTTCAAAAGCAACTGCCTGCCTGGCTGCCTGGCTGTCGTCTTTGCTGCCTCAGCTGTTGACCCGAATGTTGCCTGAGCTCCCTAATTGCAATTGACGAACGCTCCAAGCACAGCTCTTCCATTTCTCCATCTCTCCCTCTCTCTCTCTCTCTATCTTTCGCTGTCTAAGTTGTTGCTGCAACAACTGGCACTCTTTGGCAAAAGCTTTCGAATCTATTTAGCATCTAATTATTGAAAAGAAAAGTACTCGGCACACTCAAGCCAAAAACTTGTAATCATCTGCAACCGCGCCTGCAAAAAAGAACTCGACTTAAAAACTCGCTGGGGAAAACTTACGCAAGAGTTTTCTACGCTTTTCTCCTAACTAAGTTATAGTTAGTATCGCTGTTGGAAATCATTTTGCAACTACATTCGTTGAAGAAAGGAATCGCTAGATTAACTAGACGACAACTATTTTTCAGTTACAGCTGAGATCTTTTTTTAAGCATTATTTATTACGTTTCTCTCGACCACATTTAAAAGTTGACATTGGAAGTAAAATTCAAAATTTTGTTTTCATAGAAATTCAAATAAATATGAAAGTAAAATCCTGTGTAGTTCAAAGTTTCTTCGTTTAATAGAGCAGCTTAACTTAACTTAACTTAAATCGCAGCTTTTGTTACCTGCTCTTTGATTGATCTGCTGTGAAGTTTGTCTGCAAATAAAACCAACTCACAATTGATTTTTTAATCTCTGCTGGGTGACTTCAAGTTAATCATGCGCTCAACTCTCGAGCAACGAGCGCAGCTAAGTAGCTTTTACTATTATTATATTATGTTTATGGATTATGGTTATTATTCAACTTAAGTACTTGAGAACCCTACGCTGGACACGCAGCGCACACACACACAGAAACACACCGAAACACATTGTTTTTCTGCAGCTTAGGGAGCTTTTAAGGATGGCTAAAGAACAAGCGAATGCAACCACTGCAAAGTGGGGTAAATGAACATTTGTATATCATTTTTGTAGTTATGTATTTCGCTTCAAATTTATAAATTACCTTTAAAACAAAGCTGCAAATGAATTTTATATTTTTGGCTTCTGTTTTGCGTTTTTTTTTTTTAATTAGCAAATTGAAACTGATGCTAATTGAAATTAATTAGTTGTGCTTAATATATTTTATGTTCAAATTAAATGAATTTGCAGAGAATTCTGTAAGGAGTATGGTAACAAAATGTTAACAAATGTGTTAAAAAAGTTAAGCGTACTTTCATAGCGGCAATTTTTTTTAATGGAGCACATAAATAGCAGAAATAATCATGGAGCAGAAAACTCAAGAAGCAATTGATAAATTGTCAAATTAATAAGCAATCATCTTATTAGTCTTAAAGCAATTTGTATGTGAATTTTGCTGCTAATAAAATACTCTGATTTTTACTATTTTTTGTCAGTTTTAAAATGTTTATTTTTTGTTTTGAATAAAACATTAGTTGTGAGAACTTTAAAATATAATAAAAAAGAAGCTTGAAATATGTGAATTATTATATTTTATTAAAATATAATAAAAAGAAGCTTGAAATATGTGAATTATTTATATAAACAAAATTACTTATATTAAAATATAATAAAAAGAAGCTTGAAATATGTGAATTATTTATATAAACAAAATTACTTAAATTAAAATACAATAAAAAAGAAACTTGTAATAAGTGAATTACTTATATAACAAGAAATGAATTCCACTAAGAAAGTGTTTGATTGCTGTCCAGAAGAGTTGCAAAAGTGTCCGCTCAAAGGAGGCGAAAATGCTTTGAAGGCGGCAACAAATCAAACCTCTTGCGCTTTATAGAAGTGTTGTCATGTTATACGAGAAATCAAATCAAAGATTGTAGAGTTTAAACTCGTTGGCTGTGATCTTCGACCATTTGCTGAGCTCGCAATTAGTGCTGGCAAAACACATGTGTATTGTCAAGTGTGTGTGTGCGTGTGTGAGTGTGTGTGTGCTTTAATTATGTGCATTGCATCGTGTGCATGTGTGTGTGTGGACACTGCAAATATTTGCGGCGATGCGAAATGAAAAGGCGAAGGAAATTGGAGAACACATGTGTGTGGACATGACATAGATTAGACGTGTAATGATATCGCGCTATTGGATTGATTACATACATAAGTTATGCTCACACACACAAACACTCATACGCTGCCACTGTAGTTATGGACTTGCCTTTGTATGTAGCACGTAGTATTACTGGCATTAAAGTCAGCGGCGTCTTCTTGTAATTTATCCGACGATGCAACGAAATCGAGTTGTGCTTTGGAGACTTGTCCCAGTTGCAGTCGCGTCGACAGCGACGCCGGCAGCGCAGCGCTGTGTAGAGTTGGCCGAATGAAGCCGAATGGAGCTTTCGGCCAAAAAGCTTTTCGGGGGCGCCTTTAGGTGCTGCCTGTTGTCATTGTTGTTATTGTAAATACTTTTTTCTGCAGCTCAACACAGGACGCGTTGTGGCTGCTGTCGCAGTCGCTGCCAACGTCGCTGCCGTCGTCGCCGTCGCCGTTGTCGTCGCTGTCGCTGTCGCTGCTTGGTGGGCGAGCGTCGCTCTCTCTCTCAATCAGTACGAGTCAAGCAGTCTTCGGCGTATCCAGCAAACGCGGTTCTTTTTTAAGCGCGTTTTGTATTATTCTACTCATATAATTTATCATTTGCGTCGCTGTATGATTTCTCCTTGTTTTCGTAGAACACAAAAACAACAAAACTGCAACAACAACTAACAAACAACGGCAACAACAAACAGCAAGCAACAAATAACTGAAATACACGACAACTGGCGAACGAAAGAACAACAAACTGCAGCAACTTGCATTGAAAACAAAACAGACTCAGACTTAACTGAAAACAAACTATTGAATGAATATTTGAATACGCCGCTGAGTGTATTCAAAAGTCATCCAGAGAGTGAAAGAGAGAGAAAGAACGAGCGAGCAAGAGCGAGAGAGAGAGAGAGAGCGCGTAAGCCGGTGTCCTTCTGCTCCTCTTCGTTTACGTCCTCATTGTTATCATCGTTGTCGTCGCCGCCTCAGTACGTCCCCAAAAAATCCAGGAACTAATAAAACTTTAACTCAACTTTATGTACTTCCATTTTGTTTGCCTTTTTTCCAGTGTATTGCTGTGTGTGTGTTTGTATGTGTGTGTGTGTGTGCATATAAATAACAGTGTATGTGTTTACTTTGAAGCTAACTTTTTAAGAAATTCAATTACAATATTAGACTAATTGCGAATTGAAGTGTAAATTGCATATTTTCATTAAGTCGAATACTTGATTTGCAGCACTTTCCAAAAATCTGCGAATACTTAATATTTGAATAGGAGCGTATACTTGATGCATCACAAAGCTATTGAATTGGTTGCGTATACTTGATATTTGAATGAAAGCGCAGACTTGATGAATAACATCAACAAATTGTACAAAGATATTAAATTTGATGCGTATTTTCACTAGTTTAATAGAAGCGTATGCTTTAGTTTAATATAGAAACGAATTTAGACGAGTTGCGTGGGTTTAATGTGCGTATACTTGATATCAATGAAGTTTCTATCAGCAAATAATCTTTGAAAACTCATATGCTACATTTAAATAGTGATCAGTGTGTAGATCAGCTACAAAAATGATAGAAAGATGAGAGTAGTTAAAAAAAATAAGAATTTCTTTTTTAAATAAAGTTTTTTCAAATCTTATGTTGCAATATCTTTAGAATGGTTTGTTATTATCTAAGATTTGACCGATTATATTCTGTGTAAAATAATCGTGTTGTTTGTAAAACAAAAGGCTTTAGTTTCGTTCTTTCTATTGTTAACTCTGCGCTATTCGAACTTTATTGTCTTACTTCAAAAACTAGAACTCTTAATTTAAGAACATTTAAAATAAACATTGCTAATGTTACGCTGTAAATTGCACATTGTTAATAACAATCTAAAAACGTTTGTTTTCTATCATTGCAGCCAACTGAGAGCCGTCAACCGAAAGTCTGTTAGCAGCAATCAAGCAAAAACAAGGAAGAAGAGGCCAGAAAAGGAAAATAAAAGAAGTTCGCGCGAAATTTTACATAAAAGATCTCCATCAAATTTCCCACGATTACTTTGTGTTTCAATTTTTTCAAAGTGAACAAAAAATAAATACAGAGAAGAGAAGTTAGCGAAAGAAGTGAAAGAAAGCGTCGAAAAAAAAGCAATTCCAAGTGTGAAAAAATCGAATGTTATTCGCGAGTTATTTCCTCACATTGTTGTTCTGTTCATAATTTTCTTTGTTTTTTTTTTTGGCGACTAAAACGTGTTATACGATCTCCAAAACTATCGTATATGAAATATACAGAATCACGGGTTGTTTCTCCATGCTCAACGGCCTAAGTGGCGATTTGAAAGAAAGATAGAGAGAGAGAGACGATAAACCACAAGGTTTTTTTTACAGAATTTACTGGGCGTTACGAGTTAGGGGAACGCACTACGAAAAACGCAGGTTCGGGCATAAGTATATTATTACAACACCAAGAAAAGCAAAAGAAAAAACATAAAACAAATATATAATAAAGTTAGACAAGTGTTTTTTCTATTATATACATACATATATATATACAAATATAAATACGAGTACGAGTTAAATATATATATGTGTATATATATATATATTTACATTTCACAAACAAGACTTGAACTTCTTAAAGAAAATTAATATTTATACAAGAGATTTAAAAACAAACAAACAACAACAACAACAACAACAAAAACCAGAGTAAAGCAAACCAAAAACGGACTTCCAACGATTTCAAAGTACGACGAAATATTTTTTAGAACCAACAACTAAAATACTAAACAAAAATTCCGGTTAACAACAACAACACCAAGCAACAACAACCATAAAAAACAACAACAATAGCAACTACCACAACATTTGCCAAAGGAAGAAATTGCATCAACAAGAATTTATACAAAAGCAAACATAATTAAGAGGTTGAGAGACAGAGCGAGAACAAGAGTCCAGCATCAACGAGTTTGAAAGCAACAGCGAAAAAGAGACAGACAGAGTTTCACTGAGAAAGTCGAGAGAAAGAGCGAGAGCGAGAGCGATCAGCTGCTAAGTGATATTTTATAAAACAAAATATCAGTTAAGGACAACAATTTATAAGGTAAGTTGCAAGAATTTTAACTACATACAATTAAAAGTGATATTTTTAGAAATATATTGAGAAATATGTTCATTGATATTGTAGGAAATTTCATGGGGGAAATTACAATTATATTTAATTGATATGTTTTTGATTTCTATAAAGACAAAAAGTTACATGAATTAAACAAAATTATGTCTTTACAATAACTTATTTAATTCTAAATAAATGACCTACACAACATGCTCAACTTTAAGCTGCTGTTTCCACATAAATATGCCTAATTTTTTTTTAAAAATTTCGAGGCAGTCATATGACAATTTTTAGTTAAAATTCTTTTGACAATCTAAACTCATTTATATTTATTTGAAATGCTCTTGACAATTAAACATTGGGCGCAATTATATTTCGAAAACCAAGAGCACTTTGAATATCTTTAGGTTATTGTTGAAAAGCTGTCAGAAATGAATCTGCAGAAAAGTTCGCAATGAATGCGTAAAAGTTTGCCAAATATTTTTGGGACACATCTCCTTCAGTCCCCGAGGATCCAACCTTTCGAATCCAGCTGAAATCAGCGACGACGGTGGCCTTAAATAATGTTATATTTAATTCAATATGCTTGTGTTTTTTTTTTTTTTATTTTTTATTTCGTCGAATTAGGGACATACATTTGCGCCGAATGGGTTTGTTTTCCTTTGGCGAGCGTGAGCGTAAAAATAGAATTCGCTTCTCTTTGGGATGAAATGAACTTGCATAAAGGCAAAAATTACCATATCAAGTGAATAATGTATGATATAATATGTCAGAGAGTCCCTCTCAAATATGCACTGGAACTTTTCGCTCCCACTGGGACTATCCATGAGTCGCCCAGGGAGGGAGGGAGGCAGAGAGGGAAGGGGAGGAGGTTGCGTTGGGTTTGAGGCGTTGACAGCACAAAGGGTTCAAGTGTTGTCAGTCAGCCAGAATCTCTCCCACTGTCCCCCTCCCTGTCTCTCTCTCTCTCGCTCTCTCTCTCGCTCTCACCCGCATTGTCGCGTTCTTTCACACATGCCAAAAGGAGAGCGCGCTTCCCTTTTGCCCATATTTACACTTCAACTCATTCAGAAAGCAATTTGTGCATTAATTGTAATCGTTGATTGCACTGCTGTTGTTGTTGTTGTTGTTGTTGTTGTTGTTGCGTGCTAATAATGACGATGTCCTTGCAATCGCTACAATCAGACGGATAGCGAGTGCAATTTGATCGATTTTTAAATTGATGCCCATTAAATTGAACCAGCATTGAAGCCATCCATCCATCCATACCACATTCACTGCACACTTCGATTACTCTATACGCTCCTATGAATGCCAAGCCATCGACTACGACTAACGTTTGGCTAATTTCAAAGCCATTTCGGCCAGACACGATTTGGCCATTAGCGAATGAATTAGTTATGCTATTCGCAGCATTCTTCAATAACGAGCCAAACACTTTCTCCGTCCATCCATCCATCCATTCATCCATCTGTCTCTGCTTCCACTTGGTTTGAGTGCAACGTCGTGATTATTATGCAATTTTCCATCGAAATTATTTAGCGCATTGCTGCAGAAGCCCAAAATATGCATTTCATGCGTTTTGAGCTGCCATCAATATTGCGTTTGTGTTCATCAATCATGGCGGCGACATTTTTATTGTTCTCGTTTGTTCGGCAATTTATATTCACAAATTGCTCGCTAAACGCGTTCAACAGTCGCGCCTTCTAATGCCCGATACGTGTTTAATTAATAAGCAATTTTCGTTGCATAAAAAATGTATATATTTTTTTTTTTTTGGTAAACCATTTGCGATCTTTTTTTTTGCTGTCGCGGTTGACAAACAATATTAATTGTGACTACTTAAAAACAATTTTCCTCTTTTGCATTTGGTCGAAATGAATTCTTTTTTTCGCCTGAAAATTGTCGACTTTAATTATTAATAAGTTGTAATTAGTCTATAATTAATCAAGAGGCAAAAGCTGTGAAAACAAAAATGACAAAATGCTCAGCAAATATTTTAAATAACTTAGCAATGAAGTATTTCTGTATGGCCTTTCAATATTAATGATGATCATTGAGCAAAAACTCCAGACTTTCTTTGATTATGTAGCTCTGTAAATAGTCTATTTATTTATAATGAAAATAACGATATTGAATCACATCATTAGCTACCTTTATTTTGTTTTTCGTTGATTTGCAGCTGTCTACAAATGAATGCATAATGTTGCCATTAATATTTTGCAAAATTTGCTTTTAATTGCAATTAATGCAGTTGTTGACTGTGCATAGAAATAACCGTGTATATAGAAATTACAACAGCAACAACAGCATTGAAGCGAGCAACGCCTAAAAGCAGGCAACAAACAAAACAACATGCATTTTTCATCAAAAGAAAGGGGGCGGCAGTGAATGGGGGAATGGAGTGGGAGTAGCTGAAAGGGCGGAAAGGGGGGGGGGGGGGGTTCACTTATGTAAAATTGCGCAGCAATGTACAGCACTCCTCGTTCTTCCCCTCCCCCTCCTGTTCGTCGCTGGCTTTGGCCAAAGTCAAACAGACAACAAAACGGCACACAAAATCAATTATTTAAATGTAACTTTGGCAAAGTTCAGAGTTCGATGCAGTGCAGCAACTGTTCCTGGACATTCGACCAGTCAACCTCCCACACACACACACACACACACACACACACCAATACACTTACAGAGTTGACGCTTGTGCGCGTTGGCATAAAATTAAAATGAAATGCAATGAGATTTGTGTCTGAGCGCGGCCCACTGGGAGGGCAGAGGCAGCATTATGCAATCGTATATAAATATGTATATATGTACATATAGAGTCTGCATATACGATGTGATATAATGCCTTGGCTCACTCAATACAGAAAAACTGTTCTGTTCATATACAACTACTCTATATGCAGCCCTTCATATGCTTTCGGCTCGTTGCCTCTCGTTGCCTCTCGCTGCCTTGTTGCAGCATCCCAGACCCCCGAAAAAAAGTGCACGAAACGAAGCTACAGCTTTTCTCCTCTATGTGTGTGTGGAGCTAGACAGATACACACCATAAGCCTGGCTGTCAAACTCTTGCAGTTTTCTTCTTTTCAACTCAACTCAACCTCCACCCCAAAAAAAAACCCGAAAAAAAACAAAAACTGCTGCCTACGACACAACGAAAATCACAAGAGGAACAACAACAACAAAAACAACAACAACTATAACAGCTAGAGCGATAACAACACCGAACACAACCACCATCAACGCCACCATCATACACACTTGCCACGCTGCCACTTGCCACTTGCCACTTGCCACGCTGCCCATTAGCAGCATTCCAGCTGCCGCTGCCCGAAAATAATGTAATTTTTGTGAGCGTTGCCACCAGGTGAAGTCGTTAAAAAGATACAAATGTTAGACACAAGATACTTGCATAACTTGCCACTACTTACACTAACAATACACATACATACATATACGACTATATAGAATATGTGTGGCTGCCACGATGGCAGCTTTATAGCGCAAAACTTTACAAATTTGCCTAATGCATATTTTACTATCGCTGGCAAACAGCACAGAAGATACATGAAAAGTTTCCGGTAACGCGTTGAAACAATGCATCTTTAGTGTGGCCAAAAGTTTTCGCTAAAAATAATTTTAGTGTTCAATTGCCTACAAAAATTATAAAGTTAGAGCTTTACAACTTATAAGTGCAAATTTAATTGTTTGTTTTTTATTTTTTTGTATTCGAAACATTGATATTTAGATAAGCATAATAAGATAGCAAATATATCTTGTTGAAAAGCATATATAAAAATAAATTGTATATAAATCGAATTGTTTCATTTTGATACAAATGTATCTAATAAAATTAACGCAAGCAGAAATTAAATAATTTTAAATAATTTGCCTAGTTGAAGTTATAGATTTCTTTTAAAACTGTAGAAATATGCTGTATAAATTGTTCTAAGAAACTTTTTCTAAACGTCGATTAAATCTTTAGCTAAAATTACTTGACCAACAAATATTTATAATAATCAAGTAAATATTTTGCCAACTATTTGTAACAAGTTCAATTCAGTTGAATTTCAACAAATGCATTTTGTGGTAAAGTGCTTAAAGTGCTGCAGCAACAGCCAAGCAAAAGAAGCAAACAAAAAAGTGTCTTGTTTGGCTTTCGACATCACAACAGAACGTATCTCAGAAAGTATCTAAAGAGCGCTGCAATTTGGCGTCCATCGATAGCTGAGAGTAACTTTTGGTGTTGCAAGTGGCAAAGCAATTGTGTGGCAAAGTGTCTTGTTTATCTCTGGCAACAGCAATATCTTGAGTAACTTTAAGTTTGCACTCGCACAAAAATTGAAGTTGTAGCTTAGATTTTGTTGACTTTAGTCAGTGAGGCATTGGTTGGTTTTCTACTTGAATTCAATCGATAGCTGCAGAAAGCACTCTAATCAAAATATACATATTTTATGCATTGTTGCTAATTAGAAGCTGGCAGCAATTGAATAATTCATCAAGCGCAAAGCAAAGCAAAGCAATTTCTCTCAGTGCACATCAGCGTTCATTGTTTCACCAGCAGATTTTCTATTGTGTGCAGCCAACTGTGTTTGTATTTGACTGTGTGTGTGTGTGTGTGTGTGTTTGTGTGTGTGTAATTTCAAGGAAACTTTTATACAACTCGGCAAAATGCTTGAGATGAATTTTCCACGCTGAGCAAATGAAGATTTCTGCCCGAGAACTTATTGCAGTCCACAGCATTTGGGTGGTTGCCTGGTTACTGCTCTCTGTGCCTCTCTTTCGCCCGCTCTCCCCCTCTCGCTCTCTCTCTCTCTCTCTCTCTCTCTCTCTTGTGCAGTGAAAATGCTATTATGAAGTTTTCCCTCTGTGCTTCTTTTGCCTTTCATTTTGCGTTCAACGCATTTGACAAGTTTACAGAATGCGCCCAGCAAACAGAATTAAGCTCGAGCATAAGAAATTGAATTTCAAAAGAGTTATTTCATATTTCTTTTCTTTTCTTTTCTTTTCTTTGCTGATCTGCCTTCTGCGTTCCATTGTGGGACTTGTTGTTACTGTGGCTGCTTTTTCCGGCTCTTGAGAGACACTCGTATTATTTTTGTGCCTTGTTTTGTGCCTACACAACGCAGGATCTTTGACTTGCCGAGTTTTTTTTAGATGTTTAGTTGTTGTTGTTTCTTTTTTTATCATCGTGGCTCTCGCCTCGCATTTGCCCATTTTTCATTTCCTATTTGCCATTTCCGCATTTCCGCATTTCCACATTGCCACATTTACACAGCGTTTTCCTTTCATGCTCCGCTCGCTCATAAGCAACTTAGCTTGTGTTCCATCTTTCTGTCTTTCCCTTGGCAAAGAACAATGCTTCGCTTGGGTCGCATTTAATGAGTTTCTCTGGAGCGTTTTTGAGCCAACTTAATTTCATTTCACTTGCATTTCATTTCAGCTAAAGCACTTACGGCCCTCATCAGCTGTTTCCCCCTCCTGCCCTCTCTCTTCTCTCTCGCTCTTTGTGTTTGCCTTTGTCTCTCTCTCTCTCTCTCTATCTCTCGCCCTGTGCGTCTCTTGTAGTTAGTCTTAAGCTTAGTGTTCGTCTTAAGCTAGAGAAATAATCTTATTGCTGCCAGTTCATTTTATCAACCAGCTTACATAGCGGAGTGCAATTTATATTCTACCAACTTCTAGTATTTCCTTGGTATTTTTAAAGCATTCTCTTTGTCGTCGAGTTCCGTAATTATGCTAAAATTAAAAATTTCTTAGCTTCGCTTTAATTCTCCATATATTTTCAACATCTCCCTTTCTTGATATATTTTTATATTTTGTTGTCAGTTTTAATTTTTCCCTGTGAAATCTTGCAGTATTTAAATCAAGGTATCAACTAAATATGATCCATTAATATTCAGCGATTTTTTTGATGTTGAAAACAAATGTTTAGCTTTGATAAGGCAAATCCGTTGTGATTTAAGAATAATTGCATTAGATTTAGCCATTTATGTGGATATAAGCACGGAAACTAATTCGCTGTGTGCATGTGCATGAGAATATACAATTAGCGCGCACTGTGTGAGCCACATTGAAATCCATTCAAATCCCCGTGGAGCAATTTGATTTGTTTTATGGTGTTTCGGGGCGAAAATGTGTTTATTTATTTCATAGGGACACACAAATATTGACGCTTAGCCAGCGCTGTGATTTACCAAGAGATGGAGACACACGGAGAGAGACAAATAGAGAGAGAAAGCGAGGAAAACAATGCTCTGAATTTGGTGCAATAGTTGAGGCTATAATTAAGTTGGCTTGATTGTTTTTCATTTGATTGCATTTGGGATTCAGCTCATCAGAATTGCACAAACTCCTCCCCGAGTCGCAGCCACATCAATATTGTTTGCTCGGTTATACTCGATATTGCAACTCGACATTTCGGCATTTCGGCATTCCGGCATTTTGTCGGCAAGTCGGCAAATTTGGGGTTTCCTCTTTGAAGTTCGCCGTTCGCTGTTCGCTTTTTTGGCAACAAACGAAAATCAATATGACGCATGCGCTTGCCCCCCATCAACAAAGCGCGACGGCAAGGACAGAAAGGACATGCATGGGTGTGTTCCGGCCACACACACACACACATAGTGGGAGTTGTAGAGGATACAACTAGGATATGATAGCTGCTGGTTGTGTCCATCAATTGCAATCCTTTTACTGCTCGCCCCTCGTCATCGTCTTGCGCTTTTCGATTTGCAATTAAAAAGCTCGTTTAGCAAATTTGATTATAGTCTTCTATACTCGATACTAATTTCACTTGGACGTTATCAATTTGTTTGCACCATCAGCACGGTGTGAACGTGGCATGCAACATGCCATTAAAAGCCTGTAGCAATTATCTATTGATCAACTTGCGTTTAATTGCTTAAATGCACTATTAATGACAGCACAAATTGATGACATTTCAAGGTGCAAATCGTCCTGGCAAAGGGCTCTCTATGCTCATTAAATTGTAGAGATTATTTAAAAAAAATTCTAAATATTTGTGAATATTCTTAGAAGAATATTTAGTGGAAAATATTATACAAAATAACAATATTTGTTGCAGTAAAAATCTCATTTAGTTTTGCTGCTATAAAGTACCAAAAATATTGCTTAATTATAAGGTTGATCAACCTAATAAAACTGACTTCAATAACTAAAATTAATCATTGCTTTAAAGCAACTTTCGTGAATAGAAATTCATTGAAATTTCTGTTCAAATCATTAAAAAAAATGCAATATTGAAACTGCGAAGCATAAGTAAACTAAATGAAGCTATAATAATATGAATTGCAGTTTGTTTTGAAAAAACTTTGAAACTTTGATGCAAATTTGGCAAATTGTATTTTATTTTCTGCTGGTTTTATTTTGGAATCAAGTCTTTTGAAAAATGAAATTTCGTTGAAGCAACTTTTGGCTTGAAAGTCTTAGCTAAATAAATATAAAAACCTGTTTTCGATGCTTCCAAACACTCGTAAACTTTTGAGCAGCGCAGAGAACTTGCAAGTTGACAGAAAATGTTGCGTTGCTTTACAACTTTGAGTTCTACTCTAATGAAATGCAATTGAAGTGCACTTTGAAGCAATCAAACAAAAAAAGATCGAGGGTAGGGGGAATCAAACAAAAACAAAGTAAACTGAAAACAAGTTTAAAAAACAGTCACCAACTGCGAGTGGCGGCTTTTACAGCAGCCCAAACCACCCAAAAAAAAAAAAAAAACAGAACTCAAACTCAAACTCAAACTCCTTCCTGGCTCTGACCAGGGAACTGACAACTTTCATTACCTGCGCGACACAGCAACCACTGGGCAACTGGGCAGCGCTATAAAGTGCAGCAAGCGAACGCTGCAGAGATGAGAGACGCCACCACCAAAGCAGGCAGGCGGGCAGTGGAGGGGGCAGAAGGAGCAGGAGCACCACCGGCAACCACATGCAAATCCATATGGCCATTAGCCAAGTTGTGGATAGTCTGGAGGACCTTTGGCCAGGCGGGCCGAGGCATTGTGGCAGCTGTAAAGCCGTGTCGATGCTGCGCTACCCGGTAGCCAAAGCGTTAAAGGGGCACACCAAACTGCTGGCGAGGTTGAAAACGGCAGCTTCGAGTCCCTGATAAGCGAAAATTTGTGTAATCGGTTGTGGAAGGCAGCTTCGAGAGCTTAAGCAAAAATTTATGTAAGAGGCTGAAGAAGGCAGCTTCAAGTTACCAATAAGCGAACATTTGTGTAATAATTTGAGGAAGGCAGCTTCGAGAGCTTAAGCAGTTCATAATAAGCGAGAATTTAAGTAAAAGTTTGAGAATGGCAGCTTCCCTTGAGTAGTCTCGAATCTGCCTTCAAATCTGATCGCACTGAAATATACCTCAGCTACTGCAGCAGCTAATGACATCAAAATCGGCAGCCAAAAGACTTGAAGGCTCTAGATCGTTAGATAATATAGGCTTTAGCATTTTGTCGTGTTCACTGACGCCTCTGCAAATTTTAAAGCTTTCGAAGCGAGCCTTAATTTAAAAACTAGTTACACACGCATTAAAACAAACATTAATTGAACATTCTGATTAATTTCCTAGCTCTTTATGGCATAGTTCATAGTTAGTTAAGAAAAACAGCGAACGATTTAATCGACTATATGTAAGAATTTCTCCGAAATGATTTCAAAGCACTAAAATTAGCTAGCGGGTGTTGCGAAGTCTGGCAGTGACATCGCTTTGCAACTTGCTGTTTTTGTTGTCCTCTGCATTTCTATAAACATCAAAAATGTATAAACTGACAACAGCAACAACAATGGCAGCGAAAAATTCAAAATTCAAGCACCACTCCAAAGCGCCCAGCGCACGATAATTGAAATGGACAGCATCCGGTTGCAGCAACATCAGCAGCAACATCAGCAGCAGCAGCATCACTTCAGTGCTAAAAAAGGGGTTGGGTGGGGGGTTAGAAGGTGCACGGTGCGGAGTGCTTGGTCCTCGGGCTAGGACCAGTTTTTTTTAGAAATGACGTATGCCATGTAACTGGCAGTCGAAACGTTATGTACATTGTCTGGCCAGCGTTGGGAGCGGGCAGCGGGCAGCGGGCAGCGGGAGCGGGTTATACATAACCTCAACAAAGAAAACAACTGCACGAAAAAAACAAAAAAAAAAAAAAACATAAAGCAGGCATAGAGAAAAACGCGAAACGGCAGAGCTGAAAGCAGCAGGAGAAGGAGCTGAAAAGTGCAGCCTGTCGACGAAACTTTTGCAACCCTAGTCGACAATTTTTTGTTTTTCTATTTTTCTGTATTTTTTTTTTTTTGTTTTCTTGATTTTTAAAGTAAAAAGTAATCCCTCTGGCAGGACCTTTATCAGGCTGCCTTCAGCAGGCAACCATCATGATTCGCTTTGCTGCTTTCCATTTTCAAATTTCTTTTACATCAAAACAACAACAACAACAAGAAAAACCTAAATGCAAACCAGACGCAAAACTGCAACGAGTCGCGAGAACTTTACAACCCTGTTTGCAAGTAATACTTTCATAAGCACTAGATAACATCATCTTAAAACTTACAATTATTTCTGTGAGAAACTGCAACAACAACGGCGAAACAGAAAATACTTTGATTAAAACTCGAGCTTCAATTATGCGCTTGAATTTGTTTAAAACAATGGCTTAATATCATAAATAGTTTCGGCTGAGATTGAATATTGAAAGAAGCAACTTATGAGCTCTTTAAATTTACATTTTATTACAAATTTGTGGAGCACTTTGCATCTCTTAATAAGTTTGCAACAACTTGAACTTTGTGAAGCAGTTAGTTAGTTAGTTAGTTTGCTAAGAATTGCAAGTCAACAAAGCTCATTAATTATATTACATTTCAATATACAAAAAGAAAGCTGAAAGTTGCTGTAACTGTAACACAACCTGCAACTTGTTAGCGAAACTTTGCAACTCTTTGCACAAAACGAAAACGAAAATTTGACTCAAAGAATTTTTCATTCATTTGCAACGTATTTGCATTGTGTTTATTGCTTCATTGCTAGTGCTTTTCCGTTTTAGCAACAAAAAATCTTTAGAAATGCAATGAGAAAAACTGCAGCTGCACCTGACAATCCTGTCAGGCGGGAATCCTTCAGACGTGAGCTCATTATGAGCAACTTCATTGCTTTGGCGCTTATCATCGTCATTATCGGCTGTTGTTTTCATTTAAATTTTCCCTTTGCCAGCCGTTTCAAATTCAAAATGAAATGAAGGAAACACAAAAAAAAAATAAAAAAGAATTGAAGAAAAGTTGCCATGTTGCCAAGGCAGATGAAGTGCTAAACAATTAATTAGAAAAGTTTGCTTCTTCTGCTGCTGCTGCTGCTGCTGTTATTTTTTGTGCCCTTTTTTGTTTTTTGTTTTGGCTATTGGCCGACTTGACTAGACTTCAAAAGCAATTTTCAACTTGGCAAATAACATCAACAGACGCTGCCAAGGAATCCCACGCAACAGCGACAGCAGCAACGACACCAACAACAACAACAACAGCAACAACAACAATAGCAACAGTCTCTTGCAATTGAAAAGGAAAATGTATTTTTTCGGCCGTCAAGTTAATAGAACTTGGAAATTTGTGATGTATTCCTTGAAAAGACGAAAAGCGAAGCTCAAATACTCTGTTGAGGTTTTCATTTATTTTTTTAGAGCATACTTTACAGCGGCAACTATTAATAGAGGTTGTCTTAAGTGAAAGTTATTCGAAACAGATACAATAAATTGTCTAAAGTCGTAGTACTAATAAAACTAAATTTAATATTAAAAGCCTCACAAATATTGAAATTAAACGCATGACTTATGCATTATTTTATTTTTAAGAGAATTTAGAATACCTCAAAGTAAAAAACATTTTCAGCTAATTTGCAATCTTAATTTCTACACAATTCTAGTTGCATAATCTCGCATTTTGCTGTCTCTGGTTCGAGGGTATTTAAAGTGGAAATATGGTTAAAACATGGCTGGCAACGCAATGCTATAAAATGCCTTTATGAGCGCGCTTAAAACTTGGCACACACAAACTCAGCTAAAGTACATTATAAATGGGCAAAATAATTACTTCATTATATGTATATTAACATTTTTACGACTTGCTCAGCTTACGATGGGCAAAAAAGCAAAAATATTGCACCCAAAACTTAATCGTGCAAAGGAATTGAATTGAATTTTGCCATGAGACAGATTTATGAGTAATCAATATAGCATAATGTAATATAGTATTCAATGTAGTTGAATCAAATGCGTTTTCTTGAAAAACTATTCAAAAATTAATATTTTCTATCTGCCATAATTTGGCACGATATGTTCAACTGTTTGCCGAACTATTTAAGATATTAAAGCGCTCCTCTTTTGGGTGGATGAAAACGTGTTCATGTCTCAGGCAAACTATTCGAAATTTATGTGTAACTTTTGGGGCCACACAAACAATATGCAATACGTGTATGATTTGTGGCATGGGCGAGCGTTATGAGAAAAATTGGTAGCTGGCCCACGAGAATGGAGCCCATTTAGATACCGTCATATTTGCGACCCTTCGCATTGGTTTTTATGCCCAGAATCAGGACGAAAGCGAGGACGAGAACGAGGACGAGGACGAGGACGAGAACGAGAACGGGAATGTTCAATAAATGTTAATGTGCAATTTGGAGTTTTCCTTTCCTTTAGCTGGCAGGTACAACAAACACTCGTTACATGTGACTGTGTGTGTGTGTGTATTTGTTGTGCCCACACACACGCATATCTCTACCCATTCATGTGTGTGTGTGTGTGTGTGTGTGTGTTTATATCTGTTGCAATTTATGAAAAAAAGCGCAAAAACATCAAAACCATTTTATGTGCTAACGAAATAACAAAAGCCGGTTCCCACTGTGTGTGTGTGTGTGTGTGTGTGTAGGTGTATGTGTGTGTGTGTGTGTGTGTGTGTGTGGCACACTCAGTCACACACAGACACACCCTGAGCAACGGCCACGTCGGCAACACATAAAATGCAATGAGGCAACTTTTTCTTTTTTCTTTTTCGTTTTTTTTTTTTTTTGTTTTGCGCTCTGCGTGTTGTTCGCTGTTCCTTGATGTTCGTGTTGTTCTCGTGCTTTTTGTTGCTGTGGTTGTTTGTTCTTTTGTAGTTGTTGTTGCTGTTGCTGTTGCTTTTGCTTTCTGCCGCAAATTCAATTTCCGCACATTGTGCGCAGCTCCCCAAACGAAAGCCGCCGGCCCAAAGCACAAATCCCCAAAGCCACCCAACCACCCAACAAAACTCACACACACTCTCTCACACACACACACGCATGCGCCATATTGTCGTTTACGCTCTCGCTGTTCTCTCGCTGGCTTCCTGGCCGAATACTAGAAAATTTGTGTGAAGCGTAGATTGCGCAATCTATGTATGGAAATCAAAACAACGCCCCACAAATACACTTGCAAAACACACACGCACACGCATAGAGAGCGCGAGAGCGTGACAAACACACACACACACACAGACACACGCATAGCGGAGAACATGAATGAATGCGTTTGAAATGCAAGCGTCAGAGCGAGAGGCACGATACAAGTGAATGAAAGAAGAGCGCAGCATGAGTGAGAGACTGCGCGCAAGAGCGAGAGCAGCTGGAGCGTAGATGGGGCAAGGTAGGGGGGGGGGGGGGGGTTGTGGTGGAGCAGCTGGCTGCGTGGAGACAACTTGGCCACCGGCCGGCAAACCGAGAGTCGACGCCAGATGGAAGATGGAGGATGGAGGATGGAGGATGGGAGACGGTAGATAGCCGGCGCTTTGCTGCCCACATATTTTGGCCGTGGCAGGTGGAGAGTTAGGTGCTCTAGTGGGTGGTGCAGGCGTGTCGCCAGGTGGGTGGCCAGGGGGGCGGTGGCACGCCTTTATGTTGTACATAGCATTGTGTCAGAGTTCAATATCCTGCACGACAGCGAGCGCTGTCAACTGCCAGCAGGTGGCGCAGCATGACGCTCAGGTGAATGCAGCCAGCACAGAGAGAGAGACAGAGAGAGAGAGAGAGAGAGAAACTGATGGAATCAGCATGTAAGAGAGAGAGGGAGAGATACGCACAAGTTCACACATGTGCCGCAACGATGTGTGGACAACAAGCACATCCTGGAAAGCAAAGTGATCGCTTCAAAATCGATGCACAAAAAATGTGCGAAATTGAGACAGAGCTAGAAGTTCAGTTAGTTGCAAAGCTAAAGAGAGCAAAGCAGGCACGATATCAAAAGGCAAGTAGATCAACACTATTATCATCAATAATGATTTGAAAGTGAAGAAGATATAGAAAGTGACGAAACTCGGCAGTAGAAGTAAGAGAAAATTAACTAGAAGTAAAGTAAATTATACAGAATTAGAGAAGTATGCAACACTTATTAGACTAAAACCTAAAAAAACAAAATAGTGAACAGCAAACGTATCCAAAATAAGCGTAGAAAGAGAAGCAGAGCGAATGAACTTATAATCATGCCAATAAACGAGTTAAATATGTTTAAAGTGCGTCAAACCAATAAAATTAGAACGAATAAAATAATTGCAAAAAAGATGCAGACACTCATTAAAAGCGAATTCGATGAAAAAAGTGCACGACAAAAAGCCGAAGCTAGATAGAAAATGAAAACAATTATACGCATGCAAATCATTAACGTGCAACGAGAATATCTTGATTATGCTTGCAGCCAGCTTCACGATTCTCCCCTCAGCTCTCCCCTACGCTAATATCGTGCACGTTATCTTTTGACGCAAGTATTTAAGCGTGTTTCTGGTCAAGAGTTGCAGCGGCACGATCTAGAGTTGAAGCTAATTAGCCCACGTCGCATTTGCCTATAATAATTATGATGGTTATCGGGGGGAACACGAGCGCTCACCTTTTTTTTTTTTTGTCTTCGTTATTTGTGCCGTCTCATTTGGCAGTGGACGGCGAGAGACGCGGGGCGCCAACCCTTAACACTACTTGCCACATGTGTTCTCATGTGTGTGTGTGGCACGCTAATGAACGCCGAGGGTTGCTGCGCCCAGCCAGGCTTCACTGTAACAAGCCCAATGTCCGAGCCAAGCCAACCCGAGCTGAGCTGAGCTGCATGGAGATGAGATGGGAGAGGGCTGGACCAGGTCCATTGATTGCATGGGACGAGCATCAATTGATATCAATTCAATTCAATCGTCTACCTGAATGCCCTATGCAATTGCGAGTGCATTGAACTCGTCGCTAACAAGCGTGAGTCGGATGCGAGTAAGAGAGACAGAGTGAGAGAGAGAGAGAGAGGGCAAACAGTTGCGAAAAATGGGGCGCTAACTAATTTCCTAACAATGCCGAACTCTCTGCACACTTGCCAGAGGCGTTCGACAGGGGTGCGCAACAATGCAAACGAGAAGGGGGCAGACAAGTAAGAAGTCCTGGAAAATCATAACCTTAGTCTTGGTTGTTATAGTATGATGAAGAATTGTTTACAGCAGATGCTAAAACACATAATCTTGGTTGTCTTAATAAATTGAGTAGAGAAATCTTTTAAATTGCATAATAATCTTTAATAAAATAGTAGATAGAAGTTGTAGTGAAATTATAAAATAAATAGTCTTGGTTGTCTTAGTTTGTTTAACAATTGTTTAGAGTAGAAAAATCTTTAAAATTACGCTAGGCGACATTTTTTATTCAATTACAAGAGTGAATAGAAGCTGTAGTGAAATTCTCAAATAAATTGTCTTAGTTTAACAATTCTTTAGAGTAGAAAAATCTTTTAAATTACGTAATATTTTTTAATTTAATTATAAGAGATTATAGAAGCTGTAGTGAAATTCTAAATCAAACCTAATCAAACATATAAGAGCAAGGAGTATTGTGGCCAAATTTCGTAACTCTAGCTGCAAAAGTTTCCGAGTTCTAGACTTTTTAATAATAATGTTCACCACAAGACGGAACAATTATTTAATAATATGTAGCTCAAGTCACGAAGGTTTTCTGTCCATAGTAAAGCTTGAAATGATTGAAATCCCCCTTGCGAAATCCTAACGACGCCTCTGCTGTTGACTGCAGGCAAATGTCATTACATAAGGCTTGCAAAAATGCTACAAGCGAAGTGTCAATAAGTCGCCTTTGTCCATAAATTGTTCGACTGCAGATTTGACAGCTGTGATCGCGTATCCCTTGTCTAGGTGGTGCTTAGCTTGTGGTGGTGGTGGATCGTGCGTTAACCCGACAATGATGCACTTGGTGGTTGCTGTCTCGCAAACGAAAGTGTTACATTTAGCACACACACACACACACACACACTCAGACACACAGACAGCACACAGAAAAAATGCAAATTGATTCGTTCTGGTTGCAATGAATTTTACCTTTTACACGCTCTTTCTCGCTCTCTGTGCTGTTGTTTTCTTCTTCTTCGAACTCGTTTTTACCAACACTGTTTTCACATTATTCAGCACGATCCTCCGGCACTGTTTACCCCTTTTTGTGTGTGTCAAAACTTGAAAACATTTTGGCGTTTCGAAAGGTTTCGGAAAATTAAGACATATGGCCGGACAATTTCCGACTGCTGACAACAACAAAACAACTGGGGTTGGCCAAGAGATCTTCAACTTGTTTTTGGTCGCTATTCATACAGTTTTTTTTTTTTTTTGTGTGCTGTTGTTGTTGCTTATCAAATGAATTATTCGTGTAATGGATCAAGTAAATGAAGGTAAATTGATAAAAGCGGCTTAGGCCGCATTACATTCACACTGCACTGACAGCTCTATTCAGTTGGCAGCACAATTGTGTGTGATGCATCAAGAAAGTGTGCCGTCTATCCGTCTGTCCGTCTGTCCGCTTGCTTCTGAGCAAAGTGGTAGCTTATTTATAAAGCTATCATGATGGATCTTTTTATGGATACGTCTTATTGCTGTAGGCCACTAAATAAGCAGGTTTCAAATAATTTTTTTTTTAGGAAAATATTTATTTTTTTCTCGGTCTTTTGGCGAACAATTACCAGCTTTTAGCTGGCGCCATTAGCCAAGAGTTCAATATGTTTATTTGTGGGTCTTTGGAATGCCAGAAATTCCAAAATGCCTTAGATCTATGGCGTATATTATATACATATATATTGAATGTTTGGTATGTGTTGTGTTGGTGCGACCACATTATGAATGGTTATTTAGCACACAAGCTATAAATGGCAAGCAACCACTTGACACTCAATACTCAAGGCCTCACACACACACACACACACACACACACAGATAGAGACACACGCACACAGAGTGAACGCTGAAGTAAAAAAGAGAACCACCCCAAAAAACAAAATTAAACGAATTGGGTCAAAAGATAAACGGAATTATCTTCAAGAGCCTATGAGAAAAATAAGAAACACTTTAAATTGCCAAAGTGTGGGAACAGCATGAAAACGAAGCAAGTAAAAAAAAAAAAAAGAAAAAAATGAATACAACGAAATCCTTAAAAAAAGAAAAACGAAAAAAAAATAAATGCAAACGGTTGCCACTCAAGCGGCAACCAGCAGCAAAGGCAACCAACCAACCCCCCAGAAGCACCCAACATCACCCGCAGCCCGCACAAAACCAAAGCAAAGCCAGCCAGGCAACGAAAGCGTCCAAAACCACCAAAAGCAACCGACTGATGTTTAGCTTGACTGCGTTAGCTACCCCCCAACCCCCCAACCCCCCGCACCCAATGCCCCAACCACTACGCGGCAGGTCCTGGGCTCATCTTCAACGTTGTCAACTCGAATGCTGAAATTTCATTACATATTTATAATACGGAAGCTGTGTGTGTGCGAGCCAGCGAATTTGTGTGTGAATGTGTGTGTGTGGGAGAGAGTGTGTATGTGTGTCTGTGTGTCTGTGTGTGTGTGTGAGTGTTTGAGAGAGCCTTTCTCACGGCGAGAGCAACTGTGTGTAGCTCTGATTAATAGACTGCTGCTGCTTTCGCTGTCGCTGTCGCTGTTGTCGCTGCTGCTGCTGCTGCTGCTGATGATGTTATTGCAAGGTGCTCTCTGCTTTCTGCTCTCTGCGCTCGAACAACCGGCTGCCGGCAAAAATATCCTGTTCTCTGTCGCTCTTCGCCCCCGTCGCTCCGCCTCCTGCTGCTGCTGCATGCGTATCCTTATTGCGTGTTATGCATAGAAGGGGACACGTTGGAAGGTTGGGCAAGTGGTCGCGCTTTTGCGGCTGTGTCTAAATTTTTATTGTGTTCTGTCAAAGCTTTTATCTTGCATCCAACTGGGAATAGATGTGTATATACATATATACATATATATACACGTATTTTGCAAATATAATCCAATTAACTTGTCTGAGAACATCAGCCTCGACTTAAAGCATTCGCCCAGCTTTAAGTATGCAAATTATAACGAGTAAATAACATAACATATATATTGCAAGTACTTTGCTCAAGCTTTACTTTGAAAGCTATGCAAATTCGTATTCTCTGCTTGTCTGCCCAAATTTTGGCTCTATAAATCTGCTTAAAGCACGCTCCGAGCTGCTGGCGATTTGCATAAACAATTGTTATTTAGCCAAATTATGATAATTATGAAATTCTAAGGAATTTTATGAATTTTATTGCTTTATTTTTAAATTTCGTTTCCTAGGAAAGCTGTTGATATTTATATCTTTGTTTTGAATGTATCTTTATTAAAATTGGAATACAGATTAAGTCTCTGGAACAGTTTAATTGCCTTACAATTTAAGGCTACACATTGTTTTATTTTAGAATGTATATTAAAGAATTTTCTATCTATTTTAAAACTGTTTTTATGCAATTGTTAAAGAGTTATTCGAGAGCTTTATTTTAGATATATGTATATATGTATATATAAAATCATTCAAGTGGCGAATATATGCATGTTTGTCGTGGCTCTGTACTTGAAACTTTACTATGCTTTGATCGACGACAATTTGCAGAGGCTTCTCGATAAAATGTTTAAAGTGCTCTCCAGCTTGTACTTGAGGTCTTAAAGTGGCTTTTAGTTAATGTTCTTGTATCTCGTCAGATTTGCATATCAAAGTATATAGCGCAATATCTATGAGTATGATGGTCTATAGCTAGGTACACAAGCTTGCATACTCGTATTTTGCATTTAAATTCCCCCGAGCGACACGCTGGCACTCCTTCCCGCCTCCCACCTCCCACCTCCCACCTCCCATCTCTCATTTCACCACTCACCCAGTCGCCCCTTTTCAGCCACCCACCAGCGACACACAACACCAACCAACCCACACACACACACACACACACAGGCACTCGCACTCACATATGTATGTGTACGTAGGCAATGTGCGCTCTCTCAGTGCAGAGAGAGCGAGTTTGAGAGCGAGCGCGATAGCGTGACGTGAGCTATGGCTTTCGGCTAGCGCTGTCTCGCTTGCGCTTAGGCAAAAGGGTGTGTTGTACATTGCCGGCCGGCGCTCGTGACAGAGCGAGACAGCGCGCTGTGCGTGCGGTGGTTGTGCGCTCTCGCAGCTAACAAGAGAGAGAGGGAGAGAGCGAGTCGAACGATTGCGTGAGTGCCGAGGGGGAGAAGGCAAAAGGATATTGCTGCTGCTGTTATTGTTGTTGTTGTTGGATATCCATAAGGATATATGTGTGCGACGTGCGACGTGCGACGACCAAGGACCGAGGACCGAGGACCGGCGCCTGTTTGCTGTTTCTGTTTTCAGTCGTACGTGTTCGTTCGTTGCTTTCGTTCGGTTTTGATTCCATTCGGTTGTGTTTCTCATTCGAGAACATTCATTTATAATTTTTTGACTCCTCTGCACCAGTTTTTGTGTTGTATTCAGTTACGAATTTGTTGTGTTCTCGGTTTTTTCCAAACTAAAAAACAACAAACAACAACAACAACAACAACATCAACAACAAGGAACTAGAACAGAACAGAACGCAACACTGCAAACAACAACTGCAACAATAACTGTGCATGACGCTCTCTGTGCAATAATAAATCTATATAGATAAACTAACTATCGCAACTATCGCAACACTTTCGATTCGTTCTCATCACCTTTTTTTATACGTTCGTGTCGGGCCCTGACAATTGCAATAATTATACAAAAAAAAAAAAAAGCATACAAAAAACAAAAAACGAAACATCGTCCTAGTCAAATTTTTGTCAATTTTTTTTTTCGTTGTTAAACTGTGCAAATTTCCTCCCAATAACGTGCAAAGTGTCTGCCAAAAAACAACAACAACAACAACAACTACGAAAACAACAACAGCAACAAATAGCAACAACAACAACAACAACTGCAGCACCTTAACAACAAACGTCACTATTAGACAAAGCCACCAGAGCGAGATAGCCGCTGCTTTCTCCCGCTCTCCGCCCCCTCCCAAAAAAAAGTAAGGAAAAAGGCGAAAAAAAAAGAATTTCAAACTTGCGACGTGGCGAGACGAGGCGTAAACGAGACAGCCGCAAACTTTGCCAACTGCACCAGAGCGAAAGCGAGTGTGAGACAGAGAGAAAGCTAGAAAAAAAGAGAGAGCACACGTTCTGCAATCAATAGACCGAGCATTGTTTCTTCTATCCCACAAGGAACTCGACTTTGCCCAGTTCTCACATACATACTACATACACATATAAACACATTTTGTTGTCGCTATTTATGGTTTTTTGTTTTTGGCCGAACGAAAGTGTCTAGTGTTGTCGCCTATCGCCCAAAAGCCGTAAGTATTGCCATGTGTTATACCACGTATAACAGTTTCACATGTGCACACTCAATTTTTTTCTACAATTTTTTTTCAAGTGCGTGAAAGTTGTGCGTGAAAAGATTTCAGCAAATTAGCTGAAACAAAAAGAGCCATGGGACATCTTAAGATTAATAACTACAATCATTTATTAAGCCTTACTTTGTTCACTTTGCAGCTCTATTGTAATCGTAGTTTCGTATAACAGTTGGCTGTGCTACAGCTGACAGTTGCATGCAAATGTAAAGCTCGGCAAAGAGAGTGAGTGTATTGAGCAGAGCGTGTTACTGCGAGAGGGGGTGCAGGGTGAAAGTGCAGGGTTGAAAAGGGTAAGCGTAACGAGTTGAAAGTTGCGAAGAAAGTTTTAAACTATGCACTCTAATAAGGGCTGTTCGAAAGGTAGCAATTTAAAATGGAGTTACACATGTACAACACACAGACCAAAAAAAAAAAAAAAGAAAAAATGTCTAAAGATCACGACAACTGATTGCAACTCAGAGTTGAAGTTCTATAGATTGCATATAATATTTTGTAGATCATTAACACTTTACAAAACAACCTAAATCACATAAGATTGATAGCTATTCTCTAGCTATAATTAAGTTATGTTAGCGATGCTTAGAAATATTCCTTTAGAGAAGGCCAAAGTAATGATTGCGAACTCCAAAGAATTAAGTCCACAAAATTCATTGTCTGCTAAATTATAGTTATATCGAATGTATAACAAAATAGACAGATGTTGAAGCCAAAGAATGCGAGTGAGCGAGACGTTGAAGTAGTGGCTACTCTTATCAATTCTACAAACCGAACCGCAGCTGTCTTCAACGACATCATTAGCTGGCGCTTCTCTTGCTGTCTCGCTGTCTCGCGTCAGCTGCAACTCCAATGCTCTCGCTCGCACCCTTGGCCGCCAAGACTAAGGCCGAGACCGAGACCAAGACCGAGACCGAGAACGAGCAGACGTCGCAGACGCCCTGACCCACCTCAAGGTGCTGTGTTGGGGGCGACACACATTTTAAATGAGGTCACAGATATCGGCGCAAAAGTGTCAATTACACATTTCCTTTTCTTTGCGCTTTGTTTCTCCTTTTTTTTTTTTTTGTATTATTTTTTCTTTGCACTTCTGCTGCCCCCTTTTGTTTATTTTTTTTTGTTTTTTTATTTTTCGCACACACCCTTTCCGCACAGCAGGGTCGCTGGCCGTTCGGTGTGTGGGGGGGACGGAGGGGCGGTGAGTCTAAGGGTTGTGTTGGCCCACAAGATGACATAGGGGGGGTGGACGAAGGCGTGAGGCCTTCGAGATGAGGGCGAGCTGGCAGCGCATAATGCAACGTCATGACATGTTGCAGCACAATTAAACCTTGCCTCAGGCCATGTGTGTGCGGGGATTGGGGGGTTTGTGTGTTGTGTGTGCTCCTTGCTTCCTTGCGCTTATCATTGCTGCAATTCTTTTGTTTGGGGTCGTCTTTTTGTGGCTTACGCTTTGACTTGTTGTCGTTGTCGTTGTCGTTATCCCTCCACCGACTGTTGTTGTTCTTGTTGTTTTCTTTGCTACCTTTCGAGTGGCACGTCGTTGTCGTTGTCCTGGTTAGGCTCTTTTGAGTTCATTGAACGCGGCAGCCGCAACAGCTGTTTTTTCATCGCTTGCCGCACACAAAAGAGCAACCACAAATGAGGCAAGCCCTAGCGATCGAAGTGGGAAAATGCCGAAAAGTCGGAAAAATGCACGCAGCATAGAATAGAGGAAACAACAACTACGACAACAACAACAACGGGGCAAGCATAAGCACTGGCCGCACAACACAAGTTCATTGACCCCCCGCAACACCGTCAAGCGATTCGAACCCGGACCCAGAACCAGACCCGAACCCGAAGTCGAACTCTAAACTCGAACCCATAACAACACAATCATATTGAGAGCCCCTGAGCTCGTGTCCTGCACAGGAGATGCGGGGTGCGAGACGTGCCTGGCTTGTTTGTTTGTTTTTCGCGTCAGGTTTTTACCCTATTTTCAATGCGCTCCTTTCTAAGCCTCACACACACACACACATACGCGCGCACACACATCAGGATCAACACAGACAGCTAGCCGAAAAGGGAGTAACTTCCTTGCTCTCTCTCACTCTCTCTCACTCGCTGCCGTTGAATGCGTTTCAACCCCCTGCTGTATGCATCCAATTGGACCACGACACATGCATAATTCCAATCGGAATAAATACTTCGCTGGCTCCAGCTGCCAACAGATTCACATTTCATTACGATTACGATTGCGATTACGACAGCGATTACGATTGCAATTGCTAAATTGCATATTGCAAGCTCAAATAAACAGCGTGTGTGTGTGTGTGTGTGTGTGTGTGTGTGGGGACACAGCGACAAGTGAATGCTCTACAGCAGTATAAATTACAAATTTGGGAAAGGGGAAATTAAAAACGAAAAAGATAAAAGATAACGACAGAAATATATTCTAAACTCAGTGCGGTAGCAAAAATATATATTGAGCACTTTTTCAATCTCAGTATAATTGCTAAATTTTTAGTATTTTAATCAAATGTTGTTTAAAATATTTGTAAAACATTTTGAGAATGCATAAACTTCAGAAATATTACTAAGATGTAGTGTTAAAATATTTGAAAGACTGAATTCAGTTTTCTAAAATATTCCATAATTAGAATAATGGGATTTTTGTTTTCATTTTGAAAACAATTCGCATAAAAAAAGGTGAAATTAATTTGTACTCACTTTGAAGACTTCCATTTGATAACTCTGAAAATATATACAAAAAAAATGTAATTATTAATTTCGTGTAAATAGAAATATAAAGATAATTTGTCTGCAAGTGAAAGCGCAAAGTGTATGCAACCCACGCGTCGCAGGGTATCAACTTGAGAGGCGAAGAAAAATGTGCTAGGCCAGGCGAAAAAAAGCGAGTTACTCACACTCAAACTCGAGTGCAATCGCTCTTGGCGGCATCGAGTGCTCGCTGCGTTGTGGTGCGAATGAACCACCAAACCGTGGGCCAGCGAACCGCTCAACCGCTGAGCCACTCGCATATTGCGCATTTCACATGCACACACAAAACAATTTAATTAAATTCCAAGCCATTAAGCGAAGTTTTTGCTGACAACAACGACACAGAAAAAAAAGTACAAAGCAAAAAAAAAAAAAAAAGAAAAAAAAGAAAAGAAAAATGAAGAAAACTTGATAAACAGATTTGGGCTTTGGATTTGTTACCCTATATGGGTGGAGAGAGTATTAGCTAAATGTGCTGGGGGTGAATTCCCCCGACTCAATTTCGTATAAGTTAAGCGTAAAACACGCTTATTAGAGGGATTCTTTTGGTGGCGTTTTGAGACCTTTAATATCTACATACTTAATGATTTCCGTTTCGTGTTTTTTCTTCTCTACTTGCAGATTGAGTAAAACGAGCGAGCAATCGAATAGCTATCATTTATCAGACACGAGATATAGCGCGAGAAGTAATAGAAGAGGAAGCAAAACTACGAGGAGAATTTAATACTATGTATGAGAAAGATTTTTAACTGCAAACCAAGCAAAATAAAACCAAACACCACCAAGCAAAAACCAACAACTATTAACATAAACAAAACAAAAGAAACAACAACAACAACAACAACAAGAACAAGAAGAGGAAAATATATATAACGAATAATCATATTTAAACGTATATATACAAGAACAACAACAAGAACTGTAAGAACTATAACAAATACATATACTATATTATATGTATACATATTTGCATAAACAAAACTAAGTTCCAAGGATTATTTCACGAAAACCCAAAAAAACAAAAAAACAAAATAAACAACCAGCGCAAATTAGTAAAAATAATATAATAATAATATAACAAAAAATTATTGCTATCTTTTTGCATTTTTGCAATTTTATATATAAACCAAAAAATAAAATATATTGAAAAAAAATCGAACGGGAGAGCTAATATATAGAGAGAGAAAATACTCAAAGCGAAGCGAAATAATAAAAAAATAAAAACAAAAAATTAGCAAAATTTACTCTTTTATCTAAAAACTAACTAAAATAAAAAACATAAAACAAAAGAAATTACTTCAAATTTAAATACAATTTTAAACTCTAAGCGAAGCCAAAGAACGGTTAAAGGAAAACAAAACAGAAACACAAACTTAAGATTAAATAAAATACTATTTTTTTTTTGCGATCGTAGTTGATCTAAAAACCCAAAGGAAGCGTCTCGACGACGATTCGAAAATCAATAAAATAAATCAATAAATATAAAAGAATATTAAAACAAAAAACCTTGCGGCAAACAATTTCACGCGACTTGTGCAAAGCGCAGTCAAATAAAAAAGAAGGAAATACCAAGAAAACATACACACACACACACACACACAAACATACATATATTGTAAGCGTAACCAACCAAGCAGTGAGATTAAATACTAAGCACAACCCACAAACGACAACAAGAGCAACAACAACCGAGTGTTGACGTCTACAGCAACAGCAACAGCAACAGCAACTGTTACAGTTTCAAGTTCTTTTAACAGCGCGTGCGTCTGTGTCTGTAACTGTTAGCAGTTACAGTTCAACAGCGGCTAACAGCATCAAGATTAGCACGAAAAGCAGCAACACGAACAGCAACGGCAACGGCGACGGCGCTAACAGTAACGGCAACAGTAACTGCAGCAATAGCAACAGCAACAGCAACAGTAACGAGAGCCTGAACAACATGACCAACGCCATGGATATCGTTAAGAACGGCGGCAGCGCCAACGGCTCCGTCGATGGCAGCAATGATGAGTCGCGTACCAATTTGATAGTCAACTATCTGCCACAAACCATGACGCAAGAGGAGATGCGATCGCTCTTCTCAAGCATTGGTGAGTTGGAGAGTTGCAAACTGGTGCGTGATAAAGTCTCAGGTAATTTGGGTAAATATTAACCAATCAATCTACTCATTTCCATTACGCTTAATTCTTTGTTACTCAGTAGTTTCTATAATTGCTAGATTTTAATTTTTGTCTCGATTTGTATATATATATATCTATGCTTTCTGTTGCCTCCAATTTAAATAATGTTCCTTAAATGAAATTGTTATTTATTTCCAAATCAGCATGATTACTAGTGCTATAAATTGGCATGTTAAACACTTCTTACGCTAAATAAGAACACGATTTTAATACGATAAATTCCTCTTGAAAATTACAGTCTTGCCAGCATCATTGACGGCACTCAATCCGGCTTTGCAGCAAGGTAAGTGAATGAATTATTTTCAATAATCCATAGAGATCTTAATGCTCATGCTTCGCTTTAGGCCAGAGTCTGGGCTATGGATTTGTTAACTACGTGCGCGCCGAGGATGCTGAGAAGGCTGTGAACACCCTGAACGGTTTGCGTTTGCAGAATAAGGTTATTAAAGTATCATACGCCCGTCCAAGTTCAGAATCTATAAAGGGTGCTAATTTATATGTATCGGGTCTTCCGAAAAATCTATCACAACCAGACTTGGAGGGGATGTTTGCATCGTTTGGCAAAATAATTACATCTCGTATACTCTGTGATAATATTTCTGGTAAGCTAAATGCCCAACAAAATTGAATGAAATCTCTCAAATTAAATAACGTTCGCATGTTCAGGTCTATCGAAGGGTGTTGGTTTTATACGTTTCGATCAACGCAACGAAGCTGAGCGCGCCATCCAGGAGTTGAATGGCAAAACTCCCAAGGGCTATGCCGAACCGATAACCGTCAAATTCGCCAACAATCCAAGCAATAGCGCCAAGGCCCAGATCGCCCCACCATTAACCGCATACTTGACGCCCCAGGCAGCGGCGGCCACACGCCGTTTAGCCGGTGCTCTGCCATCGGCCGGTCGCATTAGGTGAGTGCCATTGAAGGCTATGATAGATCTAACGAACGACCAAAACTGCTCATGTGGTATCGTTTGTGATATCATTTTAATTGCTTCAAGTGGGTTGGGCACGAGCAACCGTCCGACTTTATCGCTCTCTGTCTATCACCATAAATCCTTCTCATTTATGTTGGGGTGTCCGTACAGCGAAGAAAACTGCAATTCAGTTCATATTTTCGCTCTCGCTCTCTCTCTCTCTCTCTCTCTCTCTCTCTGTTTCTCTGTTTCTCTCTACCTCTTTCGAACAGACAGTAATGCAAAGACTTTGACAGCAAATTTGTTCGCAATATGATTTGTAATGGTTACATTTGTGTTCACTCTTGTGTTTCCATTTTCGATTTATAATTCTTATGAATTTTCAACATGTATACATAAAAATACTTGATTTCTATTTCCTACCTCTTTTTCTTTCCTTTTTCTTTTTGATAACGAAAAAAAAACCAAAAAAAAAAAACAAAACAAACAAATTTCTCATCATTTTTAGCATTGGAAAAAGTCCATTGTTAGCGATTAACAAGGGTTTGCGAAGGTGAATTTTTCGACTTATTTATTTCTCACACGCATACACACACACACACACACACACCCACCCCATACGTAAACATATATTGATTGCTGTTTTTGATTTATGTTGAAAAACCAAAAAAAAAAAAAAAAAACATGAAGATATTTATAAATGTTTAGATTTAATGTTTGTGTGTAATTGTTATACTTAATATTTACATATTATTATACTCTCTGCATATCATTTCCAAAGTAAATCAAATAGTTTCCAATCGTTTTCGAAACATTCTTTTCCCCCTATTTGTTGTATCTTATCTTTTCCCCTTCATTCCCTCTCGCCTTCGCCCAAAACAAAACTATATTGCACTCACACTGTGGCTTTTTGTGTTTCAACGTTCGATTCGGTTCTGTTATAGCGCATGTTCGACTTTTTCTTTTATGATTTCCTATCTACATCTATCTATCATTTATCTATCTCTTGATTATAGATCTATATAATATATCTATATTCTGTGAAACAAAAGACTCTAAAACAAAAACTTTTTCCATACTCTGCTTTAATTTCATACTTAATATAAACTCAACTTACCTTTCAAAATGTATTTTTTTTCAATTGTTTGTGTTTTCTTTTTGAACGAATTCAGCGACAATTACATGCTTGTGCTTTCAACTGAACAAAAACAATTGGGTTAGCAGAAACTGCCATAAAAATACAAAAAAGAAAAACCAAACAAAATTACTAGCACAGTGTAATGGTGGCCTCCATAAACAAACATAACCTATGAAGCATGTAAAAATTAATAAAAAAAAAAAAAAACAAAAAGATCAGCTAACGACGGCATTGCCGAAGATTAAATATCCTTGCAGTCGTTAAAAATAAATACCATACAATAGTATTCCGATTGCCCAAAATAAAGATGAGTAGAAGACTTGAAGGAAGAGTTTTTAGTAATAAAATTTAAAAGAAAAAACTAAAAAAATAGAAAGCTTAATAAGTAAATTATACTCAATTATTTGAAGACTTTAACTGCAAGGGTATGCAAGCAAAAATAGCAAAAAATCTAAATAAATCCAAAAGACAAAAGTCTGAAAACATTTCCAGCATAGCGTTCTAGTTTCCTATGTGTTTTACTCAAGGAGGGACCGACACTTTTGCTACGTTAAATGTACCATAAACTAAACAATGATTACAACCTCAAGTACTTAATCCATAACTACATACATATGTTTGATGACATCATTATGTGACAACTAATTGATTTTCATTTATTCAATTCTCCTCTCCGACACAAACCATTCCATTAACAACAGATACTCACCGCTGGCTGGTGATCTATTGGCCAATACGATATTGCCGGGCAATGCAATGACTGGATCCGGCTGGTGTATATTCGTCTATAACCTGGCACCGGAGACCGAGGAGAATGTGCTGTGGCAGCTGTTCGGGCCATTCGGGGCGGTGCAATCGGTGAAGGTGATCCGTGATCTGCAGACAAGCAAGTGCAAGGGATTCGGCTTCGTGACCATGACCAACTACGATGAGGCTGTGGTAGCCATACAATCACTCAACGGCTATACCCTCGGCAATCGGGTGCTGCAGGTTAGCTTTAAGACTAACAAAACTAAGACAACTTAAGATCCGAGTTTTTCTGTTTCCGCGATCGAAACACTCATAAGTAGGTTTTTGCTTTCTCGGACTAACCAAAACTCTCTTTACACTGCAAGTAGATGAAGAAGATGAAAAAGAAACATGATGAAGAAAACGAAATAATTAATATAGTCAAGATAATGGTAATTAATAATCGAGGGAAATTAAACTATGAAGCACATTTGTACATTTGGCATTTGACAGACAGCGTGTTGTAGTCAAAATTACTTAATTACATAATTGATCAAAGTGTGTGTGCATACTAAAAACAACAAGATGATAATGATGTTGAAACAAAAATACTTATTAACTATATATTGATTTATATGATTGATTCATTGACTCAATGATTGATTCGTTGAGTCCCAAAAAAAAAATCTTAGCTAAAATTTATATTCCTTTTCTCCATTTTTTTTCTCGTGGAACCGCACTACATAATCTTAATTTGCATTCTTCTATACACGAAAAAAAACCCAAAAAAAATACAAAAGATACTACTTGAAAAGAACACTAAAAAAACAAAGCTTAAATGAGGCAACAACCACAAGAATATTGACAACAACAAAAATGCTTAGAACAACAGACAAATGTCTATAAATTGAATAAGGGAAGACAACAAAGTAAACTCATTGAAAAACGACACACAAAGTAAGACAAAACAAAATAAAACAAACCAAAAAAAAAAAAAAACAACTTGAACTTTAAATAAAGTAACATAATTTTTTTTTAATTAAATTTAAATTAAATTAAATTAAATTGAATATTAATATTACGTAACTAAATTATTTAATGTTTACTCATTTAACTACGCAAGTAAGAAACCAAGAACATCAGCAAGAACAAAAATAAAATGCAAAAATACCAAAACAAATATACTTATATAATTAAATACTATTTATTCAAATGGGCCGGAAGTGAATTCAAATTGAATCACGGAATGGACTACTCTATAATTGCTATATTGTATTTGTGTTCGTTATGCATATAACTTAATTAACTTAATTACGAAATATATTAATTATATGAATTGCATTCACTTTAAATAATGTTTACAATATGCTTATATTCAATTAGATTCGATTCAATTTGCATTGATTTGAGCAATGAAAGAAACCCCCAAAAAAAAGCCGCGTTCAATCAAACCAAATGAAAATACGAAACGCAACAAAATAAAACATACAACATACATACATCATACGTACATCATACATCATACATACTTATAACCATTATTATTACATATATGTAAACGTTTTACTTTAATTTTTTCGTCGTCGTCTAACTTAAAACTTAAATGAAGAAAACAAAAACCAAAAAAATAATAAAAATAAAAAATACCAAAGTATATTCAATATTGTATGTGCAAAACGGAAACGTAAGGAAACCAAGAAAAACTTATTATATTATATTATATTATATTATATATTATTATGCCTACTTATTATTCCATTTTTATAATTATAACTTATGAATAAAAACCAAAAAATGCAAAAACATCAACAAAACCAAAATTGAGAAAGTACTTACACAAAATACCAAAAAAAAAAAAAAAAACGAATAAATATATATACGACTATATATTTATGAATAAATAAATGTGTGACTTATTAAAAAAAAAACAAACGCTGCGAAATGATAAAAACAACCAACCCTAAACTAAAAACAAAATACATTTGTTTTCATTTTTTTGTTGCCACACACAATCAGAGCAAGTAAAAATAAGCTTAAAAGCAAGTGAAAAGTGGCAACGTTGCACTTACGAATTGGCAACAGCGCAAAGGTCTTGGTCTTGCAACGTTGCAACGACTTGTTGTCTCTCAACAATCGCAAAAATTTTCATTTATTTATTAAACAGCTACAAATGGGTAACTGAAAAGTGGCAACAGTGCCTGCAGAAAACACAACAAGGCCTCAAAGCCAGATTGCAGTTCGAAATTTGCTTGGTCTACCAATAAATTAGAACAATGAAAAAACCATAAAATAAAATAAAACAAAATACTTAGATACAAGAAAGCAGAAGATGAACAACAACAACAACAGCACTCGCATTTTAAAAAAAATACTTTAATTGAACTCGCAATTGTTCAAGCTTAGTTTCAATATGATCTACAAAGTAATGGGATAAGTTTTAAACTGGTTTTCGAGACAAATCCATAACTAACTAACAAGATAGGTACCAACAACAACAACAACAACAACCACAACAACAACAGCAACAAGAAAAATATACCAAATAAAATTATACTATATTATATGTAGAGACGTATGAATGTATTTATAAGAAGTGAGCCTATTAGATATGACTCCTCATTTCGCTCCCAAGTTCGTTCTTTTGCTCCCTTTTTCCCCCAGAAAATATTCCGTAGCGCTAAACAGCAATCAATGTGTGTGTCAGTAGAATTAGCAAACAACCAAAAAATACTTACTAAATCATAATTGCAAAAAAACTAAATAAACATTTTTAAAAACGAGACTCTTTTTTTTCTCCAATAAAATAAAAAGAAGTAGTGCTTAAAATATGGCCACATCTACATGGCAATTGAGGGCACTAAGTGGAAGTGGAAGCAAAAAGAAGATGATCATCAACTGATGAAAGAGAATGATGATTATTAAACAAATACTTAAGATAGTTACAACTCAAGCAAGAAGAGCAAATGTTGTGGGAGTTGCATCTGCGTAAATTGAAAACACCAAATTTTAAATATATATATATATATAAATATATATATATATCTATATATATATATATATAAAATATTTATATATATACATATGAAGGATGTAAAATTTTTTAAACAAAGATTTATAGTAAAATTTATGAATATATTGAATAATAAGTATATATACATACATATATCTATATATATATATACAATACATGTCAAAGGAAAAACTTAAGCAAATGCATGAAGCAGCGTTTAAAACATGAGAAAAACAAAAAATAAAAATGTGAAATACATTTAAAAAATACCAAAAGATTGGAAAACTATAAATGCAAAATCAACTCGGAAATTGACAAAAAAAGAAAACAAAACAAAAGCAAACAAAAAACCGAATATTATGAAAAGCTACCCAAATAAAAAAACACAAAAACGTTCGCCAAATGTGCCCGTGAGAGAAAGATCGTAAAATCAGTAAACAATTTATGGGCAAATACACTTAAATACTCGAGACTCGATAGTCGAAATGTTCGATGACAAAACTACTCACTTTAATGTGTGTGTACTCGTACAAACAAAAGATTAGTAAACAACAAATTGATAAAGGGATGGATGCATTTGCCACAGAACCTACGAATTGGAATTTAATATATGAATCGTTTTCTCATCTATCGAATCGTTCATTCGTTCTTATTAGCTCATTATGTAATTCGATAGTTCGATAGTTCATCTTGCCAGTGGACTCTATATTAACATACCACATACATACATACTCTATAATGAATAAAGTAACGCAAAAAGAAAAGAAAAGAAAAACCAAAAATACATTTAATTACATACTCATTATGTGTGCAAAACTACTACAATGAACTTAATGAATTTTAATCACATTTTATAAACATAATAAGGATAATAATAAATAATACTAATAATTCTAATACTAATACTAAAAATATCCATCACATTAGCCAGGTGCTGTTGATACCCACAGCGCCTTAGGGTTGTGTGTCATTATTCAAGAAAGCAATATTAAAATGTGACTCGAGTTGGCTGCACACAAAAAGAAAGAAGAATTTCATTTGCTGTAATCACTGACAAGTTTCATAGTTATTCCAAATTTAAATTCTTTTCCAGACTAAACAGTTTTTTCAATTCTTCATTATATATTGAAGACTATTTTTTTATTTGAAGACTTTAAGCATTTTCGCAGCAATTGAATCGAAATTTTCAATAGAACTCTAAACTCTTAAAGGGTGCTGCAGCTGTGAAACAATCGCAACTCTGCGCCTCGGTCACAGAACTCAAAGCGTGCACATATGAAGTGTATGTTATACAATTACCTAATTATAGCTAAAGGATATTAGTACATAGAGCGAAAAGGAGCGAGAAGATGGCGTATAATGAATAGAGAAAAATGGAAGAGGATGCCGACAAGAAAAAGCAGATAGTAAAACACATAGACAAAAGCACATACAAACAAATACACACAGACAAACACCCACACACACACTGGCAAAGTACATGTAAGAGAGACGAAAATAAGTCAGAGAGGAGGAGAGGAAGTGAAGGTATAAAAACTGAACCCAACTGAAAAATTTGTGAACGAAATAACAATGAAAATCATAAACTAAGCATAAAATGCATTTAAAATTATTTCAGATAACAAATATATACACATACATACATACATATAATATCTATATGTCTAAATAGTTATATGGAGATATCTGTTTATCCATTTGGCCGGACGAACTGTAGAACTGTGTGCGAGCAGCGCACAGAGAAATGAACTTCCAACAATTTGTTTTACATTTTTCGTTTCAATTGTCATTTCCACAACCGATGAGAAAATGAGAAAAAGCAAATAAAAAAACAAAAAACAAAATCAACAGCAATCGCTATCGCTATCGAACGATAACTCAATTTAGTTAATAATAAGCACTTAGACGAATACGAATCGAGAGCAAGCCAAAACGATGCCAACAATGGGCGATTAACACGGTTTATACTTATGTATACATATACTTATGATCAAGATGAATGAATGAATGAATCTTTGTTATGTGTATGTGAACAAAACAAAAACAAAAACAAAAATAAAAATAAAAATAGACAACAACAGTCTACTAGCAACAGTCGATGCTTCAAAGACATATACGGTTGACTGAGCCGCGGCGAGCGCGCCGATCGATCGGCTCAATAGAAACCTTTTTAGGCAGTGATTTAAAAAAAATAACTTTTTAAATAAATGTACTTAGCATTGAGTTAAAAAAAAAACAAAAAACAAAAAATGAGATATCAACTAATTACGAAGAAGAAGGAGCAATAATTTTGAGAAAAAAAAACGAAGAAAAAGTAAGAAGGAGAATACAAAATATACGTAGCCGCTTTTGTCAACGGAACGCGCCCAAAAAGACAACCAATATAATGAAAAAAAAAAAAAACAAAATCGAAAAAAAAGAAAACAAATACAGATGGTACATTTTAACTATAAGTAATTGCTAATAGACGAGTAAATGTAACAAGTCCTACACACACACACTCACACTCACACACACTCACACAGATACACACACACACACACACAGAGAGAACACAGTCCACACTCGATTACTGTCTATTTGATTATGTATGCTACTTATGATTGTCTATTTAAAGCAAAAGCGAGATACTTTATATGCACTCAGAATTTGTACTTGAATATTTATATTGCATTACTTAGTTTAACCACATCTTAACCAACTTAACGAATCTTAACTACAATGACGAAAAAAACATAAAAACAAAATGAACTTTTAACATATTATATTCAATTATATTCAATTATATTGTATTGTATTGTATTGTACTTAGCATTGAAATTGTATTGTATGATTCATATTCACGTATCTATTGGGATTGTGGTTCCGCAATTGTGTTTTCTGCTTTTGTCTAAATCCCTAAAAACACTGCAAAAACTACAACAATAACAAGAAGAACAACAAGAACAGATTCCCGCCACCCCTAACAAACATGAAAGTAATCTAAAAAACAAAAAACGAAAAACAAAATAGCAGCTAAATTGAATCTATAGTTACGAGTATTTAAGGTATTAATTCAACTGTTCATACGTACATATTTGCATCAATGTATCTATGTATATATCGTACATAAATATAGCTCTATTTGGAGAATGGGTTCATAGCACATTTTTTTTGGGGCAAGCACGATACAAAAAAGCGATTAACGAAACAAAACAAAACAAAACAAAACAAATAACTATATGAAACTATTTGAAATAAATGAAAGGTTTAGCAGAATTTTTTGGATGAACAAGAAAACGATTTGGGGGTGATGGATGGATATGAGATCGCATTAAGATAGAAAGCGAGACGATCGTAGTCGAGGATGATGATTAACTACAAGATTTACACATTTATATGCATATATTATATTATATTATAACTTATTACAAGAATTTAAACTATACTCGTACATACTTATAATTGATATGAATGTATGTATTATTCTTAATTACAATTATAATTATAATTATACAATTATTATTGTATTTGTATTTGTATTAGTTTTGTTCTACACTCTTTTGCTCTTTCATAAATAATAAAACGAAACCAAAACAAAAACAAATACAAAAAGCCGGCAAGCAATGGTATAAAAATAACAGAATAAACAAAATAAAACAAAATCAAACACAAAAAACAAAAAAAAAAAAAAAACAACGTGAAATAAAATGAAATGAAAATTATGCTGATATGATGTTTCAATTGGGATTGTGAAATGTCTTGGGAGCTTCTAGCAATCTTTCCAACCCACTACAAATAAAACAAACCACCTTTTTGAATTCTTTTTATTTCGATAACATGATTTATTCCATTTAAATAGTCATATACGCACATATATATATTTTTTTTCTCCCCTCGATTGCGACAATATAGTAATGCATAAATACAATAAATACATACATATGTATCGCAGCAAGTTCTCAACATCAAATTCATTTGCATTGCAAAAACATTTTCATAGCATACTTTTTAGGGCAGACTTCAACTGAAATGCTTTCTGCATACAAAATGAATTCGCATTGAAACCATGCTCGACATTAGTTTTAAATAACACTCTGATATATTTGTATGAATATATATATATATATATTTGCAGTTGATATATATGTAGAAGGTATATATATATATATATATATATGTATTTTATATGAGGTTGGCACAAAAATTTGTCATTTAGGTACGTGGAGTACGTATGAGGTTCAAGCTCGGTAAATTTGCATCCGAACTACAATTTCCAGTGCCCTGGCAAATGTTTTAAAAAGTAATTTTCCCCTACTAAAAAAAAAAACAAAAATTCAGACAACTACTGTTATTATATATAAACTAGGAAATCAACAATGAATATTCCACTAATAATTGCCAATTTAGCAATAGACATTGATGTAAGACAATTAACAATCTTTGATTTCTTGTTTTGCAATTATGATATGACATCTAATAGTGTGAAAGCCGTTTAGTCTTCTCAAGTTCTAAATGGGGAAATTTGCGTTTAGCATGTTTGACAGCGAGTTCTTCAAAAGTTCTGCTTTCGTTTTAGTGAAATTGTACTGTGACTAAGTTTTATTATTAAAAGATTTGATTGGGTCGTTTGTGTACTTTCATTGGACGCTTTTGTTGGACAGCATAAAAAGTATTTGAAAGGATTGCTTTGTTGCATTTTCAAGTATTTTTCCATTTTGTTCATTTTGTATATGGTTATTCTTCTTTGTAAACAAATTGTTTCTTAATGCATTGCAGTTAGGATCCTCAAGGAGTTTTCTACTCGGTTTATGTCAGGTGCTGCATTTAAAAATGTTAGCTGATTGTGTTCTTAACTCTGTTCGTAATAAAAACGCGCTAACATGGTGATAAGTTTCATATAAGTTTCTTCAACATATGCGTGATTTCTGTTAACATAGTTTCCTTTTAGTTATTTGCAGATTCACTTCACTGGGATTGTGATGTTGATGTTTGCTAATTATGTGAATTTTAGTAAAATTTTTAATAGGTTGATTCTTGGAGTTTCTTTCATTCTGTAGTTTTCACAAACTTCTGCAGTATTTTTTTGCATTTTCTTTCGCCTCACTTTGCTTACTTTCTCCGTCATACTTTCAAAACCTCAGTTGGGTCATATCGATTGCCTGTATTGGGTTGCGCGTCCGTTTAGACGCCCAGCTCGCGACTGGGCGTGGTTGTTGCCAATTGTCCAGTATTACTCCCGGCAGGCGGCGGCGCCACCAAGCTGGGCATCCATTTGTTCATCAGCGTGCGTATGGCGAATGTCACATCGTGGTTGGCAAAGCAGAACAGAAACGACACCACAAATCCCTGCAGACTGACGAGCACCACCGACATCAGCTGATAGAAGCGATCCAGTTGGGTGCCAGCATCGGGTCGATAGGGCAGCAGAAAGTGTTGCAGGCCAAACAGTGGCACCAAAATAATCGTGGCACGCACCGCCTTGCGTATGGCCAGCGGAGCCGGTTGAGCCGACTGTGGATGCAACTTGCGTACAATTACACGCAGCACATTGATTAAAAAGACTGCGTTCGATTAGAGAGAAAAACTGTGGCAGCGGAAGTCGCAAGTAACTTACTGAAGCTGGCAATCAGCGAGAGAGTGATGGGCACGGAGAAGATCCACAAGTAGAGACTGTCGTTGATCCAGCAACTGTGAGAGGCGAGAGGAAAGTTATTAGATCTAAAGAGCTAGAAGTTAACGCCTGAATTTCGAGGAAAATAATTATTTTCTGAATATTGTTTGTTAGTTTCACATAATTCAATTGAAAGTTATAAACAATTAAATTAATCGGAAAGTCATTAGCTTTAAAGAGCTAGAAGTTAACTCGATAACTTCTAGGAAAATAATTATTTTCTGAATATTGCTTGTTAGTTTTACATAATTCAATTGAAAGCTATATACAATTAAATTATTAGGAAAGCCATTAGATCTAAAGAGCTAGAAGTTGACGTGAGAATTTCTAGGAACAATAATTATTTTCTGCTTGTTAGTTTTATACGATTCAATTGAAAGTTATATAATTAAATTGATAGGAAAGTTATTAAATCTTAAGAGCTGGAAGTTAACGCGAGAAATTCCAGGGAAATAATTATTTTCTGAATATTGTTTATTAGTTTCACATAATTCAATTGAAAACTATATATAATGAAATTGATATGAAGGTTATTAGCTCTAAAGAACTTGAAGTTAACTCGATAATTTCTAGGAAAATAATTCTTTTCTGAATATTGCTTGTTAGTTTCACATAATTCAATTAAGAGCAAAATAATTATTTTCTGAATATTGTTTGTCAGTTTAAGATAATTTAATTGAAAGCTATATAAATTTATATTGATGAGAGTTAGTAAACTGTAATAAAATACAGAAGACTACAAACATAATGAGTAAAATTGTGTTTCTTTTAACAAAATGTATGTTAAGATTTATGTTGTGTTTTAATATATTTATTACACCAACAATATTATTAATAAATCAATCTATAAATGCTTTAAAATAATACACTTTCAATTATAATTTTGCTTAAAATCGTCTATATAATGCAGCTTTAATTACTCGTGCCTACTTAAAAGCTGTTAAAAGTGAGTTAAATATTAGTGAAGGCAAATTAAAGAAACAATTTGAATGCTTTATAATTTTTTAAGTTAGTTTAATAGACGTTTGATAGGTTTTGAGCACTCACTGCTGATTGTCGCTGGCACTAAAGTGTCGAGCGATGCCATAGGGTATTACAAAGAGTAGCGGCGACAACCAGCTTAGAATCTTGAACCAGCGCATCACAATCGTATCCTTGACAAAGACCTGCAATAAGAAATTCACAAAAAGAGCGGGCAGCGAGACGAATATGAATGATAAGTGGGAAATTATGAGCAGACAGCATTTGGCATGAATTTCAATTTGATGCGAGCGATAAAAGCTGAAGAAGAAAGCTGGCAACATTTGCCAGCACAAAGTTAGGCGAAGCTGAAACATACATTTGGAGAAGGCATAAAGAAGAGAGAGAGCGAAAGAGAGAGAGAGGGAGCAAAGGGGGAGCTGCAAGTTGCAGCAGCAGTTGCTTGTAGCGAGTAAATCTAATCAGATATTCACAGCAGTTGTTCATGAAGTATGCAAACTTGTACAGCAATTACACCGATTTGCATGTGAATGAGAAGCTGAAGCTAGATGCTGAAAGCTGTAAGCTGCAAGCTGTAAGCAGTGTGAAATAGGCACAACTCATTCACAGACACACACACACACACTGAGACACACACACATACCACAACGAGCACCAAGTGCAGATGCAAACCCTCGCAGAACATCCAGAAATAGTTGACCAGCATGAAGTAGTGTACGACCAAGTGGAGAACAATGCACCAGGGCTGCAAAAAACACACAAAATTGATACATTATGAATGGTCCAGTAGAGTGTGCTCTACTGCAGTATACCGAATAGTTGAAAATATTAAAAAGAAACGGCAAGAAAAGAAGAATAATTATTAAAGTAACATATGCCATATAAGAAGAAAGTTATTTGGGATCATAAAAGCACGGGAAATTGGCAGAAAACTTTTATTAAGTAATTTTTGGTATATTGATTTATGGCATATTTTACTTCAATTATTATTTATTTAAAGAAGTACCATAAAAATATCAATGGGTAGTAAATTACTTATTAATATGAGTTGCTTTTATGTATAATATCAACAAGTTGAGCATACTTGATTTTTGAGCAACTTATATTATTTGAATTTATTTTTCAGTATTTGATTTTCAGTCTTAGTATTTTTTGTACCACAAGAGGAATGGAAAGCAAACTCTTTGTGTACTTGGTATAAGATTTGTTGGCTCAAGCTCTTTTAGTTATTGAAATATTGCTGTTCCATCAGACGACCAGACAGAGCGACGGACATGACTGAATTTGAACTCCTTCAATCTTCATTTACTGCCAACTTATGATACCTTTCCGCCCTCTGACTAACAGGTATAAAAGTGACAATTGACTGGCATTGTTTGTGTTTTTTTTTTTTTTTTGTTGCAACTTACAGGATTCTCGGCAATGTGCTCGTAGTGCTCGACAACCAGACGATACCATAGTATCCAGGCGACGCAGGTGCAGGCGAGCGAGGCGAAGAGATGGACGTGGATGCGAATGCGAGTGCAGCGCAAGGATCTGTAGGATAGAGCAACAGCATCATACTCAACTCGTGCCAACTGCCATTCTCGTACGTACTTGAAGCCCAGGAAGATGATGATCGATACCAGCAATGCCAGCAAGGATAATGCATAACCCTTCACATACAGCTCGTTGACGAACTGACGAAACTGCAAAACAGTTAAATAGTGAATAGTTGCAATGCTGAATGTGTGAATGCGTTACCTCCATGTCCCCGTAGTCCACACAGTTGGTGTAGTTGGACCAAATTTTATTGCTCTCCGGATGGCGATACCAGGAACCATTCTCCAAGCAACTGCACGGCACATTTGGATGAAAGGCAAGTTTATTAATTAATTATCATCAAAGACTTAAGCGTAAGTTGCCAACATTAAGACTTTGGGGCTTACTAACTGTATTTAAAGATTGGGACAGGGGATGCCCCAAAAATAATAGCCAGACATAAACTTGGTATAACATACGATTACTAATTACTAAAGTGCTTAAAGCTGAGGGAGAGATTGGCATTTATTTTCAATTAAAATAATATTATGCATGCCACAACACAAAACCAAAACAGTTGTTAAGCTAAAACTTGACACGTAAATAGCGAATCTGTGATTAAATCTAAATGTTATTGTTAGAAAATGAGCAATAAATTACAATTGAAATATTTGGTTTAGTTTTTGGATAATTAAGAGCTGAAAATTGTTATAGCCGAAACTGATTAATAGACAATAATCATTTTCGATAGAAGAAAATCTAGTTTTCAATTGAAATGAAAGTGAATTTGTGGAAGCTAAGAAAGCAAGTTCTAAATCAACAGCTAAGTCAGCTTTTAAGCAGAAATTTTGCATGTAAATAGCAGATATTTAACTCTAAATTATAAATAAACAACTTAAAAGTAGACTAGCATTTTTTTATAAATTTATGCTATTGTTACAACTGATTAATCTCGATTTGTTTTCAAAGGCTGAACTCACGTTTTGTGGGCCAAGAACTTGGTGTTGAAGCCCTCCACAAAGTCGGGACAGTATTGACTCAATACGGTGCCAGCTGGTGTGCGTGGCCAGCAGAGATACCCATCGAAATTGACGGGACAATAGAGACGGTCGGTGTTGTTGCCGTTGCCGTTGTCGTTGCTGTTGTATGGGATTGAATGCTGATTTGTTGCCATTGTTGCGGTCTGAATTGTGGCATAAAGCTCATTCTCGCTGGCCGACTGCTCATCGACACTCTGCATATCAATGGAGCCCTCATTGAGCATCGCCTGCTCCAAGTAGCGTGACGCATGCAGCTTCATAAAGTCATCAGGCAGCAGCTCGACGGCCTCACTCGAATCTGTGCAAAAGTGGCCACAACTTAGATATGCTTAGATGTGTGTGTATGCGTGTGTGTGCGTGTGTGTGTGTGTGTGTGTGAGTTGTGGAATGATTGGCTAACCTGTTGCCGGGTCTGTTGACGTCTCATTCTGATAGCGATAGACGCACTCGGCATACAAATGCCGCAGAAATGTGCGTAGATTATCCTGCGGCTGTGGGGCTGACATCCTTCACGTTGTCCTTGCACTTCTGCTCCACCCGCTGCTGCTGCTGTTGTTGTTATTATTATTGCCCGTAGTGCTGTAAAATGCGAAACAGCGTGCGACTCTTAATACAGTTATGGCTCGCAGGTCAAAGAGTTGCCACTCAACGTGTATTCACTTTTTATTCTACGTCCTTTGTCAAGCGGCGATGACACTTTCAACGCAATAACGTCTAAAGTTGAGATGAATCAGCGCTGTTAATTAATAAAGCATCCACATCAATCAAACGCACAAATTGTCAAACACAAAATTGGAAAATTGTTGATCAAAACTCAGCTTCTAAATTTGAGTGATAGTTGAGCGAAAAATAATCTGTGCTTTCTTGCAGTTGTAACTCTCGCTAAACTCTGCTTGTAAATTGTGCATGATTTGCAACGAGAATAGCAATTTGTTTTGAAATCAACAACTGTCTGTAAACTCAGTCAGTTGAGTGACTGCAAAGTTCTTGCTCTCAGCGATATCTGTGGCATTCACCTGTTGCAAGTGGCAACTGACAGTGAACATAATTATTGCACATTAGTGTAGTGCACTGAAGCGATGCCAGTTGCAGTTGATTTAGCGTTGCAATTAATTCTGCAGTCGCCAGCTCGCATATCTCGCACGCTGCTTTTGTTGGCCATGGCAACAGATTGTGGACACACAAAGGTTGCTGCCAATGCTGCTGACCCGAGGACATGCGAGTGCTTCATCTACATGCGACCAGAACAGGGGGAGTGGGGAGTGTTGGTGGTGTGTGGACGATAACAGAATCCAATAAATCAGTTTATTGTCCAATTAATGAGCGTTCATTGCTGTGTTTGCCGTTGGGTATTCGACTTGTAATTAAATTGCAGCTTGCTGCTGCAACAGCGCGGCTTAAATGCAACTGCAGTGCTACGTGTTCCAGCCATCGATCGAGGCACACAAACAAATACACACAAAGACTTACATTACACACGTGCAGAGACGCTGCACACATGCTTGACTGAGCTGCACAAGTTGCTCGTCTAACTTTGTTATATTTTTAATCAAAACTCATTTCGCTTGATTGAGTTTTAACACTAACAATATCTCCATCCCACACAAACACACACAAAACACACACAAAGCCAACACACACACACACACACACACAAGCTGAGGCAATTTGGTTAATGCATTACAGCCAAAAAAAGCAAAAGCTAAAAGTGGATGGCGACCTGCAAGTCACAGGCAACGTGACGTATGCTTAATTTATATTTTACCCCCCTGTCAGATAGTTAGTTGGCTAACATAGTTTACCCAAAAACTCAGCCCAGCATAAAAAACAAACGTTAAAAATACATAAGCTTACACGTATGCAATTTGCGGCATACCCTGTAGTCCAGCACAGAAGCGGGTATGAATAGTTCAAAAACAAAATAATGCAGCTAATAAAATCGCTAATAATTTAAGCCTCACTGCGAATTATTGCAACAAATATTAGCTAATCAATGCACAACAGAGTCTTCAAAATACGAGAGATAAACTGTTAATAAACTCTTGTTAAATGCAAGTATTTGACATTAGTTTTGCATACTAACAGGGTATAATAAATTAAAAAATAATTGCTTGCACTGGTTGAAAATACAGCCGAACTTTGAACGAAAAAGTTCATAATCAATTTAGATGTTTTGCCCAATTTGCGCAACTCTAATAATCTGGATACAGGTTAATTGCAGTGCTTTGAATTGGGAAAAGCGTTTGAATTTAATTGTGCAGCAAATGAAGCGTGTTTGAGTCCGTGTGCCCAGAACAGAAATGGCGGCCAGCAATTAAACACGCTGGCCACGTGGCTAGCCACAAGTGCTTTTTCATTCGAACGCATTCAAATGAGCTTGAGGAGTAATTAAAGCAACGCATTCATCATGGTCACGCAAAATGCAGTTGCGCATACAATTGCCATTTTGCATTCGAAGGCTGCTGAGCAGCTAACGAGACTGAAAATGGTCACTTTAATTGCAGAGCCAACTCCGCAAAAGTCTAATGAGCGCAAGTGACAAACAAGCGCAATCAGCTGAGATGCAAGTGCGACAGGCAACAGGCAACTAAAGAAGTACATAACTCACTTAGAATGTCGCCTTTGTCTTTGTCGAGAGGGTGGCGAGGCGAGGCGAGGGGAGGCGAGGGGAGGCGAGGGGAGGTGGCCAGCTGCTGGCAAATTAGCTGCGCCGTCAGTTGTTGAAAGCGGTCGCCACTTGGCATTTGCAGGGCGCGGCGTTTTCTTATTACTTGCATACAATTAATGTGCGCTAATTCTATTACACTCACATTACGCATACGCCACGTGCAACGCACAGTCACGTTCCACAGCCCTGCGCTAACATACACTTCTCTCCCTCTCCTCCAGTCTCTCACTGCCCGCTTTAACTGTCTGTGGGTGTCTTTGAAATCTCATATTATCATTGCATACACCCTCGAGTGGCATTAGCTTTGACCAGCTGTTGTGCCTTCCCCCCTCCCGCCCCTCTCTGCCCGCCCCGCGTCAACTCTTTGGCTCTCTAACAAAAGCGAGCTGCTGTTGTAATTGCCATGTAGACAGTTTAAGCTACGCCCAACTGGAGAGCAGATGCTACATGAAATACTAAACTTTATTGCTCGACTATGTTTCTATTTTTTTTAGGTTTTACATTTTTCGTGTGTTTGCAGCATTTTGAGCTTTGCATAGTTATAATAGGGCTGTGATTGCAGCTTAGGGCTGTAATTTGCAATGCAACGAATGCGAACGAAACTGTCAAAGCCAAACTCTCGTTGGCTATTTATTTACTTTTTGGGCAATGGGGCTGACTGTGCGAAATGGAATCCGTGCAGATATTGGCAAGAAAATCTATAGCACAAAGGATTCGTTCGATATTTGCTGGACAGCTGGACAACAAACAGTAGCGCAATTTCTCTTGAATTTTTAGCGAAGAAATACGAGTGTTTGCGAAGTTATATTTTTCAATCTATTTAAACCATCAGCGAGAGGGCAGTAAGCTTGAAATTAGATGAGTGGCATTAAATTAATGATTTAGTATTTGATAAACTTCATAATTTCCTAAGCAAAGGTACTTTTAAGACGACAAAATTGTGATTGCTATTTAAATTAACTTAGCTGACGTTCACAAAAATGATAAATCACAAGCTGCCAGTAATGTGACTAGAAGTTATGGATAGGCCAAGATTAATTTAAGCACGACACAATAAAATAAAGAATGTAAATTGAAAAATCTGCTCTCCGGTTCGGTTCGAAGCGTGAATAAAATAAGTTAGCGATGACAGGTTGGAGAGTGAGAAGATGTTTTCTAACGAAAACGAAAACGAAGAAACGAAGAATTCTAAAAAAGCAAAAATGCCATAAATTGTGAAAAGAAAATATTGGCGAAAAAAGTATGGTGTAAAATAATGGAAAACATAATTAAAATCAGCTGTCCCATTGCCTGGTGTTGTGAGAAATCAAACAACAAGAACAACACGAGCGAGCGAAAACAAAAACAAAAACAAAACGTTGCGGTGCATAAATTAAATAGATATTGAAATTGATGTTTACAAAATGGGGAAGACAAAGTGCCGGCGGCAAGGCAGGCAAATGAATACGCAAATGAAAATGAATACGAATACGAATGCGGATACGAATGGAATATGAGTGCGTTGAATGAATGAGTGGTGAGTGCGAGTTGGAATCGATATTATTGGTAGTGAAACGAGCTGAGATAATTATATGTACACATGCTCAATACTCCAACTGAATGCTGAATATGCTTGATGAATTGTTACTCTTTGCACACACACACACACGCAAGTAGACACAATGTACAAACACTCATTATGGACGGGGGGAGGCGCTGTGTTGTGTCGGCTGTATGTCGCCTAGTTAATGTCAATGTGGTTAATGATGCTGCTGGCTGCGAGCAAGTAGCCCGCCAGCGGAAATCGAAACACACACACACACAGCTAAATACACCCACACACACACACACACAGTGTCTCAGACACAGCAGCGAAATTGGCAACTCGATTTGCTCATGCAACAATTTTCGTTAGCCTTTTTTGTTTCTGCTTCTTGTTTTTTTTAAGCAATTATAATAATAAATGAGTTTAGCCATTGCAAATGCTGTCCACTCGATTTGCTTGTCTACTTACACACACACTCTGACAAACAAACACATGTGTCTGTGTCTGTGTGTTTCTATGGGTCACTAAATGCAATTATGTTTTTGTGTGTGTTTGAGCACATTTTGCGGCTCATTGGCTGGCCAAGCGGGAGACAGAGACATTGAGCACGAGCCTCGCACAATGGAGCCGAAAAGCGTTTTGGCTGCCGTCGCCCATAAATTGGTAAATTTTATGAAACATGGATGGCATTGTGGCTGCGACGGGCCTTTGATCCTTTCGTTTGATGGCAACTTATGAGTGCCGTTAGCATATAGACCTTCTAAAAAGCCAAAAAAAAAAAAAAAAAACAAAATAGAAGCAAGAACAAAGTCTAGGGCGAACTCATGTTGACTTCTATCGAACGTAAGCAGCTTCGATGAGTTTCATTTTAATGGCTGCCAAAAATACTTCGCACTGGCAATGCATAAAAACTTGATTTGGATTTTGGAAATGTGCGTCAGCAAATGTCAAAGGCAAGCAACTGCAGGGGAATTTAAATACCTACTAGAAACAGCCATAAAAAAATGAGATGTTTTTAGCTCTTTAGGCAATAAAATGAAAATATTTCTGATTATTAAGAATTTTTGAGTAACTCAATATGGAAATTCATAAATAGTTGTAGCTTAGAAAGCTTAGAAAATTCTATTTTTAAGCTGTTTGTTTAGTTTAATCTATATGTTTATATATATGGCAATTAATGTTTAACACACAACTTGACAATTTGTATATCATCTTCTAAATTATAGTCAATAAACATGCGTTTAATCTTTAAAATTTATAGTATAGATGTTGTTCAACTTTTCTAATTAATTAAAATTCTCTCTTTTTCAATTATTTATTTGTGCTTTCTCACTGTTTTTGCCATCGTGCAAAGTTCGTCACTTATCTGCCGGATTTGGAGGGATTTGTTTTAGCTGATTACCTGCTTGCCTGGCACTTTTTTTTGTTCTGTTCTGTGCTGTTCTCTTCAGCTGTATGCTGTCGATTTGTTTTGCGCGATGCTCTCAACTTGATGTTGTGCATAATTTGCGGCTAATCAAAGTTGTTGGGTTGCTGAAGAGCAAAAACTAGACAACAAGCAAAAAAAACAAACAAATATGCACGTAGTTAAAGCGATTGTTGTTTAGACAATTCGCGGATGATTATAAATTTCTTTTAATCATTGCAAACGAAAACTAATATCTTCACATCACTCGTCGAGCACAAATAAACAAATTAGTTGTTATAACTAACTAAATGGAATTCAACAAAATGGATCGAAATTGTAGAGCACTTACAAATTGCCTTTGTTTTGGCTTCCTTGTTGTTTTCTGTGTGTTCTATGTGTGTGTGTGTGTGCTTCAATTAGCGCGCTGCAGCTGCGCCGCTGACGTCGACGGCTGCTTATTATTTATTTAGACGAAAGAAAGAAAAAAAAAAAAACATGAGCACAAATGCAGAGAATATTCGAAAATTTATCTGGCGCCAAAAACATATCACAAGTCCCGAAACTGAACACAAGGCGAATACGACGACTGTTCGGCCGCAGCGCAAGTTGGCAAATGAACCGAAATGATACGAAATACTTTCGCCAGGCACACAAAACTGTCCATCACATCGCACATCCCCAAGAACCGCCCAAGCGAACCGCCCAGAACCACCGCCAAGAGCCACTACTTCATATTTCAATCCGCCTTCGGCCGGGCGAAACTGTGCGAAAGCCTGGCAAAGAAACGCCACTGAACTGCTTTGCCGACGCTCGTGTGACGCGTTGGCGTTGTGGAATGTAAGTGTGTGGTGTCTGTGTGTCTGTGTGTCTGTGTGTCTGTGTGTGTGTGTGTGTGCGAGTGGAACACAAGTAGCGCACAAAGCAACAAGTTGCACACAAACAAAACAAAATGGTTTAACATTCAAAATATGACACTGCACAGCGACTTTGTTGTGTCTCTCATTTGTGTGTGTGTGTGTTTGTAGGTGTGAATGTGTGGGCGGGTGTGTGGATGATTGCCTGCCTTAGTGGGTGTATAGTTGTCAGTGTTTTTTTCGATACAATACCCTGCAGACAGCAGCACAAACTCGGTCTATGGACAACTGCAGGCACTCAACGGACTTGCGCTGCAACGTATAACAGTATAACAGTTGCTAACTCGTGTGTTCTGTTCTTTCTTTTAGTATATCGTATTTTTACACTTTGAAATACTAAATTAGTGGCATATATTAAAAGACTGCGATGGGAATGTTACTAAATGTAAGAATCAATAAACTGTTTAGATTGTTGGAAAGTTTTCTCAGAACTATAGCCAATTTTTTATATAGTTATTTAAATTCTAAACTAAATTTTGTATTTTATTTATTATTTTGTAGATTTTAGATTTCAAATTGAAGCTGTTTGCAAGCTACCGAGGGTTTTGTAAAATGCATTTACTTTTTGTTTTCGAAAGTTAAGTAAATGTATAAAATAATGTGTTTTTAACGGGTTTTCGTATCTTTGAAGCTGCTCAGCAAGAAATTAAATACTGTTGCATATTTCGTTTTAAATCGACTGCTGTCAGTGAGAAAATATATTTTGCTTTTCTGAGTTTGAAAACTACAATCTTGTTTAACTGTTATTCTCTACTTCTATTCTTAACCACAGTTCTTCACAGCTTCCCAGGGTATTGTGAGCGTTCAGCCACGTTGGCGCCGTGGCGCTCTTCCTTTTGACAGTTGCACAGCGAGTGGTGAACTATGCGAGTCGGGGGGTCGCATCGTCTGAGGCGGCTGCACTGGCGGTGTGGAGGGGGGCGTGGGGAGTTGACTGATTTGCCAGCTGGCAACAGAGTCTGGCGAATGAAATGTGGCTGCAAATAAATTGAAATAGTTCTACGCTCGCTCTCTGTGGAGAGCAGACAGAACCAACAGCAGTCGCAGAGCAGCAACTCGTTCAAGCGCAATGCCAAATGTTCGCAGCTGTTGTGGTTTACATCTTGTTCGCACACAGTTTCAGAGATGACAAAGGAAATAGAAAATCATAAATTGATAAGATATGCTCCATACAAAAAAAAGAAAACAACAACAACAACGACAGGGGAAAACTGACAGCAGCTGAGGAGTAGTTTAGTCGTACACTTGATTTCCACAGATTTACACTCAACTTAAGCTCATTACTGTCAGCGAAACGCAAAAGGACTCAAGCAGGACTTCCCCGACAATTGTAGAAAGCGTTTCCCTAAGTGGGCTACTGGCAACTTGTATGGACAAGATAGTTTTTAGTGAAAAGACTTGGGCAGTTTTGCATGCATTTCTTTTTGGATTACACTTCCAATAACATTGAATAAAAAATGTCTGCTTATCGGCTATGAAATATGTTTTAAAAAATTATAATTCATATTAAAGAAAATTGTTTGCAATTCGTAGATGTTTTTTGGTTTAGAAAAACATCTAAAAAAAACGCTTCACTTCACTTTACACTTTTAGTAAAATGAATAATTATGAATTCAATTTTATTTCTTCAGAATAAAAGAAAACAAATAAATTAATCAAATTAGTTTATTTAAAAATCGCAGAAAATATTATATAAATTACTTTTGTTAACATCTCTATTTTTTAATTGCTTCTTTTTGGTTTATTGAAATAGTTACGAAGACACGTAAAAAGTTCTAAAAAAATACTTTTTTTTTAAGCTCTTAATAATAACAATTGAAGCGACATTTGTTTGCTACAATTCTTTAGAATTTAAAGCTGTCACTTTTTTAATCACAGCATCTTGGACAAGGATAAGAAGTCCTTCGGCTCACAATTAGTTTAAGTAGCAACTTGTGCAAGCAGAAAAGTTTTTGTTGATTGAACAGCTTCGTTTAATCTCCGCTTAAGTTGCAATAATTGGTTTGATTTCGCAGCGCAAATTGTTGATTCTTTGTCTACTTTAAGCAGTTTCACTTGGCTTACAAAATGCAACTAATGAGTTTTGCTTTTTGTTGCGAACACAAGATTGCGCAGCTCTCATCTAATGCTTGCAATTTGCGTTCTTAGCACACTCAACTTTAAAACTGCACTGATAACTGCTGTCAAATGTTATTTGTTGTCAAATAAATAGCATAATTTGAGCGCAAATCGCCTTGAGCTCAATTGATGCAAACAATTGAAATCATAAATAATTTGTGCCCCATATTTTTTGTGTTGTCGTTGTGTATTTTTCGCTTTAATTAAATGGCGACAAACAAATATATGGCAGGACAACAATTAAAGCAACATAAATCCGATGTTGTGAATCATAAAAAACGTCCAACTCTAGAATTATGTGAGCATGAATGATTCAATGAATGAAATGCCGTGTTCAATAAAGAATTACGAATGCGTTTGATAGCCGTTTTAATAATTAATTGTGTGTGTGTGTGTGTGTGTTTTTTTTTTTAGGTATTCTCTACATTTTTTTTTTTGTGTTTCATAATTGGCGCATAATAAGAAAGAGTTGAACAAGTGCACGTACTCAAGAGCGCTGTGATAACGGAGAGCGAGTGTTTTTTTTTTTAGCCGGGTCGAAAGCGAGTACCCGGCTTAGCCGACTATGAATCACGTGCCGCGATACTACAAAATTTCTGAATCTATGTGTTTTTTTTGCTTGCGGATTCATGCAAAGGGGTTGCGTGGCATGATCCGGCTGATGGTGACAGCTGGTCAAGTTCAGCTCAGCTCAGCTCAGCTCAGCTCAGCTCAGCTGTTCTGTTTTGTTTCCAGTTAAAAAGGCATTGCTGCACCAGCTGAAGACATCAGTCAGCCGCCACAACAGCAGCGCCAACAACACAGCAACAGCAACAGCAACAGCAACTTTTCAAATACTTGCAGAAAAATGGCAGCTCTAAGTTTCATGTTGCTCACCAGCCTCGTCCTGGTGGCCGTCGCCGACTTTTACGGCGAGAGTTACGACGACTTCTCGCAATACGGCATGCCACAGTACGGCGCCGCCCCCTCAGGCTCTGCCGCCGAATACTTGTACAGCGACACCGGAGCTTCTGCCTACGGCGGCACAGGCTACGAGGCCCCCAGCTACAAAGTGGGCGCCTCGTCCAGCGGCAATTCGTACGCCTACGCAGTGGCCAGCGGCCCAAACGGTGCTCGCGCCATTGCCGAGGCCCCTGGACCCTACTTGCCACCGCGGCCCATTGCCTACCCCACCTATGGCAAGAAGTATGTGCCCGCTGCACCGACGGCCACAACTGCGGCTGGCTCGACTGCAGCGCCGTCGTCGTCGCCGTCGCCGTCACCGGCAAGCGGCTATCCGAGCTATCCTAGCTATGCGCCCGCCAACGGCGGCTATGCTGCGACTTATGCGCCCGCAGCGACGACGACAGCAGCGCCAACAACGACAACAGAGGCGCCAACAACGACAACAGAGGCGCCAACAACGACAACAGAGGCGCCAACAACGACAACTGAAGCGCCAACAACGACAACTGAAGCGCCAACAACGACAACTGAAGCTCCCACAACTACTGAAGCTCCCACAACAACTGAAGCTCCTACGACAACTGAAGCTCCCACAACAACTGAAGCTCCTACGACAACTGAAGCTCCTACGACAACTGAAGCTCCCACAACAACTGAAGCGCCAACAACCACAGAGGCGCCAACAACAACTGAAGCTCCCACAACAACTGAAGCGCCAACAACAACTGAAGCGCCAACGACAACAACGGAAGCGTCTACAACAGTCGCCCCTGGAGGAGTAAGTACAACGGATTCAAGGCTCATCGGCTAATGTGCTCAACTTTCTCTCTCTCTCTCTCTCTCTCTCTCTGCCACTCTCGCTTCCTATATGCAGCAGGGCATTAGCGTTAGCATCCAGGGCGCGGGGATTCTGTGTACAGGAACCCCGGGAACCTTCACCATTCCCTTGGGTGTTATCACACTCGTCATCACCACCTGTTAAGGCTCCGCAGCTGTCGACTACGAACTACTAACCAGCTACTAACTAACTTATTTCTAGCTACTACTAATTTAAACCCTCTCTAGCTATATATATATATAAATATGTCTAGATATATTTCATATAATTTCAATTAATAAAAGCTCAGCGCATCTTTTTTACCACACATAATTTATTGTGGCGTCTTTTGCATCTGCTCGCTCAGCTGGCAACTTGAGGGCTTTCTTTCGGCAAAATTCAATTGTTTAGCATTAAATTGGATCACTTCACTTATCAAGATCAAAACACACACACACACACACACACATACACACACGCACACAAACAGGTGTTTGGCATTGCCTGACAAGGAGAATGTGCTTATGCTTTCAACATCAACAGGGTGAACAAAAATTTGATTGTAGTCGGAGTTTGTGAGGACTTTCAGTACGTTTTGAAATCGGAATTATCATTATAATAAAGATTATAAAATTTAATATTAAAAAAAAATAAAATAAATTAAAAAAAATACCATTTCTATTAAAAATATATTTACAATGCAATATAATAAATTTAAAAAAATTATTCATAAAAATACTTCATTAAAAAATAGATTTAAGGGGCGAAATTAAAATGTTAAGCAAATCATAAAAGCTAATTACTTAAAAAAGATAAAGAAAATGTAAGACAAGAAAATATATTCAATTTAATTCAGCTCATATAATTAGCTAAACTTAATTTAGCTATATATATATATACAAATAAAACAATTCAAAAATGTAAAATATAAATACGAAATTATTCACAAAAAATGCACAAACATTTGCAATCGGAAAATACTTACAGCTGATAAAAAATTAATTAAACGCAAATATAAAATATGTAAAATCAATATAATGACGTTTTCCTAAATGCAGACGTGGAAATTATACAACAGAATATGCTTTTTTCTTAATACAGGGTATCTACGTCTCCTCCCGTGCAGTGCCAGCTAATCCTAGATTTTTTCCGCGTCTGTTTTGTTTCTCATATTCAATTTCGTGTTTTCTATTTTCTCTCGGCATTTGGCGCGCTTTGTTGTTGGCCATTGTTCGCGCTTATCTAGCGACAATAAAGTGGCATTAAAAAGCTTAAAAAAAAGACAATAGAGCAGGGCCTACAACTCAGATGTTCAAGGTATGAGGATGGTTACGCTCGGATCTGGGATCTCTTCTACTCCGCCACTCCCCCCTCACCCCAGCGAATGCGGAAATTAAGAATAGGCCATAGCCTGATGCCAGCGGCAACACTTTGCATGACAAACAAAATACATTTAAATTCAAATTGTCTTTTGTTTTCACTCCACACTCTTCACTCGCCACTCGCCCCTCGCCTTTCATCTTGTTCCCTTTTTAATTTTACGTAGATGTATTTTTTGTTGTTGTTGTCGTTGTGTTTGGTGTTTTGTGTTTTTGCTTGGCCTTGCGCTATCATTGCAGCAGGTACCTAAATCATAATTTATTTTGCCCATTAACGGGCGGCCTCAAGTGGCACCCAAAAATACACAAATGGCCCTTGACTTTTACTCTTTAATTGTAATCTGTGCTTTGCTATTAATTTGGTTTATGCTATGCAAGTACATGCGTCCTCCATTGTCACTTTCTTAGCGGCTTACAACCTGAATTTACCAGCAGCATCCCTCACGAATTTATGCGCTTAAAGTAAAGCTCATTTTGTCGTGGGTGTTTTGCATCAATTTCTCAATGAGCGTGAGTTGATTTGTGTAATTCAAAGCACTGTTGACTCGTCAAATTATTGACTTAAAGTAATGTTCGTTTCAATTTGCTAAACTTCTATTTAATTGCCACGTCCATTGTCACTTTATTAGCCTGTCTGCGATTTAATTAGATTTTCGCAATACGCAAATTTTGTGCAAAGCAAACAACTCAACAAAGTTGATTGAGTTCATTTCATTCACACCACCACAAAATCTCGCCTCATTCTCATTCTCATCTCAGTCTTTCTTTCGTTTATTACGGACTGAGTTTATTATTTTTTTTTTTTGTGTGCCTGGTATTTTTAACTCTTTCGAATTCGTCTAAAACAATTTATAATTGAATTTAATTTCATTTCATTTTACTTTGATTTGATTTGTTGCCACTGACGAAGCAGACCCTCAGGCACTTTGCGCCTTTCCTCAATTGTTGCCAATAATTTTGCTCATTAAAAGTTTTGCCGAAATCACAAGAATGAGAACTGAGGGCACCGCAGGTGTCTCGAGGCTATATCAACAACTCAAATACTCTCAAATTTAGGCGAAAGTTCCACAAAAGTTTACAATTAAATTAAATACACAAAATATATAAAAATACGTATTTTTTCTACGCTTTTTCGTAGCTAATGTGCCCACAGTGTAGCGTAGAAATGTTAATGAACAAAAGTCATAGCAACTCTTTGCTGTAATTCTCACACCTCTCGACACGGCAAAAAAAGGTAAACACAAGTGACCAAAAGCGCAAGAGGGCAAAAAGTAAAAAGCATGAACGAAATGTGAGAAAAATAAACGAAAAGCTAAAACTGGCAGAATCTTGAACTGTGTTGAAATTCAAAAGACAGCTGCTTGTCCCCGCAACTGGCCGATAACGGTTATCAATTTGGCCAAGCCAATTGTTATTGCTCCTATGTCGTGTTGTCGTGGCCATTGTTGTCGGCGCATCTTAAGCCGGTTATCGACAAGCTTTCAACTCACATAAATCAGCATATTTCATTCTTTGTGCTGGCTTTGGCATACCCTAAAAGTGGGTTAAGTCGGCTATAATACGGCATCGAATAGGGATATAAAATAAGTGGAGACATATAAGAATAAAGCAAGTTATAATGAATAAATTGAACAAATTTAAACTAAGTTAAAATAGCTAAAAATATACAAACACAACGAATTGTGAATTAACAAATATTCCTAGCTAAAAGTTACAGAACATCAACTTATACATTAAGAATACTTTCAGGATAAATCAAGATATATAAAATGCACCCCAGACTTCAAGCAACTAATTTGCTAATCTGCAGACATCTCACAATATTCCAGGGTATTTTGTAGTCGACTAGCCGTGTGCGCTTGCCCACTTACATCTTATATTTTTTTAATAAATTTGCTTAGCTGCGCAAATATTTTATTTAAATTTCACAGGGCATAAATCAAAGCCGCCGCCAAGAAAAAAAAAAAAAAAAACAGGAGAAAATTGTGGGCGTGGTCGCATATTGTAAAACGTTGTTTAGCTTCAGTTCAGCTCAAATTTGATTTGATTCCGTTCGCTTTGAATTGATATTTATGGCCGTAAAATTGGCTTACATGCGCGTTGCGTATACGCGCCGTTGTTTACAATTAACCAAAAGATGTGAGGCAGCATCGAGAGCAGAGGCGCTGAGGCACAAACAGAGGCAGAGACTGTGGCAAATGCCACTTGCCGGCACGTAAAACGTGTGTTTATTATTTTTATTGCTCTTGATTACTTGAACTTGGCCGAAAAGTGTTTTGCACTTGACTCGCTCTGTCTCTCGCCCCCTCTCCCTCTCTCTCTCTCTCTCCCTGTCTCTCTCGCACATTCTCTCTCACGTTCTAGCGGGTTTCTGCCTCCGTCGATGGCGGAAATCAAATGAATCGATTAATGCGCCACAATTTACGACACCTGCCCCGGTCGGGACTTGGTTTTCCCTCCCTCCCCCTCTCTTTCTCTCTCTCTCTTGCTTTTCTGTGTCTGCCACACTTCGGGGCATTGCATAAATTTTGCTGGGCCGCGTCATTGACAAGGGTATATAATACACACACACACATACTACCGGCTCATGATTTTGTAATCCTATTTACGACCTGGCCTTAAAGCTGCCATCAATTGCATGCCGCCAACTGGTTTCATAACAAAAATACCGATTTACTTGCCACCCCAGTCCCCTCTTCTCATGCAGCATGTTGAACTAATCAATTGTTCGTTACAGACAAAAACATCTGCACTCAAGTTCTCGTAAACAAAAGCTGTAAAAAACACTTCAAGTCATTACATTTGAGCGCAGCTCAAGAAACTGCAACCAACGCAAACCTTGGCAAAAAAAAATGCTGAGCTACATTGTATGCAGAAATTCGTGGTTAGTGGCTAAAGCAATTTATTTCATATTAAAAAAATAAAACGTGCATCGCAAGACCTTGCACTTGAAAAGTTCAAAGTTTCATTCAAGTTTCTAGACACATAAAATGCAGAGGTGCGTTAATTAATTTGCGGAAGCTTGAACTTGAAAAGTGCACGCAATGTGCAGAAAATTCGAGAAGCTTCGCCTAACACACAATTGTTAGCAAGTTTTAGCTTAAACTAAACAAATTGCCAGAAAAAAACAAAATAATCCCGCATTAATTGCAAATATACATAAGATAATCTAACCTATTTCCAATAGAGCGGCAAACGAATTGTTGGAAAAGCGCTGATGCATTTAATTCTTGCGCTGCACATTTGATGTGAAGCCAATCTTGAATAGATGAGCATGAAATTAAGTCAAGGGATCATTAAATGTTCTGTTGTTTCAACGACATTGTTGTAGGTCATCGTAACCAGTGTAACAGAGATTAATTTCCCTTTGATTTCTATCCGTTTTATGGCTCCATTTGAGACCGACTGACATCGCTCACACCTTGTGGACGCGTTCATTCAATTTACGGCAAGTTCTGGGAATACATCACACCAAAATGCTGCAAGTTAATGTTTTCCGATTGCCGAATCCATTACGCATTCAATTCGTTTAATCTTCGGACACTCAACAAAAGGATTTCGTTGCCCTTTGAAGGCGAGTCGCGATTACGCATAAACCAGATTCAGCAGCAGCAGCAGCAGCAGAAGGCAGCAAACAATGTGAATGGCAAATAGAGACAGATGTAAAACGAAATTATATTCAAAAATAAATCAGCAACAAAGTGGCCAGCGTCCTGTGGCAAGTGGCAAGTGGCAAGTGGCAAGTGGCAAGTGGCAAACACCAAACGGCAAATGGCAAACGGCAGCAACAAATTGCGGCACGTTGACAGCGGCCAGTGGGAACGAGGAACAGCAGCTTCAACGTTTTGCCAGCTGTGTGTTCAACTGTTGAGCCAACCAGCAAACACAGAAAAAAAAAACAAAGCGCAAAAAAAAGAGGGAGCAAAAAAAAAAAAGAAAATTAAATATACATGAAGCGCACAATTACCAAATTTGTATATTTAATGTGTGTGTGTGTGTGTGTGTGTGCGTCGAGGGCAATGAAATTCAATCCAGTGTCCATTTCTTGTAATTTCTTTTTGTGTGTCGTTTTTTCGTGTTGTTTGTGTTGACATAAAAATTTAATAAGCGCCCAAAAGTCGGCTACAATAAAACGTGAGTTGTAGTTGCCGTCGGAGACCGGTAAATTCATAAGCTTTCGTCCGTCTCTCGGTCCGTCCATCCGTCCATCCGTCTGTCCGTCTGTCCATTCCATTTCCCTCAAATTATGCTATTAAAAAAAAAACAAAAAAAACGAAAACAACAGGCACCACACACGAAGTGAGCGAACGATGCGAACGGCACTTGAACGGCACAAATTGACATAGGACCCCAAAACAGGACATGCGGGACAGGTTTCCTGGCTAGGCACTTAGCCGCAAGCAACGACGACTGTACGAGTGCCGAAGGACAGAGAGGCCCGGGATGGTTACACGTATGTGGCCATAGAGCAATATATGTATATAGTACCAGCAGACTGTCGCCTCATTAGTCACGCCCCAACAAAAACAACAGCAAGGAGAGAAAAATAAAAATGTGCAAAAAAGAAAAGCGACAGTTATTTGGGCCTGGCCTGCGGCTAAGCTTTTTGGGATAAACTCAACTGTCGGCGATTGCAGGTATATAGATTCACATTCTGCCAACACCTCCCACTTCCCCCTCCACCAGTCGACGCGTTATTTCATTAAACCAACAACATGTTGAACATTAAGAAAACAAGCGATGAACAACAGCAACAACAACATGTTTGATCCCTTGTTTCACATAGATTTTTCAGCTGCAATTTTATTAGCTTATCCCCGAGTGTCTGGCAATCAATTTCCACAAATAATCTTTAAAGCATACTTTGGGTCCAGCTATATATATAGTATATAGATCTTTGGCTTGGCTTTTTATTTTCTGCAAAGATCCGCAAAATATGCAAATAAAAATCAATTTGCGCTTAGAATACCTGAAAATCTCCCAGAGAATTGAAATGTTTATACAATTTTAATAGTTATTTGGCCCAAGTTTTTTTATTTAATGCATTTCCCTTTATATTTCATAAATACATCTCTCTCTCTCTCTCTCTCTCTCTCTCTGTCTCTCTCGCTTTCTCTCTCGCTCTCTCTCTCTCTCTCTCTCTCTGTCTGTCTACGCTGTACTGAAAACATTGGGCTATAAAGCGGCCGTAAAGACCACAGAAGTTGAGCAACATCTCAGTCTAATAACTTTTTATAGCATGCAAATTTCTTAATTTCACTCACGGTAGTGCAGCAAAGTAAGCACAACGAGGATGCTTCATTTATAATAAATATTTTTCATTACACCTCGGAAGTTGTTAGTGCAATGTTTTTAAAGAGAGAGAGAGAGCGAAAGAAAGCGAACTTGAGCTAAAAGAAAACGCACCATAAATGAACATTTATTAAATATCATCGAATAGTAAGTAGTCTATGTAGAGAACGAAAGCCGCTTAATAGATTCCCAAAGTCGTGGCAAACAAATGCGAGTGCACTCAAATAAACCCAAAGTCCTTTGCTTTGCACTCGAGCGTCTATTGCTATTCTTAGCATGACCACAATTATATTCAATCTATGGCCGTTATAATGAAACGCTTTTCGAGTAGTTGCCGACAGACAGAGGCAGAGAGAAGGTCAGAGAGGTGAACGAGAGAGAGAGAGAGAGAGAGAGAGAGCTGGCAGACAGTTAATCGAAGTATTTTTGGCATTGTTCACAGTGTCTGCGTCATGTGCATGTAAATGTTTGTGCTCTCAAGTGTATGTGTGGCTAGTAAAATGCTTGCACCTGCCACGAGCGCGTGGCAAGCTTGACAAAAGCCATAGAGGAAAAAGGAAATATTGGAAAGCATTTATCACGCGATTTGGTCGAAGACAACTCGCCGACGTGTCGCGAACACTATTCACAATTGTCACACATAAAAAAAAGAAAAGAAAAGAAAAGGACACAAACAAGCGCCGCACACAAAAAGCCAATTGAAGGCCAACTGTGGCTGCTAATGTTGCTGCCCCTCCCCCAACCCCCCGCTCTCTGTGCTCCCCGCCTCGTCGTCGCTCTCAAAATAGCAGCACGACCTTAAACAATTACAAAATGTTGCCCCTGGCTGCGCATTTTTGCCTACACGTGATGTTGCTGCTGCCGCCGCTGCTGCTGCTGATGATGTTGAAGACGTCGTTGGCCCCCGCGCAGTCCCAATAGAGAGCAGACGCTGATGATTTGGTTGGCTGTGGCTGTGGCTGTGGTGCGTTTGTTGGCCGACTGTGGTTAGACAGCGGTTAGGCAGCTAATCGAATCAGCAGAAAAACCGCAGCGCGCGCTAGAGAGTGAGATGGATGCCCCAGCATAAACAAACATTGTTGCTTGCTCTGCACTGTGAGCGGCCGATGTGGCGTATACGCAACATGAAAACATTTGCGACTATTTTCGATCGAAAAGGCAGCAGCCGAGAGAGAGAGAGAGAGAGAGAGAGAGAGAGGCAGCGGCAAAGAAATCAGTTTTGTTTATATTTCGCCCTGAACATGAATGTATTTTTAACCCATATTTACACAAGCGGGTTGCCGGTTTGAGCGGGTTGCGTGTTACGTCTGTCAACGCAAACGTCTTCGCATAACATTCGCTTTGCCGCCCACACGAAATTTATGGACTTGGGCGAAACGTCCCAGGCACACAAAAAGTAATGGCGACCGCTTCGGTTTGAATGAATAAATCATAAGTGCATCATTGACATTTACAGCACGGCATATTTCCAGACAGCATTTTTTTCCATATTTTTTTTTTTTTTTTTTTTTGGCGCAAAAGGAAATTGCACTTCAGTCGCATGAATTCGACTCAAGCAATCTCGATCGAGGTATGGCAATGAAATGCTGTCTGTTGTCTTCCAATTCGTTTCCAAGAAAACGCAAAGCCAAAGCATATTTTCGACAGGCGCATGTCAAATAGGAAAACAAAGAAAACAGGCATAAAGAAGCGTATTGAATCAATGGCACGTGAAATTTAATGCTGTTGCCATTAATAGCATACAAATAGAATTCGTTTATACGGATATTAAGTATACGCGTGTTTGTACTAAGACATGCCGCTTACCTGCTCCTCTTCGGCTGCGGCTTCTGCTGGGGCCATCTGCACGCGATGTACTTATTTGTTTACGTTGTTGTTCGTGCTGCTGCCACTGCTGCTGCTGCTGCTGGCGTAGTTTTTGTAGTTGCGCCTGCCAGCACTTAAAGACAAACAACTCAATTATTTGCACTCACTTTTATTTACTTACGATTTTATTTAAGGCTTTGCTTTGCGCGCCAAAATATATAAAAAAAAAACAACGCTAGCAACACGCAAAAAAATAAATCTTTTTGAAATCTAGTCAAATGCCAATGGTGAGAATTTAATTGAATAAATATGCTCGAGTTGCCGCCGAGTGAGCGACAACCGTTCGCCACAACAGCGAGTTGGTAAGTGAAGCCGCTGTGAAGCTGTGCGCTCCCCGACTCACAGGACATTTTGCCTTATCCCAAAAGATGCGTTGCCAAGCAGTGCAAACTGTTATACGAGGGCTGTTCGACTTCATTTGGTAAATAAACCCCGTTTAGTTTATCCAATGTATATTGATAAGATTTCTTGTTTGATGTTGAACATCTGAATATATTGTACTTAAGAATAGAAATCATTTCATATTATGGTTTAATCAACTAGACGAAATACCTTCATACCGGAAAACTGTTTGGACTCGCATCAATGATTACGTATAAGTATTAACTATATGTAGAAGTATAAGTAAATAATGTAGAATAAACTTTTTCTTGATTACAGTTCATATGTAAACAAAACTCAGTAAGAACTTGTTAGTGTATTCAAAAATTATGATGATAGTTTAAATTTTAAGAAGCATTTCAGTCAGCGATTTGTCTTCCACGCATACAAATTATTGAATTTTGTTTTAAAAATGATTGAAGTAAGTTAAATAAATAGCTTTCTTACAGCAACCTTTGATTAGTAAACAGAAAATATATAAATTATTAATTTATTCTCTCATATGTAAAGCGTACTTATAATTGCACTGAAATACATATTAGAAGCAATTAGTTAATCAAATTACGTTTTGTAATATGAGATTTCCAGTATTAAAAAAAAAACCCAGCTCACAATACATAAAGAAAAAATAACTGTGACAACTTGACAGCAATTTTGAAGCAAGTCAAGTTATTTTAACATAATAATGTTATAGCTGGCGAACTGGTCTCGAATAACAATTTCACATGCACATATGTATGTGTCTACATGTATATAATTCGCTGAGCAAACACAAAGCAGTCAAAACGTTTATGTAGAACCTACAACTGTTCCAATCGGTCATTGTCAAAAGTATTGGCAAGCACGACAAACGTGTGAAGCAACCCTTTTGTGGATGTTGCCCCGTTTGAGTTTGTTGGCAGGTTGATGCTGCTGAACTGCTTGCGCGACTGCTTGACAAGCAAACCAATCGCAAGCAGTGCAAAACGAGATAAGCAGTCAGCCAAGTAGTGTTACTTGCAGAACTTGGAAGCTGAAGTACTTGGTTAAAGTGATGAAATAATTGAATGCTTTAATTAAATTATTTAAACAAAGGCATTGCAAAGTGAGCCACAAGAACAACTGAAGGTCAGGGATAGCAATGAAGGCAAGCCAGCACAAAGCGAACCCAGCTAAATGCATACAACATGCAAGTGGGCTAATCAATGTTCGCTGATGTTGCCGCCAAAGCTTTACATGCGGCCAACAGCGCGGGCACGTAATGCGTCTCTGCCAGCGATAAGGCCTACGTCTGCGTCTGTTTGGCTACTGACGCGACGCCGTCTGTCTTGCCAAGCGGCTCTAGTTGCATGTATAAATAGCCAGTGTAAGCCCAGTAGAACATATCATTGGTCAAAGTACAACTTCAACCTCAAGATGTGCCTAACTCAATTCACTCTCTCTGTCTGCTCGCTGCTGCTCTTCGGTTGCTTGGCTATTGCACAGCGCTGCCATGACTATCAGGACACGCAGCTGGTGTTGCGCTCGCAAGCCAACTACATGTCCTGCGGCAATCGGGCCGTGTGTGCCACAAATGGTCAATGCTATCGCCGCTTCGACAATCTCTGTTGCCTCGAGGAGCATAATTTGCAGAAAATGTTTGCGGGCCAAGCTGGTAAGTCAATTGCCTAAATTAACTAATGCTGTCAACTGATTGCTACTAATTCTTTTCTATACTTTTTGTAGATTTCGTTGTGGTGGACATGCAATACTGTTTGCCATCGTCGACGTGGTACGACTACAACTTACCCTACATTGCGCCACACTATCTGAACTACGGCCTTGGGTCGCGTTACGCTTATACTGCTCCGCAGGCAGCTCAGCCCTACGCATACCCCAATCAACAAATGTTTTCGCAGTCCAATAGAGCGGGCATTGCTCACGCCTGGAATCCGTATGCGGCTGCTGCCTCGCAATACGCCGCAGGAATGTCCCCAGTGGCCAGCTATTATGAGAAGCTGAGTTCAACAGCTGCTTCAACGACTAGTCCAGCGACTATAACTTCCACAACGGTTGCTAGTTTGTTGAAATCTGACGCTGCAGTTGCCAGAGTTGTTGTTGCAGAAGACATCGATGATGGCGCTGCGGCTGATATTAAGTCTGATGCGGCAGCATTTTTCCACTTTCCCACTCGCCGAACGACAACGCGGAAAACGACCACTCCTAAGACAACGAAAACAACAAAAGCTTCCACAACTCCTTTAATAACTCATCCTACTAAACCATCCACAACTCCTTCCACAACGCCATATACAACACCTTCCACAACACCATCCACAACACCATCCACGACACCATCCACAACTCCTTCCACAACTCCTTACACAACACCTTCCACAACACCATCCACAACTCCTTCCACAACACCATCCACGACAGCATCCACAACACCATCCACTACACCATCCACAACTCCTTCCACAACACCTTCGACCACTCCTTCCACAACTCCCTCAACAACACTTTCAACAACACCCTCGACCACTCCCTCCACAACTCCCTCAACAACACCTTCAACAACACCATCTACTACGCCATCCACAACCCCATCCACAACCCCATCCACAACCCCATCCACAACCCCATCCACAACCCCATCCACAACCCCATCCACAACCCCATCCACAACCCCATCCACAACCCCCTCCACAACACCATCTACAACTCCTTCAACGACACCATCTACTACGCCATCCACAACCCCATCCACAACCCCATCCACAACCCCATCCACAACCCCATCCACAACCCCATCCACAACCCCATCCACAACCCCATCCACAACCCCATCCACAACCCCATCCACAACCCCATCCACAACCCCCTCCACAACACCATCTACAACTCCTTCAACGACACCATCTACTACGCCATCCACAACACCATCCACAACCCCATCCACAACCCCATCCACAACCCCATCCACAACCCCATCCACAACCCCATCCACAACCCCATCCACAACCCCATCCACAACCCCATCCACAACCCCATCCACAACTCCCTCAACAACACCTTCAACAACACCCTCGACAACTCCATCCACAACTCCCTCCACAACACCTTCCACAACCCCCTCAACAACTCCTTCAACAACAACCCCTTCGACCACTACAACAGCGCCAATTGATACTGTAAGTACAAGAGTTCTTTATTTATGTCACTCTAAAAATACCTATTTTGATTCATACTCTCTCTGTATTTGCTTCTGCGAATAGGGCATTATGGCATCCATAGTCTTCACGAGCTTCAATGGCGACGTCTTGAGAATGTCGCTGATCAAGCAGGCTATCGATCCGATTAGCGGCAACAAAACATGCGAGGCAACAACGACACTGCAGATAACAACCACGGAGTGTTCAGCACAACAGACGCTCACTGGCTGCCTGGTGACCAACTCAACGAGTTCCGCAACAACACCCGTTCCCGGGGTTTATCCAACTCGCCCGGCACCAGTCAATCACGAGTATAGAACACCAATGCATAAACCTTATGGCTATCATTATGGCTATGCTTATGGCGCCAATTATGGCTTTGGTTATCCCTCCAGTTCAGCGGACGGTTCCTACGCACGCAATGCACATGGTTCGGCTTCCGCGTCGGCTTCTGCTGCAGTTGCTTCGCCCTACGGCTGGGCCAATTACTAAAGTCGCTAATCACTTGCAATAGTTTTTATAATCCACACATATTTTAGACTACATATATCAACTTTTTATATCGTTCTTTTCAATAAAAAAAATTTAAAAACTACGCAAAAATTCTTAAAACTCATTAACTCACCATCTTACCCACAGAATACATTGTTCATAATTTTTTTAATAGCCAACACGTGCTTCGCTACGTGACATTTGATGCTTCGCAATCAAATGCCCAATGCTCAACGACTTAAGCAGCATTGAATATTAAATTCATTATGATGATTGTTATATTTATCAATAACCCAAAATAATTAATTAATTTATTGTTCAATATTCATTCAGGAGGACAAAATTGAAATCTAATTTTAGAAAAATAAAAAAAAATTGTTTTTCCGAGAGAACCCAAATTAAACGGTTTTTGGAATTCTCACTTTAGCTATTTGAAATTACTTATTAAAATTAGTATGAAAAGTTTTCACATTCACATTTTCACATAAAAACAGGCTCAATATATAATCAGTAAATCTTGAAATTTAATGATAGCATATAGAATCATAGAATCATATTCTCTTGCATTGTTGCTTCTTCAATGGTATCAAATTCTGTAGATTGGCAAAGAATCATTCATGAGCTTATTGCATTGCTTTCAGCCGGTATTCGGACACCTTGAATCTATCTGCTGACCTTGGCAACTATCAATAAAAAATATTATTAATAATTATACTATCACAATGTATTGCGTGCTTTGCCAATTACTCATTATCATTCTCTGTAAATTCATAATTGCTTTGCGATCATTTTTAATTCACAAAAAATATTCCCATGACAAACAAAATAAAAAGTTTACGAATAACACGAATAAAGCAGAGAGCATTTCATAACCGAGACAAGCCACTTAGGCAAACAGTCTGGCCCCCATACAGTTTATAAGAAAATACATAATGATCGAAATGGAGCTCAAGACACGTAGACATTGCAATGATATGAAGCCATACGCCACTTGGGAGGAGGGTTTGACTCTATAAAAAGCGCAGCCTGCGCTGGGCAAGCCACATAGTCAACCTGTGAATTGCTCCCTGCAATGTTGTTCTTCCATTTGTTAAGCTTACTGTGTGTGCTCGCAGTCGCCCGGGGCTGGGGTTATGGTCCACCCGATTTCTATACGCCCACCTGTGATGATATAATCTGTCCAAGCGTCAGGAGTGAAGTTTGTGCGAGGTCGCAAAGGTCAAATCAGGAGGTGACCTTTGGCAGCCAATGCGAAGTTCGGCACTACAACTGCGTCAATGCGGAAGGTGAGTGTAACTTTTGATCGCAACAACAAAACCAAATTGTACAAAAATTAATATTTGCAGCTTATCAGATCATTAATCTGGGATCCTGCGAGTGTCCAACGCAATGTTTCGGCAAATGTTCAGCGATTTGTGCCGCGCTGGGTGACGAACTTCGCATTTTTAACAGCACCTGCGAGCTGCGGCAATACACATGCTTTTCCAGTGACCGTGAGTACATAGAGATTAGAAAATTAGTCTCAATAATCTAGATTTAAAGAAAGTTTTCTTTTGTTAGATGAAAATTTAAATTTCGCTATTTATATTAACAAAGTTTTCTTAATTGCTAATTAAATTTGTATTGCCTTAGAATACAATGTGCTTATTGTCCACTTAATTTTTGCTTGATATCCTGCACAAATTTCTATAATTTTTTAATTTTTTTTAATCCATTTTTCCATCTCCATCCAACAGCTTGGATACAAGTGAAGAATGAATACTGTGCCCTACCACCTCCTCCCGAATATAATTTTCCATATGTTTCACCGCATTTTGGACATCAGCAGTATGCACCGCCTTTAGCTTATGGACAGCAACCGCCCATATTTGGACCTCCACTGCCATTGACACATCGCAATGTTGGCTTTTATTACCCTCAACACTATTCGATTGATCAATATAGAGAATTGTCGCATCGCATTTCAAGAGATAATTTGCCCACCGAATCAATGGCTGCGTTTGACGCAGTTACATCACCATATTACCCATCGGCAGCTTCATCAGTTGCGACTACGCAAGCACCGTCGTCAACACCTTCATCGACAACACCATCAACTACAGAATCCACAACAGTATCGACTACAGATTCGACTACGGGATCCACAGCAGAGTCGACAACAGAGTCAACAACAGTCTCGACTACAGATTCAACTACATCAGATTCAACACAGGCAGAATCAACAACGGATTCGACAACAAAGTCGACTACAGATTCGACAACAGAATCCTCAACAGTCTCAACTACAGAGTCAACTACGACGGATTCTACATCGACTGAATCGACAACGACAGATTCGACAACTGATTCAACTACAAAAGATTCGACAACAGTGTCGACTACAGATTCAACATCAGGATCAACAGCAGAGTCGACAATAAATTCGAGTACAGATTCAACAACAGCAGAATCAACAACAGATTCGACAACAGAAGTCTCCACTACAGAGTCAACTACGACGGATTCTACATCGACTGAACCGACAACGACAGATTCGACAACTGATTCAACTACAACAGATTCGACAACAGTGTCGACTACAGATTCAACATCAGGATCCACAGCAGAGTCGACAATAAATTCGAGTACAGATTCAACAACAGCAGAATCAACAACAGATTCGACAACAGAAGTCTCCACTACAGAGTCAACTACGACGGATTCTACATCGACTGAACCGACAACGACAGATTCGACAACTGATTCAACTACAACAGATTCGACAACAGGGTCGACTACAGATTCAACATCAGGATCAACAGCAGAGTCGACAATAAATTCGAGTACAGATTCAACAACGGCAGAATCAACAACAGATTCGACAACAGTCTCGACTACAGATTCAACATCAGGATCAACAGCTGAGTCGACAATAAATTCGAGTACAGATTCAACAACGGCAGAATCAACAACAGATTCGACAACAGTCTCGACTACAGATTCAACAACAGATTCGACAACAGAATCCTCAACAGTCTCAACTACAGAGTCAACTACGACGGATTCTACATCGACTGAATCGACAACGACAGATTCGACAACTGATTCAACTACAACAGATTCGACAACAGGGTCGACTACAGATTCAACATCAGGATCAACAGCAGAGTCGACAATAAATTCGAGTACAGATTCAACAACGGCAGAATCAACAACAGATTCGACAACAGTCTCGACTACAGATTCAACTATATCAGATTCAACTACAACAGATTCCACAACAGATTCTACAACTACAGAATCCTCAACAGTCTCAACTACAGAGTCAACTACGACGGATTCTACATCGACTGAATCGACAACGACAGATTCGACAACTGATTCAACTACAACAGATTCGACAACAGGGTCGACTACAGATTCAACATCAGGATCAACAGCAGAGTCGACAATAAATTCGAGTACAGATTCAACAACGGCAGAATCAACAACAGATTCGACAACAGTCTCGACTACAGATTCAACTACAACAGATTCAACAACAGATTCGACAACAGAATCCTCAACAGTCTCAACTACAGAGTCAACTACGACGGATTCTACATCGACTGAATCGACAACGACAGATTCGACAACTGATTCAACTACAACAGATTCGACAACAGGGTCGACTACAGATTCAACAACAGAGTCGACAATAAATTCGAGTACAGATTCAACAACGGCAGAATCAACAACAGATTCGACAACAGTCTCGGCTACAGATTCAACTACAACAGATTCCACAACAGATTCTACATCTACAGAATCCTCTACAGTCACCACCACCGAGTCAACGACAGACTCGACTACAGCGTCAACGACAACTACAAGTGATTCAACATTAGCTGACAATGCATCCAATATACAACAGAATAGTTTTAGAATGTTGAATATTGCAGTGGATACTTCATCTACATCCACAACGCCGTCATCAACAACACCAACAACAACAGTATCTTCAACAAGTCTCTCCACGACAACAGCTATGACGACTGCATCTCCGTCGACTACTCAACAAAATAATACGTCGGGAGCACCATCAAACACTCAGCTTCAATCTGTGCTATTAAGCAAATCTGAAGGTTCGGAAGCATTGGCAACGCAAATACTATCGACAGCTTCAAGGAATCTGACAGTTGATGGTCATGTGGTGCAGCTGCCAGAATCGGACATTGCAATAATTCTACTTCCACAGAGAAACACCAATTAATTTAGAAGCACAGCTAAAATAAGCAGAATACTTATAAGCAGCGATTTACTTTATAAGACTAACCACAAAGCATCTGTAAATTGTTAGACTAAAACTGCATTGTTATTGTATTTAAATTAAATGAAACTTGACAAAAAATACAATATGGCATGAAATTGAAACGCTTGCCGAAATAAGTTTATCATTGACCACTTCGTTCATTAGTTTAGTCATTCAAAAAGGCTATGGTGGTCATGATTTCATGGTATTCGGGCTTAAAACAAACTGTCGGTTTAGTAGATTGTGTTTTTTTCCATTTCAGTAACATGTAAACTCTTTTCCTCCAGCGCTTTCGCAGCTTCTTGGCCATCTCGTCTTGATAGATCATTTCAGAGAATTGTTTTCGTTTAATTCTTCGCTTTCGCATTTTCAGTCTCCACTTCTGTTGCTCGGTTTGATGCTTGGGATCCTCAAAGTCCGTATCGTAGATGAATGCAGTGGTTTCCACTGTTGCAGCTGGTAACAACAGCTCCTTCAGCTTACTGATTATATACTTGAATAGCGAATCACGCTCCTCGAGGCTGTTGGAATTCTCCACCTCACTGTGATTGACGATTTCGAAGAGCCGAAAGTAGTGCGTCCAATTGTCATTCAAGTGCTCAAAGCTCTCCTTTATCCTTTGCCGATTCACTTCTCTGCTATCCTCGCCACTCAATATCTGCGAGATCTCATCGTAGGTTTCATTGACATAGCCATCTATTGCCCGGCCTAACATTAACCACACAAGGCTTTGCAGCAACTGCGATACGTATAACGATTAACGCTAAAATTCAATTCTTTGGAGCATATTTACCATTTTGTTAATCCAATTCATTGCACCGAATTGTTTTTATAGTTTTGATAGCTCGACAGCTGGAGATTTGACAGCTTTCGCTCTGCCAACTAAAATGTTTTTTTTTTTTGGTATAAAAAATGTTTGCTCAATATTAAAATGCAGTTATAGCATTTAAATATTGTCGGAGTATGCATTGGATTAAAATACAAATATTCTTAAGTATATTTTCATTTTAAATCCGCATTGCAATTAAATGGATATTTAATACAATAAGCGCCATGCTTGTATTAGCTTTCAGACAATTTTATAAATTGGTCCGCCATTCTGACTGTCGCTATCAACGCATAATTCTCCCAACAAATGAGAATAATACTAACCAAGCTTAATGCAATTTTGCGCCTCTCCAGAAAAAATTGCACGCAACTGATTCAAAAGCTGCCAATTGAAGAAACAAACAAATGACACCCGCAGAGCTATAAAATTGGCTAAATAAACTATTTGTCATTTAAATTGTTGGAGAATATTTCAGCGGTTTATTGATTCAATTTTCAGTTCTTTTTCAGAGCAGGTTTTCGCAACGGTTTCGGCTTTGTGATGGGCTTCGTTGTGGTTGTTGCATTCTTTTTGAAGGCACTGACAACCAAAGGGATTTTGTTTTTGATTTTCGTCGCGTTATCAGACTTTTTGCTGCTCTCGACAGTTACTTTGGCGTGTCCCATTGTGGTGCTAATGGTGGTGTTGTTGTTGGTGGTGTTGTTGGTGGTGTTGTTGGTGGTGTTGTTGGTGGTGTTGTTGGTGGTGTTGTTGGTGGTGTTGTTGGTGTTGTTGGTGGTGTTGTTGGCGGTGTTGTTGTTGGTGGTGTTGTTGGTGGTGTTGTTGGTGGTGTTGTTGGTGTTGTTGGTGGTGTTATTGGTGGTGTTGTTGGTGGTGTTGTTGGTGTTGTTGGTGGTGTTGTTGGTGGTGTTGTTGTTGGTGTTGTTGGTGGTGTTATTGGTGGTGTTGTTGGTGGTGTTGTTGGTAGTGCTGCTAATGGAGCTGCTGGTGGTGTTGTTGGTAGCGTTCACGGTGCTGTTGTTGGCACTGACGCTGGCTACGCGCTCGACAACCTTCCTGGCCGGCTTAACGATAGTTGTCTCTACTGACTTGATGCTGCTGCTGCTGCTTGATGTTGTGGCTGCGTCGCTGCGCGTCGGCTCAGTGCTGGTTGATGTGCTGCCGTAGGGCATGTAAATAAAGCTGTAAATGGTTTTCGCCGTGCTCGACGCAGACGGTGCCAAGGTCGTCTCCACCGTGGAGCTGGTGTCCGGCAGATCAGTTGTCTCTGTGGCTGGCTTCGGTGTCGTCGTTGTTGTGGTGGTGGTGCTGGTGGTGCTGGGCGGCGTGTCCGTCACAATGCCCACGCCGGGCAGGTAGAGCGACAAACTGGAGTCGGTGATCTCGTTGTAGTCCTCGCCCACATCGGGTATGTTGTACACATTGTAGGCGTTCACCGCACGCGCCACTGAAACTCCCGGATTCACGTAGCTCATGTACTCATGAAATTGCATTGGCGCTGGCGTCGTCGTTGTTGTCGTTGTCGTTGTTGGCGGCGCTTCGGTGGCGTACATTGGACTGGTCTCCTCCTCCTCGGCCTCGACGGTGCTGCTCTCTGGCGGTGCAGCTGTGGTGCTGCGACGTCTGTACTTGCGTTTGCCGTGCGACTTGGGCTTGGACTTGATTTGCTTGCAGGGTCCCCTGTTCAGAAAGCGTTGAGCTGCATGTTTGGGAAGTCAAATGAAATTGTGATTGTGGGCTGCTGCAGAACATTCGATAAATGCTACGCACTCTCTTTGCTGATGCACTCGCGGCGTCGCACCTCGCACTCGTTGGCAAAGGTGACGCCCTGTCCCTGATGTGGTCCCGACTCGGGTGCGGCGCAAATCGGTGCATACTTCGTGGTGCACTTGATGTTGTCGCAGTCGGGCAGACAACGGTCCAGTTCGGTGGGCTCCAGTTCTAAGCGAGTGTTGTTGGGGTCATTTTTAGTGCATTATTTACTGTCGCCGCTCACCTGTGCCGTATTGGAACAACAGCTTCATGTTGGCCGCCTCCAGTTTGCAATCGTTTTCAAAGTAAAAGAATTTCACGCCATTCGTGGCACAAACCGGCTCCCCGCCCGCCTCACAGTTGGGCTGATGGTCCACATACTGATATTGAAAGTTTCCGAATTGTTCCTGTGTCGGATTATCGCCCGTCACCTGGCCAAAGAGTTTGGCGTACTGAGCGCCCGCCGACTGCGCCTCGTTAAACTCCCAATCGCCGTAAGACGCGGTCAGGCATGTGAGGCCAAGTAATAGTAGCAGCATTATACCCTGTACTTCCTGTTGTCTCATCATTATTGCTCTGTGCTTTTTGCTGGTTGCATTCGTTGTGCTTTCTTCGTGGCGGCATCAATGGGTTTTATAGTCTGACCGATATCTGTTCGATGGCCCGGCGACGTGTGGATATGCATTGTTGCATCGCATCGGATGCACAATCGACATTCTTGCCGTCGCTGCAATCGTCAAACGTCTCTCCATTTCGCTCCATACTCGCATCATTCATTCCATTCACCGGGTTAGCAAATGAACACAAAACAGCTGACACAGCTGTCCACAAAATTCATTCACTTCATTCGCGGCGTAATCGGAGTATCTTGCAGATTATTATCTTTACACGCGTTTCTCTTGTTACATTGGTCAGTTCATTGACAAATCGTCGCGCTATCTTGTCGAAATACGAACTTGACAACATTTTCTTAAACTACTACGATTATTATACTTATATGGAGCGCAAACCTTTAATTTTAATTTGATTTGAGTAAGCAGCGAACCACGGATTAAATTTGGCATTGCTAACAACTAGAATAGCCAATAAATACGCAGACATAAGCTTAGTGTCTTCAAATTGCTACCAAATTCTGCTTAAACTTCAAAGCTCAACAATTATTGCTGCCATCAGCTTTTGCCAATTTCCAAGAGCTTCAGTTTGCAAGCCTCAAAGAACTTTGCCAATTTAGCCGTGACAAGCACCTTTTTTTGATGCCATAAAACTTGGGCAAGCTTTATGTGTGGTGAATACACGAATAGAATACCAAGAACATGCGGCTGACTTCAAAGAAGTAATGTATCAAACAGATTTCTTTTGCTTCCACTCTTTTATTAGCTTCATATTCTAGACAAATATAAATTGAGCTTGATTGTTTGTAAGGTAAGAAAGTTATGCAGGAAATGCAAAGAATATAATAGTCTTTATTCCGCTGCCGATCTGCGACTTCGAAATTCGAAATCAACTTTGAGGTTCTTGTCAATTCTTCGCTGCTTCACACACATCTCGTTGTTCTTTGGCTGCTGGTGAATAGCTGGCAAAATGCTTGCTATAAACGCCATAATTTTTCTTAAAGTTATGGCACAAATGCAGTTGGCCCAACTGCTGCTGCTGCTGCAATTAGTTGACCGATTGTTTATTGGCAACATGCGCCACACTTGCATATAATTTTAATTATGCAACGTTATTTACAAAACCCACATGTCATATCGGCTTTTTGCCATTCGCCGTTTGCTCGTTGGCCAGCATTCAATGGCGACCAATTAATTATGCTAAATAGAGGGCGAAATTCGATTCAACGGGATACGAGACAAACAAATCTGCGATTGCAATTCCAAACTGTAATCCCAATGGCTCTCTTCTGACCCACCAAACACATTCGATGCATTAGTTGTGTGCGTGTATGGAGCCTCATTAAGTTTGCAAATTTGTGCAGTGTGTGTGTGTTTGTGTGTGGCCCCAAATATCGGCAGTTATAATAAAAAAAATCGTTGGCTAATCCAATATTTTTATTTTATAACCAATTTCTTATAACATTTATTCTGCAATTAAATCGCAAACACATCGTTGCTGCAATTCTCCGCAACTTCCGGGAAATAGCGAGGAGAAGCGGGGAAAATCAGCCACGTGGTACCGACTTGCTAGATAGATCTGTGGAGTTTTGTATTATTAAGTTAGTTTCTTGCAATTACACGACTTACACACAATTGAAATAACGTTCTCCGCACGCCGCTTTTTAAATGCAGACGTGGTACCACGATCAATATTTTCATATCCTATATTAATTGTTAACAAATTAGTTAGTAGATTGATAAATTAGTTGGTGGACTTACCTCACATTTGTAGCGTAATGAATATTTTCAGATGCTTAGTTGTATTTAACGAATTTGCTGAATCAGGGGGAGATTTCATTACCAATTAAAGAGTTTTCAATCAATTCAACAGTACTTACTATTTCCTAATCCTAGATCTTTGCGGTAGATTTAAAATTGTATTATGTATGCCAATATTCTAAATGCATAGAATTCTTCAAAACATTCTTAAATTAATCTACAAAATTGGGGGTTAAGGATGGCTTAATTAGTTGACGATTTACGAGTGAAAGAGCAACCGTCCATTGAAAGTATTTCGCGGCAATAAGGTGCAAAGTGGGGGAAAAAACTTACAATGATATCAACACTAAGTAGCCGTCTATCAAATGAGCAAATTGAACAAATTTTCATGTGCGCTTTTCACATCAAACTGGTGGCAGGGAGGAATTTAGAATTATGCTATAAGCTATTAATTAATCAAGCTGGTACTCACGAAATCAACATGTCGCAAAACTAAAAGCAAAAGAGAAAAACAATTAAAATTATTTAGTGTTGTTGTATGTATTAATTGCAGTAAAAATCTCAAATAATGCATTTACCCATTTTCATGTTAGAGCACATTTCCATATGGACATCGAAATATGAAACTTTAGGTGTTGTTTTTGTGCATTTTGCGTATGGCCTTGCAACACGGTGAAAGGTGCACATTATTGGCAATAAAATGTCTTTCATGACAATAAAATAACACTGTACAAAATTTTGACCAAACCACGGCGATAAAATACAAAAACACGAAACACATTTTTCACGACCAAAATAAAACAGAAAAAATTGTATCCGAAAAAAACAAAAAACTATTTTTTGATAAACTAAAATTTGGAGCCTAAAATTTTAGTTGTTTCCCAGTTGAGCTCTGGGAGCGAACTGAATAAAAATAATGTGCTCTCTAGGCTCATGGGCCCCAAGTCGAGTCAAGGCTAACTAGATCAAATTGCAAAGTTCCGAAATTAAAAAAAATTGCTATAGTGACTAGATTTGACAATTTGAAGTCGACTTGGAGAAAAATCCAGTCGATTAGAAACGTATCAGAGAGCAGTGCTTACATATCTATATATTTATATATACATATCTATATATTTACTAATTTCTTATCAACATTTTGATGCCTAAATACTTTTTGGCTACTGCCCTAATTACCTGACTGGCAAAAGTGCGACGCACTCTTGTCGCTATCATCGGCAGCTAGTTTTGGGTGCCTAAACAGAAGCCATCAAATAAATTACGTATACCTTATGAGGCGCATATCATAATCAAATTTAGGCATAGACAACTCGGTCTTCCTCCCCAAAAAAAAAAAAAAAAAAGAAAAAGAAGGAAAACAGACGAAAAAAAGGATAATGTTGGCAGCATCTCATGATGATGTTAACAACCCCCAAATTGGCAATCGATCATTATGGCCCAACCCTCGCCTCAAACGCCCCCCCCCCCCTTCTCACTGCTCCCCTCCAGCTCCCTGTGTCGTTGTGAAGCTCCCACAAATTGTATGAATTATTTAAATATTGATTTATTAGTTGAAATTTTACATCTAATTTAATAGGCCGCAAACGCAGAGAAGCAAAGAAGCTTCACGACTACACTACAAATTGAAGTAAATTTATGTGATGGGGTAGAAAGACACACACACACACACACACATACATATACATATATAGAGAGAGAGTATATAATATTATGTGATATGAAAGCGGCATAAATTGAAAATTAAATGTGGGAGATGCCGTCAAGCCTTTGAGAAGCGAGCGTCTGAAACATGGCCACAGATTGTTACAAGTGTTGTTCTTGTTTCTCTGTTGACTGTTGGCTAAATGAAAACTCGTTTATTAATCTCCATCTGAGTGTGTGTGCGAGTGTGTGTGAGTGTGTGTGTGAGTGGGTGTGTGTTTGCTTGAGACTCACCCTCTTTCAGCGCTGTGGCTGTGGCTGTGACGAACAAACAAAGGCGAACATGATGCCGCTTTTGGCTCAGGAATCTCATGGTCGAAAAGCGCACAACACACTTGCGACGACACACAAACATATATTTATTCACACACACACACACACACATGCGTGTGTATGCAAAGTTTATCCAGCGTCCGTTTTGCACATTAATTTACTGACCTTTTTGCGCCTTTTTCCATAGTTCTTCTACTGTGCGAACTCCCTTCAAATGCTCCTCTCCCCCGGCGCCACAATCACAGCTACCTAGACTTCAACTGCCTGGACACTGAAACACACACACACACACACACACGCACACACACGTAGAACTCAACCGTGTCGCCGTTGAGTCTCTTTGGGCTTAACAAAATGCGGTTAACTGAAAATGCGCTCAAGCGAGACGGCAACATCTGCTGACTGGCAGCGTGCGACAGAGAGCGAGCGATGGACAGATAGCACTGCCTGCCATATTGCTGGGGCTGAGGTCGACAACGACAACGACAACGACGACGACGCGGACGTCGACGTTGACGGGGCGCTGCCGTCGGTTTTTCGGTAGCTGCCCATTCGCATGTCCACATATTACAACGTATGATGAATGTGTGACATTTTTGCTGCTTGCTTGTTTGTTTATTGTTTGCGCTTTCTACTTTTACTTTGCCCTGCTGCGCTGCTACTTTTGAGCACTCACACAACACAAACAAAACAGCGTAGACCGAAAGTTACCCTGGGTAGTCATTGAAGCACTTCTCAATGGCCTTAACAAAATAGTGTAGACTCAAAGTTAGTTATGGCCTCAACACAATTTTGTGTAATATCACAGTGACTTTTCAGTTTCTAAACAACTGCAATATCGTCTGCTACTCAGCTCTTTATTTAGCTTATGCTCAACTAAAACCTCTCACGGTCATTTCATTCACTTGCATTTAGTCTGCTTAATTTTTATTTGATTAAAATATCAGAGCTACTGCTACCAAATTTCAATAAGCTCAAATATTCTTTAGTTGATTCACTTTTATACACTTGTTGAACGTATTTTAACCACTTACTTTTTATTTATTTATGGCTTTAGCTCAACACCTATGAGAATCAGCAAAACTGCAAGAAAGCAAATTGCCAAAAATAAAATAAACCTACGCAGCTTCGACTTATCTGTGAGTTATATAAAAATTATGAAAAATACGCAAATTATTCTTGTCAGCAAGTGCATTCATAGTGCGGTTTGCATCGCCGTTTTCCACTTGTGGTGGGTAATTTAAACACTTGCGTTTTTTATGAATTATTGCAAGTGAAAAACGCAAACGCATAGCTGAAAACTATTTGCTTTGAAGTGTCCACCAATTGATCGCCAAATTAGGCAATTAGACCTTTGACTATCAGTTGCTGCAATCATCAAGTAGTTAAACTGAAAATATGTTTGTTTTTTTTTTCTTTTTTTTGCACTTCACGCTCAAATGACGCGCTTGCAAACTGAGCAATTAAATGGAAACTCTCGGGTCTCTCGATATTTAATGAATCGGACAGTTATTAAAAAAATGTTGCGCGTTTTTTCTGCGACTTGCGGCCTTAAGTGTGGGCGCTTTTATTATAAATGACAGATCCGTTTATATGGTAAGCAGTCAAATGGACAGCCAAGACTTTATTGGCGGGGGGTGCTGCGTGCTGTGTGTTTACTTGCATGGCAATAACTCTTGACAAACACGGTACATTTTTTTCTCGCATCACCCGAAGCGAGCGGCAGGATTGGCAGGGAGGGGGAGGGGTTGGATATTTGTCCTTGTCGCGCCCAACTGCAGGCTGCAGCGTGTATTGCATGCACTCATGCATTGCCAATCACTCGAGGAGTCAGCGAAGCTCGTGATTCGCTTTTGATTTGCATTCACAACGCATCGAACGTCACAATAATGCAGCCGCAGGTCAACCTCAGCCTCAGCTGGTGTCCATTTAGGGGGACTTATGACAGCCTCAAGTAATAATGAATATGCATATATTAAATAAGTAAATCTGTTATAAACTTCATTTGCGACACGCACAGGCAAAAGTAAATGCTGCCTGCCAAGTGAATTTTGTGGCCAAAACTCATTGTGAAATCCGATATAATGCTGTGGTTGGCACAACGACAACGACAACAACAACGACAACGACAACAACAACGAGAGCTTGTTAAGCAAACATTGTTATTTGACATACTACACTTAATGCAAGAGAAACGTGTCTACGCGCAGTTTGTGTGCGAGTTGCATTTTGATTGTAACTCAAGCAAAATGCTGTAAATGAAGCATTAAGTAATTAGAATCAACAGCATTTTAGGAATGTACAATTAGTGTAATTATGATGACTCAAGTAAATACTGTTGCATGCCTGAGCTAAGGAGAAAAACATGGCAAAGGGCTGAGCTACAGCGTAAAATATAGAATTTAAATAGACGTTGCCATGGCACTTGCACTAATTATAAGTTGCAAGTTCTCGACGGCATTTACGATAATTTAATTACCCTCGAAAATCAACGTTTGATGGCTCAACACTGCACAATTTGTTTTTGTGAAAGCTGCACAAATAAATCCGAATACGGAAATAGCAATCAATATAATTTGGATTTTCGGAAGGCTGCAACGTCAACGTAATCCAAAATTTGAACTAAAATCGGCCCGAAGCTATATTTATTTGTTAATTAATAAAAGTGTAGATAAAATGTTGCATTGGAAATTTCATTTGCATGCAATTCGCTTCTGCTGTTTGAGGGGAAAAACGTCGTTCGCCAAGGAAATTGCACATCAAGTTTTTTTGAGATGACAGGCAATGTGCGTGGCAAGGTGGCAAAGGTGGCAAGGTGAGCTTCGAGCTGCTGCGTGTCGTATCTGAAAATAGTTTCATTTGTAGTATTTACACAGTTGCGACACTAATTGCACTTGGGTCTCGTGGAAAGGCGGCAGCTGTCGCCAGCTCTAAATCCAGCTGAGGGATTTGTGACAAGTGTTGCAAGACAGAAGAGGGCGATATATGTAGGTGTGCCATGGCATAAATCAAGCAACGAATGAAGAAAGTAAGTGAAACGGAATCCCAGGGCAAACAACAATGAACTAGATGCGAGTCGGCAGCATTATGTGTATTATCATTTACCACAATCGAAACGGCACGACACAAAATCAAAGGCCTCTGCCGCAAGACATGAGCAACTTGGACACGGCACGACACGACACGACACGACACGAGACACGACAAACGCACATACACAGGAAAAGTTTGGAGAACAAACGACAAAAGTTTCGCAGTGTCCGTCGAGAAGACGAGCATAACCAAGTCCAGTCCCAGGACTGGACAAAAGTTTTCGTGTGAAATTAGAATTGAAATTAAAAGCACAATATATAGAAAGGAAAGGCAAAGCATGCCAGGAGACAGAGCCAACGGAGATTGCTTAACAATGAACCAAAAAAAGGACTGCTCTGTCTGTCTGTCTGTCGGTCTGTCGGTCTGTCGGTCTGTTCTGTCCATGGTAAACCAAATCCTAAATTATTTGTGGCTGCTTTGTCCTCAGCGTCTTCCATGCAAATGCATGGATAAAGCCTTGAGAAAGTTTTCGCTTAGGTCTTGGCCACATAAAAAACAAACCTAACGGTAGCCATGTCATAAACTAAACGCACAATGTGTGAGCTTGGTTTAACTTCGGCTTCCTGCTAAGTACTTTATTGAGTTAATAACTCTTCATTGCATGCTGCATACGAAGCAGAAAAGTTTGTTTGCAAAATGAAAATAAAATAATTATAGCATAATTGCTCCCTAATTGCCATAACATAGATATTGAAATGTTATCGATAGACTTGAAACTAATTAACCTTCAGCTAATATATGTATGTTAATCTTGTTTAATTTGCCACTTGTTATAGTTAGTTTTTTAAATCTCAGTTCACAATGAATTTGCTGTTTTGGACTTGTTGTCTTGCCACTCTCCAAAATATTTCGTTTGGAGCAAGCATTGCTATTGTAATCCATTGCCAATGCAATAATACGAGATATAATTTACACTACTAATTCAATATTCTACAACTTTCTTGCACCGCAGCTAGAAGATTTTGTGAAGCAAAATAAACCGTTTGTATTTGCTGTCGTCTTCAGACATCTTCTTAGGTATTTAATATTACAATCCTCATTTAATTTTGTGCAGTCAGAATCAAAGTACAAGATGATTATATTTACGCATCCGCAAACGAAATTCGTTTTCAGTCAGGCAACAATAATGCCAATGGTTAACCAAACGCTGTTTCAACAGCGTGACGAGGTTGAGGCAATGGACACCTCGATGGATGTGATCATTACCCGTGACGAGAACAATTTCGAGCCCATGGACGTGACTGAAGAATGCGACGATGATTTAATGGATACGTCCGAGCCCGTCGACTGTGATTATGAAATGAGCGAACTTTAACAAAAACGGTTTTGTAACAAATTTATGGCATGCACGGGGGCAGGTAGCAAAAATTGAGGGAATGGTTGCATTTTGGAAATGGGAGAGAACTGTGTACATTTAATGAAGTAAACTTCCTGCCGATGATGCATGCAAATTGTAGATATGAATGTTTCACTTCACAAATAGTTGCTCACTTCGTACACGGACACAGTTTTTGACGTGTGTGTTTGGCAAGCGCAGCTGAAGCTGGAAATATTTTTGGTCAAAGTTTTCGATCGACAGCCCAAAGGAGCGTCAACAAAAACACAACAAACACCAAACTGTGAAAGCTGTGAAACTTTATTGCTGAACCGTTATTGAAAATTGAAAAGCCTGGGCGGTCTACAACACACACACGCACACACATACAGCACACTCCTTGCGCCTCCCGCGCTCGTCAACGTAATCTGCATACGCCGATTCGTGTGTACGTTGTGCCTGTATCTTTTTGTGAAGCAAAAAGATACAATTTATTAAACTACCTCCCCTTCACACACACACACACACACACACACACACGCATAGACTAGCACGTGCGGCAAATTCAGAAGCCTGAAGCAAAAGTTTGTTCTTTGCGCTCCCGCTAAGGTTACTGCAAGCATTATTATTTTATTTATTTATTTATTTAACTATTTTTTTTTGTGTTCGGAAACTATGACATAGGGCATAGCACGTAGATAAATTTATGCACGGCTATACAACTATATATCACAGAGAGAAGACAGCCTCAAGTCGACGCCGTCACAGCATATATTGAAAAACAACAAAAACTAAGCATTTAATATACAAAGAAATAGTTAACATTAAAATCCCAAATAAAGTGATGTCTATTTAATTAAAATTCAATTGCTTCATTATGAAATGCAAAGCTTTTCATGAGTAATTTAATTGCAATGCGTTCCGAAAAATGAGAGTTTTAAAATTGCGAATTGTGCACAGCAAATTTGAAGTCTCATTGCATTCAAAATATGTGCAATGTGTATGATGTGATAAAAGCAGAAAAATATCAAGAAAAACGAATAATAAACATATAAACGAAAACATTTTGTACAAATAATTGTTGAAATATTATTTGAAATAGCTGGTGTAAATAATATTATAAAATTATTAATTGTGAAAAAGAAACAAGTTCCTTTTTCTAAATGTTGTAGTCAGTTTGAGCTATAGAATCCACTGTTGTTGCATACGAATTATGCCTCCTAATCACAATCACATCAATTACGATTTTTTTAATTTGATGATCACTAAACTGAGCTGTGTGACAAACTCAAATGAAATCCAATGAAACGACAAAGCTGTGATAATTTCAGATCTTCTGTTAATGCATTTGTTTGTATGTGTGTGTAAGTGATGCCAAAAATTTGACAGTATGTGTGTGAAATGCATGTGTGTGTGTTTGTCTACATGCGGGACCAAGAAATCAATGTGGGCGGATCTGCTAAATGGGCGTGGTCAGGCTGCAGAGCTTCACAAAGTTTATTCAGCTTGCATGTGCGCGTGTGTGTGTGTGTGTGTGTGTGTGTGTGTGCTTCAGATCAACTGTTAAGAATTATGAGAATGCTGGCCGTCTAAATAAATTTGACGACAGCTTTTATTTCATTCATGCTGCTAATAAGCTAACGAATAAAGGACACTGAAAAACCATAGTAAGTTTAATCATATGTTGTCTAATTTATGCGAATTCGCTATAATAAGTTGGTGCATTTCACATTTTTATTAACTAGCTACAAGTTGTGTTGGCTCATAAAATCTAACTTTCAACTTGTAAGCTTCATTTGTAGGCATTCTAAATCTCACTTGGTCGCGAGCTTTGCTTTGGTGTTAATGCCGAGTATTTGCTTCCTTGCACGACTCATTGTCTTAATTTCGACTAGACACGACTAGTTTGCTGTAGATGTCGTTGTTCTGGTCGTTTTTCAAATTGCAGTTCGTTGGCTACTACAGTCTGTAATTGTAATTCCACAGGGGTTTTGTTATTGTCCTTCTCAAGAGAGAAAGAGAGAAAGAGAAAGAGAAAGGTGAAAGGGCAGCAGAGTCTAAGCAACAGTCTACTACTATTTGTGTTTGTGTAGTTTAGTGTGTGGCACAAAATGCGTCTGGTGCTTTGCGAGAGTCGGGACAGACATTATAATATACATACGTATGTGCATAAATATTATAGCAGTTAATACAGCCAACACACAAGACGACACACAGACACACACACACACACACAATTGCCGAGGACTTCCTGTTTGGCAGATGCTTTGCCAGCCATCCTGGCGCCACGGTAAACAAGTCAGCAGTTCACAGTCTCTGACTGTCTGTGTGTGTGTGTTTAGGAGGCAGCTTACCATATCCAGCCTTGCCGCAACAACGACAATAATAACAGCAATGACAAAAAGTAAATGCGTTACAATCGCAGAGGCGATGCCACAGCATACCCTGTACATAAAACGCTGCAAAAAGTTGCTAAGTTCGCAGAACATGTTTCAACTTTTGCATTTCAAAATAATTTCGTAACGACATTTAATAAACAGCACATTTTCTGTTTGGTTTTTAATGTTTGTATGAAATAAGCTTCGATGCTCTCTAATATGCATAGGGTATAACAGCAACAATATGAGAACCGGAAGCGAGGCATATTTTCCGCTTAAAATGCCACAATATGTTGACTTCAACCAGTGACAACGACGACGACGAGCAGAAGCAACAATTTATTTATTTTTATTTTTATTTTATTTCTTTGGCTCCGCTTTATTGTTACCTTTTATTGTTGTAGTTGCTCTTGTTTATTTATCTTCTTTTCTTTTCATTTTTTTTTTTCTTGTTGTTTCCCATCTCTTTCTTTCGTTTGCCATAAAAAGCCTTGGCAAGAACGTTAACACACCTTTTGCGATGCTCAGAAGCCTTCACTGCGTTATAAAGTCAAAATAAATAAATACCACATAAAGCGAATGTGTGCATATGCCAAAAGGTAGAAGCAAAAGACAAAAAAACAAAAAAAAACTTAATATGAAACGTTCATTTTAATGCCGACAACTGTTTGTTGCAGGCAACGACATTCAACTTATCAGCCGCAGTGGTTGCTTAAAGAAATCAAGTAAATTCGTTAACTCTATATACAATTTCTAAATTTATATGTTCATAAAATAGTTCAGTTAGTCTTCATCTTATTGCTCAATAAATTCAAATTCTATTGCAAATAAATTGGAAAAATACTCCACCTCTTGGCCAAATATGAGATCTGCAAGAAATACGAAGATTTTTAGCGAAATTATCGCAACAACTGTGCTCCTATTTTAAGATGCACTGCTGCAATATAAAATCACTTGAATTGCGTTTAAGGCACTGCAGCTCAATGGCCCATTCAACGCTCTACTTGCACAATCAGCGACAAGATTTGTGGTCAGTTGCAATGCTGCGGTTCTCTGGCTACAAATTATATAGTATTTTCTTCAAGCATCCTCTCAATTAACGCGTTTGTCCGATCAAACGATGAAAACTGCATCAATTGATGCCACTTGAAACTCAACTTCTCTACGGTCAAACGCACTGTTACCTTTGTGGTCAAGAGAGAAATAGAGACAGAGATAGAGAGAGCGAGAGAGAGAGAGAGAGAGAGGGAGAGAGAGGAGAAAATATATAAACAGTCATTGCTGATGGCGATTTAGCAGCAATAGAAGAGCTCGTAAAACTGCATCAGCGGTTTTCCTCTCTCATTTTCTTGGTGTTTGTGTCAAAGTTGAGTATTTTTTGCTTATGAGTTCATTGCTTGCTCACTTCACTCGCACAATTCGCAATTGGTGTGTGTGTGTGTGTGTGTATAAAGAGAGTAATTGACAAGACAAGCACTTTTATGACAGTATCAAAGGCTGACAGCAAAGTATGCAACAAAGTTCTGTCTCTGCGTTTGTCACTCGCAAGTTGTGCTTGCCACACACACACACACACACACACACACATACACACACACACCACGTGTTGGCATTTTAAATGAATTAAGTTGCGAGCTTCGAATCGGCTCAAGGGATACAACTAATATGAGTTGCTCAGAGTGAAACTGCAATTGCAGGAGCCTTTTTAACTTTTTTAAAACTTCAGAATTGCATCTGACTTGCGATACACATTTCTTTTTAATAATCTGCAGTCATTTCCGTTGAATTGATTAAAATTTTGCCAATTTTCGTTAACTCAGTTGCAGCAGCCACAATTTCACGGTTAACAAATAAATGCAAATAAATGCAGCGCTTTTCCCTGGCCCCAAACTTGCTTTAGTTATCATTTTTACCCAAAAATATTTCTCAGCTTGCGAGAAATATGAAATAATTGCAGTGCTGCGAAGAAGCATAATTATGCGATTTTAATATGCACAAAATAAAAGGCTGCTCACGTTGAAAGCAGTGAAAGATAATATAACATGTGCCACAAAAATACAACATTATTTACCACTACGTTGCGCGTTGCACGTTGCACGTGCATCAACACTTTTGTGCTCGGTGGCTTGAAATTTAAATTTTGAAATATTTGTCAGATATAATTTAATAAAATTTGTAAGCTAAATATTCACAAGCAAAGCAAAGATTGCGCACTTCTATTGAACGGAACTGGAAAATTTCCAACAATTTAGACAGTCCATGCGAAGTAGCAAAAGTTGAGCCAGCGTCCAGGAAAATGTGTCGCGTGGACTGAATTAGGCACTAATTATAGCCACTTAAGTCAATGAACTAATGCCGCAGAGCCTTTTGAGTCATCTTGCCTGCTGCATAATCAACTCAAAGCTTGCGCTTCTTCTCTTTTATGTGAACAGCAAAATCCTCGTATTCCTGGAATTCTAGATCCGGCTTTTGCTGTTGCTATGGAACGGTTGGATTTGTGTTGAAGCTTTATTTTGGTTTCACCTTTGCATTGGACTAATTAGGTTGCAAATGCGGCACCAATTAATGCAATATGCACTTCAAAGCGCTGTCACATGGCTTTTAGCTGCATTTCAAATTCAGTTGCACAAAGTCGTTGCCAAGGATGTGGCCAGGACACGGACATGGACACACAAAGCTAACAGCATGACGCATTTGTAAATCAAGGCCACATCAAAGTAGCCAATACAAAGAAAACTAGAGAGAATAAAAAACTCTAGAAAATCGAACGATATGCAACGTACCTGTCGTCTTTTTTTTTTTTTTTTTTTGTAGTTTGTAGTTTGTAGTTTGCTTTTTCAATGCAGGTCTTGCAAGAAGTTGAAAAAGTTGAGCTACATTTGTTGTTTATCGGTCTGCAAAAACTGCTTAGCCCTTTTGATGCCTGCTGGCATTACGGCCAATTATTGGTGCTCACACTTCGTTTGTGCCATCCACATTCAATTAGCCACAGCAAAGGACTTTGCATGGCAGCACAATAATGAAAGTGCAAAAGTTTACGCTTCGGATTGGATTAATTTAAGGATTTATTGCCATACAGAAAAAGTAGCGTGTCTTAAAAAATAGCTGACTATTAAAGTTAATACTTAACCGCTGCAGCTTTGTTTATTTATTCACAATAAATGAAAGCAGATTATAGTTTCTTATAATATTATCCAAAAGCCAAATAGTTAACCATTTTATTCATTTAGGGGAGAGAGACTTTGCATCAATTTATTGAAAATTCATCTGTGTTGTTGTGATTTATGTTTTTATTTATTTCTGTCTTAATTTCACTAGAAGCTAGTTGTAATTGTGATCAAATTGCTGTTGCTTGTAGATATAATTTATTTATTTTATAATTGGAATTTTGGGAATATTTTGCATTACAGCCAAGTGAAATTGTGATTGATAGAATTACCAAATCAATCACAATTTCACTTGGCTAAAACTCCAATTACAAATCTCATCATTTGCAGGCAAAAAGCTTTTAATTCGTTAGCTCACGACATCATAATCACAGCATTAACATTAGCACTTTAAAAACAAAAGCAACTGAGTTGTGATTTTAAGCAAAAACTACAGATATAACCAACGATTCACAACTGAAAATGCAACTCTATTAGCTGGCTGCGAATGAGTGAATTTAATGCGATTTTGAGTGCACTTGCAGTTGAAACTAACAGCATTAATGTCCACACATCCGGTGCGCGTGGCCATGGGAAGGCAGCTGTCTGTTATTACTCGAGGCACATTTCATTGACAACATTACTGGCAGTTGACATAATATCCTCGTTGAGTTGATCAAAGGCAGTGCGTGCAGCTTAGTTTTTCTGAAGCAAAAGAGATGTTCTTTTTTCTTTGGCTCCAGCTGTGCCCACCAGTGTCCAAATGGCAGGAAGTGCGCAGAAAAAGGAAAAACTGTAACTGCAGGGCAACAATATCACATATCAACTGACAACAGCAGTTGAGCTGCATATCCAACTCACATTTGCCACACACACTCACACACAATAAACGCAACATGAAGAAGGATACGTGAATCTGCATTTCTACAAAGCACGAAGCGTTTTCAAGTGTGTTTGCCATCGAAGCGTGCCTTTGAATCATCTCAATTAAATTAACACCCAGCCTGCAAAGCACTCTCGATGGGCATAAATACACGCACACACACACACACACCCACACACACATATGTATATGTAAATGCTTATGCGTTTGGTACTTGTATTTTATTGTATTCGATGATGGTTTTAGGCATCGTTTGTTGTGTTGTGTCTATGCCAAATGGCAGTGGCAATTCACTCAAGCAAAAAGAGCATCAAATTTCCATATTGCACTTATAATTGATCAAAAGCCCTAAACAATTTCCTTGTTGACAGACCCCCCCGCCCCTGATGAATGCATTCGCAAACGCAAGCGGTACCCTGGACTCTAAAAATAACCACGGATGGCGTGTCAGCTAAACTCATAAGATGCAATGCACAGCTTTGGCGTCATTGAACACATGGCAAATGAAATGCAATTCACATTTGGCTGTAGGCAACGGAGCGTATACTTAATAAATGAGTTGCCTATGTCAACGGGATTTAATTGAAAGCTTCGATTATTTTCGATTTTTTACCATGCATTTTTGCCACCAAAAACTGTCAAATAAATTATGGCATATTGGTGGAAATAAATTGAACAGTGTTTAGTCCGCTGAAAAGGCGTGAAACTCGTGCAATTTGCATTCACAGCTGTCAAACATATCCACTTCGGAAATGTGCATTGTCTGCAGGATATACAAGTTAAAATAAACACCTGTTAGTGTTGCATGAAATGCAGCAGGCAGGTGAATGCATGGGAAGTGCTTTGAAAACCGATGCCACGTTATTCGATACAAACATATTGGCCACAACAAATGGACAACGCAGAGCGCATAATGCAAATTAGTCGCATGTCCATGTGTCATTTGTAATAATGGCAAATGTTAGCAAAAGCTGTGTCACATTATTAATGAGACAATTAATGAGACAATCTCGTGTACACATTTCGTACATGAGTAAATTGAAATTGCACAAAAGTCCATGCGCATTTAGTTGTGAGTGCAAATTATCAATGCGAATGCACACGAAGAACAATAATGTGTTATTGAGCAAATAATAGCTTTCTAAGGCAATTATTGGGAACAGAAAATAAGCTTATACAATGTAAATAGAAAGGTGAAGCCTTTGAATTTGAAATTGCCCAAATTATTACGCTTCAACTTGCAATAATTGCTATTTAATTAAGGCTTCTCCAAATTGCATGGCAGCACAATAAAATCGTATCGAAAAGTTACAATGCACAATGCGTAATCCATTGTAAGTGCATTAAATTTGTACAAATTGTCGACAAAACGACGGCTGCATTATGTTCGAATCAAAAATGCTGTGTATGCTCTAACATTAAATCATCTTGGTCATGCCCTTGCTGTATATTGCCACGCCCATCGCCGCCCACACAGAGGTAAGTCATACGGAGCATTTTCCATTTGAGCCTGTCACAAAATCTGCCTACAGACGACAGGCCGAAAATCAACTAGACTTTTCTCAATTTTGAGTGAAATGCAATTGTTGCGAGGGCAGCTCGAAAAAGTTGCAAGTTTTTTTGAGCATACGTTGCTAAACATAAATACAATTCGTTATGTATATTTTCGACCGAAATTCAATGAAGTATTGGGAGAAGTAAAACTCTGTAGGTTGTAGTAAAATAAAGCAACTTTACTTTAAAAATACTGAATTTCTTCAAGACTGTTTGTCTATTAATTCTCGGCGTAAAAACTGGAAATCATTTCATTATTTTTATAAACAGAAAACATTTGATAATTTAATGCGCGATAGTAGTGAATTTTAAGCAACAGCAAATAATATTCAATTGCTAAAATATACTTTGATAATAACCATTTTATTGTACTTAATAATTTGGCAAACTCGACGACTCGACTGTTAGTTAAGCAACCCTCGCAACCTGGTTTGTTGCTCTGCGTAGCATTTGGTAATCTGTGGTTTCACTTCTTGGGAACTTATGACCGAGTCCCTAAGCACACAGGCAATCACTTTTTGGAAGCCAGGCAAATTGGGAAAGACGGAAGGAACTTTGTCTGTGGTCAGTGTCCACTGTGTGCTAATCTGTGCTCCTTCATCAATGAACGGAATCGAAGTGAATGAAGAAAATGGCAAAAGACAAAAAAAAAAAAAGAAAAAACGTGCACAAAAGGAGATTGCAATTGCAAGCCAAGTAACACTCGGACACTTGTCCGCATCAAAGTTTAACTGCAGCTTGGATCCCTGAATGGGTGAATGAGTGAATGTTTTTGCAGTGGCCATTCGCTTAATTGGCCTGGAATGCATTTAATGCGACTTAATTAAATTAGCGCGAATTTCGTGCTGCATTCCAGCTTAATTGGCGTGTCGATTTTGGCGTTTGATTTGCGCGATATGGATGCGCATAAATATTGACATGATTTAGTTACACGCCGACTTAATTACCAAAACAAAAACATTGCGACTGACAAGCTAATTGCACTCCATTGTTGCCGCATTAGATGGGTTCGAAATGTTCAAAAATAAAACCCAAATGTTCAATTGTGAAATGAATATGACTGGGGTTGGCCCAAGCATATTTTGAGCGCCAATTAAGTGTAGTTTAATTGAAGGTCATTCAAATTTGTGCGCTCTCTGCAGTTGGCATTGCCAAGCATCTCACATTTAGTGCAAACATTTCACATCAATCACAGTCAGCGCTGATTACAGTCTTAGTTTAGTTTTTTGTGTACAATGCACAATTTCGAATTTTCACTGTCATCTGTTTAAAATTTCCATCAAAGGTTTCTCATCCGTAGTCTCCTCAGTCTCTCTCTCGAAAACAAATAGTCTCTGCAGCAAAATATCTCGGTGTCCAACACACACACAATCAAAATTCGATTAGAATAGACTTTTTATTTCAATGATTGTTGGCAACATGTCTGGTGCACGGTCGCGCATTAATATTTATGTACCGACGGTTAACAGCTTCCCCGAACTGCGCGTGATCGGTGGCGGCTTTCGGGTGGAGGATGCAGTCGATGCAGCAGCAGCGGCAGCGGCAGCGGCAGCAGCCGAAGGCGATTTGCCGTCGCTGCCCGGCAGCGGAAAGGCAGCGAAGGAGGCGTCGCCTGGCGTGGAGATTGCAGCCGCTGCGATGGGGGAGGAGCTCGGCATCGGCGGCAGCGGACGTTCGCTGTATGTCATCGATAGCCAGGGACGGCGGCTGGAGCATGTGCGTTACCAAGGCGACGATTACCGCTACGCTCTACGCGCTGCCATCAATGCGATGCCCACACATTGGAAGGAGTAGATAGCTTCCCACGTGCCCGCAGCCTCGGCCTCAGCCTCAGCTCCAGCCTCAGCTCCAGCCTCAGCTCCAGCCTCAGCTCCAGCCGCTCAGTTCCGTCCCCTCGCAAGCCCAGCCCTAGCCTATCAACCAGTCAACCAATCAAACCAATCAGCAACCACCATTATAAGTCTTCGAAACAAAAAAAAAGACACACACTCACACACACACACAACAACGAAAAGGAAAGGAAAATATTATACACATGTGTGTATATATGAGCTTACAGACATATATACAAATTTGCAGTTTCAATAATCATTCACTCAACATCCATCAAAGGATTGCCTCAGCTGTGCAGATTTCATTTCGACCAGGGGAAATCGTTGTTAACTGTAACCACGAACTCCTGTTTAGCCAACATTTCCTGTTGCCTGCTCGACATCATCGCATTCACTCTCCGTTCAAAAACAAATATAAAAAAAACTGGCAATATTCATTCGCATAATACTCGCAAAATCCCTAGCTACATATCAGCATCATTCTCGTTACTAAATATAATACAAATTCGCAATCATTTTGTCGTCATATTAATTTGCCACTTGCTCACATTTGTTCTTAACTCTATAATTAGCGTTTGGTTTTTATTAAGCAGAATTTTACATCAAGTAATTGATACCTCAAGGCATCTGCTGTGTGCCAAAGGAACAGAAAGTGTGCGGAAAATTTTGGGGTTTTTCCTTGACTGATTGATATTTTGCGTTTCAACTTATTTGACAGAAACTTTCACTCATCTCGCAGCCGAGACACAGCTGTCTTCATTGGTAATTCTAATCGCTTTGGAACACATTTTGTTTTGCCAGCATTTTGCTTATTCTTCTTAATATTCAGTTGGCTTTATGTTTGTATAATTGTTACATCTTTCAACTACATTCCATCTTCATATTTATGCTTGTTTCTGGTTGTTGCGTTAGTGTTTTAACAACAATTGAACATGTTTTACTTTGAATTTACTTTACGGCATTTGCAAATATAAATTGAAATGTTTTTGGCCATACATTTCAATGCACGTTGCATCAAACTGATTGCCTTCGAAGGGTTTTGCACGTGGACACGCAAAACTGAAGAAACTTTGCTGTTTTGAAGTTTATGTTAAAGTTTAAAGCAATTAGCTGCTGCCTTCGGTTTTTCGGAATGTATGCTAATCAAATACAAAATAGTTGCAACTTATTTTGTGGTATTTTGCTGCATGCGCATGGAATAACTTTGTGCACTAATTAATGGACTTTTGGCTTTGGGTTGCACTTGCATGTTGCACGACCGCTGAAGGAGGCAGGACAAGACACGTGGAAAGGATGCGAACACAAATTCCACTGTCGTGTAATTACTAAACCATTGATATATCTTTTGTATTGTAATGTACTATTTTTAAAGTAATATATACGCAAAAAAAAAATAAAAATAAAATTGTGCTGATGTATATATATAATATGCTGTTCATCGGCTATATTCACTGGGTATAAATTGTGCAAAAAATTGTGCGTTCGTATTAAAAAATTGTTTGCAACTAAATGAAAGTGCAGCAAAATATTTGTGTAAACGAGAAATGCAATTTGTTGCGATAAGAATGCATGCAAAAGGCGAACAGCGGCTTGTTGAGGGTAGAGGGGGGAGGGAAATTGAATTGTGTTGTGCAGTGTAATATGTTTTGTGTGTGTGTGTGTGTGTGTGCGTGTATTTAACACAGTTTGTTTTGTGGTGCATAGCTTTGCAGCGGATATTAAATTGAAAGATGACAAAGGAGGCGCTTGAATTGCATTTGTCGCCTAAAAGCATGCAACAGTTGGCCAATTAGCAGCTGCATCAGCAAACGGGGCACAAGCTGGGGCATGAACCGCGTACAAATTGACTGCACAACAAGCAGTGAAAATTGGCTTAAATGCCGCGGCCGTGTCGAGTAAACACTGAACGAGAGCGAGTGAGAGACAAAGCCGCTCTGTTGGCCAGCCCTGATGCAGTCTGCTCAGCTACCTTACTGCCGATGCCCCCCCCCCACGCTGTACCTGCAACCAACACACACACACACACACACACACACCTTTGTCGTCTGCTCTTTGCTATCGGCCCATTTAAAGTTTCAAGTTGCCCCCGCGATGCACGCTTTAATGGCGCAAACACACACCCCTCACACTCCCCCTCCTGCACACGCCCTCTTGCCCCTTGCCCTGCCACGCCAGGCAGCTGTGGTGCAAGTGTAGCCACCATTGCCAATCCCCTCAGACTTAACGTAATTTATGACTTTTGGCGTATTCCCGCGTTCTTCCCTTCACCTCCTGCTCCTCCCCTCCCCCCCACACATACACAGAGAGCGAGTCATGTTGTGGATGAGCTGACTCCTCTTCGGACAGTGGAAGGGGGAGTTGGGGGGGGTTGACTCGCTGGCCTGGCGGGCATTATGTTAAATTTTATGTGACTGTGCCATGGCAACAGGTCAAACAGGCGTTCCGCATTCGCTCGCAACTGTGCACGGGGTTAGACACTTGTCCCCCCCTTAGAACCCCCCCCCCCCCCTCCTTCTTCCTGGCGCTGGTCGACAGTGTCGCACGACCGCACTTAAACGTCTCGAATATTAGAAATATTCTAGTTGTATTCGCATTTGAATTGTTCAGTTGCGTTGCCAGTGCTTCAGATTCAGGTGCAGAGCGTGTGTGGCGGGCAAATTATTTGCCATAGCTACCAACACCTGAGCATTCGAAAGTCGACAGCAGACAGCACTCGATAACGATGCGGACGTTGAGATGCGAGCTGGCAACCAGGAAACCAGGAAACGAGGAAACCAGTAAACCAACTGGCCCCTTACGACTCCTAATTGGTTCGATAATAAAAACTTATATAAATTCGAATCGCACAATGCGATTGAGCTGGTGAAAGGCATTTCAAAGAACTTGCAAATTATCAAACAATTGAACACGTTTTCAATTATATAACTGAGAGGACAATTCAAGCTCGCAACGAAAGTTTGATTGAATTCATCATCTTGGGTATAACATTAAAGTGTTAGCAGATTGTTTTGTATAGGCCATAAAAAAACAGCGCAATTTATCAAGTAATTTCAAGATTATAAACTCCCTAAAAGGAGCATTAGAAAAATACTCAATGAAATTGAACTTCATAAACACGCAAGACAAAAGTGTTGAAAAAACTATTCGAAATATGCATTTTTGTGAAACAATTTTCTTTATTTGCGCATACAATGTATTTATATGTGTATAAAAAACGTGTACATTTTGCTCAACTAAATTGAGATTTCAATATGCGCCGCTTGCAAATTGTAAAATGCAATTCGCATTCTTATTTGGCTGCATATTTTATAGCAGCATTCCACATTGTTACATTCTCAACACGGTTGCATACATTTTAATTGGCAGAGCACAACAAAAGCAAAACTTGCAAAAGTCCAAAACCAAAAACTGAGCGAGATGCGTTAAATTGTAATAGAGTTGAACAAATAAATTTTGCGCAAAACTAAATGCGAGTTGAGAACAACTTGTTGTCACTTGTTGTTTTATCCAACCCCACGAAACACGAGTTGTGGCTGCCACAGTTGAGTTGCGGTTTTTGTTGCCGCTGTGCGTCGTTTTTTTTTTTTTTTTTTTTTGCTGCTGTTTGTTTGGTCAGTTAATATTAATGCTAAGCATTTGAAGTGCGACGACAGATGTTGTTGGATTTGTTGGCACCAAAAAAAAAGGAATCCAGTGGGAGAAATCCCTGACGGATTTGGTGCTGTGGTTGAGCGTTTAATGCGCATTACGCTTAAGATGCCAGCTCCCCATCACCTTCAACTCTCCTCTCGCCCCCTTTCAAAAATAAAAAGTCTAATTAATTAGATGCGAAGCAGCGCACACGAAAACGCCCACGCAACAGGCGTTGCTGAATGCCAGCGACCAATGAGCGTCGAGCGCGCTGCTTGCCCCTTCGCACGTTGGGCGCCAAGGTGTGAAGAGCATGCGCTGAATACGAGGCCAGAGCGCGAGGGGCGGCACATGGCACACGAACCCTCAACGGCCGCGCTTCGGGTGCGAGCGAGCTGGCAGACCTACAGCGCTGCTGCCCTTGGCAGCGACGTCGGCAGCGACGCGAGCGTCGGCAGCGTGTGCTGCTCAAGGTTAACCTGTTGAAAGTGCATATTGCGCATACGCCGCGTCAGCCGTGACCAACAACAGGTAATGCACCCTCCCTCGCCCGACGTTGGGGCGTTGCAAATAGTGGTACTTGCTGCTTGCTTGCAACAGATTTGCAATTTTTTTTTTTGGCGGTCATGCAGTTTGGCTTGACGCTGGGCGCTTAAATTGCGTATACGCAGCGAGTGACCGCTGCTTGTTGATTGGATGCAGCCGCAAGGGCTGCTCAATGAGCAGAGCAGCAGCATCGATATGTGCAGCATGCAAATAAATGGCAACGCAACGCAACGCTACAGCTGCAACTGCAGCTGCTGCTCCTCGCACACAGCGAGCCAATTAGATTCAAGTTTGCACACTCTCCACAAATTGAGACTAGAGCCGAATAAACAGCAAACTCTGCTTTCGCTTTAGCCGTGCATTAGCTCACTTAATACACTGCAAGCAAAGTATTGCAATGTGTTGCACATCCAACTCAAATCAAAGGCCAAGTGTGCATTTCCCCAGCTGTGGATTCAGCGTGAGCTGAATAGAACAACATTTTGCTACCCCAACGAGACGCAACAGCATCGTCGAGACGTGACGCGACGAGGCGAGACACCCACGATTAGCACCTGGTGTGGTTGCCTGTTGCTATTGCTGTCGCTGTTGCCGCTGCTGTCGTTGCTGCTGCTGTCGACGCAGCTGTTGCTGGTCTGTGTCCGTCCTTTAGCTGAGCGTCAACAGGCTATAAAAGGGCGCGCAGACAAACGGCAGCGATTAGTCAACTGTGCAACGTGGGGCTGCCATATTTACAGAGCGCGGCTCGCTACAGTCACAGTCACCGACAGACGGACAAAACACACAGAACGGCAGACATCAGGAAGCAAAGCGACAACAGCGCAGCGTGCGCCACACACACAGTCCTTCTTTTTTTTTTCTTTTTTTGTGTTTGGCTGTGTGTGCGTTGCCACTTGTTGACCAGAGGCCCATTTCCCCACCAACATCGAGGCGCACGAGGAGCACGAGGACACCAACAACACCAACAACAACAAGAGTATCATCAAGTACTATTGAGGAGACGTCGACTCGCCGACGGCTAAGAAAGCGGCCGAAAATGTGCGAGAGCAAGTGAGAGCGTTGCTTGTTCGGCTGCGTGCAAGCGAGCGAGCAGGTAAACGACTGAGCGAGCGAACGACACAGCAAGAGCGTGCGAGCGAGCGAGAGAGCGATAGCGTGAGAGAGAGAGAGAGAGACGCTGAGAGCGAAAGCGAAAGGAGCAAAAGGCGACGCCAACGTCGACTGCGACAGCAGACGGCTGGCAAACGAGGCTGCTTCGTCAGTCGGGCAGTGTGCCGCGCAACAGATGCTGTGCAACATCCAAGCCCAAAGGTTGTGTGTGCCACACGAGTCGCAACAACAGCACGGCGAGTGTAGAGTGTAGAGTGAACAGCGCAACAAGCGACACACGACACACAACACACGACCACGACGAAGTCGACAACGACGACGACGACGGCAGCAGCAACAGCTGAACAACAACAAGCCAGCGAACTGGTGGCGCCTCCTGCTTCACGTCACGTCTTGCCACGCACGCCACAAACTTCACACAGAGCGTCGCAACGAGTCGGCCGAGTCCGCGGGGCCCCGTAGAATCCACAAACCATCTTCACACATGTTTTGAACGAGCAACAAGTTTTGGAAATTTCTGGCGCAAATACAAAACAAAAAAAAAAAATTTTTAAAAAATTAAAAATATACAAAAACTATCACCGAGAAATTCATGCAAAATTAGCAGTCCAAATTTTCTTCATACATTTTTTTTCGTGTGGATTTCACAGTGTTTTTTTCAAAGTGTTATAGCATAAATATAATTTTTTTTTCGTGTCTCATGTTACCTGACTTCCGTTAATTTAATATTTAACCAAAAATAACTAGTAACAGAAAAACCCCCCCAAAAAAAAAAAAAACAAAAAATTAAGAAAACAAATAACAATCACAACATAACCTGATAATAAATAAATAACCCAACGAATAGCAATTCAAATGCAAAAGAGATGACCTGAAGCCAGAGTACAACAGAAATAGAAACTGCAACAAAGCAACAAAGCCAGAGAGCATATATATATATATATATATTTATATACCGAAACGTTACCAGAGATCTCTTCATATACACACATTAATACAAATAATAACCTAAACAATAAAAAAATAATAATAGAGGAAAATGCATATATATTTATATTTGTCAACCGATAGCAAACACATAGAGTTAGACAAATCAAAGAAAAATATGCAATTCAACCAGCATCATAGTTAACAACAAACAAGTCAACCTGAGCCCCAAAAAAAACGTTGCATTGTTGTTTTCTATTGCTTTATGACAATTGGAGGCACACCAAACACACAAATACAAATACATCAACCAAAAAAGAAAAAAAACCAAAAGAAAGAAAGAAAGCAAGAAAAAGAATATGCAAATATTTGCAATGAACACATATTGTATTGAAATATGTAAATAGAGCGAAGATGAGTGAAGAGCTCGTATTTTTTCAAAAAACCAAAATGAAACTGAATTCACAATATTAAATTGAAACATAAATGTACATACTTCATATATATATATATTTAAATATTGGAAAATACAAAAAAAAAACTACATCGTTCGAATAACCAAAAACCAAGAATTAAAATCAAAACAAAAGTAAATAATAATCAATTCGTTAAGGTAAAGAAATCCAAGAACTCACCGCAGCAAGAACGTAAATCAATTCGACAAAATGTGAGTATCAATTTTCATCAATTCAATTGCGTATTTTTTTTTTTTTTTTTTAATTTCTTTGGCTCTCAGCTTTATACGACTTTTCATAATAGTAATCAAACTTATATTTTAATAATGTATTTTAGTAGTCTTGAGTTTTCTATTTATTTGTCATTTCAAATACTTGCAGAAGGTTATTATAATAATTCCATGTTGAGTAGCCCATAAAAGTATGCTATGAAATTATTTGCCCACTCTAATATTAAATTACATCAATTTATTTGCTGGCTAATAGTAGAAAAGCACAGTTTGCAACTAGTTGCTAGAAATTCAATACAATCTCATTCATTCTGCAACTCTAAACGTCACCAAATAAATGCCCAAATATCAAATTCAATTCAAAAAACAACATTTCTGTCGCTTTTTCGATAGCAAAACGAAAAAGTGACAAGATGTGTTTACACTAAATTTTAGCCGAAAATATTATTACTCATTTAACAAACAAATCAAAATACATTCTAGTAGATTTTAAGCCAAATGTAGATTTGATAAGTTCAGCTTCAACTACAGGGTGTGCGATAGTCGAACGCATGCCAGCGACTGCAGCTAAAAGAGCAGAAAAATAATTGGAAATGTGCAACCACATCACAGCTCTTTCAACTAATTTATACATGCACAATGTTTAACAAAATATAAATGTTTTATGCATGTGTGTGAATGAATACATGCACAAAATGTTCGCACACACATATTGAAATATAGAGAGTCGATGCCACAAAACCTTGAAATATTGTTGCCAATTTGTGTCGAGGCAACAATTGGCAATGCCAGCAAAAATCTTTAAAATCCCCCAAACTCTCAACATTTATATATTTTAGATATATTTGATATCAGTTCATTTCGCTTCAATAATCTAATATGGAAATTCAATCAAAAAATAAAAAAAAAACACGATATTTATGACATTTTCAAACTCGAGCATTCGTTGGCAATTGTTAAATTGCAAATTAAATTGATGCATTCAATTAGCAAGCCATTGCCATAGACAAATATGCTGAGAAGCACACTCGATACGTGTATGTTTGTTTTCATCGAATTATACATAAGTATACAACAAATTACGGCAGTATAATTTGATTTAATTAGCTGCTCGGGCGCTGCTTAATGAGGCATTCAACGGTGCCAATTACAACCGCCGAACAACCACCAAAAGTCTCAGCTTCACGAAATCGAGCATCTTTCGCTTCCCATGCCTCGCCGCCGTCGTTGTCTCTCGTCTCGATTTCCGGGAACGAAAGGAGTAGGGGCCGTTGTCCTGTTGCCAAGACAATTACATGTCTTTCGCTCCGTTTCGGGCAACTTGAACAAGTTGTGTATGTGGCGTCTAAAGTGCATGCAAAATACACAGAGCACTTAAAGCCACAAAACTCGTATATTCAACATTTAATTAATTACTTTTCTATCTCATATTTATGGCAAATCACATGAATACCTGTGCATATAAGCGCATCAAATCGTATTGATTAAAGCGAATAGCAATAAAATCGAATGTTTTAATTAACAATAGCAACACTTTATATCCGCATTTAAATGCTGATAATTCGTACGCTTAGTTGAAAGAGCTTTTTGTGGGTTCAACGCACAAGTAGCAGGTAAGTAAATATTAAGTTTAGAGTTAAGCAAAATGTCTCGACGAATGCGAAGAGAATGTGCAAAAACCATAAGCACTTCAACCGCCATGACAAACAACAATTTGGACAGTTATTGTAAAACAGTCTCAAGCAATTCAAGCGTAAACTTGTTGCCATAACTCGTCCGGTTCGTTTGCTACGAAGGCGGTGGGGGGTGCGAGTTTTATTTGGGAATTAACAACTGTAACAACTGTCTGAGCACATTACCTCAGCGTAAATGCTCAGAGATTCAATTATGAAACTAGCAATTCTATATCCCTCTCCAACTGTCTGGATGGACTTTCTTTAGTTGTCCAATCGAATCAACATTTTTTGACGACTCTCTCTCGCTATTCTTAGTTACCGTTGACACAAAACAAGCTCATACCAAAAAGCAAATACGAAAAACAGTGCAGACCAAACGCACGAACGACCAAAATGATTAAATGTCCTCAATTGTGGTGTTCGGCGAAGATTCTCGGCTGCGCTGTGGTGTGGGCGTGTGTGTTTGCTGTGTGTATTATACTGTGTGTTTCACAGTGTTACGTTGCCGCCGAGCGGACGGCGCCTCAGCAACAATGATTTGTAAAATCAGTGACATTAGTCAAGTCGCTCATCATCGCTGCCAACTGACGATTGCCGTGCATCCTCTTACGCTCATTAGTAGCACATTTACCCAGTACGTGATTTAGCTGCAAATGCGGAAGCTGCACATGAACAAGATACAGATACAAAGCATGTAGTATATATATATATGTCATGCGTGTTCATGCTCATTCAGAGTGGTGGAGTCTTCCCAATCTTGCCAGCAAAACAGTAGATATTCTCAATAATGAACTCTATGCACAGCAAAGACAAGGTCAATTTGTTGATGAGCAGACTCGTTACAGGCCCCAGATAGTCACAGAAGCAGACAGAGAACAGACAGAGAGAAGCAACAAGTAGAATGGAAACGTAATGGAAAAAAAAAAAAAAAAATAAATGCGGACGCGTAGCTGACAAAATTAACAAACATTTTAAATTAATTGTGAAAGCATAATTTGTATTATTTTGACAATAACACGAATATATTTGTATATGATATTTTGAAATATATTAATTCGCGCTTTCAAGACATTTATGCTTCTGCTTCAACTTTTAATCACAGCCTCATAAATGAATTCGCAATTGATTGTAAGCGTTGGGTTGCTCTGCATTCGTCTTAGCCACGCTCGACTGTTGCAACTCCAATCGTGTGGGACATGAACGTGCAGCACAATAATAATAACTATTGCTCTTGCTTTGTTGCTCAACTAAAGCACACAGCTTACGGAGCAGGTACACAGACTGTCCGTCTATCCTCCATCTGTGCTTCTGTCTGTCTGTGTCTCTGTCTCTGTGTGTGTGTGTGTGTGTGGGCGTGTCTGTGTTGACACGTTGGGGAATTCGTGTACTTGCGCTATCCTTCGACTGCTTCGCCCATTTCCCTGGCAGACTCCACTCAGCTCTCAGCTGCCACACACTTGCCACATTTGCATTTCGGCAGCGCTGCTCGCAATTGAAGTTCTGTTTCAGTTTTTCCTGCTCCTCCTCCACCACTATTTCAGTTGGCATGGATCGATTGCACGCAGCACTTAGGGGGATAAGTGGAATGCGAGGGCGACCAGTTGAGTCGTAAGCATATCGAGCACTAACGTCACACAACTCCCAGAGCCAACTTTTTGCATACTAAATAACCAGATCATATCGCAGCCAAAAGGAACAGACTGCACATAAAAGTGTAATAACTTCTATTGCGCACGTGGATGGATCACAAAAGATTGATTGATATTTATTATTGATTAGCATATTTCAAGTGCATTTAATCAAGGAGTTCAAGCACGCCACTCTCAGTCAGCTACCTTTGCCACATGACATTATTATGCCCATACTTCTATTTTGGCTGCCTTCTGCCTTGCCACGTGCTTGATTTATCTATCGAATTTGCCAGCGTTATCGCCACCAGCGCGCATCGTTTTGAAATGCACTTTGGCGACGCTGACGTTGTCGCACATTTTCGATTTTCATAAATCGAAGTCAGAGCAAATGAGATCAAAATCGCAGTCATTATGCTTGCCTGTTGAATCATGCTGCTTGCCGTATTCAGGCTTTAAATTGATTTTGTTAACAATACACCAAGCATAAATGCGACGTACGTTGGCAAACTGATCAATGGCTGACACATTTCCGGCACATGACTGAGTTTCCGATTTGTATCGCGGCGGCAAGTGAACAGACAGCGAGAGAGAGAGAGAGGGAGTGAGAGTGAGAGCAGGAAATTTACGCTACACACACACACACATACCGGAATCACACTTATGCCTCAATGAAAATTTTCACTCAATTACGCTTTAAGACTTAATTCACAAAATTGGAGCAAATGTCGTTAACGGAAGTGGGCCACTGGCCAGCCAGGCAAGCAGGCAGTCAACCAACCAAGTAGCCAGTTCAGTCAGTCCGAGTACTGGCCACAACAACTACTGGAACGAGAGGAGATGTTGAGGCAAACAGAGCGAGAGAGAGCGACAGTCATTGAGCACACGCTGGAGAGCAGCTGCCTCATCGTTGTCATACTATATATTTTATCGTGGTTTCCTGATGCGACGACGTTGCTGTCACTCAACTTCTAGTTATTTTCATCGTTCTTCTTTCTTTTTGCCCCCGATAAATCGGTAAATATAAAATGGCATATTGCAGATGCGTTTGACAACTTCTTGTTTTTCAATTAAATCAAATATTTAACAGACTAAACTTGCAGTCCATCAAACGTTGGCCACCTCGACTCAGAGACTGTGATAATAACATTGACATTTCATTTGCCAAATGGTAATTTATTCTCAAAACATCTGTAGGCAATAACATTAGGCGTTGTATTTTCTGTATCTCACATTGCTTATGTTAACTGCTGAGGGCAAAAGGTGACGAGAATAGGGAATTAACATAAATACAAATATATATTTTTGTTGTTTACCAACACAGTCTGTAATGTCAGTCAAAATATTTGCTGGTTTTCAAGCAAGCTACACATGAAAAGAGAACCAACTACTTGAAGTAGATATAAAATTAACTTAAAAGAATGTTTAATAAATATATTCACCAAACGTAGTATTTTATTTTGCAAATTCACTCTTGAAATTAGTTTTACAATTGAACGCTTTTGTCTTAATTAAGCCAACAAATTGATCATTTATACAACTATACAAACAAGCTGCATATTCCCGATTCCCCCCCAGTCTAGGGTATGTGTAAACTCAGGTTACGCTCTGCGCTCTTGCCGCGCTTTGCGGCTCATGTCAAGACTGACGAATAATACATTATATTTAATGTCATTTTGTTGTGTTGTTTTTTCGGTGACCCAAGCACTGAATAAAAACACAACTAGATTTAATTATTGAAATGGACAGGCGAGCCCAGAAAACTTTTGCGGAATTAAGGGACATTTGCATTTTGTTGCATTTTTTGTGTGTTTCGCAAGCGCAAATTCTGTAAATTAAATTATGCCTGAAACGAAGAAAAGTTTGCAAAAATGCCGGTTAATGATAGATTGTCGCGTTCATCGCGAAAGTTGACAACTGTGCGAGTTAATAGACTGCATTCTGGTTGCATAATTGTCAGTGACAGGCAGACAGCACTGTAACTTGACCAGACATTTATAATTTACTTATTGTCAGCGCACACTTCATTTGACAAGAATATTGGCTTTGTTCGCTCAGCTGCCGGCAATGCAATCGACTTAGATTAGTTTGTTAGGCCCTAAGCTGGCCATCAGCCTGTAAGCTGATTATGCAGACACCACGCCATGAAGTGACAGAGAGAAAACAGTAGGGCAGAAAGGGAGAGATAGAGAGAGGTGGAGAGTCGAGAGTGGCATTTATAAGTCGGTTATTAGAGTGAAATTAGTCTAAGTAGCTTGTTGCACTCGCATTTCTGCTGCAACCAATGGCCAATTAGTTATGCAAAGGAAATGAGCAATTGCTTAAATAATAGGCTCAATCTGTCTCATACTCCTCTCTCTCTCTCTCTCTCACTCTTCCTCTCTCTTGAGCAAACGCATCGAAACGAAGGTGGCAATAAGCTAAAGGTATAAATAAATAAGCGACGCTCTTTCACCCATCGCAAATGTATGTCAACCCTGTGCGGGCTGCTCCGAAAAGCATTGAAGCGTTAAAATGCTATCGATTCGCTGCTAAAAATAAATATTCACAGCTCAAAACAGACACCAGCACACACACAAGCAGACGCAGCTTTATTTATACTATATATATATATATATACATACTCGCACTCTTCTATCAATCAAGTCTATAACTGCTGCAAGACGTGCCTTGACAAAAACCTCGACAAAATCTGTTGGCATTCCTTTGAGCAGCAGCTAATCGTGATTAAAATTTGCTTCTCTGTTTTGTTTTTTTTTTTTTTTTTTGAGCAAGGGGCAACTACTCGCATAATACTTTTGCTTGCCGTTTGTTGCTGTTGCCATCAAAAGGCAGAAAACGAGCTGATATCCTCGTCTTGTCTTGTCGCTGAATGCAAATCAAATTTTCGGCTAAATTTGTTTATCTCTCACTCTCTTGATGACTCTGCAGCTATTTTGGCCATTCAAAAATACTGTCAATATTCATATCTAGATTTTCACTTCTAAAAGAGAACAAAAAATACATTCATACATACACTCAACAGATAAAACGCTGGTTGAACTTGAAAGGCAACCCTAGACCCAAAAACTTGGCTCAGCTGTGACACCGACAAAAAGCAAAAAAAAACACACTCACACAAAATATGCAGCAAATTTTCAACCAAACATAAAAAATAGAAAAAAAGGCAAGAAAATAAAAATAAAAGAAATGTAGAGCGGCAAAAAAAAAAAAGATGAAATAATATAAAATAAAATAAAAGGGAATGGGAGCAAAGCCAAAGCTTTGGTGTCAGCTTTTGGCTGGATTACGAGTTGGCAGCGGCAATAATTAAAACTGAAATGTGACACACGACATGCAACAACCCCAAAGAGCACAAAAAAAAAAATATTAAAAAAAATGCCAGTAAATTTAATAAAAATCTTAGCAAAGCGCACCAAATAAAAACTTGATATATCATAAAACATGCGTAGACAATCGGCGAGATGCTTTAGAAGGCATGTAAGGCAGGAAATAAGCTAAAATATACTCAAACATTATTAACAGCTGAGATTATTACATATGCTGTAAAACGCATAGTTGAAATATGATTTAGATTACATGGAAATTAAGAGCACATTTTGTGAAAATAGCTATGCGAAATTATTTTCCACTTGAGCATAGCGTTTAGACGAAATTGGTTTGATTTTATTTATAATGTGGTGGATTTATTTAAACTGCGGTTTATTTAGTGTACTAATTTGAGTGGTTGATATTACACACGCTCAGCTACACACAACACACACACACACCCACACACACGCACACAGAGGATACCTCAAAAAATCAACAATGTGCACGGCAAATTTAACACGAGACATTTCATTGGCAGACAATTTTCAGTCGTTTGGCAAGCGATGCGGCAGACAAAAGGGGTTAAAGGCATGTTGTAAACTCATACACCCAACACACTCACACATCCATGTGTGTGTGTGGGTGTGTGTGTGTGTGTGTGTGGCACACTTGCGGCTGCCGCAATCTGCTTCATTCAGAAGATGCATTCAAGTGTGCCCCATACAATTTCCAAGCTGAATGCAGCATGTCAGCAATTGTATAGGTGTTGCCACCGTAGGAGTCTCTGCTGCCTTGTGCGTCTTTGGACGAGGGGGGCGACGCCAAGGACGTTGAGGCTTAATAATAATAGCCATAACTGAAATATGTCTTTGACATTATCCTCGTCGCTCGCTCGGTGTCCTTGCCTCGCTTACAACGCGATGCGTATGAGCAATCACAGCTGTTGCTGGCGGTGTCCAATAAACTATTCGTGCTGCTGCTGTTGCAAAGATAACCAAATGTCAAGCAAATAACAAGCCGTGTACGCCTGAAACTCAGCCACCCACGGTTGAGTCCACAGTGCGGCATGCCACGGCATTTGCCATTGGCATGCCACATATTTAATCCCGACCGGATAGCACAGCAGCAGAGCAGCTCTATCACAAGCAGCACAAAACACACACACAAACACACCAAAGCTACATAAACACAAATACACAACATAAACACACACAGAGACACAGAGAGAACACTCACTTTTTGTTGGCAAGCCCAATTGCAACAGGCAACTCTTTACTCTGCCATAAACTATGCGATGATTGTTGTTGTGAACGAGCAAGCATATAAAAAATGCGTATATATGCGAAAATAGCATAAAAAAGCAATGCTTTAAGTAAATAAGCACACTGCACAATAAAATAATTGTTCGACGAGTTGCATATATATTTGAAATTATTTTTAATAATTGTACAAATATATGTGTGAACACTTATTTCTGCCAAAACATTCGAATTGAAAATGCTAACAAATAATAAACTCTAGAAATAAAATAAACTGTTGCTATTTGTGCAGTTTTATTTAAAAAGTATACATCAAGGACATTGCTTAATTGGAAATGTGTAGGTTGTTGAGCATAGGACGATAAACGACATTACAAATTGTAATCAAGCAAATATTTAGGCTAAATATAATCACTAGAAATTACTTATTTACGTTGTTTAAAAAATAATGATGAGCAATCGTAATCAAGCAAAAGATTTACAAATAAGTTGTCTATGGAAGATAAACAACACAAATTATTTAATTGTCTTTGTTCGCTCAACATTTTATGTTGCTCAAAAATAACGCTTCTGCTATAGAATTTATTTCGCTATTCACTCATTTCAATCACTGTGTATTAAACCATTTTAAAATTGAATATTGCGATTGGAAAGCATCGACGTAGCTAATGTGCCCATCGCAAATACGAAGTGTTTAAGTGTGTTTGCTGGTTTTTGTATCTCATTTGTGGGAAGGTGTGTGTGGCAAGCCAAGGAGGAGGAGGAGGGAATGTGTGTGTGTGTGGGGTGCGTATTGGCAAGTAGTATATTGCATAGTTGTTAATTTAGCTACTGTTGCTGGCACTTGAAATAATTACAAAAGCACAACAACAACAACAACAACGACAACGACAAGGAGAAAGCCTCAACCACAACGACAGCAGCTGTAATGGGGCAACATCAAAAACAGCTGCAACAACTGTCAAATAGCAAAAGACTCTTGGCTTTTTGGCTCTTTGGCTTTAACGTGCATACCTGCGCTTTTCGAATACAATTAAACAAAATGATTAAAGTGAATGCCATACATAAGCTTGACCCAGATACTCCAAATAGTTGTTTGAATCAGATACTACGTTCCATTCGCTGGCAGAGACAATGACCAAGTCCGAATGACAGACAGGAATGAAAGTGAACCTCCTGCTGCCACTCTTCGCCTTCATTCTCTTCTTCTCTTTACTGTGTTGTGTCTTCACTCATATTCTGTGTGCTGTGTGGTGACCAAGGTTGATTTCAATCATCGCTTGGACACAATGCGAAATATGTTGTACAAAGGCTGCCAAGAGTTCAATAATAAATGGCAAAGCTAATAGAAAACTCAATCGGAATCGCAATCAAACCGAGATTTACAAACGTGAGTGAGAAGCGGAAATACAAAGCGTAAAGAAAAAAAATAAATAAATAAAAATAAATTAGAAGCAAGCGCATTCAACAGCCAGCCAATTGCAAAAGGCAGCAAATACTTTGCTTTCCCTCAAAAAAAAAAAAAAAAAAAAAAAAAACTGATTGCCAATATTCGCAGCTGCTGCAATTGCAGTCTAAAGTAGTGACTGTCAAAGTGGGTAGATTATGAGCAAATTTTGTCGTTTTTATAGCTGTCAATTGTAAGATTTACTGTTGCACTTTGCAAATTCTGCTTTTGCTAAATTTTCTGCTAAAAAATTACTTTTAATGTGTCTTTTATTACGTATACGCAACTTTACTTATGAATACCACAATTAGCATAAATACATAACACAACTATTTACAATATTCACCCACTCTTTTGCTAGTTCAGCAATCTGCTCGTTGTTCTATAATTGAACTACAATTGGAAGTAATAAAACGTGGCCGATTACTTTGCGAATCGGTGTAGGAAGCATGTAAATATTATGCAAGCCAATCCATGTGTTGCCGCCGCAATCGAGCCGCGCAGCCAAACGATGTGCTGGCAACGTTGTCGACCCTTCAATAAGGCAACAATTTGAGGTTATATTTTGCAATAAATTCCACACATCCGATGGGCATTTTGTGGGTCAGCAGAGGCAGCGAGAATTTCAGGGGCGGTCGGTTCGATGCAAAAATGCTGCATATTTTTGTATATATAAAAAAAAAAATATATATACCAATACGAAAGTAAAAATATTTGATCATTATGCAGTCGCCTCCCCCTCTACCCCCTCTTCCAGCACCCTCTCTCTCTACCGCTCTACAGCTTCCCGTTTCCACTTCAACTCTGGACAGCAAGTGGACCATGAACGTAACATTTTGTCAGCGTCGCATCGACTCTTGCATGTCAGGCATTCAGAAAATATTTTGATTTCATGCATTTTCAGCGCATATTTCTCATCGTGATTTTATAGTGTGTGCCTGTGGTGTGTGTGTGTGTGTGTGTGTGTTTTTGCTGTGAAGCCACCAAAGGTTATTATAAAAGCGCTGTCAATCCCTTCCGCCCGCCCGCCCGCACAGCCACAAACTGTCATATTATGCTCTTCAACTTTTAATATTGTGTGTAAAAACGCAAACAAAAAACAAAGCCAAAAGAAACGCACCGGTTGAACATTGATTAAGCGGCAAGTTGATCAGCGAAATGTGTGCGATGCTGTCAAAGGAGTTGCAATTTGAACAGCCTGCCACCGGACGTAACATGGCAAATATTTGAGTTATTATGCTGGTATCTGGCGATATTTGCTGCTCGTGCAGCGAGCTTGTAAACAGTACAAAAATTGGTGTGATTCTGAGAAAAGCAATATGCTGATGCTGATGCTGATGCTGATGCTGATGCTGCTGCTGTTCGTGCTTCTGTTTGCTAGTCAGTTGATTAAATTTCTTTGTAGTAGCTGCGTCCAGTTGCATAGCGATTTATTAACTGCACTCAAAGGAATGCGTGCGTATCAATTTGCATGCAAGTACTGATCATACACTGGCTTTTTGTATTTTTTTTTTTATTTGACGACTCTTTTGCCACTTGCGTTGTTCGTTATTCGTTGGTTTCCTTTTTGTTTGCTGCTCGTTTTCGCCACACAACAGTGAGTGGAACTTTAGCCACTGCTCGTCGATTTTATGCAAATAGCAGGCAGCAAAAGCAACAGTGTCTGTCAATGGCAAAAAAAAAAAAAAAGGAAAAACAACACAAAATTGTAGCATACTTTTTCGGGCCACCGCGAGCTCTTGCATGCATGTGTAAGTGTGTGTGTTTGTGTGCTTTTGACAGATGCTGGCGAAATTGATTGAAATTTGACGGGCAGAGCGGATGGCACATAACTTTATTGCATTGCCAAAAGGCAATTGCACGATGCTTTTGTGGCTGAGACAAGGCGAAATTACATTTCGATTACAAGCACACGTTCCGACGCTGACGTTCAAAATACTTGCTTACTTGTCAATTGCATCTCTTTTTATTCACGTCAATGCAAATACTCGCTGCATTTATTGCAGTCAATCAATTTCAATAAACTATGCCAATTGCCAGTAATTGAGTTTATTAAATAAAAATACATGCAATAAGTCGATAAAATATTGACTTGCTTTTGGGGCAATGCTAACAAATGAAGACCACAATATGCGATAAAGACATTTGCTCGTTGCTAATGAAAGCAATTGAAATGAAGCTTTAAGCTTAACAGAGCTGTTGCTGCTGTCGCGTTTCGTTGTCTGCTTCTTCCTCCCGCCAACCGCTGTTATGTTAACAGTAATTGAACAGCAGGCTCTGTAAACAAAAGGGACGCGCTGTTGTTGCTTATTTATTATGTATTTAATTGAAAATGAACTGACTACATTTGACATTTAACCAGAGACGTCTCCTCTGCGTTTGACGTTGCATGCCGCAGGCGAAATGCAATGCAAAGAAGCCAACTGAGCTAATTAAAAAGGCCAAAATGTAAATAAATGACAGTTGACTGTGTCAGCGGCGAGAGCGGCAAGCAGCGAAAGTGAGCGAAAGGCCGCAGAGAAGGGGATCAGCAATGTTGCTTGTTGATTTCGCCGTCTCGCCCATATAATTTGTACACATACATATATGGCAATTGCGTCGATTGAATACGCTACAATTCAGCTTGAAAATCGCGTCAACATCCAACGAAAATATATATAGTAATAAAAACTGTGACGCCCCCTTCGACCAGCTTTCAGCCAGCCAGCCATGGCTGCTGCCCTGAGGCATTAAGAAAAAGGAAACGAAACGGAGCCAAAGCCCAAAATGCGGCGTTGTCTGCTCTACTCGCTGTTCTTGCTGTTGTTGTTGCTGCCCCAGTCCTTAAGGCCACACAAAAGAGATGCACACACACACACACACACACACACACAGACACACGTTGAATCGCACTGCGAGAATCACCTGTGGGTTGTCCTATGAAAGGCAAATTTTAATGCCAACATTGACAGGTAACACCATATGCCCCCAAGTTTACACACACACACACACAAGCAAGTAAACTACAGCTGCACCAAGTGTGCTCGACTGCGCAATACCTGTTATCCATATTCAAAGAAAATAACACAATTTAGTTTAGTTGTTGAACACTTCAATTGTTGTTCATCTAATCTAATCATCACGATATTCTTCGAAATTCTTCAGCAAGTAATAAGCACAATTCTAACAAAAACATCTTCAATTAAAGCCCTTCAATTTTAGTTAACCGTGATAATAAAATCAAATCAAAATTCGTTGAGATGTTCAGAAGTTTTACAGTTGCAGCAGCGTAGATTAAAAGAGTTTTTAGGCTGTTATTTCTGACAGCAGCTAAAGAAAAATAAGTATTAAAAAGGGAATAACTTCAACAATCTGAACTAAATGCTAGTTTATTATATTATGGAATATTTGTCATGACGATCAAACAAATATTGATTTGCTAACTTTTATTGTGACAACATTCTAACACTTTGGCTCACCACTAAATTGTTATGCCTTTCTAAGCACTGCGTCACAGGCATAAATATACATACACTCACATCTGCATATAGCTGAGCGGCGGTGTGTGTGTGTGTGTGTGTGTGTGTGAGAGCGCGAGGCAACGAAGCGAATAAGCCAGGCTGAAGAAGGGCGGCAACGGGCAGGGAGGGGAGAGCGAGGAGCGTGCCAATGTAGCCAGGCACTCAGCCAGTGCTCGGCTCCTGGGCCAATTGTTGCTGGGTGCGTGTGAGTGGAGGGGGGGGCATGGGGGGCATGAGGGGGGAGGGGAAGCGAGGCTGTGCCCTTCGCTGGTTGCCCTTCCAACACAATCCTGCTCAACATATCCCCCGTATCTTTTTCGTTTTGTCTTTCACCCTGTCGCCCTGACGTCTACCTGCCACTTTATACCCACTACACAAGAGTGTATTCTGTGTGTGTGTGTGTGTGTGTGTGTGTGTATCTCGTTATTGGCAGCTTAAGCCGCTTGTGTGTTTTTCGTGTGTGTGTGTGTGTGTGTGTGTGTCAGCTGCAAAAGCACAAAAATAAAATGAAAACAAATCGAAAAATATTAGCGGCATATTCCCTTTGATTTTTTATTGCGCCATGTTTTTTGCCATTGGCACTCACACACCTACACACACACACACGCACACACGCACACACACTTGCAGTGTTACCTTGACGAAATATCAGTTAGCGTGGCAAAGTATGACCAGGCGCCGTAAAAGCTTTAAAGCAATCAAGCCAGTCACATAAGCCCCACAATCAAGCTCAAGCCAGCGTAAAAACGGGGATCAAATATTTACCAAAGAAAAAAAAAAACACAAGCCAAATGCTTTAATAAAATCTCCCTCATCACAAAAAATTGCTCTATTTAAGGCGAAATATCAACAAAAAAAGGCCACTGAAAATGGTTGGATATAGAAAAAAAGGACAATTAAAATAAATCCACATTTGCATTGCTGTCAATATTAACAAAAAAATGAATTTTAGTTTCCTAGCTGACGTTCCATAAAACTCCATAAAAAAGCTTGCTAAAATATTTGCGCTTCGATTTATTTAAAAGCTATACAATTGATTTCTATGCGGCGAGCAGCGTAAATGCTCGCGAAAACTATTTAAAAAGCCATTAAATTTGCAGGGAAATTTTAAATAATTTATGTATTTAATGAATGCTGCTTGCAGCGCGCACAAGTGGCGGCAAGCAGCACTTGCAACAGGCATTCGTTGTAAGAGTGAGAATGTTGCAAAGTGAAATTTGAAACAATTGAAACTTGTTGTTGTTGTTGCTGCTGCTGTTGCTGGCTGTGAAATGTTTGAGGAGTTCAATTACACTTCATGTTCGAGTTCTCGAGTTCTTGCCACACGCCTCCCGTTAATGGCTTCACTCGCATGTTAAGTGTGTGTGTGTGTGTGTGTTGCCAAGTTTTCTTTTATGCCAGTTGCTGCTTCAGCTGTTGTTGTTGTTGTTTTCGTTGCGTAAAGTTGTTTGCATAAATAATTTCTATGGATAAGAAGGCGACACAGACACAGGCACAGAGAGCATCATGTGAGCCATGCGAACAACAGCAACGAGCACAGCAACAACAACAACAACAACAACAAGCAAACACCACACGTATCAAAATTAATGATATTTTAATGTAAAAACAATTCCAGCCACTTAAGCCGCATTCATACCCATTGTCTGTCTTATACTCCCACACACACACATATATATATATATATATAGTCTTGTGTTTGTGTGAGCATTTCAATTTGAAAGCAAAGCCCGTAACGGAGTTGGGTTTTGAGCCCCGGAAAAATGATAAGGAGTTCACTTTCAACCAGAACGAAACTAAATAATCCCCCCAAAAAAGCGCCTGAAATCTGAAATTGAAGCCAAGCAAACCGAAGCCCTTCAGTCAGCCCTTCAATTTGGCGCAACAGTGCCTCCAAAATCAAATCATTTTTGCGAGAAAATTTACAGAAATCTAGCCGAGCTGAGACGACATACCTTAAACAACTGCTTGGAATAGGGAATATTATTCATTTATATTTTGCCAGTGTAAAAATCGCCTTAATTCGCTTGTTATTCTGCGCAACTTCTGTAGGAAATGAAATGCTCTTTGAATGTGTTGCAGGGTATCTAGTTAGTTGAGTGCATTCGTCCAGCCTTCGCCTCTACTTATTTAGGTCTGTAATTGTTTGTCCTCGTTGTTGTCATGCGGTTGGCTTTGTTCGCTTTTGTTGTGCTAGCTTCTATCTACGCTTTTTGTTATGTTAAAAAGAAAAGAAAAGCAGTCATAAGAAGCAGCAGCAGCAGCAGCAGCAGAATCAGAAACACAACCGCCACAACATTAACAACAACAACAACAGGGAGAAGAAAACCGAATTGAAGTTGCCGCTTTTGTGTTGCAGCATCCGAAACATTGCCTTGGGCGCGACCCTTTTTGAATGGCAGCAACGAGTCAACGCAACCGAGACACAACGAGCCGCAAAACAATTTCATTTTCATTTTCATTTGATTTTTGTGCCGGCTTCGCCATGGAAATTATTTGCGCAAAATATTATAATTGTCGTAGCTGTAATACAATTTAAGCATATGCCATTATAACTGACTTTGCTCAATTAAATGGAGAAAAATAAGAAAATCACCAAAAGCCGTCAAGCTCTGTCCTCCAGAGTGCATCGGAGAAGTATTCGAAACAATTGTGCAAAGGGCTTTGTTAGTACCATGAATCAAGTAAGAAATAAATGCAGACTTAATGCGAATTATGTACATATGTAGTTGGAGTTCAGATCTAAGCAGGTTTCTAAGTTTTGTGAGCTAAAAAAGAACAATGTGTTGGCAGCGAGTTTAAACCACTTAAAGCACGAGCAGCTCAATAAATCAATGTGTTAACGCGTCGAGGCCTGTGAGTTGTGCGATATTATTGTGCTGAGATTTCGACTCTCAAATATCAAAGGCAGCGCCGCACAGCACAGACAGCTCTTTGCTAAATTAATGAAATTGCAACAAGCTCAGCTCAGTTCGCAGTGCCGTGTGGAGTGTTGTAAACAGCGAGTGTACTTAGTTGCCAGCGGCATCTGAGGAGCGTGCACAACTTATCCATAAGTGTAATTAAATTTACGCATACGACCTGTTGACTCTTGTCATTGTTGTTGTTGCTGTTGTTGGCTGTTTTGACGGAACGCCTCAAAGTATGCTTTGATTTCGGGACTGACAGCGAAATCAAAGCGTCAACCCCACGAAACTAAGCTCAGCTATAAGATCACGTGTGTGCGAGTGTGTTGGTGTGTGTGTCAATAGGTATTAACACACAGGCAAGTGCTAAGCTGTGAGTGTATTAGGCAGCGTGTGTGTGTGTGAGTGTTGTTGGAGCGTCTCTCTGGAGACTTAACGCTAATTCACTTTTACGCGACTAACAAAATTAATTGCTGACATTTTGCCAATCATACATGGCCCAAACACACACACACACACACTCACACGTTGCTGGCGTTACGTGAATGGGAGTGGAAATGCGAACTCGGCTCGCATCACTCGCAATTGCCAACAAATTTGCCAACTTTGAGTACGTGCTCTTCACGCACACCTTTAACCCCACGCACACACACACACTCACCCACACACACACCTTTGACCCGAGCAAGTGTGATTTATATATTGTGTAGCAGCAGTTACTTGCAGACATCGTGTCTGTGTTTTGGGAGTCTCGCAACGCATGAGAAATCGACGACATCATTCGAAATGCGCATAAATTACGCACAGAATGCTGCCGAGCTGAGAACCCCGAAACCGATGTCCTTTATGGTCAGGCCTCAGCCTGCCAACCGTCTAGGTGTCCCTCCATCCCCCACCATCCCCCTCCATCCCTCTGCCCGTTCGTCTGTGCTGCCTGCTCAAGCGTCTAATAGCTATGATTCAATTACGATATCCTGCGGTCTGCAGTCTGTGGTCTCGCTCCACTATGATTTGCGCTTGCTTCTGACGTTGCTAATCAGGTGTAAATTAGGCACACGAAATGATTACAGCGCACATACGAGTTGAGGGCCAGCGAATCGCCAGCTTGGATTCATTGATTTTCTACCCATAACTTATCAATGTTTTCCTTACTCCGTAATAAGCCAAGTTTTGCTTTATCGCCAATATATCGAGATAAAATTTCGACAATTTTCACGCTCTGATCTCCATGAACAAAAGAAAAACAACTTGTAGCTGATGATAAGAAATTATTACTATAATATATATTCATATTATGTTAAGTTATTGATTTCAAACCCATCAATTAATTGCAATTAACTGTTTAAAAATTTAGCACAATCTGCTTGTTAAAACATCAATCCGTAGTTGCTGCCGCTACATCGATAACATACCGATAACAGCCTTGAATGATGCTTTATAATTTTGCCATCCAGATACATGAGAATTGCGACTGGCTCTCAATTGTATGCTTCGCGCTGCCGCTGGCGACGCAATCGCTCCTTCTCCTCCATGTAGGGCACAATCGATGCCTTTGTGGGCAATATGACGACGACGGGCAGCAACTTTTTGCACCTGTCCAGAATGGGACTCAGACGCTTAGCCGTGGGATAGTCCAGCAGTATAATGCCAATATTGGGTTTTTTATACAATTTATGAAAGAAATCCTCAATCTCCGACAGCGTAGTATCTAAAAACATACAAACATACAACATTCGTACCAGCTACAAGCAAAACAAAAAAAAAAAAACTCTCGTTCAAACGCACCATATTCTACCATTAAATAGTTGCGAAACTTCTGATGATGATAGCCAATGCCGACGAGCAATAAGCCAAGTGTTACTTCCTGCAGAACGATTAATAAATACAGTCATACCATAAAATACTATTATAGTTTGTTGGTAGAGTCCACTCACTGTATCGGCAATAACGCCGATGCGTATCACGTTGGCCTCCTCGGGCTCATCGACCAGCTCATCCTTGTTCTCTTCGTCCTCCTCTTCGTTCTTCTTATTGTGCGTCAGAGCATTGGCTATGCCACTCATTGTACCTGGATTTTGTTAGTCTAAAAATTGCTCTAAAATTGTGTGTATTTCTGTGTGGCCTGTCAACGCCAAATAATGAGAACCAACAGTCGAAACACTTTGCTCACCAGACAGCCAACTTAGATTCCCTCCACACACACACTCAGTTTTTGGGGCTGGCTTTCATTCAATCATTTCTCTTTTTTTGTGTGTGTATTTATGACTTTTTAATGAGTTTTCAATAAAATGGCACACACACTCTGGGGACGAGTCGTGGCATAGGCTGAGCTTACGCTTAAGCTGCACAAAACTGGAACTGGAGGCTCAATGCTGCCAAAATTAGTTTCCTTTTTTGTGTGTGTGTGTGAGTGTGTTTTTTGTCTGTTGTTGCGTATTTTGCATTTATTTTAATTATTAAATTTTGGTGGCGCTCGGGCTGAGTGAGGGCTTTGGCATTGGCTTTGGCTCGACAAAATTAAGCCCAAAATGAAAATTCAATTATGACATGAGTTTACATATTTTGTATTTTGCGTTGTGTAACTTTGGGCTTTGGCTTCAGCCTCGGCTTTGGCTTTGGCCCAGCGGCGTCTTTGTGGCCACTTTTAGAAATTTATTAACTGCGACTTAACGAAAATTCGTTTACTTAGCATTTTTTCTCGTTGTTGTTGTTGTTGTTGTTGTTAGCGTCGTCTTGTTGCCTCTTGTTCCCAGTTGATTAACTCAGCCGCTCTACCTTCTCTCCTTCTCTCACTCTCGCTCTCTCTCTCTGCTCAGCGTTTGCCATCGAATCCACTTAAGATGCGGCCTAAAGATGGTTTCCAGTTTCGTTTCAATTATGTCGCCGATATCGACCTCAGTTAGCAGGCCTGCACTGCACTGCTCCGTGTGCTGTGTCATCCTCACTTTTGTCATGCTAAATAGCCAATATACAAAATACTATTGACAGGCTTTTACCAGCAAACACAACAGAGACCGAGTGAGTTTCTCGCGGCAGTCGCATGTATGTGAATTGTTGTGGGTAAATTGAGATCATTGTAAGCTACTTAAAATTATGTTAGCAACTTAACAGAAAACACTTGACTACAAAATACAACTGCAATGTTGATGGCACAAAAAATCAGAGTTTTAGACGGCAACGTGAATTAATAATATGCTCGAAACTACATTAAGAAATGTTCTTGAACTTTCTACATTATGCTGCTTTTTGCTAGATGTTTAAGCTACTTACAATTTTGTGAACTTCTTGGCAAAAAACGCTGCAATGAGTAGTGCGCAAGTTTAAATAAAAATGCGTAAAATAAAAGCCTTCAACGTCTTTTTGTATATTTGTCGTTGCATTAGAATTTCAAGTATTACTAACAAATTTATGGCCAGACATTTCAATCACTACTTAACTTTGCTGTCAACAAATTTAACAAATGTTAAATCAAGAGAGCACTTAAATTACAGAGACACCGCTTGAGACAAACTCTCCCCTCAAACAGATCCCATTTCGCAGTGCAATTTAGTGCTATATTTAGCTCAATATTATTTATTATTGCTGTTGCGACAATAAAATAACAGCCGCATCTCGAGACACAATAATTACGATTGAGCATTCGGTTTGTAGCTTAAGGTGAGCCGACGACATTGGGGCATTGAGTGAAGAGCGCCGAAGTTTGTGCAGCTGAAGGATTTCATTAGATGAAAGGATGTAAATAGCAGTTATTGCTTTGGGGGTTGTGGCCAAGCGTCTTCAATCACATTCTATAAATAGCAGCGTCGTCGCCTGCTTATTTGCTTATTAAGTAAGAACTCTCCCCTGCTCTCTGTCTCTCTCTGTATCTCTCTTTCTGTCGCTATCTGTGTGATAGCGACTGTCAAGCCGTCTGATTAATCTAACCACACGCCAATGCATGCAATCAACAGAGGCACAAAACACACATACACAGTTGCTGATGAAAGTGGGCAACATGAGGCAAACAAACTCTGCCAACTGGCAGCACCGACAACAAGCAACAGGCAGCAGGCAGTCAAAGTTCAAATTGTGCCGAGAGACATTCGGACAGACAGCATTTGCTTTGCCACACGATTGATGTTGTTTTTGTTTCATTTCTTGCTTTGGCAACTCAACCAGCGGCACAAACAAGTTACTCAGCATCGGCGTTACGCACACAACCGTAGACACACAGAGAGATAGAGTTATAACCACAGTGGCAACAGGAACAACTACGCAGACCAGATCAGCACAACCAGCGACTGTGAAAAGTTTGAAAAAGCTGTTCAAATGCATTTGACAGCCAGCAATGTGGCCAACAACTATCCAATACACTGCCCCACAAAGTCGATCAACAGTTAGACGATAAACAAAACAAAAAAAAACAGAAGTTAGAAAGTCACTGAAAAAATTTCAAACTAAAATCAAATTGCAAAGCAATGCAAATAAATAATTTTGTGGAGTAGCTAATAAATGCGGCATCACTGCAAAATATGTTTGTTCGAAAGTGTTCAGTGAGTGTGCAAAGAGTTTAGGCAGAGCAACAGATTGTTCAGGCATTTGGAGATAGAGATAAAAGAGCTCAACAACTGTTGAATGTCGCTTAATTAATTATGACGCATTGTCGCCAGCTGACAGCTGCAATCATTTGTGCTTGTCAACACTTTTTAGCTGCAAATATGAATAAATTGGGCAACTTTCGGCTGACAAGTCGCACCACATACACTTTCTTTTTCGACAGCAGATTCCGTTTCATTGTGCTGGCAAGTTGACAGGCGCCATTTGGGCATTGATTGTGACCTCTGGAGTCGGCTTTGTGCCTCGTGAACTGACAACGACGGCGGAAGTGTGCCAGCAACCACAATACAAAATTGTGTCGATGCCATGCGGAAAGAAAAAGGAAAAAAAAAAAAATGAAAACCTTAACAATAAATGCCGCAACACAGTTGAACTTAAAGGGTTTTTGGTAGCCCACCGCCCACCCCCTCCAAGCTTGCTGCCACAACATGTTGCATGTTGTGGAGCTGGAAATACCAAGACGACCAACAGAAAGAAAGCGAACTCCAGCCACAAAAGCAGACTGACAGCAAAATTATTATGTTCAAAGTGAATATTACGTTAACCGTAACAAGGGTCGTTGAAAACACACACACAAGGACAGACAGACAGACAGACAGACAGTCAGACAGTCAGACAGATAGAAAGAAAGGAGAACAGAGTCAGACAGACAGACAGAGCAAGAGAAACGCACAGTTACAAGTTGTTGAACATGTGGCAATGTCTCCATCTTCCTTTTGCCACAAATTTGCTGCGAGTTGAAGTATGAACTCATGTGCCATTGAGTATATAATTCGTTTGCAGGACTATTTGGCAAATCTTCTGGGACTTTGGCCCGAGGTGGGGACCACAAATAAAAAAAAAAATAGAGAACTCAACTCGAAACGTCAGCTGGGGGCCATGGCCGTAAAACTATTTGCTGCATCAAAGCAGCAAAAAGTTTTTCAAGTGTTTCACATTCAAGTTATTTATTTATTTTTTTTTTTTTTTTTTGTTGTCGGCAACCAAGCGTAACAAAATAGTGTGGCTAATAAGCTACTTTGCTTAGTGTAAATGCAGACATATGTAAGGTTTCTTATTGTACTTTGTAATCGCATCAGCTAAAATGATTGTGCAACTATTTATATCTTCATTTATTTTTATTACTTATTCAAGCAGCTTTTTCTTGCCAATAAAGCAACTTCAAACGTGAAATATTCACAACAAGTTAAATAAAAATATTCCACATTTTCAATAGCCATAAATGCAGCCCAGTCGGGAGCGCATCTGTAGTTTGAGCACGCGGCTCGTTGTTTACACATTAGATGGAACTTGACACCAAATGAGCATAACAACATTTGCATACGTGGGCAACAACAGTTTTGTTGACTATTTTATGAGTTTCAATGTTGACTGCATCGCTCTCTCCCTCCCTCTCTCTCTCTCTCCCTCTCTCTCTTTCGCTCTCGCCCCTGTCAACGCATTCAGCTGGACAGTAGGCAGAGTTTTTGCTACGAGTTGAGTTTGGCATTGTGTGAAAAGTGCTTGCAATGCTCGACACAGACACAAACACATGCAACAAAGCCCTTCACACACACACACACACATATATGTAGGCTAAGCTTGGTCCTTTCGGGGTTTGTCCTTGTGTGGGTGTGTGTGTGTGGGTCAAATGTGGTGCAGCTTTAATAAAAGCACAAATTGCGTAAGCCACCAACAACCATTAATAACTTTTGTACACCTGCACGCACCCAAAACAGATGCTGGACCACACTGTCACACTGTCGATGGAGCGAGAAAGAGAGCGAGAATGAGAGCGGGACAGCGACGGGAATGGAGGGGGAAACAGGGTCCGCTTGAGCGGCACACAGGTCGTATGCTCAATTTCATTGTGGGAACAACGGCCTGATGTGCGAGTGTGCGTGAGTGTGGCAATTGTTTGCCTTTTGCCGTCTGCTGTTGCTGCTGCTGCTGATAGAAATACACGCTAACAGTTTGGAGTGCGCAGATTCCCTGTAAAAATGCCCGTAAAAATCTGCATTACAGACGTCTAGAGACGCAATATAATATTAATCTTGAACTAAATGATTTCGCGTTTCAAATAATAATTAATAATATCTCTAATTGATTTTCTACTAAAATAACTCTTGCAAATTAATGATTGTGCTCTTAAATTGGACTTCTATGTGATTGTAGAAGACAACGCCATAATAATCACAATAAAAAAACTTCTTGCATCACAAGGGAATGTGAATTACTACATGCAACAAATAAAAAAACAATTCATTATTAAATACGTTCTACTTTTAATCTGCATAGCAACAATATAAAAATTACAACTTACTCAAATAATTTATTAATAAACAACATGGTGTCATTTAATGTTAGATAATGAAAGTCAGCATTTCACTTTCACTCTTCGCATTTGCTGCAGGGTATTCACACTCAACAGCAGTAATTTGAGTGCGCTTGTCTGAGTGTCTGCGAGTGTGTGTGTGTGTGTGTTTGTGTGTGTGAATTGTGTGTTGGCTGCCGCCTTTTAATTATTGATTTCAACACTGAGGTGATTAATATTTTCGAAGCAAGCAAGCAAGCGAGACCAGGCGAAACAGAGAACGAAATGGCCCAAAGCGACAGCCGTTGATTGTTTTTATTTAGCACCATAATTGCATTTCCTTGTTATACACATTGTGTGTGTCTCATTCCCTGCCTCGCTGCCTCGCTGCCTCACTGCGTGGCGCGTCCGCGTGTTCGCCAAAGTAGTGCATCACTTTGCGCCGCGGGTTAAATGACATGCAACTTTAACTGCAAACACCGCGATTCGCTACTCGCAGCTCGATTCGCTGATTGCTCGGCGTTTAAGCAACAGTGGCGCCCTCTGGCGCACAGATTGACCGCCTTCTTTTCTTCTGTGTATATATTTCTTATTCTTCCTCTTGTTTCTATCTTTTTATTGTCTTTGCTTTTTTGATTAAACACAGCACAAAACTTTTCTTCGCTTTGCTTTGCGGCCTCAGTTGACTGTGTGTTTTTTGTCTTCTGTATTTCCGTGAAATGGGAAAAAGTTCTTGGCTGTGGTTTCTCCTCTCGTTGGCGTGAGTAGTTTTCCCCAGCAGGCAAACTGTCCACAGCGTCGCCGTTGTCGCTGTCGTCACAGCTGCAAGCTGCTTGCATTTGTAATTAGAATTTTAAATGGCACAAAATGAAATTTAATTAGCACAAACGATAGCATTTTGCCAGTCGCTCAACTGTTGCTCAACCAATTGCCGTCGCTTTCTCACTCTCACTTTCGCCCTTTGGCGCCCTCTCGCATCCATCAAGACGGACGCCCAAAAAAGTATGCAACGATTTTTTGGGCTGTGACACTCAACTGACAACGTGTGTGTGCGTGTCTGTGTGTTGTATTTGTTTGTGTGCGTGTAGGAGACTAAAGTAGGTAGAAAGCATGGCAAATATAATGCACAACGGGCCCAAATTACTTGACTGCCCCTCACACACGCCTCCCCCCCCCCCCCCCCACCTTGCCACATTTTACACACATACAAACATGTGTGAGACTGTGGAAAAGTTATTTTATTTTTCCTGCTTTTTTGTTGTTGTGTTTCGGGGACGCAAAGCATCAATCTTCCTCCATCATTGTCAGGGACCGATGACGATGGCTATGACGATGACACAGCATCACCCATAACCACCAAGCACCATCCGCGCTTCTTCCCTCCCCTCGCCACTCCACACACAGCCCCCCATGTTGTAAGCACACAAAATAAATGAAATATCATTGAAGCCATTTCATAAATATGGCAAAAATATTTGCTTTTTTCTCCTCGTTTTTTTGTTGCGTGGCATTTCCGATTTTTTCTTTTTTTTTTTCTTTCACCACCTCAAATAATAAATTAATTATTCATTTACACAACCATCAATATTAATTTAATGTAAATATACCCTGTAACAATAAAATAAAATGTGCAGCCATATTGTATCCATCCATAGAGTATTTGTGAGTTGAGCTGATGGCGTCAAATGCTTTTTGCTAATTTGCGTACGTCAATGTGAAAGGCTTAAGTCGGCAGTGCAGTAGGTAATTTTTATGAAATTAATATGCATTTTAGATGAGAATTGATTGATTCAATTATACGCGTAAATACCACAATGAAAAACCTAATTAATATATTTGAAAAAGTGCTTATTACGCCCCACATATTTATTTAATAGAATTCATTAAGCGTCTGTGTTTAAAGGCTGTGACATTGACATAAGATTACCAAAGGCATCGCTTTAAAGCGAACATCAAGTAATTGCTTCAAATATTCAGCACACGAAATTAATGGAAATTGCATTTGATAGCACAATGTGGCATATTAACAACAATATTGCTGGCAAAAATATTTATTGATTGCTGCCGTAAAAGACACTACAAAATATTCTCAACTTTCTTTGGCGTCTAGAGGAATTTTGCTGTGTTTAACTAAATATTTGTGTACAACATGAAAGTGAGTGCAACAACAGCAAGTTTTACTTTCATTCATAAGTCACAAATAGTTAGTTGAGAGTTTAGTTTTGGATTTAAACTAAATACATACTAACTATCAAATACTTAACTAACGACAGAAACGCAAATGTTTTTGTTTGCTGCACACATTTTTCTCTGTTTTAGCCAAAGCACTGACAAATCGTATGCTCATACTTTCCTGTTTTTCCTCTTACTTTCTACACACAAAAAGTTGAGCGTGCTCGTCGTATGGAAACTCATAATTTTAATGCAATAATTCACTTAGCTCGGCGTTGCCTGCATAAACAAATTGAAAAACTTTTTCCAGCAGCTTTCACTTTACACTTCTTGTGTGCGCTTTCTCTGTGGGGGAGGGGGGGAGGTGCGGGGAAGGGGAAGCGGAGTCCCCTCGGTTTCTCTTGGTTTGCCTGCAGCTCTCGCCAAACCCATCCAATCGTCATCATGCCATTTCCGCACTACTGAAATGCTCAAGGCGGCCACAGACTGACGAGACAGCAGCTCCTCTCCCCTACCTCAACCCCCCCCCCCCCCTCTTTCCACCCCCCACCTCTTTTAACTTACATATGTATACGCATGTCTGTGCCGAAAACTTTTATTTGCTCCGTGTGCCTCCTGCTTACTGTCGAACCAGTTTCAAGTGTATTTAGTTACCAGAAGCCACAGGAAATAAAAAATAAAAAAAACGCAAAAAAAAGAAGCAAATGAAAAATGAGCGAAAGAGTGGAAAAGTGGAAAAGAGGAAACGAGAAAAATAAGGGAACCACAACGACCGCAACCACAAATAACCTGACTATTTTATGTTTAAGTGCAGCATTCAAAATGATGAATTTCCAGCGACTTTGGTGGCTTAGGAAAGTTTTAAGCACGAAACCAAAAACTTTCGAATTCCGCATTGTTCCCAAAAACGTCAGAAGGAATGAAAGCAAAAACTTCCGGGACAAGAGATTTATGCAATAAGTGCTGGAGTTAACAACAACAACAACTTCTTTGTCAAATGCAATTTGGTGAAATTGTGTCGAAAGAGATTTGCCGACAACAACAACCAACGGAAAAAAAAAAAAAGTAAATGATGGCCCGACGTCAAATCACTTTGAGCTACATAAGCGACCATTTAAATGGCGGCACACAGTTGCTGTGCCCAGTTAATTGAATTCAGTGTGGCCCAAACACACACACACACACACACACACACACACACTAAAAGATATATAGATAGAACACCCAATATCTTAGGCACTTTTACCTGAGCACACAACGGCATTTCTGCTGCTTCGCTTTACTTTCATTTTTTGCTGCTGCTGCGTGTATAATTTAAAATTTTGTTTGCACTTGAGCTTAGGCCGTGTCCCAAAAATAAAAACCCCTGACGAACCCCGTAAAGATGTTCGCTCGTTCGCTCGCTCATCAAAATCTGCGCTGCGGCGTCAGCACGGAACCAGCTAAATATTTCTATCAAATTTCAATTTGTTGAAATTTGTTTTTTACAATTTCGTGAGGGCGATTTGCAAGAGAGAGAGAGAGGGAGAGAGAGGCAATTTAAGTGGCAGTGAACAGAGAGAGAGAGTGAGAGAGAGCGGGAGGAGAGGGAGAGAGAAGAGTGTGAGGGGTTGAAAGCCGCCTGCCACATAATTAAGCTGCGTTTCAAACTTCAACGAAAGCCCACAAAAGCCAAGCGAAGCGCTCAGAGGCTGTAATTAGAAATCCGCGAGATGCGGCATAAGAAATACACCAAATATGGCCAGAGAAATAAGAAGAAAGGGAGAATACAAGAAAAAAAAAACATATATACGTTTCCTGCATATATATAAGTATATGTATATATAGACTTGTATATAATTAATTACCTCTCGTGAGGGCGCGGATTCGAGTTGAAGTTTTAGCTGTTGCCTAGCTTAAATGGCATTTAAATGGCAGCCAAAGCAGCAGCAGAAGAAGCAGAAGAAGCGTTTGGATTTCGCGCAATTGTTGCTGCCAAAGTTTTAACTATACCGATTGTGGGCTATGGGAGGCAACGCGACGCGACGCGACGCGACGCTAATTACCGGACAGTTCTCCAAGTTGCCACAGTTGAACCGATGTGGCAGACAAAGTTATGACGCTCTGCGGTGGCACTTAAGCCGCATTAAATGCGGATTTTGTTTACATTTTTACTCATTACTTTGACGGCCAACAGGCAACGCCAACGTCGACAGCAGCGGCAACAACATTGACACAAATCCAGCTAATTTGTTTGCGTCCACGTTGTCTGCCTGCCACCCAGGTGGTCCCTTAATAATGGTCAGCAGCAGCAGCAGCAGCAGCAGTGGCAAAGTCTACCTATGCTCACGCTTTACTAGCGACAATCCCCTTAACACAGCGCAGCTCAGACGACTAGAAACGCAAGCAATAAAACAGCATAGAGAGAAAGTTATTCCTAATTGGCTGCTAAGAGTTTAAGGTAGATATTTATATTATTATTATGCTTTAGCGTCAACATGTTGCATGCTTCCCAAAGGCAGCTACATAACAAAAAAACTATTGAAAAAAATGTTGTCGTAGATTTCTTGTCTGAGTATCGCAACTTTTTGATTATTTGCTCTGAGTAACTGTCGCATTTTAATCATTTTGTTGCTTTGTCTCTAGTTTATTGGCTCGCATTGTTTTCCGGGCCATGACTAGACACATCCCTAAATTTATTTCTGAGTATATGTTCAAGTTCAGAGAGCAAAGCAAAAAGTGGACGGGGATCAAAACAGCATTGAATTTCCGCTTGTGTTCATACAGTTTTTTCTTCTTCAGCTGCTGCTGCTGCTTCTTTTTTCTCTCCCCATTACCAATGCCACACCTGTTAGTGGTGCCAAACTGTTGCCAGGCATACCGTGTAGATAGCTGCAGAAAGTAGCTCAATTCTTGAGAGCTACTGAAACAAAGAACTTAGAAAAATGCATTGCGAGAAATATTGAATTTAAATGCTCAGAAATAAATAATAATATAAATATGTTGAAATATATTTATAGTATTATTTATTCTATTTATATTATTATTTATTTTAAAATCAAAACTAAATATGGTCTACAATATCGCAAAAATATATTAAATTATACGAAGTATTTGTATTAAAATTTATGCATAGAAATTACTCTAAGATATCGCTATTTTATGACATTTCTTTCTCTAACTTTCTAGCTAAATTTATAGAGCTTGTGTTGCATATTTATAGGGTGTCTTTCAGTCGCACGCTTGACAGTTTGTCATCGCTCCGGAGGCTGACAAGCTAAAGCGGAGCAAGCTGTGTTGCGCTGGACACCTGCCGCTCAGTTAGTTGCCTTTATCCCACTTTTGCTGACGTACACAGTCTCACACTTACACATGAGCAGACACACACACACAGAGAGAGAAAGAGAGTGACCAGGCGAGGCACTAATTGCATCGTTAGCGAATTTCGAACTGGGCTTTTGCTTCGTTCCTTCTCCAGCACTTCTTCTCACTCTCACTCGCAGTCTCAGTCTCAGTCGGTCGGTCTGTTTGTTTGTGTTGCTTTTGGTTGCTTATTCGCTGGCATCGCCTTTCGCCTTCGCCATGCCCATATGCACTTATTTATTTATTTACTTATTTATGAACTTTACGGGCGACCCACTTCGTTATTGATTGCCATTGCCCCTCTGATGCCCCCTGATGTTTGCTTTTGAGCCACACACACTCACACACACTTTCGCACACTCGCACACTGCTTTAATAATACCCTGTACACAATTTTGACATAACTTTAATCAACATCTAATCGATTTTCTTTGCCACTTTTGTCTTGCAACTCTATTGAATGTTTCATTTAAATATATTTTCTTTGCTTGAGGATTTTGCAAATCAATGATCACACTGTAAGCCGCAAATATGTCAAAACAAATCAAACACTTTCGGTTTGCATATTTGCCCAAAGTTGTGCTTGCTACTTTGCACTTTGTTTCACATATTCCACAAATATCTATTTGCGGCATATTTGAGTAGAGCTTTAAATTCATAATATTTGCGCAGCTTGTTTGCAAGTCATTTTTCTCAGTCCCAGAACTCGCACTTCAAGATAAAAACGAAGCCATGGCAAATGTCATAAAGATTTGTATTTTAAGTGTAGCTTAGCCATCTCTCTAAAATATACACACATACATACGTATATATATTTCATTGCTATCGCTGCTCTGCCATATGGCGGCAGGACATGGTTGGCACTTGGTTTGGTTTTGGTTTTTGTTTTTGTTTTTTTGCTTTGTCTCGCTTGGTCTGGAGCGCAGCTATTCAAGCTGTAGACGCTCTCAAGTCGCGTCTGTCGCAGCTTTGCTTGTTTTAGTCCTGTTTTTGAGTCTGTGAATCCTTGACAATAGCTGCTCCAGCTGGCTCTTGTTTTTGTTGCTGTTTTTGCTGCTGCCGCTGCTGCTGCTGTTTGCTGTGGCTGTTAACCACATTGCCTTGCGGTGCTGTCGCCTATCGGCGCGTCCTGCCGCGCCTGACAGCCTCTAACTTTATTAGATCGTTTGCTGTCGGCGTCGAGTGCTGCCACAGTGTCTGCCACTGTCTCCCCTCCTCACTCTCTCTTTCGCTGTCTGCCTGTTGTCTCTTTGGTCGGCAACAGGCGAAACGTGTGGCGTTAAATGTGCTGCGCGCGTTGTTGCGGCAAAATGTTCCAATTTCCAAGTAACGTTCACACACACACACACACACACACACACAAATAATAATAGGCGAATGATGGGAACGGCGAGGGCGAAGTTGTGACCATATCTGAGTCCTAGGCATAGTTTAAGTTGGCTGCGCAAAATGCACATTAAAGAAACCGCGAAAGTGCCCCATAAAACTTGTGCTGTGCTTTTTGTTTTGTGCCGCATTCGCAAATATGGAACGTAATAAACCATCAGCACACGGTGCGTATGTGTGATGCGGCCTGAGCACAAGAAAATGAGTTTAGCGCAACCACAAATGTCACAGTAATGAAGTTCGGGCCAAAACTACTTAAGCAAATACGACTAGCGGCTGCCCTGTAAATAAGTTCAGCACAAATTGCGCCCATTTTCAAGTCTTCAACTCACTTCAATTACATGGCAATGCTTAGCATTAGGCTGACTTGGATTTTTCACAAAATTCCAGCCAAAAATATATTGCTGAAGCACTTTATGCACAATACTCTTTATTGGCTGGATTGTAGTGTACAAAATTGGCAATTTGCACTGGATTTGAACCGTTAGACGGTTAATTTTAGTTCACCCGGGATGCCATAGATGCCAAGTTCACATAGTTGACCGCAGTGAAAGTTAAACAAAAGTTTCATAGACCACAGAGCAACAAAGTGTATCTACAATTTATAGGTAACTTTCGAGTTGTTGCCTTCTTTGTGTTTGGCAAACATTTTAACAACTTTACCGGGGGGCTTCAAGCATGACACGAACGGAGTCGGATTGCGGGCAACAAGTGGCGCACAGTTAATAAGCCGGAAAATGTGCGACAGCAAAAAAAACCCAAAGACAGAAACGACAAAAAAAAAAAAAAAAACAACAACAAGAAAATAATAATAATAATAATAAAAGACCAATATTAATGTCAATGGCATCAAGTTGAGGCGAAAGTCGGCGAAACAAAAGGTGAACCGACGAAATTAAAATTAAAATCTATATGTACGTTTATCCTTTGCTGTGTCCCCAAAACTTTTTATGCGCCTCTTTCCTTTCCCCCTTTCGCAGGGGGAGGGACAGGGGGGGGGGTTCTTCATTGCTGTCAATGGCCAAGAAACAATAAAAGCAGCCAAGTTTTGCGGTGCAAAACGAAGCACTGATGCTCTTATGAAACCCTAAAAGACTTAGAGGGTTAAGGAACTTTTGTGTTTCATTACGAAATTCGAGCTGCTTTGCGCGATTTATTTTTGGCAGCAAAGTTTGCAGCAGCCAAGCCAAAGTCGCTCATTAAACGTGTAATAATTGAAACAAAACGTTGGTCCATGGCCCCAGATCAATTGCATGTGCCAAGCAGTCATTAAAGCGCGCAGTGAAAGCGACTTTTCCGACCAATCCCCCTCCCCCGCACCTTTGTCCACCGATAAATGGGCGGGGCCAGATCCGTTTCACATTCCATGCGACGGGGCGAAATAACAAAATAGCAAATCAACATTCGAGCGCTTGTAAAATGATAATTAAATGCCAGCAAATTCTCAGGACTTGGCAATTTCCTCTTTTTCCCCCTCCGTGTCTCTCTCTTCCTCTCGCTCTCTCTCTCTCTCACTCCATTTCGTTTTGTGCGTTTCTGTTCATCATAAATTGGAAAATTCCGGACGAGCGCATTTTCAAATAATTAGCAGTCATAAACATTACAATTATGTAATTAAAACAACATTTATTGACATAAAATACGCATAAATAAAACAATTTCCCCCAATTTAAAGCCAATCTAAATGTTACTATGCACATACAACGCTCAGCTTTAGCATTTCTCATTCCACATTTCGGTTTTTTGGATTTTGCTTAGCTGTGCGCATATAAATCTTAGAGGTCTTTTGGGTTAATCAGGCACGTTCCAACTTCAGCTTTCCCTCAAATTTCATTACAAAAATTTTAGAGTCACTTTAAAGATAAAAGTGACCGACGACGGCGACCCTTCTGCTTTCACATGCATATCTTTGATATGCAGGGTTGGCTTTTGAATATCAAATAATTGACTACAATTTTCCAACACATTGCGGCTTTTACTTTGCGCCCCCCACAAAAAAAAAGAAAAATGAAAATAAAAATAAAAAGTATGCTAAGCAGTTGGCTAGGCAAATGTAATTCCGAACAGTTTCGGTTTCGAAGTAAGTTTTAAATTTAAATTTATTGCACACATTTGCTGCATGCCCTCTAAAAGCTTTCAATTGCCTTCGCAATAATCGATATTTTATTACCACAAACACGAACGAACAACACACACACAAACACACACACACACACACCCATAGAAAAAGCGAAAGCTGGATACAACATTTTTCGTAGCATACTTTTCAGAGCTCAACTTTAAAGAGCTCAACGAAAGTTTGCTGGCCTCCTTATCAATTGAAACAGTCGAATTGTATATGTATATTTTGTAGGTGCGATTCGCCTGTTAAAACTTCAGCGAAATAAAGAAACATGTTTGGCGTGAATTCGCCATGAATTTCACAGCATTTTTGTAGCATATACATTTGTGCGTGCCACTTAAAACTTTTGCGAATCGCTCTCAATCTGAATTTCCTGCTCGCTCTTTATCTGTCTCCGTCTCTGTCTCTGTCGCTGTCCCTATCTCTGTCTCTGTCTGTCTGTCTGTCTGTCGCCGTTTTCATTTATCTAGCAGCTTTATGTGCGAACTATAAAAAGTGAAAGCGTTATGACGAAATGTGGCACATAAAAGCCTGCCTCATCGTTGCAAGTAGCTCGTTTATTAATTGCTGCCGTGTCGAGCACATTAAACACACGCTCAACTTCTGACTGCGAGCGTTTCCCTGTGTGTATTTGTGTATGTGTGTGTGTGTGTGTGTATTTGAGTGCCGTCGTTAAATTTGATGCTGCAACAGCAGCACGAGCAACAGCATCGAGTTGCCTGTCAGCGCGTTATTAAAAACTGCCAAGAAATAACAGCAGCAGCAGCAACAACAACAACAACGAGTATAAAAGGCGGCAAAAACTTGGCACAGCCAACGGCTAACTTGGCATAGGCATTAACCTGTCGTTGTCGATGTTGTCATCATCCTCAGTACAGCTGCAATAACAGCAGAAAAAAAAAACTCTCCCAAAACGAAATCCAGCTGAACAAGTTAATTCAACTACAACGACTTTTGATTACGCTAACAGATCAATTAAAAGTCGCTGCGAATAGACAGAAGATTCACAACATTGCTGAAATTCAAAATTAAATGCAAACAATTTTTTAAATATTAAATACTTGGGCAATTCAACAACACTTGAGGGTTCCTCTTGAGTGGCATTTAAATATAATTAAAATGCTCGCTAATTTACTCAAGTTTTAAGGTCGACTGAAAGAATGAATGAACAATAAAAAAATCTCTTTAATTTCCAAATTAGTTGCTCGACTTCAGCCAAACGCGTTTAAAGCTGTTGTTCGCACGGTTTTTGCAAATTTTCAATTAATGCTTTGTTGTTCGCAACTGTGTCGCATAGTTAATGGTTTGCTTTGCTTTTCTAAATGGCAGCGCGGTGGCGGCAACAACAATAATAATAACAATAAACGGCGTCAAGAAATAATAACTGGAAATTTCCAGAATATGCCAACAGGATTTTCATATCGTTTAAGCATTTCCTTCCGTTTCGACTGATTCGCTTCATGCGCCATTTCCTGTTGCTCGTTCGTTGCTTTTCCCCATTTCCATTCGCATTCCTCTTTCTCATTCTCTTTTATTTTGGTTTTTTTCTGTTTTCGGCTCTGTTGTTCTTTGTGCCTTTTGCTGTTTCCGCTGTTTCGACTGCCGTCTGTGTTGTTATTGCGTTAGCATTAAAATTACGCATGCGTTTTCGCTTAGCCGAGCTTCGATTTTATCTCAAACTTGTAATTGCGCCACACCGAACAATTAGCGGCGTTAAGTAATTGCATTTTTAGCCTGCTAATAATAGAGCAACAACATTTTGTTTTCTATAGTTTGCTTCTTGCTGCCATCGCATATTGAACGCGTTTCGGTTTCGGGGCATTAAAGCATTCATTAGCATAATCTATGGCTCGGCTTTCAGCGCAGCTGCATCGCGTTGGAGCCAACCAAGCAACCAATCAACCTGTTGCTGCTGCTGCTGCTGCAGCTGTGTGTTAAATATTAAAGCAATTAATTAAGTAATTTATAACGCCTGAAAAACGCTCAATTTAGCCGAGGCGCGCTGGCCTGTGAAAAGTTGCAGGCAATGAAATAAATATGCTGCAGCAATTAAGAGCGACACTTAAGTTGCTCCACAAAGAAAGTGCACAGAGTAAAGCACACAGCGAGCGAGCGAGAGAGAGTGAGAGAGAAATGGGCGCAATATGATTGAGTGCAAGCGAATGCTGATAAACCTCAGCTTGGGTGTTAATTAAAGGGACTTTCAGCAATGGATAGCTCAATTGGAAAGCAGGGAAGCGATAGGAATTGATTTTGAAAAGATTAAACGTTCCCTTTCATTTCATTTCGTATGAAACTCGCCCGTTTTAGCGCTGCTTTAAGGCGCACTCGAAGCCACAACGAACCGGTTCAGAAGCCGCCGAAAACAAAACCAAAACCAAAAAAAAAACAGGCATAATTGAATGACTGTGGCCAATGCCAAGGCAAGCCAAACTGTGCCGAGGGAATTGCCAAAATATGCAAACCAATAAACAAACCAACATTCTCAGAAACTCGTCGCAACTTTGGCTGCGATAGCGACGCCGAAATTCAAGTGAATTTTCGGCCTGACGTTGCCAGAGAGAGAAGCGAACGAAGCGCGGCATGGAACTGCACGACCAAGAAAGAACGAAACAGTTGACAGAGTGTGTAAGAGAGAGAGAGAGAGAGAGAGCGAGAGAGTGAGATAGAACTAGAGCAAGTACGAAATTGCTTACATAGTTTCGAAGCAGAAAAAAGTTGTTCAGTGCCGGCAACTGTCGCACTTGTCACTTGTTCCGTAAATTTCCGTTTTGAATATTAAACGACTTTTCATTAGAGGCGTCCTCACAGCAACAGCGAGGCGAGCGGGGGAAAGGCAAGTGCTCGTTGTTGTTGATGATGAAGGGAAATGTGGAAAATGGGCCCGGCACTGAGATGGGACCGTGATTCAGCCTGAAGTGGCATTCAAGTGTCCGTTGGCCCGTTAGCGGGCCCAGCTTCATTCAAGTGGACGCAGCCAAAGCGAGACAGCGACACAGACGAAACAGAATGAAAGAGAGACAGAGAGGGGGGGAGTGCAGTTAGTATGTAAGAGCGGAGAACCTGACAAATGTCAGTCAGGCGGGCAAACAATGCGAGCGAACGAACGCATGTGAATGCATTTTAATGGATGACTATGGCAACTTCAGCTATAACTGGACGCTGCCTCGAGCATATGGCGGGGTGGCAAGGTGGAGGAGGCGAGGGGCGACGGGGGAGCTGCGTTGTCAGGAGACGGCAGCAATTACAGTTCGCGCAAAATGCAGAACTTTCAGTTTTTCGTCGAGCGACATTCGTATGCTGGGCAGATGTTGATAAGCGACGTCAAAAGCGCCCCAAACACACACACACACACACACATTTCCACTCTCCCTCCCTCTCTCTCTCTCTCTGTCTCTCCCCTCTCGCTGCAAGCGTAAAAGAAAATGTTGCCCTTAGCGTGGCACAGACAATGAACGAGAGGACGAACCACGAAGGCACGAAGGACAGTAAAATGATGTTTTTTCTTGCTGTTTTACGAGCGCTTAAATTGCACGCATTGTAAATGCCATTGCACGTAAATACACACACACATTCAAACACTCACACACACACACACACACACACACACACTCAGATACAGATGGAGGGACAGCGAAACATTCGGCTTGGCTGGCAACAGTTGAAAGTTGAAGTACAACAGCGGCGAAGCAAAGACAAGCGCATAAAATCATCGAAGCAAAATACAAAAAAAAAAAAAAACAAAACAAAACAAAGTAAATACGAAGACGAAGGCGAATGCGAATGTGAATGTGAATGTGAATACAATGTTGTAAGCTACTTAAATGCAGATTTCTTTAGCACTTTGCAACACGGTCTGCAAGCTCGTCGAACGGCTTTGGCAACCAAAAGATTACATTGGCATTAAACGAGTAAATGCAACACACACACACAGACACACTACTTATTACATTGTGCCAGCTTCTGCAGCATAATCGAATGAGCTCAGCATAAAGCACATTTATGGCATGTCACTGTCTCTTTTACCAATGCTTTCATGACTTCCTTCATGTCCTTCCTTGAGCAGCGTTGGCGTCACTTTAAGTCTATTTACTACTGCAGCCATAACATTCGCAATCGCCAAATAGTATTGCAACATGTGCATTAACTCTGTCTGACAACAGCAGCGGTTAAAGTCAAAGTTCTTCGATGCTGAGTGCTTAATCCATTCGCCAAGCAACAAAGAGTCTATCAAAGCTGAAATGTCTTGATCAACTCCAATTAGTTAAGATCATTTAATTCAATTGACACAACTGCATCGCAGTCTATCGACTATTGAAAATTATTATAATAACATTATTTCACAACATACCGAATTTGATTCTACTTAACACCATTCCCGAGTTCAATTTGACTATTTTTTACCTACTTAATTATAATTATTAATGATACACTAGCTTATGAAATTTCTTTTCTCTAACTTCAACAGTTGATCAACTAACTTCAGTCTTGATCAACTCCAATAATTTAAGATCATTTAATTCAATTCACACAACTGCATCGCAGTCTATCGTCTATTCAAAGTTATTATAATAACATTATTTCACAACATACCGAATTTCTGTATTCTACTCAACACAATTCCCGAGTTCAATGCTGAATTTCTGAAATCTACTCCCCACAATTCCCGAGTTCAATGAGAATATTTTTTACCTACTTAATTATAATTATTAATGATGCACTAGCTTATGAAATTTCTTTTCTCTAGCTTCAACAGTTGATCAACTAACTTCAGTCTTGATCAACTCCAATTATTTAAGATCATTTAATTCAATTCATCGCAGTCTATCGTCTATTCAAAGTTATTATAATAACATTATATAAGTATATGCTGAATTTCTGAAATCTACTCCCCACAATTCCCGAGTTCAATGAGACTATTTTTTACCTACTTAATTTTAATTATTAATGATGCACTAGCTTATGAAATTTCTTTTCTCTAAAGCAATATGTAATCTATTCTACCACGCAGACATAAAAAGCACTTGTTAAGCATTCTTATTACAAAAAAAATCTGCATAGCAAATTCCGAATAATCTCGGAGTCCGCCTCAGTATTTGATTACATCAAGATAGTTGACGCACAAGCTCTAATCACATTAGCTGCATATTAATCTACTTCGTAGGCATTGCCAGGTTCTTTAATCTTCATCTAGAATCACACCTTTTTGTCTGCAAAAATTTAACAAAGTTAAGTCATCAAATTTATTAGAGAACTGAAGGAGAAGCGCAGGAGAGCGAGGTAATGAGAATGAAAGTGAGTGTGAGAGCGAGTGGATTCATTAGGGATATTTCAGAGCTACTTAGCTAAGCTGCTCACCCAACGAAAATAGTTATTAATCATGTCCAACAACAACAGCAACGTGAACGACACCAGGTAGAGAACCTGAGCTTAGCCGAAACACTTCGTCCGCCACAAAGTACATCAAGAGATTTATGTTGAAGTCTGTTTGAGGTACAAACAACGTCTTTTTGGACATATGAAAATGTCAAGCAAATGGCCAGCAGCTAGCAAAGTGCCTTGATGATTCCCCATTCTCATTCTCGTTCTCGTTGCCATCATCGTCATCGTTGCCGTCACCGTCACCGTCACCGTCACCGTCACCGTCATCGTCATCGTCTTCGTCTTCGTCCTGTTCCTGGAACAAGGCTCTGTTTGCTTTTGGAGTCTCATTACAGTTAACCAGACTCATACATTTTAATTATCATAATGATAATTGCCTTTGCTGTGCTGCGAGTGCTTCGACAACGCTTTTTTGGTCGGGGGCTTAGCAAATGGTTTAGTTTTTGGGCTAATTGTTGGAACGGGCGCTGGGATTTAAAGGGAGTGATGGCAGTCGGCCCGTTTCGTGGGCACATTTGGGGCAATGTCTATTTAATATTTGATCGCCTTACCCTGAGAGAGAGAGAGAGAGAGAGAGAGAGGGCGGAGAGTCAGAGCCAAAGCATTCGCATTCGCATTCACATTCACATTCACATTGGCATTGGCATTGGCATTGAGATTGGCATTGGCATTGGAATTGGGCTCTGGATTAAAGGTATGAGCCGAGCGTGCGCCTTTGATGTATTTGAGCCATGGACTGAGAGCCTAATTGGATTGCATCTTTATTAATTAGGCTGCGTCGTAATGTTGCCGCAAAATTGTTCGCCTCCCCGCTCTCTCTCTCTCTCTCTCTCTGTCTATCTCTTGCTCTCTTTCTCTCTGGAGAGCTCTCGGTGGCGCTCTAGCTCTTTGTCAATATTCTGAGAGGCTCATCATTTCACAGTTTTCACAGTTTCAAAGTCGGCGTCTTGTGTTGTGTTGCGTTGCGTTGCGTTGCGTTGCCTATGCAAATCAAGTTTAAATAACTTAGGGCAATGGCTCTGTGAAATAATTAAAATATGCTGGCAAAGGCAAACAACATAAACAACAAACGAGCCAGCAAAAAACACGCAAAACAAATTGATAAATATGCAAATTTAATAGACTTGCGAGTATTTGCATAAATCTTCACAGCACCAAAAAAAAAAAAAAAAATAAATAACGAAGTGAAAAACGAATAAAAAAAGCAAAATAAATAAATTTGCAAAACGCTGGCAAAAGGGCGTCCACCCTCAACAAAAAAAATATACAAAAGCCGCAGCTGGCAAGTTACAAACCAAAATCCACAAAAAAAAAAAGAAAAAGAAAAAGAAAAAGGAAAATGTTAAGAAAGAGTTGGTTGACTTTAAATACGGCGCGCGGCCAAGACCACAGCTCAAAGTGTTTATCCTTATTCTTATGCTAAATGATTTTACATTTTTTATGCGCAACCTCGCCGTCCCAAGTCAAGAATGCATTATCTTGCCACAAAGCCGCATCGCAATCTGAAGATAGAGTGACAGCAAAACGAAGACGCCTTCAATGCCGCAAACATTTATTGAAATGCAGCCAAATCTGTTTGCATTTGATAGCAGAATTCAGAGCATTATACTCGTATGTTGCTAATTTATCAGGGCAATTTTGTAGCCGTAGGTAAACAGTGAAAAGCACTTAGAGAACTGTTTAGATATTAGCATAAAATGTGCTGCATAATTATGGTAAAATCAACAGTCTCTATTAATTTATGCACTCTAATTGAACATATCACAACATGAGAGCATCAACTACTCAAATCAAGAGCTACAAGATAACTATGACTTAGGGCAAAAAGCATGAATATGCATGATGCCAACATATTGCGGCCTAAGCAGAATAATCAAGGACTTATGCAGTGAGCATCCTTCGCAGGCAAGGGCAATTCAATTCCATTGCCGAAAATTGTAACAATTGATCCATTTAAATCGTATCGTTTGCCAATCAGTTTCTAGAATTTATTGCGGGTGATGTAACCGAAAATTAAACGAGAGGCAATCGACTGTGGATGCATTTGGTTGAAGATACACGTAACAAGGACACAGGCACAGTCACAGTCGCAGTCGCAGTCGCAGAAAAAGACACAGAGACAGTTACAGATACAGTCAGTTACCATGACATTTGTTGAGATATCGCGTATACGACACGTTAGACATTGTTGCGTCCACGCCCACGCCCACGAACGAACACACAGAGCGCAAACATACTGAGGCATATACACAAAAGATTTGTTACACTTCAGTTACAGACTCGCTGTTTATTTACCGCCTTTTCCCCTCCCCGTTTGGCCAGATCTATGCGTGTTTATTAACGTGTACATTATTTGTATACACGACTGGCTTTTGCATATTAAACACAAACACGCATAGGCCCGAATATCCGATTTCTTGAGAGCACAATTTTTGGACAGCGATGCGGCGCGTTTTGCATATTTCGAATGGCCCAAGTCAACGATTTTGTGTGCTTAGTCAGTTGTGTAACCGCCACGAGCAACGAGTCTTCTTCGCATCGCTTTTGCTTCTAAAGCTTATTCTTTCTTTTTGTTGTTTTTACGCGCGCGCCACAGTTCTGCTAATAAACCCATCTGTGGACAATGGCCAATGGACAGCGGGCAACTGGCAACTGGCAACTGGCAAAACTGGCAACAGGCATTCAGGCAATGGGAAATGCGAGCTGAATGATGGCGGAAAACGGCAGCGGGAGTTGGGGCGGTTAAGCTGGCGTGTGGGAAATGTAATAACACAGCTTGAAGGCCCATTTGGATCAGCTAACAGCTTCAACGCATGCATTTGGCACGGCTGCCCATGGGCCAAAGGAAGTTAATCAAACAGAAATGAAAAGCCTCTATACCCTGTACAGCAATAGCGAACACAAACAGGCATAGTTTGAACGCAGCACATTTTTAACATTTACTGTTCATTATCGTCGAATCATTGACCAAATGTCTACAAGCAAGAGAGCAGCTTTGATGAAGTTGCTAACTTTAATGGGATAAACAAAAGTTTACTAAAACTATTAATGTTCGGCACTTCAACTTCAGGTCATTGCAGGGTATTGCAAAGTATTCAATGTATGTATGTTTGTGCCCCTAAATCATTTGAAATAATATTTAGGTTTACGTTTTTGAAGGTCCTTCACAAGTCAAATGTCACTAATGCAATGAAGCAACAGACTAAACTAGCTATTTTAAGTTCCGTTTTGAACCAAGCAAATACTTTAAACAGTATTTTACTAAAATACATTTCAAAGGGTCTCAAGAAGTCGAATATCACGAAATTATTGGGAATGCCTACAAGCTGAGTATCGCAAATCAGCCCAAATAAGCTACACATGTCTGCTACATTAAAAGCAGAATCTGTTCATGACTGTTCATGATCGGAACCTAAGCTGCCAGGCATTACGGAGTATTTGAAGGTCTTGCTCCGAACGCTTGGGACCATGGCAACAATGTTGCTGATATTTTCGGGGCCACTTCATCAATTGCCGTGCTCATATTTCCAGTCACCAGTAAACAGAGCTTCACAACAAAACCAAAAAAAAACAGAAAACTCAACAAGTTTTCAGGGCAATGCTCAGATTAGTTTCGAACTCCAGCGCACTGCAAATCGATCACATTCGCCGCAGCATTAACAGACAGACAGACAGACGGAGAGCACGAAAAGAGTGAGAATGAGAGAGAGAGAGAGAGAGAGAGAGAGGGAGAGAGCGAAAAACAAAGTGCTTGAAACATGGGAAAACACTTAAATGCTCATTCACGCCCCAACGAGCCGAAGCATGCAATGCTTTGAAAATGCCTACAGAAGTGAAGTGGAGCTTTCTAGTGGATGCTTTTGGGCGTTGGGTGGTGGTTGGGTGGCTGGGCGGTTGCTGGCTTGGTGGGTTGAGTGGTGCTGATGTTTTACGTGGCCGCATGCACCACACACAAATAATAAAATCATTGTTTTTGGTTGGGTTTTCAGCTTGGATTTGTTTTTGGGATTTTTCTTCACTAACACAATCGGTAAACAAATTCCCAAATCATTTAAATCTGTTCAACTAATTCGAAAGCCAAACGGGCTATTATCTCTTGGTCAACGGCGACAACAGTGTTGGAAGTAATGCACAAAAAGCCCAATGCAAGGATAATCGAGCGCTTGCGGTTCATCCATTCAAAGAGCGAAGACATAATAAGCTTCCAGCCTGGCAACGGCCAAAATCGAAGTGAAGTGTCTCTAACGTTTACTTGTTGCTCTTCACTCTTCATAAGTCTGCCTGAATCTGTCAATTTTTGTCCGACAGATTCAGCTTTTCCCTTTTCAAAGTTGAAATATACCTCGGCTTCTCGTGATTTGAAGTCTCCCTGACGCTCTTCCCATTCGGAGCAGTTGTCAGCGTTCTCCGTCTCCTCCAAATGACGTCTTAAAAATTCTGATAGAAGATCGTCCCATTCCACAGATTCTTTTGAGATCTCAGAGACTTCTTCCAATTGTTGATATTCATTTTGACACTCTTCAAATTCGCAAACTACTTGTGAAGTTTCCAATTTGAGTTCTAGAAACTCTGCCATACGCTCATTCCATTCAGATGAGTTATCCGAGTTCTCCGAGCCATCTAATTTGAGTTCGACGTTTTCATCTTTTTGCTTTTCAAATTTAACAACAATTTCGGAATCTTCAAGTTTGAGCTCTAACAATCCATTTTCTGCCTCTTCAAAATTGAAAAATACATCGGACTCTTCTAATTCGACTTCAAGAAATTTCGTAAGACGCTCTTCCCATTCGGAAGAGACGTCAGAGATTTCTGTGTTTTCTGATTTGCGATCTAGAAGATCAGCCAGGCACTTTTCAAATTCAGAAAATACTTCTGAATCTTCATATTCAAGTACACAATATTTTGCGTGTGTTTCTGAAAATTCAAAAAACACTTCGGAGCGCTCAAAGTCTTCTTTAGCTCGACACTCATCCCATTCCAATGGGTTCTCCGACTTTTCCGATTTTTCTGACGTTTCAGAGTCTTCTAATTTTTGTATTAGAGGTTCTGCTTGACGTTCGGTGCACTCGCAATTGTTTTCTGAGCTCTCGGAGTTCCCGGAGTCTTCTAATATGAATTTTAAGAGCTCCGCTCGATGCTCTTCTAAATTGAAAAAGTTTTGTAAGTTCCTTTTCTTTCGCTGTTGAATTTCAGATCGTCGCTCTTGAAAATGTAATGAGTCAAATGAGTTTTTTGCTTTCTCTTCGACTTCAGCTCGAAGTTCTTCCCAATCTGACGAGGCATCTAAATTCGCTGAGTTTTCGTATTCGACATCTGCAAGTTCTGCTTGACAATTGTCCGGTTCAGCGAAGCCTTCCGAGTGCTCCGATTCATCTGATTCGACTTTAAGTTCAGCTTGGCGCTCGTCCGATTCAGAGGGGTCATTCAAGTTTTGCGAGTCATCTGGGTCGCTTTCTAAAAGTGCAAATTGTTGCTCGTCCCATTCAGAAGATTCTTCTTGGTTCTCTGATTCGTCCGAATCGAACTCAACAAGTTCCGATTGACTCCCGTCCCAGTCAGAGGAGTCTTCTGAATTCACTGAGTCTTCAGATTCGACTTCTTCAAACTCAGCTTGACGCGCCTCCCACTCAGAGTTCTCCGATTCGTCTGAATTGACATCCACACACTCGCCCCAGTCGAAGGTGTTCTCGGAGTCTCGTGAATTGTTCCTTACAGATTCTAATAGACGCTCGACCCATTCAAAGGAGTTGTCTAATTTGACAAATTGTTCTGTTTCACGCTGCTCCCATTCAAAATCACTCAAGTTCTCCGACTCTTCTTCGCCCTCTGAGTCATATAACTCCATTAACTGATTCGAGTTCTCTGAGTTCTCCGAGTCTGCCAAGTGTTCCGAGTCATTCGAGTTCCCAGAGTCCTCTGAATTCCCCGAGTCAAATGAGTCCTCAAAGTCATCTGAATCCTCTGAGCTTTCCGAGTTTTCAGCTTCAGAGTCGTTTATTTTGATGAGAAGAAATTTTTCGCGGAGCTTTTCCATTTCGCTATTGAAATCTATTTGCCTGCGAAAATCGATTAAATCTATTGACGGCGATCCTTGTGCAGGTATTAAATTTAGTCCTAGTGTTTGCCCAAATATTCCTTGTTCTCGTATTTCTTTTCGTACTGCTTTCTTCCATTGTCTATGGTTTTGTTCACCTCGTTGTCTTATTTGTTGGGCTCGCGGTTTGTTTGTCAGCATTTCCCCATCGCCCATGGCGCGCAACCTGCGTTTCTTGTCCCATTGTGCCAGTCGCATGCGCGACATTTTGGCTGAGGTGTGAAAAGTGTACACAAGCAGATAGCACAGTTGCAATCCCGCCGGTGGCTCAACCACACGACACATGGCCACACAACGCAGCAATGTGCCACAGAGGGAATTGCACCAAGCGTTGCACCACTCAGCCATGCCGTAAGCATCATTCAAATTATCATAGCGACCCAAATTCAGAGAGCCTGCATCTCGGCATCTGGCCGACATAAAGCGGTAGAGTTCTTCCATGTGGCCGCTGTAAAAAACACAGTCGGTCACATCGAATTGTCGCTTGAACGGCTCACGCGGTTGCTGCAGGTGGAAAATGAGGTGGGGTCGTAGATATGGATTGGCATTGAGCTGGCGCCAAACTTCCATGTCGTCTTCATAGTGCAATTGATGCAACACCGGTATTTTGCGCTCAACAAGCAGCCAATGCATCAACTCCAGCTGAGTCTGTGACACTTCGTAGCACACCGCATAGCGCATAAATTCACTTAAGTCGGGCATGTCGCTGGTCAAGCGGCTCAACACGTTGATATTGCTGCCAAAGCGTGCCGGACACGGATCGAGAAACTTTCTGTAGTTCGGGCTTTTGACGGCCATGTCGAAGAGCACCCAGGTTAGGTCGACGCCCATCAGATCATTGTCGACTTCAATGCAGAGATCGTCGACGATTTTGATCCATGTCGGTTGCTTCATCAAATTTTTTGCAATTGGCCTTACAACCTTGTAATAAATATAGCAGCAAATGCAATCATTGCAAGAGCATGTCCTTCGTAGAACCTCAATATCCATAACTTATCAAAATATAATTGGGTATAAAATCGCTTGTTTGTTATTGTCTTCGATTTTTTTTTTTTTGATTTTCCTAAATCTTTGTAACTGTATTTTGTTCTATTTAATACACGAGCTACAGTCGAATTGAGAAAATGTTGTCAACGCAGTTTTAGAGGCGAATCATTTGACAGTCAATTCAACGCAGCTCTGATGCATAAAAAATATTTGATAATAAAAACTGTTGGCCACAAACTTGACAGCAATGCCCAAACGGTTATGAACCGGTTATGGTATAAAATATAGTATTAGACATTCCACAATTACTCCACACGGTTTCAAACAAACTGGCAAAAGATTTTTACATTTATGAAACGGGTTTGAAACGGTTATGAACCGGTTAAGGTAAAAACGTCACTCCTATACGCTAAAAAATACCATTAAGTCTTCTCTGATGCATTGATGCAAAATTGAACAAACATCTTTATCGGTTATGAACCGGTTAATGTGCAAACGTCACTCCTATACGCTAAAAAATACCATTAAGTCTTCTCTGATGCATTGATGCAAAATTGAACAAACATCTTTATCGGTTATGAACCGGTTATGAACTGGTTAATGTACAAACGTCACTCCTATACGCTATAAAATACCATTAAGTCTTCTCTGATGCATTGATGCAAAATTGAACAAACATCTTTATCGGTTATGAACCGGTTATGAACCGGTTATGAACCGGTTATGAACCGGTTAAGGTACAGATACCACTGTAAATTGTTCCACATTAAGGCTTAGAGTAAATATGACAAATGCAGACACATTTGCTTCACTTTCCACATTCTTATTTCATTATTCGCCTACTAAAGAACACAACATTCACCATTAGGAAGAAGTTGTCATCACGGGATAACTCTACCCAACTGATTAGCACACTAAATACCCGACCCTCGCCCAACTACATGGCAACAGCGTGTAGTGTAACTAGGGAAACTTTCGAAGAAACACCACAACCAATTCCCCTTGGAGCAATTTGAAGCAGCGTTTAGCCATGAGAGTGCTGTTTAAAATGCCATTGAATCGGTTCACAGGGGGCGCTTCGAAAATATATTTAAGTTAATTCAAAGTGCCCGCCGCTGGCAGTCAAATGGGAAATTGTTATGGGCCGGCGGCAATTTTGCTCAAGTTTCGGCCATATTAGATGGCATTTAATGGTTGGCAGCGAAAAACAACAGGCAAAAGCAGCGAGGAGAGATGCCAACAAAGATGACGGCCAACGACAGCATTGAAGGCAAAGTCGAGTGCCATATAAATCGTTATAGGCCAATTCTCCACTGGCTTTTTGTACAGTTAATTTTCGAGACGCCGGGCGTTCAATTACAAAAGTTTTTGGCCAACAAACTCGGCCAAGTTAATAACATTTATCGCTGTTCATAAAACATGTGTGTTTGTGTTAGTGTGTGTGTATGTGTGTGTGTGTGTTACGATGGCTGCCCGACAAATGTGTGTGTGCTTGTATCTGTGTCTGTGTCTGTGTGTTGTAGTGTGTTTGTCCTTTTGGGGTCTGTCGCAAAGTTATTGCAACAAGTTTAACCTATTTTTTTCTTTTTTTTTTTTTTTTTGCACATTGCCATTGCCAAGTGCTCTCTCGCCTGGCATATCCGGTTTCCGCTTGGGATCTATTGCTACATCCCCGGATTCGCAAGCGTTCGCCTCGTTCGTTGTGTTCTGTGTGTGTGTGTGTGTGGCACAGGAACTTGCTTAATACTTGAGCAATTCTTTTAAGTTCTCTTGCGTCTTGCGGCCACATCGACTTGCCACTCGCCATTTGTAGTTGTTGGCTCCTGGGAATCCGTTTCGTCTGTCTGCCTAACCTGTCTGGCCACAGTTGACCCACTTAGGGTATCTGGTAGTCGTGCCGAGCTGGCATTAGTTCGCCGCTCGAAATTTGCTTAAGCAAATTTCCGCTTTGTATTTCCTGTCAGCGCCGTCAACGTCCATTGCCTAATCCATTCGGCCTCATCAGTCTTTGGCCTGGGGCATAAATTATGTCTGGCAGGCCATCGTTGGGGCTGCCACGCCCACCGCTCGGCACGCCTTTCACACTGGCCAATTGTTTGAACTGGCTGAACAACTGCACTGGCTGCTACCCAAAAAGCAAACTCGCAACACACACACACACACACACACAAGAAAAAGAATATTAAAATAAAAAACACACACACACACACAAAAAACAACGAAAACAAAAAGCTGAGCACAAAATATGCATAAACATACCGACAGCTGCCAGTTGACGAGGCAATTGACAGCCGTGCGAAGCGGAGGGACGGGGGGAGCGTGGAGATAGAGGCGGGGCAGGAGCGGGAGGGGGGGAGTAAAGGTAGCCAGGCATTGTATTGGCAGGTAACTGGCAAATGAACCTTGACGTGAAACATCAAAGAGGCATTTGCAGTTGGTCCTCGTTGTTCAGTGGTTTCAGCATATCAAACGTTGCCACGCCTCCCCCGCCCTCTGGTGCCTGCGTCGTTCCCCTACCAGCCAACGCAATGTTTGCAGGGAAGCGAACGCCCCAAGTTTACTTAGTCACAAAAGCTTAGAGCGGTGCCTTTGCCACTGTCTTTACCTTGGACTTTGCTGTTGCTTTTGGCCCAAACGGTCAACATATGGCCAACAGGCGGGTGGTAAACCATCAAAGCCAAACGTTGCCGTTGCTACAATTATTAGTCGTCCTCCATATGCTCTTGGCTCAGTGGCCCAACCGCAAAGGGCATGCAATCGATATGTATATGGTTAATGTTATAGTTTGTAGCATGCGTGTCCCACAATCGATACACACTTTTGCTTATGGTTAACGCAGTAATAGTTACTAGTTGTTGTTGTTGTTGTTGTTGTTGCTCCAACCGTTTGTCATTTATATCCATTAACTGCTCATTGAGCCTGCCAAAAGATTGTTTCGAACTGAAGTTGTGGCTTTTGCTGAAACTTGGCAGAATTTAAGAAGGGAGAATCATAACTAAGCAAATGTCTTTAAAGACATTGTGACTGAACTGAAATGAAATTTAAAACATACTTCTCTGCAGACTTTTCTGCTTTCTTTGGCCACCTGTCCATCAACTATTGGAATTCTAAACGACTTCAACTTTAAGCACCACAAAGGTCAGACTGCAGCTTTAACGCTTGCCTGCCCATTATTAAATCAAATCGCAGTTTCGGCCGAGAGCCGAGTCCAGAGATAAGCCACGCCTAGTGCAGGCAGGCGAATCGACAAGCTAATTGAGATGACAAACACGTGGCAGCTCCTTGGCTGTGGCTGTCGGCTTAGCTGCGTTTTGAAGACGAAGGCCAAATGTTTTTATACCCGCTACCCATAGGGTAGAAGGCTATTATAGCTTCCTGACTTCAGGAAATGTATGTAACAGAAGGCAGAAGGAAGCATTTCCGACCCCATAAAGTATATATATTCTTGGTCATTTCAAACATAGTACCAGTATTGGTGTATGTCCTACGCAGATCAAGTTTATTTTAGATTTTTTCCACGCCCCTTTCCGCCCCCTAAAATCGAAAAAAAACTATTTACTAGCGCAATTTTAAAGATAGTCTCCAGTTTTGGTACATATGAAGATAATAACAGTGTTGATGATTCCCGAGAATTTGGTCGCGAATGAAAAACTTGGAAGTTATTCAGAAAACAGTTTTGTATGGGAAAATCCATAGGCAGCTGCACGTGGAGTGTTTCTGGTGAACAATGTGACCGTGCATGGCATATTTTATACTTTATGCGATATTTAGGATGTGTTGGAATATGAATGTGCAAATATACCAAATATACCAAAAATACTTTTTGGTATATTTTAGTATATTTGAGATGGATGGCGGGTATATCACAGTCGAGCACACTCGACTGTAGCTTTCTTACTTGTTTTTGTTTTGTTCGGTTTTCGTGTGGTTTATGCCAATGCACGGTTTCACTTTTTATTTGAGAGACAGTGGTGAAAAGTAGCAAAGCAGAATTTCGCCTTTTTAGGCCTGTTCCCCTCCTGCGTTCTTCGTCTGACTGGCCACAGCACGACGTTCGTACTCATGCTGCAGCGCCTTGCGATAGTCGCTCTCAAAGAACAGCAGCTTCTTGACGAGATTCCCCTCGGCATCGCACACGTATGTGGCATAGATACGCTCATCGTTGATATCGCAATGTTCGCTGAATTCCGATTGTGGCGGCATCTCATCGCCCAGTTGCATGCCAATGATGCTCATGTGCTGCGTCATTGGATCGAGATATCGAATTAGATGGCAACTGAATACCACATGCTCCTCAGCATCTCCCGATTCTTTTGGCATTTTGCGTGTGTGTGTGTGTGGTAAAGTATTGAAAAAATATAAAAACTGTATACAAAAATTGAATTTTGTGCAAAGTGTTGTATGAAATGAGTACGAGATTTTTCAGCTGTACGTTTTGAGGGGGGCACTCGATTTCTGTGCGCTTGAAAGTCAGCTCGACGCATGCCCCGTTCAGCGTTCAGCGTTCAGCGCTGATTTGTGCCACATCACAACACGGCCGGCCGAGTTTCGCTTGAAAGTGCAAAACTTCGTCCAACACGACGTTGGCCAAACTAAATTTACAACATACACAGAGCAAAATTGAAGCAAGAAATGCAATGTATACAATAAACTATAATTTGGTTAGGTAATTAAATAGTAAACACCCATAAAGCAAATCAACTACAAAAGCAGAATTCATTGTCTGTTTTGATTTTATGCGCTCCGTGTTTTAAATGCGAAAACTCAACAAAAAAAAAGAAAAGAAAAGTAAGTCTCCCACGCAGAATGATGAACAAAATCAGACCGCAAAACTGGCCATCAAAAATCTCAGTGTGTGTATCTCGCTCGCCTTGGCCTTCGCCTTCTGTTTCCCATTGCCCTTCCACTTCTGTTTCACCCTCTCCTCTTGGGGTGTGCAGCTTGTTTACACAGCTCCCACACCGTGCATGCCCCAGGCCCTCAGCTCTCGCTGTGAGTCGCATTTTCTCCACAACTTCCCCAGTCTCAACGCAACGCAACGGAACTCAACTCGAGACGAGTCGAGTCGAGTGGAGTCTCGGCTCAGCTTTCATCATCATCTTTGGCAATGGCTTGCGGCGGACACAAGCTGAAAAACATGAAAAGTTTGCCACAAATTCACAACCCAACCGAAAAAACAACAAGCTTGACAGCAGCTTGCTTAGCATTAGCTCAACTGACAGTTACCCTGCAACACACGGGTTTGTTCCCACAATAGTCTAAATTCTATTTCAAACATTGATGGCAAAAATTATAATTGCAATATAAATGCAATTTTATAATATTTCTGGCCTTGCTAAACTTCTTTATTCAATCAAATTTTCACATTTTATCCACAAATTTCGCTGTTCACTGTCACAGTTTCAACGTTGTCGAGGGTATTGGCAGTAAATCAGTTATGTAGTGTTGTGATTTTCGTGTTGTTGTCAAATGCAAAATGTCGTGGCTGGCCTTCGTTGTAGTTCTGCTAAGTTGTGACTATAAATAAAAAGGCATAAAATGCGATGATGCCTGAAATTGATGTGCCCGAAAAGCGATTGCAATGACAGATGCGCGCTATTAACGGCAAAAAGGTGAATGCCAAAAAAAAAAATACCCCAAAAAAAAAGAAACACAGTAAAGGACCCAAGCTGAGCATCATAAATTCCCAGCAGTTGCCAGGCAGCGGATCACGAGGCTCCCTCAGGCCAACACAGCTCGCACAAAAAAAAAAAAAAGAAGAAAAAAATGCCAGAGTGGGCAATGCAAAACATTTCAATAATGAAAGCAAAAATAAAAAACACACACGCATATACATATATATGTATGTGTATATATGTATAAAGAAATCAGAGTGAAAGCTGCTAAGCACACATGTAACTGTGTGTGTGTGTGTGTGTGTGTGTGTGTGCAGTGAGCCATTTTATGTTAACAACTTTCTTGGCCCAAAGCGTTTTTCATCAAGAAGCAGAGAGCGAGCAGTCGACGTTTGGCGTCTTTATCATCATTTTGTTTATCATTAACAACTCGTCAGGCATCATCATGTCGGCGATAATGATCACGATGATGACTATGCTCAAGTGTGTGCCATATGTCACACAAACACACACACACACTCACACACACAGACATTCACACACAGAGACAGTGAACAAATAGAGCAAATCAGGCAGCAATCGCGACTGAAACATATGAAATAATAATCATAATCATAATAATAATAATAATAATAATAAAAAATAAATAAAACAACAAGCACTGCTTTTTGTCTGCTCCTCCACTTTTTTAGTCCTCACGTAAATCACAAAAAAAAAAAAAATAAAGAAAAGAGGAATAAAAAATATAAGAAAATGCCGGCAGACAACAGATGGCGCTTGTGCGCAGGTTGAAAAACTTTATGAACCATAAAACAGGTGGAAAAACGACGCATAGGCACGCGACGTCCTTTTGTGCCTCCGATTCCACTCCCCCTCCCCCCATCCCCCTCAACGCCCACCAAACGAAACTGGTCTCCTTTTGCATATCATTCATCTGATGCTCAACTCTCTTAAAACACCATTAGATTGCAAATACGCCAGATACTTTTATGGTTATACAGTTGAGACTTCACCGAACACAAAAAAAAAAAAAAAAAAAACTCCTTAGCTGAGATTTGTTCGTGCAGAAGCACGAAAAAAAAATAGAAGGGGGCGAATATTGCAAGTTTCAAGTATCCAGTTGGATCTCTTCATTATAGACCCAGAGATTTGCGCATGATGCTGCTGATGATGATGATGATGATGATGATGAGCATTTGAAGGGGATACAAATTTGCTCGTGCTATTTACATTTCACCAGCAAATCAATTGCACTCAAGTGCACTCCACAGTTGTCAGTTTAATTACGCGGCGAGTGGATCGAAATTAATGAAATTACTTTGTTCGAATTAACAAAATTACAAGTGCTAAGGCCAAGCACATTTGCTCAACACTTTTCGCATCAAAATGCGAAACAAATACTTGGGAATCAGTTGAAATGAATTTGGATGTCGAAGTAAATAAATTATGTTTCATTATGTTCACTTCTTCCGAGATATCAACGAGCTACCTGTCGGTTTTCCATCGCCCATCAGAAACAAATTGATTGAAAGTCATGCTGCACAAAGCTTAACAATGTTGTTGTTATTTTTGTTTTGTTGGCCAGTGTAATCGTCACTTCGATGCGATAATTGCGAGACCGATAATTGTCATTAGAGGCAACCATTTTTGTGGCCGAAGGTCGCTCAGAGCCCCGGAACCGAAGCCCCATTTTCAAGGGCTGCTACACAACCCAAAAGACCAAAAGAGAGGGAGAGAGAGAGAGAAAAAAACGAAAAGTAACCGAAAGGGGGAAGAGTGGGGGGAGGGGGGTGGGCGGTAGACAGCCCCCCAAAGAACATGCTATCAATTTTATTTTTATTTATTTTGCTGCCTCCTCCACTCTCGGCGCAGTCTGTTTGTTTTTTGGCGCTCAGCCTCAGCATATTTTGTAGCTCGTAAAAGTTTTTGATATAAAAAGTAAACAAGCAGCAACAGAGGACGAAGCTGTGTGTGTGTGTCGAGGGGTTGATGTCAAGGGAATGGGTGCAAGCAAGTAGCAAGCAGCAACACGAGACTTAAAATGATGCCGCGTTTTATAAAGCGCAACCCGAGTTCACAGACCATTGAAAGAGAGAGAGAGAGAAGGGAAAACGCCGAGCAGCCGTTTTGGCACTTTTCGGCTCGGGCACTGAAAATGCTGGGCAAAAGAGCTTAAGCCATACGCCACACCATTTTTCAGCCCTTCGATGTGGTGTGTGCTCGCTGCTCACGCACTTGCATGCATTAATTAAAAGTTCAGGGCCAGCGCCTCTCAACTCAACAGCGCATCCGAGCCACGTTGAGGCACAGACAGACATCAGATGCCTGGGCGTGATTACAAATATGCCGAGAACTGCCTGCTGCCTGGCTGCCCAAGGAATCCAGCAGTCAGGCAACCAACGAACCAAGCAACCAAAAGCAAAGCTATTTTTGGCCGTCTGTAGGCTCACATGCAAACACAAATAATGCGAGGCAAACACCAGCTAGGCGACTAAGCAATGCCCTACATTGAAAAGAATTTAACAGAAAAAACCAGCGATATTTTGAGTTTAATGAAAATTAAAGTTGTAGGCTTTAATAAATTGTATGGTTATCTCTTTTGTTGAATAAATCACATGACATAAATAACTAAACCTAACTCCAAAACAAGTAAGTAAACTACAGTCGAGTGTGCTTGACTGTGATATACCCGCTACATAGCTCAACTATACTAAAATATACCAAAAATAGTTTTTGGTATTTTTGGTATATTTGGTATATTTGTACATTTACATTCCATCACATCCTAAATATCGCATAAAGTATAAAATATTCCAAAAACGGTCACATTGCTCACCAGAAACAAGTCACTTCCAAATTTTTCATCAATATAAAAGAAATTCAGTCAATTTGCTCACTAAAACCACAAGATCTTAAACAGCAAGCAAATGCTCTATTATGAAAGGTATTTCCATAAAATATTTAAAGACTATCAATAACAAATGCCGCTGAAACTTGATAGTAGATATGCAAGTCATAAATAAATGCTTTAGTAATGTGCCACATTGATGTAGGGTATTTTATGTAGATTGCGAAAGTATGTTCAAAGTGAATCAAAGTGTTGTACTCACCTTACCAAGTTGGAAAGCTAGACAGCAGCTAAATGGCGAATTAGAGCTCCTTCCTGGCATAGTGATTAAGTTCGTTGAGTTGTTGAGATTTTCTTGCTTTGCTTTTTGGGTGCAGATCTATAAAAAGAATAATAATACATAAATAGCGAATTTAAGTTGATATGAAATTGAAGGAGAGCTATATAAAAAACTTTTTATATATGGTCGACTGTTAGCAAACTAAAAGACCCTTTTCACTGTCTCCAAACGTGAGCAGATCTCCTCCTAAACAAAGTCAGGGGAAACAAACAAGACAAAAAAAAAAAAAACAAAGAAAAATAACAAAAGCCGTGAAAAAAATAAGCCGAAAACCGTGTGTGATAGTTGACTTGCCGACGTAGTTGCTCTGCCGCCTACGGCCATTTATCAGATGGCCAAGCAGCCGCAGCCACAGCCACAGCCACAGCCACAGCCATAGCCAAAGCCAAAGCATGCGGGCTGAAGCAGCGACTGGAACTGGAACAAAAACAAAAGCAGTGCCCCCATACCCCCCCCCCCCCCCTCGCCACACACACACAGGGAGACGAACACAAACACACTCAGAGACACAGTGGCTGGCTGCTCCTTTGGTCGGCTTCGGCGGCCCTTGGCAGTTGGCAGTTGGCAGTTGGCGTAGCTTCCCTGTGGGTCATGGCAACTGTGCGTAACTATAATTAATTTCATTTTAGACTTGTTAGCAAATAAACGAGCAAACGATGCGGTCCATTGTTTGGCTTTTTAGACTTCACATAGCAAAAGTGAAAGTCACCAGCAGCAACAGCAGCAGCAGCAGCAGCAGCAGGTGGCTGCCAAAGTGGGCGGCCAATGGGGGGGCGGGGGAGGCGGGGCGCAGCACTGACACTATTTTAGCAGCATTTAGTTCAGTGGGATAGCGGAACGCAACGGGGCGTCTGCACTTGACTCGTCGCCAAAGTCATTAGCAAGCACACCGAGAGAAAAGATTTCAATACAAATCACTTCAATTGAAAACCAAATTTAGTTAGGCGGAAAAGTACCATAATATAGGGCGAAGGCATTTACTATTTAAGCAATCACTCTTTGTAGTGATACACTTAATTCCTCTAAAGTATTATGGATTAAATTTGAGCACAAATCATTTGTAAAACTTTGCTTGCATTTGATTTTGATTTAAAGTCATCAGAGCGCTTGAATCTGTTGGAAATCGCAAATCGATTACATTAAATTCGCTGCTGAGATTCGTCATGTGGCCAACGGAATTGTTTTGGGGCAGCAGCATCCTCATCATCATCACCTGGGCAACTCTCTTGTTTACCTCCACCCCCAGCGTTTCGTGTGCACTTGAATTATGCACACACGCACACTCGACTACGAAAAGTTGTTTCCAAGGTGGCTGCGGCGCATGCCAAGGAAATTAGATTTTGCCCTCCAACAACAACAAGAGCAACAAAGGCTCTTAGCACACACACACAGACAGACACAGACACAAGCGAAGAGGAAAGCGGAAAGCGAAGAGCAAGCGATAGAGAAAAGTGAAAGGAAGACAAAAGGGGTTGGCTAACTGGTTTGGGGCAGCGCAGAGCTAAAACGGCTTAAATGTTTTGGCATCGCCTTTTCGCTTGATTTGCATAATGGCTGCTGGGCTTTGCATGTCGCCGTGAAGTATGCTACACATTTGCACGCTTCCAATCGACCGCATGCCAGGAGCAGACTTTCAGTTCAACGGGTGGAACTTACTTTGTAGCAACTTGTAGCTGGTCGCTAGTGAAGACCACAAAGTATTCAATTTGCGCCACTGCGCAACATTGACAGCAAACTTAACTCTTTCATGCTCAAAATAATTGCCACAGCAACAAGCGAATAAGGCGCAGTTCACAAGAAGTTCTAATCTCAATTTGAAGTTGGTGTAGAAATTTCTACAGGCAAAGCAACTAATTTTTACAACTGTTAGAAAGCCACAAATTGACTATAAATGTAAAATGTATAATAAATGCTTACAAGCAGCTGTTACTTTAAATATGCAGCCAAGTAATAAGCTACTAATAATGTTCCACTTATAACTGCAACAAAGGAAATTACTTCACTTCATAAACAAAAGTTTTCAAGTTATACTTCAACAGATTTGTGTTATTTCAGTTGCTACAAAATTAATTCCTACAAATTGAGTGCAACAATCAAAGGCAGCTGCTTTTGTTGGCCAAGTTTATACATTGTTGCGCTCCTGGCTGTCAGCAGGCGTCCGGCTCGTGTCCAGTTCGTGCGTTCCGTTTGCTTTCTTTGGCAGCCACGAATAAGGCGTGCCGCATTGTCAGCGGAAATTATTTTGCTGTCAGCTGCCGTCCGTCACCATGTGAGCCAACAGCAGCAGTAGCAGCAACTTGGCCATTAATGCGCCTTGTGCATTTCAAGCAGCACCAGCAGCAGCAGCAGCAGCGACTTTAACCAACCGCGCTGACCCAACAACAACGCAGTGCCTAACAAAAGGAAGCGCCTGCCTTGTTGCGTCCTTCCGTCTCTCCAACTTTGCGTCCGTTCGTGCGTCCGTTTTTGCATGCAGCATCATCAGCAGAAATCCAGCCAAACGGATGTTGATGCATGATGTCCGTCCGCTCCACTGTTGCTGTTGCTGTTGCTGTTTGCTGGAAAGTTCTTAGTTCACTTTGCGCATATTAAATTGCTGTGTTGTGCATATCCAAAACTGGGCAAAAACTTTAATTATTTATTCATTCAAATGGTCATGGGCTAAGCTGACAGCAGCATTCTCTAAGCGTCGGGTTCGCATTCGCAAAGGGGATTTTTTAAGGTGCTTTTAAGGTCCATTTCAAAATAATAAAAGCAGACGAAAAAAAAGCCCAGAAAAAAACAACAACAACAACCCTGCAAATAGAATCCAAACTCTTTATAAATCATGCACGCTACGAAAATATATTTAAACTACTTTAAAAAAAAAAAAACTAAACACACACACTCACACACTGGCAAGAGCAACAACAAAAAGTATAAATAAACGTAAGCCATTACATTTGAATGCTCCCCAATGTTCGGCCAGGATTTATCATTTATGACCCCATAAGTAGACTGAGTAATTCAATTTCTCAGCGAGAAAGGATGCTCAAGACATGTTGAAATCTCAATGGAAAATCGCACATTGCTCATAATAAATAACAGCATTAATATCAAGGGGAATTTATTGATAAGCCTGGCCAACTTTAAGCCAAGAAGCTTTGCAGCGAATCCACAACAGAAATCAGCTGCAAATAATATATATTTTCTAATAATATTTCAATTAATTAAAGTAGATTAAAATCGATCTATGTATCCAGTCTTCAAGCACACTTAGTTAACTTCAGCAAATGTTGTAATCTTTTTTAAAAAGCCTTTCAAGCTTAGCACGCAACTAAAACTCTTAATCTTTGAAAAATTAAATTTGATCTATATATCCAATTTTTAAGCAAACTTTTTGATTTCTGCAGTTAAATTCAGCAAAAGTTGTAATCTTTTTTTTTAAAAGCCTTTCAAGCTTAGCAAGCAACTAAAACTCTTAATCTTTGAAACAACTTAATGGGAGAAGCATTTTTGTTAATATTTACTAAAGAATATTGCAAGTTAAAAGAGTATTTAAAACAACTTCTGGTGATGGGCAAACAGACAAATTTGTGTTAAAACAAATAAATTGAAATTGCCGGCAAGGACTGAAAAGTCATTTATAATATGCGTACTAGTTAATATACAGCATATGAGAGGAGCGAGAGCGTAGAGAACGATGAAAGAGGGAACTGAGAAACGAACGGAGAGAGCGAAAGAGAGACGGAGAAGAGAGAAGTTACTCAAATACCCAAATGTCTATTTACAGGGCAAACTGCAGCTGCGTTACGTTTATGGACTTTTGCCCCCGATAGCAGATAAAACACAAAAATGAAGCAATTTAGTTAAATGGCGGACATTTACCGTTGCCAGTCCGACTGTCCGTCAGGCCGTCTCACCGTCTGCCCTTCTGTCTGGCCGCGTTGTCACGGGCCATCGTTCGGGCAATAAAATGCAATTTCTTCAAATGAAAAGCAGAAATTTGTAAAAAGAACCGAAACATTTTGTGCTGCCACCTGCGACGCGACACAAAAAAAAAAAAAAGCAAATGTGGCGCCTAAGTAACTTTTCATGTACGCCGTCCAGCCAGCGAAACGCGCTAAAAGTGGACGGTGGCAAGTGGAAAGTGAAGAGTGGAGTGAGGCAGCTATTTAGTTAATTTTTGAGCGTCGTCGCAGCCATTGAAAAATTACTTGAGCCCCAGCTAACAGTTTCCTTTTGATGTAATTGCCGCAGCAGTGCGGCAGACAGAAAATCGAGCAGCAGGCGGAGGGGGAGCAGAGGGCGGCAGCTTTGGCGTCCAGTTGGGTGCGGCTATTCATTGATTAACTGCCAAGGCGCAAGGATGCTGCCCAGCTAGACTAACTAACTACACTGAGCGAAAGAATTGCGTTGCATTCAGAAATCAAAACTATTCTTGTTGAAACCCTGAACAACAATCTAAATTGAAGAAATCATAGCAAATCTTGATTTCGTCTAAAATTAAATTCATTAATATGCATATAAATATGGTCTTGGTTTTTGTATATTCAATATTTACACCTCTACTTTCTTTTATCATATACTATTGTTAATTGCATTTAAAATTTTAAATTATAATTTGTAGCCATTTCAAGTCATTTTTATTTTAAATATATTTATTTCTAATTTTTATCATATTGCAAAATATGTTAGAATTAGAAGCTAATAAAATCCATTATATACACAAGAAAATTGAATATTCTTTTTTTTTTTTGCTTATTTACATGCCACAAAATTTAGTGAAGTAAATTAGTCATCACATAAAATAAAACTACAATGCAACTACTTCTTTTTTTTAAATTTAGCTCCTAGTTTTTCTCTCAGTGTAGCCTATTGCTAGCTTGGACGCCTCTTGTGTTCTTTTTCATTTGACATTTTCATTTTCGTCTTTTTTTTGCGTTTTTTCTCCATTTTTTGCCCACTCTCTACATCTATCTCTCTCGCTCTCACTCGCTCTCTCATGCTCAGACTGCCTTACGCTGTTTGTTTGTTGTTGTCTTGGGTTGCGCTTGGCATTCAAAGTTGAAATACCTGAAAATGTTTGGTAATTTAGATCAAAGGCGGACAAGTACGTGCAGGCATTTATGTGCCACGCCCCCGCCCCCTCCCACACCATCAGGCACACCCACGCCCCCTTCGGTACGTACCTAAGAAGAACAGGCAGCGGCAGCGGAGCGCTAGGGCTCCGGTAGAGCCCCAGCTTTGTGTGACATGCGAAAATACTTCTTAAGTCGGATTAAGTAATTTGCGCGTGCCACTTTCAATTTGTTGTTGTTGCTGCAGTGGCTTTTACTCGATTTTCCCGTTTGCTTTTAAAGCACACGACCAGAAAAAAAACTTTTCGCCTCATTTTCGTAGAAGGCTTTCCTTTCGGCAAAGGCGTCGTATACACACGCACACACACACGCACACACAAATGCACAATTAGTTGGCACAAGAAAAAAAAAAGATAAAACGAACTCACATTGGCGCAATACCAAAAACAATGCGCGCAACGCAAAAACTTTATTTACACGCTTAATATTTGCACTTAATAAATAACACTACACAGATTTGCACTGGAAAAAAAAGGAAAATAATATTAATTTTCTTAATAAATCACAGAGCACAAATTTTCACACCAAAAACGCGGCAAACTTATCGATGTGTTGGACGACAAACTGGCCATCGCATTTACTTATCGATAATCGATTGGTGCGATCAGCTGACAGCAGCTGGCTAATTAGCAAATTAATTGCGTGTTATATCAGAAACGGTATTTGTTTTGCAGATGCACAGCAGTTTCTTCAGCAGTCAGACGTGACTAAAAGCAGCATCTTATTTGCCTTGCTATCCTACTATAAACTGTAAGTGCAAGAATTATTCTTATTTGAATTTTGATTGCAGAATTCTTTTACTAAAAAGCGATAACGCGAATGCAATCGTGGCACGTGCTGAGCTATGTTAATTATCGATAGGCGCAAAGCTCCATAAGTTTCCTCGCTATTTTCGCGCGCTACTTTAGATTCTCCCGCCGCAAATTTAATAACATAACATAAACGTGAGTTGAGTGCAAACAAAGATGTGTGTGATTAAGGTAAATGTTAAATAACGCAAATTCAATGTGCGCAATTAAAATCTGCAACCGCCCAATTAAATGCACGATTGCGATCGTCAAGTGTGAAATTAAAATGATTGCTTTACAAGCGATTAAAAGGCTGCGCATTAGTTATGTGATTACCAAACCACAGAAATACAATGTAATGCATATACATACATATTAAACTTAATTGTGTCGCGGGCGCTTTTGTTGCCTTTGCAATTGCTTTTGTTCTTGTTTTTAAACGCAACAAATTTGCATAAATGCTTGTGGTTAACTGAAACGTATATGAGTGTGTGTGTGCGTATGCGCGCGCGTGGGATCATAGGGAAAGTAATTAGAGAGCTGCGCTGGGCAACAAAGTAAGAGCATGTGCTAAGAGAGCCGCTATCGCTTGCGTGCGTGTGTGTCTAAGTAAAGTTTTTAAGCGATCTGTGCTTGGCAACAAAGTAAGAGCATGTGTTAAGAGACCCGCAGCCGTTAACTTTGTGCATTTGAACGCTGCATAACCAATGTAAGTACTGTACCTGCATTTGCGTGTGAATTGAAATCCGTAGAGAGCGAAAGCGACAGAGCATGATATTCAATTTTGGCAAGCAATATTGATAAGTACAGTTACAAGTACAGCTAAGTGCGTCTACATTTATGATACATTTTGCTCTAATAACAAATTCAAAGTAGTTCAAGCTGCTTTACCCTTTTATTTGACATGTGATAGATGAAGTTGAATATTTCAATGAATCCTCCGACTTAATTCTTGATTATTGTGCCATATTCGGGCGTCAGCAGGTGCCAAATTGTGCTTTGATTGAATTTGGCGGCAAGCAACAAGATTACAATTTCATTTGCATAATCTAATCATACCCGGCTGCTTGAGCACTTCCCCGATTTGCCAGGGTATTTTCGGCTGCCTCGCTCCGCCAAACGCAAATTGACAGCTGTCAATCAAAAAGCGGGCAACATTTTAGGCTCAAACCCCAAGTCGCCACCTGCTTTATGGACATACATACATACATATGTTTGTGTGTTGGCAACTGCAACTGGCGTTGCACTTGAAATTGATTAAGCGAGTTGCCGCCAGCAGGCAATTGGATTTGACCAGGTTAAGCCGCAACTTTGAGCCATCAACTTGCCAACAAGAAGCAGCCATAGTTCCTTAAAAAAAAAAAAACTATTTCATTGAGTAAGCAAAGGCGAGCCGAGGCGACTGCGGGCCATAAATGTTGCTCTATGCGTACACTGCGAGAAAACTTGCATACCAAATTTAAGTCGATGTGGAAAAATGTTAAATTATTGAAAACAAAGACTTTGATTGGCATTCTTAAAATAAAAAACATAACAAGCAGTACATAAATATCTCATCTTTAAGAAACAATAAATAAATATTCTTTACAAAATGCTAATATTCGCAAATACATCAAAATGGCAAAATCACAATTTTCATATGAAATATGGAAAGTATTCAAGAAACACATTTCAACAATTTATTGCAAAAATATTAATGTAAATATAAGTTTCAAATTAAACTATTTGAAAACAAGCCAAGTTTGGATTTAAAAATCAAGTTTTTCCATTTCTTCTATAGTTGTTTCGTCCTGTGTAACTGCTGTGTGCGAATCTCTATGTGTGTGTGTGTGTGTGTGTGTGTGTGTGTGTTTGACAAACAACTTGAGCACACTTGGCTCAAAATGACTCTGAGCAGCTGCCAACTTTTCCTAGAAACTCGCACGCACTTGACAACTTCCGGTCGTGTTCAGTTCGCCTTCCTCACTTTCACTCTCCTCTCTTCTCACTCCTCTCTTCACTGTCTTCTTGTGCGTCCCTTTCGCTCATCTGGTTTGTCTGGCGCTTGGATTTCAGCGTCGGTGTCTGCCAGTTATTAAGTTTGCGGCTACAAACTTGTGGTCCAATAAAGTTTACGCTTCATTTTGATTGGCTTTGTAAGCACATCGTCTCTGCGAATTCCTCTCCCCCCCACCATCTCTTTTTTTCCTTTTTTGGTCTATTTCCAGTGGTAACGTTGATAAGTCCATTAAATTTAGTTTTGTGTCGTGTGTTTCGTTTTATTGTTTTAACTTTAATGTAGCTTTGAACTTCTTAGAGGGCCGCACTCAGCATTAAAATTTTTAGAGTGCTTTTGGGAGTTACCTGGGGACCGCCAAAAATCGGTTGTTAAGCGAAAGTTCCTTAAGAAAAAGGCGCTTTATCAGACAGATCTTGCCAAAAAAGTAGTTTAAAAATAATATTTCGACTCTGTCTTAGAGTTGTTTCTGAAGTTTTACAGTATATTTAAATAACATCTTTAAGTACTCAATTCGTTTTTGCTGCAATTTTATAAATCCGATCAAATTTAAAGCTCGCTTGCTCCCTAAAACAAATCCCTCTTGAAACTAAAAGCTGCGAACCATTTTAATTCCCTATTTCTGCTCGCCCGGCTTCAAATTAATATCTTTGCCTATCGATTGTGTGTTTGTAGCATCCCCTCCAAAAATAGTTATTTAGTTCGGTAAGCTGCTTTATGCTTATGTAGCTGGCAAGTTTGGTTTTGCGACATTTGCCGACAAAATTTAAGAGATTTTTCCCCTCAACATTTCGCCCCAATCGTATTTGCGCCCCAGGCGTTTGTTATCTTTAAACTCCGCCTCCGCTCTCGCCCCCTTCAGATACTTTTTAGTTGTCGCTCCTGCAGTGATGTGTTTTCTTTTTCCACTTAGTAGCAGCCTTTTGCAAATGTTATTATATGCAAGTGCCTCCCAAGTTTCGCCCACGCAATTCCTGGAAAAAACTTTCAACTCGAATATGAAAAGAAAAACAAGAAGAACAACAACAAAAATATGAACTGCAAATTTTTACAACATTATTGGGAAAATGGTTACTGCAAAACAAAAAAAATGGAAAATGAAAAAATAAAATAAAATAAAATCACAAATAAAAAAAAGGTGGGGCAAACAGTTCGCTCTGCTCTCGAAATCCGCTGCAATCTCGCATAACAATGCGAAATAAGTGCAATTATTTTAAATACGTATGTATGTACATCTGAATGGAATCAACGCAACGAATATCCATGAATACTTATGAATGCACAAGTGCGAGTAACGTTTTACAAGTGCCACAACAGAGACTCAATTGCTGATTGGTTGGATGCATCGCATCCATTTAATGGGGGCCACTCAGAACCTCAAATTTCATAAAATAAATTGCACCGCTTTTGCATTGAAATGTTTTTTAGTTTTTTTTTTTTTTATTGGGATTAGAATCAGCAAAAGTTGCCAATGTTACATCAACAGCAAACATTTTAGAATGGAATGGGAATATAATATAAAAACCTTCTGCAAGGGAAGCAAGTCAAGTTGAACAATTCTTTTTGGGAAAGTCAACAAGACAAATTTTACATGACAAATCGTTTTTATTAACACATACATATAATTGAATAGAATATTTCGCATGCCTCATTTGTAGCCAATTTGTTAAAGTTATAAATTACATTACATATTCAAGTAGACATTATTGAAAACGTAAATACAAATTTTTCGAATCAATCAAAATTTACTTTCTCGTAGTTTTGGACCCCCCGAAATTATAGTAAAATATATATGAATTTTTTTTTTTTTTTTTGTATTTTTTTGGTATGTTATTGCAAATAACATTTTGATATCCCCTTAATGTTTTTTAAAACCAACAAATATTCTTTTCTTCGATTTTTTTCAGTGTATCTCTGTGTCTCTGTGTGTAGAAAATTCCCCAATTCCCCGCCCCACTTAAAGCAAAAAAAAAGAAAACAAATAAAATAAAAATCAAAAATATTTCAAATACAGCCGAAAACAAGGAAAAATCTACAACATTGCAAAGTACGAAATTATTGGTGAAATTCGGCCAAAGCCGAAGCTGCAAATACGCTTTCCAAAATTGGCAATATTTAATTTTTTTCTGAGTTTAGTTTAAAATATTTTTAGGTAAAAAAAAGTTGTTTGTTTTTAATTTAATTTTGTATTTCACAAAAACTGCAGCAAAGAGTATTTGAATTACCAATTTTTTCAACTACTTTAGCAATACAAACCACCAAATGAACAATAACAATTAAGAAACAAACAATTCGATAATGTAACATGTGAAGTTTTGTGCATTGCAAAGACTTTTCCCGTATTCAAAGAAGTCAAACCAAAAAGCAAAAAAGCAAAAACCAACAATAAATTCAATTGAAAGCAACAGAAGGAACGAACACAGGAGAACAACAAACAGAGCAGAGTCAACAACAACAACAACAGCAGCACACAGCGGAGATCGCGATCGGAACTTTGGAAAAGCGAGTCGGCTGAGTGCAGCTAGCAGCTAGCAGCGTAGAGCTTGTGTGTGATTTCTCAATTTGGGATCTGCCGAGCTGCAGAGACAGAACGCCATGCGCCATGTCAAAACTGCGGCATTACAGGTCCATGGATCAGCCTTGCAGCAGCGTCGTCATACGCAAAAAGTTAGCAAACACATCCAATAATATCTCTAATCGTAACACTCTCTCTCAAAAAAAAAAAAGAAAATACAAAAAAAAACCAACTTCTCGAAAACAACTGCGATAAGAACATAACAAGAACAAGAACAAACACCAAGCATCTTCTTCTTCAGCTACTATTGCGAATCTGTCTCTTCTTGCTATAAACATCATCTTTTCAACTTCACCACACTCTCACTCGCACACACACACACACACACAGACACAGACACAGACACGCAAGCACACTTACATCAAGCAGTCACCTCGGCAAAAGCTTTCAAAAGCGCTGCATGCGAAACGCGCTTCGAGCTTTGCATGTGCTTTCGTTGCTGCCAGCATGAGCTTTAAAGCGTTCACCACACAGACACACACACAACCATCGACACAGCTTTCAGAGAAAGCTCGACAGCACACTCCCTTTTTAAATGCCTGCCTGAGCTTTTGCATGCTCCTTTGAACTTTGATGCACAACATTTAAATTTGAATGCGGACTGACAACGTCGTGTGTTGCTTGTCGTTGCAGGAACCTGACATCCGTATGCTTCGTCTGCAACCTGCCCATCATGTCGCACCAGGTCGGCCTGGTGTGGCAGGGCGGCAACGGCTGGGACGACTTGGTGCGCGAGCAGGTGCGTCAATCAATCACCTTCCCCCATATTGCCGATATTAATAATTATGCACTCTCTCTCTCTCTCTCTCTCTCGGTGGCAGCTGGAAGAGTCGACGATACGCCAGCGTTTGGGCGGTCGTCGCGATTCCGCCGCACAGATCACAACGCCGCCGAGCCAATCGCCGCCGCCGGGCTTGCAGCGACGCCGCCGCAGCTCGCTGGCCCAATTAACTGACATCCTGCGCGAGTGGAGCGGCGGCGCCAAGCAGCAGCAGCAACAGACCCAGCAGGCTGCCCGCAACAAAGCCCAACTGAATCGCCGCGAAACTCTTGCCGATCTCGCTCGCAGCCTCCCCTGGCGCACCTCCACCACCGATGCCAGCACTGGCGCCGGCGGCGGCGGCGGCGGCGGTTGCAACACCAGCGGCACCACCTATGTGACGCCTCGAAAGCGACGCGAGTCGAGCGCCGATTCCGGCATTCGCAGCATGCGCTCGCGTAGGGACTCAAACACCGCCGAGTTCGTGAAGCACTGGAATCGACGCGAGAGCACCACGGTCGAGGAGCAGCCCAGCAGCGTCGTCGTCCCCGTCGTCATCGAGTGCACCAAGAGTGTGAGTAGCCGGCTAAAACAGAAGCAGCAGCAGCATGAACTCAGGGTTTATATAACCAGATATCTGAAAGTTTCAAAATAGTGTATTTATCATGTTAGCAGCAGCTTCTCATTTACAGCAGCCACAATCTGAAAGTTTCAAAATAGTGTATTTATCATGTTAGCAGCAGCTTCTCATTTACAGCAGCCACAAAAACTCAGTTTGAGAAGCCTTTTTTATGATATTTGTAACCAACATTTTGAAATATTAAGATTTAAATCAATTACTTTTAAAGGCAACATAAACACGATTAGAAAAGCCTTTTTAATATATGCTAAAAGCAAGCTGCAATTCAGACACAAAAGCGAGCTAGATTTAATAGATACAGATGCACAGAAAAAGCCGTTTCAATATTTGTTACAAGAAAGCTTCCAGTTAGATGCAAACAAGAGTTAAATTTAATGGAAATTTACTGATAAAACCTTTTAGTATTTGTTACAACATTTGTGCAATTTAGTTTAGAAAAAAGATGTTGATTTAATAGCTAAAAACTAAGTCGAGAAATTCACAATAGTACAAGATGATCTAAATTTAGTGTAGAACTGTCAAATTTAAAAATGTATAAAGAACTCCATGCTAATTTGTGCTCAGTGTATAGACTTAAAAAGCTATTCCAATGGCATCTGTAAAAAGTCACTTGAAAGAGCTGCTTCGTAGATCCTAGTTTCAAACAAATATGTTTGCAAAATTTCAGGCCATAATTTGCACATATTTAAAATATGTAGAAAGAAAGAAAATGTCTGAAAACCGCTCACAACTAATAACTAAATTTCTTGTTAATTTCCTTATAGATTTTTAGCAGCTTTAGACAGCTTGAAAATATTCATAGCTTTCAAAGCAGTAGCTAATTGCATTAATATTTAATGCGCTTTTCAAATGAAGTTTGATGTTGATCAATAAATGTGTTTACAATAGATTTCTAGCTTATAGTTAGCTATGTTTCCATTAAGCCACTTTAAAGTAATCCTATTGAGCAGATCTGCAAGCCAGGTTTTAATGGTTTTGAACCCCTAAAAAACCCCAGTTCAAGATTGAATAGACATTAGGTATTTATAAGTTATTTAAGCGCCATTCAAAGCCTGCAATATTTGTGAATATAGGCTGCGAGAAGCTGTTTAAAGTTGAGCGAGAATCTTGTTTAGTTTATGCATTTTGTCAAGGCAACCTTTGAGTAATCCAATTGCGTTCCACTGCCAGCTGGTTGCCGTCCACAACCGTAAACAACTTCCATCCGGCAGCCAGCGCATCCTTGACCAGTTGACCTAACCTCTGCATGCATCTCTCTCTCTCTCTCTCTCTCTATTTCTGTTTACTTTCGTTGCCATCCCCGACCACACACAATCACACCGAGCAGGCCTCGCGACGCGGCTCTGGCGAGAGCTACCTGTCGAGCAGCCGGCGCGACAGCAATGTTGCCGGTCGCGTGACAACGCCGCCTCCACCACCCAAATACCAAGTGACCAAGAAGCGTGACTCGCTCGCCGCACCGGAATTTCCCAATTTCCGGCAGGAGCAGCGTCCCTCGACCAGCTCCGCCGGCTCCTGCTCCGACTCTGTGCCACTAATCTCAACCAGCACTTATCACCACCAGCAGGTGGACTCCGCCTGCCAGGCCCTGCCGCCGCCCACCATCATCACCAGCTCCGTGACGCCGCCGGCCACCAGCCCGACAGCGCCCAAGGGGCGCCGCGACTCCACCACGCAATGCGGTCGCGTCAACCGACGCGACTCCAAGGCCGGCATCAGTCCGGAGCGAGCGCCGCGGCTGCAGCGTCTGCAGCGCCAGGCGACCGCCTTCGACGAGAGCTGCCTGCCCGGCGGCAGTCGGCGCGGCAGCCAGCCCGCCCTGAGTCCCGATCCGCCCGAGGAGGGCGAACGTCGCACCTCGCGACGCGACTCCCTCTCCCCGGACAGCGCCTCGCGCGGCGGTCGCCGCGATTCGCGCACCCATCTGTCACCGGATCGCTCCCACGAACGCGACGGCAGTCCGCGTCGTCACACGCTGCGGCGCCAGAGCAGCTCGGCGGCGCGTTCGCCGCGCTCACCGGACTCGAACAGTTGCTCCTCGTCGCGGGATCCCAGTCCGTGTTCGCGGCCGCCGCCGCTGACCACCGTCGAGCAGAATCAACGGCCGGCGATACGTCGACAGTCGACCACCGAGGAGATTCTGATCGCTCGCGGCTTTCGGCGGCAGTCGACCACCGAGGAGATGATACGCTGTCGCAATTTTCGACGCCAAAGCTCGCAGAGCGACGATGTCTGTCGGTGAGTCGATGAGTCCCTTGAGTCCCTTGAGTCCCAGCCATTTGCTGTATGCTAATGCTTGTTCCTTGTTAGCAGCTATCGTGGCAGACGCGACTCGTCGGCGCAGATCATTGACGGCACCATCGGCACCATGACCGTGGAGACAACCAGCACTTTCTTCGACTCCAGCACCCAGACCGGTGAGTTACTATTTGGCATTTAGTTCGGGGGGGAATTTACTTGATGAAATGCGGCTTATTTATGGTTACTCAAGCTCATTTGCAATTATATTGCACTACGACAAGCATTACTTTGAATCTAAAGCGCTTAATCTCGGAGCTTAGGAATGTGGCACTTAAATCGAGAAGTTCTTCTTTTAGAGTTATATATTTTATTCCTTATTTGAAGTGCTTGCTAGGAGTTTCATAAGACACGCGCTATGCACTTGAAGGTTATTAAAGAAACTTGTTTTGTGGCTCAACAATTGAGTTTAAATCGTAATTTCGGCAAGAGTTTCTTCAATTTGAACTGCGCAAGACTTCTACATTCGCCCTTTAAAAGCTCAATGATGTAGAAAGAGTTTTCAAAGACTTTAATAGAGATTCAAGCACAATTTTCTTAAAAAACTTCTATGCATAGCAAATAGAAAATAAGGATGAGAGTACTAGAGCTTTTACTGACATATCCTGAAAGAAAAAAGGCTGTGCAACTCCCTCGTTTGCTTCGTAAGCACTTTGCGCTGCAGACTTAAGCAGACAGGACAGAAGTGCTTCACAAAACATTTCCCGCGCACTTTCAAAGCCGCAAAGCTTTCGCATCCTGTTCAGTGCTGCCAACTCGCTTGCTAAAGCTCAACGAAAGCTCACGTCGCATGCGATTTGTTGCTGTAGCTTTCGCGTATCGAATAAAATAGCAAACAGCTGTTTGCTCAGCTGTGCCGACGTCGAGGGCTGCCAACTGGTGTGGAAACAATGAGGATGCCAGAGCCAGACTCGTGTGTTGAGGAGAGGAGACGCTGTCAGTGTCGGCGCTCGACATGCCATCAGTTGGTGTTGAATACGTCGACGTGCCACAACGCAGCAAGCAGCGCCACGCAGCGCAAGACCACGAGGAGATTGCCCAAAAAACACGCACACTCAACAAAAAAGAAATACAAAAAAAAAAAAAAAACAAACATATAAAAACACAAGACGGCCAACAAAATAAACCACAAGAATACAACAAATAAATAAATAAATAAATAACAACAAAATATTACATTAAAATAAACTTTAAACTTAAAAGTCAAAGTCCGCGCTCTTCCGCCGCCCGCTGCCCGCAGTCGCCGTCGCCGTCGCCGTCGTTGAGTTCGTGAAGTCGCCCAAAGTGAAGCGAGAGTCGTGGAGTTTTTTTTTTTTTTTGTTTTAAAGCAACACTGAGAATCGCAACATTTTTGTTGTGTGTGTGTTTGGTTTTTTTTTTGTTTTTTGTTGTTGTTGTTGTCGGTTAGTTTGTTAGTTGTTGGTCTCGATGTGTGTAAAGTAAAATACAAATGAAAATTGCCCCATAGCATTTGCTCTCATCGCCCTCATCGTCCTCGTCGTCCTCATCGTCGCCGTCATCCGCACCGTGGTCCACAAATCCGCCATCCGCGCCCTCGTTTTGCGGCCAGAGACGCGCTCAACGTTTCACCGCTCACCGTTCGCGCATAAATTTATTGTGCGTTTCCCGCCTCTGCTGCTGTTATTTACATTACGCTGTTGTGTGTTACCAAATTTTTGCACATTTCTTGCTGTTTTTTGCTCGTGTTTTTGCCGCCGCACAACCAAAACAACAGCAAATAACACAACACAGCTAAAGCTGAGTAGCGCGCGTATTTTTTTTGTATTGTTTTTCCTGTTTTTTTGTTTGTTGGGATTGTTACCAAAATAACAAAATAAAGCAACAAAAAAAAAGACGCACATATTGCAAATATCAGCATAAGAGAAGTGTGAGCGCGTGAGCTGCAAAACATCCTAACTATCTATACATATCGGCGATTTTTGGGCGCGTGCAGCGAGTTCAAGAAACGGCAGCGCAGTGGCCGAATACGTTGACGCTGTTGGCGACGTTGCGGCGCTGCGCAATGGCCGCCGTCCGCACCAGCAGCAGCAGGCGTCGCAGAAACAGCAACAGCAACAGCAACAGCAGTCAGCACAGCAACAGCAGCATCAGCAACAGCATCAGCCCCATCAGCACCAGTCGCGACCGCAGCAGTCAACGAGCAGCAGCGCCAGCAGCAGCAGCAATCGCAGCAACCGCAGCCGCAGCGGTCTGTATTACAAAATATTCCATTATCGTTAATTGTGCTTTTTTCCTTGACTGCGCCCAAGAAGTTGGCAGGACAATTGCTTAACAACCAGATGAATTGTTATATAGTGTTTGCATTATTTATTTAATATCAGCAGAAAGAAAACTATTGATTAGCTTAAAATCGTAACAATCTTAAAGCCATCTATATTTCAACATATTATATAGAAAAGTTATTGCAACGATAGGGAATTTAACCCATTTTATTTTACGCATAAACATAGGATAGGCAATTGCTACAATACAAAATGAGCTTGAGATTTATAAATATATATAATTATCTATGTTTTAAGTAGAAAAAATAGCGCTGATGCAGCTGTTTATGAGAAATGATAATGTGCTGCAAATTAGCATTTTTTCTGCTGCCCACATAAGTAGGCAATGCTTTGTGTGCAATTCGATTTTTACTGAATTTGCCCCAATAAGTAGGCAATGATTTTCGATTCGATGTTTACTTTGACTCAATTTTGAACAAAACGCTCTGAATATAAAAACAGAGGCGTTTGATTGCAATTTCATGCAGAACTAAATAATTTCAGCTCTTTTGTTTAGCTTCAGATGATGATGCGTCTTACAGCAGCTAAATAATTTATTACTAAATATTGTGTCGTATAACAGCTGCATAATTTACTGCAAACTATGCCATCTGAAGATGATTTGCTAATTATTTTGATGGCCGGCAGTTCACATTTTGTGTTACCGACAACTCTTCTACTCAAAACCAATTGCAATTTGAACATTATTTTATTGCTCATTGTCGCATTTTGTGTAGCGAGGGACAAAAACACATTATTGAACATTGTAAATTTGAATGCAGAACATATTTGCACTGATCGAACTGCAACTACATGTTGGCGCGTCTTTTTATGGATCTGTAGTTTCTAACCGCCTGAGCGCGAATGCGATTCTGGACCGAAGCACGTCGCATCAGCCGCATTCTGATGGGGTGACGTGGAATGGGTCGCGATCCGGCATTGAATTGCAATGCCTCATCGTTGGTCTCACCAATCACCGGCACTTCGATCTGATTGATGCGTCCCGTGCATATGTCGTCCATTAATTTGAGCGGTCGTGATGCTTGCCAATTGGCCGCAGAGTGAAGCGAGTGACGTTGCAAGTGCATATGAAGTGGCACATGAAGACCATAGCAGTTGCGCCATTCGACATACATATCATGCAGCTTATTCTCCTCGTACTCCGACGTTATATCGATCAGCGGAAAGTACAGATATCCGTTGTCCGGTGGGAAGAGCAGCGAGAATGCATCGCTGCCACTCACATAATTCTCAATGTAACGCGCTTCATCCGCAATGGTAATCATTTTGCCAGTTTGTGTGCTGGAGGGCAAAAAAAAAAAGAAAATTTTAAATAATTTCACAAAAAAAAAAATAAAAACGAAATTTATTTGTCGCGCGAGATTATAGAAATTTCAGATGTTGCCGCTTTAGAAACACAATCGACACTGTTCACATACGGCGCTCGCTTTCAATTTTGTGCGCTCACTGCGAACTTCAAAGGCGACTAGATGTAGTGCAAGTCGATATATATACATATATCTGTATGTATATGTTTATTGCCAAAGAGTTACCCAAGCGTTGTCTGTCACAGTGACTTTAATGAATGAAAGTGCCCACTACACACACAACATATATATCAATGTGAATGTGTGTGTGTGTGTGTCTCTGTTGACAGCGAACAAATGAATGAGTGCTCACTTGTCTGGCATCTCTCTCCCGCTCTCTCTCGCTCAACGTGTCGCTCTCTTATGAATGAAATGCGAGTCAAGTTTTTGCGTTTTGCTTTCACATTGCAGCCAACACAGCAAACCATCGCAACAACCACCTCAGAACCCACCCCCTCACAGCCACCCCCAAAATGGAAGAGAACTTCTCTTCTATCACACCGACTCGCCTTCCTCGTTGTTTTTTTTTTTCTTGCCACTGTGCAACAAGTTTGCTTTTTGCTTGGCTTGGGATGTCGACATCCATTCGCACTCAATTGAAAGTTGGACCCCCAAACTGTGATCAATTCGAAATTGAAAATATTGTTGCATTTTGCAACGCAACCTTTGCTATTTGCTCGTCTAATTGCCAATGCAATCAATCCATTTGCCCAGATTGACACGATTTTGTTGCACTACAATTATTTGAAAGCGTTTTGAGCGAAATGCACTTAAATAAATGATTTATTTGCATTGTCGTAAGTGGAGTGAATAATGCAATAATTACCAAACAAGTTAACAAATATTTGTTCAAATTCTCTACCTTGCATCATTTAGCTTAAAATCAAATTTGTCGCTCAACGCTTTGCATCGATTTGCCATTCGTTTGATGGCAGTTTATTAAAGACGGCTTTATATATATTAAATGGACTACGAATTTCATTGCCCAGCTCTAATGTTGTCGAATAATCGGCTCCGATTTTATGCAGCCATAAAAAATGTGAAATGGCCTTGATTCGACTCGTTTTGCAAATTGTTGGCAAATTTCGCTATTCTGTTTTTTATTTTTTTTTTTGTTTTGCTTTTTGCAAATCGAATTCACGCACAATTAACAAAGCGTTAGATTTCACACTGTTTACATAATGTGATTGCGATGTTTGCATCAATTGACATTTTGCAAGTTGAAATAGATTTTGCTGAGCGTTTAGTTTTTTTTTTTTTTGTTTCTTCTGTATTTGTATTTGTTGTTGTGCTGCAAACAATGGGCGATATTTGCATGTGGCAAGTGGCCAATGTAACGAGCCAAAAAAAACAACAGCAAAACGAGGGGAAGGACAGAGATAGAAAAGTAATGGAGAGAGAGAGAGAGAGAGAGAGAGAGAGAGAGAGCGGAGACTTTGGAGCTGATGGCTTTGTTTGTTTATGGCCCAATAACTTTATTGCATTTTACGAGCACGACCAACATTAATTAATGGCCGCCAAAGGCAATTTCGAAGCGGACGACAACACGAAAAAAGCAAATATATAAAAATGAAAATTGTGACTTTGAGAGCGAAAGCGAAGCCCAACAGCAGCAATTGAGACTTACAGGGTTTAATGTCGCAAAAGGGTTTTCGGCTTTTGTCGTCCGCTGTTTTGCACTCGTTGATGTTGATTGAAGCCCATCAATATGATAACTGAACCGAAAATTGGCCGCATTTTGTGTGCTGCCTCAGCGTACGCGCGTTGCATCTTTAATCGCGCCACAATTAATAATTGATTGGCCTGGTTATTCGAAGGTGTACGTGTATTACACGTCTTTCCTCGCATTTCTATTGCGTATCTGCGGTTTCTTGCATTAAACTTGCAAATTGTTGCACAAATTTGCTGCACGACACATTTTGCGCGCCGCCAGCCAGCGGCGGTTACATAGTTTTCTGTTAATGTTGTTCGCCTTCCTGCCTGCCTGCAGCAAAGACAATGTTTCGCAGGTGCCGTAGTTCTTTATGCCTACTCGGAGCCAACGGTTCTCCGGTCTCACCGTTTGCCAACTGCACAAAAAAAAAAGAAAACAAAAAAATGCAACGCTGGCTCAGCGCCATCAGAGCAAAATGCCGCAGGCTCTGGCCGAGAAGGCAGCTGCCCACGGGTAAGCCAAACAGACGCTTTCACCTGCCCCAAAACACTGAGAGAAAAGTGGCAGCTGTACACTTTAGTAATGCACTTTTAAGTACCAAATTCCATATAAATAGGCAGCTATTTAAAGCGGACGTACATGGAATATATAAACTGAATGTAAGCTTAAATTGATTTATATTTATAAACTCATTGCAGCTGGCGATACTTTGATCAAAGTCAAGAAACTTTGATAATATTGATAGTTTAAATATGCGAACGAATCCTAGAAATAAGAGCAGAAATAGCACATAGAAAAATAGAAATATTTTGATAATATTGACAGTTTCAATATGCGAAAGCATCATAGAAATAAGAGCAGAAATAGCACATAGAAAAATAGAAATATTTTGATAATATTGATAGTTTAAATATGCGAACGAATCCTAGAAATAAGAGCAGAAATAGCACATAGAAAAATATGAATATTTTGATAATATTGATAGTTTCAATATGCGAATGCATCATAGAAATAAGAGCAGAAATAGCACAGAGATAAATAGAACAATTTTGTTAATATTGATAGATAGAAAATAATATTGATAGATAGGAAAATAGAAATATTTTGATAATATTGATAGTTTAAACATGCGAATGCATCATAGAAATAAAAGCAGAAATAGCACATAGAAAATTATGAATATTTTGATAATATTGATAGATAGAAAATTATATTGATAGATAGAAAAATAGAAATATTTTGATAATATTGATAGTTTAAATATGCGAACGCATCATAGAAATAAAAGCAGAAATAGCACAGAGATAAATAAAACAATTTTGTTAATATTGATAGATAGAAAATAATATTGATAGATAGAAAAATAGAAATATTGTGATAATATTGATAGTTTCAATATGCGAATGCATCATAGAAATAAAAACAGAAATAGCACATAGATAAATATAAATATTTTGATAATATTGATAGTTAAATATGCGAACGAATCCTAGAAATAAGAGCAGAAATAGCACATAGAAAAATATAAATATTTTGATAATATTGATAGTTTAAATATGCGAATGCATCATAGAAATAAAAGCAGAAATAGCATATAGATAAATAGAAATATTTTGATAATATTGATAGTTAAATATGCGAACGAATCCTAGAAATAAGAGCAGAAATAGCACATAGAAAAATATAAATATTTTGATAATATTGATAGTTTAAATATGCGAATGCATCATAGAAATAAAAGCAGAAAAGAGCACATAGATATATAGAAATATTTTGATAATATTTATAGTTTAAATATGCGAATGCATCATAGAAATAAAAGCAGAAATAGCACGGAGATAAATAGAACAATTTTGTTAATATTGATAGATAGAAAATAATATTGATAGATAGAAAAATAGAAATATTTTGATAATATTGATAGTTTCAATATGCGAATGCATCATAGAAATAAAAACAGAAATAGCACATAGATAAATATAAATATTTTGATAATATTGATAGTTAAATATGCGAACGAATCCTAGAAATAAGAGCAGAAATAGCACATAGAAAAATATTCAAGTCTGACAGTTATATACAATTTAGCCAGCTACTTTAGTTGAGCTAGATTTGTTGCTGTTGTTTACATTTCTGGGGCCTTTTCTCTCTGTGTTCACACACTGACACGCTCAATCTCTCCTGCGCTCAGATCAGCGCGGAGTGTTGCACATTGAATTATGAGCGCGCCTGTGGGAAGTGCAGCTTAGCATTCCACAAAAGCCAAAGTTGCAAATTGAAAATGCCACACACACACAGACACACGCGCGGTAACCAGGCGTATACTTAATTTAAATTTGATATAGTCGAGGGCATGAAATAAAATTCGCTCGCTTCGTTCGTGCGCTTGCTAATAAATTCATATCTATTAATAAACTGCCTGACATTCCGTTGTTTTATGGCAGCCAAGTGCATAATGTGGCAACCCTGCTGCAGCACATTACAAACACACACACACACACAGACACACACACATATGTTATGCTCTCGTTGCTAGTTGCACCTGGCAGTAATTTAATATAAGAACTTGCACACCTTGCTCGTTTTCCACACACAATTTCGCGTTACGTCAGTTGATGATGTTCAGGAATTGCATATTGCATTAGTTTGCAAGTCTGGCAACGTTGAAGCGCCGTTAGATTTTTGGTGTTTTATTTGCCAAATTTGATGTAATTAGTGTGTGATTTGATTAGCTTATAACCTTTTCTAGCACTCAATTGAGTGGCTTAATTACGTTTGCATCGCAAGCATTAAATTGTTTCTAATGTGAATGATGAAATTTGCAAAATTTTCATTGCTGCTTTAGCAATTAAATAATTACATTAGTTCAGCATCTCTAACATGATGGAAATCAGCTCAAATAGTTGGATGATCGATTAAAAAAGTTATTATTTTGTAAAGTTCGGACTTAAGTCGTATAATCAATCAAATTAGCTTTTGTTTTTCTTTCTTCGTAATTCTGACAGCTTGTTGTGAAGCCAAGAGCGAAAAAAAAACTGCACAATAATTGTAATAAATAACGCCTTCCGAACACCAAAAAATACTCGAAACAAAAAAGCTTAGAGACCCGTATTAACTTATTCACTTGTCATCGGACTCAATAATTAATCAACAAATTTTTAGGTGCAGCTCAATTTGCTGGCGAATTCAAATTGCTGCCCACTTCATTTACAAGTTGTACTCGACGGCGTTGCTCTAGTATTTGCAGTTGAATTCTGTAAATTCCTCTTCACAGTTTAGCGAGTTCGAAAAGTTCATTTTGCCCATCGCACTGTGTTTGCATATCCCCCGAAAATTTTGTGTTGTTTCGCATGTACAAACAATTGGAATTGGAAAGTCCTTAATTTCATTGCCAAAAAGTCTGTTTAAGTGTTCGCATAAAGTTTAAGCCTTGTCACATGCCACAACAACAACAACAACAACAACAGCAGCAACAGCGACGACGCTGTGTAGATATTTAATATTAATTGTTGTACACTTTATCCAAGAGATTGGCCGCTGTATCTAAGGCATTGTATTGTATACCCTGCACTTAGCAAATAATTGAAATTACGGGTCGCACACAATGCGCCAAGTCATGCTGTGTCATGACATCGCACTTATCGATTGCCGTCTCAATTTCGAGCTAGATTTTGTGGCTAATTTTAGAAAAACTTGTAGTTGAGCTAATCAAATATTCCTGCAGAAAATTCCCATTAAAAAATAACAATAAATTAATAAGAACTGAGCTAAACAAGTTGCCTTATGTTAGCACTTTATTAATCTCTACAAACAACTAATAATAATTATAAAAAGCTACAAATAATTGAGCTAAATTAGCAGCAAATTTGAAGTAAACATAAATGGCTGAAGTAGCTTGAAGTCGAGCAGAGTTTGATTTTGTATTAGTCTTGCTACAGTTAGCTACATTTATTTTTCACGTTAAACTTAATTGTGTACAGTGTGTTTAATAAACAGCAGCGTTTAAAATCAATATGATTTTTTTTTTTGCTAGCACTTTGCTTGTTATCTAAATTGCCTACGGCAAAACACTGACAGACAGAGAACGAGATAGAGAGCGAGAGAGAACGAGTGGGCGTGAGAAAGTGAGAGTGTGAGAAGAGACGAAACTTTGGTGGGAAGTAGCATCAGAGCAATTTGTTGTCCAGCACCTGGTCACGCCTCTGTTAATTTTTATAATTGCACTTTGACGATGTAACAACAAATACTAAAAAGCGCTGACCACAAAAGCAGCCACATCGTAGCCAGCAGGCAATGCTGGGGCATTGAGAAGGGTTCGCTCCACCAAGCAGCCAACCACCCAACCACCTCTCACATTTTTCAGGGTGCGAAATAGCAACTGCGGCGACACGCGTTCAACTTTAATTTATGAGTGCCGCTGGCGAAGCAATCGAGTGACACAGAGAGAGAGTGAGAGAGAGAGAGAGTGAGAGAGACAGAGAGAGAGAGGCAGCAGAGGGCGAAGTGGGAATATTGTGGTCCATGGGGGGAACGAACAATGGGGACTAACATAACTATATGATATGAACTTAACTCCATTGTTGTGTGAGAGTGTGTGTTCTGTGTGTGTGTGTGTGTGTGTGTGTTAACGGTTTAGTGATGACCCAAAAGATAGACCACCATTTGGCCAAACCAAGGTCAAGCTGTTGACTTTGAGGCTCGCTTCAAACGCAACTCAGCTCAGCTCAACTCGATTCGTCTCGTCTCAGTTCGATGTGCACGTTTCATTAGCCATTGATAGGTTTATGAATGCATTAATAATGTAGCTATTGCCATTGCCAATGGTCTTGGTCTCGATGTTCGTCTTGCTCTCTCGGTCTCGGCCATTGGGGCATTTGCTGTTGCCTTGGAACGGACCTTTCGCTTTCGTTTAATTGATGGATTATACTTGATTGATTTATGAAGCTCTTGGCTTTGCCTCGCCATGCACAACTACGACTGCGAGTGCGAGTTTGAGTACTCACACTCACACTCATACTCATGCTCATGCTCGTAATACGAGTGTTTTGCTGTTCTGTTTGGCAAGTTCAATTAAAGATCTGCGCGCGCGCTGCATACTTGATTGATTTGTTAATAAGTTAACTCGACTAACGCATGAAACTGCGTTAACTATATTAAAGTGTCTTTAAACTCTCTACGATATTTACTTCGCCTTCCAAATTGCATCTTTATACTGACTCATTTTTGTCTAATGACTCATTAAATTGCAATACAAACTTATGCTCTTAAATGCAGAAGTTTTCGCACTTTTATTGCAAACAGTAAAAACAACTTTGCGCACATTTTTCATAGGCATTTTAAAATGCTTATCAGAATTAGCCAGCAAGTGAGCTGCATATGCGTTTTCATGCGCATTTTGAGCTACGATTTAAGTTAGTTGGAGTAGGAATTTTGACTAGAATTTTTTGAATAGAATTGTTGAAATCATTGTGCATTTAAGTCGCAAGCCTTGTGATTATTACAATTTGTATTAGGTCGTGGAAACTCGGTTCCTATTGTGTTAAATGAACGCAACGAAATTGAACGAAAGTTCCATTTAATATACAAAGTAATTGCTGACTATAAAATCGACAAGTTCGTCTAGTGGCAGCCTTCAAATGTCCCTTTAAAGGGCCAGCCTGCCATTGCGTAACAGTTTGACTAACTGCCAGATTAATTATAATGACACGCAATTAAATGAGTTGAGCCAGGACAACAACAACAGTTGTCGTTAGTGGGAAACTGGGAGGCTGGGATGGAACAAAGGAAATGAGTTGAGATGCCGCTATGCTTAGCTTATTATTAATCCAACTAGTCGTGCCGGAGTCTTTAATTGATTTATAAATGAGTTTTGTTTGACTAACTGATTGATTGGCTGAGCCGAAATCGTGTTGAATGCGCAGGATTTCAAATTGCGGGCAGCGGGTCATAACACAGCTCGTTTCGGCCAAATGTTGCAAGCAAGAACAAAAAAAAAAATAAGAAATCTGCAACAGTTCTCGGCGCTTTTTTATGCTTATGCGTTGTTGTTGGTGTGTCGAAGAACATAAAACGCAAATTGTTATGGCAGCAATTCCGGGCCAAACACTCAAGTTCTGGCCATAAACAAGCTGAGGGCGCCAGCCAAGCGACTGCCCAGCCATCGATGCCATCAATCTAAAGGTGCGAGTAACGAGTAACTGGACCCCCTCCCTCCACACCTACCGCCCCGCCCCGCTCCGCCCCGCTCCGCCCGCTGCCCACGCGTTCTTGGTCATGTTTCGTTTCGATTTTTTGTTTTTTTTTTTTTTTTTTGGTGGGGTGGTGGGGGATGGAAAGCAAACTCGCAGCTATCAGCAGCACTTAGTGGCGGCTCAATCAAGCGACGGCTCCTCGGCTCACCTGAAGCTCGACGCAATGTCCAACTCAGGATGTATAATGCCATTAACAGCTGTCATTTCTTGAAATATTTGACAGCCGAACAGACAGTCCTGATGAAGGCCCAGCCTGCCCAGCAGCAGCAAAGCTTAATACGAGTGTCGCAAAAACAACAACAAAAAATATAAATGTGACACTGGCGGCCATTGTGTTCGACTGTCGAATACCCGCTTTCGCTTTATGCTTTTCGGCCAGCAAATTGCAGTGGCGTCGAAGCAACTAAATTGTGTTTAATTAAATTTGAAAGCCGGCTTTATGCTCACCATACATCGCGTTTTGAAGCAACTAACACCGAGGCTTGTGTCGGGAGTTTGTCGCCGGCTCGTAATACCCTTTGACGCCACGGGTGGCGGGGTATAAAAATATTTGGCACTGGGAGAGCGTAAACAGCAGAAGAAAGACGCCGTAGTCATAATAGTAATAACAAATAATAACGATAACAATAATAACGATAATAATAATAATGATAATGATAATAATAAAATTATTATTATTTTTATTGAGACAGTATTTTAGTTTCGTGGCAATTGGGCCGCATTGCGTTGCGTTTATTTGCCCAACGCGAATGGAAGGCCAAACAATTCCCGTTTGCCGTTCCCCATTGTTACTTATCTGTATACCAGATGGTACTGTCCCTTTCTCTCTCTCCCTCTCTCTCTCTCTCTCCCTCTCCCCCTGTGTGTCTGTGTGTCTGTGTGTGTGTGTAGGCTGACCCCAATTGCCCCTTGCCGCCCATTGCAGTCGTTGTATTGTTTAGTTTTTTGAACCTCTGGCAATGTCGCAGTCCACAGTCCAGAAATAAAAGGCGACCAAGAAGCTAATGTTATGCAGAACTTGAAGCACACTCTATAGGCAGGAATTAGTTCAACTGAACGATTCCACTGAATCGTTCAAGTGAATAACTTGCTGAATTTTAAAGGGCCGAACGGAATTTATATTATACAACAAGAAAGACACAAAAAAAATAACACAAATACGAAGTAATAAATAAACGAAAATGAAGATATTAAATGGTAATTCCAGCGACTTTAACTGTCAATTTAAGAAATCAGCATAAAAAGCAGCCAAACGAAAAAAAAAAATGCCTTGAAACGTCAATCAATGAAAGTCGAGTGTTAATGCGAATCAAAATAATTCGAGCGTATAATTTTAGTTGAATTAAAGACAGGAATAAATCATTGTATCGATTGTTTAGTTAATGAGCAGGTCAAAATAGAAAACAAATTAAGTAACGATAGACAACTATTTATAAATTAATTCGAACACCATAAATTTGTTTCCCAACAATATATAGCAAAGTGTTAGCCTTGAAAGTATGACTAGTTAATTGCACTATCAACCACTTGGCTTATACATATTAACGTTGGCTATTTATCAAGCGACTAATCTGCTTGGGCAGTTAATGAATTTCGGTGTATAATTTTATTTTCTTTTTTTTTTTGGCGTTCTTCCCTAGTCTCGTTAGCATATATTTCATTGCTAATTTCTAAATTGCAATTAGTCACGATTTCGCAGTCCGGCGTCTAAGTAGATTTTGCGTTGATATTCTATTTTATGGATTGGTCATTGCATATACTATATATATATATATATATATATGCATGCATATATTTTATGCTCACACACATGCGAATAGTTTCATAAAATCAAATTAACGCACAAAAATACGGCGAAGAAGCATGTTAAATAGGCGCAACGAGTAGTTACGACTCGCCAAGACCCTTTTAGCTGGAGAGCTAACTGAAAAAGAGACGACGTATAAATAAAATGAAGTGCTTAAGATTTAGGCCAACTCGATGTGAGTTGTAGCGAAATGATAGCAACGAAATTAGGCTAGAAACTGAATATACCCCATTTGCAGACACGCATGATGAACGGGTCGAAGAAAGCGACTGCCAACAACGCTCACTAATTGAAGCCGCCTGTCAGGTGGGTTATTCCAAGACGTTGACTGGCGCTTCGAGTTTCTGCACACACATTGACTGGGGTCAGTGGGGGGAGGGGGAGTGGCTACAAAGGGGGTAAGGCGACGCTAAGACATAGCGTTTAGCTTTAGCTCAATTAACAGCATTTACAAATAGAATGGCAGGCGACCCGTAGTACAGATTCATTAAAACACGAAAAAAGCACACACACGCAAGCACACACACACACACGCACACCAACACACACAAGCCACACCCACGACACAGACACAGACATGCACACTAAAGCGAGGCGAAGAAAGCAAAGCAGAGGAAAAAATAGAGTTCAAACAAAGCAACGTCCAAGCGAAGGCGTCTCTCTCTCTCTCGCTCCCACTCCCTAACTGTGTGTGTGTGTGTGCGTGAGTGTGCGTGAGTGTGTATATTTTAGTAATTTGGATTAAACATGCAGAGCGTCCAGCTGAAAGACTGAAAGACGGCGGCAGCAGCAGGCGACGACAATAGAAAATCACCTGACCCATTAGACGGCAATGTGTATAAAACTTAAATGACATGTGCATGTGTGTGTGTGTGTGTGTGTGGGAGTGTGTTTGTGTGTGTGTGTGTGTGTGTGTTTACAACGCTGTATTGGTGTTGAAGTTTGAAGTTATTGCTTTCATTTGGCCAGCCTGTAGTTAGTCGTTAGCAGAATTTCCTTCGTCGCTTTTTTTGTGTGTTTTTGTTGTTGTCGTTGTTGTTGTGCTTAGCAAACGTTAAGAATTTAATTAAGTCGCCAACTTGTGCGGCATACTAACTGGCAGACAAACACAGAGGAACACACGCACATAACTATTTACAACATGCATATAAAATTTTATTTATTCTAATCTACATACATATGTAAGTAGAAGCGACTGGCAGCCAATTAAGCGCCACCAACTGCAAGTGAAACAAATGCCCCGAGGGAGCAAAGCCAACATAAATACGATTAATGTACATTTCACTAATAATTGAAGTGGAATCTAGGCCGCAAAACTTGAAAGAACTCCGAGCAGTTGAGCCCTTGGCTAAGCAGACAATAAGCAAGCTAAAAAATGCAAAACCCTTTAAAGCTACAACTTGACACAGCTTAAACTCTGTGTGAAACAACAACTGGATCGTAGAAACTTCATAGTTTGCTTATATCAATTATTATGCAGTCCATTGTTATTTATTAGCTGCAATTATTTGGCCAGTCTAGACAGCATATTCAGATTTGATTAGTGTTGATCATAAATCGCTACTCAGTCTAGGTTACAACATATTAATCTCACATTACTCAACGCGCTTGTCACTGTTTATTGTTTCTTTTTTTCACATACAAATTACAACATATTGAGTTGGAAATGTTGGCGTGCCTGTTGGATGTGTGTCTAATGAATGTATTTAATCACTGTTGTGATGGTGATTATTGTGATTGTGCGATTGCGATTGTGATCCTGTGTGACTGCGATTCATGAGACATTTCGTGACTTGTCCAACTTTTTGATATGCCATGCCACACAAAATTTCAACATGACCAGAAACGCACTTGAATCACAAAAGCAATTCTACCGCAATCCGTCTTCCTGCCTCACTTTTGTGCCCTTTCTTTTGGGGTTGGGTGGAAAAGGGGGCAAAACCAGCAAAAATCTCTGCTAGCAAAAAAAAAAAAAAAAAAATAGAAAAACTGAAACAGAAAACAGAGAAAGAAAGAGGAAAATAAAAACAAGCAAGTGGCAGACCAAGGACCGCAACATGTTGATGCTTTGCTAATTGGAGCAGCCAAAAGACAGCTAGACGAGGCGACACAGAAGAGGAAGGAGGAAGGATGTTTGGGGCACCGGCATAACGGGGATAACGACATCGGGGGCATGGGAGTGAAAGTGTAACTGGCAGCAGATGAGGAGAATCAAGGGGGGGGGCAACCAATGACGTGGCAAGCAGCGAGCGCCAGATGAAAATAATTACAAAACAGTTTACTCAATAAAATTCCGAATGATTTAACTACAACAAACAGGGACAAGGCGAGGACAGAGCACTAGAGAGTACAAGTCGTCCGACAAGGTGGGACAGCATGACCACAGACAGCGAGGACGAAAGAGGGGCAAGAGGAGCACGAGGACAGATAGACAGACAGACAGAGAGACGGAGAGACGGACAGCATCAAAGGCAAACTGAATGAGGCGAAAGTTTTCTAGGACGGGGCGACATAGCTGACATTGATTGAGCGAGGACGAGGACGAGGACGAGGACAAGCAGCAGCAGCAGCAACAGCGCGAGGACGTGAACGTGGACGTGGAGTCGAAGATGGCGGCAGTGAATGTGTGAGTGAATGAGCCAAGATTGCAAGCGCCATTCCGGCATACAAACACGACACAGGTTGACTACAACTGCCCGGCTGAGTCACCGCTGACAAGCAGGATGAAAACACGCGACTAGACGAATGCACACGACTTCAAAACACCCGCAGTCAACAGAATATATTTCTAGTCTCTAACGTGAAAAGGCGACTTTGCTACTTGCTAAACTCAAGCTAAACTGCATTGAAGTCACGGCAAGATATTTGACCAAATTGTTAGCTGAAGCTCAAGTTCTGCTCGTCCTTCATATCTAAGCTGTTGCTATAGAATTTCTGTTGACCACTGCGCTGAAATACCCAGCGAATTAAAAGCGACAACAAAAGTAGTGAGCTTCACTTTGTCCTTTTTCGCTGTGCTGCTTTCGGGTACGTTGACCGATGACGATGACAGTGCCTGCTAATACGCTGCGCACGCAAATCGTCAACGCCGTCCACGTTGACGACGACGACGACGACGACGACGACAGCTCGACCTCGAGCTGAGGCTGCTGCTTGGGCTTCAGTCGGATTATGAAATACCCTTTAGCATCAGGAATAATTCAATATTTATTAAGCATTTCGTTTTCGTTTTTTTTTTTTTCTTTTTTTTTTTTTTGCCTTCTTTTGGGGCAACTTTTTTTGCGCTTGGGAATTTGCAAAGCGAATGTAAGTCTGGCTGCCGCCGTTTCTTTGTTTCGCTCGTGTTTGCTAACGACACGCACTTGACGATACCCTAAGAAAATGGGCGAAGAAGTCGGCAGTCGATGACTTTTACAGGGTATACGCGAGTGCGGCGTGACGGTGCAGCAATGAGTCAGTGAGGGAGCCTTGGCAAAAATTCGGTTTGTTCGCTTGCCAAACTTTTCACAAAAGTTTTTCGCTTTTCGTTTCGGCACGCAAACATAAGATTTTCACACGCACACGCACACACATGTGTGTGTGTGTAAATGTGTGTGTGTGAGTGTGTTTTATATGAAAAATTTTTGCGCGCTTGAAACCATTTCAAAACTGAATTAACTTTTGTTGCACTTTGGGCTGTGCTTTCGCTTTTGTGGCCGCCCCGAGCTCAAATCTCCATATGCCAAAGCGTAACGAAACTTTGCTCCTTTTTTATGTTAATTTCGAAAGCACACTCGTCTCTCTCTCCCCCTCCTTTAACTATACATATATATGGGTATATATAGATGTGTGTATATATATGTATTTAGTTCAATATAGATGTGTCTGTGTAGCATTTCTCACATGCCACCCCAAAAGTGGCCTCTCGAGGTTTTTGCCGGGCTGCGCCCAACAATTAAACAACAACTCTGGAGATTTTTCGACCACACACACACACACTCACCCAGTTTGCAATCCTTTTGATTAGAAATAGCCCAAAGTTTGGCATTCGATTTGCATTAAATGAATATATTACACATTGGGGTTGCTTGCTTGCATTCTCCTTTTGAATACGAATTTTGTTTTGTCGGTTGTTCCGCAATAAACCAATGCAAACTTTTCGATAATTCGTCGAGCCACATTGCCAAAATACCAAAGTTGTTTTACTCGATTTTACAGGCTTCTAATTGCAGTGCATGTCAAAGTTTAGCGCAGCAATTAATTAACCACATTTGCGACTTTCTTTGTCATAAGTTTTGCGGATTTTTCGATAGATAGACAGATAAAAATAGAAAAAAGTAAAACGCTCGCTTAATATTCTTAAACGACCTCGTTGGTTTTGTGGAATAATTGATCTTGGTCTACTTTAAATATGTTTGATTTTGTCTGTGGACATGTTTGGACATGCTTAACATTATGAGATATGTTTGAGTTTAGCTATAGACAAGATTGTACATGTTTGATCTTGTCTGTGGACATGTTGAAACATGTTTAATTTTGTTTTTAAACATATTTGATCTTTTGTCGACAATTTGGGACTTTTTCGAGCTTGTTTGTGGACGTGTTTGATCTCGTTTGTGGACATGTTTGATTTTGTCTGTGGACATATTTGATCTTGTTTGTGGACATGTTTGATTTTGTCTGTGGACAAGTTTAAGCGTGTTTATGAACATATCTCATTTTTTCTGATTCGCCTGCTACCAACAATTCAATTATTTCCATTAGCATACGTAAATTACCGTCAAAGTTAGAACACTGAACTCAGTATCTATATGTAGCTTCTTCAGCGCTGATTTTCGCCGCAATAAATAAATGGAGCATAGTTATGTAAAAGCATGTGTAAATTGGAATGCCACGTGCTTGACTTCTAAGAACATCTGCTCGCATTCGCATCAATTTCAGACCAAAAAGCATACTTTCAACAATGAATCGAGAAGGGAATGGGGGAGGGGAGGGACGTGGCGGGTTGGTGTGAGGTGGGGGAAATTCAAAAGAAAAGCCAAGCTTTGCCTATGCCTAAATTCATGCTAATGTGGAATTCCTGAGAAGCCTTTAAGGTAAAATATTTGCCAACTCTTTTTGCGGAGAAAAATGTTAATTGTTGCTCTGGCCGGAAGCTATTTGTGTGTGTTCCTCGACTGCCTCGGCTGCTTGCAACAAGTGGCTGGAATGTTGCATGTTTATAAATCAAATTTGCAACGCTTGAAAGACGCTAGAGCAGAGCAGACTTAACGCTCTTTCTCTCTCTTGTTCGCTCGCTCCTGTTGGCGACTGTTTTGCTTGCCAAATGGCCCAAAAATTAATCACAACACCCGCCCACAAAAGCCAAGCGACGGCGACGACGATGCCACACATGTGTGTGTGTGTGTGTGTGTGTGTGTGTGCCACAAGGCGTGCCTTGCAAAGTGTGGGGGGCGGGAAGGGGAATGGGAAGTATTCTCTGGGTATCTGTGGCCTTAGAGCGAGCAGCATTTTTACGCACGTTAATTCCATTAAAAGGCGCATTATGCCGCTGGTGTTTACGTGCCGCATGGGCGTGGCCTCGGAATTTATGTTGCATACTTTTTGGCGACGACAGCACACACACACACACACGCATCTAAAGCCTTGCATGCACACTGAAAACAAAAATACTACACTAGAAGAAAGCATGCTAAAAAGTTTGCTAAGTTTGCTGGGTAAAGTAAAAACTATTAATCAATAGCAAAGGAACCTTTAAATAAATTAATCTGTGAACAAATTAAAATTAATACATAAGCACAAATTAATTTAATGCTTTCAATAAGCAATGAACAATTTAAATTAATAAATAAACCTAGATAATCTAACGTAGCTAATGAAGAGCAAACATTTCTAAATAACATGATAAAATAATGTCAAGAACTGCAATGTTTTCAATATTAAATAATACACATTATATTTTATGTTAATACACATAAAATTTAAAAGACAAAACTTTATATAAATAATTTAAATAAATAAAAATAAACCCACAAGGTTATCCACTTAATAACGAATAAGACAACGAAGCAAAACAAGGATGTAGATCAGCAGGAAACGTAATCACTAATTACTAAAGCACTAATTAGTGTTTAAATATGCTTTCGAATTAGTAACAATCTTAAGGTGTTCAATGCTGAGAAAAGTGATTAAGATTTTTGATTGATTTGTCTTGTTTCTCTCTGTGCACAATGCGCAAATTTATGATGGCAAAGATTTTGCAATGCGACGCGCTTATCAATGCCTCTCTGCCTTCTGCTGCTTCACTACACGTCACTTCACTTCACTTCAGCCCCGCTTACGTCCCTCCGTCGGCTTTGCTACAAATTAATTAAAAATGTATGTGCCATGAAGTGAAGTGACCCAAATGCCGTCACAGACATCGGCGCCGTCACAATGACGCGGCAAGCGTCTGATTCTATGCCCTCCCCCCTCTCCCCCTTTGCCAATTGACCCAAAAAAGGCAACAACAACGACGCACAACAAGTGAAAAGCGTATAAAATACGCACGTCTTTAGTGAAAAGTCGCCCTCAGCTCCTCATCGCTAAGATGACTGTCATATTTTTGTGAAGCGGACGCGTAGTTGAAAGTTGATTGCTTTTTGTGTGTGTGTGTAGGCAAAAGTCCAGCAATTTGTTTAATTGTATGCCTCAATTTAATTGCACCGGGCGCCAATCAACAAATGCGGCAGCAACTCAACGCTGACAAGCCTAATTACAGCTAAAGCGGGCAAGCAAGCAAAACATATACATAAATAATTGTGGCAAGCAAGCAAACTCAACAGTTGCCGCACCTGCCCCAAGAACAACAAGAACAGCTGAAGTTCTGATTGTGCTACGCTCTCTCTCTCTCTCTCTTGTCACTGTCTCTTGCTGTTGAACTTGGGGGGAAAATTGGAGTTTCTAGTACAGTTCAGCACAAAAGCTCTTTTATGGGAATTAAGTGGGAATTACGAAACGGAAATCATTAAGTGTGTGTTGACTACGGCGACAGTTGGACAAATGTGCGCTATTGATTATAGATTTTCCGGTCTCGGCCACCGACAAAATAAATCACAAGATTTCACAGCCAAATCAACAATGTTAGTGGTTGGGTGTGAATGTAACAAAATTAAAAACTGCAGAACTAGAATCTGAAAGTCCATTTAGTAAGTGCAAAAAACAGCTTAGACAAAAGACTTTCTTTGGCATTTTTTTAACTTATTCATCCTCCCTATTTTCTCTAGATCGATTTAATCCTTTCCTTTGACAAATCATCAAACAAACAATTTTTATTTAAATAATTGCCAAGCGAAGTGAGCTTGAAAGCTTTTAAAAAATAGTAATCAGCTCAAAAAAACGAAAATAAAAATAAGAAAAATTCATAGAAAAATTTAATGCTTAATAATTAATTGCCAAGTGCTTTATATGCCAGCTGAGCATTAAATGTAAGCAGCAGATTTCTATTGAATTCTCTGAGAGACACGCACTTAATCAAGCGGTCAGAGGAACACTTCAAATTTCAAGAACAATCTGCAAACATTTCGATGTTAAACACAGCCGAATTTGCAGCGCGAAATCTCGCTTTGTGCGTTGTAGTCTATTAAATTCAGCTCGAACTTATCGTGTAAACGGAGGACAGCAGAAGCATCCGCAAGCATTGTCAGGCTAGAAACCTTCAAGAAGCTAATCCAGCCATCAAGTTGTCTCTTTTGCGTTTTGTGCAGCAAACTATGCTCGAGAGTTCAACTCGCTGAAACTGAAGCTGAATCTGATGCTGATGCTGATGCTGAAAAGATGACAAGCTTGAAGAGGTTTTTCCAACCAACTAGCAGGCGGGATGAGAATGAAAATGGAGACGAAGACGACGACGACGACGACGGCAAAGACGGCGAAGATGGGGAGATGGGGAGATGGGGATTCAATTGAAAGGCGAGGCGAATAATGAAATTCTTTGGCTCTGGTTGCTGTGCAACACAGGCAAATGCTTCGTCATTATTTATGCTCAATTAAGTGAGGGGTATTCGAGGCGTTTGCCACGCCCCCTGCTCCGCTCCAGCCAAGGCTACTTATTTGCAACTCGAGCATTAAGCACAAATTGAAAGTGCTGGCAACTGTTGGCGGTGGAGTGGAAATTGGGGGAAACAAGAAGCTCTGATGCTCTTCCTAAAATGCAATTCACTGCACTCGCTGGCTGGCAATCTGTTGGCATTGTCAGACCACGTTGCGTCTTCCACTCGCCGCACTCCGCATCTCCGCAGAGTCATGCCACTTTTGCCACTTGAGCTTGAGCTTCAAACTGCCGCTGACTGCCAGTCACGAGCCATTAAGCAGCTATTGTTTTGCCCTGGCCCTAACTCGCAAAAAATAATATTAAAAAAAAAAACACCCACACACACACACACACACTCAACGCCACTCGGCGAACAAAAGGAAACTTCAATGGGTTAGGACTTGTAGCTTAGAGTCCTTTTTACCCCGCCACCGTCACCGCATTCCGAGCTCAATTCTCAGCGCTGCGCTAAACGTTACACGCTTAATTTACAGCTCAAAAAGTTGGCATTCGCTCATGCACTGCAAGCCAGAAGTTTGCCATTCTTTTCGGTCATTAGTTGGTAATTTATCAAAGTCATGAATTTATATTTAAATGTCTTCTTGCTCTCTATTTCTCTCTCTCTCTCTCTCTCGCTCTCGTCGTCTGTCACGCTTTCGCTATTCATCTCTTTTTGAATGTGAACTGCAAATTGCAGATGCAAAAGTTTACAATTCCATTTTCTTGCGGTGGCTGTCATAAAAGCAAATGCCGCAGTCAGCAGCGACAAAAGTGACTAGAGAGCGAGATATAAAGAAAGAATGCGAGCTAGAGAGAGAGAGAGAGTGAGAGAGAGAGAGAGAGAGACAGAGAGAAAGCTGGGAAGATTAAGAAATATTTACCAAATTTTGGTTGGTTTTCAATTAGCAAATTTGTTGCTTGGCTGCAGAATATTCATAAGTTTCCGGCAACTTGAGGTTCCTGCTTAAAATGCACTGGAAAAATCAAGCAACTGCTGTGCGAAAAACATCAGCACAACTAAAAGGTAGTGCACAATAAATAAATGATGAAGAATATATAGATGGTAAATAGAAATCAATTCAAATACTTTATTAAGTAGGCAAGAAAACAAAATAATAATTAAACTCATTAAGAACGAGAAATATAAATAAGAGTAGACTGAAAAATGTAATTTGAAATGGCATAATAATTAAACATTCTCATGCATTTAAAAGCGCTCTTGGCCTGCTTTTGGCTTCGTTATGGGCGAGCAGAAGCAGCGCAGATAAGCGATAAGAGCCCTTATCCGATGTGCCGCAATCAAAAAGCCATCCAATGAAAGTCAAAAGCAATCACAGCAAACGATGGCGATGGGCAAAAGTAAAGCAGAGCAGAGTATAAAAAGCCAAGATGCATAAGCTGACGATGCCATAAATGATTTCGACTGCAATCCACTCGCTTTCTCTCTTTCTCTTTCTCTCTCTCTCGCCCTCTTTTACTCTCCCTCTCTCGCTCTTTTAGTGATTCAGACTCTCACTGTGAGCAATGGCAATGATGGTGTTCTGCTCGGCATTTTTTCTGTAATTTGTGTCGTTCATTTCACAAGCCAAAAAAGCCTTCACCTCCGCCTCTGTCCGCCTTGGAGCTCAACTAGTTGCCAGCAACGGCTCGCCTTGCACTTGACAATGCAATTTTGTGGACTCCCGCCCCCCGTCCCCCGTCCCCCGTCCCCCGCTGACATTCATTGCATAAGTTTTCTTCTGCGGCTCCTGTTTTGTTCCTTCTTACTTTTTGGGCAGCAAGTTTTGTGTGGCGAGTGTGCATCAATTAGACTTAAGAAGCGAAACGTTTTTCACTGCCATCCTGGACAGGACAAACAGCTGCAACAGTCAGCTAATTTTGCCACAGTTCACCTGCGGCGAAACACCACAAAAATAAAAAAAATAAAAAACAAAGCAAAAGCCACAGAGAGAAAAGTCAGAGATGGAAACTGAAAAAGTCAGATGCAGAAGCTAGAGAAGTAAGTGGAGTGAATGAGATAAGAAACAGGTTGCAGGTTGCAGGTTGCACAGTCTGCAATTAACTTGTTGATTGCGGTGCTCAAGCTATCATATTTCGTGTCTGCTACGTACAGCTCAATGTGCACGATGCGTCTACGTATACGTGATATTTCATAAAGCACATTTTTCGCAGCCATTTGCGTGCAAAAAAATTAATGAAATTCTGCACTGAAGCTGTTATCTATGCAGTGTCTAAGTTAAAGCGTCCTGCTAGATTGGATTTCAATTTCAAAATATAACGCATACGCAGTGTTGTCCGCACTTTTTATATACTTGTAAATACATTTTTCTTTTCATTGATGTATCTCGATTATTAACGATTTCAACAGAAATCTCGAGAGCGTCGTTGAGCTTCAGATTTGTAATTATTGTAAAGAAAAGCTTATATTTCACATTGCTGACTGCTGATGAAATTTAATATTAATTCAATCAATTCAGTCACTTTTTCTTCTTTGTTGTAAATAACTTAAATGGAAATTTGTATATTTCTATGTTCACTACTGATGGAATTTAAAAGTGAATTAAGCAACTAAAGTCGATTCTCTTATCGTTTCAACTAAGCAACAAATTTGTTTACTTTAAATGCGAACAATGAATGTTTGCATTTAGTTTCCCAAGGCAGTTTAGTAGAAACCAATAGTTAGTTGAGTTTAATTTGTGGTGAATTTGCATGTGGGAATCGAGCCATATGCGTGTGTGTGTGTGTGTGGGGAATAGGGGAGGTGGGGGAAAGGGGAGGTGTGGGGACTTAAAGGGAAATCGGAGCCAGAGACTGCCACAAATTGAAATTTGGATAATGCATTTGCGTTAAATGCCACAGAATGCAAATCAATTCAGTCAACTGCTGTCTACATCGCTCTCTATCTCCATCCCCGTCCCTCCCCCTCCCCCGCAGCCGCCACAATCTGAGCCACCGCAGTGCACGTTGTGGTTGTCCATCGGTGGCTGCCAGATGGAAGCAACTGTGAACGTTTTGGATGGGGCAAGGTTTGGAGTTTTTGGAAGAGCGACGGAGGCGAACACGCTCATTAATTTGCATAACGGTACAAGCTAATGGGTATGGTAATACGACGGCGACGAAGGGACGCAAAACCGGCCAGAAGCTGACAGCGAACAGAGCGAGAACAACAGCAACAACGGCAGCAGCCGTCAACAGTTTGTCGAGCGACTCAATTACAAGCGGAAATGAGTTTCTAATACAAGCAAATTGATGCCACACAGACCAATACACACACACACACACACACACACACACACACACACGTATGAACAAAGCAAGGCGGCGCCAGGAAAAGCGCAAAAATTTGCTTGTTGAGTTGATGAATGGCTGTTGATGGGTTTTGCTCTAGGGTTAGGCTCTCTCCCTCTCTCTCTCTCTCTCTTGCTCTCCCTAAGGGAAGAGGGGGTGAGAGCGAAAGCACTGCGTAGGCGTGACAGCCTGTTTTCAGTGTCATAGCAATCAAGTAGCTATATTAATAATAATCGCATGTGCGTGTGTTAGTCTGTCACTGTCGCTCCACACCGGAAATCATAATTAAATGAATCAGGCAAGCGGAAACACATTATGAGTATGAGTCTCTATATGAGTGCGAACAGAAAGCCGCTACTCACTACACTCACTTCTATTAGCATCCGACTGAAATTGTCAGCCATTGAGCCGCCCACGCTTTCGCTTATGCTTTGAGCTTGAAAGCGATTTGGCAAAAGCGGTTTGTTTTTTCTTTTCCTTGCCCTATAAATATATGAATGTTCTACACTCTTTATGTACTTTGGGCTTGCGAGTGGGCGCCTGTTTGAGCCAGAACCTTATTACACTCTGTCAATAATAGCAGTTGAGGCAAATGAGTTGATAATTCCACCGCAAGAACTTTGAGGCAGTCGCTGCTTAAAATTGTAAATGTTTTCTTCACAATTGCTGCAAAGTTTGATAAGAAAATTGAATGCAATTTAGTTTAGATAGACTTTAGTGCTTACAAAGCAAATCAAATGTATTTGGGTAGTTAATTGATTTTAAAAGATTTTTGCTGCAAATAAATTTCAATTTTGGCAAATGGAAAATTGATTTCAATTTAAAGGTTATCAATAGCTCAAAAGAACTATTTTTTGCTAGCCGAAAATGTGTGCAGTTTGCTATTAAAATCAATATAAATATTATGCTTTTTGTTTAACGCGATAAACCGCTTTATAAAATGGGAAAAGTTCCAAAATTAACCAATGAAAATTGTTTGAATGTATGCAATATTTTTATTGTTGTATCACGTCATTTTGGTGGTAATTAAACGAAAACTAATGGCCTGAAATGGCATTTTGGTCTTTGCAGAACCTTCGCCACTGTATGATAACAATCACTATCATGAGGAATGTCTGCGCTGCAATTCCTGTGGTCTCAATTTGACTGGTCCGAACCAGAAGCGCGCCAGAAGGTTCAAGGTATGTTAAACACACACACACACACACACACAAACATACACACACTCGCAAAAGAAAAAAGAGATGTAGTCGTGGCAACTCGAAGCTCATTTTGGATGCATTTGCTCATTTTGTGCAGGTCATAAAATGAACTCATTACGCATGAAATGTGATTTCACAACGCACACATATCAGCCACACACACACACACACACATATACCGCACACACACACGTACACGCATGCATACACAATGTTAATAAAGTCAATTTAGCTCGATGCTTTGGCTGCGCCTTCAGCGCCGTATTTTTTTTGCGTTGCATACTTTTGTGCGCTGCCCAGAAATGAGACGACTTCACTTGCTCATTTCAAATAATACAATATAACTAAATAAATCATTTACACACACTCACACACACACACACACGGACACATACACAGACACTCATTTTCGCTTTCTCATGTGAGTCACTTTCTCAATGTTGTTTGGTCGGTTTTTGTTATATTCTCTCGTTGTTTTTTTTTTTTGTCTTTCTTTTTCTTGTGCATTCCCTGCAGAATCAAATACTGTGCGATCTGCACTTTGCCGACGTGGCCCTAATGGAGTGCTCCGATTTTATGCAACAGCTGCGCAGCTTCAAGCCACAATCGCTGGGCTGTGCGGTTGCCAGGCGCAAAAGCTCAACGACGTTAATATTTCCACTGCCGCCGCAAGCTTGTTCAGGTATGTAGACACTTTTCTTTTGTTATTCCGCCCTCAGTCCTCGCCGCTCCGCCCCTGACGCTGGCGCCGTCCAGCCAACCAAGCATTTTCTTTTTATTTTCAACTCTACGTTGTAAAAGCCAAATTGAGCCCAACAGCAGCAGCAGCGGCAGCAGAGCATCAACATCAGGCCAAGTGTTATGTGGGGCCATACTCCTTTTTTTTTGTTTTTTTTTGTGTGTGTGTTCGTTGTCTTCTGCCCCGCGCGCTTTTCTTTTTTGTGTTTTGCCCTGCTGCACACATGCGATACAGATGTGTATCCTTTGGGGCATATGTGCTGCCTGCTGCTCTTTGTAACTGCATCAATTTGGCTTGCTAATTGAGCCAACGAAGTTTTCTCTGCTCGCTCTCTTCGATAGTGTTCGTTCTTCGTCTTTTTTTTTTTTTTTGCCAATGTTAAAACCTTGACGGGCGACTTTGCATAGCTGCTGCTGCTGCAGCTGCTAACCGTAGGTGGGGGGTGGGCGATGGGGGGGGGAGGGCAAATGCAACAGCTGTTGCTTTAAAATTGCATTATAGCGACAGTTGATTGAGTTGAGCTGAATCACTATTATCTAGTTTATTGGCGCCTCCACAGCTGCACTTTTTATGGGACAGCCGGGTATAAACACTTTGTCATCAGGCAGTATATAAATTATTTATCAACTGTCAACTCTAAGCGCAAACTTGCTGACAATATGACGCTGCTTGTTTTTGGCATGTAGAGCAAATAAAATTATAGTTTTAACTTATACTTAACATGTTTCAATTTCGTTTCTGATTTAATAGCAATAGAGAATAATTGCATAATGATTTCAATAATATTTGCAAGCAGTTGAATATTGTTTACTTCCATATACAAAAATAATAATTTCCACATTAATTTGCCACACTTGAATCAGCCAATTTCAATCGATTGAGCAAATTAAAAAGGCTGCAAAGAAAGTTGTCTCCAAAAGTTGTTGTCAACACAAGCGTCTTTTGTACAAATGTTTATTTATTTTTTTTTTTTTTTGCTGTTTGCCGAAACCACAAAGAGTATTTGCAAATTGTGACATCAAGTGTATTTTTTTCTACTTCTACTCACGCTCGCTGCGAGTTTTGTGTGCATGTGTGAAGCTGCCGGCGCCATCATTATAATTCAAATGAGATTTGCGCGCCTAGCAATCTGCAAATACACACGCACAACCGCACGCAAACACACACACACACACACACACACACAGCGACAAGCGCACAGACAGAGAGAGAGAGAGAGAGATAGACAAATATGTAGGCAAACATGTAGTAGGTCAGAAAACGGAGCAGATAGCGTTTGCAAAGGAGAGCGAGCGAGAGGGGAGCTTGCAAGTCCACAAGTTAGAGAATGTTTGGCATTTTGCACAATAAAGTTGTTCAAACATATTTGACGTTCGTATCGCACACACACACACACACACAGACATTCTGAGACACTCACATATGCATGGCAAAGTGCGATAGAGCCGCCATTTTTTCGCTGACATAAACTTTCAATTCAGTTTTCATTTCATTTCAGTTTATTTCATTTCATCTCATACATTTTTTTGCTCACTCGCTTCTTTTTTTTTTCATTTTTATTTGTTGCCATCTTTTGCCCGTCTGTCGACGTTGTCTTTTGCATTTAATTAAAACCGGAAAATGTCGAAAAAACGTCTGTCAAAAATAAAAAATAAAAAAAAAAAATACCTAAATGCAAATGCAACGACACGTCACATACCCTAACCATTCACATGTATTCGAAAGGTCATAAATCAGAAAATAACTTTGCATTGTGTGAGGCATATAATATTTTTTCGAAGGGTATGTTGCAAAGAAAATATTTTTGTTTCATGCTCGTTTTTTGATGCTCGACTTTATTTGCGAAAACAGAGTAACTTTCTGTATCTGTAACTGCTTTTTAATAGCCTGCCAAGCAGACATATGTGGCATAAGCTGTTTCTTCTGTGTGCTGGTATTGACTGACAACTGAGGCGAAGTTCATTAACTGGATTTTTATTACGAAACTTTTGCTGTGCCGCCCCCCTTCACACACACACACAATTCGTTTGGCATTCATTTTAATTATAATTTTGCACATGAGACGCATCATATATGCAGACGATAAATACGATGTTTCAAAGCGAGTCGCAACAGCTTCAAATTTAATTGAAGTTTTTGCTTTGAGCTCGCATTCGGGGATCATAATATTAAATGCTCGCAATAATAATCCACTTAATTGCCAAACAGGGCAAACAGCAGTTTCTCAATTGATTCGCATAACTCGACAAACAAATTTCGTTGCCCCCAAAGTCGAAAGTAAACGTTGCAACGACGTTGCAGGCTCAAGTGTCATTGCAGGCTGACTGCATAGACGATGAGCACTCAAGTCGACTGTGCAGGCAGCTTAGTGAAATAGCCAAATTGTTGCCAAACCAAACAGATGTAAAACGATTGCTGGCTTTTATCGACAATCAAGCGAAGCTTAAGCTCTGCTGTACTTGAAGTGCACAAAATGACATGCTGAGAAATATGCACTCGGCTGGGTTTTAATCAGTGTCGCATTTGGAATTTCACACTCAAAACTTGTTGCAAATGTGCTGCAGAAGTTCGCAAGTCTGCGCGACTCTGCAATGCCCAACAAAATAGATATTTGTTATGCATGTGCATATCTACATTGTATTTAATTTGTTGTAATGTTTTCGCTCGGCTTCTTGTCAGCTATGCGCTCTTAACTTTGTTGTGCCGGGTGCACACACACAAAAAAAAAAGAAGAGCTGTTGCATGTTCAAGTGCATTATGTCATGATGTGTGACGCTGCTGTTCTCTGCCTCGTGCACTTTGCCATTGTCACTTGCAGCTGCAACTCTCTAATTCATTGCATACTTATTTGCGCTCCACACTAGGCTATGTCAACTTTTGCCAGTTGCTCTCCGTGCCAAGGGGGGGGGCGAAGGGGGGCAGGGGGCTGCATTAAGTGCGCTTGTGTAAAGTGATTTGATGCGTGTCACATTCAAGTGCAAGTGCTGCTTAGAAACTTGCCTCGCATAGTTGTATGCAGCACTTGAGTGCCAAAAGCGAGCAACTGGCACGCATCCCACACACACACACGCACACACACACACTCACACACATGCACACACTCGCATTGTCAACAGAAATGATGAGGCAACAAACTTTTGCTGCTCTCTGCTCTTTCGACATAACTCTGCGTGCAGTTTTTGCGCTCGCGGCCGCAACAAAGACGCAACATCGCCTTGCAAAGATTGCAAAAGATGAACTTGCCACGCAGTTGCAGCAAGACTAAAACAGTCTCCTATTTTCAATAGTTATTTTACATTTACATATTGATGTCAAACGTAGATCAAACTTTGCTTATTACCACAATTGAAATTGTGATGTTGAAAAAAGACGGCTGGAATTTTTAGAGATAACTTGAAGCTTAATAAAATTATTAATTTAGATATTGTTGATAATTTCATTACCTTCAAGCTTCAAGCTTAACAAAGTTAATAATTTAGATATTGTTGATAATTTCATTACCTGCATTAAAAGTCAGTTTGTTTGGCTTTAGATGTGAACATAAACAAGACTTTTCTACCCATTTTTTGTCTTTTTGATTTCTAAGCGATTTCAATATTTGTCGTGGATACTAAAATAAATCTATTAAACAGTTTTTTTACTCCAAACCGTCTGTTGAAGTTCCTCCTCAATTTTGCTGATTTTTTCCGCTTTGCATTTTGCCATTTAGCTTGTGAAAATTCCTACATATTTATCGCCACTTTTTGAGGTTTCCTTGCAATATGTAAAAGTACTTAAAATAATGTAAGCTTTACTTTGTTGTACAGCGATTTAGGTGATCTTCTTCGCATATTTAGCGACACCTTTAGCGACTTTGTATCGTGCCAATATTTGCCAGCAGCTGTTGCTATTAGCCCTGTAAAGATAACAGCTAAATTTGGCAGTGACTTTGGCTTAAAGCGCAATGCGTGTGTGTGTGTGTGTGTGTGTATGTGTGTTGGCAAGCAAAAGCAAGCAAGCTAAGCAAACAAGCAAAGCAAACGTGGCGGGACAATGGCAGAGCGCACAGCTCATAAAATAGATGAAATTATACAGTAAATAAATCATTTAGAATGCTGATCCATGTTACGCATACGCCACGTAGTCGCAGCCAGTTTGCCTGGCCAAAAGGAAACACGTTTATAGCCACACCCCACCCAGCAACCCGAAATCGCAAAAGGGGGAAGAGAGAGAGAGTAGAGTTATAAACACGTATTACTTATATGCCCCCAAATAGATACGACGCGACTCCGAGAAGCACAGAGGCTAAGACACATACTTAGTGCTGCAAGCGTGTGTGTGTGTGTGTGTGTGTGTGTGTGTGTGTGTACGTGACAATTAAATTTATGAAACTCGAAACTCTATGGCCAAGCAAACCCGAAAGGCCAAAACAACAGCGAGTCAAGTCGCAGTCCAAGTCGAGTTCAGAAGTCAAAGTAAAATGGGCGCGTGACTGCTGCCAAGATACGCCTAACTTGCCCCATTAGCAGACACACGAGCCACGCCACAGCCAGCCAAAGTCAACACCAACGACAACGACAACGACAAAACCCCTAAATGAGGTAAGGATCAAGTAGCCGCCGCGTCGACAGCGGGAGTCGAGCGAACATGGGAAATAAAGCAGCCAAACCAGCTGTCAAATGGAGTCGGAATATAGAACGGCAGCAATTCGTGGGGCGATACACAATTTCTTAGAATTTAGTTTAGCAATTAAATCAATGAAAACAATTGTGTGCAGCATTGTGTGCTGTGTAAAACAGCAGAACCACAAAACTGCATGCATAAAACGAGCGAAATTCCCTTATAAATATAGTTACATATTTTAAAAGCACAGCAAACTAACTGCCAGATACCCTTGAAAGCGAAGCCAAAACATTTGATAATATATACAAGAATTCCATTTAATTTCCAGTTTTCCTTGTGCTTCATTACTTGGCCAGAAAGTTGTGTGTGTTTAGCTGGGGAAACTTCTATGCTCGCCATTGTCTTTCAGTTTATTGATCGCAGCCTTGTGCGGCCACCTGCGAAAGCATTTACATTTTAATATGCATTATTAGCTAAATAATTGCTGGCGCGCATTTTGCCGCAACAACTAGCTTCTGGCATTTGCCAAAAACTTCCACCCCGCCAACGTCGTTGCCTCTGTCCCCGCCCCCCTTCTCTAGATCTAGTATCTTTGACCGACTCGGTTTGGCGGAGCTGTCACTTTGCCATTTAGCAATTGTTTTCATGCCACGCCCCGCTGTCATTTTGGCCATAATAAATTCAAAAGCAGCCACAGCCACAGCAGACAACAACAACTCACTTTGGTCTTGCTGTACGAATATTTGATGCTCTCAAATATTTGTGGACCATAGATTTTAATCGAATTAAGAGAATTACATTGTTCACTGTCAGCTGTTTGCTGTTTGCCATCTGATTTGGCTGTCAATTTTCCTGCCCTGCACAGCGCATCAATCATTTAACTAATCTCTCCCACATTGTGTGCTGTTGATTGAAATACATATAAAGTAACTTAATATCTACTACAATGCAACTCTCTGATGTGCAGACCACTTTTGTTTTTCTATTTATGTCAACTTCAATTTGCTGCCTTCCATTTTTAGCTTAGTCATATTTGAGAGGCAACAATTCATTCATTTTGTTCATTTTATTGTTATATATTTATTTGAATTGTATTTCATAAATTTTAAAGGAAACTATAAATTAGTTTATTTTATAGTCTATTTTATACACACATTTTTGCTTTTATATCTAAAATCCTTCACGCGACTTTTGGCAGTTTTGTCTATTGTAAAAACCTTAGAAAATTGAAACAAATAATTGGCAATTGTTTTGAAAATTAATTTGTTAATCAAACAGACAGATATTTCATACACTTTTTTTTTTGTATTTACAATTTTAAAATGAACACTTAATTCAAATAGTCTGTCTATTTTATACTTCCTTCTTTTGTCTTTGTATTTAAAATTATTCACTCTGCTTTCTGTAGTTTTGTCTATTGTACAAACTTAACCAGCTTGAAACAAATAGTTGGCAATTGTTTTGAAAATTACTCTGTTTATCATAGAGATTTCATAGTGCTTTTGCCAACTTGCCCCAAAAGTGTTGTGGACCTTTGCTAGATGGGGCAACAGCGAAAAAAAAAGAGAAGACAAGACAAGAGCCAAAAAAATGGAAAATAAATTATTTTGGCCCTCGCTTCGTCGTCCATTTGTCAGCAGTGTGTTCTATTTGTTTGTGACGCTTCTTTAGCGACGTCTTCTTCTCCACCCTCTGCAGATATTTCGCCTGCTTCTGCTTGCTTGGTGAAGGGAAGATTGGGGGGGGTTTTGTGGGTTGGGGGCTATTTTAATATTTTAATACATTATGGCACGCATTTTGTCTCATTATTTGCGACACGAAGCGAAATTTGTGTGTTTGTGAAAAATGATTTTAATATTGCGCGCAGCGTTGCGCAGATTTTCCTTTCATAAATCGACTTCGAGTCTCGTGCTCAGCGCATTTATTTATGGGCCGGCACTGCAGGCAATTAATTAATTGCCTTTGCCTTTGTCCAGGTTTTTACAAGCTTTGTCTTGTTGTTGCCGTTGTTGTTTTCTTTTTTGTTTTTTGACCAAAGACGCCCAAGACACAAAACGAAACGAAAACAAATTGCGATGAGAAAATTCCAATTACATATTGCATATTGATTGCATTCTGCAAACTTGAGGCTTTTTGCCTCCTCAGGCACACACACAGAATTCAATCTCTTTGCCAGTTCAATTTTAATTAGTTTGAGGCAACAATGCCACAAAATCTCCATTCGAAGATCTTAAGCGCTTTTAAGGCCGACTGCAAGTCAAACGAAAATCAAGCCACAAAACAAAACTGCACTGAAGTCACAAAACAGAATGTGAAAGCCAATGAAAAGCCCTTTTTGTCTTTTGCCAGGCAACTCGACCTGCCAAACACCCTCGACTATTTTGGCCAATATCGCATGACAAATGCAAAATGACAGCGTCTCATTGTTGCCCGTCAAACACACAATGCAACAGCATGTGGTTGGCATTTGTCAGCTTAATTAAGCTGCTGCTGCACTTTAGTTTATTAAATATATTTGCGCTTCACATGCACAAATATTTCTGAGGTATGCGGCAATGAAGGGCATTGCAAATTGCTCTGCTGTTTGTCGTGTCAAAATTGCAATGAAAAAAAAAAAATACAAAGTGTTCGCGCCCCCCCGTCGGTGCAACAGCATGTGGCATGCAACACACAACGGTGCGCATTTTTAATTTGAGTGGCATGCGAGTGCGTGTCACATTCATTCATTTTATACTCACACACACACACACACACACACATGCAATGCAATGCACATGAATTTAATATGTGAGACAACAAAACTTTGCAAATCAAATTTCGCCGTATCTTTCGCTTGGCATTGAAAACATTCGTGCTGAGTAATTAAAAATCATTGAAGACATTCGCACAATTCTCTGCATTTGAAAAAGTCAATTTGACTTGTTAAACGCTTGAAATAAATAACTGATTGTGAGCACATAAATGGTAACATAAGCTATTCACTTATTTAAAAGTTAACTTTGTTTTGCGCTATCTCGCAATTTGTTCACAATTGCTTGAACAACAGCCAAAAAAAAAAAAAGCAACAACTATTTTGTGTTTGTGCGTTGTCAAACATTCATTTCCTTTGTCTTTTTGTATAATACAAATATGCGCATTTCTGTATTTGTTGCCAAACATTAATTTCCTAAATCGTTGAAATGTGTTTTCTCCAATGGTTTTTCTTTTTGTATAATAAGTGCAACAAATGCATTTCATTTTTCTGTATTCGTCGTACATAAAACTACATATTTTATTCACTCGCTCTTTACAATTAGAAAAAAAAAGAAGATATTTATTAAGCTAGGCGCACTTGAAGCTTATCTTGAAGTCGCTTATCTCCGAGTTGTGTGAGTGCGTGAGTAATTATTATGCTGCTGACACGGCAAGACATGAGCGTAGAAATGGAAAAGGAAATGAAAAAGAGAGTTAGTTGTACCTGCTCAATGTGGTGGTGGTGGTGTTGAGCAAGGTGTGCTGGTCACGCCCCAGGCCGAAGCTTGTATTCGATTGTTCTGCACGTACACGCACACACACACACACACACACACACACACATACAGACACAGGCAGACGCATACACTTCCATTTGCTCATGTATGCGAAAGCAATTAAAATAAAATCAATAAAAGCGTTGATTTCACTTGCACGAAATCTGTTTCTTTTTGCTTCTTTCTTCGTGCGCCGTGTGTGTGTGTGGGGAGGGGGGGAGGAGCAGAGCTAAGCCCAGCCGAGCTGACGCTGCTTGGCCTGCGCCTGCAACACGAGTGCCTCCTTAAATCGCCAGATGTTGTCATCGCGCACCGCACTCACATCCAACTTGTCGTCCGGCTCCCGATAGTGCTGCATCTGGCCCAGCTCGACGGGCACATCGTACGGGCCACAGGCGCCGCGCCACGACATCGGAAAGTGATTGTGTACGCTGGTGACAAAGTGCGTGGAGTGCAGACACTTGATGGCCGAGTTGCTGTCCAAATGCCCGGCCACGCGATGCACATGCTGCAGCATGTAGAAGCTGCTCGGCACCCGCTCATCCAGCTGTCCGCGATGCTGCGGATAGTAGACGTTGCGAAAACAGTAGCTGGCTCTGGCCAGACACGGCGCCGCGTTGCCATCGTCGTCCGGATGGCTGGCGTTGCGTTCGAGCAGCTGCAACAGCTGCGTCCAATTGCGCAGCTCGCCCAGCGGCATGATCACCTCGTCCACATCGAACACGCCCACATAATCGAACTCGTACATGCTGCGGTACAGGCAGTCGATGTAGCACAACACCTCGTTCAGATTCTTGCCCAGCACATCGCGCCCCCCCGCCGACTGCCGGTTGAGCAGCAGCCGATGCGGCCGCAACTGCAACAGCCCCTCGCTCGCGTACAGCTGCAGCGTGCGACGCGTCTGCGGCAGCAGCGTTGCGCCGCCCAAATCGTAGACGGTCACCCGCTCCGCGCCCAGCAGTCGCAGCAGCTCCAGCCACTCGATCCAGCGCTGCGACATGTCCGCCCGCGGAAACTGCAGATCCTTGACGCACACCGCAAAGCGTGTGGCGCGCTCGCGTCGCGGCGCCTCGTAGACCACACGCAGCGCGTTCGTGGGTCGCGCACAGCGCTCGCCAAACACCAGCGACACCAGCTCCGGCACACGCGCACTCTGCGCCCTGCCCTGCTGCAGCGGGCAGTTCAACAGCACCGGATAGGCGTGCCCCTCGCTCTCGCCCCAGCTGTCGTACCACACCACATTGTGCTGCTGCACGGCCACAATGTCCGGCCGGTCGCTGGCCGCGTACCACACCTGGCAGTAGGCCGTCTCAAAGGGGCCCAGTATGCTGCTGACCATCGCCAAGATGGCTACGCTCGGCGACGGCTCGACGGCGGGCCGACGATCGTAGTAGGCGGCAAACAGATGGTAGCTCAAATTGCCGCCCAGCGTGTGCTGATAGTAGTGGTGCTCGATGTGCAGATCCTGGGCGCGTGGATAGGGCGCACAGTTGTCGTGGAGCGACCAATTGTGCGCTGCATTGGCGGCCAGCAGCTGTTGCAGCAGCAGCGGCTCATCGGGTGGCGTATACTTGATATTGTGTGTGATGGTGGCTGAAACGTAGGCAGAGAGGTGTGCAATGCTCGTTAGTCGATGCTATGATTATTTTCAACTTATGCTACAATTTGCTAAAATATCAGAGCTCTGCCCTAGTCTTTGCTATTAGTTTCTAGTGGATTTGAGCTTGCTGCTTTGATGTCAATTCACAACTCCTGCAAATTTGCCAAAAGTTCAAAAGTTATTCCAGAGCAAAATTAGCTATTTTATGTGCTATATTTTGTGCTTAAAGTGTGCATGTTTATATAAACACACATTTACTAAAAATACTTGATTTTAAGCCTGTTGTGATTATACTTATTTAAGTGATCAAGCTGCTACACACGGCATAATTTAGTTTTCATTCAAAATGAGCAACTCATTTGTCTATAAGAACCATAGACTTGAACTGCGTTCAACTCCAACGACTATTGTCAACAGTTTCTGGTGTCCCTCGATCTTCAGAGACAGATTTGTGTGCTTACCGTATGCAGCTTTCCGGTGAACGCGATCAGCTCTCACTATGCGCTCATGTGTCGGCGTATTTGACGCCGGCAGTGTGATCATCAGCAACAGCTTCAGGCCAATTGCCGCGATCAGCAGCCAGGCGAGCAGCTTGATGCAATGCGACAGCTTGTACACCTTCATGGCGAATGTGAGCGACCCCCGAAGCGCAGCACGAAACTGTTCGGCAAATCGATAGCGCCATCAGCTAATTGCGTAGGCGGATGCAGCACTTAGCCACTTAGCTGATATGCAAGTGGAGATAACACAGCGCTCGAGCGTGTTCGACAGGGCAGCAACTTGAACTTCGTGGTGATGAAAATAGTTATCTGCAACTTAAGTAGAACGAAGTCTTTTTATACGTTCACAACTTTAGCATTGTGGCCAGCTAAATTCAAGCAGACGCTTCCAACTCTCAGCATGCGCGGTGCACTGACAAACTTTGCACTGTTTTGCGTTGAAACACACTGAGTAATTACTTAGGCAACTTCTTAAATGCGGCAAACAAACGTTACACAACAATCGCAACATATGCAAGTATAGTATGCAGTATTGTGCAACAGCAGCTGCAGCTTGTAAACATGCATAAGACTCTGGCATTATTTAGCCTCCAGTTGGCAGCACAAAACTTTATCCGCAGCGCTTGTAGGATATGTTGTGCTTGAAATGCAGTTGCAATTGAATGTGGAAACCGTACAATTCAAATCTAGTTTAAGTACATGAGCACACACAAATGTGAACGCTTTTTGCTCGCCCTAATTGATAGCTGTGCTGGAGTGAAGCACATAAAATATGGCAATAGCTTAATGACCTCAGATAACATTAATTATTTGCCAGAGGAATGTGTGGAAATGGAACAGTGGAAATTCTATAAGACATCATCAGAATAACTTGAAACTATCATGATTTATAGCAATAAAACAAGTGGAATGGAACACTAAGCAGAGAAACAGGTGGAATTGGAACACGTTTATACAATTTAATTGCAGGTATTTGCCTTAAACTAATCGAGAGTCCGCAACATTAAACGAAACGACTGGCAAGTGGAACATGTGCCTTATTAGCATTTTAAAAATATTATCATCATCAGCATCGTCAGAATAACTTGAAATTATCATGATTGAATGCAGTGAAACAAGTGAAATGGAACACTATGCAGAGAAACAGGTGGAATTGGAACACGTTTATACAATTTAATTGCAGGTATTTGCCATAAACTAATCGAGAGTCCGCAACATTAAACGAAACGACTGGCAAGTGGAACACGTGCCTTATTAGCATTTTAAAAATATTATCATCATCAGCATCGTCAGAATAACTTGAAATTATCATGATTGAATGCAGTGAAACAAGTGGAATGGAACACTAAGCAGAGAAACAGGTGGAATTGGAACACGTTTATACAATTTAATTGCAGGCATTTGCCATAAACTAATCGAGAGTACGCAACATTAAACGAAACGACTGGCAAGTGGAACACGTGCCTTATTAGCATTTTAAAAATATTCCCATCATCAACATCCTGACCTTGGATTAAAAGTTTGCTGCATAACTTTTTCGTTATGCATTCTGCATAGTGTTTAAACTGAATTGTCCAGCTACAAGGTAATCGCATGGCCTCCCCCGCTCGCCCCACTCCCCCCACCGTCCCGTCTGCGCGCCAGGCGTCTCCCTGCTCATTGTCATCTTTGTGACAGAAAGTTCTGATGTCCACGCATTTTCAAGGGCTCCTAACAAGCTGCAAACAAGGCCTGAACACATGGCTGACATTATTATGGATGGCAACGTTCCGTTAACGCGCCAAATGGCCACAATGACAAAAGAAATGGACACCCGCCCACCACCAGTCAAACAAGCCAGCTACACCTCCAACCCAGCAACAATCTCCTGCCTCTCTCTCTCTCTCTCTCTCTCCTACTACGTCGCTTCAACTGCTTCTCCGCCATGCGCCACGCAAGCAACTACACAGCGAGAAATACTTGTGAATCGAATTGAAAGACACTTTATCAAGCTATTGTGTTGTTGATTTCAAACACATCGCAACTAAATTGATACCCGAATTTGCTCTCAAAAGCTCTATTTAAAATAGCAATTTATTCTTTCAATTAAATTTATTTATTGTCACATAAAACTCATGCGAGTCAAAAGCAAAGTGGAATTGGTTTTCGTATTCTAAAGTTTTTATAAATTGCATTTGACAATCAATTGCAATCAACATATTTAATCAAAGTGGAATATACTACTACAATATTATTATTATTTTTTTAATTACTTTAAAGTTAGAGTTTATTTAATTCATGGGAATTAGGAGCAAAAAAAGCAATCGTTATCAATTTCCAAAGCTCTTAAAATTTCCATTTGTCTAACAATCAACATATTTAAACAGAGGAATATAATGCAACTACAATATTATTATTTTGAATTTGCTGAAATTTGCATTAAAGAGACATGAGAATCGTGAAGGAAATATTTTTTTCTTTTGTTTAAGAATTAAAGACAATTGTTTTTTATTTTATTTTAACTCAAGCTATAACTAAAGCAGCAATCATTCAAGCAAAGCTCGCTTTTCATACTCCATATTTTCGTATATATTCTCGCCAACTATAAATTATTAAACCAGCTGTTTCGCTCAGTGTAGCTTCGCCAAGTGCTGTCCTGCCAAGCACGCCAAACAACCTCCAACCAACCAGGGAGCCAGCGAGCACCACTTTAACACTGACAAGCCGGGTGTGCGGTGGTTTCTCATTCTCACCCACTCAACTTTTTTTTTGCAGTGTGAGTGTGTGTGTGGTTTGATGAATTGGAGGTTGGGAGAGCTTGTGGTGGCGTCATTGAATCGGTGGATCTGAGGGGTCGCCGCCGTCACCTGCATTAAATTATTGATTCGATTTCGCGCGCGGCTCGTTTTCTATTGTGGCAAATATTTGAGTCCTGAATGAATTGTAGCCGCTTCGCGTCGCGTCGAGTTGAACTGAGCTGCGCTGAGGCGACTTGAGGAGGCCTTTGTCAAAGTTGGCGCCGCGCTGCTTACGCCTCCATTCGATTCATTCTCATGCCAGCAATCGTTAAGCATTTCAGTTAGTCAGTTAGTCAATTTTTCATATGCCTTCGATGGGTCTCGATGTGTCTGTGTCTGTGTGTGTGTGTGTGTGTGTGTGTGCGTGTTTGTTGAATGCCACGCCCAGCAAAGGCAACAACAGAAAGCATAGAATCAAATTTATGTGCGTTGTGTGGAGCACTCTCACTGTTTGCCAGCGTGTCTAAATATCTCAGCCACAATGTGTTGTGTGTGTGTGTGTGTGTGTGTGTGTGCAAGTGTGTATATTTGCCAGCCCACAAACAAGACATAATCAATCACTTAACCCAAAAAAAAAAAAAAAAAGAAAGAAGAGAACTAAAGTAAGCGGGGGAAATGCGCGCCAAACGTTCGTTTCAATTAAAGTTTCGCTTTCATTCACTTAGTGCGATGCGACACCAAACGAACGAAGTACACGCATCGACAGTGGCAGCGAAAAGTTTATGGAAACTATGCACCGACAGCTGCTTAGATTCCGCAAGAGTAAACCTGACAAGCGCCAGGAGATTTGATAGCAAATGAAGCTTGAAATTGAAATTGAAGTCAGAGAAATTTTACAATCGTCATACGTAGTGAGCGTATTTTGAATAATTGCTAATTATTTTCAAAAGGTTACTTAAAATCACTGAGATCTGGCCACCCTGCCTCGTTAGTAGAGCAGCCAACTTAACTAGACAATCAAATGTAAATTCTGTAAAATTGTTGCCATACAAAAGTCATGAACAACTCGGACACAATTTGTAGTTTACAATTTGCCCAAGAATAGACCTAATGATTGATTAAATCAAGGTCCACAGTTCCTGCTCACCCACTTACCTTTCTTTTCGCGCAGTGCATGGAAATAATCGCATTCTTTATTTTTGAGCACACGTGCTCTATGCATGTATTCGTGTGTGGGCCGCTGATGGATGCCCAAAGCTGGAGCAAAAGATGGCGAGCGGGTTGCCCTTAGAAGTGATGGCGATGTAGCGGGCGGGGAGGGGTGGAGGGGCTCGGTTACGTTTTTGGGCAACTGTGCGACGGAAGCAACCAATTTCCGGCTTGCAGCCAGCGACGTCCTAGTCCACTTTGCATACATTTAGGCGCTCTGGGCACACTCGCAAGCAATTTCGCCTATCATGCGATGGCGTCACTCAACTGCGAACAATGCCAGCAAAAATGGAAGCCGGTGGACGATGCGGAGGGTGGGGGAGTGTGGGTGAAGCTTGCTTGCAGCTTGCCCCCATGGGCTTTTGAGAGCTAGAGAGAAATCATAAATCTGTTGCTCATTGTTGTTGTTGTTGTTGTTGCTGTAATTGAAGCAATGACGCACACAAAATTTGTTACAGTACACAACGCAGCTACCTTCCCCTGCCCCGCCACGCCCCGCCCCTTGGGCACATCAAAGTCAATTTGCTTGAAAGTAATTTGTTTTCATAGAAGCGCCAAGCGGTAAAGTCCTTTAAGAGCTGCGACATTCACTGCTCAGATACGCCACATCGAAGTATCGAAGACGCGAATGCATTTCCAACAGTCATAGAGGCGACAGCTCGACTTGGGAATACGCGTCACACGCTTTTTTAGCATATCTCGCTTAGGGGCCACTGTGCCCTCAGTAGGGGAAACTCACTTAGCGGCCACTCTTGAAAAAAAAACGTAGGTCAAAGTTTAGTTAACAAAGTAAATGATGTTGCTTAAGTGCACATCTGTTCATTTAGCGGTCGAGTGACTGCGGCAGCTAAGCGAGTTATGGAAAATTGTGCACTTATTAAGCCTACACATAAAGTGATGAGGCGACAGCTCGACTTGGGAATACGCGCCACACGCTTTTTTAGCATGTCTCGCTTAAGGGCCACTGTGCGTTCAGTAGGGGAAACTCACTTAGCGGCCACTCTTAAAAATAATCTTAGGTACAAGTTTAGTTAACAAAGTAAATGATGGTGCTTAACACATCTCTTCACTTAGCGGCCAAGTGACTGCGGCAGCTAAGCGAGTTATAGAAAATTGTGTACTTATAAAGTAATGAGCAGCCAATTTGGAGTTGAGGCACGCAATGCAATTTGGGCTTAAATTGAAGACGGATCTTTGCCATTGCCACTAAATTATAATGCCCTACGACTCGGGTGTAATGATCGACTAACCCTTGGAAGCTGCCCAGCAATCGCTGCCGCGTCGCCTCCCTCCACACCGCGCCACAGTCGCCGTCGCCGTCTCGCGCCTTGTCGCCAGCTTCGACTGGAAATCACATTTTGCCGCACATTTAGCATAATTTAGCACTTCATTACGAGTACAAGGCGAGCGCACAAAGCAAAAGCCGCAGCAACACCCCGCCTCCCCTGCCTTCCCAGCCTCTCTGCCTGCCTGCCACAAAGTTTTCCTGCCACCACTTTCGCTGCCATTCTCATTTGCTTTGTCGCTGACAATCTTTGGCAAGTTGACGCAAGGCTTAGACGATTTGTGGCACTGCGAGCACAAATTGACAAAATCTCAAGTCGAAAGTTGCAGGTATATGTGGCAAAGTGATTATTATGTCCAAAGACAGACTCCCCATACCCCCCGTCCAACCTCCCTCCGCCGTCGAACGCACGGCAAATTCATCTACAAATCATCCCCAACATCTTCGATGGCATCTTCACTAATCCCATGCCTAACCCAGATCCAACTTTAACTCGTAACTCCCGCCACCGCAGCAGATTCGCATGTAAAGTTCTTATCAGACTGTCAATGCGTTGGCGTTGGTGTCGTTGTCGACAGTCGAGATAATACCCTGTATTTAGCTGCTTAACTACAGCTAATTGGGTATGCTAAGCAAGCATTAAACACAGACAACTCGCAAGCATAAATACCAGAAAATACTTTGCTAACATTTTGTAGCTTTCAGCTACATATTTACTGTCTATTTAATATTTATAAAGTTGTGTTATTAAGCAGCAAATACTCCTTTCAATATACAATTTACTACAATAAACGCTTGCCAAATGAAACTCGTTTGTTACGTTAAAAGCTGGCTTCTTTTCAATTTGAAACAATAATAATTTCATGAAAATATTGCGAATTTAATGGCAACTCAGAAAGCACTAAGTCTTAATTCATTTTACTTTTATACAATGCTCAGAACTCGTCACATTTAATACAAAATGCTGTTTTGTTTGCTGGAGATTAAAATGTATATACATATATATTTTGCATTTCTAAGTAATTTAATATGCGTAAAACATGAATTCATAGAAGCGACAGTTGTTGCCTTGCGGATAGCTAGAAATACAACTAAACAGCAAGGCATTTAAATTGTATATAAATAGAGACTGAGAGACTCAAGTGTTTTAAGCTGGCAAACGTACATTTTTCTCTGCTCGAGCGTTGTTGTAATCCAAATGTTGGCATTTGTAATTCGCACAAATTCTGTCTAAAGTTTTTCTAAAACCCTGAATTTAAAAATGCGCACATTTTTGTTAATGGCTTGCAAATAGTTTACTAAATGAAATGTTGAAATTCATTTGCATTTGCAATGCTCAAAATTCGTCTAATTTGTTTCTGTGTTTTTTTTGCGTTGCAACATTATTTAGTTGGCATTAGCTAAGCCATTCTGAGGACCACAAATGTCCAGCTGCTGCTGTTGGTATTCTTGCTATTGCAGTCGTGCAACTTTTATGTAATGTCCATTGTGTCACTCAGAAGCCAAGCAAAATTGCAATTTAAACGTGTGTGTGTGAAGAAGTCATTTGCATTTGCGATTCAAACTGTGTGGCACTCTCGAAGTCGTTCGGTCGCTCGGCCACAGCCACAAAATTGCTGCTCCAATGGCTTTCGAAAAGGGACGTGTGCAGTCAGCAGTTTGTGGTGCTCAGTTTATTGGCCAATTTGCAAGTTGATTAGCCCAAACGAGGGCCAACAGCAACAGCAACCGGTTTTATTTTTTTTTTTTTTTTGAGAGTCTGCCATGTACCCCCTGAACATGTACAAGATGAGTTGCAGTTGCTGCAAGTGGTTGTGGCAAATGTTCATTGCATTTGAAGTGCGTGCGATGTGCATGCAATGAATGAATCGAATGAATAATGACGACTACGCTTTGAAGGCAATAAACTTTAATTGCTGATTACGCATACGCAGCGTTGTCGTTGCATTTGCCATCCAAATTGTGTTAGCCAAAGCGTTGTGTGCAGCTTCCAAACAAACTTGCCGCAACAAAGAACAAGTATTTCAATAATATCTGCTCTTGGATGTATTTGCTGGTGCTGCCGCTTCGACTGCTGCTGCTGCTGGTGTCGCATAATTCGAAAATTGAAATTGCCGTCACGTACATAACGCCGGCAGCGACGCCGACGCAGCGTCACTTGTCAACATGAATTTCCAATTTTCTGTTAACGCCGTCGCGCCATTTTATGTTGCCATTTTTATTTTTTCTTTTTTTTTTTTTTTTTTTGGGTATACACATAATACCCTAACCTCGAAATGTCATCGCAGCATCGCTCAAGTGCTTTGTGCCCCGCGGCCGACAAGAACAACAAGCCAGCCAAATCCCAGCCAAGCCGCCCAACGACATAAAATGCTGAACAACCCTATGGGCATAAATATGTTTATAATTGACAGTCGACAGTCGGCTGAGCGCTGAAGCCAATGCGATCAATGCTTGCTTTATGACGTTGACAACCCTGTTGACAATACAGCAGACCGTGGGTTGGCAACCCTGGCAGTCAAAGTTTTAGCACTCGTTCTAAAACTACGCATTCAAAAGTCAAAAGTTGGACCGCTTAAACTTCATATTTACAACAAATGGCAACCCTGTTGCCAATACAGCAGACAGTGGGTTGGCAACCCTGGCAGCGAAAGTTTTAGCATTCATTCTAAAATTACACATTCAAAAGTCAACAATTTAGACATCTTAAACTTCATATTTACAACAAATGGCAACCCTGTTCATAGCCTTGTCAAAAAACCAACTATGGCAACCCTGTTGCCAATACAGCAGTCAGTGGGTTGGCAACCCTGGCAGCGAAAGTTTTAGCATTCGTTCTAAAATTACGCATTCAAAAGTCAACAGTTGGACGTCTTTAACTTCATATTTACAACAAATGGCAACCCTGTGCATAGCCTTGTCTAAAAACCAAACATGGCAACCCTGGCAGCGAAAGTTTTAACATTCGTTCTAAAATTACGCATTCAAAAGTCAACAGTTGGACGTCTAACTTCATATTTACAACAAATGGCAACCCTGTGCACAGCCTTGTTTAATAACCAACTACGGCAACCCTTGCACTCAATTCTCCAAACATTTTCAGCTATTCAAAAAATAAACTTTTGCCATAAATCGAACACGCAGTTCTAGCCAATTTGTTAGAGTATTCAGCTGACTACACGAATTTCCAGCTGTTTGAGTTTGTATTTATGTTGGCATTTCTCTGTCAAGTTTTTGTTGTTTTTTAATAAGTGCTTAAGCAACATTGGTTGCTCTTTGTATTACAACTTTGCGAATAAAGCGAGCGAAAGTCGCAAGGCTAACGTTTTCATTTCTCCGTAAACCTAATAGTTCTATCTATGTGTGTGTGTGTGTGTGTGTGTTTGTATTGGATAAAGTTTCAAGAGTGTTTCGAGTTCTGGTGAGTTGTGAAAATACTTGAAAGTGCAATCAGCAGGCAACAACTAGCTGGCAAAGCGTTTAGCTTTAGCTAGCGCAAAAAAAAAAAACAGGAAGTATTCAATAAATGCAATTACTAGTCGAATTGAGTTTGCGTTCATTTATTTGCAGCTAGCGTGCTTAGATTTTATTGCTAAATATTAAATTGGCTGGACTATTTAGGTGCATGATTAAAAAATATATATATAGAGCACTCTATATGCTCTGGATCAACGTGAAACTTCTAAACTGCGCTTGTTGAGTGCCAGAAATACACTTTAAATAAACTGCCAAATGATTGATGCCGCAGATGGCAGAGACACGCCAATTAATCCCATATATATATATTAGGGCCGACTATTTGTCAACTAATCAATTATTGAATTAATTGAAATTGAAATTGAATTAGGCGCATTAAACGGCAAAGTGAAGCCAATTTATTTTGCAGCTATGCGAAATTAATTTGAATTGTTATGCCGAACGCCCACGACAAAATGAAAGTTTATTTATTTTGTTGGTCACTCACCTTAAAAAGTTTGCGCCCGGTGCGTCAACTGCGTCAACAGCCGCCAGGCAGCAGATTGTAAATATATGTTGGCCTCTCGCTCTTTGTGTCCCTTTCTCTCCCACTCTTTGTCGCTCTGTGTATGTGTTGTGTGTCGTAGTCAGCATTATCAGGATTTTGATGAAACGCAAACAGCGCTCCACTCGCTACGCTCGAAATTAGTTGACATTTATGCAAATGCATGCCGGCAACCCCTCAGACCACCTCTGAAAACTCCGGCTTGGCGAGAACCTCTTTCTACAACTGGACACGACTGTCGAGAGCTTATCGCCAGCAGCTCATCGTCCGGCTGCCGCTTTGGCAGAAAGTCTGGGCGCAAAGCGAGCATCTTAACTCAATTATTTATGGTGGCAAACGCACGCATGTTTACCTAAAGCTAATGCCACAAAATGCCCCAAAGTCCAGCTGATCGCCGGGCACAGTCTCAGTCTCTAGGTTTTATCTTTTTTTTTTTTTTTTTTTTTTTTTTGTTCTTACCTTAAGCTGCGAACCGTTGTCCAGCTTATCGCTAAGCTCGCATCTTGTAGCTGTGCAACCCCTTGTGTATTTGTGTGTGGCACAGCACAGTGAGTGAAAGAGAGTGAGACAGAGAGAGAGAGAGAGATGCGCTGCAACTTTTAATTTTATTCAGTTTTCGCAGTTTGTTGTTATTTGATTGTGGCCGCCTTTAATCTGTGCGCTTTGTTGTTGTGTTCTCTCGTTTTTTTGGCAGGCAGCTTTTCTTTTTTTTTTGTGTTTTTTTTGGTAAATTAATAATAAAGAAATTTCGTGCTTACGCGTAGATGAGCAGCAGATTTCAATCGCCAGCGCCAAAGCAATTTACTTTCAAGTTGCTGCTTTTTTTTTTTGCATTTTCGTTATCAGCTTTTTTAAGTTTTCTGCTCTTGTTATATGTTTTTTTTTTGTGGGCGTATCAGAACAGTCAGAAGCATTACACAAAAGAAAAGTTGATACGCACAAATGTTACGCATACGCCGTGTGGTAAGTGCAGCAATACAAGCAACCAGAAAAACAAAACATTGACGTCACGCTCGCTGTGAAAAGTAACCATCAAAGCGGCGATTTCAAACGCTTGGTGTTACTTCTTACAGTGACTGCGATGCCAGCAAGCCACAAACAAGAAAAAAACAAAAAAAGACCACAAAAACTAAATTAAACAGTGTAAAAAAGTTGCAAGTGGAAAGTGAAATGTGGAAAATGAAAAGTGAATAGTGTAAAGCAACAAAACAAACGTAGAAAAGTGAATTGAAATGCAAGAATCGAGTCGAGTGCTGCTAATGCGATCAACCAAATGTGTCTACAACCGCACACACAAACAGAAATTCAAACTCAAACACACTCAGAGAGAGAGCGAGTGAGAGATAGAGAGAGAGAGAGAGAGACTCACACTTTAGACAATCATTCGTTTTCGCATTCAATCACTCATCGTCACAATCACACGTGAAAGAAACGAAACACACAAATAAAAAAAAAACTCGGTCACGTTGCTGTGCTGGAAATTGAAAAACGCTTTTCTTTTCTTTTACATTTCGTACTTTTTTTTTTTTTTTTTTGTTAGCTGTTCCCCCTCCTGCCTTTTGTATGCGACTCTTTGCGCCGTTGTGTTCTGCTTCTGCCCTAAATCTAAAGGTTATCACAACTTTCTCATCGACTTTCGCCACATTCTCAAATCGCATTTTCATTCCATTGCACTCGCCTAATGCCAAATCGAATCCAGCGAAACAGCACTGAATGGAAACAGCACATTGTGCATCGTCTCTCTCTCTTCTCTCTTTGACTTCCTCTCTCTTTTTTGATTTTCACACAATTTTTTACATTTACTCGCTGTCGCAAAATTTGCCATTTTCATTTTAATTCCGTTTGTGCTCCACAGCCGCTTTTAATATTTCATTAGTTTGGCTTTACAAAAAAAAAACATTTTAGTATTTTTGCGCTTCATTTTACTTGTTTGCAGCTTTATTTATTTTTGTAGCTAAACTCAGCTTAATTTTTATCAGTAAAAATATATTTCTTGTCTAAGCCCACGAGCTTAAAATGTAGTTAAATGCAGTTTAAGCTTTGCAAGCTATTAGTTTGTTGAAGATTGCATTTCTCTCGAAAGAAATGAAAGTGTCTTTGAGCGTTCAGATTACACAAATGTGCAGCTGAATTTCTATTAATTTTACAAACCAATTTGTGGATTTTTATTACTTTTCGAGCGTAGTTAAAAGAATAGAAAGTATTATAGGTTGTATCGAATTCGTAACTTTTTGAAATTGAAATTCATGCACTGTTTAAAGTATTATTTAAACAGGCAGCCAAATGTCAGCTTTAATCGCGCTCAATTCATTGCTTCGCTTCAATGTGGAATATACATTTTTATTATGAATTCAAAGTGCCGCATGTTTCGCATCTATTTCAGCGCAATCGTGATGAGAATGTATTCAGAGTGCGGCCAGGTGTGAGAGTAAAATTGCGTTTACTGTTATTCTGATGGTTTTTCGGTGGCGTTTGATTTCCGTACGCAGTTTTATCAATTGAATTGTTGTACTCAACACAACTCAACTCAACTCAACTCAACTCAACTCAACTCAGTGCACAGCTTTTGCCAATTGTCGTTTGACGATTGCCGATTGTTGATTGTTGTTTTCGCTTGACTTTGGCTTTTGTATACAAAAACTTGTTGTTGATGACAAGCAAAACGCTGACAAAGAACAAGTAAAAAATAAAAAAAAAAAATGATGAAGAAAATGCGAAAACATGTGACTCCCCCTTCCCCCTTTCCCCTCCCCCGCTTCCAACGAAGGAGCAAAGGAAATCCTAGCAATGCGCTAAAAAGTTGAAAAACCAATTGGTACTTAGAAGGGCCAATATAAATTGTTCGGCCTGGCAATTAGCAATCGAGCATCAAATGCAAATAAAACAAAGTGAGAAGCGCCGCAGAGCGGGGGAGTGGAAGGAGGGAGGGAAGTGGAGGGTACCTTTTTTTTTATTTTGCTGACTGGCGTCCACTTGACCGGATCGTGGGCACTTTGCAGAGGAGTCGAGTTCTGGGTGCCTAATGTTTATAATGTTTATTTGCTGACCTTATTGTCGGCATTGACATCATTAATGATGCCTCAAGTGTCCTCCATTTAGGCTGAACGAGCATCAAGAGAACAAATAAACCAAATGGCAAAAATACACGCTGAAAATGGAGAAGCTACAAAGACCGAGAGAGCGTGGAGAGCGGCGATGGGGAGGGGGGATGAGGGGATGAGGGGATGGTTGAAGTGGCAGCTTAATACCAAAATGCAAGTACATGGCACAAACAACGACGCGCTAAAAATCACGCCCCCAACCCACTTCAAACAAACAAAACAGAAAGTTGGAAAGCTCAAAAAAAAAAAAGAAGAAAATAATACGAGTAGCAACATAAAAAAACAAAAATATATACGAAGAGAAGTGACAAAAAAGTGAGCGAAAAGGAAATGCAAAACGATGCGCAACAAATTCAAATAGAAAGATAAAAAAAAGCAAAAAAACAACAAAGTCAAATGTGCTGCTTGACTTTGTCGCTGGTCTTTGGGTCGTCTTTTGGTCTTTTGGTCCTTTCGTCCTGCCGACAATGACGAGGATTGCGGCACTTCATTCTCATGCAACGAACGCCAAAATTGATGGCCTGCCACCGATGTAGAAAGCCATATTACATACATCCAAAGCCAACTTGAGCAGACAACAAAATACAAATCGCAAATAATTACACACACTCACTGTGTGTATGTGTGTGTGTGTGTCTGGTGGAAATTAGGGAAATTAATGAAAATTCACATTGCGACACGATGCGGCGAAAATGAAACATTCGCTAGCTGCTGCCATCTAATGAAAATCACTCTAAACATAGTCAATAAATACGCTGATAAATTGGGCAAATAAAAGATTCGACAGTGCAGCAAATTTAAATTGAAAACACACAAAAATATGCAACGGAAATAAATAAATTGAAATGAGAATGTAGAAAACAAATATTGAAATAAAAATATTTAAATGGATTCCATAAATATTGAAGAAATGCAATTAATTGATTGCCTAGCAAACAACACCAACAAGTTATATTAACAACTATGATTATAATGGCTGAATGCAATAGAAAAATATAGAGCACTTCATATTAAGTCAAGTCGATATCGTAGGCATAAGAAATGGCTGGAAAAGAAGTGAATTTTCTTGAATTTATGTAAGCGAAAGCAGTTGTTATGCATGCGAATCGATTGTATATGAATTATAGACTGCAGTATTGCGACTTATGCATGCATGCTGCTGCCTTTGACTGTGAACTTATTGCATAAGCCGTGTGGCAGTGTTGCATAGGCGCAACCATGACAAAAGAGGCAACAAAAATGCGGCAGACGTTGCAGGGGTCATGCAGTGAGTAAAGTCTCTGCCGCATGTTGTTGTCATTTCGCTTTGTGCTCTCATGTGGCAACCGGCGGCAAAGGCGAATGGCAGTGCGGCGACTGCGGCAAAACTGAGGTATTGCCACAACCAGTGGCACACATGCTGCTGCTGCTACTCCTGCCACATGCAGCATTCGCATTGTGTAAGCGGAAATCCTATTGGGCTGCAAACGCTATCGCGCAGCGCGTTTCGGCGAGTGCCCAAAAAACAAAAAAAAAAACCTGCTGACCAACCTGCTCCATGAGTCTGCACACAAAACACTCGAGCATGAGAGCAGCTTTAAAACGTGGAGGGCGGGAGGAAGGGTTTGCAAACGACAACAACAGCAACAACAGCAACAGCCAAAGAAAGTGTTTTTGAATATGAAATAATGCAGGCAAATTAATGCAAATGTTTCGAGAGCTCGCCAGCAACAAAGAGAATTTAAAGCGCAAAAGCATCAGCAAAATAAATACCAAAAAAAAAACGCAGTTGGAAACGTGTGTGAACACGACTGCCAAATACCCGTTGGAAAATAAGCAAAACTAAATTAAAGAGGAGTATTTTCTAGTTATTATTCTAGTTATTGCTCTCAAAAACTAACAATGAAATATGCGCAATTTCGTGGTTTGTCGCTGATTTATTATACACAATTTGGAGACGCCTGCCGGGTGTTACAATCGATGGCAGAGCCAACAATTTGTGGCTACGTTAGCTGCATTTAATTGTTGTTTATTTAGGATTATTTGCCAATTGTGCTGCACTTAATGAGCTCAACAAAAAGGTCACGTGCCATCAACGCACGACCCTTTTTTTCTATCTTTTTAAATACAGAACAAACTGTATTTGTTTTTAAACTCACCTCAATTGCAGTGTCTGCATTGTCTGTGTGTGTGTGGGTGTGTGGGTGTGTGTATTATGTAAAAGCCGCTTAAAATAATCTATTGATTGAATGCGTGGCTGTGTGTGATTGATTTGCCGCTAACCATGCGGACAGACGTTGCGTATACGTAACGTACACACAGAAAATGCGTCGTCGCTCTTGTGCTGCCGCCCCGCTGTGCTGCAGATGCCAATTCACCCAAAAATATACAAAATATATGTTCTGCGTTTCAATGAATACGTAAACACAGCGCAAGCATCGCAACGACGCTCAGATACACTCAGGACCTAAAACTAAATTCGATTTTGTGTTAAAAAAAGATGTTATTAATGCTAGCAATACAATAAATCAATATAAGTTAAATATATTCTTATGCAATTCATATTTCAGACATTTATTATTAACATTCCTATACATTCAATGCTCACATCAGTAAAGACAATTTGAGAGAAACAAATGCCATCAGTCGTTGCCGCAGGCCCAAAGCATATTAAATGTGTTCGAATGCTGCAGAAAGATCTCGCTTTAATTAACACTCTGTGCAACAGCCAAACAGTTGACTGCACTCACACATTAATAAATGCCTATTATGCCACAACAGTATTTGCATTATGTCCAACTGTGAATAGTTTCGATTCAACTCGTTCTCGTTCAGTCTTCTTCAAAAAAAAAAACAAACGTGTCAATTGAACAACAACAGTCTTTTCACATGTCACTTGTGGTTACCGATGCCGATCTGAAAGTGTTCTTCAATTAGTTTCGTATTTATTTTGCATTTTATTGGCACTTACCTGTGTAATATTTAATTGTAACTAGAAGAGAATTTTTAACAATGTGTTGCAAGTGAAATACTAAAAATTCTAATGAAATTTGTGTTAGAACTCTAACAACAACTTAGGGAGAGCTGAAAGCTGCAGCGAAGGCAAATTGATGCAAAGGATTTTAAGTTAAATACTAAAGTTGAACTGAGAAGCAATGATGAAAAGTAAGAAGCAATTAGGGAAGCAAGTAATGAAATCTTAACGAGAAGTAAAGCGAATTGCAACTCAAGTAATTTGGTGTTGAAAAAGGTAGGAAATAGATAGAGAAACGAAAGTGAAACATATGCAAATAGAATGCATAAAGTTTAAATAAACAGTTGAATGCGAAATGTGCATTGAAAGCATCGAACACCGAATTCAGCAGCAAATAGAGAAGTTAAGAAGGCTCTAAACTACGGTGAAAAAGCATAATGCCAATGTCAGCAGTTATTGAAGCAGCTGCCAAGACGGTGGAAAGCAGCGAGCGCTTAGAGGAGTAAATGCGCTTTTAAAATGAGTGAGTCTCAAGTATTGAAGCGCACCAAGAAGTCCCACAAAATTGTGACAGCGAAGACAGAAGGCCAAAAGACTTTGGCGGAAAAGCGGAAAAGATGCAAAGCTGTCAGCTTTAAAGTTAACGGGCAACCAAAAAAAAAAAAAAAGAGAAGAAGAAAGTATATGCGCGAGTTCTCGCTATTGTTAGGGTATTAAAGGACGGTCGGTCTGACCGACGGCGACGTCAACGCGAACGCGAACGCTGTGCGGCAAATGTAATCCCCAAACTGTGCATAAAAGTTTATTTAGCATTATGTGCCGCATAGCAAGCGAGTGCGAAAGAGAGCGGCAGAGTGGGCGAGAGCGAGAGAGGCAGAGGGAGAGAGAGAGAGAGGGGAAGCGTGGCTCGCACTTTAGAGATTCAATTTGCGGCTGCTGTGCGACGACAAACCGCAGAGCGCAATAAGAATTTTTGGCGCTGCTATGCAAATTTGTGCGTTTTGTGCGTGGGGTCACTTCGATAACACGCTCGATAACATTAGAGATGGGAGTGTGGCAGTGGGTGGGTCTGCATTCTCGGCATTGTAATCGTCATCGTCATCGTAATCGACATTGTAATCGTAATCGTTCAAATCCCAGCACGTGCGACGCATCAGTTTTTCTTTTTTTTTATTTGAACTTCATCTTTATTTTTGGTGGGTTCTCGTTGTGGTTGTTGCTTGACATATGATTGATGAGACGAGACTTAACCGCAGGACCTGCGTCTTCGCCGCTGCCCCAAAAGTGCTGGCCAACCGAGCATGCCATAATGGCCAATTGCTTTAATGGAGATGGAGACACACACACACGCACACACAGCTAGAAAGTGAGTGAGTGGGAGATTGTGGAAGAGGGCGGCGTAAAAGTGTCAACGCTGATAGACAGCGCAGACAAATGGCAAATGAAAATGCCAGCTCGGAGATTTGTATACGGCAATTGGCCTCCTCAACTCACAGCCAGGCCACGTCCAACCATCGACCTTTGGGCTATTGAAAATAATATCTAGCAATTGCCGCAGCAGCAATTTTTGTTTGCTGTTGCTTTTGCTTTTGCACTATTAGCTTGCAAATGGATCAAATATCGAATTACTTGAGGCGGCGAGGCGGCCTCGTTTAACATTTGTTGCAGCTGCACCAGCAAAAAGTCTCAAGCATACAAATAAATGCCAGAGATTGGCAGTTGAACTCCCCACGACAAGACAAGCCAGATAGATACATGGATGGCAGGCAGGATGGAGGCGGGAAAAGCAGGCAGCAACACACAAACAGAAGAAGCTGCTGAAAGCAGGCAAAAACCTGTAGCAGAGTCGCGTATGTTGCAGTTGATGCGTAAATCCAATTTGCCTAAAATGGTCACGAAAGCGGCGTCTTTAGCATTGCCCTTGGCTTAACTAGTCTTAAAAATAAAATGTATGCCATGCCATATCCGTGGGCGTTTCTTGCTCTCCCGCTCTCTCTCCCCCCCCCCCCACTCTCTTTGTCTCTGTCTCAACTTCGCACAAAAGCACAAATCTGACCAAAGCTGTCGTCACTTAACGCACACACACACACACACAACGTGTGGCATGTGTGCAAAATGCCCGAGCAGAGATCACACAAAAATACTCTAGAAATAGAAGACATTTAACAAGCTTAGATTAGACATGTTAAATGCTTTGAAAACACGAAAAGAAATGTACGAAATGTTAACGAACCAACTAGAAATAGACTAAATTAATCAAATACATGGCAGCCTATATTGAGACAATACAAAAATGTACAAATGTCAACGACACTTTTGCCGTAGGCAGTTAAAATGCAACTGATTTCAATACTACACACAATTATAAGGAAAGCAACTTAAAAACTTGAATATCTTGATCAGCATTTCTAATTTCTTTTCTTAAAATTACCGACACGATTGAAAAAAGCTTTGAGTTCAACAAGTTTTCATATCATTTCTAGCTGACTTCTTGTGCTTTTGGGTGAGCGAGTTTCTTTAGCTGAAATGCGTTGCTTTACAAAAAAGTTTTACTAAATTAACACGAAACAAATATTTTAATAAAGTTCTGTATTAGCTGGTTTTTGGTGTAGCATCTGAAGTTGCCAATAAATAAGCTACTTATAGATCAATTCCTGTCCTGTAATAAGCAAAACTCTGGCAAGTTTTCAGTTTGTAATGTATTCATATCATATTTTACAACTATTTGCTGCCTCTCAAAGCAGTGTCATAATTTTGCAGATTGCAGTGTCTGTCAAAAGTGCTTGCCACATGTTGTGTAGAGTATTTATGTGAGGTATAAATAAGCAGCAGAAACAGCGCGCGCGATGCTGTCGACAGTGGCCAATTTCATAGCATACTTAGCGGCGCACATTGTGAGTTATTCAAATTTGAATTAGACAGCCCCGAGGCTCTGTCAGCCAACCAGACAGACAGACAGACAGAAGGACAGACAGACAGACAGAAGGACAGACAGACAGAAGGACAGACAGTCAGTTAGAGATACTGCCAAGTGCTGAGTTGGTAGCACAGACTGCTGGCTTGGGCTGCGATTGTGGTGGGGTCTGGGTCTGTGTTCCGCTCTGTTTCAGGGTCTAGGTCTGTGTCCGGGGTCATGTTGTTGTTTTATAGCCGTCTCTCTGTGTTACTGTGTGTGTGTGTGTGCATAATTGTCTGTGGCAGCAGCTGTGCTTTGCTGTGCCCCCCTGACACGCAGAAAGTATGCAACATGATAAACGTCACATGCTACATGCTACTCGCAACTTGCTACTTGCTACTTGCTACTTGCTACATGTTGCGGTAAACACGCGGCGCTCCTTAATTAGATCATAGTTGGTCCTCAGGCCGATGCCGCTGCTGCTGTTGCTGCTGCTGTTGCTGTTGCTGTTGTGGCTGCCGCATCGCATTTTATTGCCAAGGCTGCTCACATGTCGTGCCACATTATGCTCCTCAGCCTCAGAAGAGGCAGCAGCAGCGGCAGCAGCAACAGTGGCAACAAACTGTGGCTATAGTGGCAACATTACACACTGAGAAAAATGATTATTGAAAATGGAGTCGAAGGCGGGAATTTTGCAAATCTATCTAGTAAATTAAATAAAAAGAGAAGAAATTGAAAATCAATAGTAATTCATATAAATAAATAACCAGCTTTAAATATAAATAAATGGAAAACATGCAATAATTATAAATTAGTTTAATTCGAAAATATTAAAATAAAAGACATTTCCATTAAATTATTATTGACACAGAATTCTAAACAAATAAGTCAGTGCTTACAAAAAATATATATTGAAATGCAAAAAATAATTATTAAATAAACGAAAGTTTAAATAGATTAAATAAAGAAAAGTTTAAATTATGAAGGCTAAATTTATTTTGAAAATTAAAATTATCTGAAATGAAAGCTTCAAAATAGCGAATAATAAATTAAAATGCATGAAATAATTGGTAATTAAATGAAAGTTTAAATAGAAAACTATGAAAACTAAATTTGATTTGAAAATATATCTGATATAAAAAGAGAATTTAAAAGTTTAGCTAAATTAAGTAATTTATTATTTTAATTAGTTCATTTAAATTATTAATGAGTTAGCAGAGAAATTGAAAAATTGTTTAAACTCTTTGTCTCAGTGCAGTTGGAGCAACATGGGAGCAACGTCTATCAAAGTCATGAAACATAGACTTTATCGTACGCCAGTTGGCCCATTATTGACTTACGCGCCGCACTCACAAACACACACACACATATACACATTCAGTAGAGACGCATGGTGTGCGTGCCACATCAAATTTCCAGCTCAATCAGTGGTTTGAAACTTTGCTCCTTTTATGGTTCATGTGGCACAGCTGTCTGCGCTCTGTGTGCGTGTGTGTGTGTGTGTGTGTGAGTGTGTGGCAGGCATCTGGTTGCTTTCAGCCCAGAGAGTTGCGGTATTTGCATTTTAATTGAATTGCACTAAATTATTTTGTTTACACGAGTCTGTAGTTTGACGGCAATTGGCTGCCATTTCAACTGGCAAGCCTCAATGGCAACGGCAACAGCAACAGCAACAGCAACAGCTTTTGCCTCCTTGCAACACAGCACAATCAAAGCCGCAAAAGCCGCAACAAGCGCTGTCGCTGTCGCTGTCTCTGTGCTGGCAACTAAATGTGGCAAACTATAGCTAACATTTCGGCCTACTCTTGACTCCGTCTTCCACTCACAATCTCGCTCTGTCTCTGTTATCTGCTAATGCAACATAGTTGTGTTAGTTTTTCTAAAACTTGAACACTGGCGTTTTACCCTCTAGGCAAGCAAAACAGCTTCACTATTTATACACTGAAGAATGCTGTATAAGATCTATAATACTAACTTAAAAATGTGTGTTTAATTACTAATAAAAATTAGTTTAAGCTTTTTCAAATAATTGACAGCAAAATTCAAGGAAACCAACAAATTAAAAGCATTCAAATACAACTTAGAAAATCACATAACTTAAGCTTAAAAGTCAAATATAGACACAGTGTTCAAGAGTTGTAGTCACCGCACAAAGTACAAACTATTTACAGGGTATCTCGCCCAAATCGCACATTCCTCGTTAAGTGGCAACCTCAGCTTATGTTACTCTGCACCGTTGCATTCGCAATTGCACATATCGATTGTACTTAATGTGCAGCAAGCGCTGAGATGAGAGCCATCAGCCATCAACTCGACTCTTCTGAGGGTCCCTGTGTTGCGGTCATGGCATCAAATTGTCAACAGCAACGAGAGAATGGAAACGGGAAGCAGGAAAACGGGAAGCATGTTGAGCATGCTTAAGACCAATGCAACATTTGCGGTTTTGCGAAATACGATTGAACGGCTTTTGGTCGCATTTCAATGCTCAGCTGTCCTCGGCTGGCATTCATGTTGCATTAATTGGACGTTAACAAGCCTAATTACCACTTTAATCACATTTCAGAGCAGCTGCCGCCCTGCTCAAATTGTGATGCATCGATTACATGATTGTTTGCGTCATAGCCCAAAACACAACACAACAATAGCCGCATAAAGCCAATTGTTTGGCGTGTCAGCTTTTGGTGCATCAGTGTGAAGAACGATAAACAAACCAGTGTAGTTTTGTGACAGAAAACATAAATGCTAAATATAGTATGAAAACATAAAGTAGAAACTACGTCTTTAAAGTATAGAAAGCTATAGAAATATGCCTTTTCAAATTTACTAGTCACAGCTTAAGGAAATGTTGAAAATACAAAAAAAAACCTTCGACAAATATGCCTCAGAATTTGCACTTGATTCCTACATGTCCTTCGCTACATCTTTAAATGAATATCGGTTAGCCAACTATGCGTATACTTAATATGCTCACTTGCGCCTTTTACAGATGAATTCTGCGAGGAGTATCCGCACAATTTGATGCCCACACCCGGCTATTGGATAGAGTGTTCACGCCAGAAGATAACCCTGCCCACACCGCACACGATCTGGGACGAGAGCGATTCGGAGCACGAGGATATACGCGCTGGGAGCGCCAGCGATGCGTATTTGGAGCGCGAATGCAGCGATCTGTACGAGGACGATGAGGACTCGGAGGCAACGCCGAGTCCGCGCAAAAAGACAACCATCGAGGAGCAGTGGGATCAGCAGGGCGCCTTCGAATTGATCTCCGTGGAGCAGGAGACGTATGAGAAGTACTTCTATGGCACCGAGCACTGGAATTACTTCACTAGCGACGAGGATCTCGGCCCCGTCATCCTATCCATCAAACAGGAGACGCTCAATGGACGCGATCAGTTTCGCATTTTGGTGCGAGCTGGTTCCTACACGGTCCATGGACTGATACCGGCCTCCTGTGTCTTTGCCGACAGGTACAAATAATTGAATAATTTCGTTCTCTGCTATTATTACTATTTCTCCCGTTGATACCCGTTGCAGATATAATCGCGAGGAGGTAGTTAGATCTTTAGGTAAAGAAGTTAATTTAAATCCACCATTAACATTAGGACAATTACCCGATACGCCAGAAGAATTACTAAAATTAGATCAGGCAAGTTCAAAATGGATTGAACTTATGGCAATCGGTGATGAATGAATACATTTTGCATTTAGGTTTTTATCAAGTCCGAGTTGAAGGTGGGCGTCATTTTCGTCAAAGAGGATCAATATTCGGAAGAGCAAATTCTGGACAATAATGAAAATTCACCGCTCTTCGATGAGTTCCTCACGCTGCTCGGCGATCGTGTTCGACTCCGTGGCTTTGATAAATACAAAGGTGGCCTTGATACGGTGCACGACCTAACAGGTAACGACTTTCCCACTCAACTGTCTCCCCCGTCGTGGCAGGTGTTTGTATAACTATCTTGACTGCTCAACTCAGGTCTATTCTCCGTTTATACCAACTGGCGCAACATCGAGATCATGTTCCATGTGTCCACACTGCTGCCGTACGAGAAACACGATCCCCAGAAATTGCAGCGCAAGCGACACATTGGCAACGACATCGTGTGCGTCGTGTTCCTCGAGGCGGACAACACCCGCTTCAGTCCCGCCTGCATCAAGAGTCACTTTCTGCACACCTTCATTCTGGTAAGTCAATCAATGGTTTCGACAATAAAAATTGCATTAAAAATGCAGCAAATTCTCAAGACTTCTCAAAATGCATTTGTAAACTTAACAGATAAAAGTATCAGCTTTTAAAAACTTTATATAGTTTTAGTACAAGAAAAAAACTTGGGCACAATTTAAATGCTTGAAGCTTCCGCATTGTGCAATTAATATACAATTAATCAAGAGCTAACAAAACTTGTTTGAGCTTTAACACAGCTTCATCTCTGTCACATCTCGAAAGCTAAACACAATGAATAAGCTGCTTAAAGCTTCACGAGTATCAGCACTATTAAAGTGCATATCGTATAAGATTATAAGCCTTCCTTCAAACTCTTCTGTCTTGCACTAATATGAATATATTATTTTGTTTCATTTAAATCCCAACTAGAGCAGCTCAAAAACTAACTACAACAGTTTGCCGATGTAAAAACTATTCAACATATTTATTTAACTTATTGCAACACTCTAAAATAATATTGACTTTCGGCATACTAAATGCCCCGCATTTCAACAGACTTTAAGTGCTTGAATAGTGAACTACAAATTGAGTTATATATTTAAACACACTATTTGTTCGCCCGAAAGTAGATTAAAAAGTCAGGCGCCAAAGCGACAGCGAGAGTCGCTTTGCAAGCGCTTCCACTGGCCATATTTAAAAGCGATGATCATAATCCTCTTGCACATTTCCCTTGCTGTTCGCAGGTGCGTGTCTCGGCGCGAATTAAACACAAGCCCACACGCTACGAGGTGTCTGTGGTGACACGCGACGAGGTGGGCGCCTACAAGCCCTATCTCTGGGAGCAGTCGGTGTTCGAGAAGGGGCCCATGTTTCGGTAAGCAAGAAAAACCATTTGTGAATGCCTGCCGCCTGCCCACAAATATACAAAAATATACAAAAACAAAAAACAAAAAACAAAAAACAAAAAAAACTCCCCACGCCCTTTTGCAGTGAATGGCTGTTGACGAAGATTGTGAATGGAGAGCGTGCCTCGTATTCGGCGCCGAAGTTCGCCAGGATGCAGGAGCGGACACGGTCGCAGATGCTCGAGGATCTGGTGATGAATCTATCGAATCATGCGGAGACTGGACAGATACCAAAGCCCTATAGACGCGGCTCCTGGCGGCCCATTGGTGAGGATGAATATTTCAAAATGTTGCATGCCAGAGTCTTGCAAGAACAGCAACAACACCAACACCAACAACTGCAATCAGAACAACAACAACAACAACAACAATCATTACACTACAACAACACTTGCTGCTATTGCAATTGCAATGTCAATGCCAAAGCGAATGACAGTCAGTCGACAACGACGACAACGACAACACAACACAATACACACACTAGACACAACAATGAGCAACGTCAACAAGCACAACAACAACAACAACAACAACAACGACAGCTACAACAACAACAGTCGTCGGCTAGAACAACAACAGCAACAGCAGCAATAACAACAACGAGCACGTTGTTTGGCCACGATTTGTGCTGTGAAACTGTGATGCATCTCTGTCTACGACATAGTATGTGTACACAACCCCCACGCACAGCCCCCCACACCCCCAACACACACACACACACACTCGTTAAACACACACACACAGAGAGAGAAAATATGAATCTGAAAAATATCCATTATAGCCAAAAGTTACATATTTATTTTATATTTTTTATCTATTTTAATTTGCATTATTATTTAATGCTTTTCATCTATTTTACTTTTTAATTTATTTATATTTTCCTGCATTTCATCTATTTTAGTTTTTAATTTATTTATACTTTCCTGAATTTCAAACCAAAACCGGACAGATTTGAATACAAATTTTATATATTTTCTTTTTCCATTCATTATCATATTTGTTTGCATGTATCTTGTTTTATTTGTGTCTTTATTATTGCATTTAATCTTTTCAAGTCGAATTAACATATTTACCATTTATTTCTATTTATATACTTTATTTTTTAGTGTATACATTTTTTTAAATTAACTCGTCGCATATCAATTGCCTTTTACGCTGCAAAACTAAACCTTTTTTCTAACCCAAGAATTCTATTTGACATCTAAATTTCGCATTTTATGACTTTATCATTATTTTAAGCTTTAGAACTAATTCTTTTTTTTTCTAACCCAAGAATTCTATTTGACATATACATTTGACATTATTTCATAATTATTTATGCACGTATCTATTTTTATTATACCCAATAATTTTTTGCTTTCTGATAGGAAATTTCTTTTTGATCTCTTCGCATTTCTTTGGACTTCAATTTGAATTGAGTTCAGCTCTTTTTCTCTGTGTGTACACACTGGTCACATGTTCACACGCGCTCGCCAACCACACACACACACACACACATGCAAGCAAACATACACAGGACTAACACACACACATATACGTCACACCCTTCGTCACAGAGTTATTTAAATGTTTTAGCTTTATTCATGTTGACTTCGACTCACTGCATGATTAATCGTTTTTGCCTAGTTGCTGTTTGTTGTTGCCATTGTTGTTGTTGTTGTTGTTGTTGTTGTACATCTTGGTGTTGTCGTCTGCCGCTGTGCGCCATTGTTGTTGCAACACTTCCGCCTTGCCACACACACACACACACACACTAACACACACTCGCCTACTCAGACAGCTGGGAGCTGTAGCTTACACTTCCGCTTCCGCCATTAACACATCCGCCTCTGTTTGCACTCGACGTCAACGTCGACGACGACGACGACGACGACGACGACGATGACGGCGGCAGCATGCAAGCTGCCCCCTCCCCTCTTCGCTCTGCCCTCGCTTTAGCTAGTGCGACATGCTGTGACAAATCCTACAGCACAATCTGTTTGCTGCCACGCCCACTTCCGGCCGCCCAGCAATGCCTTGAATGCCTCCCCCACCCCCTTCCCCGGCCTCTTTGCTTCTTTTGCCTTAGCTGTCGCTGCGTATCTCAAGTTGTCCGGCAAAGAAATATTGTACATTTTATCTGCTGTGGTCAATCTTTTGTGTCTTAGCACGAATACACAGACAGACACACACACACACACACACACACACACACACACGTATAGAATCACACCCGCACAACAATTGGTCGCGTTGTTGCTGTTGTTGCGATTTGTTTAGATTTCTTGTTATTTATTTGTTGCATTAAACAAAACAAATCTAATTTGATTTATTCAAGCACAGCAACCAAACCCACACACACACACACACATCTATATACATCTATATACATATATATTCTCTTGCGTAGGTGTCTGTGTGCTGAACTTCCCCACGTTGCCCCACTTTTGATATCCCCTGTGTCCATCACATCACGAACTCTAGTTATGCATATTAGAAGCATGCAAATTATGAATTGATAGCATTCCTCCCTCAATTCTCAATTCCCATTCTGTCACTGGGGAATCGGGAAACCTCAAATAGTATACTATACTATATACTACCGTACATTTGCACTCTCGCTCGGTGCTCTGTGCGAGTAACTCAATTAGATTGACCAATCAGCAAATGGCCCAAACCCAAATCATCAGCAGAGCATCCACATCAGAATGTGCCCAAGACTCGTCGTAAGCTGATTAAAATGTTGCACAGAGTTTTAAGCTGCTGCAGCAACTCTGCTTGTCAAGGGGATTTTGGAGCAAAAGTTAGGGAAATAGTTTCACTTTATGGCTTCATATAAATCAGACAATTCATTATGCACCTCTTTTAAAACATTGCAATTAGACTACATTTGAAATAAGTGCATTTTACCGAGTGCTGAGTGTCCTTGTTGTGCATTTAGAAAGGATTTAATTAGATAAATTGACCGAGTTACAATTGTGGTCAGTTTTATAGTTCTTCGTTGTATTAAGAGCAGTATAATGAATGGGAAAAACAATACATAGCAAACTAAGATTGTCAATAAATACAAAAGTTTATTAAAGCATATAAAGAAAATAGATATATTGCCAACAAATTATTCCCCCCAATAAAACTGCAAGTTAGTTCAGAAAAATATCTGCAAAACCTACGCAAATTTGCAACTAAAATAAATGCCTTCAAGCTGACACTGCCAATAACAAAATAAAATTGAAATTCGTTGTTCAATTGCGAATAAATCAAAACTACATACTCGTATTGTAGATGTGCCCACAGGAATCGTTTCAGCCGTTGGCAATGCATAATTATAAATTTGCCGAGCACAATGCGAGCCATAATTCTTATTTACATTTCATAACCAGAAAATGGTAAATACAAAAATCAAAAAAAAAAAAAAACATGCGGAGAGCAAAAGGCAATTGGCAGCTGCGTTGAACTGCCGAGAACATTGGGCTATTGATTACACTAGCAAATTTTACTGCTTGCTACTATTTGTATTTGCTATTTGCTATTTGCTATTTGCTATTTGATGGTAATAACCGGCATTCACCTGAGCGTCCATTCATCTCTGTGAAAAAAAATGAAAGAAATTCAATAAAAGTGCAGAGAGAGAGGACAAAAGAGGGCAGCAGGGAGCACGCAGAAGAACGAAGGGAGAAGGGAGAAGGGAGAAGAGCCAGCTCTATTGCAGGCAAACAAAACAAATGAATCGAAACGAAATCGAAACGAATCGAATGGGATGGTATGGAACAAACAGGTGCAGAACCAACGCGGGGCATGGGTTTGGTGAAGCTGGTAACGTGAGCCTGTTGTCAAGTGCATAACACGATTTCCATATGCCAGCTGCGGCCTGACCCGCCAGTCGCCCCCTCTCCTCCTCTCTCTTTCTCTCTTTCGCCCTTGCTTTCACTTCACAAAAAGGAGAATGCGTTGTTCAGCAATATTTTTGTTGTATCTGTAAGATACACGCCGAGCAGCAAGCGCACTGCGCCAAGGGTTCCCACTATGATTGATGACACACATTCTGCACCCACACACACTCGCACACGCAGAGCCACTGACACATCCTTGGTGTTATGTGAGCTGCGTAGCAATTGGTTGTCCTGGCGAGAAAGGGTTTCCGTCTTTGCTTAATTCTTTATGGCTTAGCAACGCCTCAACTTCACTTCACTACGGTTCACTTCAACATCGCCTCACCTACTCCCCTCCTTGTTGCTGTTTCCCTTTTTTAATAAGTGACATACATAAATATATGTTAACAGCAAATTTCACACATTTTGCGAAAGCACTTTCAACCGACTTGACGCTGCAGCTGTAGCTCAGCAACCTCAACATCTCTCAAATTCTTTGCAACAACATGATTTCCAGCAGCTTGAAGTGCTTTTCCTGAACATTTCCCTTTCAGATTGTGTGTCATGCTAAACTTATTTAAAGTACACTACTTCAATGCAAATGACGAATTCCAATCGAGTCTCTCAATTAGTCTTCCGTCTTTAAATTGCATAAATTACGAACAAATCCATTTTTAATCAGTTTGAAACATGATGAGAGAAATCTTCTGGCTTTTGAATGCAAGCTATGAAGCACATTCCAAGTTTAGGTATTTATAGTTAGGATATTTAGACTGCGGGACAATTCAGTGCAATTTTCACGTTGCCACACTCGCAATTTCTGTGCACAACATTTAATAAAGAATATTTTTTGGCTTGCTTCTCAGCACGCATTCATGCACTTGATGGAAATGTTGTCATTTAAATACTTTTAAAAATACTTTCTCTTCATTTTCTAGAACAATTCAAGATATTTGTACAATGCCAAGGACAATAGCTGAAACAATTTACAATTCTGTCATATCTAACTGTAGCACTTTTGTGTGAAAAGAATTTAAACTTTAGATACAATTTTTTTGTATATTGAACTTATTTTTTAAACTCAAGCATGATCTAATAAGGAATATACACACACATAGATATATGTATATAAGTTACTCATCATTTACATCGCCATTTATTCTTAGGCCACATGCGACCATCGTCGCCGCTGCTCGACTCGGTGCGAGATCAGTTTGAAGACTACGATCAACTAGCCAAAGACTTTACGCGTGTATTTCTAAATGAAGAACCATCGTGCCTCACAAACGCCCATCTCTTCGATGTGGTCTTTCTGGTGGGTCAGTCCAAGCAGAAGGCGCGCCTCATCGGCGTGCGTGCCATCTTGGGAGTACGCAGTCGCGTTTTTCAGGTAAGTAATAGTGCTTGTATATGTGGCATATGCCTACTTCCGATAAGAACACTTAGAATGTGATAGAATATCAATATACCAAATATACCAAATAAAATACTATATTTACTTTTTGGTATATTTTAGTATATTCGAACTGAGTAGCGACGAGTCGAGCACACTCGACTGTAGCTTTCTGACTTGGTGTATTAATCCATCTATGCCTTCTTCTAGGAAATGCTGTACGGCATACAGACGGGCTTTGGCTCACCGCAAATTCCGGTCGCCGAGATCTTCGCACGTCCGGCGCCGTCGCTTGTCTCGCCGCAGAACCAGAAGCCGAAGAGCAACAACTATTTGACCGTGCCGGACTCGGACTCGATTCGGCCGAAAAGTGTGCCGTCGTCGCCGATGGTGAAGCGCGCATTCTCGCGGCTGGGAACGATAACGGCGGGCTGGGGGCGATCGATAAGGAACAAGAATTCGAACCAATTGAACCCGGATGACAAAAAGAAATGGATATCGTCAACGGATTGTTCGAGTAAGAGTTTTCATTCAATGCAATGCAACAATATCGATGCGTGTTCTTGTTCTTTTTCTCTCTCCGTTTCGTTCTCTCTCTCTTTCTCTCTCTCTCTCTCTCTCTCAAATGCTGTATTATGTAATTGACTTTCCTCAACACTCACACACCAAACATATATATATATATTCTATATATATATATATATATATATATAAATATTACTACCACTACTATTACTACTACGTCTTCGTCTCCTACGTTCTACGTTCTTGGTACTTGGTACACCGATATATCCAACGTACTTCGTATAACTACGTATAACTGCCTGTTTTGTTATGCTCCTAAAATACTACTACCACTAAATACTGCTACTACTGCTACTGCCTACTGCCTACCGCCTACCGCCTGTTTGAATTCTTGGCTAACCAAAAACTAACTTAACTCAACCGCAAACAAAACCAAAAAAAAAAAAAAAAAATCAAAACAAAAAAAAATTCAAATTCTCGTATGAAAAATCGCACGTCGCACGCAACACACGCTCTCCATATGAACGTCTTGAATATCTCTCTCTCTCTCTCTCTCTCCCTCTCTGTCTCTCTCACCTCAATACATCGTATATATGCGATTGATTTGTAATTTGTATCGGTATCGTTATCGTTATCGTTGCTATTGCCGTTCTCCTTCTTTCCATTGTGTTGTCCTCATTTTTATTTCCACCCTCCGCTATGATCTCGTTATCGTTATCGTTATCGTTATCGTTATCGCTGTCGTTATCATTTCTCGACATCTGTTTAATTGGCATTCCACGCCTCAAATATCCTGGACATGTCTTTCAATTGTTCGCAACCCATTTGCAACTCCTCCTCATTCATAATTGGCTGGCAACCGCTTTGTATTTTCCATTCCATTTTCATTTCGTTTTGCATCTGCGTCTCTCTCCACAATTTGGCTAAATGTTTCGCTGCGAAAATTCTCACCTAACTAATCTCTCAACTACTCACACCGACTCTTGAACTCTTTTTTTATGTACTATAATCTACCATGTATGCTCATTTCTCGTTCTTGTTCGAACTCTCACCATATTTCTCCAATATATTTATGACGATTCTGCACCAAAATTCTGCATTCACGACGACACTACAACACTCCGCATTACGAATTCATATGAATTCATCATTTCGCTATCTAAAACCTGCAAAAAGCACACTATTCATTCTATACACTGCAAAAAAAAAAACATATTTAACTCATTCATATTTTTTTTGCACTGCACTCACCACACTTTCTTCATAATAATACAATCACAAACTAACCGAATTCACCACGCTGCAACTCTGTTTCTTTCTCTCTCTCTCTCTCTCTTGTTTATTCTATCTGCTCTCCATATTTAAAAATGAAATATTATATTATTAATCGAAACGAAATTCATCAAATTAATTAAATAAACGAAATTCTCTCATTTTTCATCTCACCACGCGCCTGTCTCTCAAATCGCTCCACACCACAACCACTCGTCTCTCGCTCTCGCTCTCTCTCTCTTTCTTTCTCTCTCTCTTTCTATATCTCTCCTGCTCACGCTCTGCCTCGCCCTGTCAATCTCTCGCCTTCACCAAATCAATTATTGCTATTCGTTTTGCAATGATTTCCTTACGACGAACCAAAATAATATCATTTGCCTCTTTTACAATTTGTTTTCCTTTGACTTTAATTTGATATTCATTTTATGATTCGATTAAATCGCGTCCGCTAATTTCCAACCAAACCAAACCGAATCAATAAACAAAAAAAAAAAACAAAACAAAATCGACAACCAACCCAAAATAACCGATTAAAACCAATAACGAAATCAATCACCGAAACACCCAAAAAAAATAAAATACTTCCAAAATACCAACAAACATAAAATATCAACAAATATAAAACCAATACGAAAAAAAAAACGCCCTTCAAACCTGGCAGACAGAGATAGTAAAGACAAGGACAAGGACAAGCCGGGCAACAACCAATTGGCCGTCCCGCGTCTCTCCGTCTGCGCCGATGCCCAGAAGGTGGATCGCGCCAAGCTCGCCCAGACCGAGTTCAACATCATCGAGTTCGATCCGGACACGTTTCGAGTGCTACTCGACTATCTACACACTGGCACCTGCCCGCTGACCTGCGTCTCCATACCAGGTGAGTGCAATCGAAGCCAGAGATCACATATTTTAGGCTAACTTTGAAACCAATAAGTCGTAAAACATCATATATAGAAATCGAGCAGAAAACACATTTTAAAGCTAAGAGTAGGGAGCGTAAATTAGTGAATTAAAATATAGGTCAAATAAATTCTTTGGGAACACTAAAAAAAAAACACATGATATTCCTTCACGACAAATTTATGAAAATAGACAGAATAAATGTTTATTTACAAGTTCTAATTTTAACATTATTTAAACGCCTAAATGTCCTTTGAAGACTAGAATTTGCAAATAAAAGTTATGTTATGCAATTTAAATTTTAAAAAGCATAACAAACTAATGAACTAAATATGTGCATCCTATTTTGAAACATAAATATAAAAATCGTACTAAGAGAACTCGAATGCAGAATTTAAATAAATGTTTGGAAATATCGAACACAGCTATGCTGACAATTTAAATAGTAGCAAAACGAGAATCCATATTAAATCAATTTCAATTTATTTTTTTGAGAAATGACAGCATAAAAATAGCATAAAAATTGTGTCTGAAAAGACAAATAATAGTGAATTGAATCTATATTAAATTGATGTCATTTTCATTTCTTGGAAAAGCGTAACAACAGCATGAGAAATAGGCATTAATAGTATCGATAATAAATATAATTCTCGATAGTTTGGGGGGCATGACAAAGATTAGAAGTAGTATACAGTGAATCGCATCAGTATCTAATGCAATCTCAATCTATTTTCAAGGTCTACTGTGTGCGGCAGAGCATTACGATCTGCCAGAGCTGCTGCAGGCGTGCTTCCATCACTGCAAGCAATTCTTGCGCATCGAGGTCGTCTGTCCAATGCTGATTTCGCTGGAGAATTACTACTGGCGCTACACATCCGCTTCCGAGTTGGTCAACATGATACTATCGTTCGTTGAGAGCAAGGCGCATTCGCTTTTCAAATGCCCCGAATTTTTGAATCTGTCCGAGTCGATGGTGCAGATGATAATGTGCCGTGAGTTGCAGACACCGGAGATACGTAAATTTGAGGCAATGCTGGCGTGGGCACAGAACAAGGTGGGAAAGCTTAAGAATCATCCCAATAAGGATACACAATTTGAATTTGAGTGCATCATGGAGCGTTTGACGCGGGATTTGAATCTATGCCGCATTTCGCCCAGCGAACTGCTCACCGTTGTTCTGCCCTCGAAGTCGATGAAGAACGAACGGATCATGGAGACGCTCATGGTGCAGGTGAATCTTGGCACCTATCGCATGCCCGAGCTGGATGCGTATCGTCAGCAGTTGCGACAGCAGGAGTCCGCCGAGGCCACCGTGCAAGTCCATCGGGGTGGATGAGACAGTAAGAATGTGAGTTTCGATTTGGATCAGCAGCAGCAGCAGCAGCAGCAGCAGCCGCAGCAACAACAACAGCAGCAGCAACAACAGCAGCATCAGCAGCAACAACAGCAGCAGCAGCAACAACAACAGCAGCAGCTGTCGCTCACTTTGAATGTGGACAATACAACGGACAGCAATACGACAGTGACAACAACAGCAACAACAACAACAACAACAATCGGACTGTTAACACCAAACACAGGCGGCGCCATTGGCGGCATGGGCATCGGCATCGGCATCGGTTGCTCCCAAATGGATGCACGGGCCTATGCCATGGCCTCCGTTGCCGTTGCGCTGGAGCATCAACAGCAGCAACAGCAGCAACAGCAACAGCAGCAACAGCTGCAGCAGTTGCAGCAACAGCAATTGCAACAGCTGCAGCTGCAGCACAACACACCGCGCGACGCCACCGACGACGAGGTCGAGCTGTACGCCAGCTTCGACATGGCGCCCAGCACCAGCCGTGTGGCAGCCCAGATGCAGGCTGCCAAGGAGGCGAGACGCAAGCGTTGGGCCGCCGATGGCGCCAGCCAGGGCAGCAGCGAGGGCGGCTGCGCCAGCCAGGGCAGTCAAGGTAGCGGGCGACGCTACTAGAAGCCGATGTCAACAAAACAAAGCAACACAGCAACACAGCAAACACAGCAGACACACAACACACAACTAGAGAACTGAGCAACAGCAACCAAGACATGTTAGAATTTAGAAAACAACACAAAAACAAAACTCAACCAGACTTTCAATAACACTTGCCAAAGACAACAAACAGACAACATAATTGAACTACAATTCGGCTTGACCGACTGCCCAAAATACCCTTGCAGTTGCAAAGCGAAATATACGCAGTGTTTGATGTGCGGCGTTGATTTTGCACAAAAACTCTTTTAGCATCATCGTTAGTCATTTCAACAAAATACTTCGCCACATATTTGATATGACCATTAAGCTCACCACGAAAACAAAAAGAAACAAAATTCATGGAATACGAATATCGATTAGCAACAATACGCTTTTTAAACGTTTACAACTCTTGCTGTCTAACATCGTTTTAGACACTATGACGAGTAGTAATGTTAGGAATTAAAACACAACCAGACTTTCAACGACACTTGCCAAAGACGAATAAGCTCTAAACGTTTCGAAACGAATTGTGAACCAGACCGACCGTTTAAATACCCTTGCCGTTCCCAGTAGAATAGACAGACCGAACATCCAAGCAACCTTATCACAATGGGCTTGATTTAGCAATTACTAATATTTCGAACCAATGAAAAATAATAGCCTATCCTACCTATCGAACAAAATTCACTTCAAGTTTAGCCAAAATACTCTAAATTTAATATCTTTTTGCACTCCCACTCAAGTCTCAACAACTAAAACCAAAATATACTTTTTTGCTAAGCTAAATGCATAATTCTGCAGAAAAATATACAAAATATGTTATAGACGTCTATCTATCTTGAACAGTATGTATAAAGCTCAGCCATAGTCATAGCAATTATATAGCCAAAAGTTTCTTCTCAACAGAAACTGCTATACACAAAGGCGTTCAAATAAGCCTTAAACATATTCAGTGGTTCCAATAGAAACCACCGACGCATATTTACCTGACCATTCCTTTAACTATTCCCAGCTTGTAAATATACCAAATACAAATGTTTTCCCAAAAAGAATGCAGAATGGAGAATGAGAAGGTGGGCGGAGTCCTGTGAAGAGCCTTGCAGATGTGAACTTAAGAAATGACATTAGATTACGAGTAACATGTATATAAACGATGTCATTTTAGTTCGATCTGCAATGCTGCTGAATCCACAAAAGATGTTCTATAATTTAAAAGTGCTTATAGAATTTCTGTACAGCCGTGTGATTATGATGATCCCATATGAGAGTCAAGTTTACCTAGCTCCGCGCTCATCCAGGGAATCTCGCATAATCGTAAAATAAGTTCTTCGTAATATAGTAGTTAACCTGGATTTTCTTGATCATTCTGAATCTAAGCAACACTCTTACACTAAACCAATAGCCTCGGAAAATGTTAAATTATGTACGTTCTTGCTTTTCTTGCAATTTGGTTCCATAACAAAATTCAAAATAGGTTATTTGCTCTTATCTTGGAATCTATTGTATATAGTATTAAAATCACGTCTCTAAAATAAGCAATTTGTATATAATTATGTGTCTAATTATAGAGCCGATGTCAAGTAAAAAACAAAACAGTGTAGACTTGTAAGAAATCAAAGTTAAAAGAGTTTTTTGAATAGTCGAAACTAAATGGAACGGAATCAGGGCTCGAAAAAGAAATTTAAATAGTCCCAGACATAGTCTGGTAAGCAACTTTAGCCCAGACTTTTCGATATGGTTAAATTATGTGAGAACTGATGGTATCGTTGTATTTTGACAACTGCAAGGGTATCTAAAAAAAATTTAAAAAAGTAACAGAAACTAACAAACTAACGTGCATGTTCATGTGTGTGTGTGTGTGTGTGTGTGTGTGCGTCTAACCCACCGCTCAAGAGCACCCAAAAAGAAGAAGAAGAGGAAGGAACTAATGGAGATGAAAGCCAAATATGAGAATCAAAGAACTATCCAAATCGAAGCTGACATTATTAACTCTTACATTCACCCCGCAAGACAAAAATCAAGAATGAACTAAAAAAAAAATTGAGAGAGACATGAAAAACAAAAAGCGATAAGCATTTTCTACAAGTATTAACCTATGATTAAAGCGTATATACAAACCAAAACTATATATATACAAAATTTATATATATATGTAACCATTTAGTTTGAGTAATTGGCAAAAATAAGAAAAACAAAAAACACAAAAAAAAACATTAAAAAAAATGAAAATACAAATTTAAGAATTGGCATTTACATGTAATGTAAACAATGCTGTGGCATTTGGTTTTTTGATATCCCCAATAAAAAAAAAATGAAACGATAAGAAAGGCCCCCAGGCGAATGCTGCAACTGCAGACAAATCCTAAGCGAGAATACCAACAGGAAATTACTATGAAAATAAAACAAAAAAAAAAACAAAAAAAAAAAAAACGCTTACTGATGTAAAACAAAGACTTAAGACAAAAATGATAAACAAATTTTTTTAATCAATGTTATTGAACAATGTAAGCTCTACTAAGTTTTTGGCAAATCCTAAACACATAAACTCCCAAAAAAAAAATACCCCCAAAAACTTAAACCTATCCTAAACTTAACCAAGACGGAAAGATATGAGAAAACCAAAAAGGAAAGAAATACTAAATATTTATGTATATAGTATTATATTGTAAATGTATTTAAATGTTTATTGCAAAATGTCGAAACTGATTGAATGGCTGCGTGTGAGTTTCTAATGGATACAAATTAAAGAAAAACAAATTTTTTTTTTTTGTTGAACGACAGAACAAGCTGGAGCTATAAATAAAAAGTATTGAAATTGCTGCACACATACAACCATATACAGGCAAAAGAAACGCGCGTGAGTGTATGTGTATGATTGTATGTGTCGGCAGACTATATACACGTGAATTAGTTATATATATACTATACACACCTATATACACGTACTATAATTATACACAAAAAGCAAAACCAAAATACCTAAACTATAATGTTAAATGTATCCCTAAAAGAGAAAACAAAAACAAAGCCACAATACAACAGTAACAAATGCATACAAAGCTATGAGATCCTTTAACTTTCTTGTTCAAAAGTAAAGGGTCTAGAAATATACGATACACGTAAATGTCCTAATGAGTGTTTGAAATGATTCAATCGAATTGCCCGCATCAGTTAGTTAAATAAATTACATATGCATATACATATATATGCTGCATATAGATGAGATATCGCCAAACCCCAAGATAAAAACAAAATACACTTGAATTATCGCTTAGCCAATGTCTATCGATCATTTATCAATTGTTGTTGCTTTTTAGCCCCTCAATTACCACAACCAGTACTAAAACAACTTGAACGTATGTGTACATACATATGTATTTTATATATGCATATTTCCAACTGAATACCCCCAAATATAATAATTATATGCTAAACTAAGATGAGTACAGTTACTCGGTTCTAAATGTTCTATCGAAACCAAAAAAAAAAAGAAAAAAGAAACGAAACCAAAAAAAAAAAACAAAATAAAATAACAAGTTCTATCGATATCTACAAGAAAATCAAGAAAACAAATAACAAAAAAATAGAAAAACATAACGAATATGAAAACAAAACGTAACTGCGGCATTTTCGAAAGGGTTTCACTTTACGGTTCAAAATTAAACAACAAAAAAGAGGAAAACTAAATAAATAACAAGAAAAAAAAAATTAAATGAAAAGTGAAATGTTTACACAGATATACCTACAAGAAGACAAAACAACCTACAAAGATAATATTATGAACATACGTATATGTTTTTGAAAATTCAAACATACATATACATATGTATTAAATACCGCCACAGCGCTGGGCATTTGCTTACAAACACTTAACCACAATTGCAAAATATACTATATACCGCAAATACAGAAAAAATACAACAAAAAAATACAAAAAAAAACCAAATGAAAATCGAACAAAGTTGAATTTGCTTTAAATGTGCAAATGTTAATTGAATTACAAAGCATTCTTGAGAAAAACACAAAATGAAAAAGTTACAATTGATGTGAATTTTTGCAAATCAACTAAGCAGCTGAATTTGATATACTAGAAGTATTACTTACACTTTTTAGAACAGGTGAAATAGCCACTTTGCAGTTCATTTATGCGACCTACTATATATATATATATACATATATACATTTGTGTGTGTTTTTTTGTGTGTATAGAAAAAAGCTATACACGCATATATGTATACTTAAAACTATACGTAAATGGATCCTATGTTTGCATTTTGTTTCTTTTGCGCATTATAGCAACTATAAGATTGATTATCCGATCCCATTCGGTATTCGCTTATGTACCACAAGTTGCAACAACAAACGTAGCTCATCTAAAAAGGCTAGTCTTATGCACAGTGCTTCAAAAATGTACATGCACATTGTGCTGTACTGTACTGTACTGTAAGCACTTACTTCTTAACGTTATACTTAATTATAGTAATTACTATTTGACAGACAGATTTTTCCATCTTGATGCCACCACAAAAACAAAAATGAAAAACGATTGTTAATTCAGAAACAAAATTGGCACTTTGAGAAAAACATAAAGTAGAAACATACCCAATAATGGCAAATTTTGTTGTTTGTGTTTTTATTTTGTATTCGACATATGAGAAAACCGCAACTGGAATGTGAAATAGAATAGTGATTTTTTTTTGTGGAATGAAAACATATGATGCAAACAAAATACATAAGATGCGATAATCTATACAAATCTTGATGACATTGTCAAACTTGAATCTTCAATTCAACAAAATGAATATACAATATAAATGGCTATATATATAATTGATATACTACTTAGAGTTCTTAAGCATACCATACACAAAACCCTCTTTTAATGAGGGAGATGTGAGCAGGAGAAATAGTAACTGAAAAATTCTTACAATACAATACATATTTTGGATCCCAGTGTCTATTTAACTAACCGCTGGTGATGCGTAAAAACCAAAAATACAAGAAAAAACCCAAAAAAACCTATATGCATACAAATTCATGAATACAATATTTTGCATAATTGCAACAAAGTGTTTCTAAGTGTTTGTGCCGTGCTGTGTTAACAACAAAACAAAACAAAAATCTATAAACGATTTAAACTCAATAAATTACACAAAAATCAAATAAGAAAAACAAATACAAACGAAACTCTTGAAATCTTGAAGAAATATATCAACTTCGGAAATTGCCGAAAGTTTTGCATATTCCATCCCTCAACGAATTTCCTCACAATCGTGTTCCGGTTTTCACTTATTTTTGCGTTTCACGATTTTATGCTAAATGCTGGAATATAGATAAGTTATTAACTTTTCAACAACAACCATTATGAACGTGATTGTCTGGTGACACATCTATGCTCTGTTAAGCGGCCGAAATAGTTTATAATGATTGTAGGATTATAAAGAGCAGTGCACCTATTGAAAGTTTCTCTTCTATTTTATAGAATTTCGACGGAACTTCACTAGGACGCGTTCTTAGAATCGATTAGTCAACTAAATTAATATACTTATGCATTTCAATGTTGAGAATATTCACATATTTTTTTTTTAACAATAGATTATATATGTATATAGTTCGGCAAGCAATTTCGGTCGCAATATGGACATAGTTGTGAAAGTCAATTATATTATTTCGTGAATTCAGTTCGAGATCAGAAAATCTGATCAAGGATTTTCGTTTGATATGATTTAAAACTAAGAAAAATATGTATTGATGAAAATATATTTCGGCGTTTGGCAAAAATCGTAAAACAAACCGGTGTTGTGAAAGGGAAAACCAGATCGCGGTAGAGATAGAACATATCTATGACCATGGGGGATTGGACATGCAATAGTTGAATTTTTTGATTGAGAAAAGAACATAAAGAACTCAGTGTTATATGCCGTGACTCCTATTGAGCTCATCTACTCATCGTATACCGATACTGATACTAATAACGATAACGATACCGATAGCGATACAGAAATGGTTGCCATAGCAAAAGCGATAAAGAGAGATCCGAATACTCGTCTAGTGGTATTTTAGCCAAATTGAATTGAATGTCGTAATTGCCAGAACAGTAAAGAACCGAATAGAACAGATCAGAACAGAACAGAGAACTCGTATCGATTTTACCAGAAGACAAACAATTTACAGACACTCTACACTCACTATATTTATGAGTATATTCAATACATGAACTATTTGACGCAGATCTGTCGACTAAATGTTGGGCCTAAAGCTAGGGACACGTCTGGATCTAAACTCAAACACGCAGATATAATATATATATATATATATATGTATACACTATATAAGGAAATATATACATATATTTCTGTCCCTAGCCATTGAAATTTAATTATGGCTAAATGCAACTAACAACTAAGAAAATGAATGAAAGGAAAGATAAAGAAAAGAAATGAAAAGCTAAGAAATTAAAAGAAAAACATATACTACTATATACATGTCTAATGAATCTATACAATAAGAAGTATCTAATTGATCTATGTATATCTATATGTGTATGTGTGTGCGCGTATGTTATATATATATATGAAAAAAACTCTATATATATATATACTTATATACATATATATACAAAAAAAAATTACAAAATTATATATACTTTATAGACGCAGTCTTTCCGACTCACCACATTTCCATATAGCATCCACAATGGATCCAATGTCTACTATATTATCAAAAGAGATTTATAATTCAAATTGTTCGATTGCAAATCATTTTGTTGTGTATATAATTTGTGTTCAGATCAATTGTATCAGTATTTTTGCCGATCAAAATTTATGCTATATGGAATGCTGGAGTATGCAAGCAGAATAATTATGAGATTTGTGGAGGACAGTGCGATATATTGGAAATAAAACTGAATTTGGAACAAACAACATGAAATGCGTTTTGAATTTCAATAATTTTGGCCAAAAATTCTTCTACGCAAAAGGTTTGGAAAAGATCTTTAGTAAGAAATTTATCTATATCTATAGTTATTGAATTTTTGCACAGCAGCTACATACCAAAAGATCAAGAAACATGAAAACAAATTTAGAAAATCAGGGGCGAGGGCATTTTTGTTGATTAATTTATATTGCTGTTTCCCTAAAACCGAAGTAAACCGCTAATAAAGTGAAATACCAGGCGAACATAAATCAGCAGCAAGCAGCCGAATACATTTTTACATTCATAGAACACATTGCATGCCAATGCAATTCAAACTGTAGACCACTGTTAAAGTATGCACTAAAAACGTGATATTATTAGAAAACAGTCATCCTGAAAGTAGGCAGCACCAAAACGTTATTTACTTAATCCTTAAGTGGCCCCATATTACCGATTTTTATCTATAACTCGGCCAATTCCTTGAAGTTTTTGAAAGGATATGGCTTTTTGTACTCACATTGAGCCCCGCTATCGATTCGCATTCAAGAATTTTCAAAAACTCAAAAAAAATCCGACTCCAAAATTTTTCTAAGGGGTAGGCATAGAAAAATTGTCAAAGTCGGGATGAGTCGGGGGTATCTCAGCCATTTGAAGGACTATCACGATGTCCTTTGGCACAAGGATAGGTCTTGTCAAAACAAGTAAATTGGTGTCCTTAAAAGGACGAATATCCTGTAAAGAGCTGAAATATAAGGACTTTTTTATATACACAAAATAGCGTATATCTCGGCCATATCCTGTCGTATCCTGTCGAGTCCTGTGTCAAATAAAATGTTTTGATGGCGGCTATCATCGTGCCAAAGGACATCAAGATCGGATGTGTAGTTCTCGAGTTATCCTGGATTTGAGCACTATGGCATGTTTTCATTGCATTTCGGAGTGCAAAATTTCAAGTATAAAATTTGTAGATAACAGCAATATCCTTGAATGCCAATCGATAGAGCTAATTATTGTGATCCTGGAAAACCATATCCTTCGCATTTACGCAAGGAATTATACGAGTTATGTCCAGTTTTCATTCGGTTTATTTGTATATAAGTGCCCAGAAAAGTATGCAACAATTATTGCAAAGTGCATGTAATTTTTAATCGAAAATTTGAAAAACCGTTACTGCAGAATATTTTTATATACAAGTTCAGCTTGCAAACGCCGGTATATTTAGAGAATTTCAGCGTTCTCTTTGGATTTGATAAATACTTACCATACTCACCTTTTTAGCGATATTCGTTATCCTTTTTGCTTTCTTTTTTCAATAGCTCTTTTGTTATTTCTATTGACTTACCTTTTCAACCCTGTTATTTATTTTTATTATTTGTAATAGCTGTAGGTCAATTAAGCAATAATCTATATATATATATTATTAATTATAAAATACTAATAATTTAAGCATTACCGACCCCCAGTAAGTGAAGACTTTGTTTTCGTTTTTTCTTCAGGGTTTTTTAATCGATTTTTCGTTTTATTGAATTGAATTTGTTGAATTATGGTATTATAATTATTATTGGTATCATAAGAGCTTACATTCATTTGTTGATTTACTTTGTTTAATGCTCGCAACGCTGATCTGCCTTCTCTGTCAATATAGTTTTCTTTTTTTGTTTTATATAATTTTTACAATATTTATATATATTTTTTGCAATTTGTTTTTTTTTTACTTTGTTTTTAAATATACCTATAGAGGTATTATACGTATGTATGTATGTATGTATTTATATGACATACATATGCATATGTACGTGATTACATAACTAAAAATTAATCGTACAGTCTATAGACTGATGCACATGCATATAGTTACACGTTCTGATGCATTTGCCATACACAGAGCTATATGCTATATACACGCTTACATATGTCTGTATGTATATACTTCGTACGCTGCACTCTCCACTTCAAGCTTAAACTTTAACACATAAATCAGTCGAAAATACATCTTCATTCATTACAATTTGTTTTCTTTTCTTGTGTTTTCAATAAATTAACATACAAATAAAATATTTTTTTCTTTCGGTATTTTTCTTCTTTTTTTTCGTTAAACAAAACAAAAACTAAAAAAAAAATGAAATACAAATCGAAATTGGCAAATTACACAAATAGCAAACGCCCTTTGCCCCTACACTACATTTACAATTGTTACGGATTTTGTTACATTTCTATATACATTTTGAGGTTAGGTACGTTAACCTAAAATTGCAAAAAAAAAAAAAAAATTGGTGATCTTCCATTAAATAAGTAAGTGTCACAATGAGTTCTGCTTTAGCTGTTTTGTCTTTAGCTCTATCACGATCATTCCCAAACAATCCTGAAGGTTATATAGAGTCTAGTCAAACAAATGTTATTCTCATGCGAAGTGAGAGGGGCTGGAATCAGGTAATTATATATTTTCTACAATATATTGAAGATATTGAGCTGTCAAACATAAATTTTAATATGATATTTGGCCAACTGATGGGATTAAATGTACTGTAAATGATCAAGAGGGTCAAACTTTATAGAAAGTGCCTGATGATGGATTATTTTTGGGAGATCGATGATAGATGACTGTCACCGAAGATTAATAAAACTCACGCACAGGAACAAAACATTGAGGTCGCTAGCTGCACGCACACACACACAAACACACACACACACTCGCGATTTATAGAGTTGTCTATATAGGCATTATATATGGTAAGGAACTTGCTATTTTATAACAGAAGAACAAAACAAAACAATGATGCACACACATAGAGTATAAATGTTAAAGCCGAGAAAACAGCTGTATTATTCGGCTAGCCGAATTCGAATGCTGATTACAATTGCAGATCTTTCCTATATGGCAGCTATACTATATCTGTTTGTATGTATGTATGCATGTAGTAAACCGATAACTATCACAAAGCTGTATCAAAAATACAGACAAAACTGCCTGTATTAAAATCTCGCTCGATTATTGGCTAGACTATGGCAGCTATATGTTTAAGGGGCGTGGCGGTGGATTGGCTTCTGATTGAAAAGATCCAGACGGACAGTGTTAAGATTTGAAAAGGCGCTCAGATATTGCTTTTGCGATACAAGTACTATAAGTTCTATATATGTAGGTAGCGTATATGTAGATATATAATTGTGTATATTGTATGTAGTAGGTATTATCTTTTGATTATAGCAAAGTATATATAGGAAATTGAAATGTGAAAGGGAAACGATGTAAATGTTTTCCACACTATTGCACAATTATTGATTTGCGACAACACATATTGTATATACACATATATCCATCGTCCATGTATAAAAAGATGCTGTTATATCAATAGCTAGCATATATGGTATGCGTATATATATATATATATGTATATACATATATATAGATATATAAGTATAGGGCACAATGTTCTTCTATATCTGTTATTATTAATTGTTTCGTTTTGTTTTTGCTTTTGGCTATATCTCGTTTTCTCTCTATATATATATTTGTATATATATACATATATATGATTCTCTCTATATTTGTGTATGGCTCTATTGCAGTTACATTTTTAGTTGCTCAACTTTTTAACTTGATTGTTGTCTAGGTGTTTTGCATAAACAAATTATGCCTATCAAAGATTGCTATATATACAATTTACACACACTTACAAATCACACATTCACACGCTGTAATTAATGTTACACAAAAAAAAAAAGATTACGATTACATAAATTAAAACAAAAAACACATTGTGAACTAACCGATTAACATTAGAAGACGCAACGCTTTAGCTAGGGTCTAAACTTATACGTTATAAGACTTTTGAACACTTTCGTTTGCTGTTGTTGTTGTTTTGTGGTTGTTGTGGTTGCTGTGGTTGCTCTTTGCTGTTTGCTGTGGTTGTTTTTTTTTTTGTTTTGCTTATGCCCAGGCCAAGCATCACAAGTCCAGCGAGTGTCTGTGAGTTGCAGCTGCTTTCGCCGTTGTGGTTGCCATTTCCATTGCAGCAGCCGTTGAGCTTGGCGAGCTGTTGTTTGCCGCACGACTTTCCGTTGGCCTTGCCCTTGCCGTTGTCGTTGTCGTTGCCGTTGCGGTTGCAACATCCTCCTCCTGATTGTCGTGGGCCACAACATCGTCGAAGCCATACCAACATCACATGACCATAATTTGCAGTGCTACTCATTGGTCTATAGTCCGATAGATGCGACGCTGTGGCTCGGGCGTATAATGAATGCGGGTGCGAAAGTGTTGCGGCGATCCTGGCACGCTCTCCGAGCCGCGGCGTGGCGGCGGCAACGGCGGCGAAGCCGATACATAGCTATAAAGAATATATATAAAATTCAATTAGTTATACTTGAATTAGAGAAAGTGAGAAATACGGACACGTTAACCTCAAATTACTCTAAGTTTACTGTAGTAATTTGCATACTAAATTTGGGCAATTCTTCATATTACAACCAAAGTCGTCAAACTTGTATATATAAATATACCTATTTAAGCCTCCCTAAACATCGCTTATTATTCATTTTGCAACAGCAGCCAATGATCGGCTCCTAACAAACACTTTACATCTCGCACATTATTCTTAAAATATCTATCTATTTAACAAACTATAATTCAAAGCCTAGCTATACACAGCCAAAGATTAAGTATTGTATAATGACAGCTACTTATAGCTGCTAGTCTTTGTCCAAACTAACATTTAGCACTAACTTCTGAACAGTAATAATTCACCATACTAAACTTGAAGTCATTCACTAGCCCTCGATATTGCGTTGCACTCTTACCGTCGTTGCAGCAATGGCGATCCCGCCGGCTGACCGCTCATCTCCAGCAGATTCTTGCGCAACAGCAGCGGCGATTGACCGCGATTGTAACGCGGCGGCGGATCCGGACTGCGATGTCGTCGATCCAGGCCCGCCAACAGATGCGGACTGGGTGGTGTGCTCATGCTGCCGCCGCCGCTGATGCCACAACCCGCGCCCATGCCACCGCTGCCCACACCTGCACCGCTGCTCGCATAGCGTCGCAGAAAGCCGCTGGTTGCTCCGCTGCCGCTGCCGCCGCTAACGCCGCTGCCAGTCAGCGGCTCTGTGGTGGGTGAGGTGCTCTGACTGGTGTTGTGGCTGCTGCTGCTGCTGGCGGCCGACAATGTGCGATAGTAGTAGGACTTGCCACCCGTTGCTGTGGTCGCCGTTGTGCCGGTGCCATTGTTGAGCAGGCTGCGATACGCTGGCGGTTGGGGTTGCGGTTGTGGCGCCAGCGTCGGATCCAGGCTGCCAATTAGCTCGCTCCCATTGGCGTTGAGGATGTTGGTGGTGTTGCTGCTGCCGCTGTTGGGAGCCAGTGGCGACGTCGCTGTGGAATTCAATTGGGTTTTAACATAGGTCGCAAATTGTCGCTTCATGGCGCCAGCGAGTGTATTGAACCAGCCTGCGCGTTGATTGAGTGATTGATGAGTGCACGATGTTTGTGGTGTGGTTGGTGTTTAGCAAATTTTGAATGGATGATCGATGGGTGTGATTGGATGATGTGCAAATTGAGTGAATCGATTGATAAATTGGTTTTTTAAATGTGCATATACAAGCAGTTAGTTTAGTGATTGATTGATCAATGAGATGTTTAAATGGTAATTGATCGTAGTGATTAAAAGATTGATTCACAAATTAGTTGTTGATGATGATGATTTGTTAATTTATGGTTGATCGTTTGAATTATTGATTCATTTTTATTCATGAGAGGCGAAAAGTTGAATCGATGTGATTGATAGTTGATTGAGAATAGTAATTGATTTGTTAATTAAAATGTTATCGTCATTAATGAGTTACGACGGCGTTTGAACAATTGAACGATTGATTGATGTCGTGCAATGATGTGTGGTGATTGACGTGCGCGTGCATGATTGACAGTGTGCAAATGGTTGCAGTTGTGTATGTGTGTGTGTGTGTGTGTGAGGAGTAAACAAAGAGAGAAAGAAACACGAAAAAAAAGAGGATAAGCGATGCAAAGAATTAGTTGATAGCAAGAACAAAGCGAAGCGCAAATAGCACAAAAACAAATGGTATTCCCAAATAAATGAGACGATCGATGCTCCCTGCTCGATGGAGCAGCCGCCAGCCACTCACCCGCATCCGCTGTGCTCGAGCCGGACCCAGGGCTGGAGGAGTAAATATGCTGCTGGTGCTCGCGTGCATCCAAATTATTGCTCTGCCCCAACAGCTGACGTCGTGCGTACAATTTGCTCAGCTTGCTGCCCACCAGAGAGCCGCCACTGCCACCTCCCCCGCCGCCTCCATCTGGCAGCTGCTGCTCTGGCGATCTGCAGGGCAGACTGCCATAAAGTGTGCTTGCATCCGTTGTTGTTGCTGCTGCTGCTGTCGGCAACGGTTGGTACTGCAACTGCGCCGCGCTGCCAATGCCAAAATGTCCAGCTGCTGTCGTCGTCGCCTGCTGCTGATGTGACAGTGGTGAGGTTGGAGCTGTTGCTGCTGCTGGTGCGATGGCAATTTGCGAGCATGTCGACTGTGTGGACGATTGACTAGAGGTGGAGTGCGAGGAGGGAGGCGCCACATAATTGCTGTGAAATGGATTCGTGCTCGTTCCAATCGGCTGGCGCGGCAACTGTTGCTGCTGTTGCGCCTGGTATTGATAGTGCTGCTGATAGAGGTGCAACTGTTGCTGCTGCTGCTGCAGTTGCTGCTGATGCTGTTGCCGCTCCGCCGCCTCCTTTTCGCGCAACTGATTCTGCTGATGGTAAAATCGCTGCAGCACTGTAAGCAACAAGTCAATATAATTAATAATTGAATCACAAACTTGTACAAGCAGAGAAACTCTAAAAATAATTGCGCATTGATATGAAGGCATGTTGGTCAATAGCTAAATTATCACTCAGTATTGGTTTTAGATTTGTAATCCACATAGAAAATTGTTTATGCTACTGACTTAGCTACAAATGCTCAGGGCTTAGAGCCAACAACTCTGACAGAGGGCAGTGAATTCTTCAAAATTCATACACTAACCATATTTAAACACTTATTGAAAATTGTTTGGCCAATCTCTTCTACACACTTCGGCATATTTGAACTTCTGTGTCCCTACTACTATACATAGTCTTAAATATATTAATTTAAATCTGTAATGAAGTGTTATTATGCTGAGCTTTCTCTATTCTCTTTATGCTATCTATCTCTCACCAATGGGACTCTGATTGCCGGGCTGCAGTCGTTGCTGTTGTTGCTGCTGATTGTTGAGCTGCAACATGGTTGCAGTTGCTGCTGCTGTTGGGTCAGCAGTCAGCTGCTGCTTGCGCTGCAGCGTTGGCGAGCTGGCATTGCAAATGTTATCACAGGTATCAAAGGGCAAAATGTTGTTGTCCACCATCGTCGCCGTCGAGGGGGGCAAACGCCACGTGGGCGTGTTAAGTGCATCCGATGTGGGCGTTTTGGGTTTCAAATGCGGCAGTGTTGCTGTTGTTGTTGTCGTTGTAGTGGCAGGTGGAGCTGCTGTTGCTGTGATCGCTGCTGCAGCTGGGGATAAAATGGGTGTTGTTGCTGTCACATTTGGATGGTGTTTCTTTTGGCTAAATGGCGACGTGGTCAGATTGCGTAAGATCGAGTGGCCTGCAAGCAAAAAGGAGGAATGTAAAATCTGAAAGATGTCAAGTGTAGTCGCTTTACCAATGCTGCTAAACACCGACTCCTTTTTGGGGCTCTCGTCGTTGTACTTGTAGTGGGAGCCATTGCTGAGCTTGCGTTGCATGAACGGCGACTTGCGGTACAGTTTATTGATGTCATTGATATTGTTGCCACCCGGTGGCGACAAGGGACTCGGACTGGCGCTGCTGTTGCTGTTGCTATTGCTGCCGCTGCTAAAATAATTCAATGTGCTGCTGCCAGTTGCAGTTGCTGTCGCTGCTGCTGCTGCTGTTGCTGTTGCTGCTGTTGGTTGAGGTAGTTGTGTGGCTGATTGCATGAAATACTGCGATCCTCCTTGTTGCTGCTGCTGCTGCTGATAGCTGGGAATCTGCGTGGGTTTTATTGTCTTTGTCGTCATCGTGGTCGTCGCCGTCGCCGTCGTCGTTGGACTGCGCGCTGTTAGAGCAGCCACATTCCTGCCATACTTCGAGGCCGCCTCCTTGGCCCGTGTTGTGCCCGCTGTTGCTGGCGACGTGGCCGCTGATGCTGTGGTTGCTCTGCAATTAACACAGATAAATTATTAATCAGCTGTTGCAGCTACAGTCGAAGCCCGTTATGTGCAAAAGAACACACACACAAAATGTAGTATGCCAAGCTGCTTGGCAGCGAGAGAGAGAGAGTGAGAAAGGCACACATAGATAGAGAGAAAAAGACAGAAATAGAGAGAAAGAGCGAGAGAGAGAGAGAGAGAAGGCAGGTAGGGAGATGGACACACATAGAAAGAAAGAGAAATATAAACAGAAAAAAGAGAAAGAGAGATTTGTGTTTTTGGTGTGCACATTTAAAATGAAGAAGCCAAGTGAGAGAGAAGTTGTCGCTTTACTCTTGCTCTCTCTCTCTCTATCTTTCTCGCTCACTCTTCTTCCCTCTCGCACTCCGTGTTGACCGTGCCGAAAAAGCTGATGAAAATGCAGTGTGCGAACATGTAGAATTTGCAGGTGAGGAAGCCACAATCGAGCGTGTGCGACTGTGAAATACCCTCGATAACATATATATTCAGTGTGACCAAAGACAGACAAACAGGGCTTGATTTTTATCCTTTGGTTTGCGGTAGAGAGCACGAAAGAGAGCGAGAGTTAGAGGAGTGTGAGAGTGAGAGGTCAGAATGGAAGCGAGCGTGATGGCTGCGTGTATATATGTGTGTAAGAGCGAGAGAGATATATATAACAAAAAAAAATGAAAATAATGTAATATTTTTTTTAAAGCAAAAAGCTCTTTATGAAATTTACCTCGTTTGATGTGTGAACTGTTTTTTTTTTTTTTTGGTTTTTCTAAATTCTTTTCAAAGAAGTCGTTGAAATCAAGCAAATGCAAATTGTTCTAAATGTTAAGCGTGTCAAGCAACAAGCAACATGTGGCATTCATTTAATAAAACAACATGCAACAACAATAATTTTGTATCAATCAAGAAATCAACCAATAATTAACAGTAAAAATTAATGCACTAATCGCATGTGTACGACTAGAGAATACCCTGTAACCAGTTCGAGTAAATTATTGTAATTGTAATTGTAATTAAATTATCAATCTTAGTCGACAACAAAAATTTAAGGACAGAATTTCGTAATTTATTTAGTCAATGCCAAAGTTGGAAAGGAAAATGTTATCTCTTTAAATATGGCAGCAGAAATGTTTAAATTTAAATATAAATTTTGGTTTCAGTTTACTAACAAAGCAAACAAAGATTCCTCTTTGAATGCCCTTCAAAATTGTGCAAAGAAATTTCTGGTTACAGAATATGGTTAATGGTTAATGAAAATTAATGCAAATCGAAGGAAAGAACACAAAAATGATTAGAAACATAATAAGAATATAACAACAACAATAATAATAATAATAATAATAATAATAATTAAGCTCGTTGTACTTACTGAATTGGACATTTGATAGATTGGGAGGTGTTTGTTTATTATGGTCTTGAGTTTTTGTTTCTTGTATTTGTATCGTTTATATCAATATATATATTTGTATATATATATATATATATATTATATTCATATATATAGAAGTGTATATGATATATCTGTGTATCATATCGTGGTCGGGTTATATACACAAATATATATATTATTGGTTGCTTGCATTTCGATTATTATTTTTTAATTAATGTTTTGTTTGTTTTTTTTCGGTTTTGTTTTTTTTTTTTTGTTTTGGTTTTAATCGGTTTAACAGTTTGTCTGCTTTGTGTTGTTTTTTTTTTGTTTTTGTTTCTTTCAATTCTTATCTTTTTGCATTGATTATAATAATATGTATTAGGAATTAAGTAACCTACAAAAGATGGTAATAAAAAAGATGAAAAAAGAAAATCAAAAACACACAAATTAAATAGTCAATAAAACGCAAAATATATTGAGGTTTTTCGGGGCCGGGGCGAGGGCAGGGATCAGGAATTTTATGCATTTATTACTGACTAGGAGTTGGGAGAGGGAAAGAAAAGGATACTGCTCACCTACATTATGAGTTTCGCTACAAAAGAAAGATAGAGAGAGGCGAAGGGAGTTGGAAATACGCATATGCAAGTTAACCATGCACTCTTCATAAGTACTGACAAAATGAACTCTGAATTAAAATGTCAGAGTTTCGACGCCAACGTTCCAAGCGAAATGGAACGTTATGGAATGAAACGGAGAAGGTCGCTTGCCAGTACCGAGAGAGAAAGTGCTGTCAATACAAGTGCTTCAGAGCATTGTTGTGTACTAACTAAAGTGTTAGACAAATTAACAAAAAAAAAAGTAAAGAAACTAAAGTAGGTCAATACAAAAAAAACGGTAGTAGGTAGTAGAGAGAAAAAAGGTAATAGCGTTGTGTTCAAAATAGTAGTAGAGAAAAGTAGTCAAAAATGTGGTAATCCAAAAAATTAATAAAGTAGAAAAGTGTGTGTGAAGAGAGACATGCCAAGGTTTATATTGTTTTGATCTAGTTCTTATAGAAAAGCTTTTACTAAAATGGTTTTCTTTACTTTTCTATACGTTTTGGTTTTTTTGTTTTTTAATAATTACAAACTTTAGCAAACACCCTACAATTAGGCACAATTTTAGTTTTAGTTGTTTTATTTTTTTTTTTTTTTGTAAATTTTTGCTTGATTTTTTTGTATCCTACCTGTTAACAGATATTTTGATTGATTTTGTATTTTTTTTTTTGTAGTCAGAAGTTAGCTAGAGAAATAAAAAGAATACGCAACGGAACGGAATGAAACAAAAGCGGAAACGGAAACAAATGTTGAAACAAAGCGTCGTGTTGGGCATTCATACACGCTCACGCACACACACGCACACACACAGGCACAAGGCACACAGCAAGAGGCACACTCGCACAGCAGACGGCAGACAGCAGGCAGTGGCCATGGGAGGTGTTTTATTTAAATATATTTTTGCTTGTTTGCGGGACTGAGTTGGGAGCTGGGAGGAGCATAATTCAACAGAGAGACAGAGAGAGAGAGAGAGAAAGTAAAGCGGATTCGCTAAACGATGCTCACCTCGTCAACGTGGAGTCGCCATTGGCGCGTATCCGCTTCCCGGTGGCGCTGTCGACCACATTCTGAAACCAATTGGGCACATCGACTTTGGCTTGCTCGTAGTAGTTGATGAAGGGCTGCGCCAACAACTCCGGGTACTTGGGTCGATCCTGATGGTTCTTTGTGAGGCTGCGAATGCAAATTGATTAGCTAAATTTGAGCGTACAAAAACGTTGGGTCGACGCTCAAGCTTACCACTTGATGACAAAGTCGTGAAACTGTTGACTGAAATTGAAACCCTCGCCGCGTGGCAAACACGGCGGCTCCGAGTCCAGCACCTTGGTGAGCACCTCAAAGTCCGTGTTGCAGCCCTCGTAGGGTGAACGCGCTGTTGCCAACTCGACCAGCGTAATGCCCAGCGACCAAACATCGGCGCGTATATCATACTTTGGTTTCTTCGGATCAATGCGCTCCGGCTGAAAGCAGAGGATTAGTTCTCCACATAGCATTTGTCTGGGTATCGCAAACTCACCGCCATGTAGGCCGCACAGCCGGCGGAACGTGTGTTCGCCTTGGAGTCGACCAGTCTGCCGCTAATGCCAAAATCGCATAGCTTGATGTTGCCGCGCTCATCGATCAGGATGTTGGAGGGCTTCACATCCCTGTGGATGACGCCGTGCTTGTCCTTCAAATAGGACAATGCATTCACAGTCTGTGTGTGTGGGAGAGAGGATAACGCAAAATTAAAGCAATTCAGCAAATTATGTTAGACCTCAAGTTAAATGTAACTACAAATTGAATGTACGAAATTCATTTCATTCTTATTAGACTTGTTTGTGTAAATAAAAATTTGATGTTGTTATTTAGCTTTCTTTTTACTCTTTCATTTAGTTTAAAAATTTCAATTATAAAATCAAAATCGGTAGTCAATGAAACTAAACTATCTTTCAGTTCACTGAAATCTATATCGCAATAAACCTTTTCAGCTTCAAGCTTACTTAAAGTTTGCTCTTACTATAACAATTTAAGGAATTTAAATTCCAATTTAATGGAATATAATCTACTTAATACTTATTGCTGTCTGTGCAAGGCAGTTGAACTCAATAAGTGATTTTCTCCTCTGTTCTTTAAATGAAAACAAGCAACTTTACTACATTACAAACTGCTCACAATTTAAAGAATTTCGATTACAAATTAATTTAATGTACTCATTAGAGGCAATGCATATCTCACTTTATCTATTTTAAAGCACTTCCCGCCAGCGAGTTGAAACTTACCGCCACAGTGACTTTGCCCAAGATGGGCTCTGGCACCGGTTTCTTGGAGAGCTTGAGCAGCTTGTCGAAGCACATGGACATGAGTTCCATGCAGATCCAGACGTCGGGATCGCGGACAAAGCAGCCCAAGCACTTCACAATGTATTTGCAGTCGTGCGACTTCAGAACCACATCCAAATCCATCAGAATGCGCTTGTTCTCCTCGGCATTGCCAGTGCGACGCATCTGCTTGACGGCAATGATGGTGTCGCTGGACAGGTGCAGCATTTTGACAACATTGCCGCTGGTGCCGTTGCCCAAATCACCCAAATGCCGCAGATCGTGGATATCTGTGGGATACTGGCGGCCATTGATGTTCAGTTTACCCGTTTGGCCCATTATCATCTTGAGTTTCTTGTCCGTTTCCGTCTCCGAGGGATGAGCTTGGGTTGGCAGTGGCAACATCATGGGGCGACGTGTGGATCCCGAGTCAGCTGCACAAAAAAAAAGACACATCAACAGGGTTAGATAGCGAGCAATGTGCAGATAAAATTGCCATTCGAACGATTTGTGTTCGTTCGATTCTAATGACCGTTAATACAACAAAGCACTCAAAAGCTTTAACACACACACACACACACACATGCATGTGTTGAACAATCGACATACAGACACACACATGTGCGTATGCACATTAAAAATCTATCCACAGTGGCACAATGCTCAATTGCACTGGCGACATTCAGAGACTCAAGGTCAGCAGTGTTCACATTAATAAAAGTTTGCTTTAGCTGCATTTCAATAACCTATAAATACCACAAAGCTAACAATTTGAGAGTATCTACATTGAATTAAACGAGTTTATTAATACAATTAAATCCTATTGTATTGATGCTTGCTTTTTTCTGCACTACACTAAAAATCATCAAACCATTTTCTTATTATCTTTATATAGATAGATTGTAAATAAACATTATTAAACTAAAAACCATGTATAAATATTTATACCTCAAAATGTATTTTATATATTCATAGTTCTTCCTAGCATGAGCTATTACAATACATTAAATACAGGAACATAATTAACGAACTATAAATTAAAGAATATATAAAGGAATTCCATCTCAACTCAATTTCAAATAAAATAAACAAAATGCAATGTATAAAACTAAATGTAATACTCTTTACGATCTCTAAATAACAAATTTGCACTTTGTGTGTGCCCCAAAAAAAAAAATGTGCAACTTATCGTGCATCTTGCCCCACTGTGCATTACAGCAAACTATTAAACAGCAAACGAACGGCAGGCGAGAGCGAACTGAGAATGTTGTTATTATTAATATTATGGCTGGTGTTATTGTTATTGTTAGCATTAAGTAAAGTTATTACTTTTCAACAAATTCGAATGCACAACTACAGCAGATCATAAAATATACATATAGTATATGAACCCTATATACATATGTATGTAAGTTGTATGTAGTATAAATATGCATGTAAATAATATTTGTAAACAAAGCGCGAATTGACAACGCCGCGTAAGAAGCGTAAAAAAGACGAAGACAAATGTCGTCGCCAATCCTCACCCGAGTCACGCTGTCTCCTCAACGTGAGAGCGTGTGTGTGTGTGTTTTGGGTGTGTATATGTGTGTGCGGGTGAAGAAACGCCAAGCGAAAAGCGAGTAAAAAGCAAACAACAATGCGAGCAAAAGAGAAGCAGCGACAACGACAGCGTATCAAGACATTACTCCGGAAATGCCGAAAAAATGCCAACAAACATGCCAAATGAAAGCGGCGGCGACGACACACACACACACACACACTCACATAAACGCACGAGGAGGCGCTTACACTCACACGCACACACATACACACACATAGCTAGACACGTTTAAATGAGAAAAAGACAAAGCTGCGGCATTAAATAGACAAGCGAATTGCAAGTCCAAAAGAAGAAGGCAACAACAAAATACAACTAAGAACACTCGACTCCACGATACCCAATGCCGCCAATGTTTATTAAGAGATTGAAACCATTAACAATCTGTTTACTACTTTGTTGAAACAGTAATCTTCTGCTAATTGTTTATAACAATTGATATTGCGCTCAGACTTGACTCTCGCCCTACGACATTATTTTTTTCTTTATCAATTTTATTATAGAGTTGAAGACACCCCACAAATTCTGCGTATTGCAGGTATTAATCAGAGTTACAAACTGCATTTATCACTCTGCATCGATGACAAAGGCGCGCAGACTTTTTTTTTCTTATTGGCAATTGGAACGATCGATCGGGAATTTACCAAATTGATAGACCTCTCCCTATCTCCAATTCTAATTCTTGGTAATGTGAAGGCGAGCAATAATTATTATGGAAACACACTTAATTGAGCATTGATAATTAGAGCTTTTCCATGGAAAGCTTAAATTAGTTTTTTTACTAGAATTACTTTGTATTGCACTACATTTTTAGCGATAGAGCATTCCGAATGAGATTTAGTTAGATTAAGTTACGTAGAATTCGAAATTGTTCAAAATATTCCAATAAGCGAATTCGAGTCTCAAGCAAGACCAATTGCTGGTTATCGATAACAAATGAAAAAATTTGCAGACATAGGCTAGACAGAGTAGAAAGAAGCGTATAAAAACAAAAACAAACAACAAAACGCTCTCTCAAGAATATCTCATGTGAACACACACACACACACACACAAAGTAAAGCAGCGACGCCGACAGCGACTGCGCTGTTAGCAAGTGTAAATGTGCAGTTCATGACAAAAACAAGTTTGTGCTGTTGCTTTTCTCAGATTTATTCAATTTTTTTTTTGCTTCAGCTTATCTATGCAATCGAAAACGCAAAGATCGATAACGCGTGCCCTTTGTTAAGGGTACACACAAACATACACACACTCAAAGGGTATATTTATCGAAAGCTTATCAGCAGAGTCGCTGTCTATGCATGAGAGTGAGTGAGTGTAACTTACACATGGGCAGATTTGGCGTTTGGCGCATACTGCGGGTGGGCGCGGTGAAGCCACCGAACATGCCTGACGCCGACATCGGCGCCGGCAGCGCACCGATAGCGGCAGGTCTTTTTGGTGAGGCGACGACGTTGACGTTGGCAGCGGCAGCGGCCGCAGTGCAAATTGTTGTTGTGTTTGGCGCTGCTGCTATCGATGTTGATGGTGATGTTAATGCTGCTCCTGCTGCTGTTGACGATGATGGTGATGGCGCTGTTATTGTTGTGGGCCGGACACGCGACGCGACCGCGGTGCGCGTATTCGATAAGACGATTTGTTCGTGCGATTCATTTTGTTTCTGCAGCGCAACCTCAAGTGATTGCAGGCGGCTGCCAATTGTCTCAAATTCAATTGTGCTGGACATTGCAGTCTGCTGCTCTTCCTCTTCCTCCGTTTCTTCTTCGTTTGTTGTTGTTTTAAATTCGATTTTCTTTAGTTATGTATTTATGGCTGCTGCTCTGCCGCCACACAACACACACACAGACACGACGTGTGTGTGTCGGATGCACTTGTATGCGTACAATACGCTTTTGAACTTTCCACACACAACAAAAAAAAACAATAAAAATAAATAAATAAAAACAAGAGACGAGTGGTGTGCGACAGAGACGCACGAACGCACGCACGCAACAACAACAAGAACAACAAGAAGAACAACAAGAACAACAACAACAACACACACACACAAACACACAGCAGCGCTCGCAATTCTTTTTTTATGCAGCCCAGCAGCGAACTCTCTCGTTAGTTTTGCACTCGAACGCAATTTATGCGAATGCTGCTGCTTATTATTATTTTGTTGTTTACTAGCTGCCGCGCAAACTTGCACTTTTGCATTACACTAAGTTTTGCTTGATTTGCTGCTTATTAATTCGCATGTACATCGAATATAAAACAATGTGAAACAGAGTTCACCACCAACAAGAAGATAGTGTGTACTGGTGTGACCATGTCGCGCAACACTGCAAATGCGCCAATGTAGAAGGAAAAAGATACTACCAACACTGCACACATCGATAGATTGCACGCAATTATATATCGATATAAGTCATTTAATTTTTTGCAATTTACAACACAATTTTGCCAATTAGTACATGACAATCGCGATTCTCATTTATTATCTTAGTTTGTATTGCAATTAATTACATGTTAAAAAGGGCATATCAAGGGCAACAACTGATCGTTGGGCGGGCAAAATACTAAAAAATGCGTAAGGTATTTAAAATCCTAAGTTTAACTAGCGGAAAAGGCTGAGTTGGCAACACTGTTTGCGATTTACCCACTGTGTGGAGTTGTTTTCGACGAGGACGACGACGAGCCGTGTGTTCGCGAGTGTGTGTGTTGGGCTGAAGAAGAAGCAGCAGCAGCAAACGAAAAGTAAAAGAGAAGCGAAAAAACGGAAAACGTCAAAGGGCAGAAAGAAAAAAAAGCGGCGATAAATCGGCCACAGTTTAGCCATAGAGCGGAGAACGCGGCATTTTGGACAGCATTTTTTCTTCGCAGCAGCTAAAAGCAGGCAAAAATATTTATTTGCAACAACGACACACGCTTTTGACCAAATGTGGTAAAAATAGCAGAGAAGCAAAAAGCAGCCGCCGTCGCCGTCGACGTCGTCGCCGTTGTTGTTTTTGTCTCGCCGACGCCGACTCAATAAAAACCCACACAACAGCAGCAGTAAAAAAAAGTATAAAAAAAATAAAAGAAAAAAAGGCGGCCGCTAACCAAAAGTGGAGCAAATAATTTCGGTTAGCAGTTAGCACACAACGTGCAGCGAGCGGAACACGCGTGAGCAGCGAAAAAGAATCAAACACAAAAAGCAAAAGAATAAGTGCAAGTGCAAAGCCGCCAAACACGCACACAGGCACACGCAAAAGCACCCAACATATACACACACACACACACCAACAGAACAGCGCAGCAATGTCACGACAACGTCCGCGCCCCCCGCCCATTGGAATCAGTCGTGATCCGGAACCGGCGCTGTAAGTGCTGCATTTTTTTTATGCAGGGTTATGACACTATGACACTTGTTTTCCCTACGCCAGAGCAGTGCGGCAATAGCGTGCGACTATTTTCAAACACTACTCACTCACACACGGTCACACAAATTGCCGCCCTGCTTGCTTGTTCGCACATTGAGTGTTAACCCCTAAATCGTTATCAGCTATCTGACTTCACTGATAAACCGTTCGCGAGCTGTTCGACTTGATTTGATTGAATTTGATGCGCTTCATTGCGTTTTGATTGATAAACCATTTTGTGAGCATCGTTATAAGCACCATCATCATTATGATCATTGTGAACTGTATCAAGTTTCATAGAAATCAAAGAAGCAGCCGTATTGTTGTTGTTGTCTCGCTTCCACCATGGGTATTCGTCGTTCTAAAGAGAGAGAGAGGGAGAAAGTGTAACAAGTGTCATAATTAGAAACTAGCAATTATAATTATTATCACAAAATCTTAAAAACGAAAGTTATTTAATTAGGCTCATTATTGTGAAATAATTTTAATTTTTTTAAGAGCTAGATCACAACTATTTTATTGATCCTATGAAAGTCCGTGGGGTTAAAACAAATTACATACATTACAATTTGGAACACAGTTAAATCTCGTATTTTTAATTCGTGGCTACTAACCTTCTAATGCTTTAGCGCACTAATTGCAAATAAAATTTATATACAAATTACCACCACATAATCTAGACTTTGAATTTACACATATGATATTTTGCTCATATTATTCCAAGTGAAGACTAACTTTTAATTTCCATTTCATATGGTAGATGGGCCTAACTCTTACACTCTTTAAGCATTAATCGAACACTCATATTTATGTTTCACTTGTTTGTATATTAAGCGTGCCACCACGTAATCTAGATTCTCGGGCAACCATACAAATTGGCGAGCAGACATTTGATGTCGACGCCGATAGTCTGGAGAAGATTTGCGATTTGGGACGCGGCGCCTATGGCATTGTGGAGAAGATGCGGCATAGGCAAACTGGGACAGTTCTTGCCGTTAAACGTATACCGATGACCGTCAATTTTCGGGAACAGCAGCGACTCATCATGGACCTGGACATCTCGATGCGTTCCAGCGATTGTCCATACACCGTGCATTTCTATGGCGCCATGTATCGCGAGGGCGATGTCTGGATCTGTATGGAGGTGATGAACACCAGTCTGGACAAATTCTATCCCAAAGTGTTCAAAAATAATCTTACCATGGAGGAGACGGTTCTCGGCAAGGTTGGCTCAAGAAAACTGACAACTTTCCACTTCATTTGCATTGTAATACATTCCTTTTACTTTGTAGATTGCGATGAGCGTGGTCAGCGCTTTGCATTATCTGCACGCCCAGCTGAAGGTTATTCACCGCGATGTGAAGCCATCCAACATACTGATCAATCGCAGTGGTCAGGTTAAGATTTGCGATTTTGGTATCTCAGGTGAGCACGAATCAGGGCGACAGCAGGTCATTTTATTGTGTTCTATTAGCTAATGTTTAAGGTAGTTCACTTAACGACACATAGAAAATCAATTCAAAATTGGTTTCATACTTTTTTTGAGTTTAGAAACAGATAGAAATGAAACAAGAACGACACAAACTCGCACTGTAAATTGGATTAATTGAAATGCTGCTCTTTGGTGCAGGTTATCTCGTCGATTCGGTGGCCAAGACCATAGATGCCGGCTGCAAACCGTACATGGCGCCAGAACGCATCGATCCACAAGGGAATCCAGCACAGTACGATATACGCTCCGATGTCTGGTCGCTAGGCATCAGTATGATTGAAATGGCGACTGGCCAATATCCCTACAACAATTGGCGAACGCCCTTCGAGCAGTTGCGTCAGGTGAGTTAGCCAATCATACCAAAAATGTGCACAGGGACCGCAATCATGTTCATTATGAAATGATAATGTTCAATTTAAAGTAATTTAATAAGCTTTAAACTTTAATTGAGCACCCTGCAAAATGAATTACTCTATTTAAATGCTAATCACCCTTAATCCTTGTCCTGCACAGGTCGTGTCGGATGATCCGCCGCGTTTGCCGAGCGGCTCGTTTTCGCCAGAGTTTGAGAGCTTTATAGCCACATGCTTGCAAAAGGAGTACACGGCGCGACCCTATTACGAGCAGTTGCTGCAGCACAGCTTTATTGTCGAGCATTTACAGCGCAACACGGACATCTCGGAGTTCGTGGCCAGAATATTGGATCTGCCCGATGAGCAGCCGCCGCAGTAGAAGGGCGGGTGGCGAGGGCGTGGGAGCCGATTCCCCTCAGCATATTTGTACTATCCCCCAAAAAATAATGTAAATTGCCGCCGTCTTCTACATGCATTTGTTGTATGTCTGTCTGTCTGTCGTCTCTGTGTGTGTGTGTGTGCGTGTGCGTCTGTGAGTTTGCCTGTTAATGGATCGAAATGTGTGTTTAAATGTATCTCTAGGATGCGCGAATCAATCGATAGCTTAAGAATTGAGTTGCAACTGAAACACATACAACGACATATAGCATACTCTATGCCCACTAAATACTTTAAATACGTGCCGTACTGCAAACAACAAACAATTTTCGCCCTTGCAGCGCTCAAACACAAACTAAAAGAAAAACACATGAATACCAAACTGTGCCTCGGCCCGGCGAGGCTGTTAAACTGTAGCATGCCTGAAATTACGTGAAATTAACTAAAAGTCGCTAAGAAACGTGAGAAATGAAACACGATACATGAAGTCCACTACACAAAAAACACAACAGAAAACGAGAAAAAAAAACAAATAGTCAAGCAGAAAGTGTAAATTGTTTAACAGAATAGCTAATTAATGTTTAAAACCTTAAAATGCCTACAAGAATTGTGTAATTTCATTGTTTATTTATAAATCACTTAATTTTGTTTATTTTTTTTTTAAACTTATACCTTAACTTAAACACTAAACAAATGAGAAAGAGAAAAACACAGCTAACTGTAATATGAAGCAAAGCGAAGCGGCTGAAAAGTGAAAAATGCTTAAGTATATTAATAGTTTATAATGATGAAAATGTAAAACTGAAGAAACAGCAATTGTGTGCATCGGGTTTCCCGCGAATTCAATTCGATTATAAAACAAAAACAAATATTGAATGCTTTATTAATAATATACACTACGCATGCATGCGAACAAGCAAATCCATACATACAGCATACATACATATACTATATATGCATTACTAAGTACACCATGTACAAGCAACACAAAATTGTTGTAAAAACAAAAAAAAACACAAAACGTGAAAATAAAATGCAACAAAATGCCCAGCAATGTTTGTGGAAACGTGGAATTGAGACAACACGGCTGTCAATTACATATATACATACATACATACATAATATGTCACTTATTTATGTGTTAAGCAATATGATTGAACAGAATAAATTGCAAAAGAGAGAATGTTAAGCAAATAACCGGATGCAAGTGCGTTTTGTTTTTTTTTTTTAATCTGCCAGCTGTGCCACTCAAACTGTAACGGAAAGTATCACGAACCGTATCGATATTTGTGCAAGTGGAGAATTAGTATCGATTAGCCTGTACACAACTGTCATATCGATATTTGGAAATATCGTTTATTTGCTCGCGCGCCTGTTGATAATATTTTATTTCTTTGTGTTTATCTGGCTTAAAAAGCAGCTGCGCTGCACTCATAAAACCAGCCACGATAAGCCGCACAATCGTCAACTGGTCGCGAACGTTAAGAGAAGTCAAAATGAGCGCTGCACGCAGTATACTGTTGTTATCCTCATCGCGCCTGCACGGCAGCAAGTATTTGGAGCACGCCCGTGGCCAGCTAGAGGAGCTGTTTCGTGCGTAAGTCCACAAATAGTATTTATCTACACAACCTGTAATATTTGCCAACTGCACTTTCAGCAAAAACGTGAAAACTGTGTTGTTTGTGCCCTACGCGCTGCCCGATCACGACAAGTACACGCAACTGGTGCGCGATGCACTGCAGCCCTGGGGCTACAAAGTCGAAGGGCTGCACACCAAGCCCAACCACTGCTTGGCATTGGCTGAGGCCCAGGCCATCTTCGTGGGAGGCGGCAATACGTTTGTGCTGCTCAGCAAACTCTATGAACTGAAGCTGGTCGATGTTATCAGGCAGTTGGTGCTCGAGCGCGGCGTCACCTACGTGGGCAGCAGTGCGGGCACCAATGTGGCCACCCGTTCCATACACACCACCAACGACATGCCCGTCGCCCAGCCGCCCACCTTTGAGGCCCTCGGCCTCGTGCCCTTCAACATCAATCCGCATTATTTGGACGCCGAGTTGAACAGCCAACACAAGGGCGAGACCAGGGAAGAGCGTCTGGCCGAGTTTGTGGCGTACCATAAGCGGCCGGTGCTGGGACTGAGGGAGGGCACCAGCCTCAGTGTGCAGGGCGACTGCGCCAAGCTCTTGGGCTGCCGCAATGCGAAGCTCTTCAAGGCGTAAGTAAACACGAAGATGCTATCAGTTAATTTAATTGATGTTAACGACGGACGCACAGCAAGACATTAGACGAGGGCAGACTTCACTTTATAAAATTGTCTTTAGATTAACTTACGACCTTATCATCCAATTTTAACGTCACAAATCACTCAAAGCAATAATTTGCACCAATAGGAAACTCACAACAAACTTGAAGCCACTTAAGCAAACACATCAAATTTTATAGCTTTAACTCTTATGTCTGGTTCGGTGATGTGACAACTGTTGTTTTCCTGTTATACTGTTATACTTGCATCTCTTCTTGCAGCGATGGCACCACCGTGGAATACGAGCCCGAGGCGGATCTCAGTTTTCTGCTTAAATCCTGAGCGGAGTATTTAGAAAACATTTACATACATTTATTTGCAAAATAAAAAAAAAATAAACATTTACATGCATATGTTGCACATACTATATAATATATATATGTATATATATATTCTGTAATAACAATTATAGTCAGCGTGGTCTGGATCGATCTTATGAACTTATGTACATCGTATATTTGTATATATAGGCTAAAGGCACATTAAAACTATCAAGTTGTCAAATAATAGAAAAAAAATAGATGTGTATATACAATTGCTATAACAAATGTAATGCATTGCCATAATAATATTCATAATCATAATAATAATAATAATAATAAATATACAATAAAAAAAAATGTATGCAAAAATCGTAGTAGTAAGAAAAGATCGATTTAAAAAGGAATTAACTGGCAGGCAACTAACCTATTCGATGTCTAAAGCTGAAGTGCGTTTCGTATAACAGTTTGCAATTAGTCTGATAGCTGCAGATTGTGGGCGTATAACAGTTGTGCACTAACGACAACAATCCGCACACAATATGCTTGATTTACAATTACACTGAATTGAATTGAATGGCGATAGCGATAACATACACTTGTTGTGCATAACTGTGATAAGGAGAAGCGCGTATAACAGTTGCGTGCTGTAGCTGTGGCTGAGAGGCAAGATTTCTGGCCCACTTTTTTAGTTTCACTTTTAATTCGTTTGTTTGTTTTGTTTTTGCTTTTTGCTTTTTGGCTAAGGCGGCGTTCCACATTTGCAGTTACATTACAGCCACTTGTGTGTGTATGACTTAAACGATAAATGTATGACATAGTATAACACTTAGCTATATACTAATAATATATACACATATTTGTATGCATATACATAGATGTGTAGATATAGGAATTCTTGCTGTGCGCTGGCAAGTTACAGTTACATTTACAATTACAATTACATAAATAAATTATTTACATTTGCTAAATTGGTTGAGAGTGGCGGCTATTCGTAAGCTACATACATACATACATCCATGGATTTTGGCCCCTGAAGTTTCGCTGATGGCTGCACACAACTGTTATACACTCTTACCCCATCCCCACACGGCCCCCACTTGAAAAGCTTACACACTACGTTCGACATTTAGTATAATTTATACGCGATTGCGATTACGATTAAACTTAAGCAAGCATTTTGGCAGCTACACGTTACACCCCGTTCTCCCCTGTTTCTGCTCCCGTTTTGAGCACTAACTAGTAATATAACAATTCTTGTCTACCATTTTGAGCATTAAAAGTTTCACTTTAAAGCAAAGGCACGCACACGCAACAAACGACTTCGCGTCGCACTGCGAGCAGAAGGAGAAAGAGAGCGCGAGAATCGGAGACGCCGAGAGGGGGCTTTGTTTTATGTAGACTGCGATCACCAGATGGCGCCTGTGCAGTCGCTAAAGATCGCGACAATATCAATTGAATTTAAAATTAATACAGTATTAAAATGAAAGGGTCTCGTACTGTCTAAACTCGCGCTCGCTTTCCTGCTTGTAGGCCACTCACAAAAATTGCCTAGAACTCAACACACACACACACACACACACGCTCTCTTAAATTCTCACGCACACACTTATAGAATCTAGTACACACTTGGAAATATAAGTTTAAAAAGGAACTGATGATATTGATTGTGTATAACAGTTGTTTCTCCCCTACTACTTTTGCAGAATACTTTTGTCCTCATAGCGTATGATGGCATCGCCAATCTGTTTGCGCGACGCCAAATGGATGCACTGCTCCCGCCCACAGCTGCTCGGCAGCGGCATCGGCAGCTCGCCGCCCCTTGCCAGATGCTGGCGCACATCGAGGCCGAATCGCAGATGCGGCTCCACGGCGCGCAGTATGTGCACCGAGTGCTGGGCGGCCACAAACATGTCCAGTATGCTCTCGACGCCGGCGGGACGCTGCGGCGACTGCAGCAGCTGCTCGATGTCCAGGTCCGTGTGCATGATGGGCAGACCCAGCGGCGCCATCAGTTTGCGAGCTGTGGACAGAAGAAGAGAAGCAATAATTAGAGAAATTGCGCAGCAGTCAAGTTAGAGTAAAGTCTGCTCCACTCGCAGTTAATTGCGAAGGCTGTCAGAGTAGACAAAGCATCAGCTAATTTTCAGCTGTTGAAAATCTGGCTTACTAATTGGAAAATGTTGTAAAAAGTAAAGTAAAGTCTACACAGCTGTAAGCAACCCTCTGACCAACAAAATAGGCTTCAAACTAAGTTTAGACTACTTTAGGGGTGTTTTAGAGGTCGCAACCAATTTCTACAAGCAACATCGACTGCGTTACAGCCACAAGAGCAGGATCAGCAATTTTGGTGGCTCCAGCTCATATAGTTGCTGAGATCTGCTTGAGTTTGCAAGCGGTCAGACGGACAGACGGAGAAAAGTGTATTAATAACGAGATCAACTCACCCTGCACGTAGTCGCGGCTGTAGAAGGCGATGACATCGTGGTTGTGGCGATCGAAGTAGCCGCTGCCTTGGCTGATGTCGCAGGTGTCGCACTCCTTGCAGAAGTGCGCCCAATTGCAGGGATACAGCTGGAAGCCGATGGGCGCGTACACCTGGAAGCCCTGAATGGTGTTGATGCGCACACGGTTCAGGAAGTCGGTGCGAAACAGCATGCTCGGTGTGGCCAGCAGCACGAGGGACTCGAGGCCGAGCTTGGGCAGCGCCAGATCGGCGACCGCCAAGCTGAGCAGCTGCCGCGGGCCGTACATCGAGGCGTGCAGCAGCCAATCGTCGTCGGCGACGGGGGCGCTCAGCTCGGCGGGCAGGCGTATGGAGACCCAGGCGATGCGAGAGCCGTCCGTCTTGTACTTGGAGGAGAGTTCGAGGGCGAGCTTCTTCAGCGTCTTGAAGGGATCGTCGTCGCCCTTGCTGGGCGAGTCGAGGCGATAGAGGAAGATCTGGCGGGAGAGAAGGGGCAGGCAATTAGTCTCAAGACAAGCTAAAGAAGATAGTAGATGGATAGATAATAGGCCAAAAGTGTGGCCAAGGCAACGAAAACACTTTTGAATAGTTTAGCAATTTATGCTTCAAAGGAAGAATTGTAGAAGAGTTTATATGTTGAGCTTTAAGATGCGCGTGTTTAGCTCTATAGCTTCAAGGGAAGCAAGCTGAGGAATAAGTGATAGCAAAAGTGTGGCCAAAGCAACGAAAAGACTTTGTAATAGTAAAGCGATTTGAACATCAATCGGAATAGCTTTAAAGGCTTCAATATGCAAGTGCTTTAAGAGCCGAGTGTTCAGCGCTATAATGAGACTGTGCTTTGGCTTAGCTGTGAGTGAATGAATCGTTGAATGAAAAGGGCAGTCACCCGTCACTCACCAGCAGCAGGAAAGTGTTGCTCTGGTTGTGCATGCAGATGCGCTCGTACTGCGCCACAAAGTCGAGGGCGTCGGGCACCTGATGCTCGAACGCCGGCACCAACAGCGCAATCCTTGTGCTCTCGGTGACGTACGGCGAGGGGACGACCTCGACACGTCCCAGCGGCTTGACGACCTCGAAGCTCTTGAGCAGCAAACGCTTCGGTGTGGCGCCCTCGTACAGATTCAGATGCAGCTGATAGTCCATGCCGCGTGTGGCGTCGAACTTGCGGTACGCACTGTGCAGACTGTGATAGTGCAGCTTGGGATGCTTCTGGGCGGCATACTGCAGCGCAATCTCCAGCACTTTGGCAAAGTCGAGGGCGTCGATGCGGCTGAGCGGCGACACCGCGTGATCCGCATTGGCGTTGGACAGAAAGCTGTGCGTGCCGTTGAGCAGCTGCCACGTGAGCATGTCGTGACGCGTCTCCGGGGCACTTGGCGGCGGCACGCCCAAGGGCCAGCGTATCTCGAGGATCTTGTTCGATATGCTGCCGTTGGCGATGCGATACGATTTCTGCTCCAGCTCGTAGCCGCGCTGCTGTACCAGCTCCAGGTGGTGCTGAAAGTCAGAGAGAGAAAGACAGAGAGAGAGAGAGAAATTTTGTAATTAAATTTGGCATTTTCATTTTAATTTTGTGGCGCAATAAAAGCAACAAGTGTGCTCGACGCTGACACACTTGTTGTCCATTAAAGCACTAATCAGCATTGAGATCGTATTCAAAAATAGCAATTTACAAATTGCCAGAGTTTGTTCGGCAATTGCATAACACTTGTTTGCCATTAAAACTTTAAGCACCCACAACAAATACTCAAAAATAGCAATTGACAAATACATCAAGTTTTTACAGTGTGCGAAATTTAAGTTTTTGCGAGCATTTTAATTTATAATGGTTTTTTTACTTGGTTTACATAAAATAATTTGCAAAACTCATTATACAAGTTAATTTCGTTCATGTTATGCTTCATTTTAAAAAGCCGTTACAAACGGGAGTCAAAAGTTTCTGCTGCTGTTACACTTTACAGCTTAATGTTAACTGTCGACTGCTAACGCTAGATCGCTGTTAACGCAAACTTAACAGCATGCTGGCGTTTTACAGCGCGTTAACAGCGTGATAACACTCACCTTGGAGTAGTAGGCGTGCAGACGATAAAAGTCCTCGGGCGTCTGCACAGGATACACTGTGGTGGCATTAAGGAATGCCGGCTCCTTGGCCAGCAAGCTGAGATCCTTATACTGGCGCGTCTTGGTGTTCAGAGCATAGCTGTACTGTCGTATACCCTGCAAACAATAAACAATAAACAATAAACGACACAGATCACACACAAAATTTATGGTTGGCGCCATCAAATGTTGCACATCAAATAAACAGTACATCCACTTAGGCGTTCACATGTGTGCCACAGATCGTGCAAAAACAATAAAGTTCCTTTACGACAAGCCCATTATACTTCCAGTTCCCATCCAAAGCTAATCGCATTCGCGTTCCCATTTCCAATGCTATTCCCATTCGCATTCCCCATTTTGGGCTGTGCTGCAAGGGCGAGGGGAGCTGGAGGGTGGGCAACAGCAGCAGGCGCATAATTAAATTAACATTTCCATGCTAAACCGCCGGCAATCGTTGGATGCGAGGAGTCAATACACTCCATGAGCTCCCAAGCTACTTCAACTTCCATTTCGACTTCCACTCCAATGACGAGTCTTCGTCTTCTTTTTCCCATTCGTTGTCATTGCACTCACTGGGCTGAAGTTGTTCGCAGAAAATTCAAGCAGTTAATTTGCCGGCGCTCATTAATCAATTCAAATGCTCAAATTTATTAAGAGGAAGCTCAAGTAACGGCACTTTTGAAGCTGTCTTAACTAAAAGTCAGCCCGACTGTCAAGCACCCTGTGCTGTGAAGCACAAAACAAAATCTTTTGTACTTTTGCCTATCGAATATTTAATTTTAATTGGAATATTATTATTGTTAATCTGCTTTACTAGCTGAAGAATTTTGAATTTAAATGAGCTCAAGGCTGTTTTTTATGTTCACATAATTGTGTTTGCTTCATAAAGACCACAAATAGAAGAATACAAATTGCATGAGTAAACAAGTTAAGACAATGTTTTTTTTTTTAATTTAATACGTTTAACTAATTATTATTTATCCATTATATATTTATGGTATTTTTATGGCCACAAATATATTTTGCCAGTTTAAAAATTTTGCGATTTTTATAGAGCACAAATTGTTATTCCTAATAAAGGGATTAAAAACTCTGCTTTGAATTATCAAACCTATTGAAACTTCCGAAGACTCCCTTCAGCTTATTTGCCCATGAAATCATTTCCTGTCAACTTTATAATACCCCTTAATTGAGTTATATTTTTTCGTTGGAGCATGCAAATTGCAGTTGCTTTTTTCAAATTGAAAATAAACAGCAGCAGATATCAACACTTCCTCAGACACACACACACACACACAGACGTTTGCTCCACCGCATAAAACATAAATCATTGAGTTTAGCTAATGTGGTTGTGGTTGTTGTTGTTGTCGCCGTTGCTGGTGCCTGGTTGCCGCATAAATAAAACCCAAAATCCAAACAAAAACGAAATTCGAGTGAAAGACGTGCGTCAAGTTATTTTCTTTGGCCCTGCTGCTGCCTGCGTTTCGTTTCACAAACATTGTATGCTGAAAAAATGCTAAATTGTTTGTGCAAAATGCGATTTCAAGCTTCGCAACAATTTTGTTTGTGTTGTTGTTACAAATATGTCTAACCGAAACAGCAGCAGAGCAGCAGCAAGTTCAATGTGGCAACCGCAATCAATGCATGTCAAACTGACGTACAGACAATGCGTGTCAAACTGCGGTTTCGCAGTCACTGCGCAGTGCGCACTGTGAAATTCTCTTTCGACTCGAGAATTAAATAAACTGTCCATCAAGTGTGACCCCGCTCGCCCCGTCGCCGACCCAACTTGCGGCATGTCCACGTCCAAATATGTCCGACTCTGCCTCTGCCACACAAACGTTGAAGCTGAAGCTGCTGTTGTTGTTGTTGTTGTTGTTGTTGCTGCCGCTTTTAAGTTTTTATTCTTCTCGCACATTTCGCTCCGTCCGTTTTGGATGATGCTCTTTTTCAGGGTCACTTTTGTGTATCAATGAACTGATTTTTTTCATTTCATTTCATTTCTTTTCATTTCGTTCTGTGCTTGTGTGCGTCTTGGTGTGTGTGCGTTTTTTTAGTCAACGGCAAATTGTTTAAATAAATAAAACAGCGTGTAGGAAGCAACACAGATCACACGACAAGCAAACGGGCAAATTAACTCGCAACGCACACACACACACACACATGTTGTTATATATGTATGTTTGCTGTTCTAATGGATCGTCGCGTTGCTGCGCCTGCTGCCGGCAGTGACTGCCAAACTGTCAACAGCTGCTGCCGACAGTTGTCTGAGAACAGTTGCAGCTGCACGGGCTGTGTGCTAATTATTGTGATCCACTTGTTGTGTGGACGCTAAGCAGATGTGGATGCTATATGCAACGGATGTTTTCAAGCGATTTATTTCGCCTGTGTATCCAAATACAGCGAAACTGCAAGTCTCAAGCCGCTAGCAAAAAACTACATTTTCCAAGGACTTTTTTTTGCAGCAGCTGCATTAATTTCGCATGTTTATGTCGCCTGCTTTAGTGCAACAACAACATGCATGTCCATCGAAATATGCGCACTCCATCCAGCGATTTAATTAACCCATCGGTATGCTGCTGTTGCTGTTTCTGCTGCTGCTGCGGCTTCAAGCTGCTGGTTATGCGACTTGTTTATGGGCCACTAACTTAGATTTCTAAGCGCATTACGGCCTGACAGTTAATTACAGCAGCGAGTGGCGTGTGGCCGTTACAGCCAAAACGGGAGATGCCACAACCAAGAAATGCACAAGCATTGAGCTCTGCTCGACTGCGTGATACCCGATAAGCATATAAAACACAGCACAACAAAGTAAAGAGCAAACTTTCGTATGCTTATAGAATCAAGTCTTTTGATTAAATTAAATTTAAGTAAGGTAGAAAGCATTCTAAAACACTCTTGAGCTGCGTTGAAGCCATATAAATAGTTTTTTAAACTTTGATAGTCCTGGGTTGCAGCTGATTTGTTTCGGTTTTAAATTTTTACGTTCCCTTAACAATTGTTTAAATAAGAATCGCACATGATTATAAACCTCTTGAGCAACTCTTAGTTGCATGCGACTTCTCCACACAAACGCAATGATTCATTTTAAAACTGTTATACTGTTATACCCATCTAGCACATCTACCGGGTAATTGCCTGTCGCTGTCTGCACGTTTCGTGGAAGCGGCGACTCACCTGAAACGTTTCCTGGCAGCCGGACACATGGCTGGCATACTTGACGCACCGTCCGATGTTGACGCTGTGATCGTTGGTGCTCCCGATGCGGACGCAGCGATCGAGGTTGTTGTGCATCTTGCGGATGACGCTGCTGCTGAACAGAATGCCCGCCTCGAGGGCGCAATAGTTGCGATCACTGAGGCCGCCACCGTCGCCGCCCTCGCCGTCCTCGCCTCCGCCACCGTCTGCCCCATCGTCGCCATTGCCGGGCCCCAGCGGACCGGCGTCGCCGTCGGGCGCGAGGGCGGCGCGGGTCCGTGTGCCGCCCATGTAGAGGTCAAAGGTGATGCTCATGTGGTAGAGCAGCGCGTTCAGCTTGCGTGCGTCGACGTAGACATTGTCGGTGACGAGCAGGAAGTAATCGTATTCGTCCAGATAATTGTCGGCAATGTACTTGATCACGTGGAAGGGCCGACGACTCTCGCGCGTGTCGGTGAAGCCGACGATGTTCTTCAGCTGGTAGTTGGTCTTCACGCTGTCCGCGTTGATGAAGAACTTGATCTTGTTCACCAGGTGGGCGGTGGTGCGATTGAACGCGGTCGCATAGCTGTTGATCTTCTCCTGCGAGGTCATCACCCCAATGAAGATCTTCTCGCGGATGCCCAGCTCCGAGGAGTAGTAGCGCGGTCGCAGCACATTCTTCACCTGCCCGAGGCGAAATAAAGAGAAATTTGTGATTAGTGAGGGTTGGAAACAAAGGAGTTTGGGAAGTTGGAGATCTATTTCATTTCAAATTCAGAGCAAACAGCAATTGCGGTCAATTGATCATAGCTATAGTAAAGATTGTTGAAGGCTACGAAGCATTCTAAAAAGACGACCTCAAATAGCAGCAAGTATTTGTGTCTAAGAACTTAAGATTACAATAAAAATGTCTATTTTAGTTAAGGGCAGAGCAAACAGCAAATGAAGCCAATTAATCATAGTTATAGTAACGATTACTTATTATTAAAAGACAACCTCAAATAGTAGCAAGTTGTTGTGTCTAGGAATTAAGGATTTCAATAAAAAGCCAGCCATAAATATACTTCATTTAAAGACAGGGCAAACAGCAAATAAAGCTTATAAATTACAATTATAGTAATGCTTTTATATATGTTTTTTCAGCCTATCGCGCATTATAAAAAGTATCGTGAAGACAGCGATATTTAAACTCGAATAAAAGCAAGTTTTTGTGCCTACAAATTTAAGATTTCAATAAAAAATCAGGCATTAAAAATGCCAGCTCTGAAATGATTTCGAGTTCGAGGAATAAGCGACAATCTCAAGCAGCCATTCGAGTGACATAACGACATAACGTATGAAAAGTATATAAACCGTGTATATGAGTACAGACTATATAGATCGGTTAATAGAACAATTAGAGTCAAGTGCGAGTGAAGGGTAAGTCTATATAGAGAGCAGCAATTATATTGCTAAATATAAGTATTTTGACATAATTAAAATTATCTGGACAGCTGCTGCAGCCTGGCTGGCAATGGAACAAAAAACACAACCTCGCTGGCCGCTGCACGTTTGGCCACTTGAGAAATGACAGCTGAAGTGGGCACTCAAACTGTGCTTGCTTGATGATCGGAGATGATTATGTTTATTCATGTGAGTGAAGTACGCACAACTGGCAAACAATGGCGAACTCAGAGGACGAGTGCGAATGAACGACTGCGAGTTACCCGGCCACACACTTAAAGCCGACTTCACTGAGTCACCTATGAATCGCCTGCTGCCTCAATTCGTCATACTCGTCGCGAACCGTTTGGCTGCCGGGTATTCGCATAGAGCTACATCGAGAGTTGGAGGTTCTATCTATTTTTTGTAGCCCAGGTTCAACGTTCGCCATAAAATGTTTACGATGCGCGACTCAGACGAGTTTCGTGGAAACCCCGCTGGATCGTATTGATAAACTCGCAAATTGTTTGGCAACTCGAGTAACAGTTAAAGTCTCTAACTGCATTCCGTGGATCGCCCTTAAATAGAATTCAGCCATGTATGTTACAACAAATATTGAGTCTAATCAAATATGCGTTCACTTCGATACGTTTGCTCAGCATTACCGCAATTATGGCCAATTACAATTGCCGTTTAATTGGCTATATAAACTGGCGGCCTTCGCTCGAGGTCGCACACCTTCCCTGCACCCCACCTCACGCCTGACGTCAGCAGTTTCTTCAGCGACTCCATCTCCATCTCGATCGCTTCATCAGCGCCATGGCCGCCCACTTGACGAAGGGGGGCGTGGCTGGTGGTGGACTTAGTGCAGCAATTAGTCGTAATTACAGCGACTATAAACACAAATATTGCTAACAAGCGGCAGCAATTTGTCGTCAGGTGTTTAACATACCCTGCAAACTATTATGCAAAATGGGCGGAACTTCATTTTTATTTTAGTCACTCACTTGGGTATTTAAAAACTCCTGTTTTAGAGTTCATTACTTTTAACTAAACACTCATATTCTGTTGCACTTCACAGAGTATTTGAAGTTGTGTCTATTTAAAGGCTATTTACTTTGCTAATTATCTATTTAGCATGTGTAGAACACTTATGTTATTACTGCGAATTTGTCTAGCTGTTCAAATACGAAGTGCGCTTTATTGGGGAATTTTCTTTAGGCGCATTTCTAGGGAACGCCTTGAAGTATCTCCTAAGCACATGCTGCCTTAGCCACTTCCTTTACAGGGTATCGCGCGGTGCCAAAGGGCACAGAGCTCACTGGGGCAATGATGCTGTCGCCGTCGACGACTCGTAATATGCATATAATTGAGAAATCAATTCAAATCATTAGCATTTCATCTTTTTACTCTACGCTGACGACAGAGAGCAAAGTGTGGGGTGAAGGGGGGGGAGGAGTGTGGAGGGCGGAGTTGGAGATCTAATGGCTTGGCCAATGCACCCCATTAACCCGCCCGCGCCGTCGCATTTAGATCAGAGAGTTAGACGCGTTAACCCGTCGCTGACCTTGTGCTGAAATTGCGGCAAAAAGAGCAAAAGCAGCCCGTGGATCCAAACACACAATTAATTGTGTAAATATCTAAACACACACACACGGATGAAGAGTACACACACACACACACACACACCTGTGCGCACACCAAACACCAGAATGGTGTGTAAACATTTTTGGCGAAACCACAAATTGACTACGCCCCGAGATGAGATGCGGTGCGATGCCGCATCTACTATATATACATACACATATTTAGCTATATATTCCATTCCAGCTAAATGAAAATACTTTCCAAAATTATGTGGATGCGTGTGTGTTTATACAGCAAAATGATGCATTCAAATTCGTTGAATTTGTGGGCAAAAGTGAAGCAAAATCGAATGAGAAAATATTGATTGCCGCAAGAAGCTCGAGGAAAGAAGGTGAATTTACTTGGCAGATGATTTATGATGCTGACTCAACACATAACACACTAAACACTCCAAATACTAAGCACACAAAATGCCATTAAACACTAAAAACTAAATTTGGAAGTGCAATCTGATTAGATCACAGCGAATTCGACGAATTATTCCATTCACGACTTGCAATCAGGTGTGAATTTCTACGGCACACAATTCACATAATATTCGGGCTGGCTCTTAATTTATTGAATTATTATGATGATATAATTATATTTATACACTTCTTGGCAATCTCTGCCGCCCAGGGGAATCCCAAACGGACTTTTTACTTCATCGTTCTTTTCTTTTTTCGTGTAATGGGAGATAACACGTGTCTCTCCTCATTTTCAAATGCTATTTCGGCTGGTTTTTGTGCTACGACAAGTTTCATCCAGCATAGCTGTAATATGAGCAGATTCATTTGCAAAAAGCATAAAAAGACTACAGAAATTTTAGCACTCCTATTTTACTACATTGTCTTTGAAAACTTCTTCATAATTTGCGCCCACATTTCTATAGTTTTTCAATCACTTTTCTGCTCTTTATCTTGCATAATTTAATTTAAATATTAGCTAAGCATTTGACGCATTTTTGTAGTTTATTAAATTTATTTACAAAACTATTTTATGAACACCTTCGTCTTCATAATTTTGCATTGAGATTTCTGTAGTTTTTTATCATTTGTCTGGTTTATAACTTGCATAATTTAATTTAAATATTAACTAAGCACTTGACGCATTTTTGTAGTTTATTAAATTTATTTAAAAAGCTATTTTATTAACACCTCCGTATTCATCATTTTGCATTCAGATTTCTGTAGTTTTTTTATCATTTGCCTGGTTTATAACTTGCATAATTTAATTTAAATATTAACTAAGCATTTGACGCATTATTGTAGTTTATTAAATTTATTTGAAATTCTTCATAATTTTGCATTCAGATTTCTGTAGTTTTTTATCATTTGTCTGGTTTATAACTTGCATAATTTAATTTAAATATTAACTAAGCATTTGACGCATTTTTGTAGTTTATTAAATTTATTTAAAAAGCTATTTTATTAACACCTCCGTCTTCATAATTTTGCATTGAGATTTCTGTAGTTTTTTATCATTTGTCTGGTTTATAACTTGCATAATTTAATTTAAATATTAACTAAGCATTTGACGCATTTTTGTAGTTTATTAAATTTATTTAAAAAGCTATTTTATTAACACCTCCGTCTTCATAATTTTGCATTCAGATTTCTGAATTTTTTATCATTTGTCTGGTTAACTTGCATAATTTAATTAAAATATTAACTAAGCATTTCACATATTTCTTGTATTTCAATCACTTTATGTAAAAAGCTATTTTATCCACTGCTACGACTTCATAATTTGCGCCCACATTTCTGTAATTTTTCGATCACTTTTCTACTCTATAACTTGAATAATTAAATTAGATTGATAAAGCACATTGTTATTTGATTGAGTTTAAATATTATTTAAGCATTTTAGCACAATGATTTAACTATTTAATAAAACCTATTAGGGGGAGAAGAATATTATTAACACCTGCATCATCTGGGATTCCCTTCGACAGCTTAGATTGAGGAAAAGGAGGCAGCTTCGTTGCGCTTGCGACGAGCACGTGGCTGAGCAATCTCATTAAATTTGATTTGCTGGTCATTTCTGATAAGCAAACGAAACCCGACAACCTTGTGACGTAAGGGGAAGTGAAAAAGAAACACCAACAACAACGACGAGCGATCACAACGATGAGCAACTGGCGTATTTCGATTGATAGTTTTATTTATTATTATTTGGTGGGTGCAAAACTAACAGCATTTACAACAAGTGGCCACATTTTCACGCCCCTCTTATCAGCCGTTGAAAAGTATATAAATGAAACGTATTATCTGCTTATCAGGCCAACCAGACAGCCAGGGAAACGTCACCAATGACAAAACGACAATATTTTCAATTTCCATTTGAGAAAATTTTAATTAAACATTGATATTGAATGATGTTTATTTACTCAGTTGGCCAGCTCAACAAATCGAGATACATTCTCCAATTCGTTTACAATTTTGCAGTCCCTGCCGGTGACTCAAATCATAGTTGACTGATTACCACTCGCACACAGTTCTGTTGGGGCATCGGATTCGGGTTCGCGTTCGGGGATTGGCGTAATAAATTGAAATATATAATTTGTGTTTTTCTATTCTACATTTTACATTTTACAGCCAAGTGCTTATGAATGAATACCGAGTACTTGGAGTTCATATTCCCAGAGGTTCACTGACTCATTCGCCAAGTTGCAGATGCAATTTCAATATTTGATTTGACTTTTATCTGTGTCAAGCAATTTGAGCTGCATGCTTGACGATCCAAAGACATTTACGGCGCTTTACAGCACTACAATACACTAAATCTCTTTTATCTCGGCTGGGAAAACATTTACGCACAGTTTAAGTTAAGTAAATGTACTTAAATGTAATTATTTACGATTGTTAATGCATTCGTCAGTCTCCTAGCGATGAACCTAATGCCAAATCTTGACGTCAACTCGAAATTGTTGTAGAAATGAATTCAGTAACACTTAAATAATTCAATTTATTCACAGGCATTCATCGATTTTAAAGCAACTCGTCGCGGAATCAATTTCAAATTGCTTTCAATAGCATGCACATTAAATACCAAATGAAATTCAGTTTTTTGTTGTGTTCGATTGCTGAAATAATTTTCAGTGGAACAAAAACAGATTAAATGATATTCAGTTATTCCTTGTGTTCGATTACTAAAACAATTTTCTGTGCGGAAAAGCAGCTTAAATCGTGAAATCAATTGGAAGTCGCATTCAATGAATTGCTTTGGATTTCTATGCTAGTTGCAGCTAGTTGCTGTTCTATAAGTACGTGATACAGATATAGATATAGATATAGTTAAGTACGTGTAAATGGAATGATATATATGGCCATAGCATGTGCCCCAATCTCAGTTCGTTTTCAATCGTGGCGAGCACAAAGGCAGCGTCCAACTGATCTGTGTCTGTCCGGCTGGGGGGGGGTTGGGGGATGTTGGATGGGGGAAATTGCATTGGATTTGACAAATCTTAATTGAAACAAGTGCCTAGAGATAGAGAGAGAGAGAACGATCGGTGTTTGCAGGGTGGTTTTGGTGGTTGTAACCGGTGGATCGCCGCCTCGTTGATAAAATCGCCGGGTCGACCAAGTCTCGCGCTTATGACAATTAATTGAGAGCGAGCACAAAAAAAAAACACACATACGTATGTCTGCCCACTTATGCAGATCTATAATGCACACACACACGGACACACAAACACATATATAGATCGTCTGTATATTGTATATATTTAGAGTCGCAAGTATGTGGGCCTTAAGCCGGAAATGCGACGCGCTTTTCAATTAAGGCAAACAGCAAAAGCTGCTCAATAGTAGTTGCACTTAGCTTAGCTTCTAGTTGGTGTTGTTGTTGTTGTTGTCGATCTGTCTGGGTGCAACTGCAACCCAAATCAGAAGCAACGCAACAGCGGGTCTTCATCACATCCAGACGATCTTCAGAGCGGACTTGAGCTACAAGGTGCTTGGCACGACATTTATGACAAGCGCAACTTTTGACCTTTCAGAGCTGGCAGGGAGAGAATTATTTGAACTCTAACTGCGAGCTTTAAGCAGCTCGAAAGCTGCCAGCTATTGAAGAAAAGTGGAAATTGTTAACAGCCTAAATTGAAAGAAACAGCTTCTGACAAGCTTAAATGCTGGACAATTAAGCCAAGTTGAAAGAGCTTTCAACTTAATCCAAACACACTTGAAATGTTAGTGAAGAATCCATTTTTGTCTCAGCTGAAAGCGCAGCTTTTACTTAATCTAAGAGAGCCAACAAATTCGGTCATTGATCCTGTGTCTGTCTCTCTGTCTGTCTGCGTGTTTGCAGCTGTTGCCACGTTGATGGGCTGGTGATCAGCTGATAAGTCGATCAGTTGACCAGTTGATCTTCTGACAGCATGACAATCGCGCACTTCGCTTGCGAAAAGAGCCTTCCATTTAAGGGGTATTCGCCTGTCAAACGCTGCTTGGGTTGTGTGTGTGTGTGTGTTTAGTACTAAGTGATAAGAATGCGCGTTTTATTTTTAGACAACGCCCGCCTGATAACCGTGTAGTACAAGTTTTAAGTTTATGAATTGCCAGAACACACACTCACAACTCTGTGCGAAAATGAAATCCAACTCTCGCTCGCTCTGTGCTTCTCGAAATCCTTCTCTTCACTTTCCCCTACTTGCCACCATGCATGCCACCGTTGCCCAGATACTTGTCGAACAGATAGTCGCCGAGATCGACCTGGGCACGCTCCAGCTGCCTTATGTAGTCGGCCAGCACCTTCTGGCCGTCGACCTGCTCCTGCAGGAAGTTGGCCTCGATGAAATCGCACAGATTCGGATCGTTCTCCTTGCCGGCCAGCGCGTGCACATCCAACAGATGCTGATTCACCTCCAGCTCCATTTGCAGCGCATGCTTCAGGGCGGCCAGCGTGTCCGGGAAGCAGGGCAGCGGCTCCGGCACAGCGCTGAGCACGATCTGGCCGCCACGTTTGTTCATGTACTTCATGATCTTCTCGGCGTGCTCGCGCTCCTCGGCGCTGGCCTTCAGCAGGAAGCTGTGCACGCCCGGTGAGCTGACGTCGGCGCGATCAAAGTGAAACGCCTGGCCGCAACGGGGACGCATTAGTGGCATAGACAAATGTGTGGTGAGCAGGCTGCGGTCGAGTGTGCTCGACTGTGAGATACCCAATAGCCACTTTTAGCTTCATGATGAACTCAAGCGGCGTGGGAAGCACACGGAGAAGTGAAAGAAAACAGACGGATAGCAAAAGCTTTAGACTCCCGCTTTTATCTACTGCTCTTTGGCTACTGGGTATCTGAGCCAGTGTAAAGCAGCCTCACCATGGCCAGATATTGATGGCACGCCTTTAGCTCCATGTTGATCTGATCGTTCAGTTTCTGCTCGCAGCTCTTGGCGAAATTCTGACGCATTATCATGCACATCTTACGCGCCCACAAACGACCATAACAAATCGCCATTCTCTCCTCTACTTCGAAATTCTCACACCGAAATTTTGACGAAAAACATTCAAAAACGAATTTTGTATTACGTTTTTATTTTTGTTGGGGTTTTTTTTTCGTCTGTGTGTTGATTTTGGTTTTGTGCCTGCCTAACAACTGAACCAGTCAAGCAGTTTGTTATCGATCACGCAGTCGTCTGGAGTTGTCTAAACAAAACCGATAACGATAGCAGCAGGAACAGAAGGAAGTTGAATCCTATGCACAGAAGTTCTGTTAATTAACAGCTGGTCTAATTACAGTGACACACTCTTAACAGCAGACCCAACCTGCAAATGCTAACAGGAAGTAGATTCCGAATTGATTGAAGGCACGTTAGTCAAGTGCTAGTCAAGTTGGTTATCGATAACAGCTGCCTGATAACTATGCAAATGTGCAATGGCTCGGAACAGCCAGCTGTAGTTGTTACTGTTGTTGTGGCTGCGTTGTTTCTAATTAAAGTCGAAAAGTACGCGCTACGTTGTTGTGTACTCTTTAGTTCCAGTCATTTGGTCGATGTTAAAAAACAAAAAAAGGTTCAGACTTTAACGATGATTTGGCGTTTCGTGCAACTACCGATGCTTAAAATTAATGTTTTTATGCCTTTATTATTTCAACTTTATGGGCCACTCTTTGCATGTGTGTGTTTAATGTGCGTAAGTTAGTTACTTGAAAAAAGAGAGAGAGATAGCAAACTAAAGAGTGGGACAGCGCTAGAGATAATATTGTATATTTCAAACTCGTTCGTAGACAAAAACAACAACAACAACAACAAAAAAAAAAGCAAAAAGTCGTTTTCCATTCACTTAATAAATGACAATAACTGAGAGTTTACTTAACGCGCAACATTGTTAATGTTGCTGTTGTTGTTGTTACTGTTGCTGCCTAAGCAAACACACGCAATACATCAAGTGTGTGTGCGTGTGTGTGTGTGTGTGTGTGTGTACACTGACTAAGTGCCCGACACAAGTAAAAACGAAAGAAAAAAAAAATTAAAGACGACAAAAGTGAAATCACAGCGGTCGGATCAACACTTTGAACTGTGACCCATCCACTAGTCACGAGGGTTTCGCGGGAAGGCGACGAGAGCTCAAATCCCCCTCAAATGTCTGCTTAAATACATCATGTGATTGAACGATTAAGCAAGGAAACTTTTTAACGGCGCGTAAAATTGTTTGACAAATATTTATGTAGTGACACTAAATAGCTACTCAGCAGACGGAAAAGACGCCGCATAGTGACTGTAGTTTGTTCTTCGCTTAAGTGATTGACAATCAATCAATCAACGCTGGAAATTCTCAGACTGAACGTCTTGAGAAATTATAAGTCAGCTACTTGAAAGATGAGCATAATTCGTTGACTAATTTACTCCATCATCATCGTCGTTATTCATTTCAACGTTCCTCAGTCTGCAAAATGTAAAAAGCTCGCTTGACGTATATAAAAAAAAGAATACTCTTTTATTATTAACGCATTCGTCATGCTAATTGAATTGATGCCACAATAATTTGATCGCCAATCATTTGCCAAAGACATGATTAGCTCAACTGCTGATCGTTTTTCTTTGTTTTATTTCGTTGCCTTCGTATTTTTTTTTTTTTTTTTTGGGTGGGCTAAAATGCCACGAAAACGCGGCAGCCAATTGGACGATATCCATTATCGCCTGCGGAGTTCCACACAAAAATTTATCAAGTTTATAATCACTTTTTGTTACTTTATTTAATTAAAACGCAAACGTTTGCATTGTTAACTGAAAATTCGAAAGACAAACGAAAGCAAATCGCACACGAGCTACAAAAAAATAAAACCATACGAAAAAATTGATAAAACAGTCGCTGTTGATCAATTGGATACCCTATTTTGTATTTCCAATTGGAAATTCCAATAGCTAAGTGCTTTATAGCATTAAAATAGCAAAGTATTCTTTTTTTTTTAATCTGTTATAAAATCAAGAGCTAAAATTGTTTGAATTATTTGAATGTATAGAAATCTCTACTGGAAAAAATAAACATTGTGCATATCCTTAAATTAAATTGAAATATGTTTGCAATGACGATGTTTCTTTCTAAATATACTTTTAAAGGGTTTGTTTTATTCCAAACGATTCCAGCTTTTTAATGCCGGTCCTCAGAATGGACTTTTAAACGATAACAATTGAAAAATATGCTCTCGCATGGTATAACAACATTTAATCGATTTTCATGTTTATTCGTATTTAATTCAATAAATTGTGCTGCGTTCGATTTATGGTACACATGTATACATATACATATGCATGTATGTATGTATTTGTATAGCATATGCATGTATTTATTTACGTGTGGCATGATGCATGTATCGTGTTAACGTTATTTACTCGACTCTGGTTTACAATTGAAATGCGTTTATTTATTTAAATGTAATTTATGCGCGCGCCAGTGGAATTTTTGCTCATCGTATGTTTTATAAGTTGTTTTTTTTTGTTCATTTCATTTTATATTCGTATTTTTTTTTTTTTTTTTTTGGCAAAGTTGCTCAAATTTTTGTGCAAACGAGGCGAAAATTCGCACATATTTTGAATCGCAATTAAATGTAACTGACCGACTGTTATCAGACATTCCACACTGACTCTCAAACTGTAATGCATGAAAAACGACTGTCTTCTGCTACGGTTGCTGTTGTTGCTGCCGCTGCGCGCCGGGTGCTAATTGCCTAGAAGCGACTACCAAAGCAACGTAATTGTCGTTCTTATTGCTGCTGTTGTTGTTGTTGCTGCTATTGTTGGCCATTGGACTCGCGCTGCTTGCACGTCTCTTCGGCTGGCCAAGTCATAACGTACAAAGTTAGCCCATGATAACAACAGGCAATTCAAACTAAAAAATGACGTCTGCACTGACGATCTATATACACACACAGACACAACACACACACGCACACACATGCACACACGTAAAAATGTGGTTCCTAACCAAAATGAGGAAAGGCGAAGTACGAAAGCGAAATACGATAAGCCAGAAGGTCAATAAATTGCTTCATATAATGAGCCATGTGCACCAATACCAATGCAAGCCGCGCACACTCATACATTTGCATGCAAAGACACACACACATACACAGATAGGTATGTGTGTCATATGTAGGGCTCAATTGCTCTCTTTCTTTCGCTCTCTTCGATTGCCATTTGTTGCTCTCTGATTGGCGCGTGGCCCACGTGCGAAAAAAACACTTCATTTCGTACGAAAGAAGGAGAATGTGGGGATGACTTACCGGCTTTTTGGCCGCCAGCGGCTTATTGATCAAATTGAGATGCGGCTCAAAGTCCTGGCCGAAGCGTTCGATGAGCAAATTCTCGGCCACCTCCTGCGGGCATTCCTCCTGCTGTACCAGCTGCCTAATGTCCTGCGGTATGCAGCAGCTCAGCACTAGGCCGAGGGCCAAGCCAATCACAAAGTAATGATTGCGACTCAGCGACGATGACAGTTTACGCATGTTTCCCTCCTCCCCTCCAGGCGTGTGTCAGAAATGAACTCACATACACATACACACACGCGGGCACACAACACATACACATATAGGATGCTGATGATGCTCTCGTTGTTGTTGTCATGTGTACATCTTGTTGTTGTACGCACTGTTGCTGCTGCTTCTTCTCTTACTTGTTGCTGCTCCGTTTCGATTTCAATTTTATGTTCGATTTTTTTTTGTATTTTCTTTCTTTTTTTTGTATTTTGCGATAAGCAAGCAAAGAACTCAAACAAGTGCTCTGACTATGCCGGCTAATTTTGGCATTAGCTTCGCACCGTTCTTGTCGTCGTTGTTGTTGTTGTGCAGCACGCACTTGGGTTTCGTTTTAGTTGTTGTTGTTGCCGAAATAAAGCCGATGTTTGCTTTTTGGCGCATTTTTACTAAAAATTCACAAGTACACAAGGCATATTTACACACATAAGCACTACACTCCACACACTATATTTCATTTATTTATTATTCCTTTCTCAAGTCGCGCTACGAAATGTATCGACAAAAAAAAAATAAAATCAACAACAATTTCAACAAGCGCAAACAAGCGCCGCCTGGCCCGCCGCACACCGCGTAACGTCAAAAAATGGGATCTGCATTCGTTTCGCACTTTTTTTTGTTTTGTTAGCAGCGTACCTTGAGATGTTATCCCACTGTTAAGCAAACTGCAAAGTGACTGTTATGTTGTAATGGCCTGTTGCTGACTAGTATGCTGCTCTCTGATCGCACTGGCAAAATAAAAACATTGTGAAATATATATGCGTATAAATATAGAGGAAAACCATTTTTTTTTTTATATTTTGTTGAGTTTTCCTGCTGCATAATTTTTTGACTTGTTTGCTATGCCGAGCGGTTGTGCATACCGAATTTATGTTAATATGCTGATTTAATGTTGAAGTTGCACTCTGTAAAGTCGGCTCAATTTTGCGTTGCTCATTTAGCGTTTACAGCGTTCAGTTTTGTTGATTCTGTTGTTCGCAGTATTGACTGGTGGGTACTTTGCCCGAGAGTATCGAGTATCGGCGCCACTAACTTGGATGAATGGTTTCACAAGTCGTTGCTCGTTGATAGTTTGTGTTGTGTTGTAGCATTATAAATGTTTAGAACCAAGTGCTTCAATTTATAGCTGATTTAACAACAGAATTTAAACTTGTTTAATAATTTTATTTCATCTACATACTTGCTAATATACATACATTCGCTTTATGTTATTAAAAACAGTAATAACTTAAGAACAGAGTCAAGTCAAGTCATTTTGCTGACCGTTTTGCTATTTAATTGTACAACTAAAATGGTAACTACGAGAAAAATAATGATATAAACAAATCTTAAGCATATAGAGTTAACGCTTCTGAGCAGGCAACTTATAAACGCCGAAAATATTTAAGATTATTTTGCAAATGGATCAATAAACAAGTTGTAATCACATTACTATATAAACTTAGCTCAATTTAGGTTTTGTTTTTGTTTTCATTGCGAGGCGGGTGCGATTCTGCAAAGAGAGAGATCCCTTCTCACACTCTCCATTTCTCTTTCTCTCTCTCTTTACATGCTGAACGATTCGCCGCAGCCACAGGTGCCCTTAATATTGGGATTGTTAAACACAAATTCGCTGGACAGCTTTGATTCCACAAAATCCATTTCAGTGCCTACAAATATGATATGTTATTAATTTTGTTGGCTGCAAATTATATAAAAGACATGCTACTGGTACACTTGCCTAACAACGAGAGTTGCGCCTTCTTATCAATAAACACCTTGACGCCATCCTGCAACACTTCCTCATCCATTTTATCTGCTTGAGAAATATTCGCATGAAAGATGTGATAAACAAACTCCTAGCAAAATAGAAAACTTACCTTTGGTGTTGGCATAGTCCAGTGTGTAAGAGAGCCCATTGCATCCTCGCTGCCGCACGCCAACCTTGAGACCAATCTGTGGAAACAAAATATGTAGAGTTCTGATTGCTATCAACACGGCAGTCAGTAGCCTACTTACCACATTTGGTTTGTCCTGCAGCAGAGTCTTGATGCGTTGCACAGCCGCTGGTGTCTGCAAGAGCAAAAGAACACAAATGTAAACAATAATATATTTATTATTTCATCAGCTGAGTGAGCGCGAATTTACTCAGGATACACTTACCAGAGTTAATGCGGCTCGTGTCGGTAATAATTTTCGCCCCTTGACGGCGCGCACTGTTGCCGTGGCCACCACACGTGTTGCCATTTTTTGTATGCTTACGATTTATATAATTTGTTTTGCTTACAAAATTTCCAACAAACTTCTGTGCGTTTCGAAAAGTGTTGCCAAACACAATGAAATGAAACTAATGTCAGTCAGTGTTGCATAACCTACATGTTTATCGTGTTTAGCAGTTAGATAGCCATGCGATAGTATCGACGTAGTGCATTTCATCACACCGATCAGCTGTAACATCAGCCGTTAAAATATACTAAAATACAATAAAGATTGTTGTTTTGCTTGCGAAATACACGAATTTGTAACGACTATTCAATTGAAACTTGAATTAACAGTACAAAAATATAAATTCCATTGCAAAATATGAACGTAATGACCGAATTGTTGTTGGCACAATATACCTACCATAGAACATACTAGTTTATCGATAACTTTTTTGTCCGTTTCAATATTTGTTGTGTATTATTTTGAAGACTACCAAAATGAGCGCTTTAAAACAAATGTACAAATTATATGCCGGCCTGAGCAGACTGGCCACAACACGCACTGCGCAACAGGTGCAGCGGCAACATCATTTACTGAGCACAGCGACTGCAATTTGCAACAAGCGCGACACGTGCTCCAACAGCTTCAGCAACAAATCCAACAGCTCCAACGAAGCTGTAAGTGTGTTAATATTAACTTAAGCAACAATCATTGCAATGCTTTTACAAATCCACCCGCTTTAGCAAGATGAAGGCAATCGGCTGGTCAGCAAAAGCATACCACTGGCTGAGCTGCAGACCAAAATGCAGCTGATCTACACATGCAAAGTTTGCCAAAGCCGCAACATGGAAACCATTTCAAAGGTCGCCTACAACCGTGGCGTTGTCATTGTCACCTGCAAAGGTTGCAGCAATCATCACCTGATAGCCGACAATCTGAATTGGTTCACCGATCTGAATGGCAAGCGCAACATTGAGGAAATTCTCGCCGAGAAGGGCGAAAAAGTCATCAAGATTGTAGACGACAAACACGAATATTTGCCCAGCAATTAAATTTAAATTATAATTAATTGTTAACTATAAACATAGGCCACTTTATTGAGCATGTCGCGCAGACGTTGCAGCAACGGCATCGTACGTAGCGAAGCAAAAAACTGAGCACGACACGGAGATTTGGGTGACAACAGCAAATGTGTTAGGAACAGCATCTCCTCGAGCGGCAGACGCACAACTGGAGATTCATCAGTAAACTGCAGCTCGTCAAGCAGCAAATGCGGCAATTGTTGCGTCCAGTAGGCAACCAGATAGCTGCCCAGCGCACTGGCAAAACGCACATGCAACAAACACCGCAACAAACGCGCCACATTTGCGCTGCTGCCGACGGCCACAAAGCTGTAGATGTTGTGCATGAAACTGGCGGCAGCAACTGAATCCGTTGCCACGCCCTCGGCCAGCATGTCGCAGATGAGCTGACGCAGCAGCTGGCAACGTGTGTATAGAATACTCTGCCGTGGTTCACAAAACATTTGCAGCCATAGCTCGACATCCAGTTGTTGCATTCCACGTGCGAGTGCCGTTCGCATTTCGTCTAGATTGGCCAGCCGAAAGATGCGTCGCACTAGCGTGCGCATGCGCAGCGCATCCATGTTCACCACATCGGCGAGTGTTTGATTCTGATTGCTCTCTGTCATCATTGCTGACCAATCGAACTCCTTGATGCTGCGCCAAGCGGGCTGAACGTCCGAACAGGCTTTGTGCATTTGGTGCAGTACGGGCGCCCAGTTGTGGCCATTGCGTGTGCCATGAACAATGCCAGCACACAGCTCCCTAATGCACAGTGTCCGATCTGTTTCGCTATTCTCGTAGAAGCGTCGCACAGCCGCTGACGCATAGTTAAACTGCTGCACCACGGCGTCCACGAGTTCATCGCCATAGCGGGCGTGACACTCAAGCAGATATACGGTGGCCTTGCACATGCACTCGACGTCCGCATAGCAAAGCTGCAGTTGCATCTCCAGCGGTGGCTGCAGCTCCATTTGCTCCTGAATATCGAGCAGCCATTGCAGCAGTTTGACGGATTGCGTTGTTGCTTGATCGAGTGTTAGGTCGCTGCTCACGCTCAGCTCGTTGCGTATGTATGCCTCCATCACTCCATAATTATATATTATTAATTTTTATTGTTACACATACTGCGTTGCGTCGTTTGTTATTTATTATTGCTGTGCGATAACAGCACTGCGTCTATCGATAACACACACACACGTATCATTGCCAAATTGGTGAGCAAACAATATGAAAGTGCGCAACACTGATCGTTTCATTGCACATCCCGCCAAAACGAATGCTACAGGTCTTCTCATAGTTAACATCAATTTCAACCTAATTGTAGAAAAAGAAATCCATAAGGCCACGATAGAAATATTTTAAAGCCAAGTTGCAAGTAGTTTGATGCTCTTTGAATTTTATTTTATATATATATATATAGTCAATGAGTTTACTCATCTCTCCACTTCGTCGCACGTTTCGTTCTCTCACTTCGTCACACCGGATCTCTCACGTTCTTCCATATTTAAAGTTACATTTACTCATTTAAAAAGATAAACATAAAATGCATAACATAGACTTATAGTTACGTCAAATACCGTTTCCATTCTTCATATTTGTTTTTTTTTTTTCGTGCATTTTTTTTATTTTAAATTTTTTTTGTTTTTCTATATATATAAACAAGAATCAAAGCGTAATGTGCACTTTATGCATTTTGCTTTGCTTCACACATATCAAAGTTATTTTCATTTTTTTTTTTTTTGCTTTTTGTTTGTTTTTCCATTTACTTCACTTAGGAAAATAAAAATATGTATATGTTAATTATGTTTCTTTTAGTGTTATTATTATTATCGTTTTATCGTATTATATATAATTTTCTCAAAAATAGGGTCTTGCAAAACAAAAAACTTAATGTAGAAAATCAGAAACAGCTTCAAATACATTCTCGCCTTGACTTGATATTCCCCTCCTTCAGTATGAATGTTGTTTAGTTTTTCCATTACGTTTCTTAGGTTGCATTTTTTTTTTTTTTTTGTGGTTGTTCATTCCAGTTCTCTTTTGCAAATTTAAGAAAATATATATATATATATGCGTGTTTGTATAATATATATATATATATATATATATATATATATATGGAGATATATATATATTTATGTGAGTGTGTGCGTGTGGGAAGGTGTGTGAGTGTTTGTGTATGTGAGTGTAAGTGTGTGTGTGTGTTTGCGTGTGTGAGTGTGTGTGTTTATGTATATATATTGTATATAATATACGCGCGAAAATTAATAATTAATTCAACATGGTTTTATATATACTATATAACTAATATGTACTGTATATATGTTGTTGTTGTCGCTGTTGTTGCTATCGCACATTTGCAGTGGCTGTTCTCTAATGATTTTCGTCGTCGCAGTTTTGTTTCTTTTTTTTAGGAATTGTTGCTGCTTGCTGTTATTGTTGAGTGTGAGTTTGTTATGTGTTGTTCCTGTGTACAAATGTGTGTAAGTGTTGCTGTTTGTTATTTGTTGCTTGTTGCTGTTGCTGTTGCTTGCTGTTGTTGTTGATCATATTATCGCTGTTGTTGCTTGCTGTTGCTATACTTGATGCTGTTGATGTTGCAGTTGCTCAAATTATTGTTGTTGGTATTATTAATGCTGTTGTTGTCGCTTGGCTTTTGCTTTTGCTGTTGCTGCTGATGACGGTGTTGTCGTTGCTCTTCATGCTTGGCCGTGTTGCTGTTGTTATCTTATTGTTGTTGCTCGCTGTTGCGGTGCTTAGGCAAAGCCAAATCCTTCGGAGCACTCGTGTATGGCCTTAAGCAAACAGCTGCGCAATTTGTCATACGACTTGTACATCGGCAGATCCAGTTGATTGAAGCTAAAGAGGAGCAAGCGAATAGAATTGTTAGCAAATATCAATATACAAATATACACACAATTGTCTTACCAGGTGTGAGCGCAGGGCAGACGATCTGTGGAGCGATCGTCGCGATGAATTTGGAACTTTTGTATGCCATTCATGCCCTCCAGCGAACCGAAGCCCTGCAGCGGCACCTTCGAAGTGCCCGTGACAAATTGCAGAAACTTGGCACGATCCGCCTGATCGAAGCTGCGTAAAGCGCGCCAGAACCATTGAATCTGCACAAACAACAAAACGAGGTGTGTTTCAGTATATGAAATAGATGAAGCATTAATAGTCATTAGATTTACCTGCGCCGATTTGGATGTGTACTTATGGTACTCGGTGTTGGCCTTTAGATCTTCAATATCAATATCTGGCAGGCCGGATATGAGAAGCTCTAGTTCCTGCTCGTTGAATATCGATATTAAATGCTTTGGAATAATGTCATAGAAGCCCTCCAGGAATGCGTCCAATCTGAGGCGAGAAATTGCGACATGTTTCAATCGAAGATTTAAATAGAAATGTGCGACACTTACTGCTGACGTATGGAGCCGCTCATCTTGAGCTGGCACACGAGCTGCACGTATTCAAATTTGTTCTCCTCGGTGACGGCAATGTCGCGTCCATTTGGCTTGAGATCACGGATTTGTGTGACGCCAAACTCTTGCACCTCGGTCGAGAAGGTGAGCTCATAGCCCAGCGTCGAGATATCATTCTTCATCAGATAGTCGAGTCCCTTGTAGAACTCATAGTCTTGCGATTCCATATCCGTGTGCTTCACCTGTTTGCCCAGGATGTGTTTGTAGAACGAGCGCGTGAAATAGCACTCGAGCAGTTTGTTATCATGCACGGCCTTGGCTGCAAGCATGAGTGTGAGAGAGAGAGAGAGAGAGAGAGAGACAGCATTAGCCAGAGAGTGTGAATTAGAGCGAGACAGTGAGACGTACCTATGACACGACCGACAAACTTGAAGTAGCTCAGGTGATTGGGATTGGCGTGGCTGGAGGGATTGATCATGTAGGTGACGCGATCGCCCGGCGATACGCAGAACAAGGCATACATCGGATTGAAGATTTCGCGAGAGATTATCACATACCATTCGCGCAGCAAGCCGCCCGCATCCTGGCCCTCCTCGTCTGCAAGGAAAATGGTAAAGTTCCCAATGTATTTGCAGTTCCCCATGGCAGTTGCCAGCGAGCAAGCGACTCTTACCCTCAAACACAATGTAGAAACGATTCTTCCACTCCTCGGGGCCCAGGCGATAGAGCACACGGAACGAGTCCTCGAACACTGTGACGCGTCGCACGCTCACCGTGTGCTCCTCGCGTCTGATGCCCTCGTCCAGGCGCTCCAATTCGGTTTGGAAATACTTGCGCTTGACATCAAAGTCCAGGATGCGCGTGTGATCGACGAGCACAGCGAATGGACCATCGGACAGATGGGTGGAAGATTGACGTAGGATTTGATTGAGCACCGTGCGATGTTTCTCGGCGAACTGCAGGAACTTCTGGCGGTCCTGCTTCAGCTGGCGTTCGTGCGCTGTCAGCACAACGGACGAGGAGCTCGATGTGCTGGTCGCCGCATCTTGCAGCCGTGATTCATCTGTAAGCCGAGCGAAATGTAAGCATTAGTAAAGACCGACAACGTATTAACTTGTGAGCACTCTACGCACCTTCGAAGCTCGAGGAATTGTGCGCCTGGCTGCTGCCATTGCTGCTGTTCGTGTCGTCCAGCTGCGGACTGTGATGCTCTGTGGGCACCGCGGGCGGCACGACACGCAGTCCGCTGCCCATGCCCGACGAGGCCGCAGCCGCCGAACCGGCGCCGCGTCCCGGCTTTTTGGGCGTGACGCGATGCGAGGCGTGTATGAGGAAGAACGCCTCGACGGTGGGCTGCAGCACAAGCACGGCGAACTCATCCTTGGACTCCTCCAGGGCCACCAGGCACTCGCTCAACGTGTGCCACAGCACGTCTAGGCAAAGGATCTGACTTAGCGTCGGCTTCGCGGCCGGTTTGCCATTGTTGCTGGCCACTGTATCGTTGGTCTCCATCGCGACACTCGCTGTTGTTGTTGTTGTTGTTGGTGGCGGTGGCGGCGGCGGCGGTGGCGGAGCGTCGCCGGCAATGTCAATGTCCTCCTGGCCAGCTGCAGTGCCAGCTGAGACGCCAGCGGCGCCAGTGGCGGCTGCCAGATCGTCGCCGTTGTTGTGACTATTCTGCAGCTCGTACATGTCGCGCACCTGCATGAAGATCTTCAGGGTGCGCAGGAAGTAGGGCTGAGCGGATGAGTTGGACATGAGCTTCTTCATCGAGGGCAGCTGCAGCTCGCAGGTGGGTTTGGCGTTCTTGGGCGCCGATATGATGACCGCCTCGGCTGTGAAGCGATCCTGCATGGTGCCCTCGTGGACGGTTAGATTGGACAGCAACGAGGCCGCCGCGCTGCTGCCGCTCGGCTTGTTGGCATTGCTGTCCACTTGCTGTGCGGCGCCAGGCGACGCTGTTGTCGACGTCGCTGCGGCTGCGGCTGCGGCGGCGGCTGTTGTTGTCGCCGTCGCTGTCGTCTGATTGTTGTAGGCGCGTATCTCGTTGAGCAGCGTTTGGATGGCCTGACGCACCTCCTCGGCCAAGCCGAGTATGGCTGCCGTCAAGTACTGTATGAAGATGGCATTGGAGGCCTGCGAGCACTGCGTTAGATTCACAATCAGTTTGGTGACGTTGTCGAGGCCTTCGGTGGTGCCGCACTGATGCGTCAGCACCTCGATGACCAGCTGCAGCTGCGAGAAGTTCTTGGCGTAGATCTTGCGACGCGGCTTCGTGGACAACGGAGCGGCTGCCGCTGACGCTGCTGTCGACTGCTGTTGTTGGCCAGTGGCTGAGCCAGCAGTTGCCACTGCGGCTGCCGCTGCAGCTGTCGGCAGCTCTTCTTCATCCTCGTCATCGTCGTCGTCGTCCTCGTCATCGTCCTCCTCGGTCTCGTCGTCGTCCTCGTCCTCATTGCGCTGCTGCGACTGCTGCATTGACTGCTCAACGGCCAGCGGATCTTCGGGCAGCGGATATGCTTGTATCGGCACCAGCGGCGGCATCAGCTGCTCCTCCAGCTGTGCACCACTGCCCACTGCTGGGGGCGGCGGTGGCGGCGGAGGCGGTGGTGGCGGCGGCGTTGTCTGCTCCTCCTCCTTGGGCAAGTCGACGCTGAGCGAGGCCAGCAGCTTGACCAGCATGTCGGTCAGATGGGGCGACCGACAGATGACTTTGTAGGGCAGCATCTCGAGCAGCTGGCCGAACGGCGACTCGCTGAACGAGAGGAAGTCGCTGTTGTTGGTCTGCCACTTCCAGGCGGGCTGCGAGGTGAGCGGGAATTGGGCGACATTCGCTAGACGCAGCGGCGTCTGGCGATCGATGTTGAGCACCACGTCCCAGAAGTTGTGTGCGTTCGTCTGGTAGGCAATCGAGCTGGCGCCAGCGCCGCTCGACTTGGAGGAGCTGCTGGCGCTGGCTGCTGCCTTGGCGGCCGCTGCTTTCGATGTGGACGGCGCCTCATCCAAAGGCGGCGTCTTAAACGTAGCTGCCTGCTGCTGTTGTTGTTGTTGTTGCTGTTGGTGCTGCGCCTGCTGCTGCTGCTGCTGATGGAACTGATGATCGTCGAGGAAGCCGCGCAGGCGATTCGCAATCTGATAGCGATGGTAACGCGAGCGCAGATCGCCCGTTGGCGGCGCCGACGTTTCGGCCGATTGATGCATGTTGAACACCGCGTTCAGCATGCGATTGCGCGCCTTGGGCTCGCGATTGTAGGGCAGAAAGCTGAAGGGATAGTGCTTGGCCAGCACGAACAGCAGATCGAGACAGTTGCGCACAATCATTTGGGCGGCCTGCGGATTGATGCTGATGCTCCGTGCGCTGCCGTCGTACAGGCGATTGATCAGAAAGATGTTGCTCTTGTAGCCAAAGGCGGCGTCCACACGCAACTTCAGCCACTCGGGCTTGTTGCCGGTGGCCCCGAAATTGGAATTGTCCTCGTTGGTCTTCTGTATGATGCTGATCAGTGCCTTCACAATCCAGTCGCGTGTCGGCTCGTGATGGCACAGATTCCGTATGACGCGATGCAAACGCACGCTGTTCACCTTCTGATCCTCGACGAACAGGAACAGCAGCAGCGTCGCCAACGAGTCCGGATCGAGCAGTATATTCTCGTCCTCCATCATCAGCAGTGCCAGCGGCTTGCCAGTGTTGGGCGCAATGTGATGATGGTGCACAATGGTCGTGTGCTGATGATGCTGCGGCTGTGCATTGCCGCTGGCGTCGTACCAAATGGCGCTGTGCCAGCGCGCCTCGTCCAGGTTCTGCAGCGTCGACTGGAAGCGCGCTAAAGTGTGGAAGACACGAGCATTCAACATTAAAAAGAGAGACGAACAATTTGGCATGCTGGGCAAAACTTACAGAGCGCATTGCTAGGCGGATGGGCATCGATGCGTGTCCCGTTGCGCGACTCCCAGTCGCGACGCAGGAACTGCGCCTCGGCGGCCAGGTCTGGCGGCAGGCTGGCGATCTGTGAGTCCTCCATGTCGGTCAAGATCTGCCAGCGGAATGAAAGCGTTTAAATAGATAGCTTGGCACAAATCGACAGCTGCTGTTTAGTTGTTACTCACCGCCTGACGCAGATTCTCGGGCAGATTCTGAAAGAAGGCGGCCGTGTCGACGGGATCGTCGGGATTGGCGCTCTGCGCCGCCTGACGCTGCTGCTCGATGCGCTGCTGCATCAGCACCTCCGACTGTATGTTGGGCGGCAGCGCCGCCAGGAATTCCGGATTGACCTCGACGAGCGAATCGTGTGCGATCTGTATGGCATTCTGCTGGGCGCGCTGTCGAATGCGCTGCATGCGCAGATGCTCCTGTATCACCTCCTCGCGCATCTCGCTGGGCAGCGCGGCCAGGAACGATGGGTCCACGCCCTCGGGCACCTCCAGATCCCCCAGAGCGGCGCGCACCTCGGGACTCATGTCGGTCACAACGGCGGCAGCAGCTGCGCCGCCGCCACCGCCGCCAGCAGCAGCACTTGTTGTTGTTGTTGTTGTTGTGCCGCCAACAGCGCCAGCAGCTTCGCCTGCTGCAGCTGCAGCTGCACCACTGCCTCCTCCTGTGGCATCCACGTCGACCGTATTGGTGGCGGCATCAATGGCCGCTGGCGCGGCGGGCAAATCCTCGGCCTGCTGCTCCTCGGCCACCAGCTGTGGTGCTTCGGACGGCGGCACAGTTAGCGCGGCGACAGCAGCAGCTGCTGCCTCGGCCTCGACAACATTCGCTTCGACTGTCGTCGGCTCATTGCCATTCGATTCGGCCTGCGGCTCGCTGCTGGGCATGAGTTGGGCGGCCAGCTCCGAGATGCTCACCGTGGGCAGACTGCTCGGCACGGGCTGTGTGTCGATGGTGGGCGATTCAACAACTGGCGACGGCTCTGTGGGCTCGGGCAACGTTTCGATGTGCTGTTGTGGCTGTTGCGTCTCGGGGAAATTCAGATTCATTTCGAGCGACGGCGGCACCGGGAAATTCATGTCACCGCTGGCCAAGCGCACTGGCGACTCGCGCCAAGCTTCATCCATATCGGGAGCGGCGGCGGCGGCAGCGGCGGCGGCGGCGCCAGCATTGCTGCTGCGCACAGTCATCGCCTGCGAGAGACGCTGCAGACGCGCGGGCAAATCACGATTGCCGCGTCCGCTCAGCGGCACATTACGCGACAGATTGGCAATCGCATTGTTGGTGCGACGCGACGAATTCTACAGCAAAACGGAACAACAACAGTTAGCAGAGCTTTCGCTTGTGACGCTGCCAAAACTCACCTGTAATCCCAGCATATCCATCAGCGGATCAGACGGTGCACGCGATCGTCCTGCGGCTGGCAAATGCGGCACGGGCGGCAGGCGACTTGTGGCGCTCGACGGCGGCGGCGGCTGCACGCTGGGAAAGAGCGGCGTGTTGGCGGCACCAGCGGCTGTAGCTGCGCCATTGCCGCCTGCAGCTGGAGCTGGCGTCTCCTGCTCGTTGGTCAGATCGATTTCGGCATAGATGTTGTAGAGCCCCTGGTGGCGCGATGCGTTGTGGCGCTGACGCGGACGCAGCTGTTCCACCAAGTCGCCAGCAGCTAAAGCACAGTGGAAAACAAACGACAATTGACAATTGACATCGCATTTACAATGGGACAGCGCAGAGCTAGCGACTTACCGGCTGTGGCTGGCATGGGATAAATGTTGCTGCCACCCATCAGGGTCTGGTGAATGATGCTGCTGCCGTCGCTGCCGCTGCCGCTGCCGCCTGTTGTTGTTGTCGGCGGCGGCGGCGTCGATGGCGTCGACTCGTTTGTGGCGCCTGCTGCTGCTGCTGCTGTTGCCCCGCCAGCTGTGGCTGTGGCCAGCGACGAGGTGTTCACAAACTGCATCGAGGGTATCAGTCGGGGAATGTTACTGCGGAAGTTGTTTGTGGCCGTTGATGCCGCGGCTCCTGCTGCTCCTGCTCCTGCTCCTGCTGTTGTTGTGCTCGCCGCTGTTGTCGATGCGGCGGCAGTTGTTGCAACGCTGCTTGTGGCCGTTGCGGTGGCCGTGTTTGAGGCCGGCGATGAGATGGTATTGATGCCCAGCGCACTCGCTGGCACTGGTGCAATCACGCCGCTGCTCGAGGTCGCTGTGGCCGACGCCGACGCCGAGCCGGCGTTGGCATTGGCGCTGGCCGCAGCCGCTGTGGCTGTGGCTGCAGCTGCGGCGGCGGCAGCCTGGCGATTGGCCTCCTCCTGCTTGCGCTGCTGGTGCGCCGTCTTCAGCTCCTTGATCAGGTGCGGCAGCAGAAAGTGGGCGGCATAGAGACAAGCGTCCGTCTGGCTCTCCATGTCCAGTGCCTTGGCCTCCTCCAGCCACCAGTGGAGTGCTGTGAAAGAAGCAGATTAAATAAATGTCAGTCAATTGGCTGAACTTTGAGGTAGACAGAGAGAGAGAGAGAGAGAGGGGAGCGTATAACTCTAGTGCCTCCCTCACGACACTCGGCTGGCAAACTAAACGAACGAACGCTGCTCACCGTCCTGCGTGAATATCTCCATCTGTGTCTCCTCCGTGGGATTCTGGTGCGTGGGCATGCAGACGCAGTACTGCTGATCCAGGTACAGCAGCCGCCGACGCACTCCGTTCGTGCAGAGTGTGTTGCTATTGTTGGGATGATTGCCGGCCGAGTTGCCACCAGCGCCGCCAGCCGCATTTCCAGCTGCGCCACCAGCGCCGCCATTTGCCGCCGCAGCAGCAGCGGCCGCCGAAGCGGGCGGCTGTTCGTCCAGCAAGTTGCTCATGTTCTGGTTGCCGGCAGCGTTGCCACCGCCACCGCCGCCGCCGCCAGCATTGCGCTCCATCTGGATGATGGCGGGCGGCAGGAAGGCGTTCACATTGACGTCGCCCGCATTGCCGCCGGCGCCGCTGCCAATGAAATTAAAGTCCGGTGCTATCCACGAGTCCGACGACGAACGCAAAGCGGCCGCCACCGAGTTGGCAGCCGAAGAGTTGCCTCCTCCGCCTCCGCCGCCGCCGCCGCCGCCTCCACCGCCACCGCCGCGTGCTGTGCCCCCAGCTGAAGCGGAGGCACCACCACCACCACCACCACCACCGGCGCCAACGCCGCCACCGCCGCCATTCACATCAATGTCCAGGGGCAGCGCAATGGAGCTGTTCATGCGCACACGGAAGCTGCCCGACGACTGCGACATCACATGGCCGCCATGATGACTGTCGCCGCCCAGGCGCTCGTACAGATAGTTGTTGACCTCGCGCGCCGCCTCCTCGAGGCTGCGATCCTCGTTGTGATTGGCGCCCAGGCCGCCGTTGGGCTCGATGGCCGCACTGCGACGCGGCCGATTGTTGGAGTTGGCGGCCGCCGAGGAGGGCGCCGATGAGCTGGAGCCATTCACCTGGGCCAGCACCTGATCGATGAGGGCCGCATCGGAGGCGGCCTGGGCCACAGTGGCCTCCACCTCGTCGACATCGTCGTCGTCCTCATCGTCGTCGTCCTCCTCGTCGTCATCGTCCTCGGCGTCGACGTCCTCGTCGTTGCTGGCCGTCTCCGAGGACTCGGGCTCGTAGATGTGATCGAAGACCTCGATGAACTGACGCGGTCGCTCCTCGTCCACATCCGTTTCGCTGTGCTCATCGACATCCTCGTCGGCCGCATCGTCATCGTCATCGTCGTCGTCATCGTCCTCCTCCTCGGCGTTGCGCTCGTCGTTCTCCGTCGAGGCCTCCGAGTCCGAGTCACTGGTGCTCACATCGCCCAGCAGCGAGGCGTTCATGTCGCGTGTGCTGCGCACCACGGCGGGGCCGCCTGTGTCCGACGAGGTGGAGGCGCCATCGCTGCCACCGCCGCCGCCGCTGCCGCCACCGCTGGCGCCATCGTTCACCGCATTGCCGGCCGCATTCGCTGCGGCATTGTTGCTGCCCACAGCGACGCCGCCGCCGCCAACATCCACGTCGTCGTTGATGATATTGCCAGACGCTGAGCTGCCGCCGGCTGCGACGCCAACAGCGCCGCTCGCATTGCCGCCAGCGCCGCCGTTTTGTTGCGCTGCAGCCGCGCCGCTGTTGCTGCCGCTGGCGCTGTTGTTGCCGTTGCCGTTGTTGTTGCCGCCGCTGGCTGTGTTGCTGCCATTGCCGTTGCCGCCGCCGCCGCCGCCACCGCCGCCAGTGCTGCTGTTGCTGCGCGAGGCCAGGAAGAGACCCTCGCACTGCAGGAAATCATCCCAGAGCTGGTCAAAGTTGAGCACCGGTCGCACAGCGCCGCCGCCGCCGCCGCCGCCTCCGCCACCGTTGCCGCCACTGGCTGCAGCTGGAGCTGCTGCGGCGGCTCCTGCGGCGCCGCCCGCTGCCGATGAGGCGGGCTCGACGGCATCGCCGCCGTTGCTGCGCTCGTCGACGACATCGATGACGGCCGCATTGTTGCTGCCAATGATGCCGGGCGCACTCTGGGCCACCGCGGCAGCGGCCACAGCCGAAACGCCGGCGACTGTGGGCGGCACCGAGTCCTCAGAGTCGACGGCCATTTCGTCCGAGTTGAAGATGAATTCGAAGGTGTGCCGACGATCCGAGAGCACGTTGCGTATGATGTCGCGCAGCACATGCTCGCCGCCCATGGCATTGGAGCGATCGACGGCCGCATTGACGGCGGAGCGGGCCGCGAGACGGGGATAGAGGCGACGATTGATGATGGCGCTGACCGTATTGGAGCCGGCCAGGCCGTTGGCGTTGCTGCCGCCGCCGTTGTTGGCCGCATTGCCGCCCGAGTTGGCGCCGCCGAAGAGAATGCGCTTGGAGCCGAGCGTTGTGGTGGCCACGTTGAAGCGCAACAGTATCTCCATGGGCCGCAGTATGGCGCCCAGCGTGCTCAGCGTGTTGTGATTGGACAGATCCTTGTACTGCGCCACCTTGGTCAGGTAGGTCATGACGCCCTGACGCAACAGCACCCGGTACATGGTGTTGCGATGCATGTGCACCTTGTCGTACAGCATGGGCGACTCAATCAGGTTGGGGAACAGACTCATCAGCACCTGCAGCCGCGTATGCTTCTCAGCGGAGTCGGGCTGGGCCAGGGCACGGGCGACGGCGGCGTGCAGCTCCTCGGCGACCTGCTGCTGCACGCCCGCCTGCTGGTAGCAGTCGGAGAGCGAGCAGAGCAGCACACGGGCCATGGTGCTCACCTCGGGCACATGCTGGCGCTGGGTGAGCGGCAGGAAGCGATCGAGCAGGACGGCGAGGAACGTCTGCTGCCCGGCGGCGCCAATCAGCGGACTGTCGCCGGGCATATAGATGTGGGAGAGCAGCACGCGCGGCACCAGCGACTGATAGGCGCGCGTCGCGTCCGCCAGCAGCTTGAGCAGCGTGGCGCGCGACAGCGTCGGCTTGGCGTGACTGTGTGCGCTCGTCGGGATGTGCCAGGTGCAGCAGCAGGGCTCGAACTTGTCGCCACTGCCACCGCCGCTGCCCCCGCCTGGTGTCTGCGCGTTGCCGAGCGTGCAGCTGCTGCCCGCTGTGGACTTCTTGGCGGCGGGCGAGGAATCCTACAGGTGGAGAGAACAGGGATTAATGACATAGCTTGATGAGACTATGGATCTGTGGCACAACTCACCTCATCCTCCTGGCTGCCTGAGGCGCCTGGCGGCTGATCGGGCTGCAGCAACTCGGCCGCGTTCAGCGTCTGGTCGGCTGCAGTGCCGCCGTAGTGACAGCAGGGCTGCACCAGCGCCAGCAGCAGCTCCTTGAGCACCGACACCGACGACTGCACCAGCGGATCATCCTGGAGCTCCTCCTTGCCGCTGTGCGACGACGCTGAGGACGAGGACGTCGAGGACGTCGACGACGACGACGACGTCTCCTTGGCTGTGCCACCACTTGCTGCACCCGCTCCAGCGCCCGTCGTTGTTGTTGTCGTTGTTGCTGCCGCCGCCGCCGCCGTCGGCTGCTGGCCGAACTTGGACTTGACCATGACGCGTCCGTCGTCCACCAGATTGTTGCTGTTCGCATTGATCATGTACTCGCCCTTGAGCATCTCCTTGGCGGCGGCCACAAACACCTGGGGATCACGCGACACCGCCGTCGACACCTGGGTGAGCACATAGATGAGATCACGATGCCCCACCGGCACAATGCCGGCGGCACGCATGCCCAGCACACGCTCCATCGCCTCCTGCAGCACAGGCGGCGCCTCCAGCACGTGACGCAGTATGATGATGGCGTACGTGGGGAAGCCCATGAAGCTGCACGACTGCTGCAGCTGCAGCAGCATGCGCACGCCGCCGCAGCGTATGAACATCTGGGCATTCGCATAGTTGCGCGTGAGGCGCGCACAGAGACGCAACAGCGACAGCTTGGTCTCGTGGTGCAGCAGCTGGGCGGGCTGCAGCAGCGCCACGATGCTGCCAATGATGCGATTGCAGTCGAACTTGCTGAGGCCCACGTGCTCCTCGTTGAGTATGATCTTCTGGGTGCGCTTCGGTATCGTCGGTGTGTGGCCCGTCGCCGCGGACGTCGAGGCGGCTGCTGCGGCCTTCGCCTTCGCGGCTGCGGCGCTCTTCTGACGCGACTTGCTGCGCGTTGTCATCGCCGGCGGTTCGCTGGTCTCCTCGGGCGCAGCAGCAGCAGCTGTGGCTGTTGTGGCTGTTGTCTCCTCCGTCGTCGTCGTCGTCGTTGTTGTTGCTGTTGCTGATGATGTCGTCGTTGTCGTTGTTGCTGCCGCCGTTGCCGTTGCTGAGGCCGTTGTGTCCGCCGCTGGCGGCTCGTTGAAGTTGATCAGCTGACGCAGCGGCACCAGCTCATCGACGTGCATGGTGCCGCCGCTGCCGTCGCTGGCGGTGCGCACCACACGATTCAGCACATTGTCGACCTTGTGTATGGCCATCGGATTCTGCAGCTGGCTGATGGCCTCGCAGATCTTCAGGGCCGGATAGACGGGTCGATGGCTGCCGCTCGCCTCGCTCACCTGCGTCATGCAATTGAAGCTGACGGTGCAACGCTGCCGTCCGATGTTGATGTGCAGCCAGCGTTCGCCGGCCGCGTAGGCGTTTCTAATCAGCTCGTTGTTGGTGTCCGAGTAGGGATTCCATTTGCCCGTGGAGGCGTCATACCAGCGCCACAGATCGCTGCTCACCGCACGCATGTTCGCCTTGCGCTGCAGTATGTGGCTGATGCTGTCGATGGCGTCGATCAGATCGACGAGATTCTGCAGCCAGCGCGGCACTGTGGCGCGCTGCTGCTGCTCCAGCTGTGACTGCTCCAGCAGCCACTGGCTCATGCAGTCCAGTAGCTTCACCAGCGACACCATCGCGTCCTGTGCGGTGATGGCCTCGACCAGCGGCCGATGCATATCGCTGTAGTTCTCCTCCAGCAGCAGCGTGGAGGTCTTCAAGCGCACAAAGAGACGCGTCGCCGTCATGCCCGTGAGACACTCCTCCAGCTTGCTGGCCTTGGGTGGCGACGTCGTCGTCGTCGCCGTTGTCGTCGTTGTCGTTGATGTCGTTGTCGACGGTGGCGTTGAGGCCGCCGCGTTCGGCTCGAAGAGCTGCAGCGTAAAGTCGACCCACTGGATGATGTTGCGCACAAAGTTGGTGACGAACACCTGACGATTCAGATGATTCAGCCGGCGATAGAGCACCGCTATGAGATCGGCCGCACTGTTCACCGTGTCCGGTATCGCCTCCATGAACTCAAAGGCACGCGACACGGCCTCGTCGCAGAACCGATCGAAGATCAGCGGCGGCATCAGCTTCAGCTGGCGATAGTCGTACGCGTTGCCGCCATTCGAGGCGGGGAACTTGCTGCTGCTGCTGCTGCTGGTGGTCGACGACTGTTGCTGCTGCGGCGTCACATCCGCATTGTCGATGGACGCTGCGCCCGCGCTGCCCGGCGTGGTCGACTCCACGTCGATGTCCATGTCGCCAGCGACGGCGGCGTTCGAGGCGAAGCTGCCCTGCGACAGGCTCAACGTGGAGCCGCCACCGCCACCGCCACCGCCGCCCGTTGTTGGTGCCACACCGCTGCCTGCTGCTGTTGCTGCGGCGGCGACGGCGGCAGCAGCAGCAGCAGCTCCGCCTGCTCCTCCTGCTGCGCCGCCTCCACTGCCGCCCAGATGCACTTGCATCACCTGATTGGTGTTGTAGATGGCGCCCGCCTCGGGATTGTTGAGCAGATAGTCGGTGGCCTCCTCCAGCGAGGCGTTGTTGCGCAGCGCCTCAATGATGTGATAGTGACTGAAGCCCATGTCGGTCAGCGTGCGCACGTGATCGGCATTGAGGCCCTCGTCCGTGTTGCGTATGTAGAGATTCTCGAACTTGATCTCCTGCATGCGTGTGTGATAGCGATCGAGGAGCATCTGATGGGACTTGATCAGATGCTTCAGTATCAGTATGATGGTCTCGAACATGCTGGCGCCATAGTTGGGTATGGGGCGACGGCACCAGATGCGACGCAGCGCCTGCATGGCCAGCTGATGGATGTGTATCAGATAGAAGACCGGCTCGAAGGGCACATAATTGAGGCGCGGGCTCATCATGTAGGGGGACTCGAGCATGGCGCGCGGATTCACCATCTTCTCGAGCAGCTGCAGCCAGGCGTCGAGAAACTCGCCGGTGCCCTCGGGGCAGTCGCGTTTGTCGTCCTCGTGCGACTGCATCAAGTCATCGAGGGCCGCCCACTGGTCGAAGGCGAACTTCTGCGAGACGTTGTCCAGCGACAGCGCCCAGTAGAACATCTCGAAGAAGGCCTTGAGGCCGTTCTCGGCGCAGAACTGCGAGATCATCAGGTGGAAGGCGCTGCGCTTGTCGTCGAACAGCATCGGGCCGGTGAAGCCCACCGAGCAGATGAGAAACGTCAGCTTCAGCTTCGGCACCGGCTTGGGCAGGATGCTCTCGTGACTGAACCCGTTCACCAGTATCGAGCTGAGGATGCGCGCAATCTCGCGCGCCTCGGGGCTAGGAACTTTGTTAATGTTGCTGATCAGATCGTTGATGCGTCGCTGCCGCGTCTGCGGCGAGCCCACCGACAGCTTCACCAGCGTGCCCAGCAGCTCGGCGAGGGCGCGTCCCAGTCGCGAGCTGGCCGCCAGCAGCGACTTGATGTACCGAAACTGCTCCTCCGGCGTGTACTTGGTGCGAAATTCGGCCGCACGCTCCAATTTACGCGACAGCTCCGCCTCGGTCAGCGGATCGGCGGTGCCCGCGGCGGCCGACATTTGTGCGGCGATTTCGTCCCAAATGAGATCCGGATGCTGGGTCGGCTCGTCGGAGCACAGGTTCAGCAGTATGGTGCTCTCCCACACCAGCGATATGTAGAGCTGCACGAGTTGCTGCAGCAGCTGAACGCCCGTCTCACGTTGGGCGCCCCAACGCTTCAGCAGCACCGTGCGCATCTCCGTGGAGGCGTTGCGGCACAGATGCACCAGCATCACCACATAGCCGTGCACGAAACTCATGTTGTGCAGTATCGGCGTGTAGTTGGCATTGGAGAAGCCGTCCTCGAGCCGCTGACAGCAGACGAGCTCGGCGAGCAGGACGCTGCCGCCGGGAAAGGTGAAGTGCTTGATCAGCGGCTTCAGCTGGGCCACAATGTTGGCCAGCTGGTGGAGCGCCACGTCCAGCACCTTGGTCTCCTGCGCCTGGCTCAGGATCGCCTTGCAGACGTTGGCCACCGCCTGCGAGGTGGTGGAGACGGGCGAATCGACGGGCAGATTGGGCAGCGACAGCAGCTGCAGTATCGGCGTCAGTCCGTCCTTCTGCACGAACTCGCGACAGTGGTCGCCGTTGGGACTGTTGCTGAAGATCGCCTCGATGAACTTCATCACGTTCAGTATGTAGTCGATCAGTGGTATCGCCTCGCGTTCCGGCTGCGGCGTTGTGGGCGCCGCGGCTGCCACCGATGTTGGCGTTGCCAGCGTAGCCACAGCTGATGTTGTTGCTGTTGTTGCTGCTGCTGCTGCTGTCGTTGCTTGCTGCTGTTGTGCTGCTGCTGCGGCGGCGGCGGCGGCTGACTGCTGTGATGTCGATGCCGCTGCTGTTGTTGCTGCCGCTGGCTGCGCCTGCTGGCGACTGGTGGTGGGAGCGACGCGTTGCGATTGCTGCTGTTGTTGCTGCTGCTGCTGCTGCTGCTGCTGGGAGGCGGAGCTCATTTCGTCGTCGTCGTCATCGTCATCGCCGCTGCTGTCGTTGTTGTCCGCTGCACTCTGCAGCACCGGCCCAGCTGGCACCATCACCATGGCAGAGGGCGAGGGTGTCGAGGGCGCCGCACTGTGGGCGGCACTCGAGGAGCTGCTCTCCTTGTTGGCGCGCCAGCAGATGAATGAGGGATCAGAGCCGAGGCGCACCAGTTCGTTGAGCAGCCGCACAATCGCCTCGGTGGCATCGGCGCGCAAATACGGATGGTGTTTGATCAAATCGTCCATGGCATTGCCCAAATTGGTGGCGGTGTCGCCCAGCGGATCGGAGCTGCGACGTCGGCGCATGGCCACCAAGTAGTCGGGCGAGAGCAGCACCTTCAACACCTTGTCGAAGGGATCGTACGAGAGGAATTCAAAGAGGCCGCGCTCATTCAAGCACAGCGCCGAAAACACGTTCGGCAGCGAGCCGAGCACTTCGCGTGTGGCGGGCACATCCTTCTGGAGCAGGGCCTTCAGCATGACGCTCGTGATACCCAGGTCCTGGAGCGAGGAGAGCAACGAGGGCTCGTTGAAGACGTAGACGGTGACCACATCGGTGGCCAGCAGAAACAGCGAGGGCCCGTAATACTCGGCGTTGGCGATAATGTGACGCAGCGATTGCGTTAAGCTGGTCTCCATGATGTTGCGCATGTTGCTGAAATGCGCATGATCCTGTATGCTCTTCTTGAGGAAGTTCAGCATTGACTTGAGCAGCGCTGCTCGCTGTGTGACGCACGACGGCTTCTTCGGCTGCAGGCTGCTTGGCAGCTGCGTGGATAGCTCCGCCTTGCGCTCGGCCAGCGGTCGGGCATAGTAACTGTTAGCCGGATACTGAACGACACGCTCCGGTGCCGCTTCGCCTGCTGCGCCCGCTGTGCCATCACTGTTGCCGGCTGCGACGGCGCCATCCTGCTGCATGCCCGCGTTGCGTGCCCCAATGTCCAGCCAGCTGGCTGCTGCCGGTGCTCCGGCCGCGGCGGCAGCTGCTGCGCCCGCTGCACGCTGCGCATCGTTGCCGCTGTGCTCCATGTAGGCGCGATAGGCGCGCTGGGCATGCTCGCTGGCATCGCTGCTGGAATTGTCGCGACGCGGCGATGCGCTGCCGCTGGCCACCGAGGCATTCTCGGTGGCCGCATCGTCATCGTCGGCCTGCTCCAGCGAACTGTCCAGCTTGTCGGTCAGGCCTTGCTCGTCGCGCAGCGTGGACTCTTTGAGAGTGATGCCGATTTCGGCGAGAGCGCGACAGCAGCTCTTGATCTCCTTCTCCAGGCGATCGATGAAGACATTGAGGCCGTTGTTCTGATGGAAGCGTGCAATGTCAATGTTGGTAATCAAATCAATGACGCGCACAGCGCGTGTCACAAACGTAATGTGCTCCAGATCAACACCAGGCCAGCTGATGACACGCAACAGTGACTGCATCATGCCGCTTTTGACCAGCGCCGAGCCGCCCAGCTCATAGCTGGCCAGGTGATACAGCAGCGAGAAGAGCGAGGTGGCCAAGATCAATGGGTAGCGTTCGGTTAATCCGTGTGTGGTCAAATTGTCAATGCAATCCCGCACCAACAATGGCAATGTGCCGCCCTGACGCTCGGCGCCAGTGTAGTGCACAATTTTCATCAAACGGGAGCCAGCTCTGCGCGAAGAACGGTTAGATACAGATTGCGTGATTAGTGAGACCAAAGACACCAACAAGAACAAAATCAAAGTATATCTAGAAATTTACACTGCGATCGCGTTGAAGTTCTGGGAAATCGTAAAGTAATATAGTAGCTTACATAGCATGACAAATTCGTTGTTCTATCGACCGTCATAAGACTGATTCAGTTTACATTCAAGGGAATTTTCTTCCATAAACAAATAACAAAGTATTTGTCGAGAGAAAAATGAGAGCAAATAGACTACACTTTAAGCTTTGTTATCTGATGGTCAACAACAAACTTTTAATTAAACTTCAGCCAAGAAAAGATCTACTTAATACTGAGCATTTTCAGATACAATTAATGGGTATACTGTCTTTTGGCAAAAGTTAGATTTCTTTTAGTATCACTGGTTTTATAATAGATCGGCGTACGCATTCAGCAATTGCAACACTCACCTTGGCACACTGGGATTGCGATCAAAGTGAAGCATTGAGGTGAGCGTGCGCAACACAGCGGCACGTATCTCCACCAGATGCACATCCTCCTTGTCAATCAGTTCGCACAACTCCTCGCCAAAGCCGGCGTACAGCACCTTGTCTGTGTTGTCCTGCAGGGCGTTCGAATAGATCAAAATGGAGACGGCTTGCAGGCGGGCCTGGACAAACTGCAGTCGCAGCTTGTAATTGTTGAAGCCAGAGATGAGACGCACACGATGCGCAATGCGCATTTTGATGGCCTCGCTGGGTTTTGAGATCTGGCCGGCAATGGTTTTGATCACCTCTGGCGCGGCGGCTGTATGACATAGATCCATCATGTCCGGTATTTCCAGCTGTGCGGCATGGCCGTGCTCATCGACGTAGTCGATGCACAGCTGATAGAGAAACTCCAGTTTGGGTTCGCCAATGCAGCAATCTTTAAGCGATAGTCCATAGTTTGGATCGCCCCAGCGCTGTGCGAAAGGAAATGAATGTAAGCAATCGATTGGTGCTTTACACTTGTTGTGTTATCGATAACTCACCTCGGCTATGTTAAACAGTTTGACAATCAGCAATTCCTTCTTTTCGAATGGCAAGCGTGGTATGAAATTGCTGCGCTTTGAGAACATGTACAGCAAATTGAGCACAGCCAGGACAATGTCCATGTTCTGTGATGAGAGCAGCTGCGTCAAATGCTCAATTGAATTGTACAAATGGCGCGAGAACGAATGCTCAATCAGCAATGTGGTAAAGTTCAGCACATGCAGCAGCAGTGTAACATCCTATAAAGCAATTTCAAAATGCAGAATTTATCGATAACAATCAATGATGGAGAATTTCAGTGTGTACTCACTGTATTTAGAAATGTTGTGTCGCATTGCAGCACAAACTCATTGGCGTTGACATGCCGAGCCGCCTCCTCGAGGATCTTATCAAAGCGATCGAGTATTTCGATCCAATGATATAGCTCACATTTGCCATAGATCCACACGTGCACCGTGTCGAGGAACTCAAGGAGTTCGGCACGCGTGCGTCGTTTGGTCAGCTCATCGATTAATTCGCGACATTCGGCAGTGAGCTCCGAAGAGCCCTTCTTCAGTTTCACGGTATCCACTTTCATGGCTGACGACGTCTGCTGCGGCGACAGCGACTGCGGCTGCTGCGTCAGCTGCCGACGCCGCCGTGCGTTCGCGGTTGCTTCAATCAAGTTGGTAGTTGTGTTCTTGTATTTTGTTGGGGTTTTCGGTTATTATATTATTAGATTTATATATGCGAGATGGTAGTTGGTAATTATTTGCCCCTGCATCAAGTTCTGTGTTGTTTTTTTCTTATACGTCGTTGATAACTTCAATAAACTGTAATTGCAAAAAAATGAGGAAGGCACATTAAATTCACTTACTTTTGACTATCAAATAATAATGCAGAAAACTGATTCGTAAAAAATAAATAAAAAGAAAGCAAAATCTAATGGAAAATAAAATTCGATTTTGACGCACAGCACAATAATTCAAACGAAATGAAATTAATGCGAAAAGTCGTCAGCTGTGGCGAACGACGCGACGTCGACGTCGTCGCCGCCGTCGATTAACTCGAATTCGCCCCAACAATGCCAACACAATAACAAAAACACTAAGCAAATTGGCAGCGAATTGCAACTGGCAACGAAATGGCGAACACATGAAAAAAAAACGAAACGAAATCAAAGAAATTGTAGAAAATAGCGCGCGCGCACTGTTCAATTAGTAATTTGTGTGTCAGTTTTCTTTTGATTAATTGACACATACTTGGGCACCTGGAAGCTACTTTGTTGAGCAATTAATAATTATTTATTTGAAGCAGAGCAGCAGCAAAAGTGCACGGTGTGAATTGCAAATGACACTAAAATGTTATCGATAAACATCAGCTGTTTTGCACCCAAACACAATTGTCACACACACACACAGACACAGAGAGACACATACAAGTGTCCGCTGCGGCCATCAATCCAAAAATGCCAAAACGTCCATTTTAAGTTTGATTTTAACACATTATTTGGCGTACATTATTTTACATTTAGGAAACGCGTTTTCAGACAGTGAATATTGAAAAATTATCATTTGAATTTTAATATTATTAACGAACAATATTGCAAGAAAAATTGTTTGAATATGCCAATATAAAGTACAAAATTATGTTATTCGTGATGGATGTTGCTGTAACTATATAAACCGCAAGTTGTATATTTTCTTTTCTATTAATGTGGCGGCTTCCGATTGCGCTGCATACTTGAGAATAAACAACAACAACGAGCTCCGAAAAGCGAAGTCTTTGGTGTCATCTTCGCCGCAGCAGCTGCAACCACAACACAGAAAAACGAACGAATTCGCCGAACAAAAGGAAAAAACGTAGCAACAAATGTGTGTATGTGTGTTTGAATATGTGTATTGCACGAAATTCATTGCACTACGAAATTTTGTTGTTGCATTTTTTAGGCAGATGCCGTTGGTCACATATTAGCATACATACACACACAAATCTGCATGCAGGCATGTACATAAGCTTGTTAATGTGCGAATATGTTTAGTACTTTACATTTTGGTTTCCTTTTTAGAATACAATTAATGCTTGCGTTTTTTCTGCTCTCTAACACCCATACACTCGCGTTGAAACACACACACAAGCACGCACACACATTTGTATGCGAAAAAACCCAAAAGGTACCGTAGCAATATCAAAATAATCGTGCAGTCGCAAAAAAAAAATTGAAAAAAGTAACAAAAAGAAAAAGAGAAAAAAAAGAGCAGCGATTGCACAGCGTGTGCATTTTGCATACAACAAATTGAGCAGCTACTTACATTTACATTAGAATGCAGCATATTGCTGCCTAAAGTGCTATCTTATTTGCGATCAAAAACGTTCCTATTTTGCTTTGTGGACAATTTGTAATTTCAGTTTGTAAAATTCTTGCAGCACGCACTTACACACACTTTTATTTATACTTTAGAAACAACACTAGAGGTGGAGATTCATCGATTTCTCTAACGATGGACGATGCATCGATGTTTTTTTTACTAAAAATTGTAAAACATCGATTTTTTATTGCAGCCATCGGTTTTTTTTGGAGCCAACTAATAAAATAAATACATTTTTTTATTAAATATTTGTGTAAATATTTTCGGACTTTTTGCTCTTTAAAAAAATAATGTAGTTTTGTATTAAGCACGAAAATGCCTCAAAGCCCTTGTGGAAGTTTTTAGTACACCATAAAATATATATTCTGCTATTTCATTTTCAGGGTGCTGTGATATATTTAAAAATAATAATTTTAACACCATCAGCCTTGCGAATATCAAAAGCATCGATGTTTGCATACATCGATGATTCTCCGATATATCGTGAGCCCTGAAGTGGCATCGGTGGACCTATCAATACACCACTTTATGCCATTTTACTCAATACCAATTTCTAAGCCGACGTTTTTTGCATATATTCTTTTTAATTATTAGGTAAGATTATTAATTAACTTTTAAATGAACTCAAAGAAATTTGTGTGATCGCTAAAGTACACAATATTCGTTCGATATATACAAAGTGGTTTGCCACAGCGTTACACAATCATTCACATTCAAAAACATGTATAAAATGGCGCGTCTTTAAGAAAATGCAGAGGCAATGTCACTTAATTTATTATTATGCTAATTTCAATTAACAAATACATCATTTCAGCTTAATAATACTGACCGGTTAAATTGAGCTCCTCTATAAGGAGAGGATTGCCGCTATTTTTTGCATTGCCTTTATTTTTATCTTGTTAATAACAATTTAATAGTTCGGAAATTAAAAAGACTTAAATACTTTAAAGACAACTCAATAGTAATTTAAATAGAAAACCAGTAGCAGGGCAAACAACAAATGTCCGCTGTCACTTTTCTCAATTTTATCTCGCGACCTCCCTTTACCGTTTTATCGACATTCAAACGCAATCACGTAAATTTTTAGACTTATTTTTGTTTTCTATTTTTCAACTCGTATCTTAGTTACATATTTAGAAGTTTAAATATTTAAGGAATTGTCTTCCTTTGTTTTGTATAGAAACCGTTATGCAATAAATAGTTACAACATGCTGCTGAGACACTTATTAAATTATAATAAATACAACATTTACACAAAAGTACAGCTAAATCTTACAATGCTAAGTAAATAAATAATAAATACGCATTTATTAACAAAAGCTGGGCAGCTGTGGATTGACTGATTCGCTGCTTTGGCCCGTTTCAGCCTCAAATAAAACCTGCTGAATGCGCAACTTAGCTACGGAACGTGAATATGAATCGGGAATCGATCGCAACTGCGAAGCAATGCTCTGGCCAAAAATGATCAAATCATCATCTGTTCCCGTATTGGAGCCGGCAAAGCAGATGCTTGCACTGGACGCTGAGCAGGACAAGTCTGCTGGCTGTGTGGGTGATGGCTGGATTGGAGTGTAGGGCATATATCTTAATTTCCGCATTGTTGGCTGCTGTTGCTGCGACTGTTGTGGCTGCGGCTGTTGCTGCTGCTCGTCCAGGATACATATCGAGTTATCATCCAACGTTTGACTGCCTACATTCGGCTGTACATTTGTTGTGTTGGTTGCTGTGCTCACTTGCTTTGGGCTTATACACGCCCCATTCTCTGACCCCTCCTCATCTTCCTCCTGCTGCTGTTGTTGCTGCTGACGTTGTTGCTGCTGCTGTTGCTGTAATTCGTCCTCGATGAGCGCCGCCTTTGCATTAAAAGCCTCCTTCTTGATGATGATCGTTTCATTGTTGTCTTTTAGCTGTGAATTGAAAGCATTATTTGCAAACTTAAACATTTTGTGATGATTATGATTTCTAATGTGTTTCTTCATTTTGTGATAGAAGGGCATTCTAACTTGGATTCTTATAAGAACTGAAATCGATACATTTTATTCCAATAACACTATATTGCAGTATATTGCCGGTATATCTAAGCCCACAATCAATTTACTGTTGTAAGTGTATGGGTATAGGTATAGGTCGGGTATCTCACAGTCGAGCATACTCGCTGAACTTACGCGTTTGCTACAATGCGACAGCGAAACGGAGCGTAAAAAGGCATCAGCTCGCTTGAACCAAAACAATTTGGGTTCGTAGCTGCGACCCATTTGCTTTTCGCGCAACAATATGCGTAACTCTTTGGTGTAGACAGTGCGTACGCTTTTGATTTTCAATTTGATGTCCAGCACGGTTAATTGTGGGATTTGCAATGTTTTTATTATGGCCTCGTACGCTTGTTCGCGCGCCACACGATTCTTGTAGGTGTCCAGCACAGAGTTGTAGAGACACGGCTGGCGTCGGTAGGCATCCAGAAAGTCTGTTATAGGTATTTTGGTGTCGTTGAGCCGGGCCATCGTTTGTTGTGGCTAAAAACCACAACACAACGCAACACAAACACAAATATTTGTATGTATGTAATATTTTTAGTTGTTTACACCAAGCCTAGAGATGAGACAATCAACTGTTTTTTACATATCAGTTATAGCCATCGATATTAATGTGTTTTCAGTGTGACCCTCTGTGGAAACTTTCAAATATATCAGCTGACTCAAAGAAATATTTGCTATGTTAATGGCTGCAACGTTTTAAACACAATATGTGAATACGTAGCTAATAAACTATTGCTAAGTACACCAAACTAGCTGTAAGCGTGCGTAACTAAACGTTCTCGCTAACATAAGTCATGTTATTTTAACTGACAATGTGACCTTATTTAAGACTATTCTACTTTTTGCAGGATTTTTCGAAATTCTAACTGGTGGTCACATTAGCCGGCATTGCAGCAGGCAGCAGGCGGCACTAACAAGTTTTGCCGCGTTTTGCCAAAATAGTTTGTAGTTTGTTGTAAAATCTGAATCAAGCAAAATGGAAGGTATGTTTGTTAATTTAAATGTAAAGTACCATGCATTTCCATAATTTGCACCTTGTTGTTGCCTCCCTTCAAGGTGTGATCGAGGACATGTGGACGCCTTACAAGCGTTTATACAACATATTTCAAGTGGCCATCACCAATCCGAGTGATTTGACCACCGATTTGGAGCTGTGTCTCAAAAAGTATAAACAAAACTTTACCAACTTGCTACGCAATCCGGTAAGTGCAATTTGTCATTAAGCCGCAAGCTGTAAACATAACCTCTTCAATGTCGCTCGTTTCCTTCCTCCTTCGGCAGCCAAAGAGCGAGAAAAGTCGCACACATCTGCGAAATGCACTATCCGAGGGCATCCTGCTCGCCGGACAGACGCACAAAGTCGAATTGTCACAGGAGTTGATCGATGAGGCCATCATCATATCAGACATGTTCGATCTGGATGAGATCTTTGCTTTAGAGCTGCTTTGCACAGCGCAGCGTCAACAGGTCCACCATCCGGGGCTGCCGCGTGGTCTGGTCGCCGTGCTGCTCTACTATGACGGTCGCAAGGCCATCTCGTGCACATTGCGTGACATGTTTCAGGCCGTCAGCGGCGTCGCCTGGAGCACCGATTTGCCTCGCGAGGTGACGGCTTTGATTAACAACTATTCGCAGAATCTGGTGGAGGATTCCAACATACTGGGTCGTCTGCTGGAGCTTATCAGTGAAATGAATGTGGAAAAGGAGGTGAGTAGTTTCTAAAGCAGACACACTTTTATAAAACAACATCAATTTTCGTTCCCCTGACAGATTGGCTTGCTGACCAAGAATCGCGCCTTTGGCTCGAAGAAGCATCAGAATCAGGTTCTTGGTTTGTACGAGGATACACGCAAAGCACTCGCCATGGCCATGTTCAATTGGTCTGCACAGCGTGGTATGCCCAAGCACATTGCCATTCGTTTGTTGCAGCATTTGGCAACCGATAAATCCTATGATTCCAATGGCCAGCTGGATGATGTGACTGTCATTCTGCTGATGGCCTTGCTGTATGCCTACGACACCTCTGTGCTGCTAATGACCGACTGCGACAATCCGCACACCGCGCGTTTGCCCATTTTATGCGATGCGGAATACGCCAAGACCTTCTATGAGGCCATGTATGCGCAGAACAACTGGCAGACACCGGAGCTGGACGGCATCATTAAGTATAGCTTTGGTCTGACGTTGGCGAGTCTACGGCAAGCGTCCAGTGAGGTGCAGTCCAATGTGGGCGCCATCATCAATCGCGATGAGCAGCTGATTGACGAGGCGTTGAATGCCAATGTGTTCGGGTTTCTCTATCGCAATCTGCTCGAGAAGAACGTGTGCTACAGGTGAGACTGTCATTCCAGCAATTTATACTTTTCTTTGTATTGGTAAAAATTAATTTTATACATCTCGCTTTCAATTCACCTTTCTATATATCTTCTTCCACAGCACCGAATTCATTTATCTCCGTCTGCACGTGCTTATCACCGACTTCATAGACTTTATGCACGCCAAGGTCTCAGAGCTGCGCGGACGCGCCGACGAAGCCGCTCGCACCATGATCAGCTTTCAGAACGAGGGCTTGGAGCCACCGCCGAATCTGGACATGAATTTTGAGCTGCTGATGCTGTGCGTTGCCAAGTTGTATGGCGATAAGCGGGTTGTCATCACCCTCTGCAACGAGTACTGGGGTCCCTCGGACTCGGCTGATCAGAGCACAAACACATCGCGTGCCATCTCGCTGTTCAAGTTCATACGGCTGGCCAGCGATCTGTTGCCGCAGACGCTCTTCAAGGCGTACCTGAGCATGATTGCGGGTCTCACGCGCACCGAGTTTTCAGCGCGTTGTGCCTTCAATCTGCTGAAGAACTCGCCGAATCTGTCGTCGACTTATGCGGTTAGCTGGGACCACTTCTTCAATGCGCTCAACAACTACTTCAAGTGAGTTCTTTGGCCGTCTTTAAAGCATTGCTGCTTATTTTCATTATGTGCTTTCTCTGCTCTCCACTTAGCAACATGCGCACAGACTTCGATTCGATACTCTACAATACAGGCGATTCACTTTATCGCGGCCGCCCGCTGCCTAGGAATATGACGCCCCGGGAAACGGAGCACATGGTGGCCGTGATGACGGTCATACAGGCGGTGGCCAACAACGATGAAATCTCACGCATTATGATCTGCGATCAGACCACTTGGCAGACGCCTCAAGTGCTGCTCGGCCTGGTCGCGTGCTCCACACCCGTTGTGCTCAAGGGCGAGATACTGTTCACGCTTGCGGCGCTCAGCAGATCCAAGGAGACAGCGCGCACCATTTGGTTCCATCTGGAGGAGTCACAGATAATACCCACGTTGCCGCATCGACAGACGGCGTATCCCGAGTTCAGTTTGGCGGAGGAAATCGATCAGAACGAGAGTCGCATTGAGACGTATAAACTGAGTCGCGGCATCTTGCATCTGCTCTACACACTGATGACCACACACATGCCGAGCAGCCTGGGCTCTGGACCACGTCAGCCGGGCTTCGATCCGTATCTGAAGTTTGTGGTCGATTCGATACTGTTGAAGTTCTACAATCGCGCCTACAAAGATCCCACCGAGAAGTGGCAGGTGGGCGCCAAGTGCTTGAAGCTAATGTACTATTTGCTGGCCAGCTATCGCCCGAAGGCCTCTGATTTTCTGGAGCAACGCGATGAGAATCCCTATCCGGGCTATCACATAATGTTGCAGCTGCACGTGAAGTCGGACATGCTGCGTCTGCTGTTGCGCATCATTGAGGAGACGCGCGAACGTCTCGACGACTACAATCAGTTCAACGGCAAGGAGTTGCTCGAGGAGTGTGCGCTGTATGCGCTGCTGCTGCTCGAGGTGGCGCTGGCCAAGCAGAATGCCTTCTTCGAGGCGCATGCCACCGCCAACTGTTCGATTCTGTTGCCCGGCTTGAATCGCATGCTCCTGGACTTGAATCCGCGCAGTCGTGCCCCCGACTATGTCATCAATATCATTAAATTCGTCACCTACAACAGCTGGCTGCCGCGCCACACCCTGGCTGCCATCAAGATCTTGAGTGCCGTCACCATGCTGCCGGATGTGATCACACAGATCTTGAATATGTACGCGCACGGCAGCACCGAGAAGCTGGAGATACGCCAGCGTTTCGTTGAGTGCCTGGAAATGGACGTGCCACGCAATACACTGAGCGAAGATGAGCAAGACTTGAATGCGCAGTTGGATCAGCTGGCCAATGGGCAGGTGAATAATACCGAAACGCAGGTGGATCTGTTGGCGCTCGAAGATCGCAAGCCGCAGCGCATTGAGCTGCAGATCAAGGAGGCGATTGTGAAGCTCTTCGAGCTGAATCTGAATCAGCCATTGCCCAATTTCGTCTACTTCCTGATGGGCATCGATGTCATACGCGACTTTACGGCCAGCGAGAAACAGCAACTGGGTCTGGACATCAATTGTTCGTGCATCAACTCGCTGGTGTTGATACTCGAGCGGCATCTGGAGGTGGGTTGCACTATATAGATTGCTAGATTCCTAAATAGGTAGATAAACATCTTGTTCTCGTTCTCGCATTTGCAGCAACAACGCCACATGGATGCCTATTGCGAGCACACGGCGCACATCGTGGAGCGCATCTATCACCTGTTCCACGGCCTCTGCGTGAACCGCCGCACCTCGGAGCCAATTCTGCGCTACTTCCGCGTCACCTGCAACGACTTCCTGGTGCGCCACTTGAGCGCAATGCCCTTCCGCCATCACGGCGAGGATCATGTGCTGCACGCCATGAGTCACCTGATGAACTGTGTCTGCATTGAGATTAAGCTGGCGGCCTCCTATGGCCAAACGACACGCTACCAGCTGCTGAGCGACATTCTGTTCGCTGTCAACTCGGATTCGCAGCGCAACAGCAACGGCAACGGTCTGCCACTGGAGATTGGCAGCAATCTGTTGACGCCGCCCAACAGCAACTACTATGGCATGTATTCGCTGCCGACGCGCGTCGGCATGCACAACAATTCGCTGGGCCTGCATGCGAATCGCTTGATCGACTGCCTCACGCTGGACACGACCAGTCTCACGCAGCCGCCGCTGCAGTTCTTCGACGAGCCGCTGATTGCCCGCCTGATGGTCGACTGCGAGGCGCCCACTTGCATGGGGCGAGCGGGCATGATAAATGTGCATAAGCTGCACGACATACTGCACGACGAGCTGCGGCATGTGCAGAGCACGATTGCCAGCGGGCAGCGCAAGGCGATCATTGAGGAGATTACGCTGCTGCTGCAGCACGCCATCAAGCTGAACTGTGTGCGCATGCGTCGCTATGCGACGTACAGCTTTATGACCGCCTGGTGTCATCTGGTGCAAATACTGTTTGGAATGATGCCCGACGCGCTGCTGCCGCTGAGTGTGCGCAAGCAGCACATGATTGACATCATTGAGAAGATACTGATGAAGGTGGAGCCGACACAGCCGCTGGTGAAGATCTCCATACAGGTGACGGACACAGTGCTGAATTTGTTGGTCAATTTGCGTCACTGCTACTATCAGCTGGAGGATCAGCGCTGTCTCGAGGAGCATGCCAATGTGGTGTGTTTGAGCGACAATTCCACCACAAATGCTGTCGACGGCGGTCAGAAGAACAGCAATAACAACAACAACAACAACAACAACACGACCAACGCCAATACCAACAACAGCGGCAACAGCGCCAGCAATCAGAAGAACGCCACTCACAGCATCGGCGTCGAGTGCAACAGCAGCAATTTACGCTTCATACTCAAGCGTTTGATCGACTGGATCATGACCAGCGAGGTGAAGTCACAGAAGATGAGCATCAATCTCTATGCGGCGCTGCTCAACGTGTTGCGCATCGTGAAGCGACTGCGCAGCGACGAGCAGATCGAATACAATCAAATGTAAGTCAAATATGCTCGCTGTACTCTGCCAGTCAACTATTAATTTCAACTCATCTGCAGCTTCTCGTCGTCGCGCTGGGACAGCAACAAGACGTATGGCAACCTGCAGCCAGGACACACCGAGGATGTGCACCAAAAGGAGATGGCCGCCGCCATCATCGGCGGCAATGGCGATAAGCTGATTGAAACCATCTGCCAGGATGCCATCACCGGCCACGATGTGTGCAGCATGCTGGCGTTGAGTTCGCTGGGCGTGATCGGCGAGCTGCGTGCGGCCAACATCATCAACGATGTGGTCACCACGCGTGGCTATCTCAATCACATACTCGAGAGTCTGGCCAAACTGGACCCTGAGCTGCGCGACCTGCTCAAGCCGACGCCGCACAATATGCGCGCCCAGTTTGTGTACGAATCGTACATGGCGTTCCTGGCCCAGATGGCGCAGACCCATGTGGGCGCCCATCTGGTGCTCAGCGCCAAGGCGCTGGGCGTGCTCTCCAACATGAGCATCTATGACATGCAACCGGATCTGAAGGCCAGCGAAACGGAGCGTCACCAGCTGGATGAATTCGTGCCGGCGATTGATGAGCGCTTCCGTGCCATTCTGCTGCCCGCTCTGGCGCTCTGCGACAGCATTCTGGACGCTCTGGGGGATCGCAACAATTCCGCGTCGCTGCAGGTGCTCAACTTTATGATCGCCCACATCGATATGATCGAGAGTATTTTGCGTGCGGCGTCGCCGTTCATGAATTTGGGCCACCTGCAGCAGCTGGCGGCGATCACACATCTGTTTGCCCGCACAGCAACCTACGATGTGCTTCACTTGCAGAGCGATACGCAGCAGAACAACGATGTGGACATGTGCAATCGCCTGATCCGCTTGCAGCAGCTGATGATTGTTGTCTTCGGACGCTTCACGGTGAACGAGCCGACCATACGCCGCATGCTGCACACCAATCAGACCGACTTGAGTGAGGAGGATAAGAATCAGCATGTCAAGTACTTTTTGCACATCGCCTCCAATTTGTCGCTCTATTGCCGCAAGGCGGTCACCAGCAGCGTCAAGGATGGCATGAGCTCTCAGTATCTGCTCACCACGATGGTCTGCGATGTGCGCCCACTGTAAGTAGCTTGCTTTGTGCATAGCAGAGATCTGCTCGAGTATATGATGGCAGTCCGCTGAGATTTGCTTCATAGTTTCTGAGCTTAGCTAGCAATTTACAACAAATTTCTTCACAGCTCTGGCAGCGGCGACAGCAAGAAGCTCACCGTCATCATGGGCACCATCTTGAACCAGCTGAAGGGCTCGATCGCCTATTATTTGTCGCAGAAATCCATTGCGGACAATCTGCTGCAGCAGCGCGCCTCACTGCCCAACATTACCTTTGGCCCCATTGGTAAGCAACAATTAAATGTGTTTCCCTCCTCGCAACAACATGGCTAAATGTCGATGTTTCTTTTTGACAGGCAAGCAAAACTTTTTGGAGTTGAGCCAACGTCACAACGAGAAGCGCAGCGAACTGATGCTGTCTGTGTTCATTGCCGAGCAGAATTTGTATTTGCTGTGGATACATTTGGACTTTTATTTCCGCAATGCAGTCATCTACTCCCAGGAGAATCGCAATGCCATCAATGAATCCTCGCTAGGTGAGCAGACGATTAATTCGCTACGTTCTGCTCTCGTCACTAATTGATTTCCTTTCCATTTTTCTCGTTGTAGATCCGGAGAACATGTCGGTGTTGAACGCGTCAACCGAAGAGGTGACAAACCTGAAGCAATTGCTCATCTCGGCATTCAACGAAACATTCTGCAGCCAATTGCTCAATGCCAGCGAAGAGTATTCAATGAAGTGCAAAAGCTTTAATGCATCTCTCATGCGTCGCATCAAGGCACTGGTTCAATTTGCGCCACAATCCTAATTTAAACATTTTGTAGTCTTACACTTATTTTGTATGTTTGGCACTGATTCCGCTACATAATCATACCGATTTTTGTTTTACCATAATAAATCTATATGTATTATCACAAACTGATCAAATTCAAAACAGATTCGTACTTTCTCCTGCTTGCTGTCTCACTCTATACGATGGGCGGAGAACTCCATAAATATGTTAACATTATTTTATTTAAAACGTATGCTACAATTAAATAGTATTATAAAGGTCTGAGGTGTTAATTGGTAATCAAATTACATCTTCATGGCTGATAATCTATTGCCGCGTTCCTTGTAATGATTTGGCGCTCTTGAAATTGCCGTGCTTGGCAACTCTGTCCACATAAAGAACTGAGTTCAGCTGCTGAACTTTTCAGGGCTGTACAAGTTCGATTAACCACAAGAACTGCACAAGAAGTTGCGAATGTATTAAAAAGCATTGCAACTTTGTTGTTTATTTACAACTAATGTAATATTTATTTTATTTGTGTGCATTTTATACGTATAGCTTGTGTTTTAAATATTGGTGTGAACTTTTTGTGTTCATCGACTGAACTTTTCAGGGCTGCACAATTTCGATATATTTCGCAAATTGAGCTATTCCAGAGAAATATTTTGCATTAATTCGCAGACCACCGCAATTCAAAGTGTCAACTTTTGACATAATCATTGAAAAGTGAAAAGTTTTGTCGTTGAAATAAAAGAAAATTCTGTCGAGAATCGCGATTTTTAAAACTTATTCTGCATAGTTGAAGAAGGTCATAATTTTAATTGGACTGCGTAAGCTAATGTGCTAAAAAGTTGTAATTTATTGTTGACTTTTACAGTTTCTCAGAAGTTATCAAGGCTTGCTTTTGATTTATCCCCAAAGAATAAGAATAAATATCAAACGAACTATAGTATATGTTGCATACATATAAAATGGAAGAGTACAGCTATATCAGCAATATTACGGTGCTAAATCGCCTCGAGTTTACCTACAAACTGATGAATTTCATCAAATACTGTTTAAACTTTGTGCGTCAATACTATGAAATGAACGATGATACCGTCGAATTTCTTCTCTTAAAGGTAACGAATTTCTTCAAGTATTATGTATATATATATTTTAAAATGTTTAGTATCTTTTTATGTTTGCCAGATATGCAAGGTGTATTTGAAGAAGGAGATAGATGCTTGCAACCAATTTGGACATAAGCTTCTGATGGACAACATTACCAGGGATCAAGTGGTTCGGGTGGTGAAAATCTATCTCAGGAAATATGGCTATTTGGATCTCCCAATTTAATTGATACTGCACACCTTTTATGGAATCCCCCTATAAGTCTTGTTATTTGCATGGGACCAAATGAATGTCCTGCTCTAATTTACTGAATGAATTATAATGAATTACCCAAATTAATATTTTATCATTACATTTAAAAGGTATATAATAACATAATAATCAAAAAGCATGAAATAACGAAAGCGAAAAGGTTTGTTATTGCAATAATGGTACAGGAATTATGTAAGCATTATACATGAAGCTTTTAAGTTTATGCAATTTGTTACAATCAAACATTGACTTTGTGAATTTAGATATTTTGTATGTCACGTAATAAAATTGAAATTAAACGAAAACTATGTAAGGAACAAATTCTAATACCCATTTTTCTAAGGGCACTTGATTAAAAGCCAAGTAATTTGTATGTAAGTACTTTCCCGTAAATTTGAAGTCAGTGTGAAATGACGCGCCTTAAGAAATTATCGATGACAGCAGCCTCCGTGCATCGACTGTATACGGAATTCCGGCTATCGATAGCAATATCGATACTTGGTTTGGCCGCATACAGTGTTGCTTTCTTTTTTGATATCCGGTACACACAATTGGTTCGTTTCGCGATTTTCTCTAGCAATTTTTGGCAAAAAAATAATAAAATTGCAAAAATTACGTCGCAAACGTAAACACAATACAAGTGGCAAATTCGCTAAACTATCAACTGAAACCATAAAATGCTCAACATGTGCAAATCCAGCGCCGATGCTGCTGAATTATTTTTTTGTTATTTTTGTTTTGTTTGTGTTTGTGTTGCATCAGTGCGCGGCGTAGATGTTGTTGTTGGCATACACGGCATGAATAAAACTTAAAGTTAGTTTCATTCTTGACTTTTTCACACACAGTTGCGCTGTTGAAACATAAAGGAATATGGCCCCCAGAAAGGCTAAAGTGCAAAAGGAGGAAGTGCAGGTGCAGCTTGGTCCTCAGGTGCGCGACGGCGAGATCGTCTTTGGCGTTGCCCACATCTACGCCAGTTTCAATGACACCTTCGTGCATGTCACCGATATTTCGGGACGTGAAACAATCGCTCGTGTCACTGGCGGCATGAAGGTAAAGGCTGATCGTGATGAGGCTTCTCCCTACGCCGCTATGTTGGCCGCCCAAGTAAGTCAACATTGAAAATACAACCATCTCTTACAATTATTAAATGGCTGAATTTGTTTTTGCAGGATGTCGCAGAAAAGTGCAAGACTTTGGGCATCACTGCACTGCACATCAAATTGCGTGCAACCGGTGGTAATAAGACGAAGACACCCGGACCAGGCGCTCAGTCGGCGCTGCGCGCCTTGGCTCGTTCGTCGATGAAGATCGGTCGCATTGAGGATGTCACGCCCATCCCATCCGATTCAACCCGCAGGAAGGGCGGTCGTCGTGGTCGTCGTCTGTAAGAAGCGCACAACAACAGCAAGCGGCCAAAGTCATCGATGTGCTGTGCTCTTTATTGTTATATCGAAAAAAATGATGCGCTAATTACAAAAAAAAGTATATTTAAATACATCAGATAATGTAGTAATAAATGATTTAAACGAGATTGCGAAATTCAGTTTGGGCGGGGGAGCGGCATAAATATTCGATTATATGTTTTGGAGTGTGATTCGATGTGTGCGTTGATATGTTCCGATACATCGCCTATCGATATTTGTGTAATTTAATACATCAACAGCTGGTCATCTCGAAGGTATTTCTTTCATCTAAATTGCTTTACATTTAATTAAATGCCAAAAGTGCCAAATAATTAGGTTTTAATGGTCAAATGATATATCAGGAAAAATCAAGGTGCAAACAGCTGTTCACAATTGAAATGCCACACTGCACACTAATCGATTGTCGAAATGCGTTTAGCTCTGCTTCTTCTGGCGTGCATGCCAACGCATCGCTGTGACTGGCAGTTTTACAAGAACCACATAGCATTGCAGAGATAAAATTCACATATACACAGAGACTGTAATTTCCACACACAGCAGCAGCAGCAAGCAGCGCAGCGAGCGAGCGAAATTAAAGACACAATTTTTGTTGGTGTGGACGGACAGCCGAACCAAAGCCATCTGTCGATTGCAATTACAAATTAAAAATGGCAAGAACGCGCTAATGTTAAACCAGCTAAACGCAAACTGATATTTATTTGTAATTGGCAAGTTCATTGCACGAATAATATATTTGGTTATATACATTTGTGTGTGTGTTTGCCAGCGTGCATGTGTATCCGTGCGTGTGCGTGTATGTGTGTGTGCGTGCGTGCGTTCGTGTGTGTGCGAGTGTAGTAGTAAGCATGTGTGTGAGAAATAAGAAATTTGCAAACTCAATAAAACATCGTGCAATTTGTTGAAAGCGAGAGCCGAGCTAAATATTCGTTTCTAAGATAAAAAATATGTGTATTCGTATTCCTGTGATGTGCATAGATAATACTACAATAACCACAACAAAATAAATAAAATAAAATAAAATAGTAGGTCGTGCGAGCAACGTCAAAAGCAGCGCAGCGAGATGTGAGAAGCGGCTAAAAAAAAGCAAAAAAAAAGCCAAAAAAAGCAAGAAGAAAAAAGGCTGAGCAATAGTGAGTCAAGTGTTTTGGTGTTGTTTCAAATTTTCCGTGTGTGTTTTTGTTTTGTATATTTTTTGTTCGTAAACGTTGCATTTTTAACAAAACTATTTTTTTTTACATATATAAACAACAATAGTAACAACCTATAAAATAAAACAAAAAGGGAAATATAAATCGCAAAAGCGTCTTAAACATATTTGGCAAAATTTCAATGCAAAGTTAAGGCCAAACTAAAAAAAAAAGAAAAAATATAAAAATCCCGCAGTGTAAAACGAGGCAACAGCAACAACCAACAACAACAACGCCAGCATAAGAAGAAGAACCAAAAAAGAAAACTTGTTTGAAACAAGACAACGACAACGACGACGACGAACAAGACGCTAAAAGGCAATCTTAACTCAAGCTGAGAGACGTGCAAAGCAAAGCAACGGCAAGGCAAAAGCAAAAAGCGAAGCAGCAAACGGCATTTTGCAGTCCGTCGTCGTTTCCAAGAGCAGCGCAAGAATATCACACAGAAGATAGCGATAGATAGAACGATAGATAGATAGCGATAGACGATAGGCGCGCAGAAGGAGTGGAGGCGGGCCGAGCGACGTCACCGATATCAATAACAACAACAGCAACAACAATAATACCCAACAGAATCAAATCGTCAGCAGCATGGATGAAGATGACAACATATCTAATGCTGACATAAGTATCGATGATGACGACGATGATGATCAGACGACGACGACCAGGTCGCAACAACAACAGGAGCGACAACGCACCGATGATGACGAAGAATCCTCTGATGTGGATCTGCAATTTCAGCTAGCCAATGTGACCAGTCGAAGTGCCAGCGGCAGCGCTGCTCCTACAGTTGTTTCTCCAGCAACGACAGCAGCGGCAAGTGCTGGCATCGATAATTCACCATTTCATGATTGGGATTCACAGACAACGCAGACGCCACGCAGCAGCAGCAGCCAAGGAGGCGGCAGCGGTGGCGTCGCGATCGATGATGAAGGCGCGGCTGCAGCTGCTGCGGCGGCTGGAGCCGGCGGCGCAAAGCCTAGCTTCTTTTTTGGCACCTCATCGTTCATATTGCGCAGTCGTAAGGAAGTCGCCGCGCTGATCAATACAGAATGCTGCCGTGGCAGTCCGACGCCCGATTTGGATTCCATTATGGACACACTGTTCAATCCCGGCACGCCTATCGATAATCCCGATAATATCGAATGGATACGCTGGCTGATTGCCGGCGGTCGTACGCCCAAGGAATTCGTCAAAATCGGTAAGTGCAATAAACAATAAATGTTGGCCAATAAAAAAGAAACCAAAAGAACAAGAATACTTTAAGTTGTAGACAGAGCTAGCATGTGTGTGTGTGTGTGTTGTGCTGGTAAGCACGTGAGTGCAAGCGAGAGCGCGTAATAACAATGCTGTTCTTGCTATTGCTGTACAATTTTATCGATAAGTCGGCAAAACGGCTGCGCGCAAGCGATATATTTTTTGCGTTATCGTTTAAGCAGCTGATCGTTCAACTCGTTCGTTGCCCCTGAAATTGCTATGCGCGCGAGTGAATGTGTGTGTGTGTGTGTGCGCCTTAATAGGTACTGAGCATCTGTGTGCGTGTGTGTAGGGCACGGTATGGCACGCAAAGTACATAAGCAAGGTGCAGGCAGCGTGACAGTGCAACGCCATGGCAACTGCCAATAACAACATCAACACACATAACTACATAAATATATATGCACATACATAAATGCAGGCATATCAGTTGAGTTTAACCCATTTAGCGCAAATTTAATCTGACTATTTAGCTATTTACAATGGCGGCTAAACGCTCTCGTCCCACTTGTCACACACACATACACACACGCATGCATACACACACTCGTAGCACATGGCTAGCTGTTGCACCTTGTCAGCCTGTGTCAGCTGTTTATTCACTTTGCCTTGCGTAATGCTTCCGCAGCATCCGTCCAAATACCGCACGCATATGCAGTGCGTGTGTGTGTGTTTGTTTGTCTGCTGTGTGTGTGCCACCCTTGTCACTAAAACACCAAATGTGAGCGAAAGAGCGCACAATAGAGCAAATTGTTCGCTTGGGTTTGTCGTTGTTGTTGTTGTTTCTCTAAATTACCAAGAAATAACTACCTGCATATGTCAGTATGTGTGTGGAAAAAGAAAATCATTTCAAACAATTGCAAAATTGCAAATGAAAATGCTACGTGCTAAAGTGCCATGGAAACACACACAGCACACTATAGAACTCTACACTACACTACAGCAGTCTGTCTACACTGCACTACTCTACATTACACTACTCAACTCTACACTCAAATGCCAGCAGACAAGAGCACACACACACATGTTTGTACACTGGGGAAAAGTTTATTGACCGTCATTGTTGTTGATTTGACAATTGTGTTGACACGCCATATTTTATGCACAGTGTGGAGCGCACCTTCCTCCTCTGTTTTCCCCTTCTCAGAGCTATAACAAACAATCAACATTCACAAAATGTTGCACACACACAATTTGCACTCGAAATGTCTGTCTTTCGCACCACTGTGCAAGCAATTTGCATGCGTTCTGTTGTATCGCGTTCTCTCGCTTGCTCGCTCTTGTTCTACTTTTTTTTTTTTTTTTGGGCCTTGCAATTGCTTGTTGACCGTTATTGTTGTTGTTGACAAAAGTTTAACCCACACATACACATGTTCACATTGTACATTTGTTGCTCATTTAATTCGTTAAAAATTCTTCAAATGGCGATTTAATCGAATTTTGTAGCTCTCACTCACACACATTGTGGAGGGAGGGGCAATGCAGCGCAAATTGGGAGAGCAAACGGCAGGCAGAGTTGCATGGCAACTTGTCGATCGTTTTGCAAATTGTCAATCAATTTTGTTTTTTTATTTTCGCTATTCCCTGCGTTTGCTTTTTTCGCTGCCGGCTTTCGATTGATTTCCTTCCTTCCGCATTCAGTTGACCTTTTAGCTGCGGTTAAAGAGGCAGAGTAAGAGAGAATGTAGAGGAAGAGGGGAGCCTAAAGTCAAAGACAAGTCACGCAAGCAAAGCAAACATTAAATATGTCAGCAAGCAGCAATATGAGCAGTGCATCATATTTATTTTTGGCATTTAATCAAATCAATAAAAAAAAGACCCCACCACAAACAACACACACAAACAGACCATATCAACAATCAGCCAGCAATGCTTTTTTCTTTTCTATGCTTTTTCGCAAATAGAAAACGCAAATTGCGCTTTGAGAGCTATTAGAAGCAACGATAACATTATTAAGCGCCGCTCGATAAGCATGTCAATTTGTCGATAACAACGTCTTAAATACTGTATAATGCAGATAAAAGCACATTCATCAATCTGTTGTTCAATGCAATGTGCAATTAAAAAAGATTGTTTTTTTTTTAGTTTATCTTAAATTAAAGCAGTCATTTGTCACAGCAAGCAACAGTCCCAACGATAGTATAATATTTTCTCAGGCCGAGAAGTAGCGTAATTTAACAGCTGTTGTTCATTTGTCATACTACGAAAAATCGGATGCTTTAAAATGATGCAATTGTTCGAAACGTGCAATTAATTGAGCAATGAAACTGTTTTGGCGATTCATCCAATTAAAAGTGGATGCAATTACGAATATTGTTTTGAGATGTCACTTCATTCCGATAGATAGTATTGCAATTAATTGTGTGATCACTATGAGATGGATCATTCACAGTTCACTTGTTGCTATGTTTACTTAATATCAATATTTAGTGCAATGTATGATACAAATGATTTCTACGAGCTCCACTGATGTTTCCCTTTTTCTCTTTCAGTTCGGAGTTACGATAACCATGCCAAGTGCGGCTTGGTGTGGGTGCCACATGTGGTGGCCTATCGATGTCGCACCTGCGGCATTTCGCCCTGCATGTCCATCTGCCGCGACTGCTTCAAGAAGGGCAACCACACCAATCATGACTTCAACATGTTCTTGTCACAAGCGGGCGGTGCCTGCGATTGTGGCGACACGTCCGTCATGAAGGCGGAGGGATTCTGCAGTGATCATGGCATAAACAATCGGGTGAACCGCGATCCGGTGCCCAACAATCTGTTGGCCGTGGCGGAGGCAATAATGCCAAAGCTGCTGTTCCGCTTGCTGCAGCACTTTCGGGAGCACAGCGATGCCTCGTTGCAGCCGCATTCAGTCACCTCATATTCGTGCGAGGCATTCGCCACCATGCTGATCGATCTGAATAACATGGGCGAGATCATGCGCAAGGTGATGACACGCACCCTGATAAATGCCGATGTCTATTCGTATTTCATGGAAACACCCTGCCAGGATACGCGCAACGGCCGATTCCTCAAGGCGAATCGCGAGAAGTACGAGGATGCTGTGAATCGATTTCCCAATCCAGAGCCACCGGATGAGTATCGTGATCTGCCAGCGTTGGGCAATAAACTGGTGCACACCACACTGCTCGAGGAGTTCATCTTTTGGACCTTCAAATTTGAGTTTCCACAGACGTTGGTTTGCTTCCTGCTCAACATGCTGCCGGATCAGGACTACAAGGTGAGCGATTGTCAATTCGTAAGCAGGGATTACGCAGAAGAATTATCACATTTCACTTTTTTCATTTATACTTCAAATTTTTATCTTATAAATCAACGCTAAATTTTGTTCTAATTGTGATTAGTTTTTTAATTTAAATAATTTAGTTAGTTGTAATAAGTTGTTGATCCTGATTGCTAGATTTGCCTGTACCATAAACTTTGTCGTAGCATTTTTTAATCACTTCGAGTTAATTTCCGTCTTTGAACGCATAGCATAAAGTGCAGTCAGGCAATCAGCAGAGAAAGAAAGATTGTGTATGAAGAAAAATGTATACGCTTTGCTAATTTACGATTCGTTTGTTGCAGGAACACCTGACACGCACCTTCGTGATGCACTACAGTCGCATTCCATCCGTGCTGGAAATGTCGCGGGATCCCGACACGCTCAGCAATCGTGTTGTCCACATGAGCGTACAGCTTTTCTCCAACGAGAGTCTGGCGCTCAAGATGGTCAACGAACTGTCGCTACTGCATGTGATGATCATCAGCTTGAAGCTCATGATGTCCAAGATACTCATACAGAATACGCTGCATGGTGAGTGTGTGACACGCTAAAATACAATCAATTGTTACTTTATTTAATTTATTGCGTTTGCCCTCTCGTAGATCCCAAAAAGAATTTCCATTTTGTGATCGATTGTACGCGTCAAGTGATGAAGGATCATTGCTATTGGCCACTTGTCTCGGACTTCAACAACGTGCTGTCGCATGAATCCGTTGCATTGGTCTTTCTGCGCGATGACAACCTGATCGATATGTGGTTTCAGTTCCTGCAAATGCTGCAGGGCATGAATGTGAATGTGCGCGAGACGGCATCTCACGTGGAATTCGAACCGAATAGCTATTATGCGGCATTCTCCTGTGAACTAGAGGCCAGCGCCTATCCAATGTGGTCGATCATATCGCATCTGCAGGACGGCACACATGCACATCTCGCTCGAAAGATCATCAACTACTGTGTGACGACGCTGCACGAATGGCTCGACTCGATCTACATCAAGGAGCCCAAATTGTCGCTGGTATGCAAATAAGTTGATATACAGTTCACATATAGTACAATTGCTTAATCATCTTTGCTTTTTTTCAGGAGGAAATGATGCAGGCTTCGTTTCATTTCCCGCTGCATCGTTACCTGGCCGCCTTCGTTTGTCAAGCGGTCACCAAAATGGGCATCAGCCTCAGCGAAGTGCTGCCCTCGCGTCCCGACATTTTGCCACTGCTCATGATACATCCACTGCGAGTGCAGGTGAGTGTTCAGTCAAACACTATATATACGAAATGTGTAGGGTTTGTCACCTTCTGTGATGTTCTCAAAACCGAATTCGCTCATAAAATCGTTACATCTTTCTCACTGCAAGTGACATTTGAACGCCAAATCTATAATGATTGTTCCCTAAAAGAAACTTCATTTATTTCCGCATCTAAATTTCTTTTCTTCTGGTCGAGAAAATTTCTAATGAGAATGTTTTCTTGCTTGATTACTTTTCTAACGATTTTAAACTGCAATTATCGTTAAATGAAAGCAGAAATGCTAAGAACCACTTCATCAAACTGCTTCTAATGGCAAATTCGCTTTGCATGCCAAAGCACCAAAGCATTAAATAATGCTTGAGACGTGAAGAACGTTCTGTTGGAGAACGGATCATATTCCAAGAACTCAATAACATGAAAAATATGCGTGCAGCGGTGAGAAACTGGGTGCTGAAAATGCTTTGTGTGCTGTTTCATCAGATTGTGTGAAGCATTTATCGGCCCCCAAATAAAACTGGAAGTAACTCAAGAAGAAGGCTATCGGCTTTCGTAATACTTATACACAATATCGTTCGTATGTTCATTTCCTTATCGAGAGCGTTGGCAATTCGCAGAATAAAACTTTTTGGGCTCAGCTTGAAGAACAACAAACATTTTGATGCAATAAACTGAGTTGGAATGTTTAACTTAGAAATTCTTGTGTGTGTATCTCATCTCGGTTTTTTGTTTAATTTTTTTATTCGTATTCCAATTGTGTTTGCAGTTTTGCAAATCTTTTTGTGTACTTTTGTTGGCTTCACAAAATGTTACAAGTGAAGTGTATGTATTTATTAAAATATGTATAGATATAATGCAATTAGTTGTAGACCTATTTAGAGAAAGCTATAAGATGGATCTGAGACTACCATCGATTGATCCCCCGTCCGTCCCCTGGGCATGATGATGTTTTGTTTGTTGTTTTTTTTTTTTTTTGCTGTTGTGTGTGTTTAGTTGATGGTCTTTGGCACCTGGACGTGCGGTGCAAAATCATAGGTGATGATTTTGGGGGCAACAAAGCCGCCATAGCCTGTACGAGCCTTATAGTAGATGCCAATGCCGGCCAACGGCACTGGCGGGTTCGAAGTCACATCCTGTATGTCGATGAACGGCACCGTTGTCTGTGCCGCATCCTTGTCCAAGCCCGTATTGACAAATTCAATGTATTGATTGTGCTTCGACTGCGGCAGCGAGTAGGCAATCGACAGTGTCGGCACATCCAGATTGTGCAGGCTTAGTTTTTGTCTAGAAATACACAGAGAGAGAGAGAGAGAGAGAGAGAGAGAGATATTTAGGAAAAGGTTTCTTTGCATTTTGTTTTAATGACTACGCACCTGCGCTCGCCGCTGACATCGGTGTTGTCGTTCGACTGCCAAACACTGTTGACCTCCGGCTGTATCAGTTCGCCCTTCTTAAAGTCAAATTCACTTAGGCGCGCCTCCAGATTGAGATGGGCGCCCAGGACACGGAACCGCACACCCGTGACAATGAAGCTATTGTCATCCGTCTTCATGATGTCATCCAAATCAATTGAACGACTCTCATAGCTCATCGTATGATAATCAACACCACGGGCCACATTCCGATCGGAGATCTTGTAGCTGTCGACGGGTCGCCACTCGAGCGTACTCGCATTAATGGCGCCGCGCGGCAGCAATTGTCCCTCCTGTATCTGCAGGTGAAAGATGCGATTCTTCTTCACGAAGCGCAGTCCAGTGACCACTCTGCAAGGAGAGATAGAGAGTAAGACGATTAAATACAATCCTTGGGAATAAGGAGCAGATGCGACATTCTTACTTATTCTGCTTGACGTCCGCCACCGATTCGCGCAGATTGAAGAAACGATCCGACTTCAGACTCTGCTCGTCGCACAGGCAGAAGCAGTAGCTGCAATGCCAGAAGATGTAGCGCCACCAACTGTCCACCTTGGTGGTGCCGCGCACACAACTCTGTTGCTTATGGCCCAGCACACGTCCGTTCTCATACTCCACGTACTCGTAGCGACGCGTGCTGCTCGGCGATGACGGACACACCCACATGTCGGAGTCAACGAACTGGCAGTTGTACAATTTACCCGAACACTTGGGCTGTCGCGCACAAAAGTATTCCTTGAAGCAGCCCTCGCTGCGCGTCGACTGATAGTAGGAGCAGGTCTGACTGCACGTCTCGTCCGCATTCAGATCCACCTCGTTCTCGATGTAACCCTGAAGCAGGCGCGTCACCTCATCGTAGGTGACATTGTGCAGATGCTTGGGGGGATCACAGCGCCAAACAATGCGATCGGCACGACGCATCACCTCCTTGAGCAGGTTGAGCGCACGCTCGCTGCGTTTCTCATAGTCGCGTCGCATCAGCTCGGCCTCCTGGGAATAATTGCCGCGTCCATAGACGCGCAACATCATCCACGAGAACTCCATCATGATGTAGCCCTTTAGTTCGGTGAGTGCAATGTCTGTGTATAGTGAATAGACAAATTGCTGCGGCGATTGCATGGTGCGGCACATTTCGTCGGTTGCTACCTGGAAACAACAATACGAAGTACAAAAGTTTAATTCTGCATGCGATCCGTTAAATACACACGTAGATATCGTGAGCTCAATAATTGTGCCTGCTATCGGTAAACAAATGCGCGTCTCAATTTCGCCGTTTCTGCTAAAGTTCTGGCGCTCTCGCTTTTGCACACACACACACCCACTTGTTGTGTTTTTGATAATCGCAAGCGACCGGCAGGTCTACATTCTAAGTAATAGTTGCTCCCTCGCTCGCACACTGCTTGTTTCCGTTTATTGTGATAAGCAATCGATACACCAGACATAACAGTATGCGAGACAGAGAGTGAATGAGTTGGAATTCTATGTGTATGTGGGTGTGTAATTTTTGCTGTTGTAATTCCGCCGATAGCATTGCAAGCTACCAACAGTTGTTCGAACTAACCAACATGGCCCTGTAGTACATGGTCTGCTTGACCATCATATACTCGATTTCTTGGAATATCTGTGACATTGAAAAGGTCTTGTCGTTGCGCAACACTTGCTCCGTTAGATCCTGCACAGCACGTTCCTCCAGATTTTGACTTGTTGCCGCCTTCATTAGATTATCCTGTGAATACATTGATATAGATAGCATAAACGCAGCAAGTCGCCACCAAGTGTTCCGTGATGAGAGCTACCTTGTAGAAATCATAGATGCCATTCAAATTGAATATTTTCGACTCCAGCAGCGTCCATTCATAATGATGTAGTATTTTGTAGTGTTCCATTGCAAATTTGCGGCTGATTTGCGGTCGATGAATGAACTCGCGATGCGAACTGTAAATCTTTTTGATTTGCGTCTCGCGATTATTTTGGCTATTCGCCTCCGATTTGCCCAGATATGCCCACAGTGACTTTTCCAATGCAATATATTCGTTGCGCAGGGCATCCACCTCCAAGACGGGAGTGCGCTGCACATAAGAAGCCTGCGCATTGGCAACGCTCCCCATCGCCAGCGCTATCATCAACAACAACATCACCATCATCGTTGGCATTGACATTGCCCCAAAAAATTATGTGCGCACACAATTTAAAGGGAATTTCCTTTTATATATCTTTGTCGTCCCGCGTGCTTTCAATGTTTTTGCACAACACTAACAACAAAAACAAGAAAGCAGAAATCTATGCGCGCGCGAGCGTTGCCAGCCTTTTGAAGAGACAAAGACTCGCGCTGCACTTCTTGTGTGCCTGTGTGTGTGTGTCTCTGTTTTTATAGTTCACAATTAGTTGATTTTTATTGTTCTTTGTTGGTCGAATAAGTTTTGATATTTTTGCACTATTATTTTTGCGATTTATTTAATAATTGAAATTTGCTGCTCTTTATTTTAGAGCTTTGCGTCGCTTCTGTTTTGCTGGTTGTGTTGATACTGTTTGCTGCTGTCAACTGCTCACTTGCTTTTGTGAAATATTTTTTTTCTCATACGTGCGTGTATGAGTATGACGTGTGTGAATGTGCCAAGCACATACAAAATCAGAATTTACACTCGCGCTTCGTCGTTTGTTTGCTCGTTCCGTCGCTCCCTTGAGCCGTGCTCGAGTGTATTGCGTTCTTGTTTGCCGTTGTGTTCTCTCACTCGCTCTCGCCCGCTCGTAGCAAATCTCCGACTGCTGGGGAGCTCTAGATTTGTTGTTTTCTGGCCAGACTATGCGACTCGTCACGACACGACACGAAAAGCTGCCGTGCACACACACTGTTGCACCTATTACATTTCATGGTATTCAAGTGTGTTTGTATGTGTGCGTAGAAAAAGCTAACCCTATTTGGAGACAAAGACTACTTAAAAAAAAACTTTAAAAAAAATAACGCCTTAGCTAAAGCTGCAAGTTTTATGGCACGATCAGCTTTACCCAGTTATCGATATTCGATTGCTTCTAAGCTAATAATGACGTCACAAGTTTCAAAACTGCTGAGACGCTATCAGCTGGGCTGCCTGCACTTCACTCACTCTCATACTCTGCGCTCTCTCGCAGACATTGCGACGCTCTCTCGTGCCATTTATCCACCACCACGAGATGGTGTTCACTGCAATTAACAGCAACAAAGATACAAACAAAAAGATGCCCAAGCATTGAGGGGGTGAACAACAACACAGATGCATTACGCTTTGTTTTGTTTAGACAAGACCTTTGACCTCAGTGCGTATATATATATGACAAGTATGTACATTATATTTAGAAGGGGGACAGCTTTTGCAAATTTGAAAGCAATTTCATTGATTAAATAAACGAATTTTTCTGCGACGCACGAAACGTTTGCTAATTCGCATGCGTGCTTGTATTTAGTTCTGTGTATGTGTGTGTGTGTGTGTGTGTGAGTAATCGAATAAGCGTGTGTGTTATTGTAAGTGTGTGGCTCATCTTTTTGCGGCTGTTCACAGCCCATTACGTTAGTGATGAGTAATCGCGCAGACTTAACTCTTTGACTTTCTTTTGGGGTTGCCAAATTGGCGAAAAAATCCGACAACAACAAAAATGAATATCAACAAAGGCGACACGATTAACGCTGCTGCTGAGAGAGGACCGGAAAGTCGAGTTCAATTAAGACCACTTCTGGGAACGATTTCTCAACTAAACCAAGATGAATCATGGACTGAACCATGTAGGAAGTGCTGGCATTCACAACAATTTTTGTTGATTGTTTTTGGTTTGCCTGCCCCTGCATATCATTTACATAGCTTTACCTCATAGTTGTTTGCCAGTTGGCTTAATAGATTTCCCGATGACGACGACGCGTTGAGCTTTTGCTTCTGCTCGTTGCCGATGCCGTTTGCATTGCCGAGCAGTGTCAAGTGCAGGCGATCCATCAAATGATGCACCGAATGCGCGTTTGGTGTGACTGTCCATTCGGCGAATGTGATGAGTGTGCTCATCTCCAATTGATCCTTGAATGCTTCATAGTTCTTCATTTGCTGGTATCGCGATGAGATGCGATTCATCGTATCGCTGATATCGTTCATTTTCGCCGCCAACTGAATGTTGTTGCCGACGAAACCGTTAACCGAATCTATGGCCATCGCCACGTATTGAGAATGCTAAAAAGAAATAGATAAAGACAAAGAATAGAAGATAAAATCAAACTAAAGAGAAGGGGGTGCTTACCGTCTCTTCGGACTGATCGATTTGTCGGCTGACTTCGTTGAGACGCTGCAGCACCTTACGTTGCTTTTCCCGCATCAGGGGAAACTCAATGTTGGCCGCCAGGGGCGAGGATTGTACGATGTCCCAGGCCTTAAGCACACCTGTAGTCACCTCCTTCACCACATGAATTACGTCGAGCACATCCTCGATAACGGCTGTTGCAGGTCTGGGCTGGCTAACGGTCAACAGTAGCAGCGGCAACAGCGAAAACTGCAGCAACTGCATATTTTTTCTTCTTTTTTTTTTTTTGTTTAAAGCTAGACCACAAACCAAATAAACAAACAACAACGACGACGACGCTCTCCACACACACGCACACACACTCGCTCGCACAAGAGCACACCAAGCAACTTTGCTAGTTGAGCAGCAAAACACGAATGATGTCGATGGCGGCGTCAAATGGGAGAGTTCAGGTCGTCAGGCAGACTCGACTTGTTTACCCGCTTGCTCTCGTTGTGTGAGCATATGTGTATGTGTGTGTGTTATTATTCATCACTTCATGTGGTTGTTACTTCTTTGGCGTCTGCAGACATGTTTCTCTTTGTGCGACTTTGTTGTAAATTTTACAGTTGCAGTTCAGCCGCGCATAGGTCAATACGCAAGTGCGAGTGAACCGGCACTAGTGACTGGCGCAGCGTTGCCACTAGGCTCAAGCTGAATTTGAAAATAGTTGGCGTTGCCTGCCTGCAGTTGTGAACGCAGTTTAACCGTTAAAAAATACTAAATAGCTGAAACTAATAAAATGCATTTGCAATTTTTAAATTCATAAAATATTTACACATGGGTAAAATACATATTTGAAAAATTGTCCAACTTAACCAATAACTAATTGGCGCTATGTACTTGCCATTTTCTTACAGAGTTTCTTCTACGAAATACTTGCCGGCAAATGGGTGCGCAACGGACTGCAGATCAAAGGTCAAGCCATGACCTACATACAAGCGAACTTCTGCAACTCCATGGCCGACATGGATCTGTTCTTTCTGCAAATCTGCGCCACCAATCTATCGCAATACTTCTTTCTGCAAAACACCATCGAACTGTTCGATGTGGGCCAATGGCTGGAGACGGCACCGCTGAAGCAGCCACAGAAACCGGAGCAATCCTCAATGCTGGAGGGTTTTCTCACATTCCTCGCCACGCTGGTCACCAGCCGCACCAATCTGGGCAACGACGAGGCCACGCAATGCATCATCGAGATCAGTGCGCTGCTGGCCACCGAGAACAAGACGCATTCACAACTGCTGGAACTGATGCCGGAGCGTTCGGGCAATGTGCACACCAAGAACTTTGAGACGTTCCTCAAGAAACTGTCCGTCTACAAGGCGCCCTCCAGCGGCTCTGAGAACCTCGAGCAGGGCCTCTTCACGCCCATCGACGAGGTGTGGGAGGAGTACTACGATCCGTTGCATGTGCTGCTCCGGGCGGTGCATCGTCGCGACTTCCAGTCGTCGCTGGATCGCTTCACCAACTACGTCAAGTCGAAGAACAAGATGCCGGCGAGCGGCAATCTGTGGCCACCGTTTCGCTTGCCATTGGCCGTGGGCGCCGCCTTCAGTGATCCGTGTCGCATACTGAACTCGCGGCTCTTTCACTCCACCATCCTGTCGATCTTCTTTCGGGCGGTGCACACACGCGACGTGTCCGAACATCTGCTCGCGCTGGCCGTCTTTCTGCTCGAGATCGCCGTGGAGACGAGCAGCGACATAAACGCGGGCAATGCGGCTGCCGGCTGCTCAGCGGGCGCCGCCTCCGGCTCAGCAACGAACGCCTCGCCGGTGGCCATGGTGGAGTGCGAGCCGCAGCACAAGTCGGGCTATGGCTACTATGGCGGCAGTCGACGGGAGCCGCCCAAACTCTTCCACTGCTATCCCACCGACAATCTCAGCTGCAATCTGCGGCATGTGGTGAGCAAAGTGTCGCTGAAGTCGCGCGACCCGCAGGTGACCAGCTCCAGCTACCGCTCCAATCCGTTCTACAGCGATCTGGACTTTGACGTGGACACCGAAACGATGCGCATGATTGGCGACACCTACGGCCTGGACGACCTGGACGAGACCTCGGGCGCCATGAGCGTGGCGCGCACCCAGCAACAACAGCAGCAGCAGCAAGGTCGCAACAATGCCATCTCCCGCATGCGCATGGAGGTCGCCCTGGTGCCGGATCTCTCGGTGGTGGCCGAGACGGGCGTGGTGCTGCTGCAGCAGGACGGCAACGATGCGGAGCACGGACGCGACGCCGCCATGGACATGAGTCCGCACGCCCCCCAGGACTTTCATCACTTTCCGCTGCAACAGATCACGCTGCCCGAGAGCGGCATGGAGGTGGCCATACGGCGGGATCTGCTGCTTGCCGAGAGCAACACGCACCCGCACACGACTGAGGATGCCGGCGAGACGCGTGTGGTGGCTGCTGCAGCGGCCGCAGCCGCCGGCGGCAACGAGATGTTCTCGCCCAGCACGCCCACGGGCAGCGGCATGCTGCTGCCCTTCCAGCGTGTGCGTCTGCCCGTCGCGGTGCCCAGCTCCAACATGGACATTGTGCCCTCTCATGCGCTGGGCGGCGGCTCCGGGGTGGGCGGCAGTCTGGGCGGCGATGCGGGCGGTGCTCGCAAGCGTGCCGTGGACATTGCCATTGGCGGAGCGGGCAACAAGGATGAGCTGCACATGGACGAGAGCATTTTGTCGCTGCTGCTGAAGCTGCACTCGCAGCTGAGCGGCAATCTGGACAGCTTCTCGTTGAGCGAAGCCACCTCCGCCGCCTCCACGTCCTCCGCCTGCTCCTCGTCTGCACCCACAGCCATGGAGGTGGACTGCAATGAGGCGAGCACCAGCACCAGCACCAGCGCGAGTAGCAGCTGCAGTTCGGCGCTGGCGGAGCGCAGCGTCGCCGCCAACTATCAGCACATTCAGGTGTCCAGCTCGCGCATCGGCGACGGCCCCTTCTTCATTGGCAACCTGCTGCGCAAGATCGCCACACGGGACGAGCAGTGTGCGCAGAGCATCGATGACATACGCACCCGCCTGTGGCCCAATCAGCGCGAGAAGCAGGCGGAGGCACGCGCCCGGGAGACCAAGGAGAAGGAGGAGCGACGCAAGAAGGCGCGCGAGCGTCAACAGAAAATGATGCAGGACTTTGCCAACAAGCAGAAGCAGTTCATGCAATCGGCCGCCGCGGCTGCCAACAACATGGACTACGGCCTGGAGGACGATGACGAGGAGGCCATGTATGAGGAGCAGGCACGCGAAAAGGAGTACGACTGCATCATCTGCAACTGCACCACGGCCAGCACCGAAACGAATCCCATTGGCCTCGTCGTCCTGGTCGAGTCCAGCGGCATTGTGGGCCATCGGCGGCGCAACGTGGAGCGGTTGCCGCTGCCGCTGAACGACGAGGACAAGGAGCGGCTGGCGGTGACCACGCGCCTGGCCACGGAGTTTACGCGACGCACCGATCTGCTGAGCCTGAAGTTCGGCGACGAGTCCTGGTATCTGTCCAACAACATGGCGTACGACAATGGCGTCCATGTGCAATCCTGTGGCCATCATGTGCATCTCAGCTGCCTGGAGGCGTACCTCAAAACGCTGTACACCACACAGCGGCAGCCGGTGCAGGATCGCGGCGAGTTCTATTGTCCCGTATGCCGTCAGCTGTCGAACTCGGTGCTGCCGCTCAGTCCGCAGCTGGACAGGCCGATGCATCTGGTGCGCAGCGGCAATCAGCCGTTTGAGCAGCTCGTCGCCGATCTCACCGATCTGATCAAGGAGAACGAAACGATACCGGTAAGCAAATTGGATTTCTTCATATTCGCCTCCCCCCCAATTAATTGCATTTTTTCCCTGTGTACTCAGCAACCTACAAAGCTAACCGAGGCGATGGGCCATGCCATGGAGGTGATGACCAATATCGCACAGCGCAAGGTGAAGTGCGCCTCGATCACGTTCCGCAAACTATTCATCTTTGTGACGTCGATAGCGCGCACCAATCTCGAGGCGGAGATCATACAACGCGGCGGTTCATTGTGCTCCTCGAATGCGACGCGCTACAAACCGAAGCGGGACTGCATCGTCCCACTGCTGCATGTGCTATCCGTGCACGTGCGTGTGCTCGTGGAGTGGCCGCTGTGGAGCAGCTGGGCCTCGTTGGCCGGCATGCCGGTGAACGACACGGAGCCGCTGCCCGCGCATTGTCGCGAGCTAATTCCTAGTCTGCTGGCCGATCCCATAGCGTTGCTGCTCAAGTTCATACTGCTGGCGCCGCTGCATCTTGATCAGGGTGAGTTTTCAATACGTTACGCATCAGTCGTTGGTTCGTGTCTTCGTTAAGCACTGGTTGAAACACTCGCTACAGCAATGACAGCTGCATTGCCAAACTAATTTCAATGCGGGGAACTCAATAAACTAATGGCAATGCTTTATTTCTGTTGCTCTCTTGCAGACTATTTCACGTGCATGGTCAAGGTAATGTATAATCTGCTCTACTATCAGATTGTGGTGCAGCTGTGCGTCACGCTCACCGATCTCGAGTGCGACTACATTCTGGCCCACTTTAGTCAGTCCTCGCCCAGCTCCAGCGCCAACTCCACCACAACAGGCTCGCGTCGCAGCGCCCTGCAGAGCTGTGCGCAATTGGGCGGCGCGATGGCCTTGGTGCTGAACCAAACGAATCGCTTGTCGCATCTGCGACGCGACAGCATACCGAGCACAAGTGCTGCCAGCGCCAGCACCAGCTCCAGTTCGACCAGCAGCGGCGCCAGCAACAACAGCTCGAGCGAGGTGAATCTCAAGTCCATGGAGCTGCAGCTGCAGTCGCTTTGCCTGCCATTTTTGCGTATTGCGGCGCTGCTGCGTCAGCATCTGTATCGCCACGAAATGCCCGAGATATCGGCGCCCGGCCTGGAGTTTGTGCGTCTCGTTTACTATCTGGAGCTGGTCACAGACTCGATGGACTGGGACTGCTTCAATGCGTCGAAGGGTCTGTGCTTCATACCGGGCACGGAGCAAACGTTGCCACAGTTCTGGTGCAAGCAGCTGATGGATGTGCATCCGCCCACGGATACGGTGCGCGAGCTGATATTGATGAATCAGCACTCGTTGTGGCAGCAGCCGCGTCTGCTCAAGCTGCCACGCGAATACGAACGACTCTTCACAGTGAGTGGCATTCGCCAATCCTTCGTTGCTTCCTCCTTTCCACATGCTAATAACCTTGTTTGTTGTTTGTTTGCGCAGTACTACCATGAACGACCTTGCCTCAACTGCTACAAGGTGCCCAAGGAGAGCTCCATTTGTCTGCTATGCGGCACGATTGTGTGCCTCAAGCAAAACTGCTGCGCCGAAAAGGAATGCTGCGAGGCAGTGCGGGTAAGTTGGCATTATAACGCCACTTTAATCAGTTGAAGTCTGTGTCTAAATTGTCACTTTATTCTTGTGCAGCACACTTTGTCATGCGGCGGTGGCATTGGCATCTTTCTGGTGGTCACCTCGACGTACATCATTGTGATCCGGGGGCGTCGCGCCTGCCTGTGGGGCTCGCTCTATCTGGACGATTTTGACGAAGAGGATCGTGATCTCAAGTGAGTTGCGTACAATTTATGAAATTGCACATTTGCATGTGTAATGAATGTATAAATAATATATTTCAATAAAGTCTTATACATTTAATAATATATATATATATATATCATTATTTCTTCTTTCTTTTTTTTACTGTAGACGAGGCAAGCCGTTGTATCTGAGCCAGGATCGCTTCAATCTGCTGGAATCACAGTGGCTGTCGCATAAGTTTGCCCACACGAAGCACACTTGGGTCTTTCATCGCGATCTCTTGTGAAACATGGAAGACTTACTGCGCAGCATCCAGGAGTTGGTTGGCCAGATCTAAAAAAAGGCAACAAGGCAAATTAACATCAAATTCGACAAAATGGACAAAAAGGAAAACGAAACCAAACCCACAACAACACTAAGCTTCCTCCCACAATGAAAATACAACAAAACTAAAAAAAAAAAACACATTTGTGCTATATGAAAGAGAGATGAGAAATGGTCATTGCAAGGACGATGACGACTATGACTACAAAATGGTTATAGATATATGCATACAATATATATATATATATATATATATATATATATATAGAAAAAACAGCATGTGCATATATACGATACGGTGATGAGCAAATGCTAAATGCGATGCGAAATGCAAATGCAACTGATATTGATATTAAGAGTCATATTTAAAACAAAAAAACCAACAAACATATACAGACAGACACACACACATTCATAGATACACTAACTAACAAACACACACACACACACATGCCTAAATATGTAGAGAAGTGCTGTCTCTGTCTCACTAATTGTCTCCGTCTTTGTCTGTGTGCAATGCCCCTCAAATTACAATATACGTATATAAATATATATATATATTTCAATACATTTTTGTGCGTGTGTGTATTTATGTATTTAGTCACTAAGCCTTGGTTAGGTTTATTTAAGCTACACTCTCACACTACACACACTCTATACACACACACACACACACACCCTTGGCCTCATGAGTTTGTGCATGTAAAAAATGAAACGATGAAATTCATATAGTTAAAATAACATATATATATATATATATATATATACAGCTACACACACACATAAATATATATATATCTAACAATTCAATATAATCAAAAAACAAAAAAAAAATGGTATATATATATAATAACACAAGAGAAAATGTTAACGAAAAGCGTATTGTGAATTGCGTAGAAAATTAGCAAAGCGAAGAATCGACGAATGAAAAATGGTCAACAAAATTCAAGAATTTGTGAATTTTTTTTTTTCTTTTTGTTACTAGTTAATTATTGATAATTTCGTTGTCTATCGCTGTCTGCTATGAAGAGACTTTAGCTGTAATCCCTTTTGTTCAATTTCGAATTTGAATCTCAAGCCGTAGCCCTAAGTTGATCTAAATTGACAATTTCATAACTTTCAATTTCTTGCAGTGGGCGTTAGAAGTCAGTTCCGTCTGTCCGCCTGCTTCATAAAGCTTCCTATAATGCCTTGAAATGGCTAAATCAGATAACTATATGATACTATAATATTTGGTTTCTATATTTTGCTTCTTTTTTTTTGTTAGATAAGACGACTTCCGCCCCCTACCACCCCGCTGCCAGAGTATTTATTGTGTCTTATTTATGTATTGAAATTTCACTTTTTTTTTTGTATGTGTTTTGTTTCTTATTCTAAGTTCAGTTCTGTGCGTTATTTGTTGATCTTTTTTGTGTTCTTGTGGCGCATTATAATTGTAAATATTATTAAGTAAATTGTATGCAAGCAAAAACAAAAACTCAATTTTCAATTATAGAGATTTATGGACAATTTTGTAAATTTAAGCAGCAGTTAAAATCGTCAAAGAATGGCAGCTTATATAATATCTATATATATATATAATATATTATATAATGAAAATGAAAATAATATCTATATATATACATACATAATATATATATATATATATATATATATATATATATATATATATATAACGTAAAATTTTTTTTTCGTCGATAGATTTTAACAATAATATTTCTTTAATATATCGAATTTTTTGGTTTTTGCGTTGATTTAACAATAACAATACAGCAACAATATTTAGTGTGTATGTTAATGAATATGATGAAATATTATATATATATATACATATATATATATATATATATATATTGGTTTAGACCACAAGCTAATCGAAATGCGTTTCGATGGTTATAGCACATGTGCATCAAGCGCAATCCCTAAATAAATTGAATTTCAAACAAAACCTTTGCAAACGACTAACTTATATAGGATGTGATAAAGGATTTACAATCTTACGTGTGAACGGCTGCTGTGCTTGCCATATGGTATCAATCAGGAAAATTAGGTGCACGACTGATGACGACAATACACCATCGAACGTGCGCAGTGCGCTGCATAGTCAACGGCGGCCTCGCCGTTCTCTGCCTGAGGTTCGATTTTAACCATCGGATGGCGACATTTTTGTTTCGGCAAGTGAACGTTCAGCTCGACGGTGGTCGCAGGCACCAACACGGGCTCAACACAAACGCCGCACTCTTGAGCGCTCTGCAGGAGGGCGTTGATGGTCTGCTGCTTGCCCGACAGCTTGAAGATCCACGAGCCCGATACGGGCTTTTCTCCAGTGGTTGCATTCGACTTCTCGTCCATCGTTTGGGCTCGAGGCTCACTCGGATAGACGGGCTGCTCGTCGAGGAGCACTAGGTGCTGTTGTTTGGCTACCCTCGACTGCTGCTGCTGCTCCTTTGGCGGAACCTTTGCTTTGACGTGGCCTTGTGGCCACTGCTTGTTGCCAGGGTCAATCGTCGATAGCTGCTTCAGCATATGGTTCAATGTGACATCAACCTGTGTCAGCACAAAATCGAAAGCATTGGCAACGGCTCTCTCCAGCGGTGTCATCATGTCCAACGGCTTGTCTTCGTAGGACAAATGCTTCTCCAGCACGTTGAGGATGTGATCCATTTGCTCGATTAAAACGGCGTGGCTCACTAGCTCTTCAGGACCCTTTGGGTACAGCTGTCCAGTTTTCACAGCCTGCTGTTCGGTTTCATATGCCTGCTGGATCCAACGAATCGCCCGAACAATGCGCAGTTGTCGGGCGCGATGTCTCAGATTCTCCAGAGTGCCCTGTCTATAACTGAGTGGCTCACCAGTGGACCAGGAGGCTGGTGCAGGTACTTCCTGCACCTGGGGAATCTGCTGCTCAGTCTCTGGTGGAGGAGGAATCTCTTGTTCGGTGGACCTATGTCTGGGACGCTTGGCTGCCGGGGCTGATCCAAATGAATCGGTCTTTGGCGTCGGAGGGATCTCCTGCTGAGCCAGCGTTATCTGCTGGACTACACGGGTATATCGTGTCCGCTTCTCATCACTGGTTTGAGCGTTCATCTGAGGATTATAGTAGTCAGGGGCTTGCTGAACCTGCTCGGTCGGACGGATAGTCACAAAGGATTTCTCGTAAACGTTTTCATACTCATCCTTATTCTCGGTGAAATATTTGTAGTAGTAGTCAATTGGGAGCCAATTCATCTTGCTGAAACCCAATAGCATCTTGATGCTAGCTTTTAGAGGCTTCTTAGCCACTTTCAAATATCTTTGGTTTTTAGGTTTTGGACGCTGCTTGTCCAGCAGCGAAAGATCCATCTTCAGACCCATTTTCACTAAATCGATCTTGAAATTGGGCAAATTGAAATCTGTTTCGGGTGGCGAATTCATAAACATTGGCTGCATGTTTGCATAAATTGTGTCGTTGTCCTGCTCCACATACGTGGCGCAGCTTTCGCGATAATTACCCTCCGGTCTGCCGAGTCTTTCATTGTGTTCAGGGAAGTACTGATCGAGCATTTTGGAAATATCGGTGGTAGATGCCTCTGGAATTTCCTGCCCTTTCTTTTCCGCTTCCTGCTTCTTCTCTATCTCATGCAAATATTCATAAGAGTTGTGGCAGTTATTGCTAAATAGCTGTGGATGCTCCATGGCAAACTCCTTTTCCTTTTTCTGCTGTGGGAAGAGTGTATTCCAAATTCCCAGCACATTGGCAGGCATCCCCATTGTCTTTGCAGATTCAGCTCGACGTTCTTCGAGCAGTCTCTGTTTTTCCTTCTCTTCTCGTGCAGCTTTTTCCTGTGCCTTTTTCAGGTCATCCTCGGCTACCACTTGCTTGCATATCGCAAGAAGATGTGGAGGCACTTTGGGCAACTCCAAATCCCACTTCTCGTCGTAGAAAAATCTCTGGGGTTTCTCCATGGGTTCGGGTCTCAGACGTTTCTCTTTCCTCTTGCGCGTTATCTTCGGATCCTCTGGCTTCCCTTGGTTCTCGAAGTATTCCAGATTAATGGGGGGCACCCTGGGCTCATCGTCGCCCATTTTCTCATCGGGGTGCATTTTTCTCGCCTTTCCATGAGGTTTGCAAGGTTTCTTGGGCTTTTTGCCCTTTCTTTGTTTTTTTACCTTTTTGTTCTTTTTATTCTGCGTTACCTTCGGTTGCTGCTGATTCTCTTTGCAAGCAACCTGGTGCTGCTGCGGCTGCTGCTGATGATGGACTTTATGAGAAGCTTCGAGCTGCAGCCGCTGCTGATTTTCTTTCTGCGAAGCCATCGACAGCTCCTGATTTTCTTTGTGGGTAACCTTTGGCGGCTGTTGATTCTTTTCCCGAGCAGATTCAGAGTGCGGCTCTTGCGGCTGCTGCTGCTGCTGCTGATTTCCTTTGCGAGGAGCCTCGTGTAGCGTCTTCTTGTGCTTTACCTGTGGGAGCGCCGCGTCATCGTCATCGGGAAAGAAGTGATCGCAAATGTCGCGTAGACTTTCGGGTATATGGAGCATCTGCTGCATATCAATGTCGGCTGGCAAATATTTCTGGGGATTTTTACTAAAGTTACGCAACAGCTCGATCAGATCTTTGCCTTTCTTCTCGAAATACACGTTGCATAGATCGCGAAACGTGAACGGCTTTTTGGATGGCCCCTGCTTGTCCTTTTCGTCCATATTCTTGGCCGCCACCTTTTCCAGCTTCTTCGCAATCCCGACCTCCTTGATCTTCTGTGTTGGCTCCTCCGTGGTCATATTCTCTTCCGCCACGTGCCGCGCATGCGCAGCCCCGTCTTCCTCACCGCTCTCCTCGGTGCTGTCGTCCTGGCCGAAATTGAGTCTGCAACTTTCACGATAAGTCATCGACCTGGAGCCTCGCCAAATCTTCTCGTTAAAATTATCATCATCATCAGCATCGTCGTCATCGTCAACGTCGGCGTCATGGACGACGTCATCGTCATACTCGTCCTCTTCGCCGTCTTCGTCATCGGAATACTCCTCCTCCTCCTCCTGCTCTTCCTCCTCCTCCTGCTCTTCCTCCTCCTCCTCCTCTTGCTCTTCCTCCTCCTCTTGCTCTTCCTCCTCCTCCTGCTCTTCTTCCTCCTCCTCCTCCTCCTCCTCCTCCTCCTCTTCCTCATCCTCCTCTTCCTCCTCCTCCTCCTCCACCTCCTCCTCCTCCTCCACCTCCTCCTCCACCTCCTCCTGCATCGGTTCCGAGTCCGAGTCCAGCTCCTCGTCCTCATACTGCTCGAAGATGATTCGTCTGCCTGGAAAAAGTTCCTCAAAGCTGGGCAAATCCGGCATACCCATCATTCTGAGTTGGTCCAGAAAATGCTCGTCCTGCGATTTACCTTGCAGTGTTGCCTGCAACACTGGATCCAAGGGCAGCGACTCCAGATACCTCACGTAGCTCGAAAGCGGCACCAGCTGCGCCCGCGGATCCAGCTCGGGGTCCCAGATGCCCAGAAACAGCGGTGGCGTAATCTCCAGATTGCGTTGCCACAGCATCGGCACATCGGGCGGCAGATTGTAAAACAGCCGGGAGGGCAGGCTGCCCGGCGCAAAGACACATCCGGCTACGAAGCCGGGCGGCAGAAAGCATCGCGACAGATACAAGGGCTCCCGCTGCAACTGATGGCCGCTGTACAGGTACAGCTCGTGGGGCAGCTGAAAGCTGGGCACGATCGTTTCCCTAGCGATTTGCTTCGACACTTCCGTCTCGTGGGGATGCAGCACATCCGACAGCAGGGTCATGCACATCCTGGAGCGCTGCTGCACCATAATAACCACACCGCTGAGATCGGGCGTATAGATGCGGTACTGCAATGGTGAACTTACAAATTCCCTGGCCTTCTCCATCCACCTGGTGTGCGCGATGATCACTCCCATGGTGACGTCCGGTCCCAGCGAGTAATCGAAGTCATCATCGTCCAGCAACATCTCATGCTCCTCGTCGTCGTCGTCGTCGTCGTCATCGTCACCGTCATAGTCATCATCGTCGTCATCGTACTCGTCATCATCGTCGTCATCGTCGTTCTCCTCCCCATTATCGCCCGATGGCGGCACGAACTCTGCCATGGCTGCCGCTGGAGGTGGTGGCACAGTGTTGCAAAACACTTCCTGGGTGTAACAGCAGCTGCGACGCTGCTTGGGCAGCCGCGAGGCGGCATTCCGTTCCTGCAGCTGCTTCCCCACCGCACGACGACCCACAAACAACGCTGGCGTTGCGCCACGAAAGCCGCTGGGCAGCAGACCGGTCGGATAGTATTTATGGGCCAATGCGCCGGCCGGATAAACGCCGCCAGCCTCGAAATCGATCGGCAGCAGGTTGTAGGGCAAGTAGTTGATCCGTGGCAACGGAGCCGTGCCGGGAAACATCCTGCGCGGCACATCGAAGGTCGCAAACTTGTCCAGCTGCTGGACAGTGTCCTCGACTTGGGCCTCGGGGCGTAGCACGTGCGGCGGCAGCCTGGCCACCACCATCATGCCCATCTCTATGGAGTTACTCTTGTCGACCTTGAAGTCGTTCAGATTGGGCATAAAGCGCGGCAGCAGTGCCATTGCCCCTTGGATCGCCTCCTTGTTCTTCTGCTTCTTCTTGTTCTTGACTGCAAGTACAAATTTTTGAATAATACTATAATCAATTTTTAGGCAAATTTAATATGTCTGCATACGTCTATAAACTGGATGCCCATCTGGGGCGCCCATTTTTTTCTATGTTGAGGTTCGTTTTCGTTGGGGCTTCAGAGCTATAGCGCTTCGTTTAAGCGGACACTCCTTTGACCGGACGAAACGCGAATTGTTTTTGTAAATAATGATACGTAATTTTAAGTAAGGTGTGAAAACAGAAGAATGTTGAGAAATATCACACAGAGACAATAATGCCTACATATCGAGCACGCAAAACAGCAATTTTTCTAGTTCTCGTGAAATTTGTTTTTTGTGAACGTACGCACAATATTACAAATTCTTTTTTAATTTATTTGTGAAAAGTTCTATGTTTGCTGCATCCAACACAGTTTACACCACATATGTATTGGGCAAAAGAGAACAATAGCTTAACCTCACTTTTGACAAATCCACAAAGAACTTTTGCATTGCCTCCATTTTGTTGTCTATTTTCTTCTAGATAATGCACTTCCATGCTGCATACATGTGTATATATATATCTACATATGTATGCATGACTCCAAAATAATTAATACGTGCATACACACGTCACATTTAACACACACAGAAAAAACTTCGACTTCAGCCATCTTGTTTTCTTTGCTTTCGTTTAGAAATTATTGCAATTCTTGTTTTTCTCTAGTGTGTGCACTGCATGCTAGTGGACTGAATTTTTTCCACCTCATTCTTTGCGAATGGTTGTGTATGTGTGTTCAAGAGACTTATGGCAATTGCTTTTACGTCTTAATTTCATTCTTGCATTACCTACGCGGCTCTTCGCTTCTGCATATTCATGTGTGTGTGTGTGAGTGTAAAAGCGTGTTCATTTCTAACTGTTTTAAGTATTTGCTTTTCTAGACTTTGCACTTGCGCAACTTGCAGTCACTGCGCGCACACTCAACACAATTGCTGTACATTCCTTAACCGTTGCTTTATACTTATTGCACATTTAATACTTGCCTGTGCCGTTTGCCATTTTTATTCAATTTTTTTTTTCAATTCCGAATTTAAGTTCGAATTATAGCTGCAAGTGAAGTCCTCTGCTCCGTATTGCCAAATGCAGTAATGATTTTGCTGTATTGTGTGACTATGGATGTGCGTGTGGCTTATCGATTGATATTTGTAAAGTTTCTATTTGACATTAGTCGATAGGCATATCGACTGGGCTTGTGTAGTACGTTGCTCTAACCATCATCAATCGGAAATTAAATTTTGTTTGTGGCCACAACTAAAAAAGCTATTACAATTTAAATTATTAAATCAGAATAAATTAAACAAGCTAAATTCACTGGCAATGGACGCTGCAAGCTCAAATAGTTTTGCGCGACGAACTGGTCGCTTCGGTTCCTCTCGACAAGTGCGCACGAGCGCAGCCGAAGGCGTACAGCCGATGGTGCAGCCGAAGTTACAGCCGAAGCAGCAGTCGAAGAAGCAGCCGCAAAAGAAGATAGCAGCATCGGCGACAGCAACACCATCAACGACAAGCGCCGCAACAACAACAAAAGCAAAAACAAATGCACAGGCGCGCACGACGAAAAACAAAATGGCGGGCAGGCAGAATGCTAACAAAAGCAAATGCAAAGCAACTGGCGCACAAGCGTCACCGCCATTGGAATTGCTTGTGGTGGGTCATCAACTGCACATACACCCCTTGCCGATGCCCCCCGCTCCAATGCGTAGCAATTTAATTGCGCATATGCAGCATTACGGCGAGGCAGCGAATCACCATTCGCAGCAGTTTATGGAAGATGGCGAATTTGTTTACATCTACGAGACGTCGTGGCCGCCGCAACTGAAGCTGCCCAACGAGTTCCAGCAGCCGTTGACCTTGGCACAGCAAGTGGTCGACTCACGTTTTCTGGCCGAGCTTATGGATGAGCTTCTAATACGCGATACTTAAAACACACGCACACACACATTGAAATCCTTGTACATCGTAGTAACTAAACTATACACACATATGTGTATGTGTCAAACCGCGAAAAATCTACTGGCATAAATGGTACGTACCTTGGGGAGGGGCGGGGGGTTTGTTGTTTGTATGTGTGTGTGTGCACCTTGAGCTCCAGTATATTCTAAGCTGATTTCTGCTGATTGAAAGCTGCTCACAGCGAAACATAGATGAGAAATCAGATCTAGCTTTTCTTTAAAGACGACCAAATTTATTTTATTTTTATTTCTAAAGGTAATACTGGAGCTAGCAGAATACTTAATTCTCCACAACCGTCTAGAGGGCTTCCCCCGAAATTGCTAAATATACAAAAGGATCATGAAATAGAAATAACAATGAAAATGAAATATCACGCAAATTATTGATTGGTTGCACCCCCAACAAGATATAATTGTATTATTGTACTTTCAAATGGTTTTTACATTTATTTGCTTGCTCTTCTTTAAAAAAATTCGACCATATAAACAAACAATTTTCATATAGTAATTATAACTAAATAGGTGTGTGATTGTGTTGTGTGCGTGTTCCGTGTATTCTGGTTTTTTATTTTTCAGTTTGGGGCTGCGCTCCATCATATCATATAGTAGGTAGTTAGAGGTCTTTTCTTCGTTTGCTCTTTCGTCTTTGTCCTTCTACAATGGCGCGGAATGGAGGGAGGGAGGGAGGGCGTTACCAGTTTTAGTGCATGGCAAAACTTGCATATTTATGTAAGTATGTACTATATAGAGTAGATTGGATCAGGTAAAAATATATAGTCGTATGTACATGGTCTGTGGCTGCTTTGCTCTATTTTGTTGATGACGGGGGATAAGAGGAAGTTGAGGGAGGGAGGGAGAGATTAGCTAAAGCTAAGCCTAATTAGTATTATTATTATTAATTATTATAATGATGTACACTTAAAGCTAAGCGATAACGAATTATTTTCTTTTCTTTTCTTGTTTTTTGTTTTCTTCTGATTGGTTAGTTGTTTTGTTGTCATGATAACATAATTTCGGAGATTTTCATTTTGGGCGGGTGACGATCCTTGCTTCGTTTTACATGCTTCCATTCCCAGCAATCCATCTGCATTCCTGCTTCGCTCGTCTTCAGTTCGGTGGCTCCTTGCTCCCTAACTAAGCAAATATCTCAGACAGACTATAGCGTCTTTAGTTTATAACTAGTTTTTGGTATCGTTATTTGTCATTGTTCTCCGCACTCGTGTCTTTCTTATCCTGTTTGTTCCCATCCCTCTTCTCGTCCTCTTCCTTGTCTTTGTCGTTGTTGTCCATTTGCTTCTCCTTACCCTCCTCCTTGGCTTGGTCTTTGTCCTGGCCCTTGGATGCCGTTGCCGCCTCATTCTTGCTGGACGCTGGCGTCGTTTGCGTTGTGGCCTCGCTCATGACAGTCGCCTGCAACGTCACCGTGCTGTCCCGTTCCATGGACTGCGCCGTCGGCTTATCCACTTGATCCCAATCGGTTTGTTTCACTCCCGGATCAGCGGCATTAAAGGACACGGGCTGCAGGTTGCCTTGGCTAGTTGTGGGCGTCAGTGCTTTTTGTTTCGTTGGCGTAGGCGGCGTCGATTGCGTGGCCTTGTCCACTTTGCGCTCTAGCTGTAGATCGATCTCCACGTCCGAGTCCATTTCAGTCTCTGAGAAGGATAGCGAATTGCCGGCACGTGGCACCTGAATGCGTCGCCGATCCTGTCGACAGCAAAACGAAATGGAAAAAAAGGATTGAGATCGAGATTGAGGCATAGCTTGATATGCCTCCAAACTCACCGTGTTCAGTGTGGTTGGCTCCGAGATGTAGCCATCGAAGTCCTCATCCTCGCTGAATATATCCGGGGGCTGTTGCGAATACGTTTCGGGCAGCTTGCACACGATCTGGGCCAGATCGATGAACGTGTACTCGTTGAGGGAGGCGTGATTGCCGCGTTTGGGCGGCTCCTTGTTGAACCACTGATTGAAGCGTCCCAAACGTCCCGCCTTGGCCATGCCATCAAAGTAATTCTTGCCGAACACATAGCCCACATCCCGGATCTCGTCGAAACTGCCAAAGGCCAGAGTCTTGTACTTATCGATGGGCGGACGAATGTATTCGCAATAGTCCGAGTTCTTCACCTCCTGCAAAGTATTGAATTCAAGATTAAGTACGTTGTCTTTTGCCTTTTCAAAAGGGCGGCAAATTAAGAGGCAAACTAAAGCTTAAGAAAGCTCTTATAATCATTTACATCGAGAGAGATCGAGAAAAACAAATCGATTACTCGTTGCACTTTGCTCACCTCTAGCTGGCGCACGCAGGAGACGTAGGCGAGACGGGACTGAATATCAGGCAGATCGGGCACTTTGACCGGCGATGTGAAGGGATTCCACTTCTTGTAGAGCAGCCACCAGCCACTGAGATCGTCGCCATAATTGGTCAGATCTGTGTCGTCCTGTGAGCCCACGTCGATGGCGATAATGTGCGCGGCTCCCAGATTATGCATCACATCAGCTACGTGTGATCGTTATCGTTATCGAATGTGTACGTGTGTGTTGTGTTTTTATGTGTGTGTGTGTGTGTGTGTGTGAATTAGGCAATTAGCAATTTGGTATATCGATAAATAATTTGGAGTAAGACAGTGATCGATTGAGAGAGTAAGAGAGTAAGGCAGAGAGAGTGGTGTAGAGAGGAGCTTGGATACTTTGTTGCAGTTGACTGTTAATTGTTTTTTACCTGGCACATTGTTCGTATAACATCCATCGAGCAGCAGATGCCCGTCCCGGTAATCGCAGAAGGGTGGAAAGACGCCGGCAATGGACATACTGGCGCGACAATAACGCCACAGATGACCTGACCACCACACACGCAAATAGGACAATACGCAGATTTTGTATGTATTTGAATTCATTTGTGTGGGTGTGTGTGAGGTGAAAAAATCAGACGCACATATTTGCGTGAGCGTATTTGTGTATTGATTGTGTTTGTGTATGTGTGTGTTTAAGATAGAAGAGAGAGATAAAGAATTCACAGTTTTATTGCCGTCGTGTTGTGACAGTGTGTGCGTGTGTGTGTGTGCAATTTGATTCAACGATTTATGCTCATTTACTCTAGTCTACAATGATGATTTCAATTACACATACAAAATACAAAATAAATGTACACAACTCAAGATTCAAGAGCAACCAAATATAATATAATATTATTGCATGTATATATGTTTGTATATATATGTGTATATGATAGGAATATGTATATGTATATACACAAAACTAAATTGCACATGTGAAAAAAATAAACAATTACAGAATTTCATTTTCAATACAGCAAAAATTAACTAAAACTTGATACTTTGTCTCGGTCTTTGTCTGTCTGATGTTTTTTCTTCATATGTATTTCTTTGTATGTTTGTGTGTGTGTGTGTGTGTGAGTAATAAATATCAAAATGGATATCTGTTGCGAGAAAGAGAGCAATATCCAATATGGCGACACTGCCATTAACGGAATTGCATTTTGTTCGTGCACTTGTGAGTGTGTGTGTGTGTGGGTGTGTGTACGTACACTGCGGAACATCGGAAAGGAAGGGTTAGTCGAGGGGGCGGAGGTGGGTGTCATACAAAACAATTAACAGTCATAGAAACATATCCAACACTCTGCTCTCTCTGTGCCACCAATAAATAGGTCTAAATTGAAAATTTATATTGAAAGAATAGAGAGATTATCGAGTGATTTTTGTTCTTAATACGTAAACTCGTATTTTGCTTATTTCGAATTGGTTTTTGGTTATTTGCTATTTACCTGGCAAATTATTTACATAGCCGCCATCCAGCAGAAGATGTCCATCTTGTGGATCGCATAGCGGTGGCATATAGCCGCTGAGTGACATTGAGGAGCGCACATAACGCCACAGAGATCCTGCGACAGTTTAGTTGGCAAGTAAGAGAGCATGTTTCGTGTGTTTGTGTATTATTGTGTGCATGTGTGTGTGAGTGTGTTCGTATTTGTAATTTTGTGTTTAGTGTGTTATGTGGAAAGAGAAGAGAGAGAGAGAGAGAGCTTTGAGTTTTTGAGCAGTGTGAGAGCGAGCGAAAGACCAATGGGATTTATCATTAATTACGCACTGATATTATCTTATTCGATTTGTATTTATTTTGCTAGCTAAGACCGCTACATGACACGCATCAGATAAATTTGAGATTTGTATGTAAAATACAAAACGTAATTTGGACAGAAGACATACAACATCGAAGGATAACGAAAAGTACAAAATAAAAAACAAACGTTGACAGCTTCCCATCCATTGAAAAATTGCGTTTGCGTTGGCGTCGACCGACTGAATTACAACACAACTAGAATAATCTGAATAATGACAACAACAACAAGAGCAATGAAGGCGTCTTTTGCGGCCGCATTTCAAGAGAGCGGCGCTCTCTTTGATGAGGGTGCGCGTGTGTGTCTCTCTTAAGTGCGTTTACACAGCATGGATGAGTGTCTGAGCTTGTGTGTGTGTTTGTGTGTTTGTTGTATAAGTTCGTGTGTGCGTGGGTTTTGTTTTGTCGTACAAGCTACGAATTAAATACGAATTTCAAACACCAAGCATAAATAATAATAACAATTACAATAACAATGATAGTGATAGTGGTAATCAAAAATCCCAAATAACACAAAAGCAAACACATTGCATATTAACAGGGATAGTGTGAGAGACAGCCAAAAAGAGAGACAGACAACTAAAGCGTACAAATGAAGAGATGCTAAAAACGAGCAGCTAAATGAGAGAGAGTAAATGAGACAAAAGCAAAAGCTTTGGCGCTCAGCACGCACGGAACTCACCGTTGGTGTGAATGCGATGGCAACTGGCGGTAATATCAGTGGTTAAAGTAAAGTACGGTATCCACAGATCCTCGATGCTCACATCACCAAATGTGTCGTGAATCGTCTTGTTGAACTCCCGGCCCGAAAACATCGATGTAATCGGATAGGTGAGATCCAGTAATTGCAGGAACCATTTCGTCATTTTCTAATAGCACACAGAAACACACAAATATTTATATATAGTTATTTAAATGTTGTTTTTAATTTCGTAGTTACCTTTGACCACTCGCGCGCCTTCTGCGTAACGGTTGTGATGTTGCGCTCCGAACACCAGAGGGCGCCCATGAGCGCACCAATGCTGACGCCACCCACCATATCAATGGGTATGCCCGCCTCCTGTATGGCCTTCAGCATGCCAATGTGAGCGGCTCCACGCGCTCCGCCGCCGCCCAGCACGAGGCCGATCGAGTTGCCCGTCAGCCAACGCGCCAGACGCGAGAAATCGGAATGCATGTTCGGTTCGGACAGCAGCACGCGACTGTAGAGATCATTCTGGGGAGCAGAGAAAACGAGGAGGATCAAAATCAAGTAAGAAACGTTCGACCTACAAAGCTATTTTTAGTTTTCTATCATTTTAGGTAGCAGAGAAAACGAGGAGGATCGGAAATAAATAAGGAGCTTTCACACAACATTTCTTATCGTTTTAGGGGGCAGAGAAAAGGAGTAAGGAACTTTTATACTATATAGCATTTTAAATTGATTTTCTATCCTTTTGGGGAGCAGGGAAAACGAGGACGATCAAAATCAAGTAAGGAACTTTCACACTACAAAGAATGTTTTATTAATTTCCTATCATTTTAGGGAGCAAAGAAAACCAGGAGGATCAAAATCAAGTAAGCAACTTTTAACCTACAAAACTATTTCTTATTACTTTTCCATCATTTTAGGGAGTAGACAAATCAAGTAAGGAACTTTCTACCTACAAAACTATTTCTAATTTGTCTTCTATCATTCTAAGAAGAACATGAGGAGGACCTAAATCAAGTAAGGAACTTTCAACCTACAATTCTTAAGCATTTAGAAAGCAAATTCCAAATTATTTCTTTATTTTAGACTGTTTAAATTATAACTTGTAAAATGTAATCGTTAAATTTTCATTTGAATCTTGTACTATAAGCTTTTGGCTTCCTACACAATTAATACTTATTTTACATCTGCTTTCTTTTCTATTGTCATAAAACCCTCTAGGATATCCCCACAAATGTCTAATACTCACAATGCGGTATTGGCTTTTGCGCGTAAAGATGCGCTTCACACAGAGCACGTGGTGATGCTTCGTCACCCAGGGCCGGGCATTCAACCAGCTGAGCGTGTTCGCCGGCTTGGCGTTCGTCGTCTCTGGATAGAGCAGCACCAGTTCCTTTTGCGTGCGCATCGCCAGCTTGTCGATCTCTCGCTCGAACTTGCCCACGAGGTGGGAGCGTTCGCCAAGTCCGACAATCAGCACAACGTCCGCCTGCCGCATGCAACGCTGTGTCCAGGGACTCAACGAGCTGTCGCACTGGTACAGCGTGATGATGTTGCGATCCTCCTGCTGCGCCAGCCACGACGTCAGCCGGTACTCGTTGGCCGTCTCAAAGATGTTGATGCCCAGCTGCTTGCGCACCACCTCCGAGGTCAGACGCAGCACGGGACCTGTTTCAGGAAAGGGGTAAAGCATTAGATGCAGTCTCTTAAACCACTTGATTCGAGTAAAACATTTAATTCAATTCTTGCTTATAAAACAGTCAGGAATTGTGCTAAAGTCCTAAATTGTTAATTTTAAATTGTCCTCAAACTTCAGTATTTGTAATTAACTAAATTAAATTGTTTTCTTTTCAGGAATCATCCTATAAAGTTCTAATTTATTCTGTTGATTTTTAATGAGGAAAGTCTTGGATGATTGTCCCCAAAACATAGTAAAGTTTATATTTGACGCCTATTTCCGACTGTCACTAAAAACAATACAATTCCCCCGGGACTTACCTATGGCACAGAGCGAGTGATAGAGCTCGTAGGTGAAGGGCGTGAGGGGCACATCGTCGGTGATGGGCACCACAGCCACTGTCGAGTATTTGTGCGTTACGGGATTCGCCTCGACCGGCGCACTCGCCGTATTGCTGCCGCGCGTCTGCATCGAACCGAGGAAGCGATGACTGAGGAAACTGATCAGACGAGTGACCACAATCGGGTAGCGTAATTTGATCGCATTGAATAGACCCTCGGGCAGCTTGGCCAGCTCTGAGTCACGCACCGCCATCACGGTGGTGGTGCGTGACGTCTCAGTGATCATCTCCACAATGCCCACCAGATCACCCTTGCCATACTCGCCGACAATCTCCTTCTTACCACCCGGATGTGTGATCACCGAACGCATTCGACCGCTCAGCACAATGTAGGTGCTGTCGCTGCTCTCGTCCTGCCGGTAGACGGCACGTCCCGACTCCAGGAATATCCAGTCCAAGGCATAGTCACACTGACGCACCAGCGGCGACAGCCGACGCACGACCCCGTTGCCCAGGTCGAGCACAATGCGAGGACGTTGTCGCATGATTCTGTGACGAGGTAAGCGATAAGGAAATAATTTAGTATAGCTCCGAACTGGAGTGCTAGATAAGCCAGCCTTTTAACAAGGAATAACAGCCGAGATTATATTTAGCAGTCGACGCCGCTCAAGTGTCTAGGCACTCGTAGATAAAAGAGTTCCATATAACAGATCATGATTAAATTGCACATAACCCAAAGCTGTAGCTTTGAATGTGATAATCACAAGCAAAACTGTAAAATACAAACATGATTTACGGAAGAAGTAAACAAAAATAGGTATTTAAGTGGGCAATCTAGATAGTTGTGTTTTATAATTATTATCTGTGAAAACAGCGCGGACTCTTGAATATTTCTTTATAACAGATAACAAGGTCTTCGGAAACCAATTGCTGGTACTTTAGATTTTACCAAGAAATTTAAATATGCTTGCTTCAAGTAGCAACATAATTAACACTAAACTATTTCAGTGGCTGGCATAAATATTGAACAACAACAAGGACAGCCAGAGAAAAACAACAAGCCAACAAAGCCTTCTCTGTCCTCACTACGACCTTCCCAAACGACCTTGCTGGTACAACTACTCACTGATAGATGGCCGCACGCCGTATGAAGGCGATGCGACTGTGATTGCGCGCCTTGATCGTGTAGGCGCTCGCCTCGCCCGTCAGCATCGCCAGGCCGCCAACAATTTCGCCAGGATGCACAAAATGTATGAGCATATCGTTGGTGTTGTCCTGCTTGAGGGCGCGCGTCGCATCCGCATTGCTCTGATACACAGACAGCGTGCCCGTCATCACAAACCACACGCACACATCGTCCGCATTGCCCTCCGTGATGATCGTGACGTTCGGCTCCAGTTCGCGCACCTCCACGAAGGGCTCGATGATGTGGGCATCCTCCTCGCTCAGTCCCAGTTCGCGGCGCAAACTCTCCACGGCCGACGACAGCACCAGCCGCTGATCGATCGAGGTGATGGCCGGATTCAGGTTGCCGCTGGGCGATTCTATCGTCGGCGCATACGTTGAGGAGCCGCGACGCGCGGCATTTTGATTGACGGAGGCGGCGCTCGATTGCTGCTGCTGCTGTTGCTGCTGGTGGTGGTACAGATCAATGTACGGCGCATCGCCATGCACCTCGGCAAAGTGCAGGGCATTGGGATTGGGATCCGGGTCGGACAGCGTGTGCTCCTCCCGCGAGTGCCGCGACATGGGCGACGTCGTCTGGCGCACGGGCGGCGGTCGCTGCGATGCCTGCGATGATTGCGACAGCACGGCGGTGGGTATTGTGCCACTGACAACGCTGCCCTTGCTGCGCATGTGGTTCTGCACGAGCTCCGCGTTGAGGCCGAGGTAGTTGCGCAGCGCGGTGAAGAGCACGCGCTGCAGTCGTATCATGATCACTTGTATCACGCGTATCATCACGTCGGGATTCTCCTCGAAGACCTCCTCAAAGGCCTGGTGAAGAAAAAAGGAGTTTAGAAGCGGTGTTCGCAAAAAAGTTAACCCAGGGATGGACACCCTTATAACCACGAGGTAGCAGCTCTACACCAAACTTTTTTGAAGGAGGCTCTGAGTCGTACCGGGAACAGCTTGATTTTCTTAGCCAGCGCAACTCACCTGCATGGGCAGACGTATGACCACGGACTTCTCGATGGCCTTGGCCGTCACGGTCTTGTAGTAGCTCGAGTTGCCCGACAGCACATCGATGAAACTGAGCAGCGACGTCACCGACTCCCCCTTGCGCACCGTCTTCAGCGAGAGCGTGCTGCCGTCGGCATTGCAGATGTACACGTTGATCAGCCCCGACTGCACAATGTAGACACTGTCGTCGGGATCGGTGATCTTGAACAGATAATCGCCGGCCATCAGCTGCAGCAGCTGCGTGTGCTTGCAGAGCTTGAGGAAAATGGGCTTCTCGAAGTGGCCAAAGATGCGAATGCTCTGCAGCATGTAGAGAGCATCGGGCGGCACCCGTTCGCTGCCCTCGATCGTCTCCTCCAGGTACTCCGCTGGCGGCTCCACCGTCTTCATCTCGAGCGGTCGATTCTCGCGCTGCAGCTGCAGGATGCGGCGGGCGAAGCGCATGACGGCGCGTCGCTTGTAGCCCTTGCCGCTGCTGTACATTTGGCCGCTGACGTTCTTCATTTTGCGCAGCATGCGCCGGCCATAGAAGAGCATCTTGTCGCGCTTGCGAAAGCGCAGGCCTCGATGATCGCCGCCCGAGGCGGAGGTAACGGCACTCAGCGAACGGGCGATCTCATCGCGCAAACGCAGCCGCGCCAGGCGCTTAAAGTACAGGAACCAGGCGAGAAAGAGGACGCCGATTATGAGCAGTGCGCCGTACCAATACATCTGTAAGTGCGCAAAAGAAAAAAAAAAAAAAAAGAGTAGATCATTTGCATGTCGTTTACGGCTCTCTTTGGATTCGTGTGTCTGTCTGTGCTCTTTGTATTCATGTCCGGACTGTCTGTCTGTGTGTGTTTTTGTTGTTTGTGCAATGCAAAACAAGATCAATAAGGGAATATTTGCATGCGAGAGTGCAGTCAGTCAGTGTTCAACTGTTCAACTGCTGCGCTCTTTGCATTCATGTGTCTATGTGTGTGTTTGTTGTTTGTGCTTGCCTAGCGCACTCACTCGCATGTTGCTTGCGCTCTCACTCTCTCACACGCTGTGTCTTATTCTATATGTGCTGTCAACACTTGTTATTATTATTTGTGGCTGCACTGCCTGCTCTTCCGTGTACCTATTTGTATTTGTTTTTGTATTTGGCTTTGTCTTTGACATTGGCCGTCGCTGCATCGACACTTGCTGCGCTTTTGTTGTTATCGTTTGCTCTTATTGTTGTTGTTGTTGCTATTTGATTATATGGTTTATTTCTGTAACAGGTTTCAGACAAACCGAAAAGCACCACAACAACAAAATCTCTTCGAGCAAAAAAATGAAAAAGTAATTCTAATTGGAATCGTTAACACTAGAAACGCACAACGATTTTGCGATTTCATGCGAATTGAAAATGTTATTTTTGCTTTGTTGCTTGGGTGATTACAATTGCGATTTGTTGTTATTATTGTCGCTGTCACGATAAAAATATTTTTCCAAGTATGCTTGGTGTGTGTGTGTGCGTAAGTAGCACACGCACCTGCGTTCGTTATATTTTTTTTTTAATATACATACATATACCGTATATGTATTTTTTAAGTTGTTGGATCAACGCTTGGCAACAAGTCACAAGTCGCTCAATTGATTTGGCCCCAAGGGGTTAATTGAATTATGGTAAACTAATTTCGAGAGCATAACGGTATTTTGCACGTGTTTTTGGCCCCCCCTCCTATTCCCTGTCGAAATAACTCAATGTCATTGTGGGTAATCAGTTTAATCAGCTATCGCCACTAAGCGCTCTTGATGCGATTGCGGGGTCAAGCGTTAAGATAAGACAAACACACACACACACACGCCCACATGCATACGTAAATATATACACAAATATGTACAAATGTGTTTGTGTAAGTGGTCTGCAAATCAAAACACAAATGTTGACGGAAGCGCGACCAAAAGCAGCAAGAATGCCTAAGCATACACACACATACATATACATACATATGCTTAGCATAGACGCGTTTGCCCATATACGCACACATACACTCACATGCAGATTAACCACATGCTTGCGCATGTGATAGCAGCAGCAAAGAGAGCAGCGAAGATGAATGACGCGAAAGCGGCAATAAGAACAACAACCACACTGCCGTTTCTGATCAGTGCTTATCGCTCAGCCGAGACTCAAACCAGCTGCTAACAGTCCTGCGATTAAGCTAAACTTCATTTGCCCTGCAATCGACATTTTATTTCATTGTTGTTGTTGTTGTTTTATGACTCACGACGAGCCCCCAAACAAAGAAAACACAATCGGTGTGTAAGTTTTGTGTATGTGTGCGTGTGTGTGATTTGTTTTGTTGCCATGTACACATGTACATACATACATACAGACGTGTGTGCTGCACTTGTGCGTGAGTGTCGCGTGTCCGTAATTGTGTGGTTGTGTGTGTGTCTGTGACACTTACCGTGGTAGCGATTTGCTTGGAAACATATTGACACCAAGCATCTGAGAATAATGTGTTGTAACCGCTGTTGGCGCTCGCACGAAGCAATTCCAGCACATCCATTTTATCTGTGTGTGTGTGTGTGCGTATGTTTTTACATACGCCTTCCCGCTCCAACACACGCCTCCTTTTTCTGCTGTTTCTTCTTGTCCTTGGGCACTACTGTTATCCGGCTATTCGGCTATCCGCTATCCGCTGACCGGACCACAGTTGAAACGTGTTCTGTTTTATTTGTTGATTTAGTTGCTCGCTCTCTCCGTTTGATATTTTCAAAATGCGGAAATGTGTTCGATGGCAGCTTTTTTGTTGTTGAGCACGCGCTGCTCCCCGCCCCGCCAAACACCCCCGCGTGTCAAATCAAAGACGACAAAAGCGACGTCTACGGCGGCAAGAAAGAGAGGGGAGAGTGACAAACGAACCTTTGTTGTTTGTTTCTTATTTGTTATTGTTGTTGCACTCGTTGCTCTTACACTGCGTTTTGGCTTTGGGTTCGAGTATTGGCTGTAGCTGCGGCTCTTTCCCTTCTCCACCACACTTTGGTTCTCTTTGTATGCTTCTTTCCTTCTCTGCAGACAATTTTTGAGCGTTTTTTTTTTTGTGCAAGTTTTGTGCAATTTTCTATTATTGAAATAATAATAATGCACGCGCCATATTCTCACGCAGTTTCGTCAAGTTGTTTTCTTTGTTTGCCAACCCCCCACCCCTTATCCGGTTGGGCTGGCTATCCCCAAAATGTAAAAAAAAAACAAAAGAAAAAACCAAAGCAAAGCAAAGAGTTGTTGTTGTTGGTCTGTGATATGTGATTTGTTTGGCACTTTTGCGATGGGAATTAAACTCGCCAAAACTACACTTTCCGTAATCCCGTCTAAAGTATCTGTTAAACGACGCCCATAACACACACACCGAATTTCAATTTAGCCAGCACTGCGAAATCTATTTCAATTTAAATGAGAACTGTGAGAGCATTATTATTTCGTTTCGGATTTTGGATTCGCGTTGTTTTCTGGTTGTTCTGTTCTGGTTGCTGGTTCTGTGACCAAGCTGTCAACTTGACTGCCAGACGTGCCTGCTGTGCCAATCAGCTGTTCCACCACCACAACGACACGTCGTGCTGCCAACTCGCTTGCGACAATTGACTGCCGTTGACAACTCTGCCAATTTGTCAATATGCCGCCGCCTTTTGTTTTGCTTTTGTTTTTTTATTCAATTTGAAATCTTTGTTTTTTGGCGGCTGTAGTGGCGGCGCCGCGTGCTAACATTAATTTGCGGCTCATAATTGACTTGTTTAAAATTGCAGAAAATCATGAGGCATGAAACGTGCAAATAGCAGGCAGACAAAAGCTCAATCTGCTGATTAACAATTAGTGTACAAACAAACAAACACGTACTTAAGTGTGTATGTGTTTGTGGTGTTTTTGGTGGGCATTATAAATATTAATGGATTGTTTATTTAAGGATGCGGTGAAATCGGCATTTTGGCCAGCGGCACGTCTGCCGACGACGACGACGTTTGGACCACAGATCATTTTTTACACACTCTCATTACGTTGCAAAGGCCGAAAAAAGCATCTAGTAACGTGCCCAATTGTAATGCAAAAGCATTAAGAAGAAGAAGATGCATCGCATCGCATTCAAAAAATTAACAGAGCATAGCGCCACTTGATGCAGCTTGCCAAGCATGCAGTTAACTGCAGTCTCGGCTGCAGCTGCTGCTTTGGGGGGATATCTTAAAATCAAACTGCGTGGCGACGGCAATATAGCGGCAATTCGTCAAGTTCATTCATGTTATGCGCATTTCCTTTGCCCATTTACCGTTACATTTTTAAATCCAACACCACTACTAACAGCACTTTCGCCAAGTTGCACAAATCTTAAGCAGTAAGTTAAGCAGTTAATTAACAGGAGTGCTTAACACAGCATGTTAAGTAAACAGTGCCTATGTGCGCTGCAAATCTTCAAATCAGTGATCTGTTGACAGTGCTTAACACGGCTGTTAAGCACAACAGTGCCATTATGAGTCACCATGTTATGTGGGCTGTTACGTCGCTGCTAGCTAGCATAGAGCGCGAATTAAATTTATGTGTGTTAAATTCAGTTCCTAAATTACTGAACTGTTACTATAATTGAATTTATTTAAAGTAATATAATTTAATCCGTATCACGTGGCTTTCATATTTTAAGCTGTTTTAATGTAGCTTACACAGCGACTGCTCCTGGTTAACATTTGCTATGCATTAACAGCGCTGTAACAGTCTGTTGCATAGCGGTGGATTTAAATTGTATGTGGGCCGCTGCAGCAGATTTCATTCCAATTCGAGAGCAGGTCGTGAGCGGTTGTGTTCTGATACGAAGTAATCTTGGTGGTCCTACTTTTTTATTTATTGTGCGCGCATGCGTCTCTCTCTGTCAGCCAATTTGAAATCGTGAAAAATCCTTTTGCCATACCGTCAGCGTCAGCGTCAGCAAACAAAAAAGCAAAAATACCTGAGAAAAAGCAATCAACAATAACAAGCAACTACAACATAAGAAAAGAAAAATAAGTTCGCCTGTGATTTGTTTACGTTTTTTTTTACGATTTTTTACTGTGAGAGTGTCACGAGAACTTGGAACTGCGAAAAAGAGTTTGTTGCTCTTTGTGCCAACAAAATTCGAATTGGAAGTGAAGGGTGTAATACACAAATACACACAACCCAACCAAAAACATACGCACACACACACAGCGAGCAAGGCGTGTAGTAGAAACACCGGCAAACAAAAAAAAAACGTAAAGAGGAAGCGCAAATAGAAAACGATAAACGATACCGATTGCAAAAGGCTTTTTTTCGTTGTATTGAACTGAAGAGAGCCGGTAAAAGAAAGAAGACCGCGCGCGGCCCAAAAGGATAATAAGCGAAATAAAGCGACGTTAATTAAACAAGCAGCAGCAGTGACATTAGCAACAACGTCAGCAGCAGCAGCCGCAGCATCTATAAAATAACTGTAACTGCAGCAGAGGCGCAGCAAACAAAGAAAGTAAGTGAATTCCTTGTCCAAAGATGGTCACACTCGTCAACCATTTCTTTCACACTCATACACACACACATAGTCATATACATATACACTTGCATACGGCGCTGCTCCAGTTCCAGGTGTAACGCAGCTATCCCAGCAACATCTTCACATTGCATCCCAACTCCCTCCCTGCCTCCTTCATCATCTGCTTCGTCTTCTTCTTCTGTCTGCGCACCTCTTGCAAGTCATAAAATCTATGGCAGCCGACGTCACAGTCGCTAGCTGGCAGCTATGTGACTTTTGCTTCATTTCATATCATTTTTTTTTTGCATACCCGGTAACAAGGTATATTAGGTGGTTGGCAGACAAAGGCAGGACTTTTATAACTCGTAAATAGCATTTTTCTTACTACTGTTTGATTGTAATCACAACATTAGTATATTGATTCTGGTAGTCAAACACCGAGTTAATTGCAGAAAGTGCAATAAATCATTTGTACCATTTCAGCCACGAAAGTATTTAGCGGGAATTTCTCAGTCGAGCACGCACAGTCGACGCGACTCGCCTGTATAGCTTTCCTACTTGTTTTGTTGTATTTTTCGCTTGCCTTGTTTTACGATTTTCAAGCTACTCTTTGTGGGGCTCCACCTGCCCCTCCCTTCGCTCCCTGCCTTCTCGATCTTCTTCTTTGGCTGCTGCTTGACTTGGCTGGCATTGTTTTTGCAGCGCACCTCTCGCTGTTGATTTTTCCAACCGGCTTTTGGCTAATTGCCTTGACATTGGCATTCGCTCGTTCGCTCGCTTGCTTCTTGCGCTCTCTCCACATTTTCTCGTGCTCTCGCTCTTTCTCTCTCTCTCTCTCGTCACGCACAATGTGGAGAGATGAATGTGTGATGAACGTTAAAACGTGAATTCTGTTTCGTCTTCGACTTCTTGCAATCAAACATCAAACTGCAGACAGCAGATAGACAAGAGGACAGTAAGCCAAACGCTAAGAGCTATGCAACGCACACAGACGCACACACACGCACAGAAATATTACGTTTGTTATGCATGTTGTGTTGCCAATCACCTTGATAACATTTAAGTGTCTAGCTGCCCCACCCAAAAAAACTAAACAGCAGTATTTTCCTTTGTGCTCCTTGCGGCGAAAATGTGCTACGAAAATTCGTGTGTATCTGTTGTATGCAGCTTCCTAGCTGTGCGGGGCGTGTACTCTATTGTATGCGACGGCGATGACGACGTCGACAAAGGGCAGACAACCCCGCAGTCCGCCACTTACCTTGCTCGCTGTGCTTGGCTTGGCTGGCAAATCAATAATTCTCCATCAGGATTTGCATTGGCAACGCTGGCAGCGCAATTAGCAATTTGTATGCCAGGCAGTTCTCAATCTATCCGTCCCTCTCTCGCTCACTCCTGCGTTGAGTCATGATGTCTCAGAACTCTGAGCTTTGCCTTGGCTTGCATTGTCAACCATTTGCGTATGGAGCAATCGAATGCTTCCGTTGCGCGCCGGAAATCAGGTATACACACATACACACACTTAACACACGCACAGTCAGCCAGCCAGACATGTACTCAACACACACAAACACACACACACGCTTCACTACACTTAACTTTACTTAAAGCGGCTGGCTGCGTTGTCTCAAGACCGCACTACAGTGAACACTCAGCGTGCATTGACTCCCATGACTAACATAAAATGCATGTTGTTGAAACGTGCTCAATTTATTTAATATATCACAAAGAATAATGTCACACACACACACACACGTCCACAAATATGTCATTCAACTGCAGTTTAACGGCAGCGAGGACACACTGTAGTTTATGAACAGATGTGACTGCTCTGCGCATATTGTGCTATGCACACACACTCGTCACACCCCCATTCGGCGTATGTGCGTTCGTCATCAAGTGCAGCTGCTGCTGCCCTTGACACAACAGCAACAACAACAACAACGCACTTTACGCACACTTTTGATGACCCTCAAAACTCGCAAACTTCCTCCCACTCTAGCACATTATTTGGCTCATTGGTTAAAAGGATGCGAAGTGCGATGCGAGGGTGTGTGCTGTATAGCTGCCCCGCTCTTACTCCCACTCACACTGCACTGTGTCTAATTGCATTTGTACGAATTGAACGCACGCCCAACTCTTGTTCTTCTTTTTGTGTAATCCATATGCAATTAAGTTTGTGGATGCCAAGCTGTGGGAACTAATGGCATTTTCTTACGAAATGGATTTATTTTTTTTTGTGATTGATTTTGACAATTGGAGAAATTATTGCAGGGTATTTACGTTTCGTTGCCACATTTTTGGCATATTTGCTGACATTTTTTTGTTGCGTTTACTGCTTCTTTTACTTTTCTTTTGTTTTGTTTTGCTTTTATGGTACTCGGCATTTTTTTTGCCAGCAACAACACCCGCTCTTGCCTTGTTCTTCCACGGCCTCTCCCCTTGGGTTGCTGCTGTCTTTGTTCTGCTGCTGAGTCACGTCGGCTTTTTGTTGTTGTTGTTTTTGTTGCTTTTGTGGCTGCTGTTTTGACTCCTTTTGTTGCTGTTGTAGTTTCGCTTTCAACGCCATCGCAATTGGCTTGAACTGAACTGCTGCTTGTGATTCATATGACGTTGACGGCGACGGCGACGTTGACGTTTCCTGGCGCTGCCAATACAAATGCAAATAAAACATAAATTTACACACACAGACACGCATACACACAAACGCTGGCATAAATCAATGGGCAGCCTTTATCAATGCGCAAGCATATCAGGAAGACAGACAGAGACGGAGGGAGGGAGATAGATAGAGAGTGAGGCGCCTTTTCTTTTATTCATATGCGATATGTGTATTTTTGGAATGGGCGACGCGCTGTCGCTTTGCAGTTGTCGCTTGTGTTGTCGCCATCGCTGTGCTTTGGCTTCCTTTTCCTGCAGCTCTTACAATAACAATAATTGATATGCTCACTGCTGTTGGTGCTGCTGCTGAACTCTGCCTGCAGTTCAATGCACTTGCAATCACAGTATGTGCATATGTATGTACGTGTGTATGTGTGTGTGTGTGTTTGTATGCTGCAATCCAGCATCAACATTTCCGTTGTGCGGCGATAAAATATATCCCAAAATGCCAGCAACGCCTTGCGCGCAAAGCCATAGCAGGCAGCTTTTGGTCGTGTGCTGCTGCACTTTGATTTATGCGCGGCCGCTTTAAAGTGCCCCGCGGTTTCTCAAGTCGCAACTTGAAGTTGAAGTTGAAGGAGGTGTCGCCGTAAATACGTTTTGTTCGATGCTTTGCAACAGAGGCGCATGCCACAAATACACAGACACAAACTATAAAGCGAAGACAAGTGCAAGTTCAAGTTGTGTTTTTCGTTTGCGAAAAATTACAGACTGGTTCAGCTGGTTACTTTGCTTTGCTTCGTTTTTTTTTTTCTTGCTTATTTTTTTCAATTTTGCCGGGCGTATCGAAATATCGATACTTAGCCGCCAGTGCTGCCAATTGCCTCCACCTACTCATGCTCTCTCGCTCGCACCTTGGCTTCAACCAGTTTGATCGTGGCTTACAAAGAGCTGTCTGCTATGTAATTTGCGGCGCTGCAAAATATTTATGCTCATTGTTTATTATATGCAATTTCTGCTCTGTGCCTATTGAAAATGCGAACAAATTATTAATGCGCATGCTGACTCCTCCTCGGGCAGCAGCAGCAGCATCAGCATAAGCTTCGTTTTTCTTCATTTTTTTTTCGTGACTTTCCCGCGCTCTTTGTGGGCAATATATGCATATAATTGCTGCATAAATCATTTCAGCTGTTAGCAAAGTTAACTGTTTTGCTACAGATATGTATCCACAACGCACACACACACAGAAACAGATTTCAACAAGAGTTATTTATGTTCGTTCAATCAACCAAGTCAAGACATACTGCCAGACATTAAAAGCAACAGCACCAACCACAACAACAACAACGGCAACAACGGCAACAGCTGTAGCGCAAAAATGAAGAGGAGAGAGACAGAGAGCGAAGAAAAAACCCGAAACCGTTTGTTCATGGCCATTTCTAGTGGCTTTCATTGATTTCTCTATTTGAAATCATTTCATTTTGTGTGCGGTGTGCTGGGTTATTGATTTTGATTTTTTGATTGTTCAAAACGCGAGCTCAGCTCAAAACTGTAAATGCACCGGACAGCGGACAGCGGACAAGCAAGCAAGCAACAGGCAAAATTAAGCGTGATCGGCAAGAAAACAAAGTTGAAAAAGTTGAATATTCATTTTTGAAGATAGCGAAAAGCCTTTTGAAAATAGCAGCAACAACAAAACAATGTAACTTGAGCTGTTGATTGTTAATAATTAATTAGCTGTATTATTTTTAGACTACTGTAACATCTCAAGCGTAATCGACGGCAAAACACTTCGCATTCACCGATAGTAGAAGTTGGAAGTTAAGAAAGTATTTGCATATTCATTTTTGAAGATATTGAAAAACCTTTCTGGAGACTAAGGAAAAGGCAACTTGAGCTGTTGGCGGCTAATTAAGTTTAGCCGCAGCTTTTATAGACCGCAGCGCTTTGTCAGCGCTTTCGTAAGAAATTCGAAACCGCATTTGAGTCACTTGCCATTGGCATTTGGTGAAACCCCAGCCTGAAGGCCGCAGTTGCTGTGGCTAAACATTGTCGTAAAGAATTTGATGCCCAAGATACTAATAACATCAATAATAACAATAATAATCAACAAAAGTCTTGGATTTCTAGTTGCTGCCGTTTGCGTTGCACGTTGATAATTAAGTTAGTTCGTCATTACATGTCGGTCTCCCAACATATTTTATTCTCGCTTAGGGGTCACATAAAAAACGGCTAAGAAAGCGCACACAAATAGCAAAGCTTAGCGAGAATACGTAGGTGTCTGATTAAAATTGGCTGCCTGGCGAGCTGAGTGAGCAACTGATGCCACTGACTTGTGTGGCATAGTGTAAAAAGTGAGCGGTAGCTCAGTTCGTTGGCATCTCGTCTTCTCACGCACCTACGACGTAAAAGTTGAAAATGCAAACTCCGTTTTTACAATTTACATTACAAAAGCGGCGCTCGAAAACGTTGTTCTAACGGTTTTTGGCAAAATCAAAAAGCTGACACAGCTGAAGAGCGAAGAGCAGTTAAAAGACGACGGACTTAGACTGTCTTCTATCAAAATTTTTGACGACTTTTACTTTTTTGTGGAGCTCATCTCGCATCTCGTCTATTGTGAGACGACGAATCAATTTGTTGATTCGTCGCGTAATAATTGATTACTGCACTTGTTTTAGGCGCTTTCTAAAAACAACAGCAAACACAAAAAGCAAGTGGAAAACATGTTGTTTGTACATAATTGCAGACACACACATTTGTAATTATAAAACAATTGGAAAGGTGCTTTCGGCAAAATGATTGCAACCGTTAATTGCGTCGCTGCCTCTGCTGTGTTTGGTGCGTTTAATTTTTCTTCATTACTAGTATACATTTATTTTTTTTTTAATTTCATCTGTTTGTACGGCTTCAGTTGGTGCTGCCACAGAAACCGCAAACTGTTTTATAAATAACATAAGCGCATAATCAACACACACACACACACACACACACACATAAAAAGCTGCCCCAACCCAACACCCGCAGATGTTGTTGCTCTGTTTTTGCGCATTTCACGCGGAGTCCATTTTGAGATTCGGTTTTGCATTCCTGATTCTTCTTGATAGCCATAAAAGTCACGAGTCAAAACTGAAGGCACTAAAAACGCGAGCCACACCCAAGCGACCAAAAGAGACCAAATCTACGATGCGTGCTCGGGGCCCTGGGTGCTTTTAAGGGTCGCTAATTTACAGGCCGCGCGCGGTGCACTTAAAATAATGTGCTCTGATATCTATGTGAAAACTTTAGCATGGAGTGAGAGAACAAATGTAATAAACAAAAAAAAAAAAAGCAAAGAAAAAAGCTAAAATGCCATGATGAACTCTGGGGCGAAAGAAAACGAGTGAAATTAGGAATTTCACTGCTGGCTGTCTTGGGTTAAACGGTCAAACATGGGTTTCGTGTTGCAACCAACATGTTTTGCCCGCAAATTTGATTAACTTTGATCCTGCGCTCCCCGCTCTCTCCGCTATTCCGCACCTGTGAAATGCGATGCAAATTTCAACGCTTCGCTTCGCGGCGCAGCAACTGCAACTGCAAAAGGAGGCAGCAGCAGCAGCAACGGCAGCAAACTTGGTTGCTTGTAGCATGTCTTTAAAACGAAGACGTGGGCTCCACTAATGTTTGTGTCTGCTGATGTCTGTATCTGTGCATCTCCCTCTCTCTCTCTCTCTCTCTCTCTCGCTCGCTGTATGTGTTGAGTATTTTTAGAACGTTGTTGGCTGTCTCAAGTCGAGATTTAGAGCGATTCTTTTGTGTTGCTGTTGCTGCTGCTGCTGCTGTTGTTACAGTAAAATATACCGTATGGCTGCAACATAAATACTTGTGCTGGCCAAGCCGCGGGCATTATAAAAAGTAACGACACAAAGCTGACGCTGATTTAGTTTAAATAGATCAGCTTCCAATGTGTCCAGTGGCAGCTTCCAATCTCCCCTCCCCGTCTCTTTCTTTCACTTTGCATGCATATATGCATAAATTGCCAAACGCAAGAAAAGCTCAACAGCTGCTGCAACGGTCCTCTTCGCATTTATCTGCATACAGTGTGTGAGTGTGTCTTTGTGTGTGTGTGTGTGTGTGTGTGTGTGTGTGTGTGTGTGTGTGTGTGTGTGTGTGTGTGAGTTGGTTTGTTTGACTATTGTTTGGAGACCGTGATGAGCTCGCATTGTTTGCGTGCGTGTGCGTTTGCGTATGCGTGTGTGTGTGTGTGTGTGTGTGTGTGCATTTATCAGTTTATCATTATCATTAACAAGCTACACACGCAGCTGGCAAACAGATGAGAGCGAGAGAGCACGCAAAAAAATATGATTATTATTATTGTTGGCTGGCTGGTGAAAGGTGTGCGATGCGATAAAGTTTCATCATATTTTACATTTTCGTAATTTGCTAAAAGCACACACACACACAAACACACACAGACTGAGAGACATTCACATGCATACGTACAATCAATTGAATAGCATGCGTGTGCGCAATTTCATTTAATTAGATTGCGTTTAATAACACACACTCACTCACACACACACACATGCTTGACAAATACAAGCGTCAATAGTGTAATTTAATTGATTTGCGAGCAGCGCTGCAGCAGCGGCGGCGGCAGAAGAAGAAGAAGCGCAGCGGTAAACTGGCCTGATGCCACTCAATTTGATTGAGATTGAGTTCGCGTCTCTGCCTGTGTGTGTGTATGGTGTGCGTGCGTGTATTAGTAATGAGTGCCGTCTGTCTCGCCGTCCTTGTCTGTCCTCGTCTGTCTGCGATGTCGTTCGGTGTAAATGAGCCGCTGAGTGTAGCTGTGAGCTACTTAACCAGCCGTTGCAGCTGTTAGCTTTTTTCTTTCTTTTTTCCTCTTCTGTTGTTGTTTTTGCTTTGCTTCGCTTGCGCTTCGTGTTCTTGGCGTTGTTTGCTTGCAATTGCTGCTGGTTATGACGCTGCTGCTGCTGCTACTGCTGTTGTTCCGCTTTGGCCATTGTTGCCCCGCACCATTTGCAGTAATTGGCGCTCATCTGCAACGGTGTTGTAACTGTTCTTCATTCTTGGCTGCATATTTCATTGCCAGCTGTTCGAAGTTCGAACAACACAAACACACACACACACATACAGAAATCCGTCGTCGCCATGCATAATTAATTATGATTTACTTTACACTCAACACACGAAACCAATTGCAATTGCTTTTTAAAGAGCTGCAATTAATTCTCCACTGAATTTCGTGTAGAGATGCAAATCTACACACAAACCTTGAAAAGTCTACCCACCGAAGTTTACAAGAATCGGCGCACTTATCGAATTTCATTTAAGCTGGAAATACATATTGCGAAAATGCACAGAACGGGGAGGGGAATTGTGGGGAACTTGCTGTGTTCGTTTGGTGCTGTTTAAGCTGACGTTACAAGAAAGCAGCAGCGAGCATTGACTTTTTGGGCAGCGCCAACACGTTAAGCTTAAAAGCTTATATGATGGCAGATTATCACTCGTCGCCATTAAGGGGTGCGGAGCGGAGCGGTGTGGAGTGGCTGCACAATTTTCATTTTCATTTGCGTTTGCGTTTGCGTTTCCATTTGCGTTTTATTTGATGTTAATCTGCCATCCGATTTGCCTTTGGCCAACAACATTTGCTTGCCTTTTCCATTTTGTGCTCAGCTCAGCTCGGCTAAGCCAACGCCCCACAACCAAATGGCTTTTGTGTGAAATGAAAATCTTTCGCAAATGGTCAGCGCAATAAGCCAACGCCTAGAAATGACAACAACGGCAGTGGCAGCGGCAGCGGCAGCGGCAGCACTAAAATATGCATGGAGCGAGCACATTGAAGGAGCCACTGACACCTCCTTTTTGTGCTCGTCGTCGTCTGTCACGCAGCCTGCTTATTTATGTATCTACGTGCTGCTGTCGCAGTCGTTGTTACTGATGTTCCTCCCTCCATTGCCCCTCGGACTGTTGCTGTCTGGGAGCCGCAAGCCGCACAATCGTCAATCAGTGCCGAGGGGCGACCCTCTCGGGCTTGGCTCGCTTGCCTTTTTGAGAGCAAACTGAAAATGAAAAATGAAAAAAACCAAAAAAAAAAAAAAACAATAAATTTGAGTTGCACACAGAATGCTGTCATTTCAGTTTTTTTTTCTCAGTCAAATCTGGCTTCTTTTTATGAGTGTGCGATAGGAATTTTGATATGCACGCAGCGGCAATTTTAGCTAGTTTTCATTTGAATGCGATTTAAGTTCACTTAAGGCTGAATAATCAGTAATTGTTAATATTATTTTAACGCTTTTGCTTAGCCTTTTTCGCTTGTCTTGCCGCTAAAAGCAGCAGGTTTTTCTCTCACCAAAAATTGGCAGCACTGTTGCTCCTTTGCCTGCCCACACACACACCCTTCCATTTACATATACATATGTACATATGTATGAGTTGCTGTTGCTATCTGTTCCTTGCAGTCCGTTGACCGCCCCCATAAATGAGCTGCTTACAGTTCTTATTGTTTTAGTCCGGCCGGCATTTTTGTGGCTTTTCAGTGGACTGAAGTGGAGTGGAGTGGAGTAAGAGTTGAGTCATCTGCAGCTGCCCGTTAATGCTTTTGTGTGTGTGTGATTCGTTGGCTCTGATTATGGCAGGCACGCGTCACGCTAATGAGCTGGCCCCCAGCTACTTGCCACATTTGGATGCACAAGCATACAACAATATATGCATGCTCCTAAGTGTATGTTAATTGGTAAACAAGTTTTCACGCGTGGCCACAAAAAGCGCATCTCAAACATTTGCATTAATTATCGCGTTACAAACCGATGTCTGGCATCGATTACACATTACAAGCCGCACATCTCCACATATCGATAGCCAATGAAAGCGCCGCTCCAAACAAATGTCATCGCTACGCATTTGACATTCGACAGCTGATTTGCCGTCGTCGTTGTCCGTTGTCTGTTGAATTTGAATTTTTCGTTTACTTTAGATTTTTTCTTTTTCCTGCTTGCTCGCTTGCTTGCTTGCTTGCAGGCGACATGTGTCGTCCATGCACAGCAGCGAAAAGAGAAAGAGCAATCGTAAGAAACATTGCGTTATCTACGTTTCCTGTTCGACTCGCGCAAAGAGACATTGAAATTAATGGCAGGCCAATATCATTGGCGCGTCGACACTATGCTTGTGTGTGTGTGTGTGTGTAACTGCACTTGCAGTCATCGTCTCGCTGTTCTGCATGCATTGCACACATATGGCAGGCACAGGAGAAGAAGGCAGCAGCCTGACAAGCAGACTGACAACACATAAATCTCGCACGCACACAGCCAGTGACTTCTCTAGACTTTTATGCATGCATAATAATATATACATATATATATTTACATTGACTCCCCATGCAGCAGATTTTTATGCATAATAATATATTCGTATTATTGAAAAGTTGTGGCCAAGTTACAAATTTCACTCAACTAAAAGCTGTGTGTTGTGTTTGTAACTAAAACACTTTTCTCACTGACAATTATCTGAATGTGTAGAGTCAATTCAATTATCGAAGCAACATTTAAACAAATATGGCATTGAAATTGAAATTTCATTGTCTTTTATTTTTGCAAACAAATATGTGTTGACATCAAAATTTCCAAGTTGAACAAGATCCCCAAGTCTAGGTTCATCAGAGCAACATACGTATGGAATCTCAATTAAATGGAAATCCTCTAACATAATTCTTGCGTTTAATTGCAGGCAGACTTTTACCGGCAGGGTCCCAGAGTTGAATTTAAACAGCCGCCACCATTGCACCGATCAGCACCATGAACGGCCAGAGCTGTGAGCTGAGCCACAGCAATGGCGACATCATATCACAGAATCAACAGAAGGGCTGGTGGACCATTGGGCTGATCAATGGCCAGCACAAGTATATGACCGCGGAGACGTTTGGCTTCAAGCTCAATGCGAATGGCGCCAGCCTCAAGAAGAAGCAGCTCTGGACACTGGAGCCATCCAATACGGGTGAAAGTAAGTTATTGAAATCACGATCACCATCATCAACATCATCATCCCCCATTCTCCATCCATCGCGTCAACCATATTTTTCACTTCAATGCATTTCTTTTATCGATATACAACTTGCTCGCCTTATTAGCATGTGTGTAACTGTTATCAGCTGGGCGATAAAGCGTTGTGTGTGCTTAATTTACTATCACAAATGGAAATGAGTGCGATTAGAAATAGCCAGATTGCTCTTTGCTGTTTGCTGTTTGCTGTTCGCTGTTGGCCTTGTCTGTCTGCATTTCCATTAGCCGCAATCCACAAGCTCTAAATCATTTGTTGGCCGTAATCACAGTGCCCCGGCTTTTTTCCTATTTTTTTCTTTTTTTTTTTGTATTTGTAACGTACATAAATCATGCAGCTTGAGCAGCTGCAGCCAAAAGCAAAGCTAAGCGAAGCAAACTAAAACGAATCTTAAGCCATCGCCTGTATCTGTTAATTTGACGTACAATTGCCAGCTTACGTCTCTGTCTCTGTCTCTGTCTCTGTCGCTGCCCGTTTATTTGAGCGTGTGTAGATGTGTGCCGTTTTGCAAGAAAACAAAGCGCCTCACGAATTTGGCATCATTTATCAAGCTGCAATGCAGCCACGGCCATGGCACTCAGTGCTGCCAACTTTTCGGCAGAAAAAAAGCTAATAGCAGAGTGAAAAACGGCAGGCAAAGCTAACAATTTGGTGGAGCTCATTTAAAATGGCAAATCAGTGCATTTTCGTTGACTTAAATTATGTAATTTGTGTTTTACTGCTACCCAACATATATAATCATGCATCGAATATATAGAGAAGCGTTAGATAAAAGCAAGCGAGGCTAACATTTTGATAAAAACTTAATTAAGAAAAACAGTTCAACATCTTGACTATAAAAAAATGATGCATTTTTGTTAATTAACAGTGGTAGAGTAGTTATTTACTGATAGCCATCAGCTAGTCGAGACAGTGAACATACGTTGAAATAGAATTTAAACTTTCCCCCAAACGTTTGCAGCTTACACATTTCCCGCTTCCCAAAGTTTCTAGCTAGACGCAGCTGAAAAGAAGCAAAAACTGGCTGCACTGATGGCATTGGCATTGGGAAGATTGGAATTGAGTTTTGGCTTTGCAAGTGCAACTGCAACTGCAACTGCCACAACTGCAGCTCGGTGGCTGGTCTGGTCTGGTCGAGTGTCTCTGGTTATGTGGTGTCTCCCTCTCTTTCTCTCTCTCGCTGCATGTGGCTGCTTTGGTCTGGCAATTATAATTAAACCAACTCGTTTGATACTCTCGACTAAAGCCAACGGCCGCCACAGGCACAGCCACAGCCGTTCTGTTTGTTGCCATGGCAATTAATACAAAATGTTTGACTTGAAAGCCAAAGCACAAAGCCAGCCAGACAGCCGTCCAGCCAGCCAGCTTGCATTCGTAACGGCCATTAAAATAGCTCATCCAAATTGAAATCGACTGTTGAGCTGCTGCTGATGATTAACTAAATTGCTTAATAATGCCAAAAGACGGCAAACAGCAAAACAAAAAAGAGATTAAAGCACACCAAAAACAGAGAAAAACAGAGCAGCACATGCGATACATTTTTGACGAAGCGCGCGCACTCTTTTAAGCCGCCTATCGATAAGTAATTAAATTTCGCCGCTCATCGATTGGTCGCCGGCAGCGATATCGCTATCGCCACAGCTCTAACATGCCTGTCTCCATGACAGCTGTGATTGACGGGACCGTTATTCGCGCAGTCAGCCATTAAAACAAGAAGAGTGAGAGTAATCCGAAAACACTCTGCAATCATTAATATCAAATAAAATAAATGTGCAATAATTATACGCGGTATTCGTACTATAGGAAGATTATAATAATATACCAGGCAATTGGCAGCTATTAGACATACCAAATTTTGTGTAGTTCCTGCGCAGCTTTAATTGGATTTAGAATACGACTTCGCCCACATTCAACTCCTAAAATGGATTCAACTCAGTTTTAATATCCATACCTGCCAGACCTGAAAATATTTCTGGATGCTCCGCTAATTTATGCTGATTAAACTACTCCCGAGAATTGCCACGATTTTTCCAATAGTTAATTCAGAATTTATGTGGCGTGTGGCGTATAAATTATAGAACATTCAATTAACTATTCAATTAAAAATTTGTTAACAGGTATTATCTATTTGCGATCTCATCTGAACAAATACCTATCGGTCGATCAATTTGGCAACGTGCTGTGCGAGAGCGAGGAACGCGATGCGGGCAGCCGCTTCCAGATCAGCATCAGCGAGGACGGCAGCGGCCGTTGGGCCCTCAAGAACGAATCGCGCGGCTATTTCCTGGGCGGCAATCCCGACAAACTGGTGTGCACGGCCAAGACACCCGGTGCCAGCGAGTTCTGGACCGTTCACTTGGCCGCCAGGCCTCAGGTGAATTTGCGTTCGATTGGCCGCAAGCGTTTCGCGCATTTGTCCGAATCGCAGGATGAGATCCATGTGGATGCCAACATACCCTGGGGCGAAGATACGCTCTTCACGCTCGAGTTCCGCGCCGAGGAGGGCGGTCGCTATGCGCTGCACACGTGCAACAACAAGTGAGTAATCGTTGAGAGGGATACCATCCAGGAGATCTCCCTCTAACCTAAGCATGCTTCTTCGCCACCAGATACTTGAATGCCAATGGCAAGCTGCAGGTGGTCTGCAATGAGGATTGTCTGTTTAGTGCCGAATACCATGGCGGACATTTGGCGTTGCGCGATCGTCAGGGTCAATACTTGTCCCCCATTGGGTCGAAGGCCGTGCTAAAGTCACGCTCCTCGACGGTGACCCGCGATGAGCTCTTCTCGCTGGAGGATTCATTACCGCAGGCCTCCTTCATTGCCGGTCTCAATTTGCGCTACGTCAGCGTCAAGCAGGGCGTCGATGTGACCGCCAATCAGGATGAGGTCGGCGAGAATGAGACGTTCCAGTTGGAGTACGATTGGTCCGCGCATCGTTGGGCACTGCGCACCACACAGGATCGCTATTGGTGTCTGTCGGCTGGCGGCGGCATTCAGGCCACCGGCAATCGTCGTTGCGCCGATGCTCTCTTCGAGCTCATCTGGCATGGCGACGGCTCGTTGTCGTTCCGCGCCAACAATGGCAAGTTCTTGGCCACCAAGCGTTCCGGACACTTGTTTGCCACCTCCGAGTCAATTGAGGAGATCACCAAGTTCTATTTCTACTTGATCAATCGGTGAGCATTAGCATTTTCTTTTTCCTTTACACTCAAGAAAGCTACATCGGCTGCCTGATAATCGCTTAGCAACAAAATTACTATTCAATTTATCCAAATTTTAATTTTATATAATTCCTACGTTGAACCTTTCTAAAATGTTTTCTTTAATAAGTTTGTTCCATATTTATTTATAAGGCTTATAAAGCCATTTGCATTCTTCGATTGAAATTGATTTGATTGTTTCTTAATTAGCTTTTTTAAACAACCTATAAAATTGTTTCTTAAATGGCTTTTTTTTTAGCCAACTTTTTTCCCCTTTCCTTATAATTAATTAATCTAATCAAATCTTTTGCAGACCAATTCTAGTGCTGAAGTGCGAGCAGGGATTCGTGGGCTATCGCACGCCCGGAAATCTCAAGCTGGAATGCAACAAGGCCACCTATGAGACCATTCTCGTGGAGCGCGCCCAAAAGGGACTGGTGCATCTGAAGGCGCACAGCGGCAAATACTGGCGCATTGAGGGCGAGAGCATCTCGGTGGATGCCGATGCGCCAGCCGATGGTTTCTTCTTGGAGCTGCGCGAGCCAACACGAATCTGCATAAGGTGAGTTGCTTGTCATTTGTTCTAGAGGGAGAGAGAGAGAGCACGGGTTTAACAGCATGTAATGCTTAACACCGGGTCTGTTAACTACATAACAGCATGTAAGGCTTAACAGTGCACTGTCGAGTTTGCAGTCGGCCAACAGCAATGATATTTACATGCTGTTATGAGCAGACGCTGTTAAACTGTTTAAACTAGTCTGTTAGTGATAACATTGCTATGCTAAACTTGACACTTGATTTTTTTGCTTTTTCTGCAGATCGCAGCAAGGCAAGTATTTGGGAGCTACCAAAAATGGCGCCTTCAAGTTGCTGGATGATGGCACCGATTCCGCCACCCAATGGGAATTCTAAACAATCACTCCAAATGAAGAATGCAGCACGTGTTTAGCAATAGCAAAAGAAAGAGCAACAGCAAAAATGCAAAAAAATAACAGAAAACAACACGTATCAATTTTCCAGAGTTTTTAAAAACGTGCCGACTAAATAAATGTCCAATTTGAAGAGCAAGTTTTGCAAAAAAAAAAAAAAAAAAAAACAAAAAACGCAACAAGAGTCGCACAACAATTTATCCTACATGCAAATGAAAAATTAAAAAAAAAAAAGGAAATTTAAGGAAAATGCATGTGAATATATAAATATATATATATATATACATAAAGAATATATGTATATCCATATATAGAAAGAGATTTTTTTAAAAACAACCTATTTAGCTTTTTATACGTTTTTACAACAACAACAAATTTAGCATAGACAACAACCACAACAACAACTGGAACAGGAACATTTTGTCGCGAGTCCAAATTTAGCGTAGACAAGAACCACAACAACAACTGCAGCAGGATCACTGTCGCGAATCCTTCCGTTTTGAAATATCAGCAACAAAATAATGAAATTTATATACACACATACGTTTGCATACGTGCATTACATACACATAAACTTATATATTTATTCGATTCGTAATGCTTTTAAAAGGGCCGCTTAACTTAAAAACAAAACAAACAAAAAAAAACATTAATAAAAACACTTAAAAAAAACATTGAAGAAAAAAATGTTGCTTAAAAATCAACACATATTCCTATAAATTTATTTATATATTTATACATATTGATATATGAACAATAACAACACACATACACAAATACACATGCTAAACAAACACACAGACACCTACACAAGTCTACACACACGTACACATTCACGCAATTTTATTATATCTAGTTTTAAGCGCAATAATAATAAAACTAAACAAACAAAAAAACAACAACAACAACCGAAGAATATGAGGAAAATTTTGATACGAGAATAATTGCAATATCCGATTTGTAAGCTATAAACTAACATACATGCATAATATATCACTTGTCATTTTTGTTACATACATTTATTTATTTTTAAATTAATATTACTCTTTTTTTTGCTGTCTCCACGTTTTTATTCTTTATATAAATATTGTTTTTTTTTGTAACCATTTCGGAATTGAAAACCCAAAAGGAAAACCATCTTTCAACTTAGTCGCTAAAACTTAAAAAATGAAACGTAAAATTATGTATGATAAATGATATAATATGAAATATATACATAACATATATTATGATACTATACACCTAAAGGCTATTCCCTACATTTTCGAGGTAGTTTTTAAACATATCTGGTAAGTATTGGAAAATCAATCATGTCCTTTGATCGGTAAAAGTTGCTTAAATATTTAACTTATTACGATCATAGCTTGGCCACTTCCTAAAGGATTCTGAAAGGACATGTCTGTTCCAGTCCATAGACACCAACACTTAACAATGGCACCCGAAAAAATTCAAAAATACACCACAAATTTTCGAGCATTTTTCAAAGGGGTTTAGTAGGAAAAAATGTTGAAATTTCAGAAAATCCAGGATAACTCGAAAAGTTACCGTACGATTTTGATGTCCTTTGGCACACAGGTAGTAAAAGTCATACTTAAACGGATGGCACATGTCGCAGGACGAAAGTCCTTCGTACGGCCAAGATACAAGGACTTTATCGCATATTAAAAACTCGGTATAACTCGGCTATATCCTTGTGGATCCTGTCCTGTTATATGTCAAACGTTGCGTCTCGATAAGCTCTATCTGCTGGCCAAAGGACATCTCGATCGTCCTGTCGGTTCTCGAGTTATCGAGGATTTTGTATTTGTCCCCTATTCTGGGGCCAAATTTCTGTTGGCGATTCACAATAATCGAGTTATCGATCATTTATGCTTATAAGCTATAGTATTATTGTTCACGATATATCCCCATCGTTGCGTAACACTGCAATCCCGCAAAGTAAAACGCAATGACTGTTCAGATTTAAATATATATCTATATATATATAGATGTATATATATATTTGTATATATGCTGCCGTATGTATATTTGCATCTTTCCATTACAATTAGATTAAACCTTAAATGTTCTCTCTTCTCTCTTATTTGCTTAGATCGTATTGTAATATGCCAAGTTTATATGTGACTGTGTGGTGTGTGTGTGTGTGTGTGTCAGTTGTGGGGCTGAGCTTGTGGGTTTGTCAATGTGTGTGTGTGTGTGTGTGTCTGTGTTTGTCAGCGCTAGTGTGCACACACGACAGGATTTTATAATTCAAATTTTGCTACATTTAAAAGTGCCACGTCATGGTCACGATGTCGTCAATCATTAAAATTTGACAAAAATTGAATTAATATTTATTTGATACTTATGCATATGTATATGTTGTGTATGTGCAGTGTCTGCATATCGTAATCGTAATCGTAATCATAATAATAATAATAATAATAATAATTAGTGTCAACGCACACACGCACACACACATGCCTGATGCATATGTGTGAGGGTGTGAGTCGGTTTGTTTGTTTGTATGCATTTCCAATGTCACTCGCTCGAGTCGAAGGCTCGACGCATAATTTGCATAATTAAAATATAAATACAACTACATACATACATCTTCGTGTTGGCGACCAAGATGATTTATCAATATTATCAAGGTTCTAAATTTGTTTCTCTTTGCGTTGGTTTTTGTTTTGTTTTTGTTTTTACAATTTCTTTGTTATCGATTTCAATAGTTACTATTATCGGCATCGCACGTAATTTAGCTCACTTAATTGCACGTATATATATTATTATTATATTAGATAATATCCTATTTAATTCGTTATCATAATTTATCATATTATGCATATTTCTTTTGTTGTTTTGTTTGTTGCGCTGTTGTTTTCCAAGCTGTGTCTGCTTTTGATTGATTGTTTTTACAATTGTTTCTTATTTGCTCTCATTATTATTGTTGAACCAAACAGAATTTGAAACCTGTCTATGTGTGTGTTTCTGTATGAGTGTGTGTATGGTGTGTATTTCTTTAGTACATATACCGATTGTAATTCAACTATTTCGAAAATCAAAAGCAAAATAATTAAGTAAATACATAAAATTCGTTTGAGTGAATGAAAACATACGGCGATTCAAACAAAAAAAAAAATCAAATACAGTATCGTATTTTTTGTAAATTATCAATAATATAATATACATATCCTAGATGTTGCAAATACACAATTTGTATTTCAATTAAATTTGTTTATCCTTTTTTTTTCTTCAATTTCCATCTTATATTTTCACGATTGGATTTAGTTTTTTTTCTATTTTTTTGTCGTTTTTCTTTTTTGTGGTTTGCTTTTGCTGCTTCGCTGCTCTCTAATCGAATAAATTATGCTATGCTAAAAGTGGGCTACAAGGTTTCTCTTCACTTAGCAATCTCTTAATAAGTATATCTGTATCGTATTATAAAATTTATTATGTTTTAGTTTTTTTTTTTTTTTGTATAGGTATAAACTTTTGCTAAACGAAGATCAACTATAATTATAAACATAGAATTTTACAATGAAAAAAAATAATAATAATAAGAAAAAAAAAAACTCAAAATTATTGGTATAAATTATGCAAATATCTCTGCTTTATATAAGACGTTCTTGTTGTGTGTGTGTGTGTTATGATTTGTTGATTTTAAAAAAAAGGGGGGTCTAATTAATTATATAACATAATTATGTTTTGGGGCATCGCACACACGTACGTGCCCACACAGACACATGCACAAAACGAAACACGCGCACTCTTCTATACATATCCACTATGTAAAGTCCGAGTCTGCGTGTTCATGTGTGTGTATGTGTGAGCAGTTGTATACGTTTACATGTTTTACTTTGCGTTACTTGAGTACAGTTCGAAAGGGAAAGTGGTGCCAAGTTAAACTTCACACTTCACACGATTTCATTTGCCAAAAGTCCTCTTGCGGATTCGGAGGGGAAATGAGGAAAAAGGCCACCAAAATGTGTTTGGTTAGTAGTAGTAGGTGTTGATTTTGTTGTTGTTGTTGATGTTGTTGTGTTTGCGGTGGTTGTTAATGGTTTGTTGCTGGTTGCTGATGATATTTTTTGTTCTCGGCCTTGTGTTTCTTGCTATTTGGTCAATATGATGTTTTAGTGGCCTCCGATCCTCTTGTTGCTGTCGCTGTCTACCTTTGTGTGTGGGTGTTTGGTTGCTGTGTGTTTATGTCTGGATGTGTGTGTGTGTATCTCTATTTGTTAGCTGTTACATTGTTTAAATTTTGTATGAAGTTTGCTTTAAAAACGATAATTCTCATCGGCCATATGAATGGCCCAAAGAAATTTGGTTCTTTGGGTTTTGTTAAAGATCTTCTCAATCGGCACACCATGCTTTTTGCACCTGCAGGAAGAAAAAATGGGGAGGAAATACAATCAGTCACGCTCAACTACGCTATAGAGTGGGTAAGTGACGCCAAAAGAATATGAATATACGGTTGTTCACTCACCATGCCACCGATATGCGTGGATCGAGATAATTTAGTTTAGATGTGCTCAGGGCAATGGTCTTATTCTCGTCTCTATCAGTCTCTTGTAGTTCCAATTTCTTCAGCTGATCCTTCAAACGCTCCAGCTGCTTGCCCTTCTTGTCGGCATTCATCTTTTCCTTCACGGAGCCACGTTTGGCCGCCTTTTTCAGATCCTGTTAGCAAATACAATACAATTTATTTAATATACTGTACATTAGCTGTATGTGTTTATTGATTTGATAGCACTTACGTGATATTCGGACTCGCAGTCATCAATGGCATCGCGCTTGGCGCGTATTTTCTCTTTAAGGTTATCCATAGATTTCTGATGTCCTTTGGGCACGGAACGCTGATGGTTACAGAGAATGGCGACAGCACGATTGGCGCGATTGTAGATGAGCAACTTCTCGGCAACTGTGGTCTCGCCGACCGTCAGCAAATCTAACTGGCTTTGCAACGTTTTCGATGCGTTATATGTACGAAATACTTTAGCCGTGAGCCCTACAAGAAATCCCCGGATTAATGCGCAAGCTCAAATAGACAATTCATGGAAATGTCTACACTTACCCTCCATCAGCTCCTTGAGATGCTCGTTTAGCACTTGGGTATTAAGGCGATCGAAGAGGTCATCGCCCTCTTTCTTGTTCTCCATGAACAACTCCAGATTCTTGAACACACGCTTCTCCACCTCGACCTCGTTGTAATAGCGTATAGAATCCTTACCGGGAAAATCAAAAACGACCACATTCTCCTTGCCATTGAGCTCCTTGTGCAACTGCACGTGCTCCACACGCAGCGAACAACAGCCTACGGTATCGGCCTGGTCCTCGTCCTTTTCGTTGCCTGCTCTCAGCGCGAGCTTATCGATGAAATAGAGAGCAACGGCCCGTTGACGCACACGCATCTCCTTCGACTTCCATTCGTCGCGATATGTGGCGCGTATCTTGTCAATCACCTTGTCCAGACGGCGCGCAGTCTCGTACTTGATGTGATCCTTCTCGCCCTTGAGCTTTGATGAGGGATTCAACATGATGTACTTCACCTGTCCCTGCACATTCTCGATCCAGGAAGCCAGCCATGTGACAGTGTTGTCGTGACGCACCTCCTTCCAGCGTTGGCCGGGCGGCGGTGGCGGCACCTTCGATTGTTTGCCGCAATTGATGGACACATCGGAGGCAGCAATACGGCACTTAATCATGCCCATTTTTGGATGCTCGCCACGGCCACGAAACAGGCCCGGTGGCTCCAAGCGGAAGTTACCAATCTTCTCCTTGTGGCCGTCGATCATACAGAAACCGTATTCCTTGACGAGTGCCTCGTTCTCTAGCTTCTTGGTGAGCTTCTCGTCCTTGGTGGCCGCTTTGCGTTTCTCGGATTCGGCCTGGAAGTATTCGTGCATTTCCTGGAAATTGCATTTGCGGAAGTCTTTGATAATTTCCTTCTCCTTGGCGGTCATTGTCTTGCGGAAATCCTTAAAGAAGTTGTTATTGAATACATCCTTGGTGCAGTAGTCGTGATTTAACATTTTCGCATAGAATGTGGCGGCCTCCTCGGTGCCCTCGGTCAGTTCCAGAGGTTTGCCATCGTAAAAGAAGCGCACGTTGCGCGGCACACGTTCGTAGGGAGGAGCGAAGACGGGCCCTTTGTGCTCGAGGGTTGTCCACTTGACGCCATCGTCGCGTTTCTCTTCCTCCCACCTTGAAAATGGAGTAGCAAATTTGCGTTTAGCATTCGACTTTTTGCTGTTAGATTTGAGGTTTAATTTGAGGTTTTGTGCTGATTGGTCACACTTTTTAGTTGTTCTCGCTTTAGCAGCACTCGCAACTGTAGAGTATGCTTTTAGCTGTTGTGTATTAAAAAGAACATGCAGTTCACGCTTGCCAACGTGCAGCATCAGCGATAGCGTAGTTGCCATTTGCTGTGTTACTGCTGCGTTTCCACACACTCACAACAGACACATTACGCAAAGCGAGAAAAAAAAGAGCTGCTGCTGTTGAAGCGCACATAACCTCAACAAAGTGTTGTGTATCAATAAGTGCCTAAAACAGCTGACGCCCGCGTGTCGCGGTGAATGGCAAGGCAGCACAGTCATCTTGTCACTGCCAAATGTGACTTTCAAAATATAGGTCAGTGACATTCAAACTTCTTCACACACGCAGGCGTTGACGTCGCATACATTTATACTATGTATAATTAATAATAATAATACTGAATGATAATTACCATCGCCACACTTCTTCCTCCTCCTCCTTTTTGCCCTTACGTGATGCCTTTGTGGGCGACGACGTTACGACCTCCGCCTTCACTTCGTTCTCCTAATAAAGCAATTGCAGAAAGCATTTACTACAACATATAACATGTAAACAATTTCTGATTTGGCAATTTACCTTTTTGGCCTTCTTTTTGGGCTGTTTGATGCTGCCGTAGTCATCGTCGTTCTCCTCCTTGACGCGCTTCTTTTTATTCTTTTTCTCCTTGGACTCCTTCTTGATCTTCTTGCGCGCCAGCAACGGAATGTCATCATCATCATCCTCACCGCCATCGATTTCATCGATCGGCTCCTGTTTGCGCTTCCGTATGGCCAATGGCACATCCTCATCGTCCTCGTTCTCGTTGTTATCCTCATCCTCATCGTCGTCCTCATCATCGTCATTTAAGGCGCTATCATCGTTGTAAGATCGCTCCTGCTTCACCACGAACGATGGCTCATCGGCACGGAACTGTGACAGAGAATAATCACAGGAACTGGCCTGCGACATGTTAAAGCTCTCTTCCTCCTTTTTCACGTCCACATGATCCTCGTAGCCATTTTTATAGCCATTGCAATCAACGTTTTGCTGGTGATGCATCTGCTGCTGCTGCTGCTGCTGCTGCTGTAACTGCTGCTGCTGCAATTGCTGTTGCTGTTGGAAGTGCTGTTGCTGTTGTTGATACTGCTGCTGCTGTTGGAACTGCTGCTGCTGTTGAAACTGTTGTTGCTGCTGCAGTTGATGGTGATACTGTTGCTGTTGCAGCTGTTGCATTTGTTGCTGCTGCTGCTGTTGTTGCAGCTGCAATTGCAGCGGATCATTGTTTTCCAGCGCATGCGACTGCGAGACGGGCTCTGGCTTGAGGAATACGCCATCATAGGAGGAGGGATCTTTCGTCGCCCCCGATGCTGCTGCTGTCGATGAAGATGATGATGATGAGCCACCATGCCTTGAACTTGAACTCGAACTGGAATGTTTGCTTCTCGATGATGACGATGACGATGAGCTCTTGTGGCGTGAGCTCGACGACGAGGAGGAGGACTTGTGCTTATCTCGGCTGGAGGAACTACTGCTGCTGCTGCTGCTGCGGTCTTTATCGCGTCGTTCTTTATCCTTTGAAGAGGAGCTGCCACTACTGCTGCTGCTGCTCTTGTGATGATCTCTCGACGACGACGATGACGATGAAGAAGACTTGTGCTTGCCGTCTTTGTCGCGATGGCTGGACGATGACGACGATGAGGAGCTGCGATGAGAATTGCTGCTGCCATCGCCAGTACGCTCCTTATCCCGATGCTTATCCTTGCCGCTAGAAGAGCTGCTGCTGCTTTTATGCTTATCCTTATCGCTGCAAGGCGTTTAAGAAAACGAGAGATGAGTATGAGGATACAAGAAATTCAACCACGACACCGACACACTTACCGACTACTGCTGCTGCTGCTGCTCTTGTGTTCCCTGGACGATGAGCTGGAGCTTTTATGTTCACCCCTCTCCTTATCACGATGCTTATCCTTGCTGGAGGACTTGTGTTTACTGCTGCCACTGCCGCTGCTGCTGCTGCCATGATGATGGTGATGATGGTGTCCATTGGTGGTTACACCATTCGATTGCACTTCGCAGCTGCCGCCATTTTGCACGTGTAAATTCTGAAAGTGGCAAGTTCAATTAGTTAAAGTCAACGTGGTTATTTTTATTGTACAAAATATGTTATTTTTGCGGATTAAGCATTACCTCAATAGCCTGCATTTTGATTTGCAGAATATTAAAAACACAAAAAAAATTTTGTTTAAAAGGGCTTCACAACGTTGCTTCAAGTAAACTAAATATGATACAACTGAGATTTTCAAATTGTTGATGTTGTTGTGGTGGATAAATCAAAGTGATCCATTGACTACCTGTGCGATCTTTGCCAACATTGTGTGTGTGTGGGTGACACATTTAAGCAACCAGCAGCAACTCTGTCAATTGTCGATGATTTACAAGTTGACATCCATACACACACACAGAGACATATATATATATATGTACATACGTGTATATGTAAGTGGAAATAGACACACCACACCACCACGTGGTGAAAAATCAACCCTAACAAATTTAAATGTACTTCTCACTGCTTACTGTATAAGAAAATATTTAAAGGTAAGAAGAAGCATGACAAGACATGGCGACCACTGTTTAAGTTGTGGTGGGGGAGATGCTGGGTGAACGCAGTTAGTAGGCAATTGTATTGTGTGGATTACTTTTGATGTAAGCATCACACATATTTTTCTTAACTGCAATAGCAGCGGATCAAGGCTGTTGTTCTGTGAGCAGGCACACACTTGTACACATGTACATAGTATATGCACATGTATATGTATACACATGTGATTACACTGGCACCCTCGGCTTAGTGTGGCCAAATTTCACGAATTTAAAAATATCGCGACATTACTGCGTAAAGTGCATTTCCGAAATGTTCGCCAGCATTTTTGAATATATTAAAATGACTTGACAATGCAACCACCACGCACACGCACACGCACACACACATACACAAACAAACTCTTGCACACACATGCACAGATTGTTAATCTTATCACAACAGCGGCGTCAAACGTGAATATGTCTTCAGTGTGCTTCTGCTTGAACGATTGTTTAAATATTTAATAAAAAATAAAACAATTCTCGAACATCATCATACGAAAATACCGCTCTAGTATTTAGAGCAGCGAAAATCGGTCACACTGTACCTGTGCCAAATACACATTGTCGTTTTGCCGCTGCCTCGTCTCGCCGTTTTCCATACTCTCTGCCTCTCAACTACCTCTTGTCTCATGCCCTGCCTGCTTCTTGCTTGCTTGCATTGTCGCCATTTTTCGTAAATTACCAAAAGGTCTTTTATACACTTTTTATTGCAGCAATGCGACGACTGCGAGACTACGCATGATTTTTGTTAACGCAGGTAGACCGGACGACACTTGCCTTGCACTTGGCTGACTTAACGAGTACTTATGATATTTTTGCATGCAAAAAATTGTGATCAACACGTTTACACACGTTGCACTTGGCGTTGCGGAGAGCATACGAAAATTACATAAAAATAAATACGTCTCGAATTTACTACTTACATTTTCAGCAGCCACATCCCCACTCATTTTGCACAATTTCTCAGTTGGCAGGCAATGCGGCGCTCTCGGCTTTTTCCCAACTTCACTTTTTTTCCTTTTCTTTTCTTTTTGTTAATTTTAATTTGCTTTATGCTACACTTTCGTTCATATATATATATTGCAATAAAATATATATATATTTACGTATTATAAATGCCGCTGCTAGCTACTTTCATGTGCTAGGTTTTGTGCTTCTGCATTTACTGCGCGATTGTACCAAAATATAATAATTTTCTTCCAAGTCCCCAATTGTTACACAGAGTCTTTCTCTTTTACAGCGCGCAGCGGCCACGCGAACACGTCCGTACGGAATCAACTTCGAACTGTATGCTGCGTAGGGATGTAATCAGTGTGACATCAGTTTCGATTTTCGAATTCACCACTAAATTTTATTGAAAATATTCACAAAGTGCCGCCATGACAGTATATCGATAAATATACTAAATTGAAGAACTAGTGAGCAAATACAAAAAAATATCAGAAAGAAAGGGGACAAGCAGTGCTATTTAAATATTTGTTGTATTCATCATATGCTTTCCTAAATTTCATTTTATACAGAAAATAAGCAGTTATGAAATATCGATCTACATGCAAAATAATTGGTCACACTCGCTGTAATCAAATAGCCGCAAGTCATTATCGATACTTTGTCTTGCGATAAGTGTGACGCTCATCTTTGCATCTTTTTTTTGGTAATATTGCATAGGTGCACACTGTTCGAACAATTCACAAAAATAATACACATAACACAAATTACAGGCATTTTTTTGTTTGTGTGTGCATAAATCGACAGAAAGGAGCAGCTTAAATGGCCAGTCGTGGTGGCACAACAATAATTACAGCCACGACTGGCGTCATACACAGCACAGTGGTGACATCCACGGCGACGGCACTACAAACGATTACCAACGTGCTCACCGTGAGTTCCGTGCACTCCAACAACAACACCGTGAACATTTCAAATAACACAAATAGCAGCAGCACAGGAGGAGCTGGAGCTACTGCTGGCGGAGCTGCTGCGGCGAATGATGGTCATGCCAACGACGCCGACAATGGCAAACCGATGTATCCGCGCTTATTTAACAAAATCGTGCTGACACTGGAGAACAGTTTGATACCCGAGGAAAAAATTGATGTGACACCCTCGAGTCAGGATGGCTTGGATCATGAGACGGAGAAGGATTTGCGAATACTGGGCTGTGAGCTAATACAAACGGCGGGTATACTGTTGCGCCTGCCACAAGTGGCAATGGCGACGGGCCAAGTACTGTTTCAACGCTTCTTCTACTCCAAGAGCTTTGTGCGTCACAACATGGAAACGGTGGCCATGAGTTGTGTGTGCCTGGCATCCAAAATTGAGGAGGCGCCGCGACGCATACGCGATGTGATCAATGTCTTCCATCATATCAAGCAAGTGCGCGCACAAAAGTAAGTCAACTAATGCCGCATTCATTTCAGTTCGATTACAAACGCTACTTTGTGTGTTTCAGGGAAATCACGCCCATGGTGCTGGACCATTACTACACGAATCTGAAGACGCAAGTGATTAAGGCGGAGCGACGCGTGCTCAAGGAGTTGGGCTTCTGTGTGCATGTGAAGCATCCGCACAAGTTAATTGTCATGTACCTGCAAGTGCTGCAGTATGAGAAGCACGAGAAACTGATGCAAATGTCCTGGAACTTTATGAACGACTCGCTGCGCACCGATGTCTTCATGCGCTACACGCCCGAAGCCATTGCCTGTGCCTGCATTTATCTGAGCGCCCGCAAACTCAACATCCCACTGCCTCACAGTCCGCCCTGGTTTGGCATCTTTCGTGTGCCGATGGCGAACATTACGGACATCTGTTACCGCGTCATGGAGCTGTATACGCGTGCCAAGCCCGTCGTCGAGAAACTGGAGGCAGCTGTCGAGGAGTTGAAGAAGCGCTACATTGATGCGCGCAATAAGACAAAGGAGGCGAACACGCCGCCAGCTGTCATCACGGTGGATCGCAATAATGGTTCGCACAATGCCTGGGGCGGTTTCATCCAGCGTGCCGTGCCGCTGCCCACCGAGAAGTCGCCCAAAAAGGACTCACGTTCACGCTCCCGTTCGCGTTCACGCACCCAATCGCGTACGCCACGTTCGAGGTCGCGCAGTCGCTCGCCGAGTCGTGACCGGAACAAGAAGTCACATCGGGAACGCGACCGGGACCGCGAGCGGGAGCGAGAGCGTGACAGGGAGCGGGAACGTGAGCGCGATCGTGATCGCAGCCGTTCATCGCGTTCACGTTCGCGTTCGCTGCTCAAGCACAAGAAGAAGTCGCGACACTATTCGCGGTCGCCGACGCGATCCAGTTCGCCGCACAGCAAGCATCGCAAGCGGTGAGTCTACCGATAAATAAATTATGAATTAATTAATTTGTTAGCTTTTAGACCATAACCATTGCCTTTGAGCATCTGCAAAATTCAACTTAAAAATAATGGTTATACATGATTTTTTTCGCCGATATTATCGAAACTTATAGGCTAATATGTATAAATCATTATTGTTGAGGGGAAACATTGAATTAAATCATTTACGTACAATTTGTATAATATTAATTACATTTCTTTTTTTCGCAGAAAATCGTCCAGAGATCGCTCCGATTACTACGTGAAAAAGGAACGCTCCAGCAACACGGGCAGCAACAATATTGGCGATAGCGACAAGTATCGCAACTCCAGCTCCAATTCCGGCAAGTCGCACAGTCGCTACTCTTCCCATCGCAGCAGCGGTGGAGGAGGAGGTGGTGGTGGTATTGGTGGAGGAGGAGGAGGTGGCGGCGGTGTTGGCAACAATCGTGGCGTGCACAAGCATCGCGAGCGTGAACGTTCCAGAGATCGGAAGCGTTGATTAACACTTGCTTTTTTTTTGGTTTGATTTGACAGCATATGTATAATTTATTTGAATTTGAAGCAACAACACATTGCGCTTTAAGTTATAAATTCCACTTTTAACTTTAAACATCATTGTAAAAAAAACAAGAGAAACAAGAATAACAAAAAAGCAGCGAAACTAATAAAACAAATGAAATATAAAACTCCGCACACGCGAGAAGTGTTCGACAAGATGGCGCTTGGAAAACAAACTAAACAATTTAGATGTTGTGTGTTTATCAAGTTTACTTCTGTTCATGATTCATTGCATTTGTTTGCAGTGCGTGCAGCGAAGTGTATTTTAAATGCATGCTGAAAAGTAATCAAACTTTAAATGATAAGGAGATTTGTATCGACTTAATTATTGGTGTGTGTCGATGACACCTGTTGTTGTCCACGAACTGAACAGACGGTGATCGTTGTCTAATTAAAGTAGATAGTGAAGAGAACTATAAATTTGTGTTGCTTCTTGCAAGTTTATTATATTTTCATTGTAAAATTTGTAATATACATACGCACTGAGATATATCAATATAATAGATGGTATTGTAGCTTTAAAATGATCTTTGCATATCGCAGATGATGAAACAAACTGACCCGCGTAGGATCTCAAGCGTATTATCCGCGATTTCAATGACTTTAGATCTTATAGTCTCTGATGTAGAGTTCTTCAATAAAACACACAGATATAGGTTTATCCGTAGATAGTTAGTTCTGCATAGATTCGATTGCTCAAGCATAGACAGCAACAATAGCTTGATGTGTTCAGAAATGTCTTTGTCGATAGGCGAAAAGTCATTGCATACATTTATACACTCTATATAGCTACTGGACATAAAGTAATCCTTTGTCTCTGTGTTTTCATATGTACAATAATGAACAGTTTTGAGTTATATTTAACTAAGTATCTATATATACTCGCTACTCTACATACATAGACATATTGTATATTATGGGCCTTAGACAATAAGACTTTTTAGATTGTATTTCATTTTTTTTTGGGTGCTGCCACAGCAAAGCTTATTGGCAACATGTCCGACGCCGAATGTCGCTGCAATCCAAAACCTACCATATCGACAGGGAAGATAATTGTAGATAGCATCGCATTTTATACTGTCATGGTGAATGAGAGCAGCGAGATTTGTGGATGATCCAACGAAACGTCACGAAACTCGGGCGTAAAGCTCAATATGAAGAAGCTAAAGATGGTGGCCATAATCCATTCCGAAATACTGCTAATCACATGATAATACCATCCGCCATCCGATGGGTACCTTAAGGAAAGAATGTCAGTTAATATCCAATTCAAAATTAAGTCTAAATTACCATTTGCGTGGATTTTGACCGTCAAAGAGAATGTGTGACATAACGCCGGTCACGGCCAGCATGATGAATAAAATGGTACAGCAGACGGACATGCCGAGCCGCAGGTGGGCGGACAATCGAGTGCCCGCCATGGGCACAATCATGTAGGTGCTGAGGGCCTGCATCCAGAAGTAGAGTGTGCCGCAGCCAAAGCAACAAAAGGCGCCAATGAAGTGGACAATGCGCACATTAGTCTCTTGAAAGTTGCCAACGAAACTGATGCCCAGGCAGGACAACATGCCGAACCACAAGGCCCAGCGATTGTGCCGCAGCACCAAGCTGCCCAGCTCCGGGTGGTGTTCGCACAATTGAAGTACATGGCGATAGCGTATATAAATGGTGATTCCCACTACGACAACAAAAGCGAGAAGCAAGAGAGATCAATTACAACAACAGTAATATCAGCAGATGAGTCATGCCAGAATTTCAAGATTTGAGCAAACTCACAAAGTACACTGCCAATATTAATTAATTGCCCGAATATGCAGCTCTCGGGCGAATAAGTGGCTGCATCGCTGATGTACGGCACCGTTGGCACTACATGTCCCTCCAGTACAGCCACAATATAACTATTAGTTAGCCATTTAAGATGATAAAAATGGTCGTATCATATTAACAAAGGACAAAGGATTATATTTAAATGGCGACTTACGTGCCCAGGAATGTGACCTGAAATATGAGAAAGGTTGCCACGGGCAGCAAATAAACCCTAGACATAGTGATGCCAGTAATCAAAACGAGTGCGAAATGCAAGTGCGCAAAAAGTGTAAAACGCAATGTTTTGGATTCTACCACACTCGGTTGTTGTCGCTACTGCAACGGCAGTGCAGGCGGAACTGCCAACTTGTTTACAATTGCAATCGATGAACAGCCGGGCACTGTGTGACCCTTTAAAAAAATAACGCCTGGCACTTGGCAAGGCGAGCGCATATTTTGAATTGCAAATTGCGGCCACACTGCTAACAAAGTTGACTTTTGAAATTCATTGAATCGAAAATATCTCTTTAACAATATCACAGTTCGTACAAACAAAAATAAACTTTTTCAGGCGTTCACTCAACTCAAACGGTATGTTGCTGTCCACCCACATACGTCGACATACCACAATCAATAACTCGACCCTTACACAGGCTCGCGTTTACTGGGCATGAGTAGCTTTGTGGAAATCGACGGCTCCTATTTGGAAGGTGGCGGCCAGGCGCTGCGCAATGCCATCAGCCTCAGCGTAATACTGAATCGTCCGGTGCGTGTGGTCAAGATACGCGCCAATCGCCCTAAACCGGGTCTGTCCCATCAGCATCTGCATGGCGTGAATCTGCTGCGTGATATTTCGCAGGCCGAGGTCAGCGGCAATGCGCTGCTCTCCACCGAGCTGGAGTTTACGCCGCGCACTATTGCGAGTGGCATGTACAAGGTTGACACACGCACGGCGGCTAGCATAACGTTAATTTATCAGATGGTGATGCCAGTGCTGCTTTTTGCCAATAGCTCCTCACGGATTGATGTCACTGGCGGCACAAACGTTGCCTTTGCCCCCCAGGTGGAGTATATGCAGCAGGTTCTGCTGCCCAGCCTTAAGCGTTTCGCGGTCAACGCTGTCGAACTAAAGGTTCTCCATCACGGCTTTTATCCACGCGGCAACGGACGTTGCCAGCTCAACGTTGAGCCGCTTCAACAGCCGCTGGAGGCGGCACAATTCGTAGACTTTGGACAATTTCGTGCCGTGAATGGAGCAGCTTACTATGCGGGTCGTTTGCCCAAGTGCATTGCCTACGACATGCAGCATTCGGCCGAGCGTGAAATCCATCGTTTGTGGCCGGATCATCAGTGTAGCATTCAGGTGTTCAAACACTCCCCAGATCGAGCACGCGACAATGGCGCTGGTATCATACTGACCGCTTTGACCAGTTCTGGGTGTGTGATGGGTGCCGCGACAGTGGGCGAGAAGAACATCGATGGCCACATGATTGGATCGAATGCATCGTGCGAACTGGCTGGCTACATTAAGAATGAGATCTGTGTGGATGCCCATCTGCAGGATCAGTTGATCATCTATATGGCTCTGGCCAAGGGTTGTTCGCGCTTACGCACCTGTGTGCTGTCCAAACACACGCGCACGGCCATCTATGTGGCCGAACAGATGACGGGTGTGAAGTTCAGCATTGAGTACGGCGACTTTGGGCAGACGTTCGTCAGTTGCGAGGGACTGGGACAGCGCAATCCATACAATAATAACGACGACAATGTGTAAAAAGTAGACTTTGTTGTACTCTTAAATTATTTATGTTAAAATATACATATATCTATATATTTGTATATGCTTGTGGTGGTCTTAAAGCCGGCGGAAGATGGCCAGGAAATGATCGCCTTTATTGCGCACCACCTTGGCGCCCTCCTCGCTGCTCTGGTAGAGCTTTGGCGTGATGGGATCCTCGTTCTAAAAGAGAAATTTATGTTGAGGAAAAGTAAATCAATCTCGTTTTCATTGACAACTTACGGCTTCTGCCTCACTTAAACGTTCGTATAGGGGATGCTGTTCCATGTGCGACACAATCCATTTGTGTAAATCCTCCACATCCGTCATTGTATAGACCAAACCCTAAAACAAACAAGAATAGATTAATTATTGGTCAAGTTAGCTTCTTAAAAAATTCGCAACTCACGCCGCTGCGCAGCACGTAGGCATACTCGGACAGCAAAGCTTGATTGATGATGCGCCACTTGTGTTTGGCACGCTTGAAATGCGGATCCGGGTACAGAAAGAACATCTTCTCTAGCTGACCCTTCCGAAAATAGTTGGGTAAATATTTCATGGCATTGGTGCGTATGCACGCAATATTTTGATAGCCAGCCGTCTCAGTATTCTTCAATCTGAGCGCCGCAATGCGATCCACCACATAGTCGGACACCTTGACTCGTATCTCCATGCCAATGGAAAGTTTCTCCGGGAACATTTCGCCGAGTGTCACTAGGAAGCCGCCGTATCCGCAACCAATGTCCGCAAATTGCACTTGCTGCTCGCTGGTCATGTTAGGATACAATGAGCGCCAGTCTACATCCGCGGGCCGTGCAGGACTGCAAGTGTAGGTAGTTCACTTTAGTTAGCTTTGGCTGCAGTTGATCCTCTGTACTTACTAATCGAAACTGTGATCCGCTATGGGATTGGAGTGCGCGCGCTGGCGATAGTAACGCTTCTGTGGTAGTCCAGTTACGGCGGATGTTGAGGGCAGCACCTCTCGCTGCCGCTCCCGCTCTTCGCTGTTGTTGGTTACCATTTATTTCATTAAAAACTTCAATTTACAAGTTCTATCAACAGTTTACGGCAGCAAATGTGCTTAACGCATGCAGTGTGGTTATCGATAACTCTGCATGCTATGTGGGCAGCTCCCTATCGATTGCCTAGTATGACCACAACAATCGGTATATTTATGGCACATAAAACGGTATGTTTGCACTTACAATCTGCGGTCACACTTCCAGTTGTCATCCCTAACGCATTGTGTATGCATTACGCATTTGCGAAATTTACCAACCATACAATACATTGAAAGTCAATTTAAACGCAATTGCCTGTGTGCGTGCCAGTGCAAAATAACACAAATCGCAGCCGCAGACCGTGCCACAATTGCCAGCTACCGTGGCCATGTACGCCACCAACAATGGCAGCACAAATAAGGCGCCAAATAGGTAAAGTTGCCGTCTTGCTTTTGTCGCGCTGTACAGTGTGTACATGCTTTGTAACTTCGTTTGTTTATCGTTTGCCTTGATGCTGTTATTGCATGTATTTGTTTTTTTTAGCAATGCCACTACAATGTTTGATAACACCATCACCGTGACACCCATCAAAGTGGAGCTGGGCTCGTCGGCACTAACAAAAACATCGCCATCGACGGCACCGCAACTGCGGCGTCCCAATGCCGTCATAGTCACAACACAACAGCTAACGATGCCAATGCAAACAACTCAACTGCCACTGACAAACACCAGCAGTAGCAATAATCCAACGTATGCGACGGGCGGCGGTGGCGGCGGAACAACAGCGGGCGTCACAGGTGTTACCGTTGTCACCTCGATGACAACGACGCCAGCGACGCCCAAGGAGAAACCCAGCAAAGCGTCACGCGTGCAGCTTGTACGCAAACCGCCGCCCACCATCGACAATTTTTGGCCCAACATCCTGAGTGAAGTGACCGGCATTGGACAGGTGGATGCCAAGCATCAGGTTCTGCCATTGGCGCGCATCAAAAAGATCATGAAACTGGACGAGAATGCCAAAATGATAGCGGGTGAGGCGCCGCTGCTCTTTGCCAAGGCCTGCGAGTACTTCATCCAAGAGCTAACAATGCGCGCCTGGGTGCACACCGAGGAGAGTCGCCGTCGCACGCTGCAGCGTTCGGATATTGCGCAAGCGATTGCCAACTACGATCAGTTTGATTTCCTCATCGACATTGTGCCGCGCGAGGAGATAAAACCATCGACCACACAGAAAACAACCAAAGAGCCCAACGCCAGCTCCAATGCGGCACAAGCGGCAGCAACCGCAGCAGCAGCTGCTGCAGCCGCCGCCCAAGCAGCAGCGGCAACAGCTGCAGCGGCTGCTGTGGTCAGCAGCAACAATACCACGGCGAATGCGGCGAATTTTGTACCTGCTGCTGCAACTGGCCTCAAGCTGGATCAGTCCACGGCCGAAGTGCTGGGCTATGGCACCGTTAATTCGGATCTATTTGCCGCTGCAGCGGCGGCCAGCAACACAGCAGGGCAGCTGCAACAACTGACAGCGCAACAACATCATCATCAGCAGCCGCAGCAGTTGCAAATCATACAGCAGGGCGCTGGAGCCCAGCAGTTGCAATATTTCATTGCGCTGCCCGGACAGCAGCCCAACCAGCTGGTGCAGCAGGTGCAACAACTGCATCAGCAGCAGCAACAACAGCAGCAGCAACAGCAGCAACAACAACAGAATAGTATGGGTCTCAACATCGTGGCGCAGCAGCCGACTCAACAATTAATACTCACCGCTGGACCAAATGGTCAGCTGACAGCGACGCCGGCGCCCAGCACAGCTGCTCAGCAGCAGACGGCATTGCTGCAGAATCTGGCACAGCAGCAGCAACAACAGCAGCAGCAGCAACAACAACAGCAACAAATTCAGCTACTGCAGCAGGTTGTGACGCCAACCGGAGAGCTGACAAATGTGCCCGTAAGTTAATCAATCTTTAAGCTACATGTTTCGAATAAGTTGTCCTGACGCACTGACTGAACTATCTTGAAAACACACTTGATTCTGTGCACAGCCTTCAAACATGCATGCTTAAGACTTAAATTTCGTTAGATTGTTTATTTTTAAATACTGATATAATTTATACATTCTTGATAGATTGCCATCAACGCGAATCAGCTGCATTTGCTGCGCATGCAGATGCAACAACAGCAGCAGCAGCAACAGCAAGTTGCTGCCGTGCAAGCGGCAGCTGCGGCGCAGCAGCAACAACAGCAGCAGCAAGTGATTATTCCCACGCATTTGCTGACGGCCCAGCAGATACTGCAGCTGGGTGGCACGCCAACAAATGCCACAGCGTTGACACAGCAGCAACTGCAGCAACATCAACAGCAGCAGCAGCAACAACAGCACCAGCAGCAGCAACAACAGCAACATATACACATCAATGCGAGCAGTGTGACCAGCAATAATGCAGCCAACGGTAGCAGTAGCAATGCGACGCCGATATTTATCAATGCGACGGCGGCAAATGCGCAAACTGCAACGCAAGCGCAGCAACAGCCGCAGACGCAAACGATTTCAGCATTAACCAGCGATCGAACGCTGAGCGGTGGTTTTCGGTAAAAGCACTAAAAAAAACTCTAAACGTAAGCAGCAATTAACAAACAAATTCTTTAATTGTAAGTTCACAAAGCAAACAAACACACACACACACAGAAACCAGCTAAAATAAGCTAAGCATAATTGAAATAGGTTAAGCACAACAACCAATATCGTAATATGGCAAAGAGAGACGCAATGTGAGACCGTTAGCAATTCATATCGCAAGCATCGGGAGGCAATTTAAGAGAGACTTTTGATGGTATTTTGTTTATATATATTGTTTCATTGGTTTCAGCATTGATTGCCCGCCTGTGTATAAAATTATTATCGAAACCAGAGAAATGGCTAACAGAATGCATTAATTTAGCAATTAATTGTAAATGAAGAACATGAATAACGGAAAGAAATAATGCTAAACAGCTTTTGAATTACGTGTAAATCAAGAAGTGAAGCTGGACAGCCATATAACGGGAGTGCTCCTCCCCTTTCTCTCTCTCCATTCATCGAAAGTGTGTACATATCAAATTGAAAATTACAAATTGCCTGCCCTGTGCTCCGCTGAAACCCACCACACTACACGACAACTCACCACACAACGCTGTTGCCCAACGTTGCCAATGTACAGAGAAAATTCGCTAAATAATTTAATCGACAATGTGTCTGTGTGTGTGTGCGCGTGTGTGGATCCATTATCTGCTTAATTATAATAACAAATAGCTGAGGAGGAGCATTTCTCTGCCAACAGGTTTCACAGCATCATTTTTAACAATCTACATATTATATTTACAATAGTCACGTGTAACCTTCTTTTATTACATCCCCCCTCTTCCTACCTATGCCCCACAAACGAAGCGCATGTGGACAAAAGCGAAAAATGATTGCACTTTAACACCGTATTTATTTAGGCTACATCTTTTGATGCTAATCAGATTTGCAATATCAAATGAATTTTTTGTCCTGGTATTTTGACATTTTTCAATACGTCCGAATTTTGAAGCCCCTCCATTTGCTGGTGTCCGTCGTCGATAAATATAATTTAATAATAATTTTTATCAATTTACAATTCTAGGCATGACAATCTTGCTTTAATTTATTTTGAGATGTTGGAAACGAACATTTATAATATTCCAAATATTCCAATTCAATGCTTTAGACCCTGTACTTGAGAAGTAGAACGAGTCTATTGTGTTTGTGGTACTGTGTGTAACAAGCATGTAAAAGCGTATTTCTTATTATGGTTATTAGATAAATCAATAGAGATTGATTCTAGTTTGAATTTAATACAATTTACCGGGTATCTCGCAGTCAATGCAATGCAATCTTTGTCGTTTTTCTGTCCACATGTGTTAGGCAAGTTTAGTGAAATATTTGTGTTTTGAAAGTTGGACTTGCAGCAAGAAAGCGATTATATGCCGTCTTTCCCCTGTTCTGCGCCCGTCTCCAACTCCTGATCTGGATGCTTTTGTTGTTCGTAGAACAACATTTTGTATAAATTTTTATTGTGAGCCGCAGCTTGTTGCAAGTGGGAATTTTTATTGTGCAAGCTTTGGTGCAAGTAGCCGAAGATAATTAATTAATAAATTAATTGATACAAGCATTAAGTTAATAGTTTTACGTTTAAGCGAAAAAAGTAAAAAAATGCAAAAATATATGCAGCAAAATGCAAAACGTTGTCGTCGTCCACCTCCCCCTCATTTCTTCTTGGCGAGTATCTTATTAATGTCCTGCAGCTCCCTAGTGCTCCAAGGCTCCAGCGGATCGGGCGGCGACTCCGCCTTGCGTCCATGCGCCGAACGTCCCCGCGACGCCGCCGGCTCCGCATCGCTCTCCTCGGGCGAAACTCTGCAGCAGAATTGGGAAATTGAATGCGGAATGCACAGACGAGCATCGAATCACCACTCACTTGTTCTTCCTGCGTATGCGGGCGCTTTTGGCGCGTCGCGCTGCCTCATCCTGGGCTGGCTGGCATTTGCGTAAATGGAACTGCTTCATGGTGGCGTGCACCTGCTCCTCGGTGGGCAGATCGTCGCTGTCCTGGCCACCGTTGCCGTCCTCGGTCTCCACCTCGGCCTCCTGCTCAATGGTCAGCACCTCCTCGGCCACGGCCTCCTCGAAATTGAAGCCCTGCAAAGACTCGGAATTCACACTAAATTTACCAGCTGCCTAGTTACTGGGATTTACCGGCTCCAGGTCCAGTTCCGGCAGCTGTTGGCCCCACACCGAGCACATGGGTTTGCCATCGAAGTGCGCTGCTCGCTTGATGTCCGCCTTGGAGAGGGCGTTGTGCGTGCGCTTGGCCAGCGACAGCTTGCCGAGAATGGGGCCGCCGCTGTCGCTCTCCTCGGTCTCCACCTCGGCCAGCATGTTCATGAACTCCTCCAGCTTCTTGGGGTCCACAATGTCCTTGGGATCCTGAAACAAGTTGCTCAGATTGCCCGGCATGGGCATCACCAGAGCAGGCGATGCAGCCGCAGCTGTGGCTGCAGCTGGCGCCTGAGTTGTGCTTGTGCTCGGCGCCACGACCGCTGGCATTGGAGCAGGGGGCGCCGCTGCCTTCTTGGCCAGCTGCGGCTGCGTCTTCAGCGTCTGTTCGACCAGATCGAACGCCTTGTTGGCCAGCTGTTGCAAGCCGGCGAAATAGTGCGGGTCATGCGTCTCCGGCCGCTGATCCGACATGAGGATGAGCTCGCGAAACGGATCCGGAGCGGCGGCAGCCACAGCTGTTGTGGTTGCGGTGCGCAACTGGACGCCATTGCTGGCGGCTGGATTGTTGGCAAAGGTGAGCATGTCCATGGCGTTGGTGAAATCGGATTCGGTGTGCAGATTGTAGGGATCCTTGAGCTTCTGCTTGGTCACCTTCACGGGGCTGGAGATGGAGGCGCGGCCCCACATCAGGCGACGCATTTCCTCGCCGGTCATGCCGCGCTTCTTGAGCGCCGTCAACGTGACGCGTCCCACGCGCTACGAAACGCAAGAAGGACGTTGAAGGAAATCACTTTAATTGGTCTACAAGATTGTTGAGAACTTTGTGCTCACCTTCCAGTTGGAGACGGCGCCCTTGCGCTGCTTGGCACGCGTCTTGCTCTTGCTTTTGATGACCATCACGCCGCGCACCTCGAAGCCCGTATCGTCCGCCGGACCCAGTGGTATGGAGTAGGCCTCCAGATAGCCCTTGGCATCGGCTTGGGGCACAGCACGCTCCAGGGTGACGACGATCTTGGCCCATTGCTTCATCCACTCCTTTTCGGACTGCTCGATAACCGTGACATAGGTGTTGCCCATCATGGCAATCAACATGTTGAGCAGCAGAATCGGCACAAAGATCATGAAGATGACAAACACGGTCTTGGACAGATTCGGATACGTGGTCTGATTGAGATCGGGATACTGCGAAAAACCAGACAGCGTCATAAGGAAGCCCATGAGAAGAGTACTCAAGATGCCACTCACATTGTAGTCACCAAGGGTCGTCTGGAAGAGCGCCATCCAGGTGCTGGTGTAGGTGTTGAACATGGTCGACTGCACCTGCGGATGCCCCTTGTACAGGAAGTAGAAGGCCTGCGAGAAGCCGCACAGCACAATCGAATAGATGATGCCAAAGGTGAACATGTCACCGGTGATCATAGAGTAGATCATCGTGACAAACGGTCCTGTCAAACGAATGGCGCTGCAACCGATTGAATGAGTCACAAATATCCCTGGAACGGGCAGCGAGGAATCGCACTTACCCGGCGAAAAACATGAGCAGAAACCAACTGCCCGGTACGGCAAAGATTAGAATGGCCTCCTCGGTGTCCGTGTCGCCGATGAGACGAAATGGTATGCAGGCCAGGATCAGCAGATTCGAGAATAGAAATATGGCCTTAGCTGGAGCATGCGACTGGCCAACGAAAGTGCAAAATCAGTGAGGGCTACAAACTTGTGCTGAAGTTAAACCTGCTCACCAGCTGCTTGAGAAAGGCAGACAGTCCCTGGTTTTTGATCTCGTCACCCTGCTGGAAGACCACGTAGCTCAGCACGCCGGCAATTGTCGCCAGCTCGGCACAATAGCGCGCCACGGTCTGTGCATTGTAATCATCGCCATTTCCACCCGCGTTCGTGTCAGCATCGTCGTCGTCCCTGAGCGCTGCAGTCGCTGGTGCGGCTGCCTGATCCTCGTCATCGGCTTCGTCGCCGTCGTGCGCGGGTCGCAGATACACGGAGACGGAGAGACAAAGCAAATGGGTGGAAAGAATGAGCAGTCGCTTGAGGAACTGATTCTGGGCGAAGGTCTTCCATTTCTCCTCGAGCAGACGTTGTATGATGCCGCCGTCCAACATGTCCAGATGCTCTGGCTTTGTGCCGTTTAGAATGATGAACAGTGCGGAATTCCAATCTGCAAAGAAGTAATTAAAATCTCAGATATCTAGGAAACGGTAAAAATGTCTATGAATGCTCGGAAAATTCAAGCAACCTCGAAGGGAAACCCTCAGATGTCAGTAAACTTCCTAAGAGAGCGAAAAATATTCCGGATGGTGAAGGGAACCCACGGGGATTTTAAGGCACCCACCGAAAACTCGAGGAACTAATTAGGATATCGAGGGAACCTAGGGGATCTCAGGGAGCTCTAGAATGTCAAGAGAACCTTAGGATTTGTAGCAAGGAACCTGACTTACTGGTACGTCCGTCCGGCAGCAGGGTGTCGAGCGCGTTTAGTGGATATCCGGAGCAAGTGATGTTACTGTAGCGCCAGAACTCGCGCGCGGAGAGCTCCAACATTTCGCGAAAGACCTCGGCACGTCCAAGCTTGCAGGCGAGCGTGAGAGGCGTCAGACCCGTCTGATTGACGATGCCATTCTTGGCCGGTGTCTTGGGATGCCGCAGGGCGTAACCGAACATGTCCAGCTTGTCGCAGACGACAACCATGTGGAGAATCATGTTGCCAAACGAGTCCTGGGCATCGGGATCGGCGCCGCAGTCGACGAGCAGATTGTAGACGCTCTCGTTGGCACAGCACGCAGCCCAGGCCAGCGGATACTCGCCCATGTAGGCCAATCCCTCGTAATCGGTGCTCTTGGCGGGATTCATGCGCTGCTGATCGCGCGGCAAAAAGAAGCTGCCGATCGCACGCTGATTGATGTCGGCGCCGGCTTCAATGAGATCCGCGACGAGTTCGTTGTTGCTATACGCAATCGACAGATGCAACGCACTGGCGCCCAAATATTCCTCGCCCTCCATCACATCGAGTGCAAGGTTGGGAAAGACGCGCAGCAGGACACGCGCCAGTTTCGTGTGGATCTTGGAGTCACAGATGATGAGCACGTGCAGCAGACTTTCGCCGAGAGCGCCGCGATACTGCATCTGCCAGCAGGCCTTGTGATCCTCCCACTTGCCCAGCGGATCGTGTATCGACAGCGACGCCTCAATCGGTATGGTCACCTCGGTGTGATCGCGGTACTTCCAGCGCAGGAACTCCGCTCGATTGATCATCTGGCCCTTGCCATCGTTGTACATGAACACGCCAAACTGATCCCGTATCAACTGCTCCACCGCGATCAGGCCGCCCGTATTGATGGCATCAATCAGATCGCCGCCTGCAATACGCAATGAGGAAGTAGCAGGCAGGCAGCAAGGCTGCTGTTTGTGTGGCACTCACCACGCTTGTAGTCGGCCAGCTTGTAGAGCAGACATTTGCAGGCCGTTGCCGAGGATTGCGAGATGACGGCGTCCAGAATGGCGCCCGGTTTCATCTCGGGCGCCTTCTTGCGCAAACATTTCTTCAGCAGGAACTTCATCCCGACCCAGAGACGAGACGAGCTGCGACACTCGCCTCGCAGCGCACTCCTACAACAATCCAATCGAGGAGCGCGCGTATTGTTTTGTGTGTTGTGTTTTGCATTGCGCAAGCTTGTTTGTTCGATGCCCCACTCCCACTGCCCCTGCGCCCCATCGCCTCCCCGAGCTTGGCTGCTCCCCGTTGTCCAGGCAACCAAACAAAAGGTGCCAGAGCTGCCCACGTGACAACGATACGCCCTCTATACACTACGGCGTGTCCTAGCTGCGAGCAGCCTTGAGCCTTGAGTGAAGGATTCCTTCACTATGCTTTGCGCTTCTGCAGAATACCCTGTTGCTGTCATAACTTACAAAGTGAGTACAGCAATTTAAATTTTCAATTATATATTTCAAAAAATTAAGAATAGGAATTTATTTTAACTGAGAATTAGTTTTTTTTTAATCAGTTGAAATAGGGATATCAGTTTAAGCTGTCCTCCCAAACTATTTGATTTTTTCTTAGAAAGTAAGTCGAAAGTTTCCCATTTTTTCTAGTCATCATCGCCAAGTTTTTAACTAATTTTTAGTCCACTTGCTTTAAATAGTTTATCCTGCAATTTGCTATTTCGCCTTTTCCAACAATTGAGTTCGATCAATTTAATTTGCTCTTCCCAAAATATTTGCACGCAATGGTTTATGGTTATTTTTTTGTATTGCATTTTTGTTTTTTTTTTTATTTTATTTTATTTAATTATGTATATAAATATATTTGTTTTGTTTTTGTTATTTCTTAGGGCTAGAGTATTGATATATCGGATATACTGTAAAATAAATTGTATAATGTGTATGCTTTGTTGTTGTTGTTGTCTCGTCTTTCGCTCTTTCTTTCTATCGTTATTCTCACCATTTCTTTTCTTTGCGTTAAGATCATCGTCATCATTATCGCCTTTTTCATATCATGGTATTATATCATATCATTGCGATTATTACAAAAATTTTTGTATATATGTTTTTTTGTTTTGTTTTGTTTTGTATATATAAATATAAATAAGAGAGACGTTCAAAAAGAATAATGTATGTACCTAAATATATATTTATATGCATATATAAATATATGTATATTTGTTGTTGTATAAATGTATTGTATGTATGCGTATATATCGTATATGATATATACCTATATGGCTAATAAATACAATATCAGCATCAATTTCATCGAAATACAAAAAGGTTGAGTTTTTTTTTTTTTTTTTCATTTAGAGGTTTGTTTAAGACAGTTTGGGAAATGAACGCAGAATTTGGAATTAACGAGAAAATCTATATAGATTTGAATAGTTTGTTGTTGTTAATGCGTTAAGAAGAAGATCATAATAGATATTATTATTATTATTGTTATCATATGCTAGATAAATTTTGGGTATGTTTTGTCATTTCATTTTTTTTATTATTGTAAGTACTAGAGTTTTTTTTTCATTTATTTTGAGACAATCTAATATCATCTAGCATCGTGAAAATGCCCCCGGAAATGTATCGAGTTTTGAATATTTTAGTTTGTGAGTAAATGCAACGTTATTGAATTGGAATTAGTTATCATCTTTTTGTTTGGGATCTGTTTGTCTGTCATGGTCGCTTGAACTATATATATAGATAGAAAGTATATTTATATATATAGCTACTAGGCCTAGCTCTATTGCCATTACCCGAGAATGTTCTTGGTCGAATCAGTCGAATTATTTCAGTGTTTTGTTTTTGTTTTTTCGTTTGTTGCTGTATACAAAATATATATGCTATATAAATATATAGATATAACTATTGCAAGTACAAAATGCTACATGTATATGTAAGTTATGTGTTTTGTTTTGTATATCGTATCGGTTCTATATATTGTGTATTCTGTTGTATCGGTATCTGTTATATAGTTTCTAGTCTTATTCGACACACAAATTTACGTTTTCTTTTTGTTTTTGTTTACTTAAATGGCAACACGGATGCGCTTTACTCGCAAGTCTTTTCGTTATACATTTTGGAATTACATAATTGTTTGTTTTTTGTTTTTGTTGTTTTTGATTCAGTTGTTACATTAAGTATTTGATTTGATATTGTATACTGCATACTGTGTATATACTGTTTAGGTTAATTAGTTATTAACAAATTCTCGCTTGATTGGCTTACGCACAGTCTATAATGTTTTTGCTGTTCATGTTCATGTTCTTGTCATGTTCTGCAGTTTGTAGTTTTTCTTGTATTTTTTCTTTCATTATCGCTTTTTCAGGGTATCTATACGTGTTCGCAAGGAAGCAGTGAATAAAGACAAAGACTAGAAAGACTAAAGAATTCTCCACGAAAAAAATACATAGAAAACCACAAAAAAAAAAAACGTAAAGCGTCAAACTGCTATCGAAAACTTGTCCTCTATAGTATATGCTTTGAAATACATCATTTAAAGAGTGTGTGGAGTGTTGTGTGTAGATTGTCTTGTGTCTGGAGTGTGTGTTTGTAGTGTGTTGTGTGTGTGTGTGTGGTTAGGTGTGTAGGCCCGGCTGAGCTGCTCCCATTTGCCAGAGTCGAAAATTTCCTATATATTATGAATGTTATTTGAGAGAGCACACATCGAAATATAGACTGAGAGAGGTAAATACTTGTAAAGCTCTAAAATAACTGTCTATATATATATACATATATCTAGATAAGTATACAAATAATTTTTGTATATATATCGTCGTTTATATGGCCACAAACTTAAGCGAAAATCATATAGAAAATGATAAGTGTTTAAATGATGTTTATGCTAAACTAATTTGGACTAACTACTTAAACAAACAAAAAAAAAACACACGAAAACAATATGCGACAAAACGTATCGAAAAAATATATATATATATATATACTAAATCGGTTTGTATATATATATATATGGTTGTATAAAATATGTATAAAAAAAAACTACATAAAAACGTTTGCTTAACCTTTGTAATTTGGCAATTATTGAGCAACTGCAGTGGGGGGGTTGGTAGTTGGGGGTGGGCTGGGAGGAAGGCAGGACATTGGCACAACCAGTTACTCCTCTTTCTCTCTCTCTCTCTCTCTCGCTTGCTCTCTATCGCTAATGCTGTCTCTGTTCAGTGAGTGAGGGATCAATTTGTGTTGAATGTCCTTGAGCATTGCTCTCAAAATTTGCCTAACCATAAATTGTTCTTCTTGCCTTGCATCCTGCTGTCCGTCCGTCTAACTGTCTATCCTTCGAGCTGTGTGTGTATGTGGATGTGTGTGTGTGTCTGTGTGTGTTTGTGTGGTGTCTGTTGTCTGTTGTGTTGTGATTAATTTATGCACACATTTGTTGCATATACAAGAGAGAGCTGAACTTATCTATGAGTGTTGTATATTTAATAATATAGCTTATGTGTTGTTGTTGATGTTCTTGTTGTTCGTCACCTTCTTCTTGTTCTTGCTGTGGTGGTTGTTGCCTAGGCGCTACTCCTGCCACTCGTTCTCATCGACGCCCTCCATTTCGTCCTGCTCCAACTTGGTTGTGTACTCCATGCGCGCGCTAACCGATTTTTGAATCTAACAGACAGAGATAGCAATATTAATAACACATATTAGAAAGAGACAGGGAGAGCTATACCTCCTGCTGTTTATTGCTTTCGTAGTCGGATTTGCTGGCGAACTGCGAGTGATCGGGTTTCTTAACTGCCGCTGGCACTTGTTGTATAGACGACACTGGAGAAAAGAGAGAGAGAGAAGTAGTGAGAGTTTGCCACAAAAAGCGAGAGTGAGTGAGAAGCGTGCAACACTTACGCGTATCCATGCCCTCGGGCTTGAGACTGACTTTGGCGGCGGCCTTGTCGTTGCAGCCAAACCAATCTTCCGCCGAGAGCGTGGCGCTCCATGTGATGCGCGTGGGTGGAAACAAATCATCCTGGAACAGTTCGCTCTGTTGTAAAAGGAAGAACGAAAGCATTAGTCAAAAATACTAAGTAAAGCTTACAAATGATTCACTTCAAATAGGGTAAATTTGCTGAAGATTCTAAGTAGTTAATGAATTTAAAGAATAGCATTGAATTGAATTCTTGAAAAGAGTTAAAGCATTGGTAAATTTGCTAAGTAGATTATTAAATTGAACTATAACATTAAATCAAATTCTTCTACATATTAATAATTGTGTAATTTGTTTCTGCTCTGCTAAAAGAACAGCGTAAGCATTATCCACTAACAAACGTAGTTTAAAACTGCTTGCCTTCAAATATGCGAAATTTCCTAGATTCGAAGTGCATTAGAAATTCAAAGTATAACATTAAATTAAATGCTACAATTTCTTCATAAATGTCCAATTGCATTACTCTAAAATGTTAATAGACTTTTATAATTTATAATACTTCCTTTTGCCGGCTAGTTTGGCAATTAATCAAGCTAATTATGAAGCTCAAAAAACGTGTACACAACAATTAATCTTTATGCCACGCTACCTTTTGACTCATTGACTAACTAAATGAATGTTTCCACCTTTTACTGCTGTACAGTCTTGAAGCAGTTTCGATGCCTACCTTAATGCGTGGCACTGTGAAGCTGAGCGGCTCGATGGTCGTGTTTGTCAGCCTGTATGCCTTGGAGAACTCCACGCTGGCGACATCGCAGTGGTTCTTGGTGAGAAAACTGAGGCCCTGGTGCAGCGACGAGCAGCGATGGTGCGACAGCGGACAAATGTACGGCTCCTCGTCGGTGATCTCATAGCAGTAGATGGTCGAGTCGCCCTTGCCGGTGACAAAGAGTGTCGAGCTATCCTCATCGTAGTACGGTATGAGGATCGATGGCGAGACATCCAAGCTGGCGGTGTTCAAGGGCGCCGTCAACTTTTGTGCATTGTACACGCTGATCTGACGCTCCGAGACCCTGTCCAAAAAGAAAACCCACACAAATTGTTATAGGAGAGAGAAGAGAGCGAGTAGCCCAATGCCCAACTCACTTGTCGAAGCCGGTGCAGACGATGTAGTGACCCTCGAGTGCCCAGGTGATGCGTGCGCCGCGTGTGCCGACGGGACCGTTGCCCTCGCGTACGGGCGTCTCGGATTTGCGCGGATTGTAGACGCGTATTTTGCCGTCCTTGCAGACGCTGGCGCCCCACTTGCCGCATGGACTCCAGGCGAAGTCAAAGATCTGATCGGTGTGACCGGTGAGTGTGCACATCTCTGCCATGGTGCGCAGATTCCACAGCTTGATGGTCATGTCGTAGCTGGCCGTCAGCAGCACATCGGCCGCGAGGGGATGAAAGCGTATGAAATAGATCTTGTCCAGGTGCGCAGTCAGTTCGCCTTGCGGCGCATTTGTCGGCTCGCTCAGGCCGCCCTCGTCGATGCGCCACAACTTCACGATGCCATCGTCACAGGCCACCGCCAGACGCTGGGCATCGAAGGGATCCCACTGAAAGTCCATGATGTTGCTGCCATTCACCAGCGAGGGAATGACGCCGTCCGGCAAGCGACCAGGTCGGCTCAGCTCGAAGATGGCGATCTTGCCGCCGGGTCCCGAGAGCGGCACAGCGACGCGCTCGTGGTTGGCATGGAAGCCGTTGCACTCGCCGGGTATCTGGCGGCTCAGATTGCGCAAGTTCTCGATGTGTGTGGACTTGTGGCCGGGCGTGCCCTTCAGGTGCCGGAACTTGGACACCTTGCCGAACACTGTCGAGGTGCGTTTCGTGGACGCTGCACTGAACGCCGCCTCGGTGGCCGACTTCTTGAGGCCGGCGCCGTTGCCGCGGCGATGCTCTTCCAGCAGCTTGCCCTCGGGCACCGAGATGCGCTTGCTGTCAATGCCGCCCGCTGGCGGGATGACGTTGCTGTTGCCGCCCAACTGCTGGCTGGGCTTCAGCGGCTCCACCTTGGAGCTCTCGCGGCGACTGTGCAATGGAGAGAGAAGGAGAGAGACGAACAAGTGAGTTTTTGGGGTAGAATAAGCATATGTAACTGCAACGAGTAATGAATGCTAAGCAACGAGTATTCAACTCGCTATTCTAGTAAAACTACGAATCGACGACTTAGAATTTTGTTTAGTCAAAGGAAAGATATGATAAGGTGAGCTCAAAGTATATAAGTATAATTCTCGCTTAGCAACGAGTGATAAACTCGCCACTCTTCAAGTGCGTTTTGCTAGTGCACTTCAAATGCAACGAATCAACGACTGTTTTGTTAGTGAGACTGTTGTCTAAACAAACAATAAGTAGTTCTCGCAGCGACTGTGCAAAGGAGGGAGACGATAGAGTGAGATTAGACGAGTTTAAGCATAATTCTCTCTTAGTAACGAGCAATAAACTCGCTACTTTACTAAAACAACGAGTGCTTTGCTAGTCACAGTTTAAGTACAACGAATCAACAACTATTTTGTTAGCCAGACTATTGTCGAATCAATTAGGAGCTAATGCGGCGACTGTTCAAAGAGCTTAAGGATGAAAAAACATAAATGGTAAAGAGTAGCGAGTATTTAACTTTGCTTTTAAATCGACGACTGTTTTGTCAGCAAGACTTTTGTGTAATCAACAGTTTCGGGCTGCTTTTAACAAGTGCTCACGTAAGTTTCATTCTCACTTAGTTTAAATTGCTACTCTACTAAAACAACGAACGCTTTGGTAGTTAAACCTCAAGTGCAACACAACGACGACTGCTTTAGTAGACACACTTTCGTCCAATCAATAGTTTGCTGTCTTTTTTCGACCGCTTTTAACGTGTACTCACAGTGGCACCGGCGACTGAGCCTTCTCGTCCACCTGGCTCTTGGAGCGGCTCTCGTAGACGCGACGTCGCTCTGCAATGCTGCTGCGCACCGCGGAGAAGCGTCGCAAATCGGCATCTGTGCGATCCTCGCCCTCGGTCGAGTTCTCCGACGATTCCGAGTTCTGTTCGAATATCTAAATGAATTGTGGTAAGACAAAATAATGTAATTCTGTAAGCATTGCTGTGGACACAACTATAGGGAGAATATATTTATATATATATATATATATATATATATACATATGTATTAATAAAAGAGCAGTCATAGCAGACCTTATCTGATGACTCGTCATCGTCAGCCGAGGACTATAGTTGGTTGTGTGTTGTTTTGTTGAGTCGGGGTGTAAAGTAGACAGTGGTAGAAAGCACAGAAGAGCACGAGGAAGCAGGAGTGTAATTGTGTTTGTTGGGTTTGTTTGTTTTGTTTTTTTTTTTTGGGTGTTAGTTTGGTTACATAAAAGTTACGAGACGAGACAGAAGAAAACGAATTTTGGCACAGGCATGTAAGAGAGAGGTTCAAAGAGTTCAAGTTGATTAGTCAATCATGGCAGGCAGCAGCTTGCAAATCCACTTCAACAATCGGCTTGAAATGCAGTTCGTCGAAACTCACCTTGCGACGCTCGGAAGTTGTCAGCGACTTCTGGACACCGTTGCCGTTGCCGTTGCCGTTGCCATTCCCATTGCCAGCAACATTTGGTTCGCGTTCATGGTTCTCTGCAAGAGAGCAATCAAAGCATTAGCAACACACACGTTACGCGTAATTTGCAACTCTTTACTCACTCTTTATTTCAATTTCCACAATGAGATCGGGTTTGGCGCCCTGGGTGGGCGTCTCGCTGCAGTTCTCCTGACCCACGCTCGATATATTCTCATGGGATCCGGGCGCCACGGGTACGGCAAACACTTTGTCGAAGGACACGTCGCCAGTGTTGCTCGAAAAGGGTTTGGGGCCAAGGCGAGGCTGTTGAAAATAAACGGAGATGTGTTACAAGGTCAGAAGGACAATGGAAAGTGCAAAAAAAGTCAAAAACTTTACACAAACTTAAGAGCTTATAAACAAAAAAATGCTTACAAAACCCAAAGCTCAAAGAAAACCGAACTATAAAAATAAGAGCCTATAAAAAACACAATTGAACATAAATATAAATATACATATGTCAGGTAAACAATTAACAAAAACTCAAAAAATCTAATTGAAATGCAAATCAAATCGGAATAAATATTTACTCCGATTTCGTGCAACATTTTGATCAACATAAAAGGCGAATGCAAAACAAATTAATAAGAAATTAAATCAACCTAAAGGGAACTATAAAATAAGCGAATTGCAATATAAATGGAAAGGAAATCGTTTCAAATAGCAAAACTCTTCGAATCAACATCATAACAAACTAAAAAATAAAAATAGGGACCAAATAAAGGATTGCAAAACAACGCGCTAATAATAACAATGGCAAACAAATCGTTGCTGGCAACAGCAAAGTAAAACAAACGATATCGACAACGACAACGACAACGAGAACAATCTTTGAGGCACTGTTTGTGGCACCTTGTAGGCGGCTGCTGCCGTTGTGCGTGGCCTTGGACGCGGTGTGTTGCCCTCGCTGGCGGAGTCGCCGCCCTGCGGTGTTGTTGCCTCCGGCAGCGAATTGTTGCGCGATGTGCGTGGCATGGGCTTCGGCGGCGAGTGGCTGCCACTGGCCGAGTTGGTGTCGAGTGCTGCCGACGAGGAGGCTTCCTCGCTGCTGCCCGTCGAGTGCTCGGTGGGCGATTCCTTGTCGTCCACGACCTGCACGTGAACATCCTTCTCCGAGTCTGTCTTGTACTTTGCCTCGAATTTGCGTATTAATTCGCTCTGGCTGAGACTGCACTCCTGATGGTTCTTCTTTGCATTCGCCTCGCTCTGATTGTGGCTCTCGCTGTTGCCATTGGCATTGGCATTTGCGTTGGCGTTGGCGTTGGGGTTGGCATTGGCGTTGGCGTTGCCATTGCCATTCTTCTCCTCGCCGTTGTTGCACTTGCTGCGCACCATCACATAGCACTTGCCCTTGGCGCGCTGGTTCTCAAGGTTCTTGACGAAATCGCTCAGGTTGCCGCGATGGATCTGCACACGGGTTCGACAACGGGAGCAAGGTTAGAGCACTTAACAACTGCTTCGAAGCTACTGGAAAGCAACATAACTTATTTGTCGCCTAACATCATATTGTCTTCATTAAGTTCATTAGTTCAACTAAAACTTTTGCAGCTTAATATTATATTCCTTCCCGAAGTTCAGTTCTAAATATTATATTATCTTCCCTAAGTGCATTTCATTATATAAAATAATATATTGGGTGGTAACTTATCTGTCGCTTAATATTACATTGCCTTCCTTCATTTCTTCATTTGTTGATATAAACTTATGTACATGTTGTTTGCAACTACAACTTTTCTTGCCTAATATCATATTTGCATCCCTAAATTATTTTCATAACATTATATTCTCTTCCCTAAGTTCATTACTTCAACTAAAACTTTTGCAGCTTAATATTATATTCCTTCCCCAAGTTCATTTCTAAATATTATATTATCTTCCCTAAGTGCATTTCATTATATAAAATAATATATTGGGTGGTAACTTATCTGTCGCTTAATATTACATTGCCTTCCTTCATTTCTTCATTTGTTGATATAAACTTATGTACATGTTGTTTGCAACTACAACTTTTCTTGCCTAATATCATATTTGCATCCCTAAATTATTTTCATAACATTATATTCTCTTCCCTAAGTTCATTACTTCAACTAAAACTTTTGCAGCTTAATATTATATTCCTTCCCCAAGTTCATTTCTAAATATTATATTATCTTCCCTAAGTGCATTTCATTATATAAAATAATATATTGGGTGGTAACTTATCTGTCGCTTAATATTACATTGCCTTCCTTCATTTCTTCATTTGTTGATATAAACTTATGTACATGTTGTTTGCAACTACAACTTTTCTTGCCTAATATCATATTCGCATCCCTAAATTATTTTCATAATATTATATTCTCTTCCTTAAGTTCATTACTTCAACTAAAACTTTTGCAGCTTAATATTATATTCCTTTCCCAAGTTCATTTCTAAATATTATATTATCTTCCCTAAGTGCATTTCATTATATAAAATAATATATTGGGTGGTAACTTATCTGTCGCTTAATATTACATTGCCTTCCTTCATTTCTTCATTTGTTGATATAAACTTATGTACATGTTGTTTGCAACTACAACTTTTCTTGCCTAATATCATATTCGCATCCCTAAATTATTTTCATAACATTATATTCTCTTCCCCCAAGTTCATTACTTTATATAAAGCTAACTTATTTGTATGTTGTTTGTAACTAAAACTTTTTTAGCTTAATATCGCATTGTCTTCTCCCAAATTAAGTTTCTTTAATAGAATTATATTCATTCACGCATACTTTTCGAAATCATCAACTCTTTCTATACAAAAATAGAATACTAACCACTTGAAACAAGTTGCAGTCGCTTCAATCTAATTTGCTTTGATGGAAAGTTTTATTTCCAGCAATAGCAAATTCCTCGAATCGTGTGCAATCTTATCGTAAAGATAACCACTTCAAGTAAACCCCAAACAAGGGGTTTGACTAATCAATTAAACAGCCGAGGCTGGACAACTTACGATAATGGGTTCATCGCCGTGCTCGCGCTTCGCCGGATCCAGGTTCATCTTGGGCACCGGCTGATTGCCGCCCGCCAGCCACTCGCTGGCAATCAGCTCCGTTTTGTAGCCGGTGGTCTCGGGATACAGATCGGCGTGGAAATCGCGATAGGTCTGGAAGACACACAAGGTGGCGGCAATGAGTATAAACTGAAGTTGGTGGAAGTTAATTGCGCTCACCTTGCGCGGCACCTGATACATGATGGGTATGACCATGTTGGAGGTGAGCTGGAGGACACGATTCACCTCGGCCTCCATCACTTTGAGGGCACGCTTGGGCACCAAGCAGGCGCCCTTTGTCTGTTCGCCCGTGTGTCGCAGTCCCTCGATCAAATACGGATCCTTGTCCGTAATTTCCAAATAATTGATGGTCGTGTCGCCCTTGCCGGCCAAGAAGAGCATATTGGTGTCGGGATCGAAGAGCGGCATCAGAATGCCCGTCGAGCAGTCCAGCTCCAACGTTTTCTCGGGCGTATTAAAGTTGCGTATGTCACGGATGATCACCTGACGCAAGCGCGCCGCATCGAAGCCGGTGGTCAGGATGCGCGACTGATTGCCGAGCCACACCACACGCGAATCCTTGATGCTCTGATGCGATTCGGCCAGCATTTGTATCGGCGAGCCGGCGGCGCGCGGATCAAAGATGCGCACACACTTGTCCTTGCAGCTGGTGGCCAGCACGGTGCCATCCTCGCGCCAACTGGCCGACTGTATGACCTCCGGGTGCTCGTTGTTGGCTGCAAAAGTGAGTTGCCAATTACTTTCAGTGGGCGAACTGTGATTGTTATAAGATATAAATACAGCAATTGCGGTTGTATGCTATAAATACTCTTCTTCGCCTTGAAACTTACGTTACCGAGATAAATATATATAATACTTTTTACTAATGGACTATACTTCTATAAGATAAAACAAGACTGTTGAATCACTTGAGCTTATTAAAAACAAAGTGTTCTATGTACATTTTAAAAAGTTTACGATAAAGTCGTTGTTTTTTGTTAGGGACGCTTTTGACTTTGAAGGCAACTGAGATCTGAGTGTTTAGGCAGACGGACGATCTTTGGCACAAACTTATGCTAGCTATTGAAGTTCGCAATAAAGTCGACTTACAGAATATCTCCTTTTGGGCGGCGATATCGAAGAGCGCCACACAACCCGCTGCTGTGGAGTACATCAGGCCATCGGCCGTGGGATGAAAGCCGACGGTCTCGACGCGTCGCTGCTTGTGTGAGAAGACAGCCTCGGGGTCGGAGAGCGACTGCTCCAAGCCCTTCTCGGGTATGTGCCAGATCTTGACCTGCAATGTTAACGACGATCGTTGCAGATGCAGAGTTTGAAATGCAGAGGCTGCTGCTTACCAGGCAATCCTGCGAGGCTGTGGCCAAGAGACCGTCGTGAAAGGGCGAGAACTTGAGGTCTGTCACCGTGTCCGTGTGTCCGTGGAGCAATGGCATCGTTTTGCTTTTGCGGCCGCAGTCGTCGAGCGGCAGCACGGCAACACTGGCCCCGCTATGCTCCCAATTGAAGGCCATGAAGGCCGCCGAGGCGGCAATGTTGTTGCCATACGTCTGGTAGCTGCCCACGCAAATCTCGCGAACACAAGCCTCCGCCTTGGGCACAATGGGCGCGGCATTTTTGTACTTGGAAGCCTTGAAGCGCCACGCCATTGTGTATGTGTGTGTTTGTGTGTGTATGTGTGTGTGTGTATTGGTTTGGTGTAGTGTCGTATCGAATGGTCGGCTCACTTTTTGTCGCACCAGTCGCGCTGCTGTTTCTGATATTATTTATTTTATTGATGTTTGTTCTCGGCGCGATTCGTTTGCTATTCCTATTCTTCGTAGTGTTTGCGGTTTAACGGAGCTGCAAATGGCAAAATGATATTTCTATTATGGTAAGCAAATAAACAATACGCAATGTTTAGTTATCGCAATCGCAATCCCAACACTTAAAACCCCCCACCTCCCCTCGTCACCCCTTTTGCCAGCCCTAGCTATGAATCACACACAGGCACAGGCACAGACATCATCAATTGATAAGCTGCCGTTTCGTTTAGTGATATGATGATGAATGCCTGGCACGCCCACACTTCAAATAACAAGCATTACTCACGCACACACACACACACACACGCATACGCACACATGCACACTCACACGCACGCACTTCCACTATGGAAATGGACAACAACTTGTGCTTCTGCTTGGACTTGTTGTCCAACTGCACTTGGTGACAATTATTGAGGACTTGCACACACACACACGCACACGCACGCATACAGACAGACGTCTCGCTTTGTCGCATGAAAAGAGAAAGCACAAATAGCAACAACAATTGGCATTGCAATTTGTTGTGCGGTGAATGCGAAATGCCGATTAGCGATTGACGCTTTGCCGGATAAGCTTAAAGCACACACATACACACGCACGCACGCACGTAGGCAAGCAAGCAAACTGCACACGCAAACACACGCACACACATACACACACAGCGGCTTTGCCCGTTTCGTTGGTGCGTTTGTTGTTGTTGTCCTTTGCAAAGCTTTTTGGTATGCGGCAAAATAGTGCGAAATCAAGTGTTACCGTCTTGTTCTTGTTGTTGTTGCTTTTGGCCACTTGTAAGCACAATAAATAAGTATGTGTCTTATAAACAAGTGCCACGCCTCACTTGCAACAATACACACACGCACACATACACAGCTAGCTATTAGCGTTGTGGACCTGCGTGCTGAGCTTACTACATTTTTTCTTTCTTTCTTTTGCTACTCTTTTTTTTTTTAGTTGCTACTCTATTTAGTAGCGGCAAATGCCAAATAAGGCAACACATTTTTTAGTTCCGTTTCTGGGCATGATTCATGCGTCTAGAGAAATTGCTGCTACACATACATACATGCATATAAGAAAAACACACATACACACACACACATAACTGCAACAGCATTAATGCGAAAATTTTCCAAATTGAAAAAAACGTTATCAATTTATCTGCAATATATTTGTTAATTTGTTTTACTGGGCTTCACTTTTGAACTATTATGGGCTGCACTGTTTATACTTTATGACTGCGCACAACACACACACATACACACACTCACTTGCATAGAAACTGCACTTGCAAAAGATGCAACTGAGGAGAAGAAAAGTCTTTAGGAAATTGCCTGGCAACCACTTTTTCTTGATTTCAATTGTATGTGTTGCAGTTTATTTGTTTTACTTTGTTTTTCGCCGCGTCTTTTTTTTTTACTTTTTGTTGTTTGCGCTGTCAGCACATAAATTCAAGTGCAGCCTGCTAGCGGCCAGTAGCAGGAATAGCAAAAGCAATAAACACGGCTAGCGGCCAGTGGCAGTAAAAACAACAACAACAGTTGCGCTCAGTTGACGGCGAACGACGCGTGCGCAAATTCAACTGGTTCGTTAGAAAGCGGCAAAACAAATGACCATCATTGGCTGCGGCGGCTGCTGCTGCTGCTAGTGGTGGTGGTGTTGTTGCAGCCACCAGGTAATCGGGTCAAGTGATTTAGAAAAACCAACGATAGCACATATAGCAGAAAAAAAGAAAACTGCGAACAGGCTGGACGGAAGTGGGGTGAGGTGAACAACGGACGACAGCAGCAGCAGCATTGGCAAAAAAAGGGAATTGAAAATGTAGCAATGACAAGTGCAGAGCGCAACCTGCAGGAGAGTAGACATACTATGAACACAAAACAGCATCCGTGCCAAGAAGAGAGCGAGGGAGTAGAACAGCTACCAACGAAACGATGAAAAGAGAGTGTGCAAGCGAGAGAGAGAGAGAGTGCAAACTGTCTATCAGTGTTTGTGTGTGTGTGTGCGCGCGTCTGGGGGTCTCTCTCTTTTTCTTTCGACACACAGGGTGCAATAGCAATGTGTGTGTGTGCATAGGATGCGGGGGCCGCATTTGACTATGTGTGGTGCATGTGTATGTGTGTGTGTGGGTGTTCGAGTAGAGAAGCTTTGTTGGGGGTGGGTGGCAACGCCGGTACACCGGCATAAACCATACACCGGTATGGCAAGGCAAAAGCAAAGGCTAAGGCAGCTTTTACAAACACTTCTGAGCTACTGTTTTGCTTTTTCCACCACTAGACAAAAACCGGGCAGTTGGACAGAGATAGCGAGGGCGATGGAGAGGGGAGGGCGAGGTGAAGCGGCCTCCTGGTGGTTGCTGACATTACGTGTTTGTTGTTGCATATGCATTTATTGACATTTTTCTCTTTTTTGCCTGTTACTTTCTAGTTTTTTCTTTTTCAGCGAATGCGTGCAATTAATTAGTTGTTGTTAATACACAATTATGTTATGGATGTGTGTGTGTGTGTGCGAAACATAAAACGGATGTGGTAGTAAAAGGAGCCGAGCTTGTTTGTTGTGTTTTTTTTCCAGCCGGCACACACCCTTTTTATACAACTACAACTACAACGACAACACTAACAACAAGAGCACACAACGAAGCTGAGCCGAGAACGCTGCTGCGTTCTGGGCAAACAAAGGAGCAGTTTTGCACCCGATTCATACACACACATACACATATATGCACCATACATCACACACACATACATATACTTATATATGCAAACATGCAAAAAAAAAACTAACACACACACAGTCACAGACGCATCCTCAGATGCGATTTTGGTACACAATTTAAATTTAGCAATGCTATTGAATCTCTGTTCATTAAGCAGTACAACTGCAAAAACACTTTGCACACACATAACTCACGATTTTGGCACGCCCTTTTAACCAATTTCACTGCAACTGCACAATATCGTTTAATTTTCGTATAAAATGTTGCATCGGCTTTCTTCGGAGCCGTGCAGCGTGACCGCAAGCTGGATTTCAAAACATACCATAAACGCAATTTTGGTATTTATCATACCATATCGTTTATAAAACGGTGGTCACATTGGTGCGGACTATCCTGCTTATTATTGATAATAAGCGCTTATTAGCAAATGTATCGAATTTCAAATATCAAAATACTGCTTTTCCCTAACTCGCTTTAATTATTTTAAATTGTATACACAATTTTCTAAGTCCATGATTTTCAGATGAAATCTGAAGCCCTTGAATGTTTTTAAATATTACTAATTAATGTGAAATGGAATGGACTTAAATAAAAATTAATAAGAAACATCTCAGAAGCAGTTGCATAGTGTGGCCACACAATGCGATAAGTGAATGTTGCCACATCGATGCATTTGAACAGACGATAATTGCGTCGATTGTTTAAGACACACAGGGCTGCAATGTAAACGATACTCGCGAGCCCGAAGCTGCTTGAATCGATAGTAACGTAACGATAGTGCCATCGATTGCTTTGCTGCTTATAACAACTGCTGCAGCAAACTGTATTATTTTTTTTTGTTATTTATTAAATGAAGTTGGGAATTAAGTTGATTGCATTGCAATGTCAAAGTTAATGTCAAACTGTAATGCGTCGCAGCGTAATTGCGCATTGTGATAACGTGGAACGTCGTAAACGTAAAAGAAAAGCGAGCGCTTTTTGCTTTGCGGGTGTGCGTGTGTGCAAGTGTATATGTGTATGTGAATCTGCGTGCGTGCGTGTGTATGTATGCGTATGCGTATAATTTTGGTGTGCGGCGGCTGCAGAAGGCAACGACTCGGCGCGGCGCTGGCCCGCAGCAGCAGCGCCAACAGCAGCAGCATCAACAACAAACAGCAATTCTAAATCAATGTTGTCAACAGCCAACAAGGAAAGCAAAATGAACGTCTTGCACAAAATGGGTAAGTTTAGAATAAGAAAGCGAATGAGAGGGAGAGGAAAAAATATTAATAGACGTACATATAAGAAAAACAAAAGTGCATTCGAATGCTTCCGTTTCCTTTGCCAACAACAACACCTGCAGCTTAGCTGTATATCCACACACATATATACATACATGTATTTGTGCGTATTTGTATGTATGCACAGTGGCAACTCGTTCACAACTGCTGCGCCTACAACAATAAATATAATGATTCACACCAAGAGATGGCAGAGGCAACAGCAACCATAATAAGAAGTCGAAGAGGAAGACCGACAAGAATAATAATAATAATAGCAGTCAAAATCCAGTTTCTCTTAATTGCCACCCACACTCTCACACACACATGGTCGCTGCCCCAAAATGTGCACTTGGTTTATGTTCGTTGCGTTTATCAACAAGTCTATTTTTAGTCAATGCGCCTCGGGAAGTGTTAAAAGTGAAGTAACATACACACATGCAAACACACACACACACACACTCCTGCATATATGCATATGCACACATGCTGTTGCCCCCCTCTCACCTTCTCTATATACACCGCCTACGCTCTCTATGCACTCTGTGTGTGCCTGTCGCCATCCCCTTCTAGCGTCCACCGCTAGCTACTCCTGAGGCGGCTGCTGCTGCTGCTGCTGCTTCTGCTGACTGCATTTGATATCCAGTCATTTTGGCGATGACGTATTAGATTTGGTTTTTTTTTTGAGCATCTATTTCGATAATTGCGATTCGATAAATTGCAATATGCATTTTGTGCGCTTAAACTGCAGTGTTTTTAATGCTACCTTCACAATTTGAATTTCTTATTCCAATGGAAATGCCAGTTTTTAAAGGATTTATCAAAAATTGTAAGCGAGGGAGCTGCAAGTTGCCGCTGTGTGTGTGTGTGTGCTGCAGATTTCAAGGGCAACTCGCCTGCAGCTTGCACTTCTTGGTATTGTCGGTTGAGGGGTGTGTTGCATAAAGGTTATTTATGTGCCTGGAACTCTAGGCAGCTTTAGCTTTTGACAACTGCACGCAAAGATAGCTCGATAATCCCCAGGAAACACATACATACAAACATCTCGGCGTGTATGTGTACGTACGTGTGTATATCTATTTATACATGTATGTGTTAGTGTATGTGTATGTTGTGTATGTGTGTATGCGTGTGTGTGTGAGAATACGCAAAGTACTCCAACGGTTAAAGGTCAGCCTAGTCAGAGACAAACACCGCTTGCACCGCTTATCACTGGCAGAGAAATCGCCACAGGGAATACCCTGTTCTACCAATCTCCCCCTCCTGCTTTCAAGGTCATTAGCATTTTGTTGTTATTATATTTTTTTTTGCTTAGTCAGCATACTGAAATAGCTCTCACAACTCCAGCCTATTAATCACTAAAAATAAATCACGCAGATTTCGACTCTATGGCTAAAGCTGACTTTATCCCACTCTCGCGAACGAGTTCGCTAGCTAGCTCTCCTTTGCTCTTCCATTCTCGCTCCAGCTGCGTAACCGGGGGAGCTGCAGCTGATTTGTTGGCTGGGTAAACTTTAGCAGTAACTCGAAGCTTTTTTTGTTGGCGGTGCACAGCTTTCGGTGAGCTTTCGCCAAAGCCTTTTGTTGTTGTTTTTGTTCATGACTTTTTTTTTTGCCAGTGCAAAGTCTCAGTTGTTGTTGTCCGTCAGCAGACGTTGCTGTGTCGACTTTGCAAGTAAGTAGTTTATTTTAGATTTGATAAGCACGGCAGCAGTTGAAGTGATAATGGGAAGCTCTTCCACTAACAAGACAACCAGAACATTGAAGAGCGGAGCGCAGGCAGAAGCTCACACTGCTGCTGCAATGGCAACAAAGCGTCGTAGTTCAAATGACACACACACACACATATGCACTCGCACACATAAGAATAGGAAGCAAGTAAGAGCAGCGTAGTTTATTCGATGCTTGGACGACAACTAAAATACTCTATTAAATGCAGACTCGATTAAATCGCTTAAATCGAAAAATTAATTAAATTTCGAAGAATATATAACTTAATTAAATTTGCAAAAGCTGTTGGGTTCAGATTGACTGTGAAAAAAATCCTATTAAATTACTCTCGCTGTAACGGTAAACTTCTACGATATGAATAACTTGGTCTAAACAAACTGGCTTTGTGCTGCACAATTGAGTTCTCATATAAATTAAATAAATAATAAATAATAACTTGTATATAAATATTTGTTGAAGTTAAAGCGATAGCGCCACTGTTTGATAAATTCCAATGGTTTTTATTCTACTTCAAACTGTAACAAACTATAAATATGTATTGCTTAACATTTTTATTATTTTCTCAACCAATTTAACTAAATGCAGTGAATATCCACTGTCCATAGTCGACTTCTATTTTTAAATAAAGGCTGAATATAATTCTACTCTCACTACTTTCTACTGGTCGCCCAATAAAATGTTCGACATTTGCATAAATTCATAATGGCCATGCAACCGGCAGTTGGTTTTGTAGGGTATCAAAAGAGACGTCGTCGTCGTTGTTGTTGTTGTTGTTGTCGTGTTCGTTTAGTTCATTGAAAGTGCAAATGTTGGGCACGTTGTTATTGTTGTTATTATTATTGTTATTGCGGTGCTCAACGGGCCGTGGGCCGCCCATTGGCCGCGCCAAAGTGATTAGATTGTAAAAAAAAAGCAGCAACAGCGTCAGCGCCAACAGCGGCAGCAGCGTCGTTGCGCTCGCTCAGCCGTCGTCAGCACGCTCAGTCGGAGCTGTGAGCTGCGAGCTGTGCGCCTCAGTCAGCGTGCGGTTAGACAAGACAGACACATTCAGTCAGTCAGTCATTCAGTCAATTTCAGTTAGTCAGTCGCACGCGAAATTTTCACATCAACGTACGCAGCTAACGCGGCGCGCGCGCGTAAACACAACATCCACAGACAACACCACTTTACTGACCCCGCCCCACCTCCCGCTCTCTGTATGTGTGAGTGTGTGTGAGTGTCTGGTGATATCATTTGACTAAGGGGTTGGCATAGCCAACAGATCCTCAATGTCACATCAATTGAAGCTGGCGAAACTCAAATAGTGTATATGGTGATAATATCTGCAGCCAGATCGCGAGTTATCCAATATTCTTTTCTTTTTTGTTTTACTGTGTTGTTTTTTTTTTTTTGTTGTTATTGTGAGTTTTGTAAATCGATTGAAAATCGTTGATGCGTTCACTCCAATTCCCGTGATACTAATAACCTTAGCTTCTCCACCTCCCGCAAAGTGAGTGCGAGTGCAAGTGTGAGGTCGAGTGCGAGCGTGAGGGAGATAGCGCGAGTGCATACATGATGCGAGTTTTGAATACCGAGCTGCGATTGCGCTTTAAGAATCGCAAGCCGCGTCCCTTCAATCGCGCAGCCAGCGCAGATGATGCAGCGACAGCGGCAGCAGATGAGCAGCTGCTCAATGGAACGACGACAACAGCACACAGTATGCGTACGTATATTGGAAGATAATGGAATGACAGAGCGCGAGAGTGAGAGTATTGCGATAGTGTGGGTGAGCGTGAGAATGCGACTGTATTGCATGGCATGGCATGGCATGAAGCGTGCATCTTGCACGGTAATCGATAACTGGTAATCGTTGCTGAAAGCTGCTCTCAATCAGTTTGACCTTGACAACGCACCGATATCGATAAGAAAGTAATTACCCTGCTTTATGATATACGCACGTGCTTGCGTACGCAGCGGAGAAAAGACAAGAAGAAAAGAAAAAAACATCTGCTTATTTATTGAAATTGCAAATTCGCATATCAAGTGCAAGTGCATGCATTTATTTCAATTGATTAATCTCGAATTATGTTGTAGTACACGCCATCGAATTAATGTAGTTGGGCGTGGGGGCGGTGAATGGAGCGGCGCTCGTTCAATTGATCAATTTGTTTTGCACTCTACAGCTGAATGAGCAGCATTTTGCCAAGTTGACGATGATAATGCTCAATGGGCTGGAAGTGGAACCGGATGCTCTTTCAATTCAATGTGTGTTCAATTGCCAATTGTAATTTTTCTCTTCATTCTCGCTCGCTCTCCCTCTCTCCCTCTCTCTCTCTATTCGCTGTGGCGCATTCCGCAGTCAGTCTATTGATAACATAACAGAGATATGTACATACATATGTGCAAAAGAAAGTGCATATCTAATCTAATCTAATCAAATCAAATACATAATCGATTAACATATTGATGATGATGTTGTTTGCCCCCACAGACAACTTGTGAGCGGAGTGTTGTATTCAATGAATATGATGTATTATATGAAAAGGGTTTTTTGTTTAATTGTTGCTCATTGAACAGTTTTGTCGACTCGCCGGCTTTCACTGCACTTTCTAATGCGCCATCACATCTCCCCTCCCCATCCCCACAAGTGTACTGGACCACTGAAAAGAGGAGAAGCGAACTAAACACAAAGTTATGAGCATATGACAAACTATTCTTCCACAACTATTATCATGCCAACAACCTACACAACCCAACCCGAGGCACGCAACGCATCTCATATTCACTTTTGACGTGCTTGACATTCACATCATTCACAACGCGACCATTCAACATTCAACAGGCGGCATTCAACAGCTTTTGGCAAAAGAGATTGATATGTGCCTCGTTATTGGTGGCAAAGTGCAAAAGCCGTTGACAGAATTGTTGTGTGGCTGCGAAACAACGACAACCATTTAAAGCCACCACAAACCACAGCACAATGCGAGAGCCCCAACAAAGCAGTTATATCTATTGTGGGTTCGGGCTCTTTCTCGCCCATAACTGTTTGCTAGCGGGGTCAAGCAATAATTCACCGAGTTTCCCGAAAATCTTCTGACAAATAGCCAAAATATCACTTAACTTTGACAATACGATTTAGATGTTGTCGATGCCAGCCGTACAAAAAAGAGTCCTTTTTGGGCGATGGTTAATATATAGTGTAATGTCACTTACAATTGGGTGTCGCCCTATTAGTCGTATGATATGCTGACTGTATGTCTTTCTGTTTAGTTCACTTTGTGTACTGTGAGTTTCCAGAGCATCCGCTGCCAAACAGCGGAAATATTGTTGAGCTCGTGTGAAAGATCATGTCAAATGCGGTGTTAACAAGACTTTTTTTTTGGGGGGCGAGAACTAGAGAAATCTGAATAGCGGCTTTATTTAGCACTAAGGTGGTCAGTCAGTCAGTCAGTCAGTCAGTCGGCTGGGGCCTCGCTGGTCACGTATAGCACACGACGCTTTCCCTGGTGTCAACTCGACGATATTATTGTGTGGGGGCCTCTTTTAACTACATACATCGTACAACTCTGTCTTATTTTTATGCTTTGTGCTTTTCACTTAACTCGCATCGCGCACACTTGCCATTCAGCACTTTTGCTTTCCTATAGATTTCATTTTCTTGTCTAATAACTGGCGAGCAGCAAACGTTGTTTGTTTGTCGTCCGCATCGCGTCGTTGTTGGCTCTAAACGACTTACCAACTATGTCATAATTGGAGTTGCCTCCCTCTACCTCCCTCTTTCTCGCTGTCTCTGTCTGGCTCTGCTTGAGAGGTTTCATGTGTACTTCACTTATGCATTATGTCCATTGTCCGGGTCTGGCTTTCTTCTGGACATAGTAGAGTCAACATGGCGTTAAGTTTTCTTTTACTGCACAACTTTCATTCTTCTTTACTTTTTCTGTAGGGCTCCGCGCCGTAAGCTCTGAAATTGTAGCCCCCAAAAATATTGCGATATATCTCCACATTGTCGTAGTCCCAAAATGCTTCCGCTTTACTCTATTTGCACTTGGATTCATATTCTTTGCAGCTGGAACTCTTAAAATTGTCTTCATTTTCCCCATACCTGTTTTTCACTCTCATCTTTTGTCTGAGTCTGCAATCGTCGGTTATCTAAGGAATCCAACTAATCTCCTGCTATTTAGACATGCTATCTTGTGCAGCTGCTTAGATAACCAACACACATGACATTTGTAGGATTCTGCTCTAAACATTTAGCAAAAAATAATTTCACGGGAAATCATCAACCATGAAACACCAAGTGAAGCTTTTTCTGTGACTTGAAATTGTTTGCTTACTTTTGAATTCCTCACAATTTTGAGATCTAGGTATGAATTTCTATTTATTTCAAATTTCCGGAAATCGTAAGTTAATCAAATATCTATTTATATAAGGTTTGCAATGCATGTCAATTGGTTTATGTATATCAAGTAAGGCGAATCCTTACTATTGGATTTCCGAGAAGTCTTCGTAAACTCTGTGAATTTCAGGTTAGCTCTAGTACTAGGAATTGATTGATATACAATGTGAGATTCCCCATAAATATCAGCATTTTGATAAGCCCGACCACCGTGTTGAGCAATCTATGCAAAAAGCGTGAATTATTTCAGGATATGTTTGCGTATTTATTGATTGTAAGATAATGTTCCGGCGAAATTTGCATACAAGCTCTTTCGGTAATCCATCAAATTATTAAAGTCTTTATGGGGGACATTGACTTGTGAAGTGTGTGTGTGTTGCGTTGCGTTAAAAGCTTTCGCAAACTTTGCGGACTGAAGATGCGAAGATGCTGCTGATGCTGGTGCAAGTGTGTTGTTGGTTTGTAGGAAGCGTGAATCCAAAGCGTATGCAAATGAGGCTGAAACCACTGTGCGACAGTGGTGTTGGCTGATAAGACATGCTTGCGTTGTGCGTTGTGCGTTATGCGGTGTGGGGGAGTTGTAAAAAGAGCGGAAGAAAGAGGTGGAGGAGGAGGAGGCGTGGGCTGTTTGGTAGATTTTATGATGGTTGAGTTTAGCTTGCGTATGAATTGATGACGGTCACAAGTTGTCGTAATATACAGCGTAGCTTAAAGCGTCATCGTCATCATCATAGCTCTGACATTGTTGTTGTCGTTGTGGGTGACGTACACACAACCCGTCAACGCACAAAAAAAAACACTCACACAGACACACACATAGATACACTCGCACACCCTAAAATGCGGCATTAACTGCGGCTCCTACTACACAGCGAGAAATAATAATGAAATTGTTATATTCTATACTAACAATTAGAATCTTGTGGCAAGTAATTCAAATTTCATGCAGTTTGCAAACTAAAGAGGGCGAATTTAATTTATAGAACATTGTTTCCTTCAAACTAAAAAAAAAATGCATGCTTCAAGGCTGCTTTTACTAAGAGCTGTAAACTTCAGAGATTTGAATAAAGTTGAGTTTCTTTTGGACCATAATAATATATAGTTTCTGCTACAAGAATTCTTCTAGCTAAACAGATTAAAGTTTTGCTCCGCTTGACTTGAGTTTCTCAAATGAAATTTTGAAAGCAAGTGTTTAGAGCTTCTTCTTTTTGGTTTTTTTTGCTTTGCCATTATTTTTCTCGCAGTGTTTCTACCACAGTTAATTCTCTGTAGGCCTCTCTTACTGCGTTGCGATGTAGTGTAGTGGATTCTCGGTATGCCTCTTGCCTCATGTTACGACTCTGAGTTTCATTTTCGTTTTCGTTAGCGACGCGCTGTGAGTTTTGTTCTCCTTACATTTTGTGTGTGTGTGTGTGTTCGCTTTCTTCTATTTTGCTATTTCCTACTGCTATTTGTTGTTGCTCTTGCTGTTGTTGTTGTTCTTGGCATTTTGTTGCTATATTTCTTACGTTACTTATATAGCGCATTATTAATTATGAGGCGTGCTCTGCTCAAAAGTTAGCTAACCGTCGGACAGCAAACACAAGAAAGCGGATTCGGATTGAAATTATTCCGCATTTACAAACGTATTACATATTTAAAAAAAAAATAGAAACAAATACTATTCTTGTGTGCAACTTCTGTGTGTGTGTGTGTGTGTTTGTTCTTGTTCTGTTTTGCCGCAGTGAAAGTGAGTGGAATGTAATCGAGAATAATAAATAGAAATTGTTGCGAGCTGACTAATCGGGTGTAATCGAGTAATCGTGCCAACGAATTCAACAAAAAAAAACAGCAATTGTAAGCAAAGCTCGCCGCTCATCACTTCAATTACACTTTACACAATTCTAAACAACACAATTCATGGATTAGCTGGCGACAACCAGCTGGGAGGTTGCCTGGTACCGCTGGCCAGGAGGGAGGGAGCGATGGAGGCTTGCTTGGCAGCAATTGATTCTCCCATTGAATTGAATGCTTGCATGATGACCGCACCTGCGATGACGTCATGCCACCATGTGTGTGCATGCTACATGGAACAGGGTCAAAGCAGCCCTCCACAGCATGTTCCCTATGCATGCCCCAAAGACTTGAGAGTGTTTGACTGTGTGTGTTCTGTGTGTGTTCGAGTGTGTGTTGTGTTTGTGTGTGTGTGTGTGTGCATGAGAACGTGCCATGATCATTGAACTGTGTCAAAAGTCGTTTCTTCTTATTATAATTATTTCTTTTTTCTGCTTGTTTCTTATTTTTGTTTTTTTTTGTCTTTTCGCGCAATTTGTATTTTCGCTCGAGCAGCGTTTTTCACTCGCTGTTTTTGTCGCTTTTCTTTTCTTGTTTTTTGTTTATGACAAATTTGACGATTTGTTTCTCGTGCTGTTTTTTTTTTTTGGCGTTGTCTCGTCGTCAACACACAACAGAGATTATGTCATGTTTGTAGTTTATTTAGTTGTCGTTGGTTTTTTGCATTCGCATACCTCGTGAAACACACAATTACTGCATCGGGTATATCAAATATGTAAATGCAAATTCTTTTCTTTGCTAGCAAATACAAAATTAGTCACCGAAAAATTTACGCCAATTAAAAATTGCAATTGTAATAGGCTAAAGAAATTGCTAAACTATTCTACAATGACTCATTATTCATTCTATAGCATTTTAAACTATTCCCAAGGCGTTTCAATAGCAAATTTCAAGACAAATCTAATTTCCGGATGTTAGGTGTTTCCATTAACTAACTTATTGCTGTGAAGATAGTAAATCAATAGTAAAATCAAAGTAACTTTTACTATCTTTGGCAATACACTTTTCTATATATACATATACAATACATATTTGAGTCAATGAATTTGTGCTTATCTTATCGTGCCATACTCAATTTATCGCAGACAACAACTTTTACTTGTAAATCAATAATTCATTCAAGTAATATTCATTCATAAGATGCTTCGATTTCTTTTGAACTTTAAATCAATTTCAAATATAGAAATGAACAAAACTCTAACGAAAACTTAAAAAAAATCTATAAATTATGTTTAGATACTTTTCATTTCAAATGAATGCTTGAACTGTTTATATCATGCAGAAATTCTTGTCATTCAATCTGTAAATATCTTGAAGTTATTGCGACTTTCGTGCCAGTTGCCATAAATAAATAAATATAGTGCTTTGCCTATGAATAACACAACGATAAATAAAACCACATTAAGCGTAATACTTAAATAATAAATGAAATGCAATATTGCGAAATTGCAATGCGGAACAGTTATGCAGAAAATGTAGGGTATGCTCGCAGTCGATCAGTCACGCAATTCGCATGCTTTTGTTTCGTATTATTATGATTATTTTTATTGGTGTTTTACATTTTGTAAGTTTCGGGGGGCTTCGGTCGAAAGCAACGTTGATTGCTGATTGCTGATCGCGCATCGCGATGTTGGCAGTTAGAAAGCATAACACATAACCACAAACACACGCACACACACACACACACACACGCACACACCTGTACTTAGACGTAACACATTCCGAAAATTCCAACGAGTTGAGAAATTGCGTTAGTATCTGTCGCTGTTGTTGTTGTTGCCTCTCCCATTTGTTGTACGCTTTTCGGTTTGTTTTTATTTTGCATTTCGCGATCGCTGCACGCTCTCTTGCTCTCTCTCTTTTCAACTCTCTCGGCCAGTCACGCTCGCTCGCTCTCTCTCTCTCTCTCTCTGGGGGGGTGCGCATCTAAACTGGTTGGACAATATTGAAACTGGTCGGTCAGTCGGTCGACTTGAAGTTGTCCACTTTTAAAAACTGGAGGCTATTTGGCAAATATTGGTCAAGTTAAGAGCCCGCGATTTTGCATAGCAGAAGCCAAGCAAACATGAACATCATCATCATCGCGATCATTATGGTGATCGTGCTTGAGACGCGACAATCCCCAGCCTCATCTTTCTTGCCATCGTCGTCGCGTCGACGGGTGTGCCAAATTGTTTTGTCGCCCCAAAAACTAGAATCATAATCTCACCTGTTTATTCGAGGCTTCGACTGGTCGAACAGCTCGTCGATCCAATTTCAAAATGATGCCAACTGGTTCTGGTTACTAGCTTCGATTCTGTCGCCCCTCTTCACACTGCCCACACGATTGCCAAAATTCAATTTAACGTTATCTGAACCGGGTCTGAATTCTTTTTGTTTTTGTTTTTGCTTGAACATAAATTATGCTTGTCAACCAATTGAAATCGAGCATTTTAGGAAGTAGATTAGCTTTTGCATTGTGTTTTATTCTCTTTATTAATTATATTTCTATTGCTTTTTTGTTTTTATGGATATCTGAAAACAATTGAAATTCCTTTGGCAAAGTGATTTGGCTATAAGCAATTCATATTAATTATCTTCAAGTACTTTTGATTTGCAAATTGGTAGAATTTACAAAGAAATTTATTCAAGTGCTAACATTTGGCTAGTTAAATTTTTGAATATTGTGCTATAATTTGTCTTGGCATGCATAATTATTCTTTCATTATTTATCGGTCTTATCAGTTTGGCTCTAAGTCAACAATAAATAGTTCATCATTATTGAAATGATAATCACAGCATTTATTTGCAATTGCTTTAACATTATTATTGATCATATCTATTTTTAAATGCATCGTCATTATTGTTACTCATTATTCCATGTGTGTGCAATAATTTGTATTTATTTTATTTTAATTGCTTCTCATATTTTTGATTGGTGCAACATAATTTCTGCCAACGTCATTATCATTAATTTTCACAGCAACATTCAAAGTTATTCTTTGTATTTATTATCAATGGAGATTTCAATTTATATTCGCACAATCGCTTGTATTGTATTCATTATATTAATTATTTTAATCTTAAATCACTTTCATCCTTATCATTGTTATTAACATCGTCATCGCTGCCGTACCCAGTAGCTTTATCTGATCTGACCACTAACATTATCTGTGCGATGATGGGGCATGCGTAATTCTCACCAAAAAATAATTGTAAAAATTATATATTACGATAATAATTCCGGGAGTGTCTGCGATTATTGTTTATTGATTGCATTGTCGAAAATTGTTGTTAATTTCGTGGTCTGCTGTGCTGTGCTGTGCTGTGGTGTTGTGTGGTGTTATGCACGATTATTAAGTAAATACGATGCAACAACAACATTTTTCAGATGCACACGTAATTTCACTTTTTCAATCGAACTCCAACGATGGCCACACTGACAGACGCAACACACTCACCTCACCACACACTCGTATTTGGCGGTATTATATATCAAGGGAGGGGGAGGGGGAGGGGGGTCGGTGGGGTGGGTTTGGGCCCCAAACCAAAGCCATAGGCTTGGAGACTTGGAGTGTGTGTGTTTGTCTCTTGTGGCGCCGCCTTCAACTTCAGCTTCCCCACAACAAAAACAAAAACAAAAAAAAGACAGACAACGAAAAAATACATTTCAAGGCAAGTCACGATCGTAAGCCACTTGCAAATTGAAGAAAAACCCGCCAACAGTGGCCCCAGGTCCACAAACACCCAAAACAAAAACAAAGTAACAACAACAAAACGAAAGAAATGAGACGAGAAAAAATGTTCAATAATGGTGGAGAGTCAACAAACAAAATTGATAACAGAGAGCAACAAAGCAGCTGGGAAAAAGATTGCGCCAAAGATGCCAGAAGAGCGCGTGTCGAAGATTGAATGCTCTAGCGTAGATAGATGGCAAGCTATGTGAGTGCTATAGAGTGGCGGATATCATAATATAATATTCCATATATGATGTGTATCAAAGACTGACTTGATACAGCAAGTTAGACACCTGCTAAGATAGTTGCAAAGCTATATATATAAGTGATAAAGTGGCAGATCTATGGTGCTATATATGATGTGATTAAATGACTACTTTGATACAACAAGTAGACACTAAAAGCTTAGAAGAAGATTAAATGACTGCTTTGATACAAAATGACAAGGAAGGAAGCTAAAAACTAAAAGCTTGACTTGTTTTATATATAAATTATTAAAAGAAAGGCTGTTGCTTTTAGTTAGACACCTGCTAAGATAGTTGCAAAGCTATATATATAAGTGATAAAGTGGCAGATCTATTGTGCTATATATGATGTGATTGAATGACTACTTTGATACAACAAGTAGACACTAAAAGCTGATTAAATGACTTCTTTGATACAAAATGACAAGGAAGGAAGCTAAAAACTTAAAAGCTTGACTTGTTTTATATATAAATTATTAAAAGAAAGGCTGTTGCTTTTAGTTAGACACCTGCTAAGATAGTTGCAAAGCTATATATATAAGTGATAAAGTGGCAGATCTATTGTGCTATATATGATGTGATTAAATGACTACTTTGATACAACAAGTAGACACTAAAAGCTGATTAAATGACTTCTTTGATACAAAATGACAAGGAAGGAAGCTAAAAACTAAAAGCTTGACTTGTTTTATATATAAATTATTAAAAGAAAGGCTGTTGCTTTTAGTTAGACACCTGCTAAGATAGTTGCAAAGCTATATATATAAGTGATAAAGTGGCAGATCTATTGTGCTATATATGATGTGATTAAATGACTACTTTGATACAACAAGTAGACACTAAAAGCTTAGAAGAAGATTAAATGACTTCTTTGATACAAAATGACAAGGAAGGAAGCTAAAAACTAAAAGCTTGACTTGTTTTATATATAAATTATTAAAAGAAAGGCTGTTGCTTTTAGTTAGACACCTGCTAAGATAGTTGCAAAGCTATATATATAAGTGATAAAGTGGCAGATCTATTGTGCTATATATGATGTAATTGAATGACTACTTTGATACAACAAGTAGACACTAAAAGCTTAAAAGAAGATTAAATGACTGCTTTGATACAAAATGACAAGGAAGGAAGCTAAAAACTAAAAGCTTGACTTGTTTTATATATAAATTATTAAAAGAAAGGCTGTTGCTTTTAGTTAGACACCTGCTAAGATAGTTGCAAAGCTATATATATAAGTGATAAAGTGGCAGATCTATTGTGCCATATATGATGTGATTAAATGGCTACTTTGATACAACAAGTAGACACTAAAAGCTTAGAAGAAGATTAAATGACTGCTTTGATACAAAATGACAAGGAAGGAAGCTAAAAACTAAAAGCTTGACTTGTTTTATATATAAATTATTAAAAGAAAGGCTGTTACTTTTAGTATTTTGCAGATCAGTTGAGTTGCAGCAGGATTATAAACTGGCGACACACAAATCAAGTCAGATCTGTGGCTAACTTAAAATGCGTTTGACTTAAGTGATCAGCGTTTGCTGGGCATATAAATTATTAAAGAAAGACTGAAGAATTTTGCAGAGCTTTTTAGTTGCAGTTTATAGTAAATTGAGGAATTGTGTCAGATCTGCAGCAGCTAGCTACAAAACCGCAGGTGTTATTTGCCAAGAAAGAAAGGCTAAATCGGCGCAGCTGTTTTTAGCTGTTTGCTGGCTTTGTTTATGGGACGTTTTACATTTTTAGCGTGCCCGACAGCTAGTGTATAAGGAGAGAGAGAGAGAGAGAGAGACCGCAGGAGACAAAGAGACGAAGAGAGGGAGGGAGAGAGAGAGAGAGAGTGGTGGCGAGAGCTAAGCTATCTATCAGTGAATGTTGTTGCTGGACATTGCTGTTAGCTGTTGCTGTTGTGGTTGCGGTTGTTGTTGTTGTTGTTGTTGTGCTTGTTGCTGTTGGCGAGCAAGTCGAGAGTTGTTTGTTGGCAGCGAGTGCCATTTGATGCGCTGCTATACGTTGCTCTTTGCGACTCGCTCTTGTTGTTGTTGTGTTTGTTGTTGTTTAATGGCTGGTTAGCGGACCTGGCGACTGGCTGCTGCTGCTGCTGCTGCTGCTGATGTTGCCGTCGTTGCTGCTGCTGTCGACTGTCGACTGGCGATTGCCGTTTTGCCGTTTGCGGATTTTCATAGTTCAGTGCGCTTTCCAGACGACAACGCTGACGACAGCCACAACAGCAGCAACAGCAGCGAGATTCGCGTCTAAATATAATAATTTCGTGATTTATTTTAATTGGCCAAAAACGGCGGCGACAATTGTGCTCTTGAAAAAGACACAAAAACAAAAAACGAGAAAGAAAAAAATAGTAATGTGCGACAAGTAAAACGGAAAAAATTGACAAGACAAATACAAGTTAGAAGCTGGTCAAATATATACATATGTATATCGCTGTGCGGCTCGGCCGGCTATAAATAGTTGGTTGGCGAGTTATAAACAAAAGCAGGACAGTTATGTGTGCTATAATTATGCGACCGCTTATCGCCGTTGTTGTTGCCGCCGTGGCTATTATTATGCAATCATAGAGAAGCAGCAGACGCGACGAGATGCCGCAATTTGATGAATCTTTCTTGAGTGATTGCGCGCTTGCGGAACGCTGGCGTTTCTACTCGTACAACGTGCAACAGCTCGACGAAGAGCCACCATCGACACAGCAGCAGCAGCAGCAGCAGCTGCTGCCACCGCAGCACAGATCACTGTGGTCACTGCGCGATAACAACAACAACAACGATAATAACGACAATAATAACAATAGCAACAGCAGCCATGACAACAACAACAGCTTCAGCAACAGCAACAGCAGCAAACACACGCTGCATGACATCAAATTCCACAGGCGTCGCAAATATAAAAAACTGCCACGTTTGGCGCTATCAGCCACAACGACGACGACAACAACAACAACAACAACACCCATCTGCACACCATTGACACCGCCAACAACGCCATCAACTTATGCGCTGCTGGTCAAGAACGTGTCGCGCAGTAAGTGAAAGCGGCAATTACAAATACAGCGACAACAACTACAACTACAACAACACCGACAGCAACAACTACAACGACAACTACAACAACAACAACGACAACGACAACTACAACGACAACAACGACAACTACAACTACAACAACGACAGCTACAACGACAATTGCCATCCCAATTTCCATTGCAATTTCAATTCCAATTCGTTGTTGTCCATTTTGTGGGTGGCTTTGCTTTGCTTTGCTTTTGCTTTGGTTCGTTTAGCGCCTGGCATTTGCCGACTGTTTGCGCCGTCCCTCGTTCATCATGCAAATCAACAGCATCGTCAGCAGCAGCACATGTGATATACCCTGCAAACGAAGGGTCTTATGAGCCAGCTGCTAGCTTTGGCAAGCGATCAGAATTTGTCTCAGAACCGAACAATTCTTTCGCTTTTCTTTTGCTATTTTTATTCCCAAATTGTGCTGTTGAACTCTTAAGAGTCTTTGGAGTGAAATTTTGTCTTTCTTTTTATAATAGAACATAGAACTTTAACAGCATAATAAGTTAGACAGAGTATTTATGATCTTCATGTTTCTGCCTTTAAAACTACTGCGAAACTCTGCTACAAACTCTAGAGCAGAAATTAGTCGTTTTTATATTCATTTACAATAATTTTTATAGAACTTTAACAGCATATAAGTTACACAATATTTCATAGCTGAGCATTTTGTAAGTCTGTGTTGCTGGCTTAGAGTAGAATTTTGTTTTTCTTTCTTATATTTATTTTAACTTGCCGCTGCATTTAAATTAGCCAATTTTGTAGCTCAGTATTTGCTAATCTCGTCCTGCAAGTTTCAGCTGTCATCAATATTGATGACAGTTTTCAAATAAATTTAAAGGATATCCAAAATTTATGCTACTTGCAAAATGATTCTCATTGTTGAACTGTTGAACACTTTATACATATTTAGGTATGATTAATCACTCTAAATTAGCGGCGATGATTAATTTCGCTATTGAATTATAATAATAGGGTATGTGCTATTACAGGCCTGTAGCCTTGATTGCCGCTTGCCGCTTGCCACAAATTCTATTGTGCTGCAATTGTGTTGAACAAACAGCGACAACTCATTGCGATGTTATTTGGGTAACAACAGTGCGGCATTCTATTATCAATAACTTTGCTAATTACCAATTAAACTGGTGTTAATTAGTTGAGCCAACTGCAATTTCAATTTAACTCGCAATTATTTGCAGGGTATCTACAGTGAGTGTGAAGCCTACGAATTGTTTCAGCTTTTCACTTCATTTTGGACTTTTTCTTTACCAATTTGTTTTTTTTTTTGGTCTTTTCGTTTATTGGCGATTAAAAACAAACGTTGAATAAACAACACAACATCACCCCAAAAAAAAAAAAAAATCGCCGTCTCCTCCTCCTCCTCCTCCTGCTGCTGCTATCGTGATTTTGTGAATGTGAATAAAAAAACACGACACGTGAAGGTCTTTTCGAATGCTCACAACATATACACAAATACATACATCTATATAAGCATATATAGACGGACTACGTACACGATGCCGATGTCGATGCCGATGTCGATGCTGATGCTATATGTAAATATATATTTTTATATGCATTATCATCGACCGCACAGGCGAGTCGAGAAAGTCGCGTCAAGTGTATAAATGCATATATAAAATCTAACTGAACTTTCCGATATATTCCGCCAATTTGCATGCGACTTCAGCGGTAAACTTCGTTGTCCATTTATTTGCTGGGATGTGCTCGATATTTGGGAATATTAATGGTCTGCATCTACGATTAGTTTGCGAAGATTCGCTCAAAAATGTGGTGCGACGGCTGATCGATCAAAGCGCCTTTTTGTTAATGCAAACTTCGTTGGCGTGACTCGCTGTCATCGATTACAAATCAATCTCTCTAGCCGCAATAAGCGAACGCAATGAGTTTTTTAACCCCGCAAGGCTTGTTGAATTGCTTGAATTTCGATACACACCGACACACACACACACACACACACACACACACACACACACACACACACACACACACACACACACACACACTCACAGACTGATTCATAAGCGCCAAAAAGTGATTCATAATTGCGTCGAGGGCGATGCCTAGACGCTTCTGGGGCCCAGTCACTTGAGTGGACGCCGCGCGTCGAAACGCTTTGGCTAGCTATCGTGTTCACTGTTTATCGTTATCGTTATCGTTACAGACGGCAGCATCAGTTCTCCATCCACGCCCAGCAATTGCTCAGCGGGCGGCGGCGGCGGCGGCTGCAGCAGCAGCAGCAACAACAGCATCAACAGCAGCATCTACACAAGCTCCTCCTCCACGCCGCCACCGCAACACCAGCAGCAACAGCAACAGCTGAGCACAACAACAACAACAACAACAGCAGCAGCAGCAGCAGCAGCAACAACTGCGGCTGCCAACACAACGCTATCAACGCCCACAGCGCCCAAGGGAGTTCCGCCAGCGCCGCCAAGTGCTCAGGGGTCGGCGGGCGGTGCGTCGACGGTTGGCGGCTCGTCGGGGCACAAGAACAGCTTGAAGGGCACGAAATTGGCGCGTCGGGCGCGCAGCTTTAAGGACGATCTGATCGAGAAGATCTCACTGATGCGCACCACGAACAACACGCTGGGTCGCTCCCATTCGCCGCACAGTCCGCGCAACAAGCACGGCAGCCAGAAGCCGCCGCCCACCACCGAGGAGGTGCAGCGATCGACGCAGACGCTCGAGACGCACGTCAAGGACATCTCCAATGCCCTCAAGCACTTTCGCGACGTCATACTCAAGAAGAAGCTGGAGGTGCTGCCCGGCAATGGCACCGTCATCCTCGAGACCATTGCCAGCATGTATTCCGGTGAGTTGCGATAGAGAGTTATTTACTCCCATTCCCTGCGCTAATCTGTCCTTCTTCCTTCCTTGCTTCCTTCCTTCTGCCCTCGACAGTCATTCAGTCGTACACGCTGAACGAGAACAGTGCCATCATGAGCTCGGCCACACAGCAGGTGTATCAGTCGCTGGGCAAGCTGATCAAGCTCTGCGACGAGGTGATGCTCAGCGAGAAGAGCGGCGAGTGCGCCTCGCTCAGCAACGAGAATGTGCGCGAGGTGATCGATCTGCTCGAGGACGCAGTGCGGGTGAGTCGAATACACTTAGTACCTCAAATACGTCCGTCTTTCCGTCTGTCCACGCCTATCAAAGGCCATCACTCAAAGACTATTTGCGCTAGCAGCTGCAAATTTGGCCACAATGCTGTTGTAGGCTTTACAATTCGACCACGCCCCTTTACGCCCATGGAAAACGCCAAAAACCAAGGGCGTCAAGGCCGAAAGTTAGTCAAGCAATTAGCAGCACTTTAGGCAACTCACAGCTGATGAGTTCACACAGAAATCATCAACTCCACTGCTCTAATCATTGTGTTGTGCTTTGCAGAATCTGGTCACACTGGCGCAGGGCAAACTCAAGGAGCAGGATCAGTGCGCGTTTCGCTACAGCGGCGCCGGCCTCGGCGGCATTGGCGCCGCCGCCGACATTATGGGCGCCGTCGCCGTTGCCACAGCGGCGGGAGGCGGCGGCGGCGGCGGCGTCGCCGGTGGCAACATGCGGCATGCGGCGCCAACGGACGCCGCGACGGCGGCGGCGGTGGCGCAGCGCACCTCGCTGCCGGACATCGCGCTGACGCCCAAGGAGCGCGACATACTCGAGCAGAGCAATGTGAATCCGATGCGCGGCTCGCACAGCATCGAGAGCATATTGCGCGACTCGAGCCCGCCGCCCAAGCCGCCGCTGCCGAATCGGGCCAGCAATCCGCCGCCTTTGCCACCGAAGCGTCGCAGTCAGCCGCAGTCGCAGCTGATGCAGGCGGCCACCAGCAACAGGAACAGCAACAGCAACAGCAACAACAACACGAACAACATCAATCAGCAACCAGCAACGTCCAGTGGCAGCAACAATGTCGCCAACAATCACTCGTCGCAGGCAAACAGTCCGCTGCCATATGCGCAGTCGCACAACATCAGCCTCAACTCCGACCTGGACTGCAGCTCCAACTTCTCGCTGCTCAGCTACGGCGTCGATCTGTACGTTTATTATATATTTCTCACTTTTACTCGCTATATGCGCTTCACTCGCTTGCTTTTTATTCACTCGCTAATTGTTAATGTTACTGTTACTCGCCTAATTTCGTTAACTACGCTGTAATTTTAATTTTACTCGCTCGTTTTTTACTTGCTAACTACTTGACGCGTCTTTTAAGTACTTATTTTGTTGCTCACTTGTTGCTATTGCATTCACCCTCCTGAACTTTGTTGCTTTTTAACTTTGACTCGTTACTTGCTCGTTTTTTACTCACCAACTAACTTACGCCTTTTATAAGTAATTACTTTGTGTCTCCCGCTTTTCTTTTGAACTTTTACTTGACAAGTAACTTGCTTCTAAGTCTTCTCGCTCAAAGTTCTTTGCACTCGCCACTGAAAGTTAGCAAATTTTCAAATTCTACTCGCTACTCACAAGTTTTCTACTCGCTGAGTGAGTAACTCAGCGCTCTCGCAATATTTTCCAAGACATTTCTTCACTCGTTACTCGCCTAATTTCGCACTCGCTCTTTTTATACTCACCCACTAACCAACTCTTCCACTCGCTACTTGCAGCCTCTCGGTGCGCTCACGTTCGCCGGACGAGAACAGCCAATGCTCATTCGACTCGGCGCTGAATCACTCGCTCGATGTGGATGAGCAACTGCATTTGCCAAAGCCGCCCGCGCGACAGCAGCTCCATCATCAGCAGCACCATCTGGAGGACGATGTGGACAAGATGATCAGCTACAGTGAGTAGTAATTGCTGCTTGCAGCAGTTTGTTAACTTGTTAACACTAGGGAACTGATATGCCAAACTAAACTAATGACATACAGATCAATCTCCGACGATTCTCAACATTGATCATGCCACCATTTTGCGATCGGCAGAAACACAGGCCGAGGCCGTGGCTGCCTCTGTTGTTGCCGCATCCCTGGAGGCAGCCACATCCAGTGTGCATGCCAGCATGCAGTCTGCCACGCCCTATGCCGCAGGCGCTGCAGCGGGAGCAACTGCTCTCGCTGGCTCTGAGGCCAACACGGAGCTGCGCAAGGCGGCCGCAGCATTAACCAGCAATCGTCACTCAAACGAATCGGGTATTCAACGCACATTTCTTTCTATTGCTCTCTACTATCGCTATCGTTATTTACTATCGCTATTACTTGCTCCTCTCCTACCCTATTTCTACCTTTCCCAATGCTTCTTTTCATACGTACTTTAGACTGGACTCTAGTGAAGTTTGGAATTTAATGCAGTTTACATTTTGTGGCAATTAGAAATTGATTTAATTTCCAAGCTAAATCTCAATATAAACGTATTGAACACATATTAAGAAATGTTTTTGACTCAAAATGTTCTAGTTCTGTTCTTCAAATTTATTTATAAAATACCAAATCTTCAAATTTTCAAACAAATTTTTAATGTAAACTTATTGAGCACATATTAGAAAATGTTTTAAAATTCAAAATGTCTTTTTAGTATTTTGTGCTTCAAAAGTTCTGTGTAAAAACGAAACGCTTTTAAAATATATTTGTATAAAATACATTTTAGACACTATAAGAATCTTTGCACTAATTTTCAAGAACAAAACTTATAAAGTTAAGCCACCAAATCTAAAGAAGCTTCTTCCATTGATATTAATTAATTTCACTATTATTCAATTTAATGCAAACTCCAATTTTAGCCAATCTAAAGTATGCCTCCTATTTATACCTATTCGCTGTTTTATTATCTTTTGTTTGTCAATTTGCTATTCCCGTTTCCCTCACCACTCGCTGCCGTTGAATTTGTTTTGTAGTTTATTTTTTGTTCTGTATACTCGTATTTAGCTTTATCGTTGTGTCTTATTCCGTTGCATATCTGTTGTATTATATGTATTTGTAGTCTTGCCAGCATTTAAAGCAGCTCAATCACTAACCAACGATATTAATGTTCGCTCACCAGGTTTCGTGTCGATGATGTCCTTTCGCACGTCCACGCAGAGCGTCTCGAAGCGTTCCTCGGAGCACAGTGTGCAGTCGTCGTCGACGAAATCGTCGAGCAGCAACTCGGAGATTGTGTTTGGTATGAGCGAGACGACGACGGCGACGTCGACGTCGACTTCGACGTCAACGGCATCGGCGTCGACGACGAGTCGCAGCAACAGCAGCAGCGAGTATCAGCAGCTGTGTCAAACGCAGTCGTCATCGTCCTCCTCCTCCTCCACCACACAGCGTCACATCACCAGCAGCAACAGCAACGGCAGCAGCAGCAGCACAACAGCAATTGCCACAACAGCCAGTGCAACGATCAGCAGCAGCTGCCACAGCAACAACAGCAGCGAGCAGTCGATGACAACTGCCACAGCAACGACGGCACCCACATTGGCGTCACTCTCGCATCCGCGCGGCAGCAACTGCTCCTCGCCGGAGCTGTTGGCGCCGGCGCTGCCACCAAAGACGCAACCGCGCATGAATGCAACGTCGCGCATCGACGCCGCCATGGATGAGCTCGATGATAATTTGTACGTATCAATTATTATTATTTTGAGCAGATTTGAACTTCTTTTTTTAAGTAATTTAAAAGGCAAATGAAATTAACACAGCTTATTAATCAATGAGAGAGACCGTTTTAAATTTGCAACTAAACACAGTATTTTTTAGTGGATCATTTTATCTCACTTAATGGTCACACACTAAATTCAGAACCTAACGGTAATGGTTCCCATAAACTTCCTTGCAGAACTTGCAATGATTGCGGTATCTGCTTTTAGCACAAAACTGTACACAATGTGTGCAGATCATAGCTTCTGCTTATAACGGAATTCCTGCAGCTTTCTAATTGCATCTATTGCGCTCTCTCTCTCTCTCACTCTTTCAGCGAGTTGCCGGAACTGCGAACACTGTCGCCGCATCATCACCAGCACCATTCGTCGTCGACGCAGCTGCATCAGTGGCAATCGAAGCATCACAGTTTGACGGAACCGCCGCGCAGCGCCCATTTGCCGAGCAGCAGCAGCAGCGCCTTTGATCGGCATCTGGAGAAGCCGCCGCCGTTGCCCATGAAGAAGAAGTACAGTAAGTGCGATCGCCCAATGCGCACACTTATTCACACCACTATTCTCCTCTTCTTTTTCTTTTTTTATTTTTTTGTCGTAATTCTTTTTTTTTTTTTTTGGTATATCACGTGTTTTTGTTGTTTTTCTTTTTTTTTTTTGCAATGATTTCCATGCATTGATGTATTCATGTGTATGTGTGTTTGTGTATTCGTGGGCGTGTGTGTGTGTGTTTGTGTGTATGTGTAACATAATGCATGTAAATAACAAAAACACTGACCGCCAGGTGTCGCCACAGGCAATGCCAAGCGGTGAGTTGACAGCAGATGTTGTGCAGTGTGACCAGGGGGCGGAGTGTGAGTGTGTAACGCATGCTTGTATATATGTATATGTGTGTGTGTGTGTGAGGAAGCTTTAAGCCAACATTCACACACACATACACAAAGGCAAATATACTGTACAACTCGTTTGCAATCCGAACTCATAAATTGCAATTTTGATTTTGTCTCTTTGTTTTGTTCTGTTGTTTCGCCAACATTTACATGACAAGGACACACAACAGTAAAGAATACAACACCCATTTCCTCCCCCCTGCACAACACTTAGAAAAAGAACAAAAACAAAACCCGTTAGCAAACATCCTAGACGAACAGCAACAACAACAACAACAGCTGCAACAACAACAACACAACAACTATCAACAACTACAATTCAACAACAACAACAACAATCAGCAAGAACAAAAATCGAAAATCATCTATATATATAATTTTATATAGTCAATTTTTGTGTTTTTGTGCATTTGAGAAGATTTTTGTAGTGAAACTTTTATTTCCTTTGTAGCACTCGTAAAATCGAAAACGAACAAAAACAATCGCAAACACAAAATCACAATCATCGATCTTGCTATCGAAATCAGAATCAAACTCAATATGAAAATCCAAATCTTTGCCAAATTGTTGTACGCAAAACTCTAACCCATCTAAATTATCGTTCCAATCAACATCTAGTGTTTCAGAGTGTCGCCTTTTCGGGTAAGTGTCAGCTGCTCTTTCTCTCTCTCTCTCCCGCTCTCTGTTTCTCTCTCTCTCTCTCCCTTTGCCACTTTCGCTATGTTTCTCGTTTCGTTTTGTTCCATGTTTCGTTTGTTTTTGTCCAAGCGCTTTTTACCCCTTTGTTTGACAATGCTTCGGGCAGCTTTCGAAGCTATCGTATATCCTTTCTGGGGACTCGTGTTCCAGTTCCACTGGAACGTTTTGGAAACGTGAAACAAAATCTAAAACGATTTTAAATTTGAATTTATGTACTGTGTGCCATTGAGTTGAGTGGAAAGCTTTTTGTGTTCTAGCATTTTGCAAACGTTTCACTTCCAAAACGTTACAATCGCAAAAATAATCGAAGCTCGCTGGAAAGTGTATACGGAATTGGCGTTGCTTTTAAATGGCGCTCGTTATCTTAATGCTGTTGCTGTTGTGTTGCGGCCTGAACTGTTTGCTTTTTGTTTTTGGTTCCAATTCCGTTTTGTTAACCCCCAGAATACAAAAAAAAGAACAAAAATATAGGTGCTGAAACTCCCCTTTTGACTTGAGTTGTGTTGCGTTTCATTGTTTCTGTTGTTGGTTGTGATACGCTTAGAGTTAAAGAGTTAAATATCTTTTGGAGATGAGCTAAATTGCTGTCATCTCTAGCCTGAAGATGAGCGAATTTGCTGCCATCCCTAGCTGGTGTAATCGCCACGCAATTGGCTTGAAATGAAGCGCGGTTCCATAATCGATCGAGCTAGGCAGCTGCATTCTAATGACATTTCTCCCTCTCTCTCTCTACCCGTCTCTGCGCAGTTTTGGCGTACATGGAGATCTGTTCGGCGAACTTGCATTCGGTGGAGCAGCATCGCCACACGATGCACGCCTACAACGTCACCCGCAACATATCGCACAGTCAGACGATGAAGTGAGTACCATAGTAAACTCAAATGATTCGCAATTACACGCAATTTCATCTCCTCTTGTGCAGCGTCATGTCGGTGAGCAAGGATCTGTCGCCAGAGCCAGAGACGCCGCCAGCGCTGCCGCCCAAGAACTACAAGCAGCGCAAGCCCTCCACAACAACCTCCTCCTCCTTGACAACACCCTCCACGTCGAGCACAGTGCCGACAGCCATCATCACCACGCCGCCAGCCAGTCCAAAGCCCATGCTGGGCGATGTCGGGCCGAGCAGCGGTCGCATGACAACCGTCAGCGAGGAGCTCAACGATGTGCAGGCCGGCAGCGAGGACGGTGCAGTCGTTCAGGCCGAATTGGACAACAATGAGAACACGTTCTACTGTCACTCGCACCAGTTGCCCAGCGAAACAATGGAACTGGGCGCTGGCGGAGAGTCCACAGCGTTGGCGCCCATTAGTACGCCCCAAATGTTGGAGGCGGGCGGCGAAGATGTCGTCGGTGGTGATGCACAACAGTCGGAAGGTAGACAGCAAATGCCTTGTCAACGGGAGCTGGACGAAGAGGATGAGCTGGACGAGGAGGATGAGGAGGAGGAGGAGGAGGAAGATGTCGATAATCAGCTGCCCAATTTGCTGGAGGAGATCGACATTACGCCATACCTAATACTCAAAAAGAAGGAGGAGGATGGGCCCGAGGTGAAGGGCGGCTACATTGATGCGCTGATCGTGCACGCCAGTCGCGTCCAGAAGGTCGCCGATAATGGTAGGCAACATTCTAATCATAATCACCATCACCATCATAGTCACAGTCACAGTCACAGTCACAGTCATAGTCATAGTCATAGTCATAGTCGTAATTATCATAGTCAAAATTCACTAACACTGCCCCGAGCGAAGCATAAGAGTCACCGTAAACTAAACAATCCAAATCCATCTTCTGTTGTTGTTGTCCATTTCGTTCGTGCAGCATTCAGCGAGGCGTTCATCACCACCTTTCGCACGTTCATCCAGCCGATCGATGTAATCGAGAAGCTGACCCATCGCTACACATACTTCTTCTGTCAGGTGCACGATCAGAAGCAGAAGGCGGCCAAGGAGACGTTCTCGCTCCTCGTGCGCGTTGTCAACGATCTGACGTGAGTATTTGAACAACTTGCCAACTATCGATAACCATGGGCAGTAAATTGTCGCACCTGTCGAACTATCGATAGTAATCTAGAGCTTGGCATTTAATTAACCATGTTATCGATAGTGCTCGCGATAGTTGATCACCTTTTGCTAATTGCTATCTGCATTTTCCTCCACAGCTCCACAGATCTGACAAGCCAACTGCTCAGCCTGTTGGTGGAGTTCGTTTACCAGCTGGTCTGCTCTGGCCAGCTGTATTTGGCCAAGCTGTTGCGTAACAAGTTCGTGGAGAAGGTGACGCTCTACAAGGATCAACGCAGCATCCACTACGGCTTGGAGCTGGGCGGCAGTGCGGGCAGCGGCGTCAGTGGGGGCAATCAATTGAGTTTGCTGGACCTAAAGTCGCTGGAGATAGCGGAACAGATGACGCTGCTGGACGCGGAGTTGTTTCAGAAGATCGAGATACCCGAAGTATTATTATTTGCCAAAGATCAGTGCGAGGAGAAATCGCCCAATCTCAACAAGTTCACCGAGCACTTTAACAAAATGTCGTATTGGGCCCGCTCGAAAATCCTGCGACTGCAGGACGCCAAGGAGCGCGAGAAGCATGTGAATAAGTTTATCAAAATCATGAAACATTTGCGCAAAATGAACAATTACAATTCGTATCTGGCGTTGCTCTCTGCCCTCGACTCCGGTCCCATACGCAGGTTTGATTGAATTTATATTTGTGTGCTCTGGTATTCGCTTTCCTTGGCGATATAACTATTGTGATTATTACATTCGTATAATCCTAAAATAGTTGCATATTTATAGCAAATCAATTAGGTTGCATTCCTTTTCGCTTTTCGTCAAAAATATGTGAAAGCGAATGCCGGAACACGTCTAAGTGATTACCCATGAAATGAACGTTTATTCACTTGTTGATGCTCTTGCAGATTGGAGTGGCAGAAGGGCATTGGGGAAGAGTTGAGCTCGTTCTGTGCGCTCATCGACTCTAGCTCCAGTTTTCGCGCCTATCGTCAAGCGCTGGCCGAAACCAATCCGCCCTGCATACCCTACATGTAAGCATACCCAGCCCATCTATATCGATTTCAAACATTGTTAACGTCTTGGTCGTTTCGCACTTGACAGCGGTCTGGTTCTACAGGATTTGACATTTGTGCATGTGGGCAATCAGGACTATGTGTCCAAGGGCGTCATCAATTTCTCCAAGCGCTGGCAGCAGTACAACATCATTGTCAACATGAAGCGTTTCAAGAAGTGGCAAGTGGAGCATACAAAAGATGCAGATTGCAAACGATGCTAATTGCGAATTTCGATTTGTACATTATTACAGCGCATATCCATTTCGACGGAACGAGAGAATCATACGCTTCTTTGACAACTTTAAGGATTTTATGGGCGAGGAGGAGATGTGGCAGATATCGGAGCGCATCAAGCCACGTGGTCGACGTCTGGTCAACAACTATTAGTCGTCTTCAAGCAGCCGCTACAAACACCAACTACATTTATAGTGCAATGGTTATACATATACTATATATATATACTTATATTAACTTAGCAATTACAAACAAACAAAACTATAACTATTCTAACTGGGTCTGAGTAAATAATCGTTCGCTACTCGTGTCTATATACACACACACACAAACGTACATATATATTTATATATATATATATATATATATATATTGGCAAATATGTATAGCTAAAGCATGCAGTAATAATGTACCTAAATACCATATAATAACGTAAATACCACAGATCTGTAGTTGACAAAAAAAACAAAACAAAGAAAAACAAAACAAAAATGAAAAACAATGCGAAACAAAAATATGTATACACACATGGATAATGTAAGAATTCTACATACATATGCATTATGTATAGACCTACCGCAACTTCAAATCGGACGCGATATCCTATTTGTTTTTTTTTTTTTTTTTACTATATATGTATGTATATTTGTTTTTTATTTTTGTTTCCCAACAAATATCATTTTTAACTGTATTAACAACGAATTTTCTGAACAACAAAAATATTACGTGTTTGTAGAAACCAAAAAAAAAACAAAAATCAAAAAAATGTTTAAAAAGAGTTGTATGTGTTTTAAATAAGATTAAAAAGAAAATGTAATGAAACCAAAACGGTAACAATCACCTAAAAACACCAAATTGAAACGCACACAAAAGCAAAACAAAAAAAAAAAGGGAGAGCGTCTCCACAATGGAAAAACATGGGATATACGATAATAAACTTTGGGATGGTTTTGAAATCGTACTTGAAAACTGAACATTTTGTGCATGCAGCGCCGTTTCGTTGGCCATCAGCTGAGAAGTGAAACAATTCTAAACATAAACACGATAAACTTAAACTGATCCTTTAATTGAAACCGCTAATTTACCTCCACCTCGCATTCGTTTAAAGTCGGGACTCGAGAAGAACAAAATTGACTGGCGGCAGACTGTATGCACAAACGGTTGAAGAGCAACACACATGTGGTTAACACTAGTTAAGATATCGAAAACAACAAGAACAACAACAACAAAAAGTTAACTCCAACAAAACAAATCAATGCCAAGCCAAGACACCAGCCAAGCCAAAATCAATCGAATTAAAAAGAAAAGAAAACAAAACTAAAACAACAACAACATCAATTGAGAATATTTGCAGTCAGGTGTGCTCGACTGTGAGATACCCGCTACCCTTTACTCGAGAGTATACAACAAACTGAAATGTAATCATAGCAACTGATTTTTCCCCCTATTCAATTAATTTCCCAGTTTATTAGACGATCGCAATGAAATTCTTAGAAACCATTCGAAGCGAAGTTATTATTATCGATGCCAGAATTACGTCCGCCATTCGATGCTTTTTATTTCTCGATATGGGGGACTATAGCAGGATTGACCGAATAGTCTCCGGTTTGCTTGACACTGACTTATTTGTACCCTTCTGTACCCTATGGCTATCGGGTATAATTAATTTTCACTCACTCAATTAAACGAATCAACTTGAAAAGTTATAAAAAAAACAAAAACAAAAATTATGGAAATTAAAAAAAAAATGATTGCTTTTAGCCAACTAAATATTTACATAAATAAATATATACATACAATATATATATATATACAGAGAATTCCGTTTAAATAAATACTTTACAAAAGCGAAAAGAAAAAAAAATGAAGTGAAAAGAAAACCTATTTAAATCGTATACAATGTGTATATTAGTTAAGCTAAGCGAACTTTATATATGTATGTATAATACGCGATATATATGTATGTATCTATATGCACACACACAAACACAAACACACACGCTCACACTCACAGACACAGTTACAGGTGTAACAGCTTCCATGTTCCAACAGCATAAACACTCACACACATACACATACATACACACACACAGACATACACACACATACACAGACACACGCACATAGAAACAAGACTGTCTTTAGGATATATGTAGTAGTATTTCATGTATATCTAATCAAGCTACATATACTTATACGATTATTATTGTATGTACTGCTGCTTATAGAAATTGTTATAAACGAAACTTTAGCAAAGTTGCATGCACCAACACAATTACACGCACACACACACCCTCGCTCACACTTACACACACATTGAAATTAAATCAAAATTTAAAGCTACCTAAACCTAAATTAACTAATCTACCTATGTACATACACACACACACACACACCAACACACAAACACACTCACACACAGACACAAGTATGTATGTGAGGCATTGAATGCTATATGAACATATATATAATCGGATATACAACTCATCGTGTATCGGGATATCTCTGATTTAGTCATTGCTTTGTATGTGCCTATTATCGATTTTTGATGTACAATTTAAAGGACATCAGTTACCAGTTTTAAATAATATCCACATTTTTTTAAATATGTATGTATGTAATGTAATGTAACTTAATATAATCGGACAAACAAACAACAAAAAGAAAAAAAAACAATCCGCAAACCTCGTACCGCAAATCCTAATGTTTAAGCTAAACTTAACAATTTCTAATTTTTTTTTTGTGTTTTATTGTTTTTTTTTTTTAATATTTTTTTTTTTTTGTGTAATCTTAGAATACTGTATTGTATGTTTAACTTAACTAATTAGTTATTATATATATATATATCGTGACGTATTTGTACTTTCGTTTTCCCAAGTAGAGCAATTTTCAATTGTAAATGTATTTGTAACTGAATGTTATACATTTATTCGTAAGAAAAATAGCTACAAATAAATGTATTTTTCCTTTAAAAAAAAATTTAGATGCTGTCGCGAACATGAAACGGAAAAACACAATGTATTTTGAAGGTGGCGCCGAACTTAAAACTTGAGCAACATTCTGTTAACGTTTACATCGTGTTATGCTGGTGGTATGGTATATTGTCAAGTGGCTGTTAATGTGATATTGTGGTTTTAAAATACTGACGCAGCACTACAAGAACTTTCTAATGAGCTTCAACTGATCAATCCGCATTTAAGCTTTCTGACATATCAAAATCAAATTCACTACTCATTTGTTCATTTATGAAATAGTAAAAAATTGTTATTTTTTGCGAGCAGTTTGAAAATTTGATTTGAGTGGTTGGAACAGATGCAGCAATTTAAAAAGACGCGCGTCTCATGAGTTCACAAGGAAAATACCAATATAGCTGCAACAGTGTAACCAGTTTGTGGTTGTTGATTCTATATTTGGCGACGTAAAATAGTATATTATGAAATGCAGTTTGCGGTCACGTTGCCGGCCCGCACTGCACAGCCAATACATCAACAAAAAGTCAACGGTTTCGAACGGTACTCGCTGGTCGTCGTCAAATCGGAAAAAATTTGCAAAGTTTCGCATTTTGTTTGCTGTGTTATATTAATGATTTAAGCCAATGTAAATTGAAAATTAGATATTATACGTGTATATAAGCGTGTGTGTTTGTGTAATTTTTGTTAATGTGCAAATTGGAAAGGATTCTACGTGAATTAATATGTGATTTAATAGCGCCAAAACAGAAAAAAATACAATACGATACGATCAACAATAAACAGCCAGCAAGCGAGGGGACCGACCGACCACTTTCAACGGTTTTAAATATCATTCGATTGATCTGATCGTTCAATTAATATTCGTTTCCTTGCGTCATTTACCAATTGATTGCCTGTTGAGCGTGGTGAACGATCTTCATTATCGTCGTCAGTATGATAATAATGATAACGATGCTCTGTTGATGTCTCTCTTCCAATTTTGCAAATTGAATGCGCTCCTTCGTAAGCGACTGCTGTCATTGTTGTTGGTTGTTGTTGCAAAATATTGAAAGCGCGAGCAAAGCGAAGCCGGCTAACAGCCGATATACAACATTCTACGAGCATATAATCGATAAATTACGTAATGCAAATTTTGAACCCTTTTTGGTATTTTTTTTTTATTTTTGCAAAGTGACCCTGAGCACTAATTGAGCTTCAGCAAACCGTGTGCGTGTATGTGTGCATGTGTGTGAGCGAGCTGGAGTAGGCGAAGCTTTTAAGCTAAGTTCGAAGCTATCAGCTGAGTCTGAATAGCAGTGATCCTAAACAAAAATGATGTGTGGTGTAAAAATCAAAGAAGCTTTCGCTGGAGTTATGCGTGTGCAGTGTGTAAGCTTTTCTAATGTTTGCATAGAGTTTTCTTGCAGTGTATTTGTTAGCCTGCACTGGGCCGCCTGTACTTGCTTGTTGTACGCACACATATATAAATATATATATATATTTACTTTGGTGTTGTTGTTTGCGTTTTGGCGCGCTTGAAAGGCGTGAAAGTCATTGTCCAATGCAGCACACAACACTCTAGAGCATTGACTATGAATGTGATCACCCGCTGCTGCTGGTGCTGCCGCCATCGCTAACACCTTGCCCACCTTGCAGTGGATGTAGTTGTTGTTGCCAGAGACCGGCAAACAGTCGACTTCTTGGCCACTTGAATGCTTCCAATGTGTGTGTGCGTGTGTGTGTGAGCAGCAACGACAAACAAATGGGAATGGTGTGCAAAACTCCTCAATCTCGATCGTGGACACACACTCACACACATACACAGCAAACACAGCGCACACATACACACACACACACAGACACAGGCAAGTAGAGCTGCACAACACAATCGCAAAATCAGAAATCAGTGTTCTGTTTTCTGTGAAGTAGTTGCATCTCTCTTCTTCTCTCTCACTTACTGGTTGTCTGCTTGTGTCCCCCGTCCACCCGTTAGCATTCCCATTCCCATGTCCATCTCCTTGTCACGTCTCGTCCCGTTCCGTCCCGCAGCGTCTGTCGTTTTGTTGGCCAGCCTGCTTGTCTCGCGCTGGCTACTTGACCGGCTGCACTGCGACGCCAACGTCAACGGCAACGGCAACGCCAACGCCAAAGTCAGCGCCGACGTCGGCAGCGACGTCAACAGCGGTACTTGAGCCCACTTGGAGACAGTCGTTCGTTGTTCTTGTTCTTCTTGTCATCGTTATTGTTTTTGTTGTTTATGTTGTTGTTGTTGTTGTTGTTGTTATGCGCCTTTGCGTCTTGGTCAAGAGTTGAGCATATGCCCAAGACGATGCAAAATAAGACATTCTTCTCCGATTTATTTCGTATGATTTGCATTGTAATTAAGTTCTCATAAAGGACAACAAACTATTTTGTAATAATGATATTAACACAGTAGAATTTCTATTGCTTAGCTTTCTTTTTGTGGCTGTAATGTTTTGCCTATTTATTTAGATTTATAGATACCTTATGCAAAAGTACTTCATCTGAAATATTCACAAATTTCGTACGATTTGTTAAAGTAAAGTTATCAATTCTTTCACTGAGTTTTCTAAACCATACTTTTTATCCATATTACTATTTAAGTTAAATACTTTGGTGTTTTCATATAACGTAAAACATTATTAATGCTTCACCGTCAAAAATATAAATGATATAAATATAATATATACATACTGCACTGCGTAGAGCATTTGAAAGTCGCATAGGTTGAGGAGGCTGCTGTCGTTATTGTCCGGTTGTCTTTTCCTGCCTGGTTGCAAGTATTTGCTGAAGGTGTTTTTGGTGCTCTTCAGTTGCGTGTTGTTCATTAAGCAAACAACGAGATCTATATTGAGTGTGGTTATTGTTGTTGTTGTTCTGGTTGTCGCTGTGATTGTTAGCATCGTTTTAATCGGTAGCCAAGTTGCAAGAGATTGGGAGAGATCGATTGAATGTGAACAACATTTTGGCATTGTCGAAATTCTTCGTCTGCTTGCGGTTTTTGCAAAGCAAAGCCAGCTAAAGGATTCTTTTCTCCTTCTACAACTCTGTCTTCAACTTCTGCTTTTGGGCAACATTTGTGCTTCTGCTTTTGGCAAACTTTTTTGTCATTTCCTTATAAATGGCTCATTTTTAAGTCGTTGAAGACACCCAGCCCTGACTTTACTCCATCCCTGCTGGCCATGTCAACCGCCTCTTCAGTGTTCGCTGTCCAAACATACAGATATATGAGTATGCGATTTCCACAGTTCTTCCGTTTCTCTGTCCGAACCCGAACTTAAACTCAAACCCAACTTCAAACTGGATTCCCAATACCTGAAGACGGGCAAACAGACAGACGCAGCGAGTGTGAGAGAGAGCGAGAGAGAGAGAATCAGAGCAAAAGATAGGGAGAGTGAGACTGGAATTGAGACGAAGAGTGGAGCAGAGACTATGTCATTGCTATCCCGATTCTGATTCGGATCCCATTCCCGATCCCGAAGTCAGCTTCTTGTTGCCCACTGAAATTGTTATTTTCATTTTATTTTCACATTTCATTGTCCGCTTATTTGTTGTCGTTGTTGTTGGTCGCTTCTTTATTTTCTGGGTAATAAGGTGTGAGAAAGGCAATAATCGTAAAGAGCTAACAAATTGTTGCTGCTGCTTCTGCTGTTGCTCTTGGTTGATCCGTTGCTGTTGCTGTCTTCGGTTTCACGCTAAAATGTTAATCTGTCCTTTTTAGTCGCTCCATGCGCCGTTGGCAATCGTGGCAACTGAGAGAGAGAAAGAGAGATCGCCTTAAGGTGTGATATAGGGTGAGGCTATTTGTATTGCTTATAAACATGCCAAAACAAACTTGAACTCGAACTCAAATTGAGCTATAATCGGAAGTAAAAACTAGCGAGCGCAGTCTTACAGCAAACTGATAGATTACACTGAGAGAAAACTAAACCAAAATAGCCATAATAAAGGGGCGATATACATATATAAGATGCCTTTTGTTGATCACTAAAATCTTGGGGAATTACAAGTTATATAGTGCTAATTTTCTCACTAAAACTTTGACCACGATTGTGCGATGAAATGCGCGATATTCGTGGAAACACGCTGAAATTCCAGTTTCCAGCTCCGGCGCCGTCCGCATGACCTTTAATGAGGATGTCAACTAACAAAACGATTGAGCAACAGGCATGTGTAATCGTTTCAAATAAAATACAATATTTTCAAACGACACAGATGTCGTAGATGTGGCGTTTGGTGCTCTATGACTATGTCTCCCAGGCTTGTGCACTTCTCTCGTCCAGTCGAGTGCCGCCCGCCCAACTAACGATCAACGTATCAAGCAAGCAAAGTGCGCGTTATCAATGCTTCGAGCATTAATTAATCACAAGCATTATTGAGATTGGCCTGTTGTTTTTGTTTTAATTTCAAATGGGAAAAGTCAAAACAAATGAAATGATGCGTGCTATTTTTATTTCATTATATTGTATACATACATACATAGTATATATTGTATCTGTCAGTTATTGCGTTGTGCTCTTTATTGCCTCACAAGCTTTCTTCACATCCGTCACGTGCAATTTGAAGAACTTCCCAAATAACGTGGGCGCCTCAACTCTAATTGGCCGCAATTAAAACCAAGTAAGCAGCCCACTGAACATTTTGGGGGAATACAAAACAACTCGCAATGCACTTGCACTTGACTTTTAGTCTGTTTGTTTCGCATTGTACTTTCATTTTGTGTAATGGACTATAAGGATTAGTTTTCAAATTTAAGCACAACCTTGTTATACATCAATGAGACTTGAATGCATAGATCGTAAATATAATTCTTGCTTGTCTAGTGTCTAAAGAGTTTTGTTTAATGGACTCACTTTTGTCAGTTATATTCGAATATATATTAGGCTTCTAACAAGTCGGGAAGGTCGTACTGCTGGTAGTCACTGTGCGTCGGGTTTATCTTGTCGTATAACCTCAATTGTTAAGGAGGGAATGTCGCATCGCATCGATAGCCTCGATTGTTCGTCGATGCCATTCCTTATTTGTATGCTTAATGCGAAGCCACATGTCATTATCTTCAAGTAATTCCTCATAATCGCCATGTTTGATCTTATTAAGACACCTTAACTTGTTTTCTTCGACATGGACATCATCGACTCCCGTTCCCGTTCCCGTTCACGTTCCCTCTTTGTCTGTTTGTTGTTGCTGTTGTCTGTTCCCCTCGTTACGCTCATTCAGTACGTGCTGTTGATGGCCAGACAAATGGCCAGCCAAGTGGCCTGTCCGTCTGTCCGTCCGTCTGTCTGTCTGTCTGTCTGCCTGGCAACTGATTCGATGTCGCTTTGGCCTGGCTCCGATCACATTTTTTTCCCGTCTGTCTCTTATTTTATTTTTTTTTTTTTCGTTCATTATGTTAAATTTCTGCCTTGTCTGTCCCCCGTCTCCTGCCGCGGCCCCTGTCACTGCACCTGCAGGCCATCGTTGACTCTTGGGCAACTACTCTTCACACCACGCCAAGTGCTAACGACTTTGTACCTGCTCTGCTCTGCTCTGGTCTGTCTCCAACTCTCTGTCTGTCTCCCATCTCCCATCTCCTACTCCGATCTCTGTATCAGGCTGTCGCTACTGCCGCAGCTTCCATTAACGATCAACGCCACAGCCTCAGCCTCAGCCTCAGCCACATTGTAACCTCTTCTCCTCTTGTTTTATAGATTCTCTTGTTTTTTTTTTTTTTTTTGTTGAAGTTGAAGTTGAAGTTGAGATCAATCCCCGGTAGGTTCATAGTTTGCCATTGCAATCCATACGCCGCTCAAATTGCGATAACTAATCGTAAAACCTCAGACTGACTAATTGCCAAGAACTTGAAGAGTATAACTAGAGAAATTCAAGTGAATGTTGCCGCAATAAAATTGCTTAATATCACATCATAATTAATGCTGAATTTGTCGTTTTTATCTCTCACTAATTTGAAGAGAGTGGGAAAAGAGTTTGAAAAGTCAATCGAAATTTGATCTGTTGAGATCTTCTTAGAATTAAATGGAATCTTGTGGAGAATGACTGAATGTTTAACCTTGAGTAGTTATTTAAATATTAACGAACTCTTGTAGTTCACTCCAACAAATGAGAATAAATAAAGTACTTGATACTTGACGCATAGCAAAAAGGAATCAACATTTATAGACACTATAAATAAATGGAAAAACGCTAAAAAGAAGTAGTTCAACCTGAAATTACTTGTATCATAATTTTTTAATGTTATTGATACTTGAGATAATGATAATAATGATGATATGATATTAATGCATACTGCGCTTTCAATGGAACTGTTTAGCCATCAGTTTTCCTTCTTTATCGTCACTTGTCATCTGTTTATTGTAGATATATCGCGAATATGCGATCTTCAAATAGCGTTTTCTTTGCTTTGCACACTAAATCAGTTTTGTATTTTGTATTTTGTTTTTTTTTTTTTTTTGCCAAGTGCTTTTATTATTCGTGAGTGTTTGATGAATAGCACTGTCAATATTTGCGGGTGCACAGCGAAGACGTGAAGGCAGCAAAGCGAACAAAGAAAAGCAAACAGCGCGAGCGAATGTGAAGTGCAAATATTGTTTGAAATCTGTTGATTGTTTACGTAGTTTTAATTTCAATTTGCAATTTGCAATTTGCAATTGGCAATTTGCAATTCGCAATTGGGAGTGCGAGTGGCCAATTTATGTGCAGCTGATCTATTAATTAATTTCCAACTGTTTGCCATTCTGTTGATCCACGCCTGACACACACCACAGAAATATGCCACTGCTGGGATTCGGTTGCTTTGTCAAATGGTTCTATCTGGTGCTGATCGTGCAAACCCTGATCTGCCTGGGCCGCGTCGAGTGTCGCCAGAATCACAATCGCCACAATAACAACAATAACAACAATAGAAGAGGCGACTCGATCAGCTCCGAGGAGAATCACAGCATTGCCGATGATTTCGATAATGTGGCGGACACCGACAGCAGCGTTGGGCACGGCGGTGGAGGGGGAGGAGGAGGTGGTGGGGGCGGAGGTGGCTACCATCGACGCTCTGGACGCAGGCGATCGCAGGGCGGCGGCAATCGACACAATCGCAACGAGGAGAGCATCTCGCTCTGGATCAACGAACAGCAGCTCAAGATGCTAAGCGGTAAGTCAGTGTGCGTCACAAACTGCGAACCAAATCATTTCATTCATTGTTCCAACTAGTGATGAATCCGTTAATCTGAATTGATCGCAACAGCGCAGCCTTGAACCTTGAGTTTAATGCGTCGCGTCGTTGTTATTCAATCCAAATTTTAACGTCTATCGAGAAAATCTTGTTGTCTTGCTTGAATGGAACTCGTTGTTAAGACATGATGCTCTACTATTTCTTGTCAATAGTTGCATTTCAAAGAAATAGTTTTCAAAAAAAGTTGTTTATAGAAAATCGCCGCCAGTTTAATCTTTAGTCGCTTGACAGCAATTCCAATAATGATACTAAGCATTTATAGCCCTTTTTAATTCCCTCTCGAATCGATTGAAGCTAAAGCTCTACCGTCTTACTTAAACAGCTTTCATAGACTCATCATTTAACTGTCTTGCTCTATAACTTGCTCTGTCCTTAATCATCAGCATTCTGCATACTTCCCGCAGCGCTTTACTTTCCCCAGGGCTACTCGGATCGCATCTATGCCATTCACAACGGCCGCGTGACGAACGAGATGCGGGACACGACGTTCTACAATTATCTGGTGATACCGTCGGAGGTGAACTATGTGAACTTCACGTGGAAGTCCGGTAAACGCAAGTATTTCTACGATTTCGATCGACTGCAGACGATGGACGAGAGCATTTTGAAGGCGCCAACGTTGTCGATCAAGAAACGCGGCCAGATACCGCAGGAGCAGAAAAGTAAGTGGCCACAAGAGTGAGGTAGACTCGCAATTGCGCATCACACACACTGTTCCCCGATTTTCTATATACATACATATCAATCCAAGCTAGATTTTAGCATATTCCTGCCCTGCACCGGAAACAGCTCGGGCACCGCCTCCTTCAATGTCGGCCTCAAGATCCAGACCAAAAAGCACAAACCGTTATCGGGCACACCCATCCGTCTCAACTTCAAAAAGGAATGCGCACATAGAGGTGTGTATGATATAGACGCTTCCAACCCTACTTCACTAACAACTTTGCAAGGTAGTGTATATGAAAAGTCAATAAAAATAATGCTTTATATTCAAATTTGCATAGAACCGTGGAGCGGACTCAAGAACAAAACGCGACAAATGATGAAATCCTTTCTAATTTTGTATTTTCAAATCGATCGCATAAATATTTTGGCAATGTTTGTTGTTGTTCTTGGGCGAGCTCTACTGTAATTACATTTTATCATTCATTTTTCGTACTGTCGCTAATGCTTTCCTGAGTGTCCTCTGTCCGCTTTTACTCCCACTTTCCCCATTGTAGCACACTACACCCACTTTCCAAGCTCAAGGCTCTCGCTATCGCTCACTTTACCTACAATAGGTGGAAATTACCACTTTAGAGTCGTCGTAGTCTTTAAATGTATTTGGCTTGGACAGCGATCCTATATCAATTCCTTTCAGAACAGAAAGCGCGTCATATAGAAAAACTAAAATGAAGCGTAAATATACAAATTGGCAGTCAATCTCAACAAGATAAGATTCCATAGATAAAATAAAAGTACAAACAAAAATACAAAAAAAAGAATATATATTCCAGTTCTATCTGACTTGTGCTACAATTATATTTTAACTTTATTATGTTGACTCTAGTGTGTACAATTTTCAGCTATTGCCATGAGTTTCGGCACGGTTCCTATCTACAATTTTGATAATTCCTAGTCGCATATTACAAATTTCAAAGCGCTTTCTTAGCTCTGCTTTGCTTCTTATGCTTATCTCTTGTATACCCTTTTGCTTTGAGTCTCTCGACTCGTTTGTTGTGCTTACACACAGCTACACACACACACACACACACACACACGGTCCGCTTTCACACTCTGCAAAAGAGCAAGAGAAAAATAATTAAATACAAAATAAAGGGAAACACACACAACGAAACCACAAACGACATAAACAAAAAATGATTGAACTAAACTAAATGAACTTAAGCTCCCGATCCAGAATGCACACTGAAATGTGGCAAGAATGGTTACTGCAACGAGGATCACATCTGCAAGTGCAACGTCGGCTACACGGGCCAATACTGCGAGACGGCCTTCTGTTTCCCGCAATGCCTCAACGGCGGCAACTGCACCGAACCATCGAAATGCACCTGTCCCGATGGCTACCAAGGCACACAGTGCGAGGGCGGTAAGTCAACTTTGCTTATGCTATGACATTTCTTGGGCTGACAGCGGACAAATGGTAAGCCCTGGAAGGCTGCAATTTGTAGACAGGCGCATTGTTGAAATCCGGGATTAAATATCGTACAGCTAGCACATTATATATTAAGCTCTATTTCTATATTTAATAGCACAACTTGTTAAACGTTCGTTAGCATTTAGATCTTTTTGGATATAGCTATGGCTGTCTTGCAGCCAAATTTAATGACCTCCGTCATGGCCTTATAGAAGGGCGCCTGCTCAGCGCCGCAATCGATGCCGGTGTCGTGATGTTCCTGCTCCTCGTCGCGAAACTTTGTGATCGTCTCCAGCAGCTCCTGCAAATAGCAAAGCAATGCATTATGGATTGACATTGCTTGATATATAGATATGTGTGCTTACCTTATCTGGGTTGGGCGACTCCATGATCTGGCGCAACTGATCGTTGTAGTGCTCAACGATCACCGTCTCCACAGCCACTGTGCAGGCCATGGCGGCCTTCTCGCCCATCAGCGCTGTGCCCGCACCGAGCGCGAAAGCGGCCACATTCCAGATGGGCGCCATGATTGTGGGACGCACACGATGCTGCTGGATTAAATGCTCGAACTGCTTGCGATGCTCCTTCTCCTGCTCCCACATATGCTCAATGGTCTTGCCCATGGGCCCGTTGCCCAAGATGGCCATTTGTCCCGCGTAGATGCGGTCGGCGCCCAGTTCGCCAGCATGATCCACGCGTATAATCTCATCAGTTAGCGCTGTGGGGCGTGCACGCAATGGAGCATTTGGCTTACTGTTGGCATTGGAAGGCGGCGTCGCGGAGGAGGAGGACGAGGAGGAGGCAGCGGCGTTGCTGCAGTGTCTGGTGATGCGAATGAGCTGCTTGCCCGCGCTGTTGGCGTTTCTAAGCATTGTGATGCTGCAAATGGAGTCATAGATTAGTTTTATGCAAATAGTTCTTTTCAGTAATTAATTCCTTATGGAGTGACAGTTGCGACGAAGTTAATCATGGCTGAAATATGTTTCTAGGCTACAAAAGATTTGTGTCTTCGATAGGCACTGGTTTAACACACACGCACAATTGTTATCAACGATTCATTTTGTTGTCGCCACAGGGATTTGCAAGGAGAAGTGCTTGAATGGCGGCAAATGCATACAAAAGGACAAATGCCAATGCTCAAAGGGATATTATGGCCTGCACTGTGAATACTGTGAGTCTCATCCTTAATGCTCGCTCAGTGTGTGACTTATTCCATTTTGCTGTTGTTGCTTTCCAGCCAAGTGCGTAATACCCTGCAAGAATGGAGGACGCTGCATTGGCAACAACATGTGCCGCTGCCCGAACGGACTCGACGGCCATCATTGCGAGATTGTGCGCAAGCAGCGTTCCACCTGCAAGTGCAGCAATGGCTTCTGCATGGGCAGCAACAAGGAGTGCAAGTGCCAGGATGGCTACCAAGGACGCCACTGTCGACGTCGTAAGTTCAGCTCACAGACAATTTGCCGCTGTCCTTCTAAATGCTCTCCCTTCCTTTATCTCTCGCTCTCGCTCTCTCTGTCTCTCTCGTTGCAGGCATTCCGAATCGTTCGCTTTGAGTGCTGTTTTGACACGCACCGACATGTCACATGTAAAATAACAAACAACAGAAACAAGCACAACAACACACAAGAAAAGTAAAACGTAATTGCACGTTTAGGCTCTGCCTGCTTCCATCAACAATTATACTATACAAAATGGACAAAACGAAATAATACTAATTGTGATACAAATTTTTTTGTAATTTAAAATTCTTAAATAAACTAAACTAAAAAGAACAAGTGGGACTTTAACCCTTAAAACCCATCACAAATATAGCTCAAACTGTAACTAGTTTGTCTGCGACATCAACTCACCTGCAGCAGGTAACAATTCTCAATAGGAATTTATTTTATGCAACACTTGCGGAATGCAAACACCAGCAATGTTTTTATTATCATTTATGGCCGGTCCGGCTGACTACTAGAGGTGGCACTTTCCACGTTTTTGGGATTTTTCAACATCGATGTTTTTGCAGGTAAATATTATAAATCTTTTACTGTTTTTAACTAATTTAATCTTGTAGGAAATAATAAGATAAACAAAAATGGATTTTATGCGCAACTATTATACTGCATAAAAAGCTATTTCAAAAAAAAAATCGGCGGTAGTGTTGTATAACATTTACATCAGGGTTGCTGGGGGTCAGCTCAATGTATCAACGTATATCGATAGATCTATTTAACATAAACATTTGTACTACATGGACGTAGTCACTAAATAATAAAACAAATAAAAAACGTGACGAATTAATATAACTCAAATCAAAGCAAGCTGCAGTTTTTACTAATACTAGCCTATCTAATAGCTACGCTGAAGTATGCTCAACACTTGTTATACTTGTGTAATGACAAAATTCAAAATTGCCGTACCCTCGGCGAAAAAGTGATGACTACGCCTTTGAAGTCGCGTTAATTTAAATAATAAGTCAGCTGACGCCTTTTGTATTTTGCAGCGCACTAGAAAACAGAACGACAACGGCGATGGCACCAAGAAATAACCACGATCCGACATCCTCTGGCGGCGATTCGGGTAACACGAATGTACAGGAGGCCGACCTGCAAGGTAAACAATCAAATTGAAGCAAAGTTTGCTGGCAATGTCAAATTTTGGCCACTTGCAGAGATGGAGGACGTCAACCAGAGTCTGGATGCGCTTAGCTGCGCCCTGGACGCTGTGGAGCAGCGCACGGACGACATCTTGTCGCAGCTGCGTGTGCTGTTAGACTCCAATCGTGAGATACGACGTCAGCTGGCACAGGAAAAAGACAGCGCAAGCGAAGAAGAGCAACAGAGTGACCATGAAGAAGACGACGACATGGCGGGTGGACAGGCGGGCGTGGCAGGTGCCAATTGAGTCAGACACCTGCCAAGGGCAGCCGTAAACGTAAATCACACCAAACAGTTTTTGTTTCTTTTGCTTCGTATAGCTAAAATGGTATCTATACACATTTATTAATATACTATCTATGTAATTGTTACAACTTTTACTTTTTGCGATTTCTATATTTGTTTTTCTTGCTGTTGTCCAGCTGCGTCGCTTTCGCCTCGCGCTTGAGGCGCGTATTTTCAGCACGCAGACGTGCGACTTCCGCCAGCAGAGCCGCATTTGATGGCGCATCCTCTTCAGCAGCCACACCAGCCTTTTCTTGATCTCCACCAGCAGTAGCTGCTTCCTCGGTCTGCTCTTCCTCATCCTCGTCGTCCTCTTCGGACCAATTTGGAAAGTAGCTGTCCTCAAAGTTACGCTTGACATACTGATGTGCTTCCTTGAATTGCTGGGTGACCAACACTTCAATGCAATCATCATCGCTGGGTGGCGTAATCACGCGCTTTAGACTATCCGCAAATAACTTGGCCTCCTTAGCACCCGGGTGGAAGCGCGACGAGCCAATTAGACGCAAATGCACATTGGTAATGGCGCCCAACTGGGAGATGCTTCTAATCAGCTGGCGACTGGCCACATCCCAGACACAGACCTGTTTGTCTTCGCCACCCGAGATCAGCTGATCCGCATTGACGGACAGCGCCAGGCAGGTGATGGCTGCGCCCGCCGTGTGGCCCACAAATGCCTGACTCTCTTCCTCCTCCAGATGGTATTCCTAAAAGCAACAAAGAAGCGTCGTTAGCTATGCTAATATATATTGCATGCTTACTGTACCTTCATGCGCGGTATTTTGTTCATGTGGTACACGAGCACTTGACCTTCGCTGGTGCCCACAAACACACTCGTTTCCATCCTGTTCGCAATTACGCTGTGCAGTGCCACTGGAAACACGACACTTAGCAGCATGCTGCCATCACTGAGATCGTACACCTTGCAGCAACGATCCAGGGATACTGTGTACATGAAGGCGCGTATGCCGCCCAATCCAATGTGCACATCGGTCACCGCCAAACCGTGATCATTGAAGCTGTAGTACGGCGCATTGTCCTCACTGTCGCCGTTGCCCAGAGGTGCCACAGCGCGTGTTAGATTCCAGACAAGAACGGCACCGTCTTTGCCCGCTGTGGCAAAGTGTTCGCCATTGTCGGTGAAGCGTATGCAGGTAATGGGCTGAAAGTGCCTGGCCATCATGTTAAGCAGGCGACCCGAATTCATGTGCCACACATAGATGGTCTCCTGGATGCCAGCGATGAGGAAGGCTGAATCTGGAGTTAACGCCAAGGCGCTCACATTGCCCGGCACCACATAGCGTATGTTGGCCATTTGTTCCTGTCCGTTGAGTTGCCATACATGAAGCAGCGGTTTGGTGCAGTTTGCCGACAACACGAATTTATCCTCCAGCATTTGAAGAGAATGCGGCTGCATTTGACCGCCACCTTTGTAGCGCATCAGGTCGGTGCCGGTGCGCAGATCCTGCACGCAACAGGAAGCACGCTCATTGTTTAAGCAGCTGATGAACAGAGCCTCGACAACCTCGCCCATTTCTTCTATAATGCACGCGACACACGTGCGAGGCAACAAAACACAAACAGAACGTCGTTCAAAAAAGGGCTTAAATTTGGCGGCATGCTGGTCACACCGGACGGCCAGGCATCAATACTTGCGCGCCGTGTAATTCCAAAACTATCGATAGTAGAAAAGTAACTGCCTGCTTTTCCGGTATTTTTATGGCTTGTAGGCATCGATGTTTGTGACCGCCGCACCGGCAGCAGTTATCGATAATTGAAAAGAACCTGTCTACCTGTCTTCGCTGCGATAAAGTTGTACGGTACGCTTATTGGGAAAATAAATAAATAAATAATTCGCCGCAAATGCGCGGTCAGTTGATGGAAAAAGTGTGATGAGCAGCTACTTTTGGCAATTAGTTGGCATAAGCACAGCACTGAAAGTGCTGCTGCTACCAGCACAGTAAGTGTCAACAATACCGGCAAATTAATTAGCAGATTCGCAAACTTTGTTGTTGTTGTTTTCAGCTATTCCACAGACTTTGAGGTACATCGCAATTGGTTAGCCATCACACACAGCTTGCCACTAAATCGCTGGTATGTGGACGCCACAAGCGAATGGACACTCGACTATCCACCCTTCTTTGCCTACTTTGAGTGGCTTCTCTCGCAGTTGGCCAAATATGTGGACCCTAAAATGCTTGTCGTAACGAGCCTGAAATATGCCTCGCCGGAAACGGTTTACTTTCAAAAGATTTCGGTGATTGTGACGGATTTGATCTATGTGCTAGGCGTACGCAGCTGTCTAGCTGCCCTGGGTGTCGCCAAGGCCACGCAGCAGCATATTGCCGGCTGCCTGTTGCTGTTGTTGAATGTGGGATTGATATTCGTGGATCACATGCATTTTCAGTACAATGGCTTCCTCTTTGGCCTGCTGCTATTGAGTCTGAGTGCGCTGCTCAAGCAGCGCTATCTGTGGAGCGCCTTCAGCTTTGCCGTGTTGCTCAACTTTAAGCACATCTTCTTGTACATGGCGCCCGCCTTCGTTGTCTATCTGCTAAAGTTCTATTGCCTGGGCAAGAATAGCCGACAATTCGCGCTGTCCGTCGGCAAACTGTTGGCTGTGGGTTTGACGCCATTCCTGCTCTCCCTTGGCCCCTTTTGGCGCCAGCTGCCGCAGCTCATGTCACGCCTGTTTCCCTTCAAGCGTGGCCTGACTCACGCCTACTGGGCGCCCAACATTTGGGCACTCTACAATACAGCTGATAAGCTGGCTGTTGTGGCGTTAAAACGCGCGCCACCCAATGCGATGTCGTCGACCAGCTCGGGGCTGGTGCAGGAAGTGAAGCACGTTGTGCTGCCCAACATCACGCCGGGCACAACGTTTGTGCTCACGCTGCTCTTCATGGTGCCCATTCTGCTGAAGCTGTTTCTCAGCAAGTCCAGAGAGTAAGTCGCATATTTCATCACTTGATTGTGCTGCAACATTTATTATCTTGTATTGCAGACAAGCCAAGCTGCTGATGTTGCGTGCTGTGGTGTTGTGCGCCTGCTCCTCGTTCATGTTTGGGTGGCATGTGCACGAGAAGGCGATCCTCATGTGCCTTATACCATTGTGGTAAGTCTTGCACACTTAACTTCAAAATATTATACAGAACATTTAAATAATAGCAAAGAGACGATGAGTAATGAAGTACTCTGTAGAGTTCTCGTTTTAATTTGACTATAAATGTATTTATAACATATTTCTGGATGTAGATAAAGATATACATTGTTGCAATTGCTGTTAGAAAGGAGTTAAGTCAAGACACCTGCAGAATGTATTTCGAACCTGTTGTAGCTACACATTTTAAGATTACTTCGAATAATTTTCATTTCTCTTGCAGTCTTCTCGCTGTCGTCGATCGTCGTGATGCCAAATACGCTTTCATTTTATCCGTCGCTGGCTACTTCTCGCTGCTACCGCTGCTTTTTGAGGTGGATCTGCTGGTGCCACGCTATGCTCTCTACTTGGCGTACATTGCCATGTTGTACGGCCAGCTGGAACGCATCTATAAACCTAAGCTCAAGTTCCATCTGCTAGAATGCATCTATTTCCTGGGCTTCCTCACCATTCCGCTTTATGAGCATGTCTTCAGTCGCCTGTTTGGCGTTCACAAGCAGTTGCCGTTTATGCCGCTGCTGCTCACCTCGTTGTATTCCTCGCTGGGCGTGCTCTATTTCTTTGTGCGTTACTACATCTATGCTTTGGATGTTGCGTGGCCGACATGGCCGGCCAAACGGCGGACTACGCAAGTGAAATTCTCGGCAGCGAAACGCAAACGTAAAACCAAATAAATCGTTTTATACTTTATATAGTATCTAGCAAAACCATTTTGTGTGCCTACTTTTGTCCAAGGCGCCTGGCGCAACAGCCAGATACTCAAATACAATGGCTATTAAACGGAAATTTAGGTAGCTAGCCTCTGGCTATCTACCTGCCCGGTGGGAGGCGTCTTCAAGTGCGTCATAAACGGCACCAAAACAGGTAACAGCAAGTGTCGCTGCGAATGGGCGGCATTCGTGGAAAATCCAGGGAAAAGCAGCACGCTCATTTGAATGAATTTTGCTGACAGTCTTCAATTGCAACTCCCCGGGAACAGAACGTCGAAGTGAACAAAACACGATGCAGATGCAACAGACAGAATCATACAAGTTGCTCAGTCGCCACTACGTTCGTTGTGTTGTGAATTAATTTATATTTATTCTTGCAGCACGCAATCAAGGGACGATGGTTGCTTCCACAAGGGCACCTACATTGAGCTATCCACGGGCGTGATGCGGCGTGTGGAGGACATTCGCACCGAGGACTTTATACAGTCGGCGCTGCGCAGTCCCCAGTTTGAGCTGCTCGAGGCGACAGTGGTTAAAATTGATCGCAAAGCTGCTGACCACAATATCAATATTACGTTCAGCTATGGATCGCAGCATCTAAAGGTTGGTGACAATGGTCAGCGATGACAGTTATGCACTATAAATTGCTCTTGCAGGTTAACATGGAGGTTACGCCGTCACATCCATTGTTTGTCTATGGCCAGGGTTGGGCCTCCTGTAATCCGCAGTTGTCGCTACAGCTGTATGCACTTAAATGCCAACAGTTGCAGGTGGGCGATATTTGTTTGTCGCTGGTGCCGCAGCCGGAGCAGCCCCCACCTCCACCACCACCCACGTCGCTCCCTTTGCCAGGCAATTATACATTCGAGCCCAGGCATCCGTATCAAGTGTATGCGGAGATGGCGAATATTGTGGCGGCTTACACGCAGCAATTGATTGGCAAAATGCGGAACTGAACTATTGTATATTAACTTTAACTAAAAAATAAATAAATATTAAAGTAGGGCACATCCGTAACAAGTGTGTGCAGTTATCGTATCATATTAAAAACCCGCCAATTACTTTGCGCGGGTTTAGTGTTTAGTAATGCCAAACAGATAGGTATCGATGCTTTTGTTGTTATCGGTCTGTGAAGTTTGTGTCAGAGTGACCTTTTGTGTAAATATATTCTGTTTGGTATTAAAATACTGCAAAGGTATCATTGTTGTATTTATACTGTCGAATCATGTTGTTTGCGCTTGTATTGAAGAAGGATACTGTTACTTCTGTACGTTGTTATGCACATAAATTATTGTAGACAGCTCGTGGGGATCTTGAGCAAAGCAGACATTGCGCGTGATTCTTAAGTACGCATATAGCTCGCTTAAAGTTTTATTTTTTGGTATATTCACGCGTGTTCAAACAGTATATTCTGAAATGTGAAATTGCGGTCACGCTGAATTGACATCTCCTATGTGAGGAGCTGCTTGGTGAACGTGAAAGCCCTAACTGAACTAAAAACAACAAAAACAATCTTGGTGGTGGTGGAGGAGGCGCAAACAGAAATATATATGATCACCAGTCGTGGTGCCGATTCAATGAAAAGGGTCGCCATACCGCTGGACAACTATAATGATTCCGAAGAGGATGCATTGCTAAGTGAAATGTCTGCTGGCCGCACAGCCAACAGCAACAATAATAACAACAACAACAACAACAGCAGGAACTGCAATCATGGATTTGGCAACTCGCATATCAATCGCATTGAGACAGCAACATCAGCACCAACAACGACAGCTTCACCCTTGTGGTCAAAAGCGCACGACATGCAGCAGCAGCAGCAGCAACAAGCAGCAACCACCTCCAACGGTAACCCCGTGCTGCGCAATCTAAACAATGATATGACAAAGGGCATCCAACGTAGGCCGCATCAGTGCAAGAGTAAGAAGTGCCCATTTCTGCATTTAAATTGATATCTAAACAGTGTGTGTGTGTGTTTGTTACAGTGCAATTTACGGCCAGTGATCGCGATGCCAAGCTGGCCAACGATGATCTGCGCATGACGAAGATCATGCGGCGTCTGCACAACGAGACGAGTCCCGCAGCAGCTCTCGACCTCTGCGCGAAGCTGGAGATGGCTGTGCGGACGCCACTCAACATGGGATACTTGACGCGATCCTTCGATGCCATTCTGGAGAGCATGCTCTCGGTGCTTAAGCAGTGTCCGGTGCTTGTGCTGGAGGAGTGCAGCAAGACGCTCGGCCTGATAGGTTACATCAATCGCATGTCGTATCCCATCTTCAAGGAGTTCATCGTCAAGAACTATCACGCGCACAAACGATTGCAGAAGTATCTGATTCTCGCTCTGCGCACGACACTGAGGTGAGTATTATTCTATTGCTCTGCCTGCATGTGTAGTATATGCAAGAAGCATGAGTAAGAATCTGACATATTTCCATTCACAACTTCTGCGGCTGTTATTGACCTTTGGCCCATATGAAGAGAGCTTCTAATCCATTTGCCGTCAATCCCCTTGCAGCTGCGACACCAATCGTGATCTGCACATTTATGCGGAGCAGATGATGCTGATGCTCAAGGACTTCCTCGAGGACGCCCAGATCGTGGACACCTTCATGGCCGTCAGCTCGTGTATTGTGCAACTGTCGCGGATCTATCGCGATGTCTTCGAGCTTCACTTCACCGATGTGGTGGACATCGTCATTGGCTGGCAGCTCGAACTCGGCCAGCCCAAGTACCTGAAGTCCCACTGCGCCTACGTGCTGGAGCAACTGACGCCGTATTTCCGCAAGCAGCTGGACTTCAGCTACGGCCTGCTCACGCAATTCATCGAGGACATCACAACGCTGGAGGCGAGCCAGCGAACTGGCAAGCGCATTGGCGCCTTTGTGCGCTCCTTCAACTCGCTGCTCAAGTGCCTGACGCGCATGAGCATCGCTTGCGATGCTGTCGTGCTCGACGCCCAGAAGCTGCTCATGTGCCTGCTGCCCGATGTGCTGCAGAGCACGGACGCTGCTGAGGGCAGCAGCCAATGCGATGCGCTGATCTACGTGAATGAGTTCTTTTGCATTTGCCTGCTCAATGGCTACGGGGCTGGCGATGTGGCCGCCCTGACGCACGTGATACGCCTGGAGTTTGAGCATGCGCCGCAGCTGGCCCAGCCGGAGCAACTGAGCTGCCTGTATCTGCTGCTGTGTGCGGTGCGCAAGTTGCGTGCCCGCCTGCCCCCCGAACTGGTGCAGCTGATCTTCCAGCCGAACAGCGAGTGGCTGGCCAGCATACGAGTGCAGAGCACCAGCGCTGCGGCGCACAAGCTGCTGCTGCGCACGTGCCAGGAGACGCTGCTGATCAGGAATGTGCCGCTGCTGCAGCAGGCCTACAAACAGCTGGTCCACGACATCGACAACTGTGTGCAGCAGCTGGCCAGCGAGGAGCAAGGACAGCAGCAGCAGCAGCAACGGCACGTGGAGCCAACGTGTCGCCTGCTCATCTTTCACCTGTCAGCGCTGGCGGCGCTGGCCAAGCAGACGTCGTCCATCATCGGCATGTACGCCTGCAAGCCGTCGATACTGGAGCTGCTGATCAGCAACTGTCGCGCCCAGGAGCTGCAGCTGTGGTCGCAGCATGCGGCCACACACCATGCGCTGCTCGGCCTGCTCGTCGTCCACTGCCAGGCCAATCACAACTTTCGCAACAACTCGAGTCTGCTGCGCGATCAGGACACCAGCAACAGCGGCAGCAGCAGCAGCTGCAGCGAGTCACCCACGGCCCACAGCTTCGCCCACATACTGCGCTTCCTGTCGCAGACGCTGGCGCAGGCGGCGACGCTGTCGCCGCTCAACCTACAGCTGCTGCTCAACTGGACCAAGACGCTGCTGCACGAGTGCAGCGCACGCTGCGAGCTGCTGCTGCAGCATCCCGATTTCCGCGCCATCTGCGAGTGCATTGCGGGCATGGCGGCCAAGTGTGCGCCGCTCGAGGCGGCCGCCTGCATGCAAGTGGTGCTCGGCTATGGCGGCGCCCGGCTGAGCGTGCCGTTGCTGCAACTGTATCGCGAGACGGCGCTGCAGCAGCTGCAGTCGTTGTGCCCCCAGGCGCATGCGGCCTACGCCCAAATCTACGCTCAGCTGCCGCTCAACTTGAGTGTGGCACGACGTCCGACGCTGGGCATTGGCAGCAGTCCGGTGTGCGTGTGGCAGCAGCGTTTGAGTCTGTGCAGCGCGGTGCGCGACAACGTGTTCAAGGACTTTGTGGCCCAGCTGCAGGCGCCGCAGCATCGACAGTTCGCGGACACGCTGCGCGATCTGTTCACGCGCAGCTGCCACGTGACGGCGCTGGACGAGCGCCAGGAGAAGCTCTCGCTGTGCACGCGTCGCTGCCAGCGCCTCACCGCCGCCTGGCTGCAGTACGAGGCGGCGCGCTACTGCGTCGACCAGAAGCTGCGCACCACGCTCGGTAAGCCGCAGGACACGTTCCTGGCCTTTGAGGCGATCGTCATGCGGCATGCACGGCTCTTGAGTGGCTGCGCCAAAGAGACGGAGCGTCTCGCCCCCGACGAGCTGACGCTGCAGCCGCTGAGCAACACGCGCGCCAATCTGAACATGCTGCTGGGCTTCCTCGACGCGCTCGAGAAGCTCATCTACAATGCGGCCGAGGGCAGCGCGTTTGCGCTGCGTGCGCCCGAGAAGCCGGTGAGTGTCTTCTTCCGGCTGAACAATCCGACGTGCCAGTCGTGGTTCAATCGCATACGCATCGGCGTCGTCATCATCGCCATGCACAGCCAGCAGCCGGAGCTGGTCATACGCTACGCCCAGGTGAGTTCAAGCTGCTTGCAGAGACACACAGACACGCGAAATCCGCTTCACGGCTTTCTCCGTCTGTAGCTACAACAGTTCACGCTCCTCCCCTGCATGCCAAGCGATTAGCTGCCCTCGACTGAACCTTCCACTCTCTCTCTCCCTCTCTCTCTCTGCCTCGCTCAGCAAATACTGCAGACACAGAAGCCGCAGGACTGCAGCTACAGCCAGGCCATCGTCTACCTGGCCTGGGCCTACCTCAGCTGCCGCGAACCGGACTCGCTGCGGGGCCTCTGCATTTGGGCGCGTAGCAAGACCGACAAGTGCTACCAGTGGCTGCAGCACGCCGCCGACCAGGCGGCCGGACGCAGGGAGCAGGCCATCGCTGGCTACCGCAGCGTGCTGGCCGTCGAGGAGCTGCAGCCGGAGCTGGAGCCGCACACGCGACAATTCGTGCAGGCGCAGCTGATCGAGTGCCTGCAGAGCACCGGCCAGTGGACGTCGCTGCTGGAGCTGCGCACGCAGCTGAAGCGCAGCGACGAGCAGCTGAATCCCTTCCTGCAGAAGAGCAACGTGCAGATGAGCGGCCTGGAGCAGCTGCTGGCCAAGAGCACAACGAGCACCGACGAACTCAACGCCGCCCTGCACAAGCTGAGCCTGTGGCCGGAGGCCAGTCAGGAGCACGCCAGCTTTGCCGCATGCTACGTGCACGAGCAGCTGGAGAATCTGGTGCTGCAGCAGGCCATGCAGGAGCAGGCGGGCGCCGGCATCTTTGAGCTGGCGCCGCCGATGCAGCAGCTGCTGGACATGAACTGGCGCGAGGCGCTGCTCAACGCCAGCTGCGATCAGCAGCAGTGGCAGCAGCTGACGCTGCTCAAGCACATCGTCCAGCAACTGAGCTGCAACCAGCTGGAGCAGACGCCGCTCTGCCTGCTGCCGCGCAGCGCCAGCCGCAGCAAGGACAGCGCCAGCAAGGAGCACGGCCTGATCAGCAGCAGTCTGCTGCTGCGCTGCGTGGCCTGGACGCAGCTGCTGCGACGCCACTGCACCCTGGAGACGCTCGGCGAGCTCTACCTGGACACGGCGCTGGTGGCGCGCGAGGAGGGCAACCAGCAGACGTGCCAGACCATGCTGGAGCTGTACTTCGGCCAGCCGCTGAAGCAGATGGCGCGCCAGCTGCTCGACCAGCAGCTGGACATGGGCAACGTGCAGCTGCTGCGCGGCTACAGCGAGCTGACCAAGTGCCTGCACCTGCAGCAACAGCAGCAGCTGCAGTGCAGCGAGCTCAGCGCCATCAACGTCTGCGCCGCGCTCTGCTCGGCCATACAGAAGCAGCCGACGACGTGCGGCATTGGCGCCGAGTTGCTGCTGACGCTCTCGGACTGGATAACGGCGCGGAGCTGCAGCGGGCTGGCCACCAATCTGTCGCCGACGCTGCAACAGCTGCTGGAGCAGCTGCCCGAGTGTCCGCTGACGAGCAGCAGCCAGGCGCAGCCGATGAGTCTGCCGCACGGCGAGCGGCTGGTGGCGCGTCTGCTGAACGCCAGCCTGCAGCAGCAGCCGGACAACGAGGAGGCCCTGATTGCGTACGGCAACTGGTGCTACCGCTGGGGCAAGAAGATCGTCGACAGCGGCTGTGTGCTCACCCAGGCGGACGTGCAGGCGATCGGACAGGCGCTGGGCGGCAAGCTGCCGAACGCCATCGAGGGCGAGCAGCTGCAGGAGCTGCTGCAGGCGCTGCGCATGGAGCAGCAGCAGGAGGCCGGCGCCAGCGTGGAGGTCGAACTGACGCCGCTGGCGGACGCACAGTGCGAGCAGCGCTTGCGACGCCTCAGCCTGCTGGCCGACAAGCCGGCCAGCGTGCTGGAGGCCATAATGCGCATCTGGCGACGCGCCATCGCCAACACCTTCGACTACTACAAGCAGGCGGCGCAGGCGTACTTCCACTACCTCAGCCTGAAGGCCGGCGACGAGCAGCTGGCGAGCGCTCAGGGCCAGCAGCGCTTCCACGTGGACGACAGCAACATGGTGACCACAACGCTGCGCCTGCTGCGGCTGATTGTGAAGCACGCCAGCGGGCTGCAGGAGGTGCTGGAGCAGGGACTGAAGACGACGCCGATCGGGCCGTGGAAGGTGATCATACCGCAGCTGTTCAGCCGGCTCAATCACCACGAGCCCTATGTGCGCAAGAGCGTCTGTGCGCTGCTCTGTCGCCTGGCGGAGCGCTGTCCCCAGCTGGTCACGTTCCCCGCCGTGGTGGGCGCCAACCGGGAGCTGCAAGCCAAGCCACTCAACTCGGAGGCGCCCCCGACCCAGGCCACAGAGATCACATCGACCATGGCGGACAACAGCAGCTGCTGCGCCTGTCTGCTGGGCGCGCTCTCGAAGCGGGCGCCCGAGGTGGTGCAGCACGTGCAGCTGCTGGTGCGCGAGCTGCGACGCGTCTGCCTGCTGTGGGACGAGTACTGGATCCACTCGCTGGCGCACATCTACAACACGTACGTGGGCCGGGTGACGGCGCTGGCCAGCGAATTCAAGCCCGACGATCACGAGGGCAAGCAGACGCGCTTCAACAGCTGGCGGCCCCAGCTGCTGGCCGACCTGGAGGCGCTGATGGCGTTCACGGCCCGCGAGCCCGAGACGAGCTACGAGCGCAACTTCAAGCGACGCTTCGACGCGCACATCGCCGCCACGCTGGAGGCGTTGCGTCTGCGCCCCTACCCGGAGGCCTGGGACAAGCTCAAGCAGCTGTACCATGTGCTGCAGCTGAACATGCTGCGCGGTACCAGCAGTACGCTCAAGATGCAGACCATCAGCCCGGTGCTGTGCGGCATTGGGCGCATGCGCATCTCGATGCCTGGGCTGGATGCGCACGACGAGCAGCAGCCCGTCTACATTGAGAGCGTGGAGAGCGCCGTCTGTGTGCTGCCCACCAAGACGAAGCCCAAGAAGGTCGCCTTCTACGGCAGCAATGGGCAGAAGTACACGTTCCTGTTCAAGGGCCTGGAGGATCTGCATCTCGACGAGCGCATCATGCAGTTCCTGTCCATCTCGAACGCCATCATGGCCAGCAAGAGCGACACGCCCAACAGCTGCTACCGCGCCCACCACTACTCGGTGATACCGCTGGGCCCGCAGTCGGGTCTGATCAGCTGGGTGGACGGGGTGACGCCGCTGTTTGCGCTCTACAAGAAGTGGCAGCAACGCCAGCCGCAGCCAGCGACGGCTGCATCGTCGCGCCGCCTCACCGATCTCTTCTACAACAAGCTGTCGCCGCTGCTGGCCAAGCACAACATGCTCGTCACGGATCCGCGTCGCCAGTGGCCGCTGTCCGCGCTGCGTCAAGTGCTCGCCGAACTGATGCAGGAAACCCCGGCGGACCTGCTCGCCCGGGAGCTGTGGTGTCAGGCGGGCAGCGCGGCGGAGTGGCGTCAGTCGGTGCGACGCTACACCACCTGCATGGCGGTCATGTCGGTGATTGGCTACGTCATCGGGCTGGGCGATCGGCATCTGGACAATGTGCTCATCAATCTGAGCAGCGGCGACCTCGTGCACATCGACTACAACGTCTGCTTCGAGAAGGGACGCACGCTGCGCATACCGGAGCGCGTGCCCTGCCGCCTCACGCAGAACATGGTGAACGCCCTGGGCATCACTGGAGTGGAGGTAAGTCCGAGAATATTTATGTGCATCTAAAGACAAACTCCCCGAAAAAAACCCCTGTGAACGCTGCGTTTCCCACTTGAAGTCTTAAGTCCCTTTAGCCTGTTTCCTCTTATTGTAGCTAGTTCCGTGCTGAGACTTTAGATATCCTAGTCATACTCAGTAGTGAGCTTCACAGGTGTTTTGAGCAGTCCGATATGCTAGAAAGCTCCTGAACTTCTGTGTGTAGTGTCCGACAAAAATGTACAGATCTAACTGAGGAAATAGATCTACAGTGTCTGTTATCTACTGCTGTTTATTGCGTTCCTTGGCAAGGAGTTGAGAGATTTTCTATGGATTTGCAAGTCATTGTTGGTTTTGTGCTGCCCTTCGTGGCGCCCTCGAAGCTGCTGTTGCTGTCGATGCGCTGCTTCACGCTGTCCGAGGGCAGTCGCATCTCCAATTCGCCGGAATCGACGCGACAACATCGAGCCGACTTGCAGCACAGCGTCTGGGCGAAGGCGCGCCGGAAGCTGGCGTTCTTCCATGAGTAGATGATGGGATTGAGGGCCGAGTTGGCAATGGCCAGCGAGAAGGCCGTCTTGTAGATCATCGAGTTGCTGCGACAAACGCGCAACTGCTGCGCGATCGCCACACAGAAATAGGGCAGCCAACAGAGCGTGAAACAGCCCATGATGAACACCACGATCTGGACACTCTTCCAGTCCGGATGCAGCATGCTGTGCGTGCTGTGCGTGTTGTAGATAACCGAGTGACGCAGCCGCTGTGCCTGCTTCGAGGCCTCGCGCATGATGCGCCAGTAGAAGACCAGCATGCAGAGCCAGATGATAGCAAAGCCTGGCGTTATAATGCCGGCCACGTACCAGGGCAGCAGCACCTCGTCAAACTCGCAGCCCTGCGACTCGGTCCACTTGTTCCAGAAGATGGGTATCAGTGCGACCAAGGCGCCCAGGCACCAGTTGCACGTGATGATCAAGTACGCCACACGACGCGTCATGTAGCTGTGGAGGGGAGACGAAGTCGGTTAGCAAAGAAGAGTTTATGGCAGCCTAAGTGAAGAGACGGAAAGAGAAATGGGAAGAGTTTGTGGGAATAGCAAAAGTTTAATCGAGAAGATGACAGCATAAGGCAAACCCGATCGGAAAAGGGGGGAAAATACCCTAGACAAGAAGTCTAGCTTAAGTTTAGGAAGGAGGGATCAAGAAAAGTTTATGACAGCCTAAGTGGAGAGACGGAAAGAGAAATGGGAAGAGTTTGTGGGAATAGCAAAAGTTTAATCGAGAAGATGACAGCATAAGGCAAACCCGATCGGAAAAGGGGGAAAAATACCCTAGGCAAGAAGTCTTAAGGAAGGAGGGATAAAGACAAGTTGATGGCAGCCTAAGTGAAGAGACGGAAAGAGAAATGGAAAGAGTTTGTGGGAATAGCAAAAGTTTAATCGAGAAGATGACAGCATAAGGCAAATCCGATCGGAAAAGGGGGAAAAATACCCTAGACAAGAAGTCTTACGGAAGGAGGGATAAAGACAAGTTGATGGCAGCCTAAGTGAAGAGACGGAAAGAGAAATGGAAAGAGTTTGTGGGAATAGCAAAAGTTTAATCGAGAAGATGACAGCATAAGGCAAATCCGATCGGAAAAGGGGGAAAAATACCCTAGACAAGAAGTCTAGCTGAAGGTTAGGAAGGCCTGCGGACTTACCGTCTGTAGTGCAGGGCGTACATGACCGCAATGTAGCGATCGACGGCGATGGAGATGAGCGTCAGTATGGAGACGCAGCAGGCGCAGATGAACAGAAAGAAGCGCAGCAGACAAAGGCCGCGTAGCCGGCCCAGGTAGCCGCCCATGTCCATGTAGAAGGCCACATGGTAGGGCAACGCAACGCCCACAATAAAGTCCGAGACGGCCAGCGAGAGAATGAAGAGATTGGAGATGACGGAGCGCAGATTGCGACAGGTGCGAACGGCGACAATGGTGAGAATGTTGCCGCCCAGTATGAAGACAAAGATGATGGCATTGATGATCACCCAGAGCATGAGGCCGGCGCCAATGTGTTGTTGTTCTTGTTGTTGCTGCTGCGCCTCCTCGCCAGTGGTTAATGCGCTTGGATTCCCAATGGTTGTGATATCAGTTTGGTTGTTGATTGCATTGAGCTTCAGCCAAATGCCCAGATAATCCTCGTTGGTCATTGTGCCCACACACGCACACTCACACGAACACACACGAACACACACGACAGCCAGTGTTGGGAATCTCCCGCACGCAGACAAATGCACTCGCCCGGCACTCAACTCTCACACAGTTGGGTCTGTCGCACGTCAGCAGCTGTAGTGCTTTGCAATCACTTTGGATATTCTCGCCAAATCGCAACGGACAAAAAAAACAATCAACTAATAATATTCGCGAAATTGGAAGCGCGTCCACGAAACGCACACCGCGCCAGTGCTTAGCAATCTGCCAGCGGGTCTAGACCACCAGCGCAATTAGACACCTTCCACACAGGGCAGAACACACACTCACACACACACACACACGCACAGCAGAACAACAGCAAACTACACTCGCTACAGCACAACAGCAGTTGGGGCAAGGACTTGGCTGCAGTGTCGTGGGCGTAGTTTGTTTACGTTTCGCCTTTCGCACTGCCAAAAGCTGATAAGACTCGCAGATCCGACGCAGCGTGAGAAACACAATCCGTCGATAAGCCTGGCCACATTAGCAGCGGCCCAAAACTGTGGCGCGCTACCCTGCAAATCGTTGGCGCTACCTGACCGCCGATCGCCTCCAGCCTAATCGCCTTTTGCAGTGTATAGCGCAGTGTCGCGCACTCGATGGGAAGTCGGCAGTCGGCAATCACCAACCAGCCACCAGCAACCAGCAATCGGCAATCGGCAATCGGCAATCAGTGAGGCGGCAATTCGTGGGGGGGTTGCGCACTCGAACGGATTCAGTTCGCACTGATGCCAACTATCGACTATCGGGTGTAGCTATCGATTACTGCTAGCGCCATGCGAATGAACGGGGCTTGTGGAGTTGTGTAATTATCGATTAAATTAGCCTTGTGTTTGTATACAAAAAGCTTGCTTCAACGCTTGAGCCAGCTTTGAAGCGTTTGAAGCGTTCGTTGTTTACAGAACGCTGGAGCGCTGCTTAAGTTTCAATGATTTTTTTGTTATTAGAGAGAACTGAAAAGCTGGTTATTGTGGCGACTAATAACAATAAGCAGGAACTGAGTAGCTCGAGTCGGCGTGTAATTAAATTCAACTAAGACGCTCATAACACGAAAACAGTAGCGTAGTGTGTGCTAAGCCATTATTAAGTTAATGGATTGACATAACGATGACGACATTCCGCCTGTTTTACAACAGAACTAACTGGCTCTTATAGTCGCTGAGATCTGAGGACAGACGGGTAGACGGGTCGCCAAACAAACCGAACAGCTTTATGCATATGTATGTATATAGGGTAGCAGTTGTCTTTGGGCGACTATTACGTCAAACTTGGGGTCCATGGTGCAAGAGTGTAGCTGCAAGTTCAGCTTGTTGCTACACGGCATTTATCGATAGTAAGACAAACACTTAAAGTGTCCTGCACTTTGAAAAGCATCGATAGTAAGTGACGTCAACATGACTGGCAACTAACCACCAACTACCTGATGGATTGGTTACACACACACACACAGAGAATATCTATACCTACTCCTATCCATATCTATATTATATCTCTTCAGCTCGGCGTATTTTTAGCACTTGAAAGCGAACCCACGGTGAGCCGTGGAGCTTACACGTATTTGTCAAATGATATGATTTGTGTAGTATTTGTTGTGGCTCTTCAATGAGAATAATGACTGTGCGTCGCTTTCGTTTTCGTTGTCGCCGTTGTCGCTTTCGCTTTAGACTCCACTCTCTCCTTTGCAATTCGTTCAGTACCATGCGGCGTATTAGTAATATGTGCACACCCGCTCAACCCCCTACACCAACCTCCCCCAGCAGAAAAACTATGCATTATTTATTGGAGCCCTAAAACCAAAGCAAAGCAAACCCACCACACGTCATAAAAGCAGAGAGAGAGGGCGCGAAAAACAAGCCACAAATTACGCACAATTTTCAAAGTTAAAATGTGCGAATGCGAATGTGAATGCGAATGTACAATCAGCATTTGTAAACATCGATTAGGAAGAGTCGTATATATTTATCTATGCTAGGCAACAGTACATCTAGTTGGTATAGTGCAGCTTTATACCCCAACTTTGCAACAGTGCTGCGCAGTTTAGCCGTTAACCCGACGCGAATCCAGCCAGAAGGTCAATTGTGCCAAGCGAGATTTGCCATAAAATCATTGAACTCTCAAATATTTTTCAATCACTTGTGGCTTTCGCTTTGGCGCTAAAAGTATTATTTTTTTTTTTGAATACTTACTACTGTTCCATCAGTTCGGCTGCGAAACTGATCTCCAGCTAAACAAGGGAGAGAAAAGTAAGAAAAGCCAGCATTTTGCCAATTGAAACAGTCATTGACACCACTGAAGCCATTGGGGAATGGAGCGTTATACGATATCAAATAAAATCAGCAGTTGTTCCACATAAAAATGTTTGTCCCCCGCTTTACGACTGTGACAATGGCAATGTGTACAATTTGTATCTGCCACATATGCCAATAGACCCCCTATTTCCCCCCAAAAAAAAGATAAACAAGATTTGAGTTTCGACTTTGTCGAGTTGCTGAGTTTTTCCCAGCCATATATACATATATACTATATACTTTATACTATATCCCTTGCTCATATATCAAGTAATCGCATGATTCTTGGCACTTGCAGGGCGCCTTCCGTCTTGGCTGCGAATACGTGCTCAAGGTGATGCGCAAGGAGCGCGAGACGCTGCTCACCCTGCTGGAGGCCTTCGTCTACGATCCCCTCGTGGACTGGACCGTCAACGATGAGGCGAACGCCATGCGACGGGCCATCAACACGAAGCCCTGCGCTGCCTCCGCCGCCGCCGCGGGCGGCAATGAGATGAAGGGCCTCAAGAAGGAGAAGTCGAAGAACAAGCTCCATGACTGGGACGCCAAGCGGCGGCACTTTGTCGGCAAGCTGAAGCAGTGCCAGAAGTTTTGGTCCAAGTACAAGTGAGTGGAAGCTAGTTAAAGTCGCTCACTTTTTGTCTGTTGACAGCTGGCAAATTTAAAGATTAGTTGTTGTTAACAGACTTATATGCAGTCTAGTCTAGTGGTTAAGTAAGCAAATTAAAAGCAAATCAAGTGGTTAAACACCTAATGTTAATTTCATAAAGCGACCCAGCATTAAGTACGGAAAACTAATCAGACCTTCAGCCAATAATAGCTTGCATATGTTTCGCTTAGTGCTGGCTCGTTACTAAACGCCTTAAGCGCTCTTACATAAAGGCCAACAGTGGAATTCCTTTAGCTAATTACGCTACCCGATCACGTTCTTACTCCCCTCCACAGGCCCGAAATGCTGGAGCATCTGGCCGAGATCGTGGCGGAAATCGAGCGCCTGCAGCAGAGCCAAAGTCAGCGACTTGCCACCGAACAGGAGCTGGTGCAGCTGAATCGCCGCAGTGCACTGATGGCCGAGATCCAGTCGCTGGGCACAGCGATGTCCAGCCACAGCTTCAACACCGCCTCCACACGCTACGCCACCAAGCGGTGCCACGCAGAGACGCTGGCCAAGCAGGCGACGCTGCGGCTGCCGGACTTCGAGCTGGTCAAGGCGATGCTGCAGAGCTACGAGCAGTGTCTGCAGCAACACCAGCTGGGCGACTTCAATGTGCGCCTCATACAGTTGAAGCTGGAGGGCAGCAGCTGGCACAACGAGTACCTGGCGCTGCTCGACGTCGTCCAGCTGCACCTGCCGGCCAAGATGCTGAGCAGCTACGGCGCCGTGCGCAACCAGCTGGACGAGCAATTCGGACGGCTCAACGACCTGGGGCTGCAGTGTGTGGAGCACATGCTGCAGTACGCGGCCATCATGGCCTTCTACCCGGAGCAGCGGCATCGCGACAACGTCTACGTGCGCTTCCACGACACCTACGCGGGCTACCTGCAACAGGCGGACACCAGCGGGCTGCTCAACAGCTCGCCGCTGAGTGCGGCGAGCACGCTGAACGTCGCCGAGACCCTCGAGAATGTCTGGATGGAGCTGAACTGCCAGCTGCACCAGCTCAGCCAGCACTGTGCCAACGAGCAGGCGCTCGCCCAGTCGCAGACGCCGTCGCACTCGCTGATCGCCGCCCTGGGGCAGAGCAACTGCAGCTCAGCGCTGCTGAGTGCGGCGCTCATTCGCACGCTCGACGGCGCCACCGCCGTGTTCAGTGACTACGAACAGTCCGCGCTGCTCGCCCACAGCAGCGACAGCAATCTGGTGCAGCAGCAGCTGCAGTTCGTCCAACTGGTGCGCTCCATGTGCCAGGTGGTGGTCGCCGAACCGCTCGACCAGGCCAACGATCAGCTGAGCGATCTGCAGGCCGCACTCAGTGCCCTCGTCCAGCTGCAGCACTGCTTCGAGCACGATCTGCCCACGAGCATCTTTCGCCTGCTGCTGCTCAACGCCAGCCCCCACACGGATCATCTGCAGGCTCTGCTGCGCCTGAATGCCGACACCCTCGGCGAACGCTACAAGCAGATCGTTCTGCAGAAGCGCGAACAGAAGAAGGCGCCTGGGGCCAGCGACCCGTTGCTGAGCGTCGAGCAGCAGTTTCTGCTCTCCCTGCGGGCGGCCCACTCGCAGTTCGAGCTGCTCGCCCGGGCGCTGGAGCGCATCACGCGCACCATCAAGCTCATCGTGGACGACATGCAGGAGGCGCAGATTCAGCAGTGCCTGGTGAGTGAACAAATGAGGGCTATAAGCTATGAGGAGGGAAGAACAATTTGAAGTGTATTCAGGAGGATCCTGTAGTTAGAGGGGAATGATTGGGAATCTTTTTAGAGAGCGTGTGCTTAAAAATGAAGTAGTTAGAGGACTTTAGCGAACAGAGCTGAGTCACAGACAGAGTAGCTGAAATGGATAGGAATATTTCAATTTCTAGCAAGTCAGCAGACAGACTCGAAGGTGCAAGTCAGCTGTGGAATAAGACAGAGTGCGATAGCTACAAGAATGATAACGAAAGAGATGGAAATTTCGAGTGCCAAGCAAGGGAAATAAACACAAGCAGATATTAGTAGATGAAGTGAAGAATGTGAATTAAAAATGTTGTGGTAAATTTACAAAATGTTTAAGGGTCTCGATGAGGTTTAGAAAGAGAAAGAAGCGTAGATCTAGATCTATGTTTAAGGGGTTTGAAGAGGTGTAAAGGGAGAAAGAAGGGTAGATCTAGATCTATGTTTAAGGGGTTTGAAGAGGAGTGAAGGGAGAAAGAAGGGTAGATCTAGATATATTTTTAAGGGTTTCGAAATGGAAAGAGAAAGAAGCGTAGATCTTGATCTATTTTTAAGGGTTTCGAAGAGGCTTAGAAAGAGGAAGAGATAGATTTAGATCTATGTTTAAGGGGCTTGAAGAGGTGTAAAGGGAGAAAGAAGAGTAGATCTAGATCTATGTTTAAGGGCTTCGAAATGGAAAGAGAAAGAAGCGTAAATCTTGATCTATGTTTAAGGGGTTTGAAGAGGTGTAAAGGGAGAATGAAGGGTGGATCTAGATCTATGTTTAAGGGCTTCGGAATGGAAAGAGAAAGAAGCGTAGATCTAGATCTATGTTTAAGAGGTTTGAAGAGGAGTGAAGGGAGAAAGAAGGGTAGATCTAGATCTATGTTTAAGGGCTTCGAAAGGGAAAGAGAATGAAGCGTAGATCTTGATCTATTTTTAAGGGTTTCGAAGAGGCTTAGAAAGAGGAAGAGATAGATTTAGATCTATGTTTAAGGGGCTTGAAGAGGTGTACAAGGAGAAAGAAGGGTTTCGAAGAGGTTTAGAAAGAGAAAGAAGCGTAGATCTAGACCTATGTTTAAGGAAAAGGAATCTATGTTTAAGGGCTTCGAAATGGAAAGAGAAAGAAGCGTAAATCTAAATCTACGTTTAAGGGTTTCGAAGAGGTTTAGAAAGAGAAAGAAGCGTACATATGTTTAAGGAAAAGGAACGCAGATCTAGATCTATGTTTAAGGGCTTCGGAATGGAAAGAGAAAGAAGCGTAGATCTAAATCTACGTTTAAGGGTTTCGAAGAGGTTTAGAAAGAGAAAGAAGCGTAGATCTAGATCCATGTTTAAGGGGTTTGAAGAGGTGTAAAGGGAGAAAGAAGGGTGGATCTAGATCTATGTTTAAGGGCTTCGGAATGGAAAGAGAAAGAAGCGTAGATATAAATTTATGTTTAAGGAAAAGGAATCTATGTTTAAGGGCTTCGAAATGGAAAGAGAAAGAAGCGTAGATCTAAATCTACGTTTAAGGGTTTCGAAGAGGTTTAGAAAGAGAAAGCGTAGATCTAGATCCATGTTCAAGGGCTTTGTAGAGGTTAAGAAAGAGAAGGCAAAGTAGATCTAAAGGGAGACAGAGCTTATTTGTGTGACTAGCTACTAATCGTCTGCCTTCTTTGTGCCTTCGCGTCCTGACTATTAGCCTGCTTGTGTGACCAGCTGCTAATCACCTGCCTTCTCCCTGCTTTCCCCACAGGAGCTCAGCATACTGAAGAACGGCAGCACGCCGCTCTGCGAGGGCTACTTCTTCGAGCTGGTGCTGCAGACGCTGCGGGTGAGCAAGTGCTACGACGTCCGCGTCATGGCCCGGCCAGCGCTGGGCTTTGTGCAGCGCGTCGAGACCGAGTACCTGGTGGGGCTGGTGTCGCCCATCGCCTACGCCTACTACACCAGCTGCGGCGGCACACGCTGCCAGGAGCTGTGCGGCGGCGAGGACGTGAGCCAGCTGTGCGACGGCTTGTTTGCGGCACTGCAGGCGGAGGCGACGCTGCAGCAGCAGCAGTTCGACATTGCCTTCCTCACGCAGAAGATCGAGACGCAAACGCTGATCGCCTCGGCCCATCACTGGGCCTACGGCCATCTGCTGGACACTGAGCTCAACTGCAGTCACATCATCAGCCGCCAGAAGCTGTGCGAGGCCATATACGAGAACTGGCAGACGCTGGAGCAGAGCTCGCTGGCGGTGCAGACGCTGCAGCGACAGCTGCAGTCACAGCTGGAGCAGCTGCAGCAGCAGCGCAGCAACTGGAATCGCAATCACATCGACAGCCTGCTGCGCAACGAGAAGCAGCAGCAGCAGCTGACCAACGATCACCTGCAGCTGGTCGCCGAGCTGTGCAAGTGCGCCAACGCGCTGTGCGCCATCGAGCAAACGGGCAAGCTGTGCAACGAGCAGCAGCAGCAAATGCTGCTCAACATCGAGCAGTGGCTGCAGGCCAACGGCCAGTGGCAGGTGAGCAACGCCCGCATCAGCGACGTTGAGCAGGCCATTGTCCAGCTGCTCGACCCCGAGGGCGTCATCGACAGCACCTGGCTGGACAATGTGCAGGGTCTGCTCGAGGAGTACACGTGCAAGGTGCAGCGCGACATGCAGGAGCTCGAGTGCGAGCAGCAGACGCGCCACCGCTTCATCTGCACCACTCTCAAGGACGTGCAGGTAAGTGGAGAGTTAAGCTCGACTTCTTGCCGGATAGTTGGAGTTGCAAAGGGCAGCATCAAGTGCATGTGTTTTAAACTGTTTATGTTTGCATGCAGCTTCAATCACACAAAGTTGATGCTTTCATTTCCAACTATTCGTCTGTTTGCACAACAACATTAAGACTAAGGATTATAATTGTGTAGCTCTCAAGCAGATCAAGTTTGTTTTGTAGGAAAGACAAGTCTACTTAATATTCCGCTAAATCGTAAAACGAAACGTAGCGAACAAGGGCTGGCTGATTAGTATAAAAGATTCCATTTAAAAGTGTCCTATTGGGATCAAATAATTATTATTAATTTGCTAGAATGAATGCTAAAGTATCCAGTTGGTGATAGTTTAATAGGCTTCGAAGCTGCGCAAGGAGCTAACAAATTGTATGCGAACTTAAAGCCTCTCTTTAGATTCGTGTGTTTTTAAAGGTTCCCACGAAGATTGAGTAATTATTATTCATTTGTTATGATAACAGTGTAAACTAAGATGGTAGCTAGAGCTTCTAGGTAGTGAGTGTTTCATAGACTGCAAAGATACGTACGCAAACAAATTGTATGCACTTTACTCGTCTGCATATTTTCAATATCATGTGAATCCTAGCAAGCTTGATGGAGCAGTAAACGTTGCATACCCTTGAAAGACATTCCGAAAATAATCAGAATTGCATTTCATTGTAACCACTTGTCATGTATCTCCTGTCTCCTGCTTGCAGCGCCATCAGGACAACATGCCGCGCGTCTATCTGCGCAGCCTCTGCTCCGAGCAAGACGATCCCCAGCAGATGCAGCAGCAGATGCAACAGCAGGGCAAACTGGTGCCCCTCGATGTGCAGCTGCTCTCGGGGCATGTGCGCGACTCGCAGCGCACCTTGATGAACTTCTTCCAGCGGCTGCTCGAGCTGCGCAAGGAGCTGAGCAGCGAACGCTGTGCGGTGAATGGGGAGAAACTGTGCAACTGGCGGACACAGCTGCTGGAGATCCAGAAGATGGCCAACGAGGAGGTGGACGAGTTCTTTCGCAGCGTCGAAGTCTTCCTACAGCATTCAGCCGACGGCGATTCGCTGCCCTACGAAACGTTTGCCCACACCAAAGGTGAGTCAGCCACGCTCTCTCAGCGCACACAACCGGAAATTAATCACTGCCCGACTACTCGGCTTTAGGTGCTCCCAATCTGCACGAGCAGAAGCGCAATGCGTACGGCGTCTCGGTGTGGAAGAAGATACGCATGAAGCTGGAGGGACGCGATCCGGATAGCAATCAACGGTGCACGGTTGCCGAGCAGGTCGACTATGTGATACGCGAGGCAACCAATCCGGACAATCTGGCCGTGCTCTACGAGGGCTGGACGCCGTGGGTGTAAGCCGGGCCACATCCAGAGCGCAACGTGCCACCGCATGCGGCACATTGGCAACGGCAAAACAGTTAACGGCAACGGTAACGGTAACGGCAACGGGCAACCAAAATTCGCAAAAGTGCGATTTGTAAATTGCAAACGCTGCAACACGCTGCAAATCTGCAAATTAGCATTCTGCAAATTCGCAACTACAATGGGGCTAAGAAGTTACGATGCAACTCGCACTGGCAAAAACTGGACTGCAACTCTGGTCCGGTGGTGCTGGCCGTGGGTGCTGGGCGTGGGTGCTGGGCGGGGGTGTGGGCTGTGGGCAGTTTCCTGCCGCATCCAACAACCTGCAACCTGCAACCTGCAACCTGCCATCTGCAACCTCCAACCGACCCCAAACAAGCATAATTGATTAAAGTCGACTAAGCAACAGCAGACGCAACTACAAAACAAAAGAAACCAGCGAAGAGAATATACATTTTGAACATTTGAACATTTGAATATATTGAACATGGAAGGAAGGCAGCGAGGACTGACGCAAGGACAACATCGATTCGGTTGAGATTCTACGCGACCAACCGGGACATTGGGGGCGTGGCAGTCACAGCTCCTGCGAACGAATTACGCGATCTGGAAAATGGGTTTTTTTTTTTTTTGTTCCAAGTCCGATTTTTCACTGTCGCTGCACGTTTCCAATTGGTTTTTTGTTTTCATTTTATTTTTAAGCGACAATTAACTGTGCACCATCACCTTGCATTTTGCGCTCTTCAATGCCACACAACAACAATGTGCAGGGATGCGAAGGTGAAGCGACTCTTCCGCTTTCTCTTCCTCTTCGTCGTCGTCGTCGTCGTCGTCGATCGAAGCATCCCCAGCGTTACTTATGTTTATTCTGCTTCTAGTTAATGTTAAGCATCGCCACGATTCATTGATTTAAGTTTTTTTTTAACTGTAAACGAACTCCCAAGAACTCCCCTAGCCCTAAATCCTAAACCTTATGCTATAATTAATGCATTGCACGAACCAGCATCTAAATTACGTCGTATGAACAGTCTACATTAGCCGGCGACATTTGGTACGTTTCATTTGCAGCCCTTTTTTCTTAACACCTTTTTGATTTAAATCGTTTTTACATTTTATATTTTTGCGGTGATTAAATGCGATCTTCATGTACGAATTATAAATAAAACTAAAAAGTGTGTGTTTCAATCCCACGGCTGTTGCAGTTCCCCCCACCCCCCCACACTGGATCACCCCATGAAGACGAGCGGCGGTAAGTTTTTCAATATATTATAGTAGCTGACGAAACTGATTTAGAGCCCGTAACTTCTTATTTAAATTGTCGAACTTCTTTCGCTCTAATTTCGAGTGGAGTTATTTATAGCCAAGTTCTCGATGTGTTAAGTGATCGTGATGTAGAGCTTGACGCAAAAAATTCACAGCTTCGTGTCCCAGAATCTATTGAAATGAAAAGACAAATGCAGCTTGAATGTATTTATATATAATCACTCGTTTATTTTCTAACGTTTTTTTTTTTATCTCAATTTGCTTCCTCGTCTGCTCAACGTCGTTTGTCATTTTACTTGGTAATCATTCGTTATCATTTATGTTTATCTCTTGTTTTTTTTTTTTAATTTTTTTTGTTTTTTCGCTTGGATAGGGTGTAAAAAGTTTTGAAATGTTCTTAATAGGATCATGACATACTTATTACCAGCTAATGCTCATTTTGCATATTTTCTTCTTCGATTCGTTTTGTTTTTAGGTATTTCTTTCAAGTTAACATTAACGTTTTCTTTTTCGTGTTTTTCTTTCTGTTCTTTTTTTTTTTTGGAGGGGGGTTAAGGATTTCGCTTAGAATTCGTCATCGCTATCTGAGTTTCTGTGGAAGTATTATCAATTTATCTTACAAACAGAAGAATATAAATTATCATTCTCACTATGGCTTTGATTCAACTACTTGCTGTTATTGTGTAGTACAGTGTTAAGAGTGTCTGTGTGTGTCGGATAGGATTGTAAAGGGAGAATCGTCGTCGTCAGGAGGAGGGGGGATTCAGTTTTGTCTTCAGTTAACGTTAATGTCAGCTTTATGGAACGCTAACGCTATAGTTATAGTTATACAATTTATATGTGTGTGTTTTATATATGTACAATATATTAAAGTATACATATATTTATTTATATATAAATATTTATATTTATTTATATCATTTACATAAAAAAAAACGAGCTGATGTCAACGATTTTGCGCCCAGAGCAGCTGCTGCTTAGGAAAAGTCAATCAATATTAACAAAATCATAATAAGAAACTAAATTATAGTTATTATCAAATATTATTAATAATTATTTATGTATATAATTACGGCACAGCTCGTAAGCTACGTACTTAACGGATTGTTATTGATTTTGTTGGTTGTTTATTTTGCGGCTTTTGTTTTGTTCTCGGGGCTCCCCTTTGGCGTCTAGGACAGGAGCTGCCCGGATTTTGAGCCAATTGAAACTTGAAGAATACATTTCATTAATTGCCTTAAGCATTCGTTTGACCAGAATTTTCACATGACAGAATGTTTGAATATTGTTATTGTGTTTTTGTTGTTTTTCGGTTTTCTTCTCTTGTTATTTTTGTTGTTGTCAAATTAACTGAATACAGGTATAACAAATTAAAAGAGGGGTATTTTTTTGTTGTATATAAGTGTACAAAAAAATAATATAAATAGCATTAACTTATTGAAGACGCATCGAACATGCGGATAAACACAAACAGATTGCAAATCATTTTGGGCACATTTAGAAAGAAAAAAAAAACAAAAAAGGGAAAAACAATTGTAAAAATATACATTGGGTTAAACGTTAAAAATTTCTTATTTAAGATTACGCGCTCCACCTTGCCTTTGTGGTTGTTGTTGTTTTTTGTTGTATTTGTTTTTGGTTGCTTTGCTTTTTTGTTGTTGTTTTAGTTGTTTCTAATTAAGCATAAATTATTTATAGTGTATATGTATATGTGTGTCTCTGTGTGTGTGTGTGTTGTGTTTGTGTGTGTTTTTGTGTGTATGTGTTACGTGTTCGTGTTTCATCTGTAATTTGTTATATGTTTTTGTTTTTGTTGTTGTTGTTTTGTGTTTATCCTATTTTAGTTTTGTTTAAAATAATAAATACATACATACATATACATTACATTACAATTACATCATTACATCATATCCATAGTACAAAATATAAAATTTAACATCACATTGGTTGACATTCTTTTGTTGGTTGGTTGGTTGTTTCGCTTTACATTCATTCCACTCCATTATCATCATCATCATGCTTCATCCTTCATCCTTCCTTATCGTCATTTAACTTTTAACTTTTTCCTTTTCAACATCTACAATTTTCTTTTTTTGTTTTGTTTTGTTATTTTTGTGGGTTGGTTGGTTTCGTTTCTCTTTTGTTTGTTTCTTTTAATTAATTCATTTGTATCAATTGATTTGTGTGTTGTTTGTTTGTTTTTGTTTTGGGATAGCATCAACAGTCGGTAGGTCAAAACGATCGATTCCTCGATCCAAACTCGGGTTGTCGCAGCCTCTCGTCTCCTCTCAGAAATCATCCATCGTCATCTTCTCTTCTCTCCTTTTCATACCCGTTTCAACAACTCGCGCTCCTTCTGTTTCTCATCTCTCATGAATTGTTATTGGCCTCTCCTTTTGCTAGCCTGCAATTGTATGTAACAGCAAAACGTTGATTTCAATCAATTGGATCAGATTCATTCATAAACACAGCTGTCTATCATTAGATCAGTTCACATACTACGTACATATATGCATATATGGAAATAGTGCAGCTGTTGTCTATAGTCCAGCTGTGATTATGATTTAACTGAGCTCGCTTCACGCACAGTTCACTTGAGCTTTAAACGAGACTTAACGAGCACACTCAACACAAATGCAATGCGTCACATTATATATACAGCTATATTCATATGTATATGTGTGTCAAATGGCACGATATTTATACTATGTATAAATATAAATATATATATATATGGCAGCAGATACATTTGTCAGCTACAAATACGGCGCTTAATTGTTATGCATTTAGTTTTTATCGCCCGGCCATTTTCATTTCCCTTTCCATTTACATTTGCATTTCCAATTGCTAATTGTGCATTACCTAATGAGATAGTTACTAATCTCCTGGATGCTCGGGACATGAGCGATTCACCTCAAACCAACGATCGATGCAGCTGTAATGATAAGTTTTGAATTATAACCACTTTTATGTATGTAGATATATCCAATATTTCACTCACCTTTTGTGGTAGATGCAGAGGCATGGCAATCGAGCAATTGTATCACCTGGACTCAAGTCTTCAAGACAAATGACGCACTCACCCTTGGCGTCCAACAATGTGTCCTCTGTGTGCACACAATAGTTAATTGATGATTAAGTTCGCTATAAACAATCGGTGGTAATAGTTACCGTTATAGGAGAGTCGGGGTTTCGTTAGGCACATAACTAAATGGCATTCAATATCGTCTGGCAACACGAACTTATTGCACACGGGACACTTGATGCCTGGTGGTAACAATGAACGAACATTATGGACATTAGTGGAGCTGCAAATGATCACATCGACACGACGTCGTCACATACCATTGAAGGACCAAATGTGCGATGGAAGCGATGTCGCTGTGTAAACACGGCCAATGCCATTTGCCGATGTTGTCGACGAGGCGAGCGTGATGCTCTCGATGATGTTGGCGCCCGTCATCGACATGTCCTGCAAAAGCGGAACAGGGTTAATGGGGACGCAATGCTTGCGGTGAATGGATGTACAACTTACGCGTATGGAGTGATTGAGCGCCTGACGCTGCTGCATCAGACTCTGTGTGGTCGCCAGCGATCGGTTGTTGTTGCCTGCCGCCGGGAAACTGGAGTTGGAATTCGCCGACACCGAAACCGAGACGGCGGGATGTGTGTGCGGATACGTTGTGGAGCCCTGCTGCTGCTGTTGCTGCTGCAGCAGTTGTTGCTGCTGCTGCTGCTGTTGCTGCTGTTGTATGTCTGGCACAGAGCTCAGACTGCGAGCACGTTGCCTGTCTATGGACGTGGAGTTCTGCTGATTGTTGTGCTGCTGCTGTTGTTGCAGCTGCTGCTGGTGCTGCTGCTGCTGATGGTGATAGACCTGTAGGCCGGGCAATGTGCGCAGCAGATTGAAGCCTTGACCGGCATCGCCGACGGAGCGGTTGCCAACCGCTGATCCTCCTGTTGAAGCTGTGTCCGCTGCTGTCGCCGCTGCTGTGGTGTGTGTGGCGCCCGTTGAGCTGCTGGAGAATGTTCTGGAGCGTGGGCTCTGCTGGCCGCTGGTCGCAGGTGTGCTAGCCTTTTGACCCATAGAGTTTGTATCTCGTTCTCACACGGCCTCTGCCCCGCCTGCCCCTAGCGACTCTCACAGATCGTTGAAATTGGTAATGATTGCACTTTGTTGCGTTCCTCTTCTTTGTTTATTGTTTGTTGTGCGTGCCACACTCGTTCGTGTCTGTTTGTTGTCTGTCCGCTGTTCGCCTGTTTTGCCTCTGCTCTTGGTTTGTTGTCTGTCTCTCTTCGTGTTCGCAGCTTTTCTTATTGGAGTTGTTGTTCTTTGTTCGCTCGTCCGTGCGTGAGAATGTATGCGTGCGTGTGGGTGTGTGTGTGTTTCTGTTTCTGTGTTTGCGCTTGCGGGTGTGTGTGTGCGTTCACATTTAAGGAAACAAAACAAATGACAGGCAGGCAGCAGGCAGCAGACAACAATAGCAAACAAAGTTGATGTTACGAATTGTCGGAGGTGGGCGCAGGGGAGGTGGACGTCGAGGAGGAGGGGGAGTTGACGGGTCAGCAGCAGAAGCGGCGGCGTTGATAAATGCGGTGTATAGATAAGTTTGAGAGTGTTTGTGCCTTTGCTTTTGCCTCTGTGCTGCTGATGATGACGGTGATGATGATGATGGTGATGTTCTTGTTGTTGCTGCTGCTGCTGATGATGATGATGATGATGATTGTTCTATGTGTAAGTGTGTAAATGTGAGAACGTGTGCGAATGCGTGTGTGTGTGTGTGTGTATGTGTGTGCGGGTGCCAAAAGTGCGCGGAGCGTAGGGGAGTGAGAGAGAGGGCGTTAATCGTATGGTCGGACGGTCGGTCGGTCGTCGGTGTCAGTGTCGGTGTCGGGTTGTTGTTGGTGTTGGTGTCGTCGTCGTTGTGTCGTTGCCGTTGTCGGTGCGTAGTTTATTATTGTTGCTGCTATTATACCGTAAGCCAAAATAGGTGTGGACTATAACTATGCTTAATCCGCTTGATTACCACTCGCAATTTAAATGAATGTTTCCGTTTTGCTCTATTTTATTTTTAACATCTCCTCCGTTTTCGTTTTATGTGTACTCTTTGCTTTGCTTTTTTGACCACCACAATTTATTGGCCGACCACCACAAATCACAAGTCTATCGCAATTGTGTTTTTGGGTGTTGCAAAATGCCAATGGACACGACTCGGTTTCATCGATGTTGCTACATCGATAGTTCTACACGGTGCCAAGTCGATAATCACTGACGTGCACCCCAAACCCAATATTTTGGTATCGATGGTGATATTATTTGTTGTTGACAATAAAATAAAATCAACAGTAACTTGACACTCGCGCAACTTTAAAAATTATTAAAATAAAAAATTTGCAGTGTGCAGCGTACACGATACCCAATAAGAGTGGCGAGTGCGGCAGCTTGAAATCGATATCAAGATATCGTACTGAAGATATCGATACGATATGTGTAGAAGCTGCCAACAAGCTACAAAATAATACAATAAAAAGCAAAAAGAGTTATCTCTTTCATTAATTAATGATGTGTTTGTGTTTTTAAAAGTCGCATTTAATTGCAAAACAAGACGAGCACACAAAACATACAAACAAGCGGAATGAGTTGGTTTGAAAAAGCTCGCACCGTTCTAATTGAGGCGCTCGATATTCAGGATGATGACAACAAGGCAACAGCGGACAGTAACGTTACCACTCTCAGCAGTGGCGGGGGAGTCGGAGGCTCTTCTGGCAGTGGGAGCAGCAACAACAGTGCAACGTCAACGACGGCAACAACAACGCCAACAACAGCAGCAGCTGCTTCGATGGCTACGTCAGCCATCGAGGGAGCAACGTTCTATGACAATCCGCACGCCAACGAGATGGTGACCATTCCGCCCAGGGCAAGTGTGAGCGATGCCTCCACGACGGCCGCAAATCTCTATGCGAAACGACAATCTGCCACATCCGATTCCGTTGATCTGCTGTCCTCGCCATCGCCCACAACGCCCTCGTCGCAGAGTGTAGGTGGCTGCATGCGAAACTCGGAGTCGTCGCTGGAACTGATCACAGCGCCAAGCACGGCGAGTGAGATGGAGCTACAGATGTCACCAGATACGGAACCATCGCTGCCCGACAGCATCGTTATCATAGCCAGCAATGAGACGTCCGACAATGCGGATGACGATGAAGATAATGATGGGCAGGAGCTCAACATAGAGCAGGACGATCATTCACTGCATCTAAATGGCAAGTCGGCGTAATCTATGCACTACTGCAGGCAGAATTCATTAGTTTTTGTTTGTGTGTTTTGTAGATTCCACAAAAACCATGAAAGCTTTGGTCTTTAGCGATACACAGGCGGCAGTCAACGTGTCGGGTTCGGGCGCTGGCGCCGATTCGGACTCCACGCAAAGCTTTGAGGATATACAATTGCAGCTGAGCCACAAGAGTCCGCAGCCAGCTGCCAGCAACAAATCGGAGACCGTAGATCAGAGCTACTCCTCAACGTCCTCGGACATTGAGATCATATCGAATCCCAATGGCGGTGACTCTAGCACGAACAGCACCACAACACGTACTAGTCCGCAGAAATTCAAGGAGCTTTGCGGCGCTATGAACCTCAACAGCAGGCAGCATGGCCAGCAACAGCAGGCGCTACATGGTCTGCATGGTGGCAAGGGCAAGGGACATCATCGGGAGCCATCAGAAATTTCGCTGCTGTCGGAGTCGGACTCGCAGTCGCAATCTGAACTGGACAAACTGGTGCAACGTATTAGCGAACTTAATCAGGTGATTGAGGCACGTGAGCAGCGTTTGCTGCAGTCGGAGCGACAAAATGCCGAGCTTCTTGAGCGTAATCAACAGCTCTGTGCTCATGTGGAGGCCGCCAAACACAGCGCCGAGAGCTCCGAGGCCAATGAGGCGGTGCAACGTCTGTCGGCGTTGGAGAAGAAGTTCCAGGGCAGCATAAGGGAACGCGATGCGTTGCGAATACAAATCAAGAGCTTGAAGGATGAGCTGTTGAACAAGATACCCAGGGATGAGCTGACCGAGTGCAACGAGATGATTGCCGGCCTGCAGTCGGAGGGAGAGAAGCTGTCCAAGGAGATACTGCAGCAGTCGAACATTATCAAAAAGCTGCGCGCCAAAGAGAAGACCTCCGACACGCTGCTCAAGAAGAACGGCGAACAAATCTCGTTGCTATCCAGCGAATCGGAGCGTTTGAAGAAATCCCTGGCCGCCAAGGAGGAGATGGAGCGCAGCCAAATCGAGGCGGTCAATCGCATGACGAACGAGAAGCGTCGTGTCGACGAGGAGAACGCCGAATGTCGCAGTCGCAATGAGGATCTGCAGTCCAAGCTGGCCGCGCTGCAAGCGAGCTTCGATGGTGTTAAGGGCGATCTGCAGCAGCGCCAGCGGCACGAACAGCATCAGATACAGGCCGAAAACCAGGAGTATGTACAGCAGTTGAGCGACATGCGTGAGAAGCTGCGCCTTACCGAGCAAAACATGGCCAAGCGGGAGCAGCAGCTGCGCGAAGAGAATCGTGATCTCTTGCGCCGCCTCGAAGCCGCCGAATCACGTGCCGAGTGCAGTACCCAGGAGCTAAGTTTGTCTACAACGCCGCTGATACGACAGATAGAAGCGCTGCAAAAGACGCTGAATCAGCGCAGCGTCAGCTGGAGCAAAGATGAGCAGCAGTTGCTGCAGAAACTGGAGGATGCGCAGGCGCAGTTGCGTTCACTGCAGCAACTGGAGTCTGTGCAGCATGAGAAGCAGGAGCTGCTGCGCACACGCTGCGATCTGCTCGAGGAGAAGCTAGCCAATGCGCTGATGCAGTCGGAGAGCGCGAAGATCACGCTGCGTCAGCAGGAGCTCGACGCCACGCTCAAGCAAAGCGACTACGAGAGGTGAGTGCACGTCAATTACTTAAACTATCTTTCATGAATTGCATTACTTTGTAGTCAATTGGCAGCCCTGCAGGAGCAGCTGCAGCAGCGCCAACAGCAAGTCGACGCTCTGCGGACGCAGTGTCAGCAACTGGAGTCGGAGTCAGAGCTGCACCGCAAGCAGCAGCTGCAACAGCAGCGTGCCTTCCAGCCCAACATCAGCAGTAGCAGCGAGCTCACTCTGGAGGCGGTTAAAGCTAGCAGCGAGCTGGCTGAGAATCGCTCCCAAAAGCAGCAACTGCAGCTGCACGCTTCGCCGCCTCTCAGTTTGGTCGACGACAGCGGCTCCACGGAAGAGGCACTGGGTGGGATCATTGATTGGCAAGGCGTAAGACAAACAGTTTCTCTTATGCCGACTGAATATTGTTATTAATCACTTGTCTTGTTTTAGGATGATTTGGAGTGCGCGTCGAATAGCGGACGACAGCCGTCAGGGATGATACAGGGCGTGCATCTGAGCTTCTTGGCCGGCAATACCACAACGCTGGAGCACCTACAGGCACTGCTCAAGCAGCGGGATGGCGAACTCACGCATCTGCAGTGGGAGCTTTCGCGTCTTCAGGCGGAACGCGGTGTACTCGACGGCGAGATCTCCAATCTGACCATGGAACTAGAAACGGTAGACCATATCTTCAATATCATAATGGGGTTTTACTATTAACAACGTCTTTTGGTTGCAGCTAAAGGAACGCATCGTCAGCTACGAGACCATGGAGAAGGGCTACGAAGATTTGCAGCATCGATACGATGCCTTGCTGCAAATGTACGGCGAGAAAGTGGAGCGCACTGAGGAACTGGAACTCGACCTGGTCGAGCTGAAGCAGGCGTATAAGCTACAAATCGATGAGCTACTCGCGGCGCCGCCACCAAATCTACAGCGGACTCCGAAGCACCTCTGATTGCCATCGCTGCCATGTCGGAGACGCAACTAACAGCCTGGCAAAGCCAGTCAAGTGGTCGGGCAGTCAGTCGGTCACCCACAACAGAAATGAAATGTATTTCTTCTTGTTTTGGCTGAAGAGCTGTGTCTTCTCTCCATTCCTTTGCTTAATGAGATCACACAATTTCCAGCTTGACATCCCCATGTGTCTGTCTATCTATCTGTCTGCCGTGTCTCCTCAGTTTCTTTGTCTTCTCTTCCTATTTAAATATCCATGTTTAACCGTCATACACGAACATCCAAGTAATTATTATTTGCGTGTTGAAATTTCTAGTTATATTATGCATATTGATCGATTGTGATAATTTTATTTATACTTATAAATTTAAACAAGAATTATAAATATGAAAACAAAAAAGGATAGGAACGCGAATTAATATTGTATAAAACACACACACAACAGAAAAATTGGAACTGTTTTCGGTACAAGATCAGCGTAAGATGGATGTAGTCAATATATAATACACGATATCTGATATTAAAATTAATTAACGCAAAAAAGTTGTTAAAATGTACTACGAATATGAACCGAATAGTTTGCTTGATCTTGGCCCCCAGAAGAAGAGCCCCTATATCACTGGAATTGCAAATTTAAATGGACCTCTGAAATAAATATTTTGTTGATATAAAGAATTAAAACAATTATAAATTATTTATTTTGAACCGAAAAATATACCAAAAACAAGCTAAAAAGCAAAACCAGAAAAAGTTTAGAAAAAATAAATATAAAGTGACTATTTTAAAAACATAATATGAAAAAAATAAATGAAAAGATAAAAAAATATGTATAACAAAAATTTTAATGGCAGCAAAAAAGAACAAAAATATGATGAGAAACTAAAACTAATTTGAAAAAAGTATAAAATGCACCCATCACAAAAATATGATATATATAATACAATAATATATTTCTGTATAAACAAAGCAACAAAATAACCAATAATTCGAGTTGTGTAGTGGCGCCCTCTTGTGACTATAATTAATACCTGTTAGTTGAGATGGAAGACTTGCTGAGCTGCTCTAACACGCGTAGTGAACAACTGCACTCAAATCAGCTGTTTTCACGCTTAGCCCAATCAGCTGTTCGCGTCTCTCTTGTTAATCTGTCGTAAAAGTAAAAGTGTAATTGGTTTATCTTACAATATTTTAATACAGCCCATTTCAAGTGATCTAACCATATCCAACTATACCCGATAACTAAATAATGCTAGGAATACTAATTCAATTATGGAACCCATTCCCATTCCCCTTTCGATTGCCGCTCTAGCTGCTCAGCCATGAGGATCCCTTTGGCTGCTTGGATGAGAGGAAACACAGGCTTGCCTACGCTTGCTTCAAAATATCCACAGGTGTTGTTCAAATCGTCCGAGTTGAGTGAAAAAATCATCAGGCCGCCTACCTTAAGCGACTTTATAAAGTTCACTTTGCAGGAGATACTTGTCTTGCTCTCATACGAGATCCATTCACCCAATGAACTCAGATATGGCGAGCAGCTGTTGTTGTCGAATCTGTAGATGGGCGACAGGTAGCTATTGGCGCACGCGCAGGTCTCCGAGAGTGTGGTAAAGCCCAGCTGCCCGCACTTGCCGTAACCAGAGGCTGGAGCGCCAATTCGAGTATTGAAGGGATTCACCAAGCTAGAATGAGGAGAAGGGCTTAATGCATTTTAGCTGAAAGGCAAGAGACTTTTAACACTTACGTGAAGGAGTGTCCGTAGGTGGGCAGTCCAATGACCAGACGATGTGGTTGCAGCCCATTCTGAAGCCACCAATGTGCCGTGTAGTTGATATTGAAGGTGCCCATGATGTAGTGTTCTTGGGCGCGTGCAAAGAGCGGTGCGTTCAGACCTGTGAAAGGCATATCTTCGCGATAGAAGTGAAAATCGTAGGTCATTAGATTCACATAGTCCACGTAGAGATTAATCTCGCGGATGTTATAGGCAAAGAACGCGATGCCTTCAGGAGCCGCCACCGCCATTGTCAGCAATCGATCCTCGCGCTTCTCGCGAGCCCACTCCATGCGTATCTCATGCAACAGCTGACTGAAATGCATGCGTTCGTTGGCGTATGCACTAGGGAATTCCCAGTCCAGATCAATGCCATCGAGACTGCGATACTTTTGCATGATCGCCTTGACGGAGCGGAGAAATTGCTTGCGCTCCGCATGATTTATTACCATCTGGGCAAATTGATGGCCGCTGTCTGCGCCGCCAATCCAGAGCAGCAACTTCACATGAGGATTGGCGGACCGGTACAGATGAGTCTCATTCTGCAGCACGTGCTCCAGGCGAGGCGACAATGTCACCGTGCAATTGATGAGGTCGGCAGCGCCAATGTTGATATGTGTGCAGAGGTCGCCAGGCACTGCGAGCAGGCTCAGCTGATGGTGATCGGAGGCTGAGTAATAACAAACCAGGCGTTGTTCTTGTTGCTGTTGTTCCCTTTGTTGATGTTGTCGCTGCTGATTAATTGTGAGTAAACAAAGAGGTAGCAAGATAAAGCAAATTAGCAGCACGCATGCGATAAGGAATCTGCAACGCTGCTTAAGTTCCAGTTGTCTGGCCCTGTTGTCGTTGTCGTTTGGCAATAGCCCATCCTGGACTTTGAGGTAGTTATACATTCTGAATTATTATTGTTATTGTCGTATAATAACAACGACGTAGTCCGCGTGACCATTGGATGAATTTAAAAATATACCATCAATGCGGTGTTGGAAACTTATTGAGATATCGATAGCTTTTGCTACGATAAGTACAACGGCAGGTGCCAGTGGTGCCATTTATATTGCAAAATATTTTTTGGTATATTGTGAAAAATTGAGCTCTTTGGCATGTCAACAGTAGAGATTGCTACAAAATACCATAATTTATTTAAAATTCTATTTAACAAATGTTTATTATTGGGCTGCAAATAAACATCGATGTTCGCTACTAATTAACATCGATGTTTTAGGATGAGAAGTCAAAAACATCGATGCACACCGATAATGCGATGTTTCGACCACCTCTATCACATGTGCATATGCGTATTTGGTAAAATAAGTTGTGTGGTCGTTTTTGCTGTGAATTTCGACGTAATTTTTTCGCGAATTTGCAAATATTAAAATGCAACTGTTGCGCCTAAACAATAAGTCGCCCGCTGCTGTCGTCTAAAACGCGTCATAGTGAACATATTGCGTTGTGTGTGAGTGTCAGGCGTCACTGTTTTTATATAAAATTGCCCATTGTTTTTGTGTGTGTGTGTTTGCGAGTGTGTGTGAATGTCTGTTGTGTTGCCCTCGCTGCTGTTGTTGTTGTCGCCTCGTATGCCGTGCAAAACAAAACACACCCAAATGACGACAAGCAGCCATGTACAGGAAGGTGCCTGCAACTATTGAATATAAACGCAATGCAAGCGCTCTATTAATTGACATTTAGTGTGTGTTTTTGGTTGCTGCAAACCGGCGAAATGTAAAAATTGTCTGTTCGCTAATCTTGTTTTCCTCTTTTGCATTTCATTTTTGACATATTCACACGCCCATTTCTGCATAGGTTTGTAAGTGTGTGTGAGTGTCTGTTCTATGAGTCACTAGGTAAATATTATTCTGCCCACATTACGAAAATTGCCGGTTCGACTTTGGCACCTTGCAGTTAAATTAGTTTAGCGCTTATCTACCCCTACCCCTTTCCTATGTATATACATGCATATACCGGTTAGCCTGGCCTCGAAAGAGAACTTATGCCTCGTTAAAGTGGTAACTAACCTGCTTTTGATTTTCCATAGTTATTAATGTTGTCTTGTCTGCTTTGTTTTGCGGCTTGTCTTTGCAGCTGTTTGCGGAGGAGGGGGAAAGCCACATGAGAACGATGACAAAAGACTACGACTACTTGCTGAAAGTTCTGCTCGTTGGGGACAGCGATGTGGGCAAGCATGAGATACTCTCCAATCTTGAGGATCCCTCCACCGAGAGTCCCTTCTGCAGCGGCAATGGTAAGCGATTCAACATCCATCTCCGTATGATGATAAACAAAAATAATATCGTCGTTGCAGACTGCACTTCTCACATACTGCAAACGGTAGCGTACAAAACAACAACGATACTGCTCGAAGGGAAACGGGTCAAGCTACAGATATGGGACACATCCGGCCAGGGGCGCTTCTGCACCATAATACGCTCGTATTCACGCGGTGCTCAGGGAATCATTCTGGTGTACGACATCACAAACAAATGGAGCTTCGATGGCATCGATCGCTGGCTGAAAGAGGTCGAGGAGGTGAGACGCTGTCTATAACTACATATATACATTTTTTAACTCTTTCGATTTACTCCCATTTGCAGCACGCACCTGGCATTCCCAAGGTGCTGGTGGGGAATCGTCTGCACTTGGCGTACAAGCGCCAGGTGGCTGCCAAACAGGCGGAGACTTATGCCTCACGCAACAACATGTCCTGCTTTGAGATATCGCCACTCTGTGACTTCAACATACGCGAGTCTTTCTGCGAATTGGCGCGCATGGCGCTGCATCGCAACGGCATGGAGCACATCTGGCGCAGCAACAAGGGTAAATTGCTGATTTGTACTCTTAAGACTTGTAGAACACGTTGCTGTAAGATTCGTATGTAAATTTGCGAAAATCGCAGTGTAGAAGAGATTCCAAATCTATTTGCCTTCTCTATACCTCTTTTGTCTGTAGCTGCAAACATTTGAAATTAATGTAATATTTTTTGCGTTCTATACAAAATTGCCTGCACTTTTCAATAGTTGTTAATAATGCATTTTGTTTGCAGTGCTGTCGCTGCAGGAGCTCTGCTGTCGAACGATTGTGCGCCGGACGAGCGTTTATGCCATTGATTCGTTGCACCTGCCGCCCTCCGTGAAATCGACACTCAAGTCATATGCACTGACAACGTCACAGTGCTACAATTCGTTAACGCAAAACTCAAAGAGTCGGAATCGCTGCAAGACGCCCACGAGCAACAGTCGCAACAGTTGTGCGATCGCGTGATTGCCGGCTTGTAGGCGGTCAATCGTCAAGTACCACGCTGCTTGGGGAACCTGCCTACGCCTAAATCTAACACCTACTTTACTTATTTAATCTTAAGCTAACAAACACACTCAACACTCAATCATAAGACATCAAAACTAGCGCGCGAGTATTTCAAAAATTCTAAAATTTTGTCATCTGCATTAATATTACTTGCCGTTTCAACTTGAATGGTTATATTTTTTTACATCCTAAAACAATGAGAGAAGTGTAATTGCTAAACACATTTATGATACGCATATACGATATACATAAGGAAAACATCATAAATATATATATATTTTTTTTAACATTTAATATTTAACATGATCACTACATTTACAATCGCATTACTATATAATGTTGTTAATATTATTATATTATTATTATTATATTTGTACAACTCTAATATTTAATACGCTGATATACTTATACGAGGTATTCAATTTTTTTTTTGATTAATTTTTTTTTATTTCTATTATTATACATTGTCATCTCTTTATTTTGTTTATCCTCTTTTATTTTTGTGAATTTGTTAACAATCAAGGAATATTCATAGAAATGTAATTAAATGCAGACGCAGTTGATACTAATAATAATAATTATGATACTGATACTGATAGTGGATACTGATCATGATTATGATGATGATGATGATGATGATAAAACATGGAAAACAACTAAAACTAAACTTTACACATGCTGTCTTTGTCTTGCCATCCAACCGTCTCGTTCTGTTTCAGTAACAAAAAAGTGAAAGCATTATGCTATGTAGAAATAGAGGGATTATATACATGGAATAATGGAATACCATGCGTTATATGACCAGCTGAACGAGAGCTGCTCTTATTTGGAGATACTTGCAGCGAAACAGTTGCTTGGAATTGTGAAATCAATCGAAAGCGGACAAATTCCGGATGCAAGATTTCCAAAACAAGAGAGAAATTTCAGGTAAGAATTAAGTACTAATAATATGCGCTTTATGTATTGCAGATTCAAGTTGCGGATAAAAAGGTAAAAAGGTGATGACTTCATATAATGAATTCTTTAAGGATGATTTAAGGACTGTCTTATTTTTATATTTTGCTATCATCGTGATGAAAATTGTGCATCTTGAGATAAAACTGGCAGCTGATTATATATTTTTTTCCCTGAAAAGGTAATCCAACTACTTGAAAATTATTTTCTGATTAGATTAAATAATTTATTTTTATCTATTCTGCAGTGGATCCTTTTCCTCTTTGGGAAGAGACACCCTTTTGCAGCGTCCAGAAACTACTACATGGTCAGTATTTACAGTTATTATTTACGATAATTAAAACCAATTACTATATTTTATTTTCCTTGCATAGATGCTCTGCTATTAAATACGTCCTGATGACAATGCAACTTTCTGGAATACCATCGTTTAGTAATACGCTTGTTTATAAATAAAATATTTATTCAATAGATCCGAATTTGTAAATAATAATTTAAGCAACTTACATTGTTAACTGTTCCGTTGTTATAATATTACAATATAAAAGTATTTTATTTTACAGATTATTTCACCAAAATACATATTTCAAATAAATACGTTACAAAATACCACATGAATGCGCTCTTTTTACTGGGATTGTTGTTGGTATTAATTACAGTCGAATTTTAACTTTTTACAAGCTCTCTCGGCCTCATGTCCTTGCGAAATTCAAAAGGACCACAATTTTCACACTCAGTGTGATCATATCTATCGGTTGGCATTCAAGGATTTCAAGGAAAACACAAAAAAAAATTTGAAAAATTTTTAAAGGGGGGACCATGTAAAAATTGCCAAAAAACGAAAATATCCTGTGTATCTCGGCCATTTGAAGGACTAGCGAGTTGTCCTTTGGCACACAGATTGTCCTTATCCTGTCTAGGATAACGGTGCAACTTAATCCTCGAATGTCCTTTTTGTTGTCGAGTTATAAGGACTTTTCTGTATACAGAAAACAGGCTATAACTCGAGAAGGTCCTTGCGTATCCTGGCAAGTCCTATGTCAAACGACTTGGCTTAGTCGGCTCTATCGACGTGCCAAAGGATATTCGGATCGTCCTTGTAGTTCTCGAGATATCCTGGATTTTGGGTTTTCGGGTGATTTTTCACGGCCCTCGGACTGAAAAATTACAAGTGTCCGATTCTTAGATGACCCCATATTTTTTTGATGCCAATCGGTAGTGTTGGTCCTTGCGATCCTAGCGAACGATGTCCGGCGTCTGTGCCTAAGGATATAGCCGAGCTGGACATAAATTTCAATGCATACACACACAAATTGTATATGCCATATTGAGATAGCTCTAGCTCAGCCAAATCTTACCGCACAGTCACAGGACATGGTTTGCAAGGATCACAAGGACCAACACTACCGATTGGCATCAAAAAAATATGGGGTCATCTAAGAATCGGACACTTGTAATTTTTCAGTCCGAGGGCCGTGAAAAATCACCCGAAAACCCAAAATCCAGGATATCTCGAGAACTACAAGGACGATCCGAATATCCTTTGGCACGTCGATAGAGCCGACTAAGCCAAGTCGTTTGACATAGGACTTGCCAGGATACGCAAGGACCTTCTCGAGTTATAGCTTGTTTTCTGTATACAGAAAAGTCCTTGTAACTCGACAACAAAAAGGACATTCGAGGATCAAGTTGCACCGTTATCCTAGACAGGATAAGGACAATCTGTGTGCCAAAGGACAACTCGCTAGTCCTTCAAATGGCCGAGATACACAGGATATTTTCGTTTTTTGGCAATTTTTACATGGTCCCCCCTTTAAAAATTTTTCAAATTTTTTTTTGTGTTATCCTTGAAATCTTTGAATGCCAACCGATAGATATGATCACACTGAGTGTGAAAATTGTGGTCCTTTTGAAATTCACAAGGACATGGAGTCGGGAGGGCTTGTAAAAAGTTAAAATTCGACTGCAATTCATACCAACAACAATCCCACTAAAAAGAGCGCATTCATGTGGTATTTTGTAACGTATTTATTTGAAATTTGTATTTTTGTTAAATAATCTGTTAATATACATAAGTTGTTCTGAGTCTTTTATCCTTAGCTGCTTTGTTATGAACTAATATTGTAATTTCATTTGTATGTTTCTCTTTTAAAGTGGAAAATTAATATTTTATGAAACTGTACGCATGATAAATGTCTTGTAATAGTCGCTTGTAGGTGTATATCTTAAATTTAAGTGAACAAAAGTTAATTATTTAACAATATTATTTAATTATTTAACAATATGAACATCTACTGTTCTATTTGCTTCGTTGACAATGAAGTGCAGGCCATTTGAGTCGATTTGAGGGCCCAATGTGACAACGAACGTTTAGCGAAGTTTGTTAATTAATTGCGAGATTAATTATCTGTGGATCTTGTGTGTGAAGCTTGTTGCTATTTGCCAAATTTGCTGATTGATTGGATCAATGAAAACGCAATTAGATATTGTGATGTTATTTAAATTAATATGCAAATATATATGTATGTATGTATATAGAAAAAATGTTGTTAATTGGCTTTGGCGTTGGTCGCAGTTTCAGTTTCGTTTTGGATGCCTATTTAAAACATAAATTTGCAAACAACTTTTACACAATCGAAGATCGCGTTGGTCAATCCACAAAACTAGAAAAGACGACAGCGGCAGCAACAACAACAACAGCAGATCACAGCGAGAGCTCCAATAAAAATGTATAAGTATGTATAAAAAAATATAACAATATAAAAGTAGATGCAAAAAATGTTACAAAGCTATTTGATGTTTTTATTGCTTTTGGGGATTTTTTTTTGTTGATTTCAGTTTTTGGCATTTGGCAGCAACATTTCTTTTTGGCAATTAAACCATATATATTTTTTGGCACATTAAATCTACGTCAATTAATGCAAATGCTAATGAGCTAACGAGCTTTTTTAGAATGTGCTGAAAGCTTCCCGGAGGTTTCAAAGGCAGCAGCCCTTTAATGGGGTCATAGAAAGCTTCGGGTCAGGAGTCGGACAGGGGACATGACCTAACTCGCTGTTGACTCGCTACTCCGATTGCGACTTCTTTGGCGACCTCAATCTGCTCAACGGGTTTCGCGCCTAATTTAAATTTTTAACTCATTTATTCGGAACACCCACTGCTCTCTTTGCTCCCCTCCTCCTGACGAGTTGCGCGTCTGCGCCATTCATCTCCGCTTGGGGGCTTGCGGATCGATCGATCGCCCGACCGCTAACCGCTCAGCAGCTCAACCGCTCGATCGATGACGAAAGCAAACGCGTTGCCGGCTAAAGGCGAAAGCCAACAACAAACTCTTAACGTTAGGGGCATTGGGCAAGGCCCCTGAAGACCTGAAGCGACCCAAGCCAAACCAAACCGAACCGAGCCGAGCCGAGCCGAAGCGATGCGCTGCATAATCATCCGTCAAGCTGGAGCTGGCGTATAAAAGCGAGCAGCTGAGTCGAGTTGGTCATCAGTTGCCTCAGCGGTTTCGTTCTTCGGCTACGTGAAGTTCCACAGATTTCGTCCCCCAAGCAAGAAACTTCCAGCAATGAAGGTGAGTCCGACATCCATTCAAGTGCGACCCTTGAACTAATCCATCTCTGCTTTGCCGCAGATCTTTGTCTGTCTGTTTGCCGCACTTGTTGCCACCAGCTCGGCTGGCATCATTAGCGGAGGCGGCGGCGGCGGAGGAGGCGGTGGCGGTGGCTACAGTTATGGCATCGGCTCTGGCGGCGGCGGTGGCCACGGCGGCCATGGCGGCCACACCGAGGTGCGCACCGTTAAGGTCATCCACGAGGGCAGCGCCCAAATCGGCGGACACGGACATGGCGGCGGCTATGACGGCGGTCATGGCGGTCATGGTGGTCACGGTGGCCACCAGGAGGTCAAGACCATCAAGGTTATCCACCAGGAGGCTCCAGCTATCTACCACGGCCATGGCGGTGGTCATGGACATGGACACGGCGGCGGTCACGGCTTCAGCAGCGGCGGTCACCAGGAGGTGAAGACCATCAAGGTTATCCACCAGGAAGCGCCCGTCTCTCATGGCTTTGCTCACGGCGGACACGGTGCACACGGCGGACATGGCGGACACGGCGGTTTCGCTGGCCACCAGGAGGTCAAGACCGTCAAGGTAATCCACGAGGAGGGACACGCTTTGGGCGGCGGCGGCGGCTATGCTGGCGGCTTCTCCCACGGCGGCGGTTTCTCCCACGGTGGTGGACACGGCGGACACCAGGAGGTCAAGACCATCAAGGTGATCCATGAGGAAGGCCATGCTCTTGGAGGCGGCGGCGGCGGCTACTCTGGCGGCTTCTCGCACGGCGGCGGACACGGCTTCGGCCATGGCGGACACCAGGAGGTCAAGACTGTCAAGGTTATCCATGAGGAAGGACACGCTTTGGGCGGCGGCGGCGGCTATGCCGGCGGCTTCTCCCACGGTGGTGGCTTCTCCCATGGCGGCGGTCACGGTGGTCACCAGGAGGTCAAGACTGTCAAGGTTATCCACGAGGAAGGACACGCTTTGGGCGGCGGCGGCGGCTACACCGGAGGCTTCTCTCACGGCGGCGGCTTCTCTCACGGTGGTGGACACGATTTCGGCCACCAGGAGGTCAAGACTGTCAAGGTTATCCATGAGGAGGGCGGCGCTCTTGGCGGCGGCGGCGGTTATGCCGGTGGCTTCTCCCACGGCGGCGGTTTCTCGCATGGCGGTGGCTTCTCCCATGGCGGTGGCCATCAGGATGTCAAGACTGTTAAGGTGATCCATGAGGAGGTTGCTCCAGTTCCCATTGCCGTGCACAACGATTACCTGCCTCCAGTTGTGTCCGCTCCTGCTCCAGGATATCTGCCACCATCGGGTGCCTGGAAGTAAATGCAGCCTTTTCGAGGCTGCTGCCCTGTGATGATATGTGTCATAACTGTCACCTCTCCCCCCCTTTGTTGAGTAGTTTTAAGCATAATTACACCATTTTTTTTTCCTCCATAACTTCCATTAGTTGTTTAAGCTCAAAACTATTTTTTTTCTGTTGAAAATATAATACAAATTTACCAAAAACAAATTGAGTTTTAACCATTGTTTTACAAAGTGTCAGTCGACAGTGCTTTAAGAATATTTCGTTTGCATTGCTCAACAGTTGCTCTACATAACCTTGCTTCTCTAAGCATACATAACCTCACAAACTAACATGAGTTAGCATTGTAAATTTGTCTAATTAATACTCTTTTTTTATGACAAGTCGTTCATCACAAAACATTGCTTGAAGGGATATTTAAATATTTAGAGTCAATAATGCATAAAAAATAAATCGGACAAACTAGTTATTGAGTTTTAGATTTTGCATAAATTTAAATAATAATTCAATTTAGTTTTTTGGGACTATGTATACGGTCTAATCACCTTTGTGAAATGCAAAAAAAAGAAGTCATCTGTAAAACAAAACGAGTGTGAGAAAAACGATTAGTTTCATCTGAGCACTGAGTTGTCTAATTGATCACATGTCATGTCTAGCAAATTGATCACTACAAGATTTATCGCTTGTTTATGAAGCAATCGATCGAGCGTGCTTTTAACTTGTCTAGCCATTAATAATATATATTATAATTATGTATTATATGGTAATATGAACTACAGAGTCTGGTTTAAAAGTTTACTCTTCCCAATGCATTTCATAATAATCAAATAAACTACGGGTTGAGTTTGCTCGGCGTACAGAAGCCGCTCAGTCCAATCAAATATCGATAAACTTGTCTGTACGGAATTGCTTTTCTCAGTTGAATCGCATTCGAATTAGTTTCCCACATTTCCAGCATGCATATATGTATGTTTGTATGCATTAATGATGCGCATCTGCAGCTGATTGAAATTCATGTTTATCTTGCGGTTCATTACGGATTATCACTAATGACGTGTTTTTCCATTTAAAGTCGTAGGGAAGAGTGCAACTGCAACTGCAACTGCAACTGGTTTTAGTTCGATTTCCACCCACTTTCGATTTCCATGCGTCGATTGTCGATAGTCGATTAGCATAACCTTAATGAGCCCGACGAGTTCATTAAATACTTCTTGGTATTTTTCGTATTTCTTTTCGCTTGTATTTGATGCGCGTGTGTTTGTGTGTGTTGGTGTGTGTGAGTGTGTGCTGCGTGCCGGTGTGTGTGTGTGTGTGTGAGTTGACATAAAACGTAAATGTAAAAAAAATAAATTAGAGTAAAGTAAATTAAAACGAGCTTCACTGATAGCTGCGCCAATCGTGTCTCCCCCCAAACATGCGTCGCTGCTGCGTCTTCGCTGACTGCGCCGTCGACTGCGACTGCGACTGCGACTGCGTCTGCAGCTGCGACAACGACATCGACTGCGGCTCCAGGCTGTTGCTGCTGAGATACTGATGCAAAGGCAGCGGACGCGGCGACGAAGACGTCAACGCTGGCGGCGGTCGCGCTGTCGGTCGCCACTTTGAGGGCCGCCAGGGCGCGGCCAAGGCCTCCACTCGACTGTCCTGCGGCACTGCGTCCAAGTGCTGGTCGAGGTAGTTGTTGTTCGTCGTCGACGTCGACGTTGGCGTCTCGCTGTGCACGCGCAGATTGAGCAGCAGTTCGCCATCGTCATCGATGAGATTGTACATCTGGACGCCAGGTGCGCCATGCGCCTTGGCGCGCTCCAGACGCACCTGTTGCTTCGCCTTCGGCTTGGGCTTGGGCCTCAGTTTGCGCGGCTTCGAGTAGAGCAATTGTTGCTGCGGCGGCAGCAGGCGGGAGGCACGATCCTGTGCCTGCAGCTGACGCAGAATGCCCAGCGGCAGCAGCAGATCCGATTCGAAGGGCAGAAAGCCGCTTGCATGCACCTTGATGATGTTGCGACGCAGCAGCTGCGGTGGTTGGGCTAACACCAATGCCAGCAACGGCAACAGCAACACTAAGAGCAACTGCATTCTCATCCTCATCAGCAGGCATTTGACCACATCTTCACTTAATGCAAAACACTTGTCAATTCAATTCGATTCAAATCAATTCGTTTGCTTTAATTGCCACTTGTTGCAGTCACCACCAAAAAAAAAAAAGAGGTGTAAAGAATTGAACTAATTTTTTTATAGAGTCCCTTCGGCTTATTTAGCTGTCGCTGTCGCTGTCGCTGTCGTTGAGCAGCTCATTCTAGGCCCGTATTGCACCAACTGACTTTGACCGAGCGACGCACTGCGCCAGAGACCGACTTTGCCGAGATCACACAGCACACGCACACACTCACACACGCACACACACATACACACTCAGGTGGAGACGCCACACACAGCTCCAGCTACAAATGAATTAATTAGAGAAAATTTCGACGCACGCTTTTCGAAACGCTTCGCTGCACAGTGGTTAAAAGCGCTTGAAACGGTACTTTTTACAATCCCAATATGTTACAATACGCACTTTGTTTGTTGTACAAATAGTGCTCTATGTATGTTCAAATTTATAATTATCAAAATATGTGATAATCTTATATGATATTCACATTTTCATATTTTCGATTTTCAAACATATTTTTTCTAATGATTTAATGTGCTTGGTATTCATATTTATATTTGTTAAAAACAAATTCTGTTATATGTCTCAAATTATATGATGGCTTTGATATTTCATATTCTATTCTTTTTTTCTATAAATTTTGGTTTTACTTTTTTCGTTTTATAAATCTCACGTTAGTTATATTTATATAATTATGTTGTTTTTATTTAGTTATATTGTTGCCAATTAGTTAATTTAGAATAAATTATATTGATTTGGAGCCAATAATTGACAATGTTAATTTTCACATTCCTACATAAATTCAGAGCTATTAAAATTCATTACTAAGTGAATATATTTTTCAGCAGTATTTTTGTCATTTACGGTTTGATTTATTAGAAATTCATTTCTATATTCATAATTATCATTGTTGCGAATAGGTGATAAGACTGATTTTTATTTCTGTTATTCAAGACTTTTGCATTTTATGGATTGCCTTTTAATGGACTTCTACCACACTTGATTTATGGCAATTCATTGTGTATAGCTTTCAAGAATTCTATAGAACTGCGAGCCGTCGCCCGTGATCAGCTTTGGCATTTAGCAAAGTAAAAGTCCGAGAATAAATTAACTGCGCTACGCCTATGAATGACTAAAGAATAAGATTCACTTTCACGTGTCACAAAGTGAGTCGCAGAACTGGAATATTAAATTTAAGTGCTTAGACGAATTTACAACGTGAGCGCGGTTTCATGGGTTGACACCTAGACATCGGACCACTGTGCATTAAATGCTTTGCTCTGCGCTTTGAAATGAAAATAAAAATATAACTGCGGTGTTTATTGTTGTCTCGTTGCTGTTGCTGTTGTTTGTTTGTCCGGCGTTTGCCTGATTGTCTGTTGTTGTTGCCAATGGCGGTAACATTTAATTTCTTCTATCGTTTTATGGCCAACACACAGTGTTGCAGGTTTATTAAGGTATGTGCGAGTTTGTTTGTTGGTTAATAAATGATTTATGCTACACTTAACCAGAATAATTCTTTTTAATGCTAATGCGCCTGGCTGTCTGCCCTCCAGCTGCTCCACTGTCCCACTGCTGCAGTTGGAGCTCTGTGGCTATTGTTGTTGGCTGGCAGCAACCCCCCCGACCTCGGCATTAAACTGGTTCACAACTAGCTGGGGTCATTATTGCGGTCATAAATGCTCGCTACTGTCCATAAGCTCAGCTCAACGCCAGCTTCAGCTCCAACTTGGCTCCCGCTGCCCAAGCTGGCCAGTTTGGAGCGGGAGCTGAGCCACTCTCGCTGAAAATGGTTAATTGTTAGTGTGTCATATGGTGGGGCTGGCCATTGACTCTCGTATATCCAGCTCTCATTAGCATGAAAATGCTGGCGACTTTGCCTAACAATAGTTTATGCAAATTGAACAAACGGAACGGAAAAGCGAAAATGTTGCACAATGAATCGAATTTTCACCACAGCACCTTTGCTCCACTGAACTTCAAAGGGCCAAACTGTGGCACTCGCTCTCGGACTCGGTCTCGGACTGTGGCTCTCACTCAGGTCATGCCACTCGCCTCTTTTCACAAGCCATTTCCATTTGAGATTATCATTTCTAACGGCCTCTTGATTCTGTCATTCTGTCAGCATCTCAGTTAATTGCTTAATTATATGTATGTCAACACAAATACTCGTAGACTCGTTCATAGACCCATTCAAAATACCATTTCAAGCCGGTCTTAATGAGGTTTCACTGCGCTTCGACACTGCGCTCGCACAGCTTGCGCCTTTATCATTCTAATACTCCGGCAAATCGCTTGAAAATAAATCTTGAAAGTTATTCGCCTGTTTCGCTGCACCTCACAGCGGGCAGCTTTTGTCTGTCTAGTGCGCTATTTGTGTCTTTTCATCGATCTCAATATTTCATCAATACCGTTTGTAGCATTCAGCTTTAGTTTTATGAGGCATTTAACGATTATAGATTCATATAAATATTTTGTTCATTTGTGGAGATTAGTTCTACTTCTATGAACAAATATCTAAGCTACGTAATAAACGTATTGACGGCGTAAAATATTATAAAATAAGATAAGAAAGAAATAAGCTAGAAAATATGTCAAATAAGATAAAATACTTACATTTAAGAAGTAATATAAGTTGACCAGGTGAACATAATTAAAGATATAAATACCTAGAAACCTATGCTACTCAAATGACTTCAGCTAATAATGTTGTAAATTGAATTAAATGAAATTGAATGATACCTTAAAATAACTAGAAGAGCATAATTGTTGATTTTTATAGCATTTTATTTTAAAATTATTTAGCATATACATACAAGTACATATGTAGACTTTGGTATAGAGCTTGTTTGTGTACAACTAATTTAGACCCAAATTGCAAAAAAAAAAAAAAAAAAATATGTTGACTGTAAGTATTTATGTACAGAGAGATATATAGAGTTTGTATGCTTAACTTATGTATGTAGAGAATAAATGAGTATTACTAAGCTGACTAGCATTATGAACGTATTCGCGAAGCCAAAAAATTGAGTGATGTGAGAGAGGAAGTCGATCTCGCTCTTTCTCTCCCTCAACATTTGCAAGAGTATTATTGTTATCTGTTGGCTAGGAATATGAACAAATTGTGACACTTAAGTAAACCTAATTAATAGATAGATTAACGAGCCAATGCGACTCGTTCACTTACGACAGAAACATAATCATAATCATAATCATAATTCAAATAGAAATAGAAATAGAAATAGAAATAGAAATAGAAATAGAAATAGAAATAGAAATATATACATACATATACAAATACTGTTGCTCTATGAAGTAATTCTTTTGGGATATTATACATAAGTAGATAATCAACTAGCTACCTATGCTCGCTAGTCCAAGGTGATGTGCGGATTTGTATAGGTAAAGCCATGGAACTGCTTCTGATCCATGGACGCGAGTATTTCCTTATCGATGGGCGTGAGACGCACGCGCTCTCGGGTAAATACGCGATCGAAATATTGCGTATCCAATGGATGTTTCTAAAAAACCAAACCCAAATTACAATTGCACCAAACCAACGAACCAACGACGTGTGAAATGAGAGTGGTTGCACTTACCACCTGCGGCTTGAAGGGCGGCTCAATTTGCCGCTTCTCGAGCAGATTCCATTCGATGGGCCGGAAGAATATGTGATCGGCTATATCGCCAGCTGGACTATACTGCGATCCAATGCGCTTCGTGTAATCCTTCTCCAGCAGCTGCAGGCGAAGAGTAATTTTGATAAGCAAATACATTTCTCTCGACTCGATGTCGTTGCGAACTTACGCCCTTGAGGATGCCGGTTGCCTCGGCTGAGATGTAGACGGGGAACCATGGAATTTCATTGCAGATCGACCAGAAGAGCTCGTCCTCGTCGCAGCCGCTGAAGGGCGACTGTCCGATCAGCATTTCGTAGAGCAGCACACCGAACGACCACCAATCCACATTCTGATTGTATTTCTCACCCTGTTGTGGCAAACAATTTTTAGATTTCGATTTCGATTTCGATTTGAATAGATTTTCGCCTACCTTGATGATTTCGGGCGCCATGTAATCGGGTGTGCCGCAAAAACTATCGGCCGTCTTATCCAAATAGATTTGCAACTTGCACATGCCAAAGTCAGCGATACGCACATGACCCTCATAGTCCAGCAACACGTTGTCCAATTTGAGATCCCTTGAGTGTTCATTAGGCAGCGTTTAGTAAGTGGCTATTTATAGTTTATGGGGTGCTCCTGCACTTACCTGTAGATAATGCCCTTCTTGTGCAAGAACTTGAGGCCAGATATGATTTCGGCGCCGTAGAAACGCGCTCGCTCCTCGGAGAAGCGTCCACTCTCCTGGATGTGGAACATGAGATCTCCGCCATTTAGATATTCCATCACAAAGAACAGATGACTCTGCAAAGCAAAGGAGATTGGTGTTCAAAGTTAACAGAGAAATAAGCGCCTTATTTATAGCTTAATAACCATAAATTCACTTAGCTATTGTCAGCTATAAATCGTTGATAAAAATATGTAAAACAAGCAATTGAATTAATTGTAATTTGCAGTGAATTGACGCTCATTAGTTCACAATATTTTAGCGCACATTTGTGTCACTTTTCCAACCGTAAAAATACAGTAAATTCAATTAGAGGCAATTGTGCTTTTTTCGCCTGCCAAAACAATGGGTCATGGTCTGATTTCCAGACAAGTCAAGCATTTGGTTCGAGTTTCGCTGAGGGAAGGCGACAAGAGAGAGAGAGCGAGAGACGGCAGAGAGGGTGAGGCGAGAGTCCCCCAAATATATATGTATATTGTCGTGCATCCTCAAAGTCATAAATAATTAAAATACCTTCTAATCGGTGTCAATGCAAGACAAGAACGCCCCCAAAAGCAAACAAAATGAAAAACTTATTGTTTTTATTTTGCAGTGTTGTTGTGCTTGCTTTCGGCTGCTGTATTTTACTAGATTTCTGTTGTGTGTGCGTGTGTGCGTGTGTGAAATGTTTAGAGAACATTGTCGAACGTAATGCCGGACGTGCGTGCCAAATACGTGGCGAGTAAAACGTAAAAAAAACTACGGCAGCCACTGTCGTGTGCCCCAATCGATGGTCAGCGAGAAACAGAGAGAGAGAGAGAGAGAGAGAGAGAGAGAGAGAGCGCGACAGAGATGGCAGAGAGCAGGAGAAGAAGTGTGGGGAGGGCAGTCTCTAATTATAGGTCGTTTTACCTTTTCGCAAATGTATTTTTGGATGCGCCATCGTAGGTGATATTACCTAGACGACATCTAAATCACTAGTAGATCAGTGGGTCTCGTCTCGTCTCGTCTCGTCTCGTCTCGCCGCCTCTCGAAACGAGTCTTGACTCGCCTAACGTTTAACCACCTATCGACCTTGCGAGTGTCGCGAGAGATGCGCGACCTTAAGCAACACAGCACTTACCTCCGTTTGAAATGTGCAAAACAGATGGCACAGATATGGATGCTTGGTGCCCAGGGCCAAAACTTTGCGCTCGATCAGCGTTGAGTCGACGTCATCGTCCTCCAGCACGACGTCCTTCTTCAGGCACTTGATGGCATAATAATATGTTGTATCACGCAGCTCAGCGAGCAGCACCTAAAGACCACCAAGCAAATAATTATGTTGTGAATTGCCATAAGTATAGTTAGTAAATATGATAGCTTACCTTGCCGAAACTGCCTTTGCCCAGGACGGCCAGAAAATGAAAATCATCTACCGAATAATTCTTAAATCTAGGTATTACTGTTGCTGGCGCGGTGAAACGTCCGGATTTTTGGAATTGTGAATATGTATATGATGTTTCTGTATGATCCCAAGTAGACAGTTCATAAAGGAAGAGAAAGACATAGCCATAGATTGTAAGGAGCAGAGCGAGAGAGAGAGAAAGAGAGTAGAGTTAATCAATCAATCAAGAGTCATAGTTTCAAGTTTACAACAGAGACAGTTGCTATAAGAAAGATGTTCAGTCCAGTTCGGCTGTTGGGCAGGCATATCAAGTAATACTTATATACACATACATATATATATATATATTAACAGAGAGAGAGAGAGAGAGACTTGTGTCATACCATCGTGTTCATCGCTGGCCTCGATCTTGTAGGCGGGATTGGAGCTGGGCGGTGTGCTGGGTGAATCTCTTGCCTCACGTGCGCCTAGTTTATGGATAAAGATTGTAGTATTGTTTTGTTTTCTTCTATTCTCACTTAAACTCATATATTGCCCATTCAACTGTGCGTGTGTTTGTGTGTGTGTTTGTGTGTGTGTGTGTGCAATCGTCTAATTATAGCTCGCTAATTAGCTGCAAGTAAAAAGCCTCCACATCTACTTTTGTTTATTTTTCTGCCGAGCATTTGAAAAGTTTCGACTTAATTAATTAGCCACAGAAAGTAGTCTTCAAAATCTATGCGCTGAAAGATGACTAGAGAGATGCTAACAAATTAACTGATCGCTACAAAATAATAAACCTAAAACATCGTCTGCACTTGGTCGACAACTAAATACAAATGTCAAATTTCAAAGCAACCTTTTATTTATGTCTTGAGTAATATTTTTTCTATGTTTTATGTGTGTACATAAATACCACATGAATTTATTCTATTTCTATGCATCACATGATTAGGATATATATTTCAAAGTATCATATTTTATTATAGTTGTTGTGCTGCCCCCTCTATGCTGACTAAATTTCACAGCTCTCGCTCTTCGAGTTCCCGAGTTCAATGAGATTAAACGGACAAATAGAAAGGTAGAATATTAAAGGCATATCTATATATATTATCTCCCAATTATAATGTGATTTTTTGCCCATATCATGGCTGATTTATCGCCCCACAGCAGCAGCTGCTGATACCTCAATTTGATCCGTTGTATTTCATTTCGGCTGACAATCAGTCAACACCTTGAACACACCTCACGCCACACACACGTATTGCACATCGATATCGACACACACTCACACACACTCACACACACACACTCAGTTGGCTGGCAAAGTCAATTATGAAATCATAATGTCAGCCATATTTAGGCGCCATTATTTATGGATATTTCTCGTTTATTTTCTCAATTTTTTTTTTTTGCTGGCCCCTTCACAAAAAGCACGCGCCATTTGTTGGGATCTTGCAATCGTTTTGCGTTTGCTTCATTTTGGATTCCGTTCCGTTTTCGATTCGTAATTTCTGTAATACTTGTTGAGGTGTTTTGTTTTTTGTGTTCTCAGAGAACTTTTTGTGTTTGTTACCTCGTTTTACGTGGTTGAGCGCCTCGACGATGAGTTTCTGATTGACGCCGCATAAATTGGCCGTGAGCCGTTCGCATTTCTTGTGACAATTCACGTCACATTCTGTTTGTGTATTTGTTGTTTTTTTTTTTTTTTTTCGTATTTTTCGTATTCGAAGGCGTAGCGTGGCGAGCGAGCGAATGTTGAGATTAATTAAAACAAATCGTTATTAATATGATTATGAATTGTGACCATGTACAATATATAATAGACGACGCGATATTCGCGTCTATATTATAGCGCAGCTGACGCGATTTATTCGTTGCACGTTTCTGGAAAATATGTCACCCGCGCCCCCCTCCTTCCCACCACAGTTTTTGCCTTTCACCTGCCCCTCATTAAATCGCTTTGCCTTGGCCATTGTTTTCCGCATTTCGCATTTTCAGCGAAAAGGGGAAGCTGTGAAAAAGCTGCCGAAACGCAGCAGCGAAAAATGATTCAAGCGACACGGCATGACTTCGAGATACGCTGTAATAACTTAAACTTAAATATTATGAAACTTTCAGAATCTGATACGAAATTAATTTTAATAGAATTCTGTTTTTCTTAATCGACTTCAACAAATGCTTTGAAATGAAGACTTCATCCACACAACACAATTAATACTTCAGTTAGTTAGTTGTTAGCTGTTTCTGGGCAATCGTAAACAGATAATAAACAATAGTTGAACTATTTAGAAACACATTCTTGTTGCTTCATCTCCCTTTGATTACAGGGTATATCAATTAAGGAACAGCCAAACGAAAACAATAACAATCCATAGAGACGATGACTGTATGCAGCAATGTAAACACAACACACACATGATAAAGTGCGAACGCACATCCGTTTTGGCCCCGGTTTTTTTTTGTTTTTTGGTGGGGCTTCTGTTTTGGCCAGATCCCAATGTGGCAAAACGAAAAGGCGGCGTTTAATGTAAATTTAATAAACAGCAAATATTATTCGCAAAATATTTGCACGCAATCAAACAAGAAATACGAGCATTCGCTTGGTTTTCGCTACGTTTTGGGGCAACTCAATGCAAATATCACGCATACGCAGCGTGTGACGCAGCAATAAACAAGCAAACAAGGCAAGCAAGCAACCAAGGTGCTGCGTAACCTTAGACTCAGCTCGTGTTCTTGTGTGTTTGCTTCACTGGCATCAAACATTGATTACCAATTTAGCGTCTGGCTTGAAACAATAACCAAAGAGGGGGGAAGGATTTCAGTCGACACGACATGCTTCAAATATTGAGCACGCTACAACTTAAATATGCATTCATTTGCTTAGCTTGTACATCGATAAGGAATTACTAACTATGTGTTTTATTTACACAGAATCTCCTAAGCAAATTGCTCAATTAGCCTAATTTATGTATAAATGTTTTAGTTAAGTCTGAAATCATGAAGAAACCATATTAAGAAGTTGTTGTTTTGCAATAAATGAACTCCCAAACAAGTTGAATTCAGTTCGAACTATAGATTTAAATGACAGTTGTAATCTTCAATTGGAATAAACTGTGGATTTAGGTAGTGAACTGTAAGTCAGAAGTCTCCATAGAAAATGCTTCAAGAAGAGAACAAGTTAAGAAGTATTTCGTATTTCCCATAAACTTGAAATCATTTTTAAATTATTAAATATTGAAGAAAAGAACTTAAGCAGTATTTCTTCTCTCTCAAGAACTGCAAATTCATTTTGAATGCAGTTGAAGCTATGAATTCAAATGACAGGTGTAATTGTCGACTAGAATAAACTGAGCAGAGTTTCAATTTATTGCTTTGAAAGCCATCAATTTGCCAAGCTACATAAACATATCATCACGCACTGACTGCATTTGGCTGCAACAAGTTGCACTTGTTTCCAGGCGCAAACATGGCGTGGCAACAAGTGCAACAACAGCATCATAATAATTGGCTGCCACATTGAGTCAGATGGCGCAGTGCTCATGACCAGGTATATAAATAGAATAGACTACAATACAATACGATACTACTGTGTGTCTGTGTGTGGATTTACTTAATAATATAGCTAGCTTGAGTTTTGTGTGCTGACTAAAAGGGGCAGAGTAGAGACATTGCCAAAAGATTGCTAAGAACTAATTCAGATTATTTCACACTTTCGTTGTTATCTAGCTATATCTGGCTATATGTTATTTAAATATATATATAGCTGTGGTAGAGAAGTAGGATATGTGTATGCAATTTTCGAAAACAAGAAAAAAGGAAACGAAACGATTTTCGCATAGTTTTGTTTACATTTTTCGCATTGATTTCAATGCAAAAGCAATTTGCAATTTTATTATAACTTTTGCTTTCAGCGCAAATACGAAATGCGAAATGTGAAATACTAAAAATGGTTCACATTCATCTTAACTCGCGAAAGGAATTTCGAAAAGTGCTTCAAATAGTACATATGTGTATGTGTTCACATATATTCTATATAAAAATGTTAGCAATTGAATTTTGTTTGGTGTACGAGCATTTCAATTGTTTTTTAGACAAAACTCAAAGTCTAAAATATAATAAAACGAACCAAATTGAAAATTCTCTCGAAGCAGCGAAGGAAAACACAGAGAACAAACAGCCACACGAAATCAGAGCAAAAAGGGAAGCGACAAAACGACAGCAGACAGCAGACACAAGAGCGACAGAGACAACGACGACGATGACCTAAACAATTTGTATACAACAACATTTGCCAAAAGTAAAATGCCAAATTGTTTGTCTCTCGTTTCCCTGCTCTCCACTTCTGTGTAGCTTTCGCTGTATCTTTGCCTGCCTCTGCATACAAACATATGTATGTATTTTGTATCTGTATCTTTCATTATCTCTGGTGCTCAGCAGCGCGTTCCACGTTTTGCCAGCACATTCTCACATTCTCGGCGATTTGTTTGAGAGCCAGTAAATGCCCAAAATGGCTTAGAAATTGCATAAACGCTAAACGCGCTCGATTCATCAGCTCTATACACATTATTGCACTTAATTGCCACTATTGTGTCGCTTGTAGCTTAGTCGCCACTGCAATATTGTCATTTAATTGTATAATTGCACATTTTAATGCATACACATTCTGTTTATTGCGTTATATTTTATACAACTTTTGGTATAGCGGCCGAGCGTCCCTCGTCCTCGTCTCTTTTTTTTTATATTGACAGCCACTTAGCGGCAAGTGGGCAGCGCCAGACAAACAGGTGGTCATGTTTATGGCATGAATTTGGGAATGAATTTAAGTGATATTTGGCCACTTAACACGAACCACTTGAAGGCCTCAAATTAGAGAATGTGGAAAACTTTGCCTTGTGTTAACAGTAAATCTATGATAACATGGCCAGAGATTATTTTGCCGACCTAAGTTGCATAAATCGAATATTCGGGACAACCTTTCCTGGTGTTAACTGCAAAGCAATCAAAATATAAGCAGAGAATATTCTTTAAGATGCTTATTAATGACCAGAGTTGCACAAAAGCACAAATTAAGGAAAACTTTTCCGTAGTTTAATATTAAATAAACCGAAACATAAGACCTAAATTGCATAAACAACATTTTTTGGACACCTTTTCCTTGTGTCGACAGTAAATTAATTAAACTATAGTCAGAGAATATTCTTTAAAATCCTTATTGAGGACCTGAGTTGCAGGAAAAAAATAATATAACAACTTTTTCTTACTCAATAATTTAGCTCGAGTAAATCTATGAAAATATAATCCTAATCCTCATTGCATAAAAAGAATATTAGGGACAACTTTTCCTTGTTCTAACATCAAATCAACTAAAACATTGTCAGAGATTATTCCTTACGAAGAATTTAATTACATATAAAGAATATTGTGGACAATGTAAACGACAAATCAATCAAAACATAAGTAGAGCACATTTTAAAGACTAAACTGAATTCGCAGCACAATTTTTGCATGTCTAGAATGTTGATGGTAGAAATTTGTCAAATTGTGAATGCTGTGAATGAAAACAGCTAAAGATTTATTTGTAAACTGTTTGAAGTCACTTCCAAGGAAAATGGCGAATGAACACAAAGAAGTCTGTTGATTTAAGAATCGTGTGAGCAGCGCCGCAGTTTTCTACGAAAAGCAGAAGCAGGAAAAACTCTGTTAAAAGGAAAAACAGAAGAAGCGCTCGCCAAATACTCGATGGAAAGAAACAAAACAGCCGGTGACGTTGACGACGATGTTCGCAAAAGAAAAACAGCCGAGTACACAAAAAAATAAAGAAAAAAAAAGAAACACAGCTGTTGGAAAAACTAATGCGAAATCAAGAGATTCACAGTTAACATTACAGACGACGACGGGCAGATTAAAGAGACGACAATATTGGATTGAGAAAAGTATCTATCCATCTATTGATAATGCGAAAGCTGAAACAAATTGTTGCTTGTGGATGATAAATATAGTAGTAGAGAATATATGGAGAGTATAATATGTGGCCATATAAAAGTGATGTTTTTTTTTTGTTGTATTTTGTTTCGTATATTCGCCTATCGCCCGATTTATAGCATGTTTATTTGTTTTGTGCTCAACTAAATATTCCGCATGCCACAGTCACAATCACATCGCCTCTGTGTGTGTGTGTGTGTTTGTCTATTGAAAATGAAAGGAAATTTCAATAGCCGGAATGCTTTAGCAGCCAATACTCGACTCGATGCCATCGACGTGACACGTGCCCCACGCCCAACAGCGCAGTTCAAAATGTCTGTTCTATATATGTTGTATGTAGTCTGTTAGTTTGGTCGATCTTGTCGGGGTTTCTGTTGTTGTTGTTGTTGCTTACCCAGCATCTTCTTGGGACTGGAGGGCGCTGTGCCGCCCTCGAAGCCGGAATCATTGCTGCACGTGCTCATCCTGATGATGGACGGCGAACTGGATGCCGACAGCGACGTCGATGTGGACACCTGACTGGACGCCTGACTTGTCGCCGCCGGCGTCGTCAAGTGTGTCTTGTTTGTTGCTCCTGCTGCTGTGTTGCTGTTGCTGGCTGTTGTCGCTGCTGCTGCTGCTGCTGCTGCTGATGATGTGTTGCCAGCAGCTGCGGCTCGTGTTGCACGTGCCTCGTCGTCAAACTCCTCGCAGGAGGAGCTGGAGCTGTTGTTGCTGCTGCACGCTGCATCGCTGTCGTCCTCATCGCTCTCCTCGTCGAGGGAGCCGCCGGTCGCCTCGCTGCCCTCGGAGCTGCTCTCGTCGTCCGTATTCTCGTCGGAGTAGACGATCTTCTCGCGCTTCCACAGCGGTCGGGGTGTGGCGACGAGTGGATAGCGTGGCGCCTCCTCTTTCACATAACACTTGGTGGTGGGATCGATTTTGATCTTCTTCTGGGGATCGAAGCGAGCTGGCGCCTCCTTGGCGGCATCTTTGGCCTTCTGTTTCTTCTTCTCCTTGCGCTGTTTCTTCTTCATGCTGGCGCTGAGCTGTGTCGCAGAACCGTCCGCGCTGGAGGAATCGTCGGAACTGCTGTCGCTATCGTCGTCGCTGTTCTCGGCCGACGATGGTATATAGTCGTCTAGCTCGGCGTCAACGTCTCGCAGACACTGTGCCAAATTCGATACTGTTGCAAACTTTGATAAATTATTGCCGACGCCTTCGCCGCAGCTGTTCTCGTCGTTGCCATCGTTGCCGTCGTTGTCGTCGTCGCCGTCGTTGCTGTCAGCAACATTCGCCACAACATCGCGTAGCGCGTCGCCGCCTGTTGCCGCTATTGTTGTAGGCGTTGTCGCTGCTGTTGCCGCCGCCGTCGCCGTCGCTGTAATTGCCGCAGTTGCAGTTGCAGCAGTTGCCGGCGATGACGCATTTGTGGCCGCTGCAATGGCCGCCTTTGTGGGGGCCAGCGTTATAAATTGATCGGCATTGATTGGGGTCACATTGCTGTCCGGCAGCGTAGCTGCTGCTGTTGTCGGAGTTGCTGCTGCTGTTGCTGTCGTTGCTTTCTTCTTGGCTGCTGCTGCTGCTGTCGCTGCTTTTGGCTTTGTCGTTTTCGGTGATTGCACCTTTGACTTTGGCTCAACAGTTTCCGTCAATTTCGCTTTAGTTTCCGTTTGTTGCTTGGACGTTGCTGCTGCTGCGTTGTCTGGTGGTTGCTGCTGTTGCTGTTGCTGCTGCTGCTGTTGTCGCTCATTATTATGCGTTGTTTTATTTATTTTCGCTGCCGCTGCCGCTGCCGCTGCCTGTTGTTGTTCAGGTGACTTGGCTGCTTGCCCGCTATTTATTTTTGGCGCTGCCGTAGCTGCTGTTGTTGTTGTTGTCGCTGCCGCCGTTTCGCTCAGTTTTGATTTGCCTGCTGCTGTTGTTGATGCGGTTGTCATGACTACAGCTGCAGCAGCGTTGCCAGACTGTTGTTGTTCCTTAACTGCTGCTGTCGCCGTCTTTGCCGCTGTTGTCGTCTTTGCTGCTGCTGTTGCTGCTGCTGTTGTTGTTGCTGCTGTGGCCTTTGCTGTTATTGCTATTGGAGTTGCTGGCTCAGACTTCGATAGAGCTGCTGTTGTTGGCAGCTTGGGCGTTGCTGGCGTCGATTTGGGTGAAGTCAACGTTGCTGCAGCAGCTTCTGTTTTGGCCACAGCTGCTGCCAGCTTCGCTGTTGTTGCTGCTGTGCTGCTGCTGAGCTTCGGTGTTGCTGGCGTCGATTTGGGCGAACTGACGGCTGTTGCAGCTGCTGCTGCCGTTGCCACAGGTGTTGCTGGCTCCGATCTCGTCGCTAGCTTCGTTGTTGCTGTTGGCTGCTTGAGTTCAATGTGTATTGCTGACTTGAGCGTTGGAGTTGCTGGTGTTGTTGGCGTCGCTGCTGCTTCCTTGGGCGATGTGGCTTCCTCGCTCGTTGTCTCCAGCTGCCGCTCGCTGATCACCTTCTTGCGATTGTTCATGTAGAGCGTCTCCCGGGAGCCGATCTGCGACCAAAAGTCCTCGCCGCTCTCCGACTTCTGTATCGCCGCCTTCCTGATGGGTTTGGGCGTCGCCACGCCCTCTTGCTTCGCCTGATTCTGCTGGATTGCCGCCTCATCGAAGGTGAAAATCTGCGCTACGCTCTGCTGCAATTTGTCCTGTGGTAATTTCTCCTTTTGCAACTTCTCTTGCTGCAGTTTTTCCTTCTGCAATTTCTCCTTCAACGATTTCTCTTGCTGCAGCTTCTGCTGTTCTAGTTTCTCCCTCTGCAATTTGTCGTGTTGTAACTTCTCCTTTTGCAATTTTTCCTGCTCTAGTTTCGCCTTTTGCAGCTTCTCCTGTGCTAGTTTTTCCTTCTGTAATTTTTCCTGTTCTAGCTTCTCCTTCTGCAGTTTCTCCTTTTGCAATTTCTCCTGTTCCGATTTCTCTTTTTGCAATTTTTCCTGTCTTGACTTCTCCTGCTCCAATTTCTCCCTTTGCAGCTTTTCCTGCTCTAGTTTCTCCCTTTGCAGCTTTTCCTGCTCTAGTTTCTCCCTTTGCAGCTTCTCTTGCTCCAGTTTCTCCCTTTCTAGCTTCTCTTTTTCCAGCTTCTCCCTTTCTAGCTTCTCTTTTTCCAGCTTCTGCCTTTCCAGCTTCTCCCTTTCCAACTTCTCTTTTTCCAGCTTCTCCCTTTCCAGCTTCTGCCTTTCCAGCTTCTCCTTCTCCAGTTTCTCCCTTTCCAACTTCTCCCTCTGCAGCTTCTCCTCAATCTTCTGCTGTTCCTCCTGCTTCTGCTGCTCCTCCAGCTGCTGCTCTTTACCCCCAAGCTTTGCGTTCACAGCCTCCTCCTTCGGCTTGCTGGGCTTCTTCAGCGGCGACGTCTTCGCCTTGGGCGCCGCCTTCATGAAGCCCTCGGGCAGCACTCGATCCTGCGTCTGCTGTGTCTTCTCCGTCGCCTTTTTCTTGGGCAGCTTGAAGATCTTGTGTATCTGCTGATGCTCCTCCACCGTCTCCACGTTCACCGTAAACTTGGGCTTCGGACTCGCGGGCGCCGCAGCTGCTGCTGCTGAGGCGGCGATCAGAGCTGCCGGCTCCTCGTTGAGCTCCAGGACGCTGGGCATGTGATGTTGGGACTGTGTCGCTGCTGCTGCTGTCAGCGACACCGCATTCTCGACGTCCACGACGGCGGTGATCCTGTGTCGCAGCTTCTTGCTCTTGCGCTTCTTGCCCGGCTTGCCAGCGATCGACTGCTGTTGGGCGGACTCGTCGGCTGTGGTGCTGTCGTGGCTGCTGCGACGCTCCAGATGGATCAGCTGGAAGCTGCCCGAGTTGGACTTTTGCAGCTTGTTGAGCAGCTCCTGCTCCTGCTCCTGGATGATGGAGGCGCGTCGTCGCAACTCTCCAGCGTTCAGATCATCGTCGATCTTGTCCGACGAGATGTCCTCGCAGATGTCGTGGAACGTCGGACACTGCACCAGACTCAGCCGTCGAATGCTCTCCTGCACCTGCTCCGCTGTCGTCTCCTCCAGCTCCGAGGAGTCCTCGCCGTCGTCGTCCTTGTCGTCACTGGCATTCTGCTCATCCCTCTGTGCTGCCTGCTGTGGCTGCTGCTCCGCTGGCTGCCTGTTGGCCGCCTGCTGCTGTTGTTGCTTCTGCTGCTGTCGCAGCTCGGCCAGCTGCTGCTTCTCGTCGTGTATGTAGAAGCGTTCGCGCAGCAATTCGCCCGGCGACTTCTTGTTGCTCGTCGTGGGGAAGGCGGCCAGTTCCTCGGCCAGCTTCTGACGCCAGCTGAGACTCGGCTCCGCTGCTGGCGGCAGGTCGCGAAACTGATGCTCCTGCGGCTGCTGCGGCTGCTGCTGCTGTTGTTGCTGTTGTGGTGGCTGTTGCTGCTCTTGTTGCTGCTGCGGCGTTTGATCGTTGCGCTCCTTGCTGCGACGTCGTATGGTCGAGAGTCGCACCACAGCCCGATTGCGTCGTATGGTGGAGCGTCTTGGCGGCGCCTGCGTCTGCTCCCCTTGCTGCCCCTCCTGCTGCTCCTGTTGCTGTTGCTGCTGCTTCTCCTCTTGCTGTTGCTTCTCCTGCTTGCGCTCCGTCACAACGGGCTCCGGCTCCGCGGAGCGTCGATGGTAACGCGCCGAGCTCACATCAATGTCCGCCGTATTGATGGCTATCGGCCTGGGCGGTATATAGCGACTGCTGCTGCTGCTGCTGCTGTTGCTGCTGCCATAGTTCGACACCGAGCTGTATTTGGGCGACTGGATGCGCGTCAGGGGCATCAGGCTGCTGTGTCCGCTGTGGCGTCCAGTCAGCGCCGACGACGTCTCCGTGATGGTCGTCAGCTTGGGCTGGTAGCGCGACGAGAGACCCAACAAACTGTTGCTGCTGCTGCTGCTGCTGCCGACGCCGAGGCCGACGCCAACGCCGCTGCTGCTGCTGTAGCTGGGGGCGCAGCGTGTGGAGGGCAGCAGCGGCACCATGTAGCTGCCTGGATAGGCGCGATTGTAGCTGGAGGTGTAGCTGCCAGGGCTGCTGCTGCTGCCGGCGCTGCTGCTGCTCGGCAGGCTGAGGCCGGAGCTGTAGTAGGGCGAGTAGAGCTGGCTGCTGCCGCCGCTGTAATAATAGTTGCTCGAGTCCGAGTACAGCGGCATTTTGCATGCAACACGATGTGGCACTCAACACTCACACACACACACACACAGAAATTAACACTTTTCACTGTCTCGTTTTTATTCACTTGATTTCCTCTTCTTTTTTTCAGTTATTTGCTGCTTTATTGTTGCTCGTCAACTATGGAAATCGCTCGTCTGCAGCTTTCTGCCCTGAACTACTGTGGAAATAAAATCAAGCTTAGCACAGTTCTATAAACTTTGCACATTCACTGATGGTAACAACACTTTTTTTTGTATACGCTGGAAAGCTGCCCTGAATTACTGTGGAAAAATTCCGCAGTCTGTCAGTCAATCAAGTATCCGTCAAAGTTTGTGTAGTTACAGCTGAAATCAGCGTTGAATTTCGAAGTAAGCAACAGCTTAGTGCACAAACACTTCTGTTTCAATAACCATCTCAACGATCCATAAATTTGAACGGCTTTGAATCGGTCACAGCTTAACGCTTGTGTGCACAATATATACACACAAACACACAGCATATATACTATATATATATGTGTATATATATCTATAGTATATAGATATAGATGAATTCATAGTCGTCTAGCTTATGTGATCCATATAGATATCTATATTTCTATATCTATATTTTTAGAAATTCACAAATTTCTGCTGTCATAATGTTGGCAACAACTTGGGGGCAAAATAGCAGAGCGGCCACATTAATTATCGACCGAATACAATTTAATTGCCATTGATTGAAGGGCTAATGGCGAATTCAATACGAATTTGTATTGCAAATTGAATGTGACGATCGAAACGCATCATCATTAATGCAGATTTGTCAAAGCTTTCAAGAGCAATTAATTGAAATGTTACAGGATCGCAACAAACATGGGAAATTGAATTTGAAATCGATGTCAAAAAGCCAAAAAGGTGCTTTGTATATTTAAGTTGTAGAGACTTTTAAATTGAGTTCATACTTTTTAAATGCAAATTGTATTTGCAGAAATTTCTGCTTAACATTTAGCCGCATTTTAAATAGCGATGGATTGAAGTGCTTTGAAGATTTTAAAGTAATTGAAGCACACAAATACAACTGCTTCGGTTCAATAAAAATATCTATGAGCTAATCAAAGAGCAATAAAGATGACGATAGAACATTGCTTCAAATTGAACTTGAAACCACCGCAAACAGATTTTCAATGATAATTCAATAGATATTAAAATAAAAAAATGATTTAAATCATTTTTCATAGAAGTGAAATTGAAGTTTGCGTTACAATTGAAAGCAACTTCTGATTGAATTTAGCTTCATTCAAGCTGGAGTTGAGTCAAAGCAAAGCTTCTGGCTTCTGCTTGCGATATTGTGAAACATTGTGGCTTCAATATTTGATTTCAATTGGAATTCGCGCGGAGGCTTGTTGTGTGTGTTGTTGGCCACATAAATAGTATATTAGCCTTTGGGCCCACATGCGGCATTTAGAAATAGACTGCGACTATGTTTCCATCTACTATATTCAATTTGTATGACGTAAGCGCTCACGAGTCGCCATCGTCGCTATCGTCGACGTCGTTGTCGTCGTTGTCGTTGTCGTCGTCGTCGTCGTCGTTGCTAACCTGACTGACTGGCGAATTTCCACGGTTTCCACGCATTTGGGGAAATTGCTTTCCCAAAACCAAAACCAAAAAAAAAAATAACAAAAAGTATTGAGTTCAAGTATGTTATTTTTTTTGAATCGTATTGTTGACCGGCGACGCGTAGAATTCAAAGTGGTTTGAGTTCAAGTCACTAGCATTGAGTTCGAGCGTCGGGAGTGCAGAGATTGAAAATCTGATTTTGAAATTGAATTTGAAACAAGGCACGGGCACTTTTTCAACGAGCCGAACGCATTAACGGAAACTACTGAAATGTGAAAGACGGCGCAGAAATTGTTCAAGCATTGGAGCTGTTCCTGTTCGCCACACACACACACACACTGAACACACACACAACCAACACACACTCAACGAGAGATGATGGCTAGAGAGAAAGAGAGAGAGAGAGAGAGAGACCTTTAGCTGCTCAGACTGGGGGCTAACTTCGATAATATTGACGTGCTTCTTGCCGCTCTGCCTGTGTCTGTGTCTGTGTGTGTGTGTGTGTGTTGAGAAGGCCAAGCAACAATCCCAGACCTCAGCAGAGTCGTCAGCAAGAACATCGACATCGACATCAGGTATTGCCTGCCCCTGGTCTTCGAATTGGCGCTCTCAAGTCGAATCGCCATCTATATACATATGTAAAACGCTGTCTGCCGATTTCGAAATATGCCACACACTCATCACACACTCGCACACACAGCAAACACAGTCATAAATTGAAATGTCTACGACGACGACGAGCGAGAGAAACATTTTTGTTGTTTTCGAATTTCGAAAACCATCAAAAATTGAGTTTTGAAATGATTTTCACAATTTTTCGCTGCTGCCGTTTTTCGCACAGCGAAAGTAAAAGCCAAAGCAGCTGACAGACTGACAGCGCGAGAGAGGGAGAGAGAGAGAGCGAGCGCAACAAGTAGAGAGAGAGAGAGAGTGCTAGAAGAGATCGAGTGAGAAGCAAGCGAGTGGGCGCGAAATTATGAAAGCAAACTATTGAGAAACGTGAAAAGAGCAACGATCTGAAATACTGTCAAATTCATAATCGACGATGCTAAAAAATCTCGTTCATCCAAGGAATTTAAATTAGTTGCAGCCAGAGAATGTTTGGAATTTGGATTTTAGATACAAGCAAAAAACATTCACTTAAATTGATAACTCTAAAGTGCACTAAATTATCCATCAAACACAACAGTTGGTGTTGTATCTACTAAGCACAAAATATCTATTAACTATTCAAGCTTAAATCTATACGATTATAAATATAAATTATAATTCTGATACCACGTGCTTAAAATTTGGCGAAATTTAGATTCTTAGAACAGGCATTTAAAGTAACAGAAATTGACATTTTCAAGGGAAATGCTAAAATTAAAAAAATCAATTTCATAAAGCAAAAGAACTGAATAAGCATTCAAAGCGATTTTCACAAGAATTTGTTCATCATTTGCTGCCTTAATGCTTTTGTTAAACATATAAACTTGGGAATGATTTGCAATTTATTTGCTTACAATAAATGAATGAGTTGTAATAAGTTTGGCAAGTCGCATTTCAATAATTTGTAAGCCACACCTATCGAAATCGGTTTGGCATTTGTCTAAGATCTCGAGTCGATATATTGTGCACATATAATCTATTCGAACGGCGGCAATAAAGCAAATATTTTGACATAAATGTGGCAGATGAGCAGCGCAGAGCCTTAAGAGAAAACTCAACAGATGCCCAATAATTTTCATAATTTCATAGATTTATTTCGCCATTTTCGCAAACACATAAATTTTGTGCGGATTTTGAAAATTGCTGAATTTATTTTCGCCATAGAAATAATGCTCCTTAAATTGCACATTTCGAACGAAACAAGTCTGTAATTATGCTAAATAATGCTCAATTTGGAAGCTGATCGATTCGTACACCTGCTAGCAAAATGTTTGCAATTTCCTTCCCAAAAAAAAAAAATAAATAGAAATAAAATAAATAGCATAGAAATAACAACAAAAAATAAAAGAGGAAAGGCTGAAAAAAAAAAATGCCACACGACGTTGACAGCAACAGCGAATGCAAAGAAGACGAAGACGAAGACGAAGACGACGGGGCGGGGGAGACAGACGGTGACGCTTTTCGGTTCCGCAAAATGCATTTATAGCCGGCGAGGGGCGAGAGGAAGAGAGAAAGAGAGCAAGCGAGAGGGCGGGAGGAGGGAGTAGTCGCTGAAAGCGCCAAACAACTAGAAATAGAACTGCAACATCTAGTGGCAGTTGTCGTTGTCGTTGCAGCTCTGTTGCCGCTGCCTCAGTCAGTTGCAATCGCTGTCTCTGTCTCCGTCTTCGTCTCTGCCTCCGTCGCTGTCTCTAGCGCGGCCTCTGCATCAGAAGTACTTAATCTTTGCGATTTATAGCCAGGCCGCCTTTCCATTATTTTTACCGCTGTTTTGCTTGTCGCATTTTGCATTCTGCATTTTGCGGGGTATTTTTGGTATCTCTCCGATTCCCCACTACGTCCCCCCCTCACGCCTCGGCGTGTGCATTCCTTGCGTGTCATCTCGTCGCCTGCAAAGCTGCTGCATCCGTAAGATACAGGCACACTCACAGCCAAAGATACGGCCACAGATACAGATGGCAGAGCTAGAGATACATTTTGGTTTATTGCATGTATGATTACTTGCGTTGTCCCGAACACATGCCATCATTTTATAGGGTATACAGTTTATTTTGTTACTTGACTTATTGGATTCACTCTTCACATTTATTTCCTGACAATTTCCGCTTATCAATGGCAAATATTTAAACTATGCTTCAACTAATTAAAATATGGAATTTTCAACCTGTTACTAAATTCACTTTTACCTTTTATTTTCTCTTATAGATAATCTAGAAAGATGTATTCCAAGTTTCGCTTATTGATGGCAAATATTTAAACTATGTTTCAATAAATTAAATAAAATTTAAGATATTCGTCCCCGTTTAATTTGCTACTCAAACTTATTCTCTAAATGCTGAAATCAATTTTAAGTATTCCTGTTCGTTTCAAGACATTTCTAATTGCACGTTTTAATTTGCCAATAATTTCAAAGACAGAAAACACACATAAGCGCAGTGGAATAAATTCACAAATCAAATGCAATAAATTTTTATGTATTTTACCAGGTATAAATGGGTTGTAAACACCCTCTTTCTCTCTCTCTCTCTCGCTGTGTGATCTGTCTGCTGTGCTGCTGTTTTTCGGGTGTCTTGTTGGCAAAGGCGCAATAAATTGATTTCTAATACAGCCTGTCCCAACTGTCTACACGAATATCTGCCATATAATGTCTGCCATACATACATATACAATATGTGTTTGTGTGTGTGTGAATCAGACTTAATTGGGTTCAAGCATTACGAGCATTTCCGCCATGGTTTATGATCGCTGCGCTGTGCTGCGCTCACTCAATCAAACGACAGTTGTAAAACGTTTCATTCTTTTGTTTTTTTTTTGTATTCCTTGTGTTTCTTCGCTTTGATGTGCATAGAAAGTGTTTCCGAAACCATAAAGCAAATGTGTTTATGACTCACGACAAGCCAACAAATTTTGGAATGCAATTATTTACAATGTTTAAATTAAAAAAATGTTGACACAAATTAATCAACTCATTGTTTCAAAGGCGTTCCAATTTCCCCATGAGCTTTTCAGCCAATTTTCTTATTTAATAAGCCATTTTGTATTATTCATTCAATGATAATTACTTTCGCTCATTTGCACATTACGATTTTAAACAATTTGCGTTCATCTTGAAATTTACTTCAGGCTATTAACAGGGTATTTGGCTAGTCACGCTATATGTAGTAGTCTGATTCACTTGGCTTTTCTTTTTTCTGTCGCAAATTTTCGTTTAACGGCAAAATAAATTGTACACGAACTATATGCAAAATGCTTTCGCATACTATACAAATGTATAAATATTACGAGTCTTAAACGGGGGCTGCGCTCAATTTTTGGTGCGACCCAAAAATACGTGTAATAAATATAAAACTGCACATTTTTTTTTTATAACCTGCTAAATTTATTATTATCTTTTGTGCAATTTTAATTGCTGCCCACCGCAAAATGTGCTCGCTTGTGGCCAAATGTGACCAGCCATTGTGCAGACAGTTGACAGAATGGAGGAAGACTGACGGCAAGAGGGGAAAATTATGGCTTTGGTTTAGCTAAACGTTGCATAAAACTTGAAAGAACTTTAAGCAGAAACCCTGATTCCAAAATGCCCCCACAAACAAAAGGAGAGTATTTTTTATATCAACACATCACACATATTGCGCCCAATTTAATGCCTGGCACCGGGAATAAAGAACACGCAAAAAAGAGTCACAAGTGCAGAGTATTTTGGTGAATGCACACAAATGTATGAATGCATTTACGTGTTCTGCTGATGATATGCACCGTAAAAACATGTCATTTGCATTTTCAGATGCAGAGCGATTAAAATAAATGTGCTCGAAATTGTAACAACAGGAAAAAATTCACCAAAAACACAAAAAGTACACAAGGCTGTCAGAGCCCCCCAAAAACATATTACGGCATTTAAAACACATGCACACGAATATACATATGTATGTATATATTCAATCCGTGAACAAGTACGAAAGAACACGACAAAAACGAGACAATTAATCAGCAGTTGGCAGCGTGAATACAAATACATCACATGGCAGAAGCTAATCGTTGAATCAATATGATAAGAGAGATTCACACTATGCCATCACTTTAAGCGATCAACAACTAGTCGAGGTTATGTTCATTACATTTCGCTTATAATAATATTCGTAGTAGTCCATCGATAAAAATAATGAATATATACATTGCCATTATGCAAGTTAGATTATCGAACAAAACTGTAACACGTGTTTAGTGTTATAACTTTGACAATAAATATTTTCAATTATAATTTACGGATGCTAATAATTTTAGTCCTTGTTTAATGATGCAATATTTAATTCTATTTTCTACAAATTTGGAGTCCATAACCATGATCAAACATGTCCGCAAACATGATCAAACATGTCGGAAAACTTGATCAAACATGTCCATAGAGAAAATTAAACGTGTTCAATCATGTTTAAAGAATGAGAGCCTATAAACAAGCTATAGATGTCCACAGACAAAATTAAACATGTCCAGACATGTCTGCAAGCACTTCGGCAGCTTTATTATGGTTTGGGGCCTTCATTTTTTAGTTGAATTTGATTACCAAATGCTCTAATACGACTTCGGTTAATGAACAGCTTTGTTTTGAGGCAGAATCACATTTAATATTCAGCCAAAACAACCGTTACATAGTCAGCCTAAATTACCCAGCTCAGATGTTGAGTGGTCCCAGCTTTCTAGTTGACCGTTACAAAAATTCCCAACTACAAAGCGCACGCGAGACTGCGGGTTGTTGTCACGCCTACTGTGCAAAGCTTTCACAAAAGCTTTCGCGCATGGCGCCACCTATCGAAAGCGCCAGAAACGTGCACCAAATAAATGGTCGGTCGGCAAAGAGAAAGCGTTTGGCCGTTTGAAATGAAAGTTTTGCACTTACCCTCACACTTTAGGCCCTGAATGAAAAAGCCGCCCATTAGCGAGCCGCAATGATCACAAAACGTCGGCGACATAAAGGTGTGCGGCTTAAAACGATGCGGCATATCGATCTTGAAGCGTTCGCGCAGCAGCTGCAAAAGAGCCAAAGTTAGAGAGTTGATAAAGAGGGAGAGAGAGAGAGAGAGAGAACTTACGATTGTGCTGGCGGAATTGAAAACGGAACCAGAGCATTTGCCGAGCAGCTTCTCGTGGCATTTCTTGTGCACGACCGTTTGGCAAACTGTGGAGAGTGAGAGAGTGAAGCGTGGTTAGTTTGATAGCTGCCAGTGTGACCAGCACTCAACTCACTTATGCACTGATAGCCCTGCTTGCCGAAGCCCCAAAGAAACAGATTGCAGAAGGCGCAGAACGTGGGCTGGCGAAAGAACTTGGCCACAAAGCGATGCCCGTTGATGTCATGTGTTCTGCAAGTTGCAAGTGTTAAAATTTAAATTTACATCGATCTGGCCACACTCACTTCTGATGCTTGATGGCGCCACGACGATTCGTGATGCTGCGCGGTCGCGTGCGTCTGTCCACATAACCACCGCTGACGCCGCCACCGCTGCCTCCAGCGCCGATTCCTCCGCCGCCAACTCCAGCACCTCCACCACCACCGCCACCGCCACCGACACCGCAACCGTCACGCTCTCTGTCTCTGTCGCGCTCACGGTCTCCTCTGTCGCGGTTGTAGCTCTCCTCCTTGGAGTGCTGGCGCGGTAGCTCAAAGGAATGCTGCTTGCCGTAGTGATAGTGATTGCTGTAGTGATCCTCACAGTCACGTTCCCGCTCACGGTCACGCTCACGATCACGGTCGCGGTCACGATCACGTCGAGTGCCAGCACTGGAGCCGCTGATCCCGCTGCCGGCGCCGCTGCTGCTCGAAGAGCTTTGCTTATAGCGCACCTGTGTCCAATTGGTGAAATATAAAGCTGTTAATAAAGCTACAATGAAGCTTTAACTTCAACATTTCCTGGCTCAACAAAGCTAGATTTCAGCGTTAACTTTCAACTTTGTGCTGGCTAATAATCTAGGCGATAAATATGAGTTATAGTGGGCAGCAAAGTCAGGAAAATGTAGTAATTTTTATTGTAGGCTGCCAGCTGTGTCTGACATTATAAGTTCATATGCCGCACGACTTTCGGGCGTATGAAATTAGCTGGGAACGTAAAACTAAACAAATTTCTTGTACATCGATTCCAGGTATTTTTGCCAACTGATCTTTAATTTAAGCTTTCTGCTCTTGAAGCTAATGGCATTGAGTTAGATTTCTTTGCCTTCGTTTTTTTTGTAATTGACCTGAAATTGTTGTTATCGTCAAAAAGTGAAACACTTAAAAGTACAATAAACAAAAAAATATAAATGAAATAAAAACAAACATTGGTGTTCCAATTTTCACTTTCTAGCCTGAAGAATTTGCTAATGGGAAAACTAAACTAATTTTTTGTACACCATTTCCCGGTATTTTTTTGCATCAAGTACTACAACAAATCTTTAAATTAAGCTTTCTGCTCTTGAAGCTAATGGCATTGAGTTAGATTTCTTTGCCTTCGTTTTTTTTTTTTTTGTAATTGACCTGAAATTGTTGTTATCTTCTACAAGTCTAAAAGTGAAACACTTAACATATAAATGAAATAAAAACAAACATTGGTGTTCCAATTTTCACTTTCTAGCCTGAAGAATTTGCTAATGGGAAACCCAATTAAATTTACAGTTTATAAATTCTGTGTTTCTGTTTTGTTGTGCTCTTTTATAAATATACAACACACTATTAAAGCCACAAGATTATGATACCCTACAGCCATAAACAGCCATGGCAACAAACAAAGGGTATTCCGAACGGCGGCCAGCGTTTGTAACACTGAAGCAAATACATTTTACGACCGCATAAATTATCTACACACATACATACATATGTGTATAATTGATGGGAATATCAATTTATTATGGCCTCAGTGAACTGGGAAGTTAGATGCGCTGGCAAATTTGTTATGAATTGTATATACATATATGTACATATGTATGTATATTGAGAGTACTTTGCGTTGTGTACAGATAAACAAAAGGGTATATTAAAAGTGCGCCGAGGCATAGAGCGAAATTTACGACACCACGACGACTGCAGTTGAGTCAGTCGGTGCGGCTTCATTGAACTCAGATTGTATAACAGCTTTAGGACATGCATTGGCAATGATAATAAACAAGAATCAGAGAGAGCCATTAACTTATTCTACATGTGGAGATTTCGAATATTCGAAATCCTTTTATGTTTTTTTTTTTGCTACCTATAGCAGCTCTTAAATAGAAAATAGTTGCATTAGTATTGATTGTATCTGGGAAAATGAATACTGCGATAATGTCTTACGCACATCAGATAAAAATTAGATATATTCAGACCTTCACAAGCCAAGCTACATTATTATATATATTATTGAATATTAAGCTGCATTTATTAAGCTAAAGTTACTAAATACTTAATGTGTTAGTACTAAATAATCTAGTAAGCAAAATGAATGGAAATTTAAGTGTTGGTGCAGAAAGTAAAGTGTAATTGGAATTGTAATGACTAGAAATAACTACATTACATATATACTACATTATTATATATACTATTGAATATTAAGCTGCATTTATTAAACTTAAGTTAATAAATACTTAATGTGTTAGTACTAAATAATCTAGTAAGCAAAATGAATGGAAATTTAAGTGTTGGTGCAGAAAGTAAAGTGTAATTGGAATTGTAATGACTAGAAATAACTACATTACATATATACTACATTATTATATATACTATTGAATATTAAGCTGCATTTATTAAACTTAAGTTAATAAATACTTAATGTGTTAGTACTAAATAATCTAGTAAGCAAAATGAATGGAAATTTCAGTGTTAGTGCAGAAAGTAAAGTGTAATTGGAATTGTAATGACTAGAAATAAAAGCGCATTTACTTTAGGCACTAGTAATAATAAATGTATGTATAATAATTGATGACAGCACAGCTTGAGTTTGCACTTACATCGTGACGCGAGGAGCCGCCGGAGCTGCGTGGTCGCTGGCTGCTGCTGGAGGAGCTGGTGGCCTTCTGCTTGCGCACCTGGGCGCGGGTGAACATCATCTTGGCGTCCGTTTGCGCGTCAACGACGCGCCAAATCCTCTACACGCTCGGCGTGCCGTTATTGTGGCCGACGTGCGCCTCGGAGACGGTAACCAACTGCAAAATGGCGGATGGATGGTTGGCTACGTGCTGCGATCACACTTCGATTCCGATAACGATTACGATTGCGGTAGAGGGCGAAAGGGGGAGTGGAAGAGGCTTCGTGCTTTGACTGTTGCCGTGTCTGTGTTTTCTGCTGCTGCTTCTGCTTTGTGTTATGTGCTTAATGATACGAAAGGCGCGAATACACGAAGAATACGCGGCGTTCTTCTTATATTTATATTAAATAAACAAGTTCACTTCGCATTTTAGTCAGCTGTATTTTATTATTGTTGCCGTCTTGGCATTCCTTATGCTTCTGCGGATGAGGCGGCTGTAAGCGATTCTAAAGCCTTGTTGATGGACGCAATCTGAAAGAAACAAGCGCAAGAGTGAGCGAGATGGAGTGTGAGGGCAACCAAGAAGCTTGAATACTCTACAACAAGAACAAGACATTTGCATATTATTATTCTTTTATAGCGCATCTTCAACGAATATGCTTGATGTTCGGATCGTGGCAACTGAATAAATTAGGTGAGAAGCGAGCAGGAAGAAACGTTTTTTTGCGCCCAGTCGAATATTTAATACACTTGTGTCTTGCACTTATTCATTATTTCACTAACTTGCAAGTTGCTTGACAGCTATCAGTTGAATTTCAAAAATTAAATCGAATTCACGATTAAATGCAGACCAATAATTATACACAGACAGAGCTGTTGTTTGTGATGTTGCAAACAGCCGGCGATAAAATCACGTTAAATGCCTGTTGTTAGACTGCAAACTCGAATGCAAACATGGCCCCACTAAATGCACGTTTTGTGCGAAATGTATTCAGAGTACTTTGGCAATTTCATGGCATAAACACATTCATTGCATAAATACAAAAGGAAATTTTGTTGCAGCCCACATTTGGGGAGGGATTTGTTCACCGTGAACAGAGACGAATGAAAGCAAGCAAAACAACAACACGTAGAAAGAACAACGTGCCGCAGTCAAAACAGCGCAAATGGTCAACTATACTTATGAGTGTGTACCGAGCGAGGAGACTTTATTTATAAGTCAGATTATACGTAGTTGCGCCGAGACTTTTGGGCTGCTTGGGGAATATGGCCTCTAGTCATTCAAAGGGCACTTTGTCACGTAAGCGTGAAAATTCCGTGGAAAATTCGTTGATGGATTGACGCGTATTACATTTACATAGAGCAATGTGCTGTGTATACAATTTGATGATGCTAATTGATCTGTTTGCTGACGCGTAATTCGAGTTGATTGATTTTAGAGACAGCTCTAGGTATATGTAGCTAATGTTGATTAATCGCCCGATCGCCCGATCGACGCCTTCACACTCTACGCAAGATCAATTGATATCGATACCTGGTTGGCGGAGAGAAGTTCTTTGAGCGTTGTAAACAATTGAGTCATAAGTGTTGTTGGTTGGTTTCGTATGGTTTGGTTTTGGGTTTGTTGTATCAATGTTTATGTTTTTTGCCGTTTCGGTTTCTGATTAAACGTTGTTGCCGCCTGTCCGTCCGAGTTCTGCTGAAGTTCATTTGAGAAATTGCGAAAATAATGCAAAGGAATCGAATCGAGCGAAAAAAACAAAATAACAAAGCAATTTGACGGCACTTTTGTTGTGTTGCCTCAATTTTCCATTTATTTGTACAATACGCTTATGCCTGAAGGGCAAGCAATCCACCCACACACACACACACACACACTCACACACACTGGCACCCACTTGTTATTGTTTGTGTAGGGAATCCACCAGTCGCCACGAGGGAGGGGGGAGGAAAGGGGGATTGGTGCGGTGAGTCGTCGCATCGGCTCGACGTTTAAAAATATGATTGCTCTGCGCCTTTGACGGGCCACCAAAAATAAGTTCTCGATTCATTTCAAATTTGTTGTGAAAACACTCTTCATATTCATCTCGCAGTTGTTGTTGCTGTGTTTGTTAATGTTATTATAAATAGAATTAAGTGGCGAATTGTGCGAGATTGCGTGCCAATTGATTGCCGGATATGATAAAAGTGCGAGAGCGAGAGCGAGAGCTAGAGAAACAACAACGGCAACGAGAGAGAGCAAATCGTGGCAAAATCAAAACACAAACAACTGGGCGACCTTAACAAAACTGCCAAAACAACACACACAAAAACACACCCAAACACACACGCATAGGAAAATCACAGACATTTATTTTCCTTTTCACTTTTTCTATTCATGTTCGTCGCCATAAAGGCCAAGGACTTGTGATGCCAAAAGAAAAACATTCCCATGCCATGACTTAGAGAATCCTGCACTCTTCAAACTATATCTCGAGTGCTGCTTCACATCCTCTTGAGTGTCAATCGAACAGAGTGTTTAACCACGACCAAGGAATCATCGCTAGACGATTGCATCTTATAGATGAGAAGAGTATCATCGATAGACTATATAACAATAATAATAATAATAGTTCGAGCATCTTGTTTGTAAGCAACAATTAACATTTTTCTCAAGTTTCTATCTATCAATTTAAATATGTTAACATTTCTGTAAGCAACAATTAACATTTGTCTCAATTCTATATTAATCTCGTTATAAGATGTTAACATTTCTGTAAGCAACAATTAACATTTGTCTCAATTCTATATTAATCTCGTTATAAGATGTTAACATTTCTGTAAGCAACAATTAACATTTGTCTCAATTCTATATTAATCTCGTTATAAGATGTTAACATTTCTGTAAGCAACAATTAACATTTGTCTCAAGTCGATATCAATCTCGTTATAAAATGTTAACATTAACATTAAGCAATTAACATTTTCTTAAAGTCTATTTAAGAAATTCTAGAATTTCTTTGTAGCATTTTCTTCAAGTGTAAGTAATTGATTCAAAATATTTGTTTCTGTTTTCGATCAAATGTGTACTTCATAGTTCTAACCAAAAAACCAGACAATAGATCTTTAAATTAACAGCCGAATTGAACATAAATCACTTTGCATATCATATGGCAATTGAATTGAAAAAGATTTAGCAAGTTTTTAATGAAAGATCTCAAGATAATTCAATGTTTAATGTATTTGTAAATTATTTCGGCGCAGAGTCGACAGATTTTCGTATTACAATATACAAAATAAAAATATATGATTCAATTTAACTGTGGAACATACTGAACAATTTAGCGGGCTGCATTGGAATCTGTTGCTGTAGTCTATAAAAATTTTGGGAATGATTGCTGATCGCTGCAAGCTATCAAACAGTTCATAAGATATTTTGATGGCTGCTGCGATCCACACAATAATAATGTACTGATCGCAGCGAGACTGATACCAGGCCATGTGACTGCTGAGATTGGAGTATAGCCAAGAGGGGAAGGGGGGGCAGACAGGCAGGAAGGAGGAAAATGAGGCGGGAAGATTGGGGTGGCAACTTCGATGGCAGGCGGCGGCAGCGACGGTTACTATAAACACATTCCACACACTGATCTCTGCATATGTATTGTATGTACATATGTATGCAGAAGCAGGAGAGAACGAGTAAGAGAGAGTGAGAGCGAGAGAGGCTGAGCACAACAGAAGACACAACAATAAATATCGGGGCAGTGAAATGCTTTTGTTTTAATGCCCCGCAAAACACAGCGCAAATTGACTGGATGATTGTGCGGCCGTCGTTGTGGCTCTGCCAGTCATTTAAATATCCACACACACACATATATATATACTATATATATACATATATGTATATACCGCACATATATGCATCTTGTATGTATCTCATGTTGAGTTTGTGACGTCATAGGCGCACTGTAGTTACACTCGACAGACATTACATGCGACTTTCAAACACTTTTCACTTTTGCCAGCAAACACACAAATTAACACACACACACACACACACTCACTCGCACACATCAATACACATGAAAAAAAAAAAAGGAAGGGAAATTGCAGCAAGTATATTTTGGGCGTTGAACAACTTTCACTTTTCACTTCGAGTGCAACACGCATACGACATGTTGTACCACAAATGTCACTTAGTATTTGTCATGTTTTGTTGTCGAGCATATTTTGACTTTTCCTCTACAATATTTTCTTTACCACACACACACACACACACACAGAGGAGCTTCATATATTTGTGCTCTCGTCGAAAAACGTCGAAAACTCACGCCAAACAAACACGAAACGAAACGAAACGAAACGAGACGAGACGAAATCAAACGAAACGAAACGTACAACGAACGAACGCAGAATATGAAGATTTATAAAAATTTGTAAAAAAAAAAAAAACAAAATATATATGCAAAATGCAGGCGGCGATGGTTAAAACCACAAAAAAAAAAAAAAACAAAATATAACACAAAAAATAACGATAAAAATTAGGAGAAAACAACTATGATAGGAAATCTTGTTGTTCGACGATCTCTGTTTTGGCTGCTGCGATCGATCTCACGGCAAAAGGCGTTCGCATACGGGAGCGCACTGAAAGCGTGTATCCCCATCAGATATATATCCAACCCGATCTCAGTGTGTATCTGTATCTGCCGCAGTCAACGATTCTCTCGCGTTTTCTCTCCTCCTTCGCTTGGAGCACATTTAGACCATAAATATGCACATTATGCTGAGTTATAAGGCAAATATCATGTGCTCTTTACATTAATCCGTTATTATAAACGTTTCCTCAAACATTAAACTATATGACAGGCACAATACCTGAACTCTCCCACCCTCTATCACGCTCTCTGTGTAGCTTTTTGATCGAGGTAGCGGGAGAGAAAGTGGCAGATATTTTCCAAAGCTTTGGCATCATAATATGTCCAGGTATGAAGAGCATGCTCTACAAACATTTGAGTACATCATTTACTATGTCATTTTATTCAGCACATTACATTAACATTTTTTGTATTGTCTACAAAACAGTTTTTCTAATATGTTTCAAAAAGATGAAATGAAATTCTCAACATTTAAACTGCAACTTATCGCCTACAAGTGTTGATTATGGAATGCTTAAACTATATTTGGTTAATAGACAATAAAGTCTGCATAATTCAAAGATTTGTCATCTCTGCTTTAGTCACTCTGAAACTTGTTGCTCTTGCTGCATCACATAGTGTGGTCAACTAGTCGACGTCAAGTTGTGTTTTGGCAGCAGTGGCGAAAAAAAGCTTTGGCAGCTTTTATAGGCACGCGCCCTCGCATTTCTCGAAATATCTCGTTTTGTGTATTTTTAAATAAATTTTTCAGCAATTCAAGAGCGCAGAAGAGAGTGAGAAACAGGCCGAACGAACGAAAGAGATGGAAGAGGAAAAAGAACGCAAGTAAGTGAACAGAAGACAACACAACACACGCCCTTTTAGGCTGGCGTCTCGACAACAAAGGGCTGCCTGTAGACCGTGTGCAAGACGATGTTCTTGAGGGTCTCGTAGCGCCGACCGTCGGGGGGGTTGATAATGCCGCAGAGCTTCAGGCAAGTGATCAGCTCGATTAAGTCCATGTCCAGGGTATCGAAGAGCACATCACATTTGGCAGCATCGCTGCTGATCTGGAACTCCTCGAAGTAGTCTTCGATGTCGGTGAACCATTTCAAGAGGGCCGAGCGATTAAACACCGGCGGCCGTAGAAAAGCCTTTTCTGCCTCAATCTCTTCCTCTTCAATTCGCACAAATTCATCGCGTCCCAATAAATTGCCCATTTTGCAGCAAGTTCCGCGTTGCCAACTGTCGCGCACTGTTGCCGGTCGCTGATAACCTGTGAAGTTTGCAACTGTTTACGAGTGTGACGAGCACTTTGACTGCTATCGATTGACATCGTTCGATTCGATAACTATTGAATTGTCGCTGTTCCGATATCGGAACCTAAAACTAGTTCAAAGCTTCAAGCATCAATTTAGACAAATACGTATCGATGGAAATTTATTAAATATATGAGCTTAATGGAAATTATGCAAAGATTTGTAGCAAATTATAAAAAATATTTTATACACAAATTAGGGTTTCTTAGGTAATGTCCAATGCTATTAAAAATTACGTCTTTCATTTGCCAATTAATGCAAAAGAAGAAAAGCTCAACTGAATAAATAATTTGCATACACTGAGCATCAAAATAAATCAATAATTTGAGTTGATACTTCAAGAGATGGTTTGAAATACATGACGATAAGAGTCAGGAAACATGGCTTTAAATATATGACGACGATAAGAATCAGGAATCAACTTGCAAGTCGATAATCGATACCGAGTATTAAGTATTTTGTCGCGAGCACATTTTTTTGGGCAACTACAATTTTGACAGTTCAAACCGGAAAAGGACAGATTCTTTTTCTCTGTGCAACGCAACGAGAAGTCATCTAAAACGAAGCAAATTTTTGGCTGAATTTATTGGATGTCAAAAAAAAATAAATAAATAAATAAATAATAATAAATAAATATATCAAAGTACAAACAATTGAATTTGGCCGTTAGTGGAAGCATCCAAGCTGTTGAAACTGAACAATCACGTAAGTTTGCCCATCATTTTGGGGGCGCACCAAAAAAAAAAAAAAACGCTAACCAAGAATTCCAATTGAATTTGAAGGGCAATCGATTGTTAGATTTGCGCGAGAACCAATCGAGTATCAAGCGCTGAGCTGGACGAGCTTGCGTAGTGCAAAGCACAGTTTGGATAGTCGATAGATTGACACGGCGCCGAGCAGACAAAAAAAAAAAAGAACCACAAGCGACCGACAGAGTCAGCAATAGACGCGACGCCAGCGAGCGAGCGAGAGAGAGAGCAGAGTTAGCGAGAGGCGAACACGGAGAGAGCGAGCGAGCGAGAGAGCGAGCGAGCGCAGAGCAATGGCTAGAGCTTTGGCCGAGAGTCGCTTGCGCAAAGAGTGGAGCGAACTGTATCGCCTCCAGCCGAGGAACTGCTGCGCCTGGCCCATCTCCGACGACCTGATGCTGTGGGAGGCGACCATCATGGGGGTGCGCGACACGCCCTATTATCTGGGCGTCTTCAGGCTGCGACTGAAGTTCAGCCGCAGCTATCCGTTCGATGCGCCGCGCGTCAACTTCATCACGAAGATCTATCACTGCAACATCGATTTCGATGGCTACATTTGCTGGGATCTGCTCTCCACCCGCTGGACGGCCGTCCAGAAGTTGGCCTCCATATTGCACGCCGTGTGCGCGCTGATGCGCGAACCGAACGCCGACGATCCGTGCGACGAGACGATGGCCGCCTTGTATCGCGACAATCGTGATGTGTACAACAACAATGCGATCAATTGGACGCTGCGCTATGCAATGGTGCCGAGCGTCAACTTGCCACCGATGCCGATGCCGATGTCGATGCCGTCGCTGCACGGCGTCACCTTCGCTCTGCTGAGCAGCGGCGACTCCGATGTGCTGGAGGACTCCGACGTCGACGTCCAGGTGGACGGCAGCAACTCGGACTCGGAGACGACTGGGCAGCGAGCTGGGGTCGTCAATCTGGCCACTGCCATGGGGCATGAGGCGGCGCTGCAGCTGGAGATGGATGAACTGTCGCTGGATGCCGTCAATGCGATGTCCAGCTCGACCACCTTTTAAGCATTGCCACATTTTCTATTGCGCAGTTGGGTTGAAAACAATACACAACCAAGCAACAGGCATCATTACAACATGTTCACGACCATATTTCATATTCATGCATATTTCTCCCAAACAAAAAATATATCTATAAATTCTCTAGTTCTGTTATTGCACATCTTAATTGATTTCACTTGGCAGTTATTCGACGCATGCATCTCGTTCGATGCGATCAGCTTTAAAGTGGAGTTAACTTCAGCCAGAGTCTTGATTTTCTATGCCTCCTGTTGCCCCCGTGTCCGTGCCACACATGGCAAGCAGCTAGGCGCGCTCTAAGTCAAGGCCGAAACTCTAAATCAAGGTTTGGGGGGGTCGGGGGCCAAAAAGAAACTTTATCATTTAACTTTTATTTTCTGTGTGTGTAAAGTTGCGACTCGAAGCGAAGACGAGTGTAGGAGGGACGTGGAGGCGGGGGCAGGGGGGTGTGGCACGCTGGCATTTGTATTCCAAATTGGCCACACTGATTCATTGGCCTCATTTCCCGGGCAGTTTGTCTGCCTGAAAGCCAATTGAATGGCATAAATCAGTTGGCCCCAGACAATAATGAAAATGCTCGCACATATTGCCACACACACACACACACACACACACACACACACACAGTCGCACACTCGAACACACTTGTATCTTGCATCTGATATCTCTTCTATCCACTCACAGTTTGGGGCCATATTGTATTCTGTATTTGGTATTGTATATTGATATTCATCTCGAAACTTAATCAAGCAAAAATGTTTCAACTTTTTGCCCCGCTGAAGGACGACGATGAGTTGTTGTTGTTGCTTTCCAATTTGCATGCAGCAGCATCATCGTCCTCGTGGTCGTCTGGGGGGCAACTTCATCGACTCTGACCCTTAAAGAGCTGCGCTTTAAGATACCCTGTAGCTGCCCCCTCCCCCGCTGCTCGCTCCATCCGTTGTCTCCCTCTGCGGATTGCAACACATAACAGATAGTCGCGTGCATTGTGCTTATTTCTAAGTTTCTCTCAGCTAGATGTTGCACTGCATATCTATGTATTGTATTGTCTGCTGTCCGCTTGCTTGCTGTGTTGCATGTGGCAAGTGGCCATCGTTTGAGTGGCACATTCAGTAGCCGCTCTCTCTCTCTCTCTCTGTCTCTCTCTGTCGGTCTCTCGGTCTCTGGGACTGCGGCCAGCTGTTTGACCCAAAACATTGCATGCAGCTCGCAATGAACCCGGATTTTGGCGTCGGTTTCCGTTCCACAAAACTCGAGCTGCTCTTGTTGCTGCTGCTGCTGCTGCTGCTGCTGCTGCTGCTGCTGTTGTTCATTCAACTAACTAATGCACTTGCCACATATCCTTGTAGATGATGCACTGGCCTGCTTTTCTGGACACTATCAAACCAACTGCAGTCACTATATTATACCCTACAAGGCAACCAAGTTTGCCAAGTTTGCCAAGTTTGCGACAGGAGTTGGCAGCGCTTAAGCATATATTCAAGTGCCAATCGAAATGTTAGTGGATAGATCAATTTATCCAATCAAGATATGCACTGCCTTCAAAGCTATGCTCTTTAAGCTCCACCAAAAATAGATTACAACGCCTGCAGGGTATCTGGCAGTCCAGCAGTCGTTGCTGGCACTAAATAGCTATTATGTTAGTCACTTAGCTGCGAACTCAACATAAGCCAGTCAGACTTTATAACACGATTACAACGACGCTATTTATTAGCTGTCACTGCCAACAGATTTTACTTCGAGTCTGCACAATACATTAACTTGTTCGCCGTCGCTCATTCGTGGCTTAAACATCAAACGCTGACCAAGAGGTAAATGCTAAGAGGCGCAAATTTGCATAGCATAAAGTTGAGAAAATGCCAAGCGCTTTTCATAATAATTTCGATTATAGTTAGGCACTTTTTGAACTCATTGGGAATGTCGGCAGTGACGCAATTGGGTGCCAAATAAATCCAATATATATTCAGAGCACAATTCAACATTGCTTGCGAAATTTGGCTCTAGTTTCTTTTGCATTTGATGTCAAGTTCACACAGACACACACACACAAACACAAATGCACACATAGGTGTGAGCTGCGGCATCTTTGGGTAGCTCTGCTGCCCGACCACGCCCACTTAGGTGATCCGCCCACTTGGATTTCTTGGTCCGCCGCCTAGTCGAACACACACACACACATTTCGCACATTTTTGGCATCACTTACACACACATGCACACGCCTCGATTAACAGCTGTTTAACAGCAGTTTACTCTGTCGTTGCTTGATTTAAAGCTGCGACTTTATACATCTAAAAGGAATATTAGAAGCTATCTTACAGCGACTGTCTAAGCTCAGAGAAAATGTCACAGTTTAATTAAAGCCACTATTCAATTACAATAATTTGAAAAGTCTAGCTAGAAACAATATTTCAGAAAGCGGAATTAATTTTATGCCTACTTAAGCAGGCAGAAACTGAAAGTATTACGCTTGAGGTCAGTGATTTTAAGTTTCGCAAATCGCTGCTTTCGCTTTTTATCGCATTATGGAATTCTTGAGATCTGTTGCCTGCCTGCGACAACAGAGTTGAGTTGAAACGTTGAAAGCAAGCCGTGTATCTGATTGTATCTGATTGCATGCGCAATCTGAATATTTGTTTAATTATGAGCATCGAGTTGTGTATGCGACGGCATGGAATGGTATGCAATAATAAAGGAAAAACAAACGAAAGAAACGAAAAAAGGGACAGCCAACAGAATCGACGCCATCTGAGCCGTGTGATAAAACAATCCATACCCATTATCAGGTGTCAGTTGGATGTTTACGAAGACATCGACATATTCCATTTGTGCGCTGCGATTGTTGCTGCTGTTGTTGATGATGATGCTGATGATGATGTGATTGTTGCCAACGCGCTGTTGTTGTTGTCATTGTCGCCGTTGTTGTTATGGCAACCATTCAGAGGCAGGACCAGCTTATGAAGCTGCTGCCGCTGCTGCCTGCTGAGGGTCAAGAACTTCTGCTGAGCAATCGACATCAATGACAACGTTGGAGTCAGGTCAGAGGAAGGGTAAGAGGCAAACGGAATGCGAATGCAGAGTGGAGAGTGGGAATCTCTCTTGTCGAGCAGCAGGACAAGTTAAGACAATGGGCCCAAAGGTAAGCAACGGTAAGAAGCCCGAAAGGGTCGCAGGTCGCAGGGCGAAGTCGGTGTCGCAGTCAAGTCAAAGTCTTCTTCAATTCTGCTGCTGCTGCAGAGTCTGAGAGGTGTGTGGGGGGAGGTCTGGGAGTCTGGACATTTGTACACGTCGTACAATCAATTGCTATTAGTTTTCATTACAATCAAATTACCATAAAATCACATAGACCGTTAGTCGAGTTCGTGCCTTACGGGTTGCCATTTGTCGTTGTTGAGCGTCCGCCATCTTTGCCCCCTCCTCCAGTCCTCCCCCTTTTGGTCCTGCGGCTGCCTCTGACCACAAGGTGTACACACTTTTTCGATATTCATAGAATAATTACACTTTATCAAGGGAGCGCACTCCATGAATTAACACCACTCACCCACCCCCCCCCACCGACCAGCGCAGGTCGATAGTTTCCTTGGTGTGTGTTTGGGCCTTGGCCTTGCCTGGGAAATTAGTCAAGTTTGTTACGTTTATGCGGGGTGAATTACCGTAATTAGAATATATTGAGCAATAAAAGTGATTTTTATTATTGGCCACACAGCACAAACGTGCTGCGCTGCTTCCGTCCATCCCGTTCATCGGCTGCCTGGTGACACGGCGGCCTAACAATTGTAGCAACCACAGTGAGTAGCCCAAAGCAGCGATCCCCCTTTTTTTTTTTTTGTGGCTCATTTTATGCGGCTTGGCTTCTCTTCGAGGACGCAGCCACATTTAATGGCGGCAGCCATTCACCGTTCACTTTAGCCGCTCCAAAGGTTCAACTACTTCTAAGTCTGCCAAGCGTCGAGTGTCCCCCCCAAAAAACTACAAACTCTCCTTTCAGTTCTTTGCCCCGCTTCCCACTTGTTTGTTGCTGGGTCCAGTTGAAATATGCATGCAAAGTCTTGTAAGGATTATGCGAAAGTTTCGTTGAGTTTGGCGAAATTAGCGCAATTAAGTTAAAAACTTGCGAGTCAAATTAAAGTTGTGCCAAAGGTGAAACGAGGGCAAACTACGCTCAACTTGAGCAGTTTATACAGATTCTAAATCAATCACAGTCTTCTATTTATTAAACAATAATGCAAAATTTATTTAAGCATGCATTTGATCAGATGTAGGCAAATTGTTTATGTTTCGTGTGTTTAGCGCTTGTTGCAGTTTCGAGGAGTAAACATAAACAACAAGCAGACAATAAATAACAATTTAAATAATGATACGACGACCACAAGCAAATCTGCTCATCGACTTCGACGGACGACATCAATGAAATGTCTGTGAATGACAGAAGAAGAGTTGCAAAATCTTGAACTCGCTTCGGAGACTTTTGTGGATCCGCAAAGCAATAAATCGTTGTGGGAATCTGCATATGAAATCAGAGTGAAAACGAGTCAAGTGCGAGTTTGGGGCAAAGCTATTTGCAAGTTGAGCAACTTTAATTTGAGGATGGAGTTTGCAATTAGTAAAGAAACTTGGAAAACAGTTAATGTTGTCACTGTGTGTGTGTGTGTGTGTATGTGTGTGTGTGTGTGTGGCACATTGTCATATTGCCACAAGCACTCTCACTCAACAGCTGCCAACACACACTTCATAAAGACTGTGCCGAAAATTAACTTTGACACACACTCGATGTGTTTGGGTGCCATAAAAACGCAGCTCATTGGCTCCTAAACATGCCGTTTATGAGGGCAAGGAGCAGCAGCCGACAGATATAGCTACAGAGAGGGGGGGGGGGGGGAGTATGTGTTGTAGGCGTGGCAGTAAAAGGAACATGGCTAAGTACTCTGCTGGAGCTGTCATAGCGCTGACCATAACGTTGCATTGTGATTACATGTGCGTGTACACCGACCCCTTGCCCTTGCCCCCCCCCCCCCTCCCCCTCCCACTCCCCCTCTCTGCTGTCTGTTGAATGCCAGGAAGCGTATGTCAATAAGCAAAAGCAGCTGTCAAAACACAGACGCTCCTAGCCAACTCTGGATGCTAATGTAATTTGACAATGAACCGATGAGCCCGAGTCCCCGACTCCGACTCCACAGTCCACAGAGCGAGAGCGGGAGGGAGTCCAGCTGGCTTCTGACTCCAGCATGGCTCACTGACTGCCTGCTGGCTGCCTGGTTGCTTGCCTGGTTGCTTGCTTTGCCTGGTTTCCTGCCTGTTTGACGCTGCTGCTGCTGTTGCTGTTGCTGCCCCTATGCAACTTAATCGATTGACATTGTGGCATTTTCGGGGCATTTTCTAGGTAATCGACTTTGATGGCCGCCAGTAGACAGTACATGAACTTAATGAGTTACTCCCCCCACCCTCCACACTCCACCCTCCACCATCGTCATTTTGTGTGCGTTCGTGCAGTGCAGAAATGGCGGATAGAACTCGTAAATCGCTGAGGCTCCTTTATGAACACATTTCGCCACATCACTCGCCGTTAAGTTCGAATACGCATTAAAGTCCCTCGTGTCAGGCACTTAGGGTCAACATTTTTTTGTTCTGATTTGTTTGGCTTGCCACGGCTTGGCCATGCAAAAAGAGGGAGAGCTTATAAAATGATACAAAATAAACAGCAAAGAGTGTGTGTATAAAATAAAATGAAAATAACGAAATAGAGTCGCGCTCGCTCGCTGGCTCATAATGGCCTCCTAACGCCCTTAATGCGTGTGCACTTAAATCTATTATATAAGAATGCATAAAATATTGCATATAAATTATGCGAGCGAACGCGATTTAGGCTGACACTGAATTCGAAGCGCAACAGCAAGAGAATTGCGACTAAGCGAGAGCTTTTGGATTAAGCAAAGCTTTTGTTGTTGCCGGAAGCTTTTGAGCTTGTGAAGAACTTTCTAAGAAAAATACCGTATAGTAAAATATCTGAAATAAGCATAAACTAAAGAAATGTAATGAGCTTTAAAGCTTTACCAATTACAAGAAACTTCAGCTTTCATCACAAAGGCAAAGGCTCAACTGAAAGCTTTCTAAATTAAGCAAACAACGGGCTTTAAAGCTTTACCAATTACAAGAAACTTTAGCTTTAATCACAAAGGAAAAGACTCAACTGAAAGCTTTCTAAATTAAGCAAACAATGAGCTTTAAAGCTTTACCAATTACAAGAAACTTCAGGTTTAATTACAAAGGCAAAGGCTCAACTGAAAGCTTTATGAATTAAGCAATCATTGAGCATTGAAAGCTTTACCAATTACAAGAAACTTCAGCTTTAATCACAAATGCAAATACGCAACTAAAAGCTTTCTAAATTAAGCAAACAATGAGCTTTAAAGCTTTACCAATTACAAGAAACTTCAGCTTTCATCACAAATGCAAATACGCAACTAAAAGCTTTCTAAATTAAGCAAACAATGAGCTTTAAAGCTTTACCAATTACAAGAAACTTCAGGTTTAATTACAAAGGCAACGATTCAGCTGAAAGCTTTCTAAATTACAAGTGAAGCGTTTTTCTTTTCTAGGTATGCAGAAATTCAGTGTGTTTTTGGATGCGTTGAAGGTCCAGCCTAAAGCGAGTGAACAGTGAAGTCTACTTGCATTAAAATAATGTTGTATAAGCGCAAAATTGCGTTAACAAATCCAATCTGCAGTTTTGCCATTCGCCAGTCCAGATAAATGAGTGCACAAATGGGCGTTTATGGGCACATTGCCACATTGCCACATGGCCAGATGACCATGATGGCCACATTAAATTACAGGCGTGCGGATGGCTTTGCCTTTGCCAAAAGGCGCTTGACCACACACTCACACACCCAGTAAGAGAGAGAGAGAGAGAGAGTTGGGGCGAAACTTAAAACCGGAGGCAGTACGTCTTTTGATGATGAACTGCCGCAGTGGACAGGACACCAGGTGCTGCAGCTGCAGCTGCTGTGGTGGCACCTCCAGTAGCCAGTTGCCGGTCGCCTCGCCCCCTCCCCCCTCCCCCCTCACGGCACACATTGTGGCTGCAGCTGAAGGCATTCATTTTCGGAGCAGTCAAGCTTCGATTTGTGGTGCCGGAGTGAGCGAGAGAGAAGCGAGTGCGGTGGCAACAGAAAACTTAACAAGCTGGTCAGGCGGCCAAATAGATAAACTGACGCCACAAGCTACGCTATTTGACTCCCTGGCAAGGTGTTGCACAAGCACACACACTGACACACACAGAGAGACGCACACGTCTCTCATTCTCATCGCACACTCTTTGGACACACATGCCACAGACAAGCGTTTCAGATTTACAAAACATTTTATTCATTGAGGGCGACTCCAAGTCGCTGCTCAGATTCGGGCAAGTGTTGGGTTTCCTTTTTTTTGAATACCCGGCATTGTAGCGGCTAACAGGAGGCTACAGTTCAGCGCTAATGTACAAAAATTTAGACGAGCGAAATTATTTTTCTACCAACCAGCGAGACGCACAACTTTTACCGCATTTTATTGCCTTGGAAATATTCTTCAAACAGCGCGGAATTTTACAAAGCGCAAAGCATAAAAAAGCAAAATAAAGTCAATACTTCATTTACGCTACACGACTTTCTGTTCTTTGGCAAATGCGTCAACCTTGTGTTAAATAAATGTTAAGCTTAAAATTAGGGTTGTGAAAATTAAAAAAAATATCGTATCGATGATTTCTTTTTTTATCAAAAAAAAAAAAAGATAATATTTTATATATCATATAACAATATCGATATATTTGATATATTTTGATATATTTTGAAAATATATTTTACTCAAATTTTGCTTAATAAATAAGAAACAAGACACGTATCGACGAAACGTTCTCCACAAGACAAAATATCAAAAAATAATATCGATATTCCGATATTTGGGCAAACAAAAAATCACGATATATATGTATCATTTTTAGAAAAAAACATCGATATATTGATATTTTGATATATTATCAACAACCCTACTTAAAATCTTCTTGCTAATTTCAGTATTTAATATGTTTAGAGTAGGAAATTTGCAGCGAAAGTTCTTGTTTATGCCGGGTAATTTGCAGTCGTCTGCTGCTTTTGCAACTCGTTTTTTGACTGCAGTTACAGCTAAGGGGTTAAGTTGGGGTTGGCGTTGGGCTGTCTGTGTTTGCGGTAGCCAGGGACGAATGCTGATGCCCCGTGCCCGACTCGTTGCCGGGTTGTTGCTGCTGCTGCTGCTGCTGCTGCTGTTGCAATTGCAGCACGTCCATCAGTGGCCCATTGTCTGTGTCGCGCATACATAATGAAGTGAAGCAAAACTGCAGCTACTGACCCAACCTACTCTCTGCTACACTTACTACCACTGCCGCCACCTTGCGCTCTGCGCGCCACATGCTGCATTTAGCTGTAGCTATGCCACACCTGACCCGTTGATGATGACGCTGACGTTGATAATAATAACGATGATGCTGCCACTGATGTTGATGATGTTGATGATGATGATGGTGGTGGTGTTGGTGGCTGCTGTTGCTGCCACTTTCAGCCCTGTCGGGTGGTTGGGGTGCTGCTGATTGGCTAACGTTTTGTTAGAGCCGAGAGCAGGAGGAGGGGGAGGGGGAGGAGGAGGCAGAGGGTTCAAGGTGTGTGTGTGTGTGTGTGTAAGGGATGTGGCGCAATGAAAGAAGCGCAATTAGCACTTCGATTGTGTTCGGTTGACGCGATTTGCATCAAATTAATGTCTTCATCAACAGGCAAACAGAGCGACGAGGACGCCACTCCCCCCCCCCCCCCACGACGGCACTTTGAAAAGGTCACAAACAAGGGTCACAGCTGGCAGTTGGAAGTTGCACTTTAAATCACTTGTTGGAGTCACCTGAATGCTCACAAAGCGAACTCTAATCAAGTGCAATTGTCTAATTGTAAGTCATAATTTGATTTGATGCGCACGTTTTGTGCTCCGTCAACCGGTTGAGCAGCGGTTGCTACTTCGACTATTAACTCGTGTCCTGCCACACATTCTCGCACTCTGCTCTCCACCCATGTGGAATTTCTCAGCATCTAGTAGGCTGCTGAAATGTGAATTTTGTATAAGCTAAGTATTGAATTGTTCGCTTCAAATTTCAGTCGATCCGTGACGCGTTGACTAACGAAATCTATTTTTATTCTCGGATATTAATTTAGGTTATTTATTTTACTTGCACAATGGCAGATGAAGAAATGGAATTGGGTGAGTTAAGCGAAATGGTGGAAAGCAGCAATAGAAATACTTCAAATATTCGTGTCCACAGATAATCTAGAGTCTGAAATGGCGAATTATCTGAAAACGCTCGACACGGAGGAAGAAATCACCGACTGCGGCGGTGAGTAGTTAAATGCTTTGAAGCGATTATTATTGAGCCTCGCTGCTCGCACATTGGCAGGAGACAATCGACCAAGGAAGGAGAAGAAACACGAAAAGATGAAGGAATTCGACCAGGCTGCAAGGAATACAGCTGTCGCCCTCGACAGTCGCATGGCGATGATAGGCAAGTACAATGAATTTCTACAGAAGGACAAACCAACCGTGGGCATTGCGACCAAAAATGGCATCATCTTTGCGGTGTCCAAGCGCGACTTGGACGCGTTAATTGTGATCGAATCGTACAAGCGAATGGAGCAGATCACCAAATTCATGGCCGCCACATTCGTCGGCGTCTGCGGTGACTTTCGGCAGTTGGTCAAGTGGATGGGCAAAGAGTTCTACACCCATAAACTGAAGACGAAGCGCGAGACTCCGGTGCCGGCAATGGCCAAGGATCTGGGTGACTTTTTGCAGGAGACCATAATGGTCGACTTTATGCGACCCTATGCCACAAATCTGCTGCTTGGCGGCTGGTCCGGCTGTGGCAACGATCTCTATCTGATCGATTGCTTTGGCCATGCCACCGCCACTCGGTCCATCTGCATGGGCAGCAATGCCGAGGTAGCCAATGAGTTTCTGAAGAAAACCAAAGTCGATAAGCTGACGGTGGAGACGGCGATTCCCATTGCCATTCAGGCCATCAAGTTGGCCCATTGCGGCGCCTTTCTTTGCGCCTACGAATTGAGCGTGGCCGTGATTGATGGCCATGGCTTTCGTTACTTGAACAACGATGTGATCGAGGCCAATTTGGCGCTTTTACAAACAGACTGTTCCGCTTGAATTGTTGGCCGACATTTCGCAGTTAACTAATAAATGCTGCATGCGCATATAAATGAATACAACGTCTAAGCCAATGAGTTTAGAACTCGAGCTGACTTCAGTTAGCCGTTGCTTTATCGCCGCATAAATTATGGCTACTCGTTGGCGCTTCTTTCGCTTCTTTGCTGTCGCAGCTACAACAACAACAACTAGAAATGAATTTTGCAGCTGCTGCCGAGCGAGCTGTTGCATCTGATTTGAGACATTGTTTTGGATCCCATAAAGCCAGAAACTAGCCAGGCGTAAAACTGGACAATAGCAAGCGAGATGAGAGAGATGCGAAGGCAGCAAAACAATCGCATTTTTTTGTGCAACACAAGAGCCTGCAACAGAAAGTGGCAACAGCAGCAGTTTGCTGCTGCTTCGTTATTCCGTCTCTCCCGTCTGTGCAAACGCATTGATCACAGTTTGTTTTGTAGGCATACTGCTTAACACAACTGTAACTTCTTTCAAGTCGCACAATTGTCATCCCAAGTCTGCATAGAGTATTGCGTAGTCGTGCTTCAACTTCAGTTCTCGTCTCTGGCTTCTTTCTGGCGCTGCTCTGTGTTAATGCCCGATGTGTCAAGTGGCACTTGTGGCGCCAGGACGGATAACGTTTACCTGGTGCCGTTGTCGTCGTCGTTGTCGTTGCCGTTGCCTTTGCCGGGATTGTCTCTCAGTGTTTTGTCTGCTGCTTATTGCAGTCTGCCGGCATTCTATATATGTTGTATATATATTTATTTATTTTCTTCTGTCGTTCTTTTCGTTCGCTCGCCTGGGCTTTGGTTTTTGGCTTCTACTCTCTTCTCTCTATTCTATTCTTTTTTTCTTTTTTTTTTTGGGCTTTATGTTGTTGTTGTTGTTGTTGCCGCTGTTGTCACTGCTCTCTCGGCAGTTTTCTTTTCTTTCATTTGCCTTCAATGCAATTATACTGGATAAATATCTTCTTCCGTTTTAGCTGTAATTACAAAAGTTTAATTGAGTTTTCTCGGCTCGTTGTGTTCCGTTTCTTTTCTTTCTTTTTGCTCTGGATTTGTTTTCCTCTCTCACTCTGCCAGCTCTGCCCTCCTTCTCCCACTCGCTGTTGTTGTTGTTGTCCTGCTCGTCCTGTTCGTCGTGCTGTCATTGCGGCTGGGACTAGAAGTTTATCCAGCATTCGCTGGATAAGTCCTGTCGTCCTGTCGTCCTGTCGCCGTGGCTGCTTTGCTGCTGCTGTTGACGTTTTTTCATCTCATCGCAGTTCAGTTCGCTCCTCTCCCCTCTCCCTTCTCCTCTCTCCTCTCTCGTCTCTCGCCTCTCGCATCTCGCCTTTATTGTGTTGATGTTGCAAAAAAAGAGTTGTTGTCAGCCTGCCAGGCCTGTCTATCTCTAGCGCCACGTGATTGTTTTGTTTCGCTTTCGCCGGCAGCCAGAAAGAGATGCAAGCGAGAATCGCAGACAGACAGAGACAGAGCGAGAGAGAGAGAGAGGGACTTGCCGAGGGCTGAGTGATTTCTTCAGTTGTCCAAGGACAGACGGCGCATAATGAAAAGTGATTAAAAACTGAGCACTTGCCCATTTAAGGCGTTGACTTTAAGAGCTACCAATTTGTTTTTAATAAATAGCGAAAGTGTTGAGTAACGTTGCAAACACACACACACACAGAGACAGAGACACAGACGTTCAGATGGAGATGGGCAAAGAAGCGTGGCAAGGAGTAGAGATTCTGGTTAATTTATTCATTGCAAATTTACATGCTCATGTTTGCAAATTTAAAAACTGCACACACACACACACTGCAAGTGCAAGCGAGACGGCTGTGCGTAACTATTTGACACGCGAAAGAGACGGCAGCATAAGTGACGCAAAGAGCGTGAGTGAGAGAGAGAAAGGGGGATGGGGATATAACGTAGGTAGATAAAGCCGAGTGCTGTGAGAGTTTATTCAAAGCAGACTCTCCTAGTAATATGTAAATCGCATTGCCAGCCAGCCCAGTGCCAAAGTGGAGTTTGCTCAGAGTCAGCAAAGCTTGCCGGCATCCACAACTGCAACTGCAACCACAACTGCATGCAACAGCCACCCAACCACCCAACCACCCAACCACCCACCGTGCAGTTCGCATCAGCGCCTCCGTGTGGCGTGTGGCATAGCGTTCAGTTATTTTCCTATGGGAAAAATCCACTTGGCGCTACCCCAATATTTACATATCATAGTTGGCTCCACAAATGAGTTGGGCCCCACTGTCTGTCCACACATACGAACATATATTTATATATGTATGTATATATAGTGTATATATATGTATATGTATGTAAGTAAGTACGTGAATGCCAAGTGAATGCGACGAGCGCGCGGCTGCGTTCAGTTAAATCAGCCCCAGCCTATTACTTTGCTCACACATGCTATTAAATATGCATTGCACTGAAAATTCAGCAACATTTTGCAGCCAACAAGAGACGCCACAACTGCAAGTTAAAAGCAGCGTCGCGACTCACTTGAAAACAGATCGAATTACGAAAAGATGGTCGCATTCAAAACGAGGTACTTCCTTTATCCGCAGGAAAGAAGCACTGTTTTCATGCACACCATGGCAGCATATAAAGTTATTGCCATTCGTGGACTAGTGAGCTATTTTTCGAGACTATATGAAATCGTTTGAATCTAAGGACCTTCAAATTAGCAGTTGCTTTGCCTAGCACACCCTTTTGCTTTTCTTGTACGCGGTATGTCCGCTGGTAATTGCTTGATTTGTGACTCTGTAATCGTAGTAGCACAGCTAACAATTTCAAAACTTAGCGAGGGGTACGCGTTCGAGAGATCTGAGAGTCGCAGCATATGGGAATCATATCTAAGCGCGCTGCAGGCTAATTTCAAGCAGTGAGCGCAAAGTGGATTGGGCAAAGTCGAATTGACGAGGGGAAGTTTAATAAAAAATCGTTTTATGAAATATAATATAACAAATTACATACGCTTGAGTAATCGAATATTTATGATGATGAAAGATGAAGAGCGACCAACAAAAAAGTGTACCTAAGCAACCCCATAACTACACACACACACACACACACACAAACAGACACACACTGCTGCCCTGGCCCCGCATCGACGCCCATTTCGTATGCATTGAAAAGGAACAAACCAAAGAGGGCGATGGAGGGCGGCAAGACGGCGAACAGAGTGCGCTTGTCAAAACAAATCCGTAAGAGATTACATTAAAAGGCGCATTTGGACAGCTCAATCGCAAAATAGCATACACCTATTTCAGGATATACAACACCACACACACACACACACACACACACACACAGCCCAGCGAGTGTGTGTGAGTGTAGGGAGTGCACGCTGTGCATGCGGAAATATCCCCAATGGATTTACGAGACGTTACCGCCGCACCCAACTCAAACCCTACTTCATATACTGTATATATCCTTGAATCCTTGTTTCTTTCGCGCTCGCCTTCCATTTTTTTGTGTTTGTTTTTTTTTTTTTTTGGGGTTCTCTTCTCTTGCGTTTTGTGTTGTGTTTTTTTTATGTTTTGCTGTGTTCCGTTGTCGTCAAATGATGGAAAGTTCGGTAATGCGAACTGACAGTAGTTTTCATTATGAATTCATGTAATTTTTTTCCACGGCACTTTTCTTTTAATTCGATATGCGCCAAAAGAGATCTTGTTTAGTCAATTTTGTGATTTATCGACCAGATTTGTTTAAGGCACAAATTTAAGCTTGCTTCCTCTTAATCTACGGCACAGCGCTGCAAACTTGTCGCTAAGCTGGCGCTGCCAACTTTAGCAGCATTTCATTAACGCCCGACTGCTGCACAACTACAAAACTACTCGAGGAATTGCACTTAACTTTGCGACACACACACACACACACACACAGAGAGAGCCTGGTAAACATTAAGTAGTGGCTGATGTCACATTCTCAAATTCCGGTATTCATCGTTTATTATCATTCCACCTTTGAGCGGAAATTTCTCACTGATTTGTTTGTTGCTGTGGAAATGTAAGCAAAATGTTTTGTAAGCCGACAAAGCAGCTTACTTGATTTACGTCCAACATTCTAGGACCAAGCATTGCAGCCTCCGCAGCCTCCGCAGCCTCCGCTTCCCCACGTTCATTTCGTCCATCTCCATCACGACCCCAAGCTGGTTGTGTGTGTGTGTGTGTGTGCGTGTGTAGTTCTTTTGCTTTTTGTTGCGATGGTCCATCTTGAGCTGACATTTCAACTGACAATTTGAACGACTGGACGCGCTTGTCTTTGTTATGCAAAATGCGATGCGCTCTCTTCTGATGCTCGGACTCGGACTCGACTCGAGTCGCCTTCTGCATTTGAATCTGCATCTGAATCTGTTGATGTGTCTGTCCGTGCGTCTTCGCCTCCGTCTCTGACGCGCAGTTGGTCTTGGACACGGACCTTTGTCCGGTGAGTCTCTGCACTCTATAAATTGTAAAACTATTTTCAATAAAAGCATACAACAAGCATGCTCCAAGTTGAGGTTTTCTACACCCGATAGCCACAGATTAGAAGGGGTCGCACATGCCAGCGACGCCAAATGCGATGCTATTTAAATTATTCATGGTGACAACTCTGAATGTGCTGCACACGCTACTCACAAATTTGTACCGAGTGCTTTGCAGTCGAACCTAGAGCAACTCGAACAGAGACTCGACTCGGACTTCGCTTGATTATTTGGCTTTAGCTGCTACCTTGAACTGGCCCCGAGAACTGCACCGACTGGCTGCCAATTGGGTGGCTTAAGGGTTAAAGCGTTGTGCGGGGGAAGTGGACAGCAAGCAAAGAGCAGAGCAGAGTAGAGCAGGTGCTGCTGCTTCACCTACCACTCTGCCCCCTCCTCCGTCTCCTCCTTCCACCTTTTTGCGCTTCGCATCTTGTTATTCTTGTGTTTCTGCCATTTCTTGGCACTGGTTTTTGTCTTTGCTTGCTCTCGACTTTCGGCAACTTCTTGAAAGTACTTTTCTTCCCCTCCCTCTCTCTCGCTCTCTCTCACTCTATTGCTCCTTCTCTCTCGCACACACAAACACATATCAATTTTTTTTTTGTCTTTTAGTAATTTAGCATATTTCTGCAGCATTTTGTTGCTGTTGTTCTTGTTCTTGTTGCTGGCGCTGTTGTTGTCATCTGCTTTGTCGTCTGCTGTGTTTCAAGTTTTGCTTCACCGTTTGCGGTGTGCAAATGCAAATTGCTTGGCTTGCATATCCTTTATGCTACTTTTACCCCTTCCCCTCCCCCTCCCCCTCCCACTCCTTTCATCCTGCAGCCACCTTTGTAGTGAGGCCAGGGGAAGGGCGAGCAAGGGAGACAACAGATGCTGATGTTGCTGAAGCGCGACGAGCCGCGTTGATAGTTTTATTATTTGTATGCATATTTGTAGTGCTTGCAGTTTAGGGCCAAAGAAAAGCTGAGCACACAGACAGCGACTCATGTCATTGATCGCATCTCGCCTCTGCTCAAGTAAATGTCTGCATTAGACATTGAAATGCGCTTGCTTAAGGCTTCAAGACTTAATTGAAACATTTGCATTCAGATTAGAGACATAAGACACATAAATATCCTACAGAGTTCTGCGAACAATTAGAGTATTAAATGAAATGCTCTATTTATCCCCCATCTCATATTATTCAGCTGCAAATCTAAGCTTAGCAGTTACAACTACCAAAGATTTAGTTACAACAAAAAGCTCGAGCTGCTCTCCGAAATAATTTAACGTTTAGTCTTCACTGTGTGTGTGTCTCAAAGTTTAGGTGTCTGTTTGCATTACTTGCCATTGGTCAAGCATAATATTCGCGTCATTCGCTAGTGGAGAAGGGGAAGAGCAGACGAGGGAGGGAGCGTGAAGTAAGCACGTATTTGAGAGTGCGCTCATTAATCATGGCATCCACAGTCGACTATGCGATGTCATACTGTGTGTGATACAGTAAACACTTTTCCTTCATTCTCCCGCCGTCGTTGTTGTTGTCGTTGTTGTTGCCTTATTTATGTTATAATTGAAAAGCGTATCGTTTTCTACTGGCGAATTAGAGCGAGAGGGAGGGGAGGGGGAGAGGAGGATTGCTTGTTTAGCGTTTTGCAGTTTCGCATTGTCAACGTCGCCTCAGTCGGCAGAGTAAATAGTGTGAATGGCGAAGGAGTTGCACAAGTGAAAACAAGTGTCCTTTTGCTCGATGCCGTTGTCGATGTTGCCACTGTTTATGTTGTCTCATGGTCGTGCGTCCAGATGTTTTGATTCAGTTTTAATTCATTTCACTCGGCGGCGCCAGTGACTGTTATTGCTGTTGTCGTTGGCCCGTCGTTGTCGTTGTCGTTGTCGTTTGTTCTTGTTGCTGCTATTAAGAAAAACGCCTCCAAGAATAATCGACTAAACGAGCGAGCAAACGAGAATTGCTTGACGACCCTCCACAGTTCTCGCTATCGCTCTCTCTCTCTCTCTCGCTCTCTCTTTCTGTGTTTCTCGCTCTCGCTTCGACTGCATCTGTCTCAGTCAATCTCTTTGGGACAGAGCACTCTTCGCTGTTGCCCTCGACATGCAGCCAACCAGCCGGCAATAAAAATATGATTGTATTTTCGCTTGAGTTGTTTTCATTTCTCGATGATGTCGAGTGGACCGTACTCGGGCCCAGGCCCAGGCCCAGGCCAAAGTCGTGGCCAGGCGACCGCAGTTTTACCCCAATTCCTTCAGTTGCCACTTCCTTCCGCCATCAAGCATCGCGTGGGCAGCGTTCTCTCTCTCTCTCTCCCTTCTCTTCTTCGCTTTCGTACATTCCCATCCATCCCGTCCATCTGGCCGAAACTCCCAACTCCATCAACATTGCCGGCTTTAGTTTTCGGTCTTCGCTCTACTTCTTCCTGCGTCCAATGCATGGTTAAATCAAGCAGCAGCAGCAGCAGCAGCAGCGGTCGACCATTGAACCGCTCGCTTCTGCCTGCGGAGGCTGTCGAGGAGCAGCAGCAAAAGCGGATGGAGGCAGCGACATCCATGTCTTGTTACACTCGCCATCCGCAGGCATAGAAGAGTATGATGACTGGCTGAGAACTATAAAAAAAAACTATTCAAGTTTTTCATTTGAAATTGTTGAGTTTGATGTCCAAAAAAGGGATCAGAATAATTATGCTTGTCCAACGTAGCGCAAAGTTTGTCTATAATCTTGATAAGTTCGTTCATTCTTATTCCCAATTGCGCTGGTCACACTTAATTCGCCAACGCGTATCGCAGAGTTGAGCACACTCGACTTCAGCTTTCTCACTTGTTGTTTTTGCTGCTGCCAGCGGATAACAACTTGGGGCCTTTGTTTTGTTTGCCGCCCACACACACACACACACACACACACACACACAGACCTATACGCATTGAGAGTGTCTGTCGTAGAGCCTTACAAGTTGTATATCCATTTGAAATCAGTACGGCAACTCGCATATTCGCTACATTACATTCTTCGTTGCCATTAATCGTGGGTCTGGTCTGCGGCTGCCCAGTTGCCACAGCACTCGCAACAGCAGCAGCAGCATCTTGATGGGGCGTCCCTCACACAGTGTCCGGCACAGTTGGCCTGACTCGGGTCCTTGTCCCTGTCCCCATCCGCATCCTCATGCACATCGACGTCCGCATTCTGCTCGTTGAAGTCTCGACTCTCAAGTCTCTCATATTTACTCGAGTGATGTAATTTTTGAATAGCTTAAGGCTTTTGAAAATATTTAGCATGGCAAATCCTTTTTAAACGTTGATTTCGACTGCAGTCAGCGGCCGCGCTGAAGGATGTTATGGCCACACACACACACACACACACACACACACACACACAGAGCTATTGGTTTGCCTTCGTTCCGACCATTGTGCGGTCGAGTACTTTGCATATGCATATATGCGTATTATTGTTATTAATAATAATAAATTAGATGTTATGCTCTTGTGGTCGTCCAGCCAGAAGAAGGTTTTGCATTTCATTTTTTTTTTTTGGGGGGCGGCGCCTCCCCGTCCAGCAAAATTTGTGGTTTCCAATCGCGTTGAAATATGATTATTCGTCAATCGCTGCATAAATTTGCCAATTTGCGCAATTTGGCAAACTTTTCATTTAGCGGCAACCAGAAATGTATTAAATATTAACTAAATTGCAAGCGAAATACGCGTGCTAATTTTTTTTTTTGTTTGCAATTAATTAACTATTGAAACTATATCGATCGCATAGCATCATTTGCAATGCACATCAACTTGCGTACAATGTATCGATTTAGCGATTTAATGCATCGTTTAATAAAGCGAATCCATTGAGCTAATTTATTGGCAACCGAAAAGTGTTGCTCTACTAAAAGAATTTGCAATATATCAATCGTTGTCTCGTAATCTGTATTTATTAAGAGCCAACATAAATAAGTCAAAATATTATTTTTAGCAATTTAAGTAAAACAATTTGCAATATATCAATTTGCATGACGCATCTATCGATAATTGTCTGTTAATTGCTTTCAGCACACAAGTGCACACAACTGAACGTTTAACAACACTGCTGCCAACTGACGTTTATCGATGGCAAACAAACACACGAAGATAACAAGCAGCAAACAAGAAGCAAGCACGCTCCGCACAATATAGAAAAACTTGAGCAAAGTAGAAACGGAAATAGAAATTTGGGCTGAGCATAATAACGACAACAATAGCAACAACAACAACAGCAACAACAACAATAGTAAGAGCAGCAGAATAACTTGAAGCGGTTGTTGCTGCTGTTGCTTTATGCTCGAAGCTGATCATTGTTGTTATTGTTCACTGGTCACACAGCAAGACTAACAACAATGGCTGCCAACACACACACACACACACACACACTGAAACATTTTGGGGGCAAAAAGCAAAAAGTGCGCAAAAACGCAAAAGGCAAATAAAAATTTGTAATGAAATTTTGTGCGCTGACATTTCGAAAAATTGCTTTTTAACCTTTGTGCCTGGACTGGCAAACTGAATTCAAGTCGGGAGCGAGCAGCTCCTCTACATGTCACTGACATGCTACACGTGTATCTCTTCGACTAAGTGTGTGAGTGTGTGTGTGTGTGTGTGTGTGTGTGTGTCTGTGTGAGTGTCGCCCAAGTCAAGGTCCGTCCAAGCCAAAAATCCATTCACATTCAATGTAACTCTCGCCATGTGTGTGTGTGTGCAAAGTTGTGCAGCATCGAAATCTGTAAGCTGAAAACTCTGTGACATGCTTTTAAGTTTGTCGGCTGGCATGCACATGCAGATTATTATTAGGTTGTTGCCTTCCCTTCCCCTTCCCCTTCCCCTTTCCCACTCCTCCTTCAATCCTCTCTCTCTCTCTCTCTCTGTTCCTCAGGTGAAAAGTTTACCCATGTCCAGCTGCCGACGAGGGCTTGGGGGGTAACGAGGGGCGTGGCATGCCATTTGCCTTGCTATAAGTTTTGTTCTAACAAACCAATTACTCGCACCAATTTCCACAGGCTGCCTTCGACTTTCGCCTCGTTCTCGCTCGCCTTCCACATGATGGAAGAGTTCGACTTTGAGCGCACGGCAAACGAAACGAGGGGCGAGCGGAGGGAATGGAGCAGAAGCTGGCGAAGCTGGCACCGTCACCATATAGAGCCAAAGGAAACAAGTTAAATGGCGAGAGCCGAGCGAACGCAACTGCGAAATACCCGCTATTATATTTCAGTGTGACCAGCGCTGCAACAGTTAATGCAGCGAAGGCAAACTTTGGTCTACATAGTGTTTAAAGTATGCTACCAAATTTGTTTAGTTAGCTACCGAATTTGATAGCTCTAGACGTTAGATTAGCTGAGAACTATTGAAAAAGGAAAATGACTTTTCACTGTCTACAGAAAGATGAATATTTTATTAGTGAAAAGTTTCACTGAAACTATGACTGCAAATTCGATTCATTGGCGCCATCAAAACTTGAAACAAAATGCACCAAAATCTCGGTACTTTTTTCACCAATAGTTGATCATCATCACCTAGAGTTAGGAGCTGTTTGTCGCCTTCAAGCTGCTCGCTTGCGGCATATGCACCAAGTTAAGCTACCCTGCGATCAAGTTGCGGAACAGGTATAAATACAAATACGACTTTCAGTTACTTTTTCATTATTTTGCCAAGGAGTTTGTCCTTTGGCGTGTGTCTGTGTGTCTGTGTCTCTGTGTGTGCGACACACTCGGTCGGCAAAGACACTTGGCTCGCATGTCTCAGAGAGGAAGACGCTCGCTCTCCTGTGTGTTTGTGTGTATTGCAATGTTCAAAACATTGGCAGATGTCGCCGCACTAGCAAAAGTTACGAGCGAAACGAGAGCACGGGATGGGGAGACACTGCAGCAGCAGCGGGAGCCGAGACACTGAGAGGAACGACAACGGCGGGCGCATCCTGGATCTCTGGATGGCGTGTGTACACATGCCGAGACAAGAACAAGACATGGCAGTCAACTCAGCCAACAAACAGGCAACGCAGCTGACTAAAAATGTAAAAAACAAAAACAAAAAAAAAAAAAAAACGTGAAAACAAAAAGAAAACTTGCTACAAGTTTACTTTCTTTCGTTTTCTTTGTTTTCTTCTAATTTTTCTTGTTTTTTTCCCATTTAGTCGCTGCTCCCCCCTCCCCCCACCGCCACCAACGCACTTCACGCTGCTTACCGCATGTGGCAAGGTGTTGGCGCTACTTAAAGCAGCTCTTAACAAAAGGGCGACACAAGAAGCAGAGACAACGAAGGGAGAGAGATTAATGTACATATAAATAAATCATCTGCATCGCTCAGCAAATAGTTCGACAGTCGAAAAGCAGGCGAAACAACTAGAAATTAGTTCAATGCTGACCGAAACTTTGGTAGCAGCTCAATTAGCAGATCGGTGAATTTGTTTAAGTAAAAAGGGCTTGAGGAATTTATAAAAATTTAGGTTAATATATAAATATATATTCGACATTCATTACATGCATTTCTAACAGATAAAGGAAGGCAATTAAATCATTTTTTAATGACACTGCTATTTATAGAATAACTTCAATAGAACTTGCAATAATAGTCGTAGAGAAATGTTTACAAAATAAACAAGAAGACAAATGTAGACTCCTTTCGCTTTACCTATCAATAGTTTATTATTAAGATTCTCAAAAACTAGTTTTGTGCAAAATGCAAACGAATAAAAGTGTAGCATACTTTTTGTATGAATTCAACAAGTTTGCAAAGAACGAAATGGAATCCATTAGTTGCATTCAAAAGCAGACTGGCTCTAATAATGATCTGCATTCAGTGATCAGTGAAAGCGAGTGTTCACTGTAGTCAAATCGAGCAGTTGCACTTAATGGGGGGTAAAGTCAACGACGATGCTTAGTGGAAATTGTTTGTGATGCTAAATACAACATTAAGCGTACTTATCGGGCTTATGTGCACCTTGCGAGAGTGTGTTTTTTATGCGGTGGCATGCCACACCAGCTGTGGCGGCAGCTGCAGTGGCGGCTGTGGCAAGCGGGGCGAGGGCCACGGGCTGTTTTTCGTCAAGATTAAACCGCATGTGGAACATGTCTTTGGTGTTGGCTTGCGACGTAATCTTTGGGCTCTCGGTCTCGAGCTTGGCGCGCTTGGCTTGGCCGCTTAACTTCTTTCACTTGCACTTGCCTCGCTTGCAACAGCAGTGGCAGCAAACAGTGGCAGCAACAGCAACAGCAGCATATTATGAAGATGAAGCAGCAGCCCTCGCGCGCATGCTGTTGTAAAAAGTTTTTAATTTTTCTTTTCAAACATTTAACTAAAAGAGCAAGTCTCGCTCCCGCTCCCGCCTCCGCCCTCGCCGCCCACCGCCCACGCGCCTTTTACGCCCTCAAGCGATGGCAACAACAGCAACAATAAGCACAAGTAGAAAAACAACAGTTGCAACTGTCTGCTCGACTTCGAGATACCCGTAAAGCAAAGCTATTGACGGCTTAAGCGTTGAGCAGCAGATTTGCTTAATATTTCATAATATTATATATAATTGCTGCTAACAAAATAATTAATACCTATTTAAATTGTTGTTTGCATTGCATATTAAAAAAAATGATTAACAATCAATCACAAAACATTGTGAAACTACTTTAAAAATTACTTTAATAGCAAAAAACCTACAATAATTATTCTCGAACCATTTAGAAGTTAAACAAAATCAACATGTTATTTAAGCAACCCCAAGCAAATGATCTACAACCTATTTTAAGATTAAATGAATGGTGTATTTGGAATTATAGCCTTACAGCTTGAAAATTACACTATCAAACTTTGTTTTTTGTGTTAAATAAAAGCTATTTTGCTTGCGATTCACGCGAAATGAGCATAGCCTGCTGCTCTTTATACGCTTGCCGGGTATAGAAAGCTGTAAGGAGGGGAATGAAAAGAAATTATCCTTTTTCTTGTTCGCTTCTTTTGCCTTATAACTTTTGCCTGGCAAAATATCATACGCATAAAACAACATACGCTCTCGCTTCCCCCCATCCCACTGCCAACTCCTGCCACACGGCACCATTCTCTTGGCTTGGCCCGCGTGGTGTTGCAACTGTAAGAGGAGGATCTTTTGCCTGGTTTATTTTTCTTTTAATGAAACAGTTGTTGCTCGTGGCATTATTATGATTATTATGAGGCATGCAAAAGTTGCAGTTAAAGCGTCGTGTAAAATAATATTTAGATGCCAACACACACACACACACACACACACACACACGCACACAGAGCGAGTCAGCAAAGTTAAGGCAGAAGCTTTATATAGTTGGGAGCTGCAACTCTCTGGCTGACTCCGTTTTTGGCTGGCAAATTTTGTAGTTTAATTAAATTTTGGTCTCGGGCCGAAAATCTGTGCGAAGACCGCCAAATGCCAAAATGGCAAAGCCAAAGCCAAAGCTGAAGCTGAAGCTGTAGCTGCAGCTAAAGCCGAAGCTAAAGCCAGGAGTCGCTGCACAAAATGCCAGTGTTAGTTTTGTAAAATCCCTTAAATTAATTGAGTCTCCGTTCCCCTTCACCCCTCCCCCAGTTCCCCTCGACGCAAACTCAGAATGTGCCTCACTCCTGTTGCAGTTGCAGCTCTTTGCTTTTTGTGTACAAGATTGACTGTGAAGCCGCACAAATTTCTCTCGTTTTAGTTGACGAAATTAACTTTTGCTTTGCCCCTTTTGCCGCTTTTCGGCACAATTGAATTCTCATTGAGCGCCTAAACTCTCTAAACTCATTTGTAGCTGAATAGCAGCAGAATAAAAATTTATTCTATGTCAAAAAATGTCTGCATTTTTATCAATTTTAAGTTCATTAGCTTCCCCATTGTGAACTGCAGTTTTTGGCGTGAAAATAGCCAATTGAGCAGCAATTGCGACGGCGACGCCATTTTTGCATTTCCAACTTTTCATAAAAAATTGCGCAACCAAAAATGTGGCTGCGATTTTCTAGTAATTGACACTCGATTGTCTTAATCAGCGCACACATGTTTGTTTCGCGGCCAGTGCAATTAAATTATTTCAGATTCACACACTTAATTATGGCAAAACAATTCAATTTGCTTTGCACTAATGAAAGGCAGATTTGGCAAACAGCAAATTAGGTGAGAATGAGAGTAGTAGCAGTTCAAATAGTAGCAGAAAAAGTAGTACTCACCTTTGTGATCCACAATCCGTAAACTGCAAGAGAGAAATACATGTCATTATTAAATTGTTTTTCACAAAATGAAAATTTCAACTTGCCATCAGTTTTCGTTACTCAAACCCAACTGCACAAATAGTAGTATTAGCAATGATAATTGTAGTAGTTGTTGTAGTAGTAGTAGTAGTAGTAGTAGTAGATCCAAATCAACAGCAAGCAGCGTGCTTTCAAGAAAGGAAAGACGCCACAAAGCAAAATCGGATAATCATCTTTTGTCTGGCTTTTGTCATAGCCCGCTGTCCGCCCATCTCCCCCCATTGGCCAGAAAGAGACAACGCGAGAGTCTCTAATGCCGGCATTGCTGCGGTCTGGCATTATCACCGACTGGATCTGGTTTTTGGGTGCAGCCCGCATGCTGGCAGCAAGCGAAGGCAGCCGAGGGGCAGCGGGCAGCGGGCAGCGGCAGGGCACACAAAACATGCGAATGCTAGAAATTTTGTCAGACCGAGCAGAGCAGCCGCTGTCAAGTGCAGGAGCTGCTCTTCCATTTTGTTGGACAGGCCTGTTTCAGTTGAGAGCCAAACACAACATAGCACACACACACACACACACACGCAAGCACAAAATTATCAAATTTGCTATGTGCGTTGACAAATTAGATCTTTCACATCACTACACTTTGCATTCTATTAATTCATGGCAATTTGCGCATACACTTTTCACATGCAAAAACGAAAGACTAATAACTGTAAAAGCGCGCGACCAGCGCAGTGTTGATTAATACATAATATTGCCAACGATCATGCAGAGCAGTGTTGATTTATGCAAAATGCAGCCAACGATCGGTTGGCATTCAAATTGCCAATTTGATTTTACTTAATAAAAGCATTTTGTTAGCCATTGCATATCGTTTGTGTAAAAATATCGTAATGAAAAATTTTTAGCATACAACACTTTTATTGTTAAACTAAAAATATTAAAATAAGCGCATTCATTGCTAATAGCAGCGTTGCCAACGATTTGGCGGCTACTCAAGTTGATTGTGATGATTTCGATAAAAATAATGTAATCGCTAGCGATCGTGAAATTTAAATCATAATCGTTACGTCACTGAGAGAGAGAGAGAGAGAGAGACAAGAGCTACAGCAATTGGCTTGACTAGCCGGATGGACGTTTTAATGGTTGCAACATCTAAAACAATTTCCCATTAATGACAACAACGTCAATTTCAGGCACTGGCGCTCTTCCAATGTCTTTTCATTATTTTGGCTCTGTACATGGGGCGATTTAAGGATGCTGACGGGGGCGTGGACGTGGGCGGAGGGGTGGAGTAGTGTGGGGCAGGCGTCCTTTTATGATGACGTTACCGAACGTCGGTCTCTCGTTCGCTCGTTCGCTCGTTCGGTTGACTGACATGAGACTGTAATGGAATTCAATAAAAGCTGAGAGTGCAGAAACTGTTTGACACGCAAACGGCCACCAAGCTCTTGGATTGAGAAGTGTTTCGTGTGCGTAGCAACAGGACAACAGCCTTGCAGCAGCAGCAGCAGCAGCTCCACCATCATTGAGAGTTGACTGTCGCGACTCATTTGTTAATTTTGCGCAATATCGTGCAATGTTCATGGTCGACACGCTGGGCGCACAATATTTAACATGTGCACCAGATATTTTATGCCCCTTGCTGTCAAAGTGCCCTTGTTGCGGCATATTGACTAAGTAAACGAGCAAAGCAATTTTGCGTTTCAAGTAATTAACTGACATTTTACACAACGCTCGATGCGTGTGGCGGCAAGACGATAACACAGGCAAAAAATCTCGATAACTGTCAACCAAAAACTATCTGAGCAGTGTTTGAAAACAAGCACACAACAAAAGTTCGTTTTCGTTGAATTTGGGTAAACCCTAATTTAATGGCAAATATTGTGATGCCTGTCCGATCGAATCTATGCCTGCAAATTCTGCTGCAACTCGACAAATGGCTCGCCATCTTATGGACAGCCAGCTCTGTGCTGCATCTCTATGTGCTGGTAAGTCAATTCAATTGGCTGACAAAACAACGCATTCAGTTGACTAATTGAGATTCTAATGTTGTGCAGCCGTATCAGCGCTTTGAGGTGAAAAGTTTGATGGCCTACATGATGCTCATAATCGTGGAGCTAATGCGCATCTATGCCGGCTATATGCTAAATCTGAATTCATTTGGCTCGCAAGCCAAGTGGCTGCTGCCAACCGTGATAATCTTGTCCTTTATACTGATCACCGTGATGTGTTGCGTGGCCACGGAGAACATCAACACGACGCCGACCTGGCTGAGAATTGGCTGGCACATATGGTTGGTGATCATCGGTCTGGAGGTGTTCGTAATGCTATTCGTGCTGTATCCGCGCATCTATTCGCTGAATCGATCCCATCGCTGGCCCAAAATGGATACGATGCGACGCCATCGCTTGTAGACAGACGCAGTGTGTGACCGACCGCAGCTTGAGAACTGCGACAGAGATACCTAAATATACCATGTGCAAAAACGGACCAAATTTCGCGCAATAAAAAATATACCAAAAATATATGCTGCCACCTGCGATCAGCAGGCTCAGCTTTTGCAAGCTAGATCTAGCAGTTTTTGCGCAGTCAGCAAAAATACCCACGAATTTCAATGTGAAAGTTAGCTCAAATGTGCAAGTAATATATTTTATGAGCTACGACGCCTTAAACGATCGCAAATGTCTGTCAATAATTATGCTACATATTTGTCTTTTTTTTGGCAGGGTAACTGGTAGTTGGTCTTGTGCTTGGCCTGCCACGCCCACTTGCGCAAACACCTTGGCCTTGCCGGCCACCTGGCTGACAGGGGGCTGCTCGCTTCCCTTTTGGGTGTTGCTTTTATTGCATTTACTTTGCTCGCTCTCGTTCCCCGCCCATCAGCGGCCAATGACGTCGCTTGATGGCCGAGCCGGATGTCGTTTTCAATAAAGGCGTCGCACACACACACACACAACAGACAGACATATATTGAGATGAAACACATGTGGCTGACTATCTCTGCCTCTCTCTATCTCGCTCTCTCTCTCTCTGCCTGTTTGTGTGATAGTGTGTGGCACTTTAATTAATTTCTTTAAGTTCATTAACGTTTGACTTGTTTAAGCAAGCGACGTCGTCGTCGTCGTTTGGCGATACATCGAATGGGCGTAGCCGCCCCCTTGCTCTCCTCCTCCTCCTCCCCCTCCACTCCGAGCGCCTTCTTGGTAGCTGCCCAGTTTGATGGCGTTGTCAGCAGAAAATTGCTGTTCACTTAAAGTCAGCTCGTGAAGTGCTTTTGACACAACAAAAGTACGCGCGACTTTTGCCGCAAATTGCTGCAAGTTTGTGGCTGGCAACAACTAATGCAGCGCCTTCGCTTTCATAATTGCGGCAGCAAAATGCTTTCAAACTGCAAAGCTCAATTAAATCGCTAAACAAATAGCCCAGTTACTTGGGTGCATATAAATAAAGTGCCTCATAAATTTGCACAGATGCCAGTCAGGTATTTTATTAGTAGCAGTTTTTCTTAGTTTTCAGCAGCTCAACAAATTCTGTAAATTTCAGCAAAGCTTAGTAAATGGGCAAAGAAATTTGTAGATTATAATCAAATTATTTTTACTTATGACTTTAAAAAGCAATTTATATAATGTGCCACAAAACTTATTGGATTATTTCTGCATTTTTAAAATGACTTAAAGAATTTGCTGGTATGGCAATTTTTCTAGTTTCCCTAACTTTGTGACTATGTTTAATTTAGGCACTTTGAAGCTTGAAAATGTAAGCGCAAATTGTGACTGTCGTTTTTGTGGCAACCCCAAAAGTGTTGACACTTCTATTCTTGGGATCTCCAGCGACTTAAACGTCAACGAAGCTGTGAGTTATCAACGAAATTTCACTGGTCAGAGTTATTCTAGCAACTGTGGTGTCACAAATCAGAGCGACAACTTGGAGTAATTGTAATTTTTGTTGTTCCATTTTTTTTTTATAGCTTTGCGATCGCACATTTTCCCCAAAATTGTAGAAACCGTTTCGCCAGCATGTCGGCGCCGATCAAGAGCAAGGCGGAGCAGGAGCAGGAGCAGCAGCTGCAGCTGCAGCTGGAGCCGGAGTCGCAGCCGCAACCCGAAGCCGTGGCCGCAACTGCCGACGAGCCGAGCACCAGCAACCAGCCGCCACAGCAGCCGCCACATGGGGCAGCAGCTGCCATCAGTCCACGTCGCTGCGGCTCCAGTCCAGGTGTGGCAGCAACAGCGACGACGACGACGACGACGACGACGACGACGGTGGCGGCAGAGCAAACAACGCTGCCGCAGAGCAGCCCATTGATGCGCATCAAGCGGGAGCTGAGCGAGATCACACAGCATCCGCCGCCCAACTGCTCCGCAGAGACGCACAAGGGCGATCTCTTCCACTGGCGGGCGTCCATCAACGGGCCAACGGGCACCGTCTACGAGGGCGGCGTCTTCAAGCTGGACATACGCTTTCCCAACGCGTATCCGTTCAGGCCGCCCCAGATACGCTTCGTGACGCGCATCTATCACTGCAACGTGGATAGTCGCGGCGTCATCTGTCTGGATGTGCTCGACGAGCGCTGGTCGCCCGTGATGAACATCTCGAAGGTGCTGCTCTCCATTTGGGTGCTCATCGGCGAGTGCAATCCCAACGATCCGCTGGTGATGGCCATTGCCAATCAGTACAACTTCAATCGCAAGGAGCACGACAAGATGGCGCGTCTCTGGACCAAACGCTATGCGGTGCCCAAGCCCAAGGCCGAGTCCGAAGCGGAGCAGACCGACGACCAACAGCAGCAGCAGCAGCAGCAGCAGCAACAACAACAGGCGGCTGATGAGTTGTCGGTGGATGAGTCCACAACGGGAGCGGCGACAGTCGAGGAGCAGACCAAAGAGAATGCGCCATAAGTAGAGAGAGAGAGAGAGAGGGAGAGAGGGAGAGTGGGAGTGAGAGAGAGAGAGAGTGTGTGTGACTGGCGTAATAAATGCAACAGCAGCGACTTCTTTCGACTAGGAGGCGGCTGTGGTTTGCGGTCTCCTCGCCAGGGCGTCAACAATTTGTAAACGCGCAAAAAACACAAACACACACAGACCAAAAAAGCACAAAAAATATGGCTTCTATAATGTGATAACGGTGGGAGGAAGGGAGGAAGGGAGGGCTGTGAGTTTGAGTTTGAGTTGGAGACTGTGCTTGCTGACGCCGCCAGATAGCTGCCTGCCAAGCTGCTAAAGAAGAGAGCGTGAGAGAGCGGGGGAGAGCGGGAAGCTCGCGTTCATGTCCATGAATATTCATGAGGCGCTGCCAAATATGAACCGTGCATAAGGCGCTGCCAAAATGGCGGTAAGCGGGGCCGGCTTAAACAAGTAGGCAAGTCAAAAGCCTGCGCGGAAGACACGACTTGGCGATACCCGAACCCAAGCAGAAAGCAGAGAGAAGTAGACAAAAGTCTATAGCTAAAGTTAAGGCGGAAATTATATGCAGAAAAGTGCAGCTTACAGACAAGCTTCAGATTTATTCTTAGTTTACTATTTGATACTTAACAAATTTCAAACTTAATGCGCTTGTTGTGAACTGCATTAATTTGCTGGCAATTCTATTTTCTCGGGACTTTAGCAGACGTGGCTGAATTCCAAAACAAATTTGTTGAGTGCGAAAGTCACTGAAATAAACTGGCAAAAATTGAGCGCTCTAGCTTTTATAGTCTCTGGCTTTTTAGAAGACAAATGCAATTGAGAAGTCGCAGATTTGTATTTACTGCAAGACAACAAAGATTCTTCTTTTTATCTCTCAAATATAGCCACTTAAAAAACCGCCGAAAATTGAGCGCTCCAGCTTTTATAGTCTATGATTTTTTAGAAGTCAAAAGCAACTAAGAAGAAATTACTTCTAGACAAGAAAGATTCGTTTTATCTCTCAAATATAACCGCCAAAAATTGAGCGCTCTAGCTTTTATAGCCTCTGATTTTTTAGAAGACAAATGTAACTAAGAAATCGCAGATTTGTATTTACTGCAAGACAAGAAAGATTCCTCTTTTTATCTCTCAAATATAGCCAAAAACCGTCAAAAATTGAGCGTTACAGCTTTTATAGTCTATGATTTTTTAGAAGACAAATGTAACTAAGAAGAAATTACTTCTAGACAAGAAAGATTCGTTTTATCTCTCAAATATAACCGCCAAAAATTGAGCGCTCTAGCTTTTATAGTCTCTGGCTTTTTAGACGTCAAATGCAACTGAGAAGTCGCAGATTTGTATTTACTGCAAGACAACAACGATTCTTCTTTTTATCTCGCAATTATACCCACTTAATTTCCACTCAGCCAACTTACCCTTTTTGCTCTGTCGCCTGACGGGTATAGGAATGAATTGGAACGCGAATGGGTTGTTTGGCTGAAGGTGTTGAGAGCCAAGCTGGCGATATACCAAAGTACACACAACAGAACGCAGCCCACCCACAACTACACAGCGTCGACCCAACTTTTGCCATCATCTCCGACGGCCTTTGGGTCATTTACATTGAACTGCAGCGATGGCAAACTCAACGTTGGAGGCGATGGTGGCGATGGTGGCGATGGTGGCGTGTAATTAGGGCAGAGAGATATTGCCACTTTTGTTTATGGCCACGCGAGAGTGGCGGCGGAGAGTGGGTTCAACACGATTTGCGGCGAAAGTGAAGCGCGCCAGGCGCGAATGCAGCGCAATTCCATAAATATACTTTCCAAAAAATTTGGGTTACAATAAAGCCCCCTGCGCACAACAACTGTGCAAATATTTGCAGTATTAAAGTCCCGCCGTGGGTAGAATAATAATTTATGTGTCGACTTCACTACGCAACTTTCGCTTGAATTTTATAGAAAAGAAAAATGATGTTTCCTCATCACAGTGTCAAGCGAAGTCTGTATAAATATGTAGGCAAGAAGTGGAATTGAAGGCGGGCGGCAAATATTTAAGCAAAATAGTTATTATTTTATCATTACCGATTAATCACATTCTATAGAAAGACTATGTAAAATATCTAGTTGAACTATAATTGATTTCTAATGTATTATTACTGCCATTTTTGCTAATTGTTTATTCTGTTTAATGCCAGCTAATTTTCTCATTTTGTCATATAAGAAATATAAAAGTGACTCTCTCAATTTTAAACCAATTAGCATCGAATTTTCCTAATTGTAAATGCAGCTTATTTGAATGCAATGTCAGCTGATTTTCCTTTTTTTTTTAAACATAAAAAATATTACAGATAGTCTTCCAATTTGATTGCATACACTTTAGAAATAAGAAAACTATTAAACGCTTTTTTTACTTTCGAAACCAACCACCATATAATTTATTTTCTACTTACCTTTAGAAATAAAATGTTAATCGCATTTACGTTAGCTTCTGTAATAAAGAAATAAGACAATTTAGTTTCAACTAAAATAAGTATTTTTTCCTTTAGAAATTTATTGAATTTGCTTATAATAATATTCTTTAAGCTTTCAGCGTAATGCTACAAATAAAAGTGCTAACTGTATATTTTCAAATAAATTTAAAATCAATTTTGTGCACTCAGAATAGTTTTAAAATTTTCGATTTTAAACTTCAGTTGCTGAAATTCAATAAATAAAATATATAGTTTATTATGAACTATAAATGACTTAACTACATCTCAATATTGTAAATGCAAGAAAATATATTTTAGCTTCCAGGTTCTCTAAATTCTCTAAAGCAAAAAGTGCGCAATAAATTTCGCCCCAATAAGTATGCTACACAAAATGTATTGTGAAGAAGCAAGCGCAAAGAACAAGTTAGATTAAAACAAATGCTTGCAAAGTTGTACAAAAAGGAACGACATATATATATATATATATATATTGACTGACTGGGAAGGTAATGCGTTTGTGCAGGGTGCAAAAAGTGAGAAAACGAATCGCAATCGGAGATCTTAAAATGGCTAATTATGTGAGCTGTGAGCAGAAAAAGGCGAGCGGCTGTCTAAGCTGTGAGTGTTGGCAACAGGAGCTGAAGGCGATGGAGCAACTGTGGAGATGGAGATGAACTGAATTTGAGGGTGGGAATGGGGGGGGGTGGTGAGAGAAGATCTAAAGGAAAGCGACACTCAATTTGCGAAATGCGATAAATTGAATGAAAAGTGTGAAAATGAAGAGGAGTCATCAGCGCAGCACTAGAGAAGAGCATAAAGAGAGGCGGCGCAGGGGGATTGGGGGCGGAGGGGGCGTGGCTTAAGCACAACGTAGCGAAGCGGAACACAAAAAATGTAAATGAAAATTCAAGGAAATTTAATAATAAAAACATCAGCATAAAGTAAAACGCATAAAATCCAATGAAATGTAAAAGGCAAAGCAGCAAACCCAACACGACACTGGCTGCTGGACAAGGACGATGATGTCCTTGTGCTGCTACTATTTCAGCCGCTGGCTGCTCTGCTCCTTGGTCCTCGATGCTTGGTCCGTGTGTGTACAAAATAGCATCGGGGTAATCACATTGCGTCGCATTCTGCCAACCAAGCAGCCAGTGTCCTGGCCGAGGACACCAAGCTCGGCCGGGATATGCTCAATTGAACATGTTGATTGCTGACAGCGGCGACGTCGACGCCGCTGACATCGCTTCCCCCGCCCCGCCGCCGCCGCCGTCGCCGTCCACAAGTGAGGAGTCAATTGAAAATCAACTTAGAGCTTGCTTTAATGGAATTAGTTGTACACAGCATTTGGGGCAGCATCGGGTGGCAGCAGCAGCGCCATCAGGCGATGCAAAAGATATCGCCTCACGCTCTGCACAAAAGATCCTTTTAGTGCTGCTCATGTGCATTGCCATTAACCGACGTCTTTGCCGGCCAAGTTATGTCCTTCAGCAAGCAGGGCGACCAGGACAACGATACACCTAGAACAACATTTAAATACAGCTCAATTGAAGCTGCCACAGCAGTTGCATCTGCACAGCGTGTAAATGAAATTAGGCTGCCACGCCCCCCTCCAAATGTCCCACGCCCCACGCCCCTCGACATCCAACTCTGCAACTCAGTGCAGATAACCAACTTAGCATCTAACCAAGCTGCATCCTCAGCCACTTGCACTGCCACAACTATCCACTCCACTTCATTCTGCAGTCCTGCATCATCCCGGCAACCATGCAACATGCACGCTGTCAACACTAAAAAACTAGACAGATTTCCACACAACACACCGAAGACTAAAAGCTCTAAGCACAAATTTATGCAAAAGATATCGAAATTCACACAATTTCTAAGACTCTACACATATTTCAAACAGAAGATCGAAAAACCTATACTACAAAGTTATTTATGCAAATAATAATATTGCTAAAAATTAAATCCTGAATTCTAAGCGCAAGTTTAAGCAAATTTTATCGAAAATTTCTAAAATGCTACAGATATTTCAAACAGATGATCTAAAAACCTATATTACAGTAATACAAAATAACTAGACAAATTTATAAAATCCATTAAAAGTGTCTTACTTTCTAATATTCTATGTAAATTGTGAACTGTGAATATTTACATGCTAAGCGAGAAATAAGTTATTGAAGTTTAAACTTGAAAATATTGTTTTTAACTGTTTCCTATCTCTTGATGTCTTTGGTTTATAATAACATTATTATTTTGCTTATTGTGCCATTAAGTTGTGCTATGAATAGAAGATATTTGAAATATATTTGGTAATACATAGTTGTAACAAAAAAAAAAATAAAAGATTTTGAAACTTGAATTTAAACAGTTCCATAAATTGCTTAAAAAGAATTACTAAATTCGGTTTTCCCAAGTGCATTAAATAGAATATTTCGCGACTACATATATAGAAATTTACACAATTCTTTTTGATAAATTACACATTTCATAAGAACAAGATTTCTAGTCAACTCCATTCTTATTGTCGATCCTTAAGTAAACCAAGATTTAGGCCAAAACTAAACTTTACAGAATTATGAAACAAAATACTTGTAAAGTTCTCCACACCAAAGAACCAACTTTGATGAAACGAATGAAATAATTCAAAGTTTATACTTTGAGGCATTCAGATGCAAAGCTGTTGATGATTCGTGAATGCTATTCATGAAACCATTCGATATGCTGGTAAACACACTCATTTCACACAACTGACGACGGCAACAAACCAACAACAACAACAACAACCACAACAACGACAACGACAACAAAGAGCGAGTGCGAGCAGCTCTATGATTGAATGAGTGCAAGTTTGAATGGTTGAGCGAATTGGTGCATGAATGAATGAGCGCTTGAGCGCAAGGGCAACGACATAAAGTGTAAGAAGCAAGCAGCAAGCAGCCCCACAACACGTCATCCTCGCTGTCGCTGTCGCTGTCGCCAACGCCAGCCGAGAAGTCCTGGTCTTGGTCCTGGACGCGTGTGGTCCTTGGATGGCTGCTTCGGTTTTGTGTGTAACTGCCTTTGTAGCTTAATTGAATTTAAGTGCGTCTCACAATATGCAATATTGCAAAATGCAGCACACAAAGACACAAGCTTACACTTGTGTTTAGTGATGCGCAAACATCGAGTCACTATCGATAATATGCAGCTGCTATTCGCTTTCCACTATCGATATACATATGCTTGTTGAACAGTCGATAGTGTTGATAACAAAGTTACAATTTTAACATCACTAAAAGTGATGTAGTAAACATCAACTTCTTTCTTGTTGCGCAATATTTTTCGTTGCGAAAATTATTATTCACCTGGCGTATGTAATTTTCTGTGCTGTTTGCCAAAAGTTTTCTACGCTAGCAACTGATTTAAGTTTCGATATAAGTTCAGATATCGATATCGCTGTTGCCCCTCAAAATGTACATCACTGAAGCCAAAGTGCATTTGACTTTGTCGCCCGATTTGTGCGAAGCAGCAGCAAACCTAATGTGGACAATCAAACTGTGCAAACCGTTGGATCGGGCGTCCATTATGCATGTGGCAGAACTTGACAAACTTTGTTACACAAGTGAAATAGTTTTATTAATTGGCAATGGAGAAGCCCCCCAAAATGCAGACGACAAGTTCGCCAGCAAAACCGATTAACGCGCCAGCACAAAATGGCTGCCGACCAAATTGTGTGTTGTGCAATGCATTCGTTATCACAATGTATGAGTATGTATGTCGACTGGGTGTTAGCTAGGTGTTAAGCATTTTAACAATTACATATTGGCATTCCAAATAACGTTAACATAATTGAGTAGCAGCAATAAAATTGAATATAATAATTGGCAAGTTTTGAAAAGCGTTCAAAGTGCATAACTGCTAAATGCTGACTAAACACCAATTGGCAATTGCAGGCGTTCTAATTGGATGTGTATATTCTTATTGGAAGTGTAGTGCTCTGTGTTGGAAAACGTAAATATTTAGCTTATTTGCTTGTAAACTCGGAAAGTAACTTGTAATTTCGTTGAGATCGTTGCAAATTTGTTACCAATTCTCAATCGCTTCAGATAAAAACACGATCAGTCTACAAATTTGATCAAATGCAACTGGCTAAAAACACCTGTAGCCCAAGCTGAGCTTAGCTGCTTAAGCAAATTGTAATTGGCATTAAAGTCGTGATTGCGCTCGATCAGCGAGTGGAGGTCTAAGCTCTGTGTCTGGGGCTGGCAAAAGTGTGTGGTTGCTGTTGCTCGGTTAAATGTCGCTTTAAAAACTTCCTGCCCAGTTACGGCACATAAACAAAGCGGCGAGCACAAACAAACAGTGCAGTGCAGTGCAGTGCACAGGACTTTGGACTCTGGACTCGGGACTCGGGACTCGGGACTGTCGGGCTGTCGCAACTACGGCAAATAAAAAGCACTGAGCGAAAATCGATGTGCATAAAAGAGTAGCCCAACAAGTGCACCCTCTCCTCCTAACAAAAATGAAAAGAAAAAAAGGAAAACACACACAAACCAGGCAGGACATTAGGCCACTGCTCTGGCATCTATACACCGTAGCCGGCATCCTGTCCCAAAAACAGCAAAAAAAAAAAAAAAAAAAAAAAAATGTCACAGCGCCAAAAATGGTGGCAAAAAAAAAAAAAAGAAAAAAGAAAAAATGGCTCGACTGGAGCTGTAGCTGTAGCTGACCAAGGCAAACACTTGGCACTTGGCACTTTTTGATGTTGTTAGTGGCCATGTCGTCGCCCCCTCTTCCCCCTCGCCCACTGCGCTCGCTCTCTGCGCTTTTGGCCATTCCTGCAGGTGTCGCGACGGCCGCACAGACTTGCAAACTATGCACATGGCGGTAAATACTCTGCAAGCCACGTCCTGCTCCGTCGCTGCTCGCCAGCAGTCGCTTAAATTTACTGCCCTCAGGCATTTCATTTTTGGGGCTGCTCCAGCTCCTGCTTTGGGCGCAAACATTTCCGAAATGTGACAAAACAACAGCAGCAACAACAACGACAACAACGACGACGAGGATGACGACGAAAAAATGAAGCGAAGGAAGCAACAGCAGATGCGATACATGAAATTTTTGGCAGTCGCCTGGTCAGAGAGCCTACACAACGCCATATCGCTGTCCAGCTGCCTGATTGGAATGAATGTCGCTCCCCTCTCTGCTCACCTCACCTTCGACTTCGGCTAAAAAACAAAAACAAAAAAAAAAGAAAATGGAGGCGTCGTCTCATGCAGCTCTAAATGGCAGGCAAACTTCGGTTGGACGTCGCGCCGCGTCGCGTTTACAGTGAGAGATAACAAGCATTTAACAAACTGGAACAAAGCACAACAGTTAAGCTGGTTAACTGTTGTGTGAATCATATGCAGACCAGTGCACCGAAAGAATAATGGGAAATTAGCGATGGCTAAAACTTTGCAAGCGACAGCGATAAATTCGATATTAAATTGCCAACTAAATTTCAAGATGTCACTAATAATTTGTACGCCACAGCATAAGCTATTAATTATAGTAACAGTAAAATATATTAAGACACTCGAATTCTTAAAAAAAAAAACAAATTATTTACAGACAATATAAATATATAAAATGCTTGGGGAAAAGACTCTGAAGAAATGGTGATTTAAGACAATTCAATTAAATAATTAAAAACAAATTTTTTACGTTTTTGTATGTTCAGCATAAAATGTTATTTACAATTAATGCAGTTTATAAAAAAAAAAATTAAAATGGAAAATGCAAAATAACAAATAAAGGAAATAACAAATAAATCAATAGTTGAATAAATGATGCAAGTAAATAACAAGCATATCAAGTAAAATTATTCAAATTAATCAAAAATTATTAACAAGAAAACAAGGAAATTTAAATGTAAAGAATAACAAATAAAAAAATAGTTGCATAAATGTTAAAATAATTAGCTAACTATACAAGTAAATAACAAGCATATCAAGTAAAATTATTCTAAATAATCAAATATTTAACACTAGAAAAAGAGAAAATTTAAATGTAAAGAATAACAAATAAAAAAATAGTTGCATAAATGTTAAAATAATTAACTGACTAAACAACTAAATAACAAGCATATCAAATAAAATTATTCAAATTAGTCAACTATTATTATCAAGAAAAAAAGGAAATTTAAATGTAAAGAATAACAAATAAATAAATAGTTGCATAAAATAATTGACTAACTAAACAACTAAATAACAAGCATATCAAAAAAATATACAAATTTTAAACGTGGCACATTATGGAAAGGAATTCATTAGTCCAACGCGAGTCACAATATTGCTCACAATCGACAGCCACATGACAAATAATGGCAACGTTGTCAATTTTTTTTTTTGCGTTCGCTGGCAACGCCGCAAACCAAATGCAGTGTTGTCAAACAGTTGCAGCTGCAAATTAGCATAAAGTTAGCGGTGATAACCACATGTCAATGTCGCGACTGTTGAAAGGCAGTGGGATGGAGGGGAGGGGAGGGGTAGTGGGTGAAGATGGTGGGACGGAGGCGTGGAGGGGATGGGCAACAACGAACAATTTGTAATCCGTTTTATTTAAATCGTTGCGGCAAATTGCATTTGTGTGCAATTCATGTCAATGACTGTTGAGAGTTGTGTCTCAATATTGCAGTTTCTCAACTGGCAAACGATTCCACTCGCAGAGAGAGCAAATGGGGAATAAGAATATAAATAAAATATAAGCAGTGAATGCAATTGCCAATCAGAGTGGTCACAATAATAATCCAATAAGAAGCTACCGCACACACACAGAGAGAGAGAGAGAAAGAGAGCGGGCAAATAATAAATCAAATCAACTTAAATCTTCATTAAATTTTTGCAAGCAGGAGTCGCACTCTTCAGGTGCGCAACTCCACTCCACTACACCCCTCTCCCTCCCCCTCCCGTCGACGTCGTCGTTCTGCGTCCAGTGGCTGTTGCTGTAATCGCAAAGGCGCACATCATTTCACACGGAAATCAAAGACGCTTCCTTATTTTTCTTAAGTTTAAATTGCAGGAAATTACTTTGCAGTGGCAGTGCGAGTCGCGAACTCCTCTCCCCTCTTCACCCTTCTGCACTCCTTTGGCCATCCGGCTCAGCGTTTGTCCGCAGCAGCTCGCAATGATTTTTTTCATCGTCTTATTTTTTTTTTATATCATCTTCGCTGCAATTTCTAATATTAAACTCAAAGCAGGTAAAGAGAGCGCCGCATTCTGCGACCGCGGATGTTGGAGCAGCAAAATCCTAACTGCTACTTATCGAGGCATGCCCCTTCCCCCTCACCCGCGCCCCCTCGCCCCCACCCCTTTGGTCCATACGCTTCGCATGCCACTCCACAATCCGCTGTTGGCTGGCTGGGAACATTTTCATTTTCATTTTGGCGTCGTTGCCACGGAAATTCATCAAAATCATATAAACTCGTTCGCCTCGAAAGACAGTCTCCCTCTGCTCCCTCTGAGCCCCCCTCCCTTCCACCTCCTCAACTGTTATTTTCTTTTTTTTTTTTTTTTGCCCATTGAGCTGCTTGCTCGTCTTTGAAGGGGCAGCTCCTTGAGGAGCCTGCTTCCTGGCTGTTGCTGTTGCGTCCTGCTTTTTGCGGTTTATCATTCGCGAGTTACAGCCAAAACTTTTGACGGACCATCTGCATGTTTTCTTACACGACGCGGCCCTTTAGCTCGATCTCTGTGCTTGTTGTTGTTCCTGAGCTTGTTATACCCGGTAATCCAAAAAGATAGCAGTGTATGTGGTCAGCATTTAAATATATTTAAAATCTGTATCAACAATTTTATGTTTTGCACTTCTCCACTTCGATTTCTTTGAATTTGCCAGTTAAAGCTACAAAATATCGTTCAGTGTCATAAGCACATTTAATTGATTGTAGAATTTAGCTATGATCTACTTTGCTACTTCCTCAAATGTTTAATTTTTAACTTAACAACTAGCATTTTACCACACATTAAAAATAAGCATTTGCTGCGCGTTTTCTGTAAATTTCATGGCTATCATAACAGCTTAAAATCAAGAAGACAGATAAGAAAACAAGTCGCAGCACTTTAAAATTTTATACAGTCGCCTCTAAACTTAGTTATCTCGTTTTTCCTATACTACAGTTCAATTCAATACCTAAGAGCTCATTAGATTTGCTAAAAATACGCTCTGCAAAGAGATTTTCAATAAATTCGTATGCTTATTGAAAGAATTGGTGCATAAATATTTGCTTTTTAGGTTTTCAAAGTGAATCTATAACTGAGTTTGCGCGTAGATTACATAGACCAATGAAAAAATTGGTATTTTACTATAACTAGGTGTTCAATTTACTCAGACACGAATTCCGAATAATTGTAATAAATCTTGAAAAACCTTTAAAAAATAATAATGTGAACACTGGCTATTTAAGCTCATAATAAGAACTATCTGTTTCAAAATATTTGTATAAAAATAATAAAAACTGTCTAAAATGTTCTTAGTTTTTATTACAAAGCCAAATATTTTTAAGTAGAAGTTTTTGTTTATGAGTTCAAAAGCAAGTGTATGTAATTTATGTGTACACCTTTTAAATTACTTATATTTTAATACCACGTTATTATTACAATAAAAAAAAATCTATATATATATGTATATTCTAGTAGCGTCTTCTATAAGCAATAATAAATAGAAATATCTAAATTATGCATGAGCTAATTTAATAGTTCAATTTCTGCGTTATTGTTTGGGTATTTCAGAGTCGAGCAGACGCGACTGTAGTTTTTGGTTAGTGGTTGTCGTTGTTGTTGTTGTCGTTGTTGTCGTTGTTGTTGTTGTCGTTGTTGTTGTTGTCGTTGTTGTTGCTGCAGATTGCTGCCAGTGGCACTCGAGCAATATTTGATTTTCTTCTTTGATGCCATTAGTTTTTCGCTGGGTTTCGCCCGCGTCGGGCCTCCACCTGAACCCTCAAACTCCCCTCCCCCCACTGCCCCCCTCGCAGGCTGCTCCACAGACTCCACTTTGACTCCAGCCACACGCAAGTCGCGCGCACTTGTAGATAAACTTTTGTAAATGAAATTGCAGAATGTGTTTCGCTTTTGCTTGTTGCACTCTTGCTCCGCTCTTGTCGTGTTTATTTTTTGTTTGCTTGCTTTGCTTGCTTGCTGCTTGCTGCTTGTTTGCCGCATCTTTGGCTGCCACTTCGGCGTCGTGTCCACTTGCCAGTTGAAGCAGATAATGCGTTTTGCGACTGTTGCATCTGCTGGATACGCTCCCCTCCCCATCCCCTTCTCCCTCCCCCCCTTAACCAATCCGTCCAGGTGCTTAGAAACCATTCGAGTAATCAAAGCTCAGCGCACAATGCGCTAAAGCAATCAGTGGAGACCGGAGACCAGAGACCGGAGACCAGAGACCAGAGACCAGGGAGACGGCCTCAGACAGAGTTGGTTGGAAGTAACCTTAGCAATTGAACACCTGCCATAACAGTTGCCTCAAGTTGCCAGCCAGCATGTGTACAGAGTAAATCAACAAAACCGAAAACACAAACAGCAACAATAACAAATATAAGCATAGCAAATGAAAAATCCTGTCTCCCTCTCTCTCTCCCACTCTCTGTCTCTGTCTTTTACATGTGTGTTTTGCAGCGCAATCTCAGTTGCATTTTAATTACCGAATCAAAAATCACAGAAGCGGAAATACTTATGAATTTCTTATGAGTCTCTGCGCAGACGAAGAAAGTCCCGACGTCGACTTCGCCTCCCGACGACGACTTCAGATTCAACTACAATTTGAAAGCAAGTAATTTCACACAGCAAACACAACAACTATTGAGCTTAAATCTAGCACAAAGTTCAGTTACTCTACATGCATAAATTTACATATTTCGCTTTCATTTCAAATATTCTTAACTGACTTATCAATTTATTTTTTTTTTGCAGCTTAGCATTAAATTCTGAATTGCGTTAACTCCAAGAAACGTTAAATTAAGTGCAGCGCAATTTTAAGATAAATGTAGAATTTCTATGTGAAATGAATTTTTTAACGAAGAAGAATTGAATTCTAAATTAAATTAAGTGCAATTTAGATAACTTTAAGATCAATCTAGAATTTCTATGTCAAATTAATTTATTATTTTTTGCATCCTACATTTGTTTTCGATTCCAAGTTACGTTAAATTAGGTGTCACCTAAGTAGCTTTAAGCTAAATGTTAAATATATATAGTTTTAAAATGTATTAATGTGATGCTATGTTAAATTAAGTGCAACTTAAGTTGGTTTATATAATAATAATAACAATAAATGTAGAAGTTTAGCGCAAGGTTAACTTTTAACCTAAAAACACAGCTGAGAAAAATGCAAAATTAAAGCGAACTTAAAAAGATGTTATTAAATAAGTATTTATATTTGATTCTTTAGCTGCAACAGTTAAAAAATTAATGAATTTAGAAAGCTTGATTGTCTTCACTATTTTTACAGCTGCTATCTCATTTTTCTACTGTTTATAAAGTTGTCAATTTATTAGAGTTCGATATACTAATTGATCAATATTTTTGCGCAACGTTTTTTTCTCTTTGAAATGCAGTTTCTAACATAAAGAGATTTGCGTCTCTTTCGCAGTAAATTCTTTTAGCTACTATCATAAATTTCGTAGAGACTGAAATCCAGTTAACTAATTACTGAGGTCAGCAACAAACAGCGGTCTTAATAAGTCGCGCATACCCGCCTAGATGCTCTACAAGTGAGCAAAGACGAGCAGAAGACGCAGCAGCAGCTGCTGCTCAGCTTGTAATGTGGCCACACGCTCAACTACAACACGCCGCCGCCGCCTCCCAGAGGGCAGCTTGAGCAGTTTGCCAAGCTTGCGAGTCGAGCAATGAGCAGCAATAAGCAGCATCTGTCTGTCGGTTTGTTTGTGTGTGGAAATAAGCAATAAAATGGGGGGAAATTGCAGTTAAAGTCGAAACTATCGATAAATGTGTGCTGTGGAGAGGAGGGGGAGGCAGAGAACTATTCGATAGCACCAGGCAGATAACAATATTTGCCAACACACATCTATGCATAAACACACACACATACACAGAGACACACACACGCATACTTAGAGAGAGAGGAGAGAATTGCGCACTCACCGCAAGCAGCCAGACAAATTGGTTTAGCACAAGTGTGTAGACAACTGCGACTATGTGAGACAGAGAGCGTGTGCGTGTGTGTGTGTGTGTGTGTACACAGAGAGAAATCAAGTTGGCGAATTGCAGTTCGTTTAAAATTTTTAAACAGGGATTTAGGAAAAAATTGCTAAACTAAGTAGGCAACATAATTGATTGAATTTAGTTTAAAAGAGTCTCACAATTAAACCATAAAGCAATAAATGTGGATAAGCAAAAACAAGTGTTCAAAATATACAACAAAATATTAAGGAGTGTATTAAATACACAGCTAAATAATAAAAATAATTGAGCAAATAAATGCAATGTTCAAAAATTAAAATAATTTAAAATACTATAATGTGAACAAATAATACAATTAATTACAAACATGAAATACAAATAGAAAATAATTAAAAATATTATATCCAATACTAAAAATAAAAAAGTAATTTTATATGAAAAAGCAAACAAAAAAACAACACATAGAAAAAATTCATTTTAAAATTATGTACACTTTATTTAAAAGCATGACAATAAACAAATAAATAAACTAATCCAACTTTAATAATATATAAGAAAGCAAAAAAAAAGGATTCTTCAAATGACTTTTAAACAGTTGTTACTTGTCAATTAAAATGATAAAATTATGTTATTGCAGTTAATAAAAAAACAAAAACGTGTGACAAATTAATGCACTTAAGATTTAAGTTGTGATTATGTCAAAATTAAATCAATTCCGCAAAGAACAGAATCAAGACTTTTTATATTAATATGATTTTGAATTCTGTGAGGGGTTTTGCAACTATATTGTTTATTTTCTCTCAGTGTAGCTGCATAGTGGGAATGTCTAGTCGCATTCAGCAGCTGAAATAAGTACCGTAAGATGTTTAATTCAAGTGCGGGCGGCCCATTTCTCGCCTGCTCTGAAGGTCCTGTTGCGGTTGCTCTCTTTCGTTTTGTGGTAAACAAGCAACAAAAAAAAAAAAAAACAGAAATAGAAATAGAAATAGAAACAAAAAAAAAAACTGAGAATGAAAGAAAATGATATAGTGGCTGACATTGCATGTGTCTGCCGCAACACTTTGTGGCGATTAGAGGGTGCAACTTATTTGGGTTTCCATTTTTGTTGTCTTCATTTCTCTGTGGGTCTTTCATCTTGATTGCGCTGCTTAAAGTTGTCGCCTGTCGGCGGCATCAATTTGCCAACGTTGTCGGCAATTAGCACATGCAACATGCAACAGCTGCTGTGGCAAAGCTGCGGCAGTTGCAACACGCTCTGTTGCATCGCAAGCCGCCCAAAAAGTCGGACTACCTTTTGATAGGCCGGCCAAATAATCCTCTTATAATCTCCATACACAAATGTTAACCACACACACACACACACACACACACACACCTATATATATACATATGTATATATAGTCAGACATCGTGCAGCGCATAAGTCGCTTTTCATTTGTGCAAAATGAAAAGAAAAAAGGAAGCATACAAATAATAAGTCGCCTTTTATTTCTCTTAAGCTTTCGCAGAGCGCATTACGAACTTTGCAGTCGCGTGCATGTAACGGCTTAAATGACCTCCTTTCCCCTTCCTCTCTCTCTCCCATCACTATATTCGCACAATTCGCATCGGCACATAATTAATTGACTGACTATATGTATCACAGTGTGCAATATTTGCGGCCTGTAATTGTTTCTATGTCAACTCTGTGTTATTGTAATCTGATGATCCCGCTTTTTACTTCCCAAAAAGAAATTGTGTCGACTTTTTGCGCTAAATTATCAAGCATTTTTCATGCATTTTTATCGAAATTAGCCTTGTAAAGCTCAATTTTGAACTATATTTAGCACATTATGCTTATTCATGGATTTGAAAAAATATAGCATACTTATTGGGTGCAAATAATAAGATTTAAATTGTAAATAATGTAATTTCCGAAAAGCAACAAAGTAGGAGAATTAATAAAGGGTATTTTTTTAAAGAGTAGCATTACAAATTATGTCTGTTAAATATGTATTAAAAAGTCACTTTGTTATATAGCAAAATATAGTAATGACGTATATTATAATATTTTTGCACTTGAAAATTAAAGTATTTACCATAAATATACTGATATATACTAAAAATTTTAGTAGTTTAAAATTTAAATACAAAACCATAATTTTTTGTTTAAGTTTCTTTACCCTTTTGAAGAGAAATATATGCTGTATAATATTGTAGTTAAAAATTAAAATTGAAAACAATATTAAAAACATTTTGTTTTCACAGTTTCTCAATTAAAATATATGCCGAAAAGTATTGCAATTTAAAATTAAAACAGCGAATAATATAGATCAACTTTTTCGGAGCTTTCCTTGCTCTTCAATTGAAATATAAACTGAAAAGTATTGCAGTTAGAAATTCAAATATAAAACATAATTTACTTAAGTCATGTGACACATTTCTTAACGTTTTAATTTGGTAAAAACAAGGCAAGAAGCTTGTGACAACTTTTAATAAATAGTCAAATGCTAACTAAATAAAGAAAAATTACTCAAATTATTGTCTGTGTTGGATTGCATATTTTAAATAGTTTTTATTTGCATTTGAAATAAATGAATCATAAAGAATAAATGAAGGATATCGAATTATTTTTCCATTTGATTTGTTGCGAAGAAATTGTAGTTGTAATTGAACTTGATGCGGCTGCTTTAAAGCGACTATAATTGTATGTTATGTTATGTCTGCTTAATGCTCTTGGCTTGTTTTGTTTGCATTTGTGGGTTGTCTGCGCAGAGGGGGAGGAGATGGCTAAAGAAATTTTTGGCTACTTTTTGAGTGCTGGTAATTTGTCTGCTGCAACAGCGAGAGCGAGGGAGGGAGAGAGAGAGAGAGAGAGAGCGGGCGGCTCACAACTGAGAGCAGCGCCGACAAATGTGTGTATATATTTGCGCTTAACAATTATTTATTTATGAGGTAAACATCATTCAGTTGCAGCAGCAGCAGCAGCAGCAGCAGCAGCAGCAGCAGCAACAGTGGCATGTGGCATGTGGCAGTAGCATGTGGCAGTGGCAGTGGCAGTGGCAATGGCAGTGGCCGAAGCGGCAGCTTTATGAATACATAAATGCCCCGTCCATGGCACATGCCACATGCCACATGATAGCCGTTAGATTGGCTGGACGCTTGGCTGGCCAAATGACCGTTGCAAATTTGATTGCATTTACATATGCAGATGCAGATACATTCGCAGACACACGCAGCACCAGGTTTGTGGAGTGCGGGGTGGAGAGTGGGGAGTGGGGGAGGGTGAAAGCTTTGCGCTTGTAATTGGCAACAAAGCCATAATGATTTTTGCTTACATTTGGGCTTAACATGCCGCAATATGAATGCGCAGCGGCTCAATTGTTGTTTAAGTACTCCCAATAAACTGTTAACTCGCTCTGTCATCTCCTCCTCGCCCCTCCCCCGCCCAACACATTGCTCCCCTCTCTTTGCGGCTGTTAATTACTCGCACAATGGCATTCAATGTCAGGGCGACAACAACAACACGTTATTTGTAGTGTTGATTTGCCTAAATCCATTTGGCTTTTGGCATTTGTAACACTGTTCCCCATTGTCCAGCACTGACAAGTTTACACAACACACACACACACACAGACAGAAACACACACACGCACGCAAGAAAAAACAAAATAGGCAACGCTTCGCTTGAGGCAAATTGCATGTGATTGAAAGTGGAATATGGAAAAAGAAGCGAAAGAGAAGAGCAGCCAAATATTAGGTAGTGAGGTATGGAAGCTGATGCACGCTGAAAAGAGATGGAGACAGCGAAGCGCAGCGAAAAGCAGATAAGCAGCAAATATGCACAAAAAGTTGACAGTGCAAATAACGGCAAGCGAAGCAAACAAAAAGAAATATGCATGCAGAGAAGTCTGTGCCAAAGGTGCAAGAAATAAGCAGAGAGCGGGCGAGGCAGACTTTGAGTGAATAACAGTTAGAGTTAGACAAAAAGCAAAGCAAAGTCAGTTCAAGGTTAAGCGCAACAACAAAACGCAGACTGACAGCAATTATTGCAGTACAAACTCTTCAACACAAACACACACACTCACACATGCAAATAATGAAGTTGCAGTTTTACGCTGTTTTCATTGACTTTCAATCCCAATGCGGCAATCGCCACTGAAATCTGTTTACCTGGAGAAACGAAATATGAATGCATCGAGACGGGCGACAAAGTGAGTAGAGAAGGCGCTAGAGGTAAAAAGCTAAAGGAAAAGCACAAGAGGCGTAAAGACGACTAAAAATATCAAAGTTTTGTGAAAAGAGTGCAGCGAAGAGAAGGTGGCAAAAGCAAAAAGCTAAAGCAAAAAAAAAAAAAAATTGCGTGGAATAGACGCCTAAAAATTGATATTTTAATTGATTGCTTATAATTTGCATATTGTTTGCTTAATTTGTTTCACAACCGACTTGTAAACAAATAAAAAAAATTATGAAAAATGAAAAGAGTTGCATTAAAAACTCAGCAATTTAAAGCTAAAGCAGCGCAGTACAGATCACAAAATAAATATACATATAGCATATCATATTTAAAATACATATAATATAAATACTTCAAATGAATCAAATAAAGAAAGCGTCTAGGTGGATATAAATCTAATATTTTAAGACAACTTCTAGTCCTGCTTTGCACAATACGAATAAGCAAAGTTGGTTAGAATAAATTTGCATTATCATGGTTTATTGAGCGTCGGTGATAACAGTTGCACAGCTGTGTTTTCGTGTGTGTTTTTCGTGTGTGAGAACGTATTCAATGTTCAGTGTCTAGTGTACAAAGTGTTCAGTCGAATGCGGGCAGCGAATCGTTGTCCGCCAGGTGGTGCAGATAGAGGTGCAGCTCCTCCTGGGAGACCAAGCGGTAGCCGCACATGTCCACGACGGCGATGTCCAAGTCGGCGGCGCTCAGATCACACGTGCCGCACGCCAGCTTGAGCGCCTCGATGGCAATGCAGATGCCGTGATCGACGCACATCGACGGCATCAGCGCCGCCTTCAGGTAGACGTTGGTGATGTACGCATTGTAGCCAATGCACATCGTCTTGGTGGCCAGCAGCTGGCAGCTGCTATCCAAATTGTAGAGCTGTCCCTTCTGATTCAGCCAGCCGCCGACGAGCAACGAGAACGTGAAGGGCCACGGACAGAAGCGTTCGATGGCCGCAGCCAGCTTGGTGGCCAATTCATCCACCGGCATATCGACGTCGTGCAGCGTTGTGTTCGACTCAAGCAGAAAGCTGTCGAAGTGACCCGAGTACGCCAAAGCGGTGTCGGTGGGACCCTGGAACAGTTTCTCGACGACGGAGTCCTTGTGGCTGCCGTAGCGACGGGCGCTGGCCATGACGACGCCGTTGACGGTGACGATGCCCACGCTGGGGAAATTGTAGTCGTCCAGCTGGTCGCTGTTTATGATGGGCTCTGCGATTGTCGACTGCTTTTTATTTTACTTTTGTTTAATTTTTGTTTTTTTTTTTGTTTTTTGCACTCACCATCGCTAACCATTTCCTGCTTGAGCTTCGCCTTGGTTTCGTCGCCTGCAGCAGAACATTTTTAGTCGCTCATTTCACTTCATTTCAGTTAATTTACAAAATAAACACTTCTTACCAATTGTGATTTCAGCGGCAGCCGCAGTTATCTTCCAAATATCTTCGTCACACATTTTTTGGGTTGTTTTGTTTCAAATTGTTCACAGTTTTGGAACAAACTCTGAATTGCTGCTGCTCGATCGACTGACTGAACTAAATGCCTGCCACACGTTTCTACTCCCTAAGCTGAACGTCAAAGCCTACTTGGATGTGGCAAGGAAGCGGCAAAAAGAAATAGCAAACAAGGCACGAGTCGACTTAGAGATACCCTGTAGATACTAGAGAGCAGTTGCAACATGTTGAAACACTCGATGCATCTAAAAAACATTATTTATACGTCTTTGTTTGGGTTTAGCTTGCATGAAAAATGGCTTGAAAAATATATTTTGCACAGCCGACAGAATTTAGATGTATATTATATATTTTTAACAGATTATAAATTGTTAGTTTACGAATTAACATTCAAACTATTTGTCTAAATTTATAGATCGTCAATTTACGTTATTTTTTGCGACGAATTCAGAAACAAAATAAACTTTGATTTCCTGGCTTTTATTAGACTTCTAACATTTCAGAATATTAACTTTCTTAAAGTGTGTATTGTCAGTGAATTTTACAAATAAATCTTGCTACTCTCAAGCATCAAATTATAGTTTGCTAAAATAATTTCAAGCTCACTAGCAACAACTTTAAAAAAAAAAACGTCAATGCATAATTAAGCTTAATTAAATGTTATTAAAGAACTGCAAAATTGTTTAAAAATGTCTGTTTAAGCTTCCACTCGTTTTTCGTTCAATTGAACCTTTCTTAAACTATTAAAATAAGCATTGGCATTTAATATTTGCAGCTGCCAAGTTGATTGAATCAAAGCAGCGCTCGCCCAAAAGTTCAACTTTCGGTTAAAGTTTCAAATTGTTGTTTAGCAAGGGGAGAACAACGACGCGGTGGAGGAGGAGAAGGCGGAGGCGAAGCCGGAGAAGGAGAAGGAGACGGTGATGGAGGGTTGAACGAGAGTTATTAATTAAATAAATAAAAATGAATCAATGCAAGTGGATTCAAGTGTATTGATTGCCATTCATTCATTTCACAAAAAGCAAACTAAAGAAAACACAGAACGAGAAATCAAATAAAATATCTCTCGAGAATGGAGGAGCAGCCGCTGCCCCACAAGGGGCCCCAACGAAGGGGCGCTGGGGTGAGGGGTGAGGGGGTTAGCGAGAAGGCAGCCAGCTAGAAAGGTGCTCAAATATTTATGCCAATTTTGGTTGGGGATCTTTGTGCTGAGGCGGGCACAAAATACAATGACTACAAAATGAAACTATTTGCGGCAAACGCCGCGCGATATACAATAACCGAAGCGGCGCTCCACTGAATAATACATGGGGACAGCTCGGTGGAGCGCGAGGAGGGGGGGAGAAACAGTTCTTGCTTTTCGTTACATTCCCATTCACAGTCAGAAAGAGATTCGGAGTCGCTGGGATAATCAGCGAGAGGCAGCGAAGCCAATGAATTTCTGAATTTAGGCGATGTCTTTCTTTCATTATACCCGGCACAAAGCGTAGCAATGCAGGGTATTCTAATGCAAGGCGTCATCGTCTTTCCAAGAACTTAAATGGCAGCGACTAGAAGAGCTGAAGACAAACCAACTGCAGCTGCTTTAGTTGCTAAGTTGATGCAAATATTTTATTATATTATAAGCATAGTTATGAGAGTTTTTTATTTACATTTTCCAAGAGCTTTTTGTTAGACAAACTTGGGTATTTTCACAGTCGATTCAACTCGTTTGCATCGCGATTCCTCGCATCCTTTCGCTGTCTAAGCGCGCTTTATTAAATCTGTCGCCCGTAAACAAAGCGAGCAAGAATATGGATATGGATATGTATATGGATATGGATATAGATATGGCCACAGCATGCTAACATAGTGCGCAATTACACACATTACATTACCGTACAGGTGTGTGTGTGTGTGTGTGTGTGTGTGCGGCACATCAAATATTTATAAACGTGGCCGGGCAATCGCTTCATATATTCAATATTCAGCTGTAACGCGACGCAAGTGCAGCCAATTGCCCCCCATCGTGGCTAGTGCCACACTCCGCACACGCATCCTTCCCGCCTCCATTTGCCTTTCAAGTTCCCCTCTCTCTTTGTGCCCTGCACTTGAAGCCAGCGCTCAGCTTGGCCAGGCCAATAAGCCAGAGTCAATAAGGCAACAGCTTTGCTCAATACTCGTAACTGTTCCACTCGCAGTTGGCTTTATAATAAGCAGACGCCACAATAAAAAAAAAACATGCAGCATTAGACATTGCGATATGTTTAACAGACTCGTGTGAATCGAAAAATCTTTAAGCTTACCTGCAAATAACATATACATAACTGAAATATCAACGATCAGCCTAAGCTTTAGTTCTAAGTATCTATAGTTTAAATGATGCAATGTTGCTATAAGACTCATTTTGTATTTAAATATATTATCTATCAACTGTTTTATGGGGCATTAAATAAACTTTTTCTCATTGAATTTTATGCATGTTTTCTAAAAAAAAATTAAATAAAAATTACTTGCAGTTTTGATTATAATTTTGATAACCAAAACTAAGAGTTATTATTGAAATTTTAAAATAAAATTTAATTTAAATATTCATTATACTACATTTCTCTATGAAGTCGATAAAAATAGTTGCTTTTCATACAGAAAAAACACAGCAAAAAGCTCAATAAAGACACCGAAAATCTATCAACACATATGTATATTAAATTTATAGCAATAGCAACACTTAAATGAATTTATATTAAATATTTAGTGCTAGTTTTTAAAGAAAAACTTAAGTGATTTGTATAAGAGAGTGTTGTATTATTTATCTATTCAGGATGTTGTATTTAAAGCGCATTTTCCTAAATCTCACAAATGAATATTTAAAACGCTGGTTGGAAGAAGAAAAAACAAAAAACAAAAAACCAACTGCTTTGCCGTCAATGTTTGACGAAGACATCAAATTTATAGTGTTTGTTGCCTGACATTTGGGATGAAGCAAAGAGTAAAAGAAAAAAAGGAATTTCGGGGAGTGTCGAAGTCTCGTTGTTGTCAATTGCCGCTGTGCGCGATGCGTTGCCTAAAAATGTCGGCATACCAATAAAATGCAATGTTTGATATAAAAACAAATTCACGCGGGTGCGACTAACCAAATGACAAGGACATTAAGCACACACACACACACATATATACACACACACACCTGGCTGGGTTACTTTTGCAATGATTTCCACATTAGATTTTATTTGCACTTTCGTTGACATTTGCGCAGCGCCCCCGAAAAAAAAAAGAAATGGCAAAGGTAGCAGCAGCAAATCGAAGCAGCAACACGCATACGCACCGTTTGCCGCAGCAGCAGAGAGGAGAGGAGAGGGGGAGACAGGTTGAAGTGGCACATAAGGAATTTCGTCTTGCTTCAGTATGTATATATATTTTTTTTAAAGCGGCTACAAAATCTCCAAAGCACACTTGACTTAAATGTGTGGGAATGTGTTTGAGGCGTTGCAGGCAAAGGTCCTGGTCCTTGTCCTGGTCCTGGCCAAAAAGGACACGGCAGGCAGTGAAGCGCAAAGCGCAAAGCGTTGAGAGCGCTCTGTGTCTGTGTTGCCATTACCACAAGCAGCGGCTGAGCAGGACACAACCACATATGACACTTGTTAATCCAAAAGCAACAACAGCAGGCACAAGACGAAGCGGAGCAACAACTCTAGTCGATGACGAGCACATCAGATGAGCGCAAAGGCAAAGCAAAGTCTCTGCTAGTTCAAGACAATTCCAATAGAGAGGCCAACCGGGAAAGAGCGAGAGAGCGAGAGAGAGAGAGGGGGGAAAGGGGGGAGAGAAAGACCGAGCGAATGACTGAAAGGGCAGAGAGTTGGGGGTCTGCACACGCATACCAATAAAAAGAAACGAAACGATAGGACATTTGGAATCCTCATTGCAACGAAAGTGATTTTAATAATAAATGAAATTTTTTTTTCTTGCCTGCTCTCTGTCTCTCGTTCTCTCTCTCTCTCTCTGCCGCTCTGTTCTCTTATCGCTGGGGCTCAAATTTTTGCTTCGTCCTGGCGGAGCCAAAGGACAGCATCAGTTGCTGTTGTTGTTGTTGTTAGCGTTGTTATCCTTGCTGTGCATAGTTTTTGGGCGCAAAGGACACTTGCTGCTCGCCTGCTTTACATTTTAGTGCTCTTCGGTGCAAACGAATTCCTTTACTTCTACTTCAACTCACACTTTTCCATCTCCATCGCCATCTCCATCTTCTTCTTCTTCTTCTGCTGCTACTGCTGCTGCTGCTTTGCCGGATCAGCACAAATACTATATGCAAGTAATCAGAAAGCGGAAAACACTTGTGTGTACTCCACAACTCACATGTGTGGTGGGGCCAAACAAAGTCCCCCAACTTCAAAATATTCCATGAATCGAAAGCATTTTGCGCATTTCATAATTGGATTAGCCGCAGCATGAATTACAAACAGTAACGGTAACGTGGGCTCTGTTTTCTGTTCCCCGTTTAATGCGCTTAGTTATCTGTTCTCAGACGCAACATGAACAACAGCAATGCACTTGATCTGTTCTTAGTAGTTTACTGTTCTCAGTTTTTAAATGTGCATTCCAGCTGTTCTCAGCTGGCTGCTCGTAGTTTACTGTTCTCCGTTTTTAGCTACGCATTGCAACTGTTCTCAGTTGTCTGTTCTCAGATTAGATTCACCACACACGCCTTGCAACTGTTCTCATTTCGCTGTTCGCAGCTTTCTGTGTGCTCAGTTCAATCTGTTCTCACTCCGTAGTTTTCTGATCTCACTTCTCTGTTTTCAGCATCGTATTTCATTTGCTGTTGGATATTCTTTGGCTTGGGTATCTTTTTATGGGTGCTTTAGTTATTGATTAGTTATGATTCTACATATATTTTACCCTATTACTAAATTAGTGATCATCAACTGTTCATTTTGTACATTTCACATTTTCAAAATGTCTCTTAAGTATGCTACATTTATTAATTACCTTTCTGTGTTTCGTCTCAACTTGCACTGATTTCTCCTTTACCAATTTCATTTGTCAATTACGTCCATCACATACACTTGATGCCAATTCTTAAGTCATCAATTACTTGTAGTTGCATACTTGTTATATACGATGGTATGCAAACCCTTCATTCAGGCAGCTTTCACTCCACTTCAAAGTATCTCAAAGCTATCCATCTATTTGTTTGCGGCCGTCTCGCTGCAAAAGGCAGTCGAGTGTCTTATCAAATTGCTCGGCTGGTCGCATATTTCAAAACTAATTGGGCGCCACGCTCGAGCGATGCGAAAGGCACAAAAGTTGGGGCAATTATTCTCGGCCCGGAAACTAATCTCAGACTTTGTAATGAATTTGTGGCATTTTGCGCTTAAAAATTAATAGCTAACCTCAAAGAGCGCAGCCAAAATTCATAATTATAATTTGTACAAGTGCATGCCAACAACTCGGTTCTCTTGGACAGCTGCAGGGGAGGGGGAGTGGGGCTGGTTGGAAAAAGGATATACTATAACCAAGTATGTAGGCTCAGGTTCAGTTTGGTGTTTTTGCTTTTGCCACGGCTTGAATTGGGCTTCGGCTTGGGCAGCGGCCATAACTCATAAACATAAATTTAAATTAGAAAACAAATGAAAGCGCAAAATGTCGTTAATTTTGCTGAGTCTCCCGACACCACACCGCAAAAACAGTCAAAGCCAATCTCAATCTCAAGCACATCAGTGAGGAGAGAGAGAGAGAGAGGGAGAGGGAAAAAGAGAGCTTGGTTCAAGGTGAAAGCTGTTCAATTGATTTACAGCTGCAGCTTGGATTAATCGCGATAGAGCGCTTGAAAGTAGGCCAGCCGAAAGTCTTAAGAGATAATACTAGAGAAAAACTGAAAGTAGCTCAATATTCTGCTTGAAAGCTAAAGCTTTTAAATTAAACCAATAAGAAGCTAAAATGTACTACAAGAATTGATTTTAATCATTGATTGTTTAAAGCTCTACTTGAATGTAAGCATTTAAAAAGCTTTGACTAAGCTAACAATAAGAATTTACTTTGTTTTAGCTTAATCAGCTTGTAAGAAAGTGCAACAAATATTTATGTTTAGTTCGTTTAATATGAAAAGCTTGTCAAAGCTTGTAATAGAGATTAAAGCTATGAAATTAAGCTTATTAAATGCGTTATCAGAGCCTTGGGATAAAGGTAAAATTTAAATACATTATGCAATTTAATCAGGTTGATAAGCTTATTACACAAGCTAAGCTTTGTAAAAAAATTGTACTTAAAAATGAAATTAATGCGTACTAAATTGCAATTAACTGCTAGGCATTTTTTTTTCGTACTTATTTGAGGTCATCTTTTGCCTTTTCGTTGAAAACTACAGAACGATGGAAGAGACGGAAAGAGCAGTCGAGTAGAGCTAATTTTTTTGGGGTAGACCCAAAGCAGAACAATCGAAAAACTAATGGCAATTGGCAGCCAGTTGAAACTAAAATGTCGCTGATATCCAAGTTCTTTTGAACTTTTGATAGTGGCTGAATAAACTCGGAATCAAAAATAAACAGAGCCCACAAGTTGTTCACAGGCAGAGACAGCAAACGAATGAAAGAGAGACACAGAGAGAGAGAGAGAGAGAGAGGGAGGGAAGGCGAGATGGAGTGCAAACTAAACTCAAATATCAATGGGCGCTGTGTTGATAATGGGCAAGTGGACGGGGCATTTGTAATAAAGGACAACCGCAGAGCTAAGCGTGTGATAAAAGCTGTTGAGCTCATTCAGCGAAATGAAATGGAACCAACATAAACAAAAATGCGACCACAATCGATGGAGAGAATGCACCCCGCATTCCCCCGCCCCCCCCCCCCTCTCACAACCACTCCACGCCTAGCAAAATTGGAGCAGGAGACGACGCGTTGGCCTTGCCTTTGATGTGGCTGGCCAACACACAAAACGGGCGCTGGGATTCTCAAACTGGGCAACTTTTTTACCCTTCGCCCTGGCCCCAAAGAGGGGGTGGGGGAGGACACTGAGGGAAGTGGGGGGGGTAGCTTGATTATAAGCCACATTAATGCACAGACATGCGCCTGCAAAAAAGGTTCAAGCAAAACTCTCTAAAAACTCCAGGCACAAAAGTAAAAGACGAAACGGCATAGATGATGATGATGATGACGACGATGACGACGATGACGACGATGATGGTGACGATGGACTAGAAAGGACAGTCGAGAGACAAAAGTGGGCAACCAGGAACTGAGAACTGAGAACTGAGAACTGAAAACTGGGAACCAGGAAACTCTAGATGAAAGTTGCGTTTGCGTTTTTCGTAGAGTTTTGTGGCCTCAAACGCTGTGTGGCGGTCAACAGTTTTAATTAAAACAAAACAAGCAAAATGAGCCATCACCTAAGCACGACACTTGAATACACTCATCGCACAGTAACGCTTTGATAATTGTGTGTGTGTTTGTGTCCTCGACAGGAGCCACTTGTAATGTAAATGAAGAGGCTGCGGAATGGTCACAAATCTCCCACAATAGCCTGCTAATTGGGGGCTACCTTATTTCTTTAATTATTAGCAGTAAAAGAGCGGTTTAAAGCAGCAAAAAATAGCAATCAAAATGAGTCTGAAACGTATAATATTCCGCTATTATTTTTCAATAAAAATGTCAGTTTATTAATAGTTTTAGATCGATTTTTTTTCAAATAGTAGTTTATGTGATTCTTTGAAACGTTTTACGAACCAATAAAGAATTTTGTACTTGAATTGTTGAGAATTTTATAGAAAGATTTTGAAGCTTGATATCGAACAAATATTGTCAAAGTAAAACTAAAATTACAAGTACACAAGTTTTTGATAATAGCCAAAAAATTCAATTAATAGCAATATATCTTATTGAAAGTCAATTATTGATATTTGCAATATTCGAAGAAGATATTTTCTTAATCTTTGCAGGACAAACCGGTAATTATCAAAATATTATCCAAATAAGTAACTTAAATAAGCAAAAGTCTAGACATAAAGTAAAGTTTCGTGATATAAAACTTAGTCAAAGACAGATTGACAAAGTGTAGATAAAATCAAAATACCTTGCAGAAAGTTAGGGTAAAGCGAAGAGACAAAGATGTAAGTTGAAGCGAGTGCGCCTATAAATAAATAATGCATAGGATGCGTGAGAAAAAAGGAGAGAAACGCGACTAAACAAGAAATGGGGAGTTGAAGACGCTGAGCCAAAAGAAACAAAAAAAAAAAGGGCGAGTGGAGAGGGAAAAACAGATGGCAGGAGAAGGAGCCGAAATGAAGTGCAGTGCGGAATGAAGATGATGCGGAGCTGTTGCTTTTGCCGGTCATAAAGTCCGGCCGAAGAAATGTAGACGTTTTCAGCTGCCGACTTTTAGGTTGGCCCAAGCGAAATGTGCGGAAAATGTGACGGTCAACAAATTATCAAAAACAAAAACAGACGAATGGAATGGGGCAAAAGGAAAATAAAAGCGAAAGAACAACAAATGCGAATGCCAGAAACACAGAATAAAAAAAGGGGCGCTGCGAATCGACGCTGAACAGCTGTGAACTTCAACGCCCACGGAATGCGCGAGGCGGTCAAAAGAAGCGAGATAAGGATAGTCAGCGAGAGAGAGAGAGAGAGAGAGAGAGAGGAACAGAGAGTAAGGGCAGATAGTTAAATATATATAGAGTCGAAAAAATAACAGCTGAATGAGAAACGGAAACGCACACAAAGAGCTTTCTGGCCTACAAAATGGCCCGAAAGAGAAACGATGCCCAAATGGAAAAATTACCAGCCAAGTCGCCGGTGTTTTCATTGTCGCGTCTGCCTGGCGAACCCTCCATTCCCCCCCGTCCACCCCTCTGTGCCCGGCTGGCCACAATTTAGACTTGGCATTGCAACCATTATGGAGCTTACAACTAGAACTAAAAGCGACGGCTGTAAGCACTCCAGCAACGCAACTCATTAACTCAGCTCACAAGCAAAGCTAATCTGTAAGGCAGCAGGATCAGACTCTATAAAGCCCAGATTAGGCAACGAGATCGTATAAAGGCAAGTTTATGCTGAATTATGACAATAACATTAATACTATGAAAAGGTTTAAATGCTAAGAAATAAAACAGATGGGCAAAAGAAGTGAGAGAGCGAAATAGTAGCAGAAAAACCTGAAGTTTTACAAGGGTACAGAAAAACTTAAATAAAAAGCCAAAAATATGGCTGTAGATTAGTTATAAAGAGTTAGTTCTGATAGAGTTCGAAATGGACTTCAAGATTTACATAGCAAACAAGTAGCAGCTTTAATGGTATAGCCTCAAAAAAAAAAAAATATATTTTAATGTTAAAATAAGAAACTAAACTAAACTATCAAACATTAAATAAAATCGTATATTTCCAACTGCAATGATTAAAATGATATAAAATTTGTATGGTTTAAAGTAGATATTAATATTTAAATAGAAACTAATAAAGAGAACCAGAAATTGCAAAAAAAAACTACTGAAAATGAGAAACTAATCTTTAGCTGTTCAATATACAAAACATGTAACAAAATCGTAAATTTTCAACTGTAATTAATAAAATTATATCAATTTTGTATGGTTTAAAGAAGACTTCGAGACTCAAATTGAATATAATTAGTTGAACTATACAAAAAAGGAAAATTGCAGAGCTGAGCATGAGAAATTAATCTTAAACTATTCAAGATACACAACATAGACTAAAACCTTTAATTTCCAACTCAAATTAAGAAAAAAATATCATATTTGAAATGTTAAATTCATTAGGAAAGTTCATAATATCATTCTAAATGCAGTATTAGCTACTGCAATAATCCAAGAACTGCAAATTAATTTTGCTGCTAAGCTGAAGCAAAGCTTCAAAATCTCTTTGCTGCAGCCTCAGTTATTAAACGAACTCTTCAATTTGTGTGCCTCACATGTTTATCAATTAGAGTTGGAGCGTTACCTATGGCAATTGCGCAACTTTGGCAATCAGCATAGACAATTTGCAGGCACTTGAACTCCATGTGGAATTGTGCAGCAATCGCAAGAAAACGGAACACTCATCGCTGATTGAGAGCTGCCTTCGATCCGAGAGCCACTGATTGATGAACTCAATTGTCAAGTCGATGGGCAAAAGCAAAGGCGCAACTGGCGCAACTGGCACAACTTGCAACCGACAACCGACAACCGGCAACCGGCGACTGGCAACGGGGCAACAAGCAACGGACAACGGACAACGGGCAACTCGTACTCGACAGTCAAGAGGTCAAGCGATGCCAGCAAAAATTAAGTTGTTACTTCTGCCGGATGGATGAAGGAGACAGCCCGAAGAGCGAGAACGGAGAAGGGGAAGGAGATGGGAGAAAGGAGAGAAGAGGAGTACGAGCCTTATAAACATATCTACTTATACGTTTCTTTATGCCGCACGTCGCAATATTTTTGTTGCCGCCTGTGTCCAGGCAACAGACACGACTTGTGAGGGGGACGAGCCAGCCAAGCAAAGGGGAGAAGAGGCAGCGAGCAAGAGAGAGAGAGAGAGCGATTGTGGCACTGTTTTTTGCCCTTGCCTATGAAACCTTTTGCCTTTCATTTTGGTCAACTTGCACTTGGCGTCGTCGTCGTCGAGTATATATATATATATTATATTTTTTTTGTATTTTTCTTTTTTTTTTTTTGTTATGCTCGTCCACTTTTTGTTGCTCCTTTTTGTGGCTAAATACAAAGGCGGCTGGTTTTTGTGTGCCTGTTCCGAGTTATTGTCCTTGTTGTTGTTGTTGTTGTTGCTGCTGTTGCTGCTGTTGCTCTAGTCCACAAGTAGCAAAAGTCTCGAGTCTGTAACTGGGTCTGAGGTTTGGGTTGCTCGGCTTTTTGTGTGCTTGGCTCGGCCTCCGGTTGTTAGTTGCATGAATATGAAGTGGTCTTATAATCCACACCAAACAACAAAATGACCCAAGTGCGAAATTAAAAGGCGAAAATGTGCCGACCAAAGCGTGCAAAGAGTGAGACGACAGCCAGTTGACTAAGGGCTTGCTTTTTTCTATGTTTCTCTGTGTTTTTTCTGTGTTTTTTTGTTTGTTATGGGCGGATTGCGCGTTTTGTCATGAAGACGTTAGAGCGGAAGATGTTTAGTCGAGCCTGCTCGAGCAGTTAATAGTTAAGCAAGAAGGGGAATTCCCTGCAGTCATTAATGCCAAAATTATTGCCATATTATTACTACTTGTGACTCTTAATCTCTCTTCACTCTAATCAATTTAGAACTAGATCAAATTCATCCTCACACAACTGCAGCTAATTGATCATCATATTGTCCATCTTTTTGCATTTTTTGTCCAACTCCTGTTTGCAGTTTTTAACAGTCGCACAGTTTGGCAACTTTGCTAAATGTTATTAACACTAATGAACACAGTCGCTCAGCGCGCTGGCGCAGTGAATGAAAGAGAGCGCAATTGAGGTGATAACAGTGTTCTCTTTCTTATATTTATAGCACGGTTTCAAACTCGCCTGAAACGAGGAATATTCAAATATTCTATACTGCAATAAATCTTTACTATATTGCAATTTATAGTGTGAGTTATTTGGTACTATAAGTATGGCTAATATTTCTCCTTACTTTATTCATTTAAATTATACTAATATCGCCCATCTAACAGCCTCTTAAATACTTCTGTTAGAAATCGCGACTCATGCGCAGCTTCCGCTGTAAAGTCTCTTCGATGTTTCCGTTAACGGTGCTCTTATATTATTATCCTTTTTTCTTATAACTTTCTTTTCGGAATGGTTTAAGACTTGTTGCTAATATCTGAGTAGAACAGTTATTTTTATGCAACTGACTTTGAGTATAAAAAACTTTTTTTATAACTCTTCGCACCACATTTTTTTTTGCTACTTTGAGCATAAAATTTCCGACACAACAATTAAACAAAAAAAAATTGTAAAAGATGCGAGAATGTGTTTATAGATCATAAAATGTCATTACCTATCGATAAAAATGTTATTACCAAGGCCGCATACTATTTTTTTTATAATATTAAAAAGTTAGCAATTTGAATTTAGTTTTCCAAAATCACTCTCAACATATAAAAGAAGTTTTCATTCACCGGTGACAAAGTTTTGACTTAGCATTTGTCACAAATGTTAGTGAATTTCGTTGAAATTTAAATTGCAAAAATCCTGGTACTTTTTGCCCACACTAGTGAAAAATGTTGGAAAATTGTTCACTGCTGAAGACTGCTTAGATTTTAAAAATGTATTTGCAAGGTCTGGAATACTTAATTCAGTATGGTTTATTTTTAATATCAAAGATTCTCAGACTCCAAGCCATGCATAAATCTTTTCCTATTTAATTGATCAAATTTTTTCAAACATAGGGGCATAAATATTAAAATTGTTCAAACTACATACCATTTAACCACGTCTATAATATTCTGAAAATAACAAAATTGAAATATTTAAATTTGGTTTCATCAATCATTTTTTGTGTTTTGTGTCGATAAAATAAAATGAAGGCAACAATATTAATAATTTATATTCATATATTTTAAAAAAAAATGTATAATTCAAATAGTGAAATTAAATTAAAATTATTGTTCATTTCCAGCATTGCTTTTTATCTTTAATTCGTATTTTTGCTGCTTTTCATTTAGCCATTTATTGAACAGCTTCAATTCATTGCCTGCTTCAATCCAATGACACATTCAATATTGAAGCACTTGCCGAAGCTTTGCATTACTGTAAAAACTTGAAAGCTCACACATAAAATTCATGTTATGCGACAGCCGACATGTTAAGTTAACAGAGCATGCAACTGTTAGTTAACACGCTGTTAAGCAACAACAAATTCTGCACACTTTCGAATGCAATTTTGGGACAGCAAAAAGCTAGCGAAAGTTGCACGTTGAAAAATCCCAAGCAAAGGGGAATTTTGGGTGGGGAAAAGGAAATAGCGTTGTTTTCGCTTGCATGCCACACAACTGTAGCTGTTTTAATATTGGGGCAGCGTAAATTGCGTATACGCCGCGTTGCCGTTGCTTTTAAAGTAGCCGCAATGCCGTTGTGTATAATAAATTTGCAATTATGATCGCCCCACTATTCACAGCAAACAGCGGCAAACAGTCCTCAAAATGTCGAACCGAATTCACTGCCACTGTCAGTGGTACATGCCACATGCCACATGCCCCCCCGACCCTTTTCGTGTGGAAATTTATACGCTCAGTAAATTGGATTAATTATGAAACCATGAAAATTGGGTTAATTCCATTCGGTTAAATAATTGCCCAGCATTTGTTGGCCATTGAACTGCAACACTCTCGCTGCAATTTTAACGATGCTCTCCCCACCTACCTCCATTTTGCAATTGCAACCACTGCCACAGCTTTGGCGTGCCCCCAAATGCACGTGGCACGTGCTGCCTGCCTGCCTCAGTGTCTGTTTGTCTCACTGTCTGGTTGCAATTACAATGCGTTAATAAAAACAAATGAGTTTCACGCGGCGATCAGCTGCCATTTAACGTAATTATTTTAATACAATTTACAATTTGGCTCCCCGCAACCTCCCGCTCGCTTTTAAGCAGCCTCAGCTTCAGCGTTTTACCCAGCTGTTTTTGCGTTTTACACGTGTCGCACGCTCCGCTGTGCTGTGCTTAACTTGCATTTATGTTTTGATTTCCATAAGTGTAATTAATATTGCGCATGATGATAATCAGTGAAAGACAACAGCAACAACATCGACAACAGCAGCTACAGTGCAGTGCTTACAACGACAGCACTGAGGATGCTTTTCAGTCCTGCTTAAACCTCATCGGAGGCACAAGAAGCAGAACGACAAAGGAACTTGTGGAAGTGGAATTCACATTAATGCTGATATACGCAATACTGCGAATGCAACTGTAATTAACTTTCAGCTCGATTTATTCGATTCTCTTCTTTGCTTTCTACTTTCAACTCCATAGCGACTCTTAATGGCTGCACATGATATATATCACGACATTAACAGCAGAGCGAACACTATATAGAGGCAGTCTCATCGCAAATCACAGGCTCAACTTTAATTAGATATCTTAAGTGAATCGAAGTAACCTATCTAATATAATTAATGAAACGTATCTGTTTAAATACATGATATTAACTGAAGAAATTTGATTATTCTGTATGACATGTGTATTGTTTTTTAACGCAATAAAATTGCATGCAAATCTGTGCAGCACTCGCAACTTTTCAAGTCCTTGGATTGTTGAGGGAAAATCCCTTTATAGATTGCATTCGCATATCCCACTGCAATGCTTTAAAGCTTCGCTGGCGCCATCTGCAGTCAGTTGCATTGATTTCGAAGCGAAAGCTTGCAGAAGCTTTAACTGCATTTCGAGTGCGAAGCGGCGAAGCTTACAACAGAACAGAGCATTTAATCCACTTAACAGTCGAGTGTAGGACTTATGGTTATTGGCATGAAACTATAACCGTTGAACTTGCCACTAACATTGCCAGATTGAACAGCAAAAACGAGCTTCAAATCGGCTTAAGGCCGACGCAATTGTTTTAACATATGCAGCTTTCCCTGTGCAACGATTCGCCATCGGTTCAAAGTCGTTTTCAATTTACATTTCTGTATGCACTATGTAAAGATTGCAGCTGTTTCAGTCACATACCCTATGAATGAAGAGTTTCTTATGGCGCGATCGAAAAAATAATTGATTCTTTTCAAATTTGATTTTTTGGTTTAGAATTTTTTCGTCTGTTTGCTTTTGAATTTTTTAGCTATTGGTATTTGCTCATTTTGTAATTTAGATTTGATACTTTTCTTGCTACTTCTCAACAAGCTGTTTGAATTTTAACTGGATGCAAATTTTTGACACTTTCGAAAAAAGAAATATACAAAAATATTTCGGCAATTTTGTGTAATTTTGGTGATGTAGAAAAATCCCATTTTTGATGTAAATGAATAAATTTAGGATACCAAAATGAATGCTCGCTATAATTATATTTATATTGCTAATGTTAGCAAACTAACAAATCCATTGTAAACGCCATAATTTGAAACTTGATTGACTCTTTGTGCCATCACAATCAATCAATAAAAAATGTATGTAAATAGACATAAACTTAGCTTGTTGTTGTTGTTAGTTAATTAGACCACTCGTGGCGCTGGCGTCGCTTGCAGGGTATCACAATTAAAGTGAAGACAAGTCAAAAGCAGCGTAAAAATAAGTAAATGAATTTTATTTCACTTGTCACTTGCAGACTCCCTCAGGGCAACCAACCTGTCCGCTCCGCCAACTGGCCCACACTGGTCCTACCTACCTCCCTCCCCCCGTCTCCACCCCACAAACTGTAACTGTGCTTGGCCATTTGCAATCCTTATTCACGGAGCGTCGGTGACGTTGTCAACCCAATTATTTGGTTATTAGTTATTTATGAAGCTGCCGCCGTTATTCGTGTAAGCTGCTCAAAGGGCCAGCGACTGCCTTTGACCTGCCTCACCGCCCACCCTACCTCCCACCTCCCTCCCTCCCCGCTGTCCGCGCAGCTAGCTTGTGTGCACCGCAAGCCAACTGGCGACGGGGCAACTGTTGTGCTCTTCAGCTCTCGTCTCTAATTGCACAGCATGAGAGCTGGTTTGTCATTTTGGCCGGGTTTTGCTTGTTGCCCATTGTGCAGCTAATCAACTGGCGGCAACCTCACTGAAATGTCATACGGTGCGGCTACTTATTATGTGGCCACTGGCATGCAGGCACAGACCCAGAGAGAGCGAGAGAGGGAGAGGGAGACAGCGAGAGGCAGTTGACAATCGGTTGGCCTGTTATTTAACGTTCAATAAATGTTTTTGTATCGATGAGGCAACGCCATGCATAATTTTCATTGATTGTGTTTTAATTAATGCGGCGACCAACAAAACTGCAAAAAATAACAACAACAACTAGATGGCGAAAGCAGCGCATTTGCGGCCACTAGATACCCTATAAAACTCTTGTAACTAAAAGCGTAAAAGAATTCTTATTTAATTGCGAAGAGTAGACAAAAAATACAAAATTCTATGAACTATTTGCAATGACAAAATAGGTTTAATATGTTTATGCTTGACATTAAACAAATTCTTCAGCATGTTGTTGCATTTAAATGCAGTTAAATATATTTTCAACAAAAATATGTGACTAGCAGACATCCTCTAGTTAGTTGGCACTTGCAAAACAAATCCAGCTAAATGAATATCTCGTGTTAATCAATTTTAAACATATTCGTAGATACCCTGTAGTTCATAAGCAGCTGGCATATCGACCTAATCATGCCTGTCACGGCTTAAGTGCTTATGAGCTATCAATATGCTTCATAAGCTGACAATTGTTACGTTACAAAATAAGATTGCCAGATACCCTGTATTTTTCAGCTACTGCTCATTACCTGCTAATGATGGTAATGCATGTATGGAAATAATGGGAATTTGTGTAAATCCCTCCTATATACCCACGTTGCAATTACAGGGTAAAACAGTTCGACGGCGAAAAAACAGCAAATCTATTGGCAACAAAAAATGCGAGCGGACAGGCAAACTAACTAACGGCTATTGTTTGGCCAATGGCCCAGCATTTACATGAACGTGTCTCTCTCTCTCTCTCTCTCTCGCTCTCGCTCTCGCTCAGTGAGCGTCGAATTATCGACTGGCGAGCCTGACGATTCGAAATCATTTTGTAGTGCGCGAGTGTGTGTGTGTGTGTGTGTGTGTGTTTGAGTGTGTGCGTGCCTTAGAACAATGGCTTTAAATTAAAAGTGGAAATCAGCGGCAAAATATGCACAACTCTCCAGCGTTGTCTCTTTCACACATATTCGCCATTTGCTTCTTGTTCTGTTTCTCTTGTGCTTGTGCAACCGCCTGCATTACACATAATACGTGTAATTATTATCATTTTGTGCCATTTTCTATATGGCCCCAACTCAAGTCAGTGGCGTCGATTGCGTTCCCTTTATTGATTGCATTTCGTCTGCTAATATTATTCTTTTAAAAACTATGGCTTCTATTCTACAAACCGTTTAATTTTACATTGTTTTAACCATTGTATTTTTAAATAAATTGTGTGTTGATTTAATTATCTCTCCTTATGTTTTCCTATTTTTAAGTACATCAAATTTCTTTCTCGGCATTCCAATTTCTTTCCCTAAGTATTTGAAATTTCTTTCTTTTTTTTTTGTATTCACTATCATTAATATTTTATTTACTTAACTTATTTATTATTGTAGCATATTTTATAACTTTAACATATGCCTAACATTTGAATTCCTTTTGTTTTGCTTTATTTCATTACTTCTTTTTTGTTTATATAATTTTAAATCCCTTCGCTTCTGCTCTTTTTAATTCCCTATTTTAAGGATATTCCTCTTCTCCATGATTATAAATCATTCTCAAATTCCTTGAGTAGTTCCAAATATTTTATTCTACAATGAATATCGGTTTTAATTACCATCGCATCCCTTTGTGGCGACGCCTCTGTCGACTGCGTTGAGTTCAGTTGTGGAGTTCAGCAGGCCACAGGACCATTGCCAATTTATCGTTGATTGTTAACTATTTATTAACGAATAACTTTATAAATGAGCTCAACACACACGCGCACAGATCAATAGAGCAGGAGGGAGAGAGAGCGAAAGAGCGAAAGAGAGGCGCACAATTGTCGTTGGCTGCCTTTCAATTGCATGCGCCAAATGTAATTTTGTCAAAGTTGAATAACAAACGCGGCTCCCACTCAAATCGGCGGGCGAACCAACAATAATTCTGGTCTGAAAGCGGAGCACGAACTGGATTTGGATGAGGTAAATCATTAGCGTATGTTACATTGGATTGATTCTAATTTGTTGTTCAATTAGCGGCATTCATTTGATTTCAATTTTGTTGCAATCAGTCAAAAATGAAGCCACATACCTCACACACACACACACACACACACACACATTTATTTTTGCATATTTTGGCCAAGTTATCTTGACACCGATTTTCGGTCACATTCGCTGGCTTCGTTTAAATGCTGCCATTCATTCCATTCGCAATTGAATTTAATTTCGCAATTGTTCGAGCAACAGCAATTACCCAAATGTATTTTTTTTCTTTTTAATTAGCAGTCGACATTATTCACTAATTGCATATGTATATGTATAGATTTTAAAGAGAACTTAAAGTATGAATCACTCAAGTCAAAATGCTGTTGATTTGAGTGAAAAACTGTTAAAAATGTCACAAAAACTTGCCGTTAAACGGGATTTCTGAAGGCCGCTTAAAAGTATGCAATAGATTTTAGGCTTGCGCTTCATTGCATCTCGTCAATAGGCGGAATTTCTGCGAAAATTGTTCAGGTAATAAACTTAACGAGATCTATTACCGTTTGAAGTGCTTTCTCTAAACGCATTTGGCCTTTTCTACAATTCTCCGATGTGTGTGTGTGTGTGTCTGTGATTTTGTTGGCTTTTTTGAGGGCCTAGTAAAAAGTTTGGCACGGCATTCTGATGAAATGCGTTAAAATAAAATAAAATTACATTAAGTGTTCAATTGATCCACTTGTAAACTGAGGTTTCCCAAAGAAGACTATGAAATGGTATCTTAAATAAATATATATTTAAGGTGTATTTCAATAAAAATCCACTTAAATCAATTAATTCAAGTTAGTTGTGAAGTTTGCAAAAAATGCATGTATAAGAATTGTATACAAAATTTATTTAAAAAATAAATGTAAGAAAATTAGACAAACTTTTATGAATAAAATTTTAAATAATTGTTTCCAAATACTTCTAAAGCAAATATTCTGTACAATGAATACTTCATGTCTCAAGGCTAGATTTATAAACTCAAAATAACAGTAGGAAGAAGAGAAATTTGGTTAAATTCTCTCAAAGGTTTCGCTGTGATGGCAAATGTCATTCAACGCATTTCGAATGCAAAACTGATGCTTCAGCAGCTTTTAGGGTATGCAGAGTGCTCACTATGCCGCTCTAAACATATACATATATATAGAGCCTAGATCTTTGTTTAATTTCGGCGATGTGTTCTTAAAATATGCTTAGCCAGGCTCAAAATGGCTGGAGCACACCTGCTTCTTTGCCAGGCCAGCAGCAAGAGCGGGAAGGCAGGAGGAGCGGAGATGATTAAGGTCCTTAGGGGGGGGGGTGAGAGAAGGAGGAGCAGGCGGCGTCTGCTTCAAACAAGTGCTGGCAAATGTGCCGTGAAGAAACCATTTAGGATTAGTTTAATATGATACAGACACAGATGCAGGAGGTGGAAGCGAAGGCAGTCGATAACGCCGCTGGAATAGGCAAACAGTACTTAAAAATGGCAAAGCAGCAGCAAAATGTTGACGACTTGCTCACGCACACACGCACACACACACACACATGCTGGGCAGGACAATACTATTAGGCAGGCAAAGGGACCGACTGACAAAAAAAAAAGAAAGACAAGCCAAGGCACAAAGAGAAACGTAACGAAACGAGAAGAAAAGAAACGTTGAGCCGGCATAAGGACACGGCCAAGCAAAATATTGGTTGGCTAAAGCAAGCCAAAGAAAGCCGAGCGGGAAGACACGCAAAAAAAAAAAAATGACAAATTTGCAAATGTTAAGACGAAAAGAAAACATCAACATAAGTTATAGGCTTAGTGCGTAATCGTTTTTCGTAAAACGACGGCAGCCAAAACACAGCATCAGAACACAGGAACAGCAACAGAAACAGGACTTTCTATCCAGCCGGGGGAGCGGAGGGCGAAGAGCCAACAAAACGAAACGTTGTTTGCGGTTAAGCTGCCATCACGAGAGCCAAGTGGCAGGCAACCAAGTCGCTGGCAACGGCTGCAACATGCTGTGGCAACGCAATCGGCTCCACAGCAGCCGCACCCACCGACACTAGCGATGGGCGCGTGTCGTGACACGAGACAGTGTCACGCTGAGCAACAAATCAATTTCCAGTGAAATTATCAAAAGAATTTCTAAATTTCTCTTTCGACAAGTTTGTCCTTAATCTGCTTTTACACTTGGGAAAATTACTAAAACTATATGTAGACTTAATTACAAACTAAATGCACTTATGAAACATGATTAGCACTTCTATCTATGGCATAAATCCGCACTCTAGCTATCAAAACACTCTACACTTATTCATGGTTAAGAATTATTAAAAAAAATATTAGTTTTTCAGCTTTTAAGGCATTCTATTCATAAGAAAGTAAAGTATATGTTCTATAAAATAAAAGTTAGCTAAAAACAATGCAGTTCTTGACATTTCATAAGCCAAAAAGTGCAGCTCAACATAATCAATGATTACTGGTGATCGCTAATTATTTAAAAAGATGTTTGTAAGGTTTTTTATAAACATAGGGAAATTACTAAAGCAGTTTATGTAAAATACTACGAAAATTATTAATGATATCTAACTAACAACTTCTTGTTTATAATTCTACAAAATTTAACGACAAACATACTTTTTGTTAAACGATCAACAATGCTGCGAAATTGGAACGTAATCAACGATAAAAGACTGCAATCGATAAATGGTTTTACGCCCACAATTTGCAATCGCCATCGATTTATGGCTTATGCGAAGTGTTTATCGCATTATTTATTAATATGGGAAATCCCCAGGGGATTTCTCCCACCAAAAAAAAAATGGCAGAGAGTGAGGGAGAGAGAGAGAGAGAGAGAGAGAGTCTATTAAGAATGCAGCCGCATCAGCTGACCATTCGAGTGCTACTGTTTTTCCTGTCGTGGGCAGCTGCTGCCCTTCCCCCCTCTCAAAAAAAAAAAAAAAAAAAAAAAAATCCGGTGACGCCCACGCAACGTTATCGTTGTTCAAATTAAAAATTCATAAAAGCAAAAATGTGGAATTATTGTGATAAAATAAACACAAGAAAAGAAGCCGCAACTACGTGAATAAAAGAAAGCGAAGCGGATAGCAAAGCGAAGAGCGTGAAGAGGGGGGGGGGGGGGAGGTTGGGGATGGAAGGGCAAGAACAAAAAAAGAACGTGACATTGGCCTGGCCACTATGCGAAGTGGCGGGAGGAAGCAGATTGGGTCTGAGGCTGATGATGTGGATAAAATAAACATAGGACATTGGTTTCGCTTGGGCGAGGTGTGTGCGGGAAGGGGAGGGGAGGGGAGAGCTTCAGCTGTAAAGAATAGCACAAGAGCGAGGAGGGGGCGAGCGGAGACAAGACAGACGAAAGCGTGTTTAAACATTAAAAGGACCATTAGATACGCCTTAAAGTATGCTTCAAGTAGATTATCTTCCATCAGTTTTGTTTGCTTACTTGGAATTGTTTCGCTTCATTTTTCTCGTTTGCAAACACACACACACACACACACATACACATCTCTATTTGGCCATGGTGTACTTAGTGTGTGCTTTCCACAGTGAGCTCAAGACGCTTGCTCTTGGCTTTACTTTACTTTACTGTAAGGCGTCATTTGCTGCGCTCCAAATGGAGCGAGCGCCTCGCTAGCCAGCAGCATCCAAGACTGCTCGCCGTTATTATAAATTGTGCGCGTGTCCTTGTAAAATAACATGAACTGAACCTAGAGGCCCAGCTATTGCCCACTCTCCATTCTCCATTCTCCATCGCCACCTCCACCCACCCCACCTTCATCGGCTGCCCACCTCAACTCAGAGTCTTGGCTGGCTTCTCGTCCCTGTGCTGCTTCTTAAATTACCAAGAGTGCGCGTTTTGCGGCGCTTATTGCTTTCGCCTCGCTCTTGCGCCTCAGCTTTTGACTGATGAGGACCCAAAACCAACAGTGCGGGGGGTGGGGGCTGGGCGGCGGTGAAGAGTGGTGCCTATATAGTTAGCCACGGCTAAGCACATTTAGCCTTGACTCGATTTAAAGCCACATCACGCTCAGAATGCCGCTCAAAATCAACTATTTAAATTTGTAACAAGGCGCGTAAATGTGCATAAATTAAATGAACAAAAGTTGCAATGAAATAGCAACAAAAGTATACGAGAATTATGTAAAGAAGTTGTTGGTATCTTTAAATAATTATCATTTATATTTGTCCATTAGAAAAGCTTAACAAAATTAAATACATTTTATAGACATCATTTAGCGCTACTTCTAATCTAGTCTAAAAAAAACGAATAAGCTTCCAATAAACTTCATTCCCATTTAATCTAATTTTTTTTAAGTCTTTATTTTTGTTCACTAGAAAAAGCTTTACAAAAATAAATACGTTTTATAGGCATCATTTAGCGCTACTTTTAATCTAGTCTAAAAAAACGAATAAGCTTCCAATAAACTTTATTTCCATTTAATCTAATTTTTTTAAGAGTCTTTATTTTTGTTAACTAGAAAAAGCTTTACAAAAATAAAAAGCTTTACAAAAATAAAAAGCTTTACAAAAATACATTTTATAGACATCAATTAGCGCTACTTCTAATCTAGTCTAAAAAACCGAAAAAGCTTCCAATAAACTTCATTCCCATTTAATCTAATTTTTTTTTAAGAGTCTTTATTTTTGTACACTAGAAAAAGCTTTACAAAAATAAATACATTTTTTTAGGCATCATTTAGCGCTCCTTCTAATCTAGTCTAAAAACCCGAAAAAGCTTCCAATAAACTTCATTTCCATTTAGTCTAATTTTTTTAAGAGTTTTTATTTTTGTTTACTAGAAAAAGCTTTACAAAAATAAAAAGCTTTACAAAAATAAAAAGCTTTACGAAAATACATTTTATAGACATCAATTAGCGTTACTTCTTATCTAGTCTGAAAAACCGAAAAAGCTTCCAATAAACTTCATTCTCATTTAATCTAATTTTTTTAAGTCTTTATTTTTGTTCACTAGAAAAAGCTTTACAAAAATAAATAAATTTTTTAGGCATCATTTAGCGCTAATCTAGTTTAATAAATCAAATATGCTTCACTCCTATTTAATCTATTTTTTTTAAGAGACTTCATTATAGGTTTGATTCAATTAAACTTCGCAGTAAACCGTAAAACTGATCATTTATGCATCAACATATTTAGATTGCGACTAAGACAAATTTACTCGAATTTGTCATTATTATCTTGTTGAAATTTGTGAACTTGATAATCTTTTAATTAGTCGCAGCAATCGTCGCAATTCCATTAGAAAACGGCGGCGACGACGACGACGACGACGACGATGATAATCATTGAGCGGCCATCGACAGCAATTACATTAGCGCCTTCGCCGAGTCGCAACTTGTGAGTGTGGCATGTGTCGCGCATCCGTTGCCATTCAAGCTGTGGCAGTGACTGTGGCAGTGGCAGACGTGGTCGTTCGTCGTCGTCGTCGTCATCGTCCTGCACAACGTGTTGTCATGCTCTTGACGCGCCAGCTGCTGGCATATGGCTGGCTCAGTGTGGCAGCAGCTCAGCTCAGCTGGCACAACCTGCCCCGTCTCGATGTGGATGTGGAGCGGCTGGCGAATGCCACAGTTTATGTGGCAAGTCGATACATTGCCGCACGCATCAACACGCTCGCCATTCGCCTCGATGATTGCCGTGATTGTGACGCTCGCCAGGAGCAGCAGCACCGCCAAATGCTCGACCAGATGCTGCCGTCGTTGTGTCCGCACCTCACGCTGCTCCTCTCCAGTGACGCCGCACACGCGTTGGCCAAGGATTACACGCTCTTCGTGGTGCAACACGCGAAGGCTTTTGAGTAAGTTTATATATGTAAATACTTGTATTTTTGTTGGGCGGCCAATTTATCTATTTATCAGTTCACATAATTCTCTGCGTATTCTGTTGCCTGCTGTGCGTCGATCTGTCTGTTTAAATGTTTATATCTCAAGCTAGGTTGGTGGAAATTTCAGTGTATCAAATGAATACATAGGCTACGTAATGTCGCCTTTTCTTCATTGAATACAAAGTGTTATAGTCGAACTTTCAAATAAAAATCGATATTTTATAGCTAGCTCACAATATTTAGTAAAAAAAAGTCAGCTATTGAAAATTGATTAAGAAAATCTAAATTAGACATACAAATTGATATTTTTCCATTCCAAATTTTACTTTACTTTTACTGCACAATCGCAGAAAACATTAACTAGATATTGATCTTTTTCCATGCCCAACTTTCTCTACTTTTATTTCAACTACACATCGCAGTTAATTGCATAATTTTTTGTGCAATAATCTTCAGTTAATATATAAATTTCATTGTCCTGTCAACACACAGATCAAACAGCCTCATAGCTTGTTTATCTGCTCACGCTAAGCTAGGACACAAACCATAGCGAGTATTTCCACAAGTGCTTATCGAAGACACGCACCAGTTGCAGCTTTTAAACATATTTCAAACTGCGTCTATTGTTGTACATCCTTTTTAATCTTCCTCCTTTTTCTTTTGCTTTTTGAACAGCCTTTTCAATGTGAACTATACGTACATAATGCACGAGCACGAGTTTTATTTTCTGGTCGTGCTGCTGGCGCGTCAATCGGAGTCCAATTTGCGCGAATCGGTGCGACACATTTGCGCGATGGCGCTGCGAAGTCACATCATCAATGTGGTTGTGCTGGCCCAGCGTTCGAGCGGCGAACTTGCGCTCTACGCCTACAAGCTCTACAACGAACAGTGCGCACTCAACATTAATGCGTATCAGAGCAATCAGTTTCTTGCCGACGGCAGTCTGCTCCACGATGAACTGTTCCCGCTGCGCTTTGCTAATCTCAGCAATTGCCCCTTGAGTGTGGCGGGACATCTGCTGCCGCCGCACTTCATGTACCATCCGGTGAACGACGCTCCGTTGCCGTTAGACGGCGATTTCGTTGAGCTGGACGCGCTGCGCGGCATCGATGGCGAACTGCTGCGACTGCTGGCCAAGGCGCTGGGGTTTCGTGTGCGACTCATGATACCGCAGGAAAAGAGCGAGATCTTCAGCGAGGACACCATGAACGGCTGCTTTGCTCAGGTAACTATCAAAAGGTTCAGCTTGGGGAATGGAAAGAGAAACCAAAGCGATTTTTGCTGGTCTAACAGCAGGCAATATATTGATGAATCACAGTTGTCGGAAGTCAATTGAACGCAGCTTGAGTTCGTAGCAAATGCAAGTTATTGGTAGCTTCGACAGCTTAAGTGCTAAATTATTGTAAATTTCTTGCCAGTGAAAGCGAAAATTCTTATTCAGCATTTGCTAGTTTTCCTCTTTGCTTCTTGCTATGTTTTTCATCTCTGTTATCGATAGTATTTCCTGACTCGATTCCATGTTATCGATGCGTTTCTATTTCTTATTACTAGTAGTTCTCTTCACAAATTTTTTTGCTTGCCGTTGTTGAGAGTAGTCCATGTTTTCCTATTAGTTAATTTCTAATTTCCTTTACTAAACTTGTTTGCTTTTCATTTCATATGTTATTTCATCTGTTTGTTGACTGAATTCAATGTTTTCCAATCGCATATCCGTGTTTTTGACAGTAGTTCCGTTTGCCAATTTCTTTGCTTTACACTCCACCTCAGTTCTCAGTTTTCAGTAATATTTGCGAGTTCCATGTTTAAAATTCGTTTATGTGCCTTATCGCTAGTAGTTGAATTCACCCATTTTTTTGCTCTCCATTCCATTTCTATAGTTGATAGTGTTTGAGTAAATTCCAAGCCGTCGATTCCTTGGTCTCTCTTATCGATAGTAGTTTCTGTGTTTCCCATTTCGTCGCTGTTATCGATAGTATTACAAATATCTCATCTCCTCCCATTTGCAGCTCTCCGCCGGCAAGGCGGACATCGCCATCGGCGGCTTGAGCGGCTCGGACAAGCGTCGCACGGAGTTCACCACCTCGGTGGTCTACCACCAGAGCTACTTCATCTTCGTGGTGCGCAAGGAGCGCTACTTCGGTCCCTTCGGCCAGCTGATGCGTCCCTTCCGCCAAAAAGTGTGGCTCTGTCTGCTGGCCAACTTTCTCGTTGCGCTGATCTGCGCCCGTTGCGTCGGCCGGCGTTTCCGCCTCCATCATCCGCTGGAGAATCTGGTGGCCACAACGATTGGCAATGCGGTGCCCGTGCACCGCTTGCCGCGCGGCAGCTTCCTGCGCCACATGGTGACCAACTGGCTGCTGCTGACGCTCGTGCTGCGCTGCGCCTACCAGGCGAAGCTGTTCGATGTGCTGCGCACGCGTCCCTACAAGCCGCTGCCCGTGGGTTTGGCGGGTTTGTTGCAGCAGAACTACACGCTGATCAGCACGGGGTATCACGACTTCTATCGGCATGATTTGACGCGCGTGGTGAACGGCAACTTCTCGGTACGTTACACGCTGGTGCAGCAGGCGCCGGTGGACGCGAGGGTCGCCACCATTTCGCTGCTGAACAACCTGGCGCACTGGAATATGCGGCATCAGGACAGCAGCCGTTTGACCTTTGTGCGCGAACCCATCTATCTGTATCAGTTGGTCATCTACTTTCGCCGCAACTCCATCTTCAAGTTCAGCTTTGATCGCAAGATCGCTCAGCTGTTGAGCTCGGGCGTGTTGGGGCACATCGAGCGTCGCTATCTGCGCGTCTCGTACGCCGATCTGGGTGACAATTTGAAGCTGGTGCCGCGCATCACCAACAAAATGCTGCGCGGCGTCTATCGCTGCTTCATCGTGCTCATGGGCGTGGCAAGTGTTCTCTTTCTGCTCGAGTGTTTGGCGCTGCGCTGCCGCTGCTTGCGGCGACTCTTCGACAGGCTGCAGTGAGGCTGCAGTGAGGCGAATGGGCCGCTGAAAACTTGCCTAGAAATATGTTAAGCCTTGAAGAGCCAAAGTCGGCTGCTTGCGCTCACAATTCGGACATTTTTGCAGCAATCTCAATGAAACCTCACACTGATATAAATTGCTTTAAGCAGGCAGTAAGTTTTATAGATCCGCGCAATAATTTAAGTCTATAAAACTTATCTTTTATATTTTAGAATACCTATTTTTGACAACAGAATACAATCTCTGCCCACTCTTTCTTGCTTGCTTGCACTCTTGCTTTTTAGCAACATCATTATAATTTCTTTGTCGCCCTCTCCACAAATAATTAATTTTTTAAATATCGTTTGACTTTGTATTTGTTTCTTGGTTTAAAGTGAATGAAGAAAGAGGCAATTGTTGGCATATTCTATCACGTAAAATAAAAATAATAACCATATGAAACTAACTAAGTTTTAATGCAGTAAAGCAACTAAAATCTAGTCAACCATAAAGTTTTGCATGAGTTGTAATAGCAAACATGATATTTCCGATTTAGGTTCGCCGTCTCCTTAAAGAGTATGCGATTTTCGGCGTGGCTTGTGAGTTGTTAAGCTGTTAGTTGTGGCCCTGCCACATGCTGCACATGCCGGGTACTTTCAACGGATTTGTTAGCCTTAAAAATTGATTTAAGTCTTGTAATGCATGACCACCAGCCACGCCTCCACATGAGTGTGTGAGTGTGTGTGTGTGTGTGTGTGTGTGTTTGGGGCAAGCGGCAACTGGCCAAGCGGCACGGAGCGCCACTTGAGTTAAGCTGCGCAAACGTTTGCATAATCACGTTCCAATTTAAATTGCTCTATTTGCCGCTTGCTCTCTGCTTTCTGCGCTCACTGTAAGTGGCGAGCAGCACAGGATGCGCCACCAGCGGGGCACCAGCGGGGCACGAGGGGCATGCGACAAAGGCGTTGGCATTGGCATCTCTCAAATTGGAAAAACTGGACAATTTTTATTAGCTGTCGCCGCTGGAGCGTGGCTGTTGATGCTGCCCGTCCCCCCGTCCCCCCGTCCTCCACTCCTCCAGTCCAGATTCGAACAATCCAACACCACACAATCAAAAACCACCTACTGCTCCCCTCCCCACCCAAAGAAAAAACCCACTCGATTGTGCTCCACAGCTCTTCTCATTTGTTTGTCGAGTGTGTAGAACTATGGCAAAATGTGATTGTGATTTCTCTCACTGGCTATCTCTCACTTCTCTCACTTCTCCCACTTCCATTGCCATCCCCCCACCTCCGACTCCACGTTTCACATTCCTCGGCTGCTGATTCTCTCACACAGCTGGCAGCCTTGAATGCAGCTGCAGGGAATTAAGGTGATAGCTTCTCGCTTAGCTGTTAAGCATGTTTTTAAAATAGCTCTCAACTCGTACTCAAAAGCGAAAGTAGCACGAAGTAAAAACTATTAAAAAGAACTCGCAATGGGTTCAACTTTTCCACTCGCCGCTCAAACAATTCACAAGCCATTTTAGTTGTCTCATTGCCCAAAAATTTACATTTGTTTGCTGCAAACAATACACGATGTTGTTTAAAATGATTTGTATAAATATATGATTATATACAACTTGTAATTCTGCATGGATACTAATAAAAGTTTTGTCTACACACAAATTCAGCCACTGCTATCAAATTCTCAGAAATAAAAACCTTAAAAATCCCGCCCACAAATTTTTGATTGTTGAAAAATAATTGGACTTCTAATTCTGCTCTCATGAATATTAATAACACTCTAATTTACAAATAAATTCAGCAATTGCTATAAAAAATCTCCAAAATTCCGCTACTTTTTGCCCACCATTGTTCGATTGTTGCAAAATCGCTGGAATTTTGCACGAATAGCTTAAGATTTATTGTTAAATGGCAATTGAATTGTCAGCGATGCGGTAGCGAGTAAAATTTTGTATAAAATCATAATTTAGCAACAAGTGTACACTATACTTTCGATTCCATTTCTGTGTCTCTCGATAATCGATCAATTTCTGCACTCAACTTCCCAGACGATTTAAATAGACTAAACGGCGAGATTTAAGTCGACAGCAAGAAAAACTAATACGCAAGTAATTTTGAAAACTACTTCCACTGATTACACTTCTCGTTGCGAATGATGGGGAAACCGCTGGAGCCGCGATCAGGTTTCCGATTCACTGGCGGCACTCGCAACCCGATGCCGGGATTGCGTTGATTCCGATGGAACTTGATGGTCAAGACCTCCCAGTCAAAGATGTGATCCTTGACGACGCACAGTTTGAAGAGCAGCTGGCGAAATAGTTTGCGCAGCATATTGTAATTGGGATCGGCATCGAAGCCCAGTTCGTGACAATAGTTCAGATAGATGAGAAACTCACTGGGGAAGCCCTTGCAGAGCACCTCATTGCTAATCGTGCGCTTCAGCTCATGGATGCGTTCGTATTTCTGCTGTTTGGTCGACGCCCGAATGCCCTGCCAGGGCAGATTGCCGCGCAGGAAATAGACGAGCACATAGCCCACCGAGATGAGGTCGTCGCGTCGCGATTGCTCGACACCCTCGTGCGAAGAGATCGAGGTGAAGCGAGCGGTGCCCGTGAGACTGCAGTTCTCCCGATAGGGTATGTGCACCTGTGTGTTGGGGTCCCAGTACTTCTTCGACAGCCCAAAGTCGATCAGGTGCAGGCGCTTGCTGCTAACGTCGCGTCCAATCAGAAAGTTGTCCGGCTTGATGTCGCGATGCACGAAGCCCCGACTGTGCACATACTCCAAGCGCAGCAGCATCTCCTCGGCGAGCATCAGGACCGTCTTCATGGTGAAGCAGCGGCTGCAGAACTCGAACAGATAGTTCAGCGAGGGCCCCAGCAGCTCCATGACCAGCGCACAATAATCGTCCTCTTCGCTGAAATAGTTGATCTGCGGCAGGCCGAGCGATGGACGCAATGCGCGATAGACGCGATACTCGTAGGCCAGCTGGGGATGCGGGGCGCCGGCCTTCTCCACCTTGATGGCGACCTTCTCGCCGGTGTAGAGCGATGTGCCCAGGTAGATGTCGCCGAAGGAGCCGCTGTCGAACTGACCCAGCACCTTGTAGTCGCCCACAAAGAACTCGCGCACCTCGCTCTCCCTGATCTTCTCCATGGCGGTGCTGCCCGTAAGCGTGTTTTTCCTTCTTTGCGAGGAGCGAAATGCGAATTTAGTCTGTTTTCAATTTACGTGTTATGCGAAAGTGTCGAACAAACTGAACAACAACGAGTACTGAATGCTTAACTCATTTCTACACTGACGTTAAACTGACGGTTGTCCTGGATTTTGTTAGCTTGGTGAACTCACTGAAGTTCTGCTACGAACAAAGTGCTAACAAACATACAATTATACTCGGCTTAGAAGCTTTGAAAGCTCCCTAAAGCTAACAGCATATAAATAACAATTGTATGTTAAATACTCGTTGGAATTTAGAATTTGAAAAAACCGTGATTTATCACAAAGCATTGAGTGTTTGTTAGTCTATTTTGTGGGCGCCTCGGTCAACATCCCAATTGTTAAGCGTGGAAATAAATGCTTGCGCTTAAAGCTTTCAAAGCTTAGCTCAGCTTTAAAGCGCATTCGATCGTTCATTAGCTAAACGATTAAATACTCGGTCAACATCCCAATTGCTAAGCATGGAAATAAGAGTTTGCGCTTAAAGCTTTCAAAGCTTCGCTCAGCTTTAAAGCGCATTTGATCGTTCATTAGCTAAACGATTAAATACTCGGTCAACATCCCAATTGCTAAGCATGGAAATAAGAGCTTGCGCTTAAAGCTTTCAAAGCTTCGCTCAGCTTTAAAGCGCATTTGATCGTTCATTAGCTAAACGATTAAATACTCAGCTTAAAGCCAACGAGAAATGAAAGTATAGCGAGCATAGAGCAAACAAGTTGTAAGTCAGCACAAAATTGAATATTTATGTTTAAAATAAAATATAGTACGACTTTTTGAGCAACTATTCTTCAAAAACAAACTGCTTTAGCTGTTGATCAGCTGTTCATAAGTTGAGTGCTTTGGGTGCGCAACAAAAGCAGCTTTGTTTAGTGCATTTAATCAGGTGAGTTCCCCGCTCACATCAAGAGTGCAGCAGCAGCAATTGGAGAGTCCTTTGCTGTGGCAACAACAACGACTGTCAAGGGAGCAAAGTTTTTTTGTGTATGAGCAAAGTTGCAAGTTAAAACTGACCTATCAAATGTATTGAGAGAAATCTAACAATCGATTAGTTTGATTCGATTAAGCGCAACTTGAGTGCACATACAAGTAAATTCGTTTAAATGCTATCTTGTGTGTTTGTGTGTGTGAAAACTGAGACTTGAAATGCGTTGTAAAGTTTGTGCTTTATTTTTTTAAGAGACAGCGACAGAGAGAGAGAGAGAGAGAGGGAGAGAGAGAAGGTGAGCGGTGGGCAAACGAGACAGACAACAAGTTCGATGATGATTGCGGCTGATGGCCTGACATGCTGTGTTGCTTGACGGACAGACTCCCACACACACATCCTGTCTGTGTGTGTGTGTGTGTGTGTGTGTGTGTAGACAGTGCGTGTGCGTATCGATTATCTGTGGCGTGCACGCCGCACACGCAGACGGCGACAATCCGTAGACGGCAGAGCTGAAGGAGCGACTCCAAACCGAGCTGAGTTGCGTGGATGTTGTGGGGTCTGTTCCTCGCTCTCCTTTGCCTTTTGCCCTTTCCCCACTCGCCATTCTTGTTCTCGTCCTTGCTGCTGGCTGCTCGACGGATCAACTAGCCAGTAATAATGTCTTTCGCTGACATTTGACATTTTGGCTATATTTCACTCACTTTGTGACAACTGGCAACTTGGCATTCAAATATAACCCAGAGCCGACGCAGCAGCAGCAGCAATGTCCTGGGAACTGTCTGTGGAAGCCCTGAACACTTTGCTTAACCAGCCCCCCTCCCCCCACCACCGTTTTTGCGGGACTCTGATAGAGCCTGAAACCTGACTGAATCCATAGCCAGTTTCAGTTGCCGGCGCAGTCATTCATTCAAGCTCAGATGTTTAAGAACAATAAATTTGTGTGCAACTCTCCCTCCCTCCCTCTCCCTCTCTCTGTGTGTGTGTGTGTGTGTGTGTGTTTGAGTGGGTGTAGAATGTGTGTTTGTGTAGCAGACAGACCAAATGTTTGGCGATCTGTCCGTCCTGGCGTTCGTCAATCCGTCCGTCTATTCGCCTGTCTGTTTTGTCTGTCGGTGCGTTCGACAATCTGTCTGCCTCAGTTGCCCTCCCTCGCACAGTCTGTCTGTCCGCTGCGTCCTCCTGCCAAGACGGCGGGCGGCGACATATTTGCGTCAAACAGGAGCCGCCGTCGCGAGCCCTTGTGGTGGCCATTATCATCAATGGCAGACGAGGACGACGACGATGGCGGCATTTACATCATAACGACGAGGCTGATGGATGGACAGATAACCAGCATTAGCATTAGCGCATACAGGCTGCGCTTGCAAACGGAGGACGGCCTGCGAAACATGCGGGTAAATTATCTTTTCATTTCCCGTCCACGTCCTGTTGAGCGCCGCTCTTCCGCACTCATCGCGTTCAATTGTTTGTTGTTGTTGGTGGTGGTGGCTCTTAAGCTTTTTAGCCATCGTGCAGCCCTTTTTTGATGCCATGGCCACCGGCTCAAGTCCACAGTCAAGTCGCGATTCATTAAGGATGCCGGGACAGGACGACACGACGACGACGGGGCAAAACAATGGCCACTTTCTGGCCGTCGCGTGTGCGTGCGTGGCTCTTCAAAGCCGCTTAAATCAAATTTTCGTTTCGCTAATTGTCTCATCAAATTACGGCACAGACACAACACAAACACAACAACGCCGGCAAACGGGGCAAACAACACGCAAACACTGAGAGCATCAGGAATAGCACAAGCAGCATTGCGTGTACCTTTGGCATTCATCAATCATTCATCGAGGCTGCGCAGCTCAACGCATGCAGCGCACATCTCGATAACTGATTGATTGAGCGAAATGCCAGCAAAAGGAGCCGAAGCATAATTAATAAGCGATAGCAGCGTGTTATCGATAGTCGGAATTGAGTTACTGATTTAAACGTTGTAGCAGAAATGCTTAGACTTGCAGGCAGATGAGAATCTTTAGTTCCACAACTAATTTCTCAATATCTAGTAATTAGAGGAATTGTGTGAAAATTTAAGCACAATATTTTGCCTAAATTTTGAACAAAATACGGCATATGCAAAACAGAAACTTCGCAGAAGTGGTTCGCTTTGAAAACTAATGAGAAATTGCAAAACCAAAATGAATTCATTTATTACTATCAATTCGAGTAATTGTGTGAAAATTTAAGAACAATAATAGGAATAATTTATGAAGGAAATAGTAAAATAAATTGCGCCAATCCAGCTTAAGATTTTGTTGCTAAACTAATGAGACTAAAGCTAATTAGAAGACTCAAATGAATTTATCAATAACAGCTAATGGTAAAAATTCTATAGAAATGTAGAATAAATATTCTGATTATTTAAGAAACAAATACGGACGTAAGTGAGTTTCGATTTGTTGGGAAATAAGGCAAAGTCAAATTAAACATTGCATAAAATTACAAATTAGACGTTGTTGCATAAAGTTGAAGCCAAGCAAATAATAATTGCCTTAATAAATATGCTATTTAAGCAATGTTTACAGCCTTAAGCATATCGAGATAAAAGCAGAACGACAAATTTCTAATCGAGTTGTGGAAAACGTTTGCGTTGATTAAATCCAGCTAACAGATAAATAACGATTGTTATCGATATACGCAGCTGCAGTTGCTCATTTTGTGAACAGAGTGGGGAGTGAAAAGGCAGCGTGTGTGTGTCTGCCTCAAAACGAGTTGCATGCTTAATTTGCAACGAATTCCCCAACGCGCTGTGATAACTACCGAATATGAACGTGACAAAAGTTGTTGATGACAACAACGACAACAACTACTGCGTTGACGACGACGACGGCAACAATGGTGAGACGAAAGTGCAATTGCAATGGAGAAAGAGATCAGTCTGGACGGCGGGGGAGGAGGGCGAGGGAGAGGGCGAGGGAGAGGGAAAGCAGTGGCAGCTCTGCCGCACAACAAACAGCAAAATAGAAATGACTTTAATAGCTCATCAATGATTCAGGCGGAAATCCGGGCTGTCCAAGTGCAGTCGGTTTATTGGATACCGGAAAGGCATTATGTTGCCGCTTGCCGCTTGCCACTTGCCACTTGCCACTTGCCTCCACATGCCGTTAGTAGCTGCTACCGTTAGTCCAACAACGGCTCTCTCTCTCTCTGTCCGAATTGTGCCGTGTCTGCTGTTGGCGTCGTCGTCGTGCCTTGTTGCTGTTGCTGCTGTTGTTTATTTGTTTGATTGGGCTGACTGACTGACTGACTGACTGCAGCCATCTCGCTCTCACTCCCTCTCTCCCCCTCGCGCTCTATCTGTGTCTGTGTCTGTGTCTGTGTCTGGTGTGTTGGCTGTGTGTCTGTGTCTGCTTAGCTGAAATGATTTTCACGCTGCCTCCAAAAAGTATGCAACGAAATTTGCATATTGTTTTGCCATACGACAACGCCCTGCAATTTGACAGGCGCCCAACGTGCGGCATGGATATGTATTGTATGTGTGTAGCATATGCACCCCATTTTGAGTGGAAATCAACAACTCCCTTTGGCCCTTTTGCACCTGTATGGGTGTGTGTGTGTGTGTGTTTCAGTCACGACCTCTGTGTGTGTGTGTGTGTGTGTGTGTGACACGCCCACAGCGCCCTAAAGCCACAGCTCAGCCTAGAGTTGGCTTTATCTGCTAGCCATGTTTGTCTGAACATATCTGGGCATCATTATTATCATCATTATAGATGGCACACGACCAACCAACGACAACAGCAACGACGACGACGACGACGGCGACCAGTGGCTATGTGACAGTAGCCCCGCTTGGCTTTTGTATCTCATTTATTATGCAAATCTCAGACCCGGCGCCCAACGAGCGAGACAGCAGCCACAAAAGAGTTCATGTGTGTGCGAGAGAGAGAGAGTGTGATAGAGAGAGAGTGGGAGGCATATTGGGATTGGGAAATTGGGAAACCACTGGCGCAATATGGGCGGCAACAGGCAACAACAGCAACAACAACAACAACAACAGCAACTGCAACTGCAACTTCAACTCCAACAACCTGTTTTCCTTCCTTCACTTTGCCATTATTATTACTGTGCTTTTTTGTTTGCTTCTTTTTGCTCTGCTTGCTGCAATATTTTTAAAAGTAATTTTTGCAAATTGTTGCAAACACATTGGCTTACTGCAATTGTTGCATGTCTATTGCCAGTTCAAATTGCGAAATCGTTTTGATTCCGCAGCAAATCGCACTTAAAAGGTCAACACAAAAGAAAAACCAAGAGGGGAAAAAATGTAAAAAATTCAAATTATGCTAGTATCGACCTACAAAGCCCCTGTAAGCTGTTGTAATTGCAAATTGCGCAATTTGTAAGGCAACGGATAGAACTAAATATGAAACAAGAGTTGCACTTACCCAAGAAATGATCGTTGATAGTTAAGATTGAAGAATATCCTTTATAAATATAGCTAGAAAGTATAAAATCAAAGAAAAATATTAGAAATATTTCATATATAAAATTAAAATACACTTCTATTAATTTTTTTCTATTAATATAAGTCATAAAAACTGAATTTAGGTAAACTTGTAATACTATCGATAGTCACTACCCCACGCACACTATCGATAGTTTTCAAAATCAGATTAGCAGCTGTCAATTGGCCAACCAAGCAATGTTTGTTAAGAACTAAATATAAAACAAGAGTTGCACTTACCCAAGAAATGATCGTTGATAGTTAAGATTGAAGAATATCCTTTATAAATATAGCTAGAAAATATGAAATCAAAGAAAAGTGTCAGAAATATTTCATATATAAAATTAAAATACACTTCTATTAATTTTTTCCATTAATATAAGTCATAAAAACTGAATTTAGGTAACATTGTAATACTATCGATAGTCACTACCCCACGCACACTATCGATAGTTTTCAAAATCAGATTAGGAGCTGTCAATTGGCCAACCAAGCAATGTTTGCTAAGAACTAAATATGAAACAAGAGTTGCACTTACCCAAGAAATAATCGTTGATAGTTAAGATTGAAGAATATCCTTTATAAATATAGCTAGAAAATATGAAATCAAAGAAAAGTGTCAGAAATATTTCATATATAAAATTAAAATACACTTCTATTAATTTTTTCCATTAATATAAGTCATAAAAACTGAATTTAGGTAACATTGTAATACTATCGATAGTCACTACCCCACGCACACTATCGATAGTTTTCAAAATCAGATTAGCAGCTGTCAATTGGCCAACCAAGCAATGTTGCTGCGGCGGCAAACGCAAAAACAAAATTCAAACACCACATAATGTTTTGCAGTTCACAGATCAAGCCACTCCACCCAACGACCCATTTACAGAGTGTGCGAGAGAGAGAGAGAGAGAGAGAGAGCATCGAATGGCCGCTTGCCAATCATAAAAAGTAAATAAAAGTTTCAATTTTTATGCACGCTTCAATGTTAATCAATTACGTGATTTAATTGAAAACGCCAAAGTCAATAACAAAAACAAACACCACAAATTCGCGCAGAAAAAAAAGGAAAGAAACATATATATGTATATATGCAAATATATATTTCTATATAGAATATATACTAGCACTATACATATATATCATAAAGCCCATACATATCGTACATACAATTTGTTTATCTATCAATTTCAAATGTCCAGCGTCTGTTTGTTCTGGCCTCTCTCTCTCTCTCTCTGTCTCTCTCTAGCGAAGAGCGCGGGAGACAATTGACAAAAGGACGGCACTTGATTCATCGCATTTTCCATTCCCTTTTCCACTTCGATTTCAGTTATTTTTCTTGTTTTTGTTTTTTATTTGCCAGCGAATTGGTTTTCAATTAACATAAAGCCGGCAAAAATTAAAATACAAATGCAACAAAATGCTCGAAAGGGAAACAGAGCGAGCCGAAGACAAACCAAATGACAGATTCTCGATGGATTCAAATGGGAATTCATTGAGTGCAAATGGAAAATGAATCGAAGAACTGAACGAAAGGATAAATAAAGGCCGTTAACTTGGCGAGCACATAAATGTCTCGCACTTCAGAACATATTCTTTCAATTAACAATAATGTTCACGATGTAATCTTTTGAAATTGGCAACTCAGAGCTAAAAATAACTCTTATGCGAAGCGAGTGGGCAGCTCTATTGATCAAATTAGTGTTGATGGGGAAGTGACCTTAAGTTTTTGGAGCTGATTAAGAGCAAAACTGTGACACATCTTCTATGCCAAATCGAGTAACATTTAACACTCTCAGAAGACAAGTTGGCAGCGCTATGGAACATCAAATGTACATAGATTGTTCAAAATAGTTATCGATAATGAAGAAGCTGCTGCTGCTGCTGCTCAATTGAAGCGCTTTAAAGAGATGTTCATTAGGCCAACGACGATTAACAATTGAGGCTGTGGATAGTATCTAAAGTATTCCCCACACATTCTCGCCGCACATTGAAGGCATCGTTCACTCCAAAATGCAGCCCAGCGGGGGATGGGGCGGAGATGGGGAGGAGAGGTAAGGAAAAGGACTTTTGCAATGAGGCAGTGAATTGTTTCTCGACGATGCTTGCGATAGGGAAACAATAAGAACGGCATTCAAAGGCAGCCAAGGAATTCACAGCAATCCTGGCGAGTTCTCGCATCTCCAACTTCAGTGTGTGTTTGGCTGTGTGTGTGTGTGTGTGTGTGTAAATATATGTGCATGTGTTGGTGTGTGTCAAAACAAATTTCATTTCACATTCAATTAAATTAATTTTAACACCATTTGCAGGCGGCAGGACAACAGCAGAAGCAGCAGCACACGAAGATGCCAATGCCAATGAGGACACAGCAGGATGCGATGGACGCAGAGCGGGTGACGGGAGGGCGAAGGAGCAGCTGGATATGAAGTTGGAAGTCGTCGTCGTCGTCGTCGTCGTCCTCGCCGTCGTTGTCGTCTGATGGCCCAGTTGGGGCTGAACTGTGGACTCTGTGGGCGTCACAGTTGCCGCATGCCTTTGCCACGTTTTCCACATTTCTTCGCCTTCTGCTGCTGCTTCACCGTTAATGGTTTTATCTTTTCCTTATTGTTGCCGCTGCCACAAAACGTTGCACCCACCCATAGATCGATCGAGTGCCAAGTCCGAGTTTCAGCCTCAGCCTCAACCTCAACCTCAGGCTCGAGTTTCATTTCGTTCTCGACGAATTCGAACAGCGAGTTAATATAATTACAGAAATAAAGTCTGGAATTTTAATTAAAACACAACTTCATTTACAGCCGCAGACGACAGTCGGACCGACCAAAAGGACAGACGGACGGATGTTGAACAAACACTCAACTGTTGTCCGAAATGGGCCACTAGGGGGGGTCTTGGGGCTAGCGGGGCGTGTGGAGAGGCGAAAGGGGGGGGGGCGGTCAGGTGCAGCCACAATAGACAATGACAAACGAATAGCCGCAGTCGCAAGTCCAACTCGTTCATTGCTGCATTCGCAGCCCAGTTTCAGTTTCGAGCGAGTGTCATTTGCTCTAGAAACATTTGCCCAAATAAAATGCGAACAATTAAACTTTGTGGCGGCGCAGTGAACGACCCACAAATACCCTGGGAAACAGCAGTGATTGTATAGACTAAGCCAATTAATTTTTGCATATTTTGCGATCACAGTATATAAGAAACTTTCAGCAGTTAAGAACTTATTTCAAGCAGGTCGAAATTCGTAAGAAAACTAAGAATTTGGTATAGGAACTGCTATCAATTTAAAAGTTAATCAAGTAGAAGGATTTTATGGTGATTTCATTCGCCACTACATTTCACACGCCACTTTTCAACTCTCAATATTCATAGTGCATCCGCTGTCATCAAATATCAAAATAATTCTGCATGCACCACAAGTTTTGCTATTTTTCAGCAGTTACAAGTTTAATACTAACAACAACAACTGTTATAAGCAACTTTTTAGTCAGTTTGATTATAAATTATAAACTTATAAGCACCATCAAATTGCATGCAACAGTTGCTGAGCAAATAAATGCAGTAGAAAATTCTATTTAAATGAATATCATCACTTTCACGATATTGCAAATTTGTATGCGCTTTTTTATATCATGATATATTTATTATACTCTGCTTAAATGAAAATGATTTGCATGCTCTTTACTTATATCATGATATATTATAGTCTGCTTTTTTATATCATGATATATTATAGTCTGCCTTTTTATATCATGATATATTATAGTCTGCTTTTTTATATCATGATATATTATAGTCGCATGCGTTTCTAAAACTCGATCGTTTTAGACAGCAAGTCTAGGCTGCAAATTCTGTACATATTTTGAAATGAGTTTTATAAAATGATGATTATAGCAACTTGTAAAAAGTTTGCATTACCAAAATCTTGCAATATTAAAGGTTAGTTAAAGTTCTATTTAGTCTGCAATTGATCATAAAATAAGCTAGCTTTGACACAATAAAATGGAACATAAATTGCCTTTGCTTTTTGCTTAATTCCAATTGCTTTTGATTAATACTTTTTGCTAATTTTGTATATATGATACTTAATTCTGAGTGTTCATTAAAATATACAGGGTCTACGAAGTCGAGCAGACGCCTGTGGCGAGCAGCAGCTAATAAACACTGGCCGTGATAAGCGAGGCGCATTGATATGCATGCGAATATGTGTGTGTGTGTGTGTGTGTGGTGGAGTTATGTGGAGGCTTTTGTTGCAAGATCACGCAGCAAGGTTTTGTGGTCGCGCTAGTTGCTGTTGTTGCAACACGAATGTGGCAGCCGTTGCCGCTATTCTTGCTGCTGCTGCTGCTGCTGTTGCCGCTGTTGCCAGTTGCCTAATCAAAAACAGAAGCTATGCAAGCCGCAGCCTGTGTGACAGGCTTTTCGCAAGGGAGGCAATTCAATTGGGATGCGGGGCGGATGTGGGAGGCTAGTGGTTGGTGGCGAGGGCGTGGCACACACACACACACACACACACAAACACACAGCTGACATATGCACAGGAGACTGTGCAGTAGAATTTTAGGCCATTGGGCAAGGGGGTTTTTATGGGCCTGACGTTAGCAGGTGTGTGCAGGACGTCAGGACATCAGAGCGGATAGACAGACAGGCAGTGAGGCAGACGGTCGGACAGATAGAGAGACGAGCCTACGTTGCGTATGCGCAACGCACGTTGAAACAACTAATGGCTAAATTTTTAGCTAAAATTTGCAAAATTTGCATTTTTTGCCAACTGTGGTTGTTGTTATTATTTCTGCTGTTGCCGCTGTTGTCCTCGCACTACATGTCCCTTAGAGAGCTACCCCCCACCCTCCACTGTCCCCCACTGGCCTCCCACTAGCGCTGCCACACTAGCGCTGTGAAACGTCTGTTTGTGTTGCAAATATAATTTTTAATTTAAATGCAAATTTTTGAAATCATTTTCGAAGCATTATGTGCCCATATTGATACGCAAATTGCTGTCAGCGCACGCATAGACATAGACATAGCACACACACACACACACACACACGCACACACACACATATGCAGATTTAATAACGCATACGCGTCAGTCAACCGCTGGAACAGGCCGCAGCCAGCAGACGACGACGACGAGAGAGAGAGAAACAGAGACAGAGAACTCGCTGGCTGCTGTGACCGCTGTAGCCACCGAAAAGCTGACAACATCAGCGAAGCCAAACACCGAAACCCAACACACACACACACACACACACACACACACCTACACTCTCTCTCACACACACACGTTCGGCACTTAGATGGCTAGTGTTGTTGTCGCTACTCGCTATTGATTTTTGAAGAATTTGTTTGTTGCACAGTGCTCAATGCCTTGCCGCCTGTTTTTAATGTTTATTGGCGGTGGCAGCAGCAGCAGCAGCAGCACCGACAACAACAACATCTATAACAACTAAAATAACAACAACAACTACAACAAGAGAGAAAGCTACACTTGACTGCAACATACCCAATAACCCTAAGTGAAGAATAAACAAAAATGAGTAGAGAAATGTAATTACTTGACTTCAACAAATAAACACATCAAAATCAAATGGCAATGAGATGAATTTTACATTAAATGAATTACGATATAATTAAATCTGCTAACTTGATTTCTAATTAACAACTATAAATCAAATTGTGTTTGCGACATGTCAATAATTTATGTATAAATAAATATTAAATTGCTTTTACAGCATATACAAAATGTATGCAGAAAATATGCATTCATTTGAATTTAAATGGTCCATCGATGCAAAGATTTGTAAAGATCACGTCTAAGCTCATAACTTCTTTTAGACTTTAACTGAAATATTATGTTAGCAATAAGTTGAATTTTCGATTTGCGGAAGCGGCAGTCACAAAATTGTAAACTAAACTAGTTTGGCCAAATTTATATATTTATAGATTTTTCATCAACTAAGAGTTCAATTTAACATAAACATACAAAAGGACACATGACAAATTTGCCTTGACTAATCACACTGACGTCAATTTTATGGCATCCGTGAAGCCTTCTCTGTTGCCATTACACTATTATGCCCTTTAACCCTTGTGCTGCCGGGTATTACAACAAGAGAAGCCGCGTTGGCAGCAACAAAATTGCAAACGCAGCCCCATCAGCGGCAGGAACAACCAAATGCTCATCACGGGGCCAAAGCGTGTAACCAAGTGAAGGTGTCACTCCATCAAAAGTGTACGCATAACCCGCACTACCTCCGCTTCCCCCTCTGCTGGCGACTCTGGCTGCCACTGACCGAACTGTTCCCCGTCCAGCACTCAACAAAGTCATTGAAGTGCGAAATACAAATGCAAAGTGCGAATACACTGCGAGAAAAGCGTATTAACGTTGGAACGTAAAAAAAACACATAAGTGGCAAAAATACAAAGAGTTTTGATTTCAAAAGCAATTATAAAATGTTTATTGTAAACAAAAAATATATAAAATAATAAACTAAATAAGTAAATAATAAAAGTAAATATATAAGTAAATGTAAATATAATAAATAAGTATAAAAATAAATAAAGAAAAACATAGAAATAATAAAAATAATGTGCACATTAAAAGCAAAATAAAAATTGAAGTTTTAGATAAGCAAATAGCTATAAATTTGTGAATATTTGCGATTTGAAAATAAGAAAATAGATTTCGTAGTTCACATTCACATTTAATTCTTAAGAGTGCGAAGAGATTCAAGTAAATAAAGGTTGATGGAGAAAACACTCAAAACTGAGGCCTTTAAAATGTGTAAAACACAAAATAGACACAAATTTATTGTGAATTTGAGAAAGGCACAAAAAAGTGCAGAATAATCAAAGATGAACAACAAATTGCGAATGGCAATCGAGAAGACAAAACATTGTGTAGTTTCTTTGTATGCATGGGCATTCATTAGGAGCTTATGCTGGCCCCACACCAGCTCCAGCTTCAGCTCCAACTCTTACCCCGCTATGGCATCGTTGGGGACCGTCATTTAAAACCATTTCACAAGTCGTCAAATCCGATTATGAACTCATTTCACTATTTTGCCCATGAACTACTTTGATGTTTAATTTGCAATTTAATTTTAATGTGCCTAGCTCCATTGCTCCCCCTCACCCCCCCCCCCCCCCCCCCCCACCAAAAAACAAACCCTTCAATAAACCCTTACTTTTCGCCGCTGTTTTTCCACTGACCTGCTGTGTGTGCGTGTGTGTGTTTGTGTGTATGTTTTCGGTCCACCTGGGCGTATGAGCAATTCTGAAAGGGGGGCCGAGCTGTCATGATGGAAATGGAATTGGAGTCCGGGAGCCATAGCGATAATTTTATTATTGTCGTTGTCGTTGTTGTTATTGTTGCCGTTGGCGCTATTAGTTGGTTGCCAGCAGCTGGCCATTAACGTCCATTTAGTCAGGCGCCACGCATTTCTAAGTTGGTAACATTTTCTAATTGCTGCTGCTGCCAGTTGTTAAGCGGATGCGGCGAGGAGAACACGACGGGTACTTTAGGTGCGACTTGGACGGTTATTACTACTGACAGCAGCAGCAGCAGCCAGTGGAGCTGATGATGATGATGATGGTGGTGGTGTTGGTGGTGGTGGTGTTGGTGGTGGTGCTGTAAATGAAGTAGAAGCCGACGAAACGTCCTTTTTTGCCCAGCTTGCTTTTGTTATGTTCGCACACACCGCACAGCAGTTACAATTTCTGCAGCTCCAACTCCTTTTCTCGCCTTTGGCTCCGCCATCGATTTCTCCCACTTTGCGTGCGAAAGGGGGGCGTGGCTGCAATTAGTGCATCAGGATGCAAAACCTTTCGACCTCCCATGACACTTATCACACACACACACACACACACACACACAGCACACAAGCTCGACTCTTGTTGCCTTCGTTTATGAATATTTTAAAATTCATTCATGAAGCAACACAACACAAGCAGCTAAAGAAGAAGAAGAAGAAGCTGTTGCCGCTGCAGCAGCAACTGCTGTCGTTGTTGTTGTTTTTATTATTGAAATCTAGGCGGAAATTAAGTTGTCCCGCTCGACTGTTTTGCCCTCTCTCTACCTCTCTTTCTCTCTCTCTCTCGCCGCCCTCTCGCTGCTCTCGGTTACCTGAGACACTTTAATGGACATGCAAGACCAAAGTTCAGCTTGCTGCATGTTGCACGCTGCACACAGACGTCGCTGCCAAAGGGGATCCACCTCATGCTACCCAATTAGGCACTTGACATCGCTACAAACATAATGAACGGCAATTTCAGAGACTTGCGCCACGGCTCAAATGAGTTTTGCGAAAAAGCAGCTACGACAAAACTAGCATCACAAGTTAATGCATTGCAAAGAGTGAAACGCTGAAACTGCTAAAGAATGCAGTGAAATATACACCTAAAAAGCAATTTATGCTTAAGAGCAGGTAATAAAACACTTGCGAATTGATTACACAAAGCAGCAGAATGAAAGACGACTAATATTGAAGCGTATAAGGTGAAAAACAATTAATAACACTAATCAAATGCATGTGTGAACTCTTCAAATATTCAATAATGCAACGCATTCAGCTGTAATTATTAAATATGCAAGATAACAGTTACAATTAACATCAAAGTGCAATGCGATTAAAATCAATTCAAGTATATTATTCAATTCATATGAAGAGAAAGTGAGTGATGCAAATTATAGACGGCATGCTGAGCATTGTGAAATTACAATAAATTAGCTCCTAAAGCATAAATATATATAAACTAATAATATCTGCTTTTGGTTTAAGCAAATACTGAATATTGCAAGATACCAGGAATGTTGACGCTAGATAATAAATGTATAACTGGGCGATATACAAGTTAATTGGATTGGCTTATCAACTAACTGATGAATTATTCGCAGTATAAAACTTTTAGCAAGCGCTATATGAGACAATAATAAATGCAAGGCAACAAAAGATAGATATGAAAATCTAAGGAAATCCGAAACTAGTTTCAACAGCACGATCAGACTGTTATAAAGAGAGTTGTTCCTCAATGATAAGTAGACACAAAAGAGCAGCAATTATAGCGTTAAAAATGGAACGCTTACCACTTGAAATATATCCTTAAACATTGCTTAGGTAGCCGCAATTTGAAGAGCTGTAGATATCCTTGAAGTTCTTTACTTTTAGAAGCTACAAAAAAGACGGCAACATGTTAGCAAGATCTGAGAAATGTACATATATATATTTTAGGACTCACCTGAGCTTCAGCTTCAGTCAACACTTGCCCGCTACACAACGCCACTGTGCGTCGGTGGCGTGCGGCATGTGGCATGTGAACCACATGACCCGCCTGGGTAGTGAAGTCGAAGGAAGGCGGCGGCATTGTGTAAGCGACGGCATTGCGCACAAAGCAGCCAAGATGAGATGAGCGTCGGCTCCATTGCCAGCTCAAGTTGCGCCTTTTTCACCTTTTGGCCTTTGCCTCCTTTGCATGCAAGTCGACATGGCGACACTAGAAGTCGAAGGCGCTGCTGCTGTTAGTTCGCTTGTCGCTGGTCCAGGTCACGTGCCTGGCACGGCTTCCTTGGACTCCTTGGGCCGACGGCTAACAAGCTTTGGGAGCCCAGCGAGCCAAGGGGGTCGGCGTGGGCGATGGGGGGCGGTGTGGGTCACCAGAGATGGCGCGTTAATGTTTCTTTTACGTGAGTGGCCCCAATGCCCCCGCCCGCTGATGCTGCTGCTGTTGATGGTGCAGCTCCCTCGCACTTGTTGGGTAATGTAAGTTAATAGCCATTGTACAGCTGCTCCTCTATTGCTGCCCCTTTCTGTTGACCCCGCTTTTGTGTTGTTGTTGCTGCTGGTGGAAAAAAAGGTAGAAACGGCAGCTTTATTGATAATTATTGTGCCATGCTTCTTACATTCTCTTGCTGCTGTTGTTGGCCCATGCATAAATTTAATTTGCTTAATTAATTAAGAAGAAGCGGGCGCAAAGGGCGCAAGAGAAGCAGGCACTTTAAGTGCGAAGCGCCAAAACGGGGAAAGGGCAATGAGGCGGCAAGTGCGCTAGCGAGAGCGAGAGGGGCATGGACTGAAGCGAACGAGCGGGATGACACTAGAGTGCGCGAGCAAAGTGTGAAGGCAAGTGTCGCTGCAGTGTGGGGGATGAGGGGGCGAGGGGAGCCATGTACTAATTGAAAATAAAGACCAATTTTTTAATTAAACTTTAAATTAATTTATTGAAGTGCCCCCCTACCGAACGGCGCTTGAACTTTGACCCGCAGCGTCGCGGTCACTCAGCTTGAAGATCAAAGTCCACGAGCGAAAGCAGTGCAAAAAGAGCACAATAAAACCGAAGCAAAAATTTCGAAAATTGAAATTTGCAAATGGCGCCGCAAGCAAAGTCAGCCCATTTATCCAATGGAATGGGTAACGGGTGAGAACGGGACAGCCTGCCAACGAGTGCACACAGAATCAACAATGCGCTAATGCTCATTTAATGCGATTTTGCACGTTTGCATTTTGCAGCACCCCCCCACACACACACACACACAAATACTTACACATAGGCACTGGCGTTGCATAGCTAAAATTTATTTATCCAAGTGTTACGCAATATTTGCACTATATTACATAACCGCATTGTTGTTTGCCCACCGCCAATGAAGACCAAATAAAAAGCCAGCGCACCAAATGTTAGAAATGCCAAATCTCGCCCACCGCGCCATTTCGGGTTGGGAAAGCAAACACATTTTATATAGCGTTCAGTTTTTGGGTGCAAATATGCATACGCATTAGCTTAGTCGTGGCACTGCGCGAAATCGTGCCCTGATTTATAGATATGCACACATATCTCCACTTACACACACTACTAATCACCAATCAGCAGTTCATTTCACGCGCGCGAGTCTATAGCGAAAAAAAACTAAAATATACTTTATTACTGCCACTGCAGTCCGTACTCCGCAGTGTTGGGCAATGTAACAGGCATCGATGCCAATTGGATTTGCCACGATCGATTAGCATCGATAAACGTACTTAAACACACTTTGTGAATAAATGTAATGCTCATTAAGTTGCAGTTAGCAGTCTAATAATTAATTAGAGTCCTAAAGAGACATTTTGTTTATTTCAGGAAGGTGTAGCTAATTAAACTGCATAATTATCAGTAGCTTATTATCGACTATCGCTGTAATAGTATCGATATGTACTTGGCTCTATTGGCGATCAACAGCTGTGCAATGTCGCCATTTTGAAGAAAAAGTTTTCTTGCAATGTGCAAATGCAAAGTCGTCATTTATGCAAATGGATAAAAAATGTAAAACAATTGGAATTTTATGAAATTGTGCAACTAACTGGGGTCAGAGCAGCTCGGTTGAAGCTATGAATAGGAGAATCTTTAAATGTAAGGATATTTGAGACTACTTGCTGGCGTGGGTGACAGCTACCCTTCTGAAGTGCAAAGTGACGTCATCGCCTGCAGCAGTTGGCCTGCAAATTATATTGAAGTGCCAAAATAAGTGCCTGATACAAATCAATACAAGCTGCAAGCATCAGCTGTTTACATTTAAGTAAAGCCTGCAGTAAGAGTGAGATAGCAGCAGTCAGCAGTAATTAAAATCACTAACTTTCTATTCTTAAAGGGCAGTGAAATCAATTGAAGTTGGATTCCAATTGGATTGACTATGAACTTTAAAATACAACTCAAAATGATGCAGCGGCAAACACGTCAATTAACTATGCCAGTAAAGGGTAAGCCACACCATAATAATATATTTGAGCTAATGTTTAGATTGTTGTACTAACAAATTGCGTAGCATTCAGCACTCCAACTCCAATTAGAGCATGGAGTGCAATCAATTGATTAGCATTGTCCTATTGGAATTTGATGAATGTGATCAAATTGTCGCTGTGAATGAAGTGTGAATGCACTCATAATAATAATATTATGCATTTGTTTGTCTACGCAAGTTGTGTGTACATTTCAATTATCAGCTCATTAGCAGCGCCATTCAAAACGCCATTTCGACTAATTGACAAAAGTGCCAAACTTTCCCCCCCTCAGCACCATTTTGCATCCTCTACGATGTGTGTGTGTGTGTGTGTTGCGGCGACGCCTTTAAGTGCTTAAAGGCAAGACACACAACACAAAAAATATTAATTAAATTAAAACCACAAAAGCAAGCCCGCAAATATCCGCACACAAAATGTTGTAATCACGATTTATGCTGAGTTGCTTATTTACACTTTGCACTTAATGCACACACTCACACACACACACACACATACACGCACACATACGATGTGCACGTGTATGTGAGTGTGCGGCACATCGGGAATGCATGTTGCACACACGTTGCCGCGGCGCTTTTTGCATGTTTAGCAGAAAATAATATGCAAATTATGCAATTATTTTAGCTCACTCTCTCGCTCTAGCCACACTATCTCCCTCTTCATCTCTCTCTCGCCGTCTCTGTGTCTGTGTGTGTGTGTGTGTGTGTGTGTGGCAGGTGCAACGTGACCAACACACTGGACAACAGCAGCAGGCACTTTGCCTGATTGCTCCCGTCTGCTGTGTGTCGAGTCTCCGACTCTAATCGCTTTGCATGCCAACCAGGGGTTAGTTTCACCCGGCCAGGGATGGACAGAACGGACAGCGGGAGGCAGGAGACAGGTGGGTGGTGTTGTCGTTGCTGCACAACACAGGACTTAAGCGGCCCTGATTTCTGCCTGCCAGATCATTTGCCAACTTTTGCCAGCCCAAAACGCAACCAACTTGCCTCGTTCCTTTGTCCGCTCAGCCCCTTTTGAGTCTCTGCCTTGTGGCTGAACCTGAGCCTGAGCCCGAACTCGAGCCTTAGTCCTAGTCGTTGTCCTCGTCCTGCTGCTGCTGCTGCTGCTGCTGTAACTGCTGCCAGACAACCGCACTCATTTCCTTTGTTGATGCTGCTGCTCCTGCTGCTGTTTGGCACTGCACATTGTTTCTTTGCACTTTGTCTGCAGCATCATCGTCATCGGTTCATCCTTAGCAGCCTCGACCTCTTCCGGCTCCAGCTCGTTCTTAGTCTTTGTCTTCTGAGCGGTGTCCACATGCTCGTGTCCTTGTTGTCGTCGCTGGCTGACTCCAAATTTATGACAACATTTGGCCAAAACATATGTTGGCAACGAGAGCATTAGCAGCAATTGCTTCACCTAAATCTCACCCCCCCTCCCCCCCCCCCCCCTCTCTCTCTATTTGCCACCACTCTGTGGTTTAGTCTTTTGTCAATTTTTGCATGACCCATTGTAAATGGCATTGCACTGCTTAACAGGATGTGTTGTCAATGGCATGTCCCTTTTTTTTTATCTTTTGCTCTGCCTTGTGGTAATTATAATGGAAATTTCCGGTATTCTTTGGCTTCCCAACTGACAACTGGGAGTCACATAGCAGGTCTAACTCAGCATTAATGAATAGATCTCGTAAGCGATATGTGTTTACCTTTGTGGTTTAATCTAATGAAAGTCGTTCTTTCCAATTAAACGGCTTGTTTCCTTTCCCTTTGCATTATGCAACTTGTTGTCGTGCTTAGATTGCAGTTTAACTTCTTGTTGAACCAAATATAATGTGTTGTCAAATGTATTTAGTAATTGCATCGCTTTTGCGCTGTTAATAAGTCACTTATTGACAAACTGGAGCTGCTAATATGCCAATTTATATTCCACGTCGCTTTTTCATTTAGTTAATTAAGGAATATAGATGAAATCACTTCTCTTGATTCATTTCTATACTTGTAATTCTAGCAAATTCTTTTATATCTTTTAACTTACTTACAAACGAAATGAAAAATGTTTTAAAATGAATTTAATACTTTAGCGTATACATAAATGGATTCTTTAGCTTTTTTAAATAACTTCGCTGCGAATTTTCAAATTATTTAGTAACTTGTAAGCCTATCAAATAGACTTTTAATCGTTTTCTTTGATTTTTCAATTGTCCACAACTTATTATGTGACATAATATTGTATAATCTGGTTCTCTTATTTTCTTTTTAATGTAAGACTAGCAAATTTTTTATATTCGATTTTGTAAATTGTCATGTGACTTTCATGACTTGAATTCTCTAATTCAAAATGATAATTCATGTTATTTTTTAATGCCTTTAACAGAATATCGCGTTTTTGGCAGTCGCAATTAAGCTTATTTCTCTCTTGCTTTGATTTCACTTTGTATTTTCCTCGCATTTAGTTTTGTGTTTATTGCATAACTAAGTAGCGCTTAAAACTACATTTGACTGTTTATTGGTTATCATAAATCGCAATACTTGCCCCAGAAAACATGTCTACAGCAACGAAGAAGAAGAAGACGACGTCTTTGTGCCCTTAACTGCTGAAAAGTAGGCAATACTTTTTTTGTAATGCCAAATAGCACTCTAAGAACTCCACGCTCTATTTCAGCTCTATATAAGCTGACAGAAGGCGTGCCTCTCTCTTTCATGCGTGCGTGTGTGGGGGGGCGTAGTGGGCGTGGCTGCTTAGCCACGCATTTCATATTGTATTTGTATATGTATATGTGTATATATATTAAAACGCCTGCCTGAATGCCTAATGAGCTCGGGTCGAGTGATTTGTTCAGTTGTTGTGATGTGTCTGCCAAATGCTTATGCGAAAAATTATTTATTGACTTTCATATGCAATTTGGCAGGCTAAACACTGAGTGTGTGTGTGTGTGAGTGTGTGTGTGTTATTGTGTGTGAAAGTATGTGCAAGACGCTTAAATTATGCAGGCAATGCGGGTGGAGGGGGGTAAGGGTGGTGAGGGAGAAAGCACATAACAAAGTCACTTGTCAAATGCAGAAAGCAAAACGAAGGCGAACAGAAATTAAAAGCTACAACAACAACAACAACGACAACGGCAACAACGACGACGGCAACCAGGGCAACAAGAGCCAACACTTAACGCCAAAAATATGGATAATGTCATTTTTCTATTGAGCAAAATCGAAATCGAGTCCTCTGCGCCTCCCCGTCCCCCCCCGTCCTTTATCACGGCACTCGTTGCGCACTGAAGGACGCTTCGCTTCCTGATGTGATTATGATAAAATATCCTCGAGCAGTTTTATGATTTATGACTTTGAATATGGCAAACAAAACGGCGGCCAACTTGTATTGACGGCATTCGCAAACCGAGGAGCGACGGCGGCGGTGGCGCATAAAAAAGCGTTAGCAGACAAGTGCAGAAGCGAATGGGGCTAGGGAGGTGAAATGCAGAAGAGGCAGGCACTCGATACGTACGTCCTGGCCAAGGGCAAGGACACCAACAGCAACACCAACAGCAACACCAACAGCAACAGCAGCAGCAGCAGCAGTCACAATAAGCACTCGAGTGCGTCGGCATAATTTATCCGTTGAGCCGTATTGGCAAAAGTTCATCCTGCCTGCTGCCTTCTTGTGCGTTCGCTTTTGTTTCTTTCACTCGAGTATTTCTCATTCTTTCTGCTGTATTTTTTTTTGTATGTCTCACACCACCTGGGTGGGAAGGACCTCGTCCAGTCAAGCAGCAGGCAGCATGTCTGGCGTGGTCTGGTCTGGTGTGTGGTCTGGTCTGGCACTTTTCGCGCATAATTTGCTCCATTGTCGGACTGGGCTTGAACTTGCGATTGGCGATTGCTGCCTTTAATTTTCATAATTTACCCCCAAGCTCTGCGATGTGCCAACCACTTAGCAGCGTCACGCCCTAAAAGAGCCGAGTGGAGAAGAGAAACGAAGCAGCAAAATAGAAGCGCCTGTGGAAGGGTTTTTCCACCATTTTTTCATTTTTTTTTCCTTTTTGTATGTTAGGTAGGCATTAACAGGGTGGTTAGCAGCCAACCAGCCAAACAGGCAGCTAGCTAATTCATTTCACCTGCAGGCAACGCACGAAATACCGAGTCGATTATATAATCCTTGAGCTTATCTGCTTTTTAGACTTTGTTTATCCCCACAAATTATTATTGATGATGCTCTTAACATCTTTTTGGCCCAAGACACAACAAACTCGGGATTTGCTCGACTTAAGTGTGGCTGTAGCTTTTCGCTGTGTGCTTGTGTGTCTGTGTGTGTGTGTCTTGAGTGTGACCAGAGACGGACCAGAGAGTGGCAATTGATTCGAATGTGAGTGCAGCAGTTGACAGCTCGGTGACTAATGACACGATTTTAAAGCCAATTTCAAATGAATTCGCCACTCTTGGCATAAGCTCGCCATGGACACGCTTCCTCCTGTGCCTTGACGTTTTAATGAATCGAAAATGCACTAAATCTCAGTTATGGCAACAATTAATCAAAGCGTTAACACTATACGAGCAAAGTCACTTAGTGTCGCCTTGAGTTGTGAATGCTTTGAATATATCGAGTAGTAATTATTTGGTTTTTTTTTTTTTTACTATCATTTTGTGAAGAAACGTTTGGAGTTTTAAATGTGGCAATACAGATGCTATAAATACAATATATTTAGATTTATTTTGCTACTGAGTGAACTACTGATAGATCAGCGAAAGTCTGATAATCTCAAGCTTACAAAATTAACCTCTATGCTTTGTTCGTTGCTGAGAAAGCCCAAAATCTTTACATATTTTAGTGAGTGATTTGAGTTGGCTAGAGTAGGAATTTTGCTGTTTAGGGTATCTGAAAGTGCGCACATTCCCAGTGAAATTTTGCCATGTTCACGCATATTACACATGGTTTGTTCTCTAGCTTAATTCGCCATTTAAATTTGATTTATTTGCGTATAGAAAATTATTTGAAATACTTTTTTCAAGGACTTGCTGCCTCAAATATTTCACAGTGTGAGCGAGGGGAGAGAAGCGAGACGCTGCCACATGCACACATTATATACAAACACTTGCTTGTCTAGACAACGCGGCAAATTCGCCAGGCAAATTTTCCTGGTCCTGGTCAAGTGTGGCTGGCGAGTCTGTGTGTGAGTGTGTGTGTGTGTGTGTGTGTGTGTGGCAAGTGTGTGGATTGTGGGCGGAGTGGGAAGAGCGTGGACTGGTTGCTGATAAAGCCAGCGCACGTCTGAGGCAGCCGACCAGAAGGTCTTTATATTGAACGAAGTGGTGAACTTTTGTCGGTTGGGGCGGCGGTTGCTGATGCTGATGCTGCTGTTGATGATGAAGCAGCATCAGTTACCACAAAAGAAAGCCAGTGTCTGTGTGTGTGTGTGTGTGTGTGTGTGTGTGTGACTAAATTATTGCTGCTTGAATTTGGCTTATTTTGATGAATGCAATGGTCACGCACAGACGACCCCGTCATTGACTCGACTCGACTCGACTCGACACGACGCATGTACAAATGAGACATATGAAATGTAATGTAATGAATTTGATGATCCATTGTCGCAGAGCGAGACGGAGAGCGAGCGATAGAGAGAGAGAGAGAGAGAAAGAGGGCGATAGGCCTGTGCCAAAGGCTTTTTAAAGTCAACTCGTTTGCCTACTTTGTATGCGTGAGTTGTGTTGTTGTAACACAGCCCTCTCCCTCTCTCCCACTCTCCCACTCGCTCTCCCTGCACATCGCTAGCATCTATCAGTCTGTAAAGCTTCCTTCCTGCGAACGTGCGACTATGCGTGAGTCGCCTTCTCCCCTTGTTGCTTCGTCGCTTTGTGTTATTTTGGAATGCGGCGACAGATATGCATATGTGAAGAGACATTGCATGTGTGGCTGTGTCTCTGTGTGTATGTGTGTGTGCTCATTCATTCATTTCATTCGAAATGTCTCTACGCATCCCTGTCACTCTCCCCTCTCTCTCTCTCTCTCTCTCGCTCTTTGCATGCCTGAGTGTGGCACTCGCCTCTTTGGTGGGCGGATTGGGTGCACATATTCAATTTAGCAACAGAGAAGAAGATGACAAAACGATTGCTTTCGACTGCTTGTCATATAGATGATGAATTGTTCCTGTTCCTGCTGCTGCTGCTGCCAGGCAAGAGAGTGACCCAGACCCACCGACGACGACAACAACAAGAACAACAACTACAACACACACTCACAATCTCCCTGACCCACCGCAGCACTTCCTCCTTCTTCGCTGCTCTTGCAACCACACCTTCTACATTTTGCAGTCTTTGTTTTCGTTCCCGTTCCCATTCCCAATCCCATTCCCGTTGTTGCTGTTGCATATTTATGCCTACTACGTGAGCATGTCTCTGTGTGTGGGGCTAACTTAAAGCGGAAATTAAATTTGGGGCAATTAAGCTGCTTGCTTGCTGCCAACGTGCAGCATTTGAAAGTGAAAAGACGCCACCTGCCGTCGTCGTCGTCGTCGAGCAGACGACGACTTCAGCATAAAAATCATGAGGAAATTTGCAAGAAAACTCGCTTCAAACTTGGCTTTTGGCTTTAGAAAATAGCAAACAGTTGACAGTCCAACATTTACGAATAACACAAGATGGCGAAATTGTTGAAGAATGAAGACAGAGAGCGAGGAGTAGGGAAAGTGACGTATTGCATTTTTGAGTGCAACATTTAAAAACGTTGCTCGACATTGATTCCTCTGCAAACTATAAAAGCATTGAAAAGGTTTTATTTACTTGGACAATGTTTTGAAACATCAAAATTATGCAATAAAGTCAGTGAGTTTAGAATTAAATGAAAGAATACTATAAGGAATTTATGGGAAATGTCAATGAAATCAGAACAAATACAAAGAGCTCAATGTAGTCAAACAAAAAGTGGAAAAGTCGAAAATTTATATCAGTTTGCCTGTCAAAATTTAGCCGCTCATTGAAAACAATTAAAATATAAAGTATGTCTAAAATAAATTGTTGCAAATTTAAATTTGCAGAGTTTCGGCTGGCGATGTTAACAGCTTTTTAAATGAAAGAATACTACAAGGAATTTATGGGAAATGTCAATGAAATCAGAACAAATACAAAGAGCTCAATGTAGTCAAATAAAAACTGGAAAATTCGAAAGTTTATATCAATTTGCCTGTCAAAATTGAGCCGCTCATTGAAACCAATTAAAATATAAAGTATGTCTAAAATAAATTGTTGCAAATTTAAATTTGCAGAGTTTCGGCTGGCGATGTTAACAGCTTTTTAAATGAAAGAATACTATAAGGAATTTATGGGAAATTTCAATGAAATCAGTAGAAATACAAAGAGCTCAATGTAGTCAAACAAAAACTGGAAAAGTAAAAAGTTTATATCAATTTGCCTGTCAAAATTGAGCCGCTCATAGAAACCAATTAAAATATAAAGTATATCTAAACTAAATTGTTGCAAATTTAAATTTGCAGAGTTTCAGCTGGCGATGTTAACAACCTTTTAATATTTCCTGCGGAAGTGTGGAATATATTATAGATTGCAAGCGGAACTTAAAGCGCCAAAGCCAACTTGATCTGTTGCCTGCAAATTCCTCAGCATTCATTCATTGTTTCACTGAGCGTCGAGCGCTGCAACAGCGACGGCAGCGATGAGTGCATTTGAAGTAAATTCATTACGTCGGAAGCACTCAAAGCGTGAAGAGTGCAATAGAGAGAGGGAGAGAGGGAGAACACTTGAGTGTGCAGAGAGTGGGAGAAGGGGAGGGGGAGGGGGAGGGGGAGGGAGAAGGGGAGCTTTGTAGCACCGGCAAATCAATTAGTTCGATGCATGCAAAAGCGCAAGTTGGCATTATTTGGCGCACTTCCGTTTCCGCTGCATCGCTGCCAACGCTGCCAACAAACAAAACTAATTACAAGCATTTTCATTAACGCCTACGAGTGAGCGACTTTTAGCTGCAATCCCCGTCCTCCAAAAGCCAACAGCTGCCGCCCTAACAATCCCTACCGCCTCCCACCCCCACCCCACCTCTCTGGCAGTGTGTGCAACTACTTAAAAGTCGATGCGCCAAGAAGGCAAAGGCAGGGCTAAAACACTTTTGCAGTCGCCCTCTCAAGTGACAACGGGCCCACAACTGTGTGCAACTCTCGCGTCGAGTCCATGCCGCACACAGCACAGGACAAAGTTCCCTGACGCTGTTGCAAACTTTACCGCCAATGCGGCGCGGCTTCAATCTGTGCCGTCAACGAAAAAAAACCCCGAGAACGAGAAAACGAATATATCTCGAGCGGGGTATAACAAATATTAGTTGACAGCAATTTCTAAGCAAATTGAATGCCAGATTAGCTTACATTTAAAACGCTTTTTGTCTGTCTGTCTCTAGTCGCAGTTTAGCGCAACTAAAAAAAGCGCAACTGCAAAAAATGCAAGTTTGAATTCAAGTTCACTTCCGATGCATTTAATTGGTTTTGCAGGGTATGCTGCAGTTGAGCATGCTTGGCTTGCAGCGCACGCAAACTTTTATTCTTTTTGCCTATTTTGATGCGCAACTAAAACCCAAAACAGACCATGGCCCCAAATCCAAACCAGCAGCGAGCGAGCGAGCGTGAGTGAGTGAGTGAGTGGCAAGTGAGGGGCAAGAGCGCGTGGCAAGTGGCGAGTGGCGAGTGAATTGTCTAATTACAGCTGCCAGCTGCAAGGCGAAAAGCGTAGCTACTTCTCCATCTTGTGCTTCTTTACTTGTTGTTGTTGTTGTTGTGTCTACCGTTGTCAGGGACAGGCCGACTAAGGCTGAGAGAATGTCTTTTGTTGCCATCGTCGCCGTCGCCGTCGCCAGAGTCGTCGCAAGTCGAAAACATCTTAAGCACATTTTTAATTAATTTAAATGCGTTAAGTTGCTTGTCACTTCATTTGGCGATGTCCTTAACATGCCCAACCTAACACACACCAACAAACACCAACACCAACACACGCCCCATTGACACCCTTCATCGCTGTCACTTGAACTCTCATCGTCCTCTCGTGACTCGCACCCTGTGCACAGCGCGTCGCGTCGTCAGGTTGCCTGCCGCCTAATGAAGATGACGCAGGTCCTTTTTTGTTTTTTTTTTTCTTGCCTTTTGCCTCTTCTGCTCAGCCATCAATAATTTTTCGCATCGAATTGCTTTAATCCCAATTTCTCGTGCCACCTTTCGACCACCTTTATTACCCTTTTATTTGAGTTTATTTCATGGGCCTAATCTTTAGTTTTGGCCTCTGCTTAGCTTTGGCTTTAGTGGAATTTATGCAGCTTTTGGCGCACTTCGTTTGGTTTAGCTTAGACTTTAGACAGTCGTTGTATGTAAAATAAGTTGAGATCTTTTTATTGCAGCCTTTGCGTCTGGTTCAACTAAGGAAAATGCCTTGAATCTTTGATTTTATAGTCGTAGACAGTTCAAATAGTTCGCTAACTACTCAAAACTAAATAAATCAACTAATATTTGACATATAAATCTATTTTGTATTTATCTTTTAGTGCACTTACTAAAATATACAATATTTACAGATATTTAAAGTGGAAACTTACTCAAAATGCAAGGAATACAATTAAAATGTGCGAATGAATTGGAAACAGAATCAATTTGTGAATCGGTCTCAATGAATAATGCTGGCGAAACATGTTGGAAAGGAATCAATTAAAATGTATTTACAATATGGAAAGCGAAGTAAAAACGTAATCAATTCAATTGGAAATCAATTCGCCGATGGAGTGTAAAGTGAAAAAAGCTGCTGTGAAGGTGAGTCGAAAATTGGAAAATAACTATTTGATAGGCTTAGAGTTTACGGCGTGATCGGATAAATTGTTTCAATGACTGGCATACTTAACGTGGCAATTGCGAGGTGCAAAAGCTTATTAGGCTGGATAGGAAATGGAAACAGAAACAGAACATTCGCATTCGAAACTCGTGTCTGTATCGAACTGTCATTGAGGCGAGGCTGGTTTTGGTGTCTCGTGTCTGGTGTCTGGTCAAAAAGTGGCCCCGAAAAGTCTATTATGCCCGACAACTGGCTACAAATTGTGCAACTTAATTAAAGAAACGCTGTTAAGCTTTGGCCATTGAGCGCGCGTATCGGGGGGCGTGGCCAAGCGAACGCCCCACATCAGTCACACACACCCACACATATGGAGGAGAAGTTGAATCGGAATCGGAATGGAAATGGAAATGGGAATCCGAATCAGAAACACATTCAGCGATTGTCGACGAGGAAGCGACGAGCTGTGAGCAGTGAGCAGCGAGCAGCGAGCAGCGAGCCAACGGATCGCAGTTGGGCTGGGCAAGCCAAAGAGCTTTTTGCATTATAACGCAATTCAATGGAACAGCGAAGGACTTCTCGAAGCACAGACACAGACAGAGAGGGAGAGAGATAGCGAGCGCGAAGAGGAGACAGAGGATTCTGCGGCTGCACTTCATCGCTTTTGCCAAAAGGGGCAATTTCCGTGCTGAAAACGATGGCGACAGCAACAACTGCAACTCGAATAGCAACAGCGACAACTCAAACAACAACAACACAAAATGAAATACCAAAAAACGCGACAAAAACACACAGTACAAAAATAGAAGCGGGTTGGGAATGGAGCAGGATGGAGGGAGGAAAGAGGCGTGTGCCGCGACACAAAAATGAAATCGTATCTGGGCAAAAAGTGCGCGCTGCTTTTAATTGAAAACGCAAATTGGTCATCAATTAATTTGACATATAGACGTTGCCGCGGCCAAAAAGCTACGGCAACCGTTTTGCAACTATGATGAAGCCGCCACTGCCATCGCTGCCGCCTCCCACGCCTGCCACTCCTGCCACTTGCCGCCGCACATTCCACACTCCACACACACTCGCCAAATAGCCTGTCGCACTGTCGCGCGTTCAACCAACTTTTTCCCATTCATTCACAATGCACAATCTGCAGCTCTGGAGAACCTACAGAGTTTTGTGGGCTATACGTTCCTTTTTTCCCCCTTTTCTTTCTTTTTTTTTTATTAAAACTGCAGTTTGCTGCCGAACGCAAAGATCTCAAAACAGTTTGGTTAGCTAGAGTTTGAATGATTACGTTGCAGATCGAGTTGATTTTTTGGTGATTTTGAAGTCGAGAACGAATAGAAGTTGTGTTGTAGAAGATCACAAATCTTTGAACTTTTCTTACTTCGTATAGCTAAAATAATGTGTCAAAAATTAGGGTAACTTAGCAGCTCTTTTCATAGACTTTTTAATATACTACGATTACGAGTTTAAACGGCAGCTTCTCGTAAACAAACGAATACAAACAAAAACTTATGAATCTAAATCATTTACACAAAGTTGACTGTTAAATACTTTGGGAATTTTAACTATTTAGCTTCATTTTATTAGGCAAATATTTAATATTCAACTACAATTAGTTACGTTTATTATTGATATATGAATCTAAATCACTTACACAAAGTTGACTGTTAAATACTTTGGGAATTTTAACTATTTAGCTTGCTTTTATTAGGCAAATATTTAATATTCAACTACAATTAGTTACGTTTATTATTGATATTATATTGTAAATACACCTTACAAAGGTTTTGGGTAATTTAGCCTGTAAATACATCTTGGAAAGACTTCGGTAATTTAGCTGACATTGTTATGACGAAGATGTTGAAAGCTTGCAAACTTTTGCTGGCAACTGGAGCAACGTCCGTCAAAACGTAGCTTCACTATATAATGTCGAGCGCTTAAATCTCTCCAACTTGGATAACATATTCGAAAATGTGCGCTTCAAGAACTTTAAAAAAAAAGTTGCAACACACGCGCGCAAAAAAAAAAAAAAGCAAAAAATAGAAAAATAGAAAAATGGGGAAAAACTGGAAAACAAAACTAATTTTTGTCAGCGTCGCTGTCGTTGTCGTCGCTGGTGTTGCGACTGACAAGTGACTTAGCCAGACAGCTGCAATCTCCCAGTCCAACGTGGAGCACAACACGCCCCCCCGCCCCCCTTGCTCGTTAGCCACGCCCACTGCGAAAGCGCCGAAAACTGTGGCATAAATAAAAATTTGTTTGGCAATATGCGCGCCGCGTATTTTGTTGCAAAAGTCTTGCATTAATCTAAATATTTGCATGCTTACAGCTTGTGGCAGAGGGGGGAAAACTGAAGAGTGAGCTGGTGAGGGGGGGGGGGAGGTCGGTGAAGGGTGGTTGACTGAAGTAATAGCAATAGTCCTGCTGCTGTTGGTGTTTTGGGCGACAGCGTTTTTGGGCTTTGCCTATTTATTTATTTTCATCGCCGTCGCCAAATTGTCAGCGACTTTCAGGGGGCGAAGTGTGGGCGGAGGATGGCGAGGAGGAGGGATGAGGGGTGAGGCTGGTCTGCATTCGGCAAAACTCGCATTTAAAATGCATTTCGCATGCAACGTCGACGCGCGGCATTTCCATTGCAAATGCAACGCGGCGTCGCCAAGTTGTTGCCGTTGTCGTTGCCGTTGCCACAGACGAAAGACAAAGAAAAACGCCAGAGCCAAAACAATAATAATAATAATAATAATCATAGTAATAATCATCAACAACAGGATCATCATCATCATCATCGTCAGCGACAACGTCGAGGCGCTGAAGGGAAGTTGTTGAATGCAGCGTAGCCGGAAATATAAAAACGCTTTATTTATTTGTATTTCTCTCGCTCACTCAGTCAGTCGTTGTCTCTCTTTTCTTTTTTGTTGTTTATTATTACTTTTATTGCCATTGCTGTTGTTGTTGGCGTTCCGTTTTAAGTAATCAAAATCGTTTAAACGAATTCGCGGAATTTGCATTTTGTGGCCAAGTTTTAGTCAGCTACAACTTCGTCAACTTGGTCGCATTGCATGTTGCATGTTGCATGCATCATGCTCGCATCCAACGTCTCATTCTCTGACCAAAACGAAATTCCCCAATGCTTTAAAGCAGAGACGAGACGAGACGAGACGAGGTGAGTCAAGCATTGCAACAATTCGATCGCAGTCGCATGCACTTGATGCTCAAGCCCAGCTGTCAGCTGCCTGAACATTATGTTTGCCATTACTGTTTGTATTACATGGCTCATTAATTAGCAGTTCGGCACTCAGCTGTCAATGCGGCTGACGAGCTGCGCTGTTGAGTGTAGAACACTTTTTAAATTGAATCGCTTTTGTAATTATCTTCTAATATTTGCAATGAATTTTCTTTAGCTTTTAACTACTTAACTGAGTGTTTAATCCTGCCTTCAATACCAAATCTTTAAAAGTATTAATTGCAAACAGGATTCCACGCGATTTTCAAGAGTTTTGCACGGTTGCACAGAGTTTGGCGCTCTGTTAGCTCGCATGTTGCGCACTGTGGCGCTCTCTTTTCGCTCTCTCTCTCTCTCTCTCTCTGTCTCTTTGGGTCAGCCATAAAAAGGCTTGCTATAAATTCAGTTGTTGCGGGTTTGCGACTTTGCTACAGCGAGCACCAAAGAAAAAGAGAGAGTGAGAGAGAGAGAGAGAGCGTAAATGGGAGTGAGGTGTGTTGCATGTGATAATCGTAATGTTAACCCATAAATTGTCGAGAGCAGAAATAACAACAACAACATGAATGCGGGGGAAAAAAAATGCACATAAATCATAATCATTTTTCATAATTGGAAACATTTTTTGCATTTGCTGCTGAAATGTGAGCAGCATCCCGAAGGTTTGTGGTTGGGGGGTTTGGGGGGCTTTCGGGGGTTCTTGTGGAGGGCCAAACAGTTGAGTTGCCCACAAAATTTGAATAATATTCGATGCATGTTGTTGAATGAATCGCTTTGGTCGTTGTTTTAGTTGTTCTGGTTGTTGTGGGATGGTCCCGAGTTGTGCAGCTGGCCAATTATCAACTAATTTAAATTTCTATTCCTGTCTATTGGCACTTGAAAAACCTTTCGGATACATTTTCATTCGTTCGTTCTTGCGCAATTCCCCAAGCCACAACAACAACAACAATATCAACAATAGCAACAAGAACAATTGCCAACTATTTTGTATTTTGTGGCAAGCATCAAAATTGTATGCCACAATAAAATGCATTTGAAGGTTTCACCTTTAGTTTAACTTGTATTGTTGCAGCTATAAAATGAGGACTTTCCACATGCTGCGACTAAAGAAATGCGCTGCAAAGTTGAGTGCTTAAAGAGTAATCTTAATTGCAGTGTGTTTGAGCTGAAATAGGCAGAATATGTGTTGAATGGTGTTAATATAGTTAACATAAATTATAGACATTATCGGCATAAAAATGAATCAATTGTGAGGATTTGAAATGCTGGGAATAATGAAAAGAAATGACATAAATTTTGTGATGACTTAAGACAATTGAAGATGGTGAGAAAACGATGAGAAAATTGCAATATATTAAGCGATTTATCCAAAGTAATAATTTATATTTAATTGAAGCTTCGAGGGCTAGTCGCGCATACCCCTTGTTGGGGGGGTTTTACGGCACTTAGGGTATTGCAATGGATGAGTACATGAGTATTACAAGTTGAGCTTGCCAAATTGGTTGGATTACGCACACCGAGATAGCGCTAGAGCAATGGTTAGAAAGAGATGCTGACACCGAGCGAGATGCAAAGATAAAAGAAGTGCCAGCCAAAGGGCGAGAGCGAGAGCGAGAGCGAGAGTGAGACAGATGGCTGAAATGTGGAATGGCAGCAGCCGATAAACTCGAATTGCACTTGAAACTTAATTACGAAACTCGCAAATGCAAAATGCAAATGCAAATACCTGGCAAAGCCAAAGCTGCAGTTGAAGCTGGGGCTGTTTATACGTCTGAACGCCTGGTTAAGTGCTCGATTGTGTGCGAGTGTGTGTGTGTGTGTGTGTGTGTGTGGCACATGGCGTATGAGTAATATGCATGAATGCCAACTGGAGATGTGCCTATAATGTCCATAATGCCTCTATAACTCAGGCACTTCTACTCGTCATCTTGTTAAGTAAATTCTAAACATAGTTGCCACCAGCAACACTCCCTTTGCAACCCCCTTCCCTGCCCCTCCGTTGCAAGTGCAAGTGTGTGTCTGTGTGTGTGTGTGTGTGTGTCCACTCACTTATGTAATTAAGTGTCTTGTTAAAACGGAAATGGAATTCGGTTTTGCCTTTAATTTACATTAATTGACGATGCATTTATGCCAACGACCACTTGGGGAGCAACTCAACCTCCCCCTCCCCCCCCTCGTCGCCCACACTTCGCTACTTGTTGGTATTTATTGTTTAATATTAATGTCTGTCTGGGCGCAAAAGCTTGCAACAGACGGAGAGTCGTTGGTGAAAAATGCATGACATGGACTAGCACAACAACGACATGCTGTGCTGCAAGCTGCATACTTGCAACTTGGCTTTAATCGCCCGGCATTAGGCCACATGCAATATGCATGCAACAGACAAGCAGCACAGTTAGTGAGTCGAGTGAGTGAGTAACCGGGTTATGCACTGACCCCGTTCGACACAGACCAAGTGAGTGTGTGTGTGAGACAGAGAGAACGAGAGAGAGAGAGAGAGAGGGAGAGAGAGAGAGAGAGATAGCCGCTCTGTCCTCGCTGCCCTCCTCGACTGCCCAAATGCCAATGGCCAGCGGACATTATTAATGGCACTCCGAGTGCACTTAGTTGGGGCAACAACTTTGATTTATTCATTGCCACAAACACACACACACACACAAACACAGACACACACTGATGCATATATACATTTCACATTTCACATTTAACTATTACAATTATTGTTATTTATATCACGATTATTGTTGTCTCCACAATTGCCAAGTTGCAGCGATCTTTGACAGCAGTTGTTTGCAGTAAGCACAAACAGACCAAACAGAGTCGCATAAGTTCACAACTGTGTCGGCAACAACAAGAGCTTATTAATTGCTCGCATCTTGCTCAAGTTTAGCCCAAAATTGTAATGCATTTTTAGTCAAAGGCTCACAAGAAGTTAATTTTGCATGCGAGTCGCCACATAAATTGAGTTGTTGACAAAAAGAGTTGTGAGGAGTTTTGCGGCACAGCTGCAATTATCGGAATCAAAACGAGGCAGGGGCACACACACACACACACACACACACACACAGGGGCATGTGGCACATGAGCAGTGTTGTCAATGAGCAATTATGGCTGCGGCGTTGTCGTTGTCGTTGGCGTCGTCGCATTGTGCAACACTGGACACGTACTAAAGCGTATTATGAACACGCTTGAGTCATAAAAATACGTCAGCAAAGTTGCTTTTTGCCACGAGGTCACGACCAAGCGAGCGAGAGCGAGAGGGCAATAGGTGGGTAACAGGTAACGGTAATTGAAACTAAAGTTGAAGCCAAGAAAAGAGGAGCATACGTTGCGGCGCCTTAAAAACCCATTTCCAACTGTTGACACGTGCCGCATCGTGCCGCGGCCTCAAGACCCAAAAGACCGTTGCACCTCCTTCTCCTCCTCGACCACCGCCAACGCAGAGAAACAGAGGGAGAGGTCGGGGGAGGAGCAGGTGGAGAACAGCACTCCATTTTGCCGGCGTTGTCCGTAAACGAAAATCACGCGGCCGCATGCGAAGTAAACAACGTGAAATGAAAGTCATGCGTCGCATTTTAAAAGCGGCAAGTGAGAGAGAGCGAGAGAGACGCGAATGTGTCTCCCAGGACGTGGCACCCACCGCAGCCTGCCAAAGAGATGCGCATAATTTAAAATACAAATTTGCTAGCAACGTCGCGACACCGAAAACGAGCATGAGACCGACTAGAAGAAAGCGCGCGCGACAGAGAGAGAGAGAGAGAGAGAGCGAGAGAGAGCGAGCACAAGCGATGCATTTGTAAATATGCCTCATTACTGTGCAACCACCGGCAGCGGTCTCGACGCCTCGGTGCCACCATCTGCAGTGCCACCTGCTCGTGCCGCACACACGCACGTGGCATCGACGCGGGGGCATCATTCGTCACGTCGCATGTTTTGCGTCTCGTGCAACGCCAACGGAAATGGCAACAAAGTACAAAGCAATTTAATAAATGCCGGAATCACGTGAAGGTGTTAAGCAAAACATTTTGCAGCAATGACCGCACAACCAACAAAAAAAAAAGAACACAAACCCCCCAAACAAGAACAACAACAAAATATGTATATAACATACATAGAAACCGACACGAATCAACCGCAAATTGAAATCCTCAGCGCGCGCCTCACACACCTGGCTGCTTAGTGACTCTGACATGCTTATTAGTGAGCTGCACAAGTTTATTTGGCGCCCAAGTGGCACTCGCTCGCCTTCTGCTAGATATCTACTTGTGTATATCAAGCGCAACTTGGGTTAATTTGCATCTGTTCTACACTCAATATACGTTAGGTCTCTTTTCAGAGGCCAGCTTTTGATTTTTTATACGATCTTTCTAAAGTCTAGTTAGTAAGTGCTGTTGTTTCTAATGAGCTATCAAATGACTTTGTATAGAATTAAGCTTAACAACTTTGTGCACTCAAAAATCAATGACAACCTCGTAAAAATAGCAAATACTTAAATTTTCAAGTATTATTTTAGGTAGCGTTCGATGTTAAACAAAAGTTTAATCGTATGTTAACTTTTGCTGTATTTAAAGCGTTGAAAGGGTCTCAAACAGTCAAAGCTACGCTGATGTTTTGCTAGTATTTGAATTTATTTGTTTCTGCATTGAGCTTTTATGGATTGATGCTTTTATCTTTTCTCTAGCTCTATAAATTTATTAAAGAAATAACTAAGAGACATGAAGTAATTCTTAGAATGTGTCTAATAAAAAAACAAATAAATGACATGAAGTAATTATTATAATGATTCTAATGAATCGAATGCATTGAATGAAGATTACAATTACTATCTTTGCTCGTTTAAATTGCAAATTCTTCAAGCAATATTCGAATAATCTATTGATTTAAATAATTGCTTAATTGTGTGTTAGTTTGTGCACTTTAAAGGGTCTCTGGCAGTCGAGGCTGCACTGTGACTTTCTTAGCTATTTAATGCTAATGAATCAAATGCATTGAATGAAGATTACAATTACTATCTTTGCTAGTTTAAATTGCGAATTCTTCATGCAATATTCGAGCATTAAATCGACTTAAATAAGTGCTTAATTCTATGTTAATTTGTGCCATCTTTAATGCACTCTAAAGGGTCTCTGGCAGTCGAGGCTGCACTGTGACTTTCTTAGCTATTAAATGCTAATGAATCAAATGCATTGAATGAAGATTACAATTACTATCTTTGCTCTTTTAAATTGCGAATTCTTCATGCAATATTCGAGCATTAAATCGACTTAAATAAGTGCTTAATTCTATGTTAATTTGTGCCATCTTTAATGCACTCTAAAGGGTCTCTGGCAGTCGAGGCTGCACTGTGACTTTCTTAGCTATTTAATTCTATGCAGACTTTACGTATTTTTGCTTCGTTTTGGGCAGACGCCTAATTTGTCATATGCATTTATTCATTCATTCAATTGCTTTAATAACTGTCAATATGGCGTCGCTTGGACGTCGACTGCAGCCGCTGTCGCTGTCGCTGTCGCAGTCGCTGTTAATAATAAACGAGGCTCGACGAGCGGTGCGACATTGCAATGCCTGACCTCAGCAACAACAACAGCAACAACAACAGCAACAAAAGCTTCAACAGCAATAAAGCGCTATGGCCGGCCAATGGTCGCCTCGACGCTGCCAGATTCTGGACACTCGACACTCGACTGTTTTACACTTTGTTGTCGGGCGGCCCCCACAACTTTTTTGAATTCTTTTCATACGATTCACAGACGTATTCGCATTCGCAATCGCATTCGTTGTTGTATTCACATATTCGGTCAGCGTCGCTGACATCAATTTGTAATTTCAATTAAAAATTTAAACTGCAAAAAAAGCGCAAGAGCAGCGAACAGCGAGCAGCATTCAATTCCATTGCTGTTGCTGCTGTTGCTGCTGCTGCTGCCATTTAACGGCGAACCCAAAGAATTCACCTGACTAACACGCGGCCACGCGCCTCCCCCTCGCTCCCCCCTCCTCTGTCCCGCCTCCATTTCGCTCAGTCTCTCGACTCTCTTGTGTCTCTTGCCTCGTGCTGCGTTCTGCGTTTGCCGTTTGCCGTTTGTGTGTGTGTGTGTGTGTGTGCGGGCATAATTTGATATAGCGTATGCTACAAATGGCTGCCCCAGGCACTTAATTTGATTTCTTTCTACAAATGGCTTTGCCACACACACACACACGCACACAACATGCAACACACACACACACAGAGACTAGATAGAGAGCTGCTGCCTTTATCTATATATATATTTTTTTTGCTGCTGCCTTCAATCGCTTTAAAAGAAACCAAAAACTTCACTTTACTTTTTCTTGCAAGCACAAGGCGAAAGAAACTCCCGCCGTCCTTTTGGGCCCCTCTAGGTACAGTTGACCAAGTTTCGGAAAGGCTCTCGGGCAAATATAAAGTCTGCTTAAAGAAGTTTGCGCATTAAAGTCATAACTCAACTCAGCTCAAGAGTTGTGTGTGTGTGTGTGTGTGTTTACTTTTTAATCGAATGTTGTCTAAATATTGATAAAGCATGCACAAAAATGTGTCGAGTGGATTGTTGTTGTGCAATCATTAGACGCCGCCTCTGCTGATGTATTGGCTGAATGATGAATCGACTTGGATGACTATTGAAATTATCACTGGGTCTTCAGCTAGTTGGCGGCATGTGTGACAAGTTAGTTTTCTTTCTTTCTTGATAATGACATTACGGCATCGCAAACTATGGCCACACATTCGACTTGAAGAGACCCTTTAGTTGTGATTTGAATAAGTGATTTGAACACCTCACGCTTACTGCTCTACAGCGTATCTAGTGTCGAGCCATAAACTCGACTGAGCCTCTCAGGTATGTACACATAACGCATACTTGTGCCTAATAGGATTTTAGCGACACAATCTTAAGTTATTTGTGCAGCCAGCGACGGCGATTCATCATGTCTTTGAAATGATTTAAAATTTATGTTTTCGGCTTCTCTTCGTCAAGTGGTTTCGAGTAGTGTAGAGAACGGCAGCGAAATAAAAAAGAATAAAAAAAGGAGAAGGAGAAGACGACAAAATGATGACATACCCATTGAGTGCTATTCAAATTTTGTGCCCCCCACAAAAGCTATTGACTTCGCCACTCCGGGCTGGAGGTGCCACCGTCGATAGGGTTGGGTTAGGTTCAGGGCTGCTTTGGGTCGGTGACGGGGGCGCTTGGTGTGATGTTGAGGACTCTGCTGCTGCCGTCGCTGCTGCTGCTGCTGCTGCTGTTTCCGCTTTGCCCGAGCCCCTCCATTAGACATGAAAGTGTCAACTTCCGCGTTTTTGCACACACAACCACTCGAGGAGCAAAAGAGAGAGAGAGAGAGGGGGGGGGGGGGAGAGAGGGGAGAGGCAGAGGGAGACAGGCACTCACTTGTGTCGTCGCCGGTTAAAAGCATGTCAAATTTTTACACACACTCGAGCGTGGGCGAGAGAGGTAAGTGACGACGAGCAAAGAAACGAGAAGCAAAGCGCACGCCTGCGAGAATGCATGATTGAATGATTGAGAAATTAATACACACACACACACACAGACACATACACACAGGGAAAGAGAAAGAGAGAGTGGGAGACAGGGAAGGAGGGAGACACAAACACACATGGCTATCGAGCACACAGAGCAAGTGAGAACGCAAGATAGAGAGAGAGGAGGAGAGAGAGAGAGAGAGGGAGAGGAGGAGAGAGGGAGGGAGAGGAGGAGAGAGAGAGGAGGAGAGATAGAGAGAGAGGGAGTGAGAGAAGGAGAGCAGGAGAGAAAAGAGCAGCCTCCATTCGTTGGGCGCCATCAGCGGCAACGTGAAATTATTCCATTTCACTTTACAACTGAATGCAAATTACATGCTGTAATTTCCTGCAAGAAAGCAAGAAATGAAGCGAAATGAATGTGGCACACACACATATAGACAACCACACACACACACACACACACATGCATGCTGCAAATGTATTTGAGCCAAGCGGAAATAAAAATAAATTCGAAAAGTTAATATTAAATGTGCTACATTGGAAACATATTGTGTGCTGCCTCCCGCGCTCAGTTTCCCTTTCTCTCGCTCGTTTCCCGCTCTCTCTCTCTCTCTCTCTCTCTCTCTCTCTTTGTCTCTTTTACTCACTTTCATGCCGTCTCGCTCTTGGCTGATTCTCTCGCGTCTCTCGCTTCGCTGGCGCTGATTTTCCACATGCCTAGCAGACAACAAGGCAGGCGCCGCACACACACACAAACACACACAGACACACACACACATTAAGATACCGACGCCAGCGGGCATCAGCATGCACCAGCCTATCAACCACCCCTCCCCCTCCCTACTTTCCCCCCTTTCGTCTATAGGCCCTTACTCCACTCACCCGATCCGCTGGCCGTAAACAATTGCGCATTTTCAGCGCCGTTTGCTTACATTTTTTACTCCACACGCGCGCGGTTTTTTGTGTTTTTATTCGCTTATATTTTGCAGTTTGATATACCCTGTAAATATGCGTTATAGCAAAGCAAGTCGAGCTTATCAAGCATATGCAAATTCCTGCTCTGCTTTCTCTAGAGAAAGACGTTAACTAAATGTTATTGTGTGGGGCATTAGCAAATACTTTTTGGCTTAATAGATCATGCATTCTCTGATCTTCATATGCGTTGTGTTGACTGTTGTCTCATTGAACTCAGCCTGCAGCAAAGCTAGAGCCGCTAAAATTGATATTTAGCTTCGAGTTAACTTTCTTAACGCGTCTCTAAAATCTTTTTGAAATCCTACACAATTTAGCAGCTAAGCTACAGCGTATCTCCCAGTCGAGCAGGCGTCGTTGAATGTTTCAATGCATTTTTACATTTTCATATGGCGCATTTTCATTGCATTTGTTGTTGTTGTTTTTGTTTTATTTTGCGCCTGGGCTCTCTTTTATTTTGTATTTTCCTTTCGTTTACTTCTTTTTTGTGTGAGTGTGTGTTTTTGGGTTTTCTTTTTAATTTGTGCGCCTTTTTTTGCGCTTGCAGTTAATTTTTTATTGTTATTATTTTCATTGTGGCGCAGCGAGCGGCAGCCAGGACATCATCGACAGTCGACAGTAGTCGACGAGCGGCAGCATCAGCCTCAGCATCGACATCGACAGCGACATCAGCATCAGCATCAGAGGCAGCCACTTGGTCAATGCCGGTTTTTTAGTCAACGCGTAAAATATGCTTAAATATTTTAAATTTAATCACACGCTTCGCTGGCTTCGGCAAATACGTCAATGCATATGCAAACAAATAATGCGCGGGGCGCGTCGAAAGGGATGCCAGCAATGTGGCCCCCTCCCCCCTTCACCGCATCCCTTTGTCCACAATTTTTTTGTTTGCCGCCTTTGACAACGAATTGCTGTCCACAATTGCTCGCTGGCTCCAGGCTCCAGGCTCCAGTCTCCACCTGTCTGTTCTGTCCCCTCAAGCGCCCCCAGCGCTCCCTTTTCGCACCTTCGATGCGCGTGACGTTGCCGCTGTTGACCGCATCTCGACCGCAATTAAAGCCACAATGTAACCTGGCAACTTGCAATTAGCAAAGTGGCCTCCAGACTTTTGCCCGATTTCTTAAGCCAATTGAGAAATTGTCATTTTTATAGCTTGAGCAACAAAGGAAAAAACGTTTGTATAGATGCTTGAGAGTCGAGATTTTCCGTCACTTCACGTAAACGATCAAACGATCTCTAAGACTACAATGAGCTGGGCACACTAAATTTGGCATCTAAGTTGCTGCATTCAGCAGCATTGTGTTCAATGACGAAAAAATCAAACATTCTTCAAATTCAAGTGCGCATAACTTGGGCAGCTCTTGAAGTAAACTCTAGGGAGCTAGAAGGAAGACAATTTTGCACAATTCCGTATGCATAATTAACACTTAAACTACGATAGTTGATTGTAAAATTGGTTTGAGCAGAAAGTTGCTGACATACTCGATAGAAAACCAATAAGTGTCTCTTATCTTCTTAGCAAGCAGAACTTGTTTATGGGCTGTAGGCTTAATACGTTCAATTCTGACTGAGCTATCAAAGCATTAAAAGCTACTGATCACAACTACATGGTGTGCATTTCAAAACTGCAACTAAAATTGGCTTGTGCGCATACAAAAGGTTTTGCTGAAATAAAACTATAAACTAGAAGAGAAAACTATTAGCTTACAAAGCCAACTTGAGCTAGTGTGAAGCTGCGATTCAATTTCGCTGATTGTGTGTAATTTGGTAAGCAATCAAAGTGCTCTATTTTTAGTTAGTTATCTAATCTAAGCACCGTATTTTTATTTAGTAAGCCATCTAAGCGCTTTGCGCTTAGTATGCAATATTTTTCACAGGACAACTCAACTAAATTAGACAACTTTTTTGAGAGCACTTTGAGCTGTCATCCCTTGGCACAACTTCAATTTCTAGGCAGCTGCTTTGTTGCTCTCTTGAAGCTGCAAATAATTGATAATATTCTGATGCCAGGCGTTGCTTACTATAAATTATTGAACACTGCAAATTGTGCGAATGTCCTCAACTGTCGATTACAAGCATTGAGGAATTAATTAGTGTTGCAGCCGGCGCACAGTGAACTCGACAAAGAGACAAACAGCTGGACAAACGTTGCAGTTGCATCTGCATGGTTGCAATAATCTTTTGAGTGTGTGTTTTTATGTGTGTGAAATACGATAAGCTCAAATAATTACGGTGAGTGAGTGGTTGGTAGGAGCAGCTATTCTATGGCCATAATTTCTCATTCAAAATACCAAAAAATGCCTTTTCGGTGCGGGGCACGTTGCAAGCAAAGTGTAACTGCTGCGTGTGTTGCAGTTGCAGTTGCTGTTGCTGTTGCAGTTTCTATTTTGTAGCTTGTAGTTTTGCTCAGTGCTAACTGCATATTTGGTAACAATAACAAAATTAGAAGCCAGCAAAAAGCCGGGGCAGAAAAAGTGTCAAGTGGCGTGCGGCATGTGGCATGTGGCATGTGGCATGATGAGAAGCAGCCATTGAGGCAGTCACAGAGCGACAGCGACAACGATGATGACGACGTTTGTAGCTTCCCCAAAAACTTGCTCTCTCTCTCTTTCTCGCTCTATTCCTCGTTTCCACCTTTTGTTTGGCTGCAGACATAATTGTGCCCGTTTCTGTGTGTGTGTGTGTGTGTGTGGGTGTTGCACGTGGCATATTATACAGCCAAATGCCTCCGGAGCCATTTGACTCCGATTTCGGTTTTGCGGCCAAGTGAAATTTATATGCCCAAATATAATGAACCCCAAGCACTTGCACGTAGTCTCTGTCTCCCCCTCTCCCGCTCTCCCGCTCTCTGCCCCACAGTCTGTCTCTTTCCTGCACCATTGCTGGCTGTCTCTGTCTGGTTGTCAGGCGTTGAATTCACTGCTGGCCAAATGCAGTTTGGCTGCCTGGCTTGTTGGTCCGACGTCGGCTCCTGTGGCAACATTTAGCCAAACTGCAAAGTCAAAAGGGGCCAAGCAGAAGGTAGAGACGGAGGCGGACAGGGGCAGGGGCAGGGGCAGTGTGCTGTGCTGTGTGTGTTGCACTGTGGCTAGGCTCGAGAGCTGGCCCCGAAATTGGCGTTGCCGATGCATTTGCTGATACATAAACTAAACTAAACTAAACTCAACTGAGCTAAGCTGCGAGCTGAGCTGCACAGTCTGGCTTGCCTCGCACGCTTGCCACTTGCCACATGCCACATGTAACAGCTACGTCCGTGTCTGTGTGTCTTTGTGTGTGTGTGCGAGGGAAAACAGCATGAAAATCATATTATAAATAAATTATGCAATTATAATTACACAAGAAAACTACTTGGGGCGAAACAACTTACACAGCGAAGGGGGAGCGAAAGACATAGAGAAAGAGAGAGAGAGACGAGTGCTTGAAGCGCCAGCAGCTACATTGTCTATGTGTGTGTGTGTGTGTGTGTGTGTGTTTGTATTTGTGTCCTGGCTGCTGCTTCAGCAACATTTGCTGGAAAAATGCTCCAAGTTGTCATGTCAGCCGTGTGAGTGTCTCTCTCTCTCCCTCTCTCTCTCTTTCTCTCTCTTTCCGTGTCTGTGTGGAGTTGTCCTCGCTTCGTCTCGTCTCCTTTCCCACTCCTCACTGCTCTCTTTGTCCCTCTGTCCGGGCACAAATAGCACAAGTACAGGAAAATAATTACATTTTACGTGTTCCTATTAATCTTGCTGAGTTTTTAGTTTTAGTTTTAGTTTTAGTTGTTGCCCACTAATTCACTTTTTGTTCTCAGTCCTTCACTAGGCACTCTTTCCCCCCTCTTGCCCTATTCATTTCTCACTTCACATCACTTGTCTGCTCTTCTCTCTCATCTCTCTGCAGTCGCTTCGAATTCAATTTTCTTGTTTTCAGTTTTCAGTTTACAGTTTGCTTTTTACTTTCGACTTTATGCCCGGAACCTGCCCCCAACAAATCGCTTTGCTGCCGTCCTTTGACTAAATCCCAGCAGCAAGAATTTGAATATGGAACAAGTAGAAAATATATTACAAATATTTGAGTATCGTAAATGCAAAGCGCTAGTGCAGCAGATTGATTTTACACATGCAACAAATTTAATTATACATTTGAAAACAAACCAAAATGTTTTGCTCGCTAACAGCCTTTTATTTTGTGTCCTTTTTTTTGCAGAATTTTATCTTCAAATATGGATTAAGTAAGTGGAAATTTAACACTTTACTCTACGCTATAGAAATCATTTCATGGCACAAAGAGCGTTCAGTTTTTATGGTTTCTTAAAGCGAGAAAAACCAAAAAAAAAATCGGACAATTTTAGATTCTTCAGTTTGATAGTTTCTAAAAGCGACAAAACACAAAAAAAAAAAACAAAAAATATTCCAACAATTTTAGGTGCTTCAGTTTTTTATAGAACGCACAGAAAACAATGTTCTTTTGATTGATTTTATCGGGAAAGTATAGAGAAAACTGTCTTTAGCTTCAAAGGCGAATAATTTGTTATATATCATCATAGTATTTGAATAATTTTATTTTGTCAGACCAACAGAGAAAAAAACGAGTTGAGAGTGGGTGGCGTAAGAGGGCAGCGGTGAGGAGGGCGTGGCGGGGGGCGTTTCAACCGCCAGGCTGTTGCATGCAACTAATTATGCTTTATAGCATTCGGTAGTTTGCTCTTTTGTCACTTAGCAACATCGTAAGCCGCTTAACCCACCAAAGCCGCAAAATTGAGGCGCGCGCTCGCACACGTAGCCAGAAACACACACGCACACACACACACGCGTAGAGTGAGAAAACAGTTTCTCACAGAGACGCAGAGACACGTAAATCTCATTAAAGTTAAGAGAACATGCTTCAAAATTAATTTCCGTAATTCTGCACTTGAGTGTGGCGCTTATTCATGTTGCGGTTGCGTCCCTCTGTTCGCTTACTTTTTTTCTCCCCCAAATGGCATGTGGCAAGCTTGCAAAAGGGTGGCGGGGGTTGCCAGGTGCAGCAGCAGCAACTGCAGATCTGCGGTCAATTATTGCGCAATTCGAGACAGATAATTGAATTGCTGCAAAGTTTGCAAAGCAGCGCAAATAAGTTGTACTTCATTGGCCACAACAAGCAAGGCTACAATTTGTCAATCTCCACTCGCCCAACTACTTTCACAATCCCCTCTTCAAACGCGTAAAGTAAAATATATAGTATATTTGAGCTGGGCTATATCACAGTCGAGCACACTCGACTGTAGCTTTCTGACTTTATTCTTTATTAGACTCATTATTTACTGCTGCTTAAATTTTATTCAGAGAGTGTTGAGCTCTTGTCTCGTCGCTGTCGGCTGAACTGAGACTTGGCAGCCAGCCTACTGAGCCAAGTATGATTGACAGGACTCTGATTGCAATTTTTTGTGTGACAGTATTGGACAACACTGCAAGACGGTTGTGCAACACTGATCGGCGTAGCTGGAACTTGAACAAATTTCGCAATTATGCGAACACGGTCACACACACTTTACCCATAACGCAATTGACAAAGTGAGTGGGAGGGTGAAGGGTGAAAGGGGCGACACACTATCTATATATACATATATACATATGTGTGTGTGTGTGTGTGTGTGTGTGTCGCCTTGGTTACCCGGTGGACGCCGTCATTTGACTGTTGCAGCTGCAAGCATTTGGGGAATGCATTCAGAGTGATGCTCTCGCTCGGCTCCTCGCTGTTTTCAATTTAGTTTTGCCCCAGAGAAGCGGCAGCACAATGAGAAAGAGCGAGCGAGAGGTGGAGCCGCCAGCTAACACCTGGCGTTGCATGCAACAATGGGATGGGGCAGCAGCATGAAAAAGAGTTGCAAAAGGGGCTGGCAGATGGGCAGATTGCGATTGCTATTGGGATCGCTGTCTGTTGCCGTTGCTGTTGCCGTTGCTGCCTTGGTCCATTGGTGGCGCCACTCAATTCAAATGAATTCCCGTTTGGCTTCCACTTGACAATGGCCACACACACACACACTCGCACACACACACACACTCGAGCACACTCGCTGTGAGTCAGTGAACTTAATTTGGTCACACACAATTGATTCTTTTTACTGACACACAGAGACACACACACAGAGACACACACACAGAGACACACACACTCAACTCAACTTAACTCGACTCTCATTCGCATTCGCATTTAGCTGTTATTGTTGCAGCAGCAGCAGCAGCAGCAGCAGCAGTTGCTGCCACGTGAAGCTGGCGACGTTTTGTTACCTTGTGCAAAACTCGTTTTGTAATTTGTGGCTGAAACAATGCAATTAAGTTGACATTAAGTGAAGTTCCCCACTGCTCTGTCTCTCTGTCCCCCTCACTGTCTCTCTCTCTCTCTCCCGCCTACTCCTAACTGTAGGTGGTGGCAACACGGCAGCTTCATTTCCATTTGGCCAGACGAAGCCACATTTCATCGCCCGCACGCTCTCGCCGCAGCAACAGTCCCATTGTCTGACTTGCCTTGCCTTGTGTTTTGCCCAACTCTGCGTGTGTGAGCATGCAAAGCTAATGACATCAAAGAGGTCATTCCTGTGGCCAATTTGACATGCAGCTTCTCCAGTTGCAAGCAACATTTCAAGTTGCCAGCCGCTTGACATTAATTCGCCACCCTCTCAAATAAATTCATATAAAAGGGACCGCAACTATTTAGTTAGCCATTCAGGCAGCTGCAACATATCATTCACAAAACTATACGTGTAAATGCTGTTTAGATGAGCACTTCGACAGCATTTCTAAAACATTATTTCAACTCTCACAAAAGGCCACTTTGATTAGTGCAAAGGTAATTGCTGCAAAGCTTCGCCTTGGCCACTTTTGCACTTTCAAGCACAATCAGGACAACACACGCAGGACAACAAACGGCATTCAAACACTCAGGCCTTCAACTTTGCAGTCCAAACGATGCTGGCAATCTCTCAAAATATGATAATGTTGTGCATTCATGCGTTCCACGCACGTTTATTGCTTCAAAAAATATTAAGTATTTTAATTGAATTTCATTTCAAACTTTGTCGCAGGCGAAACAAATATATTACTTACATTGACGAGCAAAACCGCAACGATTCATTTCGGTTTCATTTCACCATATAACATTTAAAATAAAATAGTTTTATAGCAGTTTAAACTGTTTTTTAATTTCTCAGAGCATCCCAATCAGCATGAGTCCAATGTGTGAATTTTGAGTAGTTTTTTTTTAATTTCGTTTTCATCTTTATCGCATGAGATATTTTTCGGTCATCATTCGAGGCCGCCGAAATAAGTTTCATCGTTAATGTGTGTCTATGGTGAATTTCATCTTAATCTTTATCGCATGCAATATTTTTCATTGCCAATTTAATTCTCTGCTTTGTTTCATGTGATATTTTTCTATCGGCATATTTGTGAGTGTTCTGCTGAGTGTTTACACAATATTAAGCATATATTTTCAATAATTCCACTTGAAGCTGTCGAATAAAGCTTATTATCTAATTATACTTGATGGTAAAATTAATTTACTTTTTGTCGCATGCGATATTTCTATGGAGAATTTAACTTTCAGCCTTGTCGCATGAGATATTTTGTTAGCAGCATATTTCTGAGTATTCTACTATATGTTCACACAATAATTAAACCATATTTTGTTAGATTTTTTGTTTTGGAGCGTATGTTATACTCAATATTGAACTTCTTCTGCAGGTAAAATAAATCAATCGACATATTTTATTGCTACTTGCTTATACAAAATCTCAGTTAGAATAGAGATCAATACAATATATTAGTTTCTTGTGCTTTAGTTGTATTTTTGTAATTTCAATTCGCTTCAATGCGAATTTAAGACGCGTTTTTCTCAGTTTTTTACTAATCATTTAAACGCTGCTTCATTTGCCAAGCAGTTTGCTTAAAGCCAGCCCCAGATGAAGCGTCTCCGTTGGGTCGCTTGATCTCTTGATGAGCTGCGCTTCGCGTTCCATTCCATTTCCTGCCGCTTCCACACCGCGTATCCTGTTGCCCTGCGCCTTCTGTTCGCCAGTTATTTTCTTTTCATTTCTATTTTTTGCGTGTGTGTTTTGTTGTTGTTGTTTTTTTTTCTTCGTTGTTGGCATCGCTGGAGTTATGAGTTATTTTACAGCGTTGAATGCATTTGCCGTCACCCGCATTTTTCGGTGGCAACAGCAAAACGCCTACAGCCCTTTAGCTGGTCACCGGGACACAGACTCGTTGCCTGCCTGCCCCTCTCCCCCCCCCCCCCCCCCCATCCCCACAACCGGGAGCCCACTTGGCTCTATCAATTGGGTGGAAACTTGGGCGAGTTGTGAGAGAGCTTTGGCTCAAAAACATTCCACAACCATGCCGGGCATAGTCTTGACACAAAGATAATGCTGCGGATAGCAGAAAAAGATTCTGAATTGTTAACCATACACTCACACACACACACAGACACACACACACACATGTGGACTTGCAGGCAAAGATGCGAGCGGAAGGACGTTTCTTGGTGCAGACACAGGCATTTGGCCCCCTCCCGCCCACTCTCCTTCTCTCTCTCTCTCTCTCTCTCTCTCTGTAGGCGTGGCAGTGTCGCATGTGACAAAAGCAGCTGCCTTTTGTTTGACTTGACTAGCGCGCCCTTGGCCCAGCTCGCTCATGAGCTCATGTGTGTGTGTTTATACTTTGTGTGTCTCGGTATCTGTGTCTCTGTGTGTGTGTGAGCTCAAGCATTCAAATAATTAAACTCATCAAGTTGCCTTATGAGCATTTCACGCAGCTAACCTGCTGCCGCGACCTCCTCCCCTCTGCTGCCCCTCCTCCCCCGCCACCTCCTCCGCCTTCTGTCTGTGCCTCCTGCATTTAGTCTAATCTTCTTTGTTTTCTTTTTGGCACAAAGCCGTGCGCCGAGTGCCGAGTGCCGAGCTCTCTGTGCCCTGTGTGTGTGTGTGTGTGGCTCAGTGTGTGTGGCATCCTCTTGCTAGGACAGAAGGGCGACCACAGCTACGCACACACACTCGCACACTCACACACACTCATATATATCCTTCTGCTCCGCGACTTACATGAGCTGTGGGCACGCATAATCCTTGATCTTTTGTTAGTTGTTTGCTCAACTTTCTGCTGCTCGCCTCGTCTCGCCTCGCCTCGCCTCGCCGTCGCTCTCTCCCCCGCTTCTGCTCTGTTTGTTTGTCAGCTCTGCGTACCACATCCTGCCCCTTCCGCTTGCCACGTTTGCCTTTGCTATCTCTCTAAATTATTAATTAAAGTATTTAACAAATATGCAAAAGTTTGCCCTGAGCTGCATGCGAGCCACATCAAAATCCTGCTTCATCCCCGTGCCACATGCCACATGCCACATACTACCCCCACCTGCCCCCCTTGCCGCTTGGCGTCGCGCCTATTGGCGAGCGCCTTTGTTGTTGCGCCCTCAGTCGAGACAGTCGCAGTTCATTCTACAGCAAATTTGTCGACTAGTTAATAATGTGCCCAGCACACACACAAAACTCTTCCTTTCTATTTTTTTTCTTTTTTTTTTTTTGGGTGTGGAGTCGCTTTGTCGTGTTGACTTTTGCATCTTTTTGATGTTCTCCATTTGCCGCATCAAAAAGACATTTTTGCTAAACATTACGCTCGTTTTTTGCTAGCTGACGCCACTTGGACGATAGTTTGGTAGCTTGACTTTTGCGATAGTTTTGCGATCGCTGTATTTCTAGTGAAGCTCACGCAAAACTCATAACTGCAAAATATATAATGAGCAAGTAGAAATTCAACTGCCGAAAGTAATCAATAAATAGCAAAGAATTTAACAACGATAGCTGCAGATATTAAAGACACTAATCAATTTACCGATTTAACTGCGAGTTAATTAAATTGAATTCTCAAAACACTTGCAAATTTGCTTAGCTTGAAGACAAATATATTCAAAAGTTAAATAAAGAGAAATATAATAGGTTACTCTACTCACTTTTCAAAGCTATCGCTAGAAATCAATGACAATGACAAAACTTTGCCTTTGGTCTACCTAAAAGATAAGTCAATAGCTTCCGATTGACAAACATTAAATACACAAATTGAAGGCCTCCAAATGTGCATTATATTTAATGATTTACATATGCAATTAGCTTGGGGAAATTGAGATTATGTGCACTTATTGCTATTATGCCGTATTCATAATCCACTTGCACGCGTCTTTAAAAGCACTCGACTCGACTGTTCTTCGAGTCGAATGTGACTTACTGTCAAGGACACGAGCTTATTTCAATATGGGCATAAAAGAAACGCTCAAACTATCGATTTGACGGCGTCCGAGTGCGCAAGGATGTGCGGCGAGCATCCTTTTAGCATTTGTCCGCCAGCTGCGGCCACCTTGTGCGCAGAATAAGTGCCTGGGGCTGAAGGGGGAGACACTGGGGGTGGCCACGCCCCGTTTGGGGATAGTCATCACTTGACTTGACTCGACTTACTTAGCAGGTTGACTTACCGTTTGGCAACTGCGGCTTTTGCCCTGTTTAAGTTTCATAGCAGCACCTCGACCAAGACAAAGAGAACGAGAGAACGAGAGAGAGAGAGAGAGAGAAAGCGAGAACTGTCCGGCGAGATAAAGGGGAGCAGTCGCCTGGCTTACAGCATGGAAATCCTTTTTGCGTAAATCCTCAACTACATTTGACCGCATCCACGCACATTTACGTAAGCTGATTACGCCTCGAGTCTTGCTCACTGTCCACTGCCCATTAGCGCCCACTGTGCGCTGTCACTGTGTATGTGTGTGTGTGTGTGAGTGTGTTTTATGTGTGTGTGTGTTGCGACTCTTTAAAAGTCTGCTTTGCGCATTGATAATGCAGTCGGTGCTCATTAGAGCGCGAGGAGTGGGCAAAAAGGGGGGCAGCTACAGCTACAGCTACAGTGCTGCTCATAAATATTTGCACAGGCGCCCAAACGAAATGACAGCTTTGGAATGTCAAGTGTATGTGCATACTTTGAATTACATGCAACAACAAGAGGCAGCCAGCTGCGAGTTTGGCGCGGAGGGGGGTGTGGAAATGCAACTGCATTTTTAACATATTCCACGCATGGTTAGTGCCACTGCTTCTGCTGTTGGCACCGCTCTGATGCGGTGGCGTTGGCGGTGGCGGTGGCAGTGGCAGCGACTGTTTCACTGTTTGTTGCCCCGTATTTCGTTTGCGTTGCGTTGCGCTGCGGCTGCTGTCAAAAAACGTAAACGTTGCCAGAGCGGCGCGCACTTAAACAAAACGAGACGAGACGAGACGAGTCGAGTCGAGAGCACCGTGCCCCACGTAATGTTGCAATTCATAATGATGCTGCTAGCAATGATAATGATAATGCAGATGATGATGTGCTGACTGCTGTTCCCCTCCCTGTTCTTGTTGCTGCCCTGCTTTTAATTCAAATGCAGAGCAGAGCGAGTGCAGCATCTTCAGTTGCATTTTGCAGAGCGTACACTGAGAGAAAACATGTGGAAAAATCAGAAATAAAGCTACAAATGCTTTTGAAATTGCAACAAGAGCAAAGATTCTAAAATCGAGAGGAAATCCCAGATGAACTCTTCAGAAAAAAAAAAATAAGTTTCAATATTGAAGCGTGCTTAATCTTTAACTGAAATACAATTTTTAATTCATCAAACAATTAGATTGTTTCGAAAAAAGTCAGCAAACATTTAGTGCTTTTAGTAGCACTAAAATTATTTATAATTCGCTTCTATATCTTTGCAACATTTCTTGCTATTGTCAAAGTATTCGTTTTATTTTCGAACATAGAATTAACAATCCCTTAAAGATTTAAATGTGACATTGAAAACGCCAGAGCTTAGACGATCATTGCAACATTCGTCGTCTTTTAATTGCAAATTGTTGCTTCAAGATTATTACAATTTTCTCCCTAAATTTGAGCATTGCATCCGCTTCGCTTTTCGCTCTGTGCAGCGTCAAGTGGACTGACACCTACATGTAGTGCAGTTGTAGTCGCAGCCAGAGCGGGGTGTGGCAGGGTGGACAGGACAACCCTCCAGTTTTTGGCGAGTGCTCAACGCCTCATGATAAATAATGCAGCAGCCTGGCAGCCTCGACAGCCTCGACAGACTGGCCACGGTCAGGTCACAGGTGGGGAGGATAACTTTACAGCAGTTTTCTTCAGCTGTCGCTGTCAGTCGGCTCAGACTTACCTGGCAATGCAGCAAACGCTTCGCTCCGTCTCGCTCGCACTGCTTGCAACACCCACCGTGTGGATGGGGCAGTGTTGACACATAGTTTGTTGCAGTTGGCAAACACAGCAACAACACAGCGAGTACTGAAGATGCTTTGTATAAATTTGAATATTCAACATTGGCAACAACATTTGAGTCGCAGTTTTGCACTAAGCGAAATTTCGCATATACTTCTATTTGAGTCGATGTGCGATTCAATCCGTAAACTGAAAAAAAAATACAGCTGAAATTGGAATTGGAGAAACTGTAGTGGAAATGAGAACAACAGGAGATTGCTTGACATTTAGCTTTATATTCATTTATTTATTTTTAATTAATTCATTAGTTTTTATTTATTCTTAGACCCTTGATATCCTCAGAAGTGTGTGTGGTTTATTTTTATATTTTGTATAATTCAACTTAATATGCTTAAAATAATTGTTTTGTTTTTTCCTCATTTTTTATTAGTTATTACATATACATAGATAATCGTTATTATTATTATTATTATTATTATTAGTATTATTATTATTATTATGTCCGCTTGCTGTAATATAATGCCATATATAATTGTTCATTTTGTCGATCGAATACATATACATATATAATGATACATATATGCTTAGGGTTTACGATCTTGCATCTGCCAATGTCCGAAACACACATTTGGCAGTTTTTTCTGTCCAGTATTTTGTTTTTTTTTCTTCTCTTTTTAATTTTCTGTTAGTTACGTTTACTTCTCTCGCGTCTATCGGGCTTACGAGGGTTGCTTTACGTTATTTTTATTTTTTCTAGGTTACAAAAAAAAATCATTTTGTTTTTTATTTTTATTTTTCATTTCATTACTTTTAGTAGAATTTGTCCTACAGTATTTTTGTTTTTTGGGTTTTTTTTTGTATGTTTATTTACTATTTTTTGTTGTGAAATACATAGTTGATATACTACAAACTTTAAGTTTTTTTTTTATTTTGTTTTCTTTTTTGTGTGGTTTCTTTGTTTTCGTTTGTCTAATAAATATAATTTGTTCTGCTTCCTCTTCGCCATCTTTTGTTTTTGCAATAATAATAACTGGTTGTGTCGCTTTTGTCTGGCTTTTTTACGTTACTTTATTTGGTATTTTATTTAGTGTTATTTATTATATCTCATAAATTCTTGTTGTTGCTAAATTTTGTTTTCTTTTCCATCGTTTCGTGTGTGTGTTTGTGTGTGTTTCATTCATCTTCTGTTGTTGTATAGTTGTCTCGCTGTCGTAAGAATAGCTATCTGTCTCTGTCTCTGTCTATCTGTAAATGTCTGTGAGTGTGTGTGTAAGTGAGTGAGTATACATGTGTGTGTGTGTCGAGTTTAATTGTTTAAATGTTAATTTATCTCAATTGTTTCCCTGTTTCTTTATTTGCTAAGTATTTTTTCATCTTTTATTTATTTTTTTTTTTGCTTGACTTTGCCTGTTTTCTTATTTGACGGCGCATCTAACATAAATATACTAAAATACCATTTTATATACATATACATACTTGTTTTGTTTTCTTTTGCCTCTTCTTCGTCGTCTTCTGTAAGCCATCTTTTTTATGCTTTGCTCTAAGTATTCGTTATTTATTTTCTCGTGCGCCGATGGTTGTTCTGCATTTCTTTTTGGCTTCTTACGTGAGTTTCTTTTACGATTTCTTTTGCAGTATCATTTCTTAGTATTTTGTTGCTTTTGAAGCAATTTATTTTTTGTGTATTTTAGTTTTGTTTTATTTTGTTTTCTTTTCATATTTTTCAATGCTTGCCAAATTCTAATAGGTAACTGACTCCTGCTCTTTATTTGTGTTTTTCGTTTTTTTTTTGTCAAATTGTTTGGTAATTTTTTTTATTTTATTTTGTCATTTTGCCAATTAACAAAAGAAAACCGTGAAAACCGCAAAATCAAATGTTTATAAAAAAAAAAAAAAAAAAAAAATACAGTACACACAGATTTATATATATATGTATATATATATTTGTATAAATACTAAGTATATACCATTTAAATACCAATTGGTTGCATATCGTTATGTTATTGTATTTATTATGTAGCTCTATTTTGGTTTTTCTTTTGTTTTTTGCATTTTTTTTCGACGTTTATATTACATCTAAGTATTTTTAGGCGCGAGCGACGAGAAAAGCCACACAAAAAAAGACGATACATTTATATGGTGTATGTGTGTGTGTGTGTGTGCTATATATGTATGTTTTGCGTTATACAACACTAGTTTACCATTCAGTTTTGTTTTTGGGGTTTCTCATTATTTTGTAGCCTTAAGAAGTATTTACACAAAAATCTAACAGTGGGGCTGTCCACTTGCCAAGCCAAGCCAGCCATATTTTTTTTCCGACTACAAACTAGTGTATTTATATATTGTATTTTGTGGTATTTTCATTTTCATTTTCATTTGCATTTTCATCTTCTTTTTAGGTGTATTTGTTGCTGCCCCCGCCCGCCCCCCACATAGAAAGCAGAAAGCTTTTGATATAACGCTTAGGTATGCGATGTGTGTGTGTGTGTGCGTGTGTGTGTGTTTGAGTGTGTGAGGCACACACACACACGCGACCCCCCACATACAGTATATAGACGACGCGGGTAAGTATACAGATACTAACTATATGATAGTATGTATATACTTAGCTACATAACTAGCAGTTGCTTAGGTCGGGTGCGGTGTTTGCCAAGTTCTATGTTCATTACAAACTAAAAACAAAAATCAGTTATCGTTTATCTTTATCGCTATCGCTATCGCTATTGTTATCATTATCGGTATCGTTATCATTATCGTTTATCATTAGTTTTTACGCCAATTGCCTTGCACTTGCCTCCTCGCCTCTCTTCTTCACCCACTTTACTCATCTCTTTTGTTTTTGTTTTTTTCTTTTGGCCACATTTCATCTAAAAAATTTCATTTTTTTTTTCGTTTTGTTGCAACTAATTCAGCAATTTGTAGGCCAAATCTTTCTATTATATATTATATATATAGATATTATCAATATCATCGTATTATATCATCTCACTTAAACGCTAAAGAACCCCTCGATGAAAAAAAAAGGAAGAAAATGCTGGTATTATTCTAAGCTTAAATAGTTTTCTTGTTTGCAATAAATTCGATAAGCACCAATTTATTAAATTATAATTCCTCAAATTCAAACAATTGCAAAGCAGAAAAACTAATCAAAACTCAACTGACCAAATGTGTGTATGCGTCTGTGTGTGTGTGTGTGTGTGTTTGTGTGTGTGAGCATGCAATTGGACGGAAAATGAATCAGCTGCATGTGTGAGAGTGTTTTCGTGTGTGTTGGAAAGCGGAATCGAATCATTCGTGAAGAAACCCAATTTGATGAGTTAATTTTGCTGCAAAAACTCGGCTACTCCTTCCACTTGAACGTTGTGTAATACTGTCAATTGTTTTTGTTTCTTCTTTATGTTGTTTTTAAGTAATTTAATTGATTGATTTCTCAGTTTTCTTTTGCTCGTTTTATTTTATTTATTTGTGTAATGCGATTTGCGTTTGCTGTTGTTGTTGTTTGTTTTGTTTTTGTTGTTTACAAAGAAAGCGCAAAGAATCTTACAAATAATAACAAAACATTTTACAATTTAATAATAGAATTAGGCTTTAATTTAATCATTAATTCATAATAATAATTCGCTTACAAGTTATTTAAAAAAAAAGCTCTATACGTACGCTATATTTAAATATATATTTATATATATATGTATGTATATAGTTTCAAATTGTTTTTCCCTCCCTTGGTGAAAGCAATAAATTAATTAAGTTAAAAGTTACGTAAAAAAATGCAATTATTTTTTATTTTTAAGAGCTAAAAATTTATGTTGCATGATTATGCCTTCCTTTTGTTGTTGTTGTTGTTGATGTTGTTGATGTTGCTATTGTGTGGTCACTGTTGTGTTGTTAATTCGCCGTGCAATTTCGCGGCAATTTTGCGAGCATATTGCAGCAAAAACGCAGCGTAATTGCATCGACGTAATGTGGCCTATTAATTTGTTTAAACATTTTAGCCATGCTTTTTACGGTTTACAGTTACAGTTTACAATTACAGTTACATTTATGGCGCATATTTAATTACTTTTTACGTTTTGTTTTGTTTTGTTTTTTTTTCCCTTTTGTTTTTCTGTTTTGTGGTTTTGCGTTTTCTCTATTAGTTTATAATAATATGTTTTTCGCTTTTCATATAAAGTTGGCTATATAGCATGAGCATGTCTGTATATCTAGCTTTCGCTCTCTCTCTTTATCTCTGTCTCTGTCTCGCTACGATTCTCCGTTCATCGGTGTGTGTGTGTTTGCTGCTCGTTTTGGTCTAAACTTGGCATAATTAGCTACAGCTACGACGGCCCCTAGAACTATGCTTCATTATCCTTTATATATATATACAGTTATCAATCAATTAGATCATGCACATGCGTGGCTATATCAAGTGCATATATATATTTATATACCTCTTCAAAGTCAGTTTCCTTTCTTTGTCTGTGATTTCTTTAAAACTATGCCAGTCTCAAAAAGCTCGAGTACCACGATCAATTAAACAAGAAAAAAAAAAACAAAAATGCGGGGCCTTCTCTCTTGCCCTATAGCTCGGTATGTGAGTGTGTCTGTCTGTGTGTGTGTGCGGAATTTACACACTGTTTAACTAGACATACATATATATATATATATATTCATATGTATATAGACATCTATAGACACGCATATGCATGAACTGAAGAAGCATCGAACTCATCTCGTTTTCGCTCTAAACTATTACAATACGATTATTGTTTTATTATATGTATGTTTAGTATATAGTATATCATCATTATATATATGCATTTGCTCTGTCGCATCTAGTTACTAACGATTTAAAAAAAAAAAAAAACATTTTTAGCTTGACTTATATAAATGAATTCGATTAACATTTACGGTGTTTCCCTTTCACGTGAGAGTGTCGAGTGTTTCCTTTACTTCTCTCCCCTTTTCTATCTCTTCTCTTCTTGTATGTGTGTTAGGTCCTATCATTTAGTATTTAGTACAGTGTTTTCTTCAACTTCTCTTCCTTGCTTGCTTGCGCCTCCCACTTGCTCTCGCTGCGGTGGCTGGGGCTAATAATACTCGGTAATTATTGATAGTTGGTTTTTCTTTTAATTATACATATATAGTATCTGCATATATTGTGTATCTTTTGTGACGGGTGGAGTGGGCGGGGGGGCAGGGCGACTAACACGCCACGGCCCCGCCATCGTCGGAGTCCGCATCCGCCGTCGAATCGTGATCCCCGCCGCCAGTCGACCAGGCCGATGTGAGGCTGCGTCGCCGTCGCCGCTGCGCATTCGGCACGCCCGCCGCACCGCCGGTGGCGCCCTTCTTCTTCACGAACTTGATGTTGTAGGGGTCCTCGGCGAGTTCCGGATACAGCGCCACATCGTGTATGTACTCACCCTCATAGTTGTTGGCATAGCTCTGCTTGACAATCTCATCGGACTCCTGCTGTGTCCACTCCAGCACCGTGGTGAGGCCGCTGCGCAGCGCCTCCTTCTCCCGGTGCCAGGCCTTGCGCACCGCCGTCAGCTTGGCATGATGCATCAGCCGCTGCTGCTCCTTGGCCACCGTGGTGCCGTAGCGCAGATTGATGATGGCGTGCGCGCCGTGGATCTTCACATCCAAATAGTTGCCGCCCGCCGAGGCGCCGCCCGAAGCGCCCGCTGCACCGCCAGCTGCGCCGCCGCCGCCGCCACCACCGCCGCCATTGGAGCCCGAACCACCTGCCGACGCAGTTTCGCGCGTGATCTCGTGGAAGGTGGTGTTGACCTGACCCTGCAGCCGCTTCAGCTGCTGGCGATCTTCGCTGGCGCGCCACGCATCCTCCTTGACGAAGAAGAACGAGTCCTGCTGCGCATTGTGCACCACAAACGTGAACGGCAGCAGCTTCGAGCGATTGAACACACTCGTGTACACATCCCGATAGATCGCGTTCGCTGCCGGAACACTCGAGACGATCGCCTGGCCGTCGGCGGTGCGCGACACCACGATGCCCTTGCCGAACGGTGGCTCCGTGTCGGAGCCAATGCTGCGCGGCGACGGGTCCATGACGTCACACTTGAGCGCCGAGCGCGGTGGCGCCGACAGCTGCTCGAAGTCGGACATGCGACGGACGTTGAGGTGGGCGAGGAAACCGCTCTCCACCGCCATGGTGGGTATGTTGTCGAAGGGTCGGCGCATGTTCAGTGCGATGGGATTGTTGGGCGGTCGACCCCACAACGCTGGCGGCTGCCACAGCGCCTTCGACAGCTGCGGCATCAGGTTGGCCACATTGTAGCCCAGCGTGCGCATCCAGCTGGCAAAGTCGGCGGGATAGTGACGCTCCTGGCCCACATTGATGGGATCGTTGCCATTGAAGCGATACAAATGCAGACGCGTCGGCGTTATAATGCGCTCCGCCACACGCTGCCAGTCGGGCGACATCCACTGGCCAATCAACGGATCATAGACACGACCATCGCCCATATGCACCAGCGTGGTGACCTGATCGAGAATGCCGCCGCAAAAGTCGATGGGCAGATAGAGATACGGATTCGAGTCGTACACAATGTGACCGAAGGGCGAACGCATGATCTCCCGTATGCCCTCGCCGTACTGATTGAACAGCATCAGCGGTGTGCCGCTCTGATCGGTGGCCACGTAGTACTTGTGTCGATACACCTGCGCATAGATCAGATGGCCGACGTCGTCGTACGTCAGCGACATCAGTTTGCCGTCGCGCGGCGAATAGATCTGCGACACTTCGTACGGTCGCTGCTGGTTCGTGTAGAAGAACTGCGTCACATTGCCGAAATTGTCCTTGCGCGTCGTCAAACGCTTCAGATGGTCGTAGTAGTAGCGCACATCGAAGCGGCCGCGTTTCGAGGCGCGCACCAACAGACCCTGTGTGTTGTAGTGGAAGCGCTCCTCGCGCGCATTCTGCGCCACAAGGCCGCGTGCATCGTACTTGTACTGACCCTCGCCGAACTTGACGATGCGATCCTGTGCGTTGTACTCCATCGGTATGGTGTTGCCGCGATACGTTAGCGAGAGCAGATTGCCGTTGTCGTCGTAGCGGAAGCCCCACGGCTCCTGCGCCTCAACGCCCACCAGCTGCCCATCGCAGTCCCAGGTGTAGTTCTTGACGTTCGTGTAGCTGTTGACGGCCATGTTGCGTGTGTAGGTGCGCGTCTGTGCGATGCGGCCATGCACACCGTAGCTGAACTCCATGCGGAACACCTCCAGTCGGTGAATGGTCAACGCCATGCGCTGTGTCTGGAAGCGACCGTCGACGGTGCGCGTAAAGCCAGCGGTGCCATCGTGCAGCTGCGTCTGATTCAGTGCCGGCCGCGTGAACTTGAACTGACCGATGAGACTCGGCTGGCCGGTGCGACGATCGTAGGCATACGACTGGCTGGGCAGACTCTGGCCGCCGATGCGTCCCTGGAGCGCCACCACACGCAGCTGGCTGTCGTACTCGTAGCTGAACTTGGCATTGCTCAGTCCCGTCTTGGCCACATAATCGATGCGCTCCTCGGTCAGCAAACCCGCGGCGTACTCAAAGTCCCAGCGATACTCGAGCTCGCGTTCCGCATGCGACACCGTGCTGGGCATGCCGGTGGCCTCGTTGTACTGGAACTCGCTGCGTCCGTCGCCGTGCACCACCTCGGTCAGCTGGCCGGCGGCATTGTAGCGATACACAATGCGCGCCCCATCGCCGGGCAGGATGGTCTGCAGCAGCGCCCCCGCATGGCTGTAGTGCTGCAGGTAGGCGCGTGTGCTGCCCGGTGGCGTGTAGGTGCAGCGTATGAACCCGATCGATGTCTGCATGCTGAAGCTGTGCCGTGTGCCCGAGGGCAGCACCACATGCCGCAGCCCGCCGGCGTCGTCGTACTGCAGCACAAACTTACGCTGGCTGGCCAGCCCGATCTCGGAGACCAGATTCCAGTCGTTGTACACGAACGAGATGATGCCGTCCTGCTGCGAGGTGATCTCCGACAGCAGGCCGTGTCGGTCGTAGCTGTACTTGAGCTCGGCGGGTCCCCAGGCCCAGCCCTCGACGCGATTGAAGCGATCGTAGGTGATGTTCACGGGATACCCGTTGGCGGGATAGTAGGATTTGGGCAGGCCCGACTGATCGTAGGCCACGATCAGAATGGGCGTGCGTTGGGCATCGTAGAAGGTCTCGCGATTGGTGAACTGATCGAACTCGACGCCAATGACACGCGACTGATTCACCCAGATCTCGCGGTTGAGCGTCTGCTGCGGATTGCGCACGTCGCCGATCAGATTGTACACCGAGTACATCGAGTTGGTGAGCCCGTCGCCCATCGTGACGCTCTGGTGCGACCACATGGCCAGCATTTCGGCTTCGACGGGGAGGGCGGCCTCCAGCAGCGGATGCCGGGCGACCGCAGAGGCCTCGACAACAACACCGTTGGCACCGTGTATGACCAGCGTGTTGTTGGCCTTCAGTTCGGCATCGGCGTGAGCGCGACCGCGCTTCAGGAACGTGGAACGCACACCGCCCAGCACGAGCAGCTCGTTGGCATCGCCGGCGGTGCCGGGAGCGTTGACGCGTTCGCGTGAGAACAGCGACTCGACGGAGGCATGGACGTAGACGGTGAGTCCCTTGTTGTCCGCCAGCTGGGAGGTGATGCGCACAATTTCGCCGCTGGGCAGTATCATGCCTGTGACGCGTCCGAACTCGTCGTACTGATAGATGTACGTCTCGCCGCCCGAGGAGCGTGAGTTGAGCAGACCCGTGTTGCTGTCGTAGTCCAGTTCGATCTCCTGACGTCCCTTCTCGCTCAGCTTGGTCATGATGCCGATGCCGTTGATCTGTATCTCCGACTTGTGATCCTGTGTGTTCTCAATCGAGCTCACCACATTGCTGTAGTCGCGCAGGAATTGTATCTTATTGCCGGAGGCATCGGTGACGGTGGACAGACGGCCAAAGCTGGTGTTCTTCGAGTAGAGGAACGAGTAACGTGTCTTGCCGGAGGTTAGATCCTTGGTGGCCACGTGCTGGCCGTAGCGGTTGAACACGTAGATTTCGCTGGACGGCGGGAAGGGAATGTGGAACTCGCCGTTCTCGTCGTGCGACGGCAGATAGTGTTCCAGAGCCAGCACGTGCAGCGAGCCTGCGAAGTGGAGGGGAGCGAAAAGCATTGAAAGGATTAGTCAACAAATTGCGATTTCCTGCTGAACGGTGAGTAGCTTCATTTTTCATTTCTATAGAACATATAGCTATATATTTTGTGTCTACTTGCTTAGAACATTTTCCATATTGCATCTACTAATTTAGATGCTTTAAGCTGCTCTAAATTGAATCTACTACCTCAGGCCCTTTAGTGTGCTCTATTTTTCCCTTTTGTTAAAGTTGCCAGCAAAAAGTTTACATTTTAAGTAAACTTTAGGCAAATGACAACGACGTCTGCTTTCTTGCGAAACTTAATAAAAAAGTTTGCTACTTTAAGTCGAAAAAGGGTTTGCGTTCTTCGTCTCTCGTCTCTCTATCTTTCTCTTTGCCGTGTATTGAACACTTTTCTATTGCCCAATAAAGTTGCTGCAATTTAATCGCCCTCTCTCTCACTCACTCTGTCTCATTTTCTTGCTGTTTGTCTCTGCTTCGCTCGACACTACTTTGCCACACCTGGCGGCACCTTTTGCCAGTTGTCCAACAACTAACTTGTAATCATCTGCTCCTATTTGGCCTCGAAATAATGGTTGTTAAGCATGTTTAACTAGGCGTATACTTAATTTATGTGTTCATTCAGTAATTTTGTGTAGTTTTGATAGCTTGCTGCTTACGCTGTGGGCGGTATGCGTGTATTTAATACACCCCATTTGTGCTGCTTGACGACTCTAGGGTATTTACTTTGTGCAAATATCTACAGAACGGTCATTAAATTGGTTTGTCCACCTCTCGAAAAAGTCTCTACCTCGCTCTCACTCTTGCTCTGGCTTTCTCTCTTCTTTCGCATTTGCTTAAGCCAGACGCCCAACGCTCTTGTGTTTGGCTGCTTTTGTTTTTGCTATCACACTCGACAGTGCCAAATTTGCAGTTTTGTTGTTGTGTCGCCTGCTCATAAAACGTTTCAAGTTTTAAAATCACTGCAGCAAAAACAAGAGTGTGAGCAGTGCAAGTGTGTGTGTGTGTGTGTGTGTGTGTGTCTTAAGTATTTTTGTGCAATTTGCTATTGCTGTTGTCCATTATTGTTGTTGTTGTTGTTGTTGTTGTTGCTGTTGCCGTTGCGTTTCATTTTAGTTAGTGTTGGAAAATCGCTTTGGATTTGCATAAATTTGCTTGCTTGCCAGCTTTGCATGGCAAACACTGACGACAACAGATGACAGATACTCAGACATTCAGACAGACTGTCAGACAAGCAGCGAGCAGCAGTCAGACAGACAGTCGGAGGAAGGGAATGTGGGGAAAGTGGCAGTTAGATTGAAAGTGTACAACTTGCTGGCAACATGAGGCAGCCGCCAACGCAACGTGACACGACGAAAAATGCTCGAGCAATGGAAAAGATGGCAAGAAGAATCCTTACACTAATAAGCAGATAAATTGAGTGCTCGTCATAAAGGAAGAGACAGAGAGGGAGAGAGGGAGCGTGGGAGTAAAGAAATACATAATTATTCATGTTCGCTGACTGTCACAACTATCAGCGCATATTTCCAACAATTTTAATAACTCACAGTTGTTGCAGTTGTCAAAAATGTTTATAAACATGTTGGAAATGCAAAGAAAGTACATAACTCTCGTCGCTTCAGTGCTGTGATTAACGCACAAAATACAGCTATTAGATGAAGACATAGAAACTACACAAATATTACAAATAGTAAAGCGACATACTGTAACATAAATGAAAATACAACGGCGTCAGCATAGTTGTGTAGCTCAAGTTGGCTGCAAACGTAATTTGCGCATTCAAAATTCAAATTGTGGCAGACACGCGTTCATCTCGCTGTTGGTGGCTAGAGTCGTGTTGTGGCAGTGGCTTCAATCACAGTTGCAATTACGCGCATTCATTCATGCACTCACTCACAATGTACAATTTGAATCATTATGCGTATTAGTGTGCCACACACACACACACACACAGACACACACGCATATTACAATAAAATATTTAATACATTGTTTTGCTGATTGTTGTTGCTGCTGCTGTTGCTGTTGCTGTGGTTGCTTGCCAGTGTTGATTTGATTGCGTTACAGTTCATTTACCCAGAAACACAGCGCGAAAATGTCTGAGAGGGCGCACGCTGGCGAGCAGGAAGAGAGGGGAAAATGGAGGGCAGAGAGAGAGAGAGAGACTGCCATTATGGGGTCTCATTTTGAAGCGAATTTTCTTGCGTTGCTTTTTTCATTTTTTGGAAGCAGGACATTGGCACAGCGCCAACAATTGAGCGAATTTCAATGCAATGCCAAAGGTTTGCGAGGGCGTAACCCCTAGCTCCCCCCACCCCCTGCCCCCCTCGCTGCCTTTGCCATCGTCGCAGTGTGGTATAATGTAATGTAATGTAATGGTAATGACCCCATAAAGTGAACAACTTGTTTGTGCTCCACACTTCGCTCTGTCTCTTTCTCTTTCTCTCTTCCTCTCCTCCTCTTGCTCTGAAAGGGGTTGTTGCCATTGTGTCGCCTCAACCACCTCCCTCTCTCACTGCTGGCGCTGCGTGTTTTTATGGCACACGCCCATACGCTCACATTGTATCGCTATTTTCGAGTTCAGTGTTCGGTTTTTGTGGGTCTATCGGTCTATCGGTTGCTTGGTCGTTTCAGCTTCGCTTCGCTGATTTTAAGCCTTAAGCCTCATTTACTGTAGTTGTCGTTTACCAGCTGCCAGTTGCCAGTTGCCAGTTTGCCAGCTGGCTGCTGACTGCTGCCTCCTCTTGAGCACTAAAGTGGCGACAATAGTCCATTCACATCGCACACTCCTCTAGTATCTGTAGATTTAGCGACAACACTCCACTGCATGAGTGTATATATTTAGATCTATCGCTGCAATAAAAGTGGCACACAACCCAAGTGACTTGGCCAAGAAATCGCTCATCTTCAATTATATTTGCTTCTGTGGCTATAATTTGGCTGCTCAATTGCTTTGAAAAAAAATGTAGCATACTTTTCAGGTGACACAGATTTTGTACTTGGCGCTTGAAAGTATGCAGCGTTTTTTTTAGCAACGCATGCAAAACGCATCATATGTTGAAGGACTTTTGCAACACTGGCAAAAGGTGCTGTTGGACGACGGAAATAGGGAGACAGAGTGTGAGAAAGATTGTGTAACTAAGGGGGAAGGGAGACAGAGCTTGTTTCCGCTGCGTCGCTCGGCAAACTGATAGAAATTTGTCACAAGGAAAAGGCAACAACTGCAAACAAATTGGCAAAAGGCAATATACACACACACACACACACACACACACACAGTTATACACACATGTGTGCAATTGGGGAAAATGCTACATTTCCTTTTGGCAAATTTAGATGACATTTTCTTTGCTTGATTTTGCAATGGGAAAGTGGTGGCAACAACAACAAAAAAAAAAGCAGCCAAATTGAGAAGAGCAGCAAAAATTGGTTGAAAAGCAAAAGCGGAAGTTGAATTTGCGACATATTGCAAAACACAAAACGACAATAATAATAATAATAATAATAATGACGACAATAGCCACAACAACAACGAGGGGAAGTTGAAGAAGTGGAGCAGCAACAACAACAACAACAACAATAGCAAAACAATTGCAGCCGCCGCAAACAGCTGAAACAGTTGTTGGAGGCTTTGCTTCTGGTTGTTGCTGCCGCTTGTAATTGGCCATTATGGCAAAAGTGGCAAGCGAGCGAGCGAGAGGGAGACAAGACAGAGAGGGAGGCGGTAGACTGAAGTCAGAGAGAGCGAGAGGAAGGTAGAAGACGGAGGCAGGTTGGGCTGGAATAAAAAGCGAAACCAATTTCCGTCACAATTCGAACGAGGACAAATTAGGACGTTAGCAACACACACACACACAAACACACACTACGCATATATACCACACACACAGACAGCCAGGTAACAGGGAAAAAATCAAAATGGCCGCCAATAAATAACGCAGCCAAAAGTTCTACGACAACTGCAAGAAAAACGCGAGGCAAACAGCCAAAAGCAAAAGCAAAAGCTCAAAAAACATGAACAGGCGCAGAAGACGAGAGGGAAGACACAGCAAGAGAGAAAGAGAGAGAGAGAGAGAGAAAGAGCGGGAGAAGAGGGAGGAGCTCTGCGGAGTGAGATGGAATCAAGGTATAAATTTGAGTGCATTAGCAAAACGTAATTTGATAAGACCAAAAATGTAATTAATAAATTTCGACAATGGCCCAGACGACGACGACGGTGGCGACTACGACGTCGCAGGCGACGCTAACGATGTTGCACGCTGCCGTTGGAGTGGGCAGGGCCGGGGGGTGGTATGGGGAGGGAGTTGACGGCGCCTGGCAACGCCGCGCAACACAAATTAATGAAAGGCAGGACGACGGACAACAACGTCAATGAAGTGGCGGCAGCCGAAGCCGTGGAAAGCAAATCAATGGCTATAATTAATCAAGTTTTAGTCCCCATTCTCCAGCACACAGCTCTCTCTACCTGCTTCACACACCCCATCCATCCCCTTCTCACCCCACACACAACGAGACGGCAGCCACGTGTGAGTGATTGCCCCATAGCTGAAGAGCTGGCGAGGGAGGCTGAGATGTGGCAGAAGCCGAACCAGCCACGCTTGCCAGACTGGCTAAGCGGGGATTGCGAGACTGTGAGTGAGACGATGAGACGACTCGGCGAAAAGCGAAAAAGTGAAAATCAATCTTATTACCAACTCGACGCGAATTGGCGAAAGTAATGCCCCGGCTGTACAACAGCGTTGGCAGCTTGCACCTTGCTGCCCCCTCCCCCTCGCCCTCCCATTCCCCTTCCAACTACCCCGCGTTGTCTCTCCGCCTGCCTTTGTGGCCACTCTGTGCGCTATGAGCGTGCATTAATCAAGCGCAAGCTCTGTGTGTGTGTGTGTGTATAGACAAGACATACGAGCAGGCAACGCACATGGGAACGAGACGAGACGGGCGGGAAGGGGAGGGGGGTGGTCGTGAGTTTTTAGAGGCGAAGGAGTAAAACGTAAATAAGCTTCATTAAAAGCTTACAGCTTAAGTGCCAATACACAACATGCGTGTGTGTGAAAAATTGTTGCGTTAATTGCGAAAGCGAAGCAAGCAGACAAAGCAAAAGGCCAAGCCGCCAAGTGTGTGGGAAGCACACGAAAAAGCTGCAGAGACCATCAAAGGTTGACAGGCAGACGCAGCAGCGACGCCGCGAATTAGGGCAATGACAAAAGGCTCATTAATGGGGGCAAGTCCAGCCTTCTGGCTGGCAGCGGCAGCGGGGGCAAAGAACTTCTCATTAGCAGCCGAAATCCCATTGATATCCATCCCAGCTTTATAATCATCATAATTATCAACAGCAGCAGTAATAACGACATTGAAGTGCTTCACCATTTTCAGATCACTCCAAATTATGGCTCCAGAGTTTGCAAATCACTCTAAATCATGGCTTTCTATTTGACTTTTAGTTGTGTTCTCTGTTTTGCTGCTCAATGTATTCATTGCTTATTGTTCGGTGCTAACTGTTCTTCTTGTCTTACTTTAATTTACTTCAATTAGCTTCTCGTTTTGTGCATTTGATCTTTTTACCATATGCTCGCTGTGTTTTTCTATTTCATTGCTTATTGCACGTCTTCGGTTGAAGTTGCTGCTCGTTTAGCTTAGCCTTTTTTTCTAGAGAGAAAAGTAGAGATTTGCAGATTGTAATTTTCATATTGTTGGCCTTTCTACTGTATTTTACTTTACTTCTAACGCCACTTTGCTAATCTTTTGCGTCTTTTTGCTGTGCTTGGTTTACTTCTGGTCTATCCTCCAAGTTCTTTTAAGCTGCTTTCCGCACTTATTCTACACAGTTTAGTACCTTGAGACCCTGTCTCACTTACGATTAATATAGACAAAAAGTAGGTTAGCACTCACCTTGATCGGCCACATTGATGACGCCGTCCTGGGCCACAGCGATCGCGGAGATCGCCTGGAAGCGTGCGTTGGAGGAGAGCAGCGTCTCCGCATTGCTGAGGGTGCCGTCGTCGTTGAGGGTGGCGCCGCCACCGTTGCCGAGATTCGCAGCTGTCGTCTTGGCGCCCAGCAGCACGGTGGTCGTTGTCGTGGGTCCCGTTGACATTAAACTGCCGCCGGCCACAATGCCAGCCAGCGTTTGGCCGGCACTTGAGCCGGAGGAGGCGACGCCGCCAGCAGTTGCGACACCGTTGACGCCGCCGGCGCAGACACAAGCGCCAGTGCTGCTGATGATGCCGATGTTGATGCCATTGGCGGCGCCGGCAGAGTTGCCACCCGAGTTGCCATTGCCATTGCCAGCAGTATTTCCGTTTCCGCCAGCTGGTGTCGTCGGCGTCGTGCCGCCATTATTGCGTGTCGGATTCACGGTCGTTGAGTAAGCGCCACCGCTGCCCACCGCCAAACCGTTCGCTGCGGACCCGTTGCTGCCATTTCCAATCGCACACTCGCAGGTTTGAGTGCTAAACAGAACGAGAGTGGATGGAGAGCGCGTTAGTAGTGCAACAGGAAATGCTTAGAGCGTTAGCCACGACAGCAGTCGCAGCAGCAGACGCAGCAGAGGCGGCAGAAGCCACAGCACCACAGCACTGCGTCCTTTTGGTTGCCGCCCACACTTTGGCCCGTCGTTATCTGTGGCGCAGGCAGCGTTTACATGTCGCGAGCCACACCCTGTTTACACTCCTACAACTTTCCCACAGAGAACGAGTGAGCAATGGTGTGGAGACAAGACAGACAACTACAGGCAGAGTGTGCTCGACTGTGAGACACTTGCGAGGCGTTTAAAAGGTGCCCGCAAATGTTTCATGGGCACATCAAATGTGTAACTCAACAGATTATCTTATATAAAACAATAAATTGAAACAATTGCAATGAATCATCAATGTTTAGATTGCCATCTATAATTTTAGAATTACAGTTCTTCAGTTTTGACAAACTGCTAAAGCAGACTAGAGTTTTGTACAAAATATAGAACATTTGTAGCACTCGCTTTAAAGTTTGCTGAGTTTTAGACGCAATTACAGACAGACACCAAATAATACGTGTATTTTAAAGTCCTCCATTTTACCTAGTCTCTTGAATTGCCACACAATCATAATGCCCCGCCAAGGGGCATAATAGGCAGTGCGGCAAGGACAACAAGAAGCAGCGGCAGAAGAAGACTGTGGGGCTCGCTGTGGCAACGCTGTGTTGCGGGCCGCGTATTTATGATGACATTGTTTGTTCGATAAACAAGCGAAACGTAAAGTAAAGTAAAGTGCAGAGCGACGTTGGGTCCCGCTTCGCTTGCTTATCGCCCACGGACACGCCCCTGCAGCCAGCGCCAAGCCCCACGTCCCACCCCAGTCCTCTTTTCAGTGCTACAACTACAGCAGAACCCTTTGACCCTCCCCCACCGCACCCCCACTGCACACGCTGTGACTGCTCTCCTCTATAAAAAGGTTGATTTATAGTTTCTGTCGTTGGCGCGCCGTTTTGCGGTGTCTGCTAATTACTTTGCCACGTCTGCCACGCCCCCAGCCAACAAAAAAAAAATAAAAAAGAGAGAGAGAGAGAGATAGAAGAAGAAATGAAAGCAGGGAACTGACAACGACAACGCTTCACATAGTTTGGCAGCACCTGCGTCTTTCCCATGCCCCCAGACGCCTCCACGTTGCACCCCTGCGCGTCTCCGTTGTCAGTTGGGGGCCAGGCAACTCTTCAGTTGAGTCCATCAAATTCTATTAGATTAAATAAACTGCCACTGCATAAAGTTGCACAACAAATGTGAGCGTGTGTGTGTGTGCAGCAGTTTTGTCTCTTCGTTGCTCAATCTCCTTGTCGCTCGTTCTCTCGCTCTTTCTGTTGGCCCGCTTGGGGCAGTTTCACAAAATTAATTGCTTTAGTTGGCAACATTTTTGTGCCACACACACAATGCAGCACAGAGTAGCCAGCAACTGTAGAGGCAGCTAGCAAATGAGCTGAAGCCGGAGAGGGAACGAGTGTGAGAGTTTGCGAGCTGTAGGCTCTCTCTCAATTGACACAATTTTAGTGCAGCTTCGCCTTGACTTTCATGAATGTTTTTTTACGTGCATTAAGTAATGTCACTTATGAAACATTGTGCAATGTAGCAGCTCTTCTGTCGGTACGTTTAAATCGTCTAAAAGATGAATGCATTTTGCCCACTTAAATTAGTGATAAGTTCACATAACTTTTCAAGCTGTAACGTTTAGATGTTTATGACTTTGATTAGCCTAAAACTGAGAACTTGTTTCTATTGTTCAATGCTTTTTGTGTTGATTGTAGTAGCGACAAATGTCGAGGCAAATGTTGCAGTAACCCCAAAACTCTGCTACATTTGTGTTGTTCATGCTGCGTCTGCAAGCGTTGTGAGCCCGCCCCATAAAAATCCACGCTTTAAATAGGTCATGTAGACTTACCCGGTGCCCTCTTGTTTGCCTGCAAAGTAGCGCATGTTGCCCGCGGTGTCGACGACGCGTATGGAGTTGATGCGCCTCGAATCGCTGTCGGCGATGTACAAATCGCCAAACGGCGAGAACGCCATGGCGAGCACCGTGCCCAGCACATTGTCGGTGGCCGTCTTGTTGACGCGTCCATTGTCCTGCCCATTGTTGCTGCAGTGCAACGGAGTGCCGGCCACAACGCGTATCTTCATGTCCGAGGTGAGGCGCAGCACCAAGCGATCGTCGATGAAGTGCAGCGAACCATCCAGCGGACTCAGCGCCAACCCAGTGGGCCACTGCAGCTGTGCCTGATTGGCCATCAGAGTGCCCGAACAGGGCGCCGGACTCCAGTGATTGTGATGGCCGTGATGCCCGATCAGTGTGTGTATGATGCCCTTGGGATCGACGGCGCGTATATTGGTGCCATCGGCAATGTACATGGTGCGATCGGCGGCGATCGCCAGGCCCTTGGGATGCGAGAGACGCGCCTGCAACGCGGCGCCGCCGTCGCCACAGTTGCCCTCGTCGCCGGGAATGCAACGCTGGCCGCTGCCCACAACCGGTTCGCTGTTGATGCTCGGATCCTTGACCTTCTCCAGGCGCAGCAGACGCAGTATCTGATGCCGTTCCGGATCCGAGATGTACAGATGCCCGTCGGCCGGGGAGACAGCCAAATAGTATTGATACGACACCTGGGTGGCGCTCAGCTGCAGAATGGTGAACACTTTGCCGTCTGGTGTGATGCGTCGCACCAGATTAAAGTCGCCCACATAGAGACTGCCGTCGGGTCCGGTTGCCAGCGCGATCGGGGTCAGCAGTTTGGCGTCCTTGGCCACGCCGTTGCAGTAGTCGGGACAGTTGAGCGGCCGTTGGAGGCCGGTGCCCATCACCACCTTGACGGTGCGGGGATATTCCTTCATGTGCAGCGTGCTGCCGTCGCCCTTCTGCAGTATGCCCTCGTGGAAGTTGTAGTGGTGATGAATGTCCAGTCCCCAGCCGCCAATGTCGGAGATGTCCACATCGTAGCCCTGCAGCTTGGCCGTCTGCGTGATCCAGACGGGTGTCTGGCATGTCGTGTGCTGGTAGCCGACCGAAATGCGCGCTATGGTCACGCCGTAGACCTTCTGGCGGTAGACGTTGCGTTTGTTCCAGGCGAACGTGTGGATCAGATTGGGGTCGGCCTCGTAGGTCTTCACGTGCAGCGCACCCTCGATCTCGACGCCCACGTGGACGTGGGTGAGGGTCTTGGGTATTGTCTCGGAGGTGAGACGCATGCGCACGATGCTCAGGTAGCCGGAGGCTTGCGACGATTGGTACGTGAGATGCAGATCCGAGCCGGGTATTTGTATCGACTCCTGTACAATCTGTGGGGGGGGGGGGGGAGAAAAGCAGAGTGAAGCGGGGGTTTAATTTGTGGTAGTCAACGACATTATTGGTGAAGTTAATAGTCAAATAATTAAGCTAGAGAGCTCTAATTTTAAAACAACGACTCTAATTTACTCTAATTTAAATACGTGATTTAAGCTGTAGTTTTCTGCAAATTACTAATTTACATGTTCTAGCTCTTAAAATATAGCGTTTAATAGATTTTAGATGAAGCAGCATGAAAATGAGAGAGACAGAAGCAGGGAGAGAGAGAAAGAGAGAGCGGACAACTCCTAGAAAAAAGGACAACAATTAAAAGTGAAAGAGGAAGTTGCCGAAGAAAAGAGGAGCACAAAAGGCAAAAGTTGCCAAAGGATGAAAGAAATATTAAAATGAAGCGACGGCAACAAAGCGGCGCATAACTTGCACACAGCGCAGAGGTGGAAAGTTAGAAAATGTACTGAACGAAAAAAAAAAAAAAGACTGGGAGGGGGGAAAGGAGGGAGACGGGAGACTGGAGCATTACAATTGTCGCTGCCACTAAGTGAGTTGGTTATTAAGCCTTGTGGCCGAGACTCGAGCCACAGCTGCCACGGGTCGAAATGCAGCAATTAAATGTAATGCGCTTCTACTTCTCCCTCCCTCTCTTTTGCACTCTCTGTGGCACGCTTTAGAGAATTAATGTGTGTGCTTGTGCTGCTGTCTACTGTCTGTGTTAGATGCAAAAGTTATAATGTCATTAAGGCGAACTTTAAATTAATTAAAACTACGCAGGGTCCAGCTGCTGCCCGGACCATCGTCCACAACTAATTACGAGTGGCGTCTCTCACTCTCTCACTCTCTCTCGCTCTCGCTGTTTTCTCGCCAGGGTATAAACTGCACAACACTCACCTGCGTCTCGGCGAAGATGACCCGCTTGCCGGGCATGGCGCCGACGCCGTTGGGCATCCAGGTGCTAATCAACTGGGGCTTGAGCTTCTCGTGATCGTGATCCATGCACACTTTGCTGGCATCGTTCGCCTCGTCGGCCGTGTGATAGTGTATCGAGTTGAGGAACGTCAGCGCTGGATTCAATGGTGCCACTCTGCAACAAATCAAAAAAAAGAAAAAAGATTGCCAAGCACGTATAGCACGTTTATGTCATGAAGGAGTTTAAAGTGTTTTCGTGACTCACTTGATGTTGCGACTCGTGGTCTCGTCGTCGTCGCTCAGCTGCATTTGCACCGGCGGCAACACCACAATGCGATTCCAGGGCACAAACACGGTGCGTGTCAGAGGACGGAACGGCGATCGCTGGAATTGCAGGGTAACTGCGCCTCCGCCATTCACCAGCACATCGAACCTGTGGAAGCGAAAAGAAGAGAGTGAGAGCGTTAGCAAAATGCATGTTTAAATGCTTTATAATTAACTTATATTTTACTTAATTCTTACATAGTTTATATTCAATACTCCCACTAACTTACAATTATTATGTCGATGCATGATAAATGCATTTAATTCAAGAGTTGCTGCAACAAATGCACAAACAGTCCGCCTAATACATAGCTGGGCTGTCGGCTATTAATTCTAATAATATGCTATAGAAAATAAATAACAATCACATAAATGCCAAAGCAGTGCTCTGTGTTCTGCCAATCAAAGTGCTAGAGTGCTGCTATTAACTAATGGCTATAGCCATGAAAAGTTCGTTTCGCAGCCATAAATATATTTATGAAGAAGACACAAACACACGCGCAACTCACTCACTGACACTCACACCGTTGACATTAGTTGGAAAAAGCGAAAGAAACAAAAAAAAAAAAAAAAAAAAGAAAAGTTGTGCAGCAAATTTCACGGCACAAAACATGCAAATTAATATTTTAATGAACTTCTGGGTTGCCCGCCCACGCAGCCCGTCGCTCAACCGTCTGTGTTTGACGCACGAGAAGCCGCCGTCTGAGAGTTATGCAGATCCCCTGGCCCCCCAACCCCCTTTGACGTGTCGCTGTGACTGGCCCCGAGAAGATAATGCCTCAATTGTTTGTTGAAATTGAAAAACTTTAGGATTTGCCAAAAACAACAACAGAGAGCGAGAGAGAGAGCGAACGAGAGCAAACAATTGCTAGAGCATAAGTTAAGACCTTAACCCCTCACTTAGACAAAACCCCCTCCCACACCCCTTTTGGGCCCCTTTGGGGGTCATGCGTTAGCCGCATTAAATATAATGATGGCGGCGATTGGCGAGGGCCGCCTTCATTATTGCGAGTATTTTTCGCATTGGCGTAAGAAAAGTTGCGAAAAACTTTTGCTGTTGGCCGTTGGCAGATGCAAGATGGAAAAACAAAAGGCAAACAACAACAGCGGCAATTGTCTAGCTGAGAGAGAGAGAGAGAGAGCGAGAGGTAAAGAGAGGGAGAGAGAAAAAGGCAAGTCAGTCGCGCAGAAAGCTTAAGAAATGGCAAAACTTTTGCTTTGGAAATATTTAATTAATGTGATTTTTAATTGTGTTTGTGTGTGCGAGCAGCAAAGAGAGCGCGCAGCGAGGGGGGGAGAGAGCGAGAAATGAGAGATGGGAGATGGGGTTGTGGGAGCGACGCGAACATGCCACAAATTGAGGCAAGCAGGCAATCAAAATGCATTCGACACCTGGCCAAGCAATTTAGCTGTGAAATTGCCGGGATATCGATTTCATTACACCAATCGTCTGTAATTGTGTTGTGGGCGTGTGTGGCAAAGTGGCGTGGGCGGTGGCCACGGAGGGGCGACGGGGGCGTGTTCCGACAATTGTTGTTGCGGCAAAATAATTAAATGAAAAAATAATTACATTTAATTTTTGCAATAAACAAAAGCCGTAGCCTTATTGTCGAATGAGCTCGCTCTCCCTCTCTCCCTCTCTCCCTCTCTCCCCCTCTCTCTTCTCGCTGTCGCCATCTCTGTTTGGCTGTGCGAATGCACAGCAAACATTTATAAACATTTCAATAAACAAGCAAACAACACACACACGGAGATGAAATGCAAATGAATATGTTACAATTTTTGCTAATTTAATTTAAATGTTGTCACGCTTCAAAAAGTTGTTTTCATTTGCGTTGTTTGTTTGTTATTGTAATTGCAATTGTTGGTTGCACACAGCGAATCGAGAGTGGGAGAGGGAAGTGCAGCACCCATTTATTTATCTGTAATTGAATTGCATATGGCAGCCGCGACAGCAACTGCAATTGACTGCTCGCAACAACAACAAAAAAAAGAGCTTGTAATGGTAATGTCAAGCACTGCACACAACCGCATTCACACACACATAGCGCACTCTAATAATATGTTGCAAAATAATAATAAAAAAGAAGGAGAGAGAGAGAGAGAGAGGGAGAGGGAGGGGCGAAAGAATGCCCACGACAATAATGTCCTGCAGCACAATATAATGACTTTTATTACCTTTATTACCACGCCAGCAACAACAAGGGCGACAACCACACCAACAGCAACAACGACAATAATAATAATCGCAACAATGCATGTCAAAGGACAACAACAATTGTAACAAGCAGCGAGCAGCAGCAGCAGCAGCAACAGGACAAACAGCAAATGGAGCAGAGCCCAAAAAAAAAAAAAGAAGAAAAACAGGGCGACGAATGAAAAATACAAAAATCGAAAAGAAAATGCTGCGAAGAGAACAAGAACAAGAACAGCAACACACACACACTTAAATAACATGAGCAACAACAACTGAAACAAGCAGCATAACAACATGTAACATATTTGTGAAGTGCAGTCAACGCGACTTCAGGATACGCTGAGCTGTGGTAATTAAAGAGCTGAAATCGAACGAAAGAAGCGAAGAGAGACGATAGACGACGGAAATCAGAAGAACAATAAAATGAGCAGGTGCCTGAAAAATGAAGCGATGCGAAGGCGAAGTGAGAGCTGTAGAGAGTTCAAGGGAAAAATGGGAGTTATAAAACAAGTTGAGAGATGAGAAGGATGAAAACTTTAAAGGAAGTCTTGCAGAATTATAGAAGCATAAAGCAAACTAGTTAAGATGCGCAGCCAAAGAAGAATTAGGGACGCAAACCTAAAAGTTGCAATCAAACGAAAAAAGATACAATCGAATTGGAGATTGAAGTGGAAAATTAGCAGCGAAATCTAATTAAAGAAGCTGCATGAGAAGCGCAGCGAACTGCGTAGAGTTCAGTGACAAAAACAAGTTTATTGCGCCACCTTCAACACAGCTTGTGTCTCCGTCCCTCACGCTGCTTCGCTCTCTGTCTATAACCACTTTTCTGTGCTTATTTAATCTATCTGCTTAGCAGCAGCTGCAGCTTATTTACCTATCGCCCCTCATTTTTAGCTCCATGTCGAAGGCTAAAGCCGGATCAAGCACTCTCGCCTGCTTGCGTTCTGTGACCTGTTGCGAAACACCCTTGAAACGAGTTTACAGGGTAAAGGGTTTGGCACAAGCAGCTACTAAAAGTGTCCGCAACAACAACAACAACAACGGCCACATCTACATCGAGCTTACAGCATGTTGTGTTGAAGGGGGTGTGAGCTTAATAAGGGCATAGAATTGAAATAAACATTATAAATACAAAGCCATAAAAACGAATGCGCGCCAACATTAAAAGCGACAGCGCACTGAATTAACAGTTGCCCAACAGTGGCGTCGAAATGTATGCCAACACAGCGTGTGTGTGTGCACACATGTGGTTGGCAGTTGGCACACAGTGAGCGACAACAGTATACCGATGAGAATTACAATCTGTTTTTGAAGTCTGCGTTGTAGATAGAAATTTTATAGTTTTTACTAGAATTTTGTTTTTGCTTTTATGTAATTTTTATGTATATTTTTCTCCTACTTTTTCCTCACTGAACTCGTCTCAATGCTTCCCGTTTTGTTGGCTTATACTTTCTATGCCTGCCTTATTTGCCTGCTATTTTTAAGCTTCTTTTCTATGCACATTATTCATCATTTTGCTGCTCTCAATTAGCTTTCAGACTTCTGGGACTTGGTCGATATTGCTAGTGCAGTTTCCTTCGATTTATTTCGAAACAATTTTATCGGTTGACTTTTCTCAGTTAATTTCAATTACTTGTGCTGCCCATTGAATTGTTTTTTGACAATCTTCACTCATATATTGATATTAATACGCTCAAGTTCTATTCTCGCACGCTTTTGCTGCTCTGTTGAAGGCCCCTTTATCACCTTGTACCAGATAATAATAGCACAGGGACCTTATCGAACACAATGGGCATACAAATGAGTGGCAAGCGGTGGGAGGGGCGATAGACAGAGACAGAGAGAGAGAGAGAGAGATTGCATTTAGTTTATAGCATGCAATGGCGCAATAATTTCACTGTGTGTGCGAAGGCTTTGAAGGCTGCACATTTAATTTTATAGAGCACTGTTGCAGCTGCATAAGCCCAAACACATGGCTTGCCCTCTGCCCTCTGTCCTCTGTCCTTTAGCCCCTGTGCGCGTCCCTTGCCCATGTATAGTCGTATATTGAGCTAAAAATAATGTGAACATAAACAGAAATTATTGCACAGCTAAAAGTAAGAATGTAGCTGAAAGCAACGGAACAGGGCAGCAAAAAAGCAAACAAACAAGCACAAAAGAAAACTTTAAAATACGACGTAACAGGAGGACGAGAGTGAGGAATACATAAAACACAACAACAACAACAACCGAGCAGTCATAATAAAAATATATAAAAAAAAAGAAACTGAGGAATTTATATGCCCTGCTGCTGCTGCTGTTGTTGCCGAATCAGAGCGCTGCGAAGAAGCTGACAACACCGTGAGCCAAGAAGCACGCAAAAGGACATGCACACGAAGCACAAGAGAGGGGAGGCAGAGGGAGGAGGTGGGGTGTGGGGGCAGCGGCAAATCAGGACATGTTTGTGATTTTATGTTTTCTTGAGCTCACACAGACAGTTGCTAGTTGTGTTTTTATAATTGTTTACGTTGTTGTTGCTGATTGCGTTGCGAGCGAATTCCAACGGCAACAGCAGCAACAACAATTGTGAAAAATGGTCAACGTTAGCGGCATTTAACGGCCACTGGGCTAATGAGAAATTATGGCGCAGTAGGTAAAAACGTAATCACACACACACACACACACACACACATAGAGATAGAAAGCACCCCATGGCAACAGTGCTGAGAGCAGAAAAGCAGAGCGCACATAAGTATGCTACACTTTTTGGAACAAAGCAAACGACATGACGACAACGACTCTGCAGAGTTCTCTGTGTGTGCGTGTGTGTGTGTGTAAAGTAAACACAAATAATCATCAGACAGTTAGTTTGTCTGGCTGTTGCACAGATTTTATTTGTGTGGCAAGCTTGTTGTTGCTGCTGTTGAACATAATAAAATCAGCAACGGTGGCTGTGGCAAAAGCGGGTGCGAAATGTTTATTTAAATTGGCCAGCAAAGACACACACACACACACACACTAGCATACACACACACACGCATAGCTAGGCAAAAAGAAAATGTCAAAACAACAATAATAATGATGCTGCTGCTGCTGCTGCTGCTCTGCGAACAACGGAAATCCTTTTTGCCAAAAACAACTGCAAAAATATTTATATTAGATATATTGGATTGAATTGGATTGGATTCCCCCGCCTTGCCTTCCCGGCCTGTCCGCCCCCGCTCCTTTGGTCTTTTGCTTGCTCTATCTTTATCTACAATTTCCATTTTCTATTTTGCCATTTTCCTGTTTTCCTCTCTCGCTCTCTCCCTTTCTCTGTGTGTTTTGCGCTTGTGTGTGTTTTTGATTTAAAATTATCAAGCAAACTGCCGAAATGCGCAGCGAACCAAGGCGAATGACATTAAAATGTGGCTGCCGCAACATGTTTTCGGTTCGCATTCACAACTGTTTTGTTCTGCTTTGCAATTTATGGATAGTGAAAATCGGTCAATTAATCAATATACAAATTATTGTAGAACAAAAATATTTATAATACAAGAGGAAACTTTGAAGATCGCTCAGTTTCATTTGGTTTTAAGTGAGAAAACCCTTTTCTTCAGCTCTTACAAATCCAAAGCATATAAGTTTTGTATTCAAAACTGTAGCAACAAATTTGCAAATATATTTTTATCGTTTTTTTTTTTTTACTAAAATTAATTTGAAATCCATATTCTTCATTGCTTGAATTCTAGTTGAGTAAAAGGCCTTTGAAATAAACTGTCAACTCTTTGGGCTATAACATTAATTTACCTTAACTTTGCCTGCTATTCCTGCAACTCAATTAACGATATCATTAAGCTAAATGCAAAGACTATTGCAGCATTCTTGAGGTAGAAATCAATGCTATTCCCTTCGCTTTAATATCGAAATGTCGTCTGTCGTCTGTCGTTTGTCGTCTGGCGCAGCACATTAATGAGCAGCAACTTGTGCGTTTTGGTTAGCACTAAACAAGGACATTTCATGTGGTTTTCTGTTTGTGGAGTCAGCAGCTTGAGCTGTTGAGATGTCAGTTGCCAGCTGCAAGAGTTTTGCGGCCAGTGACTTGTTTAAGCTGGACACAACACGCAAAAGTGGCCGAAAACAAAAAAAACCAAATATAAGAAACGAGAGAAAAGAAATAATAGGCAAAAACCACAATTCAGAGCATGAGGCCAAAGAGCAATCGCTATCGCAATGGCAATGGCAATGACTGTGGCAGTGGCAGTGGCAGTGGCAAAGTCGCAGCATAGTCTCTGCAGCTGCTGCCTGTAGACAGTTGCACAGTTTCTTGGGGTTTCTAGGGGTCACATCAAAGTGAAAGATTTAATTAAAAAGTGATAACTTATTTTATCTGGCTGCGCACTTGGGCCAGCACAAAATTCTATTAACAAAATGTAATCAAGAGAAAGCCCAGAACACGTCAGGGGCGGTGAGACAGCGAGCCAGCGAGCGAGCGGAGCAACTGAAGCTGAGGCTGACAAATTATGAAAAATTACTCATACGTAAGTAATTTGCATTTGGAGTAAGCCAAAGAGATTAAAGAGACCGACGTCATCGCTCGCTAGCTATCGCTGTATAGCTCTAGACTGCTGCTGCCTCATAAAAAATTAATTAAATTGCGTTGGGCCCGCAGCAATTGGATATTACGTATACGCGACGTGCGTTTGATTAACAGTTTGTGTAGTCGACGCAGATAACTCCATTTTTTTTTTATCGAATTAAACACTAGCTTACGCTTTTATTTATTGCTCGCTATGTAAACACATGAATGTTTAAGACGATTATTAATTAAAGTCGGCAATTGGAAAGCAGTTGCAGTCATTTTGCGATATTTACGTTTTGTGCAACTGATTAACTGCCAAACGTGATTGACAAGAACTCGAGCAGCTATAAGAGCACTTTGTTAATTATATTCCAGATGTAATATTTTTAGATTAGATTTAAATTCAATTGATTTTATAGTGATTTTTAATCAACTCATGGCTACTTGCTACAGATTCTATTTAATATATTTTATATATTTATATTCATAGTCTTGAATAAAAGTAGTTGTCTTTGTTTACTTACCAGCCGCCTTGTCGTGTCAGCGTGAAGCCGAAACGCGAGTCGCGATCCACAGAGACGCGTATGCCAACGATGCCCAGACCCTGGGGCGTTATCACCTGACCTCGCATTACCGATACACGACTGTGTTTGTGTAGAATTATGAAATCCATGTCCAAATGCGTAGCAGAAACGTTGGAAATGAGCAAATTGTTGGAGGGGAAAAAGTGTTTGTTTGGCAAAAGAGAAAAACGATTTGTTAGTGACGTGTTGCAAATTGATTTCTTAATTATTATTTGCTTCGTATCTTTCTGTAGATTGCTTTTGCTTAAATCATATAAAATCCAAACAAAAGTGTATGAAAACATCGAGTTTATAAGTAGATATATAATATTGTATCTATATATATATATATATTTATAATTATATGGAAATATTTATATAGAGAATTTGTTGGTGGAACATTTCAAACTAATATCGATAAAAGTTATAACAAGTTATGGCAATTTATGTTTTTTGTCAGTAATTCTGTTTTGATGTTGTTCTTGTTGATTGTGTTGTTGTTGTTTTTGTTGTTGTTGTAGATAGACAGATAATAATAATGAGAAAGAAAAAACGTATGCGAAGGAAAATATTCATAAATATTTCATACTATTTTTGTGGCAATGGAGAAATTGAGAGCGCAATATGAATGATGAATGTTCGTCACATGACTCTCCGTCTGTCTAGCTGAATGTCTGTGTCTGTGTCTATGTTTGTGTGTGTGTGTTGAGTGTACATGTGTGTGTGTGTCTATTTGCTTTGCTGAGTTTTTAATTTGTTGTGAAAACATTTTTGCTTGGATAATTCAATTATTGAAGACAGCTTTGGCAAACAAATCTTATTTATATTTTCACAATCTTGTCTCTCTGTGTGAGTGTGTGTGTGTGTGTGTGTGTGTGTGTGTATGTTTATGTTTTGTTTATATTTGTATTTGTTTGGCTACAAAGTAAAAAGTACGCCAAAAATGCTCAAGTGTTTAGCTTCATTCATTCTTTTTTGTATTTCTCACATTTGCTCTTCGTATTTTATTTTTTGTACAAGTGCAAAAAGTGGTGTTTGGCCTTTGGCGCGCAGCAATTGCCAGAGCTCAAAGGATTTGGGGGTTGGGCTAGAATCTACAGAGAATATCGTATATTTACTTATCGAACAGCGTAACAGATAATCGACAATCTGTAAGGAGGGGAAAAACGGTGGAACTTGTGGGCTGGAAGAGCTCTCTATGCATTGCGGCCAAAAACTCAACTACAGGGCATTAAAAGTGTACATTTATAGTTAAAGAAAACTGTGCAGGGTTCAGCGATCTGCTGAGCGCAGCGATAATTTGAGTTTGTTTAAATCTGATCACTGATTATCGCTGAGCTCAGCAAATAGCTCATCTCTAAGAAAAATGTATCGAAAAAGCATGCAAAATATATATTTGTATATATGTATAGTTTGTAGTTAAATGTAAATTATTCAATATATAAACAACTATGCGATTTAAGAGAGAGAGAGAGATAGAGAGATAATAGGAAAATACTTAAATATTGTAGTTTTGTACGTTTCGTTGATAATCTATCCATAAACGATTAAACACACTAAGTTCTTGAATTTCACAAGTAAACGATAAGCAATTGTTGCAGCCTTTTGCAAGGCACAAAATATTTTGAAATGAAATTAATAATGAAAACCGAAACAAATGTAAAACAAAATAAGAATATTTAGAACAATCGCGTCAATTGTCTGCATAGATAAATGTGATATTTTTGCAAAATTTTTGTGGTAAATGACAGCACAATAAATAAGTCTTCAGTTGTGCATAATTGTTTGGTTGAGCAGCTCTATAGAATTTTGTCGCAATTATAATTGAGATTCAACAATTTGTTGCAATTGCTGCAAGAATAAATTCGTCAATAGTTTTGTATCTTTTAATTCTATGCTTCTTAAATTTTAGGTCATTTTGAATGCAGATGCGAAAATGAATTTGAAAATATGCCCAAATTTGTTGCCTGGCTTGATGCGTATTATTTCCACATAATTATCGGGCAGCGTGAGGAGCATTTTTTTTTTTTGTTGTGTTTCGCTAACATCAATGGAATGACAGCTTCGCAGCGACCTGAAAACCTAATACCAAACACGGGTCGAAGTCGGCAACGCACCGAGGCAAAACGCAATGTTATTCATTTTAATGAGCAGCCTCCTGGCAGCAGCTATGGCAACCCTGGCAGCAGCAGCAGCAGCAGCAGCAGCAGCAGCAAACAAGGCAAAAGTATTGCCGAGCATTTTTTTTTTTGAGGAATTGAGACGCAAGAAGCGATATCCGGTTTGCAGTTTGCCAATTTCGACGAGAAAGCAGCGAAAAATATGTGTGCGAAGAGGCGGAGGAGGAGGAGGTGGGAGGCGGAAGGGCGGCAACTGTGCGTCGCGCACACAAAACCTTGAAACAAAATGCCACAGTGTGGCGCGTTCAAGTCGAGTTTGAAATGGCGCAATTGTTTGCACTAATTATTGCCGGACGCTTCACAGACAGGGCGCGGCCAGGGAGGGGGAGAGAGCGGGGGGGGGGGGATGGCGTTGCAGGCGCAACGTCATCATCAGGTAGCCCATTTAGCAGTGCGGAAGGGGGAGGGGCAAGGGGCGTGGCACTGCGAACTTTTTGCCAAAGTTCTCGAAAACATTTTCAACTTTTCAAGTGTTGCAATTTCTCAAGCCTTCCCAGTCCCCAGTCCCCATTCCCCACTCGCACTTTAGCAGTGCTTCTCAGCAGCTCCCCCTCTCCCTGTCCCCCTCTCCCTCTCCCCCTCTCTCTCTCACTCTCTCACTCTCTCATTGCTTTCTCCTTCTGCTGCTATCAACTCAGACTCTCGGCTCTTTACGCTGTGTACATTAACACATAATGTACAATATTTGGGTCAAAGATGCACGCGTCCCTTGCTCCCAATGCTTCCCCCCACCCCCCCTGCCCACCCCACCGCTGCCCCACTCTCTGCTGCTGCTGCTTCTTGTACTGACTTCTAATTGCAATTGACCAAATGCCGAGGCAGACGGACTGCAGTCAGCTGCTTGCTCCTTCGCCTGCTTGCTTCGCCTGGCTTCAACTGCAGCAGCTGGCGCTTATTTGTACAGTCTGCTTGTTCACTGCAAGTGTGTGTGTGTGTGTGTGTGTGTGTATTTGTGCCTCAGCTCGTTTCATTTTTGCTGCTTCAATTCGATTCAATGAAGCACAATTTTATTTGAAATCAAACCGAAAAGCAAATTGCATGTGTGCCACACACACACACACACACACACACACATATGCCTGTGTGTATTCCAATTCATTGAAGTGGTGAGTGCCATTGATTTTTATTTCGCATTTGATTCGTTTCGTTTCGTTTCGTTTCATTTATTATTTATTTGATTTAGTTTTACTGCAGACGACCTGCGTTCTCCTTTTCACTCGCTTTTCTCGGCTTCTGCAGCTTTTTCACTTTGAGCCAGCTTTCTTGACCTTTGCCACACACACACACACACACACACACAGTAAATTACTCATACGCCCCGTCATCTTTCTTGTGAAGTGCTCTTGAGTTTGCTTTGATTTTGTGTGCAGCTAGCGTAAAGAAGACAGACAGCGACCGAAATACAAATGGAGCGAGCGAGTTAAGTTGAGATCACATTTGGCTTTGTCTACACGCTTTCTTCACTCAGTTTCTTTGTCGCCCACTTCAGCGCCGTTCAATCAGCACAAAATTATGACGTTATTCGGCTGGTGGCCTGTAAGTGAAACACAGCTTAGCGCCGTAATCTCGTCTGCGGCCGCAGAGTGATTGCCATTGGCCTTGTGTGGCTGCTGAACAATGAAGTGAAAGCAGCGCCACAAAATTTCTAATCTCGTGCCGAGGTCACGAGGAAGTCGCTTGGCTCTCAAAAAAAAAAAAAAATGCTCTGCATTGCATTAAGCTGCTGCTCCACATCACTCACATTGCTTTTGCTTTGGCTCGCCTCGCATTCATTGCGTTTTGCTTTTAACTCTCGTCCTACTTCAGAGTTCGTTTGGACTAATCGCCGTTGCAGCAGGCGAATGAGCAATAAAGCAGTCAAGATGCTGCTGCCTCTCTCTCCACACACACACACACACACACACACACATTCGACGGCATTGTCGCCACACAGTCAGCCACCTTTTGTGTCAAAAGTGCACTTCCATTATTAGCGCATTGTGTGGTTGAAAAAGAGGATGGGGAAAGCGCTGCTGGCGCCTCAAAAATATGAGCTCAGCTCGTCGCATAAAGGAAGTGCATTTAATTTCTTTTCTTTGCCAAGTTTGTTGGCCACACAACGGCCAGAGGGGCTGGCAGCTAGGGGGGGGTGTGGGGTAGCAACGTCTGCTTTGCGGCCATTCATAAAGCGCGTTTTCGTCTGCCATTCATTTGCGCCCAAGAGGCAGTTGTCGCTCCCCCCCTGCCCCCACAAACCCTCCCCCTGTTCACCCTCTTTGGCTGCTGTTGTCTGGCGTCTGTTGCTGCTGCAGCTGCCACTTTGTGTGTCGCGGTAAGCCAAACGCCTGCAGCAGTTGCAACAACGAGAGGCAGCCTCAAACTTCAACTCAAACGCCAACGCAGCCGAGCGTCGTCGTCTCATCATAAAAATTGAGCACGACTTAGTTGACTTTTGCACATACTACAAAAGGGCACACACACACACACCAACACACACACACACACACACACACACCAACACACAGAAGCCTCTGCAGGCGGGGGCCAAAAGTATATAATTTTAATTTGGCTTTATTTTCGCAACGTTGCGATGAGCAGCTGAAAGAAGCTGCGTCTGTCGATCCCTCGCTTCTCACCCCCGCTTCCCACGCTTCCCCCCCCCGTCGCTGCGCTCGCTTAGAAACAAAGGCAAGGCTGCAGGCCATGCAGAGACGTCCAAAGAGCGAGAGAGAAAGAGAGATGAGGTGGAGTGGGGAGCGGCGTTGAGAGGGATGCGCTGTTGCCTGGTATTCCATTCGCTTTATGTTCATTTAGCCTGAAACAGTTTTTGAAACATTTTTCAGCGGACAGAAGCGGGGGTGGGGGGCGGTGGGTCGGCAGCGGAGACGGTGCGCCACACTTTTCTTTTACGCTTTTGTAACCACGATAAATGTGCTTTATGTAGCGTTAGCTGCGACTCTTTACGGCCTCAGCATTGCAGCCAGCGCAGGCGGACTTAGAGACGACAGCGGCAGGTGAGGTGAAGGGGCATGTGTGTGCCTGATGAAAAGCTTCCTGCACTTTCGCCCATTTGCACATTCACAGCGCAGAAAAAAAAATCGTTATATACATGTACTTTATAGAAAAGTTATGCATAGAAAATATTAAAGAGGCCCGAAAACAAAAAAAAAACAATTTCGCACAGTGGCGCAAGACAGCGTGAAAGTGATGTGAAAAGGGTCGAGATCAAGATAGAAAGTTAGGAGATCGCAGAAATTTGAAAGCGAGAACAGAGCAAGTAGCGCAAAGAAGGCCATAAAGTGACGAGTTAATTTGAAAGTGCACTGAGAAATATTTCATACAATCACGCGTTTGTTGAGCTGAAAGTAGCCAATTCAAGTTTGTGTTTATTTGACATTCTTTTTAAAGTGAAGTCGACATAATTGAAATTAAACATTCTGGAGAATTTTCAAAAATTTCCAGCTACGACAAATAGGGTTAAGTCTTCAGTAGATCAATGAATGTGAAGTGAGATCATGCTTCCAACGTCTGGTTTTTTATTAAATGTAGTAATTAAATGAGCTTCTACTAAAATGATATTTATTTGCATAGAAAATACGCAATTATTTCTTTTGCATGTTGTGCCAATCTAAGCTTAAAGTTGCTACAGTGTTTGCAGCTTTCAGTTCATTTGCCCGTTCACAACTGAGTTGCTTCAAATCGGCATTAACTTGTCATTGTGCAACACTGGCAATTGACTTTTACATTTGGCTATAACGCAACAATCGTTAGCCGACGAGACACATGCGGTGTGCAATGCAGATATCGGAAATGCAGCAAAGCGATATGAAATTCGATATCGGAGCGCTACTGAAGCGGCATAAAGACATTTACCTTGCCACGCGCCGCAGGCAAAGGCTGAGATTCTGTGGCCCCATTGTGCGCACAGAGAGACGAATAGGGAAGCGTACAGGAGACAAGCGAGAGAGAGAGAGAGAGAGAGAAAAGCACATAATAAATAAATAGCTGTTGGTTGCAGCGAATCGAGTGTTCAAGGGTGGGGGCGGAGTTTCATGGGTGGTGAGCATAGAAAACTTTGAATAGAATTTTTAAGTTTGCCATTTACCAACACAGATGCAACACAGAGCGCAAACGTGTCCGACAGGGGGCGACAGGGAGCCAAAAGAAAAACCTTTAGTAGCGTGTAATTTGCACTTTGTAAATTTGCATAAAAGCTGCAGCGACACTGAACGGGGCGACGAGGGGCCGAGGGAGGCAGCTGTTAGATTGGAAGACTGGCATAAGTCCAAGATAGAGACGATATGTAAATGCCACACACACACACACACATACACACACACGGAGAGAGAAAGAGAGCATGTGTCGTCACTTTAGCCATAGCACTAAGTAAGCAGGACAAGTCCTTGATAAAATAGGGGAACGAGGGGCTGCGAAGCGGGGTGGGAGACATGGCTGCCTGCATACTTAAAACCAGACACAGCATGGGAGAGCGGCGGGCGGTGGGGGGGTGGTGGGGTTTGTTGGAGCTTTGCCTCATGATGTTGCTGCTTGCTCAGATTAAGGCAACATTGCCACCTGGCTATGCCACAATTTGGCTGTCCAATTTGACGCACACAAAACAAATTGAGCCAAGTGCGGGCAGACAACCAGACAGACAAACAGACAGACAGACAGTCGGACAAACAGAGAGTTGAGGGGGATGAGCAGTGAGGTGTGTGGGGCGAAACGTATTCGATTGCCAGCTGCCAGCAAAGATGTCATTTTGTTTGCCCATAAGAAGATTACACATGTTATATTGAGTTGCAGTGCCAAGCTGGCGACGAATTGGACCAAAAAGGGGGATGTGTGTTGTCTTCTACTATTCCTCCCCTCCTCCTGACTCCGGCCCTGTCTCATTTGAATGCTGAGCTCAGTTGGCAGCTGGACTTAAGCTTGGCGCAGACACTTCAAATGATCAATTCAAAGATTACAATAACACTATCCAATGCTCCGATGCAGTTGAATGGCGCAAAAAGCTTTCGCAAAGCAAAGCAAAAGCTTTAAAGTGGGCATTATAAGCACGAGAAGCGCACCGAAGAGTAGTTGGCATATATGTAAGCGAATCGTAGAGTTGGCAAAAATGGCACTCAATTGATAAACAGACTTAATAACACCAAGGCAGATCAAGCTTCTCTCTCAGAGCTTTAAGCAGGGCTCTATAAATTGGGTGGCTGTGTAGAAGAGCGTTGCGTTAGGTTGCAAATCTTTGAACAGTTCGGGAAGAAACAAATTATATTCAAAAGGGTGGACAACAGATGCAAGAGTAGAGAATGTTTTTAGGCAAGAGAGAGTCGCAAGTTGCTGTCTTTGTGAGCCGTTGAAAATACTGAAAGCTTGAAGCTTGCGCAATCTGAACTTCTACTGAATAAAAAGGATATTAAGTTGAATTAGCTTAAATTACATATGTTGTTGTCATTGTGTTGTTCTGATCTGTTGTTGATCTATCTATATAATTTGAATACAACACTTTGGCTAATTACTCTAGAGAAATTCGAGTTTTCACATATTATTTGCAGTTTCCTAACGCGTTTGCAATAGATATCGATATTCCAGCTGTGCAGCCGACAAAAAGCGATTGAAAAAGGAAATTTGTATGAGCTGCATGCTGCAGATTCCTTTGACCTTAAGCTGTGTTAATGCTAAAGGCACGATTGCCAGTCATCTGGTGGCATTTGTGAGCATTGCAAGCTCGGCTTAAATGTGTGCAAAAGCTTTTCGCTTGCAGCTCTCGCAAGCTTGGAAATGATGCGGCTTTTTGGAGCTGTCACTGCTCGGTCTTTTGTGGCAGAACTGTGTGAGAGAAAGAGAGAAAGAGAGAGAGAGAGCGAGAGGAGGGGGAGGGTGCGGAAGGTGTCGCAACAATGGCGCACAGCTTATACATTTTATAGTTACATGAAGCCATTATCCAGGCCGCTGCCATTGGCACGCCCTCCCCTCCCTAACTTCCCCCCGCTGCGCTCGCCGCTTCCTTGTAGTTCAGAGTGCATGGCAACGCGGCGAAATCGTTTGCAGTTGTTGTTTTTGTTGTTGGCGCGCAGTTTTCAGTTTCAGTTTGCGTCGTTTGCACTTCACTTAAATGCAAAAGGAATAATAACAATAACAACAACGGCAGCAGCAGCAACTGCGATAATAATAAAAAATTGTAAAGCCAACTAAAACTTATGGCGCTGGCCACAACGGCAGGCCGTGCCCCACTTGCCCCCACTCGCTGCCACACTTCCTGTCCCGCTCGCTCTCTCCCTCTCTCACTCTGCTGTTCTCTGTTTGGTCACAATAGTCTCGCCTCTCTCGCGTTGTCGCTCTTGAAACCATTAAAAATTTTTGTGCTGATGTCGAATTAGCGCAGCGGGTGCGGTGAGGGGCGCCGAGAGGGGGGGGGGGGGATGAATGGGGCTGGTGTTATGGTCATAAGCTCGCCGCTACACACATAAATATATCTAATCTCACATAAAAGTAATTACTTTCAGCTGCTGTTGCTATCGAAAAATATTAAATTATATTGAGTGCACACACACACACACACACACACGCATACACACTCGGCACACCTATGCAGCACACACACACACACATGCTTGCATATATATAGAGTGCAACCGCAGCAGCGGCCATAACTATGGCCATATAGCACACAGCGCAAACTGGCGGCAGTTATCCTCGTCTCTTGCCCCTTTCATCCCCCCCCCCACCCGCTCAAATGGATGGAGAAAACATTCTCGCAGCTCCCCGCTGCCGTCTTGCCTTTTGGGCCAATGTATTTTACGTTGGCTTTTTTATTTCTTCTTCGTTTTTCTTCTGTTTTTTTTTTTTTTCTTTTTTTTTTTTTGTTGGGCTCCCGTCGACATTTTTTCGCCTCGCTTTTTAGTGCGACTGCAGCAGAAAATTCCGCGAATTTCTCTTCGCTTTTTGCGTGTTTTTTGTGCAGCTACTATTTTTCCCTACAGTTTGTTGCCATTTCTATTGGGCGCCACCGCCCCCCGCGCCGCCCCCCGTGGGCAGCCCTTGGCAGCACATTTAGTTTGCAGTCAGGCCGAAGCGCAGGCTATTTAAGGCTGTCTTCCCTTTCTATCTGTCTCTCTCTCTCTCTCTCTCTTTCTTTCTCTTGCTTGCAGCGTCGCTGCCTTTGAGTCTGCTGCTGTCTGCCACACAACAGCACTGTGTCTGTCTGTCTGCCTGTGTGTGTGTAACTTATACGGGTATTAATTTTGGTTTATGTGCAACTTGTACGCTGTAATTTTTGTGCTTTTTTCTTCACACTGCCGGGCGATTCCTGACATTAACAACAGCCAAGATAGCGACAGACAGACAGCAGAGCAGCGACAGCGACAGTGGGAGCGAGAGCGAGAGCGAGAGAAGGGAAGAGAGCCGCCGTTGAAGTCTCACTCTCTCTCACTCTCTCGGTCTCTTGATAACAAACAATGGACGGCGCAAAGGCGACAATGACTGTGAAAACATTCGGCGTGGCAAGTTTTTAATTTATATTTGCAATACGTGCAACATTCTCTTTGCACACACAACTGCATATATTGCCTAAAATCGGCATAAATCTGCAGTCATATATTCTTCTCAGCTGCTTCGTTTGAAGACCACAAAAAAAGACGTGGAATGCAAAATGCATTTTACGGCTTGGTTGTCAAGTAAAGCAATTAACAGTCAAGTAGAATGCAAAAAGACAATTTACTGATTAAGCATCGCTGAAACCAAAGCGCAATTAATTCCATTTTTTTAAGAACAAGAGTGTAGAAAATTAAATACATAAATAAATAAAAAGAAACTAGTTTCATCAGCTTCGATATTAGCTAAGTAAAAGCTTGAATATTTGCAGAATGTGCAGAAACATTAGGAAGGAATTGCAACAAACTTGTACAACGGGGCGTATGAATTCACTGCCCACAAAAGTAGGCAACGATTTTTGTGAGCACATTTTACGAGGCAGTGAATTTGCATTTATTTTATAGATCAAATTGATTGAAGAGTTCGCATATAGCTAGATATAGACTCAGAGAGCAGTTGAGAGTTTGAGAGAGCAGTCAAGAGATCTTCAGAAAAGCAAATCTGCCTTTTTTATATTTAATTCATTGTCATTCGCACATTCACTCTGAGGATTATGCCTGCAAAAGTAAGAGAGAGAGAGAGAGTTAAGGAGACTTCGCTGTGCAATTACAATTGAGCTGAACTTGAAGCTTTGCGCTCGGAGCACTCTACAAATATGTTAATCTGTGTCTCGTGGCAAAACGTCGCTCGGCTGCTAAGTCCGCTGAAGTAGTCTTCTTTGCCAGGCTTAAGCCTGTGACTCTGGGGCCGACGAAAGAAAGCGGAAGGGAGAAAGTGCCAAATCTGTTGCTGACTTTTTGATGGAGTCGCAAGCGATTTGGTGACTTGAGCGGCTCGAGTTGTTTGTTAGCTCCACTTGAGCTGACAGATGCGCAGATACCACGAGATAGAGAGGGAGGAAGAGGGATAGATAGAGAGCGGGATGGAGCGAACGAGGCTAGTTAATCAGTTTAACAGAAAACAAAAGCAGAAGGGCAACTAACTGCGCAAATATGAGAAACCGAAGCGAATATACATTAGCCTGGCTGCGCTGTTTGTTGTTGGCTGTGGCAAAAACCACTTAGCGGGTAACAAACCGCTAACACACACACATACACACACACACACACACACACATAGAAGCAGACAGCGCTAACCCGAGTGGAGCAAAAAGATGGAAATGGCGCCGCCGTTTGCCAAGGACAAGGCAGGCGTTTCCTTATGGTTGCCGTTGTCGTCGCTGTCGTTGTTGTTGTCGTTGTCGTTGTCGTTTTCTGTGGCTGCTTCAACCTCCAACAAAAGGGCATTGGCAACGAGAGGCAGCGTGAGCCTGGCTCCTTTACCCCGTCACTTTACTGGGCTGGCGAGTCCAAGGCGCGTCCTTGTCGACGTCGTTGTTGTTGTTGGTGGTGTTGTCAGGGAAAAAGTCAACCCAAAATGGAAGCCAAAAACAGGAAGTAATCTATAGTCGCCCCGCCATTGTTTATTGTTTAATTTTTAGTCAGCCTTTATTGTTGTTGCTTGTTCTCGTTCCCTTTCCCGTTCCCACTCCCTTCCCTTCCCTGCCGCTATTGTTATTGTTGTTGCTCACTCCGTTTGGCTCCCCACTTCGTTTCATTTTTTGTTGCGTCTGCTGCTGCTGCCTTCATCGCCTTTATTTCTATTGTTAACAATTTTTGCATTTGCCCGTCGCCGTTGCAAGTAGCAAAAACTTTTCAATGTGCCGCCGCCAACGAGCATTGTTCCTTAGCTACGCCTTTCCTCTCTCTCTCTCTCGCTCTCTCGCTCTGGCTGGCCACTGCTCCACATAACGGTGCCACTTGAGGCAGCACAAAAGGCAAACGAGGTAGGAAGAAACAAAAAAAAAAAAGAAAAAGAAAACAGTAAAAAGTAAAAAAAAAAAGAAAACAGACAAAAGCCAAAAACCCTCTCGCCAAAGACGTTGACAAGGCGACATTCGTGGGGCGTCTCAACGTCGAAACCCTAGATCCTCTATGCGCTATGGCTATAGCCCAAGTCCTGGGACTGCTCAAGACCTCCGTCACAGTGCAGCTCCCTCTCCCCTCTCTCTCTCGCTTTCTCGTTCTTGCTCACAAGACACGCCCGTATCGCGTTTACTTGGATTTCATTTTATCGGCAAGCAACAACAACAACAATAACAACAACGAGAACAATGTCACCCAGTTTCCATGACATCCTCCTCCACTTGCCTTATAATTGCGTTGCGGTGTCGTTCTCGGTGTCGGAGAATAGATATTTATATATAATCACATATATATATATATATATACCGCACTTATATATGTATGTATATAGTATAGCATAAGCAGCAGCTAACCAGAAACGATGCAAAGCAATCGCCTGCGATTATGGTTATGCTGTCAACAGAGCAACAGCAGCACTTCCCTCTCTCTCCCCCTTCGTTGACGCCATCTCCCATCTTTTATCCAACTCCCTTTCTTGTTGCAAACTACGACTAGATAGTATAAAGTAAGCAATGTGGCTGCGCTGCTCAAATGGCTCTGGCTAAAAGCTCTCGGGCTAAACAAAGTCCGAGGGATAAATGCAACAAACAAAATACATACTTAGCTGCAATAAAGAATTATAAGAGTTATACTACAACAATGGGGACAGGGCAGGTGATCTAATCAAAAGTTAGACAAAGTACTATCATCAACGGTTCCACTTGAGAGTTGATATTAGTTGATTATTATGAGCTAAAACATAGTAAAAATCCGACTTATTCTAAGTGTGCCATTTGCTGTAAAAGAATTCTATTCAATTTGATTTTCAAGTGGCCCTTTTAATTATCGACCTTTTGCAAGGGTATTTTAAGGTCTTCGCTTTTCCCTTCTCCACCTGTGTGAAGTGTTTTCTATTACGCTGTGTGTGTTAATTAAATATTTAATGAGTTCGACAATTAGTTAATTACTTGAGTTCATTAATGGGGGCGAGTTCATAAGTGAGTGGAGCAGCCTGACAGAGTTATAAATATGCTTTTCATTGTCATCGATTATTTCGATAAACAACTATGCAAGGATATCAATTACCTCAGCACTATGCAAAATATCACATTTTTATGCACAATTTTAAATGGAAGAGAGCAAACAAAAAAAAAAAACGCAAAATTATGTAAACAAAATGTATATATCTTTAGTTAATTATTGTTCAAAATATAAAAGAACCAAAAAAATCTATTGGGAACATATTGTGAAAAAATTTGCATTCTGAATTGTAAAAATTTTCATGAATTTTTTTCGTAATATAATTTTTTTTTTGTTTCTTTTTCTGGTTTGCACCTTTTGCGGGGCGCTTTAATAGAGCGTTAGGTGTGTGTGAGTTTGTGTTTATGTGTGTGTGTGTGTGTGTGTGTGGATGGGTGTATGTGTGTGTGAGAGTGTTTGTGACAATTGTTTCGTTTTTGTGTAGTTGTTGTTGTAGTTGTATTTGGAAAACATATAAACAAATGACTTAGACGCAGACAATTAGGACACTTGGGAAAACGTTGGGAGGGAATTTTCGGGTTTTTATTTTCTTTTATTCTTTTTTATTTTTCTTTTCTTTTTTTTTTCTTTTTGTTGTTTTGTGGGGAGGATTGAACATATAAGGATATATATATGTCTATATATATAGTTGTTATATATATTTATTCGATTATCGGTTAGTTTCTTTTGTTGTTTTTTTTTGCATTTTCTTTCTTGAGTTACATTTAGAGATACAAAAAGAGATATACAACTGCTTTGTATTTAATAAATACACAATATACTGAACACCTAGATTTTTTTCTTTTTTCTTTTTTTTGTTGTTAATGTTGTCGTTAGCAAGTTTCGACTTGCTCACTGATTTTTTTTTTTCTTAAAATAGTTGTAAACAAATGAAATTGAAAATATTGAAAACTATGTGACAACCAAAGAGCGTTTTCGTTTCGATTAAGATGAGTATATTTTCGATTTATCATAAAAAGCATTGATCAAATCAAAAGGATAAATGAAAACAAGATTGTCAGGAAGAGTAAGAGAGAGAGAGAGAGAGAGAAGGGAAAAATTTGGTTCGATGATGAATGAAAAACAATAAGAGACAACAAAATGAAACTGAAGTGAACGGATCGACATTTGGATTTTGTGAATGAGAAAGAGATTCGCTTAGTTTTCGTCTTTTTTTTATTTTTTGGTGAACTTTTTTGTTGTTGTGGTAACGAGATAGAAAGAGAGCGAGCGAGGTTGTGTATATGATAGAAAGACAGATAGAGTGGAGAAAGTAACGAGTAACGAGTAGCGAGTGACGAGTGTGTAACGGGCGAGTGACTGGAGTTTCGATTATGAAATCAGAAATCATAGTAATCGAAAATCGTAATAAAAATACGAACAGAATTCTTTAACATTTGTTTGTTCATGCGGAAAATTAAATGGAAATGACAAATAAATTGTATGACATTTTACATGTTCATAGGTATGTATATGTGATTTTTGAGGGTATTTGTTGTAGCTGTTGTTGTTGTTACTGTTACTGTTGTTTGTTTGTATTGGTTTAGTATGCGTGTTAATATTTGTTAATCAGAAAAAGGGTAAAACATAAATAAATAATCAACTAAATACACATAGACACGTACACATAACACATACAAATACTTATATACTTGATTATTATTATTTTTGCAGTTGCAGATTTCAGTTTTTGTTTTGTTTTTTTTTTTTTTTTTTTTTTTGTTTTTTTATAGTACTCTTTGCATGGCCCTAAAAAAAAGTATGCTTGCTATTTAATGCATGTTTTTTTTTTGTTGATTGGTATTATTATAAAAGAAACATAAATGAATGAGATGAAAATTGTGGAAAAATGTGTGTGAAAAACATATGCATTTTTTCAGCTTTGTCTGTCTCTTCTTTTTGTTGTTGTTGTTGTTGTTGTTGTTGTCACATTTAATATGTGTTCGTTTATATTATTTACATGAATGAGTTGTTGACTTTTGGGTTTGCAAAGTATAAATTAAAAGCTCGCAAAGAAATCAAATGCATAATAGATACTGTTTGAATGCGGCGACAGGAAATTGTTGGAGCTGGTATGGAATTGGATTGATTTTTTGAGTGCGGAAAGTGCAACAGGTCGAGGTGAAAGGCGCCATCTACCGGCGAGCATAGGTTAATTAATCAAATTGACATATTGGAAATAAATTGATTGGACATTTCTATAATCATTTTCTTATTACATTTTTTTGTATTTGCACTTTCTCGACAGTAATTTGTGAATTGAACTGGATATTATTGGGATGAAATGAGTGAAAAAGAATACGAATAAATTGGAGTGTGTAGTGAAACTTTTTGATGCGATATGCTTTTTAAATATGAAATATAATGGGAAAAGAAAGGAACACAAAAACGATGCATTTAGATGACGCAGAAAGAGTTGAAAACAAAAGAAGAGAGAACTAAATATTGAGACTATATGAGGCCTAGGCCAAAAAATACAATGGTAATTTCATCTTTTTTTTAGTACCATTTATACGCCTGTATTTGTTTCCTTTCAAGTAATTTTTTTTTTGTTTGTGTGTTGGTTTTTTTTTTTTTTTTTTTTTTGACTTACCAAGGTGTGAACGAGCTCCAGAAGAGACTACAAATTCACGAGTTGATACGTTGTTTTTTTTTTGTTTTTTTTTTGGTATTTTTATGAAGATATTTTTTTATTTTGATTTAGATTTTGGTTTGTTTTGTAGTTGTTTTGCATTGGGATTGCATTTGATTTGTGTTGAAATTCGATTTGATTGTTTGGATTTTGGTTTAGCACACAACATGAAGGTATCGAGCCACAGCAACAGAGTAGGACAGTACACAATTAATTGACAGGACAATAAAAAAGAAATTAAAAGACAAAAATGCTTTTCGTTAACGAATTTTCATCAAGTTGAGATTGTTAAATTTTTTGTATGTTTTTTTTTTTTAGTATACTTTTATATTTTTTTTTTCATGAGAGGCATACCTAAAATACTTTCTTAGCTTGAAACTAAAGCAATTGTGTAATCGAACTGAAAAATACATTAAACGCCACTTTACAAATGAAATCATAAAACACATTTGACAAACACACTTAATTCAGATGGTATTAGACTTCTTTTGATTTTCGGAATGAATATCGAAGATACTTTTGGGTTACATCTTAGCAGGCGTCAGGCTTCGTTTTAGGGGTTTGTTTCAATCGCATTGTATCGTTTCGTTTCGGTATCTTTTTTTTTTTTTTTTTAGTATGGTTAGTTGGTTAAATGTTTGTTGTTAAATTAAACCAAGGATCGGATCTCATATATGTATATAGTTTAGTAAATATACATATGTAGCATTACTTACAAATCATAATTAAATACTTGTAACAAAAACAATTCGCTTTAGACACACACATTTACAAAAATGTTTTCATAAGATTAACACAAGAAAGAAAATGAAGTGAAATCAAATCAAACATATACTTATATACTTAGTTTAATCAAACAATAGTCGAAGTAGAAACACACAAGTCAAATTTCTCTATAGATATTTTTCATCTTCATGATTTGCTTGTTTTGTTCTTTACTTTTCTTCTCTTTTTTTGAATATTCGAAAATAGTTTTAAGTCCTTGTTTTGCTTTCGTTTTTAAAATGGTTTGGTTCACTTTCCTCTGTATTCAGTAATCAGTTTTCATCGATTGTTTTCTTTCTCATACTTTGATAACAAATGCTTAAATCACAAATCAAAAACAACAACAAAAAAGTACACTTTTCGACTACATTTCTTCATAGATTCTTTTCATCGAATATGTTTAATCATAGATAGAAAAACAAAAACACAACAAAAACCATAGTCAAAAAAATATCACTTTACGAACTCAACCCAAGCAAATTAGAGTTAAAATTTGCTCACACTTTTTGGTGTAAGTGTAGATTATTTTTTCGTTTAAAAAACAGAAACACAAAGACATATGAAGTGCATTGTGAGGGGAAGTTAAGAGACTTACCCAAAATGCACTCAAATAAAAATGCAACTCAACTTTAGTTTTAACTCAAAAACTTTTAAAGATATAGATTAGTTTTTTTTTCAGCTATCTGTATGGGACAACTCACGCCTAATTTTATAATAACAAATTCTATAATTATATTAACAACAAAGTTACTTCACTTTGTTGTGTCGACCTTTGAGACTCTTTTTAAGACACAGGTGTTTTGTATTTTTTTCTGTTTTTTTTTTTAGTATTTCATAGTCATTGTTTTTTTTTTAGGGTTAGACGAACACAAGGAGGTAAAACACTAGACAACACACATACTCAATGAAGTGCTATCATTATTTTCGCTTTGGATTTTTGAAACAGTTTTTTTTTAATCATATTATTATAGACAAAACGTGGAGTTCGAGAATGAGAAATGAAGCTTGAACCGAAATCGAGAAATGAAGAGCATAAATGAAACATAAAAACTTGAAAATTACGGAAAATTTTATTTGCGCTAAGTATTTTTTGTTTCTTTTTTTTTTTTTTTTTGTATCTTTTGAGTACCCTTACTTTTTTTTTGAGGCAGGCAAGAAAAGAAAAAGCTCAAACTAAGAGTAAATTTTGAGGCGCGTTAAGCGACAGTTGTAACTTTACATTTGTTTCGACTTTATTTTTCTGATTATTGTATTTTTTTGTTTTATTTTATTTTTTTTTGTTTTTTTTTTTTTGTAGGCCATAAAGTAAGAAAGGATTGAAAATAAGAAGAAGAGTAAGGAAAATAGTACATATAGAACTTTGATCGAACTGAATGAAACACGAGAGAACGTAAACGTAAACGTTAAATTCAACATTTTGTTTGTTTTTTTCTGTTTTCTTTAAGAGATCTTTCAATATACATTTTGAGGTTAGTTTGTAGCACGTCCAACGCATAAATGATAGACTCATTGAGGGGAGAGAGGCGTACGGGATTGTGGGAATGTGATTGCGGGTATTTGATTTGATATTTTTTTTTTTGCATTGATTTTTTTTTTTTTTTTTTTTTTTGCATAGAATTGGATTTGATTTGTTGAGACTAGTTGAATGTGTTCAGTTGAAGTTTGAAAACATATATAAACAAGTTTCAATAACAATTTTCATTTAGAGGTTTTAAACAACTTTTGTCAAAAGCAAAACACAAAGAAACTCAACGCAAAAACTATACATATCTAAGTTTTTACATATACATATAGGTATATAGCATATATATACATATACGTATGATCAACTGAAAACAATTAACGTGAACTTAGAAGGAAATCAAAAAACATTTGATAGAAAATTTGAGCTTTTTCTCTTCGTTGATGCAGTACCACAAAACGTAAGATTAGGCAACGAATTGAGGGAGAGATATGATTGATATTCGATCAGTAACTGTATCGGTATCAGTAACACTATCTCTCGGTGGTGCAATTAAATTTCGATGTATATGAGGTTTAAATATATTGTTGTTGTTTGTTTTTTTTTTTACAGTATTAACTATATACGCTTAATGCACCTTCTTATCGACTGGCTGAAGAACTCAAAACTCAACTAAAAAAAATGCATGTACATATATATATGTATATATGAATATCGTATCATAATTGTAAATTTGTAACGGAAAATTGTAAACGAAAATGATTTCGATTAATCAATAAGCCTCATCCATAAGGATATATTTTCTTTTTGCCCCTTCATTTTGGACCTAAACTGCGCACTAAGAGATTATACAGCATATACAGTATACAATATAGTACAATCGCACCCAAAATCGTTGGGGAGGATTGGGATTAAAGTCCCAGAGCTAATGAATGGATATTACGAACTAATATATAGAACTTGGCGTTGTACTTACTTTTCACTGTACTCATCCATGTGGGCGTACGATTGCACCGAGTTCTCCTCGATCAGAAACTTGACCCTCTGGTAGAAGGAGGCGGTCACCGAGGGCGGTTGCTTGCGCAGCAGCACCTCAACGGGATCGTTGGACGAGAGGCACATGATGTGCTCCGAGCAGGCGGGATGCGAGCAACATTCGCTATCTGAACAGTCCGTCATGCCATCTGCATTTTGTTTGGTGGTTTTTTTTAAGGGTCAATGTCGATTTTCAATTCGGTTTACGTTCACGCAAAACTCGTTTGTGGTTTACGGATTGAATTAGTTCAAGGATTTTTTTTTGGTACTTACCGCCATCGTTATCAATGTTGTCCTTACAGTTCATCTCCAAAGCGATCGAACAGTCGCTGCCAGCCCAGCCCTCAATGCAATCGCAGCGATACTCGCCGTTCTCCAACGTGCACTGACCGTGACGTGAGCAGCCGTTCTCACAGCCAGCTGTGGGAGCGAAATAGAGAAAGCAACGTGTTGTTTAAACTGTAGCGAGTGAGTCTTAGCAAATAGTAACAAGTCAAAGGCAGAAACACAATTATCGAGCAACGCGAAAAAAAACCATTCCGATTATAACGAGTGCAAGCAGCGAGTTGCAGTCGTAAGGCGAGTGAATAAACAGCGAGTGAAAACCAACGACAGTAGACTGACAATTATGCTCAATCGATCAGCTGCAGTGGAAAACCGAACTTAAAATTGAATAATGACTGTAGAGAGATGTTGAGAGAGCGAGAGAGAGACAAGGTGAATGGTACTTTTAGGAGCAACGAGTAGTTAGCGAGTTGAGCATGTGACATGTGCTCGTTGTTATTTTTTATATGCCAGGGCATTAATATAAAAATAATGTTAATGTTTGGCTCTTCAAGTGAGTCCAGGCACAGAAGTGGTAGTTGAAGCACAACGGGAAGCAGAACGGGTGTTTTGTCGGATGGGAGATGGGACGATGGGACGACGATGGGACGACGAGGCGGACGAGATCGGGGAGGGGAGAGCAATATCAAAGTGCCCTTCGCACGCACATCCACAACATCATAAACGAAATGTGGAGAAATCTACAAAACAGTAAACATAAAAAGCCAACGAAACGTAACGATAGATGCCACCGTTGATGTGGCTGTTGTTGCTCTTGTTTGGATTGGGTCGGGTTTATATGTGTATGCGAATGGAGAGTATGCGTTTTTGGGCAGGGGGCTTTTTGGGGGTTTGGGGTTTATTTGTTTGTTCCACGACAGCAGCAGCAGCGACAACAACAACAATGGCATGGCAGCATTTGAGCATTTGACGCAAAGTTAATGTCACTTGACATGTGTCATTTGCAAAATGGGTAACCTCGACGCTAACTCAACTTCCGGTATGTTAAAAAGTTTGCGGCGCATAAAATGACTTCCTTGTCGTAACTGCCTTCCTGTTTACGACTCTTACACACACACACACACACACACACACACACTTGCGGGTATATACTTAAACTTTCTCTCGCTCTCTCTCTCTCTCTTTCATGCACTCTTGCTGTGCTTCTCTGTCGCTCTGTGTACGCTCCACATATTGGCAATAACGTCAAGTGTTGCTGCCAATATTTGAACGATGTCTACTGACGCTGCCATTGCACAAACAAAATCGCTTCGACAACTCGAGTGTGTGCGTGTGTCGAGTGCGTGTGTGCGTGTGTGTGTGTGTGTGTTGGCATTATGCTAAGTTTCTCTTGTGTGCGGTAAATGGGGGGCGTGGCTGAAGCCGCAACCCAGAAATCTGTCAAAAGTTGCATAGTTTCCCAGAAACTCGCAAATCCACTGCGAATTTCATGCACCAGATTTATAGTAGGTACTATACGAATAACTTCAAATAACTTTGCTGCTTTACCTGAAACTGTCTTTCAACTGAAAACTCTGTTGGTGGCCAGATTATGCCGAGTAAAGTGCGCTGATTTCCTGCATTTCTTCCATAACAATGCTGTTGAAGTCTGCTTAATGTAGTTAATATGGTTATTACACACACAGAACACAGCTGGAACTTTGTTGGCTGAACTGTTGGCATCCGTAGTTTGCATATGTTATTAGTTCTCTATTCAAATCTGAAATAGCCTCAAGGAACTCAGCTGTTTGGCATGGTATGCAGCTGACACTGCAACAAGCAATGCCTGCACATGTCTAGATACGAGATTTTAGGCAGCGGATAGCCCAACTCTAGGCCAACTGTGACTAGCCTCAAGGAACTCAGCTTCCTGGCAAGCGATGCAGCTGAAATTTGCTGTACAGCACTTGATACAACTGAAGATTACAATTTGAGTGTTTCGTTCGAATTGCTACATAACAAACCCGACTAGTCTCAAGTAACTCGGCAATCTCACACATAATCTCGACGAAATTTGTCACGCATTACTGAATGTAGCTCAGCATAGCAACTGTAAATATTCGGGTAGAATTCTGGCATAACAACCCCATCTAATCTCAAGAAAAGCGTTTGTTTTACACACATTTCCTATCAAAGTAAGCTCATATCACTCGATGTATCGTCGGATAAGATACGCAGGCATTTTGCTGGAATTCCTGCATGACAACCCCAACAAAGTTCAAGTAACTCGAAGCTGTCAAAAGCGAGGAATTCGCTGAAATTGTTTCGACAGTGATTTGCAGATGTTTCGAGTCATATAAGTGCACACACATATATGTATATATATCGTGTTTTTTTATAACAAATCTTTAGCTAAATATTTCGGACAGATAGTAAAAATCTCGGCGCCGACTTTTAATAAAAAAAAAAGCAGCGAACGAGATAGAGAGAAAAAAGAAAATGGCATAACTAAACGTAAGTGCGGCATAAAAAGTCAACGACTATTGTTGGTATCTTCGGCATTAGATGTCACCTCCACTGCACAGTTGTTGTGCTGTATGTGTGTGTATGTGTGTGTGTGTGTGTGTGTGTGATGGGCGGAGGACGAGGAAATGAAATTGAGAGACATAAAAATGTATCTACACTTGAGGATTGCAGTCGTGTAATTTGTAACAAATCTCGGCTCAAATTCAATAAACTTTACCGCATTGTGTGAGTCGCGTAAGCGAACGCGAGAGACGAAGAGAGAGAGAGAGAGAGAGAGATGTGGCAAGTCGCTGCAAAGTCGTTAAGTACTTTCTAAAAATACATGCCAAACATGCATGTATTAGTTAATGTCGCTGTATGTGTGTGTGTGTGTGTCAGGATATTGGGTGGCACTTTGTGCTTGTGCAAGCGTGACTCGCACGTCTAAGCCAGCAACAGCAGTCAGCTTTACCCACCGACGTTGCTGCAACACTCGAATCGATTCAAAACGTTTTTGGCCGTATGTTGTCAGAGCAACTTCCCACTGGGACTGCGACTGCGACTGAGACTGAGACTGAGACTGCCACTGCCATTGCCATATTCGACACGGACTTAGAGGAGGCAACGCAAGGCAAAGCAAGGCAGGCAGTCAGTCAGTCATTCTGCTGCTGCTGCTCTTGGGGGGTGGGGGGGGAGGAGCCTGCTTGGCAAGTGTCTTTCGACTGGGCCTGAAGTGAAATGACGTCGGAAGTTTTATTGGTTTTGCACACGTCAACGAAATGTAATACACACACAGAGACAGACATGTGTGTGTAGCACACAGTCTGGCAGTCAACATACGCAGCCCTGTGCCCCTCTCTCTCTCTCTCTCTCTCTCCCTCTCTCTGGCTCTACCTCTTGCTGTGTGTAATGCCATTACATGCATGCCTGAGCCGCCGCCAACGGGGGGCAAACTTCCTCAAAAACCAACACACACAACACACTCACACACACTCCGCCACGTCCATCGGCCGCTCTGACTCGGTGTTTGTTTTTGCAACATGACTGTTTGTTTTTAAAGTTTTAATCACTGTCAATCGATAGCTACTTATCATGCTGCACTGCTGCCAGCTACACAAAGCTGCTGCGTTCGCTTACATCTCTCTCTCTCCCGCTCTCTCCCGCTCTCTCTCTTTCTCCCATTTCTCTGTCACTCTGCCCAATTCGCTGCTTGCACTTCAATTGACAGTTGGCAAAAGTAAAGCCGCGCCGCAACAACAACAGCGCCATGGCAAATGAGTAGAAAACGAAACTGTGTTCAGCTGTTGGTTAAGTCATGGTGGCAAAAACTGTCAAGCTGAGAAACAGCGGCAGGTTGCAACCCCATTCCCACCATGCCCCAACTCCCCCCGTCTCGCCGCTCACACCTTCCTGGCTGGCGGAACACTTTTGCAGCATGGCTTTGGCCAAATGGCGTAAACATGTACAAAATACTTTGGCGCAGCAGCAGCAGCAGAAAAAATTGTATTGATACAAAATAAAAAGCAAAGCGGACAACAGCAAATGTTGCAAGTAAACATTGCTGTTGCAACAACAACAGTTGTCGTTATCCGCCGTTGGTTGTTGTGCTTGTTGCAAAATATTTGAACTGCCCGACAGATGCGAGTAGATAGCACAACGGCAACTGCAAACTGCAAACTGCAAACGGCAGCGCAATGTTTTCGGTTTGGCTTGCCGCGGCGTTTGCGACACGAGGCGACAGTGTTGCAGCTGCCACAATTGTTGCTGCTGCTGCTGCTGCTGCTGCTGCTGGTGCTCGATGTGAGTGTCAGCTGCGGTTGTTCGCTTTTCTCGAAATTGGCGCAACGCTAATCGATTTGCGCGTCACTCGCAAAATGGTCAATGGTCAATGCTCGATGGCAGATTGCGAAGCTGCAAAACCTGCAACTGCTGCAACATCTACAACCGGCAAGTGCCACATCAATTTTCAGCAGTAACAACAACTGCCAACTGCCAACTGCCAACTGGCATCGGGCGAATGCCATTTCACGTTGAGGTCAAGGCAAACGCACTGACTGCAACTTATGGCCAACTTTAAGGAGTAATTGCAGCATTGCACATGACAAATTTGTGCTTTGTTGCAGCACTTTGGTGGTCATAATAAAGCTGCTTTAAGCGTCAACCAGACAACTAATATGCACTAAGTTATATAGCTGGCTAAGACATGTAACTGTGTCGCTTTAAAGGCTTGATGTGGAAACGCAAAAGCTGAGCACTTTTTAGTATCACATTAAACTTTTAGCAGCACGTCAAGGCAAGTGAATTTGTAAACGAATAAATGCTAAACTATGCTATCGAACAGTGCCAAAAGTGTTGTTAGCTGCACTTGAAACAAATCGCTTTTTATCAACTAGAGAAACTATGTAATTTAAGCAGCTGCAAGCAATTGAATACAAGACAAAACGTTTCAGCAGCATTCTAATTGCCATAGCTCAGCGACAATCTGAGCAAATGGCAAATTATTCCTTGTCAACTTGTACTGCAGAAAGTAATTTAGGTGAAGCCTTTACAATTACCTAACTACGCTCTGATGGTTGTGGAAAATGTCGGGGAATTGAACTGCATTTCGAGTACTTACGTAGGGTGCAATGTCGCCCATTCCAGCCCTGGGAGCAGACGCAGGTGCCGTTCTTGCACTGGCCGTGCTCGGAGCAGCGCGCATCGCAGGGCAGCTGATCGCATAGATTGCCCGTCCATCCCGTGTTGCAGCGACACTTGCCCGACTCGCAGACGCCGTTGCGGCCACAGTCCAAGCTGCAGACAGCTGTGAAGAGAGAGAGAGCGAAACAGGAAAGTACAATATTAATAAATGGAATAAACAGAAACATATATATTTTGTGTGCCTGTGTCTCTGTGTGTGTGTTTGTGAATTGGTTAAGCTGCTTGCTCCTGCATTATTGTATTTATGCCCGTTCATATGTGCATTTAAATTCATTAAAGTGCTGCAAGCAACACTCGCCGCCACTCGTTGCTGCCCGAGAACAGCGCGGAATCGCAGCTCGCAATCGCAATCGCAACTCGCCTGGCGTTTGACTCCGACTCTGACTCTGACTCTGACTCTGAGTCGGGCTCTGGCTGTAAAATGTTGCCCCACCGAGTGAACCATAAAAACAACATTATAAATGTAACATTTACGTGGCAGCTGGCCCCCTTCCCCTCCCTTCCCTTCCCATTGCCATCGCCATCGCCATCGCCGTCGCCCTCGCCCTCTCCACCCCCACGGGTTCGGTTTAAATGTGCCCCATGTTGTCGTTGTTTGACTTTTGTTCTGTGCGTCGCAGGCGTAAATTTATTTTATTTGCTTTTTGTGCGGGACAAGCGAACTGCGAGAGCTGCGTATTAAATAAATAATGAATTTTTATGAAGCTCTGCTTCATTACGTTTCCCTGCCTTCCCCCCATGCTCCACCTCTAGCGCTGAACTCTGTGATAACCGAGAGGAGGCAAAGTCGGTGGAGTCGCGCGTCGTCCTTGTTGCCGCCTCTCGGTGCTAAAAAGTTAAGCAAATTAGGCGTGCGTGCCCAGAGTGTGGCACAGAGTGCTCCGACAGGACTAACCTCGCCCCCGCCCTCCTCCCCGCTCCGCGCGTGGCACATCTCGTAAGCTGCATGTTTTATTGGGCTCCAACGCCCTCGAAATGATTATGGACCAGGTACAGTTTTTGATGTCGTTCCTTTAGTTCTTCCGCTCGCTTCTCTCGCCCTCGCCCTCTACCTCTCCCTCTCCCTCAACCTCACCCTCTCACCCTCTCCGTCGCTTGCAGCTTTTGTTGCCGTTACTGTTACTGGTTTGGTAATCGGCAAATTTGTTTGTTGGCTTTGCCTTTGGCCTAATTGAAGGCTCGACTTTATGGGCATCATCTAATTTGGATTCGGTCCATGCGATAAAACATCATTACGCATATGCCTTATGCCTTATGCCTTATGTAATAACTGCATTAGTTGCCACGCAACCGACCCCTCACCTTCCCCGCCACGTCTTCTATTTCCCTAACCCCACCTACCCACCCCCCCTCCCCACCGCGCAATCGCTCTCACTCAGTCTCGGGTTTATGACTCTAACCCCGACTCACAGATTTTACAGCCTCTTGGACTGGGCGCCGAGTTATGCTCATAAAACTCTGACAAACTGCTGATTTGATTAAGCCCAGGTACGATTACGAATACGAATGCGAATAAAAGCATGAATGAATACGATTGTGAGTACTCGCCATTGTTAGCCTGATTGCCACTCGTCGAATTTGTTGCAGCGCAACTCAGCGTGCCACTCAAGCGAAAAGTTCAATTCAAGATTCCTGCAGCTACTTAGCCCACTTTGCAATCTATCTTCAGTTCTCTTTTAGATATTGTCAATCTGACCCAACAACTTCGTATCTCTATTAATAATTCAATGCATTAATCTGCAGCTTAAATGTGCTAGGTATGAGCTTTGTTTTATTATTGTTTGCTAGAAATAAAAACTTGTAAGTTTCGAGTGCACTTTGAGCCGTCATTTAATGTTATTGTTATTCCTATTCACAACTTTGTATTCAATAAATGCCTTTAAAATATTTGCCAATCATTTGTTTTTGTTGAATACATTGCATAAAGTTACTCAATTGAATTTTCTTGAATTTATATTCCATAGCAAGCATAACATTTTTGCTTAGTTAATAGACATGAATTTTTCACGCTTCGCTGTCGCTAGCAAAAATTTGTAAAACAATTGATGGCCTAAAACTTTGCGCTTGAAGTAATAGATTCTTCACTTATTAAATGCAGTATTTTTGTGTTGTCATTGCAGCTGGCATCGAAGTTTTAGCTACAGCTCGCAACTCGTACAACTATTGTGCTATTTTTTCGCTTTGTCTGGCATTCGTCTTCAATTGGCAGCTCATTTGAATTCAATGCTCGAACTCGAAGAGTCATTTGTAAGCAGCTTGTTGTGCGCCACGACACCGGAACACTACACAACACAGCAGAACACGGTACACAACGAGGAAACAAAGCGGAGCAAAGCGAAACAAAGCAGCACAACAAATAGGAGTAAACAACACTCGCAAACAATATACAAATAACACACATTGTACACTGCAATTGTTGTGACGTGTGTGTGTGTGAGTGTGTGTGTAACATGAGGGGTCAAAGTGGGGAGAGGGGAGGTGGTTAAACGGGATGTGACTTACCTTGAGAACAATCTGGTCCCGTCCAGTGTCGCTCGCAGACGCATTGTCCGGTCTCCAAGTCGTAGGTGCCGTGCTCCGAGCAGCCGGGCAGGCATTGATACACCTGCTGATCAATGGTGCCGCAGTCCTCGCCCTGCCAGCCCGCCTTGCAGTAGCATTGACCGGCCACACAGGTGCCGTGTCCCGAGCACAAAGGATCAAGGCAATCATCTGTCCCAGTCGATGATGATATATGATGTGACACAGAATGTGCGTTCAGGGTTTTGAGAGCGGGTTGAGCGGGTGGAGAAGAGAAGTATACAAAATGTTAGTCATACACAACAAATACACATATACATATATATATAGTATGTTTATGTATATATAGAGTATATATGGTATAGTTATATTGGTCGAAGGAAAAGAAACGAAACGAAACAAAACGAAAAAAAGAGGAGAACAGCAAAATAGCAGGAAAAGAAAGGCAAACAAGTACAATATGTACAGTTGATGTAAGTGGGCGTGGCTGTGAGCGGGGGCGTCACAACCTTGGCAAAACAAAAGCCCGTCACGAACCGATGGCGATACATGCCCCGGCAGCAACAGCAGCAACAGCAGCAGCAGGTTCCGCCCGCAGTCGGGGTCAGCTCAAAGCACACACATAGACGCACACACACACGAAGACACACACACATACACAGGAACACACTCTTAGACTCACACATGACATGATTAGTATGTTAGACACGTACGAAAGTGGTCATTAAAATGAAATTCCAGTTTAGTTCAACTTGGTAATTTTGCGCAGTTGTTGCAATTTTTTGCCTCCCTCCCTCTCCCTCTCCACTCCCTCTTCGTCGTCTTCTGCTCTCGCTCTTCTGCTTCTGCTGCTGTTGCTTGTCTTCTCTCTGGCTGCTTCAGCTTCAGCTTCAGCTTGAGTTTCTGTTGTTATTCGTGCGCCGTGCGGTATGCTACACTTTTTTTTTGTTTTCTCGATTGTTGTTCTACTTCTTTCCCCTCATCCCCCCCCAACCAACAGCTCCTACGCTCCCGCTGCTCTCTCTTTCTCGCTCTTTCCATCTATCTTGCTCTCTTGCACGCACTGGCAGCGTTTTGTATGAGAAATATGCTTTCGACATATAAATTCGATTTTATACGTTTTATGTTTGCACAACGTTTCGACGTTCTCAATTGTTGTTCTTCTTCTTGTTTTTGTTGCTGTTGTTTGCTCGGTTTGCTGGTCGCTTCTTTTGTATGCCAAGGGTCCAGCATGCAAGAGAAATCACATGTGAAGCATTAAGCGAGTGTATTGCCTTCATGTGTGCGTGTGTGTGTGTGTGTGTGTGTGTGCTGCATATCGAATGCAATTTTTATTATACCCTGCAAGCAGCTGCACAACACACTTTAAAGGGTATTCAAGCGAGCAGTAATTTGTTATTCTTTGCATTTGTATTACAAGTCGCAAGAATTCTATAAACTCTGGTCAACTAAAAGTTTAAAGAATTTAATTTTCTAGAACTCGCATTTAATGAGCAGCATCGGACACAATTAATTGCATATTAAACTGAGTCAAATTATTTAAAACAATTTGTGTTTTCTAGTTATTTTTGAGCAGCCGTCAGCAGCAGCATTTGCTGATTACTCAAATTTCCTGCAGTTCCTTTCGATTCAAAACAGTTTTGACAATTTGATGGTGAAACCAAAACTTTAAGCTACAATTTCTTTACTATTATTTACTTTTTATTATGTTCACTATTCGGAAAATATTTCTATTCGCTGGACTGGGGATGGCTTTTAGCTTTTCAAGACTAAACGACTTCGGCAAACATAGTTTTTCATTTATGGCATTAACATTTATTTGTCTAAAAATATTGGAAACGTTGTCATGTTGTCAGAGTTGCCAGCTGTCATGCCAATATTGGGCAGTTAAATGGCAACCCTGCTATCAATGCTGGGCCATCTTTGTGAAGTTTCCTTTCACACAGCCAAACACACACGCTGAAAAGTATGCAATGCTTTTTCTGTCTGCTTGCTTTTTATTTTGGGCCTCGCTTTATTTGCCTCAATTTAAAGCTTCAGCAGAAAGCAAACACCGAGAGAGGCCAGAGAGTGAGTTGAGACAGAGAGAGAGAGAGAGAGAGAGAGAGAGAGAGAAACTAAACGATGGGGCGGCATAATAACTGAAATATTTTGGCGTCACCATGACACGCCCCCAAGGCGTCCCTGCTCCTGCATAACCTCCACATAACCAACAGTTGCCTTATCGCAGCAGTGTCAACATGCCGTGCTCAGAGACGCGACGGCGTTGGGACCGAGGAAAACAGCCCGAAATTGCAAACAAGGCAAATAAATAATTTTAGCATTTTTATGCCAAGTCAGCAGCAAAGCGACAGAGAGCGAGTGAGAAAGTGTGGAGACTGACAGACAGACAGACCGACGGACCGACGGACGGACGGACGAAGCGAGGAGAGAAGCTTTTGGACACATGACCGGCCCATGGTGTTTTCTTTTTTTTCGTTTTTTTTGGTTTTTTTGGGAGGGTTTCGGCTTCGGGTTTGACACTTACGTTGATCGCAGTAGGGTCCTTTCCAGCCGCGCTCGCAGTGGCACTCGCCCTCGATGCAGCGTCCGTGGCTGGAGCAATTGGGCACCTCGCACTCACCCACCGGTATATCGCATTCGGCGCCCTTCCAGCCGTCCTCGCAGTGGCAGACGCCGCCGCCGTAGTGGCCGTGAGCCGAGCAGAGCACCGGACAAACGCCTGCAAAGAGTCCAAAGCCAAATAAAATTAGTATGTGTGAGACAGAAAGACAGAGAGAGCGAGAGAAAGCGAGAGAGAGTGAGAAGGCAAAAAAAGGGAGCGCAAAAATAAATAAAAACGAAAATTGGTATTGAAAAGTGTCAGACAAAGGCGAAATGTAGAAGAAGCAGAGCGTGGCGCAAGCACAGAGCTTCAAATAAATAAAAATACTTTCGTGCACAGTGGCACAAGAGTTTAGAGAATTGCTTTGAATACGAGGAAGTTTGAACTTGATTTCCAAGCAAGCATTTTAAATTAAAATTACGCTTTTCATTTTAGTTAACAAGTATTACACTTAAATGGAAAATATTTATTTACGCACTTTATTTAATTAGTTTTTGTTAGATCGATTTAAAATGGCAAATCATGTAGACACAAATCTGCGTTAAATGCCAAATCAGTTAGACACAAATCTGAGTTAATTCATCAATTCTATTTGCCAATTGCCGTTAATAACCTATATGAAGTTTTAAGCGACTTGCATGCAATTTTCGTTTAAGCAGTTGAGCTCTAATTTTTCAGTGAAGCAATTTAACTTCTATCTTAAATAACTTGGTGCTAAAATTGATAAGAATATTTGAAATTATAATAAATGCTTTAAAGTCCATGACATGCTTAAGTACTGGCAATTATTGTAGAGCACTCGAAGTAAACTGTGTAATGATTGCTACATAATGTGCTTGCTATAAAGCGAACTAATTGGCTGGAATCGTTGTCCTGCTGGACACTGTGTCAAGCGCCAGGGAGCGAGGGCAGCCGAGTGGCTACCGAGCATATTTCGAGTAGATTTGGGATTCGGTTTTGGGTTGCTTTTGGCCCCCCAAACGTGGCCCGAGCTGTTTTTGGGTGCGACTTGGCGAACAAACAAACAAAAAGGCAGGTGATGTTGACAGCTCAACTTTGGCGTAAGTTTTTAATTTAAATTGCAGCTTGAGTGGACAGTGCTAAGTGGTTGTTAGTTAGGTAGCGCACGGAGCGACGGCGTTTACTTACTCTTCGAACAGTCGACGCCCTGGTAACCATCGATGCAATCACATTTGCCCAAATAGCAGCTGCCGCGACCGGAACAATCGTTGGGGCACGTCGTGCTGACGCCCTCGGCCTCCTCGGCGAGCAGCGACACCGAGTGAGCGACCAACTCGTCGTTGTAAACAGAGATGAACCACAAGCCCGTGTCCAGATACTGCAACAGCGAGACATTCACCGTCATCGCGTCCATGTCCAAAGCAGGCAAACCGCCAGCGCCGCCGTCGGCCGCCGAGCGTTTGTGCAACGGATGCGCCAGGCTGGCAGCTGACGTTGCCACCAGATTGGCGCGTCGCGACTGCACATCGAAGTACTCTAGGCTGGCCGGCGATTCGTCGTCCTCGTCCTCGTCCTGCTCGCTGTTGCTGTTGCTGTTGCTGTTGCTGTCGTCACCGTCCTCGGCATCGTCGTAGGGCTCCTCCTCGTAGCTGTTGCTGCGATGGCGACGCTGCAAACGCTGCTCACCGTGCTGCACACCGATTAGACCGCGATCCTTGCCGTTTGCCATTCCAGTTGCCATTCCAGTTGCCGTTGCCGTTGTCACGTTGCCGCCGGCGCTGCGTCGATGCCGCAGATGGCTGTCGAGGCGGCCGCCCTTGATGAACTCGACAAAGTCGTGCTGGGTCACCGAGGGCGCCACATTGCGGCGCGAGTAGACGGCAAAGTGGGCGCCCCACGGCAGCGTAAAGTTGAAGCGTATGAAGGCCGGATGCTTGTTGCGAAACTCGAGTGTCCAGAACTGATAGGCCGGTATGTTGGCGTGATACAGCTCATTGAAATCCTTCAATTCAACGACCTGCGGCCACTGGCCGCCGCTCATGCCGATGCCCTGCTGCTGCTGCAGCGCCGGATGATGATGGCCCGCCTGCTGCAACAGCAGATTGTGCTGCTGCTGTCCGCCCGCGATGCCCTGCATGCCACCGAGTCCGCCATTGAGGCCGCCGTCAGCTGTGGCGCCGCCGTACGTGAGTTGATCCTGCAGCTGCGTGTTGGTCGCGTCCAATGGGGTCAGTGGCTGGTTGATGGCGTGCGGCTGCTGCTGTTGCAGCAACAGCTGTTGCTGTATGCCCGTTGCGCCCGCTGCCACATTGCCCAAGCCGTTGAGAACGCCGCTGCCGCCGTGATCGGATGTGCTGGTCTGTATCGATTCCTCAGTGGGGTAAGCGGTGGCGCCACCGAGCGCCTTGTTGTCGCCCGCCTTGCCGTTGATGCCGCCGCGCAGATCGTGCGGCTGCGACTTGACGTCTTGGACTAGGATGCAGTTGGAGCTGTCCATGTTGGGCTTCATCGAGCTGACTGCTGAGGAGGGATGGAGAACAGAGAACAGAGAGCAAACGAGTTAGAGTTCAATGTCTGTACGCATGGCAAGGTTTTTTTTATTTTCTTAGTTTTTAGTTGTGCGGAGCAAGTCTCCAAATGTGGCGCACATAAATCGCATCATGCTAAATTCAACGCCATAAATCTGATGCTCCTTTTGGGCCAACGCGCCAGCAATAATGTTTAGCGTGTGTGTTAGTGTGTGTGTGTGTGTGTGTGTGTGTTAGTGTGCGTGCTTGTGGCGTTGTGCTGCGGCTCACCGAACGAACACAGCTGCAATTGCCCCCGTCCCCCACCCCCCCAAACAAAGAAAAAACCCTTTTTCCTTGAACCCCTTACCTACTCCTTTCCGCAGCTACTTCCCTTTTCTGCCACACTACTCTTGCTTCTCATCTGTTTTTGCTTCGCTTTTGCCTCTGCTTTTTTCTCGCACACATAAATTTTTGGCATCATATTTTAACGCCATATTAATATGCACTCGTCCATAAATCAAAACTATAGCCAACTCTTTCGCACGCACACACAATTGTCTTTCCCCTCGCTCTCTCTCTCTCTCTCTCTCTCTGTCTTACACGCTTTCAATCCTTTGCTGGGAAACGAAACCACATGTGTAGCACACACACAAAGACATCACACACACATATGGATACAAAGTATGCGTTGTTAACACGTTTGCATGTTGCTTGCCATCGATGTCTGACTGCGGCTTGCTATCGTTTATCGATAACTTTGGCAAATTTATGAGCTTTGCCAGTGGCGCCAGCTGCCTCAACATCCACAAATAAATGCAGACATTTTTGAGCGTCACTGTGTGCGGCGTGAAATTTCAACTAGCAGCCGCAAAATGGGCAATCGTCAATCACGATTGAACTGAACTTCTTCAACACTCAAAAACAATGCCGAATCAATCAAGCAATCAATCAATATTATACATAATTCTAGAGATAACAAAGAGCTTCATAAAATAATAACACAATTAAATAAAGCCTTCGAGAAAATCTACAAATTGCGTCTCAATCACCAATCAATCAGGCAGAGCCGTGCTCTTTATCTCATACAAGACAAAATTAAACCTCTCAGTCGGTGTATTTAAACCTGCCACCATTTATGCTAAAATAATCAGGAGGCTCACATTCGCTCTCTTTCTTCGTTTGCTATCGCTAATCTCGCTCCTCGTCAATCAATTCTAATTTTTTGCACTCAATCATGCGCTCATTGAAGCGCGCTGTAAACAAATCATTCAAACCTTCAGAGAACACACAGCTCATTATCAATTCTAATTTGCGTAAAAATGCGCGTCGAAAAATCGCTGAACAATGAAAACGCTTTCCTTCAATCACTTGCAACAAAAGGGAATTTCAATCGCCACATAAATTATAAGCCAATCAATCAAAAAAAAAAAAAAAAAAAAACGAACAAGTCGATGAAGCCACGATTATATTTTTTCATGATTTTCGAACAAAAGCAATTAGACAAAGCGACTTTTCTGGGGGTCACATTGAAATTATGTTAATGGCTCAAGCAAAGAAGTGTAGAAATGACCCAGGGCGAGAGGGATGTAGGGAGGATGAGGGAGGAGAATTGTAATGGCGCCGTAGACAAAATGAATTCCCTTTCTCCAGGCGACAGCTGCTTGACAGGCGACCGAACATGTAAACTAATGCGACCTAATGATGTCGATGTCGATGTTGACGTCGACGTTGTTGATGTCTTGGATACAAACAAAGCTGCAGACGGGCGTACAGACAGCAGCACAACAAAACAGCTAAATACACACATATACAAAAAAAAAAAAGAACGAAAAAGAGACAAAGAGAGAGAGAGAGAGAGAGCAGATACACACACTCGCGCAATTACTCATATGAGGCACGACAAATTAACGTCAGCGAACGTGCCTCAATTTGGCCGTTGAGCTTTTAATGTAAGCAAAATGAAGCAAGCAGACTCTCACACACACACACTTCGATATTTATAGGCCAAGTACACTGAGAAAAATATGGTAAAAATAGCATGCTTCCAACGAAACGACATTCGAACTGAGCAATGAATGGCAGAGGGAACGCTTCACATAATTGATTGTTGTTGACAGCAAACTGAACTGATAACTTTGCAATTAGCTGAAGCTTGAAAATGGCAGCAGTCAAGCATTCAAGACATTCCATCGGCGGCTTGGCAACTCTGGCAGCTCTGCAAATATTAGCGCAAGCATTCAAGCTGCAGTCAGTGAGTCTTGAGATTCGCATCGATTTGCCAACTTGAACTTTCAACTATTTAAGAAAATTGCAAGCAACAGGGCAGCGAAGGGTGGGGGAATGGTTTGAGAAAAGCACTTAAAACTATTTGCAGACGAAAATTAGATAATAAGGCAGCAGTAATTTTGAATTCAAGACAAGTGCTCGCTGAAGAACTTCTCATACACGGAACAACTTCAACTTTTCTTTTCTTTTCTACGTTTTTATTTTGTGTTGTGTTGCCCGCCCCCCTTTCTGGAGGAACAAAGGACACACACACACAAACACACACATAGAAGGAATACAAAAATATACAGTTTATGTTTATTTCGTATGCGAGGGAGAAGCGAAGCGCAAAGAGCGAGAGAACGGAGCATCATTAATAAATAAATGAAATGAAAGAACGAGAGTGACAGAGAGAGGAGAGAGAGAGAGAGAGAGAGAGAGAGAGAGGAGTACTACGTCGTGGTATGTTGTTCTATTAGGTTAACAAGCTTTTCATTTAAGTGGCTCCCAACTGGTCAACCAACTGGAACGGCAGCCGGGGCTGGCGATGGCAACTGGAGGTGGACACGAGAATGTGGAGCCCAAAACAGGAGAGCAGATAGGGGGGGGGCAAAAAAAAAAAAAAAAAAAAGGAAACAGAGACAAACAACAAACAGGAAGCAGAAAAACAACTGCGGCTGCTTGGCATAGTTTTTCCGCGCCTTTCTTTGTCGAGCTGCGCGTTGGCGGTGGAGTTGGGTGGACTTGGGAGGGGTTGGGGGAGGCGACACCAATTAAATTTGATTACAATTTGTGGCAGCTCTCTCACACACGTATGTAGGAAGTAAGCAACCCTATCCTGCTGTGCCCCAAGGATATTTACGCCGGCCAGAAAGTCGATAAATTCATGCGACTGTATTAGTGTGTGTGTCTGTGTGTGTGTAACTGAAATTGACAACGACTCAATTTGCCGGAGAGAAAGAGAGAAAGAGGGGGAGAGTGCGACTAAATACTAAATAGTGGACAACACAGGACACTCCTTTTCAAGTCAAGTCGTTATTTATATTTAGCTCAAAAGGGTGTGTGTGTAAATGTGTGTGTGTGTGTATATGTGTGTGTGTGTGTATGTGTGTGTGTGTGTGTGCGGCAATTCGATTAGTTAATTTTTTTGTGCTGCTTCCTGCGAATGTCTTTAGAAAGTGGCGAACGCAATGAGCGGAACCAGAAATGCTTGCACTTAAGATCAACTAATTGAATCTACGTGCCCAATGTGGCCCAAGTGCCTCTCAAAAAAAGAAGAAAACTAATGAGTGAGAGGTAGACTAAGAGCGGGGTGAAGGGTGGGATGGGAAGCACACTGCACGGCAGGCAGCAGGACAAAGTTACAGAAATTTATGAAGCATTTTCTTAATTGCACTTCCTTGAAGAGAAATAATTTATTTAAACGACAAGCGCACACCTTTCATAGCCTCCTCCTCCAGCTGGCAGCGCCTTCTAACAATGTGCAGGACTCGAGAGCGAGACAGCGAGAGAGGGAGAGCGGCGGGAGAGTGAAGGGGTCTTGGGTCACGCCCTGAGCTCCTCTGACTTGTAATAGTTGCTGCCTGACTGTCTCTCCTTCCTGCTTGCTGCCTGTGGCAAATGTCGTGTTGCGTCATTTAAATTGAAATCTCTTTCTCTGCTACTTTTTCCACTTCTCTCTCTCTCTCTCTCTCTTTCTGGCATTTTGTTATTTTTTGTTTTGGCAATTGGCTAAAACAATGTTGTGGTCAGTTGTCAAAGTTATTTTGCTTTTTTTCTATCTGGCATTTTGCAGTTTTCTATTACGACAATTGCAGCCAAGCTGATGACGTGCTGAGAGTTTATGCTTAAACAACAATTGCATAATATTATTTGCTACTTTCTGCTCAAGATTAAATATAAATTTCATATCAAAGTACAGAAAACACAATTCGAATAGCAAACAAAAAGAAATACAGCATACAAAGTTGTGCGCTTCAGCTGCAAACAATGAAATATTTATATCCCAGCGCGTTCTGACAATTTTTTGGAAAGAATTTAATATTTTTAGTATTTTCTTTTGTGCTTCGTTAAGAATTTTTGTTCATTTTTGATCATGTTTTTCGTGTAATAATTTCAGTTCTGTTTTAGCTATATGCTTGGATTTCAAAGACATTGCTATTTACTTTCGTTTACTTGCTGCTATTTGTCGCCCCTATTTGCTATTTGCTTTGTTTTGACGATTGCGGAATGGTTTCTTTTGGTAGTTGGCTTGTCTGCTAATTGACTTTCTTTGTTGCGGTTATGCGATGAAATTTCCAGTCGATTGGCCATTTAAATGCAAAACTAGCAGTGCACAAACTGTTGGCATGTTTCGGGCGAAAAGTGTTTTCCATTTTCCTGTCATTTACGGAATGCCGAATGCCTTAAGAAAACCACAGAAAAATGAACAAGCCCAGAAAGTAACTAATTGAGAGTACAGTGAAGCCTGCTTGACGGTGCACAATTTGTTTGGCAACTCGTTTATTGAGGCATCTCAAGGATGTCTTAATTGCGTAGCCGAAAGACACAGCAAAGTGTGAGAGAAAGAGAAAGAGAGAAGAGCGTTGAAGGACTTCTTCTTTAATTGAAGTGCAATTGGAGTAACAATTAATTGATTTTTCTTTTCTTGTTTTTCGATGTCGTTCTGCTGGTCCAATGACAAATGAATGCGACGCTGTCTCTGCAGCGTTGCACGACTGTCAAAGCGTATCTAATTTCATGTTGGCCACAATGACACGACTGACCGAAACCTAAAGCTAAAGCTACAGCTAAAGCCTGCACACACACACACACACAGAGAGAGACTCGAGCATTATTCAAGTATGCCAAGTGTGTGCTATACAGCTAAGCAACAGCAACAACAAATTACATTTTGCAAGCAACCACAACGCAACGCATCGCAACGCAACGCAAAGTGAAATGAAAATAAAATCGCATAAGCTACGAGGCAGTTGGGCAAGCAGGACAACAGTCAGGCAAAGCAGCTGGCCAGCTGGGCGGCCGTTGGGCTGCTGTAAATGACAACGATAAGAAGAAGGCCAGCAGGACGTTGGCAGCGAGTGGGGCGGCCGTGTGCATTGCATGTCCAGACACTTAACGGGCCAAACCACAAGCAATGGGGAGGAGACAGCATGGGCAGGAAGGCAGGCTGCCAGTTGTCAGTTTGGTTGCATTTGGGGTGTGCACACAAATTGTGAAACAGTGCATATCGAATGAGTTTCCGATAGTTATCCGCTTAAAAATCGATTAACCTATTTCCGATAACTACTGCATTGCGCATCCGCATCCGCATCTGCATCCGCAGCCATCTTTCAGCCCCCCCTTCAACTCGCTCTTGCTCATCTCTCGCTCTGCAGCTGCCAGTCAAACATGTTAACTGTCCTGATTGTCGCTTGTTCCTGCCTGCCTGCCTCACTCTCATGTTTGTGTTGTTGTTGTCACAGCTGTTGCAGTTGCACTTGTTTGTTGTTGTGATAGAAAGTGGCACATCAGTGGTAAATCGAGCTCTGCCCAGCAGCTCAAACATTTTCTGCCTGCTGCTACAACAATACCACTGACAACTTGTCGGCTTGCGGCTACTTTGCTTCTGCTGCTGCTGTTGTTGTTGTTGTTCACGCTGCTGTTGCCTGCGGTGCGCGTTCGAACATTTCACGTCGCTCTTGTCCTGTTGACACTGCGGTCGATTATCGCACAGATATGACAGATACAATAACATATGCAGACACACACTCTCACACACACACACACATACACACATTTGCACCGCAAATAGTGACAGTCAAGATAAAATTGTTGCTTTCACAAATTGTCCAAAAATTATACGATATCTCTGGGCTCCCTTAATGGCGATGCGTTAAAGCTCTTTATCGCCACTCAAACGTGGGCAACATGTCGCTACACTCAATTCCCAAATATGCAAAAAACCAGGGACTAACAGTGCGTTGAACATGAACTGTGCTCTCAGTTGTAATTTCATTGATTTGTCGCCTGCTTTGCGTTGCTTGTTTAATTTTTCAACATGCCCTCAAAGGTAGGCAACAGTTTTTGTGCGCCGCAAGAGACTTTTCCATGGACACTCAAAAGTAGGCAACACTTTTTGCACTCTTGCGCTTTGCTCGTTACTTTGCACACTTTGTGCTTTGACATTCAGTTTACATTTTCGTATGCTACTTAATTAGCACTAACACACACACACACACACACATACAGAAGCAGACAGCACTGTGACTTGCTGTATACCCATATATAGAATTGCTTTGAACAGTGCGCTTACAACTGCGCCGCCCACATAAGTAGGCAACACATTTTTGTCTGCCTGCTTTTTCATCAATTTCACAAACTTGAAAATTTGTTGGCCAAATTTTGTGGGCGGCGCACAGTTGAACAAAACAAAATGCAAATCAAATTAAAGGCATGGCCTGCCTCCCCACACACACACACACACACACACACACACATAGAAGTTGCAAACAAACAACGATAACAACGTGGCCTGTGTTTGTCTCCTCTTTTGTTGCAGACGGACGGATCTCATGTGTTTGCGCTTCTTAATTAACTGACAATGCTCCTGCGTGTGTATGCGAGTGTGTGTGTGTGTGTGGATTTGTTTGTATATTTTTTAATGTCTAGCAGAGGGAAGAGGAGCACTGCAGCTGTGTAGCACATGGCTGGTCTCACCCGCAAGTGTTTGCTAATTTTATTAAACCCTCTTGCGCTTAATTAATAGAAAATTATTGTGCAAACAGACGTCGAACGCACACATACACAGAAAGTGTTGCGAGCGAGAGACGGTGGGGAAGAGGGAGCGCTGTAGCATGGGGATTTAGCTGTGGCGGCAGCTGCAAAAATATTAGCCACTATTAAAAGCTAAAACGCCGCATGGCGCTGTTCGTTGTAGTAGTTGCTGTTGTTGTTGTTGCTGTTGCTGTTGTTGCTGGCTTCATCACCTGCTGCTGTTGCTTGTCTTAACCCCGCAGCTTTAAAACTATTCAACCATAAAACGACCCAAGCGCACACACACAGCGCAACAGAGAAACGGAGATAGAGTGAAAGAGAGTGCGAGATTTGAAGCGTAAATTCATTTACCGCAGTGGCAAGCGGAAAGTGGAGAGTGGAGAGTGGAAAGTGGCAAGTGGAAAGCAGCCGTCGCCAGCGAAGCCAACAACACAGAAAGCTTTTTACACAAATGAGTTTATGTGCCTGGCCCGATCTTCCCGCCGCACTTTCCGCTCGTGTTCGTCGTGTTTTGCGAGGGCAGCCACAAAAATTAATACATTATTTTTAAAAGATAAATTTCAAGGCAGCTCTTTCTGTCTTTCTCCCTCTCTCTCTCTCTCTCTCTCTCTCTCTCTCTGCCTCTCACTCTCTCACTCGCTGGCTGTCTATTTGTGTGTCTCTGGCTGTTGCTTTATCTATTGCCTGCGCTGGCAAACAATTAAATCAGTGAAATCCACACGCAGCTTTTGGCCCCACACACACACACACACACACACTTACCACACACACACACACACATAGACACCGCTTGTGTCTCCCCCACAAAATGTTCACAACTTTTCAACTTAAATTCATTTTGTGCGCCAAAGCGCTAAAGGAAAGTGCCGCCTGCCCCAGCGCGGGGTAAGCGCAGAGAACGAGAGAATAGCAGCGGGGGGGAGGGGGGTGGGGAGGCTATGGTTATGCCAGCAGCCAAGTGGCATCACACATTTTTCTCGTGGTTTGTTGTAAATTTGTTTTCGTTCACTTGCAACGTTGTGACACCGCAGCAAACCGAAAGCTGAGCTGCGGGACGACGACGACGACGACGACGACGCCGGCGACGGGGAAAAGCTACCGAAAACATTCAGGAAGCCGCAACTTTTAGATGCTCCCCTCCAGCCTCCCCCGCGACGCCCTAAACTCCACTGACTGTTCTCGTTGTTGTTGTTGTTGTAAATCAGTGGCTGTGACTCGACGAGGCAGCAGCTGCTTCGGCTACAGCTTCCACTGCTGCCTGGTAAAAGCGTAGATAATAAATTAAACGCAGCACGCTTCAAGTCAAATGGCGACCCTGCATCCCCCAGCCCCCCTCCCCTCTTCATCGCTTTTAGCCCAGTGCAAAATGAGTAAGCAGCTCGCCGCGTCTGAAGGTCTTTTTTTGGGGGGAGGGGGAGCCAACAGAAGCGGACGGCGGCGGCAGGTATAAAGCTCTGCACTCCCACAGATAACATTAGATTGTCATGTGAGAAAAGCGGGCGTGGCTGGGCATTCACAGCGGCGCGGGGGAGAGGAAAGCTGAGGGGTCGGGGGTGGGACGACATGAGTTACGCGAAATTCACGTGCTCTCAAAACTTGTAATGAAAATTGAAATTGAAATTAAAACTTCCATTTAACTTTACTAATTTTTTGTGTGTGTTTGGATCATTTGCCATTCACCAAATAGTTAAGATATTTGTGCAATTTAATTGTCACGCAAAAGTTGCGCATTTCTGTTTGAAAATTTCAAATAAATGGTGTAATTAAATATTCTTATTTGCTGGCACAAAAGTTTTGCATTACATGCAATTTACATGTTTTAATTCTAGTAAAGGCCACTTTAATTAATTAAATTTTCAAATAATTATGATGTAAATATTGTGTTTGTCCAACTGCAACCTTGTGCTATATAAAATAAATTGTGAATACCCTCAAAATAATGTTAAACTAAGTTCGAGTAGATTTTAGCAATCATTCAAAAAAATGTTTATTGACTATGTTCACACTTCCAATCACACATTACTTTTATTTACTTTCTCTATGCTGCAAACTCTTGGCAAGCATTAATTATATTTATCTTTCATTTAAAATATCTGCTGTAAATTAAATAGATTTTTGTGCTTCTTTTCTAGCATCAATAGATATTCGTATCAGTTTTTCTTGGCATTTCCTTCAGCTGTAGCCACGCCCACTCGCCAGCTGGCAATTCAGTTGCTTTTCAAGCCAGACAGACGGACAGACGACGTGAAACAACAACAACAATTTGTGACGCACAACAATAAGGGATTGCAGAAAGAGAGACTCAGAGGGAGAGAGGGGGAAGCGGGGTGGATACGCATAAATTAAATGCGTGTGCGGCAAATTTATCAAGCAAGTTGGCAGCTCTGCTGCGAGCGAGAAAACGTTCAAAGTGTCCGAGCAACAACACAAAAGTTGTGCCAATGTTTCACTAGATAAAATGCCGAGCACAAGGTGCTGCAGGGCCAGAGAGGAAGCCAGCCAGGCGACGAGGCAGCGAGGCAGCGAGGCAGGCAGGCAGCACGTCAACCCTTTTGTTTCAAATTAAAATTTACATATTTTAATGTGCAAAGTTTTGTCGAGCGCTGCTTGCTTTGCACGGCAGCTAAACAACAACAAGACCAGCAACAGCAACGGCAACAGCAACAAATTTTGCAATGCGACAGCCACGACAGCGATGAGGTGGCGGTGGCGCAGGCGGGGGCGGGGTTGTTGTGGAGTGATAAAGGGGAGAGATACAAAGTTGCTCCGCTTGCCAAAAGGTTGGCAGTAAAAAATCAAATTGACCTGTAAATATAATTTAAAAGGTGGCAGCAAAAACAGCCACAGCAGCAGCAACAGCAACAACAATGCGAAACGTGTTTAATTATCAAGTTGTAAACAACAACAACTACAACAACAGCAAGGACAACGTCACAGGACAACAAGCACACACACACACACACACACACACACACACACAGACAGAGTCAGACAGAGACAGACGGAGAGCAGCAACAAAAGTGTAGGAAAAAACACTTGCTGTTTTCTGGCTGCCGCATTCAATTTAAGCGAATCATTTTGTGCGCTGTCGCCATTTTTGTTTACGCTTCGTCTCCCTCCCTCGCTCTGCCCCCACCTATAGGTGGTATCCACACCCCACTCACACACACACACACACAAGTCGCTGGCGCTTCAGAATTTTGTTAATTTGCCATTGTCAGCTAATGAGCGAAAGGCTTTCACATTGCTGCTCGCCTGCCAAATAGTTTTCCACACCTCACCACAACCCCCCCCCGCCCACACTCCGCTCCCCCGGCACACTGTTGTTACTGTGTTGTGGCAGCTGCACGTGGCATTCAACATTCTGCTGCTTCAGTTAGATTATTTGCAAAACAGCCAAACACAAAAAGTTTAAAGTAAGCAAAACGTTGCCCCTGAAACTGAGACTCTGCAACCTTCACTCAATGCCAGGCACAAGTGTGAGTGCGAGGGAGCGCGCAGATCCCTTGAAGAAAAAAAGAGATAGCTAGATAGCTACTTAGCTTAACACTTCAATTGCTTTTGCCCACACACAATTATCAGCTTGGCGCCCAGCTAAAAAGGGCAGCCTCACATTTAAGGGTCTGTGTTTTACTTCATGCTCGACAGCATTAAATTTGCTTTCTTCACATATTGTTCGCCATTAAATTGATCAGAAGAGATAACTAGCTTCAGTCGCTTGCTTTGAATTAGTTGTATTTTTTATTCACAAATTATTTATTTACTTTACTAAATGTTTGATTTCTTCTCATCGCTATTCATTTGTGTCTTTTCCCATTTCTTTGTCAGCTTAGCTTATTCGCCTTTGGAGACCTCTTTTGGTTGCCTTTTTGTTTGGCTGCCATCATCGCTTTAAGCGTCCGTCTAAGCGGCTGCTTCAGCTTTAAGTTGCTGCTTAGGAAATTATGCTTTCAATTTCTCCAACAATTAAATACATTTAGCGACTTATCCCCCTATTTTATCTTACTTATCCACTCTTGGCGATTATTATTTATCTTGTTTTTATTGGTTGCGCTATCAGCTTCAAACTTCTCTATAATCTTCTCGAATCGACTTCAGTGTCAACTTTTCTTCTCAGCTTTAGTTGCGGCCGCTTGTTTCTTTAAACTTCGTTCTCTGACTTTGACTTCCAAAATGTGATTTGCTAATTTGTCGAAGCAGAGATTTGCAAGGATGCAGTCAGTGACTGTCGTCTGTCTGTCTGTGTATCTGTCTGTCCGTCTGTCTGTCTGTCTGTGGCTTCTAATTGCTTGTCAATTGTGCAGATGGCTGACCAACAGTTGCCACATTCAGTTGGGCAACTGAAAAGGGGGGAGGCAGCAGTTAGCAGCAGCGTTGTATTGTTGTGTTTGCAAAGTTTCTTTACACACATATACATACGGTGTGTGTGCGTGTGTGTGTGTGCAAAGTAACACCATTTAACGCTAATGTAAAGCAAACACTTTGATGTATTTGCCTTGTTGTGCTCACACACACACACACACACACACACACACACACACAGTCGCATCTATACCCGCAAGTAAAGTCTAAAGTATGTTTAGCAGCATATCCTTATGTGTGTGAGCCTAGGAGGTGTAAATGTGTGCCTGTGTGTGTGTGAGTGTGTGTGTGTGTGTGTTACGATATTTGCACTTGTATGTGTATTTTTCATTAACTGTGTTTGGCGTTATGACAACGCCGCGTTGTCCACACCCGCCACGACTTCTCCCTCCCAGAATTGCGGGCATTACATTCAGCATGTCCATAATGTACCCTATATATATATATATATGTGTATATGTATATATCTGCGTTTCCCCTTGTTTTGCCCCCGTGTTGTGTGCTTACCTGCAAAGTATGCCAACATGGCGGTTAGGACGACGGATATGAATATTAAGGCGATGCTCAAGCATTTCCAGGAACATCGGTGTTGACAGCGTTTATCTATGTGAAACCTGCAAAGGAATAAAAGAAAGACAGACAGACACACCGTGAGTAAACGTAGCTAATACCAAAGAGCGGAGGATGCGAAGTAAGGAGGGCAGCGTGGCTCGTGTTAAGTAAATTTTGCAATGCATTTGTAATTAACAACTGGCAAACAGCAAACTGTCCTTAATAGAATGGAGGCAGCAGCAGGAAAGGAGATACAAACAGCAGCAGCAGGAAATGGTGTGGAATTGAGGAGTGAGCGAAGCGACAAAGAGACACAGAAAGAGAGAGAGAGAGAGAGAGAGAGAGAGACAGCTAGAAGCGATAGATGGAGAACATGAAGTGCTTGAATGGCGGAACAAGTCGCATTCGAAGTCAACTCACAGTGACCACTCTGCACTCGGCGTTGCTGCTGCTCGTTAAATGCGTCCAGGAATTTAATAAGATTCGCCACTCGTTAGATTTTAAACATTGGCCGTAATTTGTGGCACGCAATTTTAGAGTACTCGCCACTCGATTTATAAATCATTTACCACATTTAAGCATTCATAAACATTCAATCTTTCTCGCCACTCGCTGCATTTTCTGCGTTCGCAGTTCACTCGTTAATTCTTGACGCTTGCAGTCAAACATATTTCTAGTAATTCTCAAAGCATTTTTAGACTCCTTACATAATCGAACTTCTTAATAGTGCTGAAGTATTTTCTATTTCTACTCATTCGCAACTTTTCAATTACCTAAATTAGTCATTACTTCTCCTCATTGTTCTACTTTTTTTCTAGAGGTTCTCAACTACTTGACTTAGTAACGCTTTGCTCAACAGCTGCGTATTCGCAGCCTGCATTTAATTGCATGTCTCGTTTGTTTTGCTTATCACTCGCCACTCGCCACTCGCCACTCGGCTTCGCTCACAGCCTTAAAGCAGGTATTTAAATGTATATATGTATATATATGCGTCAACTCTGGGCGAAGTTCACAGGCATATGACAGAGCAACCACAAGGCAGGCAGGCAGAGAGAGGGGCGAAGAGTGGGTTTAGTCGCTTGACATATCACAAGGACCGCAAAAACCAACAAAAGACACACACACACACACACTACGTAGAGGCAGAGAGGGAGATAGAGAGAGAGAGAGAGAGAGAGAGAGAGAGAGAGAGCGAGACCAATGAGTTTGTCAACTGTCAACTTTTTTAATAAAGCAACGCAACGCAACGCAAAATGATACACAACTTTCAGCTAACGGGAACGCAGCGAGAAAGAGAGTCACAAGTTGGGGGGAGTCAGCGGGGCAAGGTGCAGGGGTGTAGGCTGCATACACTCACACACATGAGTGTTAATCACACGAGCAGCTAGCAAAAGCAAAGCCAAGCTTCTCTCTTGTTTTCGTCGCCTCCCTTTAGGCCAAGGCAAGGCACAGCATAGCAAGGCAGTTCGCTTCCGAGTTTCCTCTGTCCTTAATTGCATAAAAGTTGTAGAAAAGATTCTGTTTACTGAGCGACGGCGAGAGCGGCAGCGAGAAGGGGGGTGAGCAAAAAAAAAAAAAAAACTGTATGTAAGCCATAAAGAAGCATCCTCATATGCTGTGCAAATTGGAAAACTAATGAACCTACTTGACCCGAGATAGTTACACACATGAAATAAAAGACGTTCATCTCTGTCTCTCTCTCTCTCTCTCTCTGTCTCTCTCTTTTAGGCTTTTGCTGCTACAATATTGAAAAACTTGTTAAGCCAGCGACTAAATGAGCTCGGTTATTAGCCTATTTAAGCCAGGAAGTTCTGACTGACGAAATTGCGTAGCTGAAATATGAATAGCCAAGCCAAAATAGCCCTACAACTTATCACCGACGACGGCTGCAAGATCTGAGAGCAGCGAATGGGAGTGGCTAAGTTTTTAGGTACCGAAAGATGAGTTCAAAATTGCGTTGCATGCAGTAAAGTTGATAAAAGGAAGTAAAAGAGTAACGGCATTGAAAGGAAGTTAACTGACCGCGAGAAGCAAAACAAAAGGTTAACTGATGTCAAATTGATGCAGAGAAGCATATAGACGATATTAAGGCTAGCGGGAGAAGCATTTGGAGAAGTTTGCTGGCAAAATGAAGAAATTTAAAGAAACAAGAAGTCGAATTTCTTGCGATAAACAAGAGGTCAGTGAAAATGCAAGTGGATTGAGAAGTAAGGTGCAAAGAGTGCTGCACATAATAAACTGCATATCGAGTGTCTCTGGGCCAGCAGCATATTAATTTGCAGGTCAAGCGAACGATTGAGCCGCAGTCTGACCCACTTTTGGGACGATTGATATTGATGTGAACTTACCTGGATGGCGAATATGGCGAATAATGCGGTGCATGCGCTGAGTGCGAATTACGCAATGGGAATCCGGGCATGACCAGTGGCTGAGAGCCGCTTATCTGGCAATGCGGACCCGGTCCGCCGCTGCCCGGTGGTCCACCGACCGACACTTGGGGTCCGCCCACGCCAACGCCGACGCCTTGGCCCCCAACGCCGCCGGGCATTGTGCCAGCGCCCATTGGCATCCCGACGCCAACGCCGACGCCGACGCCGCCGCGATCGATGCCGCCATGGCCGATTGTGTTGCTGCCAGTTGACATACTTTGTGGCATCTGTTGTTGGTGGCCGCCCAATCTGCAAAGCAAAGAAAGAGATGGGGTGAGTATGTTGCTTGTAATGCGGAAATTAAAACATGTTCAAAGTTTTTCGCCATTTTTACAATATTTAAATCTTTTCTATCTATATGTATATGGGTATTTTTTTTTTCGTTGGGGTTGGAGGTTGGGTGGCGAGGAGGAGGCGGGGTGACAGGGTTGAGGTGCACTTTGCACAAAAGCCATTGTTATTGTTATTGTGTTGTTCTCGCAGTCGCTCTGATTGCAGTTGTTGGTGTTGTTATTGTTATTATTATTTTTAACGGTTAAGTGATGCGGAAATTTTAAATTAAAAAACATAAATCAATGCATATGTGTGTGTGTGTGTGTGTGTGCGAGTGTCCATTGTTTCATTATCGTTGGCCAGCAGCCGAACTGCGCAGCGTCGCTCGTGCGCTGCTGTTTGTATTTTATTATCGCTCAACATTAAGCGGAAATGCAGCTACGGGCAGCGACGTCGACTGCGACGCCGACAGCACTCGATAACGACTCGACGCTGCTGCTGCTGCTGTTGTTGTTGGTGTTGTTTTTGTTGTTGTTGTTCTTGCTGTTATTTTTATTGCTGCCTCTGCAGTTGCCCATTTAAATATGCAACACATTTTCGCTCAGCTACAGCGGTCGCTGCTGTTGTTTTTCACGCGCCGCCCGCAAGTATGCAACAATTTTTTTGCTGCACTCGCTTGCTGCGATTTACAAGACAAAAGCGTAAAATTACCGCACACACGCATGTTGTTTGATGACTTGCTATCGCATCCAGCCAGCTGCTGCAGCCTGCTGTGGCTTAACTGTATGCTATTACTTACACACACACACATGGCGTGTGTGTGTGTGTGTGTGCAGTTTTGCGTTTCTTTTGCCAAAGCATTTTGTTAAAAGCAGCGCGCACAAAAGTATGCAATTAAAAATGCTGCTGGCGAAATTGTTGAAATTGCAGATTTGCAAAAGTATTTTTCATATATCGAAAGCTGAGCTGAAAACAAGCCAGCTCAGCCAGCAAAAGCGACTACTGCAACTAACGTGCAGCACTTAAAGTTCAATTAAAGGGCTGCAATCACATATGTATGTACGTTGTATATTGTGAGTCAGGGTCGTAAATACGTAAATTTCAGAGACTTTGCCAGTGGCAAAAAATTTGCTGCCATCATCGATTTAGTATTATTTAATGTGTTTATTCTGCTTTGGCAGCTATAGCAAAAGTTCTCAAGAAATTGACTGCATAATAAATTCAAATAATTGCCACAATATATTTGTATAATCGATCCGACCTAAACTCGCACAAAGTCGGCTACAGTTCATAAATTTGGCTTTAATGCTTGTCTGTCATCTGGCTTTAAGGCCATTCGAAATATTCCCATTCGTTCCTCTAACAAACTGACATTATTCTTTTGTCTTCTGTCTTTCGTTTTTCGTTTTTATTTTTGTTGGTGGGGGTTTTGTTGCGAGTTGTGGCGTTGTGACATTTTTATGTTTCGCTGCAAATTGCAAAGTATGCGAATGCTTTTATTTATTTATAACTATAACTTTAATGGTTTGTTCGCGCAAAACGCGCCATTGTCAAGAGTCCCCACGCTCCACATGCCCCCCCCCCCACATGCCCCACTCTTTCTGTCTCGCTTTCACATCTCTTGTTAGAGCAGCTCATCATCGCTGGCAGCAGCGAGTTGTTCGAGTGCATTTGACATATCACATTTGGTTCGCTCTTGTCAAATTTTTGTGTGCTTTGGACGCCATTTTGGCTTTGTTATTTATGGCCATGTCAAGCGGTCGCCAGCTGGTCAAGTGCTGGTCAGCTCCCAGCTCCCCGCAGACCTCGTTTCGAATCGCATCGCATCGCAAAGCAGCGCAACGCAACGCAACGCAACGCAACGCAACGCCACACAAGGCAAACCAAAGCGAACGCAACCCAATCGCTGCCCACTTGGTCATCAGCGTGGCCTGCATTTGACATGCGGTTGCGTGCGGGCCAAAAACTTTTTGGTCTCATGTATATCTCCATCCTGATCTCCCTCTTTCTCTCACTCTCGCTCTCTCTCTGTCGCTTGCTCTCATTTTTTTGCTTTTGGCCATTGGCAATTGGTAAACCGGAAAACGGGTCGACAAAATGGCGATTGGCGCGTTCAAAAATCTGTTTTGACTAACCCCAAAAAAGAAAAAAAAAAACCCCAGAAAATCACACACTCACAAAAAATAAACCATAATAACAAGCAGCTTAAACCAATGCAGAATTTTCGCCCCCTTCCACTGCATTCTTCACTCGCTGCTGTTGCTGCTGCTGACCCCAAAAACAAATCCCAAAATTTGCAAATCAACCCAAAATCAAGCTGCAAATTTACGAGAACGCTGCGTTGCGTTGCGTTGAGTTCTGTTGAGTTGAGTTGCCAGCGGCTACAGCAACCAGATCAGCGTAATTTATAACGCACACAGACACACACACACACACACACATGCCCTCAGAAGTATGCAATGAAACAATGAATGAGAGCGCTGTAGAGACATAGGGAGAGAGGGGGGAGAAGCTAGGGGCCGAAATGAGTGCGAAAGCCGCTTACAACAAAATCAACGACAACAGCAGGCGGCCTAGCCCCGCTTTCCCCGCACTCCACACTCCACCATGCAGAAGATAAATGTGCTTCTCTCTCTCTCTGTCTCTCTATCTTTCTCTCTCTCTCTCTCTCTCTCTCTCTATGTGTGAGGCAGCTTAGCAAACGCTAAGCCAGCCAGCGAACAGCGCAAGCTGTGCCTGTGATTTATTAGCAACAATAATAGAATTAAACAATTTAAATTAAGTTGTAGCCAAAAACCATAAACAGTCTGGCAAGCGGCACCTCTGTGCCACTGTGGCATGCCACCGAGCACCGAGCACCGGCAAGTTTGAGGGCTGCCAGCAGGTGGAAGGAAGGCAGTGGAGGGAACAACAACAACAACAGCAGCAACAGCAGCAGCAGCAGTAACTTCACACGCAACGGGGCGTACCACAAAAACAGTTTTGTAACAGCATAAATTGCAGTGTATCGTGACCAGAGCATTTTGGGGCACTTGACAATTCTGTCCGGCTTTTAGCTGCCCAGCGAAAATTGAGAATTCGTGGAAAATTGAAGGCCGGCTGACGGCAGCTAATGTTGGCAATGAGTTTAGCCAGAAATTCGATAGAAATCATTTCAAATTGCAAGTCTATTTTGACAATTTTAATCTAACCAAGCTCTAGTCGCAAAACCAAGTAAATTTCTTACTTGTTTGTTTATTCCAAAGTATAATTAGCTTCAACTTTCGAAGGCGTAATTCTCAGAAGACAAGGATAATTTTCATATTCGACTTGGGATGTGTTTTAAGGCTTGAATTCTTCATTCAGCTAACAGCTTCTATTGCTGCAAAGTTTTAAGCTACTCTTTGGAATATTTTTATGCCAGCTTCCTTTTAAGATATCGACATCTTTTAAGTCTCTATTCTAGGACATCAAAGCGACTTTTTGTTTACTAAAACTAAACATTTATCATAGTTACTTTTCTTGTTTTCAGATACTAATTTGTATGACTATTCATTGCTAAACAATTATGTTAAATTGAAATGAAAGCAGTTTCATTGAGAGAGCATTGAAAAGTCGCTGCTGTTTGGCTCTTCAAAGCAGGCGACGATGGATTCACTTGAGTAGCGCCAAGAGAAAGAGCGAGAGAGAGAGAGAGAGAGAGAGACGATGAGATAGAGAGTTTGGGGCACATGTGTGCAGTCTCGCGTCGCCAGGGGGCATTACAAATGCTTCCTGTGCATAAATGTGGCAGCAATGGCAGCGTCCTCTGTCTGCCTCGCTTTGTGTCGAGTTCTCTGCCCGTGTGTGTGTGTGTTTGTATATATCCTTGGCATTATTACTTGCTGTTGCGATTGCTATTGCTGTGTTGCCGTTGCCGTTGCCATTGTTGACCAGCCCCAACACAGTTTGACCCCGAATCAGTCAACCTTCTCTCTGTCCGCCGTTCTCCGGTTTTGCCTCCACCCGCACTTATCTACACACCCTCCCCCCCCCCCCCCCACACCCTGCCTTCCTTTAGTCCACAATTGCTTGCGCTGTGCTGCGCGTCCTCATTTCCGCAGCACTCGACGAAATGGGGTTTTTTTTTTGTTCGTTCGTTTCCCTCTACTTTTTTTTTGCACATGCGATGCAGCAGCAGGGAAAAAAGTGTTGCATACTTTTGAGTGTAACGCATTTTGCAACTTCAAATAGCATTTTGTAGTTGTCGCTGGGCATTGTTGTTGTTGGTGTAATTGTTGTTGCAGTTGTTGCCATGGCAAATTGTTTGTTATTATTTTTATTGTTGTAGTTGCTGCTGTTGTTTTAAGTGTGCATTTAATTTAATTTTTATTTAAATGCATCGCATAAAAAAGAATTAAAAACATTTTTGCAACAATTTTAAATGTTTTCAATGTTTTGTGGCTGGTTGCCAGTGTGAAGTGTGTGTATTTCTGTGTTTGTGTGTGTGTTTGTGTGTACAACATAAACGCGAACTATAACAAAATAATTGCTTACTGTGACACACATTGCCAGCTACAGCTTCAGCTTCAGCTTCACTCAAAAATCACTCGAAAAGCAGCATTACTCTCAATTGCATTTTTATGCGTTTTCGTTTTTGCAAATTAAATGCAGTTTAAGAGGGGAGATTAACGAAAAAACCGCAGTTACAGTTTTCCGCATGTAATTGAACGGAATACAGACGTCGGATTAAATATATTATTAAAATCGTACAGTCAAGTGTGTGTGGCAATGGATTGCTGCATTTCCATCACTTAAGCCCAATTCACAATTATTGCACAAGACGCAATTTTTCAATGCTTGACACACTGAATTAAATAAACAATCACTTTGCTATCAATCTATAATTCAATAGTAATAATAAATTCTATGATTAGTTTTATTCCATCCATTGTTTGACAGCACAAGTGATTACAGCTAATTCCACAGCTGACAAGTTTAGAAGAGATTCATCAAGGCGAAAGTTTTTCGCTCGAGACATTTTCTGTTGCCACCTTCAGCATGTGGCTGGCGTTGAGTGTATTCATGTGATTCACACGCTTGCATTTCACTGCTCATTTCAATTTGCTAATGTCCCTGAGCTGAGCAACCTTCAGCTGTCAATCGCACAGCAGCGAGTCTCATATTTGCACACTCACACACACACACACAAACTCATTCACACTCAGACTGGTTGTCAGTGTCATTAAATGCAGTCGTTAAATCAAATCGCTGTATTCAGTTAGTGCAACTCAGTTTCATTTGCAAACAGAGGAACGAAGGAGCTGCAGAGCAGCCAAAGGAGGGCGAGAGCGGGACAGAGAGAGGGGGGAGGGGGAGGGGGGCAACTGGACTGCGTCGTGTCGTGCTGCAGTCGAGTCCAATCAATTAGTTGCGCTGATTTGTTTGACAAACTGCACAGGCATTGTGTTGTTGCTGTTGTTGTTGTTGTTGCTGTTGTTGCTGTTGTGTATTTCTAGCTCTCTTCCTCTCACTTCCCCCTCCACTCTCTCTTGTTGTTGCTATTGTTGCATTAGTCGCTGCGGCCACGTAGCGTTTCATGTAGTTTGTTGTCTTTTGTGCGCCAATTTCGCTTGTAATTTCGCCCACACCTAACTGCCCTATCTCTCCCTCTCCTTCTAACTCTCTGCTACTCGCTCTCTCTCTCTCTCTCCCTCCGCTGTGTGTGTGTGCGGATTATTATTGATTTCGCGCTTCATTTTTCTAGCACGTTTCCGCACAGCGTGTAATTTTGTTTGGCTTTGTCTACGCTTCCGCAGCAGCAGCAGCAGCAGAAGAAAACTTGCTCTAGACCGCGAACCGACCTGTGGGAGCCTCTCACACACGTATCTCTCTTTCTCTCACACTCTATCTGTCGCTCTCTTTCTCTCTCCATCTGTGTTTGTGCCTCTTGGTCTAACTCATCGCTCTAACTATCTCCTTTGCACTCCCTTTAACGGCGCGCTGTGAAAATTTAGCGAAAATCACGTTTTGGGCGTTGTTAGTTTTGCGTTGTGCACGACTTGAGTTGACCCAACTCACAACTCGCAGCTCGCAGCTCGCAGCTCGCAGCTCGAACAATGGTCGGAGAATTTGCCAAAAACTAACTTATAGTTTGTTCCACTTGCTGTCCATGTGTGCGTGTGTTGTGGCTGTCTGTGTGTCGGAAAACTTTGGAAAACAGGCGATTGAATGGCCAGCGGGCAGCTGCAGCAGCAAAACGCCGCCAGCTCAGCTTTTGCCCCCGCCTCAGTTTTCTATGTGTGCCGCAAATTCATCATGCTGGCAAATATGTTTTGTTATTGTTATTGTTATTGCTGGCCTCGTTTTCGGCCGGGACGTCGGCGGGCAATCACTTGAAATTTGACTAAAGTGGCCAGAATTTCGTCAAGTTTCCCCCAGTTTCGTTTAGTTTGATCGCCCTGCTACTTCAAGTTTTGTTGAGTTGAGTTGAGTTGAGTTGAGTTTGTTGCATGTTGCATGTTGCAGTTGCAGGAGACCATTAACTGGGCTATGACCAAGTTAACTTTTCAATTGCATATCGAACACAACTCAATGGGAGCAACGCTTTATGCTAATCCCGAAATAGACGCAGAACGCGGGGTTAAAGGAGCGAAAAGGATAACAAGAGAGCCGAATATATATGGGATAAGAAGACTGTGAATATTTTGGAGAAGAACTATTTCAATGAATTGAAAAAGAATCGATGGACTAAGAACTACAGGCAGAAGAAGAGCAAAGACGAATAGAATATAACATAAGGACGTCAGAAGAACAAAATTCAAAATAAAAAACAAATAAATATAGTTGAAGTTAGAGACATGATCTAGTTGAAAATAGCTAATAAAACGATCGTTAGAATATCCTAAGAAAGATACGAACACTAAGAAAGCTGTAGCTAAGCAGCAACCAAATAAAAACAGTATAGACAGGTGAAAAATAGCAGAAAAATAAAGAAAAAGACAGAGAATTATGCTAGACAGAAAGATATCTGGGAGAAAAAACGAACAAAAGGCTAATCAAAACGGAAGCAGCATGAAAGAGATAGCAGGCTATAGACATACAAACAGACAGACAGACAGACAGAGAAAGAAAGAGAGAAAGAGAGAGAGAAAGAGAGAGACGCCAATCCAATGGGCGTTTCATTTCCGCTCGGCTCTTGAGCAAAAGTTTTGTAAGCAATCTGCAATCTGGCTTCCTGCTTTGCTGCAAAGGATATCTCAGTATTTAGTTATTCCTTTCCTTTCTAATGCTAATGCATTTCGCACTCGAGCCCTCAACACTCCCCACTGAGCACCGAGCACCAAGCACCGAGCACTGTCTCAAGTGACAAAACTACCGAGTGAGCGTCTCAAATCTCTGGCCGAAAGTTGCCGGCTGCTTACACAAAAGAAGTTTTTGCTGTTTAAGACAAAAGGCGCCAAATCAGCAAGAAAAATGAGACAGACAACACTCAAACAGAGAGAGAAGGAGAGAGAGGGGAGCAAACGCAGGCAGGCAAATCAATTTAATTAGTTTCTGACTTTCATTTACAAATTATGCATAAATCTGTAGACAGGACCCCAGAGACCATAAATTAAGCGCCGCAGTCGCAGCCAACAGAAACACAAAGAGTGACTAAGAGAGAGAGAGAGAGCGAGAGGGAGGAAGCCCCAAAGTTTCTGGCCAAAACAACAACAAACTTGTAACTAACTACAGGACAACCGAGCGGCAGCAGTTGGCCAGTTGGCAAAGTGGAAATAGAAGTAGAAGTAGATGGCGACGAAGAAGACGACGACGACCAGGCGGAGGACAGCCAAATGAAGATGAAGACGACAGCGCAAAAGGGAGAACGAAATCAGCGAGGGTTGGACGCAAAATTAATTTGCGCTTTTATTAAATTTTCTGCTTTTTTGTGGACTTCGACAAGCGAAAGAGCTGGGTAGCTAAAAGCTGGTGCATGCAGCGCAAGAGAGACAGAAAGTGAGGGAGAAGAGCAGCATCATGACCAAGGGGGCAAGCAGGTAATCACGCCTGCACAACCCAACGAAAAAAAAACAGAGAAAAAGGGCGAGAGCAACACATGAGCAATTTTTATCGAGCGTAAAAGCAACAAGCGAGCAGCGCAAGAGACAGCAATAGAGACTGCGAAAGAGCGAGCGAGAGAGAGAGAGGGAGAGAAAGAGAGAGAGAGGGAGATATGGGGGGATATGGGGGGAAAGGAAGCATTCACGCAGCGCTGTCAAACGAATTGCAACCCCTTGAAACAATTTTTTATACTCGATTTATTTCCATTTTTTCCTCGCTCCTTTTTTACACGCATATTACTGCGTGTATTTGTATGTGTGTGTGTGTGTGTGTGTATAATTTTTCCTTTTTTTGCGCACAATTTTCCTTTTTGGAAAGTGTGCAGCGGCCCCGATTTGCACTTTGCTTATGCTTCAATGCACGCAACGAGCGGGGGCTGCAAGACGGGGCAAGCAGCAGGCAGAGGGGCGAGGAGCAAGCGGCAGGGACGACAAAGTAGCGGTTGGCCCTTTAACACACACACACACACACACGCACAACACACGCACATTTTGCAAAAAAAAATATGAACGAGAAAATATTAAAAATTGTGAAAAAAACACGAGAATAAATGTGAAAAAATATGAGAGCAAAGAAAAAAAATAAAAAAAAGAGGGGAGAAAAAGTGGCGTAAAACGGAGAACAACAACAACAAACTGAAGCTGAAAGGGGGAGCCATAAAAATCGGCTAGAACAATAGAAACAATTATCAAATTTATTGACTTGAAACTTGACTGGCAGCTCGTCGACAAAGCGGTGCGAATCGTCCGAGAAGTGAGAGAAATATGCAATAAGTGTACATGAAATGGGGCAGAGGAGCAATCAGGCTCAAACTTGACAGACAGTGTGTGGCTCATAAATGTGAGTTGGCCAAGAAGCGAATAAGCAGTTTTAACGGCTTCAAGTCGACAGATCTGCGCACATCAGCAAATAACTCATTAGCTCAGTTTTAACACCCAGTTTAAATTGCTTTGATAGCATTTATTAAATATACATGTTCATTGTTCAATTTTTGTTATTTCGCTATTCAATGTCAAAGTCTGTGTGTTATATTGACTTGTTCCTTCATTTAGAAATCTTGTTCAATGTCTTGAAAGCAGAAATATTTGCAAATATAACATTTCATATTGCTTTTTGTTGAATGCTCTCGTTAATCTGATTTGCAATTTATGTCTGTTCATACTTCGATTTGTCTTTTTTTGGTTTTGTATTTTCTTAATTGTTTCCGCATCTTGAGAATCTCGCTTGCAATTCTAATTCCGGCAAAACTTTTGCAGTCTTCATATGAGACGCTTCCCCACCCATTCTCTTCAGTTCTCAGTTGTTGCTTTGGCTGCGCTTCAGTATTTGCCCAACTGCAACGGCGAGTGAAATCCAAGCGTGCAACCCGAACGTTAATGATCTAAAGAAAAGCAGCAACAGTGGGCGCAGGGCTCTTAGCACAGACAAGTGTAGCACGGGGCAGGGGCAGGGGCAGGGGCAGCAGCAGTAGACGGGCTATCAGTTACGCGCGCGCTCGCATGGCAGATGATTTTGCAACAAAAAAGAAGAAGAGCATAGAAAAACGAAGGAGAATAAAGCGAAAGCGAAGCAAACCAAGCGAACTGGCAACCCCAGTCAACACACAACAACAACAACAACAACAACAACAACAGCCTGCCTGGCTGCCACTTTGCCTGCCCCGCTTTGGCAACACACGTCGCTGCCTCAGAGCGACGCCGATGTGGCCATGTGACTAATAACACCCCGAGGGAGCCACAGCGACGACGACGACGACGGCGACTCGAAGGTTTGGGTGTGGGGGGCTGGGCGGGGGGATGGGAGAGTGGCGTGGGTGGCTGCAACGTCAGCGGCGGCTGCCAATGATCAAAGCATTTTTTTAGCGCTCGGCTTCAGCCATTCGCCCGCCCCCGGCTGCCTCCCTGGACGCCGCAAAACCTTTTGCCACGCTAAATTTTGTTATGACGGCGGAATTAATATTATTAAGGGGCGATTTGCTGCCTCGACCTGAGCTGCGCCCTTTTTTTTTTGAGCTTCGCTCATTTTCTTCCATACTTTGTGTTGATTTTTTCCTCTCCGTTTTTTTTTTTTTTTTCAGCCGTTGATAATTTAGCGTCGCCACCAGCAAAAGCAACAGCAACAGCAACAACAACAACATTGGCAGCCGTCGCCATCATTATCAACAAGCGTCGCGCTCTTGGCTTTGTTTGACATTGCCCCCCGCTTCACCCCGTGGCCCCGTCTCCTCCACCATTCGCCTTTCTTAGCTCGCTGCACTTCGCACTTGGTTTATGGGCCTTATTAAATATTTACAGCTTTGGGCTTCGAGCTTGAAAAGCGGCTTTAATTGTTGTCACTTGCAGTTTAATTATTTACACAGCGAACGAACACCTTTTTCGCTATACTTGGCCTACATAAACAACACACAAAGATACCCTGACAACACACAGTATACAATATCGTATATAGGTTGATATATAAGCTGCAGCAAACGTGTCTTATCGACGCTGTTGCCGGCAACTTGCAGCAGCAGCAGCAGCAGCAGCTCAAGCAATTAGTGTTGAGTCATGTGCTTGAATGCAAAAACTGCCGCAAAACTCAATGAAATTAGGGATAGTGGGGAAAAAGAGGAATAGGAAAAGTTTGAAATACTCTTAGTTGCTAAATTGTATTGGACTTTTGCTCTAATTTTAACACATTACTCTCTTCTCTATTTGCTGGACCAATTAAAGTTATTGCTTCGATATAATGAAATTTATTGATTGCCTACAATTTAACTAAATGAAATCTTAATGCCAACTTCAAGGTTTAACAGCTAAAAAGGCTCCATTTGCCAACTCCTTTGTATTTTGTATATTCATTTCTAAATTATATTAAATCAGCTCATGCGAATTTAGAGTGAAAGAGTTAAGAATTAAATACTTTAGTATTCAATTTTCATTGAAAATTGATATCCTAGAGTATTTGCTAGTCGATTAACAGAGCAATCGACAATTTCCCACAGAGCTTAGCCCTGTTGGCAAAGCAAACGCTGCAGCGACTTGGACTTGAACTGAGCGTGAAGGCGCCGCGATAAGCGCCTCAAACATAATTCGAGCGCTTATTAATTGTTTGTCGAGTGGCAAGTGGCAAGTGGCAAGCGGCAAGCGACATAAGGCGAGCGGCATGCAGCATGAGGCAAACGTCAGGCACAGGCAGGCGACGGCAGCAGCGAAAGCGCGCGAGGTGTTTGCCAGCTTGACGTGGATTAGACGGAGCACAAGGCGAGCTTGCAACGATGTGGCAATGTGGCAAGTGGCAAGCAGCCAGCAGCAAGCGTTAAGTGGCAGGCCGGCTCAGCCGCCTTGCCACCTGCTGTGGCATGCAGCAAACAGCCCTTTAAGTTCTAAATGGAAATATGCCAAGCCAATCATAAAGAAAAAAAAGTGTTGCAATAAAATCAATCGAGCTAATAACGGAAATTGCGCTAGGCAAAGTCCCTGAGCCGGGGCGGGGGCAGCGGTGAAGGGGGCGGGCAGATTGAGATAGTGAGGGAAAGAAATCAAAGACGCTGAGCGGGGGCCGCCGCTGCCCAAAGGCAAAGCAATTTCCTCTACCCGTAGCCAAAATATTAGATGGAAATAGTTGCTGAACGACACACGGGGAAACCAAGAGACAGAGAGAGAGAGGGGGGCAGGACAACACAGCGGGTTGTCGCAGCGGGCAGCACGTGGCCAATGGTCCTTCGTTTCGCTTTCACTCGATCAACGCACACATAAAAAAAACAAAAAAAAAAATGAAACGAAACGCAGCGAAGAACGACAAAATTATGAAAATGGCATTTTCCATTTGCACAACGACGGGGGCATCAAATTGAATTAGACGACGGCAGCGACAACAACGACAACAACGACGGCAGCTGCAAGTGCAGCAGCAACCACCCGAAACGGGATACAGGACACAGGACACAGGACATAGGACACAGTGTAGAGGACACAGGACGCAATCGCTCACTCCTCACTCCCACTGTCTGAATGCTCTCGAAAGGGTCTCGAGTAAATCTCGCTGTCGTCTAATCATAAATACAAAAACGGGGGCGTGGCACATTGCAGATTTTTACGGCCTTGCCTCCCCCGAGTTAATTTGCAACATAATCTTTTAATCTGGTTTTTGTGTCAACTGCAGCCAACGGCAACAGCAACAGCGACAGCGACAGCGACAGCAACAACGTCAAAGGCAAAAGCAACCACCAAGCAAAAAGTCCAAGTTCTAGTTGTGAACCACCTTCGTTGTGTGTGCGACACAACAGAAACGGTGGTTGGCAATTTATGAAAAATTCATTAGTTCCGTGTGCGAGTGTCGCTTGCCACATGCCACACAACGCCGGGCCAAGGCCGGAGCCAGAGCGAGAGGATGACATATGATCCTAATGATGCCCCGAGCGACCATCTAGAGTCCACTTTAAGTTTTTATGCGTGCGGTCGACGCCACCAGCAACAAACAAAAAGCCAGCCGAGAGAGAGAGAGAGAGAGAGAGAGAGAGAGAGAGAGAGAGAAGGGAGAACAGGACGAACTGACGGGATTAGTGTTGTCGTTGCATTAGTCGAAATGATTCACAAAATGCTTCACAGTGTGATTCATCAAGTCCGAAGCGTTTTTCGTGCATTTTAATTGCAACCACAGTTTGTTGCTATCTAATTTAAACAATTAAAGGGAATTTCGAGGATAGCAAGTTAGTTGTACAAATTTGTGGTGCATGTTTAATTAGAATTGCATTTGACCAATAAGAAAATAGCCGTAAAGAATACTAATTTTAAACCCAGATTAAAGACAGTTGAAGTAGGAAATTTTTTAAAAATCTATTCAATATTGAATTAAGTCGAGTCTTCTAGCTTTTGCAGTGCTGACTATCAACTCTAAGCCAGTCAGCACAAAGAACTTTTGTAATCAGATCACAGAACTCATTCATAGCTCTAGCCAAAGCCAAATACGTCACTTTTATTTTTGGTGCCATCAAATGACTACCCAAATATTATTGATACCTGACTAAATCTCAGCTTTTCATTGAGTAGCCTACAACAAAGCTGAAAGAAAGAGGAGAGACAGACAGACAGACAGACAGAGAGTGCGCGCTCAGTGAAATGTTGCTTGCCACAGAGTGAGGCGCAGAAGACTCGTCTGTAGTTCTATTGAAAATGGAAAAGCCGTTAAGCTTATGAGTATATTCACTCAATGGGTTTATGCATGTTGATTGGAAAAGTGAATATTAACTTGTCTGTTGACTTCGCTGTGCCACACACGACACTCGACGCCACACACGCAACGCGCGCACTTGCAACAATGCAACGTGCTAAAGCAATTTCCGCGTGGACAGACCACAGCGAGAATACCCAAAAAAAAAAGAGAACTGTGTATGCGAGGCAGAGAAAGGAAAAGTCAAACGAGCACAAAAGGGAAATTCGCATGGACGCAAAAAAAAAAAAGAGGAGAAAAACATTGTTGATTTGCTTTGATTTACTTTACTTTAATCTGGAAAATCAATTTTTTGTCGTTTTGCTTTTCCAAGCGAGATACTATGAGAGAGAGAGAGAGAGAGAGAGAGAGAGATTGTGTGTGTGTCTGTGTGTGTGTGTAGTCGAAATTCATCAAAATCCAATCAATCTTTCATTTAAACATTTTCATTTCGGCTCGTTGCGTTGCGCGGCATTCGCATTGAATGGGAATCTATAAGGCCAACGAGCCGCCGAAAAAGCGACAGCAAGCGAGAGAGAGAGAGAGAGAGACAGAGGGAGAGAGAGTGAGAGATGAGAGCAGGGTAGGCAAAAATGGCAAAACAAAACAAAAAGCGAAAGACGAAAAAGAAAAATACGCAGTAAAGCGCAAATATTTGCGCGAATAAATGGGGATGATGATGATGATGATGGCTATGCTGCAAAGTAGAAGGTGGGGAAGTTGGGGGGAGGGGGGTTTGCTCTGAAAATAGTCTAAGGATGAGCTGGCAAAATAACAACAACAGAAATAGCCGCAAGGACAAAGGGACAACGCGGTCTACTGGGTATTTGCAATACCAAAAAATGTCATGAATTTTCCCAAAATGCCTTGGATACAACCGATAGAAAAAAGCATAAACAAATCAATTATATACTACTTTGAAAGTGCTTACCCCATTTGCAGGGTATCTAGCTGGGGTTCATAACCTTTGGATGGTACTAAACATTTTTGCGCTTTTAAAAGTTTCCAAACTGTTTTCAAATGCAGTTTGCATTGCAAATGCGATTACAATGCCGACGAAATGGGCGTTGCTGTTGTGTTTTGCGGGGCGTGGCTGGTCTAAAACGCAATCAACTAAATTAGTTGAAGCCTAAACAAAAACAAAAAAAAAAAAAATTAATAAAAACAATCAACAAAAGTTTCAATAACAACGGCGCCGCAACGAGCCAAAAACGCGAATCGAATTCGCTGCTTTTTCAGCGCTGCTCGCGTATTTTTGTTTTCTTTGCTGTTGCTTTTGTTGTTACTGCTTTTTGTTGGCCAATTGAAAGTGAAATTTGAAATTAATTCCTTTTGGCGCAGATCCTCCAGGGGTTTCGCTCCCCGCTCCCCGCTGCCCCCCCCTTCGCCGCACAGTCGACAGTGCAACTAAAATGTGAGCCTGTTTAAACAAAAGACTGCGCGTCGGGTTGAGTCATGGAAATTGGGGTAGCATTTTCCCCCGAGGCAGGCGAGAAATCATCATATGGCCTGGCCAATACAATTTCCATGGCGCATCCCACCCAACAGAAAAATAAAAAAAAAAAAAAAGAAGACGAAAAGCAAACCAACATTTTCCGAAATGCCAAAAACAAACACTGCGCCATAATAGATAGGCAAATGAGAAGGGTGGGGAGGGGAGGGGGAGAGCGAGCGGTGTTTACCGTTATTTAAAGCTTAATCCCCCAATGAAGAAAAGCATGAATTTATAATTAAAAGTAAATTAAAAGTAAATAAAACAGCGCCAAAAGATGCGAGGGACAAACGCCGCCGCGCTGCTGTCGATGACGCGTCCTGTGTCCCAAAAGTATCCGCAGGATACGCACAAGCAAACAGCAAAGGGAGTGAGCGGGAGAGAGAGAGTGGAGAAGTGGAGAAGTGGAGAAGAGGCGCATGGGGATAACCCATCAAAATGGACAAGAGCAACACAACTTTTGAAATTGCTCTTGTTGCTGCTGTTGTTATTTTACGTCTTGTTGTTGATTATAATGAGCTGGCGAATCAAAATGACATTACAAGAGGTGATGAGCACTTGGCGAGCACAGGCGACAAAAGTGCCGAAAGCGATTTTACGCGCTCAACGCAGCGACGTCGTGTCGCAACCGAAAACTTTCGAGCGATAAAACTTTAATCGCACTCAACAACAACGGGCTACATCAGCAACTACTTTGGGGAATTTCAACGATTTATATCAATTTCAAGCGCTATTTTATGCTTCTCTTATTGACTGGCTTATAGCAGCTGCAGCAATACCCTGTAACTTTATTATTTACTGCATTGCAGCCTCAAGACTATAAACAATGCAAATGTTTATTGTTAACACTTGTTTATACGCTTATCTATTTTTTGCCACATCTAGCTGAGTATTTATTATATTTAGCTGCCAAAGTACTGATGATTTAATTTGCCAAGCGCTTCAATTGCCTAAAAAAGTTATTGGTTGTATCAACAACTTATTAACAATAACAAAACTTATAGCGTGATCTCTTCAAGAGTTTCTAGCTGTTGTTCTTCAGTTTTCCAGCTGCTTTATACACTATGTGTGTAGTTAGCAAGTTGTTGAAGCTTATGTCTCACTCACATTTTGCATTTCTCTGACAAATCTTGCAGCTCTCCCACTTCTCTGTCTCTCCCCCAGTCTTCATTTCTCCCCCTCTCGTTGCGCACTAAACAATGTAAAAGATGTGCTGCATAAAGAATTTGAATATCTAACAAGGATAAGGCGCAACATTAGCGAGCTGCCTGCCCAGAGAGAGAGAGAGAGAGAGAGAGAGAGAGAGAGAGAGAGAGAGCGCCAAAAATGGCGCCCAACGTAAGTAAGTAGGTTAATGTGCGAGATGCGGCCAACGCAACGTTGTCGATAAAAATAGACAATTTCCACACATTATATAGCATATATACATTCGTATTGGCAGCCGACAGCTAGATGAGGGCCACTTGCGGGGTGCTGGGGGGTAGGATGGGCATTCAATCTGTGAGACAAAAACAAATGGCGACCAGGAGCAGAGCAAAGAAAATTTGAAATTCTAATTGCCAGAGCCAGCAAGTGTGTCAGTGAACTGTGTGTGTGTGAGTGTGTGTAAGTGTGTGTGTGTGTGTGTGTGTGTGTGTGTGTGTAGTACAGGTAGTCATCGCACCCTCCCTTCCCCCTGCCCGGGCTGCATGCCTTGCTTTACAGCACTTGGGCTGCTCTTCGCTTTTGTGCAAAATGAATAAAACATTAAATCGGATTATAGAATTTTGCATTTTTCGAAATTAACATGTTTATCCTGGCGCAGCTGCCGGTGGCAGGAGGCAGAGCGACGTGGCGGGGCGGGGCGGGACTGGCGGACCAGGGAAACCAGGGAGCTGTAGCACAGTCATTGAATTTGAATTTGAATTTGAAGCATTGCAGCAGCAGACAACGACGACGGCGAAGACATCGAAGTTGGCGCCTTGTTACACATTTTTCGGGGGTAAAAGGCAGCGGGGAGAAGGAAGCTCAGCCGAAATGTTATTGAACTGGCACACAAACACACTCCACCCAGCACTCAGACGCACTCGAAGCCAACTGCGGCGTCTTCATGCAAATGCTGGCAAAGTCGTTGACTGTTGCAATTAAGGCGCCCGGTGGGCCAACAATGGGGTTAAGGGGTTAAGCAGCTGCCCAAAAGAACTACAGCACAATCGATGGGCAGCACTTTGTGGCACAATCTTGATCGCATCGAGAAACTGGCCCGAAAGTTGGAACCTCAAGCAATGTTGAGGGTGGAGTGAGGCAGTTGGCGTTGCTCTCACGCTCAGCCCTTGCCGCAAAGCGCAGCTGTCAGTCAATCAGTCAGTCAATCAGCTCACATGATAATGATAGACCTTGATGCCCATCAAGTCCCCCCCTCCCCCTCTAACTTCTCCCCCCATCGTCGCACTAGCTGCCGTTTGAAGTGGCACAAAAGAGGACGCATAATAAGATTAGAGCGCGCGTTCCAGTTCCAGTTCTAGTCTCAACTTCCAATTCAACGCTTGCTGCCTCTTTTGTCTTTGCTCGCAACACGCACAGCGGCTGAGCGGGCGGGGAAGGGGAAGAGGAGGCGTGGCTGATCCGCAGCTGGCCGAGCCGAGGCTGAGCCTGCTGCTTGCCATGGCAACAGTTTGGCTCAGTCTGTAATTAAGCCGACCTGTAACTGAAACCCCTTCAAGCTAAAGGTCCAACAGCTCTCTCTCTCTCTCTCTCTCTCTCTCTCTGTCTCCCTTTTTCTCTGTGACTCATTCTCTTCTTAATTATGGGTTGTGTGGCCGTGTGGAGTGTGAGTCAGGAAACAGTCAACTGCCTTTTCCGATCGTCACTCACAGTGTTGCGATAAAATTGTGATATTTATGACAAAAACGTTTCGCTGGCAAAGAAGCCGCCGACAGTCGACGGTCGACAATCGACGACTCAATCGAACTGTGAACTGTGACTGGCATTTGTAATTAGAGTCAAGAGTTTTCGAGCTGGCTGGCAGGAAAAACATCATTTGATTGCCGCACACACACACATCACGACAGACCCTCGTTCGTTTGCCAAATTGTGCAAAGTTTTGCGAAAATGATTATGCTTTTAGTAGCGCTGAAATGACGAAAATAGCATCATCACTTTACAATCATTTCCGTCGATGTGTGTGGTGCGATTCGCCGCCAAAGTAAACGCGGCTTTAATGCATGTTTTGCAAGTGAAAGCAATAAAAATTGCAACCGCAAAGCAACTAAATGATCCCTCAACAAATACCTAACATTCGACGAAGCTTCAAACTGCAATTGCAAAGCAGCTAAACGATCTAAGGAACTCTTGATGAGTTGTTTATAAACGTACCGAATTCAATCTTCTTTTCCTCAATTTTAACTGCAGTTTTCTCTACTTAATTTACTTCTAAACTGAGGTGCCTTTCTATTTAACTGCATAATTTTGTAGCTTTTCAATATCTATGGAAATAATCCACACAATTCACATAAAACAAATATTTATGTGATGGAAGCCATGTCCAGAAAATAAAACTCAAGGGTTACAATCCATAAATTTTGCCTTCTACATAGAAAATAAAACTGCAATCGTTGTATTAAAAACCACTTTTCTATTAAATTAAATAAATATATAAATAGTTCTGGATCTTCAAATAAAAAAATAAATATCGCTTAGATATATGTTATTATACATTATTATAGCTACTAAGCTACACCAAATAGCAGCTTGTGTAAACAAAGCACAGCATATTTACTGGTCTCATATAATGAAATTCAAGGGCCGTAATCTATAAAGTTCTCTATCAAGATGCGGCCCAAAGAGCTGATGGTGATGCGACATTATCTATGGTCGCATATCTGGGCGTATTTGTCAAGATCTTATCACGTGCTTCGAGACTTTGTCCTGCCACCTAATTATGTCGCTCTCTCTCTCGCTTTCTCTCGCTCTCTCTCTCTCTCTCTCTCTCTCTCTCCGTCTTCTACTTTGTGGACTGGCATGCATATAAATACGAAATCAAGTCGCGATTTATGCGGCACACGGCACACACACCCGCCTCCCCGCCCCATCCCCTCCCCATCCACCCCCTCTTCAAGGGGGGCATCAAAGGCAAAGCCGTTGCTGCTGCTGCTTTTGGTGTGTGTTGTGTGTGCATGAAAAAGTCATTAAAATGTAATAAATTAGGGCAAGAAAGAAAGAAGCCAACAACGAGCAAAAAAAAAGAAAAAAAAAGCGAACAGTCAAGAGATGTGCCAGGAGAGCGACGAGGGGTGGAGTGGGGGAGGTGGATGGCGTTCACCCCTCAACACGTTGCGCACAATTTTCACAATTTTTGCTTTAGCAGCCAGATGAAAAGTGTATTAAATTGATTTCACTTGATTTTCCCGCTTGTACTATATTTATTATGTTACTCAGCGCGCAGCAAAATAGCGTGGCTGAGGGGGGGGAGGGGGGGGTTGAGGAGCAGTTGAAATAAGGGTGTGTGCACGTGTGTGTGTGCGTTGGTTGTACGTGCGGTGTATTCATTTCGCATATTGCAAAATCTAAACAGATCCGTAATACATTTCATTTTGGTAATGAAAATCACGCGCTGCTTATTAAAACCAAACGCATGAGCGTCTCACAAACGCAGGGGCTGCCAACAGGGAGGGGGGGTGGCAAAAGGGGGGAGGGCAGGCAGCCTGGGTAGTCAGGCGTCGTATTACGTGCCATTGAGGTAATTTAGTCTCACATTCAGTGTGCCTTGAAAATGAGACCAGCAAAAATAGACACATCAAACAAACGACAAATAAACGCGCTGCCGACGACAGGGCGACTTAGCTCTGCAGCTACCCTGTAAATGGCACAGCAGGCGGCTAAACAAAAGCATACTCTATTTGAACTTAAAACTTACTGTGGCGTAAGTAAATCAATGTATAGAGTGTCTTCGTTGAACAACAGTTTGCATTAATAAAAAGTTATTTTCCATTATTTGAAAGCTAACACACATAAATAATGTGTGCATTAATTGCAGATTTTCGTATATTGTGCAACTTATTTGGAAGCTACATAAATTGGACAGTTAATAAACTGAACTAGCCTCAATTTTAATGCATAACTAAGCTGAAGATAATTGCGCTTGTTGGTCGAAATTCTGCTTGTTGTAGATAAACCAGCGTTCGTCTTTAATTGGCAGGAATATAGACCAAATTTGAGTAAAGTGAACAAACAAGTTGTAGCTTTCTTTTCTATACTCGCAGTAAGCGAAAAATTCTAGCTTTATATTCACTTAAGTTCTTTCGTTAAGCTGCATTTGCAGGGTATTGAGACGGAGTATTTGCAGCTGCCTGAAAGCGACACCTTGTGATGAAGTGGCAAGCAAAGTAACAGCAGCGTAAAACAACAACAATTGCAATACACACAAACAACACACACATACACACATTCAACACACACACACGTATTTAGAAAGCAGAGTGAACAACGTTAAAGAGTCGCAACAATTTTTTGGCTCCCGCTGCCGCAACACGAAAATTTACTTCCTGTTTTTCGCCATGCAAAGTGCTTGCAAAAAAAGGGGGGCAGGCAGCGGGTGTGCGAATGTGTGTGCGTGTGTGTGTGTGTGTGTGTCGAGTTGTGTTTTGGGGCAAATATTACAAAACACAAACGCCTGTTTCCGTTTTACTAATTCGTATGCTGTTTGCATTTGCATTTTGTAGGCAGAGCGAGCATAGAAGAGCGGGGGTCGGTGCTGCGGAGGGGTGGGGAGGACTACTGCTTTGTGCGTGCGTGCGACACATATGAAAAATATCCTTGAGCCTGAGAGATAGAGCGAGAGAAGGAGAGCAGCTTGTGCGTCCACCCCCCCCCCCAAAAAAGGACGCGAAATCGAAAATATTACGCGCTATGCTAAAATGGTTGAAGCCGCTGCAAGAGGCAAGAGGCAAGAGGCGGCGGAGAAGGAGGAGGAGGGGGAAGCACGAGCAACGCCCCGAATGGCGCACACATAGAGAAAGAGCGAGCGGCATGGCGCCAAAGCAAAAATTGATGCCAAATGGGCGGATTGGGAATGAAGCTTGTGGAGCGACGGCAGAAGGGGAGGGGAGCAAAGTGTGTGTGAGTGTGTGTGTGGAGAAGTTTTGTGCGAGCGAAGTGCAAAAGGAAATTCATGCATATGTGAGTGGTAAGAAGGGGCAGGCGGCAAAGGGGGCAGGGGGCAGGGGGCAGGGGGCGGCCAGAGGGTGACTGTGCGCTTTTGGCGCTGGCGGAAAGCGTTGAAATGTGCTACAAATTGAATTTTATTGAAACGTGTTTGAAATTTTTCGTCAGAGATCCCCAAACCTCACCCCCCCCTGCCCCACTCCTCTCATCCATCGTTCACTAAAAAGGAAACAGGTGGGTGTGTGTATTAGAGGGGTGTGCAGCTCTATGTGTATGTGTGTGTGTGTGTGTGTGTGTTTGAGTGTGTGTTATCGATATCTTTTTGCTTGTTTTGGGCATTGTGCATGGCAGGCAAACAGGCGGCAAGTGGCGTCGTCCGGCGACGCAAATCTCATTCCCAATTGCCAATTTAGTGCAAGAAAGAGAGCGAGCTACGCGTCGCTGCCTGTGCGAGTGAGATAGCTGTCTGTGTGTGTGTGTGTGTGAAAGGTGTTTGTGTGAGTCTTTCTATTATGCAGCAGCTACAAAAGCAAAACCCAATTCAAATGCCTTGACAAATTCGTTATACGCAGAGTTGTCAAGCGCCATGACAAATGAATCACACAGCCTAGAGTTGCCATTGCATATGCAAACATTTCAAGTTCTTTGAATTCTGTATAGATTTCATTTACCCTAAATTAGTGAAAGTAAAGTTTACCAATTTAAAGAAAAAATGTTCAACTTTAGAAAAAAAAGGAACAAATTTGTACATAATAAAATATTGCATATCTATTTATACAATCAATTCTTTTTTATCTTTAACTTTGGCTCTCAAAATAAAAAGAATATCAAACTGTGTCTTTAATTTTTGTTGTCCACACCAATAACTTTAAGAAAAAAGGATTTCCATTTACCCTGAAAGCTCAGAAAGCAGCAATAATTTGCCGCCTAATTCAATTTGTAGCACAGTCGGTCTCTAGAGTTGTCGCTGCCAATTAAATTACGCATGTAAATTGCGAATTAAGCGCAGAAACAGAGTTGCCAGCGAAATGCATAAAGCAGCTAGCAGGGTTGCCGCCTGCACTTAGCCACAACTGAGTGATATACATATGTATGTGCATATGTACAAATGTCTTGATGTGGAATGCAAATTTAGCTGATATGCGGCTCAAAGCGCTAATCAAGCGGCAGCTCAACAAAGGTCAACAAAGGCAGCACTACAACAACAGCGACAACACTGGCAGCAGTAGCAGCAACAATAACAGACAGGTAGCTTGTCGCCGTAATGCTTTTTATGGCCTAGAGTGAGAGAAAACAGCCGGGCGGCGTTTCATTAGCCAGAGTGCCGCAGTCCCCATGACAAATGCCCCAGAGAGAGAGAGAGAGAGGGAAAGAGAGAGAGAGAGACAGAGGTAGGGAGGCAGAGAGGCAACGGCAGACAAAACAAAAATGAAAAAAAGAGGAAGCGCAGCAGCTAGAACTGATAGCAGTATAATTCTCAACTATAGCCTCTGCCTTCTGGTTTTCTTCGTTTTCTTTCCTGTTTCTCCACTTCTTTCATTAAAGTATCGACAAGTTTGAAATTAGTTGATTTGTATACGGCCAAGACAGGAGAAGGGTCGGGGGCGTAGTCAGGTAGAACAGCAGTAGCAGCAGCAGCAGCAGCGACGGTGACAGGAGCGAGGTTCTCGAGTCCGGTCGCAATGCTTGACTGGGCCTGGGATCTCTGACTGTGACTCTGGCTCTGTAGCTGAGTCGCTGAGTCTCTGAGTCTGCTTTGGGTCTGGGGGCCTTGTCAATCGGTGACTAATGTTCAGCAATTTGGCTAAGCGACAGACACCGGAGACAGAGTCAAAGAGAAAGAGACAGCGAGAGAGAGAGCGACTAAAACGCAAGGACAAAATCGTTAAAATGTTAACAACAAACTGGCTGAAATAAATCAATGCGCTTTTTCGTTATTTATTCGCTTTCAACTTTTATTCTGCTTTTCGTATGGTTTCGCTCCCCAGGGAGGCAAAAGACACCCCCCTCTCAAAAGTAAAAGACAGATAGAGGGGTGAGGGCAAAGCGAAATCCACATTCAATTTGTTTATCAGCAAGAAATTGAGTGAGTGTCGCCGAATGAATCAAGCGAGAATGTTGCCAACGGATCACTGTGAATCGACTCCACTTCTTTACCTTTTTTTCTTCTTTTTTTTTTTTGGTGAGGGGTGGAGGGGAAGTGGAGGGAATTGCTGACTTGAAAAGGTAGCTTAAGGAAGCCAGTTCAAATGGGCCAATGAGCCCTTTGCAAAGGTGACGACGACGACGACGACGACGACGACAAAAGCAACAACAAAGTTGCCAGGATGAGACTGGCAAAATAAATGGAGAGACGGCAGCAGTTATAGCGATTGCCAATTGTGAATGCGAATGAGAATGCGAATGAGACGGCGTTTTTGTCATTAGTTGCATTAACTTTCCTCCCATTGACAGTCGATTTTGTAGTGAGCAGACAGCAACGACGACGACGTCGCTGTTGCTGCTGTTGTTGCTGTTGTTATCGCTGCTTGTTTACCGTATGCAAATGTTGTGCAGCTTGTCATTGTCAAAGCTGTCGTCGAAGCTGTAGCTGGAGTCGCAGCTACACCCAAAACACACAGACACAAAAGCCACCAACACAAGCTGAGAACACGACACGCGACGCGCCTTTGGGGCATATGCACTTTGGCAATCGTTTGGGGAATTAGCGACAGCAATTTGATGAATTAAATAAAGCATTATTACTCGCCACAGAATGGATGAAGTCTTGATTTGCCAGAGAGTTGAGACGACACAATAAAAAAAGAATTGAAGACAGACAGAAGAGCACTTAGAAATTAGTTTATTAAGGCAGTAATGCCGTAAAAATGTCAGCAAAGCAATTGCATATTGTAATAAACTGAAATCTATTTGTATATTCATTAGGCGGCAGTTTAATTTAATGCGCATTTATTGTTAAACTATTCCATTTTAAGCGACCCTTTTCCCCACTTATCTCTGCGCATTTTATGATCTTTCTGCTCCCTCTCTCGCTCGCTCTCTCTCTCTATCTATGGGATGCTCGCCTTTTTTACGATCGGTTTGCTCGGTTGTTTATCGGCTTTTATGTTTCTATTAGTCAGTGATCTGTTACACTTAGGGCGGCGACTGTGATCCTTCGATTAATGCCAGCGTTTTGATGTGAGTATGTGAGTGCATTCATGCGTTGGCATATGAACTGAACGCTGCAATTGAGGCGCCGTTAAATGTGCAAATTGATTTTCGTATTGACGACTTTTAGTCAAATGATGCGATGCAGTGAGTGCTATGAAAATGCGATGCGATTCATTTGAATGCAAAAGACACTCTGTGGAGTCAACACTCACGCACTCATCAACACTCAGAGGCACTCATTCACTCACTCACTCACTCACTCACTCACTCACTAGCTCACACCCCATTCATTTGAGTCTCGAGTCCCGACGCTGATAAGACATGCAATAAATTTTGTTACTAATTTTTGTCGTGTTTGCTTTGAGGCTGCATTCGTCGCTGACATCGCTTAATGAAGTCGCTCGCGCTGCGTAATCAGCAGGGAAGACTTCAAGGGAAGAAAACGCGGGCGGGGAGGGGGATGGAGGGGCAAGTTTTGGGTATGTGATAAATCAACAAAAATTTGTGCGAGTCAAGAAGCGCTTGAAACAAAACGCGCTTGAGAGCAAAATATGTCAAATGATTCATACATTAAAGTCGCAATGAATAAATCATGGCAAATGCCCGCCAACATGGAAATGTATCTCACAGATACAATTCCAGCCCACACTCGCCTCTCACTCGCTCTCTCTCTCTCTCTCTCTCTCTCTCTCGCTCTCTCGTTCTCGGTTGGCATTATTGGCCAGGTTAAGTGCGTTAATGTTGCCTCCGTTTGTCATTGTCGCGGTTCGCGTGCAACCGCGTTGATATATTGATTTCAATGCGCCACTAAATCAAATTCTTCTCTTCCCCCCCCCCCCCCCCCCCCCCCTTCCTTCCACACCTCGCTATCTCGTCTGTCAAATTTCCTGAGAATGCGCCAAGAGCCAAAAGCTTGACAATGACAATTCTTGGAATTTTGATAGAGTTGCCAACGCACTCAAATGCATAAAACGCAAGTTGTATAATGAGCGATGGCTGCGACTTCAAGCTGCGCTACACAGATACTGTATCTTTAAGTGTCGACTTGCTAAGCTGCGCATTATTTTTTTTTTTTGGCTGCGATATACACAAAAACATGGCCAACAATCGTATAAGGTTTCTTTCACATATTACATGACTTTGGAAATAAAAGTGAGACAATATTCTGCAAACTTTCTATAAAGTTCCTCAAATTAAATACTTGATATATGTATAGACTTTGATCTATATGGCTGCATTTTAGCTAATTAAACTATCTGTACTTTGAGTTTTATGGTTACTGCAAATAATTCTCATTTTTTTTACGAGACATTCATGCATACAACGTTTTGTAATGCATTCATATGGCTTATTAAGTTCAGCTTAACTACGACAGAAAGAGATAGCACAACTGTGTGTGTGTGTGTGAGGAAGAGAGACGCATTTTATATGCTTGTGTGGCAAGTTTCATTTGAACTTTCGCGCATTGCTGATGCCATTTGCAAATGCTCCGCTCGGCGTGCAAATTACCCAAAATGTTACCCAAGGCGCCGCAGCACTTTGACAACACACGCACACACACACACACGCACACACGCACGCACACTCTCAGCACAATGCAAATGTGTTGGTTATAGTTTTTGGTTAGTTTCAGAGTTGAGAATGTAAGTGGAGACCGCAAAATGCGTCTTGTAAGCGTATTTAACTTTATTATTTATGCACAACTATACGAGCTATGTGTGTGTGCGTGTAAGCGTGTTTGTGTGTGTGTGTGAGCGTTTAGTGTGCTTATTAATTTATAATACACTGCGGCCTTGGCGGCTCAAGGGCCACAAAACTTTGCATATTCAATAAAATGTTTTGCGAGTCTCGAAACTTTGCCATTTACCCGACTTCAGTTTCAGCTGCTCAAATATTCCATCGTGTGTTTCTCTAGGCATTTGTTTCATTTCAAAACACAGCTAGAAAGGAAGAGAGATAGTGAGCATGCTGCTCTCTCGCTCTTTCCTCTGACTCACGCTGCATTCTTCTACACTTTCACTCCTTTTTCTCGGTCTCCCCACATTTCCTGGCACACTTAAGATAATTCTAATTAATGTTGCGCTTAACTTCTGCTGAAGGCTGCTGCCCCCGTCCCCTCCCCGCCCCGCTTCACAAGTCTTCATCCCTCCCTCTCAATCTTTGTCGCCGCCTTTTGTCACCGCTTGCTGCTGTCGCATATCCGCATAATTTATTGAACATGCCACAAGCTGCCGTTGCTGTTGCCATTGCTGCGTCACTCGAGACGAAACGTTGGCTTGCAACAACCATTTATCTCGCCACAGCCTCGACGGTCAGGGCTGGGCTGGTCCTCGACCACGCCCCGGCTGCCACGTTGCCACGCACTATTTGCCACTTCAATCAACGCCACTGACCAGCGAGCGAGCGGGCGCACTTGCAACACTTGCAACACTTGCTGCCTGCCTGCAACTTTGCCACAGCCCGCTTTTCTTTTGGTCGAGCAACAACTAAAACAAAAACGCTTTGGTTTTTCTGCATTGAACTTTATGTGTGCGCGTGTGTGTGTGCCACAAGTTGTGGCAAAAGGCACTTAACAAGCAGCTACAATGTTAGAAAGAGAGGGAGAGAGCGACCGTTTTATAGGCTGACTGCGGACGGCGCTTGGACAGGCATTGAACCAGTTTATCGAAATCTAATGAGGCGGCTCTAAGAACAAACAGTGCGCAAACACACACACACACACACACATTTATATATAAATCCATATATATATATACGCTGCTACACAGACACACTCACATGCAGGCTATGCATATACAATACACAGACACAGTTTGGGTCAACAAAATGGCTGACAGACAATGGGCCAAGGGCTGCGAGCGACTGTTTAACGGTCTATCATGGTTTGTGCCACAGCAGCAGGAGGCGAGGGGGAGGCAGGGCGATGTGTGGTGTGTTGTTATGTTATTAAAGCCATAAATTCAAGTAAAAACAAATGAACGAAGCGTTGGCCAAATGTTGTGCAGCATTTTGAGGGCAGCGCCAGAGACAATAAAGCAGGAGAGAGAGAGTGAGAGAAGAGACACTCTACATGTGTGTGAGTGTGCGAGTGAGAGAGAGAGAGGGAGCGAGACAGCGGCGACATTGCTGTGTGTAATGGGATGCTGAAATCTCAGCGTTGAGGCAACATGAGCATAATGGCATAAAGCGTTGATAACAAATTTGCGCATTTCAACATGAATGAATTCTCTAGTGGCATGCAACACACACACACACACACGCCCAGAGCGGGAGAGGGAAGAGTGTGGAAACAGAGAGAGAGAGAGAGAGAGAGCGAGCGAGCGAATGAGCTTTTGGCTTGCAGGCTTCCGCCTGCCTGCGTCTCCGCCCGCCTCAAGTGGCCCCAGCAACAAAATGGCAAACATACGGCCAGTAAAATGTCTCTGCATGTGTGTGTGTGTGTGTGTGTGTGTGTGTGTGTGGCGCGCTGTGTCCGTTTTGGGGCCAAATGTAACTCTTGGGCCCCTCGGACACGGCAAGCTGACAGAAGTGGGGCCATGGAGCTTCAGCTTGCTCGCTCAGTCGCTGGAGTTGAGGCCGAGTGCCATGTCCTTTGCCTTGGTCCCAGCTGCGCCTTGAGACGACGACACAGCTGCCGCAGGACAACTGGGCAGCTGGACAACTGGACAACTGGACAACTGATTTTCCGGGCCAAAGCCAAGCCGAGCGCACACTGTGATTTGTCCCCAACGAGACGAGACAAGTTGAGAGAAATTGCCAGCACAACAACAACAACAACAACAACAACAACACAGCGAAGCGAAGCGGAGACGCAAAGAAGGCGCATAGGCGGCAGCCTGATGAAAAGTCGACAAAAGAAATCAGTGGACAACAACAAAGGACAGGGAGACAAGTAGAGCAGCAGGACAACAGGACATACTATATACGTTGTGTGTGTGTGTGTGTGTGTGTGTGTGTGTGTGTGTATAAATTTACAGGGCCTACAACACACACTCAGCCTGCTCACGTCCTCTTCCGGTTGTTGGGGTCTCTTTCTCTTTCTCGTTCTCGCTCTCGCTCTCTTGTTGACGTTTCATTTATCGTAATCAAGTGCGCAATCAATGCGAAGAGCATTGCACTTAACGGTTGTTTTTCTCCACTTTTCTCTGTTGTTGTTGTTGTTGTTATTATTGGCCTGCCTTTTGGTTCGCTCCTCTAATTTAGTTTGATTTCGGTGCGGAGATCTTTGGTCACTCACTTAAATTGGGCTAGCAATGAGTGCATTGCAATTGCAATTCAATTGCTAGTCAAGTGAATCACATTTGCTTTGCTTCCACTTCATTGCAGCACACACACAGAGAGAGAGAGAGAGAGAGAGAGAGACGACTGTGTGGCATAATGCTTGGCTGGAGTTGGCCGATTGCCCAAAAACTTAACTTAACATGCAACTCAAATGACCAATAACCATATCGATAACTATGCATCAAATTAAGTCGCAAAACGCTGGCGAATCATGCACAAAGTGCAAAACTGACACAAAATTGTGCGCTCAGGTCAAAGCGAGGGGAATGCCACACACGATTGCCTCAAAGTGCTGTCAATTCTCGATGAGCTCAGTCTAATTATATTTTACAGAGCAGTCCAAACTTATATCAATTGGGCACGAGGAGATTCGGAAGGCGCTGCTTTATTAGAGTATTTCTATTTGGAAATATATTCAGTACTCGGCCTTTTTTTCCTAGATCTATTTATAAAGTATTCATTTTTTGTTAACACTGCTGCTTTATTAGCAATTATATTTTGAAATATATTTATTAAGAATACTCAACAAACACTTAGATAATTGGGAGGTATTTTTAAGGTCTCTTTATGAAGTCTTAAATTTTCCAAACTCCCCCAAAATCCAAGACAATTTTTGTCGACAGCTTTAATTAGAACTGTTTTTGTTGCATTTCTCATAACTTAATTTCTATGGTTCACTACAAAATTTAACGCTAAGTCAAAATGTTGCTTTAGATTCTTTTGAGCATAAAATGAAGATTTTGCCAACTTCCAAGTGTCAAATGCAAAACAATAGAGCAAGAAATACAGAAGTAGAGAAAGAACGAGAGATGCAGAAGTTTGCTGCACTTATGACAATCCTGTTGAGCGCATTTTCAAATGCAGACTGACGAAATCAGCTGATGGAATGAGTGACTGACTGAATGACTTACTGAATTACTGTCTGTCTTGCGCTGACTGCTGACGGCCAAAACTTTTCGCGCAACCCATGCAAAAAATGTTTCGTTAACCAAAAATCGTGCCCCAAAACTTTGTGGTCGACGATTTGGACGCTGCTCCTGCTCCTGCTGCTGTCGCGAACATTGCAGAACAGAGTCGAGAGTGAGGAGGAGAGAAGCTGAGAGCGGGATGCAGTAAGCAGCGCAGCGATGGGATGTCATTTCAACAACTTGTTTTCGACTACTACTCTTTTTTTTGTGATTTTTGCTATTTTTTCATTTATTTTTTATTATTTCTCTTCGTTTTTTTTTTGGGTAGGAACAATAGAAAAGCGACGACGTTGCGCGATATTGTCAAGCCAGGGATGACGCTGGGGGTGGCTCTCTGAGGGGGTGTGTGTAGGTGTGTGTGTGTGTGTGTGTGTGTTGGTGGGCATCAGGCTGAAAATGCAATTTTTGTAAAGCGCAACAAAAATGTTTGCAAACTGAACGCGACGACAACGGGGAAAATTGGATGAGCGTCGGCGTTTTTGGCGACTGCGGCCGCAACAGCCACAAAAGAGCCCTGAATCTGAATCCAAATCACGAGCAGTGAAAAGAGCCACACACACACACACACACACAGAGGCAAGCACAGACACAGATAGATGGTTGCAACTGCCAACTGGCAACTGTCGGCGTTGCCAGCAAGGAATAGACGTGCGGACTGACGAACCGACCAAGCATACAAAATAACCGCAAGCCCAAGCTGCACATTATCTATGAATGTGCTTTTGTTGTCTGTGTGTGTGTGTGTGTGTGAGTGGGCGTAACGCTGCCGTTGCAACTGCAGCCTCTTGCTGTTGTTGTTGTTGTTGTGTTTTTCTAGTTGCCAGTTGGTGCAACAAGAAAAAAGCCAAGAGGGTAGAGTGCGAAAGAGACAGCGAGCTTGGAGTGAGGAAGGGGCTGTTTTATAGAGACTACTTTTAGGAGGGGGGGGTGTGGTGACGACAGTCCAAGCGGAGGCTTGTTGCTTTGCAGCAGGGGGCGGCGAGACTGCAAAATAGCAGAGCGGAAATTGTTCAACAGAAAACTTAAATCTCAACGAAATTGTTTTTGGGCGACAGTTTGTGCTTCGCGGTTTCTGGCTGCCAGCGCCCGCCCCATCAAAGTGGGCGCTGTCTCCGCCGCCCCTAAGCGACCCTATCTGGCTTCAGAGTGCGCCTCTCGTGGACTCGTTGTTAGTCCGCTGCATTTGTCAGCTACAAGCAGCAATTACTCGCCACCCAGACACTAGTGAAGGCTGTGAGGACTAGGCCAGGCAATCCTTGCCAAGGCCCCTGTAATACAAGCGGAATGTACGGAAATCACAGTTATCGATAAATATCGAAAACATGTTTAGGCTAACTTGTACTTATGTAGAGTGATTTCCGACAGCAGTTTTTTGGAGAGGTTGTGATTGTTGTAATTTATCGAATAATCGATAACATCGCATATCGATAAATATTGCACACACATTTATTTAAATTGAATTGTACTTAGTGTAGTAAGTATATTTTGTTTAAGCTGCAATGATTGCAATTTATCGATTTATCGATAACACCATAGTTCATTGTTAGCTGCCTCAACTCACTGACTCAGTGTTTTTAAATTGCACAGTCTGTCCTTCTGATCATATTAGCATAATGCGTGCATCTCAAACGTGAATAATGCAAGGTTATCGATATTCGATAACATTTAAAAATTTCTGCTTAACGCCTCGTTACTTTCTCTCTATGCCCGTCTCTTATCGAAGTTTGTGCTTAATGTAATGTGCATCTTGTTGCCTTGGAAGGCGCCTTAACCCTAGTGGAGCCGCCTTAACCCATTGACAACTGCTGTGGCGGACAGCGCGCATTGCAGTCGCCGCCTAACCAGTTTGTGCTCGGTCCAGCGAACGAGAGAGCAGCAGTGAAAGGGAGGGAGGCAGGCAGCCAAGTAATGTTGCAGTGCGGCAGCTTTGCAGAGATTTGTTGGCTTGGAAATTGCCCAACAAATTTCTGTTGGCGGCCCACAAACAACAACCACACACATGCAGGCACGACGAGAGAGAGAAGGGTTGTGTGTGGGGCAGTGTCTAGAGGGGGGGGTGGTGAGGCGGAGGCAGCAACTGAAGGCAGCCATATGAGCACGTATCTATGCATATATCTCGCAGTTACACGAGCCCAAAGTGTTTCACAGTGTGTGTGTGTGTGTGTGTGTGTGTGTGTGTTACATATGTGTGTTTGTGTGTGTGTGTGTGTGCAAGCCTGTCTGCGCCTCTGTGTGTGTGTGTGTAGATTACTTACTTTTGCAGCGTTAGTCGTTAGTGGCGTTATTTCATAGTTGCCGTCACGCCCCAAGCCCCAAAGCCGCAGTTGCCGCCCAGTTGCCCTCACCTCCCCACCCCTCCCCAACACACACACACACACACATACCTTCTGCTCCCGTCCTGCCTCGTGAGGCTGCCTCGTTTGGGGCTACTTAGGCGACCGCCGCACAAAAGCGCAAAGAGCGCAAAAGCCGTTCATTGATAATGTAAACTCAGCACAAAAATATCTGTTCGCTGCGACGACAACAGCAGGGGGGAGGGGGGTTGTTAGGTGTCGGCGGTGCTGGGAGGAGAGAGCTTGCTCGTGGTTGCAGCTTGCTATCCATTTATGAAGCCAGTCTAAACTTTTGCATAGCTCGCAAGCCGGCTACGAACTGTGGCCATATTATGAGTATATGTGTGTGTGTGTGTGCGAATGAATATGAGTGAGAGAGTGTGAGTGTGTGTGTGTGTGAGTGTGAGTGTGAGTGTGTTTGTGTGTGTCGCTCTTTGTGGTGCAAGTTTTAAGTCATGACCAAAAAATTATGTGGTTGTATTTAAAGTTGGCGCTAAGCTCGCTCCGGATACGGCTTTTGGGGTCTAAACACACACACACAGAGACAGACACACGGTACTTTTAGCCGGACTCTAACGGCTTCCACAGACTCTCTACATCTCTCTACCTCTATAGCCCCCCCCCCCTCCCCCTCCCCTCTCGCTCCCTCTCGAGTGGAAAGCACTCACTCCCCTTTGGGCCATATCCCTTTTGGCTGCGTAATACTTTTTCAGTTAACTCGCGCGTTGATTTCAAGTTGACTTTTGGGCAATGAAACTTTTTTCCAACAGAGTTTGAGGCCAAAAATATCTATGTGTGTAGTGTGTGTGTGTAGTGTGTGTGTGTGTGTGTTGTGTGTGTGTGTGCATATATGAGATATGTGGTTTGTACTTAAATTGGACAGCGCTGACCACGCATTGCAGTCGTTAGGAGGCAGCCAAAGTTGAGTTAGGACTCTGTGATTCGAATGCGACTCGTGTACATACCTGGAAAGAGATAGCAAATAACAAAGAGAGGGAAAAAAGGAATTAGTCAAGGTGAAAAGTGCTTTAAGCTCAAGTTAAATATATTTGTGTATAGATAGAAATTGTGTGCATCTCAGCTTAAGTGCGATTTTTGAGGCTGGACGCTTTAAAGTGAGCTTAGTGAACGTTAAAGTGAGCTTAGTTTAAGCTAAACTGAGGTTCATCTACAGCTCACTTCAGCTAAATATATTTGCGTATTTTCTTAATCCAACTGCAGTTCGTTGTAGCTATTCTTCACTGTGGCGTTCAAGTGATCCACAGATCTCAATAATGCGTTTTCTCGTTCTTCTAATGCCCGGCAATTTCATCGGATATTTGTCTTAAACCGACAAGCAGCATGAAAAAAAAAGGGGGAAACAAAAACATTGGCTCGTTACCGTTATGAGGCACATTAGCCACTTTGCACAGGGCGGAAGGGGAGGTGTGGCAATGGGGGGGGGGGGGGGGGGGGCGTGCTAATTTCCTAAGTGGCAGTTCGCCAAACCTAACTCTAATGCGATTCGACGAGTGCAATTTCGAGTTTCTAGTCCAAGTTCTAGTTCAACTCCGTCGCTGACTCATTTCTGGGGGTTCTCTGGGAACTTTGGGGGAGGGCAGGGAAAGGGGAAGACGCTGGGGTGCTGTGCAAATATTCAACTCATTTAACACATTGTCCAGATCCGTGGCGACATAGCCTCAATGTGGAAATTAACAACACAAGCACAACACCCAAAACGAAAAAAAACTGCAAACAAGTCGAGTTATTTCTACGGGTTTTGGGTTCGACATTCGACAGTTGGGTTGTCAGCTCGTTTCGTTTTTTTTTTTTTTTGTGTGCTGTTGGTTTGCATAAATTAAGCAACGTGCTGGAGGTCGGACACATAACGGTATTGCTAATTACGCCATAATGTCCGAATTTACAGGCGCAAAAGAAAAACCCCCGGAAAGCAAGCGAGTAAGAGAGAAAGAGAGAGAGAGAGAGGGCGAGAGCAAGCAAGCAAATGAGCTCGTGAGGGAGCAGGGCTCTTGGCAAAGAAATTAGCATAATAACCTTTAATAATACAAACGAAAAATTAAATAACAACAAGTAGAATGACTGAAGAAACGAGCCAAACGAAACAGCAAAAATGCTAAGCAGTCCACGGAGTGAGGAACCGAGCCCAGCCTCGAATCCGGATGCGGGTTGGGTTGAACTTGCGTTTGTTTTTTTTTTTTTTGGAGGGGCGGGTGGTTGGGGAGGCGTAGTCGGTTTTACCCGCTACACTATTAAAAGGCGCAAAACAAATTTTGAAAAGCGAAACTACAAGCCATTAACGCACATTAGCAGAACTTATAAATTTATTGCCTGTGCGATGAGTTGATGTCGATTCCCATTTCCATAACACCATAACACACACACACACACACACACACACAATGTCGTGGAGAGGGGCAGATTAATGGTATATGGTACATATGTATATGTTTGTGTGCTACATGGGCTTAGGGTAGTTTCGCTGGGGTTAACCGAACAATGGAGCGCCTACAAAAAGCCAAGGGTGGTTGGCAGTGTCAAAGTGAGCGTGAATAACAAGAGCTCAGCAGCACAGCAGCTCGGTCAGCACTCGGGGCTCGAGCAATCGTAGTTATAAATACCCATTGCGAGGGATCGACAAAAGAACGACAATGGGATAAACTCTCGCTCTCGGACTCGGACTCGGACTCAGACTCGATACCTCGAGTGCATGGGTAGAGCTCTGATTTTGCTATCTTGCTTGGGGTCTTTTTTTTTTTTTTGTTGAGGGGTTGCATTTCACAGTGGACAGTGCAAAGTTTGAGAAGGCGTTGAAAGGGGTTTCAGTGTATGTCGAATTTTAGACAGTGGAGCAATGTAGATTTTAATAGGAATCGAGTACAGAAAAAAGTTTTAAAGACATACTTAAGGCTGCATTTAAGCAAAAGAGTCTATGAAAACCTCATTTTCATTTGATCGCTTCTATTCAGATAAGCCGTTGAATAGTGCTCAGTTGTTTACATATTAAATTGCTTCATTGCAAATTCAATTGGGTTGAGCAATAGTTTCTGTCCTGCGGTCTAAATCAGTTAACAAATAATTATATATTATGCTAAATTCAACACTTTAATCTCTAGTCCTCGTGTGCTGCTAATGTCAGTCGATTGGTGGCAACAAATTAAAATTATCTGGCACATGCTGAACGTTTTGCTGACTGGCAAATGTCAGCGGCAAACAAATTGCTTTTGCACCACTGTGACAGGCTGCACTTTGATATGTTGCAGCAGCGTTGTGCTCGCTTGTAGTTCTTTCGGGATTGCGCAAGGATTGTGCTAATTTGTTTTCCAATTTGGCTGCTGTTGAAATGTGTGCGAGAGTGTGTTTGTGTGTCTTTGTGTGTGTGTTTGTGTGTGTGTGTGTGTGTGTGTGAGAGGCAGGCTCGTTATCCTTGCTGCACGGCTCAGTCAGCTGCAATGCTGCAGCAACAACGAGTTGCAAGAACAACGAGAACAAATGTAAAAACCAAACAAAACGCAAGAGCAACAACAAAAACAACAACAACATGTGCCACTTAGTTAAATGCACACGTGCGAAATCTCTCGAGCTAAATGCAACCAAGTTACCCACCCCAGAGGGCGGCGACAACCCTACAACCCTACAACCCGACTATCCCTGCCACACAGCCCGCATGCAACTCGTTGTGTTGTGCGCTGTGCTTCTTATTCCGCAAGAAAATGCAATACAAAATGAATATTTAATTCAGCCCAGAGAACGAGATAAGCGCACCGACTTAGCAGCCAACGAGTGGGCGAGAGCGAGCGAGAGAGTTAGATATGTGGGGGGGGGGGGGGGGGGGGTGGAGGAGGGAGAGGGGGAGGCTCGCAACTCAGGTCGCAGCTGGAGGCGAGGGCTTTTGTCGAGTCACGACGCGTGCAAAAATCAACGCTATGCCATAAGAGCAAAATTGCATTTCACTGTTATCGGCAGCGACGTCGCTGTCGCTGTTCTTGTTGTTGTTGTTGTTGCTGCTGCTGTCGTCGTCAGCTTCGAGACGCGCCAGGTGTGTGTGTAGCCCATATAACAGAATTTTAAGGTAGGGTATAATGTCTAATGATAGCTGTTTGCTATTGAACAAACTATGAAAATATCTGTCAATTTGTAGACAGTTATAATCTCTCAGCTTCACGCATTTAGCAAGCTTTCCAAGCATCAACAAACTTATAGAATTTACGTTTGCTCTATAGCACACTTATTTTATAGACTATGCGTAATTTAATTCTGAATCGCTCACAATGAATTATGCCAACAATATTTGGAGTTTCATTGTTGAACAACGCTCATTTCGAATTGCATCTTAATTCCCTGGTCTGTCCCAAATTTTTGACTAAACCTGCTGTTGATAAATGCTAAGCTTTAAACACTTTGTATATTAAAATTGCCTTTATCTACTTTTTTGACTGCTCATCACAACTTGTTTTACAGGGTATGTGGTACGTTGTGCATGCACCTTTGTTTGCCAAGCTCGTGCCCTCGCAACAAACGTTGCCTTGCTTATTTATTTGCCGCATAGCGGTACAACTATTTTGGCTGCTTGCTGAAGTCGCGCGAGCGGCGAGCAGTGAACAGAAGGGGCCATAAAAGCAGCCAAGACAGCGCAGGACCAAGGGTAGAGTCTGCGAGCAAGGGGTTAACAGTAGCACAACGGTAATTCGTAGCATAAGAACCAATATACCAATAACAACAGCTGACAGCAGACGGCAGGCGGCGAATCAGGATAAACGACACAGGCACAGAGCGGGAGTGAGAGCGAGAGAGGGGGGCATTGAAGCCAAAACCAAACCGAATTGAATCGAAGGTGAACAGCACCAACAACAACTCAAATTGTATTGCGTTTTTTTCGATCGTTTTTGTTGTTCTTCTGCTGGGTTGTTGGACAAGCCAATACATAAGATGCTCCCTCCAACGCAGCGCACGCAGGAAATGTTTGCCGTTGACAGCGAATGCGGGACAGAGAGGCAGACAGCACCTGTCACAGCACAGAACACAGAACACAGAACACAACGGCACAGCAGTTGGGTCTGTAGTTCGCGATGACAGACTGCAGACGCCGCGCAAAAGGGTTTTTGTGTTTGGCTCTGCAAATTGATCACCTGGCTGCGACTTGATTCCACTCTCTTCAGTTAACTGGCGGCACGATTTATGCCCGTGAACCGGTTCAAAGGCGGTCAAGCAAATAACTTGGCGTATAAGCGTGAATTTCACAAACATTTGCAAGTAAACTTTCCTAAACTAATCTAAACTCAAGACTACCAAATATTTCCAAACAAATTCCTACCTATCTGTCCCTACAATTGCGCTGAACCGGTTCACACGGAGCACTCCTGAGAGACGACGCCTGAAATGCGGTTTAAATCATTCTTTTTGTGGCCACAAAACGATTTGATTAGCTGCCAAGTTTAGTAGCCCAGCGATTGCTTTCTTCGACACTTTTATTAGTTTCATTTCGAACCGGTTCCCGAAGTGGTTCGTTCAGCCTGGCCTGGCTGGCAAAGTAAGTGAGCGCTGTGAGCTCATGAAATTTGCAACGTAAGCTACTCGGAGAGCTACAATCCGTTAGATCCGTGTGTGTGGCGTGAGTGTGTTGTAAAATGCCATTAGAGTTGCTTAAAGTGCATCGCATTGTGGGTGCTGCTGCCTGGCTGGGCCAATGCAACTGTGTATGTGTGTGTGTTTGTTATTTATGCTGAACTCCCAAAAAACGACGCGTCGTCTCAACGGTATAAATACTTTTATATTATTGCTTTTATGCAGCTGTTGTTGCCCTCGTCGTATTCATTGCCTTTTGTTGTGTTTTGTTTTACAACAATTGCATGGCAGTTGCTGCTGCTGTTTGCTGCTTTGTTGTATTTTTGCTAAACTCAGCATTTAAGTTTAGTAGTTGGCCAAAAAGGGTTGTTCGTTGTGTGTGTGAGAGTGTGTGTGTAAATGTTTTGCATTTTATTTTATTTCTCGTTTCGTTTCGTTTCGTTTTCGTTGTTTGCCACAATAAAAAGGGTGAATTTTTATATTTTTGCCATAAGTTTTTATGGCTTCCGTGTGTGGCGGCTGTCTGTGTGCTTCCCCTCTCTCCTCCCCCGCTCCACCCCCTTCCATCGCACTCTACTGCCCTCTGCCGTCCCCCATCCACTGCTGCTGCTTTAGCTCAGCGCCTAGTCCTCATGTTGGCTTTGGTCTCACTGTCTCCTCTTCTCTCCCTCACTCTCTCCCTCGCCCTCGCCCTCGCTCTCTCTCTCTCTCACTCTCCGTCTCTCTGTGTCGCTGTAAATTCTATTATTTTATTTTGTTTGGTTGTTGTTCTTGTTTTTGCTTTCTTTTTGCCGACATTTTGTCAAAAGTTAGTCCAGTCAACCAGCAGTGTGGGTGGGCGGCAGTCGTGCCAGGGGGCGTGACAGTGGCGACGCTTGTGGTGTGTCTAACATGACGCGCCTTTACACTTAACTCTTTATTTTTGTTTTTTGTTTTTGTGTTTTTTTTTTGCTCCTACTTTTTTTGCACCCTCCTGCAAACGTTTTGTTTTGTTTTTGTTTGTGTGCTTGTTGTTGTCGCGCTCTCTTTGTATTTTATTGTTGGTCGCCTTGTTTTGCACTTTTAATTCGCTTTATTTGTGCAAAATTTATGTCGAGTGTGTGTGTGTGTGTGTGTGTGTGTGTCTGCGAGTATTTAGATTTTAATCTACTTTTGCCGTTGCAGCTGCCAGCAAACTTTGGACAACGCACCCCAGCAATTTATGCAACGCCGAAATAACTTTAAATAAAGTATTTGGCAAAAAAAAAAACACACACACACACACACACAGAACCGAAAAAGAGTAAAAAAGAGTTAAGCAAGTTGTTAAGTGTACAAAGTTTGGGTTTTTGACCTGCTGACGATCAATTAAAATTGAATTCAATTACTAAATATTTGGCAGCATTTTTGTTTTTTGCATAAATGCTCACATAACATATATTCTTGCCTAATACAAAAAATGTCTAATAATTTATTCACAAAAAGAAATGTTTTGTAACGAAGTTCTCTAATAAATATGCCAAACGTTTTGCTAAAAAAATGCACCTTAAAATATGTTATGTTCAATTTGTTGCAATAAATTCGTTAACATTTGCCACAAATTTCATAAAAAATATGTCAGATTGCTTGCCGAATAAATAAGAACTGACTTGTTTAATAAATGTGCTCTAAAAATATGCTGTCAAATAAATTGTCTTTAACTTGTGCTTCTTCCTTTGGCAAGTTCCCTTTATTTGTGCAGAAGTCGCCGCAACTAGCAGCAACAATTGCAGTTTAATTGCCTATATTCGCGCATATTGTCGAAGCATCTGCTGCACTGCGTTTTTCCTTTTGAAATAGTTTCCCAGTCGTTCCCAGCGAGTTACAACAGTCGCTCCATAAAGGCACGATCGTCATCCAGGCAGCAATATCAGGTTCATTTAATAGGCCCCGGAGAGTTCAAATGAAATGTGCAAATTTGATTGCGACCATAAATTTCAGCCTGGGCCCCCAAAGAGCCACACACAGCGGCCTCCCCAGTCCAATAAAGTGCAGTGGGAGACTAGCCAAAAGGACAAAGGGCAGGGCAGGGCAGGGCGGGGGGGAAGTGTGTGTGGAGTGTGGGAGAAGAGCAGCTTGAAACGTGCCGAGTTTTAAATTTCAATGGCAATTGGCAATCAGAGAGGCAATTAGCATGCAGCGAGCATTAACATTATTCACATCCTTATTAAAAGTTGCGATCCGCCTCCCTCTCTCCTCTCTCTCCCTCTCTCTCTCTCTCTCTCTCTCTCTCTCTGTCTCACCATCTCTGTCTCTTTCTCGCTTTGCTCTTTGTGCAATTTCCGTTTTTAATTTTTCCGCTTTTTTTGTGCTCCTTCTCTATTATTTTTTTTATTATTTGATATATGAAATTAATAAGAAACCAGCATTTGATGGCCGTGCACCACAATGCAGCACACGATGCCACGCCACGCCGCGTCGCGCCTCACGCTGTGTGCTGTGTGCTGTGTGGTTTACAGCGTTTCATTGTGTCGCCTCTTTGTTGTGGTTATGAAATTTTTTAACACAGTTTATTGAAACGACAACAACAACACCAATTACAACAACAAGAACGAACATCGAACACAATAACAACAACAACGACAACAACAACAACAAAGAGCTGTTCAAAAAGGCAATAAGATGCCCAACAGCCCGCATATGACACATCGTAAACGTTTTTCTCTCATTTTCCTTTCATATACATGCATATATTGTATTTCTACCCAGCCCAAATTTTTATTTGATTTCATTTCCAATTTAAGTTATGTATTTCCCAGCTTAAGCAGCAGCAGCAGAGAGCCAATAAAAAATTGATATTTAAATCGTATGCAAATTGGCTGCGCTTTAATTTTTTCTAATAACCGTAAAATGTTCGAATCAATGGGCGTAGCGCTGACACCATTCTGCTCTCGCCTACTCCTTACCCCTTCCTTGCCCCAACTGGTGACCAATTCACCTGCTGCTCGATAGTCGATAGGCGAGAACCTTTTGAGGTTCCACCGACGTCGACGTTAACCCATTTGATAATAGCTTTTAGCGATGAGATAACTACGACGCTAAATGTGTGTGTGTGTGTGTGTTTTAAATGCAGAACATTGAACTGAAAATGACTTGGATACTCGCAGTGATTGAGTTGCGCTCTTTATGCATGCTAAATACGCTGCTGCTGTGCGCGATAAGGAAAGGCAAGACAAAATATGTGTAGAAAAAAGTTGGACTAAACTAATAAGCAAATAGCTCCATCGGTTATTAAGAACGAAGTCTTGTAAGTAGCTCGTAGCTTCTCGGTAATAAAAGCCGCCTAGCACCTTAGTATAACAATCACCTATAGCTGTCTTAACAAGTTGAGTACCTCAAAAAAAAAAACCGTATATTTCTAGCTGTGCACGCAGGTTATTGATGTTCTAAATGCTCGTTAAAAATGAAGCAAGTTGCGCACTAGTAGAATGTCTAACAATGAAATGAATCACGCTTCAGTTCCGCTAACGCTGCTATCAGCTAAATCAATCAAGTTCCAATGACCTCAGCACAGTTGCTCGACAGTGACTGGCTCAATCACCGCACTATTGCATTATCCGACACCCTCCTGTGCTTCCACAACCCAACCCCCAATTCTCTTCCTTTCCATTCCATTCACATTGCTCGAGTCCCTAATGGCCACCTTATGGCTGCCCTTGTCTGGAGCACACAGAAAGTGACAGAATGCAAGTAAATATGACTCTCTTGGGTCGATTTGAATGCTCTACAACGACAACGACAACCCCACGCACCTTTCGCTGGCTGCGTCCAGAGGGGCTGCCCTCAATGACCCGACAGAGCACAATAGTTGTTGTATCGCTAGCAGTGTTGTGACCACTGTGACTGTCAGAAGAAGGAGCGTCAGGCTAGCGGTGTTCGTGCTGTAAATCAAATGTCATGTCAATTTTAATTGCATTTTAATGATAAACGATGGGCGCGAACTCGCGAACTACGATTGCCCTTCCACTGGGTGCAAAGGGTTAACTTCAAGTCGTGCTGGCTCTCTTTGTGTGTGTGTGTGTGTGTGTGTGTGTGTGTGTCTGTGTGTTTGTAGGGAGAAAATCAATAAATATGCTCGTCACTTTCATTCAATTTGATTCACACAGCTGGCCAATTAAACAGCCGGACATAATAATCACATAGTATCTGTATCTGTATCTGTATCTGCATCTGTATCTGCATCTGTATCTGCATCTGTATCTGTGTCTGTGTTCGTGTCTGTGTTCGTGTCTGTCTCTGTGTGCAGAAAGCATCATAACTCATTGACACTCGCCAACGCACACTCGCATTTGATTGCAGCTCATGTGCAGCTGCATCCACATCCACATTTATCCATCCACTGACCACTCATCCATCCATCTATGCGCACCATCCATCTATGCCATTTATGAGTGCATATCTGTGTAGCTATAGCGATATAGTTCCGCCGTTCTGTACGCATCTGTGACTGCAGTTGTTCACGCATATAAAGCACGACACGTTAATTAAATTATACTCTTTTAATGCCAATAAAACAAAAACAAAAAGAGATTCGAAAGCTACACACTTGCTGTGGAAACATTTAGCGGCACAATGCGGCATTTATTCGATTGAAAAATGAGCACAACCTGATGTTAACTTCATTACCGCAACTTATTATTGTGCAATATTTATTTCAAATACTGTATATATACCCATTTCGTCAGCAATTGCAGGGTATCAATAAAAAATATATATAACATCCCCGAATATTTGAAAAAAAGCGAAATGCAGTAAAAATTGAGTTGCTTTTGTGTTCGAGTTATGCGTACAAAGAGATGAATATGTATCTGCAGTTATAGCTCTATCTGCATCTGTATCTGTATCTGTATCTGTATCTGCGTGTGTGTGTGTGTTGAGGGGGCGCCTTTGGATCGGAGTTTTTTCATTTTTTTTTATTTTGTGCGACTCTCACACCAAAGTGCAAAAATACGTTTTTAATTGATTTTTAATTAAATGTTTAATTGTCAGTTGCAGGCGCGTGTTTTGTGTGGTTCGCGTTGAATGCTGTCAGTGTTTACGCTCTCTTTCTATCCTATTCTCTCTCTCCCTCTCTCTCTCTCTCTGTTTTTATCTGGTGCCGGCTTTCTTCGTCTTTTATGTAGGGCAATTCCCTCTCAAGTGGCACTTCAATGCGAATATTGCACGAGTTGAACTCTGTTTGCGTTATTTGGCATTTTATGATTTCATTTACCCCCTCCCCTCCCCCCCCCCCATCCATTTATCTATCTCACTCGCTCGCTGCTAGTTGAGAGTAAAAATAGTTGGCAATGATGATTTTTATATTGGAGAAGTAAAAGCTTTTTGCTGCACAACGATATCAAAATGATATACGAGCCACAAAAGTGAAACCTAATTAAACTTTTTGCACAGCATGTGCCACTGAAGCTAGCTATAATATAGACAGACAGGAGGAAGGCAACCGAATGCGAGGGCAAACAACGAGTGCTAATTAGCATTGCCATCTGTGATGCATTTGAATTAAGGCTCGAGTGGAAATCTCAGATACTTTGCTTACAAAACACACACAAAGCACACAACAACAAGCAGCAAAAAAAAAAAAAAAAAAAAAACAAAACAAAAAAGAGCAGAGAGACACTTGCTGCTGCTTTCCACGCTGATGGTTCTAAGCTGCCAAAGCTGTTGATTCGCTGAGGCTAAGGTCAATCTTTAAGCTGACAAAACAATCGCATTATGCGCCTTAAACAGCTGTCCCCCACCTCTTTCCCCATCCTGCCTAGCTGCCCTCTCCTTTTTTTTTTTGTTGCTTACACTTCCTGCGCACTGCGAAGTCGACTTGTCACTATTTTTATCTAAACTGTTTACTTGCCGCTTTGACTTTAAGCTAAGTACAGTCACGCAGACTGCCACATAGATGCAGATATATAACAGATACTACTACTAATATATATATATATATATATATATACATATAGAGAGAGAGAGAGAGAAACAGCGGCATTGGCAAACGCTTTGTTTGACAACTTGAAAGCGTTTCGCTTACCCAAAGCCTTGGCTAAACTTTTCACAAACAATGGCAGCGCGAAGAGCGAGAGCGAGAGCGAGAGCGAGAGAGGGGAGGAGGCGCACAGTGGGTGATGGGTAAGAAAAGTTTGTAATGCGCTTAAATTTCTTTAGTCCGTTGGACTTGGCGCACAGGTGGGCTCGATTGTTGTTGAAAGCTGTTGTCGTCATCGTCGTCGCCGTCGATGTCGATAGCAAAGTCGATGGGGAAGTCGAAGCCAGGGCCATTATTAGCATTACCCAAAAGCATCATCGGGATGCGATACGAATGATGATGATGATGATGATGATGATGATGATGATGATGATGATCATCATCATCATTGGCAGCTCACGTTGTGAGCCTATCACGTACATTTGCCATCAATAACGCAACGATTTAACTTGTCTCGTTCGCCTGGCCACGTAGACGACAAGAGAGCATCACATCGCCTCGCAAGTCGCTTGTTTCTGGCCTCGCACGTACACGCATGCCACGTAGATTAGGCCCGTAAGCCACGGTCTCGACTCCGTCTCCAGCTTCGTCTCCGCCTCCGTCTCCAACTCCGTCTCCGTCTGCCAGATAATGTTCTAGTCCACTCTCTGCATCTTACAGATATTTTGTTTATCGATATAAATATTGGTCGAGTTTGTGTGTTTTTTTTTTTTTTCGTTTTTCTTTGGGCTTAGCACGTAACCTCCGGCTTCCTCGTTTGTGCCACGCCCCTGGCGAACATTGAGTGTTATTTCCATTGCCGAAATCCGTATGCCGGAATGCAAATGGAAATGGCTTTTGGTAAACAAATCCACTTAGCTGCTAATTGGCGGCAAATCAGCCAAGTCTCAGCTCGCTAGCTAGCTCTGTCTCTCGATGTCCTGACTCCTTGACTGCTCTTCGCCGCCAGCTTCTTCTTCGTCATATCTGCCCTGTTTATGGCTGGAGCACCATCAAGTGCAGCTACAGCAGCAAATGGCAGCAACTCCAGCTCTGGCTTTGGTCAAGGAAAAGCGCATCACGTGCGCCATCATCTTGTTACTTAGCTGCTGGGTTTATCTTTCTGTTTCTGTTTCTGTTTCTGTGTCTGTTTCTGTTTCGTTTCGCTTCCCTCATCTTCCGCTTTATTCTCCCTCCACGTCCATTTCACGTTCTGTTTCGGTTCTGCACTTCTTCTGCTCGTATTGTTGCCTTTTGCTGACCAAATCCATTTTAAGCAGCAGCCAGAGACCAACTACTTTTTCGGGCCACAACAAGCAACGCTTTAAACTGCACAACGGCCACAGTGGTACAAAACTCAGCCAAAATCTAACAGATTTCCTTCAAATTTATATTCAATTTTGCCATTCAGAAAATATTTTAGAATTTAAAAATATTTTACATCTAATATTTTTTTAAAATATTTGAATACTTGAACGTATGAAAAAATAAAACATTTTATGCGCGTGAAACTTTTACTTCAAATGCCTTAAATAATATATTTAGGTTGTCTAATTTAAAAATGTTTGAATTTAAAGTATTTTGAACTTTTTTAGACATAAACAAAGCTCAATTAGGGGAAAACAAATATAGTTTTTGTCTTTTAAAATTAAATTTAGTTTTTAATTTTCTACGCGCTTAGAGAAGAGTCTAATTTGGCGACCACTGTGTGGCGCAAGCAAATGGAACAGCGGAGAAAAGTGGAGAAGTGAGAGAGACAACTGGGGATCCAGATCCAGGAGGCAGCATTGCAACATAGCTGGCAACGTCTGGCCGTCGCACCGTCTCGCAGTCTGCTGTCTGTGGTCAGTGGACAAACAGCAAATGGTTCGAGTTAAGGGAATGGAAGCTGATAAAGGGGAAGAGAGCGTGAAGAGGGGAGCTGCAATGGTTGGACGGGTTTTTGGACAGAGTGACCGAACAGTGATAGTCGTAAAAATACCCATGAGATGTCGAAGGCATGTTGCAAAATTTCAAGCTCAAGCTTCAAATGGTAGCCACACACACTCACACACACACACACACACAGAGACGCCCAACAGACTTGCACACGTTGTTGGAGAGGCAGATACGTGCAGACAGTGGGAAACGCACGTCAGTGGCATAAAAGTTGCCTGTTTGGATTTCAAATGGTCAAAATGTGGACATTTGGTTAACAAAAAGAATGGCCAAAAAATGTATAAAACAAAACAAGACGAACGGCGGCAGAGGAAGCGAAACAGTCGCAGTTCAATTGTGGCGAACTTTTTGGCCAACTCGAAGGGTTAGAATGGCCAGCAGATGGTCTGCATTTTGGCCAAGATAGCGTGGAACAAAAGGAAATAACTGGCGAGAAAAACCGAGGGGGCAGAGAGAGAGAGAGAGAAAGCGAGAGAGATGGATGACAAGGGGATTGAAAGAGATAAATGAAAGTGATAGTCAGTCGACTGGCTGCACGAAGACGATATATCAGGGAGCGGAAAAGACAATGCCATAAGATTAAAACGAATAGAGATACAATCTACAATATTCTGCAAATGAAGCAAAAAACACACAAAAAGCAAACGAAATATTAAATATACTCTTCGAAACTCAACACGGGAGAAGAGAACTTCAGCAAAATCAAGAGTTTGCCAAGAGAAGCATCAGCTAAATAAAATAAAACACAAAAAGAGATCATCTGAACTTCAGTAGATCGAAATATTTACGGCAGATCTACAAGAGTCGAGCGAATCAGTAGCCGGGAAGATTAACTTGCAACTCAATTCACAAGTGTCTGCAACACTCTGCTTCAGCTTGACCCGAGGTCAGTTGCTTGCCGCCTCAGTTCGTCAAGTCGCCAAACTGCAGTTGGCAACAGTTGCTGAACTCCTCTATCACTTGCACGCACGCAGCAACAAGAGAGAAGCGTCGTGGAGACGAAGAAGAGAAATGAAAGAAAAGAAATTTGCTTTTGCTTTTTTGTTTTTTGTTTTTAACTAAAAGTTTGCGTTTTAGCTTTAGCCAGATTTATGTTTTCCTGCTTGCGTTTGCAGAATTGTTGTCGGAAGTTTTTTGTGCAGCATCATGGCACACACACTCACTCACACACTCTCACACACACACATGCGATGCGTAGGTAGAGCAAAAGTTCTAAAAAGATGTTTGAAAAAGGAGGAAGAAAAGAATAAAAAGTGCGCCCAAAGTTCACAGAGAAGGAGGAGAGAGAGAGAGAGCGAGCGAGCGAACCCGAAAAATATGTTAAGAGCCTGGCAGAAACAGAAGCCAAGGCGAAGCAACAGCAGCAGAAAAGACTGCTGAACTGCTGGGGAAAGGCGAAGGGAGGCAGTCGAGGAGACTGCCTGACTTCTCATTGATGTGCCTTTTGACTTTGTGTCTCTGACTTGCACTTGGACGTCGTCGCCTTGTTCGCCTTGTTCTCTGACTCTGTGGCTAGCTGTGATTTCTCTGAAGTTCTCTCGACTCCAGCTCCAGCTCCGGCTTCAGTCCTTGTCCTGTTGATGTCCTTTTTGGGCCTGGCGTGTGCCTGATTAGCCGTGTGTCTTATGTGTCTGATGTCTTGTGTGTTTCGCATGTTCTCATGTTTTCATGGTTTACTTTTCTTCTTAACGTTTGTTGTTTTTCGCTTTGCTTTTTCTTTTTTTTTTTTGTTGTGTGTGTTGGTTGGTTTTTTGCTGCGGGGCGCTTTCCCATTTCTCGTTTTCCATTTCACTTTCAGTTTTTGGCGAACCGCCCCACAACATGCTGTCCAATTAGCTGGCATGCAGCAGCATGCGGCATGCGGCATGTGGCATGTGGCATGTACTTCAAATGTCATGTAAGTTTCTTCCCGCTGGGCAAATGTTGCTTTTGCTCAGCCGCCGCCGCCGCCGCCGCCGCCGTTGCCGCCAAAAAACTAACAAGTAAATTGAATACTCAAAACGGACCTCATGAAACTCATTAGGCCAACTTCAAAAACGCTGCTGACCCACTCGCTTGCGCCCCCGGGGCGTGCACAATGTTGGCTCAATTACAGGCCAAGAAAATCAGCCAACTTGAAAGAGATTCAACTGAAGCTTCACCAACTAACCGCACAGATCTTTCACTGTCCATCTGTCTGTCTCTGGCATTGATTCACTTTGGGCTCTTCCAGCTCAGCTCGTTTCGTTACGGCCCATTATTGTTGTGATGTGCGTCCTATGTAAATACTAATAAAATAATTAATGTGCTTTTGGCAGCTCATTCGAGTCGCTTTTGTGAGCCGCCGCAGCTGGCATAAATCAATGTTGAGCTCACAACTCACTGAGCACACATTTCCAATGAGCGAATTGTGCAATTGTTTTTGATTTTTTGCTTGCAGCTTTAGGCAGCTATGCGTTTGACTTTTATTTGTATGTTCAGACTGCACTAAGCAAGTTACTCAATTACACAACATTCGAGGATTTACAGCTTGTTTTACTGTCTAACTGCAATCACAATAGCTTTTATTCATTAAACTATTTGCAATGGAAAGATTTTCTCGTATTTTCCAGGCACTTTTTGATCTAAAAACGCATGCTAAATGCATTTAATCCTCTGCTTGTTATATTCTTCTCCCTCTCTGCCTCAACTCAGCTCTGTTCTCGATATGATCCACATTTCCCTTGCATCAATTCACCTTTTGCTCTGTGTGTTCTTTTGCACCCTGTTTAGCGTTTTGTTTTCCCCATTTTGGCTCAAGTAGTCGGCTTTCTTTTATCTGCACTCCATTCACTTCAATTCGTTTGCACCTTCCATTGTTTGAGGGAGCGAGCGAGCGAGAAAGAGGGAGAGAGCGAGAAGGGCGGTAGATAGAGTTTCATGTTCATTTTCATTCTACACTTTGGACCGCCCACAAGACATTATTTTCGAAAAGGGGTTCAAATGGGGGATTCGCCTCATATTTTGGCAGACAAACTTCAAACTATTGTTGTGGCAAGTCAATGAACTGGCAAAAGCGCCTAATATTTCCACACACACACACACACACACACTACACTTTACACCCCCACACACACCGAGAGAGAGAGAGAGAGAGCGAGGGAGACTGAGGGTGTAATAGTTGTTGTAGCATTCGCATTGTGTGCAGTGCGAGGTTCGTAGTATATTAAAAGTCTATTTCTTTGGCAAGACAATAAAGTTGCTCCAACGAAGACCAGTCGCCAAGCAAGGCAGGCAGGCAATGAGGGGCAGGGAATGGGGTTTGATATGGGTAACTTCGGGCAAGTTGCAAAACGGGAGGCGGGGGTAGGGAGGAGTTCTAAAAAAGTAACAGCGTCGCGTCGCGTCGCGTCGCGTCGCTTTAGTTGTAACAAAAGCTCACGAAGCTGGAAGCTGCAGAAGAAGCCGGCGATGAATGAATGGGCGAGAAGGTCCTACGTCCCCTGCCGACGGACAGGACAAGGCGCTCGCCGCGCTGGGCTATTGTTCTACTTCGCGAAATAGCGCACATAAAAAGCCAAAGAATGGGAATAAATGATAAAAAAAAACAAGAAGAAACGAAGACGAAGCGCAAAGAAAGAGCTGAAAGGCAACTACAAAAACACACACAAAAAAAAAAAAGCGAAAAAGGAGCAAAACTGACAGGCGACTGGCAGCCAGCGGCAGTTTCAGCAGAGCGACAGAGAGAGAAAGAGGGGGGAGAGGGGGAGAGAAAAGGAGCAGCAGATTCAAAATTGGAATGAAATGCCATGCCAAAGTATGTGTGTTGCTCCCCCTTCCCTCCCTACCACCGCGCACCCCGCTCCCCACTTGGCGCTGCTCGAGACGCGCCCCAACAATGTGCGACTGTCAATTTCAGCGACATTCTCGACGCTGCTGCTGCTGCCTGCCAAAGGAAAAAAGGGTTAAAATGTTTCATTGCCTGCGCTCGGCTGCGAAGACAACATATGCCAATAATTTACGCAATTTAGTCAACAAAACAAAAATAAATAAAGAGACGAGAGAGGAGGAGAGTCTGAAAACAAAACGAGAGGAAAATACGTACGCGTAAAAGCGGCTGAGGAAAAGCCCCAAGATTTATACGCAAAAATGAAACACAAACACAACATGTGTGTGTGTGTGTGTGTGTGTGTGTGTAGGCGCTCCAAGGAAAACACACCCAGTTCTGGCCAATGAGTTGGGAGTTAACAACCACTTCCGTTCAAAGGAACAAAAAAGTAAAAAAGAGGAAAGGAAGCAGAGATACAAAATAAAACCCAACCCAAGACATCATCAACTGTAGCTATTCCCTTTGCCGAATTGATGCTCAATTTTATATTTTAAATGTTATTCAAATTGTGCCACATTTCTCAGTGTAATGGCCTGGAATTGTATCGTGTGTCGTCGTATCGTCGTATCGTCTTTTGTTTGCAAGAAGAAGGGTTCTGCCCACTCAATGTCTTGCGGCATGTTTTGGACACAGCACATTCAGCAAAATCTAGCAAATTTCCCTCCTCCCCACCGCCCTTGTTATTTATTGTCTGGCAAGGGAAAAAGAAAAACAGAGGGAGAGAATGAAAAGGAAGGGAAACGGAAGGTAACCAAAGTAAAAAGGTGATGCGAACTCTTGATCTATCGTTTTGGATGCCATAGAAATGCGCATCGTGTAGCTCAATAAGCAAACGATTTAACTGCGCTAAGCTAATTAGCCAACCGAGGGGGAAGTTCGCTCTGACTGTCGCTCTGTGTATGTGTCTCTGTTTTGCCTTCGGCCAGGGGAAGCTGACCCCAAAGGTCGCACGGTGGTCAGTGCTCGGAAATTGCGTCATTAACAGGCCGCTTAACTGTGAGCTCCTCTTTCTCCGTCAGCTTGAATGTGGGTTAAGCTTCTGCTGTCGTTGTTGTTGTTTGGTTTGTTGTTGTGTCTTGCGGTTGCCTGGAAGAGCTTTGCCCAAAAGCTCTTTATCATCAAGCAGAGGTCACAAGCTCCATTCGCTTTGATTCACAGGCCAGATTGATGTCAGGCAGCCAGCCCCAAAGGTAGCTGCGGATTAGATAAATGACGGCGTTATCGCAACGCATTTGACGACGGACGGCGCAGTTGTCGATGGAGAGCAGAGATAATCGCGAAAGAAGCCCAAGCGATTGATTAACGAACGGCCGAATGAACTGCTGATTGACTGCAAGCGCCCAAGAGAGTTGAAAGTAGTAGAGTAGAAAAACTGATTGATTCCAGTCGGAGAGCAACGTTTGATTGATGTCGGCAAATGGCAACTTTTGAAATAGAAATACTGACATGATTGCGCACTGATTGAATTGAATTTTACCGATTGATTTCAGACATAAACTCGCTTGATTGCATGACTGACCATTGAGCTTGATTCGAGACAACGACTGTCAAATAATAACCAAGCAGTCGTTGACCTAAACATTTCGTAGTAATCACATCTGGAAACTTAGCATTTGCCAGATTCAAAAAAAAATTTCAAAATATTTTTAGTTGGTCTCAGGGAGCAGTGAGGCGATCGACAATGATTGACAAGCAACAGTCGCAGACATCAAAGAACAAGGATGCCAAGGAGCCGGGCGTCAGTCGAACACGCATCCAGGGACAGCGCCAGTTACAAATGGAGGGGACGGCGAACGTGTTCAGGCAACTGTTCGCCACACTCGAGGCGGAGCAGCAGAAGTTGCAGCAACTGGAGCAGCGGCGCATCAAGCTCACCGAGGAGATGAAAACGCTGCGCGAGATGCTGCAACAGGAGAATCTCCGATTGCGACAAACGACGGCAGCTCCAAGCGGCTCGTCACCTGTCCGCAAATCAATACTACGCATCGACACCTCCAAGAACAGCACGGTGCGTATTTTAGTCTAGTTTGCAGTACGATTGTTTTTGCACCGCATTCACATTGCCATTATCAATCAGCTGAGGTCACGGCCTTGAGCCGATCGTGCAACATGCCGTGGATAGAAAGTAATTCAGCTGCCTTGACTGCATCTGCACTGGACACTGCATCAACTGGCTGAACTGCTGTCAAGTCTGCAGTCCAACCAACTATAGTTCCAAGCCAACATCGAAATTTCGCGTACTATTGGAAATAAAGCGACTTTGTCATGGAAATTCTAAACACTTGCTTTTATTGTGCATTGAAATGCGTGATCAGCAGAAAGTATAGTAATCTACCAAGTTTGTGGTGACTTGTGCTACAAACAGATTGTTAAGTTGTTGAGTTTGAAAATAATATGAAGCTTATTATCCTAAACTTTGAACCAACTTTTCTCGTTCCTATTTTACCTTTGTTCTTTTCGCTTCATTTTGAACCAACTTTTCTCATTCCTGTTTTAGCTATTTATTAATAATTCTTTTCGTTTTATTTAATTACATCAATCTTAGCTATTTTTTGCAAATTGCTTTTCTTTGTCTTGCTTTATTTTTTTAATAGTCTATTCTACTTCTCTCTCTCTCTCTCCATTTTATTTTTTGCCGTCGGTCTGAAATGTTGTGTGTTTCTTCTTCTATATATCGCTCTCTCTCTCTCTCTCTCTCTCTCTCCTTGGCTCTTGCGTTGCTTATTCACGTCTCCCTGTTTCGTGTCTGTTGTGTGCTGTAATTTTTATTCAATTTGTTGACCTTTGCGCTGACTGCTGCCGTCCATTTCACAAACAAATTAGTTGCCAACTGTCCGAAACAAATGTTGTGCCAGCTCCCCTCTCTCTCCCCCTTCCCTCACTGCCTCCCTTCCCTGTCTGTGTAATCATATCAAGCTGAGCGTTTCAATCATAATATTGCTTCTACTGCTTGAGTGTTGCCTACATTTGGGCGCAGTTCGCAGCGTTGTCATATTGATTGGCCCAGCAGCCGCTGCCTCATAACTGTACATGCACGTGCAGCTTGCTGCTTGCTGCTTGCCGCCTGAGGGCGGGTCAATTTTCTGCGCATTTTGGCTTGCCGACGGCATTGCGACTGGGTCAAGAGGTCATGCACATGTCCGGATGGTTAGGCGAAAAGGCGAACGCCGGAAAATTTGTCAGTAGCTCCCAAAAAAAAAATAAAAATATATATATGAAAAAAATGGGCCAACGTTGCGCCAGCCGAGTTTCGTTGTGTACACACACATAGTGTATATTAGTGTTATGGTTGTGGAGCATGTATATTGCAAGCATTCCTTCATGTTGCATGCAAATTTCGCTGCACAACTTTGTTGCTCGCTGCCCGTTGCTCGTTGCCAGTGGCCTATGGCCCCGACTGCCACGATTCCCCCCTACAGTTGGCTGCTGGCATATTTCGCATATTTTGCAATAGTAATTTTTTTTTTTTTTTTTTTGTATATGCATTTTTACTACTCTGTGCCCCCTTCTTGGTGCACTTCAACAGCAGGAAGCCGGAAGCCAAAGCCATGCCAAACAGAACTTGCAACTTCTTGCAAGTAAGCCCCCGAAAAGAAAAAGAAAAACATAATACTGAACCCGAAAGCAGAAACTAGAAATGGAAGGCGACTTGGAATCCAAAACTAGAACCCAAAACACACACAAGTTTTGTGCTCACCAGCTGCTGTTCACCTGGATAGCAAGGGGAGGGTGGGGATGGGGAGAGGGACAGTCAACTCCCTCGGCCAGAAATTACTTATGTACATTTCGTTGTTGTTGTTGTTGTTGTTGCTGTTGGTGTAAGTGAAGTAGGTCATTAGGGGCGTTTCACTGTAGTTCCTAGAGTGGGACTAGCGAAGAGCAGCGGGGGTGGCGCCTCCCCCGCCGCTGGGCTACTTGAATTATTAAATGTTTGCTTCATACACACACACACACTCACACATATTTCTGGCTGTGGCAGTTGCAAGTTGCCAGTTGCAAGTTGGCACCGTTCAAACTTTTGACAACAAAAAAAAAAAAAACAACAACTACGCAAAAACCTAAAGAAAAAACTCTCGACGGACTCTTAAATTCAGTTTCATTTTGTTGTTCCTTTCTGTTTGTTGTTTGCTTAAATTGTTAACATTTAAAAAGCGAGCGGGGTGCGGGGGAAGCCCTAGAACCAATTGGAAATCGAGTTAAACTCGAATATCTTACCCAGACGACGTCGCTTAACTTTACGTCGAGTGACTTACCTAAAAGCACAAGAAACAGAGAAAGAGAAAATATTAGTAAGAACGCACAAAAAGTAAAAATCGAAGCATAAACAATAGGGCTGATAAATCGTAGGACAAGATTTGTTACTCGGCTCTGGCTATTAACTTAATGTAATTGCAAAAGTCGTATGCTAATTTAATTGCATCTTGATATTATCCTAAGTCTGTAGACATTAATTGCAACTTTAAGGGCATTTCACACACCTTACGCTGGCAGCTCGAAGTCGAGCTACCCTTTGGAAACTAGTTAAATGAAGCGTATTGATTAGTAAGCATTAAAACTAGTGACTTTGTATAACTAAATGCAACTAACAACACTCGCTTAAACCTCGCAGTGTTTACAGGGTATTGCATTACTATGCTGCCAGCTTGAGCTAATTTTAGTTAGCCACGCAATTATTTGCCCAAGACACACACACACACTCACACACATAGGCGCCTTGCAATATTTACTGTAATATAATCTGCATCAATGTTCAGTCATTGTTCGTCTGCCCCTCGTCCCCCTTTTGAGCGACTCGACTGAAGACTGAAGTCGACTCTATGCAAATTGCTTGGGCCAAAACGCATCGCATCGATACACAACTTAAGCCGGCTGCTTACCTAATCTAATGTTGCCCCAAAGGCTGTCTGCCTCTCTGCCCCATATGCAACAAACACGCATGTGTGCCGCAGAGCCAGTGAGTGAGAGGGAGAGAGAGAGAGAGAGAGCAGTCGGAGCTGGCTCAACTCTTCATATCATTGAAATAGTCCAATAAAAAGTAATTGGAGTTTGCATTTAATATAACAAGCAACAAATTCCATTTTTCTACCTCTCGTCTCCTCTACGCCTCGTCGCTCTAACTCTTTCGCCACTGTTGCCGTCTCTGTCTGTCGCCCAAAAGCAGCAAACAGCAAGGAAGTGGAAAAAATGCTGGATTCTAACCCAGTTTGCTGGCAACTTTAGCACACACACACACAGAGCTTCTGCTTCGTTTTGCCTACAAAACTATGCATACAAACGGGGCCAGTGTAGCGTCCAACCGTCCGTCCAGCAACTGTCTGGGGTATCTCAGTGTGTGCGAGTGTGTGTGAGTGTGTGCACAATGTATACACAAGAGCATCATCATAGATGTATCCACTCAGTCGCTGTTATTGTTGCCACTCCACACAGTTGCCTCCGCTCGCTTTGGACCCCGCTGCAGCCTCAGCTGTTTGGCTCGTTGCTCATAAAACTCACTCAAGTAAAAGTACGAATGGTTTTCGATATGAAATGCATGAAAACTGACAGGCAAACATATTGCGCCGCATTTTTACCACACAGCTACCTCCCTACCGCCCCCTCTGCCCCTCCCCCTGTCCATCTCTCTCTCTCTCTTTCTCCATCTCCTATAACCAGTTGGCTGTTGGTTACCACTTGCCCATTGCTTTTGTCGCTCCCTGTCGCTCTCGCAGTCGCCTTGCTTTCTCCGTTTCGTTTTTGATATGCGATATGAGCAGGAGCCCGAGAGCTGCTTCTATCAAGCACTCCTACGCCCCCTCCACCTCCACCTCCACCACCACCACCCCCGTCCCGTTCAGTGCGGACCGAGGCTATTTGGCATTGTTGAAGCTCGTTTTATGAAAAGGATATACACAATATCCATATGCGACACACGAACTTCGCGTCTCACATCCATTTATACTTTATGCAGATGCTTTACCCATCACTCCTCCTCCACCTCCACCTCCAACTCCTACTCGTCCCCATTTCCCTCCCCATCGTTTTTATTTGCCTCCCTTTCGGTTCGTGCGCTTTCTCGTTACCGTATCAAAATGCATATTGTACACTCGACAAGATACTCGCGAGCTTTATATGGCACATTTCTCTTTTAATATGCAACTTGGCAACTCAGCAGCATCCGCGTATGAACAACAGTGTGGCAGACTGGCAGGCAGGCGGGGGCAGCAAGGTGCTCGCCTGCCGCTGCGGTTGCCACACTTGGGTGGCGTTTTGCTGTTGCTCTTGTCGGTAATCCAAGTGGCATTTGCTGTTGTCTTCCAGTTGTTGTTGCCTAAGACGACAACGACACATTGTAACGCGCAGCACACTTCACTTCAAGCCAAATGAAAATACAATTTCAAATGGGATTTACAAGTTGTAACCGATTTTTTTCCCACGTCACCTCCCCACCCGCTCTAAGCTCAGCCGCAGCCCTAAAGCTTTTCTAAGAGCGCGCTATCGTTAACATGCACACGAAGAACAAGACCAAGAGCAACTAAAACAAGCGCCAAGTAGCCAGCAAATTTATTGCCAGATCTTCCGAGAACACACCACAATTACTCATTGATAGCGAGCTGAATCGTTTCGCATGTTAAAGTTAACAAATGCACATTTAAATTAGCATTTGCAAATAATATTTGCATATGAACTTGTGCCTCAAACTGTTGTGTGTTAGTCGAATTTTAAAATAAACTGTAACTATTTTAACAGACAGACAAATGTAACTACAGCGTTTCAGTATGAAATCTGTCGAAATTGAGATTTTTGTGGCCTAAATCAGTAGATAAAGTTAACAGACAGATGAAAAATGCAATTGAAACTATAAACAACACGATTTTGACATTGAGATGCCTAAATAAAGATGTCTAAATTAGTGGATATCATAGTTTGAAACACTTGTGTTTCATCATCATTTCATCAGTGTACAAATAAGACTTATTATAACATTAGGTTTATCACTAAGACTATTGTAAATGTAGCTTATCTTAATGTGTGCTTAATTCAAAGTTAATACATAAAGCGTGCGATAAATACTTAATAATGCTGAAACGCAAACACTTCTTTGGGTTACTCGATGCTTCTTAGATCGCATTTATTTACCTGCTGGAATGGTTGGGCTCGTGGGCAAAGGGCTCGGCGTAAATGTTGCGCACTGGCGGCACTCGGCGTGGCAATGGAGGCGGCACCGGATTGTAGCCGTCCATAATGGTATCACAATCGGAGTACTTCATCGATTTCATAGTCATTTTGCTATCGCTGCTGCTATCGGTGTTGCTGTTGCTAACGATATTTGTGGCGCTATCGCTGCACTCGATGTTCACTGCTCAAGTTGCAGGTGGAGCGGTTCGTAAAAGCGGTTCGCAAAGCGGTTCGACGTGGTTCACTTCACACACTCACACGCGTGAATTAATTTGAATGTGATGGGCTCTCGCTCGCTTACATGTATTTAATGTTGAATACATGCATATACACTTTTAATTTATTTGCATGTGCATTAAATATTTTATTTACTCTCGTTTTTTTTGCTCGCTTTTTTTTTTTCTTTTTGGTTGTTGTTGTGTTTTATCTCTCGTTTTCTTCGACTATTTTATTATTTCCGCTGGCTTTTATGCTTATTATTAATAATTATTATTAATTATTATTGGCCACGTTTTGCGCGTTTGCATTTCATTAATCATGGGAGCTGCTGCTGGTGGTGCAGGTTGCTGCAGGTTGCTGCACAATTATGCGTTATCAGTACTCAGTGCTTGCCCCAATGCTGCTCCATCAGGCGGCTGGCCCTTGGGCGGGGTGGTGGCATCGCTGCCGCCGACAGCACTTTTAATTGAATGCAAATATTCATTTACCTGCCACAAACACAAACACTATCACAATCTCTCACACACACACACTCACACACAGCACACTCAATCAGTGTTTGCTGCACGTCTCTATCGCTCTCTCTCCCTCTGTCTCCGTCTCTGTCTGTCTAACACTCGCAGTGCTCTGGCGTCCTTGTTGCCGCTCTGCGCTCGCTTTTTTGGGTTCGCAAGTGCGACGTTCACATATTTTATTTGCTGCGTGCGGCAAGTTCGTCGTCGTATCGGCAAACAATCGTATTGCGTGTCGACTTGTTATCCTTGTTATCCTTTGGCAGCCGCAACAGTAGTAGACCTAAATTTGCGAAAGGATTAGAGAATAATATATGGCGCATTAAATAAAGCCGTCAAATAATTGCCAACCTTGTGACCGATTTCCTTTTTTTACGCTTTTCGTTCTCGTTCTCGTTTTCGCTCTTCGTGATGCTTTCGCTAACTGCGATTGCTACACAATTTACTTGGCAATTTTTCAACTTATTTTCGCATCTAATTGCAAGCGAAATATATTGTAGTTTTTCTTGAATTTATCAACGCTTCATCCATAGTTAACAAACAGACCTTTGGGGCAGTCGCCTAAAACCAACTCAAACGCAAACTCAAATAGTTTGCGAGCGCAAACTTGAAAGCACAAAATTCCGTATTTCTCTGTCTGCTGTGGCGTATTTCGTTTGCAACAACAGCAATAACAACAACAGGCAGGCGGTGGCAGACAACCACATTTATTTCTGGCTGCAATGTGAAATAATTTCGTGTATCGATTTTAATTTTTGGAGCTCAACTCGGCTCAACTTGGCATCATCTTTTTGGTCGCTCGAAGAGGCAAGCAAAAAAAATTGTTTATATATATATATATATATGTATAAAGAATGAAATCCGCCGCAAAATGGGCGCATAAAATGAAACCCCTCTCAGCCACCTGCCTCGCCTCGATTGCTGCCCCCAGTCTCTTCGCTCTATTGCCAACACAGACGCAGATACAGAGACTCGAGTCGACTTGAATCTTCAGACTGCCGTCGACTCTCTAGTCGGCAAACAATCAAAATAAGTGTATCCGTAACTGTATAGCTGCAGTTGTGTAGCTCTGTATCTTTGGCTGTATCAGTACTCGTATCTGTATCTGTATCTGTAGATGTGAATGTGGATGTATCTGTATCTGCGGCTAAAGCTGTAGCCTTAGCTGTAGCTGTATCCTAAGTTGGCATCTCGCAGTCCCTATGCTCAACATATTTGTTACACTTGCTCTCTGGCTTCGACCATTCAGCCATTCAGCCATTCAGTCACTCTGGCAGTCAGTCAGTTGTTATTGTTGCTGTTACTGTTGTGTATCTGCCGCTTGTATCTCTCTAATCACAAAATCCCACCCATGATGTGCAGCACAACATCAGCAGCAACAACAACAACAACACAAATATTCAAAGTCATCGTGTAATATTGAAAAAAAAAGAAGGCAGCACGAGATGGGGATCGACAGGCCAGCGACGCAGCAGAGGGCAGAGGGGGCGAAGCGAAAGGGCGGGGGAAGGAGTGGGGAACTGCCGAGAGGCCAGTGCTTGTGGCCAGACGAACGGCAGCCAATGCCAAACAATTTCAAATGTAATCCGTTATTGTGGTCGAAAAAGCAAAGTACCCAACAAAATGCGAGGAGTGAGGTCTGTGTGTGTATCTGCAAGATACAAAGCAAGCAAGCGCTTTTGGGATAATGTGGCATATCTTGAGGATTTTCATTTCAAATTAAATTTATGATATGGCAGAAAAAATTGAATTACCAAAGCTGCCATTTCTGCTGCTGCTGCTCCAACAGATCGAAAACGAAACGAAACGAAGCGAAGCGACACCTCAAATGAACCGCAAGCTGCAGATACAGATACAGCTATAGATGGCTGACCGCAAAGCTAGCCAATTGCCAATATATATCGCACTAGCATTGCAACTAATTTTCCATTAATCAAAACCACAGCAGCAGCAGCAGGGGCGTGTGGGCGTGGCACATTAATTAATACCGACAAAAAAAAAACTGGGGGAGAAGGAGAACCGATGAGCTTGCATATATTGGCAATAGCGATCGAAAACAGCTTGCCACACTTTCAATAGACTCCAAGATATATGTACATTTGTATCTTTCGCTCAGCATGTCGCTTCATCATCGTCAGCTCCATCAGCTCCATCAGCTTCATCGCCATCGCCATCATCATCAACAGCGCGACTAATGAAACATTTGCCCACAAATGAAAATAATTTCACGTTCATTAAAAGCGACAACCGAACACAAACACCACAAATTTCAACTGCCAAAAAATGTTTTCAACACGCAACCAACAAAAAAAAAAAAAAAAAATAAATAAGAAACAGCACCAACCAAATAACAACAACTGGTAATCAAATAATTGCTCGCATCGGTTTCCCCGCGCTCTCTGGGGAGCGAGGAAACAAAATGAAAAGAAATGAAAAGCGACAGAAATATGCGCTAAAATGATTATGAAATTATGACAAGTGTAAAAGGGAATTACATGAATTGCTCGCAAAACACATTCAGCTGGAATTTCGACAGTCAATTCATAAGTGAAATACACCAAAGTTCTGAGTCACACTCACAACAGCAGCAGCGAGGAGTGTTAATCGATGTTTAAATTGCTTATTTCGCAATCATTTCTGGGCATGACTTTGCAGTCTGGATCGATGGAGTTAATTACAGTTGGCATGCGAAGCCCCAACAGCGATTTTGGCGTTTATTGCATTATTTAAATATTATCTAAGACTATAAATATTACAATCTATATTTGGGAGTTATTTTTTAAATTTCAGCGCCATCGTTTCTTATTACCACAATTTTTCAGCTTAAATTGCTGGCATTTTTGAAACATCGAACTGAAAACTGGTTTTTGTTTGTATTTCGATAGACAATTTCACAAAGTTCGATTCTCCTAGCGTTATTTTATTGTTCCGACTTGCATTTCATTAATTCTTTCCACCATATGCTACTTTTGCTTTCATTATTCAAGCCGCATCTCAACAATTTCGTGGCATTTTGTCGCTATTCATAATTCCTGGCTCTCTTTCCCTCTCTGTGTCTCTCTGTCTCTGTCTCTCTCTCCCTGTCTCCGCTGCCCTTTATCTTCTCTTACTCGCTGTGCTCTCTACATCTTGCTGTGGCATCTTAAGCTGCCGCAGTTTACTTTACTCTGCTTCGCGTTTGTTGCAGGCTGCGCCTCAATTGTCTTGTCTTTTGGGCCGCGACTCAAGAGTCAAGACTCAAGATTTAGTGGTCGCAAACACGAAATGAAACGAAACGTTGTCCCCATGTGACTTGGCCTTAACTTGCCTCTAACTCCAGCTAGCTCTTCTAAGCAGCAGTTCCTGCCGCTGCTGCTGCTGCTGTTGCACCATTAATCTCTGCCTGTTGGCTACCAGTTCGCTGCACTCGCAACAGCCACTCACAAAAAACCTACGCAAAAAATGCAGCGCGAAAAAAAGGCCAGCGCAAGCGAAGAAACGAGGGGGGATTGGATTGATGCTGGATCGCTGGATCGTTTGGCGGAGCTGCTCCTTAAATTTTGTTTTGTAGTGCAAATCATGTTGACGCCCCCCGCCTCCAAAATAAAACCAAAAAAAAAAAAGGAACACACCGAGAAAAAGAAGCAAAACAAAAACAAGAGCGGCAAGAAGAGGCAGGCAATGAAGACAACACAAAAAATGTGGCCAAATGCTACCAAACGAGTTCGAAGCAGGTTTCTATTCCCTCCAGCTCTTGCAGTGCTCTTCCTGCTGTCGCAGTTTTTGGCCAAGCCAGTTTTGCAGCAAACGGAACAAGTTTTCGTGCCGCAAGCAGCATTATCAACGTTGCAAGTGCCCCCGCCGAACTCCCTTCCTGCCTCCCTCGCCGGGACTGCTAAAAATGTCAGCAAGGAAATGCAATTAAAATTGATTTTTATTTGATTTATGAACGATTCGCTTGATTTTTTTGTTTTGTTAAATATAAAACAATTAAATGGCGCGACAATTTTGATTGTTTATAAATATAAACCGAAGGAGTTTGGAGTAAAAGACGAGTGGGGGGGGGGGGAGGGGTGGAGACGACGCAACACATTTTGTTGCCGCACATTTGCCACAAATGTCAGAAATAATCATCATGGGCAACACGGCATTTCATTTGACAAGCATAAGCGGGGGCCCCCATAAGAAGCGCCTGCTACACAGTCCCCCGCCCCCCTCCTCCTCCTCGCCGGCCGCACCCAGCAAAGCGACAGCAAACCAAAGGGTTACCCAAAACATTTTTATGTGTGGATTTTATTTCTCGACGTCTGCTTGTTATTGCCTTAGCAAGAGAACCACAGATAGAGAGAGAGAGAGAACGAAAATGTGGAGGGGGTTGGTTGGAGGCGGAGGAAGAAGTTCTACATTTTTCGGAAAAATGTTTCCAGTTTTTATGAGTGGGAAGTGCGTGCCGCTTGCCGCTTGCCGCTTGCTGCTTGCCGTTAGCCATCCACGTTTGGGGGGCTGCTGCTGCTGCAGCGAACGATCTTTATGCCAGATGCAATGCAAGGCCTCCCTTTGCCGCTGCCCATCGTGCATTCTTTTCCCTCGCGAGAGTTCATATAAAATATGTTTTTCCAATTAGCGTTTATTTGGTTTTTCATTTTCTGTTTTATGTTTGCCAGATAAACAACAACAACAACAGCAACAACGAACAGCCATTCGAATGAGTATAGCAACAACAATTAAGCATTCAGCCACAACAACTGTGAACTGGTTCCAACGAAAGTGTCATAGAAGTTCAACGGTGGTGCGGGGTGGAGGGGAGAAGAGCGCGTGGGGAGGGAATTATGGAGTGTAGAACTGTCGCTTCCACTCTAAATGCAGCTGCATTGATTCTTTTCGAGAGCGACAGCTAATTGGCAGCATTTGTGTGAAGCACGAAGAACCTGTTGAAATCCGAGCGATGATCTATGGAAAACTTTGGCAGCTATTAGCCCAGCCGCTCCACATGCGTTTCTAATAAACATAGCGAAAGAAGTTCTTCCACATTATGGCGTTGATTTGGCAAATTCTGTGCTAGAAGCTAGCAAAGTTAAGAAAAGAAATAGTCTTGCAAGAAGATACAAATATAGTCGGCATAAATATTGTATATTGTATATATTTATATATGGAAGTAACAGTATCAATGCCATTGAGAGTTTTGTGAAAAACCTGATCAACAGCTGGGAGCGGGAGTTGAGGCAGGGGGCTTAAATTGATATCTCGAGATAACAATCACTTGGCTGAATGCATCGCCGACGCCAACGAATGCAAGCGCGCAGAGGACTGCACTGTGGCTCATTACAAGCCTTGCTCGCTCTCTTGGTCGCCTGCGCTCCTCACTGCGCTGCTGTGCTCGCCCCTTGCCCTTTGGACTCCCTGTGGCAGGGCACATAAATTAACGCCCCTGTCATATGCAGGCGCATTTCAAGGTCTTGCCACAGCGGAAAGATAAACAACCTTAGTAATGCTCAACGACGAACACGGGGCGAGGTGAGGTGGCCAGGGGAGGCAACCACAAGTCTTCGCACGCACGCACGCGTTCAGCATTGCAATGAGTAGAGAGTGGAGAGCGAAGAGTGCAGAATGGAGTACGGAGAGCGAAGAATCTGAATTGAGCTGCAACACGAGTGAAGCAAGAAACGAAGCACAAGCTTGCATTCTCTGCTCTTTACTCGTTGTTGTTTCTGTTTTCGTTTTGGTTTTTTTTTTTTTTTTTTTTTTTTGGTTTAAATATTTTGCGTGCCTTGAGATTTATGCGAGCTGCATTGTTGTAATTCTCACTCTCTGCAATCTTCTCGCCAGTCTGCAGTTGTGATTCCCTCCCCAAACAACAACAGCAAGCAGAAGAAACAAACGAATGAGAGGAAAATAAATAAATAAATAAGCGAATGCCTCATCTACTGCGTGGCATTTATTTGTCTTGAAAGTTTTATTGCTTTTAAATTTATGACTCGCTGTGTCGCATGTTCTTCCGCCGCCCCAAGCCTCTCCACAAAAGATCGTAATGATCTTGGCTGACTCGAGCACATGTCACTGGGAAAAAGTGTTCACACCTCGGAAATTATTATGACGAGGCGCTGGCGGGGCGTGCAACCCTCAGCAATTCAAAACACATGTGCCACAAAAGCCGCATATCGACTCGTCTGCTGATTGACTGGCCCCAGAATAGGATCTAGGGCCCTTTCCTATCTCTCGCTTCCCCTCTACCTTCTTGCCACTCTCACTCGCCGTCTGGCCGTAATTTAGTGAGCACTTTGAGCATGAGCCAAACACCTTGAGCGATTAAAGCGCATTTACGGCGAAATTCGTTCGTTGTAATCCATTGCGGCTCGTTTTGGAGGGTGGGTTGTGGGTTCTTCCCGTTTTGGTTTTGTGCGGTCAGGTCAGTAAATTGCTTTATTCGGCTATAACATCTTTATGACAACAGCCACGTTCATTTCACCTACTTTGAGACTCATTGCTGTCCGGACAATTAAATTGCATTATCTGCAATTTCAGGCGGTTCGTTCGTTCGTCTGAATTGTGTTTAGAGGGTTGCCAACAAGTCAAGCATAGACAGTGAATTGCTTAAAGTACTTTACAACCAATGTGCGTTTTGGGCGTGGCCAGCATTAAAAGTTGGGTCAGTAAGCTTATAAATTTGCATATTGTATGCTCAACTTTAAGCTGCAGCTACTTCTGCTTGGTCTCTGTGACTAATCGACGTGCGAACTCAAAGCTCGCATTTGTAATTCACTTCGAGCGAAATTAATTAGACGAATTATTTAGAAAAAAAATTAAGTTTTGCCTAATGAAATGCGCAGCTGCTACACTAAATACTACACTTGATAAATTGTCTGTAGTGGGAGCAGGAAAAGATCAGAAATTTCATGGTTCGTCAAAGTCAGCTTAGGAATCGCAGTTGAACATTTTGCGGCTGTCTGAAGCAGGTTGCCAGCGTCAAGCGATAAGTTATCAGCAAGCTACACACATACTCGCATGCGAAAAAGAATTTAACGGTTCTCACAAAGGGCCACCCGCAGTTATGAGATATTTTCGGGGAGCTGCTTGAAAGCACAAACACACACACACACACACACACACACACACATTCCCCCTCCTCCCCCTGCATTTGGCTCTGCTATGAGATTAAAATCTTTGAAGGCATTTCATAAATATGAAAAATGGTGACTACTAACTAAAAATAACAGCAGCAGCAACAGCAACAACAACAAAAGCAATAAAAGCGTGATAAGACAACAACAACAACAGCAACAAAAAGGGCACAAGACAAAGTTGCAGGGTTGGAGACGTTCTCATGACTTTTTTTTGCGATTTTTTTGTTTTTTTTTTGTACATTGGGGGTTGAAGTTGAAATGTTAATATTTATTGAAAGCATAAAACTTAAAGGCGAGGGGCAAATGTAAAGTTCGCTGAAGCAGCCGAAGCTACTGCTTCAATTTCTTTAGCTTTTTCGTTACAGCAGCGAGAGAGAAGAGAAGAGACGAGAAAAAAAAAGAAATGCGATGCGTAGCTAAAGAAAAACAAAGTTAAGTACACACGGCATATAATAAAAAGTTAAGCTCACAGACACAGACACACAGACACACGCTCATATGACAAAAGAGCAATTTGTTATTTAATGAAACTGAAAATGAAATAAGTCGACAATGCTGCAGGAATTGTGCGAGGGCCAAGATGTATACACAGCACAACAGTGGCACACACACACACACACACACACACTTACAAATCATACACATAAAAGGGACACACACACACACACGTGAATACTTGGAAGTAGCTGTAGCTACAAAGATACTTCTACGTCAGCAGCGAGATGAAAGCATTAACATAGCGCATGCTAATAGCAACTGCACACACACACACACACACACATACGTTCACACACATTAAGGACTTGTCGGAGGAGTCAAACACACACACACACACACACATAGACTCAGAGTCCAGGGAGCTGCAAAGACTCTTAGCTAGTCTCACGCATTTTGTGCCTTTGATTGCTATCAGCAACAGCAACAGCAACAGCAACAACGGCAACTACAACAACGCAGCTCGTAAAATCCACAACAACAATATCTTATGGCACTCGTCGCATAAGAGACCCAACAACAAAATTTGTGACATTAAACAACACAAGACGCAAAAAAAAAAAAAGTAGAAAAAAAGAAAACGCAGACAAAAAGCAGAAAAAAATAAAAGTTGAGCTAATAAAGCAAAGCGCAGCCTGATATATCACAAACACACATTCTCCCCTCCACACTCATCCCCTCTCTTTCTCTCTCCCTGTTGCTCCTCACCTCACCTCTCCTTAGCACCCGCACCTGCTTCTAATATCGCCCATCCCTGCTCGGCGTTTCGCTTATTGTTGTTTAAGTAGCGCTAAGTGAAAAAAGTTGTATTTTTTCAAGTCATTCGCACAACTTTGTAAGTCTTGTTATGGTTGTGTTTCGCTCCTAATCCAGCGAGCTAGAGATATAGAAATCTTCCCTAAGAAACAGCGCAGTTAAGCTGTAAATTTATTGTGACGAAAAGAAAGAGAGCTAGATACTAAATCTACACTCAGTTCTAATCAGTTCATGATTTACTTGAAAGCTCATTAAAAGTCAACTAATTAAATGATAATTTTATATTCAACTCTGCGATATTATAATATGGACATCTGAGACATAGTGTCACTTGAAATTTTCGTTAAGTCGCTGAGCGTGTTAGCATTTTTTTGTAGCTTTGAATTAAGTCATGAAATCGATCGTTTTGTTGTCGTGATTGAATTGATTGCGCCAACTGCTCAAACGAATACTTTAATCTATGGTTATCGATAGGCACACGTTATCGCCTTATCCATGAGTTGATTTCTACAATTTTCCTCTGCCTCACATTTCAAGTCATGCATAAAAATGTTATTTGAAGTTTTGCCAAAGTCGCTTTTATTCTACCATTTTAGTTTTTAGGGGTTTCGTTGGCTTGTGAAGACATGAAATCGATAGGGCCATTTGATGAGTTGATTGCTTTGATTGCTCGAGTCGCAATCGTCTCGTAATTAAACTCCAACATCAAGCCCATCAAATGTCTGACAGCTTGTTAAAAATACACATATAAAAGAAAAAAAAAAAAACAAGGCAACCAAAAATGGGGAGAAAGAGTTGAGGCAGACAACAAGCGCTGCAGCAACCCACACCAAAAAAAAAAGCAAAGACAAAAATGAGAAGCAGCCATGTGATCGTGAAAAACCTTTTTTCCGTCTTTCTTTTCCGAATGACAATGACAAGAGCATTGTCGCCCCCACACAACACACAAATCGCAGGCACATTTGTCGCTTCACCAGTCACTGGAAATTGATTCGAAAAGAGCGACAGCGAGAGCGAGAGCGAGAGAGAGAAAGTTAAATGTTCGTTGCGCTTCAGTGGCCTGCAACATCGTTTGTTGAACAAAGAACGTAGTCAACAAGCGACCGCCTAGAAGACGACAAACAAGACAGACAAGATGAAAAAAAAAAAAAAAAACAGACGCCACACACATGCAACATGAGCTCATCTCGGATCTATCTACCTTTTGCCCTAACTCCACAAAGCCCCAACTCTAGCGATCTGAAGCTCGTTAACGTTGCTGTTGCCCGAGTTTCGAGAGGTGTTAAAAGAAACTAAACTCTGCCAGGCACAGCTTTGATCAGCTTATCAGCTGTAGGAGATTGTTAAAGGTTTTGCATTTCAAATGAGTAGAACGATCAGCCGCCTGCCGCCAGCCGCCAACAAACGTGGGCTTGTGGCATGCCCCCATCTAGATAAATCCCCAACGATAAACTTGGCCACACATTTGCATGCCAAATGAGCGGCAGTTGCAGTTGCAGCATTTACGATAACTTAACACCTCCCCAACTTTACCGAGAGAGAGAGAGAGGCAGAGAAAGAGAGAAGAAACTCGATGTGGCATCTGCTGTCTGTGGGCTCTCTAGCGCATAATCTTCTGGTTTTATGGCATGCTTTCTTCACACACCAGCGAGACGCTACAAAGAAGAGCATTTCGACTACATGTGCCCGATTCTTCTGGCGAAAAAAATTGAGTTTATAGCTAGCTTTACTTAAGAAGACGACGCTCAACAACATCGTAAATGTAAAGAGTGAATGCAAAACATTATTTTGACTGTTTTCAGCACGATTCTATCAAGCAAAAACTCTTTCCAGAAACTTGCACCTAAAATGGAGAAAATTAAGTCTCTGCTGTTCTCAGTTTGAAGTCCTTTTCAATCAAATTGGTTTACTATTAATCAGCAAATGGTTTCCTGCTCACTATTGTAAGCTACCAGAGATATTCCTTTAATATTTTTTTGTGCGCATCTTCTGCGAGTCTACAGCCTTCTACTGCGAGTCTTCTCGTCGTTTTTTACGGTTTCTGCAGACTCGTTTATTGGCATCTCCATCAGCGTGGCGCTGGCTGCAAAACGTTTTACACATAATAAAGGCGTCAAGAGTGCCATTATAATTATCAGCCGCATGAGTTGTACGCCGACTAACAATGCGCTCTAGACACTGTCAGGCTGCCAACACACCGCCTGCCTTCGCCTCAGTCTCCCACTGCTGCTAGTCGTCCATTAACAACAAAAATATTAAAAAAAGACAGCGAGGAAATGAACAAAAAAACAACAAATGTTGCAGTTGCTCATAAAATGAGCTGCATGGCAAATAAAACAACTTTCAACTGACTCTGAACAAAAACCGAAAAAAAAGGAGAACCGAAAACTATTACAAACAAAGTGCTTTACACCACATCTCTGCCCGTCTCGCTCGCTCGCTCTCTCGTTCGTTTTGTCTCTGTCTATTGGCTGGCCCCTTGGTACAAGCACACAGCTGCCATGGGTGTTGATTGGCATGTTCGGCTGCCTCTCGTGTGGCACTTGCCAGCGCAATTAGGCGGCCATTGCACTTGTCTAGGCTGCCATGCCCCCCCTCTCTCTCTCTCTCTCCCACATGGCTGTTGAAATTTTGATGGGACGACAAAAGAGCAGCAGCCGCTGCCGCTGCCGCGGCCGCAGACAACGCTGCCGCTTCTTCATTAGCAAATGCATTCTAATAAGTGTGGCATCAACTTTGTCTTCTATTTCTCTTCAATTTTTATTTCTTTTTTTTCCTCTCGGTCCATATTAGTTTCTCTCTATTATTATCATTTCTTTATTTTTTTGGGCCTACGTTATGGCAGACATTGTTGGGGAGTTCGCTGGAGGTCAAAGCGCACAATGCAAAGTGGGCTATGCAAGTGCATTATGAGTGCCGACAAAAAGTCCTCGCAGTCCGCGCGAATTCATTTGGTGAGTACTTTAACCTAGTTTCGCTAACGTTTAAGGAAACACAGCAAAGCGAAATTGACACAAATTCTGCTCTCCAAGAAGTAGCAAAAGAAAAGCTTAAGAGAGATATACTTATTAATATTTGGGACATTTCGTGATATGATTTACAATTATTTGGCGAGTCTAGCAAATTTCAAATCGATAAACTCTTGCTGCTATACATATTACTATCGAGGTATAATATATATATATATTATATATATGTATTATGTTTATAGCAGGTTTATTAATAATAAAGCAGCGCTTAGCCAAGTTATTGAACTCGAGCTGAAATCTCGGGCAACATCAGCAGCAGCAGCAGCATCACCATCAAAGCAAAGGCAAATCAGAAAGTATCTCAGCACATGCTAATGTCAATAAGGCGCACTCAGAGATACAGCTGCAGATAGAGATAGATACGAATGCAGGCAGCAGATACAGATGCATATATGTATGTATGTGTAGCTCGTAGTATTCGCACATTGGAGAACTGCAATTGAAATTTCTATTTGGCATTGCGCTTAAGTTTTATTTGCATTTCGCCTGGCAATGAATGAAAATTTGTACACACATGCAAATTGGCTGGGGCTGCCTGAACAAGGGCGGAGAGTGAGGGAGGCCTGGAGGTAGGTGCGGAGTATAAGGAACTCGAGCTGACAGGCCACATGACAAACTGTAGCTGGGACAACAAGAACAACACGAACAACAAGAACAACGATGACGACGACGACGACGACGACGACGTCGTCGACGTTGCCAACGTGACAACTGCAACAATAATTGGCAGAACGCCAGCAGCTCAAGTCCATTGATGAAAAGCAGCCACAAAACAAGCCAGCAAACAGCAAAAGATACAGCTACAAATACATCCATGGGATACAGCTAAATATCCAGAGTTCGGGCAACTCATTCGCGGCTGTTTTTAGATTTAAATATAGCCACTTGAATTTCCGCCGCAACTTTTTTCTCTCTCCTCGCTTTGCTTTTTTTTTAATTTTCTTATAAGCATGTTTATTTTTCTTTTATATTCTTTTAATACGCTGCGCGGCAGTTGAGTTGGGACGATCTTGTAAACTCAACTAACTCAGTGAACTCAGCCAACAGCAGAGCTAAAGGCACGAAATTCGGCATGTGAACAGTTCTTAATCACAGCTAGAAAATGCTTCAATATATATGAATCGAAAATACATTTTTTAGCTTAGTTCTTTGGCTGCAAATTGTGAAGGTTTTGCTTTACAGGGCATGTGGCAGTCGATCAAAATCGAGTTGCCGTTGTGTTTGTTGTTGCGGCCGCTTACCAAAATATAAATAAAAGCAAATGAAGTGAAATATTTTGTCGACTTCCGCTCGTAATCACCAATTAGTAATGCCACACTGACAAATATGCCAAAACAACAAAAACGAGAAACCAAAAACTTTTCCCTATCCCCTCCCCCACCCAACCAAAGGACGGGGGAGAAGCAGGCAGAGTCACTTTGATATATTATTTCTAATAAATTGCCGAAGCCAAAAAAGAGCGGAGAGCAGAGAGCAGAGAATCTTGCAAATGGGCCAAAAGTTGGGTCACACTTTACGATGTGAAGTGCGCCGCGCTTGTGCCCCGTTCATCATTAGTCAAAAGGCAGATGCGCTACTAAATTCAAATGAAAATGCTCAGCTACATCAGATACACACACTCACACACAGAGAGTTAGAGAGTCGTAGTCAACGCCATTGTCAAATCTAGCAAATCGAAGTGTATCCATTGGAACGCGCCGCGACGAGCAGCGAAATTCCCGGGGGAGCAATTTTTGGGCGACAAAAACGCAATAAAATTCTGTATCAGTATTTGTATTTGTATCTGTAGCTGTATCTGTAGCTGTAGCTGTGAATGTATCTGCATCTTTAAGCGTATTTCTACTTTGGCTTTAGCTTCAAGAAAATGGCCAAAAAATTAAATAAAAATAGCAAAATGGCCGCAGCGAAGTTGCCTACAACTCTCTGCCCCACTTCTCGCCACCGCTCTTGTGATTGTCTTAGGCGATCGTCTATTGTTGTTGTTGGCATTGCTAGCGTTGCTTTTTGCGTGCTTTCCGTTTGGCTGATTCTTTAGCTTCGCACTTTGGTTTGTGGTTTTTATTCTGGCATTTTTTGTTTTTTGTTTTCTGTTTTCGCTGGTTTTTTGGGATTGGCCAATGACCAGCGCCAATCAATCGATTGCCCTCTCCCTCCCCCTCCCTCCACCATCACCCCTCCATCTCCCCTTCCTTTGTCGACTGTGCGAAATTCTTAAGTAAATCGACCTTTCTCCTTGCACCCCTCGCCACCCCGCCGACCGTTATAATGTCTCCTCCCATTCGGCATTCAACATGCGTCTGCTTAGCATTGGCTTTTGTGTTTTCATTCAGCTTGCCGCCTTTTTTTTTGTTTTTTCTTTTTTTTTTCTAGTCTTTCTTTTCGCTTTCTTATTTTTGCCCATAGATCAAAGCGTTGCGAATGCAAAGCGCTTGGGAAATGCGCTCAAGTGTTGCCCCCCCTCACCCCCTGTGGCTTTCACTGTTTGGTTTCTTTGATTCTCGAGTGGGTGTGTTAGAGGTGACGACACAAAAACACACACAAACACATATATATATATATATATCCACCATATAATGCACCCCCCAGTCTCACAATCTCACAGTCCCCAATCCCCTATTCCCTTGGAAAACGTTTTTCTTGCCGATTTTCTTTATTTTTCGGTGCCGTCAATTGGCTTTTCTCATGACATTTCATTGGTTTTTAATTCCGGCGTCGGCCCAGTTCAGTTCTTCATTTGGGCTTTACCAGAGGGGGTTAAACGGAGCAAAGCAACGCAACGCAGTCTTTATCCATCACTATAACCTATCACTATTTATGCTCTAGTTGTGGCCTATGGCCATTTCGTTTAATTTGTGATCATTAAAAATGTGGAAAAATTAGCTACATTTTTAATTGCATGTTTTTGTATTCGAAACTCAAATCGCTGAATGTTTCGACGTTTTTATAGATTTTATTGCCCTACACATGTTTCGCTTTGATTCTTTCAGTTTGTTTTTTTCTTTTCTTCGTTGTCTCTCGCGACCATATCTATTATTATAATAGCATTTCGATAAAGTAGATGGCAGTTTATTGCCTCTGCTTGGCTTGCGTCTGAAGCATCTAAGCATCTGATGGTCGAAAGCACTTTTCTTTTATGCTTTTCGCTGTAGCTTTTGACATTTCCTCTATTAGGCTGTCTCCAGATTTTCTGATTGTTGATAAGCCATAAAATGCCACAACAACAACAACAACAACAAAATACATTTCATTTAGTAAACTGCACAATATTCAAATATTGTTGCATCATGTTTTGCTAATAAAATATTTTTTTACTTTTTGGATGCATTTTCATTTTCATTCATTTATTATTCAAAGTATTATTTTTCAATCCGATTTTTCATGCACACATTTTTTCGTGCATTATATTTGAATTATTGCACATTTATTATTTAGGTTTTTCTTTGTGGCAAGTGCGCACAAATGTTGCAATCTAATATTCAACTCGCTTGTGCTCTAGCGCTTGCTTATCAATTTGTTTGGCTGCAAACAAATTCAGCATCAATTAGGCAATTATACAGCCTGCGCTTAGATTGCAGACACACACTGCGAAAGCAACATGCCACAAAACAATTATGTGTGCGTCTCTCTCTCTCTCTCTCTCTCTTTACTCTCACACTCTTCCCGCCCACGCCTCATTCGATCTGGCAGACTGGCAGCCTTATTTTCAGCTCTCAACGGTAGCCGCAATGCCAAAAACTACACGCAAATTTCTTGTAATGTCTTTGCTGTGGTCGTTGTTGTTGCTGTTGTTGCCCCACGCATATTAATGAAAATCGTTTAAGTGTTTTTATGGAGTGGAGTGAAGTGGAGTGTGGAGTGAGGAGTGAGGACAACGATTGGCAAGCGGCGTCGACTCGCGAGTCGAATCGAGTCGAGTTGAGCATCGAGAGATACAAGTAAAGTGAAGTAGGCGCGGCACGCGCGCATAAATATCACCACGAAAGCGGCAACAACGACAAAAACGAGAGCAAAACAGCAATTGGCAATTCGGTGGAGCAGAAGAACGAGCACTCAATGAAAATTAAAGCAATTTCCTGTGCCAATTTGAAGATGCTAAATTAAAATACGAATTGCAGCTAGACAGAGATGGCGCTGCTATGAAATGTTGTGCTGCTTTCCGACGAGGCGTTGGGGGGAGTTGGTAAATCCAACAGTTACAGCTAGAGAGATACAGATACATTTACAGATACAGATACATTTACAGATACAGCTACAAAACACCAAAAAGCGAATGGCAATTGGAAACAAACGCAGAAACCGCCATTCATAGATATTTAATTAGCAAACAGACAGCGCAAACGAGAGCGAAAGGGAGAGAAAGGTACGAGTGGAAGCGAGACAGATGTAAATTGGCAATGCAGCAAGCAGCAAAGTATCTGAGAGGCAGCAGTGTCAACGTCTCAGTGGCAGCAACTGGGGACGACGACGGCAGCAACAAAGTAAATGAAGATGAGCACTTCCTGCAACAAAAGCGACAACAACAAAGACAACAACAACATGCGCAGCTACAGAACTGCCAGCAAAATGTGGCAGCTATATGGGATGCTGCTGCTGCTGCTGCTGCAGCTTCTGTTTCTGTTTCTGTTTCTGCTGCTGCCGTGCGACAGAAAGAGAAAGACACGAAAATTTTTAATCGAGTGCAACATCATGAATGGCAGAAGCCGCCGTCAGTTTTGTTTGTTTGTTTGCCAGTGTGCGAGTGTGTGTGTGTGTGTGTGTGTGTGTGTGTGTGTGTGTGTGTGTGTGTATCTTTTATACGAATGAGTTAAATGCTACGCTCGAGTTGAGTGAGTGATGCATCCCAGGGCGCATCCGTAAGATAAACAGGCGCAGCACGCAACGTTTAACTTTTAATTTGCAGCTGCAACTCAGTCGCGACTCTCTGCTTGCATCCCCCCTCCCGCTCCCCGCTCCACACTCTGCCACTTACTCCTTGCTCACTCTCTCTCTCTCTCTCTCCCTATCTTGCTTTATGCGTGGTGTGGGTGCCCTCTTGCAATACACACACCGCACACCGCACACCGCACTCCGCACTCCGCACACCACATGCCACTGCAGAGCAAACCACACACCACAGCAGTTGCCACAGCACACAAAGGTCATGGGCATGCAACGCTGCACAAATTGAATGCTTAAAATCATTGCGCAGATAAGTGCAAAAAAACAAAAAATACTTTGAATATGTGCCGCCCAAAATGCGAGCAAAACATCCGTAAAATTCTGCAAATATGAAATAAAAAATTGATACAAAAACAATGTAAAATATTTGCAAGTTAACCATGAAATGGTGGAAAATAATATCAATAAATTAATCCCAACAAAAAATATGAATATTTTATGCCATAAAAATGCAATCAAATTATTAAAAAAGATAACAAAAACTTGCATGCAATTACCAAATATTAATACAATATGCGAACCATAACAAAATACACTTTATACCGTAAAAATACTAGAAAATGTACGTGTTGATACTAAAATACGCTTCATTGCATAGTGACTGCTTAAGCTCTTAAGCTTTTCGCAATACTCTTTCTTGATTACAATATGCGAACCACAACAAAATACACTTTATACCGTAAAAATACTAGAAAATGTACTTGTTGATACTAAAATACGCTTCATTGCATAGTGACTGCTTAAGCTCTTAAGCTTTTAGCAATACTCTTTCTTGATTACAATATGCGAACCACAACAAAATACACTTTATACCGTAAAAATACTAGAAAATGTACTTGTTGATACTATAATACGCTTCATTGCATAGTGACTGCTTAAGCTCTTAAGCTTTTCGCAATACTCTTTCTGGATTTACTGCGTTCTTTGTCTCTCTTGACGATGAATTAAAGATTTGCTTTAATCACAGGAAGCAACAGGAGCTGCGAGGCGGGCGAATCCTCAGCTTTGTCAGACAGCGGAAGTTGCGCCCACATGCGTTCAAAAACTCTGCAAAGCCTGAAACAGCGAACTGTGCATTGAATACATTGGCATACGATTAAGTGTTGAAGTAGAAGCAGAACAAAGACTGGCATAGATTAAGACACACTATTGGAAGATCGATAACGTTGTAAACTGTTTGTCAATAGGTTTATTAGCAGAAACATCTCAAGTGCATCAATCTGCACTTCTCAAGTCTTCCAATCCCAGATAAAGTGCAAGAAATGTTAGCAGAAAGAAGCCATCAAGTCACAGATCGGAAGCAGAACCTCGTGCCATCAACGCATGCCTCCGAATCAATGCTTGAAAATATCCAACAGCTAAAGTAAACAATCCGTAAAATACAGCAGATTATTAACAGCGATACACAACGAGGCACTTGAGAATGTGGGGCAGAGCGACAAAGATGCAGATAGAAATAGAGCAATGCAATCGACGAGATACAATTGTTGAATTTGCGTTTAGTTGCGTTTTAAGGGCTCTTCAACTCGAGGCCAATTCAAATCAATGTAATTACGCACACACAAACACACTCACATACAGTCTGCTAGACAAGTAGCGAGCACACATTCGGCACACTAACAATTTCTAAATGATTTAACTTGCCAGACACTTCAGCGGCTCTCGAAAAAGGCAACTGGCAAACGCGAAATGAATGTGCGTGCCACAGAAATCCACCCGCACCACCAGCAACAGCTGCTGCTGCTGCTTTCTCGCTTTCAGTCAGCTAAGTTGAGCTAAGTCTGCGCTCAGCTCAAGATACTTGTGCACACAAATATGCAATTGTCGAGGGTATGACAAGTCTGTCAAGGCATTTGCAACGAAAGCAGAAAGAACTAACTGAAACTGATGGGTTTTAAGCAGTTCGCCTAATGATAAGCAAAAAATCAACAGTAGAACATTGTATAATATGACTGATTTTATGGAATAATTATCAACCAATAATGAAATCGAATTTAAATTGAAGTATAATATGATATACTATAAAATAAAGCACTATTGTCATACACAATTAAAAATGCATTATGAAAATGCATAGATTCTTGCTCATTCTTTTTCTTTTCCGCTATTTTGTATGTTCTCCATCTCTTACTTATTTATTTATGGTTTTTTGGTATATGTATAGACAAAAATATGGCTAGAGAGTATTAGAACTTCGTCGAGCTGCCTTTAAAGCTGCGCGTCTTTTAATATTTTTATCTGTTTTTTTGTAAAAATTTATCAATTTGGGTGTTCACGAACTGCTCCACTCAATTGAAGTCAATTGAGCTAATCATTTGCTATTTAAATACGGGACAACAACAGCTGCACAGATACAGCTATAGCTACAGCTACAGCTGTAGAGATACAAATGCAGATGCAGATACAGCGATACACTGACAAAGATACACAAAAACAGCTCTTAAAAAGGCAATAGCAATAGTCAAAAAGAGAAGGTAAGGGCAGTCAGACGTGTATAGGGGTTGTAGGGGCAAAGAAGCAAAGAGCAGGCACCCATATGGATGTGTGTGTGTGTGTGTGTGGAGAGTGCAACGTGCTCAACAATCACAACAATAACAAGCAGAGGCGAGGAGTTCTTTTTTGCTTTTTCGAGCTGGCCACTTGAGCGCCACACAAACACACGGAAGTGAGAAGTGCAACCCCTTCGGCAAGTCCCCCTCCCCCTCCCCCACACTCCCCGATCCCATCGTTTGCAGCCTTTGTAGGTGCACTTGTGCCCTGTTGGCTGCTTAACTTGATTTGCCTCGCAGTCTTCAGTCGCAGTTGCAGTCGAATCTTCAGTGGCAGCCTCCAGCTGCACAGTCGCAAGTGTTGACAACAAACAGCAGCACTGATGATGTCACAGCCCAGAGAAAGGGCGAAAGGTGTGTGTGTGTGTGTGAGTGTAATGAGCAACAGGAAACAACAATAACAACGGGTGAAAAGGCAAAAGAAAACGCAGCACTTGAAAATGCTCCAGATTGAACGAATGTATTTCTTTTTTTTGCTGCTTTGTTTAAAAAGTAGATCAACACAAATGTCGAGCAAACACAGCTGAAGAGCACAAGAAATTGCCGCAAAAGGCGGCGACAACGGAGCACAAGAATTGCACTTGATCGAAGCAGGAATCGGAAAACAAACAGCTGGAAACGCTTTACAAAATTAAAGGTTTCGCCGTTGGAAAGGCATAATATTTGAAATTGCATTCGAGTGTTATTACTATATGGATTTTTATATCTAAACGCTGCTGCAAGTTGGCAAAAACAAAGCACTTCGACTTCGACTTCGAGTCTGAGTCTGAGTCTGAGTCTGATTTATATTTCCTCTTATACACAACACACGCTCGTCAATCTGCACACCTAAAACTGCTTGATGGCAAAACATATTCAAGAGCGAGAGTGCGAGAGAGTTTTGCAGCGTTCGCGTTTGGCCGGCGCTTTAGTCGATTTGTTTCCTTCTAGTTCTCGCTGCCAAGTCGAAAGCTGACTGCCAAAAAAAATTGCATTTCGTGTTGCGTTGCGTTGCGTTTGCGTTGCGTCAAGTCGAGTTATGCCTGCAGTTGACCTCGATTCGCAGCGCAAAAGTATCCGAAAACTGTGCGAACGGGGGCAACATTAAATTATATTTTATGTGCACATTTTGCAAAATAGGAACATTAAACGAGATATGTATATATGTATGTAGTATATCTATACATATGCATATTATGCTGGGGAATTCAGCTCATTATTTGAGTGCCAAGCAGCAATGTGATCATAGCACAGTTTTTGGCGCTCAAAGTTCTTGGCCAGCGGCCATCGCAAGCCAAACAAAGCCATTAACATAAGCACAAGGACAAACACTAAAGCGCGAGAGAGGGGGGAAGGAACTGCAAGGAAAGGATGTCATTTGGCAATTGGCATTTGTGAACTCTTTGGCTTTGATTTCGTTTCCTTTCCATTCTTCTCCTGGCCTTAGACTTGCTCCTTGCCACGCCCACAGAAGCGCATTGATGCGCGTTTGCATTTTCTATAATCATTTTTTGTCGTTGTCGTTGTCGTCATCGTTGTTGTTGTTCCTGTTGTTGATGTTGTTGTTGTTGCAGTTCATGCGAAAAGTTTTCAATTGCTCTGGCGTCACTTTTTGATTGCTTTGATGTGTTTTTCTCGCACATTTCCCCAGCCTCAATTCATGACAAAAGTTTTTCGGCGCAGCAGAGCGAGAGCGAGTCACAGAGTGAGAGCGAGAGAGAGAGAGAGCGAGAACGAGAGGAAGACACACAAAAGCCGAGCCAACTTTCGCTTTGATTTTCAAATATCCCACACACACACACACACAAACACACACTCGCTCAGTTAGTGAGCTTGGCGTTTGGTTTTTGAAATTTTTGCATTCCACTTGCATCACTAACTCGCTCTCTCGCTCGCTCAAGTCGTGCCATCTCCCTTTCACACCGCATCCTTGCGCTGCCAGAGTTTTTCTTGGCTTGACAGAAAAATGAAAGTTTAATGCGTTTGCCAAACACAATTTTCACAAATTCCCTTCTTCCTCTGCTCATGCATATACACATAAATCCCACTACAAATATATATATATATATATATATATATATACACATATATATTCATATCTATTTCTATATAAGTCTCGCTGTCTCGCTTTAAAAATTATATTTTATTGTATTTTTTTGTAAATTTCTTTTCTCGATGAATTTAGTTCGCAAATTGAGTTTTTTTCCAAACGTCTATTGCCATCTCTTTCCATAGATATATCTAAATATATATACATATATATATATATAGTATTTCATACATACATCTGTCTGTTTGTTGGCCGGAAAATGTGTGCGTCTGTGCGGAAATTGCATTTTTTCCCAAGCAATTCTAGTTTTTCTTTCATTCTATATTTTTCTCTGCGTTTTTTTGTTTGTTGTTGCCGTTGTCGCTCTTGTTGTTGCTGTGAACTTTATCCTTTTTCTACAATTTTTTTTATGCTATTTTGGTTCATTCGTATTTTTCTTTTTTTTTTTTTTTTTGTATATTTGCGTTTCCCACTTTTGCCAGCGCATTATCCTGGCCGCCTTTAGGGGCAAGTTTAAATGGTTTAAAGTGCTTATAATGCAAATATTAAAATGGCTAAAGGGACGCGGCAAAAGTTAAGCTGCCAAAGTGTAAGAAAGTTAAGTGGCGGCAGCGGGGGCTGCTGCAATAGTTGCATATTAGTTGCAAGTGCCGCACAAAGCAGCCAAGTAAACACAGAACAACAACAAGAACAACGATGGTTTGAGTTCCTCTTTAACGGCCAATAAAACGAAAATACTTTACTTGCGATGATATCTGCGAAGCGCAAGAGAAACTATATTAAAGAGAGCGAGAGAGTGAGAGAAGGAGAGGGAGAGGGAGAGAAAGAGACACTGTGTCGATGTGCCACATTATCACGTATTTACTGTCATTTATCAGCGGGAACTGCAGTCAATGACTCGCTTGCAATACAGCACAACACTTGAACTTGTGGCGAATCGCAAGCGAAACTCGCTTTAAATCAAGCTGAATTTTAACAAATTAACGACCTAATGAAAACCTTTAGGCAGCTCATTAAAAAGCTGGCATATCCTTAAGATTATTTCTGAATATAGTTAAAGGCTTAAGTGAAAAATATTTGACATTCTGTCTAATTTTATTTTTTAGTAAGGTAAGAATTTCAGTTATAAACATGTTAAGAAATTAATGAAAATAAAATACTATTTATTCTAACCCCAAATTGATTTCCTTAGATGCTTCTTTGATTGAGAAAACTAACTTAAAATTAAAACACACTTTTCTATGTCCGAAAAACTGCACATCATTAAAATTTTCGCCATGCAGTCATTTTACAGGGTATCTGGCAGTGAGTTAATAATTTGTGCATGCTTTAAAATCCCCACTCTAGTCGCATTTGTGTCTATGAAGCATTTACATTGACTGATTTCGATGCGATTACGTTTTTCCCAGCACAGCTTAAAGGACATCACACGTGGCAGCAACAGGAGGGAGGGAGAAGTACAGAGGGCCAGAGGCCAGAGGGGTGGGGGTTTGATAAGCAAACAGAGCATATATACTTTAATCTACAAATTGAAATTCCCTACATGGCAACATGAACACCATTCGAAGCATTTTCTTTTAATTGCCGCACAGCCTTGCGACTTTGTTTACATAGCCAGAGAAAGGAAATAAAAGACACAGAAACAGAGAGGGGAAAGAGAGGGATAGAGAGAGAGAGAGAGAGAGAGAGAGAGAGAGTGTGTGTGTGTTTGTAGGGCAGGAAGAGGGGGACGATTTGTAGCCCTCTGGGCGACGAATTTGTTTGGCTGTCAAATAAAACAAGACGCATCAAATTATTTCAAATTTATCGCGCAGGCCAAAAGGTAGACAGTCTTTCTCTCTCTCTCTATCTCTTTGCATCGCGGGTATGTTGTGCTGTGTTCGCCCAGAGCATAGCATATCCTGTGACGACCCTCGAGGCGAGTCCTGCCAGCTGGTCACAGGCAGCAACCCCTGCTCGCCGCCACGCAACAAACAACGGGCCACTATTGAAGCGCTCAGGTAGTTGGATAGAACACCAACTGCCTGCCTCTGGGCCTCGCAGGGCTGAGAAAGCGAGATGGCAAAATGCGTGTGTCTCTCTGTATGTGTGTGTGTGTGTGTGTGTAGCGGTGTGTTGTCCACATTTGCCACAGATTCGTACCGCAAAATGACAGTCGAATGGGCAACAAAAACGATTAATGGCCCTGTGGCTCCAGCAACTGCGACAGCGCGCCAGCCTTACAAAATGTATCTATGTCTATCATTTGTATCTTTATATCTCTCCGACTGTTTGCATTCGCCCCCCGCCCCCTCCTCATCCTCCTCCTTCGGCCCCTTCGCCGTCTCGATGTCTCCTCTAGCGCAAATCAAAATTATATTTTGACACGCAGCAGCAATGGATAAAACTTGCAATTAGTTGCCACAAATCCACACAGTCCACACAACTGTAGTCGCAATGATGATAGCTGCACATGCTACAAACAAACAAACAAACCAGATTCAGATACACAGCTCCAGTTACTGTCTACACGTACTTTATGGTTTTATCTGCCTTTCCCTCTATTGTTTTCTTCTTTTTTTTTTTTTTTTGGGCTGCGCAATTGTGGGTTAATGGCACTTTAAACTCGACTCCACACACAGGAAGTGGCGGCTGGCATCTAAGTATCTCATTGCTATCAAAGGTCTCATTTCTTTCTATTTTTTCTACTTTATTTTTAGTCTTTTTCCTCTTGCTGTCTGTGTGTGTGTGTTGTCTGCCGTTTGATTAATATTTGGCACGCAACAATGCAATTTGCCCAGTACGGAAAGTGTAACTATAGAATCTATGAGAATCATGGCAAAATCAAATGGTACACGTCTAAAGAAAGCCCCACAAAAAAAAAAAAACACAAAAAAAACCCATCACAATCGCATCGCATACGAGACAAACTCGCTTTTGCATTTATGACTCAGTTTTTATTGTTGTTGTTGGGGGAGGGTCAGTTGTTGCATAAATCAAAACGCAAATGAAATCGAGAACGAAAATGAAAACGAGTTGCGAAAAAGGTGCAGAGATTGCGAAATAAACGAAACGAAGCGCTTAAAATGCAATTTAGTCAATGCAATTAAGTTCCAACTGAAACTGGACGACTGATGACTGTACACTAAAGGCTCCCCATCTCCCTTCCCGACCCCTCCCTACTGCTAGCCACGCCTCGAAAGCAACAAAAAAAGACACAGAAGAAGCAAAGCACAAAAGCGAAACAAGCGCCGACTGATTTTTATCAACTAACCAAGCGTAACGCAGACAAACACTTCCTAAATCACTTGAGTCGTTCCAAACGTCGTACTACCTCCCCTCCCCTCACCACCCTGCCACACTGCCTCCCCCTCCCTGCCAACCACACACTCAACTCTGTCGAGCAACCCTCGCTAGAAAAACGTTTCCTGCGCACATAAAACATAAATTATTTAATTTTTTTCTCTTTCTTTCGCCTAGACAACAACCAAAAATGGCTGAGACGTTGCGACGACACCAGCCGAAGACGAGGACGCCTGAAGGCGGGGGTCGGAGGGAGACAAACCAAATATTTCATATGGCTTTCGGCTGTATCCTCCCTCCAAGTTTGGTAGGGGAGGGGGGGGGGATGTGTTGGGGTTGCTTGGGTGTCTGTTATCAGCGTTGTCGATGGCGGCGCTTGGAATAAAAATTATGAAACACTTTCGCTCATTGACTTCATTAATTTATTTTGTATTTATTTTGTGTGTGCGTCCCCATGTCTTCTCGCGTATCTCACAGATACATTTCAAGGCCCGGCATTCGAGACACCTTTTGCTGTTTGTTCTCGTTTTGTTTTTCTTTTTTTTTTTTTGTTTTTTGCGTTTCTCGGTGTCCTTTCTTCATTTTATTTGACTTTTCAGTACACTTCATTAAGAGTTTTGTATTCGGCAGCAGCATTTTTTGCGCGTCTCTGATGATGGCTCAAATTTCCCGAAACGAATCGCAAGAAGGAACGAATTAAATATCAACGTTGCCAGGGATGGTTGCAATTAATTCGAGCAGAGCGCATAAAAGTACAAGACGATGGCAGTCAAGTGTGTGTCGTTCATTAATTGATTCCCTTTTGTCGCCTGCGTTGCTCTCTCTCTCTCTCTCTCTCTCTCTCTCTCTCTCTATTTATATCGAATTAGGCTCTAATGATAGGTGGAAATGATATTTGGGCAACTTTTTTTCTTTTCTTTTCTTTTTTTTGGCGCACTCTTGTGTGCCCAACACAATTCAATCAAACTTGCCCGGAAAAACTTTACGACACACTCATAAGCAAGTCTCTCTCTCTCGATGAAAATACACAAACCCCCGACCCCCCAAAAAAAAAAAAGGAAATGAAAAACGTGCGGCATATGAAGAAGAAGCAGCAGCAGCAGCAGAAGGCGCCACGTACTAGACCAAAAACGAAAAAAAAAAAAAAAGGAGAAGAGAAGAAAAGTTCGGGGCGCAGCTCGAAGGAGCCAAACGTTTTGCATAGGAAATGGGCAAAAGTCAACGCACAGACCGAGGGCAGCTTAAGAGTGGGGCAGAGGGGCGGCGGAGAGCGTTCGGGATCGGGACCGACAGGAATAATAAATATTCAGTTTAAGTAAATGGGCTTTTATCGCGCATCTCTGGGGTGCCATAATTTGCCATTTTTGCCTGCCAGTCTGCGCTTTTTTTCGCTTTTTTTGGCTTCAGTTTCGGCTTCAGCTTCGACTGTAACTGTCGCTCCTTTTGCGCTTCTGTGCACTTTCTTTTGGCCCCCGCCAGAGCTCCCAAAAAAAAAAAAAGGAAAAGAAAAAGAAAATACAGTGCTCTTTCTCTCGTTCCTTTTTTGTTTTATTTTTTTTTTTTCCTTTTTGGTTGCCACACACTCGCAATTTGGCTGGGAGGCAAATGTATGTAATTGATTCAACAAACGACGGCGCAAAGGTGCCAAGAAACAAAGCGAAAACTTGGCGACGCCAACGTTCGAGACACTGTGCAAACAGCGTCAACGAAGTTCGACATACTCTGTGATTGAAAATTGTAATTACGTGCAATTTATTGATCATAAAACTGGGCGAGTCAGCTACGAAATTCCAAAGAATATTAGAGTGTAATGTCCGCGAATAAATTGCATGAAAATCAAATCAAAAAATTGCCAACTCGAGGACGAAACGAAAGCTAAAGCAAAGCTTAAATAAACACATTTTCCGAGTGAGTTTTCTTGCAATTTGAGATTGATATATTTCCCTAAGTACCATTCAACACTCTTTGGTTTGTCAGGCCCGTTTTCGGCGAGGGTATCAACGTAATCAACACAGAAACAAAAACGAATATCGCCAGCAACAACAATTATACGCATAATATATTTTTGCCATAAATATGCATAGGTCTATGGTCTCGCCTGTAAAATTATAAAATTTCAAACACAAAACAAAACAACCACAACGCAAAAAAAAACCCCCAGCGAATGGGAATGGACGAAAAAAAAAAGCCAAGTCACGCTCGTGCTACAGCTGGCAGGAGTGGAAGGAGAAAGAGGAAGAGGAACTCGAGTTCGAGTTGGACTCCCGACTCCACCTTCTGGAGCCGCATCTTGGCGAGAACTGGTCATAAAATGTGAGAGGGGAGGCGGCATTTTTGCGGCGGCGGCAAATCACTTCAGCGCCTTGCAGCAACAATTTAGCTCATTTATTTTTATACATTTTAAGAAACAATAAACCGTCGGCCCATAAAACACGCAGTTACAAAATGAAAATGATTTAAGACAATGACTACGCGTCCGTCCCTCACACACTCTTCTCCCTGCTCCTCCCACGCCACCCCCCCTCCTCCTTCAGCTTGCGCTTTGTGGCGCACATGAATTATATGTATTTTGGGCAAAAGTTTAACATTATAATTGCAACGTTTTATAATGCCAGAGCTTTGTGTGATTTACGACTACACACACAGTTGCATGCAATTTTTAACTTCCTCACGATTGACAGCCAAAGCAATTAAAGAACGCAAAAGTCTAGCCAGAAATTGGCAACGAAATGCTTGACATATATGTATATATATAGATCACACCCAAGTAATCAAGTAATGTAATCAACAATAACAGCTTTTAACTTGCCACATTTGCTAATAGTAAGCATGCAAATAAATCATAAAAATATTAGATTCAAGTTAATACTCAAAACAAGAAATATGGCAAATGAATTCAAGTGAATAAGCGCAACTAATAAGTAACTTAACTAAACGCATTGCAACTTAATGTTGTCACTTATGCTGCAGTCTAATTACAGCTTCAGTAAATGTGTGTGGGTGTGTGTGTGTGTGTGTGCAGCTTGCAACTCATTAGTGGCACTCGAATCGCCTGCCATTTGAGTCACTCGAGCAGCTAAAAGTTGACACTTGACGGCGCCGTCAACGTGGCAAGGCAACACAGCCAGGCTGAGCTCCTGAGTCAAGTCAAAGCCTTTGGATAAATAAATAGAAGTGAAGCAAGAAGCTGATGCAAACAGAAACAGAAACAGCAGCAGCAGCAGCAGCAGCAACTGCAACTGCAACACACTGAAGTTTGGCAACGTGGCAGCACATAAAACAATTCGTTGCAGGCATTTAATGAGTTCCTCGCCGACTTTAAATCTGTTGCTGCTCCAGTTTTGGTCGCCAGGATGCGTGGCAAGCACGAGTGGCAAGAAGGCAGCAGCAACGCGCAGCAAGGACTTACTTCTGCCACAACGTAAAATTTAATTAAGCTGCTTTTAGCTGCAGCGTCTTAAGTTGCAACCAGATGCAGATACACATGATGCGACTCCCAGAGTTTACTCGGTGTGGCAAATATTTTTGCAACCACAGCCACTTGACTCCTGGAGTGGCACTCGTTGCGGCACTCTTCGCATCACAGCCCAACTGCCACCTGTGCAACGTCGTGCAACACCTTTGCCTTACTCTCATACTCATTCCTATTCTCTTTCTACTTGTTTGCCATCGCAAATTAGCCTCAATTTTGACAGTCATTCAAGGGTCTCCTTTTTTTCGTTTATTGGGGGGCAGCATAAATTTGTGACAAACCGAAATGCGTCTAAAAGTAATTATAATATTTAATCAGTTTTTCCAATATTCGAACATCGTTCGTCTAGCTATCTCTTGCTCGCTTTCAATTCAAAAGATTTATTTGTCCTGCTTGCCTCACTTTTCGTTCGCTCCAATTCATTTTAATGTGCAACGCAATCGATTTTCTATTGAAATTTCCAATTTTTAGAGCCGTTTTCTTTGTTATTGTTGTTGTTGTTGTTGCTATTGCAGCTGCTATTTGTTTACTTGACATATTAAAACATAATAGAAAATACTAAAGCTGCTGCATATTTTAAACTTCCAATCTCTCTCTCCCTCTCTCTCTTTCTCTCTCTCTCTCTTTGTCTATCTGTTTACTTTGTGGCCTGTCTATATAATGTCAATTTGTTTACTTTGTTTTAATCACCATCTTAAATATTTTATTTGGCATTGTGTGTGACGTTACAAAAATAAAAACACAATTATGCTTGTTATGCCAATGAGCTGCACTCAATTCAACTTTATACGCCACATTTTTGTCAATAAATAACTTATGCATTTTTTAGATATTTCACTCGCATATTTCTAGTTTAGAATACAACGACTTTTTGTCAAAAATATGACTGTTTTTTGTACTCTTCTAAAAGATTTCCCCGTCACTATTAACTAAACGAGATTCGTATAAATTTTCTACATCAACTTCGTTGATTTGCTTAAATAAAATACCAGAAAAAAAGAATACGATTTCCCATTGGTTTTGGCAAGAGAAATTTTAGTTATTTGTGCATTATGTAGAGCTCTTATTTTATATTTTTGTTTTCTTTTATTTATTTTTTTCTGTGTTTTTTGGTTTTTCTGGTTGGTTTTTGGTTTTAGGGGTTTTCGGTGGTCTTGTATTTTACCTGCGCATTTGTATCATACTTGCAGAGTTTTGCGGCCATTTGGGCAAAATACGACAAGAACAACAAACAGAGGCGAAGGCAAAAGAAAACACAGAGAAGGAGAATAATGCTGGCAACGAAGAAGATGTTTTGCTGGCCAGCTGAAGCCCAAGTCGAAGCTGAAGCTGACGCTGACGCTGAGGCTGAGCTACTTCAAGGCCCAAAAACGCAAACGCAAAATCAACAACAATAACGAACAAGCGAAATCAGTCGAGTGTTTTGCCAAATTCGAGGGGTACGCGAGGGGATGGTGGGAGGTGGGTTTTAATGGAGAAGCGGGCATGGGGCAGCTGGGGCAGGTAACAGTTGTGCTGATTCACAGCAGGCGAAGAAGAGGTGCCAAATGGGAAAAACTGGCCAAGAAAGAGGCGGCGAGCGACTTGCGAGCGATGCTGGAAAATAAACGATGTTGTCTATGACAAGGCATGACGGTAATGACGACGACCACGACGACGACGACGATGGAGTTGGAGATGGAGTTCGAGTTGGAGGCCGAGAGGATGTAGCCAAAGATTGTTGTGGATGTGGATGTGGATGTGGTGTTACCTGGACGTCGTTGCTGTTGCTTTTTCTTACTGAAATTTTCGTTTTAGCCGCATCATTGTCGTGTTTTTGTTTTTGGAATTTTTCAATTCAAGGTTTTGCTTGCCTCGCCGCTACCTGCGCCTCTCGTGCCCCGCTTCACACCTCTCGTGCTCTCGCACTCTCGCCTCTCGTCTCACATTCCACGTTGCTTCTGCACAATCATGCGCGAGTAGAAGGAGGAAGCTGGGCCTGAGACCGAGACTGAGACTGCGAGACACTCGAAACTCGGAGGCTGCTCTGACTGAGCCGCGGCGCTGACTGCTGCTATCAATGGCAGCCTTTTTAGGTTTTGCTGCCTGTCTGCACTTGCCTCTGCCTCTGCCTCTGCCTCTACCTCAGCCGCTGTTGCTGCCTCTCCCTCCGCTCTCCATCGCTCTTCTCGCACTCTTTCGTGCCTGACTGGCATCATAAATCATCTCAAGTGGCTGCTGTGTAGCGCGCTATTTTCGTTGTTGTTGTTTTTTTTTGCTTTTTGTATCTATAACTATAACAATTTGCAAGTGTATCTCAAAGAAACACACACACCAAGAGAGAGAGAGAGAGAGAGAGAGGCCACCGTCCTGTTGTCAGTCATTTTGACATTTTTGTTGCACTAATTTGCGCACTTGAAAGATACAAAGATACAGCTACATTTTCGCCGGCGCATTTTTCGTAATTTCTGAGCCGTAAAATCGTTGTAACAGGTACGCGTCTGCCGCCTGCTGTTGCATCCACGAGATACTATACTTTGTTTTTTTTTTTTTTTGGCGTCAAAAACTGACAACAGCTGTGCGCCACATTTGCAACGTAAGTTAATGCTAATGATCATTATGATGTTCACTCCTACTCTCCCCATCGCTGAGACGTAAGAAGTATGGATTGAAGCAGCATTTCAGCGTGCAGCTGACGTGTTTGATTTTGCGTTTTTCTTTTCTTTTTTTTTTTTTTTGCTCGCTCAACAGCTGTGCGAAATTCGAACTCATTTGGCTGGCGAATGTTGTGGGAACATGCAACATCCAATAGACATTCATAAATTGTGCGAAATTTATCGAAATAGAAATAGAAGTGATGTTCAATTTAATACACAAAATAATTTCAACAATTCTTAACACTCTCATAAACTTAAACAAAGAATTTGTTTATCCCTATTAAAGCTTCGAACGTCGACGTCGGCGTCGGCTTCGGGGTAAACCTGCTCAATTGGAAAAGCCTTTGATTAGTCACTTCAAGTTGAAGAGAGATAGAGAGAGAAACTTTTGCTTAAAATAAATATGCTTGAACTTATTAAGCAGATACTTGAAAGTCTTTCGGGCAGACATATTTAAAGTAACTTTTCTAATTTAAAGCGATTGCAAACAGTTTCTTATCCCATCTGAGCATCCCTTTTTATTTTGCGGGACGTGGGGCGGCATCTTCACCGTCGAGTCTTGTGTTTTAACAAGCACATGTGAAATTTACTCGGTTGGAAAAGTCTTTGATATTATTACAAAACAACGCAGCAGCAGCAGTTGAATCTGCTTGACAGTTTCCACAAAATTTACCACGATCCCAAACCAAATAGAAACTTTATTTAATATGAATTAAAATCACGTTGCGCTTGCTTAAATAAAATAAACACACAGAGAATTGATTTCACTAATTTTATTGTAGTGCAGTTTTCGTAAAAATAATGCCAAATTATTTGTTTATTTTGCAGTCTATTTTTAAGCGTTCTTTGGCTCTTTGTTTTCGCACACTTTCTGGCCCCAAATTGAAATCGCTTTCGAGCCTCTTCAAAGCTGTTCAATATATTGTTTTTAGCAAAGAATTTAATGCTTCGTGGAAGTAATGTTTCCTGGTTCGCTGACCCAATCAATTGTGTGTGTGTGTGTGTGTGTGTGTGTGTGTGTGTGTGTGTGCGTGCACAACAAAAATGCTAAATGATTTATTTCCAATTTGAATGCTCGGTTTCTGCGAAGACGCCACTTTATTTGCCGACGGCGAAGACGGCCCGAGTTGGAGGCGGACACAACGAACCACATTTTGACAAGCGCCGAAACAAGAGATGGTAATAAACAAAATGTAAAAATAAACAACAAACAGCAAATAAAGAAAGAAAAAACAAAACATAATTGTCTAGGCAGCAGTCAGTCAGTCAGTTAGTTTATTTGTTGGGTAGCTCATCTGCCGGTTCCCTAAATTATGGTACAATAATTTCCAGCAAAAGCGTAATATATTAACTTGGACTCGAGTTCTGCGCTGCGCTGCGCTGCGCTGAGCGGAGCGGTGGGAGGCGGGTGGTGGAAGCGAGGGAGCAACTTGGGCAACTAAATATTACTTTGGAACTGTGTTGGCACTTTGTTTAATTAATGGCATTTGTTGTCAGTTTTAATTGAATTTATGTTTTATTATTTTCAACATCATTTATTTGTTTCTAGTTAACACTGTCCATACGAAACTTGTTTCGCTTCTCTCCCTCTATCTTTCTCTCTCTCTCTTTCTATCTCCCTATTGTTTTTTTTTTTTTATTTTGTGGATTGTCGAACTTAATGCTTTCGTTACGCTTTAGCTTTGCCCTTCTTTTAATTCTTGATTGCCAGATAATTTCGATAACTCTTTACTAGTTAATTAATAATACTTGTTGTCAGCTTCTTGCTGACGTTTAGTTTGAAATTCGCAAATTTATAAACGTAGAAACATAATTTAATCTTTAAAATATTTCTCAAATTCAAGTGTTTTTTCCTCTCTTATTTTACAACATTCATTTACTGCAATTCCTTCGCTATTATCCTCAATGTTTACCTTCACTTTGCTTCTTTCATTATTCTCCATTTTGCTGGCAAAACACCATTTAGTTGTTTCTGCGCTTTAATAATCTCAGCTTTTTGCTTTATTTCGTGTTATCTGCACTTTTCTAATGCAATTTTCCATTTTCTGTTTATTTCGTGTATCCTGCTCCGCAATTTCCCCATCTTTTGTTATTTTCCATTTTTTTTTTTTGGCTTGCGCTAAAACTTTATTTACTTTTTCCGCTGTCATATATTCTCATTCTCATTCTCATTCTCTCGTGCTTTGCTTTGCTTTGAAAATGCTAATCTTTTTTTTTTGTGTTATCATTTTGCACAACAGAAATTTGAACTTAATTCAGCTTGAACTGAGTCTATTCATTGCATTGAATTTGCACTCTGATCTGTCTTATCATTTTTAATTATTAATTAAATTATTATTAGCGATTTATAAAAGTTTAAGAAATTTCCACATTTTATTATTATGGGAATTTTCAATTACACTTTACTGCTTTTGCTAACAGAAATTGTTTCACATTTGAATGATATTTAAAACATATTCAAGAGATAAACTGTCCAACATTCTATAAAGTCGTAGCGAAATTCACAATGAAATTTCTCTAAGAAATTCGCATTGAAATTGCAATTAAAAGAACAAATTGAAATGTCACCAAACAGAAAATACACGAAGAATTGTTTTTGATATGCCGTTAGAAACGTTTTGTGTTTTGCTTGGCATAGAATTAATGATAACAACACCAACGAAGAACGAAAAGCGTAAAAAGGATTCGGTTGATAGATTGTAAAATTCTTACACAGAGACACACACACACGCACATATATACAATAATATAAATTGCATGTGTATGTGTGTGTGTGTGTGTTTGCGTATAGATTGTATAGATAAGAGAATAATATAGTTTGACCTACATTTGTGTTGCGTTTTCTTTTGTGGTTCGCGACGTCGCCGTCGCAGTCGCTGTCCTCGATGCAGTCGCTGCGCTGCCGCCGCCAAAGCGGCGCTGCACTTGCAAAACAACAACGACAAAAAAATATTAAGAACTGCCGTTACTTTTGCAGTGTCTCCTTTATCGTCTCCTCCTTGGCAGTAGTTATTGTGGTTCTTGTTGTTGCGGCAAATAGAATATCCAAAAAAACTGTTGTTTCTCGCTGTTGTTGTTATTACACTTTCGCGACACTTTTCACACCAAGTAATTCAACATTTTGCTTTATTTGATAGATTCTTGATAGATTCGATTTCATTCAAACGCAATTTGCAAGTCTTTATTTTTTATAATTTTTGCAGTTATTGCTGTTGTTTTGCTTTTGCTTATTTATTGTGGTTGTCGTTGCTTGCACTTGAAAAAAATACGGCAAAAAAATAAAGAAAAGATGCAATAATAATATTTATGTGTTGCTGTTGTTGGGCTGCTGTAAAGCGCGAGACACACACACACACAAGCATGCAAAACATACACACACACACACATTCAGGCAAACAGACACACGCACTCACGCATAGACACGCAACGAGCAACGGTAACGCGCTGTGATTATGACGATTAAATGCGCGACACGAAACGAAAACGAAACGAGAACAATGGGAGCACGCACCGATAACGTGTCCAAACGCTTCAACGATTCGAACAGAACTAAACGCGTGCCTCTGTTCAGCATTGGCTGCTGCTGCTGCTGCTGCTGCTGCTTCTGGTGCCGTTTGCCTTTGCCTTCGACTGCTTGCTTGCTTGCTTGCCTGACAGCCTGTATGCCTGCCTGCCTGCCTGCTGCTGTCTCTGTCCGTCTGCCGGGCCGGTCTGTCTGTTGTTGAGCATTAAGAGAGCCGTGCGTGAGAGCCAACAAAAACAAAATGACTATGAGAGCGCGTACATATTGCAAGCCCACTGCAAGCACACCGAGTGCAAAGTGCCGCTCTCTCCCGCTCACTCTCTCGCTCTCTCTCAGGCTAAGCGCAGATGTAAAAGAAAATGAAAACAATAAGAACAACAACACACACATGCGGGTGGCTCTCACAGCCTCTGTAAGTGTGCTGAACTTGGTTACATTGAGATGCTGTTCCTGCTAACTGCGGTCAGCGCTGTTAACTGTCATTGCAGGCCAAGCGAATAAATGTAATAATAGTGGCTTGCAAAGTGTTATTTAAATTGAAACTAATTTCAAAAAAGATAAATTAAATTTGAGCATTATTCTAAAATGCATTGCTTTACTCTATTCTCAGATGTCCTTATTTAATTTATATATCACAATCAAATTGGATATATTTAAAAGTCTTGCAACAAACTACTCGAAATATAGTTTTGACTACATCTTTATTATAGTGAATTACAAATAAGTCTATTTGAAACCTTTCTAAACTAAATATTTGCCCACAAATTTTTTTTCTGCAATTCTATTTATTTTAGCGAACTTTTTAAGGTTTCGAATTTGCAATTTTTTGAAATTGTTATTGCATATTCGCTGCGTTACTTTGGCCGCAGCAGCAGAATTTACATTTACATGTGCAATGTTAGTTAACAGTGTTGATTTTACATTACCCTGAGCGCTCTCTCCGACTCTGCTGCTCTCTCACTCTCTTCTCGAAGCTGCTCGCCCACGTGACTGTTATACGCACCGTGCGCTTTACAGGATAGCGAGCGCTGCTGTTAGCGTCCACAGGTATCTGTTGTTGCGATGCTGCCGCTGTCAAACAGCTGTTTCATGTTGTTTACGACGCGATGCTTTGTGAGCGTATAACAGATTTCGGTTTAATTAATAGCGCTTAATTAAATAACACAAAAGATTTGCTGGCCGTCAGCATTGGCATTCAACATCTATCAAAACAACTTGATTATCATCAGATTAATCTTCGTTAATATTTACATTCAATAAATGCAAACTGTTTGTTATTTTCTAGTTTCTAATTTAAGCATGTTTAGCATTACTTCGTATGTATTGATTTTTAGTAAGAAATTCTATCTTTTATTCTCAAATGACGCTTGTTTATTTTCGCAATTTGTTTATGGCTTGCGAAAAACATTCGCTAACATTTTTATGTAATAACAGCAGCATCAACGCATGTTATCGACGCTCTCTTTGACACAGCCTTTAAGAGCGCAAGAGAGTGCCAGGCTACGACAGCGTATTACAGTTTATGGCGAGCATCAATCGTCCGCCGCTCTTATACGTGTGCTGTAAGGTTGCGAAATTGACTAGACTGGCGAAATTCGGAGACAACTTGTTGAGGATATTTAGCGAGTGTATAACAGTTGTTCATTGAGCGATAACTTTACGATCGACATCAATGAAAAAATATAAACTATTTTGCATATAAAGGTTTTAAGTTAAAAAGATCTTAATACTTGAATTCTACTTCACTTTGCAATTTGAAATATAAATATAAACGTTGCATTTATAGCAAAATCAACAGCAACTTTCCACCAACAGTATTTCCTAGTTCGGAAGAAGAAAATTATTAAATTTGAATTTATAATTTTAATATTTTAATTTCCAACAACTATCGCTGCAAAGTGTCGTCGCTAGTTTTGCAGTTGCGCCCCGTTTCTTATCAAGATTAATTGAGCAATTCATGTGTTATAAATGACAGTCATAAGCCCAAGCCAGACTGAGGAAACGAAAGAGAGAGAGAGATAGCTTGAAGGAGTGCAACGGCTTTCGCAAGCAACCCAACTCAAGACTGTAATTTGACACCTCATCTGTCTGTCTTCCTCTCCCCCACACTTCGCTTACGATCAACAGAATGCCAAACTGCAGTTGGTCTGCTCGTCATCGATAACAGTTACAACACATTTTCGGCACACACACACACATGCACACGCATACTCGTAGCATAAGAACAGCAACAACAAATAATAATAAGGTCAATCAACGGGCGCAGCGGGCGGCGACAGCGCAGTTGTCAACAGCTGCGCGCCGACGCAGAAGGCCGTCGCAGCAGCGACGTTGACTGCGCAGGCAGCAGGCAGATTAATTGCGTCGTCTGCAGCGTGAATTTATGAATTTCACATGAGCGATGGGCTCCCTGCACTCCCTCTCGCCCCATCTCTGTCACACTTGCAGCGCTGTCATCATTCACCCCCACTCTCTTTCTCTCTCTCTCTCTTCATACTGCGATGCTCTCTCATCATTTGTTTGTGCATGCGTGTGCGTATTTATGTGTGTGTCCACACTTGAGCGCCGGCTCTCAGCGCCACTTGAGGTCTCGGGCTCACAGATCTGTTTATTCTTTCGCTCGTCTCCGCTATTTGCTGCGTGGGCCCGCATTGCTGTTGTTGTTGTTGTTCTTCTTCTTCTTGTTGTTGTTGCCTTTTTACTGTTCTTGTTCTGTGCGTTGTTTGCTGTTGTTGTTAACATTTGTTTTTGGTAAAACGATAGTATGATATGATATGATTTATGTGCACAAGAGAATGCCCAAAACTATGCTTGTGTGTGTGTGTGCGTATGTGTGTGTATTTGTGTGTGTGCTCACGCTTGGGAACATGTTTGTTGTGTGCAGGCAAGCAGAGCTTTCATTACTTTTAATTAATTGAGATTATGCTCTGGCAATCGCATGATCGGATTGAAATTTCGATTAAAATGGAAAACATTGAATGCATTTTATAGGATCGTTGTATTGGAAATGTAAAAAGAAGATTTGTAAATATAATTTAAAAATAGTTTCAAAAACAATTTTAAATATTTTAAATTCAAATCAAAATAATTTACAATTTAATAGTTTTGATAAATTCCAATTTTAGTTTCTTCATTTATTCAGCATTAAAATGAATTCTTCATAATTTCGATTTTATTTATTATTGTTTTAATTTTATTGCGTTGATTTCAACTTCCTTACAGCGCTAGGAAAACTTTATAAATATTCTGCTCATACATTCTGGAAAATTTACAGTTCGATTCAATTGGCTTCAATTGCAAAATTCGAACAGTAAAAATGCAATTTCAAAATGCTGATTGAAGCGGCTTATTCGCATTGAATAAGCATAATTTTTGCAGTTTATTTGACTTTTTTTTTGCAGCCAGCTCTGAACTCTTTTCAATTTGCTTTCAATTTGGCGCAGCAATTAAAAATCGATGAAGTTCAATTGAAAACTGCAAGTTGAATGCAGTTCGAATGCATGGCGAGTGTGTTTCCCACACACTCATACACACAAACACACACACACACACACACACACACACACACATCATGCATCGCCGTGTGTGTTTCAACTGTTGCAAATTCAATTTCAATTGCTGGCGGCTAATTTGACGGTAATTAAGCCAAATCAGTGGGCGATTAAACAATTGAAGATAATTACGAGAAATTGAGAGAACGAAGCTGAAGCTGAAGCTGAAGCAGAAACAGAAACAGAAACAGAAACAACACCAAAATACTTTAGCTAATTGCGAATACTAAATGCGAGTCGTCGTCAAGTTGCGTGAGTGGCAATCAAAGAGCGCAAGAATTATGCAAATCAGATTGAAACTGAATCCCGCGTGTCGAAACAGCAACAAGTCGAAAGGGCACCAACAATAATTAATAAAGAAATAAATAATGCGGATGGGTGACGGCGACGGCGACGGCGACGTCGACGGCGTCGAATTCAGCTCAGCTGGAAGCCCCCAACAAGAAACCCAGCAAACTCCTTTAATGAGGTACGCGAGTCGGGAGCATGATCGACAGCAAGAGACCCTGTACTTGATGGTACACAAAAAACGTGTTCAGGAAATCACATCAACTCTATTTATTCACAGATAATCTATTAAAACGTACACAACAAATTTGTGTACTTTTTGAACTTGAGACAAAGAAATTGAAGTAAATAATCAGCAAACTTTTTGATTTAATGAATATTAAAATCAATTTGTATGGTTAACATATTAAGATTACATTGAATTATCATAGAGAATGTTAACTGTCAACTGTTAAAGCACGGCACTGTTAAAGCAGCAGATCCTTCATGAAAAGTTTACAATGTTGTCTAATAGGAAGATAACAGTTTGACTTTCAGCAGCTTCAGCAGACTAATTAATTATTAACATACCCAACTTATATATTATTTATAGCAAGCAAAATATAAGCTAAAGTCTAAATACTTGCAAAATTGTTTAATTGTGATTGTATTATTAATTTGGCATGTTTGCAAATTGTTTTTCATTTCAGCAACCCAATTTTAACTGTGATTCGGTTGGCTAAATTCATATTTAGGGCTAGACGTATTTTATTAAATACTATTTTAGAGAAAAACTCTTCTTACTTTGCCACAAATTGAGCGCACTCTTGCAACGTTTTGGACGGCGAGTTCGACAGCGAGACGATCAAGTGTGCGAGTGTCCGAGTATCCCACAGAGTTGCAATACAAACTATGGATGTGTGTACAGTTATAATTAAGTGATACACATAAAGGGAGACAGCTAGCGAGAGAGAGAGAGAGAGAGAGAGAGAGAGAGAGCGAGCGAGAGGGAGCCAAAGACGTTGCTCTAAGTATCTGGGTATATTTTTCTTTTATTTATTTTTGCTGTTCTTAATGATTGTTTTCAATTACTTTTCCGCTAGCTTCGCGGCCAGTCAGTCGTCATTCAGTCAACGGATTGAAAAGGTGAGCACAGACTAAGTGTGAGAGAGAGAGAGAGAGAGAGAGGGGAGGGAGAGAGAGAGAGAGGCTTGCGTCGATTCAATCGATTGAGTCACTCGCCAGAGGAGCGCCTTTTAAGTGTTTACGCTTGTTTTATTAATTTCCATCATACATCTTCAGCTGTCAGCGTGCAACTTCTTCTGCCTCTTGTCGTTGTTCTTCTTCTTCTTCCTCTTCTTCGTATTGGAGGCTGCCGCCTTCGCAACAACATGGAAAAGTCACAGCAACAACTTCAACGTCAACAGCATCAACAACCTCAACTACAACTTCAACTTTCAACGGCTAACGAGCTGCCAATGATATTTTCAACAGAAAATACCTTACGATATTTTAATTCCCCCAACCCAAAAGATTACAAAAACATTAACGGGGGCGTGCTAAAAAAATGAAAAGCAGAAGAAGACCCGAAACAAATCAAACGAAACATAAATCAATTCAACGTTGAAAATGTTTTTATTAACAACATTTACTTCGCATAAAGTGCAATTACATTGAATGTAACTGAAAGGCAAATAATTAATTTTTAAAATAAATGCATGATCGGCAAAAAGTGCTAGTCAAAAATAAAATCTGACTTGAATTCAACATTTTTTTGATACTTTATCAAATCAATTAGTTGCATTTGAAGCAGATAGATTACAAAATTTCCCAGAAAACTCAATAAAATAGCACACTTAATTCAAAATCTAACAAACACAAGCAAATTGAATTTAGAAAGTTTATGATTTAAGAAATTGTTTGAGAAAGACAATTAAATGTGTGAAGAAATAGTTTGATGTAAATTGAACTACAGCGAACGTAATGACTGGCAATAAATGTAAATTGAAATGGAATTGAATGCCAGTTGAATGCCAGTTGACAGTCGATGATCCATTTCAGCCAGCACATAAAAAGCGGCGACAATAAACGCGCGACGAAAAAAAACGAAGAGACGCATAAAATTCCAACTAATCCCCAGAAATGTCTTATTAATGCCACAGCTAGGCCATCGACAGTTTCGTCAACCCCGCCACGCCCCCATCTCCACACGAAGCAAAGTCCTTGTGCTGCAGGACAATCGACAATTGCAGTTTTGCGGGGAGCAGGCAGGAAAGTTTACAGCTAAAAACGACTCGAATTGCCAATTTCATGCTTCGAGTGCAAGGCTTTCAATCAAACCAGCGCGCAGAGCGGAGGCAGATATATAGATATATATATACATATATATGTATATACAGATATATAAATAGAATACAACAGTTGGATACTATCTGGTAGAGAGAGGAAGCGAGTGTATTAACTCTGCCACTATCACGACCTCGTCGTCTCGTCTCGCCTCTCGTAATTTCAAATGCCAGCGACACCGTCCACGACATCAGTTTCTTTCCCATCGCCGCTCAGATGCTTCTCCTCATACACAATCGCAGTTCGCTACTATTTCGCTGCTCAAGCAACTCGGCACATTACGTATACGAGGCGAGGACTCTCTCTGTGTCTATCTCACGCGATTTTTATGGCACATTCGTGAGCTTATTGTAATGAATTACTCTGGGATTCGTTTCGTTTTCGGCGGCGCTTTTGCCGCTTCTTCTTTTTTTTAATGCTACCCTGGCCAAACCCGATGCTCTGTTGGTTAGTGTAACGATCTCAATATCGATTGCAATTTATTCGAAGCTTGCAAATTTTTCCTAAGATGGGCAAATTTTTGGTTTTTGAGATCAAGATATTTGAGTGTTGAATTTGGCAAATTAAAAATATTCATTTCTAGAGGTTAATCAAATTGCTTATAGAAAAATTCAGCTAAAACACTGGACCACTTAACTTTAATAGAAATATTCTAGATGTTGATGAACTAATTACTCATTTTTGTTAAAGATTTTGAAGCCTCGCTTCCCTTTGCCTTTTGCTCTTCAGGCTATTGCAAATTAATAACACGAATTCTTCAATAATTTGCTCAAAAGTACTAAAAACTTTAAAGTAATGATTTATTTCTCAAATAGTATTTCTTTTTTAATATAATCAACCAATGAATTTGAATTATCGCCACAAATTATCTCAACCTTTGCCAATTCGTTTATTGCAAAACAGTTGTAAGTTTTTTATGTAGTGTTCTTCGCGCTTGATTAGTACAGCGTATCATCAAGTCGAGCAGCGGAATTTTGCTTTCGCTTGCTGTTATATTTTTGATGTAATCCATGGCAATGGTCGTTAGTCTGAGGCTCGGTTATTGACTGCCTCCGCTCGCTGGGAGGGATGAGGAAGAATAAGGGACAGGCTTTGTCCCATACCTTGCAACTACTCCCCTTTGCCCCAGTGCCGGACTAGTGCCTTTGGCTGTGACATGTGGTATTTGCTGTAATCATAATTTTATGTCCATCTAAGTAGCTGTGCATGACGACTGTCAACGACACTGGACCTGGCCTTCCTGGGCTCCCTGCACTGCCCGCCCCATTCCATCCCCCTTTTGGGTCTGCTTCTCCTTCATCGACTGTGTGCAGCTGTGTGTTAAGTTTTCGCAGCGCTGTCAATCGATGTCTTAGACTGTCGTTCGCACTCTGTGCTTGCCCCCAATTCGAGGCTGCATGCCGCAGCTCTGTGGCACCTGGCAGTTGACATGAAGCAGCTTGCCGCAACACACAACGAGTGGGCATTAATCGATAGCCTAAATTAGGCACTGCTATCGATAATGGATGCTTTCCTTTGTATGATGCCAAATGCCTCAATTGCTGAAAATCTAATTTCCTATCAACTCTTTGATCGACAACAAAAACTCCGCATTACTATCGCTAGTTCTTAGCAAGAAATAGTTCCCAATTACATAGTTTATAGCTAGCTTCGATCACAACTCAGGTCTTACAAGCATCGCCTTCAAAGTTTCTGCATTTACTCATCATTTTAGACGACTAGAACTTTTCAGTAAACGCTCAGATTTCGACTCCCTTTAAATACGTTTATGAATTTGTGAATTTTATTTGTTTTGCTGCATTTTTTACTTTTATTTTCTTATTCTTAGCTAACAAAATCACTTGTATTTATCTTAAGTAGAAAAGAATTGAGAAATTTCAATACAAAGTTCGAGTTTTTTGACTTATAGCATCGTTAATTATCGAAATTCACCAAGCTGCTCGCTTAGTGACCTCATTAAGCCAACTTCTCTATTTTTTTTTTTTGAGAGAGAGAAAGAGAGGAAGTCTCGTGTTTTGCGAGCCTCTTCAGTGGCAGCTTGCTTTGACAAGTTGTTTGCAAGTCGCAGTTCGTTTCCCTCGACCGCCTCGGCTCCCCCTCTCACCCCCTCTGCCACTGCCCCGCCTACTATTGCTGTCTTGCTCTGGCCAGAAGCAACAAATCATTAGCTGTACATTAGCGGCGTTGACGTTGAAAATGCACCACATGCAACGTTCGCGTTGAATGCTTTGTGGAATGCAAGTGAATGCAGTCGCAGGACATGCACAGGATGCTCGCATGCACACACACACAGGACAACAGGAAAAGCTGGCAAATGAATGAGACAACAGCGCGCTGAAGACGAGGCCAGCAGCAGCAGCAGAAGCAGAAGCCGCCGCCGAAGAAGCAGGCAGCAAACAAAACCAATAGGGGAAGAGAAAGAAAGTGAGAGAGAGAGAGAGAAGGCGCGTTGGGGTCAAAGTGTAGCGGGGGGGGAGGAGGTGGCGGGGGGTGCAGCGATAAAACCACGTAATCTGCAAGTGAGTTCTTTAATTATGCTGCAGCGCAACACATGTAGACGGCGCAGCAGGTGGCAGCCAAGCCCAGCAGCTGTGCCGCAAGCTGCAAGAGAGCGAGACGGCAACAGAGTGCGAACGAGTGAGTGAAAAGGGGGGGGGAGGGAGGCGGGCGACGAAAGCGCAAACAAAATGCGATGCGAAAGCCGCTTACAAAACCACAAAATGCTACGGACATCTTTTGCCAACGCCAGGCAAGGACAACGACAGCGAGACACGCCAGGGCAGCAAATGGGGGCGAGGGGGGCACGGAGGGGTGAGTGTGGCACGCTAGCAGGGCAGCCATTTTGAAGTTTGGGCGCTGCGGCTTTTGCGGGCGTCTGTCGGGGATTTTACAATGGAGTTTGTCGGCGTCGCTTCAAGCGGGGAGTTGACAGTCCACGGAGAGCAGAGGGGGGGGGGGCGAAGAGGGGACTGTGGGGGGGTCAGCAAGTGGCTGCTGCCAATGTGCAGCCATTTGCGGATTTAATTGCCGTTAACATGCGGCTCGCTTTACTTTCGTTATTGCAGTGCAACACAGCTTGCCTCCTTGCCCCCCGCCGTCGTCACCCTCACGCTGGTAACACGAGCATCAAAGCGCAGACAACGGGACGACGGCAGTAACAAAAACAACAACAACAACAACAACTCGTCGCAGATTAGAGAGCACAGCGACAACGTGCAACTTCGACGCCCCTGCCCCTTGTCCCTGCCGCAGCAATTCTTCTGCTTTTCTCAGCCTTTGTTTGCTTCTTTTTTATTTTCGACTGTTGTTAGCCGTTTCCTCTGCGCATTCACGTTATCTTGCATTGTGGTCAGTTTTTGGTGGCACAAACACACGACGATACACACAAGTTGCTTGCTGCCTGTTGCCTGTTTGCCTGCCACATGCCACATGCCACAGATAACGCGCATTCAGCTGCGTTCTGCTGCGCTGCGGTTGCCAAAGTCCTCAAAGCATCAGCAACCTTTGCCAAGGACTTTTGGCTTAGCTGCGAGAAGCTGCGACAACTTTTCTTGCGCCGCATTTCTAAACACTTTCGCAGCGATTCTTCACATTTTTCGCATTGAAAACTATGGCAATAAAGCAGCATTATAAATGTTATAACCAATGAAATTTTAAACACTTTTCCAAGCAATTGCCTAGAAAGCATTTTCAAAGAATTTTAGAGGTTTGTAATACAAATTTCCAGTGCGAAAGCTTAACAAATACTTTCGGTTATCGAAAACATCGAATTGTTGAAATCCAGCATTTCTTTACTGTATTTACAACGATTCTTTGCATATCTGTCAAGTAATCTATGGTTCATAAATATTGGAAATACGATAGGATATTCGATGCATTTTATGGGGTTTTAAAACCACTTTTAAGAGAAAGAATTCTATGAATGCTTTACGAATCTTATACCAAAATATTTAAATATTATTGTAAATAGATCAAAAAACTTTTCTATTAGTAGACACATGCAGTTTTTTTTGTCAAATAATAGCATAAGAGTTTATTTAAAATTTTACGCGCACATTTCTGTATTATTCTGTTAAGATCAAATGTTTTTGTTTGCTTTTCATTATGCTATATATTCCTAATTTAAATGGTTTATATATTCTTAATTTGTTATTCTAACTTATTTGAATACTGATAAAAGCTTACAATCTAATTAAATTTGAAAACTTAGCCCTGCCTGAAAGCCGAGTAACTTGTCATTGGTAAAGTAAAGGAAATACTTGACTTACCCCTGTGAATCGCCAGGCGAAATGGGTTTTAATTGTTGCTCCGCGGTGCGCAGATTATCGCTGATAATATAATCTGTTGAATGGAAGAAATAGTATATTTTATTGCAGATAATTTATAAACAAATGAAATTAAGCTGCAGTGAAATCTAAATTAATCATGTTACAATAACTTTATTCTGCATAGTTGAATTCAATTTTTGCGATTCAATTTATTTCAATCGTCACTTGAAGTGTGTTGGGAATTAACAGCATGCTGTTATGTTAAGTTAGCAGACTTGAAGTTGTCAGCTCGCTGTTATGTTAAGTTAAATTAAGTCGAGTCTGTGGGCTAACATTTAGCTGTAATGTTAAACGCAACAGCACTCGCTGCTTAACATAACAGTGCTGAGCACGCAGAGCTTTTGTGCCAAAGCTGAGCTTTCGTGGGAAAGGATATTTGCTGGGACTTTACTATGAGGATATTTTAGGTAAATTTCAAGGGACATTTCTGGTACTTTTGTTGGTACTTTCAGGGTACATTTTGAGGTACATTTTAATGACACCAATTTACTGGTATTTTGGGTACTTTCAGAGTTACAAATGTGGTACATTTTAGAGTACCTTTGGTATTACTTATTGAAAATAGTAGACAACAAATCTCTTTTGGCTCTTGGCTCTGACACTCACCCTTCTGCAGCTGGCTGGTCGGAATGAATTCCTCGTGCTTTTGGTCCCCCTTCTCCTCGTACTTGAGCTTGTAGTCGGAATGCTTGCGCAAGGACATCAACAGCGACTGCGTGCGCGGCGGTATCTCCGGCGGCGCCGGCTCTGGCGGCGGCTCCGATTCGCCCCCGCTGCTCATGCCGCCAGCAAAGTCATCCTCACTCTGCTGCTGGAGCTGCAGCGCTGTGGACTTGGACGTCGCTGCGACGGCGGCGGCTGCGAGCAGCTGTTGGGTTTTCTCGCGCAGCGAATCGCTGCGATTGACGGAGAGCGCCGAGTTGCCGCTGCTGGAGCTCGTCATGCCGCTCAAGCGATTCAGCGTGTTGCGTGTGGCGCCGCTGCGCTGGCTGCGCTGACTGCTCGACGCTGCCGTCGACGACGACGCCGACGCGGGCAGCAGATAAGCGCTGCTGATGGGCGTCGCCACCGCCTCCGCTTGCTGCGCTGCCTCATCGACGGCGCTGTACTTGGCGTTGAGGAAGGGATTCGTGCTGCGCGTCGACGTCGCTGTCGCTGCTGCCGTCGCTGCCGCCGCTGCAGTCAGCGTGCTGCTGCTGCTGCTGCTGTTGGGAAACAGTCCCAGGTTCGCGTTCGATTGATACTTGGCCGCTTGGCCCGCCGCTGCCGCTGTCGCTGTGCTCGACGACACCGTCGACAGCTTCAGCGGCGACTGCGCATCGCGCGCGGCGACGCTGACGGCGGTCCGCTGATGCGGCTGCGCGTACGTAACTTCCAGGCTCGAGTCCTCGCTGCGACGATCGCGCTGGCGCAGATACTCGGGTTCGCAGTCCGAGTTGTAGTGCTCCATGCCTAAGAGGAAGCGGGAGAGAGACAAAGACAGCGAGAGAAATGTGAATATTCAGCTGTTCTTAATGATTTAACCTAAAAGGGTATTGCAAGTGTAGAGACCACAAGTTCGAAGCTTGAGTATTGAATTTCATTAAAACATAGCTACACATTTATTTATTACTTATAAGTTTACAAATAGGCAATTTAAGTAAGGCGCAAGTCAACACTGCTTACAATGCTCAATTGAACAGCTCTGTTATTGAACATCCTCCGCTTCTGTTAACTCTGCAATCTTATTAGACTGCCCCAATTGGAAAGTCTGTTAATTACAGTTCGAAATGTTTAGCAAATGTTAAGCACACAACATTGCTAATTTAAATAATACTTAAAAAATAATTTTTAATTAATAAATATTGACTTTCGCGTTGATTTTACATTTATCATATTTTTATCAACCACTCAAATTATTTTTTTTAGACAATTGCAAATCAATTTCTTTCACGGTAATAATAAAAATCTGATAAAAGTTGAATTTTAAGCAAACGAATTTCTTTCAGAGTGCGTCTTAGAATATAATTAATATAGACTGATTAATGTTAAAAATTATAGTTTAAATATTACTTCAAGAAAACATGAGCAACACACTTTTAAATATTTATTTCAAAGTTTGGCTCAATTCAACGACTTTAATTCAACAATATTCACTGTTCCAGCTTTAAGCTTTGTATGCTTGTCTATGCCTCAATTGCTTTCGCTAAATACTTGTACTATAGCGTTTAATTCTAAGTTAGAATTTCCGCCCTTTTCTACTTGCTTTCTGCTTTTGCAACTTTCGCTTTGTTTTAAGCTCAATAATAATGCCCGCCAGCACTTCTGCCATTTAATCCAATAAGTACCCATATCAATTGCAAGAAAGTCAAGTTAACAACAAATCCGTGGGTTTGCTGGCAGTTGAATTGCTTTCAACAGGTTCAACTACATTAAATAAACTATGGCCGGCGACTACGTGTTTAGTTGACCTTTCAATAACTCCCTCGAGGTTCCTGACAGATTTAGCTGGAAGTCCCAACAGAGATTTACCCATAGACCAAGCGAGAAAGAGACCGACGTATCGAAAGAGAGACAGCGAGAGCAAGAGAGGCAGATAAGCAAACAAAAAAGAGCAACAATCACTCCCCAGACGGCAGCATTCCCCAACAACGTGGGCACCCAAAGTTATGAGGTTGTAAAAAATGAATCGTAAATTGCATTAAATATTAACAGACAATAAAAGCTACACACCGTGAGAGAGCGGTAGAAGAGCAGCGTCGACAATGGAGGGGTGAGAGCGAAAGAGAGACGACGAAATGCAATGGGAACATAAAAATTGCGCAGCAGGCGGCGATTTGCGTTTTATGCTTCGATTAGGCGTCGACTCTGTGAGTAGCTGCCCCTCTGCCCCTGCCTCTCCCTCTGACCCCCCCATCGGCCCCAGTGCCATTTATTTGGCACCCTCAAGTCGAGTTGCCATTCTTGTAATTGAATTGAAGTCCAGCAAAGTTACTTAATCTCTATCCGCTGCCTTCAATCGCTGTAATTAAATGGTCCACACAGTTTTTCATGCCATTGAAAATTCCGCTACACAATTCGCTTTAACAATTTGTACACTTAAATTCTCTAGCGAAATTCCTGCAATAGTTTCCAATTAGTTGCAAACTGTTTCGGTTTCGGTTTCACAATTCTGCATAAACCTTTTGTCTATATTTGGCTGGGCAGGGAAATCGGATTTGGAATCCGTGGAACAAAAACGCGTTGCGAGTGCTTTGAAGTAGGCAGTAAATAACCGACAGATACCCTGTAAAAATGCGCGGTCAAGCGAGTATGCTCTTTACTTGAATTTGATTAATTCGCTGCTGATATAGAGAGAAGCTCTCAAGCTTCTCTTCTTTAAATGCGATTTTCATCTCATAATAAAATATTTCCATTCATGAAATGGACAATTAAAAATAAACATCTTCATAAATTATCTTACTTTAAGGCACAAATTTTAAATGCAAATTTTCAAACGGAAATCATTTATTTTAATGTACTTCAAATACACAGAAGATTTCAAATATATTTTAGATTTCCAATATGCAGTAGATTTGAAACATCAAACCACGATGTTTTTGTGCCATTCAAATTTTACGAGTTTCTGTTGTTGTTCTGAACATTTGCAATCTTACTTCACCTTCATTTAATGCTCTTGGCTCAATTTTAAAATGATTTAGGCTGGATTTTGCATTTTTTCTACCCGTTTTAGAATGTTTCCGCTTTGCGTAAGCCACTGATTGATTGACAGGCTGATTGAGAGCCAGAAAACACTAAAACGACGTTAAGGACTCAAGTCTTGAGTTTACTCTGAACGCAGAACAACTCCTCTAATTTGATATTTACAATCAAAGGGGTTTAAAATATTAGTAACTCGTTTAATTTTTGGCAGTGCCAAGCAGCGACTTTCAGTAATGTAATCGTAAAGTGCTGCCAGCATTTGCAGCCCCTTTTTCGTTTGGTTTACTGGGTATTTCATCAGGGGAACGGTAAATGAAAACGCCGAAAAAGCGAGGCCAAAAATTGTTGGTTGACCCGCCGTCAGCTACAAAATGTCAAGTGGTTTTGTGCTCAATGAAATGAGCCCAAGCGGCCACAAAAGCTGGACCCAAAAAAAAAAAAAAAAAACCCATCAATGCAATGCAATCCAATCCTGTCGCGTCGCGTCGCATCGCATCGCTTCGCATCGCATCACATTGAATCCAATCAGAGTCAAAGCCGAAATAGAGTGAAAGAAAGCAAAATCACCAGCTACAACAACAACAACAACAACAAAAATCAAACAACAGAAGCAACAGTAAATTGTATTAGCCAGGCGTTGATCGACTAGCGCATACCCAGTTAACAGTTACCAATTAGCTGGCAAGGACAACAATCAAACGAAACCAGCCCTTTGTCGTTTAACTTCCACAGCATGTGGCAAGCTATGAATAAATGAACAAGTCTTTCAATTTTTATGCTATTTTCAATGCGGCAATGTCGGCGAATATTTGAGATTCGTTTGATAAAAGCCAAAACCGTGCAATAAATAAAATACGCATGTAAATGACTCTAAAAACAACAAAACAGTCACTATCGATTTTGACTAAACTATTCCCGCTGAATTTTATTTTACTATAGCAAACATTTTTACCAGAAAAGTTAAGGAATATAGACGAATTAAGACATATACATATATATTTCTAAAAAATGAATTAAACATTTTTGAAGAAAGTTATCCTATTCAATAATAATTTGAATGACGAAACGTTTCAAAGGTTTGTCAATAAAAGCACAAATTAAGAATTATGCCATAAAATGTAATTTACCACAAAAAAATTGAATATAAGTAAAATAAAATCCCCAAAGTTTCGTAAACCTAAACCTACTAAAGTGAGTAAAATAAAGTATAATTGGCTCATTTAAAAGTTAACTCAAAATTGATTTTCTAAAGCTTATTTTCATCCTCGCAGTTTCACCTTTTTTAAGATAAAATTGTTATCGTTGTTTTTTCAGTCTCTAATTAAATGCATTTTGCTCTTATTATTTTGTGTTATTTTTAGTACTAATTGCTGTGAATATTTATTGATCGTGTCTCTCTTGTATTAACTTCATTAGTTCTTCTGTTTGACAAAATTTATATTGCATACATTAATGTAGAAACCGAGTGATGAATTCTAAACTTAATTAAAACAGTACTACGACTTGCGAGAAACCCTTTCCTATGTTATATTCACTAGAAATGATTCATTTTGAAGTCTTCTTGTTGTCCCAACTGGGCTACCCTTTTTTGCCACAACAGCGCACAGAGAGGAAAGGCTAAAGACAAAGGATAGCGCCAGCAATTGACTGTTGTCCTGCTGCCAGTTAGCCTTGAGCCAGTGTATCGGATGACCACTGAATAATTCAATTAAATAAAATAATGAATATTTAGTAGGTTTGACTCGACTTTGCTGCGACTGCCGCACACAACAAACACAATTTGTAGCTCTGCAGCTCTGTCGCTATGTCGCTTTGTATTAACCATGTTATGTCTCTTTTATGTTGGCTTGTAGCTGTGTGCGTGTGGTGGAGTTTACTCACTTGCCAATTGCTGACTCTGCAGCAACAACTGGGCCAACAGCTGGGTATCAAAGGCCGTTGCCTGGGCGGTATTTTGATATTCATCTTCGCTGCTGCTGCCATAGCCGTGTCCATGTCGATGGCTATGCCACTCGGCTGAGCGCTGACGACGCAGCTGCTCGCCGCCGCCGCTGCCGCCACCGAGCGCAGCGCTGGAAGCGGCGCCGCCAACGCTGCTGCTGTAGTAAAAATCGCTGCCAACAGCGCTGCCGCTGCCAACGCGTTTACGGCCAATTGTGCCGGAATGGCTGCTGGACATGCTGAAGCCTGCTAGAGACGCCTTCGCTCGCTCCTTCTTCTGCTGCTGCTGCTCCTTCGTCCTTTCTGCTCTGCGTTTCAATCTTCGCTTTCGGGAATTTCACCTTCAATTGAACTATGCACGTAACTTGCTTCGCAATTTGTGCTCGTTTATATCGCTGTAGTTTTTGCTCTTGTTCAGATTTGTGTTGTTGTTGTTGTTGTTGTTGTTGTCAACGCATTGGCGTGGCATTTGGCCCACTGTCTGGGGCCACATGGACAGCTGCTGGCCCAATCCAGCAGGCCCAGCTAACGCCCACCACACAACTACGAACAACTCCAGCAAATCTGCCAACTCCAACTCCTCGCTCCTCGGTCCTGGCTCCTGCTGCTGTTGCGAGCTGACGAGGACGCTTTAAGTGCTTAACCGAATTAACGCTGAAACGATAAAAACGACAAAGTGTCAGCATGAGTCGAGTATAGCTCACAAAACTGAATACGATAGAGAGAGAGGGAGAAAGAGAGGGAGAGCGAAATCGAGAGTGATAGTGAGGGGCAGATAGAGAGATAAAACCATAAATGCACGAAAATGAAAATAAATAGCAGCCGGCGACCTTCTGACTTCCCTCCCACAGCCCACTCACCACCCACCACCCCCCACCAAACCAGCACCGACATTGCGGGCAAAGATTGAGCTGCGAGCAGAGATGAGCGCGTGACACGCACAGCAAAAGGGCAGCCCAACACCAACGCAAGTAGATGATAAATAATGCAGCAGATAAGTGAATTAATACATAAAAATAAGTGCAATACGTACTAAGATAAATGAATCCTTGATGCCGAGATGAAAGAATAAGTGCAAGATTAAATAGAGCCAGGAATAAATGCAAAACAAATATTGCAAAACCTAAGTGCAAAACGAAATAAATAGATACACACTAAAAATCAATAAAACAACAATTCACAGTAAAAGCATGAAAATAAAATCAGCAAAAAAGCAAACCAAAATAAATAACTACAGCAAATTAAAACAATAGACAATAAGTAAATCACCAAAAAAAAGATTTTATAAAATAAATACATTAAAAAGTTAACTTAACTAGGAAGTTAATTAAAAATTAAATCAATATATGACGCTAGAAAATAAAAAGCACAAAAATACTGTGTTTACAAGAACTAAGCTGAATAAGTAACAAGATGCTAAATTGAAAGTCCAAATGAATATTACACGCTTTTATTATCGACATTATTTCATTATCATTATTATCGCATATGTAAATTATTCAAAGAATCTCAACTAATGGAGCACGCTGCTGATTATACAAAACTGACATCAAAAATATACTACACAAAACTGCTGCCATATTATATTCAATTATGACAAATTTCCTCAATCTATAGCTTTGATTCACGCTTTAATTACACGCTGCAAGTCATTCATGCCGCAAACGAATCTCAGTATTCAGCGGGATGGAGAATCATAAAAACAGAACTGAAAGCAAAGGGAAAAGCTAAGAACGAAGCAAAGTGATAGAAAAATTAATATAGCATATCAACGACATGATTTAAAATCATGTTCCGACTGACTTCATGCGCATTGAACATATTCATATTAAATGGCATATTAATGAAATGCACAATTTGCGAATATTTTAAAATCACACATATGTAATTCGTTACATTTGTTTGGCATTTTTAATTAACTTACGCATAGTTCAACAAACAATATTTGCAATTTCTATTAGCATAAACTTGTTTTTTTTTTAACAGTTTTTTTACATCAATATTTTGTGGTTATTTTTTAGTGTTTTTATTTATACAGATTGATGGATTTATGTGCATTTGTACATGATTATTTATTTATTTTGCAGCTGCTTGTATTTTGACGGGATTACCGATTTATTTTGCAGCTAATTTAAATATTTGTATGGCTTTACTTGGCAACAAATTATGTGTATTTAATTATTGCAAATTCAAGTCGTGAGTTAAAATACTCCCATCACGCTGCCGTCTCCAGCGATTCTGTTTGCGGTGTGCGTCTCGAGCTGGCGTCAAGTGAACTTAATAGCAATTGCATTAAATGGAAGCTCAGCTCTTAAACGTTGCCTGTTATTAGTCGTTTTTGTGTTTGTATTTTGGGGGCCAGCAGCAGCAGCAGCAACTTCGGCAACTGACAAGGATGCCGACTTTTATGACGACCATCTCTCTCCTGCCTGCCTCACATTTCTTCTCATTTTCTGCTTTTTTTTTTCCTTTTTTGGACTGGGGTGGGTTGATGTCTGTCCAGTGGCACAGCTGCTGGCTGACAATTTGGCTTTTGATTTGATGAGTGCGCATTTGAATGCACTCAAAAGGGCACGACAAGTGGTCCATTACTTGCAGAGTTAACCCACCCATAACTGACTCTCTGACTCTGGCGCTGGACCCCTGGACTCGGGACTCTGGACTCTGGACTCGAGATGGCGACTGTCTGTAGTTTAGGGTCTTTCTCTGCTCTCAAGCATTCATTTATCTAATCTCAACGGCATCTAGTCCAAATATCGATCTACTTTCGCTTCCAGCATTTAAATTCTTAGCTACTTTTCAATATGAGTGCTAGTTGATTATATCGGTTAAAGCGAGTAACTTATGAAATTATTAAGCTATAGATATCAGGTAATTCGAATTTTTTATGAGTGCTACTTGTTTATATCGGTTAAAGCGAGTAACTTATGAAATTATTAAGCTATAGATATCAGGTAAATATTTTTTATGCTTTTATTTAGCAACATTGCTTTTAATCCTATACTTAAAAACTATATTTCTGCGCAATACTGTGACTATTAAATAACAGATTTTGAAGCACAATAATCATCAGGATTTATCGTGTCTTTTCATTAGAAGTCTTCTCAGTTGAGTAGCCAAATTTGTGGAAGCATATTTCAGAAAGTTTTTTGTGGTAAACCACTTTGCGAATCGATGGCTCAGCATTGGAAGCATTTAATGTAATAAAATGGCAGACGAACACTACAATCTCGAGTCGAGTTTTATGCGGCACCTTTTGTTTTCCTGGTCTTGCAATCTTTGCAGCCGTCAATCATGTTTCTCTTTTATCGTTCTACAGCTCTTTGCTTTCTTCATTCTTTGGACTTGTTGGTGTGCGCTCATTTCAAGCTTCGTTCATTTCATCGTTTGCTTCATAAATGTCTCTGCATCTGTTGCATCTCCATCTCTATTTCACTCTCACTCTCGCTCTCGCTCTCGCTCTCTCCTCTTTCATTCGACGCTGTTACTCCCTGTCTCTGTTCTTGGCTCAGTCTGTCCGGCTGTCCGACGGCATTTCACCTGTCACACCTCGATGAGCCCAGTGAGCCAACCTCCCGACGGAGCTGGCTCTACTCCACTGATGGCTGCGATTCTCGAACGCCCTGACGCCCAGGCAACCACTCGGAACACGTGTAATAAACATTCCCATGCTCGACATACTTCAGACACATGCCAAACACACGCATAGCTGCATGTCGTACAAGCCCAGCTACAGATACACAGATACACAGATGCACAGATGCAGATACAGATACATTTACCTTTGGCATTGTTCTTCTGCTCGTAATGGGGCAAGTGCTGCATGCTGCATGCTGCATGCTGCATGCGGCGCATTGAATAAAACTCCACTTCAGCCAGAGACAGTGAAAGCATTAATCCTCGAGGTCACAGCATTCTCCCATTTTGCCCTTATTGCGATTCTCATTCAGCTTTAAATGCATGGCCCTAAAACATTGCAGCGATCACCGGAATCTCCTAGGGATGTTAAATACTTTTGCTTACACATCAAATTCTTCTGCATTCATCAATTTAATTTACTAAATTTATCCGCTTCAATTTTTGAACAGCTGTTGATTAACGTTTGTTAACTCCTTCGACTGCCTGCGATTTAATTTATATATGAATTTTATCAGCTTTGCGTAATATCTCAATCGGAATCGGTTGTTTATTTATTCCAGATGCCGTTGCAACTCTTATTTGTGCCAAGTAAATCAATCGATACTTTTCAAGGAGTAGCAACATTTTTTGGGCTATGTTAGCAGTCTCTAATTAGCTTTTCAAATATATGTTCTGCTCTTATTTTAAGACAGCATAATTGGGAATCTGATTCATATATCTACAAATGATAATTTAATTAAAACCGTTTACTCTTCTATTTCAATTACAATGTGAAAAACAGAAGAACAAAATTTACAAGGCAAATGACATTGGCTAAAACAAATGCAGTCAAATTTATAGCAACTTCTATTCTACTCTCCATTGAATGCAAATCAATGTAAATTGATTGCTAAATTGATAATTTACGCACGCACTTAAGATGCGATCAAGTTACAACACACTTTACCTTAAAAGTGTTGATTAACTTTTCACCGCAAATTTGATATACCCAAAAACTCGGCATTAAACTCGACATTTCGCCATTAGCTTTTATTTATTTTGTGGCCATTATTTGGCGTCACTCACTTGGGTTTCTACATTTGCATTGCCATCGATCTAGACCGTATCGCTCAATTAAAGTGAGTACAGTGACAAGAGGCGGCAAGTTGAGCGGCTTTCGATAAAGATATCAATAGCTTTTGCCGCTGAATCAATTAACGACATTTAATACGCGACAGCCACAATCTTGGCCTTAACCTTCAAGGCCAATGAACAAACTGTGTCTAAATTTAGCATTTCGCTTCCCACTCCCCACGTTCCGCTCTTTCTCTCTCTCTCTCTCTCTCTCTCTCTCTGTCTGTCACAATTTTGCCGCCTCCTTTTTGGCTTCTTGGCTTAAGCATTTTCCATACCCTGTTTGCGTTTATAATGGGTATACAAGTTTGTAGAAAAGGTTTCTTGTGAGCTATGCGACAAAGACTCCAAATATATTCATGAAGATTCTTGTATTCATCATGCAGATCAATTTTATTTGACACATTATATTCCGAGGGTATCTGGTAGTCCAGCACATTTGGGTTCAGCTGCCTTAGTTGTTTTTTTTTTTGTTGGTGGGGGCGCGGAGTCATTAATGAAGTCGCGTTATTTTTAGGTAGCACAACATGAAAATTAATTTTGCCATTTCACTTTGGCTGCATGGAAACTTTAGATGTGCCGCAGTGTGTGTGCCTGTGTGTGTGAGTGTGTGTGTGTGTGTGTATTTGTAATAACACTTATTGTGGCTATATTTGCATTCATTAGATGGATGATAGACAGAAGGCTTTTATAATGGCACGGCGAGAGGGTTTCTCTTCCTCTCTCTCTCTCTCTGTCTCTTACTCCTACACTTTCCCTCTCTCTCGGTCTCGCTCTCGCGTTCCCTGTCATTGTGGCGCTCTATGTCAATAATTTGGTGGGCAAAAGGCTGCTCAACGTTGCATGGGCAGCAATTATGTCGACCCCACGAGCAGATAAGTGTATCTAGTGTGTTTGCATGTGTGCGTGTGTGTCTGTGTGTGTGTGTTAAGGATATTTACAATGATGGTGTCCTGTTCGCTGTCTCGCAGACTGGGCTACCGCCTGTGTTGTGGCATTGCTGTGTACTGTGCTCAGTAATGAGCTTGTTTTCGCATGTTCTGCCATAAATGCTTGTACAACAGCAACAGCAACAGCAACAGCAACAAGCACATTTTTCAGCTTGACGCTGACGCTTTATCTGCAGGTGTTCTGCTACCTAAAAGAGGCGGCTTTGGGGGGCGTGTCTGTTGTTGTGTTGTTGCTGATTTCGTTGACGTGCTCTGCAACATATCACAATACAATTTTTCGACATGTAATTAAATATTTTGCGGTTTGGCAAACAGACAACAAAAACAACAGGAAGACAGCAACAACAGCAACAACGACGACACAAACAACAACAGCAAAGAGCTGCAGCAAACAATCAACAGACAATCAGCAAAAACAACAAATCAAACAAACCAACAACTAAAAGCCCTGAAAAAAAAGATGTGTTTGCAAAAAGGCCAACTCTCTTCATCTCTGCATCCCCCCCCCCTACACTTCTTGCCCCCGCTACGGTTGCGACATGCAATAAATATGCATAACCATTGTGGCAAAAACAATGAAACGCAACTCGGCCGATTGATGTCACAGGAAATGCGCACAATTTTCCTTCGCCGACAAATGAAAATGAAAATACAAATGAAATGAAATGAATCGAAACGAATCGAAATGAATCGCATCGAATCGCGACTCTCTTCTCCCCACTCTCGCTCTCTCTCTCTCTCTCTTTGCATTTGCATTGCCCTGCAGGAAATGACAGCAAATGATGCACTGCGACCAATGCGGCGTATACGTAATGCGTAAAGCAACATTTACTATGCCCGAGCATCAGAACATTGCCCAAAATCAAATCAAGTCAAAGCCAAAGAACATTTTGCATAATAGACAACAATAATACCTCAATTAGTTGAACATAAATCAAATTCATTCAATTTAAATCTACTGCTAAATTAAATGTAGATGAGAATAATACAAAATAAATAAAAAATGTAATTATTATTCAATTCACAACAGTTTATCGAGTATTGTTAGAAAAGAGCTTCAATCGATAGTTATGTAAACAACGATAGTTGTTGCCCAATTTCCCCAACACTTTTTGGGCCATGTTGGCAGCCCTTGGTTAACTTGTCAATTGCCAAACAGGCTGCAACTCATTGACCGCATTGTTGTCAGGCTTAAAACATCATTTTCAGTCTTCTCAATTTCGATTTAGAATTTTGCAAAAATGTCAAAACGCTCTTCTTCAGTAAGTCAATTGTGCGATGCGGATTTTGTGTGTGTGATTGAAGTGTTTGCTAATTATCTGCCAATAGTTGAATTCAATCTACAATTGCAACGCCGCTGAGAACGTCTGGGCAACAATGCAACCATATCACGTGCTCTACGACGAAGCAATGGTCAGTGATGCCCGCATGCTGGAGGCCTACAAGAAGGCACATGCTTCGGACGCTGCTGGTGGCGCCTCCGATATGCCGATCGTTCAGAGGGGACATTTTTGCGAAAAGTGCTTGCTGCACGTGAATGTCTGCCGCGCCTACAGCGAGAACCTCAGGAAGGCGGAGGCAGCCGACGTCGTTTTCAATCTGCAGAATCTAAGTATTCAGCCAGAAGCAGAGTCAAAGGTGGAGAAGATGGGGGAGAACGCGGAGCTTTAAGCAAAGGGACGCAAAGCTCAACGCGAGGCAGAATCAATATAAAATTTATTTTGATTTGAAGCCAATTTGAAGCCATCTCATTTCAAATGCTGACGCATTGAATAACTTCAAAATAATAATTCACCTTTTCTTGGAATGAATTACATTTGTATTTTCATTTCTATTGACTACGAATATTGGCCTTAGATGCTCAAGCAATAAGCCGTGTAATTAGAAAAGAGCGCAGCCAAATTACTTCAGATGTGCTTAATTATTAACTGACTTTTGGCAAAACCTTTTTCAGAAATAGCGAAATTGCACAAGCACAAAGCAGAGTCAAGTGCTAGATAAAAATGCAACAACTTGCACTCGGTTAGCTTAATATATGATTCTTGCTTCATCTCTTTGGGCGCGCCTTTATTGTTGATTTCTCCACACTTGCAGCGTACTTAAGCGTGCATATGAAAAGAAACCCGACGCTGTGCGCGTTGCATGCAGCCACACGGCTCCCCCAAACATCAGGCTGCTGCTACAGCTGCAGACTCCAGCTCAATTCGCTGTCGGGTCGCGAGCCTTGCACATTTTGCATCCATGCGACTCTTTTTTAATGCCCCACTTTGCCATACACTGCCATATATTGGATGGGAATCGAGGGTGGATAGCGAGATGGGAGAGGGACATGGAAAAAGGAGTGCTGCTGTAGAAATACTCGCTCAGTCACTCATTCATACATTCGTTCGCTCATTTTCGCATTTCACTTGCTCACATTTCCTCTACATCCTTCATACTTCATCCATATACCACGTACAATTAATCGCTGTGGGGTAGGCGGAGTCAACACACTTGGCACAAACTTCATATGCCACTGTAATAAAGCAAGTCTATTTAATGCAATGTCCAATAGTTTTAATAATAAAATGTGTGACTTTTAATTATACAACTTTTCAAAATGTATTCTACTAAGTATTTTATGAAACTTAAGTAAAATTAAGTGTGGTCTGTAACGAAATTGCAGCTTCCAAGCTACGTTCATATTTAAGTCAGCGGAGATAAAGCATTGAGTGGGATTAGTTAACAGATATGCAAAATAACAACAGTGAAATGCTGTTAATCAACAGATGATTGATTTGTGTGCATGTGTGTGTGTAAGTGATGCCAAAAATTTGAGTGTATGTGTGCGAAATGCATGTGTGTGTGTTTGACTAGGCGGCGGACCAAGAAATCAAAGTGGGCGGATCGTCGAAGTGGGCGTGGTTAATCACTAGAGCTTCACTAAGTTTGAAGGTGCATAAGTGTGTGTGTGTGTGAATGCGTGTATATGTGTGATTCTGATAAAATGCTGTTGCTGAATGAATAACGACAGAATTTCTAATCGTTCGATGACGATGACGTATTAAAAATGATCTTCATTATTCTTATGTTATGCTAGCAATTTTGACATCGACGCGTACTTCAAAATTGTTGAGATTTGTAATTCAACCTTTTCATCAATGCAATACATTTAAAGTTACAATTTCTCTAATGCCAAAAGTCAAATAGATTTGTAAGCTTCGCTCAAAACGTTGTTCAATTTAATTTCTACAGGGTATGCCGTAGTCAAGCCGCTTGCAAGTGTAAGACATGTGCCACTTGTATTTTTTTCCCTTAAATTGCTAAAATGGAGCATGCAAAATAATTGCGTAGGCGCATATTATGTGCCCGTCGAGCTCCGAGTTGTGGGAAACGAGTAACAGCAACAGGAATGGAACTGCGAAAGGAGTGCGCCAGCAATAGCCGGGAGGTAAGCAGAAAAGGGGAGGCAGGGAGGCAACTTGTCCAGGACGAGGCCGCACTTTATGCAACATTTTGCGTCATATATTTTGGTTTTAATTCGCTGCAAAGCTGTTGATGGCGTTCTTTTTGAGGACATGCCACATGCCACAGCTGCGCATTAAAGTGAAACTGTTGCAATGTTGCCAGTTGCCAGTTGCCCGTTGCCATTTGCCACTTTTTATTTGCCAGCCGTCAGCAGTCAAAAAGGGATCAAAGCAATTGAAAGCGGGCCATTTCAGCTGCAGTGAAGTGACACAAAAACTACAAAAAAAAAAAAAACTATAAAAAAAATACAAACTGCAAATAGAAAAGTCAAGAATTTTAATTAATATATGCGCCTGCAAATACAATATTGTTGGCTATCACAAGTCAAAACGACAGTTTCAACTAAAGCTACAATTGAACTGAGATAATTCCAAGAAATATATCCAAGCACAATGCTCATGAACTTAAGTAAAATCCTCAAGAGAGACTCTTATTTCGTTTTGTGGCTTGCGAGTTCAGCTGAGTATCTGTTTTACGCCTTCGTTGGGGGGGCTTACGTTGAGTGTCGAGTCCTTTGCTTCGCTTCGGTCCTTTAACCACAAGGCCAAGATGTGCGAACTTGGCGCATAATCATGCCAAAGTCAAAGAGCAAAAGTTCACTTCATACACAAGTACATACAATTTTTAATTCTCAGCCTGGCTTCGACTAAAAATAGCTACAAAACACAAGCAGGCAATACACCACACCCATCCACACCCATTCACACCCACAGCTACACACAGACACACCTGGTTGGCTTACAAAATGGTGTCAGCGAAGGCTGTCATTGAATGGAAGGAGACGAGCACCGAATAAAGATAAAAGCAAAGCGAAAAGTTTTAGCCCGGCACTTTGCGAGTGCTCAACTAAGAGTTATGCTGTGTCTACAACAGAAGTTGCCTGCTAAAAAGATTTATCAAATCTGCACTGAATGAATGAATATATCAAATAATTAACTAGATTAATTAAAACGGCAATTGCCCCAAAGCGTTCTCGTTTCTACAAAAATATGTATTGAACACAATTTCAGTAAATGAAAATTGTTTTTTTTTTTTTTTTGCAGTTCATGTCAATTAATTGACTTGTTTAACAAGTGACTAATACATAATTAACATTTACGCCATGCTAATTTTCCTTTGACGCTGCATCGTCCCAAACGCCGCCCTCTGCGTGTCCCTTTGCTTCCTGTTCTACTTTCTGCTTCTCCATCTCCTGCTTCCATTGTGTTGTTCGCTGAATATTGAGATTTCTTTGACGCAAAATGGCGTCCGCTGCCTCCGCTTTCCTCAGGTTCTCGCCGTACGTGCGGCAGACTCTGACGTGCAGCAAACACTTTCTGCATATATTTCCCATCTGAACGATCGCCATATCGGTGGGGACACTTTCAGCGTCTGTGGCATGCGCCTTCTTGTAGGCAGGCATCATTCGGGCATCGATGTCCGTTGGTTGCCCGTGGGGCACGTGATATGGTTGCATCGATGCCCAGATGTCATCGCTAACGCCATAATTGTTGTTCAACTTCGCCTATTTGGTGTATAATTGGGGAACACTTAATCGCGAGTACACAACGAATAATGATTAACTTACTGTATTCGAATAATCCGACATATTTGCAAAAATGGAAAATTATAATTGGACGGAATGAGAAAGTTGAGGACAATGCGGTTAATGACTTGCAGCTTCCGTAAATCGAGCACTGCCAACATTAGTCAAATAAGTAGGGGAAACTTGACAGCAAATATCGCTGTCAAAATAACTATCGATTGCAGTTGATTTGTCGTATGCTTGAGATGCCATATTGTAGAATAGGACTGTTGAATATTTTAAATCAGATTCACTCAAGTCATTCTTATTTCGCTACCAATAAGATTGTGACTTTATAAACTCACTTCTGCAGATGGTTGCCAGATGTAAAGGGTATTTTGTGCAAGGTGGAAAGCAACGCAGAAACTATTAAAAGGTGTTGTCTGGCAACATTTGCCAACTTGACTCTTGCCACACTTTCAGACACACACACACACACACGCATACACACATAGATACGTGGCAAGGCTGCGTGCCTATCTCTCTGATGTTAGCTGCAAGCAGGTGTGTGTGTGTGTGTTGTGCACATAAATTGCAGCTACCACCATGCATACATAAAGGAGACTTTGCAACGTTGACTGCTATTGTTGTTGTTCTGCTTCTTGTCCAACTTTCTACTTTTTAAGCAGTTTTTGATATGTTTTGTTGTTGTTGTTGCTCTTCTCCATCTTTTTGAGCTCTTTTTGGGGCTAAATGATTAAACTCAAGTTTTTTGTTTGGCATCTACTGCAACTGTGCAAAAAATGCCTTGAAATTTATGATCTTGATAAATATGAGCCATCAAAATGGATGCAGGAAAAAAATGCAAAATAAGTCGACTTGTGTTCTTACAACGAAGCTTGTGCAATGTTACAATGATTGAAGATACAGTTATAGGTTTTATAAGAAACAAAATTACGAAACATCTATTTTGTGTAGTTGTAAATAATTATTTAAAGCAATGATTTGATTATTAGCTTATATTTGCTAATTAAAATGAATTATAGCTAAAGCTATTAATATGAACTTCGTGGAAAGTAAAATAAATTCCGCAATAAAGTCTATACAGATTTGACATGAAAGAAAGATAAATTAGCAACAGAAGTTTTCCTTATTGGCGATTACTAAATGCTTTAAGCTGCTTGCATAATTCGTATTGGGTTTTGACTTATTACAGATTAATTAAATGAGTTCTACTTAATTAAGTACAGTTAAAACAAGAATTATTGATTGGGCAAAATAAGAGAAAGTTGGCATTTTGAAGGTCAGTAAGAAAGTATAAACGATGAAAGTAAATTGAAATAAGTGCACACAAAGGAAAACTAAATACTTGTGATTTCTCTTTCAACAGCGACTTGGTATATATATACATATATATATATGCATAATCGTAAAGCTCAAGTTGTGCAAGTGCTGTGTGTTTGGCGATCAAGAATTTTGGTCAGTAAATTTTGGCAAATGTTTTGTTTCTGATTTGTGAGCTTGAATTGTTATGGCTACTTATGCTTTAGTCGCTGTCAATGCCGAGGGGCGATGGCGGAGATTGAAGAGGCAGGATGTATAGTATATATATATGTGTGTGTGTGTGTGTGTGTGTGTGTTGTGTTTGTGGTCTCGATGGCCACAAGTCAGCAGAGCAGAGCAGAGAAATGTGAAGGCAGTCAAACTCGAATTTATTATGGGATTTCGAAGGAGCACAGCTTGGCAGCAGCTTTTATCTGAGAAATGCAAGAACAGCTTGCTGACTGCTTGACTTGCTGCATGCCTCGCTCTCTCTCTCTCTCTCTCTCTCTCTCTCTCTCTCTTACTCTTTGGCTCGCTAGGCAAGCAAACCGCTGAGACGACTGTGATGCACGTTGCACAATCCTTGGTTATTTAGATGCCAGACGTTGACGTCGAGCACGAGGCATGAGAATGGAAATGGAGACAGAGACGGAGACGGAGACGGCGCTGCAAGCTTGAGCAAGCGAAGCAGCCCAAGAATGAGCACGTTGAAATGATTACCTAAAGCAAACACAGACATGGCAGCAAACAAACACAGAGTGAGTGAGTGAGTGAGCGAGTGGTGAGGGGAAAGGACGCTCGAGAAAGGTGCACCTACTCAGGCCTGTGCCATTGTTGCAAAATGATGATGACGATGACGATGACGACGACGATGATGAGGATGATGAGGATGATGGCCTCAAGGCTTAAAATGTTCACTCACAAAGCGTGGGCAGGCGGTCGTTGGTCGCGCACCAGGCGAGTGTTTGTTGGTCGCCCCAAGGGGCATTGAAAGTGAGTGGAGGGAGCTTGTGCTTGGGCACGCATGTGTGAAAAGAATGCAAAGACCGGCCGGCGCACGTTGCGTATACGTAATTTCTGCTGCAACTGCTGCACATATGTCGGCACTCGAAAGTAGTGGTGTCTCTGAAGGGGGGCCCCCAAAGGGGCGAAGGGGGCAAGGTGTTCTTGCCACACCGAGCCAAGCCGAGCCCCGAACACTACACACAACATACATATGTACATACATACAACGAGCACACACTCGAAAAACGTGTGTGAACAGGCACTTGATTGTGTTATTATTATTGTTTGAAGTGTTGCTCTCTGTTGTTGCCCCTTGTTTATCTGCATGCATTGTAACTGCAACTGTCACAAAGCGAACTCCGTCTCCCTCGCACTTCTTCTGCATTTCTTTGTGTGTGTGTGTGTGTGTGTGTGGAGTGTCGGGCATTGTGTGTGCACACAAAAAACAGTGGTGAGCCAGCTATGCTGCTCGCTTACAATGGGATTGGCCATTTGTAGCTGGCCTTTGTCTGGGTGCTTTCAAGAATCTCTAACGGCCGAGTTATCGATTGTTGCCATCGATAGGCACACAGCAATTATAGAAGTTTGATTTTTCAGCAAAATTGTGTCGATAGAAAAGTAGTCATAACTCACAAATCAACTCTTTGCAGTTTCCAAAGCTAAATGTAATTATTTTACGATCAGTTAAAAGGTTGTAATTGACTTAGCAGCTGAATATGATTTATGGCTAAAATATTTGCTACTTTTAAATATTGATGCAATTATTTATAATTATCTATAATAGAAATGCAATGTTGAATAATGTTCTCAAAATATGATTTTGTATAAATAAGTGCAATTTTAAATTTAAAATCAATTTAATTTTAATAAGAAAATACAGATTATGCACTTAACGTATTAGTTAAATGTTATTAATATATATCTCATTCTTGGCTAACAATTATTAATGACTCACAACAAGCGCGAGCTTCGTCGAGGTTGTAAATTAATTATCGAGAACATAAGACATCTATGGGCTTAGTTTTTGCTATTTTCTAAAGCTATTTTTAGCTGTTGTGCAGTCAGAGTTGTGAGCTCATTTATCGATTCACAACATGCGCCTCGCTTGCCACACTGTGCACTCTGCACTGCAAATAGGCAGCAGCAGCAGCAGCAGCAGCAGAAGCAGCAGCTACCTTTGCCTGCGACCCAAGCCACTCTCTGTGTGCCCCTCTCCCAGTTGCCCACTTTAGGAACTGTTGCATTGTACGCAGCACACACTTGAATGCACTTCAAGTGCAGCCAACCAACTAGGCTCCCAGGGAGTAGCGAGGAAGGGGCGTGAGCCAACCTCTCTCGGATGCGTCCTCGTTTCATTAGGGTTGCCGCCGCTCGGGGAGCTTGCGAGCATTTCATTTATATCCCTCAATAGTCAACCCTCTCACAGGTCAACTGGCAAGTTTCACTTCAGCTACGAATTTATTTATTTATTTCTTTAATTTGAGTTTCCTCCTCTTTTTTTTCCACTCCAGCAGAGAGACAAAGAGAGAGTGAGAGCGAGAGAGACAGAGAGAGACAGAGAGAGAGCGAGAGAGAGAGCGAGAGTGAGCAGTATTTGCATAGCAATTTGCAAACTAACTGAGCCAAATATCTGTGGCAACTCTGGCAAATTGGTTTGAATCAAAGCAATTACTTTTAATTATTGTGCAATTTTTTTCTGTATTATTGTGTTTGTCAGCCATTACATAGCAATTATCTTAGACCTGCTTTCAAATCAAATTCAATTTGCACAACAAAACAAAAGTTAAATATAAAAAGGCCAAAACAAATAAATTAATTATAGACTCCCAAGTTAATAGACAAGAAAAAGTGAAACGTTGACTTACACATCAAAAGACAAAGTCTAGAACATAGAATTTCTTGTGTAATTATTGCAAGTTAAGTTATGTAATGTTTTTTATCTATCTTTCTATGTTTCAGAATTCAAGAAAGCAACTCTAATACCAAACAGTTGCAAACTCCGCATTAAAGCGCATTACCTCAAGAGATTGTTCTCATTAGCCAACTATAAATTTATCCACAATATTGATACAGCTTAAATAGCTTTAAATTAACAATATTATATCAATATGTATCTTTGCTAACAACAAAAAAAAAAAATAATGGCTATTTAAATTGGGTCGCCCAACGCCCCACTATAAAAAGAAACTGTGCACTTGAAGATGCTCGATATCGGAGAGTAAAATCAACAACGTAAGTGCCCTCAGCTTGGCAATAAATTGCAAGTTCAATTACCATTACTTATTTGCCGGCTGGAATAAAAATGTACAGGGTATGCAAGAAACATAGCGAAATCAAATCAACAGCATCGTAAATTGCGAAATAATTTTCATGCGGCAAACAACAGCGAAAATCTGTGCAATTATTTGATCATTTAAAACAAATTTGTTGGTTGCAACAACGACAACGACGACGACGACGACGACGACGACGACGACGACGACGACGACGACGACGACGACGACGACGACGTTGGTGAAAAGGTTCAAGGAGTGCAGCCCGATAATGATAATTTGTGCCCGTCGTCCTTCGTGTTGGTATCTGTGTGTTGTTCGTACTGTCTGCCTTGCATTGTGTCAGTGTGTGTGTGTGTGTGTGTGTACAAGTGTGTCAGTAAATCCGTGTGAATCTGTTTTCTTCCAGTTTCCTGCCCACTTTCCCTGCCCTTTTCGTGACGCCCTTTGTGTGCGTGTGAAGGGTAATTTATGAAAATTACTAAACGACTACACCGAATGCGTGCAAATTATGCTATTCAGCTGCTGAGACTCGCGGGAAAAGCAGCGTGAAAAACGCGACTGAAAATATAAAGTGTTTAACTAATAGTTGTTCCCAGCTTATGCAGTGCTTGTAATTGCCCCAATTTGAGACTTTTACACACACACACACACACACACATTTTTAAAGAACTATTGACTAGATTTTATGCATAAATTGTGGTTGAAATGCGGGCTGCAATTATAAATCCAACTCATGGAAATAACTTTCAATGTGAGTCTGGCGAACTTAATTGTGACATATGCAAAAAAATCATAGCATACTTTGCAGCGCAAGTCAACTGCTTGAAGCCCAGAACTCTCGATTGTAGAGTATGAAAATGGGTTAAGTGCAGCAGGATGTTGAAACGGGAGTTAATGCTGGCGAAACTGGGATGTTTTCAATTTTTTTTTTTTTTGCTGTCTTTTTTTTTTTGTTGCTGGGCGGGGCAGCTGCTTGGCACAAACAGGAGGCGCAGTTTGCAGGATGTTGGCGCGCGTTTCATTGTCGTAAACAAAAAACAGCCAGAGCCAAGCCGAGGCAGCAGCAGGATGCATCGCGTGAACGGAAGGCGGCAACCGGGTAAGCATGATAAAGCAAAAGAAGAGCAGAGCGGAGCGAGGCTTCAAGCTGCCAACGACAGACACATCTACAGCTACAGTTAAAGCTACAGCTACAGCTACAGCTACAGCTACATATACAGCTTCAGTTTCAGCTCCTCATAATAATGATGATAACGAGGATGACGATGATGATGATGATGATGATGATGCTGCTTTGCGGAGTCTCTGTGGCTGCTCATTAAAAATTACCGTTCTTATGAAAAGTGGAATTAAAACGTGAAGTTGCCCGCTGCGAAAGGCGAGCAAAGTTTTAACTGTTTATAATACGCAACGTTGCAAAAGTGCACTGCGAGAAATGAGAGGGATAAACAGTGCTGCTTGCACAGCGCGAGCGAGCGAGAAGAACATACAAGAGTATGGCAAAAATAAAAAATAAAATATATATATGTATATGTATGTATATACATATGTATGTATATGAAGTGCAGCAGCAAAAACAAACGAATGTAAGGTTTATACGTGGCTTATTAGACTTACTTGCCGTAAGTGTTCTAGTCTGCTCTAGATTGCTCAAGTTTCGATGAAAGTTGCGACATTAATGGAAATGTTTTTTGCTCATATTACATTCATTAAAAACTTTTACCGCGACAATTGGGCGTTCACTATCTATATAAAATGTTTGAACATGCATTTAAGTAGTGCACAGACAAAACATATAAATATCGAAACTCGAAACATTTTCTTTAAATTTTCAAAAGAAGTGTGACTCAAAATCTAGTTCTAGCTCCACATATTATTTATTTTGCAGTTATTAAGATAGTAGATGACCCAATAAATTTCAAAATTCTTCTTAACTGTATATTTAAGTACGCAACATTTAAATGAGGTAATTTATTCTCTACGAATTTTAGTAATTTCCTTGCTTGCGCTCTCTGCACTTGCTGCAGTAGAAATGTCGACTCATTAAATATTAAATGCAATTTCTTACTCACAATTCAGTGAACATGATATTACGCCGCGCGTAAACATGATTAGTTGGACGGACAGTTGGAAAAACAATGTTAAAAATGGACAATGAATCAAAAACACAAAAGCACTGCAAGCTGTTTTTCCCAAGCTCGCTAAGAAAACTCTTTGTCCCCCGAGAAGAGACAGCGAAAGCGTGAGAGCGACTGAGCGAGAGAGGGAGAGAGAGAGAGAGAGGAACAGCTGCTGCGTCGCGCTGCGCTGTCTTGTCCTTGTCAGTTCGAGGAGCTAAATACTTTCTTAGGACACATTCTTGGCGCTGCTTCGCTTTTCTACAACTCATTCAGGCCTTGACTATTTGTTTGGCTCTCGCACTCTCAACTCTCTGGCACTCTCTGGACCCTCTCGACTCCCCTCCACTCGCAAGTCATTAAGACTAATGGCCAACTAAAAGCAGAGTGGGATGCAACAGCCAAGTGTTAAGAGCAGCAGAAGGTGATGGGTTGTGGGGCGAGGGGGAGTGCGGGAGTGGGAGGCACCAGCAATTGCACCTATTGCAATTGCTGCTGTCCTGCGGTTTGCGAGTTGCAGTTTGCAGTGGTTTTGATTTTGTTGCTGGCGGCGGCATTACAATAGAGCACAGCTCGTTTCCTTTCGCACTTCGCCATCCTCCTCCCCCCCCCCCCCCCCCCCACGCCAGCAGCAATTTATTTGCTTCTGCTTTTGGCCATTGCGCATTGTTTGGCATTGTTAACGCCATTCCTCTACTTAGCCCACAGTCCGCCCCTTTTTTGCCACCTTCAAACTATGTGTCTATCTTTAATGCGCTCGCTCTCCTATTCTCCATCTCGCTCTTCCACTCGTGCATCGGGTGTTGTGTGTGTGTGTAATTAAGCACTTCAGCTGAGTTGTAAAATGTGTTCAGCACTCGTCTCGCCTCCATCTTCCCTCTCTTGGCGCGAACTCATCATGGAATTTTTGTCGGAAAACAATTTAAAGCAACCCGTGCGGCTTTATTGTGGTTCTGTGCAGCTATTTTTTATTTCATTTTTTTGTCGGGGTAATTCTGACCACTCTCCATCTACTATACAGTCTACCAATTTCGGTTGATTTTATTGAATTTCAAAGAACAACACGACCAACAACAAAACTGTTAAAAACACACACACACACACACACACACACCGAAAGAAGAGAGCAGAGAAATAAAGTTTGTAGTGTGTTTGGTCAAAAGGCGTTGGAGAGGAAAATTCAAATGGACTTTTCGCCAAATGGAAAACAAACGGACGGCAACAACATTTTAAGATTCGTGCAGTCTTTGAAGTTGAAAGGTGAAGCAAAGCAGCGAAGTGCAAAGTAATGTGCAGCACTACAAATGCAACAGCAAAACAGATGAAGCAAGGTTAGAGAAGCGCCATGCGAATGTGCAACAATGTACTGTAATACTATTTGTTTTGTTTCAAGTGAATATTGCATTTGAAGCGACGTGACAAGTTCAATGAAAAAAGCAACGGCAACAAGTTGCAGGGAAGTTAAAGAACAAAAGTTAAGTGAAAGACACAAAAAAAACAAAAAAAAAAAAGACGTGGAACGCCAAATAAACAGTTGTGACATAAACAAATTAAATGCAAAGCTAAAGCAAAAATCAAGCTCTGCAAAGAAAGCCACAGAAGAAGCAAAACAACTTAAATCGCAACCAAATGAGATGAAAAACTTGCGCTGGAAACCTATGAGTGCAATTTCAATTAGCTAGCAACGAGATGAGTGAGAAACCATAAGCAATTCTCTAATTAAGACATCATTGCAGTGTAAACTTCGTTTGTGGCATGCGCTGCGGGGCAGGATAGTCGTGGCCCTCGAGTCGCCTTCTCTTCGGATATCAGTGCATTGTACTCCAAGCCACTTCACTGAACTGCCCTGCACCGGACTGGACTGGTGTGGTTTGGTTGGATTGGGTTGGGTTGGGTTGAGTTGGGTTGGGTTGGGTTGCGTTGGGTTTGAGTTTGGGTCGGGTTCTGATCTGGTCTGGCGTGGCACATTGGCTGGAGGGCAGCTCAGCTGGCAACCGCATGCATTGCGCAAATCAAAACCCAGAGCTGAGCCTTCATTGCACCTGCCGCAGGGCAGCTACAGCAATTGCCAGTGGTGTGGCAACCTTGATGGCAACGAGCCACAAGCAAACAACAAACACAACAAGACAATTGTACAGTCAAGCGAGTTAAGTGCTTCATTCGGATTAAAATGCAAAATACAGAAAACAGAATGCAGAATGCAGAATGCAGTTTGTGGGCTGCGTTTTCAAGCAGCTATTAGACACTTTTAGCAGCAGTTTTGAATTAAATGCTCCATCCCAGCGATTGACACGCCGCGAGAGAGAGAGAGAGAGAGCGAGAGAGAGCGAGCGACAAAGACAGGGGGACCGAGCAGAGAGATTTTCTCCTCCTGTTAGCCTTTAGGTGCACTCGTAACACTTTTCATCTGCTACTTTTTTGGTTGCACAAACTAAATGAAATTATTTCCGTATAATTTATTTGCACTACCCCAAGAAAATGATATAAGTGCGTGGAGCACTAGCTCAGCCCTCGGGCGGCATTCATTAAGTGCTTGCTGCCAACGCACAGTGCCACAAATACCCCAGAAAATATGGCACAAAAAAAAAGGCTCATGCTTTGTTGTTAGAAGAACACAATAATTTCCTAATAATTTAAGCAGTCTAATTGCTTTGTATTTACTAATAATTTATGCTGTCAAATTGGTTTGTATTTTAGCCAAAACAAACGAAGAGATTTTTCTTAGAATATCTTTATATTGAAAAATAAATGCCTTGAATTCATTTCTGTTTTTTTTTTTTTTGCTCAGTTCCAATGGAAATCCATGTAAAGTTTGTTCTTTTTTCTAAACAATAATTTTGTGCGCCGTTTTGTCGAGTCAATCCCACTGTGCACTCAAGCTGCCATCCATTGCAGTGTTGCACATTCTCATGGTTCATTCCCTTGGCTCACGCCTGTGTCGCACTTTCAGTCGCAGTCGTTGCAGTTGTCTCTTACGTCTCCATCGCCGTCTCATTTGCAGTTGTATAATCGTTCGTCTTCATCATCATCATTATCATTATGTGCATCAACATAATCATCATGAGCAGCGACGTTGCGAGAAGCGGGTGAAATTTATGCTTGACATAGAAACACAATTTCGACTGACTGTCGGCCATTTTGTTCTTGTTCTTGTTCATCTACTTGCACTCCTCGCCGGCCGAGTCCTCGTTCCACAATCCTCGCTTCCCTTTCCTCGTTCGCCAAGCATTTGGCTTGTTTTCATGTCTCGTTGTTGTCTTCTGTGTTTTTAAAGTCTCCCTCCATTTTTTTCGTTTCACTTCGTTTTATGTGTGTGTGTGTGTGTGTGTTTTTTGTGCTTGCTTTCAAATTGAGTTGCAACACGCTCAAAAATGCGAGTGAATTAAATTTCTGCTGTTCATTCGACTAGCGAATATCCTGTCTAAGGAGTTTCCCCAAACTTCCCAGCTGGCATTTCGAATTCTTGGTATTTTTCAAGCATTGCAAACGAGCGGAAAAAGATTTAACGTTTACATTATACAATGGTATCTTGTAAACATTGCTTTCCTCGTTACTTCCTAGAATTTGCTTTAACTTAAATAACTGCTTGTTCTTCCTGATCCTTGTAATTACTTTCGATGAAGTTTTGCTGTAAGATGTGGTCTAATCTATCGCTTCCAACGATAAGTTAGCTTTAACTACATAAACGACGATTGCAATTTTCTCTTTCAATTTGATATTAAACATATTTTTATAGTGCAAATAAAAGTGTATTTCGTTTCTTTATACCATACAACGCATAACCAACCGACCCGTTTTTCCTGCCCTCCCCTCGATCTTTACCACTCACCAGCTATGAATAGTTGAAGGCAAACGTGAAGAAAAACCAAATATGTGTCTGGTAAGGCAAAAACTTCAATGCAGAGAATCAGGTGCAAATTAACAGCATTTTAAATGGAGACGAGCAATCAAAAAACGAAGACAAGAGTTACAAAAAAAAAAAAAAAGAAATTAGGTTAAAGCTGGAATTGTCGGGAGCTGTTAGCTACAAGCAGATACCCTGTATAAATGGGAAGCTTAGACAAATTCGGCTCACTAATTGCCTGCACTCTGAGTGCAAGGCAGGGGGAGGGGCGAAAGCGGTGAAAGGCAAACACACTCGAAGCTGTGTGTGGCTTGTGCTTTGTGTGCATAAATACCTATTAAGCAGCTCCAGCTGCAGTTGCAGCTCCTGCTGCATCTGCAACTGAAACGCACAAATTGTGCTGCCGACGCAACGAAAAAGTGCGCCCCAGAGTACTCTCCACAACTCTACGTGTGTGTGTGTGTGTGTGTGTGAGTGTGTGTGTGTGTGTTGCAGGTGTGCTGTGTGTGCGAGTAGATAGCTTAAGGTACCATGCATCATGACGAAGCTGTTGACACTTCATAAATACATGAGTTGCACTCAGCACACGCTCTCGCACACAAACACAGACACACAAACACACACACACACACATACACAATCATATATTAGGTGATTGTTACGCTTCACATTTTGTTATACCCTGTAATCGCCAACGTCAAAGCTTTAACAGGCTTTTATTTGCCTTCATTACAAACTGTTTTGTTTGCTCCATCTCTCATTATCACTTTACACTTTTCAAGTCGAACGTTTAGTTTTCGCTTTGGTCTCTGCAATCTCTATTGCCTTTCATATCAAATTTCTTTCTATCATGCAACTTGTTCTCTTTCTTGTCGCTGAGGACTTTTACTTTGACGTCACCGTGCTTTTTTCTCCTATTTCTTATGTTTATTTAACATTATTTGCTGCATTTTTAATAACGTATGTGCAAAATCCACCTGTATTATATTTTAGAGGGCACCTTTTAGTCATGCCCAACTTGGTTAGCATCTCTCATATGCTATATTTTTTTATGCTTTGTCCTCTCCGAGCACTTGAACAAATTTACACTTGTATCACTCATACGCTCCGTTTTTATGCTATTTGCCCCACACACACACACACACACACACACACACACACGCACAGTATGTATATTGAAGCACACCTTAGCATACCGCACGGGTTGTTGTTGTTATAGCTCTTGTTGTTGCCGTTGTCAACGCTTGTTTCACGCCTGAACCGTTGCATGCGGGCAGCAAGCAAAAAACTAGCAAAAAAAAAAAACAAAATAAAATACAATTGTCGCCAAAGAAAAAGGAAACAAAATTAAAAGCACGCGAAATATGTGTTCACTACGGAAATGACAAGAAATTTGAATGCGGGTTGATCAAACTAATGATGAAGGTGACGAAAAAGCAGAAAAACAACACAAACACACTCGCCTAATTTATAGAGTATGTTGACTGTGCAAGCATTGAAGCCTTTGATGCCGCTTATGCCTTTGAAGGTAATTCGAAGCTTAAACCAAGCGAAAGGTGGAAAATTAATATTTTAAAAAATGTTCACACTTTATAATAAATTAGTTAAATGAAATATTTTGAAATGTTGCATAATTTTTATATTCGTCAAGATCATTGTTTTGGTTCAAGTTTGCATTGAGCTTGGAGAAGAAAAACTGCAGAATTTGTAGTAAATTTGATAATGTATAAAAAGTTTTCAATTTGCGGTTAAGTGGATCTAGCTGCATAAATTTGAATGTATGTTTTTATAATGTTAAGCGTAAAAAACTTGCTAGTTGTTAAGTTTTGTGTTTGCGAGACAACTAAGCAAATCAACCGGCGACATTTGTGTGCTTTTGCTTTTGTAAGTGCTGAAAAGTGAAGGGCTGTCGACTAACAAACGAGTGCAGGACATAGACAGAGAGTGGAAGAGAGAGAGCATCGCATTGTGCGACGTGGCAAGTTGTGCATGTGTTTTTACCGTGTTTGCTCTTAATGTTACCCTGGGGCTATGACAAGTGGCAGTACGACCCCGAAATAGTGCCAAGCAGCATTTAATAGAGAGTCCACTTGCTGTGACGAAGTGCGACGTGGCGGGGCAACAATAAGGAAAGCTGCAGCCGGTGCCAAGACTAGAGGAAACGACAAAAGCAAAGCACAGCACAGCACAGCACCGCAACGCAACGGATTGAAGGAGGAGGTTAGGTGCCGTGGCTGGGTGGCAAGTTTTGCGAAACGCGCGCTTGTTGCAACTATGCGAAAGGCAAATGAGGGGAAAAGAATGAGAAACAGAAAAATGAATCACCGACAAATTACGGTAAGAAAAGGAAATTTCAAACGGGAAATGGCGGCAGCAAAATTTCGTTATGGGCACATCACAATTTTTCTTGGCACATTTGCTTTCTTTTATTCCCATTCCATATTTTTCTTCGTATTTTTTTCTTTTTGGGCTTTGTGCTGCTTTTGTTTTGGCTGAGCTTGTGCTGGTTCTTGCTCTTGCTCTTGCCTTTTTATGCGATGTGTTGGCAACAATTTCTGCAGTTTCTTAAGTTCTTTTATGGGCCAGCGGCCAACGGAGTAGTAGTAAAAATTTTAACATAACTTGAGAAAAAAAAGTATAAAACAAAAAATGCCGAAAAATCCAAGAGCACACAAAAAAAAAAAATAAAGAAAAGGTCTTATGAAATATGCATATGCTCATTTTGGGCTCACAGCGAAATGGCAAACAGTCACGCCCACACGCCTCTCACTACACACACACACACACACATACTTACAAGGTGAGGCACACAGTCATTCACAAGTTTTTCATTAAAGTTCGAAAGTAGCAAAGACCTTCACTTTAAGATGGCCGCACTGGGAGCCGTCTCGGCCCATCGTCAGCAGCCGGCTTAAGCTCCAAACAAAGCAAACAGATGAGCCTAGCTGAGCGACTCCTTCAGCTGCCATTACACATTTTATTCCAAGGATTTCCTACCTGTAACGAGTGAAAGCAGAGAACGAATAAGTATCAAGTTGCATACATAGTATATTCGACGAATACACATACATTTGATTACATAATAAGTTACGAGTCGTGTTTGAGATACCCTAAATTATAAATTAAACACCTTATCCCCTGATTTAATCAAGGGATCTTGCATTAATTTCCAGCACGAAACTAGTTTGTGACAAATAACGAGCTTGTAATATTTATTGTTGGTTTCTGACGCATAATGACGACGACTGGATTAGCAAATGCTTTTTATATTAGGATTAAGTGTATTTTATTTATAATACATGTTGCCGTTGAAAGTCATTTGAGAGCATTATAATACATTTTTTTTTTATGTCAGCAATCAAATAAATTTTGCATTCATCGAGTATAGAAACTCCACAGCTCCATCGCATATTTGATTGTGCTTATTTTGTTTTGGATTCCAGGAAACTCGTTTGCCTTGCAATACGCTTCAGTTGATTTAGCCAGAAAAAAATGAAAGTGAAACGAGACGAAAAACACAGCATACATTGTGCATTCGTTCAGTCCGTTTGATCCACAAGCACATGAATCCAGAAAATCACATTAATTGAAAAATAAAAAAATTAAAAATATAATATAAATTGCATACAAAACATATGTGTAAAATATATAAAAATTAATTCAATTTTATGTAAATTCCAGTGCATCAGAATACAAAATTTTCGTTTCAAATTGCCAGAAGCAAAACAAAGATGTCGAGCAGAGCACTGTTGGGATTAACGATGGGCACCGCCGGCGCAATACTTTTAGGATATTGCATATACTTCGATCAGAAGCGTCGCGCCGATCCCGAATACAAACGCAAGCTGCACGAACGTCGCCAGACTGGGAAGCCACGGCAACAGTTGAGTACAACAACGGACGCGCATCAACACCATCATCAACATCATCATCATCATCATCAGCATCATCAACTGGTCGATGGTGCGGTTGATGGGTCGTCGCTCTGCGAGGCCAGCGATCATTTGGCAATGAAGCGTTGCTTCGACAACGAGATGAAACTGGGTGAACAGCTGATTTGCCAGGGCAACATCGCCGATGGCGTCAGTCACTTTGCCAATGCCATTATGATGTGCGCACAGCCGATGCCCGTGCTGCAGACAATCCAAGAAACCCTGCCGGAATTCGTATTTATGCCACTGCTTATGAAGCTAACCGAGCTGCAGAGCAACAGCAGCTCGGCCAAGGACAATTCAACCACAAGCACACCAGACTTTGCCTAAATATGATGCATGTAGAAACGACTCCCGATGGAAAATGGATAGAAATCAAAACAGAAATCGACAGCCAAACCAATCTCAAGATATTCAAGTGGCCTACCCCCCCCCCCCCCCCCCCCCCCACACACCCGTCTCCAAATTTAAGCACATGTAAATGTGACAAGAAGAAATACACGTTGTATTGCAATCTCAGAAACTCACAAATGTAATTCTTGGCTATATTTTCATAACTTTTCGGTCATGAAATATTTCATTTTGAAAACAAATAAATTCTTAAGTGCTGATACTCTGAATACAATTGAGAACCATTGTCGTTACTCTCTATTAATAACCACATAACTAGGCTGTGCTTAAATTCTTAAATTTTTCCCAGCACAATTACACAGAGTATAGTTTGAAATAATTCCTGTTACTGGCTTCAAATGGCAATAAATATGCGGGTTTCTCAAGATAAATGCCTTAGTATTTCCCTTCTCAAACAATAAACTCTCCAACAGTTGTGATTTCTTTCATGTTTATTTAATAATCGTTGTTGAACAACTTCTATTATGTTATTGCAAACAAGCACATATATTGAAGTGATACACAATTGCCTGCAAGTTTGTCTGAAATACTAGTTGGAGGGTAATTTAAAATACATATATGTTATTTAGTTGCTAATCCAAAAAAATCAGAACCTGCACAAATAAGATCTTCAATCAGAAAAACCAAATTGGATTTTCTAGTTGGTTAAATATATTTCATGTTTTTTTTTTCTTTTTTTGGTTTCTTTTTCAATGTTCATTTTTCAAGACAATAGAACGAAAATAAAATTTTAAAAGCGACTTGAAGCGCTTGAGCCATTAATCCAGCGGCACATCGACACCAATGCCGTGAGCAAACAATGTTTGCGTATTGACTTCCGGAAGCTTCAGCATCAGCATGTTAAATATACGATCGGGGAGGGCGACCTTCATCGCCTCCATTAGTGCAACCGGCTGGGCGCAGAGCATTGTGGCATTTGCCAGATGGATGAGTCCCTCATCCAGTTTACCTTGCCGGAACAGCTCCTCGCCCATTTTGATTTCATTCTGGAAATAATGCTGAATAATCTCATGGTCTGGCAATTCGAACGGATCGCTAATGATGCGATTCTGAGCGCCAGCACGATGACTCATTGCTTCCATTGTGTGCGATGGCAAGCGATTTGATTTCTGGCGACGTTCGCGAACTTTTTGCTTGTAATTGGGATCTGAGCGACGCTTCTGATCGTAGTAGATGCAATAACCGAGCAACAGTGCACCGGCTGCACCTACAGTGAGTGCCAGCAGTGTTCGCTTTGACATGCTTTTTTGGGTCAGTTTTCAACAAAATTTTGGATATACGAGTTGGTAGTTTTTTTGTGTTTGTTTGATTTTTCTTTTTTTTTTTTAAATATTCACTGTCAATGGAATTTGTTTTGACTAAAAAGCAACTTGAGAATCAAATAAAATGTATTAAGTAATTGTGACGGCTTTTGAAATGAAAGCTATGATAAAAAAACGATTTTCGACAAATTATAGCAAACCTACTTTATGCTAAAATCAATATTTTTATTACAAATATTGATGGGTTTTCTTTTTTTAGAGCCATTAACAATTCCCCAAGCTTCTATTTTGCATTTTATTTATCAGGCAACTGTTGATTTTCAATTAGATTAATAGGAATGTCTGAGCATATGTTAAAGACAACTGATTTGTTTGTTGGCCGACAGCTACAGCTACAATTCGAAGGGCGGTCAGACAATCAGTTAAGCACCTTTTATTGAACTTGGCTAAACGTTTCAATTAGGAATCAATACAATGATTGGCTGTCGTTTCCCACATTCCCAGTTGACCGTTTTTATAATACGCTTGGCAAACATGCACAATGATTCCCGTGTGAGTCGAAGCATTTTGTTTTGTGTGCTTTCAATAAATCAAATTGATTGAAATGCATGAAATCAATCAAACTCTACTCAACAATCAATAATAACCAAGAACAAACGCACACACATACATTGACAATTGACTGATGACAGACAGCTTTAAGGTAGATTTCCGAAGAGTGCAAATTGAATTGTTATTGCATTAGTTCGATCAAATTTGCGGTGATGATGAGAGTATTTAAAGGTTCAAATTTAAAGCAGCATTTAGGCAAAGGGTTTTGTATTTAGCCATGGTTGCCATGGGCTGATTTTCGCTGATAATCCGTGGTGGGAGGTTGAGGTGCGGTTCAACTCATTGTCGTAAGTCACAAATGAAATGCGATTCATAAAAAATGTTTATCTCGCTTTTGCCGTACGCTCAGCTGTCATTATTCAGCGGCTGGACCAAAATCCTTCGTCCCTTTTCATTATTTAAGCCAACATCTGTACAAATACACAAGCACACGCAAACGCACACAGACACGGACACGGAGAGAGAGTGAGTGAGAGATATACAGTTATACACCCACACAGTTACGTGCAAATCTCGCATGTTACGTTGACGTCAAAGTATTTATCACAATGACAAAATCAGGAGAAAATAGGGACAAACCGACGGGGAGCACAGACTTTACTTTAGGGTTTAAATGTAACACATTTACAAATTGTTTATACACACACACACACACGCAGACAAACACAAAAACACACAAAGACACACATACATATGTCTCAGCATGGTGATAAATGATAACAAATTAGCGGTTTGTCTTTTAAGCGTAAAAGAGAACGCACCGCACCGCACCGCATCACACACACACACACACACACACACACACACACACACACACACATGCCGCACGCACAGAGCGAGAGCGAGAGCTCACCGAGCGATACCTAAAAGTTACCACAATGCAATAAATCACATCACCTGGCCACACTTTCACACACACACACCCACACACACACACAGACACACGGCAACGCTCACTCCTCCGCACACAGCCAGGCACACGTAAAGCGGATGCGTGTACAGTAAGCATTAACGAAACAAACGCTAAAGCAAACACTGAAAGTCTTGTCTCAAATCTTCTCAGTCACTTTAAAAATATTATGCCTGAGATGCTTTAATTATTTGCAAATATGCTCGTGGCTAAACAGTTACTACAAAAAGACAGAGAAAAAGCTAATAAATGCATTGATTAATTCAAAAGCTAACACTAACACAAATGCTAATGAGAAGCAAAAATAATGATAAAATAATTTCTAAATACCAAATATGCTGATTGCCAATAATTTTGCTAATAATATTAATTTGTCTGCTAATGGCAGACTTAAGAAAGTCTAGAGTTTTAATGCCATCCATGCTTAGCCTAATGAAAATTACAATACAAATGGTAATGTCACTATCAATGCGTAGGCCAATGTTTTTGCTAATGCTGCAATGCAGCATTTTTAAATAATTCAGCAACTGAAACTGGTCACGAATGCAAAAATAATGCGAATGATACTGGCAATTCTAATGCTAATGATTATATTACGCGCAATGCTAATGTGAGTGCTGCAAATAATTGCGCTCCTCGCTCCGGTGCACATCAATCTTATTTAATTGCCGACTGTCGTTTGTAGGCAGTTTGCCTTGTACTCGCATTACGTATACGCAGTGTATGTTCCGCAGCTTGAGCGCGTTCACTGCTCCCGTAAGAACTTACTTTCTTATGCATGCACGCAGCACACGCAGCGCACACCATCGGAAGGAGAAACTGTCAGATAGCTCTAGCTACAATATATATGTATGGACACTTATACACATAGGTAGAGCTCCTGTTGCTGCCGCTGCCGCTGCTGCTGCTGCTGGTGATGGTGATGGTGCTGCCTGCTACTGTCGGCATGCTGCGTGTATCCTTTTTTGCTCGCCTGCACAACATTTATGAGTTGCTGGGCGCCATTTGCTCCGCCATCCATTCATCCGCTGCTGTTGCAGCAGGATGCTCCGTTTGCAAAGCCGGGTCGTTTGGGTGTTAAGTGTGCTTGCGCATAATTCATGCACACACTCGCAAACACCCCCCTCACACACACACACACACACACACACACACTTTCTCACTTGCTGAGGGCAAGTGGAGCCTGGACAAAGTTGGAGGCTGGGTCGCATTTTAATTATCATTTTCAGATTTCGGACGGCGCGTTTGGAAAACTATGAAAATTTAATGAGAGTCAGCGCCTGCTAGTGAAATTTGAGCCACCAATTTGCTGCAGGCTCACACAACACACATGGCCATAGTCCCGAGGCTATGGTTTCTCTGGATCTGGAACTTATTTCATTAAATGTATTAAACCAAAAAAATATGTGAAATTATTTACTATATGATGTTAAGAAAAAGAGAACCGCAAGCGCCATTTGTTTTGCAGTTTATGCATTCTAATGCACAGACTTGATATCATCCCATTGCATGTTGGAGAGTGTAATATAGTGTGTACGCTAACGCGGCCAGCATTGGATTTTGCCCCACATCGACTAATGACATTCACATTAGGTCGGGGGCCTTTATGATGAATGGACAGTGTCGTGCTTTGGCAGGGCAAACTTCTAATGGATTCCTCGCAAATGTCATTTCAAATGGCTCTCAAATTCGAAACAGAGTGCAGGCCGTAACAATTTGTTTGTTAAATTTCAAAATCTACAATAAAAATGTCCGATTCCCAAATGAATTCGTGGCATGTGTTGCCTACAGTGTTATATGCAAATTAGCTGACATAGTTTGGAAAAATCACATTTCAAAATACATAAATACTAAATTGTGAAGTGGAGAAATCAAATCAGTTTCTATACGCTTAATGAACGCTTCAGGATATTACAACATCAGGCTAACAAAATGAAAAGGTCAAATACATCAAGTGTCAATCTCATCTTTTGTCAAGCCTTTTAATTTGATAGCTGCCATGATTATAAACGGTTGTTCATCGTATCATCCAATTAATGTACTGTCCTAAACAATGTTTGATTCTATCATCAGCTTGTCTGTGCCAAACATTAGTTTAATTAACAATAAATTGACGAGCCGAACTCACTCGTTTATGTTTATGGCATCACAAAATGTGCACAATTTTACAACCCGTTGCTGCAGAATTGCGTTGACATTTATGACTACAACAATGCAGAGGGGGGTATTAAACATGATACTCGGAGCAGTAAACAAACAACACAACTGTGTGTTTTTTATCACTATTGATTATGTAATTATAGGCACTAACTGCCGGGGATGCGAAAAGGCGTGGCCCAGACATGGAGGTGGATCGAACGATGCTTTGGGCTTTGTCCATTGAGCTGTGTGCCGTATTCATCAGCACATTTTTAAAGTGCTCATAACATGGCCCACAAGAACGCCATTAAAATGACAATGTGTGTTGTGCTACAAACACACAAACACACACACACACACACACACACACATTTGGACACACACCCACACATTGAGCACTGTGCTCACATAAAAGGTGATGCTTAATAATTTTAATTTCCTGTGCTAACGGGTCGAATACTTCATAAATTTCATGTGGATACTGCGACCTGTAAACAGCCTTCACTCCTGTTCTCCACTCTCCCCACACATCCCTAGCATTGACATCGCCTCTTGCCCCCTGCCATCCCCCTTTGGGCTCTAGTCACCCCTCGTTCCCTGACGCTGGCTGCTCACTCGGGCGACGCACAAAAGCGCGCTTCACTTATTTCAATCAAATTACGGCCAATGAATATTGAACTATCGCACACACTCCCACACACACACACACACACACACACACGCAGTTAAATGTGTGCTCAAATGTGCAGCGCCAGCTGAAAATAGTTTTTGAATATTCGTTACATTTCCCCAGATTTTTGTTGTTGGTGCCTTTCATCCTTTTAATACTCTAGTCGAGGTTAATTCAATTTTGTCACAGAAAGTGCTACGCATAGAAGACCAAATGCTGTTGGTCTGCATCCATCTATATGCATAACATGTTTATCTCTCACATTCAGCCAGCCTGTGTTTATCTATGTCCTGTCTTTTGCTTTCCACTAAGAATTTAATATAAAGGTATTTATTAATATTCAATTGCTTATTTATTTTTGTAGCATTTCTTACAGTCAATTTTCTCACCTTTTTTTTGCAAATGTGCCCAAATATATTTGATATATGTGGGCACATTTTTTGGGAGAATATTCGGGAATATTAAAATCGAATTCAATTGACACCTTTTTTTCTTTTCCTTTTTTTGGTTTTTTTAGTTACTTTTTGCAATTAAGTTTTAGTCGCAACGGCGCGAAAATCGAAATCAGATCGCAGATAATTTGAATGTAACATCAAAAGGCTATTCAATGTTCGGGATACTTCCTCGCGGGCAATTATTTATTCTCTAGTCAATTTTGTCGATTTGGAAATATTTGAATTTTGTTGCCGTTAGTCAAGCGCGTTAACGGCTTGACAACACATTTTTTTGCATGCGATAAAAACTGGCAGGAAATTGGTAATGAAAATGCGTTTTGTGATTTGCACAATAGTAATAAACAATTGCAACAGTTGCAGCTGCAAACTGTATCAAAAAATGCGAAAATAAAACGTGTTGATTTAAAGCCATTAAAAACTTTTCCAATTTTACACGATATATACATATACATGCATATAAATACGTATAGTATTTTTTGTGCTCGCCTCGGGCTGCGCTGTTATCTAATTTTGCATGCTTTATTTGAGTTGCACAAATTCACATCGATATAAAAAATATTGTTTTAAATGCGAATTCTGTAAAAAGTTTCGATTGGCTTTTCAACATATACATACATATATTAAAGTTTGCTCTTCTTTTTTTTTTTGTGCGCCATTGGATAATAATCCCATTCATTCATCCATACTATTTGAAATGGGAATTTTTATTTCAATATATTTACATATTGAGAAATTCGCTTGGGTTAATTGATTAACCCTTCGAACCATTGGTAATATGCTTTTACTTTCAGGTCAATAAAATTCTATTAATGAAATTGGCTTGTTGAAGTAAAACGGCTTTTAATTAAGGAATATTTTTAAAGTTGTTGTAAATATCTCCACATCGATTTTTAAATTGTTTGAATATGGCTTAACAGCCAGTTTAATTAATGTTAGTCATTCGAATGTCAGACTGATTTCATTTTTTGATTAATAACTTCCTTCCGTTACTGAACTCGCATTGTGCATTTTTCCATGGCAAATAATAAATTTAATTAGACTGAAGACCTTCGGCACATTGGTCATAAATTAAGCTGGATATTTAGAATTCATTTACAGCTTCAATTAAGTGTTTTTACATATTTTAATGCGTTCCATGGGGAAATTGTTGGTGGGTTCTTACAAAAAGAAATACGAATGAATAAAACAGAAGCTCAGCTTTTAATAAAAATTGCCAATAATTCACAATTATTAATTGGTGTACGTAAATAGAACATAATATTTTGCGTGTTTATTCTTGTAAATATTTAATTAAATCGCGCACTCAATTATGAGTTATAATTAATAACTTAATACAGCACTCGCATATTTGATATATTACAAAATATTTTAGTCAATGCGAAAATGCGAAAAGTTCAAACGCCCAAAGCGTGACTATCGGAAAAATCGTGTCGATTTTGCTGCTTTACTATCATGCAATTCGGGACATGGAAATAAAGTGAGGTTGGTTTGGTTCTAAAAATGGAAAAAAAAAAAATGAGTAAATCCAATTGATGCAATTCCAAAATGTTTTGTCGTATTTGTTGCCAATGCAAAAGGCGCCTGCTGTTTTCATTCGCTTTCTATCTCTGTCCCCTTCTCGATCTTTCTGTCTCTGTCTATGGCTACATAGAGTAGTTTCCACTGTTTTTGGGCGACGTCATGTGGCATTGTCGTTTGGCTTTTGCCGTTTGACTGCGCCCATAATAAAAATTGGCACATATTTTTGGTCTCAATGCGGTTATTGCTGCTGTGCTGCGTTTTCACTTTTCACATTTTCACAGCGCAACCAGCAACAAAATGGAGAGTGTGTGAAACAGCGAAAAAGTGAACGGTAGAAGGCGGGAGACGAGCTGGTTTCGAGGTAACTGCGTAGTTGTTGCAATGCAAATACCGGCAGCGTTTTTCGCTTTTCATACCCTGTAGATATGCTAAACATTTCACCGGGAATATTCTTGAATTTTGCTAAAATAAAAAATGCAAAACATATTTCTATTCTCTACTATTCACTTTTAAATGAAATGATGAAAATCGTTGTAATTGCTAGTTTTGAAATTTAATTAGTTACTCACGGCTTTGATAAATATGTTTTCTCTTTACCTCAAGCATTTGTTGTGCAGGGTATCAGCTAGTTAATTACTTTCCACTGATGTGTACTGTGAGTTTTTGGCATTTTATTGAATGCATGTGTGTGGCGCACTCATTGAATGCATGTGGAAGCGAAAGAAGCACACGTGGAAGCGTACAAATTGATGCATAAATTATACGAATCGCAATGCGTTGAGTGTCAGTTGGCCGCTGAGCGCAAAATGTGCGCCAAACCGTAATGAAAAGCAATGAAAATTCGACTTTCAAATAAAGCAATACAACCTCGGGCACAAAATCTGTTCGGCTCGACTACCAGACACGCTTTCCCTGACTCGCTCTTCTTGGTTTTTGTTTTGTTTTGATCAACTAGTTACTTGCCGATGGTTGCCGTTGCATGGATCTTATTACAATGTTTGACTTTACGCTGGGTATAAACGACAGCAGCTGTCGCCATCTAGCGGCCAGCCAAGGCAGCAGCAGCAGCAGCATTTTACGTCAATAAAGCGGAAGTGCGAAATATATATTAAAAAGCCGCACATTTCCTGGCACCACAAATGACACTGACATCATTTAATTGACAGTATACACATTCTCGCACACAAAACATCAATAAGCTATGATCAGTCGGAAGAAAATAGTGAAAAAACATACATATGTCCTTCAACTGAATTCAAACATGTTTTACACATAAATTGACTTTAAGTTGGCATAGAAACGATATGAACTACAATTGAATAACGTTAGCATAGAACAAATATTTGTTGGTTGTTGGTTTGGATGTCGAATTTGGCCACGAATGCCAACAAATTATATATTAAGTAAAATTGATTGATTCTATTATTCGTGTTAAAATAATTCAAAACCAACAGGCGTATGGATATCTTAAAGTAAACTATTTAAGCAGAACTGAAAAAGCAAAAGTAATTTATTCAAGCTTTAGAAAAAATGTTAATAGCGAAAACGGAAATGGAGCCAGTCGGGAAATACTCTCGCTTTTCTTTCAAGTCTTCAATTTAGCACTAAAGCTGGAAATAACGCTTGTTTATCTGCATACTAAGCAAACAAGCTTTTGCCGTTGCTGCATGCCACCATGGCGAACACACAACGCATATCCTGAAGGCAGAAAACGATGCTTTAAAATGTTTGACCTCAATCGGGCACACTTTGGCAGGTAAGGAGAGTAATCCTTGTTATTAAATGATATTTATGCTTTTAACACTCGACACACTTTAAGCCCAGGTAAAATGCATTTCAATTTACAATACATATTATCTAAAGCCATCTCCCTTTCTCACTCGCTTGCTATCCTTTGCCTGGCTATTTGTTTGTTTGTTTGCTTGACTGAGTGACTGAGCTGAAGCCAAGCCAGGCCAGTCCAAGACCAAACTAAACTGAGAGCCAGGCAGAAGCTGCAGCAGATAAAGGCAAGTGAGCGCACGACCCAGCAGCGACCCACTGCCATTTGCTTTTGTAAGTTTTCACTTGCATTAAGTGCTTCCTGCAGAGTCATGCACCTTCTGCCAGTTTCCTCATTCGCTTCTCATGCAAGCAGTCATCTCTGTCACCCCGGTATCACTGTCTCCCTCTCTCTCTCTCTCTCTGTTTCTCTCTACTATTTCTGGCAAGCACTTTGTGCCTTCACTTCGTGTCACTCAAACTTAAAAATGCTCATGTCTGTGCTCTGTGAGCGCTTGATTCGGACTGCTGTCTGTCTGACTGCCTGTGTATGTGTGTGTGTGTCAGCTAGAGATGGGCGCGTGATGTTGTGGTCTCATAACATCCTCAAGGAAACTCTATACAAATAGAGATGGGCAACTGTGACTCTGTCTCATCAAACTCATCGAGTATCACGACTAAGCAATCAAGCAAATCTTAACTAGACTAGCTTCAATGTATAATTCAATATACATCTACTCAATATATTAATTTTTCCCAATAGAAATTTGAATTAGTCTAGCTAAAATTCAAAATTTCTTTTAATACTTAATAAAAAGACGAGAATTGCGTTGAAATACGACAAAGTTTAAGTTTAAATGCATTTTAAGGGAATCATAGTGATAGGCAATTTACTATGACTATTACAAACAATTGCCCAATTGCCAGCGCCAGAAACAGTTAATTAATCAAGACACCAAAGAGTCTTGCTGCTTTAAAAAGATTTTATCCATCCATTTTATGTATTTCTCAATCTCGCTCCCAGCTAACAATGAGGCAACTTAATCTAGTTTTATATCTTATCGAATTATCCTACATTAAGTTGTAAATATAATATACATCTTAACGGAATTTGGCGAGTAAATTTGTGAGCACATAAACAGCGAATGCTTTAGACTGTCAAAGTCTTTGAACCGTCTATTTGGTGGGTCGTGTCCCGTCACGCTTTCATCGTATTGCGGGCAGGCAACGTTTCTGCGTTTTGACTGCCACCTGCCAAATGCTGCGTGTGTGTGTGTGTGTGTGTGTGTGTGTGTTTGTGGTGCCCTTTTTGGCCCTCTTAGTACATTTGAGTTTTGGGTTTTTGGGGTTCAGCATGGTTGGAGCTTAGAACTGCGCGTATTTGCAGTTTTAATCACGAGCGTGAGAGCGACTTTACTTTCACCTTTTGACAGACTCTTCACTCCGATTTGTTGTTGTTGGTTAAGCTGCTGCTGCTGCTGCTGCTGCTGCTGCTGTTGATGATGGTGATGGGCCTATGCATGTGTTCTGCTGGCCAGCATATTTGCGGCTTGTACTAGTTTTGTTTGCCCTGTTGCTCTATAGCCTTGCCCTGATCCCGCTTCATGTCTAGTTATTTCTGTTCCCCAAACCCAAATGCTGTCCATATCCAATGCGTTGCATGTTCTCCCATCATCCTGTGTGCATACTAAAGTGTGTGGTGTGTGTGTGTGTGTGTGTGTGTGTGTGTGTGTGTATCGGTCAACGGCTGCCGCCTCTGTTCGCTGGATTTTAGTTTGCCAGCCTTTGGCTCTGCAAATTATTTTTAATTATCGTTGTTGCTGTCGTCGACGTCGCCGTCGTTGTCGTTGTCGCTGTCGCTGTCGTTGTCGTTGTGGTTGTTGTCGTTGTCGTTGTCAGTATTGCTGTCATTGTCACTGGCGTGTTACACCGGATAAACCAAAGAGGACACCGCTCACCGCTACCACCGCCACCCTGTTCCCGTCTAGCCGCGCCTCGTTCTCTACATTCATGCCACACGCCAAAAGAAAAAGGAAAAATTTATATACATATATAGTTGTTCTATGTACATGTGTGTGTGTGTGTGTGTGTTTGGCTGTGTGTATATAGATGAAAAACCGCAGGCAATTTCACGTTTTCGCCTAAATTTCGCTTGTTATTGCATGTGGCATACTTTTGGGCGCGCAATGGAATTCAATTACAAGTGAGACCATCAGCAAACTGAGGACATAACCCCACACACACACACACACAAACACACACACACACACATAGAACACATCAGGCTACATCATTGCAGACCATTGCCAAATGAACTACATTTTCTACAAGTGCGGACTCCATTAGGCATGCATGTCACTTTCTCTCTCTCTCTCTCTCTATCTTTGGTGTTGTCGTTGTTGCTCTAACTGTACTTTGCAGTTGCATTTTCGAAAAACAAGTTTGAAAATAAATCTAATAATCAGATATTGTCTGCAAAAAAATCGATTTATTACGTTCTACGATGTCACAGACATATTTGCAAAGCAAACAACATAAGTTTCTCTGATTAATTCCAGCACATAGTTTTCTATTTCTTTGATCAGATTTAAAAGAAGCTTCTTGCAACTAATCACTCAATCCATTTAACAGCTGCTAATCAATTGTCTGTTTTAAGTTGATAGGTAAATGAAATTTGTCTATGGTTTGCAATCATCTCTTAAATCGCATTTGCGTTTGCAACCATAAGTGTTGTGGTGATTTTTAAACGCTTCTTCGTCTATTGTCTAACAATATTTTCTAGGTATTAGCAATTTATGGCATAATAAAATCTTAATCCAGATTGTATTTAAGCGCACAAACTGCTGCTGCTCTGCCATAACCCCACAACAGTCTTCAGTTGGGCTTTAATAAATTGCAAAAAAAAAAAAATATATATATATATATGCTCTTCCAACTGTGTGTGCGAAAAACAATGCCAGCATAATTTTGGCAAATACTAATGGTAACGAAATAAATTTCTGTCTATTCGCAAATGCCATTTTAATTGCCAGAAAATCCATTCAACAAAAGGCTAAGCCGCAAAATCAGCTCAAGGCAGGAAATAAGGCGATTTGGCAAGTGAAAAGTGAAAGTACACACACACACACATACATATATATATATATATATATATATATATATAAATGTTGGGATGCTGAAAGTGAAAGTAAATTTATGTGTGCAACATGCAAAAATTGAAACGATATAATGAGCGAAGAAGCAAACAAAAGGCAGCTGGCAGCTGGCAGCAGCAGCAAAAGGATCAACTAGAGACTCGGTTGCTCGGTTAGCTGTAATCCCTGCAGGAAATCAAGAAAGCATTTTAATTAACTTGGCCGAAAGCGAAAGCAAGCAAAAGAAACGAGAAAAAAGCATCTCTGCTGCTCATGCTGCTGCTGCTGCAAAATATGACCAAAAGCCACAAAACTAAAATCAAAGCTGCGCCAGAGTCTTTCCACTAACCGTCGACTGTCTGAGCTGCGACTGTGAATGTGTGTGAGTGTCTCTGTGTGAGTGCGAGTGTGGGGCTGTGTATCATGATAATGTACTGAAAACGCAACCATTTTGCAAACACTCTCTCACTCACACATACCAACACAATCAATATTAAATTTCCGCTTGCCACATCTTTATTTGCTCTTGTTTTTCCGCCGAGTCCCGGGGGGAGGGCGAGGGAAAAGCATGGTAACAGGTGCATTGTACATTTGCGGTGGCCTGGGCAGCGTCGAGGGCGCAAATGGCAACTTGATGTGAGCAAAGCGCAACTAATTTCCAAAGGGCAATTTTATTATATTTGTGTGTGATCCGGCACATCAACTTACACACACACACACAAAATATATATACTATACTATACGAACACACACACAAGATGTGAACGCTGAGAAGCGCTTAGAAACACATTCCCAAATGCAAATCTAAAATGCCGCTGGCTTAAACACATACGCACACTCACTGAGAGTTTGCCTCACACACACACACACACACAGACGCGAGCAGGTGAAAAGTCGGCGCAAAGTTTTCAACTTGCAGAGAAACTGAAGCTGAAGTTGGAATTGGCTTTGCCGTCGGCCAACTGCAGCAGGAAAAACTCATAGAAGGGGCTAGCAAGAATTGTTCTAAAAGGCAAACAGCACAGAACCCCCCCAAAAAAAAAAAAACAAAAATAAAATAAAAATTAAAATCTAGAAAAGCGAAGAGCGGCGGGGGAAATGCGTGTAAACTTTTAATTTCATTTGCAATGCGAGAGTCGCTGCAGCGTTAGAGTCGCTTGCTTAATACAATAAAATGCACCGAGCATCGACAGCAATTAGTTTACTCAGATTTAACGCACAGCTAACTATTTTAGTTATCGCGTTTTTCGCCGACCAACATTTGGTCACAGTCAACGATGGAAGCGTTTTAAGTAAAACAGAATTTCTTAAAATGTCCGGAAATTTTTAATTAAGAAATATGCAAATATTAAACCAAATAAGTTCCAATGCAAATTTGTGTTAAAGTGCGGTGAATATCAGTTCAAAATATATAACATATAACGTATTTATCCACATTTTAGCACATTTATGAGAAAATTGACAGCACAAATAGTTGAAATGCTGCTTAGAGCTGGCATCAATTAGTTTTGGAAACAAAACATTATTGCAAAGATGAAATAGAGTGAAAAACTACAAAGTGAACATACAAATTAGATTTTCAAAGTGCATTTTAAGTTTTGAATGAATGCTTTGAAAGGATTCAGTTGCACTCATAAGTAGTCCACTCGTTGTATTCACACACACACGCACACACGCACACACACACACTCACAAATTGCATTTTTGCTGCGATTCACAAAATTGCAATTTTCACAGTAGTATTTCTTGTTTTTTTTTTTTTTTATTTTCATTCATTCTATTTTTTTTTTTTATTCTCAACCAGAACTCGGACACGGACTCGGACGAGTATTAAGCTCTTGACTTTTGAGGACTTTACTGTAACAGTTTAACAGGCTTTCCGACTCGTCGACCCCCCTTCGCTCCTCTCGCCACCTCTCTGTCTCTGTGTGTGTGTGTGTGTGTGTATGTGTTTCATTTGGTCGGTGTCTTGTAATGCCTTTGACCCACTTGGTTGCACTGCCAACAGCAAATGGTTTGCCTTGAAACTAAATATTAACTTTAAGGCTCAGCCCACAGCTCATGCAAGTGACTGTGTCTGTGTCCTTATGTCTGCATGTATGTGTGTGTGTGTGTGTGTGAGTGACTGCAGATGTATGTGTCTCTGGCAGGTCAAACTGCAATCATAACAATAAATTCCATTTACACGTTTCACCTTTACTTTATTTTACTTTTTCTCTGTGTCTCTGTTTTATACCCTTTTAGAACACATTAGAAATTTATGGCGAAATTCATAAGAAATGGAAGCAATCGTAAATACATTTAAACCACATCTAAGACATCTACAGTTCTTTGCAAAAACTATGTGGAAATTCGAAAGAGTGAAAAAACTTTACATTTTTTAAATCTATTGGACATTTAAAAAGCAGACTCTTAGTTTATTTGTCACGAACAATTTAAGCAACATCAAATATCTAACCTTGAATATTCATTGCAATTCAATTTAGTTTATTATAATCAATTTCAAAATATTAAGCATAATAATAATTGTGGTAAAATATCCTGGCTTTTTATCCACTTGAAGTGGCTTTTTCTGAATAAGCTTGAGGCTCAAAACGTTGCTCATAAAGCTACGTACTTCTCTTCCCGCATAAAAATCAGCACGACAGATTCCAATATGTGTCCAAATCAGTGAGCTTCTCTTTTTTATAGGATTCTTTAACTTTTCCTTGTACTCTACTTTGTGCTTGCCACTCTCAATAATTCTTTGCTTTCTGCTTTCATTACTGCACAAAAGTGAAAATAGTTGCAACAGTAGTGTGACCGTAGGGTGTTGCAATGAGCGTGCTGGCCACACACACACACACACACACACACACACACACACAAAAGTTGTCTGTTGATTTTTGATTTTCGTGCTCGTTTTACAGTTTTGTTTTTTGTTTGTGCATTTTGCACACATTCTAGTTGTTTTTGTCAGTTGTTGGAATTTCTCGATGATTTTGAAATTTCACTGATATTTTATACACTCGCAGTTACTTTTGCATTTCCCGACCTCTCCACACCTCAAAAACACGCATCTCTTTTCCATTTTCATTTCCTGTTCTTTTATTGCATTTTTGACACTTGACAGCGTCAATTTAGCGTTTAGTTGGCAGCATTTTCAATTACGTTGTGCAATACAGCCAGAAGCACGCGAATTCTGATTCTGAATTTAGCCAATTGAAGCAAATGAAGTCGTTTTGCGAACTACAAATTCGACTTTTGTTACGGGTATGTGTAGCGCCATTTAGACAGTGCCATGTCATTTGAAGTGGGTCAATCAGGGATAAAGCTGAATTTATTGAGATACATTTGTATCTATTTATGCGCCTCTAAATGTATCTACGCGATATCAATGTATTTATGTGAAATGCATGTCAGAGCGCTAATCTCTGCTCAAATACATGCTCTTACATTATAGTAGTAGTTATTATATGATAGATAAAACGCAAAAAATCTTTTCAATCAGACACACATAAATAAAGCCAAAATTTTTTATATTTCATAAAGCAAATATGCAGAGTAATGTTCAATCGGAAATTTGTGATGAATATGAAAATAAAATAGTTTCCCAAAGCGAAAATATAATTTTCAGCTATTTACCCATTGAATTTTCCAATTCCCAGTTCAAATGGACTAGCTGAGAATTACAACGGCATTGACAGCTTATTTAAACATGTTTGCTTATTCGCAGAGTATCTGAGAACAATGTCGCGAAACTTGTTGCTATCTGTGAATTTGAATAGCGAATATTTTGGGGAACGACAAAAAGGCTGTCGTTGTTTCGACTGTCTCGCAGTTTACTGTTTATCCCCTATTTTTTTTTTTTTTTTTTTTTTTTGTTTACTGGCTACCAGGCGGGCGGACAACTTTTGGGCAGCTGCCAACTCATTGGCTTCGAAGCTGCTGCAGCCATGCATCGATACTACAACGACATTTGCATCTTCACCGCGCTCTCGCCGCTCGCATTCGACACTCGCCGGAGAATTTGTTTTTGTGGCTGCCGAATGCGAGCACTGAAAACGGATAAGCAAAATGCCAAGCAAAGGCGAAACTGCAAAAGGAAACTGCAGTTAGTTTTGTCTGGCTTGAATTTTCCCCATTTCCGTTTACCATTTTATTTTATTTTTTTTGCTATTTATTTTTTGCTGCTGTTGCTGTGCTGTCAGTCAGGCTCTGCTTTTTGTTTGCCATTTGGTTTGCATCTGTTTTGTTTTTTTTTTTTTTTTTTGTTGTTTTTGTGTTGAATGTTCCTTCTTCCATTTGGCCCATTCATTTTGCTATTTTGTTTTTGCATAGTTCAAGTTATGTGGCCCGAGAAGAGCAACACACACATTCTGTGAGACACACACACGCTCGACGTGCTGTTTTGTGTCTGAGCCAACTATTTTGTAGGTTATTAGGGCGTAACGCGCACATATAGACAGACACGCCCACACTCACACACATGGACACACACACACACACACACACATATATTCAGCATGATTTTAAAGTTTAGACATGGCAACTAAAGCTGCAACGTTGATTCGCATCTGAATCGCATCCGTCGCCTGCCACAAAGCAAGGCAAAGTGCACCTTGAGAGCCACTTTGGCAACGCCAATTAAGTCAGCTTACAGCTCACTGTGCGATCTCAATGGAGCGCACTTCACCACGAGTCCTGCAGCTTCAATTTCTTCAGCTCATTAAAGTTATGCTATGCTATGTTAGTTAGAGTATTAGGTAGTCGCACATTCTAGTTGCTCATCGTCTTCGTTTCAATTAATTTTCTGCTTTTTTGCTTTTCTTCGCAAATTACAAAAACCAATTGTAAAGTTAAATTGGGCAGAAGAATGTTGCGAATAAATGAATTTTGGAATTTCTATCACTTTACATTGCGGCATTGCGCTGTGATGTTTATTTGCATATGTTGCATACTTTCAATAACTACATACATAACTTTTTTGTGACTTGTACAATTCCAAGAGTTTTCATAAAAATTCGTTTTCTGCAGACTTTACTGCTTCTCGTTTTCTTTATTTTATGTATTGTGTATGGAGTTTCTTGCAGTGCACATTTAAGTTCGTTTTATTTTGTGACTATTTTTGGAAGCAAAAGCAAAAAAGATTAATTTAAAGTCGACTTTAGTTCCTTTTTTGTATAAGATTGGCCGTCGTTATTATTATATTATCCCTCCCATCTTGATTTCTTGCCTTTCCGCATATATAGGGCATCTGGTCGTCGAGCATGGTCTAGCACGGTGTTAACTACGTGACAGTTGAAGCACTCAAGAACAAGGACAACGCACAACATTTTGCTTTTATTTCATATATATTTGTTGTGGGGTTAATGTTTATGGCCGATGCGTTGCTTTTGCCCACTGACCGCTATCCGGTTTCAAACTCAGCTCCAAAGGACCAAGCAGCAAGGACACGAGTCTGAGGTGAAGTGTGGCCGTAAGGAGGGGGAGGATTTTGATTTTGGATTGGAGCTCGTTTTAAAGCGGATTTGATGCTGTTGAATATTATTTATGGGCTGCCTTTTATTTCGCACCAAACTCGCAAACTCGAACCGATATGATAGCGACCCTTAAGAGCCACACACACACACACACACACACACACACACACACACTTACGGATGCACACACAACTGTGCGAAAATATTTGCCAACATTCTTTGGGTATTTAAACAAAGATTTATTTTATATATAAAACATATACACATATATCTTTATGTGGTGCAAACGGCCAACGGAAATTGCAAGTGGAGCGTTGAATCCTTTTCAGCTTCAACACGTTCAACGTCCTAACTGACTGTAACTGTGTGTTGTCTATGTGTGTGTGTGTGTGTGTGTGTGCGCCTGTCCATTGTTCAAGGATTTGTTGGGACTTGTTTCATATTTCACGATAACTCCATTTATTGTTGTTTGGGGGCTTTAAAGATGAAATGAGGTTATCAGTTTTGCGGTTACTGTTTTAAGGCTCTCTATTAAGACCTCAACACAGATTGCAATACAGATAGGCGCAAAGCGATGGAAAGAGAGAGAGGGAGAGAGAGAGACAGAGAGAGAGAGAGAGAGAGAGAGAGAGAGAGAGAGAGAGAGACAGTCAGACAGAAAGTGACAGAGCGAGTGCACACACACTTCACACTGCTAATTGATGCAATATGCATATTTGGTCTATTAATTTGTGTTTATGCATAATTCCAATTAATTATGCATAATCGTGATTAACAGCCAAATGCAAATGGGACTTCACGCTGTCAGAAATTGGCTCAAATTAAACGGCGGCAGCAGACCATTTGCTTCTCTTTTTTTTTCTCTCACTGTATTTTAATTAGCTTAGTGCACAGTTATGTATGTTTCTTACTCTCTCTGTCTCCCTCTCCCTCTACCTCTTCCTCTTTCACTTTCTGTTTTCCTCTCACTTTGTGTGTGTGTGTGTGTGTGTGTATTTTATTTACGAGCTTAACACGTGACACGAGCGTTTTATCTGCGTCCAGCGACAGTTGGCCAAATATTTGGACCAGGTCCAGCCCCCCATTTGAACGCAAATGAATATGGGCACTGATTACATTTGGGATTGGGACACGCCACCTCCCCACCCCCTTTCCTACGTCTCCCTCCCCCACAACCATGTCTAACATCCTGTCCACGCTGCTGCTATTTGGGTAGCATCCAAATAAATCTAGCAGCTTTTGCAATCGCAGCCACAAAAATGCGATATACAATTGAAATACATACATATTTGTATTTGTGCTAGATTCGCTCTCCAAATTGGTTACAGCCGCACAAATAAATGTGCCATGATATCGCATTCGAATACGAAACTATAAAAAGGGCGCAATTTCATTACGTTCGGGGCATCATCAGCTGAACGGTGCCGTCGCTAGACCGAGAAATTCACCAGAAGATGACGGCCAAAAATAGAGCGTCATTGAATGCAAAATGCATAGAAAATGGAACAACGAGAAGAGAATCTACAGAGCCAAGTGAAGCCTACAAAATATGGAGTAGATTTAGCAAACACGAATGAACACTTAAACTCTATGGTGAGTAGAGCAAGATGCGAGTAGCTAATTCATCGCAAAGTTTAAAATTAAAGCAAGCTTTAGATAGTGAACGACTAAAGTCAGGCAATGTTAAGGAGAAGAGAAGTTAGGAAAGCGAAACTTAAAGCTGTGCAGCATGTAATGAACGCAAACTGTTGCAGAAGCAAAAAGTTCGATATCAAGCAAAACTAACTAAAACTAGTCGACAAATAATATTAAAACATTTAGTGGAATTTAAGCGAATGACTCAACGATAAGCTAAATTTTAGAATAACCGAGAACTTAAACAACAACGAGCGCAACGAGAAGTTAAACAACAACAACAATTTTCATCACAGATATTACGTAAATTGTACTGCAAATGCAACTGATAAAGTGCTCAACTTGACGTTGGCTTCTCACGCTTCTCAATGCGCTGCTGCAAGCTTAACCACAATTCATTTAGTGTTGGGGTTGCTTGCGCTTATCAACTCCTGTTTAGACAGCACCCAACGAGACTCGTAATAATTAGCTGCAGCACTTGGCTGCAATTGCTTTGGTCTTGGGACTCACTGACTTTGGGGCCTGGGGCTTGGAGCTTGGGGCCTGGCCGTCTCGCATGGTCTCTGGTCATGTGGATGTCGACGTATTAAGCTGAGACATGTCTAGATTTGTACAAAGCGCACACCACAACTCAATTAGATGATGGGTAATGGTGTTGCGATTCTCGCTATCTGCCCAGCTACTAGCTTGCAAACTCTCGCTTGCCAAATTTCATTCACATTCCCTCTGCTCAAACGCCTTTGGCCGTGTGCCCAAAAACTTTCGACCTAAGTGAGATGGCGAGAGAACGGAAGGGACTCTCTCTCTCTCTCTCTCTCTCTCTCTCTCTTGCAGTACAACGGGGAAAAAAGGCAGCTCTGCTGTTTAAGTGACCCTCGTCGTTTATCTCGCTTTTTATTTGGCCAACGCTTCGGCAGCTTTTGGCTAATTTTGTTTATTAAAAGTTTGCTGACCTCACGCCACCACCTCACCACCTCTCCGCTCACGGTCAACCCCCACCCCCCACCGGAGAGGAAACTTTTGCCACCGCATCGCGCGTTCAAGTTGCTGCCCATTTTCTTCAGTTTCGTGGTGTGGTGTTGTTGTTGTTGATGCTGCTCTTGTTGTTTGTTGGCTCATGTTGCGAAATTAATTTCGGTTTGTGTGCTGTGCAGCTTGCAGGGTTGCCAAGTGTCATTAGTTTGCTGTTTGGCAGCCAACCCGGAGACATAGTTAAATTAGCTAAACATTGCGGTTTGCTTTAACATTCATTTGCACGACTGACAGCATGAATAGTGGGAGAGTGCTCAGTGCTTGCTTGCCATGTGCACAGAATTTGATGGAAAAGTTGCCTCCGCTTTCCAAACGCTGTCATCACACAGGGTGGCTTTAGTTGGGCTTTGGGTTTTTCTTTTTGGCTGGCGACTTTCGCTTTTGGCGGTTGGCATTGCCTAATGGCTTTGCTTTTGCACTTCACTACACTTTGGCCAGAAAGTTTTCGCATAAAAATTTAGCTAATGCTGGCAACTCTATAAATGCCATTTCTCCGCACACCCAAATGAATTTGTCTGCACTTTCGCCTCACCCCACCAACACCAATAGCACCACCAGCACCACCAGCACCACCACCAGGTCCACCCACCCACCACGCTCCACCAAACGCAATTATTGCTCCTTGCTGAAAAATGCAAGAGAGAGAGTGCAGTTTGAAGAATTTCTCAACTGTTGCGGTTTCGAATTAATCGACTTAATATTCAGATTGAAGTTGCAAATTATTTGCTACACCAAAGGAATGTTTCTCTGCAAATTGTGGCGTTGCTTCACATCGCCTGCAGCAAAAGAGAATCATATAAATTACAGGGTATAACCCAGGGCATGTTTGTCATATGAAACGGGCACTGCCAATTATGTAATAAGTTAATAATTAACCTAATCATGTGTTGTTTAATTTAGTGCGTTTGTCTAAGCATTTTTTCGACAATCGTTTGCTTATAAAATACTGCAGTCGTAATTACACAAAACCCATTATTAATTGCCAAATTTTGTTGATTGACTTCAAAGCAAGGGCATTTGACAGTCAATCACTCGCTGTTGCACTTGCCATTTAATTCAATTAGCATAGCGTAGTTGCTGTTGTTTAGAGACTTCTTCTTTGATTGTAGATATTCGATGGTTTGCTGTTGCAATGTCGACTTGCTATGAAATCGCACTTGCAGCTGCTACATAAATAAGGATCGAAATGGATGAATAAATGAAAATACACACGCAAAACGAGCTCGCTCGTGACGTTGAAATGAATGAATGTGGAGAGTAAATGGCACTCGAGAGTTGCTAATAAAGTTTTCTTCGCGAAAAGTTAGTTGACTGCTTCAATATTTTATGCAGACAGTTTATCGATTTCATGGATAAGAAGTAGTATCAGCGTCGAGTGCAGAGTGAGTTTATTGAGTGTTGGACCGGACCGTCGCTGTTCAAGGGGAATGCACATAAACGAAAGATGCCATAACTGTTTGACAAGCACCTGGCGCACTGAGTTTGACTTCGCCGCCATCGCAGCGATTCGGACGCATCGTCGCATATTCGCAATTGTGAGTGTTGGGGCAGTGGTTTTGAGTGGTTGGCGCAATGGTTCAATGCTTTGCCTGCCTGTCTGTCTGTCTCTCTGTCTGTCTGCTTGTCTGTCTGCCTGCAGGGCACACAACACACAGCACGGGCATCACTTATCAACCATTTATAAACAATAAACGAATATAAACAAGAAACTTTTGCCAGCATCAAATGCATTACAACAATGCCGCAGGAAAGAGCGCCGGGATGGGGTGGGAGACAGAGAGCAGCAGCAATGACAGTGCCAGATAAATGGCATAAATATGGCAAACAAAATGGACGAAGGGTGCACAAATTGATGCGCCCAGGGAGAAATTGGCACTGTCACTGCCAAAGACATCGTACAAAGTGGGCACGCGGTTGGCGAAGGGGTTGCAGGGGGCAGCCAGGGGCAGCGAGAGAGGAGCGAAAGCCGAGAGTTACTTCGTCAGCCAAAACATGTCAATGTGAAAACTTTTTTCCGACTTTTTTTCGTCTGTGTGTGTGTGTGTGTGTGTGATTTCTTGAAACTTATTTTTGCTCCGTTGCTGGCTTTTCTCTGGCTTCATTGAAAGTTGCTGCAGCACAAATGGCAGTGGGAAAACAACGAGGGGACAACAAAAGTCAAAAATCAGCATGACCGACAAATACTGCTTAGATCGATATAGCCTTTAACATCTACATGCTGCTATATTTATGCCAACAATTTAATTATATGCAGACTCATTTTTGGAATACTTATTTAAATGTGCTATAATTGAGAGTTTCGAATTCCTAATTAAATCTTATTGTGGTTATATATTTTTATGTTAGTTATGCAAGTTTTACTCGACTGCAGCTCTCTGCCTTGCTTGAGTTGTCTTCCTCGATTATTTTGTGTTTCCATAATTATTAACGCATTGTTCGTGTAGAATCGAAAATGTAGTTTATCTTAAAAAAAATGTGCTTGCTCTAAGCTTCTTAAATTCGCGTGCAGCACCGCCGCAAGTGCGCTGCCAACTGCATGACGTAGCGTTGCCAGATTATGTTGTAGCAAGAGGACAAGCGCTGTCATGAACAGCAGAACACATGACACAAAGTTGAGTCAAGTAATTGGAAAAGTTTATGGCCGAAATAACTCTTGAGTTTCCGTCGACTTATCTGTTTGCTTAGCATACCCCTCCAGCAGCGTCGGCTACAGGGCATTCCCCAGAACAGAGCTAAAAACAATGCGCAAGAATAACAAAAACAAAGAAAAATAACACAGAAAAGGAAAATTTGTACCAAGTCCTACACACACACACATAATCAAAGGGGGCAGGTTTGCAAAAGATGACACCAAACGGCAGTGGCAAGCAGCAAGGTGATGGAGTGCGGGGGTGGGGGGGAGGTGGCGAAGCGGGAAGCGGCAAACGGACGGGGCGGGGAGCGAAAATGGGGAAAAGAAAGGCAAAGTTTTACGTTTATGTTTGTTTACGAAATATGAAAGGGAAGCGCGTTGAGGAAATGGCAAATAAAATGCCGAGAATGCCAAATGTAATGCTCGGTGAGACGCAGAAGAGAGCAGGCGAAGGTTGAAGGTGTGTCACTGACACTCCCTCTCCCTCTCCCTCTCTCCCTCTCACTCTCACTCTCGCTCGCAGTCCTTCCCCGTCCGTCCCTGTGCAGTTGTACGTACGTATGTATATATCAAAAGTATTTTATGCACATTAGTTGCGCTTTTATGAACTTGAAGTTGTCATTTCTAGCCAACAAACTTGACGCTCAACTGTCGTCCTTAATGTCCCGACTCACGTTTGCCGCCACCTCTTGCCTTACCCCCAAACGTTGCTTGTTGTTGACGCTGTCGTCCCGTGCATTGTGAGGCAGTGCTGTTGTTGATACTTCCAAACGCCTGATACTGGGCCTGGGTTGAAGGCAACCGCTCAAAAAGCAGCTGCAAATGACAAGAATTTGTTGCTAGGCTTGTCGTTCCCCTCCCTCTCTACCCTCTAGCGCGGTTCACTGTTCAACTCACTCTCAGTTCCTAGTTGCCACTTGCCATTTGCCGTTCGCTCAGCATGCTCCGTCTTGTTGTCTAGTTGCGCACACAGTTGCGGCGCCTCCATCGCTGCGTTCGTGGCATGTAAATATTAACTTTGAACAAAATACGACACGGTCTCGGACCCAGCGACTTGGAAGGCCAAAAACCCATCACACAACCCATCACAAGCAGCGACCCAGTAACCCCAGCAACACCGAACCAAAGCAGCTTAACCATCATTTCGGTGTTGCACTCAGCGAAACGTTGGGGCAGCCCCAAGGTCTTTGTCTTCAAATAGTGTGGCCTCTACTTGCCAGTAATACCATGAATTACTCTGTGTATTTGAATTAGAGTTGTTATCAATATTCAAACATGATTTTCTTTTTATCTATAGCATAGGAAGTTGGCATCAATTCGACATCTTCAGTGGCAGTAGCCATGTGACAAGTGATCGATTTGTGTTCCAATCCGCTCAGCAACTCTGTGACATATCTTCATAATTCGCATCAAATCTATCGATCTAACCGCACTTAAAGTGGCTTCCATGTGAAGCAACCGCATTTCGAGCTCGACTACAGTTTAAGCTGCTATCAAAGTGCCAGCATTTCGTATACTGGCATGCCATAATCTAGACTTTAACTAGATTTAGTATACACTCGCAGTTTAGTTATAGTTTATAGCATTGGGCTGACGCCAACTGCGCTGTCTGTGGTTTCTGTGAGTGTAGCAACAGAAACAGCTACTATGGGTAGCTGGGTAGCACAAACTCTTGAGTCTCAGTTAAATAAAACTTTTGCGCACATTTTTTGTCATACTTTATGGTTGTTGTCGTTGCAGCACAGCAGAGCAAACCCTGCAATTCCCCTTCGCCTTTTGTCCATCGAGCTGTTGTTTGCAACTAACGCAACTTTCGCTTCGCTTCGTCTCGCTCCCCCTTTCTCTGTCTCTCTCTCACTCTCACTCTCTCTCTCACTCGAGCTGAAGCTACTGCAACTGGTATATTCAACGCGTAATCGGATGCAACCCGGCTTAGAAGTTTTGTAATTGTTGCGATGGCTGCCAGGCAACTGGAACTGCAGCTGCAAGCTGAACAACGGCCATAGCAACAGTTCGAGCTCAGGCAACTGCCGATTTGACCTAAAAAAAAATGCAGAAAATATATAAAAAACAACAAGCAAGCAAGCAGAGATGCTTGAGAAAGGGATAAGGAAACAGAGCCGCTTCATTAAAGCCCAGTTATGACACTAAGCGAAAAGTTGTGAAGCGTAAATTTTGTTTTGGGGTTTGCCAGCCAGTCTCAGTCTCAGACTCAGACTCAGACTCAGAGTTCGTCTCGTAGTTTTCTTTACGCTCTCTGAACACGTGTCAACGTTGCGTATGATTGATGAAGGCTGAGAGCCAACAGCAGCAACAGCGGCAAAAACAATAACAATAACAGCAAAAAGGACATTGAGTAAGCATGTCAGGCACAATGATGAAATAAGTGCGTGTTCACAACGCAAGCAGCCCATGTTTTCCTCTCTCTCTCTCTCTCTCTCTCTCTCTCTTTCACTGTGCCTCTCTATCAAAATGATTGAAGCATGCTCCATCAACAACAACAACAACAATAACAACAACATTGAAAAGGGAGCAGAAAACCTTCTGCTTGGGTTCATTAAACTGATGGCAAAACAGCTAATCGCATTCCCAGGCTGACCTAGTCTTCACTCCTCCCAAAAAAAAAAAAAAAAAAATAGAAAAAAAAACACAAATGCCTCAGCTAAAGTTTTGCTGACCAAGCCGAAACTCAAAATTGATACGCACTAATGTCCTTCAATTATGCAAAATTGGGCTTGTCCTGCCTGACAGCTTTGCTGGCTAACGCCGTCGACAAGTGAAGCGACAAAAAATATGCTCTGCTGCCATTAGAATGGGAATGGGGAGAAGTCTTGCTCAACATGACTACTTTCCAATGAAACGCTTTCGTTTACAATCAATTTGTTGTTAATATTACAAATATATCTTTTTTCAAGCCCTATTTTAGCTCGTTTTAATAATGCTTCTAAAGTCTACAATCGTCTAAATTCCCACAGATGGTATTAGAGCAAAACCTAATCATATAAACTGAGCATGTGTCTGCTCATAAACTATCAACTTTCGTATTGGGGAATGTTGCTCTTTTGCCGACTTTTCGTAGTTGACATTAATAATAAACAAGTCAATATTTATATTTCGAAACAACTTGTGCACATTTCCCTATTGCCAAAAAAAAAGAGCTCGCTTAGTAGTCAGTTTAGAGTAAAATTGTTGCTGCCCATCTATCCAATTCAAACATCAGTGATGTATGCATGTACATACATACATATATATGTATGTATGTGTAGTATGTTAGTGTGAGTGAAAAGCTATCAACAGCTGTACAATCCATTTCGAGAGTTCCATGTGTAATTTGATGTGCATGGGAATAAACAGGCAATCGGAATTGCTTTGGATGAAGTGGTTGGGCCAGCGAAAAGGGGGGAATGAGCTGATTGTGCTGGTGGGGAAGGTTGAGATGATTGGCTGACTCATAAAGCAGCTGTGGGATGAGCAGCGTTTTATGGCAGCAAGAGCAAATTCAAAGCGCGCTACTGCACTTTGATTGCAAATAAAATCAGATGGGAAATACGTAAAAAAAACACACACACACACAAAAAAGAGGAAGGAAAATACTACAAGTCAGCGGGGGCGAAAGGAAGAAACAGAGACAGAGGGGTACATTCATTCACAAGTGAATTGCAATTTGTTTGCTTATCAATATTTGCTTATCAATTGAGCAGGTCGCCAACATCAAAAGTGCTGGCGATAATGTGACGTATGACAATTGACAGGGGAGCAAAGCTCGCTTCCTCCGGCTGCTGCTGTAGGCCGCTTTGTTTAATGTCGAGCGAGAATTGTTACAGCATTTGTGTTTATTTATTTTGATTTTGATTGAATAAGTGCAAAGGCAGCTAACGGGCCGGATTTACAGCGTCGTCGTCGTTGTCGTTGTCGTTGTCGTCGCCGTCATCGTTGACTTCCTCCTGCTATCAGTGTTTTTTGCTTTTTTACACACTTTTTTTTTGTCATCTTGTTGATTTAGCGCATTTACGCGCCCGATTTGCCCCTAAGAAATTTGTCGGCAATTTTATTTATTTATTTTTGTTCTTGCTGCTGTTGTGAGTCGTTTTTATTTTGCAGAAGCTTATCGCATTTGGCAGATTTTCATGCGAACAGTTGGGCGGGGTGGGCAGAGCTTATAAATATTTAAATGGCAGCTGCTTGGCATGAAATATTATTGTCAAGCAGCACCTGCCCATGGATGCTGCCCGCATCCGCGTCCATCCTTCGACCCACTCGAGCAGAGTAAAGCGCCAAGCCAGTCAACACTATCAATCATCATCGCATGGAGTTAAAACAGCTGCAGACTGGCACACACAATGCAGATACAGCAGAAAAGACGAGCGAACTGTGAAGCGAGCGAGAAACGGCGGACGAAGTTCTAACTGACGGAAATTGTGGCTCAACTCTTGTTATGCTCGGGAAATTAAATATAATCAAATATGACAATGCAATTGGCCAGCTGGCAATTTTAACATAGCCACAAACTGGCGCATGTTTATGCTCAACACATACCCTCTAATGAACGGCTCCTAACTCTTCATAGAAGAGTCAATACGATAAAATATAACATAGTATTATTTATGATGCTGATCACATTAGTAATGCTGACGTTACATGTTGAATACTTTTCAATAATAGTGATGATTTTTTTAAAGATTCAGATCTTTAATATCAATTCCATCGACAGTTATAAAGAGAAAAATTGCCAATCAGAACATGAACTAGGTTTCATAATCAAATTTAAAGTTAATTTATGACAACTTTCGTACTAATTACATTTGAAGTACTTTTATTTCTGACCGCAGCATATCTTGTCAACAATGCTACAGTATTACAGCATTTAAAATATTCACTTGGTATGGCAAATATTTACTCTTTATATTTACAATAATATAATATTTAGGGAATCGAAAAAAAAACATAATTAGTGCATTGTAAACCAGCATAACCAAGGGTCTAACTAAGTCAATACACGAGATTGCTTTCAAGCGTTTAATGTACATGTCAAATGTCAGAGTTGTGGCGATATTTATCGACTTGTTATCGGAAGGGTTTCCTCTTGCAGTTGCTAAACATGTTGAGTTATTTCTTCAAGCACAGCACAGTTCCTGCACTCGCAACGTTCGGTCAGGGTTGGGAAGGCAAGGGAAGGGAGGGGGAAAGGCTGCAAGGGCTGTAAAGGACGGAGGCTTCGAACTGTTAAAGCTGCTCCTCGAGACTTTTGCAACAGGGCTTTAAACAAATTAAGTGGCACACGGCGGGCATTTCACTTTATTGCCATGTGGCCTTTCCACACAGACTCACGGACTCGCTGTCGGTGCGGTCTTGTTGTTATTCATTTTGCCAGTACCCGACCTGCCCACCTGCTACTTGCCACACTCAGTGACTAACCTGCCGCTGCCGCTTCCGCTGCTGCCGCTGCTGCTGCTGTTGCCCAGATGGCTGCCTTAGTGCCTGACTGACTCGGTGACTCGCTGACTGGTTGACTCAGTGCTTCGTCCTCGTGCTGAGCCTTTCGTCCTGGACCTGGTGTTGTATGGCCTGGCGTGGCCTGTTTGCCTGGCGGCTTCGTTTTGCTGCCTCGTATTTATTTTCGGGCGCGCCATTTACTTATACGCTCCACTTGCTGCACTTGCGACCTCCTCTTGATGCCTGGCCTGCCCCCCCGGCTCACACAATAGACATCAACTTATGGCCCTGCTAAAAGACGCGGAAAAAACGGGGGCAGAGCGAAGCAGAGCAATGGCATGCGGATGTTTACCCAGGCCAAATATCCATTATAAGACTGCTGACACAGTGTGAGAAAGGGTGAAGAGCCGATAGAACCAGAAACAGAGCAAGAGAAAAAGAGTTGGGACTAAAAACAGTGGACTGTCGGAGACACAGCAGAGAGATACGAGTTAAGATGAAAGCAGAGTTTGCATTGAGGAAAACTTTACTGAACAACCTTGGAATTTGCAAAGGAAACCCCAATATGAAACCCTACGAACGCTGAAGAAACTAGTTAGACACAACAAGCAATTGAGTAAGAATTATATATATTTCGAAATAAACAAAAGAACGGAGGAGCATCGGTGATGAAACAAATGTCATGACACCGACAACTGTGTTCAATATCGTGATTCTGCTCTGTGAAATATGCGGACTGTCAATTAATGAAATTTGTCAGCTACGCTAATGAGCCAACGTTGAGTTGGTTTATCATTAACACGGCCACAAACAAGGCGACAAAAATAGCCGCCAAAATAACGAAAAATATAACAAGTGAAAGTCTTGACAAGTTTACGGAAGGGCCTCGTCCTCGTCCTCGTTTGAGGACAGCTAATGCCACTGGGCCGAAACACTAATTCCAAATTCCAGGTAGTTAAATAATCAGATGCCATTGACAGTGTGCCACAGCAACAACGAGGCAAGGCAACAGGACAACAGCATTGTGCCCACACCTCTAGTTCCTCACCCCTTCTGGCACGACGGGACGGGACGGGACGGGAGAATGGGGAGAGTGCTAAACAAAGACCCCGGTAGCAGAAAATTGTAACCTTTGATGAAAGTTTTTCGCAACTTTTGCAAATGACGAGAGCAGCGAAGAGAAGAGAGGAGAAGAATGAAATGTAACGAAACGAAACGGAACGACTCGATTTTCATTATCAGCAAAGTTGGCCGATGCGGCAGCCATTTTCTGCGCCACGCTAATTAACAGACCCTCCCAAGCAACAGCAGCAAACCGGGGTTGGGGAGAGACACATTCGGAGGGGTTATATGGGGTTGCTATTCCACTGTTCACAGAGCCCTCAACCTCACGCTTGCTGCTGCCGGTTGCCGGTTGTCGGCCAAAAAGTTTCTCAGTGTTCGCCTAATACGCATGCATACATAATTAGGAACTAATATAGAAACCCAACCGAAGCGAAAGCTGCTTAAGTCTTCTGGTTGTGTATTGGCGGTAACCAAGAAGCGAAGATCCGAAACGAGTATGGATCAAATACTTATAGACCAAGTAGTTGAAAGCAGGGAAACCCAAATAAAGCCATTGATTTACATACAGACTTTTCTATAAATTTGTAATTGACACTTACTTGTCATCGATTTGAAAATAGCTAGAAATTCATTTAAAATAAATGGAAGATTATTAATACCACGTATGCTATTTAAATTGCTTTATCTAGGAATTTAAATACATTAAATTTATTATTATTAGTGTTGTATTTATTACACGTGTTTCTGCTTCACTTAGTAAACGCCAAAATTAAACATTTCACATTTCACAACGAAACCAATTCTATTCAATTTATTGGCAATGTTGTACATGTTAAAAGCTTCGTCTGTTTACATTAAAATGTATAAAATTGCAGTGCCATTATTTGATACCTTGTTTGTGAAGTAAATTTGAACAAGAATACAATTTCCAGCAGCAGAAATATTGATTAGCAAATGTATTTATTGAAATTCGTTTAACAGCACACATTGCGGCTGTTTGAACAATTATGATTTGCCTTTTAGATTGTAAATATTATCCTCGGTCGTTCGCTCACAATTTCAGTTCAGTTTTCCTGTATGTTGTTTTTCTTACGTCTCGTTTTTATTTTCGTTTTTGTTCTTTTTTTTTTTGTTAATTTCGAGTCGCTTTGTGAACTTGAAGCAAAAAGCGATTTTGTATCGAAAATTATGCGTATTTGCGAGATTAAAGTGTGTTGCTTGGCTGCCTAGCAATTTTCATATGCATATCAAGCACACACGCACACATATCCCTGCACAGCAATCAGCAGAATGAGCTTCTAATAAACACACACACACACACACACACACACACACACAGACACTCACACAGTTACACACACAGATAACACACATTAATGCGTTGCGCCTAAAAATCATTGAAGCAAAAAAAGCACTTTATGCCAGTTCTCTCGCAATATCTACTGCTATCACACTCACGCTCTCTCTCTCTCTCTCTCTTTGTCTCTATGGATGCGAGTGTGTGTGGCCACTTTGTGTGTGTGTGCGTGTGTTTGTGTGTATCCTTTTGCTGCGAAATTGCATTTCATGAATGGTAATGTGCTATGATGTGAAAGTACATGCACCCACAACCCACAACATCCGCTCGTCGGGCATGCCGATACATGGGCGCTTCCTTAAGAGCCGCAAAATATGAACATGTTAGGCTACTGACACGCCCACGCCCATGCCCATGCCCACGCCCATGGAGCCCACCTAAAACATCTATGCACAAAAGTCAAAAGGTGCTTAATATTCATAACATTTTGCTGTTGCCGCACACAACACAACACAACGCAACAAAAAGCAGCGGCACAAGCCAAAGAAACAAGGGAAACGAAGCGTCAGACGAGGCAAAGCAAAAGGTGGCAGGCAACATTCGAGAAGCGGCAACAGCCACAGCAAACGTAGGCAATTGACTTGGCCAACAACAAAGCGAGAGCAACGAAGAAACTATGAGTGTGGGAGTGGAGTTTTGTGTGTCGAGAGTCCAGCCACATACATACACATACATACATACTTATAGATATATTTGGTATACAGTGAAATGAACTAGTTGCAAGCTCGCCCCGCAACTTCATTATGCGGCCACAACTCTCATGGCTCTCCGCAAGGGAGCAAAAAGCAAAAATACCGCAACAGATATTTATTGAGTTAGGCGGCAGTTGCCAATAAAATGCAACGACTTGCGAAAAATGCACAACAAAAATAAGAAACGGATATATGTAGATAAAATAAAAGCAAATACAGGCAGAGTAAATAAATAAATGCCGACAGATTACAAGAATGAAGTCCACATTAAATATAGGCTTTAAGCCATATTCATGCACTCTCATCTCGCATTAGGCATACAACGAACAAAAATTCACCCTCAAATTCATGCAATCAATCCATTTTTTTAATGCTGGCGCATAAACAAGTTCTAAAAGCATTCGATTCTCAGCGCTAATTGCTATCAGCCAAATACACTGGTACAATACTAGTTTTCTTTCGACTTTTCTCCGCCCACTGCGCCTTCTTCTTCACCACCCACAGCGCCTTCCACTGATTTAGGCTCTGGCCTCTTGATCTCCATGCTCTGCATTGCATTGAGCTGAATATTTTGATTCTTTTGCTTCAAAATGGCGGCTGTTTTAGCTGCTGCCTCAGCCTTCCGGAGGTTCTCGCCATAGGTGCGGCAGAGTGTGATGTGCAGCATGCACTTACTGCAAAATGTTCCCTTGTTGATGATCGTCAATTCGTAGGGTGCTCTCTCAGCGTCTGTGGCATGCGCCCTCTTGTAGGCTGCCGCCATGCGAGCATCGCTGCCCTTTGGCTCCTCATGGGGTACGCGGTATGGACGCATCGATGCCCAGATATCCTCACTAACCCCATAATTGGTATTAATGTCCGACTATTGGGGGATAATGTAATGTCACACTAAGAACATTGACTGCATAATCACAACTAAAAACTTGCAACTTACTGGAAGAGAACGGTTAGACATTTTTCTTTTTTGTATTTTAGCTTCTTTTTTTTAAAGAAAATTGTAGACCGCACGCTGTCAAGCTGCTCAAAGGAGAATGGATAGAATTGCTCTAATGACTTGCAACAAATCAAATTGTCAATGTCAAATTGTCAATGTCAAATTGCATATAAAAATATACAAATATATATCGATAATGCACTGTATCGATAATGTGTGTAAATCTGACACACAATACGATTAAATTGCCTTTAAGACTAGTCCGGAGATTGGAAAGGTCGTGAGACAAAGTCGGTAAATTCGCTCGGAGGCAGTAACTTTGAAACGTTCAAACCAATGGAAATAATAGAAAGATTTATTATTTAATTATTAAAGTAGAAGCAGCGCCAAAGTTAAAGAAAGTTTTTGGCCAGAGAATGGAGGGGCACGCAAGTTTTGCTTTCAATTTAGATAATCGAATTGTTGAGGGGCGAGCTCAAAATGAAATTAAATGTAATGTAATGGAAGCAGCAAATTAAACAACTTTAATGTTTGGCTCGCAAACTTTTGGTGTGCATGAGAGACAATAAAATATGCATTTATTACATATGTTATGTGTAAGTTTATGTGTTGGTGTGCGTTTGTGATATACACGCGTATTCAAATCTCGCAATAAATAACTAATTAAACTTGCAATTAAAGTGGCGTTTGCCAATTAATTAACATGCCCGCAACCAAACTTGTAAACAATCAAATGGATGAACAACGATACCAAGGAGAAAGACCGACAAATTGTGCGAGCAGGAAAACAAGTGTTGTAAAATAAAGTAACAGATATTCTTCACTCAATACTCCTACGTTCAGTTCATTCACTTGCATTTGTGTATAAATATTGATTAACATTGGATTAAGGCACTTGCTCCAGGGACAACAACTCGTTCGTTCACATACGAAAAACAAACGAGAAATACTGCGAAAAAGCAACTGGCGGACAGGGAATTCTCTCTTTGAGGTTATATTATTGCATTCTTTTGTTTTCGCTTGCCACGAAGATGAAGAGGAAGCCTCGACTTTTGCCACTTTTCCGTCTGATTGCATCGTGAAAATGCGCTTGAGTCGCCGGGATTTCCCCCAGGGAAATGTCTATAAGATACAACTCATCCTTTTTGAATGTATTTTTGCTTTAAGCATATCAAGATTTAAGCATTGCATAAATAAATGATATCGAAAAATAAAGACAAATACTTGTAGTGTTTGGCTTCAGCCATCTTAAATCACACATTGAAATTACATGTTTTAGTATTGTTGAAAGTTTTTGACAGTTTTTCGTTTCAAACAAAAATATCTATATATATATATATATGTAAATTATCTCATTTGTCTGCACATCCCCAAAATGCAAGAGTTTAGTTTAAACTGCATTGTTATTGAGTATTTTTTGAGTAGAGAACTTCATATTTATTTCATATTACGAAAATATGAAAATATTTCGATGAATTTCAGTGTTATTAATATGTAATGACCTGGAATCAAGTGGACTCGCTTAAGTCCAACTCATTCGCTACTAAATATTGCATTGTTATTTGAAATCTCTTAAGAGTGCCTGCAGCTTTACACAATAGTATACGCCGAGTTCATTTACCCTGCTTCATATGCTTGATAAGCTGCCAATTGGGGGGCTGTTATTATTGCTGTTGACGTGATGTGCTGTATGTTGTTGCATGGTAACTTGTAATACATGAACAAACCAATTGCAATCTTAACTGGGCTCAAAATCAGCTTGCATAAGGCGATTAGTGCGCAGAGCACTTGCAGCAGCAACAACAATAGCCACCATAATTACCAATGGACAGTAAAAACAAAGGATCTCAGATTGTATTTAATGCACAGTTCGAAATATTGGGGAGACGTAAGTCGAGGGTTCAGCAAACCAAAGGCAGGGGGGGGGGGAGTAGTTAAGGCTGGAGCCTTGACAACCAGCACGGATGAAAATGAAAAGAGGAGTCTGAGAGAACAGTACTTGATGATAAGTCGGTGTCCATGCAATATTTACAGATTTTGCACTTGCTTTCCTGTCCCTTTCCTATTCGCTCATTTAGTTTTGAATGATGACGCATCGGCTTTGAGCCACCAGCATTATTATAATAATGTCCAGCACAGAGTGTAAGGAAGAGTTAAATTACCCTCGGAAACTAGACTTTTGTAACCTCAAGATGAGATAAAGGTAAAAAGAATACATTATTACATTACAATAAATATTTTTAAAAAACATTCATAGAGTTAATAATAAGCTTTGAACTTGAATTAAAAATGATATAAAACATAATATTATCATATTATTTAGTTTCTGCTCGATTCACGATTGAATGATTTTCTTGAATTTAGAACGTTATTTATTATAAACTAGCCTCCTCATAGGATATCTCTTGATCGATGTTAGTCAGTTGCTATTGGCCAATTGCCCGTCAGGCAATTACCATTGAGCAGCAAATTTAATTTATGTCAGATACGGCTTAGAATCGCTCTCTCACTCTCTCGCAGCATCTTTCGCTTTCATTAGTTGCTCACGCCTGCTGTTGCTATCTTTGTTTAGCTCATTTGCCTCTCTGTTTGCTTAATGAAGTTGTGAACGCCTGCTGGTTTTGTTATTGAGCTCTGCTAATAAATACATAAATTAGACATGCACACAAACACACATACATACAAGTACATCGCTGTTTATTTGTGTGCGAGTGTTCCGCAAATGGAAATGCATTTTGCAGGAAATGATCGAAAATTGAATGTAAATAGACAAACACAGTAACTTGAGTTGTGTTGGCTGCTCGACTGCCGCACATCCTGCAAAAATCAATTTATCGAATGAAGGGAATAATATTTCTTCAAACGAATAGAAAAATTGTAGAAAACTTTGTTATTCAAACTAATTACTTTAGCCATTTATTTGTCTAGATACTTGATTTATTTGGTTGAAATTTGCAGTTTCACTCTTCCATAAGTTAAAACTTATTTTCTATGATCATTGTTAAACTGTATTACAGCAAATGGTGTAACTCATTTGCCATTTGCATGCCTTTGCCCCACAAAAACGAAAATGGCCGACATGTAAGCACTGGTCTGTGGCATTAAAAAGTAAATAACAACAATGCCAGCAATGGCAGCAACAACAAAGACTGGAAGAACAATTGGCAATGATAACAAAAACATAGACAACAAATAGATAGGAAATTTGTTTATTGTTTATTGCCTTTCATTGGTTGTGCGCAATTTAAATAAATAATTTGAAATGATTTCAAACAGCTACCAAAGAGAAAAAACAACAGAAATAATATATGTGTGCAAACACAAATTAATATTGTATTTTTGTGGGTGCAAGTGTGCGTTTGTGTATGCGTGTGTGTATGCGTGTGTATACATAGATAACAGTTTGGACGCAATAATATAAATAATTTGAAAATTCAGGAAATGGTCTAGAAACACCAAAAATGGCAAATGTGTAGATAAAAACATAAAAATGAATTTGTAGCCATGTTTCAAATCGTAAATAAAATGCATAAAGCTCCGAAATGCGTCAGTCTCTCCACACCGACAGGAACAACAATAAAAATTACAGCTGCAACAACAAATAAAATGATTGCAGCAAATGCAACAGAAACAAAACATTTGCCCTGCTAATTGACTAAAGTGCCTGTTCAGTGGCCATGTCCATGTCCATTTACTAAAATTTACTCCTCCACCACTCCTCGTCTCTTTCCTGCTTCTGTCCGTCTCTCTGGCAACTTTGTGTGTATTTAGTGTATGAAAAATATCACACTTGACCCATTTTAATGACAGTTGATGCCAGAGTCAACAAATGATAAGTCCCAACATTAAATACCCTGCCAGGCAGCTTGAAAACCAAGAGCAATGCGTCACAGACAGTAAAACATTTTGTTGTCCAATGACTTGCATCAGTTGCGTGGATTTAATGGTGATGAAACTGCAAGTCTATGTATCTATGTTTAATAATAATATCAAAATACATGCATACATTTTTATTGAATTTAAATACCAAATGAATTGTGAACTGTATTGTCTGCTATTTTATTTTGTTTGTTATTGACATTAAAATTTATAATCTTTAAAGTTCTATATTTGATTTTATTCGCTCTACCTGCACATAAATATTATGAATCGTTTTGTATTTGAAACATTTGAAAAAAAAACCTAAAAATGTACTTATATCCCACAGCATCCGCATTTATATTATATATAAATATATAATTTCTAATTTTCACATAACGCTTGATGATGATATTGATTAAACAGAGAAAGCGTCACTACATACTCGGCTTACAAAACTGCCCTAGTTTCAGTTCACAAATGCAAAGCATAACAATGCGTCGAGCACATTTCTAAACTAAGCTCGGATCCACACTGTAAGCTCTATTGTACGATATGGGATGATAATGGAAATGGCACAAGGGGGCGGGGGGGAAACCATGGATCCTGATAGATGCGACTAATGTTGCAGCTGTCAGAAGGGCGAAGCTGTCGCATCAGAAACTGTTGTATTACATTTGCCACATAGACTGCTCGTATTAGAGTCGAAAAAGCGAATGTGTTATAACAATGTTCGGCCTTAATATGTTTGTGAGAGGTGAGGTAAGAGGCGGCAGAGGACTGCAAAATTGGTAGTCACGTCTGCGGCTGTTTGTGTCGGTTGCTGCATATGAATAATAGAAAAGCGCATAAAAAATGCAACCGAAAAATTATGCAAATATGCAAATAAATATCTCTAAAACATTTGTTTCAATTTCCTCAACCCTCGGCTACTCGCCAACGCCCCCGCCCCCGCCCCCGCTCCGGCCACAACGGATACGCCACCGGATGCCACACAAAGCTATTGCCGCACAGGGAATGCACAAAAGATTTTTGTGTGCGCCATAAATTTGCAGCAATGTCATGAAATTTAGTAACATTTACTAGGCACGCCCACATTCAGCTTTGCTGCCACATCTGCTGCTCGATTGTGATTTGAAATGGGCCGATGCGGAGCAGAAGAGGAGGAGGTGGATGTCTGACGTTCGTTTGTGGCGTCTAAAAAGCATGTTGCAAAAATGTGTTGCATAGTTTTGTGCATAGTTGTCGATTGGCATCATTAAGTTGTAAATGTGGCAGCTTTTGCCGGGATGGGAGAGACAAGGGGCGGCTTGCCACATCATTTAATGCTCATTAAAATAAATGCGTTGCCCCACTTCACCCTCATCGTCATCACCACCCCCATCCCCAACCCCCACCACCACCACCACCATTTGAATCCTCACCACACACTTCCCCTGGCGCTCTCAAGTTGTGTCTCCGGCAACTCGTGCCACTTGACATTTTGCGGTGTTTTAATTTGGCGCACGTTCAAGTGCCACAGAATTGCCAACGTCAACGTCAACGTCAGCGTCAGCGTCAGCTGCAACTGCAACTGCTACTGCAACCCAACGCTTATTTTCTAAAACTCAGTTCAGTGAGCATCGGCTGCTGCCAAATGCGCTGTACAAGAGGCAATCGCAATGTGGAATTTGAGATTTTGGCTGCTTTACAAGAATGCTTTTGCGTATATTGCGAATGATGTCCTCGCAATCAAAAACTATTCCAACTTATTAAATACCAAATGCGACAATCCAACCCCGTGTTGTTCATATTAAAAACAGGATTGAGCAGCAGCAATTTCTCAAACAAACTTGGAACAAATTATTTACAAATTTGTAAGAACAGCAAATCATGAATAATTCTTGAATTTTTTGCTTAAGTTCACTAACGAAGTTTATTGAATAATTGTTTAGAAACTGAAACTATTTAGTATTTGCTTAGTTATATTTCACACAACTACGACTGACATAAAGCTCGTCTCACTTCAATATTCCAATTGAATCGATTTATCAAATATATAGAGTATTTAAAACTTTTCTGCGCTAAATCGAACACAGTATTTCTTGAAATTGATATTGTAGTTTGCAATTGGTTTTCAATTCTACTCCGACTTTTCGATTTAATGCGAATAATTTTCGTCTGCTAAACTCAATCGCAATTGCAGTCTCTTTTAGAGGAAATGCTTGGCGAACGTCTACAGTGTCTAAACAACAAATTAATCAGCATTCAGATCAATTTTCGAGCCACACACAGTTGGGCTGGCTTTATGCTCTATGCGGAAAGTGAAAGACAAAGATGCCCAATTGATGTGAGTCCCCAAAGTGTTGGGGCGTCTGAAGCTGTTGATAAGTCGCAGCCGCATTCAATCAACTTGCCTCGCATCCGGAACGTACATTTATGTCAATGCCACCGCGTTCACAGAGCAGACACATGTGCATGTGTGTGAGTGTGTGCATGTGTGTGAGTGTGTGTGTCACACATTCATGCTGCATTGACAGTGGCAAGAAATTGAGTTTACGACTTGCCGCACTCGCTTGCTGCGACGCCGGCGACTGTCAGTCATAACTTGGCCAGGATACATTAGCGAGATAGGCGCCAGCTTTTGCTTTATTCATTTGAATGCCATCGACATCAGCGGTGGTGGTGCTGGCGGCAGTTGGTGGGCACTGCGAGCGGCATTAGGAGGCGTCTTTTATCGCCTTTTCATCGAGGTTATCCTGCATATTGCATGAGTCCTGCCATATGGAAATTTATGTGCGCTCTGCACTTTGTCTGCACCCCTCCCTATCTCTCTCTCTCTTGTGGAGGAAGAGGAACGACATCTCGCAATATATGTAGATATATATATGTATATATATGAATATACATACATACATACATATATGTATTTATATATAGAGACATCGTTTAAATTTGAACGTGTGTTTCAGGCACACTCGACACAGCAGCAGCAACCACAAACATCGTTGTTGCTGTCGCTGGCAATTTCAGGCAGCCGCCCAAGCAAATGTTGCAATGTGTTTCGAGGGCGTAAGTGTATATATCTAAATGTGTGTGTGTGTGTGTGTGTCGATGTGGCGCACTCAGTTATAGATTTCTTAGGGGACTCTGTTTATTATCCTTTCTTTTTTTATATCCTTTCGCCTGGTTTTTTATTTATTGATGTTGTACATTTGAGTTAAGGGCGAGTCGGCGATGCCAACGTCGTTCTCGTCGTCGTATTCGTTTGCCATAACTGATGCCGTTTTTCTCTGCTCCCACGCACACACATACACACATACACACATACAGGACACTCTCCATAACTAGGACACGTGGCAGCTCAGCTCCAACTCCAGCTCCGGCTCCGGTTCCAGCTTCAACTTCTAGCTTTGGGAGCTCTCTGGCGGCACATACGAGTATGAAACAGTAATACAAATATTGCGCATACGCCACGTTCGCCACAGCGACAACAAAGTAGCCCATGACCATTTATGTGTGTGTGTGTGTGTGTGTGTGTTGGAAAGCGATCAAAAGTCAACGCCAACTGCCATATATATTGAACTCGCCCAAGCAGCAGCAACCGTAACGGTTCCGGCTACGGTTACGGTTACGGGCAACAACAGTAAAGTTGTTTGCTTTAAAACTTGTTTGCCTCGCAACCCCACCACGCCCACGCTTGGATACACGGCTGAATGCAATTTTAAATGGGATTGGACACAAATTGTGGCACTCAGCATCTTCTCTCGCTGCGAGCTTATTACTTCACGTGCCATTTCAAAATTGCCAACTTCAAGATCCCCAAAGACACCGAGGCAATCGAATCGAGGAGAAGCAAGCGCAAAAGCATCAAAATTGAAACTAAATCGTAATAACTTCAATGTATTGATGGCATACCAATAGTTTATAGAGAGTTGGTCAACTGTTTGTTAATCGCGTGTTTTGCCCATGCCATCCATATGAATTACAACCCTAAGTGAGATGCTCGTCAATTGGTATTCAGCTTGCGTTCATTTTATTAAATAATATGTTGTAATTATATATATACATTTCGAATATGCGAACATTTATAGTATTACAAAAAGTATTATTCTAAATTGTGATTGGCCATTTTAAATAGATTTTTGCTATGTAACCTTCTAAATTTGCCGCTCAATTAAAATTAAATCAAAAACAGCAACAACAAATATGTAATTAGGTTATGCACTTGTTTTTACCAATATCTTGCTAAATTCGAATTGAAATTGACTATTTTTGAATTACAAAAAGTATTTTTTTGTAATTCTGCAAGAAATATGATATTTATCATGTAAATATATTGCGCATACAGCACAATTTATCCCAACGCTGAACTACCAATTAGTAGCTGAAATTTTTCAACAAATAACGCAAACATTTCAATATAAATATATATATAAATTATAAGCAGACCGCATAACGTCGAAGGACGTGTAAAGTGAGCTCTATTAAATTTCTTGTTCTCTCGACGATCCATAAGAATTGTGTTAATGAAATTCCCGTGTGGCCTGATAACACACAAATGCTCATTTTGTCCACTTGCTTCCAGAGTCCCTCCTACGCCAGCAACAACACCTTGAAGTTCCCCTCACGTCAACATTGTGTGTGTGTTTGGGCTTATTGATTGTTGTTGTGCTTCAGCTTTGGTTGTCGATGCCCCCAAATTCAATGTTTGCAGGCAAGCCGGGTTGGCATAAAGTAGGTGGCTACGAAGTGGGGAGTGGAGGGAGGGCCTTCGTTGACATTTGTGATCCACTTGATATGCACTCGGCATGGCGGCAAAGTCAAAATCATAATTGATTCAATTTTAATTGCAGCAATGCTACAAGCTGAAACGGAAACGGAAACTGAAACGGCAAATGGCGAATGGCGAATGGTGAATGGCATTGGCAAATGTCTGTCCGGGCAAATGGCAAGCAACGCAAACCAAACATGACAGTTTACCTCTGACCCGTCTCGAACCCTGCACCCGCATCCGAACTCGCACTTGCATCCGCACCAAGAGCCTCGAGCCTTCCAGCGATCGATTTCATGCCAACTGAACTCCAATTCAGCTTTCTCGTCCACCTTCTGTCTCCTTCTGCATCTGCAAACTATGCCTATTCTTTATGCTCGTCTTATACTGCGGTCCTTTTTTTTTTTTTTGGCTTTTCTCCTTCCATCTCTTTTTCTTTTCGAGTCGTTTTGTTGGTACATCTTCCGTCTTTGTCGCTCTGTTGAATCACTTTTAATATTGGCTAGTCACGTGAATTTAACAGTGCGCCAACTGCGACTGAAGCTTTCCGTTTTGCCATTCGAAAAATGCTGCAATCGTGCTCAACTCAACGACAACAAAATCCTAGAATCTCAGCTACAATCGCTGAATTTCCAGTTTTTCGTTATCAAGTCCCTAAGATGAATTTCATTTGCTATATTATAAAAATTGTATCTATTTTCTTTCTCTGACAAACAGTTCCGCAAATGCGTGCAAATTGTTGAAGAATCGTTTGTCGAAAATCGTGGAAAACGCAATTTTGAAAACAGCATAAATTCATCGCGAAATGTCAGCTGCATTTCGACCCAGTCGGCTGCATTTACTCATATTAGCTTTTATCTTTATTTTCTGCAATGAATTGGAGTTACTCCAACAATGCCGACTAATTCATGGATATAGTGTATAATTTTTCATTTGTCACCTGCAACATTAAATTTATTCTTCTCACCAGTATTCACTGTTCGCATTTAACCCATAAACCCTTTAAACCCCCAAGTCGTCCAATGGGTCGGCTACGTAACCAGCGCAGCGAAGCCACATTAAAGTCGAAAATGCAAAATTGCCAAATGGCAAAAGCGGCTAAATGGCATCAACTATTAAATTGCTCGGCAAATTGCGCTCAAAGGGAATTCCGTATATACTGGCCAAACTTCAAATTTTCTGTGTGTGTGTGTGTGTGTGTGTTGGCGGCGACAAACTCAATGTGGAAGGAGACAAAATAACAGTAGAGGCCAAAGTGCTATACATATTCTTCTTATACGGTTATCGCATCTAATTCAAACTAATTTGGTTCAATTAAAACACAACTTTGTATTTGATTGCCATTAAATGCTTCAAAGCAAAATTTCAAAATTAAATTATCTTTTGCACTGCAAAGAAATACACGAAATCATAATCATTTATTGTGTGCTGCTCTCTTCTTAGATATGCTAGGAACAAAAGACAAAACGTTAAATTGCCAATAGAAAGGAAACTGAATAAAATAATAATTCATATACAGAAATTGCAATACACAGATCAGAGACGCCATTCTTTGAGTTGTGTTCATTTTGTTTTCATATCAGAATATTGATGAATGCTTATCGGAATTATGATAAGTATTGATTGTCATATTGGCTTCTAACTCTTTCCGGTTACAGTTTAAATTATAGCAAAACTAAAATTCGCGGAGTTTATTGTTGGAGTTGAAGAATAGTTAAAATCAGAGAAATTATTTATCTATTGAAAATCTAAACACAATAAAATACTTTGATAAATAGTTGAAAGGCTTGATTTCTTATTATTGATAAGCCAATCAACATGAAATCTTAATCTTGCACAGAGAAAGCCCACGCAATATTATCAAGAATTTGCGGTATTCGAAGTTTACAGTGGAAACATGTGAATTATTTTGTTTTATTTTATACTCTCTTTGCCATTTTTTAATGTGCAAGTTTTCGGCAAACACACACACAGGCACAGGCGACAGTTTGACGTTCGTCTGACAGCGGTGGGGGGCTAATTGAATGGCTTGTGGGTGTGTATTATGTGGGTCTAAGCAACAAACAAACAAAAACACTGCTGTCGTCCAAGATTAGCGGGCGGCGATATCGACAAAGTAGCCAAAAAAGGAAAGAAAGCAGCCGAATGAAACAACAACGACAACGACAACGACAACGGCAACAACAATGAAGAGAACAAGCCAAACAAGTAAGCAGCCAAGGGCAAACACTCAACCAGTTCGCTTGAGTGACAGAGGCTATCAGTGCGTTTCGATCACAGGGCTGAGGACACAATACGAAGCCGTGCTGTTGTGTGGATGTGTTTTGTTGGCTGAGGACAAACCCATGTCAGGCCAGCTGACTATTGCTATTGCGACAACAATAACAACAACGCCAGCAGAAGCAGCAACAAAACAGTGCCAAAATAAATAAATTAAATTGTTGAAAAATGTTGGCAATTGTTGTCGTTGTTGTTGCCTGAAACATCGCATGTTGCATACGAAATCGACAGCGAAACGACGAAACGATGAAAATGAAACTCGGCCAAAGTTGATTTGCTGCACGTGTGCGTTGTCATTGCCACAAGGACGCCGCTGCCTGGCTGTGTTTGAATTCGCTCACGCGTGCACTCATTAGGAATATGGATTCAATTATCGTACTATATATCGCACGCCTAGCCTAAACCTAGCCGTGCCACACCTACGAGCAAAGTCGTGTGTGCACGTGTGTGCCCCCAAAATCGAGTCAATCTTTCGTCAGCTTGTAAAAATACTGAACTTGCCTGTGTGATCTGAAACTGAATTAGGCCTTTCCTAGGGGAATAATCTTTGGCTCACCTGCTCAAGTGCGAGATGACAGCTTTAAAAGCCAAGCCGGCACTTCAGGTGATTGCATTTGATTTCTAATTTAATTGCACTTTCCAATGCGGCAAATAGATCTGTCAGTCTACAACGCATTTATTTGATTTTGCACAATATACAATATGCATTCGCTTTAGAATACATTGAAAGAAATCTGGCATTGTTTGTTCGCAGTAATGAAATAATTTGATTGAATAGCAATCAATTGATCAAATATTTCAAACGAATTTCACTGCAATTCGCAAACAATTTTCAATGTAAGACAAATTGTTTGCTCTTTTTCTTCACGCAGACAATCCATAAATATTTGCGTGTGTGTGTGTGTGTGTGCGTTGCGCTGCTTTGGCACGTCAAATAATTAAGTCAATTTATCATTAACCTGACGCAAGTTTCTATGCCACCCAACAATTGCTGGCACCCGCATTGACATCTTGGCCTCGTCGTCTCTAATGGCAGCTCGTTAAATTTATTGCGCATACGCCCCCGTGTACCGTCTACCAAGCACCTGATACAGACAGACAGACAGATAGGGAGCGAACGAGCTTGCGAGCGAGAGAAGGTTCTAAGAGCGTGCGATTTGCGTTTCACGAGCTGCTTTAAATGTTAAATGCGCAAATTACGGCGCACGTGCCACAGCCATTGACTGCGACTACCACAGCGACTGCGACTGCGACTGCGACTGCGACTGTGACTGCGACTGTCACTGTGGCAGTGCCTGTGACTGCGGCTGCGGCTGACAGTCGTCCACACACACACACACACACACACACGCACACAATGGGCGTGTCAGTGGTGCAACCTGGCAGCCTTTTGCTTTTGACGGCAAACAAATGCTTTGATATTTATTGCCAACCCCGACAGCCAGTCAGCCTGACACTCATCGTCTTCAGCGTAGCGCTCGTTGCCACAATTTCGCCTCAGCCTCTTCGTTATGCTTCCTCTAGCACTTGCACCCTATACGTTGCTGGCCTGACGAGCAACCAAAGTTTGTGGCGAATTTCAAGCTGGAGTTGCGTTGCCCTTCGTCGCCCATTGCCAGCCATTTACGCGGACAGTGGGGGCGTGCCAGATTTAAGTGTGGCCAGCCATTCAGCGGTAACAGCAGTGAAATGGCACATTCAACTGGATAAATTATAGTTACTAGACTAAAGAGCTGCGATAATCACAGTCAGAGTTAACATCAGCAACGATTGAACAAGCAATGCACTGAGCCCATTAAGCTGGCCAAGATTTGTGGTATACGCAACAATGTCTAAGCACCATGCTAAATGCTTCGGAATTAACAACCCAGACAACTCACTTCTTGATGGCATACATCAGATGAAATCTAAAATCTACATTGTGCAAATCAAATTGAATAATAATTCAAATTTTAATAAAACTACTGACTTATTGGTGACACTTCAATACATCCATTCTATAATGCCAACAATACGTTTTTGGACTTTAAATGGTGTGTATTAAAAGCATCGCGTCACATACACTGTGTATTTAATTGCGTTAGGAACGCGTAACGTCACTTTGTAATCGATTTTGACTTGACAATATATGTATTGGCAAAGTTGTTGTGTACGGTTTCAAAGCGTATTCGCGGATCACGCACACTGTGCTTATCACTTGGCTTTGGCATTAGCTGGCACACTTTGTGTAGCCGTGAGCATTGTTATTGTTAGCCAGTCAAAGTGAATGATAAGGCGAGGAAGGGAAGAGCTGTGTGCGCTCTTCACAGTTTTTGAAGCACTAATTAGATCGTTCAACATTTTCATGCATTTTTGAATGGCTCGAAGTCGGCAGTTGGAGTTGGACGATGAGATGGAACGTTGCATGGGGTATCTCTGTCGACAGACCTTTTAACCCTTATCATATAAATCGCATTTGGCCGAGCCAACCACCCAAAAATGGGTTAACTCGCAGCGTACTAACGGGTCACGCTCGAATTGCCCTTGGCAAGCATTTTTGGTATTTCGGTAATTTGGTGTTTTGGCTTTGCAACCATTCCCATTACCCACCAACACTACGGTAGGGAAGGGGGAGGGGGGAGGGGGCTCGGTTTCGCCAAAAAACATTGTGACCACCATCGTCAGCGTCGTCGCTTTAGCCCGTGTTATTATGTGCACTCTGTGCGCTGGGCCCTGTAATTTATTTATGGCCACATCATAAATCTGTGCATAAGACATCGCCTTGCCCAACGGTCAGAGAGCCCCGAGACATGGTCTCCGACAGACAGCCAAAACTGAGACAAAAGGGTGCGCAACATAACGCTAAAGACAGCGAGAGTCTGAGTGAGTGTGAAACGTACAGGAAAACGAGAGAACGAGAGAACGAGAGCGAAAGAGAGTGCTTCCAACGCTTGTATCATTTTAATGTTTCCCTTTACTTTTTGATGCTTTATTGCAGTGTCATTTACGCAAACAGTTGTTAATAGCCATGCGGTGACACAATGAAAGCTACATACCCTCGATAGGTGCGACACACTTCCATACACTGAGAGAAAAGGTTAAAGGTTGAACTAGACAATTTTCATGTAAGCACTTAAATGCAGTGATTTCATTTCACTCAAATAGTAAAAGTAAGAAATTACAACTACATTTCACTTGCTTTATTAACGAGTAACAAAAACACAACAAGTATTTAATGCAAAACGATGTTCAAACGATTCTTTCTGAATCTTACGATTCAGTGTGCTTATCAAATAAGAATTTAACAGACAGCTTGTTGTAAGACTTGTTGTTGAGCCTACAATCAATACAATTGTTGTTTCATTTATTGCATTTTATTACGATAAAGCATTTCTAACTCTGATCGAAAAATGCTAATTTTCTACTCATTTTTTGGGTTGAGTGGGGAGTGACTTTTGTAGCTATGCCGGCTATTTAGACCGATAATAACAAGCTCGAAAAGCCAACCATGCTGTTGCGTTTCAATTTGAATATTTATTAAAATGTTAGAGAACGCAATCATCGTTCAATCGAATCGGCAATGTGAAATTAATTGAACTGCATGTAATTAAAATCACCTATTAAATACCAAACAAAATACGACAAGTTAACATATAAGATTCTTTGGTATTTTTACTCATGTTGACTCGCAGTTAATGCATATTCCTAGAAACCCCCTTTTTTGTACAAATGATTAATGTTACTTGTTGTCAAGCGCTCAACTGATAACTGATAAGAATGAACTCATTAATGCGAATCAAAGCAGAATGTGAGATCACGCGAGGCTGGTGACAATTGAAACACTTAGATACCCTGTATAGTTACAATAATACTTTCGCCTAATTCTGGCGAATGAATTTATCAATTATTTTAAGTCAACTAAACACCCCAACTGATTGATGCCTTTAGTTTGTGAAGCCTTAGACAGTATTAAAATAAAACTCTGTAATATGCTGTATACTTTGAATTGCTATTGGTAAATACACAATTTAACAACTTTGGCAGCTCTTTCTTGTTCATTTCATTGATTAGTGTTACTTTTACCGCAGAGTATTATGTTATGACTGCCGCGAAACACATTCTTGACCTCAACCAATCGGCAAGATAACCTTTCACATACATACATATGTATGTATATCTCTTTGTTCGATCCGCTATAAAAGCGAAGGTCTGCCATTAAATCGCATCGCAGTTCAGTTCAAAAGCGCAGCGTGATGGATTCGTTTAGTGCTTTGATATTCGCGTTATTTATTCTATCTTTTACATCTGATGGAACAAATGCTAGTTGTTCGGTGTCATTTTCTTCGCCGCTACCAAAGACGATAGTTCATTTCGGCCCGAAGCATTTTTTACGTGAGACACCACCTAAATTAAGCGCAGAGCATTTTGAGAAAATAGATCTTTATTGTACTCATGGATTCGACATGTATGTATTGCCCTTTCTACCTTACGATTTCGATGTCGCATAGGCAGCGATTAGTAAGTGTAAAGAAAATTAAATACTTAGTGTCAAATCTTTTCCAGCCGAAGCAATTATAATAGTCGTAATACCGAGAACCGCCATTTGGAATTGAAGTGTCAAAATAACCAGTTTAGGAGTAATATTGAAGATGGGGGTGTGTACGTCATATCTTGTTTGGGTCCGCAATCTGTTCAGATGCATGAAAGCCTCACAAAATTACCCGATTGTGAAAATGAGATGACTCTAGTCGTTGGTGATGATTTCAAAGAGCTGGGCTCTTTGAAAAACATTGCCGTATGTTTCGACTTAGTGCAAACGAAGGTGAGGTACGCTGCTTACACGGCGTATCCAGGAAAGCTTAAGATGATCGAGCAGGTATATTATAGTTAAGTAATAATTTAAATACTTGTCTAACAACTGATATGCTCTGCCTGAACCCTCCCACTGTTTAGACACAAATCGGACTGCTAAATAATCTGAAACTCGACATTCCTGTGGCGCCAACAAACAGAATATTCAATGCGATCAGGTAATTTTAAATACTCGACACATTGATTTGAGATTAAGTATGCATTATCATCTCTACAGTACGTCGGAAATGTTGACGGCTTTGCGTAAGGATAAACAATTGAAACAATTGTTTGGTGATGAGACCTACGAGTATGCAAATCTGATACAGGACAATGCATTCACCGACGATTTCAATGCGGACTCGAGTGCGATTGTCAAAATGCTGAGCATTGTCTGGTTGCGTGCTCTACGCACCGGCAACTGGAGGCATCTGCTGAATGCCCTACAAGTGGCCAGTCTCAGTGCAAAGTTTGATGTTCACGTTGGAATCTCGGGTGTGGTTAAGTTGCCGATGTTGCAGCACTGCAACGAGACCCAGCAAATGATACTCGAATTGGAAAATGGCGATTCGCTTGCAGTGCCGTTGCACATTTGGGCGCACATTCGCGCTCTGAAACAGCATCAAGTCGAGGAGTCGTTGAATGCCACCGATGACTTCGTTGTCATTGCCCACAATTCGCCATTCGTAAGTGTCGATTTTATATTTTCATTGAATTGCATCACTTTGTTATCACTTTGTAATTTGCTGTGCACAGGTAGCCAATGAACAGCGGCAAGAGTTGTGCAACAGCATGTGCCACGAGATTGCTTGGCTGAATGATAGTCTGTTCATGAAGCTACAGCGTTACCCCATCTATGGTGTCGTTCAGTGTTGTCGCGTTGCAGACGTTGCAAATAAGCTAGATAATTTCCCCAAGTCGCTTGGGCAACCTCCTGCCCATACCACAACAACTACAACGACCACAACAACAACTCCTAGTCCGCTTCCCTCTCTAGTTAAAGTTGAGGAATATAATGATCCGGATTATAATATGTAGATATGACATTATATGTAGATATAAATGTTTTGCGATTTTATCCTATTCTAATTTGCAAACATTGAGGCATATTTGTTGACAATATCACATGTTGAACATTACCAGAATCAATCGGCTTAATTGCATGCAGTTAACTCCACATTCCCATGACTACCATAAAATTGTAAAATTCTGTTGAACATTTAATAAAGTTTATGCAAGCTGAACTTTAATTTTGGCGCTTCAAGCGGAGTGGGAAAACAAGACAAGGAGGAAATGCAAAAATTGAATTGAATTGAAAACTCATTACACTTTTCAGAGATTTCATTATTCTGTAAGATATCAAGTCGACAAAGGGCACTAAACTCATCTGATAGTGATTACGCCTGAACCTTTCTCGGTTAGCTGTCGACTTTAAGTCATTTGGCTGCTAAGCTCGACTGGACTGCGATTATGCAACCCCCCCCCTTGCTCTTGTTGCTGTGCCTGTTTGACCTAAGGCGCTTTAATTGCCATAAGCCGCAAACTGTAACCTCAAGGCCTGCCTGGATGGATTGAATTTATGATATTAGTTTGATTCTGACTAACCCAAAAGCCAACAAAATTGATGGCAGACATGTATTTGGCGTGGGGCAAGCGGCACACGGCTTGTGGCATGTGGCAAATGCTCGACTGCCGCTGGCCAAATGGCGGGCGACAAATTCGTTAACTTCACAACGCCCACGACGCACACATCAACGCATCATCAAGTGACGACGAAATAATTTATATGATTTTTAATTAATTTTCAACAACAAACAAAAAAACGAAACGAAAATAAAATAAAAAAAATACACAAAGAAAAAACGAAAATAAGAAAGAATTAAAACATCCCACACAATAAGAGGAAATGAAACTTTTTCCGTTTCGCGATTTCAGCATTTGCCTGTCGCCAGCTGTGAAGTGCTACCTTTCTTTTTGAGCATATCCTCTATCTGCATACCCTAACCGTGGGTGCTGCCAATAGACTAGCAAGGGCGTCTAATGTTTGCGAAAAACCCTTGAACTTCAGGAAAACTAATTGTTAGTATTTTTGCAACTTTTGTGAAGAGATCTTCTCGGGATTTGTCAAAATACGGATGTATACATTGGGTTAATAGTATAAAACTAAGCATATGACACAACACAACGATACCTATCGAATGATTGCATATACATAGTATAATCATTATTCAATGATTAGTGTAGTAGTAAGTCACAAGACTTGTTGTTGTGCAACATATAATTGCATTTCTTACTGTTGTCGCTTGTCGTCTGCGCTGCTTCGACTTCTTTCACTTGTCATCCACGTTTTGTTTTCGGTGTCGCTGGCGCTTCGTCTTGGAATTTCGGTTGTTCTCGTTGGTCGTGTTCTTGGTCTGTCAGTCAGTCCCTCAGTCCCTCAGTCCGTCCGTCAGTCATCCAGTTGGCTTGTTTGTTTGTTCGCTCGTTTTGTTTACTTTAATGCTTGATTTATGCGTCGCTGCTAAATGAGAAACCACTTAGGCAACGCGTCCTGTTCTCCGTTCTGTCCTGACCCGGTTCCGGTTGTCGAGACTTGTGCATAATTTAAATGCCTCAAGTTTCAGCTTGTTGAGCCCATGGCCAGCCGGTGGGGTCGACGATGGCAGATGGGGGCGGCAGTGTGCTGAGCCGGCGCTTAATCAAACGTACTTGTAATTCCTATATAATATAACTTTAACAATTTGTTTTCGCTCGCAAATCCATTGAATGCCTCCCAATTCTCAGTAAACACGCATTCACACACACACACACACACCAACATGCGAGACTTGAAGTGTGCGTGTGTGCGTGTGTGTGTTGAACAAAGAGGGCGAATAAGTGGGTTTTGGATTGGACGTTTTACGACTTCATTTGGCGTTACGTGATATTGCAAATAATGAAAACCCGCAACGGCAACAACTAAAAACAAGCAAGCAACTTGTCATCTGCTATATGCTCGACCTCACTATACCCTGTGTATTCTCAACAATATTGTTATTGTCAATCCAACATATTAAAATCCATCGGAAAATGTGCCAACAGTCAACAAACCATGCAACTAACTGTGCAATAATCCGAAATGCATTCCAGCGAGTAGATTTGAATTTTTCAATAAAATGGGTAATGCGATTGCAATATACCTGAGCCTGCGGCGTTCTCAGGGTATCAAAATGAAAACAAACAAAAAAGCAACAGCGTAACACTGACGAAAGGTGAACAAGGGTTCAAGGGGGCGTTGCGTAAAATTGCGATGCAAGAGGTGGGCGTGGGGCGGGGGGCGGGTGGCGGTTGTGTCTGCTCACTTCCGGTTAGCTGTAACTGTGTAACGGGGTGTCGGATCGGTCGGATGTTGAGGCCGGTTAAAGGGAATTTAAGTAAAACGTAAACGCAAACGGAAATCACCAAAAAATTTAGCGATTTTTGGCACGCGACTTTACACGCAGGTAAAAACAAAAACAAGTCTCTCTCACTCTCTCTCTCTTACACTCACTTTACCTCGCTCTGTGTGTGTAGCACACTGACACACTAACTGACTGAGTGGACAACAACAATAGCAACAACAAAGGACGAAAAACAAACAAAATTGTTAACAAAACGCAACGCAAGAGAAATACGAATATGGCAAAAGAGCTGAGAACGGAAGACAGACAGGGAAGGCAACGGTTTTGCCTTTGCTGTCGCGACGCCGCTGGGTAAAGGAGGCGACAGTTCGCCATTGTGGGCGTGGCTGGGGCCGACTTGTGCATACAAACACGGAGCACAGCAACAACAACAACAACAAGTTACTACTACAGAAAAAGATCGACAACAAACAAAAAATAAAACAGGGCGTTGACGAAGTGCGTGAACGATGCAAAAACAAAAACAAAACCTGCCGAAAAACAAACAAGGGTGCGCTCAACTCACAGCTACCCTACATATTTATAAATTCACAAACACTTCGTACAACGCTGACATGCAGAAACATTTCACATTATTGTGTGCAACGCCGTGTAACATTGCAAGAATGACAATTTGGAATACAAAAATCTGGTTTGTATTGCACTGCAATCGAATTGTTCGATTGCAATGTTTTAAGCAATGCAAATGAACGAATGCTTTAAGCAATCAAAAATACGCTAAATGCGCGATAATCGCAAATGAGAATTAAACGTTTAGTTGGAATTGAAATAAATATACATATATTGTCGTATCGAAGCAAACGCGACATGTCTAACGGCTTACCGCAGTAGACTCGCCCCTAATAGTGTTAGTTGGATTTGAATTTTTGGCGAGCTGCATTCACGATAGAGGCACGAGATTACGGTTATCGCCTAAGCGTTGCTATTGGCTCTAGGTTTTTGGATTTGGGTTTGGGTTTGGGTTTGGCAAAGAGAAAATTGTTGAAATTTGCCAAATGTTTGCCTCCACAGCAGCTGGCAGTGCGCCCGGGGAAGTCGTGACCCTTACCCCAGTCCCCCCCCCATCCCCCTCGCCAAGCCAACCAGTTCCCAGTGGCCGTCACGCCCGCAACGTAAAGCGGCGCGTGCTCAACTGCATCACAACAAACGCACACAGCGATGGAGAGAAGGTAAACGCGATACGGGATTCATGATGTTTTCTGTTTGCTTTCTTCTTTGCTCTGCAACTTTCGCGGCGAGGCAGCCGTGTTTGTCTGTGTGTGTGTGTGTGGGAGTTTGGGGGCAGCCTATTCTCTCTTTTTTCACTTTTTTCTTTTTTTTTTTTTTTTGGCACATGTACCGTTATTTTCATTCGTATTCAGTTGAGAAAGGTATTAAACCGGAAAAACACGTTGCACATCGATGTATTCTCTGGTGGGCGCGCTTCCCTCCTCGCTCCCTATCCCTTCCCCATCCTTTTTTCAGCACTAAGGCTGCGGCACGTGTATTTACGTGGACAGTGGATGGCATCCGATGTGCCACCTGGATGACCAAAATACTGGATGTGGGAATGGCAAAGCAACATTAGGCTGTGCTTAGAGAGTCGCCAAAAATAAAGAACAACGAGTAAAGCGACCGAGCTAGAGAGAGAGAGAGAGAGAACCAACTGTCCTGCGAAGTTAATTAAAAGTGGGCCCTGGTGAAGAAATTAGTTAATTAATATTAAATTCAATTAGAGGCGCTGAGACGCTAAGCTGAACGGAACTGAAGGTCCGTACAATTAGGTTATCAAATGAGCGACTCGAGTCGAAGGAGTTCCTCACTCGAACGTGACACCATTAAGCGCCAAGCGAAACGTGTCCCGGCCAAATGAAGCGACCGGCGACCGCAAGGACTCTGCCTGCATTGGACAATTTACATTTGCATATCACACACAATGGCCGGGCACAAATTGATAGCGCGCGATTGGACAAAGTGTGACCGAGAATTCCCTTACCGCATTATTGAAGCACACTAAATTACATTTGAATTCACACTTTTTTTTATAACTGCGACGAGTCTAATGCTAAAAATATATCCATTTTAGAGTAGTTTTACTGTTTCCACATTTAATGTTGTGTGCAATCAAATTAAAGAATTTGATTGATTCACTGCATTTGGATTACATTATTACACCTTTGGCCAACTGCACTTAGATGATATTGTTACTGGATTTCCTTGGCTGCGACACGCATGCACTCGCATCAATCAACGGGGACAAATTGCAGCTGCATTGACAACAAAATACCACACACACACACATATGCATATATTGAGGAATTCCATTGGCTATCGGCTACTTTTTGGGAGCCCTTGCAAGAGAGATTAAGTGCAACAAGAAACCACATCTAGCTGTGAGTTCCATCCATTTGTTTATTGCATATCTTTTATCTGGCTGCGTCAGTGGATTCTCACTTCTTCTCCCCAATCGGTTAAGGTCTTTTAATTTCATTTTTCTCTAACAATATGCCACAGCAATTTGACGATAAACTATTGCTGCATTTTTCGAATGCGATTTTACAAAAATTGAGTAAACTTGACCACTAGCCACCCTTTAATTCACCCAACAAAATGAATTAACTTCACTGAAATGGGAACTGCAAAGTTTACAAGTATTTCTGGTGATTGAATCTAATTTGAAATATGTCATATTATAGTTTTGTTTAGCATTCAGTATTGTCTGCATGAAATAGGATTTATTTCAACTGTTACATTCACTTGCACATAGTCGTTTTGCCCAATCTTGTGCTCTATGTACATAACCAGAATCCGCAAAATATTGTAGCAAATGTTGAAAGTGATTCTCAAATAGCATGCAGTAGGTGTGCATAAGGGATTGAGCAAAACGATTTGTAGTGAAATGTTTACAACAATTTATGGTACTTACTCATACTTCAACAGAGAGAAACAGATGGTCAAATTGCTGCTGCTTAGGGGGCAACTCAAGTTTTGGCATTCCGTTGGTCAGGAGAGAGAGGGGGGAAAAAATGAAAGGAAATTAAATCTGATTGCAAATTCCTATGAAGGTCAACATGCTGAGCATGGCAATTGACCAGAAGTTCTAAAACTTGACTTGTTACTACCTCGCTATCACTTCAGCGACCGACAGTTGAGTGTGTTTCAATTATGCTATTCCCAATTTATTTGAGCTGCAATAGTCACAAGCTATTCGCAAACTTATTTGCAAGTGCTTTCAATAACTTCATTTGCATCTGAGAGAGCGATTTTGGGCAGAGCTTGAGAACTTGGCAGAATTTCGAGCCAAGTTTTAAAGTCGAATTCGTAGCTCCTTCAAATGCAACAAAATCAACATAGTATTATAGTGATTTATAGGAATGTTATGAAATCAATTCGAAAGTCTATTTGAATGCAAAATGCACACTTAATTTCAACATTTTTTTTTTTAATCATGCTAAAAATATTTCACAACTTAAAAGCGATCAAGATAGAGAGCATTAAAAGTGGTTGGCACAGTTTTAGATAATTCAGTTTAGTGAAGTTCTGTCAAGTACAAAGATAAGGTATAATAAATTCGCATAGCAGTTGAACAACTTGATTTGCAAAGCAACCTGAGCCATTGGCCTGGCCTTTGCCTTGAAGTTGCCGGCAAAAAAACGTTGTGTGTTGCCTGCAACTACAAATGCAATCGCAACTACAACTTGGCTACAACAAGTCGGTGTCTGTGTAGTTGAGAGTGCATTATTTAGTTGTTGTGCAAAGAAAACGAGAAACAAAATAAGGAGAAAAGAAAGCGAATCCTTCTTGTTGCTAGCGATTCACTTGTGTTTTGCTTACTGTCGTTGTTGTTGTTATTGCAATGAATATTTGTTGCTCAATTTTACGGCAAAACTAAAGCGAGCCGACTTTGCCCGCTTCGTTTGTAAATGCACAAGGATAATCAAAGGGATTTGCGCCGCATGCACACGAAACAACTGTGTGCATGTCCTGTCTCCGTGTGTCTGTCTCTGCGTGCTTGTCGTTGTATTTACTTTGCAACTGCCATAAATATTTGAGTTTGCATTAGAAATTGAAAGCAACTGCAACACGCAGCACCCAAAGCATCCCCATCAGGAACCCTTTAGACCCTTGCCACAATTGACAAGTGCAACTTGCATTTGCAACACCAGCAAAACAAGCTTACAGTTTCATACGATTTTCGCAAAAATAATTGAATGAATTCAACAAAATATCATCGTACAAAAATTTAATTGTTATCGATTTGTTGGTTTTTTTGTTTTTTTTTTTTTTTTGTAAACATATTTTACGTAATTTGATTGGATTTGACTCCTATACACAGAATTGTTTTTGAAATCTCTCAAATTTGTACAGTTTCAATTGAGGGGAACAAATTAAATGACAAGCGCAGACATTTGAAAAGTCATTCACTTAGTCTTATCCACCGAAAACATTCTCAATATATAGAAAAAAACAAAAAAAAATACCAAGCCCACTCTTCCGCATTCTTTGCCGTTAAGAGTCTTGCGAAATTTGTCTATATTAATGCAATATTTATTTGCCGTGCAATTTGTTATGATTCATTTTGATTACATATGTCCATTGTATTATTATTACTCGGTCCGAAAGTTTATTTAATGTATCGACCTTTCGTTTCTGCACTTTAATTACTCTCAAAACTGCGGCAATTATTTATATTTGCCCCATAGAAATTTGTGTAAACTCTGGCTCTCTCTTTGTCACACTCTTTGTTTTAATTATAGGTAAATAATATTTTAACAAAATATTTCATTATAATGCTCAGGCGCTTGCATTATTATTATTATTATTATTACTAGCAGCACATTGCTATGCAATTTATACCCTAACAAAAGATGCCAATTCAATACGACAATTGATCGTTCGCAGCTTGACATCACAAAGAAGAATATCGCAATCAAATCGAAAACCACATGCACATGGACACAAAAAAAAACAAAACAATTACAATTTCAATTATTTGCCAAGGAAGAAGATATATTTTCTCTTTTGGCCCTGCGAATATTGAACAATGTGGCTCATTGGCAAGCATATTGGCTGTTCGACTTGGACGAGTGTGCACAAAATGAGCACACATTGCGTATGAGCAACCTGTAAAATGCATGTTAAATGTGCACTTTAGTGCATGCGTATAGTATACATATACATATATGTATTTAGTTCGTCATCATTGTTGTTGTAGTTGTTGGTTTGCTGCCGTTGCTGTTGCAACTTAAGTGCATAAATAAACACATTTTAATTAAATTAAAATAAAATGCATATCGCATGCATTTATTATCGATGTCCATATCCGACAGTCGACAGTCGACAGATTAAATGATGATGACGATGGCGATGATGATGATGATGATGCAGATGGCCGGCTAGTTTACAATACATAAATTTATGCATGTTGTTGGCCTTTGCAGTTGCATTTGTAAATATGCGTTGCCTACTTTTGGCCAGCAAGGAACGTCCTATAGTTTGTCGGCTTTAGTTTTCAAATCGAATTAGACCCAAGGGTCGAATTGTGCAACATTTTCGATTTCGTTGGGCATGGAAAGTGCAGCGCCCAGGGACCAGTTGAACTCGTTTGCTTGCCTCGTTTAGTGCCACACACACACACACACACACACATTCAGAGCCAGAGCAAGTGGCATCCACTAGAGTGGCTAGCATTTTGGCTTAAACCCCATCCCCATGAGAGTAACCCAGCTTGATTTGCTGCCAGGCATCAGAGCCAACTAATAAAGTTCACCATACGCCACTGAACTGAAACTCTTAAGGTAATGACTAAAGGGCAGCTCGATAAATGACATCTTGCAGCTCTCCCAAAGACCCTCATCACCATCGTCACCAACACCAGCAACGGCAGCAGCAGCAGCAGCAGCAGCAGCGGCAGCTTTTAGGCATTAGATCTCTCGAACTCGTATCCATCACCATTTTGTCATAAACCAATTTCACCTGCTTAAAAGCTGAGGGATTTCAACATACATACATACATACATACATCGGACACACATTTATCCCAAGCTTCATGACTGTAATCGAGCGCAAAGTTAATTATCAACAGAGGGCAAGTCCGAGTAGATCCAACTCAACAAATCACTTTGCTTTAACGCCAATTAATTTCAATATTTCCAACTTGTACATGTAAATTATTGAAATTGATATTGGTTTCATGCTTGGCTTACACTTGGCTTTCAATCTCCGTTAATCCGTCTGAATATTCAATATAATACGACACATTTCTGCGCCTATCATGAATGTAATTTTCTTGAAAAAAAAGATTATAGTTTATCGAAATATGTGTTTCAATAATCAAGTAAAGATTGATATTCTTTACAGCTTAAATAATTAAATGGAATGGAATTTGTTCGAATCTACATAAATAATTCATGGATTTACTAAGTAATTTGTAGAAAATAGAAAGAAAAAATTTGCGTTGACTTACCTTTTTTTTACTCGCTCAGTTTCACACAATTTGCAATTGATACGTAGAGTTTTACAATTCGATTCGATGTGTACGTGTTTATTTTTTTTTCTTTCTTATATTTGTTAGGCTCCGATCGCGAATTATGCGGTTTTATCGACGACACTCACAACAACACTTGAACACTTTTGCAGTGGTGGTGGCCAATTGAAATTAACGCAGACATCATTATTATGATCGCGATTTGTTGATTTGAATTTGAATTGCTGCTTTTTAGGCCACAAAACTCATGCCATGCAACCAATAAACAATACCCCAAAAAAAAAAAACAACTGAATTGGCAGAAAAAAAAAGGCGCGAAACACAGCGCGAAATTGGCAGAGAAGAAAAAAAATTATTCAAAAAAAATAATCGAGATATATTCTTGAAAATATTTGGCGTCGATTTCGTCGAGACTGGAAATCACAACGCGATGTTGATTAATTATGATTTTGATTTCTATTTATTTATTTTGATTTTTCGTTTTATATTTGTGGCGGGTACGACGAAAAGCTCGTAAATTTTGTAGGCGTAAACAGTGTTAGAATACCGTGTGTTAACCGTTAGCCCGTAACGAAACTGACGACGATATCGTCACTGCCCGGCTCATTGGGTCACTGACGAGCAGCCAGTTTTGGCAGCCAGACACACGGCCACAGAGACACAGAGACACACATGCGAAAGACACGACGAGAACTACGATAACTTCGACTACGACTACAACGACGACGACGACGACGATGTTAATGTTGCGGGAGAGTCGAGCCACGTTACCCGCTGTAAATACCGACACAGACTGCATGCAACGATGTTTTGGCTGGCGCATTTAAGACGCACACACGCACCACGAGCATCCACAGGACATCAGGCGAACCACGACCAACGACAACACGACGACTACGACGACGACGACGACCACGACGACGACAACGACGCACGAGTCCAAACAAAGGCCAAACGAGAGGCAAGCGAGACACACACAGCTGTTTTTATCGCACAGGTGCCAGCGGCAGACGCAACATTTGCGCATGATCCGTGAGCAGCACAAACGACAGCAAGCGACACGAGCAGCACGAGGCAGCAGCAACGGCAGAAACAACAAAAGCAACAGCAGCGGCACCAAACAAGCCACAAAATTGGCGCGCAATTTCAATTAGTTGATGTCCTGTCCTCATCGTCGTCTCGTTTCGTTGCGTTTCGTCTTAGCATCGCTCGCCGGCGGTCAACGTTCAACGTCTGTTGTTGACCCCCCCCCAACCCCCTGGCGACTTCATCGCATTCTAGTTGACTCTGAAGTTCACGGACTGGCGCTCTGTTTAATTTGGCGTTCAAAGTGCCCACGTCCGGTTGCTGTTGTTGTTGTTGTTGTTCTTGTTGTCCCAGCCACTCGTTTGTGGCTCAAAAAATCTGATCACAAGTCGCCACTTGAGTTCGAGGAGCTGAAGCGGTTTTCCAGCACTTGGGGGCATGCCACAAGCGTTGTACGCGTCATCGTCTCGGATGCACCAAGTGAGCATTTTTTTTTTTTCTTCATCTTTCGCTTGCTTGCGTCTGTTGATCTATCAATTTTTAGCTTCCGGTAAAAGGCAGAGTCTGCAAAGGCACCAAATTAAATTGATTGAGTTGCAACTAGTAGCTCGTAAAGTTTTTAGATTTCAAACATTTTCGACATTTATTTGGCAAAAATTTTCCATGTTCAATGCATGAAATTGTGCTAGATTCTTGGATTAAATTAATTTTTATTTTAATTGCCATTAACGACTTTATGAGGATTACAGAAAATTTAAGAAATCTAAGGTAATGTTTAGTCAACATATGTTTGGAGTTATAGATAGGTTTTAAATAATATTTGATATTCGATGCATCAAATTGACACGCATATTTTAAAGTTCGAGAAGAGCTTTTATCAATTCAACTTCTGATTGAAAAATTTGTTTTATTTGTCTAAAGTAAATACAAATATTTGTTCACCAACAATATAACATCGAGTGTATTATTTTGAAAGTTGTTTAAATGAAAGTATCTTTAGAGTAAATGTTAAAATTAAAGCTTCGTCATTTTTAGTTTTGCTGATAATTATAAGCGAACATGATTGGCAGGCCAAGTTGCCTTCAAAATTGCTTCTGCCAGACAGACGTTGACACGTTTCGCTAACTGCCAGGCGTCAAGTCAATGCTTGATTAAGAACACAATTCGCAACCTCTTCTCCCTCTGTCTCTCTCTCTCTCTCTCTCTCTCTCTCTCACACTCTCTTTCTCTCTGTCTGCCTTTGTATCTATCTATCTGCCTCAGTCTGTTAGTCTCATCTGGTATTTCTAATAATGAAAAATTGCGACTGATAGCGTTAGTTGCAAGGGGCGCGCGACGAGTGGGTTAAAACAACAGATAACCAGAGTGTGGCAACAACAAAGGCCAGCCTACGATTGCCTTTCAGCTGGAGTAGTTAGCTAAGAAGCGACGGAGAAGGATGCAAGTGAGCCCCTAGAGGTAAAACAAAAGAGCCACATCGACTACTGAACAATAAAAGAGAGAAGAGCACAGCAGCAGAACGGGACAGAAAAAATATAGAGAGCAAAAAACAAAAAAGGCGCGCAACGTGCACAATGGAATGTCACTCCAGCACCGCCCAGAGAACTGCCCCTGCACCTGCCCCTGCCCCGCCCCGCCCCGGCCACATGGTGTGAAATGTGGCATTAAAATAAAGGAACACTCTAATAAGGCAGCCTTTTGTTATCGATGTAGAAAACAAAAATGCGCTGCAGAAAAAAGTTTTTCTCATGTTGCAAGCGCACCTTCAAAGCAGTGGGTTTGTGTGCCGCAGCCACGGTGACGAAAACGAAAACGAAAAAAAAAAAAAAAAAACAGAAAAAAAAAAGAAATTGTAATTTCCGGCCAAATTGTGAGCGAAGCTTTTTAATATCTTCTGGCAGCTGCGATTCATCAGCACAAACTACCTACCACTTTGCTGCACTTGCACCGCTTGCCACTTACGACTTTGCTGCACTTGCCACTTGCCACTTGCCACTTGCCAACTCGCTGTCGCACTGCTTATGTCACTGTCAAGGCAGCGACTCAGCTGATTAACATACCAATTGCATATCGTATTACGATATTTCCAATTATGCGACTTCTCTCGGGCGCACGTCAAACTTATCGTTGGCTTAACGTTGGCAAGAAAATGAAGAAAATTAAGCAGTGCTAATCGTAAAAAGAAATGCGTGAAACAATATGAAAAATGCTGACTGCTAGAAAATTGCAAGTATACTGAAATTTAAATAAAGTATACACTTAAGCAACAACAAGTTAGAAACCTGCTTTAATACTAGCTTAAATGTTGTTCGTTTTAAGTCGACTAATTAATTGTACATTTTGCATGATAATGCAAATCGAGATCGTCATAACACGTAGTAGCTTTCGCGGTGTTATCGATTATCGCGCATAGCTTCAACTCCGAGTTGATTTAAATAGTGTTTGCAGTGTAACATGACTTCCAATGACCACGCCCATTGCATTGACAATGCAACTGGCAAAAGACTGAGACAAACTGAGTGAGAGGTATAGCGAGAGCGAGACAGAAGTATGACAATTCTATTTCAAGCGCATTGATGCAATATGTATGTTGATTCAAGCTGAGAGAGCTGCAGGGCGAGCAAAGATGTCTAGTCAATAATCAAATGTCAAAGCGAGATGCAAGTGACTTCGACTTAAACAACTGATGCTTGGTGTTAATGCGCTTACAACTGAGCGTGTTTGTGTGTCACTCTGTGTGTGTATGTGTATGTGTATGTTTCGAGCTAATACCTCCTGCAGCACATGAACACACACACACACACACACACACACACCAAGAGCATGGCACAATGATGGCGTGCCACGTGTTTGTATGAATGCTCATAATACGCAGCTAATGCTAATAAGCATTTATGTGCCTGTAGTTGTAAGCTCTGCTTTTGCTGTCTGTGGTTGTGTTTGTAGCTTCGCAGTTAGCGACGATTTGCACGCTTTCGCATTCCAGCAACGAATTTCTTGCTTTTCCTTTCAACTTTCGCGCGCGCCACCAGAAATGACAGAAAAACAAAAACAATCCTTGAAAATGCAACTTGCTTGAGAAAAGTTTTCTTAATAAGTCAAATGTCTGCATCTTGTTTCTTTAATTTATAATTTATACTTGCGTCCATTAGTTGCACATTTACACGAGAAGTCAAGTCTTGTTTATTTTGCAGCTCTTTGTTGATTATTTAAATGCAACAATCTCTTTAAAATTATTTCACTTAAGTCAGCTTAATCAGCTGTTTAAAAACGATCGAGAAATGTTACAGAGAAATCTCGTATTGTTCAAGTTGTAGCTATGCTTTGTGAGATTTTTCACTCTGTAGCCAATTCAAAAAAAAAAATAATTAACTAAGACAGACATAGCATAGACCAGTCCAATAACTACACATTATTACCATGTGAAATTCCTAATTTAATAGGAGAGAAATGGGAGCAAACAAAACGTAGTTTTTTAAAGGGAAGCGAGCGAATAAATGAACTGGCATTCCTTGTTAATCATAACAAATATTCCACTGTGACAATTGAAATTCTTTGGCTACTCTGCATTTAGGAACACAAGGAATTTGCTTGCATGTGTGTGTATGTGAGAGCGTATGTGTGTCTGTGTGTGTATGTGGGTCTGTGTGGCTGTGTGCGTGTGTGAGTGCGTTCTTTAATCCCTATAGTTAGATAGAAGACAACAGACACTGTCGCTGTCTGACTCGGCACAAAATTCGCCTTAATACGCTTCAAAATTACATTTTATTAACGCAGGCACACACACATAGACACACATATATACATACACACATTTACCCACTCAGACACTTGTCGTGTAGTTGGCAACACTTTCACTCTCTCTCTCTCTCGCTCCTCCTGCTCCGTCCCGTCTTCTATCGTGCTCAACATTTATTTTGCTTGTTATTTCTTTGCCTCTCCTTGCTAACACTTTATTGCGATTTAAATTCTCATTATCTCTTGCTGTCTGCGTATGTGTATGTGTGTGTGTGTGTGTGTGTGTGTGTGTGTGTGTGTGTGTGTGTGTTTGGCTGGAGGTTGTGCCCAACTTTTACCACCTAATGATAAGTTATCTAATCTCCTTGTGTCTGTGTTGAGAGACAACAACTGTGAGAAATTTGCACAAAATAATTTAATTATAAGTGCAGCTCAACATAAACCAAAAAGAAAATCAACAAAGAATTGCAGGCGTAATTAAAAAAAAATAACATTTTCAAAAAATTAATTGACTACCAATTACTCTTCCAAAATTAGTACAGCTCAACAAAAACAAAACAAAACTCAATAAGTAAAAAAATTAATAAAGCTAGACAGTCACCTCGCAAACCTGTCGCGAACTTGTAACTAAATTGATGCTATTTTAAATCAAATGAACCAACTACAGATCCAACTGATCGCATACTCTATAAGCCCACGGGTATTCCTTGGCCTGTCTGCAAAGTTAATCATGGCCATTTTTCATGCATTTTATTGCCGGCGACAGTAGACAAAATTGAAAAAGAAAGTCCTTTTGAACTGGCAACACAGCCCGTGTCCTTTGTTCGGTGGCATCCTTTTGTCGTGCCCCCGCCCCTCTCCACGTCTTGCTGCCGCCCGCATTTAAGTCGTCCTATCTGCTGCTTTCACTGCTGCCGTTTCAGCTCCTGCATAACGTCATTAAAAATTTCGCATATAATAGTTGTTCTCGTTCTCGGTGTTGTTGGTGTTATCGCATTACGTAATAGTTTCAAGCGCTCTGCCTTGCGCTAATTAATGACGTAAAATATTTGTACTTCATCATCATCGTCGTCATCAGGCAGGCGGCAGGCGGCAGCAACCAGCAACTAGCAACTAGCAAGCACAACTTGCAGCCTTCCGCCACATTTTTGCATGTCGTCAATTATGGAAAGTTTTTAGCACGCTCTCAACTTATGTGTGTGTGTGTGTGTGTGTGTGTGTGTGGGCCTGTGTGTCTCCTGCAGCTGCGGCAGACTGCTCGTTAGTTGGCCCAGTCGATGCTCAACAAGTAGGCAAGGCAACATACACACGGGGCGCATACTTGATCTTATCTATCTCAAAAACAAAAAAAAACATAGCATACTTTTGCGCGCCTCTGCGGCACATTTTCTTCTATTGCTTCGCTTTCATTTTCCTCTCTGTTTGCTCACATGAAACGTGTGAAAATTGCCATTTCCGCTCTGGGCCGCTTTTACATTTTTTTTTTTTTTTTTTTTTTTTTTTTTTTTTTTTTTTGGTTTTTTGCTCTTACTTTGACTGTGTGCGAGCTAATCACCGAGTGCCAGCGAAATTTTGGCAAGCTTTCTACCTAATACCTCTGATCCACACCTAAGCTAAGGCAGCACGACTCGCATTGGTTTTTTTTTCCCAAGGTGGATTTGCTTGGGGATTTGTGCTGGATAATGGACTCAATGCGGACTAAATGATGTTGTCACTTAAATTGTTGTTACAGAACTGCATTCATAATTAGGCGTGCAAATGGCAGCTAATATGCGAATAAAATACATTAAATTTAATAGATTGATTGCCAGTATTCCAAATACTAAATAAAAATATGCATTGAATATGGATTAACAAATATTAGCATCAACTAATTAATGCATTACAATCTGTTGTTTTATTTAATCAAATTAACTTATTTAATATACATTCATCAAAATCGAACCAAAAAAAAAACACACACATTTAGGTGCATGTTTGTTTTGAAATCACATTTTATTTATTTGTTATTTAACTGAGACTTGCAATATAATGTAAATAAAATAATTTATTCAAACAATACGTATGAATTTATAATGTTTACTACTTCATTTCAAAATATGCATGTGAACTATCGACTGTTAACGTGAATTTAATGAATTGCCCAAAACCAAAAAACATCCAACATGGCAGATGAAGTGCCGTGTCACTTGCAGAATTGCTTGAATTATTTAGTTGAACTTTCGCATTTGATTGTCGGTTACTGGCAAATTAATACAAGTGGAAAATTGGGAACCACTTGAAAGAGAATTGTAGAAAGAGAAGCTGAAGCTGAAGCTGAAGCTGAAACAATGGAGAAATCAAACAAGCTCTTACACAAATTGCAATTAAACTTGCAAAATATTTGATTGATTTCAGGCAGCAAATGAGCAGACAGTAATTAATTGATGGTGATTATAATTTAAGACAATCTTAATGATTGAGTGCTGGAAGGCTGAAGGTAGGCAGGCAAGGCAAGTGGTATCGAGGGTCAGGTTGAAAGCATGTGGTTATGTGTGCCGCATAAAATGACAGCGGCAACCGCACGAATGCGGCAAGTAAACGAAATCATAATTGTAAATGTTTGCCACATTAACTTGTATAATTGTGTGTGCGTGCGTGTGTAACTGTAGCTGTAACTATAACTATAAGAGCCGCAATGAAGCATGCGAAGCAGAAGTGGCAGTCGAAGTAAAAGTGGAAGTGGATATGGAAGTGGAAGTGGAAGTGAAAGCCAAAGGCAAAAGGGAAAAGCCAAAGCCAAAGCCGACGAAGCTGGAGCTAAAGCCAAATCATCATCAGATGAAATCATTTCACACTTTTGCTGTTTACTTAAGCGTAAGTCAACTTTATGAATGCTCAACGCTGCCAGCAGCAACACGAAAGCACTAAGACAAACACCAAATGTTCTTACATACACAGACACACACACACTAACATTTATGTGTGTATTGGTGTGGCAGTAGCAAGTGCACGTAGCCAAAGTCACAAAATTGCAATAATTTTTGGGTAAAATTCGTCCTCGAAAACCGCAACGAACGACAATTTTCGGTATTTTCACACTTTATGCGACGGCAAAGGCGGTTGCCAGACGCGGGCCAGAGGTTGAAGAGAGCAGCTCACACCAGCAAAGAGGGCAGGGGACCGAGCGTAGATTAAAGCAAGCACCAGGCATAGGCAAGCCCAGAGCAGACCAAACCATTCCAAACCAAGCCCAAGACCAGCCTCGTGTGGCGTCGTCGCATAACTGCAATGCATGGTTGGCGCAATATGTATTGCGCAATATGGATGGAATGTGCTATCAAAGACTTTCACATGGCTGATTTGACTTCAATTCCTGAGCGTGTGAGCGAGCGAGACAGCCAAAGTTTGGGGGGGGGGGGGGGGGGGGACAGCAAGTTGAAATGTGGGGCAGGAAAACAGCAGTTGAGTGGCATGAGAAAGCAAAGGGAAACAAAACAAGAGAAGAATGTTGCGAATGGAAAGGGCTTATGAAGAATAAACAATGTGAGAAGAATTCGCAACCAAAAAAAAAAAACAACTAATTAAGCATAGTGTGGAAGATGCATAAAAAATAAAAAAGTACTTAATAGAAGTAGAAAATTTAAATGAGTCAAAGAATAGAACTAAATAAAAGCGATTCGTGGAATTTTGGATGAAAGTTTGTAAAACTATATTAACACAAAACAAGCAAAATACCTGAAAGTTAAATCATTATTAATATAATAAAAAATAAATAAAAATGAACACTAAAGAATCGCAGATCAGAGCTTAACAAGGATGAACGATTAAGAATGAAAAAAATTAAAAACTAAACATTTGGAAAGTGAAGAACAGAGATTAGCAAGGAAGAAAGAAAGACTACTAAAAGGCAATTTCAAAAAAGAATGAACATTAAATAAGAGCAGAGAAGAGAACATTATCTAAAGAATTATCGACTAACAAGAGAGACAATAAATATGCAAATATAAAAATAAATAAGCTCCAAAGTTCGAAAGTTCATAAATAAAATGGGATGTAGACACAAGACAGGCACTCGAGAATTCTGCTGCCTCCTCTAGGGAACTTTGGCAATTCTTCATTACTCAATGCTTTCCGCTATTTTCATTTGACTATCTGCAACATGAAGGGAACTGAGCATAAAGCAATGCCAAATAGTCTAAATGTTTGAGTGCTCTTAAGGTCTTTACCTCTATTCTATCCACACACACACACACACATAGAGCGCAAATACGCTTCGCTAATCAAATCGACCGCCAAAATTGTTCGCAAATGTGGGTAAAAAACCTGCTCAGCTGGCAACTTGGACGCAGAACGTGCACTTCACATTATTTTATTTATTTTTTCGTCGTTTTTTTTTTTTCATTTTTGGGTCAATCGCTAGACAAACGTCGTAAATACACTCAAACGCATGCTGAGTGTGTGTCGAAGAGCTGCACGAAATGATTGAATGAACACACACGAGCACACACACACACACACACACACACCTACCTGCACACACCTGACAACAAACAGCATACAAGCAATGACAAGAAAAAATTGCTATAAATATATTTGGAATGAAAAGTATGCAAACAAAATTGGCATAGCGCACACAGTTAAAAGATAGATAGAGAGAGAGCGAGAGAGAGAAGGGTGTAAGAGACACAATACATACACACACACACACACACACACACCTATCATCTTCTGTCAGCGCTTTTCAAACACGTGATCGATCTTTAGACAGATACAAAAGGCACGAGGAATAGAATAAAAATGGAAATAGGCTAAGACTCGAAGTAGTCGCATAGCGAGAGTAAGCTGCGGGATTCAGATGGGCGGCTAGGCTACAAACAGTCTTCTGCTCTTCGGGAACAAAGCGCAAAAGTTGCACGCGGCTGGGGCGAAATTGTTGGAAATGGGCAACACGCTTGGCTCGGCGTGGCTCGGCTCAGCTCAGGTGTCTTTTGGCCCAAGTTTTGCCGTGCCAAAGTTTGCACAGCACAAACATCAAATGCTGCGCCCAGCTCACGCCTTTGTTTTCCCCTCTCTCTCTCTCTCTCTCTTACTCTTGCCATACGCCGCAGCATTATCTTTCTCTATCTATCTCGACGCGTTTCGACTGTGCGAAAGAGAGCGAATGGATGGATACTGTGTGTGCTTGTGTTACTTGCGATACCCTATAAAGCTAACTCTAGGAGCTGTATAGCTAATGATCAAAGAAGGTTCGACATTAGTAATTTATTTGTCATTTCCAGGACATAATAATTCAATTTAATAACTAATAATAATAATTTGTAAATTTGCTTTATTCGCAGTTTTGAAGCGAAACATTCGTACATTCAAAATCAAACTAAAAAGATTGCAACATTTTCAAAGTCTCAGCTTCAATCTTGCGAAATTGATGAGGAAAAAAACAATTGTTCCATGCAATTTTGATAGTTAAAATTCAACGTGCCACTTTATTTTTAAAACAGCTTTGTTTTACAATTCTAGCAATTGTCATTAAAAAACAAGGTTTTTTAAATACAATACCAGGTTCAATGACAAATAAATACGATTAGCAGTTTCAAACCCCAAATTCAGCCTGTTTTTATATTTTCAATGAAATGTATACGAATAAACTGACTGTAAGAGATTTTTCGTTAACTTTTGACTATTTGCGGGGTATCTTGCAGTTTACAACAATTGAGTATTTGCTGCTCTTATTGTTGTTGTCGAGCATAGGGCCGCTTTTTATGTTGGTTGTTGGATGGTTGGTTGCTTGTTGGTTTGTTTGTTTGTTTGTTTGCCTGTTTGTTTGAGTTGCTGTTAGAATTATTTTTTCCACTAACGTAAAGCCGCACCGCACACACACACATGCCAAAAGTAGGAGAGAATGGAGAAGAGGGAAAGCCTGTTTTGGTTGCATATGTGACGCTTCGCCTGGTGTGTGTGTCCTTGTTTGCAAATACATATGAAAAGCAAACAAACAAGCATAGATTTAATGCAGCTCAGCTCAGTGTTCGCCTTAGACATCGTTCTTGTTCTCTTCTTCTGCTCCGCTTGCATCTACCCCTCAAAAAAAAAAAAAAAAAAACGCATCCTTTGAACAATTTTTGACAATCGCACTGCTTCCTTCCTTAAGCCTTATCTTACCCAATGTGCAAGTATGTGTTTGTTGTGCTCAACTCTGTGTGTGTGTGTGTGTATGAGGTCTCTGACCTGACTGCGCCTTTAAGTTTTCACTTATTCACTCGCTTCTCCAGCCTCTTGGCAACAACACACTTTGCATTCACAATTTTCTAATTTCGTTCCTTCTTTCACTACTTCAATTATGGCAAAATACATAAAATATTGATTACATTTAGTGTGGATTACAGACACGAAGTACGAACGGTGTTTGCAACTATTTTTGCCCCTACCCCCTTCGTGCAAATTGTGCACTCAATTTGTAGGTTATGTTTGCAATTTAGTGCAGTAGCTTGCAGTTGAATGGTCATGAATGGCATCAGTAAGATGCGCATGAACAAGAAACACAAATACAGACAGACAGACAACAACAAAGCACCTGTGTCAATAGGCACAATCACTTCTTTTACGATTTTCGAATGGTAAAAAGAGGCTTACATTATATATACATGTTTCAGTGCATTTTGAATTTTATATGCAATACTTACGAACATAATACGGACTTTACTGTTATTCAAATGAAGAGCAAAAACTATTTTACAAATACATTTTGGAATTGAAAATATCGCTTTCATCGCTCGCTACAACAATTATTTTTAGTTTGCGGCATAACTTCTACAATTACAAAAAAGACAATGCTGATAAAGCTTTTAGGATTGCTATTATTATTAGCTGAATGGGTTAGGTTCATTTTATCATAGGCAAAAAAATAAATAAAATAAAAGCAATATCAGCACACACTGCAGTCAGTCGTTGTTCAGTTTACTGGTTTTTGCAATTGACGGGCGTCAATGTAAGCAAGAATCTGTAGTCAACTCTCTGTTGTCACTTCAGTAACATGTTTCAGGCTATGCACAATACGAATATATTCATGATTTCTTATACATTTTACATCAATGTTTTGGCACATAAGCGGCTGCATGTATACAAAGTATTTTATTGAATTGTTGTTGCAGTTGTGACTGTATGCTGTATGTAGCATGTAGCACAATTTCAGGCAGACAGTGTTGTCAAACGTCAGCTGGCACATGACATTCATTCAACTTCGCATGAAGCCACATCGAGCGAACGAAACGGAATGAAACGCTGGCGAACGCTCGTCTGCAGCTCGTTCAAAAGTTTCCATGTCGTTGCCGACGTCCAGGATAAGCCGTAGCACAGCGCTCTTCCCCAACATGGGGACAACACGTAGAAGACTTTTTCTTCTTCTTTTTTTTTGGGGAGACAGAGAAAGCTCTCCCTCCCTCTCGCTTGTGCTGCCTGTCTTTGTCGGCTGCGCTTGACTGATATATAGAAAGTCGACACGGCGCTACTGTTGAGGTGGGTGAATGATATAAACTTAATTGCGGAAATTGGGTTAAAAAACTTTGACACATGTGCGGGTTAAACAAATTTATACTAGCAAATGCGTATATATTAGATGTGTGTGTGTGTGTGTGTGTCTGTGTGTGTGTGAATTGTGGGCGATGCCGTTCATTGACTTTACTTAAGCCAGCATTTGCAGCACTGTAACAGGGGCATCATGGTGAAAGTTTTGCTGCCACACGTCGCACGACTCTGTCTCTCTATCTCTCTGTCTCTTTCTCTCTCGCTCTCTCTCTCTCTCTCTCTCTTTCGCGCGCGCAATTCACGCCAAAGAGACGGCAACAAGCGCCCTTGAAGCGTTCACGCTCCCCGTTTTGTGCCCGTTGTAATGCAATTTTATTTCATTTCATTGAAGGCAAAGTTTTGCCGTCGAATTCTTTTACTTTACTTTGGTTTTCAGTGCGGTACCATTTTTTCGTTTGCATACCCTCGACCACCTAAAATCGCAAGTGCAGTGGGTATTCAAGGCAGTTCAAACACCCTTTTGTGAACACCATCGAGATTTCAGTTGGAAAAGCTTATACTAAGAAACAGATGCTATACAGCATAGTCTGCATTATAAATGCATTTACACAGCATCCTAGAGATGCAACTAACAAATCTGTTCTCTAATTTAACATATAGGGCATCTTTTAGTCAGTCCATTGCCTGCAAAGCATTTGCACTTACTCTTTTATACACTTTTTTTTTATTTTGTTCTCTTCTGCACTTGGTCTGTCTTTTATGCTCGGTTTGGTTGCTGGGCTTGGCAAACGACAAATTTGCCTTTAAATCGGACGCCTAATCCCAAACTCGAATATCTGCCCCTCTTCACACACACACACACACACACACACACACACACAGTGAACACACACTCACACACTCACTCACTGACACACGCTGAAAGAACAAGCGACAATATATGCAAATCTTTGATGTAAGTAATAATTTCCTTCCCCTATGCCAGCAAAACTTTCGTATTGTAAATTATGAGCGTGCGAATATTGCTTTTAGCATTTGAAAACTGTGCGGAAAACTGCAAAACTTTTCGACTCTGATTTTACCATATGTGAGTTACAAATGCATAAAAGGGGATGTAAAAAAATAACAGAGGAGCCAAGAAAAAAATTATATGTACATACATATATATATAGATATAAGAAAAGCACAGCAGCGTAAAGTGAAGGAAGATAATCGGCAAGCATAAATAATAGCTTAAGACGGATTCATTGTGAGTGCATCAATTGAAATTCCCCATCGAACAAATACAAATTGAATAAAAAGCTTGCAACTCTTTTTGGATTTACCTCGCCGCAGCAGATGATGTGTGTGTGTGTGTGTGTGTGTGTGTGTGTGTGTGTGGCAACTCTGGCCAGCGAATCGCTTAAGCGTAAATCGAGTATTCCATGTGGAGTTTATAGGTCAGTTTACAGCTCAGCCGCTGAACCATTGAACCGGTTAAGGCAAGACCTGCATGTGAATAGACAAAAATTGAGTTTAACCCATTTTAAAGAAAATCAACACGACAAAGGAGATGTGTAAATTATTAAAGGCTAAAAAACATGAACAGGTGAAAATTTGGGTAAATATTTGGCACAGTTAAACACAATTAATTGCAGTTTACTTACTGAATTGGCTCGAAAATAAAAGCTGAAAAGCAAATAGATATCAAAGTAGACATAATTGCAGACTGCTTGTTTTATTTCCTTGTAAGTCAGAGCAACAATAATAATTGAAAACTGCCATTTCAATGTAAATTAATACTTTCAACCTTGCCCTTTGTTGTTGCGCATTTTTAAACATGGCCAATGTGAAAGTTTTTCCAATCAGCTGCGTCTAATTTGCAGCGCTAGGGGATCATTGTGCGATGCACCCGCATAGTTAACCTCGTTTGGCTGAACCTGCCTGCAGCAAGCTGCAAGCTTAGCTCTAAATCTTATCGGCACAATCAAAAAGCACTTGAGGCCAAGTGACGCCAGCTCAAAACGCTTAAAGCAACAGCCAGCCGATGGCTCCAATTACAATTGCTTTAAATGGAAGCAGCGCAAAAAACATAATTTAAATGAAAAACCAAAAAAACAAAAAAACAACGGCTGTAAAAAGTGCAATTTGAAGCAAACGGAGGATGTCTCCCCGACTGTTGGCCAGAGAACTGCGGGCACATGGCGCGCTCGACGCCCAGTTGAAGCTCTCTGTCAAGTGGCCGGCAGGACACAGCAAGGAATCTGAGCCTTGCCTACCCCCCCCCCCCCCCCCCCCCAACACTGCCATACATGCGATGGCTGGCCCGTGGACATTTTCGCACTCGCATAACTTTGACAGCATTTTTGCAGCATTACAATTAACTGCTGCCTGGGCCACAGAGTTGCCACAGCGTCTGGATGACGGGGTAGTCCACAGGCCACAGCACACGGTGTTTCAGCAGGGTTGTCGTCCAAAAGCTGGTGGGAACGGGGCTACTTTTTGCCATCGCCTTTGCCAATGTTGTACTGAGGCTGTCTTGTTGGCTGCTGCTGCTGCTGCTAGTGCGCCTAAAACCGCATTCGCAAAGTGGGCGTGGCTGGCAAACACTCACTACACTTGTGTGTGCGAGCGTGTGTGTGTGTGTGAGTGTGTTTGTGTTTGTGCGAAATTTGTTCCATTTTACGCTCTCTACACAAAAACAATAAATCGCTCACAGCGTCACGTCAACTTTCCTAATGCAGCGGACAAGGCAGCTGCCGCAGGGGAGGGACAAACTGCCATATAGGGTAGTAAGGTCATCGGGTGGATGGCGTGGCGTGGGGAGGGGGGTGTGATGGTTAAGGGGGCTTTGCCGGATGCAGCAATTGAGGCTGAAGCCATTTTAACTGCCACTTGAATGCTAAAAACAATGAGCACAGCAAACTAAACGCATATATACTATACAGTATACACACATATGTGTGTGTGTGTGTGTGTGTGAGGCACAAAACAGAAACTGTAAATTGTAATTTAAAAGTTTTAGTGGCTGCCCTTGCAATAAATGCGCCACGTAAATCAGCCCATGATGAAGCGATGATAAAAGGTATGTGGGAGAGCTTTTCGAGCTTTTCGAGCGTTTCTGGCTTCCACTTTCACACACACACCCACACACACGCACACCTTGCTCCATCCCTTCGCCCTTCTCCACCGCTCTGCACTCTCAACACGCTCTCCAAGCCGGCACTTTTCCTAGCAAATTGGCGTTGACTATCTGCGCCACAAATATTTAGTTCTCTAATTGCTAAAGCCATGCACAGCACTTGGCACACGTCACCCCGCCTCTCCACCATCTCCTTCAACACTTTTTCTCCCACCTTAACTCTATTTGTTTCGCCCTCCCTCGCTATCTCTCTGTCTCTCTCACTCTCTCTCTCTCACTCTGTTGCTCTCGTCCTCTGTTGACTGTTTCAATCGCTTGTCGCTTCATGTAAAGTTTCAGTTAAATCCACAAACAGCAAATATGAACCAGGCCACAGTTGAAAACAAACACAGGGCGCATCAACAGACTGCAACAGGGTGTTTCAATAGCTCAACAGCAAAGCTCGAGAAATTCCCTTTTTTATTATCTGTGCTCCGTTTTATCGAAACCCAATCATCATTTTTAATAAAAGTTTTCAATTTAGCTTTTCAATTAATAGATGCATCTATTTAGATATTAAATAATACTATGCTGTATAGAACAAAAATGACAGTTTATATGTCTACGAAAAATTATATATTCTGATTACATATCAGAGAGAGCTATAACCTATAGACAAAGACATATGTCGTGAAACAACTTCAGATTTCTACTTTCTCCAACTTAAGCTTTATGCGACTCAATTCTTCCCAAACTTACAACTTTTCCTGGCTTGCACTTTCTTTTATCTACTCCAGACTTAGAGTAATTCTTTAAACTAGATTTGGTCAAGAGTTAGATGCATCTGTGCATCATTGGCTCGAGCTATGACAGTCTGTAATGCAGTGTTTGGCATGTTTGCAGCGCTAAATCACAGCAGCAGTGCGATTGAACTATTTCTAGTTCAAATTGAATTGAAAGTCGTGTGAGAAACACACAAATCATTAGTTAGTGACTTTCCAATGACTTTCGTGTGTACTACGAGTTTGTTTTCTCTCTCGCACACACACACATTCAGTCTCGCTTGCTGTTCCACACACACACACACACACACAGCTGCATAAATACGTATGTTAAGCGAAAGTGAAGAAACGTGATTGAAATTTTATCTTTGGCAAAAAATCGAAGAAAATATGTGGCTTCGGCTTTGCCAGATGCCCTGAAAAATACACTTATACACACACACACACACACACACACACACAACCACACACACAGTTACATGGCATGTGTGAAAAAGTGAGTGAGTGTGCGTGCGTTTGACTTTTAAATTCCTCAACGTTGGCGTTAACCGTCGCCGTGGCTCTGTGTGTTATTTGCATTGAAATGTTGAGTAATTGGAAAACCAATCTGAAGCATCTGCACTTCATGTTTTGCATACCTGACTGACTGACTGGCTGACTGACTGACGGGCTGGCTAGCGAGACGATGCTCGATTTCTTCTACTTTTTCTGCCTCATCGAAAGCAGGAACACACACACACACACACTTCACACACAGGCTGGCAATGCCACGCCCATAGCCCACAAGCTGCTGCTGCTGTTGGTGATGCTGCGACAGGTTGATTTTGCTGTTGGCTTTGCGCGCAGTGGCTAAAAATAAATTGTTTTTAAATAGCTCCACACATCGCTCGAACAGCGCGCTCAGCCTCTCGCCGCTTCGCTTGCGGCACATGTGTTGCAAGCGCGTGTGTGTCCTTGTGTATGTGTGTGTGTGTGTGTGTGTGTGTGTGCCTGCGCTTGCTTTACCCTTCTGCGCTTTCCATCGCCATCGTCTGTTGCTGCTGCAGGCAACAGTAAAAACCAGCGAACAAACAACAAAACAAAACAACGACAACCAAAACTGCCTGGCAACAACGACAAAAGCCAACAATGAACGCGCTTCCGTTGTCGCTTCCTGGTTCCTGAACTTATTTGTTTTCAATTTTATTATGCCACTCGCCTTGCTTTGGCTCCTGCTTTGATACCCTGCACTGTATTGTTATTTTATTGCAGCAGTTTTGCGATTGATCTTGGATAACATGTTTGTAAGTCTGTTTTTAAGCCACCCTGCGACTACTTAACTTATCTATTTGTAGTGATTTAATATCACTCAAATTTAAATCAATTTAAAAATTATTACCCCAAAATAAATAATATTCAATTCATTTTTATAGCATACTTTTTGGGGATGCGTCAACATATTTGCAGGGTATCTGCTCAATGGTCCAATGGCCTCTACTGATTTTTTTTCGCCTCTTTTGCTTCTGTTGTCTACGTTTTGTCAAAGTTTTGTTGTTATTGCCCTGATCGCTATTGCTGTGAATAATTTTGCGTTTGTTCAATTGTCTTATGACAGCCAAGGAGAAATTTCCCTTCCACCCCCCTTCCCGACCGCATCACACTCACTTATCTCTCCCCCAGTCAACTTGAGGTGTCACAGCTTGCAACGGAAATTGTCTCAATATGCCATCGTTATTTACAAATTGTGCCAACTTTTCACTGAGATAAATTCGAGGTGTAAGTTCCAGTGACAAATGGATGAACGTTGTATGAAAGCTTAAAGCTAATTTGCCAGAAATTATTATCAATAAAAAGTTGACGTGCATTTTAAATGCAGCAACTTGATTTGCTGGAATCATTTGCAAAAGCGTGAGTTTAAAGCAATTTTGTGTTAAGCAGCATTCTTCGATCATCAATAAAATTCAACATATTTGCTAAGGACATTCAACTTGCTGGTATTTCGCAAAGTTGCCTTGAGAGTCATGTCCTTGAACAAAATTATAAGCGAAAAAATACTTGTAGCAAAGATGTAACATACAAAATAACAAATATCAACATCAAAAAGTTGTAACAACTTTTTGGGCCATTTAAGGATATGGAGAATGTCGTCTGCTCAACGAACACACAAGCAAACACATAATAAACTATTTTGCATAGCAACGAATGCAGGCGGTAGTTGATAAAGTTAAACTTTAAGTTATTGCTTTCACTCTTTATTTGCTATCTGTTTTGAAATTTCGAGCATTTCCTCAGGCTAAAAAACACATAATAAATCATTAACTGTGCCCATCCATCGAATGCAAATACAAAAGCGCACAAATATCAAATTACTGAGCCGACTATTGTCTCTGGTTTCCCTAGCAAGGTGCACTGCGATTCTTGGCATTCTGCCGCGACTTGCGATACCGGCGACAATTGTTGCTGCAACAGCACTTGGCTCTGGCCTCCGTTCGATTGTTCGCCACGCATTTCTCTGCATTATTCTGCTGGCCACGAACTGGTTGCGGAGTGCTCAGCGTAGTGCACGGCCGCGATGAAGATGCCGTCCCCATTTGCGTTTGCTGTGCATAATTGTAACCGCCTTGATTGGCCGCCGGCGTACAGGATAAATTGCTATAGCTACTCGCCTGCAGCGAGGGACCGTAGGTCGGCTCACTGATGTTACTGATGAACATTGTGTTATTGTTATTGTTATTGCTATTGCTATTGTTGCTGCCTTGCAGTTGCGGCATGGAGATGTCGTTGATATTCTCATAGTTGCGCTCCTCGTTGCCCGGTTTCTTCATATAGATGCGTGTCACACTTGTGACGGACGCTATAATCGTCACCTCCTTCTTCCCACCAGCGACCTTTGCATCGCCCTCCTTGCCATTGTTCTGCTGTCCGGCGGGCGCCGCAGCTTTGACAGCATTGGGCGGCAGCTTATCGCTGGCGTTCTGTCTCATCTGACTGTTGGCATTATCATCAAGCGTTTTAACCGACATTTGCGAAGCCGGACATTGGCATGGCGGATCGTTCGCAGCGTCTGCCGTACCGCCGTCCTCGCCAATGGCGGTGGAGCGTGCAAAGTTGAGGCGCTGCTCGGGCGGACCACGAGAGCGGCCACGTTTCGGCGTCGAGCCCGTGTAGTCGTCGCCCCGCGTAGAGTTGAACATTGTGGGCGCCGTCATCTCGTCAATATTCTCGCTGGGCATGTCGTAGGCATTGCTGCGATCCGCCCAGAGCAAGACACACGAACGATGCGGTTCACTCAGATTGCTGGCAAACGACGGCGCACTGATATTGCCCAGCATTTCGGCATCGACCATCGGCTGGCGCTGATAGCTAACGTACAGCTCGTTGACGGCGTCGCCGCCAAGCTGCTGCTGGCTGGACACGCACGGAAAGCTCTGAGTGCGTCGCATCGACGGCGGCATCGTTACGTCGTCCAAGCACTCGCTGGGCCCATCGTCGAGACACTCGCTGCGCGGTTGCCGCGCATAGCTTGGATAACTGTTGCTCTCCAACTGCGGCGCCGTTACATCCCAGAGCGGAGTCCGGCCAAACGAAGCGTCGTACGCTGGCATTGTCATGTCGTCCAGCCACTCGCCAGCCATGGCAGCAGATCGCCCTGAACCGTAGTACGCAGGCGCCGAGATGTCGCAAATGTTTTGCGACGGCGGCGTTCGCTGTTGGCGACGGGGCGTCGCGCCTTGCGACAGGCTGCGTGCTGCAGGCGCTGCTGCATCACAGATCTGCTGACGCTGCTGGCGACCTGGAGTTCTGGCCCTGCCAGCACCAGAGACGCCGCCAAAGCTGGGCATGCTCATGTCCTCCAAGCAGGCATTTGTGCCAAATGAGGGTGCAGTGATATCGCAGATATTCTGCGCTCTTTGCTGGCGGCGCGCCGATCGATTGGCAGTCGTGCTGCGGCCAAAGGAAACACCCGCGGAACGGGGCGTCGAATTGTACATGGAACGTTCGCCAAACGACGGCTGGGTGACATTGTCGAGGCACTCCGAAGCAGCCGAAATGCCAGCAAACGATGGCATTGTCATGTTGTCCAAGCATTCGTTCTGCGATCGCTGCTGGCGTCGCACAGATCGGCCGCGGGAAGCGCCGGAGATGCCGCCAAACGACGGCATGCTCACATCATCCAAGCGAGCGCTGCGCTGCGTTGAATTGCCAAACGATGTTGCCGTCACATCGCACATATTCGCTGCCCGTCGCGCTGATCTGCTGCGTCCGCCAAACGAGGAGGGTGCACTCACATCTTCCAGGCACTCACTCGGCATACTCATATTGATTGGCCTGCTGGAAGCGCCCGAAACTCCGCCAAACGAGGGCATGGTCATGTTGTCCAAGCACTCTGGATTCCTTGCTCTGCTGGACATGTTCGGTTGCCGCTGACTTGCGTAGCCACGCGACAGGCTGGACTCAAACGAGGGCTGCGACACATCATTGAGGCATTCCGAGGGCAGCATTTGCTGGCGTCTCGAACCGTGCGAAGACAGCGTTGCGGCACGCTGTCGACGACGCATGGATCTTCCACGCGAAGCACCAGAGACGCCGCCAAAGCTGGGCATACTCTGGTCCTCTAGGCAGGCATTTGAGGTAACTGCAGCGCGATGCGAGCTGCCAAACGAAGGAGCTGTCACATCGCAGATATTCGGCGTTGCCATCGATCTGCGTCCAGCCTGCAGACATTCGCTGGGCATGCTGTGGCTCTGATTGCCATAGAAAGCCAATTGCTGGCGTCGACTTGCCGCTCGCGATTGCAGGCTGGTGCCAAATGTGGGTGGCGTGACATTATCCAGGCACTCCAGCGCCATCGCTTGCTGTCTGCGTGACGAGCCGGAGACGCCGCCAAACGAAGGCATTGTCATGTTATCGAGACATTCGTTGGTCATGGCTGCAGATCGACTGTTGCCAAATAAAGAAGGTTGTGCTATATTGTCGAGGCACTCGGAGGGCATTGTTTGCTGTCGTCTGACGGATAGCGAAACGCCGCCAAATGAAGGCATTGTCACGTTGTCTAAGCATTCATTGGCCATGGCTGCAGATCGACTATTTCCATAAGATGGCTGTGTTATGTTGTCCAAACACTCCGCTGGCATCGTTTGCTGTCTGCGAGATGAGCCCGAAACTCCCCCAAACGAAGGCATTGTCATGTTGTCAAGACACTCGTTGGTCATGGCCCCAGATCGGCTATTTGCAAACGAAGGTTGTGCTATATTGTCGAGGCATTCCAAGGCCATCGTCTGCTGTCGGCGCGACGAGCCAGAGACACCGCCAAAGGAAGGCATGGTCATGTTGTCGAGACACTCCGAGGGCATCATTGGCTGTCGCCTCTGTGGGCCGGAAACGCCGCCAAATGAGGGCATGGTTACATTATCCAAACACTCATTTGTCATGGCTGCAGATCGACTGTTACCATAGCTTGGTTGGCTGATGTTCTCCAAGCAGTCCAATGGCATTGTCGGCTGTCTGCGCGACGCGCCGTACGACGGCATCGTCATGTTGTCCAGACACTCGCTCGTCATGGCTGCAAATCGACTGTTACCATAGCTTGGCTGGCTGCTGTTCTCAAGGCACTCCGAGGGCATGGTTTGCTGTCGCCTTGAGGACCCAGACACACCACCAAACGACGGCATCGTCATGTTGTCCAGACACTCGCTCGTCATGGCTGCAGATCGACCATTTCCATAGCTTGGCTGGCTGCTGTTCTCAAGGCACTCCGAGTGCATGGTTTGCTGTCGCCTTGAGGACCCAGACACACCACCAAACGACGGCATCGTCATGTTGTCCAGACACTCGCTCGTCATGGCTGCAGATCGACCATTTCCATAGCTTGGCTGGCTGCTGTTCTCAAGGCACTCCGAGTGCATGGTTTGCTGTCGCCTTGAGGACCCAGACACACCACCAAACGACGGCATCGTCATGTGGTCCAAACACTCACTGGTCATTGCGCCTGATCGACTGTTTCCAAACGAAGGCTGCGTCACATTCTCCAAACATTCCGTGGGCATGGTTTGCTGTCGCCTTGAGGACCCAGACACACCACCAAACGACGGCATCGTCATGTTGTCCAAGCACTCACTGATGTGCTGTCCACGCGGCTGACGACGCACAGATCTGTGTGCGCCTGCGCCAGAGACTTGGCCAAATGTGGGCATGCTGATGTCTTGCAAGCATTCATTGGTCATCATTGAGGCATCGCCAACAAATTCGTTGGGCATCGCAGGCGCTGATATATCGCAAATTTGCTGGCCGGGCATCGAACGTTGCTGGCGACCTGGAGTTCTGGCCCTGCCAGCACCAGAGACGCCGCCAAAGCTGGGCATGCTCATGTCCTCCAAGCAGGCATTTGTGGCCGCTGCGCCGCGACGCGAGCTGCCAAACGAGGGCGCCATGACATCGCAAATATTCTGCGGACGTTGCTGACCTCGATGCGTCGATCTGTTGCGTCCAAAGGACGAGGCCGCGTTATCATCGAGACACTCGCACGACAACTCATCGTCCAGCTGTGCGCCAAACGAGGGCATTGTCACATTGTCCAAGCATTCACTGTGCAAACTATTGGCTGGCGGCTGCTGCTGTTGCCTCATTGGCTCACAGACGTCCATTATGGCCGGACTGCAGGGTCTTGGGCTGGTGCTGTGCGCAAACGAGGGCGCGCTGACATCCTCAAGGCAGACGTTGGTGCCGAAGGACGGCGCCAGAATGTTGGCCACTGTGCGGGGCGGCGCGTAAGTTGCCTGGTTGCTGCGACCCGTCGAATCGCACAACATTGGCGGCGCACTTGTGTCCGCTATGCGTTCGCTTTGTTGCTGCTGCTGCTGCTGCTGCTGTGGGGCAAGGCGTGTGCTCATCGCTGGCATCGTTGAGTCGTCGTGAAACGGGGCCATCGTTGGCATCGAGACCTCGGCGAGTTGCTCACCGGGCGGCGCATTGGACACCGTGCTGGTCTCCTCGAGGCGGCCGGTGACATTGCCACACTGATCCCGCAGCGTTGTCACCTTGCGCAGCGTTGTCCGCATGCCGTTTCGCTGTGGAAAATGTGTGCGATCAGTTGACGTAAAGTTCTCGCAATGCGTGTTTCGCCGTCTTACCTGCTGTGTGGTGTAGACATCGCAGGAATCATTGGGCGAGGGCGAGGGCTGTTGAGTCTCGCCACGTGCGATGCACTGACGCAGCTCATCGAAGCGATTCACAATCTCCTGATACAGACTGTCCACAAACATGTTCGGCTCGTTGGCCGCTGTTGCCGCTGTGTCGTCGCACATGGGCGACAATTCCCAGGTGGGCGGCGTCACATCCGACAATTGCTCCAACTGCATTGTGCCCAGATTGTGGGCCAAAGGGCCACACAACTGGCTGCATTGCGCATCCGTGTCATTGGCATCTAAAAGTCCGAATATTTAGTTAGTTACGCAAGGCGCAAACAGGCGAATCAACGCTACACACATGACATGTTGCGAAACATATTCGATTGTCGCCAGTCCTCGTTGCCGCCGCTCCGATTAAGGTCGCAGGCTTCGTATTGACGTGGTGTATTCTCCAAATCGCATTGCGCCGCTTGTTTCGACTCATTGTACATGATGTGTGTCTGTGTGTGTGTGTGTGTGTGGAGGGGAAAACACTTAATGGTTTATTGCACTTTTAGCCTGAACGAAAAAATACTGTACGTTTTGGTCTGGGTTTGGAAGCCGAGTGAAAGTGTAAAGTCATTGTGAGCAAAGCCTACTGGCCACTTAACTCAAGTCTGAACTTCTAGCATCGAGACTCTTTGATTGAGCTCAGGCCTCAGGACGTTCAGAGGCAGCCTTGGCTGCTTAAGTTTATGTAGCAAGTGCTTTTAAAGCTGCCAGCCATGATGGCATAATAATAAGTTGCAGTTTAAATGTTTCCTTTGCCTTTTCGCTGCTGTCTCATTTACGCCAGCCAATCTGCCAATTATAGTTGCAAGTCGGCAACGGGGCTTAGGCAGAAATGCAACTTGAGAGCTCGCTGCTTTAGCATTGACATGCATTTCCGGTTTGTGCGACGCCAGCGGAAGTGCGAATGTGAACGTGAAGTGCAATTAAGTAAACGACGCAGCATAGTTTTCTTTTCTCAATTTACCATTTTGCTGCTACTTCATTTTGCTTCCAAGTTTCTGCTGGTTTTTTTTTTTTTTTTTTTTTTGTTCTTTTCGTGAACTCTGCCCACAAGGCAGGTGTAGTTGTCTCTGTGTGTGTGTGTGTGTGTGTGTGTGCGTCCGCTGTCCTGTGTGTGAGTGTCCTGGCGGTCGGCTCGGGCGCAAGTCGTCACACGAAACCGCTTTCATTTCCGCCAAACACAATTGCATCATTAGCGATGCAATCTCCGTTACTTAACGTAACCGCAACATGCCGGAAATGAAATCCGAGGCAAGCTGGCGCGCCCAGTGCCTAAGCTCACTAAACTTTCGCACACGGTGAACGACTCGACAAGTGCCGCCCAGTAGTCAAGGCGCCACAACACACCCACCGAAGATGATGACGGCGAAGAGCAGCAGCAGCGGTGGCAGCAGCAGCAACAGTAACAAGAACAAGAACAAAAAAAAGTGAACACCGTCTGCGCGCGTAGAGCAAAAAAGAAGGAAAACATGACGTTGCCGTGTGGCGAAGGCAGCGCGAGACGATGGCGACGGCGAGGATAAAGGAAAACAACCGGAAAGCAAACGAAATGATGCTGCTGCGCACAAATAATCGAATAAAGCCGTAGCTCTCTGAACCATTGCCTTCGCCTCTGCGACTGTGCATTGAGTAGGTGTTGCAGGGTGCGGTGCTGTGCGGTGCTGTGCGGTGGTGTGTTGCTGTGTTGGTGCGGCAGCAGGTAGCTTGTTGGGATATTTGTAGCCCACGTTGCCACGTCCGAAAGTCACAATTCCTGCGACTCTGCGGAGGAGGACAAACGATTACGCGGTGTCGCTTCATTTAGCTGGGACGACGGCACACGGGCAAATATTTGACTTAAGCTTTAGAAAACTCACAAAACGACTCCGCTCGCATGCGAGGGACAATTCAATTGTTGCCCCCAGCGAAATAGCTGCAAGTAAGCAAGCGATGTTACACACATAAATGTGTAGAAAACTCCGCTCAAAGTAAAGCAATTTTGCCATAGTCAAAGGCAGTAAAGCACATTATTCGCTCTACATATTTGCTTATTGTGCTTACCATTCTTTTAGTTCGAATTGTTGTGCACTGTTGACTTAATTGCCCTTAACCGACACACTATATTCAGTGGCAAACTTTGCTTGTCGGTCACCAAATGTGAACTGAAGATCTTTGGCTGTTTATGCTTTTTGAGCGTGTTCATCTAAGCGCATTTTGATGCTACTTCCTCAGGGACTTGCCAATGCAATGCTGACAACTGCTTGAACTCATCTCGCCGGGGGACACATACATACATAACTACATGCTACACATCGCTGCAAATGTAATGTGACAGATATGTGGGGGTGGGAGGAGGGAAGGGGAGGGGCAGGTTGTCAGGCTAGCAGGCTGGCAGGCAATCAAGCAGGTATTTGCATATACTCCCCATTCTTGCACTTTTATGCAAAAAGTGTTCGCTGTTGCCCGCTCCCAGGTTGTCACTTTTCGCGACGCTTTGTGCCGCATTAATGCGCATATTAAAATGGACGACGACGTTGTGGCTGCCGAGGCGAACTAATGTAAGACTGACAACATCACAAACACATCTACTAGCTACACACTAAATGTGTACCACGGTCGGGTCGAAGGAGGCCATCAACAAAAGAGTTAGTAAGCATGCAAAACGCTTGCTCGACTGCAAGATACCCTTCAAGCAAGTTTACAATGAGCGAGAGCAATTTGAAGACTCTCAAAACTAAAAACAATTTACATTTGTGGCTCTAATGCATCTTAATACGAAAAGGTGCAACATACTTGTAGATTTAAGTGAATTTAAGAGTAATTTAGAGTAGGAATGTAAGTAAATCAAGACGAATATTAAATGGAATATATAATGTACCTAGATATCTTGAAAATATAGAAATAGATAAATAGTTACATGCTGTGTCTGCAAAGTTACTATACCCAGCGCCTGAGCATTTTCGATGATCACAGGGTATTCAAAAAGACGCTGACGACTGCCTCAAGGCTACAGACGTTCGGTTACAAAAGGCGACAAAGTTCGGGGAACGTTTAGCTTGCTTACTTTTCAATTGAGGTATGTGAGTTCACGGCACCACGGGGGAATGGGGGCGTGTCGAGTGTGCGTCGAGTTAACAGTGCCTAACGGTTTCGGGCATGACGCCCATTATGCAATGCAATAACACAAAGAGCTCCTTTCAAGCTTAGTCCCCAGCTCAAAACATCTGCCACATGGCGATTAGCGAATATGTTGCCATCCCCTTCCCCACCCCCAACCCTTTCTGCATTTGCCAAAAAAGAGAATGAATGAAAGAAACCAAAAAAAAAAAAAGAAGAGTTGCAAAGCCAGCACAGTAATTGTGCCAAAGTTGATGGAATTTCTCATCAAAGGTAAATCTTATACAGCTGTATTATTTTGCGTGCTTTCCTCCAGCGTGTTTTTTTCTTTATTATTATTATTTGTTCCTCATGACAGCTACTTAATTAATTTCCCATGAATTTATAATTACCATTAGAGCGTCACATTTGAAGTTTTCGCAGATTGACGGAGAGCAGACTAAAGTCTCATGTAAGCCACGTTAAAAGCGCCTGAGGTGTTTTGCCCCAAGGGTATACGCAACATGACGACGATTTGCGCAATAAGACCTTATTGCTTTTGATTTCATTTTAATTGAAGCTTAATATTTTAAGCGGCCTGCTTCGCATAATTTATTCAGTTTAATTAAGTACATGCGTTGCATTTATTTAAATCTTGTCACATTTTTTGTATGGGTACATTTCCCAATTCAAACTTGGGAAACGAAATTACTCAATTTTACCCATATTTTATGCAAAAATACACAATGGGAACATTAAGAGGATATTAAAGGTACATTTTGGAAGTTTGGGACAAGACGCCTTCTAGCGGCTAAAGCCTGCAAACTCTTTCGAAACATAGCAGAAATGCATACTGTTAGCTGACAGCGGTTGTCAATAACATCAGTTGCCTCTGTTAACTAAAAGTTACTGCCAATAACAGCAGCCGCTGCTGCTAATAAGCAGGGACAGCCATTAACAGCAGCAACTACTGCTAATAAGCAGGGACTGCAAATAACAGCAGCAAATTTAACATTGCAGCAGCTTTTTAACGGTAACAATTTAAAAATAGTACAAGAAATGAATTACAATATTGAAAGGTATAATTTTTGAATAAAAAATTGAAAGTACTGTTAGCGTTAAAGGTTAACAGCGCATACGTGGCTTTGCCATAGCAACTTTGTCCACAACACAAGGCAAATGTCGTTGCCAATAGCGACTGTTGGCCAAGTCAGCTGGCAGCCGCTGCTTGTAAACAAATAAGTTAAAGTGTCTGAGCAAGACTGTATACAAATACAAAATTAATGCAAATTCGCCATGTGCTAAATGGGTTTGCTGTGCGATAAGCTGCGCCGCTGTTGCTGCTGCAGCTGCTGCAAGGAGACCCCACAAACGGCTGCAGCAACGGCGCAGTTCAAGGTTTTGCTGCTGGGCGCCACGGGCAGTGGGAAAACACAGTTGGCGCTGCAACTCAGCGGCAAGCAGCGAGATGCCGACGATCTGGCGCCGACGAACGGAGTGCGCTGCTATCGCATCGAAGATCTGGTCACACTACTGCTAACCGAGGTGGGCGGCAGCCAGGATATGCAACGCATCTGGCCCTACTATTATGCCAGCTGCAATGCGCTCATCTTCTGCTTCGATCTGAGCGCCAGCAACGAGACCTTGCAGCAGCACTTTCAGCTGCTACAAAGCTGCCTGCAGCATGAGGCAATGCGCGGCAAGCCGGTGCTCTTGGTTGCCACACGGCACCGCGACGGCGTCCAACTGTACGATGTGGAGCACGCCTTTGGACTCGAGCACGTGGCACGCAGCACCGGCTGTCCGCTGCACATTTGCCACATGTCTGCAGCGGTGACGACGTCGGCCAGCGATGACGATCTGCGACGTGCCATAAGCTGGCTGCACCGACAGTTGCAGCTGCTGGCGCCGACTTTGTTGCAACGCGTCAAATACGATGTCAACTTGCAGGTAAACTTAACTCAAACTGACAGAAGAAATCAGACTCTAAACACGAGTGGAAATTGTTTCTATGATCTAGTGAAATTTTGTTGCAAAATGTATAGAATGCTACCCACTAAAAAAAATTTTTATTCTTTTAAATTCAATGAGAGTAATCTTCATTCATTTTCATGTTTTAAAAATAGATTTATTTTTTAGTGCGTACTGAATTTATTAGTGAAATTATTTCGTTCATTCAAGCACAACGAATTGCGTGCACTTTTTTTGCAGTTCAAAGTCCAACAAGAACATTTTATCTACTCTTTCTACCCGCGTACTGAATTTATTAGTGAAACTAGTTCGTTCATTCTAAAAATTTCGAGCACAACGAATTGCTTGCACTTTTTTCAATTAAAATTTAGTTTTTCATTTTTTTCTTGCTGTAGCTTTGTTGCAGTTCGAAGTCCAACAAGAACATTCTATCTATCTCTTTCTATCTGCGTACTGAATTTATTAGTAGAAATTATTTCGTCATTCTAAAAATTTCGAGCACAACGAATTGCGTGCACTTTTTTCAATTAAAATTTAGTTTTCCATTTTTTTCTTGGTGTAGCTTTGTTGCAGTTCAAAGTCCAACAAGAACTTCTATCTATCTTCTTCTATCTTGCAGTCGTGGCAGCAGCGCAAACGCTCCTTGCTTCCCAATGGCAAGCTGCAGCAAGTGCATCGACAGCGTTTTCATCGCCCCCATAGAAAGGTAATTTTGACTTCTGAATTTCACTTGGCTGTCATTTCAATTTGCTTTTTTTCACTTGTTTTTTACAGCTATGGCCAATGCCGCAGTCCGATGACGTCACTAAAGCGCGGCCCAGCACTGCGCCGGCCGCCATCTTTGTTCTGCGATCGGCGACGCAACGGCTGGCGAAGCCCTAGCGCTGCACTGGACATTTCAGCGAATGTGCCAAAATAATACACATTTTTTTGCCTACAACTAATTGATATTCTTAAGCTGCATTTTTCTTATAACAAATACATCCTAAACGCGATTGCGTGCAATTTTCAAGATTTAATTGCGTCTTAATTGTAGTGCATATGCGTGTGTGAGGAGTTGTATGTATGCATGTGTATGATGGACTTACCATCAAAGCGAATTCGCGTTTTTTTTGGTGTACACTCGGTATTTGCACTTCTCAATATCACTATTCCACTTATGATTATGAAATACTATTATTAAGCACTTTCTTTAATTTAAACACTAAAAAAAAAAAACAAAAAAACGCACAGAAAAACGCGGCGCCAGCCAACCGACGTATGCAAATATCGAAACTGACAATTCCCAGGACTACATCACTAACGTGAGGATCGATATCTCTTCCAATTGTGCTTCAATGCCAATATGAATTTATCGATATTACATTGCTCGCTTATTGACTGCTAGCGAAAACAATTTAATTATTTTCGGTTTGAATGAAAATGCATTACTCGTTTGTTATTTTACTTGCCCGGCAACAGGTCAATGGCCAAAGGTCACCAGTTGTTTGCAATCGAAACTCATTCAATGTTCAGACTGATACTCAGGGGTCATCGACTTTGCTGACGTCACAATTGTCCCCAAATTGCGAACGTCTCGAACGCCGCCTATAAATTAATATATATAGTAAGCTGCATGCAATAATATTTTGATTATTTTAAATATGTTCATAGTTAATATTTAATGAAGCGAATGCATACTTTTAATTAACTCTGCGTTATAATTAGTGTGCCATTAATTGCGCGTGCACTTGAAGCTGCATTATCGATAGCAAAATTGGTATTCACCGTCACGACACGGTTTCGATAGCACGAGCTAGTTATCGTTTTAATAATTAGCATTGCTGACATTGATAGGCGGCAATAAGAAATAATAATAGAGGCTCCGTGTGTGTTGCAATTTTGCAACTGCTTTTGCTACCGTTGGCATTGACGCATTTTAAAGGTGTCAGCCAACAAAAGCAGCTAACCATGTGATGTGAGAAGATGTGCATGTGGTGGCGGCCAACTTTGTGCGCGCGACAGCAGCTGCGTGAGGCGAACGGCGGAGTGACGCGTGACGCTGCTGGCGTAACCCAATGGTACTGGCAATGCGGACAACATGGCTGCCCTACAACGGAACAGGTGAAGTACTAGCAAACACTTTTGGTCGCGTGTGTGATTAGCCGCATGACATGTCCGCCTGCAAGTCCGTGGCAGCACTTCGATTGGGTAGTGCAGAAAACTCTGCTGTCGCGTCGCGACTGGCAGCCGATGATGTATTGCAGCGTAGCAATAAGTAAACCACAAGAACACCTCGAACACACACGCGCTCGTGTGTGTAGGAAGAATTCAAACAATTACCAATACACTGACACAGATTGCCACCCACTTTTTGGCCGGCGGCTGACGGCTGCTAACATTGATGATTGCGGCTCGTTGACGGCGCCTGCCATTGTTATTGTTGTTATTGCTCTTCCTCTCGTTGCTGTTGTTGTTGTCGTCGTCGTCGTCGTCGTCGGTGTCTGGAGACGCTCGAACGTGTGCTCATAATAATCCCGATATATGTCGCGTATGAGGTAGTTTCCCCTCCGTCAAAATAAAAAAAGCCGCCGATGCAAACACAACGAGAACGACACTAACAAACACCAACACACACACACACTCACACACACGCATGCAGTTCACACGCATACATAAATAAACATGTGTTGCCGTGTGTTGTAACGAAAAGTGTAAAATAAGCATCAATCATCGCTTATTTGAGTTGTCATCAATCACACACACACACAGACACACACACGGATACCACGTTACGCTGCGGTGACAACGGACCACAACAACAACAACAACAACAATAGCAGCGGGAGCAGCAGCAAAAAGAACAAGCTCAAGGGAAGCAACAAGCAGCGGCGTTATCCTAGCTGCCACCCTTACAAATATGCTGCAACCTTTAACAAGTTTTGCAACCCCTTACCCAGGGACGATGGACGCAACCCTCCTGCCACAGGACACATGGCACCCCCCCCCCCAACTCCTAATCAGCTTTGCCAGTTATTAAATCATCAGGTTGCACACGATCAAGCGACCAAACGCCCATCCGCTGTCACAAGTCTGTCAACAGTCAGCGACAACTCAAAACGCAAGGCGAGCAAGGAGAAAAAAAACGCGAGTAACCAAATATCCTGGACGCAGGACGTTAACCAGTTTTGCGTGCGTCAAGCTAGAAAATAAAGATTTAATCGGCATTTATGTAAGTAATTTTCAACGCCTTTTTTTTGGGTTTGCCTTTTGGGGGAGATTCGACAGCCCCTCGCAAAGTGTTTAAATGGATGAGCATGTCAAGTAATGTCCGACCTTACAGATATAAAATACACACACACACAACACCCATATCAGAACGTATATTTATAATAATAAGAAAAGTTTTATGGACATATTTGAACATACTATGCAAAGTGTTTGACGCAAAAAAGGACATTAGAACGTTGGCACCAGCAGATTACCGAATCGAACGATGCGTGACATGGAATACATGGAAATCAAGTTCCAAATAATTGAAAATACTAGGTGTAATATTTGAAGCGACAGCCTGGCGGTTGAAATAAGTCAGTGAATAACTTTAAGAGTTATTAAAAGTAAAAATTTGGTGTATTTTAGTTTGATCATGTTTTCCTATCATATCAAAATGTTTTATTTCTGTTTTTTTTTTTTTTTATATTACAACTGATTTATTTCTGAAATCGTTCACGAATTTAAGTAGATTATTTGCCATTAAATATTACAAATTTAAAAATAGAATATTTTTTTTATTAAATTATATTAATTTATACAATTACTAAATCATTTCCGATTTAGAGTTGTCTTTAGACTTTTAGTTCAGTTTTAATCAAAATTATTGCAATTATTGTATAATTTTATGTAATTATGTAATACGATTTCTTACTTCATCTATTATATTTGTTAAATACCCATATTTTATTTAGTTTTTTGTATAAAAGTAAATATCTTACTCTGATCAATTTCTTATTTATTTTGCTACAATTCTTTTAATGCGTTATATTAATTGTACTCCATTTAAACTATTTCGTGTTGTACGAATGAATATTAAATCTGTTCTGTCATTGTAGGAAATGAAGGCAGAAACTCTTTGGCACACAATTTGCCGAAAACTTTATGGAGTGTTTCAAACGCCGATGTGGAATGATAGCAGCCGATTGCAACGAATTTTCGAATTGAGGCGGCCGAGCAACTGTTGCCCGGCATCCGAGTGGCTTTAAGCAGGAAAGTGGACAATTATGTGGAGAGGCTGTCAGCGTGGACAGATGTCTGGGAACGGCAAGGTCTGGATGGCGGCTGTTCGCTTTTTACAATGCGTTCGCATTATGAATTAAGCAGAAGTCTGCACTGATGCCGACCTCGGCTCAATAATTGCAAACTACTGAAGCATTTAATATTTTGAGTGCATTTCCGCGTTACGCGTGCACAGTGAAAACCCCCCACAAAAACAGAAATAAACAACAACAACAAAATAAAAGAAGAAGCGAGAGAAAAACACACACTGAAAATCGAAAGTCTGGACGCAGGTCAGTGCGGTTGAAGTTTTTTTTTTTCTTGTGTTGTTTTTCGCCCTGAACACGGCGGCGGCGGCGGCGGCGTAAAGTTAATAAAGCGCCCGGCAGCCAATAAACAATTTGTCCGGCGAAGAGAGGAAACGAGTCAAAGAAGTTGGCCGACTGTTTGTTGTTGGGCTCGAGGGCAAAAGGCGTCAGTAGCTACGGCTCAACGGACTGCGAACTTGAAATTCTAATTGGTATTTTATGCCGAAGCCACGCCTAGCCAATGTCCAATGCCCATCAACCAGAAGGAGAATGGTGTGCTGTCGAACAGGTGTGAAATCGTTGACGAATTCTCACGAATACGTTTAATCCGCTTTCTGATTTTTGTTGCAGCCGCCGCCGCCGCCACCGCCACTGTGTGGAAACAGCCGGTGTTGTGGACTGGAGGATAGAGGATGGAGGATGCGGTTGAGGAAGCCTGAACCCTGAACCCGTCGACGACGCCAACGACGCCGACGACGACGACGACCCCGTGCAGTGGCAACGTTTTGCATTTTGCGGGCGATATCATGTTGGATTAAAAGCGCGTCGTGCCCTTCGTTGCAAATTAATTTCGTGTACATGTCCTGCAGCCTTTTGCAAGTTTATGCGCCTGCATCGTCCACATGTGTGAATGTTGTGCCTGCTGTCCTTCTGTCCCTCCTGCCACTCTCTGTCCGTCTCTCCGTCTGTCTGTGCATATCGAGTTACCCAGCCGGCTACAACCTGTCCATCACTTGGCCCCTTGTCGGACCAAACACATTCTCTCTCTCTCTCTCCCGTGTCCTGTATCCTGTCCGTCCGGACAACCGCAAATGTTAAAGCGGCGTGACTTTATTTGATTGTCTGCCGAGTGCGCTGGCATTTTGGTTTCCCTTGTTTTTAGATCCGCTTGAAATTATACAAAAACAGTAGATCCTTTTTAACATAACAGCATTGTTGTCTAAATTGAATTTAAAACCCTTTTTCACGCTTTTTTCGTCACGTTTTACTGTTTTTTTTTTTTTTTGGTTTTACCCCTCCTGTTTTTGGTAATTGTTATTATCTGGCTGGCGTTTCATTTTGTTGCAATTTGACTGCTGCAAGCATGTTTAATGTATGCGATTCCCTGGTAATCATAGCAAACTGCCACAAATACTTCATTAACTTTTGCTTGCGTAGAAATTGTGCTTATGTGAGGCATTAATCCATGTGCAACAGACAGAAGACGATTCAAAGAAATGAGCTAAATTTGAGGCAGAATTTATATAGAACAGAATCTTACAAGTTCAAAACTTGTATACATATTATATGTTTAGAATCCTTAGCAACACAAGGGTGTATTTGAAATTGAGCCAAACCCCATACTGGTTAGTTAGCCTTATTGCCGATTGATGGTCTTGGCAAACCCTTGCCCAAACAATGTTCGAGAGAAGGAGAGCATTCCATACACTATAATACCACTATACTAAGTAGTATAGAAAAATATATATTTATTTATAATTGTTAAAATGTGTGAGATGATAGTTTGAAGCTGTTTTCTCTTTAATTTTAATTTATATATTTTTTATATTTATATTCTATATTTTTGATTTAACATTAAAAATTCTTCTCTTTATATTTGATTGTCTTTAGCATAAATCTTGAATTGTGTGTTCTCAAATGCACTAGATTGCTTAGAAGTTTATGCACTTTGCTTTTGATTGTAATGCATTAAAAATTCTTTAGAAAATCACAAACTGCAAGCAGCATTTTCTTATATATAAATATATATATATATATATATTAGACAGTAAACTAGTCATGGCTAATGCCTGATTTTGTATGCAAAAATCAGCAAGCAGGCGTCGCAAGGACTCGCAGCAGTTGGAATGTTTGCATCTCACTTTCACACACGCACTGTATGTGTGTTTGTCCTTTCACTGTCCGCTGCGTTGACTTCATAAATATGCCAAGCGAACTCTATCAAAACAGTCGCCAGGAGCTGCTGGCAGGGGATGTGGAGTGTGGAGCGAGGATTTGGCGACGGGAAGCGTCGCCAGTTGAACATAAACTAAGCGAGTAAATTGAGACACAACGGACACGTGAGTTTGATAGATTGAAGGATATATGGAAGCACACACAGACAGACACTCGCATAGACACTCGCACATCCTTGCAGGACACACGCTGAGCTTGACGGCGTCGTCTGCCGCTGCTGTCTCTGTCGCGCTCGCATTCTGTGTGCGTATTTCATTAACGTCGCCTTTGAAAATCCATTCATTTATCAAAAGCAAACTTCAAACACGCACTCTCCGTGTGTGCGCCAGATACTGCAACAATTTCGTGTGTGTAGTGTTGTTGTCTATTTGTGTGTGTGTGTGTGTGTATGTGTGTGTGTTTGTGCGTGTGTTGGCGGCATCTCGTCGTAAAAACGTTGCGGCCAAAAGGGATCAATGAAGTATGCCTAAGAATCTGTCATTTATGACACATGACATACTTTACGAGCCACAACACAAACACACACTACACACTCACACACACAGCCATACCTCCCCCACCCCCCCTCTCGCCACGCCCTGCACCTTGGCTGCTGTTAATAACAGCAACGATAATAAAGATAAGCCAAAAGTAACTTGGCCAAAATGCAATTGAAAGTTTTTGCCTCGGACAACTTGACGACGTCAACGACGACCCCAAACCTCAACCGCCCCCCCCTCCACACACACACACACTCCACTCTCTCTCCTGCGATGACTGGCTTGTGTGTATCGCATTTGTATCTCTTGAAATCAGCTCGTAAATCTCATAGACTCAGCCGCTGGTTTATCAAAGTCGTTTGCCGTTTTGTGGTCTATGTGTAATCCTTTCTACTCCGCACAAAAGCACATTTCACAATTTCGGATTTATGCTCAAATATTTTAGCATTTGCATTTGTCTAATGGCATCTAGTATATAATCGAAATATATTGTATATGTGAAGCACGCCTTGAGTCTGGCCTTGAAGATGGTTTTCAAATGTACATTCTGCAAGTTCAGGGCATTTTTACACTTCTTCAGAATTGATTTAGTATGTTTTCTATAGAGTTATAGATTACTTAGATATTCAAAATAACTTTTTGCTTTAAAAAAGATTTTTTTTCTTGTTTACTTTTAAGAACAATCAAATAGCAAAACTTCAAGCAATGATAAAAAGTTTTATAAGAATTAAGCTACCATCATTTAATCTCTATTCGTCCAGATCTTAAAGTTTAGAAGACTGACTGATTAGTAAAGTAATTTTGTTTTCCTTATTTTTTTCAAGTTTGCTTTCTACATATAGGATACCGAAGCTGTATGCATTTCAATGTTATTCAATGATCTACAATGTTTTGCTCGCTAAATGGCCTTTAAGCGTCTTAAAGCTGGCCTCATCCATCATTGGACGCTGGTTTATTATCGCCAGCTTTAAGCTGACTGCGCTCGGCACTTGGCTTAAACCACTTGAAAGCCACAGTCAAATATCTCATGCTCTCTTTCGCGCTCGTTGGGCCAATCCAAAAATACTTAGCAGCCACGTCAAATGTCACTAAATAATGTAGGGAACCAATTACAAGGCGAAGGCGAATCCAAGTGATCCACTTGCACTCAATATGCGCTCGTCGTTATTGTTGTTGTTGTTGCTGTTTGTTGTTCGTTCGTCGTGTTGCTGGCTGCTTTAGCGGCTGTTTGGCGCTTTTGTTTTCGCTGTGTGTGCCGCCGGGCGGTGAAAAGTATGCCACATAAAATCGAACGAGTGTCGACGTCGTCGTCGTCGTGGTCGCCGCACGGAGCAAACGCAAAAAGCAAAAGCAAACGCATTAAAAGCAACTTAATAATTCAGATCGAAATCACCAATCAGCGCAGCTGACATGTTGACAAACGACGCCGCCACCACCAACAACAACAACAACAACAGCAACAACAACGACGCCATCGACGTCGCCATCGATGACGACGCGAACAACGGACGGAGAGGTGAGGAAATCGAGGGGCATGGCTGGCATAAGATGATGCCACAAGGATGAGTACAAGAGATTTACATTTTCAAAATCGAATGGCGACATAAGCCACCGCAAAGCAAAAGACACGCAACCACAGCCATAATGAAATCCATGATAAACAAGATAAACGAACACAACAAAAAATATTCGCACACGCACACATGCCACAACGTCACATTGGGTCGACTACCAAATACCCTACGATTATTCAAACTACAACATTTTCAAGTCTGCCATTCATGAAATTATGCTTCGCATGTATTGCAAAATACGTGCATACAGAAATTAAAAAATATGTAAAAATGATGAGATGTTAAAGATAACTTATGTAGTTTGTTTCGCATGACGAACATAAATTATAACTACACATTATAATTGTTTAGAAAATTAATTAGCAAATCATAGCTAGCAGAAATATAAAGAGATTGTTTAATTTAAATTTACATTGTTGGGCATTTATTATATACAAAGAAACTGTTTTTTCTTAAAGTTTTCAAAGCATTATATTTTATATGGTGTTTGATTTATTTTTTTGCTTTCTCCGCTGCAAGTACTTTATTTGTTTAAACGCGTTTGCCGCATTGATTGCGTTAGCTGATCTGCCCAGTTGGTTAGTGTATGGAGAAATGAGCAACAGCGTCGACAGCGTCGCTGGTTTGGCGACAACGGCTGATACATTTATATCTATTTCAGTTTTTGCCCCGCTTGTGTTTTGGCACATCGACGGCGTTAGCAACCACCACATCGCACCGCGCCGCACCGCATCGCGGCACCTTGCGGCACTGTCTGCCTGCCACACCAGACGCAATCTCTCGCCCCGCACTCGCAGACCGAACCACAAGCAAAACCAAACGAGCCCAGACCCAGTCATCGAGCCATCGAGCCATCGAGCCAGCTGCTACAGCTCATCTTGGGTCGTTGTCAACGTTGTCTTCGATGTCTTCGTTTGCAATCAATGAAAGATTTATGACAACACACACACACACAGTTGTAGTTATCGATATGTGCGTGTGTGTGTGTGTGTGTGTTGTATATATTTGTGGCAACGCTGCCCTCTTTTTTATGTCACATCATTATTTTTATTATGACGCTGCCGGCGGCGGCATCCACAACGACGACATCCACATCCACATCCACATTCACATCGACAGCGGCCCGTTATTCGAGAGTGATTAGTGACTAAAAATGACAACAATAATAATTGCATTGTATGTGTGTCTGTGTGTGTGTGTGTGTGTGTGTGTGCCACATGAGCGATGGCCCATTCAAGATATTCGATATGATTCACAAATAAGTACGAATATTTGTTATTGCTCAATGCAGCTACCGTTTTGCCTTCCTCCACCACCATCTTTTTGCTTCCATCTCCACCATCGCCTCCGTCTCCGCCTCCTCTTTTCACATGACTGTATTTTCCAGGAAAAACTGATTGGTTTATGTCAATGCCGTCGCTAGATGTCGCCACTAGTAGCACGCTCATCGTTTCGCCCCATCGGTTCAAAGTGAAAATCTAGACATGCAAATGAGTAAAGTGACATCGACATTTTCAGCAAATTTCGCATCGACGAATTTCAAATCAAATTCATGAATTTATGTCTTAGCCAGGCATTACAACGTTTCATTTTAATTACGCCAGTCTTTTGCACAAAATTAATTGTACTCGATTTGATAGCGTCTTCAAAATCTACTCAGTCCCTTAAGCTTATTACTGATCTCAGTATTTATGGCACTTGACTTTAAAGAGGCTCTTTATTCGAGTTCTTAGCACCATAGAAATTGATTCGAATATTGATATTTGTTTGTATTTAATAAGGAAAAATATATATTTTTATTATTAATTGGTATATTTTTATTAATTAATTTGAAAGAAGAATTTATTTGACTATATAGTACAAAATCAATCTGTAATAAAATGAAATGACTTTGATATCAAGCTAGACGAGAGATTTTAACTAAACACTTAATTAACGATTAGTTGGGTTGCTGCTCTCTCTCTGTCAAACTCTCTCGCTCTCTCCATCTCCATCTCTAACTCTTCTCTTTTCTTTTTTCTTTTTTTTTTTTGGGTGGCTTCTTCTGCTCTTGCTTCGTTATTTATCAAATGTTGTTTGCCAAAGAAACTGTTAAGCCATTTGCGCTCAACTTGGGAATTTCCGGACTGTAGCAACCATGTGTGTGTGCATATGTGTGTGTGTGTGTGTGTCTTTGCTGATACTAACTCACATTTGACACTAACTGCATTTTGTAGACTTTTACCCTATGCAACATCCGAAACCCCTCAACATGTCCTTTCTCACTCCTCGAATTTGCGTTGCGTTATCTTTCCCTCCTTCTCTATCCATCTACATCTCTTTCTCTCTCTGTCTCTCTCTCTCTCTCTTTCTCGTCCTTCGACCCCTCAAATGCTGTGTTGCCATGCTGTAAGTGAAATCTTTCAGTGCGTGTAAAATGCCGTTGCCTCGCTTTTTGGATGCCACGCCCACACACTTGCCCAGCTTGACAATAACAAAACAAGTTAAAGCGCCCAAAACCATACTCATCGATTGTCAAACACCCTGTAAACTGATAGGTATGTTGTCAAAATTTACAGAACATGCAGTCAAAGTTGCAATTTTATTATATTTGAAAGCTCAATAAAACATCATTCGAGAAGTACAATACGCAGGAGGTTAAAGGTAAATTGAAATAAAAAACTTGCACAAAATTTGCAAAATTCAACCTTACAATACTGAATGTTATTTAGCTTAAACAATATATCGAATTTTACAGCTCTAACATTTGTAGTTGCTGAGTTCACTTGGTTAGTTGGCAAGTAGGATGCTTTAATTTTGAGTATATGAAGTTTAAGAGTTATCTTTCGCAAGTTATGAGTTATTTGATATATAAGATAAAAACTTATAGCTGCAGAAAGGTCTGAAATTTGGGAATTTTAGCTTGCGTTGGTTTCACAACACTTTTCTCCAACTATCGCATACCCATCGTCCATGTTTGGCAGGGTAATGGCAAGAACGAGTTGGACAACAATGAAATGCTTTTAGCAACGAGCTGCGAGCAGCGAGCATCGAGTAGCGAACAGCGCCATGCGAAATTAAGTTAACAACACAGAAAAAAGTTTTGTGCACTGTTTTTATTGAAAATTGAGTTAAAAAACTGAAAGTGTCGACGACTCGACGTCGTTTTCTGCGTGTTGTATTTTATTCAGCTTGTTTCTTGTTTGCCCTTCTCTATTGTTGTGTGTGTGTGCGTGTCTGTTTTCCAACACATACACACACATACACAGAGATATACTGCAATGCAGTTACATGCATTACATTGGGGTTTTCCATATTTTGTAGGCGTTACACGTCCCCAAAAAGTAGGCAACACAATTTTTTACAGCCTTTGCATGTAAATCACAGCCTCACACGGCCCCCTCTGTAGGGTATCTGCGACCAACTACCTCTTAACTAAATTGATAGCTAAACAAATAGTTGTCAAGCTCGAGGATACCCTGGAAATAGATTTAAAGATTTAAATTTCCATTTATCGAATTAAATATTTTCTACAATTCTACTTTTATATATTTGCCACGTATGTATAATTGAAATTTAAGCAAATTCAGTTTTTTACTAGCATATACCCAGCAATCCGATTTCGAGTTTACATAGGCTTTGCAAACTCTGTCAGGATTTCAGCAAAATTGCTGCAAATAAATTGAATACCAAAAAATGGAATGCAAGACATAGCTAAGCTGTCGCTGTGGCTAATTTGGAGGGAAAAGATTGGCTCGCACCTGACGAAGGTTTGAAATGCTCACAACACAATTGAAACGCAACAGGTTGAGCTACTTAAGAATTGTGTCCGCCAAATAAAAGCGCTTGACGCGCATATAACTAGCAAAATGTTACAAACTCTTCTTGGATATAAAATAATTGCTTTGCAGAATAAATCTTGAATAAATTTTCGTTCGCGTTCTCGATCTAAAAGGGTATTGGCAGCCCTATTTATTTGCATGCAGTGCAATTAAGTATACGTACTGTGGCGTATACTTGATGCAATTAAATGAGTATCATACAGAGATTTGCCGTTGAGCCAAAGTCATTGGCCGAGAGGCCAAAGTTTTTGGGGCGCATCTGTCGTCGACCCAATAGAAGATGGAGTAGCAGAGGGAGGCGTTGTAGGTGCGCTAAAGGAATCTGCAATAAAACTTGTCGACGGGATAAAAGAGAGAGAGACGAGACGCTGCCAAATCAGCGCAGAGATCACACAGACTGTGGCTCGAACGTGTGTGTGTGAGCATAAAATTTATAAATTATTGAATCTATGAAAATATGAACATCACGTACGCGACGTCGCGCGCTTCAGCTTCTGCTTCGCTCACCCGCTGCATGAACTATTCTTCAATACACACAAGACAATCGCACAAAACGAACTTACAGTTAGCTAAGCATCTATTTGTGTGCGTGTGTGTGTGTGTGTGTGTGTGTGTGTGCCTGTATTTGTCTGTGTGTGCGTACGTCAGAATATGCACAGAATTTCATTACGCTACCGTTTTTATAAATAAGTTGGCATCCCCAGCCATCGTCTCTCCGTCCGTCCGTCTGTCCGTCAGTGAGCCTTTCCCTCACTCGAGCCTGCTGCTTGCTGTGTTGTGTGTTTATTTGTTTGTTTGTTGTTTGCTAAAGTTTGCTCATCTGTTTCGTCGCGTTCGACGTGCTCGACATTATTGGCGGCTTCGACTTCTTATGCGTCGTTGGTGGGCCCAAGTCCAAACCCTTGGCATACTCTATCCATCCATCTATCTATCTGTTCATCCATCGCAGTCGAGTTGGTAGCGCGCATCTTCAGCAATAACGGTGCCAACTAGAAAACTTTTCTAATAATTCGTTTGATGAATTTCTTTATTTTCTATTTTTTTTTTTAGCCCACAAACAACAAACAAAAACAGCAAAAACATGCTCGACTCACAGATACTTGGCAGCATTTCAAAGAAAAAAAATGCCAGAGACGCTTTCCAATTGCAAATAAAATGTAAAATTAAGATTGGGTTTCACATAAAATGAATTTTATTAAAAGTAACACTAACCGCACTATCCATTAACTCTTTTCTAATCGCGGCATTTGAACAATAGTATTTAATTAAATATTAAGGACAAATCTATTGGCATCGGCAAACTAAGTGGCGTCGGGAATAGGCAGAGGGTATTGTGTTGATGCATCTCGTAAATTGTATTAATTCGCAGTACCCACGTAGATCCATACATAGGATTCAGTTGAGTAAAGTTGAATAAAAAAAAAAAAGAAAAGAAACAAAGCAATTCACATATTGTACGTATGAATATATCGGTCGGTTCCTATATATCGGGATAAGTTAGCATACTTTAGTTACACTACACAATATTTCCATAGTTTACTTACTAATTGCTATATTTAAGTGTAAAAGACGCCAATCGCATGCTGTGGCATGGTACCGTCTACGGAATTGTAGAAAAGATATTTGGGTTTATATTTTAGTAGTAGTCGTAGTATTGGTGAGTAAAGCTGAAGGAATATAGTTGAGTACAACTCTGCAAATTGAAGGCAATTATTAAAATGAACTCAACAAATGACAATTTCAAACTCACCGATCAAATTGTACTGGCTCAACTATATTTTAAACAATCTCTGTCTTGTTGCACTCTTTCTGTAGACGCAATCTGCAAGTTGCAATTGCATTGCAAGGTACCGTCTAACTGTAAAATATTACAAGATTTTTATCAGCGTTGTTGTACAACTTTCTCAGCACTCGAATACTTACTCGTCTAATAAAATCGTGTTATGTGTGTTGTACCAACTGTAAAAAAAAAACACAAAATCAAAATTATTGGAGAAAAAATAAAACGAAAAAAATTCAAAGAATTTACGCACTTAAAAAACATTTTCGATATCCAAAAAAAAAAGAAGTAAAACAAATATTGACCACAAATTTTTCAGACAATAAACAAAAACGAAAAAAAAAATAAAACTGAAAATTTTGTTCTAGTCCAGCTGTGCTCCGGACGAGCTCAAGCAACTGACTGAGAAAATAATACACATGCTGCTCATGACCTGGGAACTTCGAATGGCAAAGCCTACTGGGATCAAAAAAATAAATGTAGAAAATTGTCAGTAGGCCTTGACTTGGGATGTTGTAAAACAGAGGTCAAGGCAATTTGATTAAATATGATTTAACATTTGAAATTACAATCAGTGGGTTCTGCAATTATTTCAACTGACGCATAATTGCATTAATTAAAGTTGAGTAAAATAGCAGGTCACTAAGTTGCCTGGGTGTTTTGTGTGTGTGGCTGACAGAAATATGTCTGAGTGTGCAGACGAGTCGGCAAAGCAGATCAGTTGCAAGATTGCTGCTATTCACAAGACACTATGAACATACAACGAATGCAATGCGACCTGGTTTTTTGTGTAACCCAATTTCAGTTGATGCTTTGCAAGAGATCGCATCCTAAACTTATCAAAAGGAAGCTTGCAGTGTCGATTTCGCATTGTTTTCAGTAGTATATATTAAAGCATTTGTTACCCATCTGGGATTTTAATCAGAGTGGGAGAATCGGCTAAGTGGGCGTGGTTGATTATGTATGGGTGTGATGTGTGTGCTGATGATAAAATGCTGCTAGTGTGACGATAAGAAAGAAATTTCTACAGGCTTGAGTCTTCACGGAATGAAGTGAAGATGGAAAAATGGATGCTTCAATCTGCTCGCTTCGTTATTTCATTACGAAATACAAGTTGCGATTTCTGTGAAAATAAAATACACTTGGGGAAGTTGATCGAGGTACGCAATGTGCCAGCAGTAGCAGCAGTCGAGAAGTTTGTCTCTTTTTAATTTAGCGAAGAGCTTTGTTTTATTGCATAGGATCAACTGAAGGTATTAAAAGCTACATATATATAAAGCCAATTGTTTGTAGTCTTCGTGTCAAGCATGTCTTTTTCTTGTTCCAGGCAAGTGAATTGCAATGCAGTAGACAAAATTCAGACGCTATCAACACAGTCTCGCTGGTGGGACCGGTACCGTCCATTGAATGGGATAAAAGAATTGTTTCAAGAACGTATAAACAGAATTGACGCAAGCAGCAGCACATGTAGAGCGGTACCGTCAACTGAAACAAACAAAAATAAATATAAGAGTATTTTAAACCAAATATGAACAAATGCGTTACTTACCTAAAAAGCCTTTCCAACTTTTCCAAGTCTGAACTGTACTAGAAGATAATCAATACAAAATGCTGCATCAAATCAGGAAGAGTACCTTCATCATTCAGGATCACAAACTTACGTCACCGGGCGGTCTGTGAGGTGTAAGCTCATGTGTATAAGTGCAAAGGGCGTCTTTCTTTGGTCAACAACATTTAACTGTAAAAATTCTGTGCTCTTGCACAAGCTGCAGAAATTGTAGAATTTTTTACGTTCACAACTTTGGCTAATTTCGAAGTACTTACTGTAGTGTAACTAGTTTTTTCTTAAAATTAAGTTCCAAAATAAAAACACATATTAAACAAAACGAAAAAACAATTTTTTGAGACGAAAAAAAAGGCAAAAAAAAAAATAAATCGAGAAAAAGAATGCACAAATAAAACTGAAAATTTTGCTTTAGTCAGGCTGTGCTCCGGGCGAGCTCAGGCAATTGACTGAGGAACTATTACACATGCTGCTCATGAGATGGGAATTTGGAATTGAAAAGCCTACTTAAATCAAGAAAAAATCTGAAGCAAACGTATTGACATAAAGTCAGTAGGCCTTGATAAATAGACGGTGTGTTTGTATCAAAGCCTACTTGTGTTCTAACCAAATTTATTTTAATTCACTCCACTACGAAATGCAGACTGTGGTTGCTATTAAACTATCATATGCCATTTACGATAGCTTCTGCAAATTCGCTCTATAATTAATGCCAATATATTCTCTGAACTATCAATCAATGCACTTTCTACACAACACTTTTGGTTAACTTTTGGTTAAAGTACATGCAACGCATTAAAAATCTGCGAACGTTGTATTTAACAATGTGGCTTGCTAGTTGATAAGCTGTCAATTATTTATCGCTACAGATGACTAATCAGTTAATTATCTTACTAAAACTATGCAAAAGTATTGTTGTAATTATAGCAATAATAAGGCCAATTGTTTGCTTGTACTATTAAGGAGTTTTAATATTAGTAGTTTTTTATTGTTCCAGGCAAGTGCATTGCAATGCAGTAGACAAATTTTTGGACGCCATCGGCAGTGTCTTCTTTCGAGACCGGTACCGTCCATTGAATGGGATAAAAGAATTGGTTTCTAGAACGTTTTAAACATCACATGGCAAAATTGACGCTATCTGCTGATCCAGGAGATCGGTACCGTCAACTGAAATGAAACGAACGTCGAGTGATTGTAGAATAATTGGAAATGAAATTGATTTCAAGTTACTTACCAAAAAGCTTTTCCGCGGCTGAATGGTGCTAAAAGATAATCAATACAAAATGCTGCATCAAATCGACATTGAGACCTTTTCATCGTTGAGGATCACAAACTTACATCACCGGGCGGTCTGTGAGGTGTAAGCTCATGTGTATAAGTGCAAAGGGTGTCTTTCTTTGGTCAACAACATTTAACTGTTTGAATTCATGCTCTCGCACGACTGCAGGACGCCTTAGGAATTCCAATTATTACGGTTTTACTTGTTACAGCTTCTGATCAATGGAATTACTTACTTGTGTAACTAGTATCTTCTTAAAATTAATTTCATTCAAAAAAAAAAAAACCTATAGTGCGAAAAGCGAAACAATTTAGATGGAAACATTTTTTCTGACAACAAAAATTGAAGCGAAAAAAACACGAGAAAAAAAAATTGAACAAATAAAACGGAGAATTTTGTTCAAGTTGAGCTGTGCTCCGAACGAGCTCAGCCAACCGAATGAGGAAATAACACACATGCTGCTCATCAGATGGGAACTTTGAATAGAAAAGCCTACTTCGGTAGAGAAAATTCGCAGGCAAACGGTTTGATATAAAGTCAGTAGGCTTTGACTTTGTAGGTGACAAAAGGTAAGCAAAGATTTTTCTATTTAAATTTAGAGCGCGAAATTTCTGCAGCCGAGAGGAAAATAAAAGTTACATTAAGCATTGAAGCTAAGGAATGTCATTTGATGAACAACATCAAAGAATTGCGAGTTCGACAATCGCTGATTGACTGTTTGAAAACTGATTGACTTTGCTAGAATATTATTTTATATTTCAGGTAATCGCTTGAGCTTGAGAAGGGTCAGCAACGAATTTGTGGAACATATTAAAATTGTTTTGCTTCGTAACGAAATTCAAATGCATTATAAATAAAAGCCACGTTTTCACGATCAAATCAGAGTAATCTTAGTTGTATATTTAGATTACTAAAACAAGAAAAATGTTGAAGCGAAAGTTAAACTAAAATTGGACTAAATTTGAACTGTGTTCGAGATGCGCTCGGGCAATAAACTGAAAGGGCGGCCAAGGATGCTGAGAATGTTGTTGGTATTAGCCACTTGAATTAGGGAAATGATGCTCAAGACGGAGCCAAGTTAGCGCAGGATGAAGTGTGTGGCGAGGAGAGGTGAGGTGAAGTATGGTATAATATGATTGAATGACAGCTGGAGAGTTGTGTATTGAGAGTGGAGTGTTTGTTTGTCCTTCACCTGATTATCAGCAAATGCAATAAATAAATATGAATTATGCGCATTACTTGGCTTACTGTATAACTTTGAGATGTGCACACACACACACACGCAAACACACTTCGAGAAATGTGGCTGTCTGCTGCTTCCTTTTGGTTTGGGGCTTGCGCCTCAATTCCTTGCTCGTATCCTTAATCTATTTAATTCAACCAAGCAACCAGCTTCCCAGCTGTGTGTGTGTGTGTGTGTGTGTGTGTGTGCTTCGCTTTGGCATTATCAACTCATAAATATTTATTGAATTTTAAGAAATTTTTCAAAAAATGGTTACAGAAGTAGCCACAACGACGATGACGACGAAGCAGCAGTCGAAGGGTTTTCGAAACACGACCCAACGAACCATTGAACCAACGCCGCAATCTCTCTCACTCTCTCTCTCTCTATCTATATCTCTCCCTCTCTCTCTCATTCTCTCTGGCGAGTTGGCTGACTATCAACACATATCCGTCATCGATTCTTCTTAGCTGCCTTCCCAACTCTATCCCTGTCTCTGTCTCTGTTTCACGCTGCTGTTTCCCGTTTGCATTCTCTCTTATTTGGATTATAATTTTTTCCATTTCACATGTGAATGCGTTTCGCCTTGGCTGGCTTTTCTCTGCTATCTGCTCTCTGTCCTTTCCGCCATCGTCTCGTCTTGTCTCGTCACATCTCGCTGTCCACTTGTCAATTTCCATTTTCATTTTCATTTCCCCACTGCAAGCGCCAAAAAGTGCCATGAAATGGCGAATGCAATTCTCTTCATCTCTTTCCTATCTCTCTCTCTCTCTATCCGGTGGTCACTTAAGCACTGACAAATCGCCTTAGAATCTGCGAAAAACATCCAGCAATTATGGTTAGTTCGTTTGCAAAAAAAAAACTGAAGAAGTTGGCAAAACGCAAACGGATTTAAATTGAATAGCTCTGACTATTAAGCCAATTAACGAGCGCAACTTGCTTTAAATAAACTTCATAAATTCGAAAGTTTGTGATCCTCAGCAATGATCGGGAAAAGCAAAAATTTAAGATTGAAAATTTGTAATAAATTGTGTACGAATATAATGAATTTAAATAACCCTTCAAATTACAAATCTTATTTAGTTGTTTTTCGCAGATTTTAAAGGTTTATTGATAGTCTCTTAATTAAATATTTGAATAAGTAAATTAAAGTAGTTAACAATGACAACTATAATAATTAGCACTTCACATATCTCAAATAAATGCGTTGTTAATCTTGAATACACTTTTCAGCAAAAGAGCAAAATATTTTTACATGATCGGGGAAAAGCAAACAAATAGCCATTAGTTTATATTACAATTAATTTAAACATTTTAATTTAATTTACATTGGTCTTTCTTATCTGCTCAATCAGTTTTAAATAAGTTGCTAGATTGGGTATTGTAAAAAGATTTTAAGTATAAGTATGTCAAGTAAAGTGAACTCATTTGATAATTAGCTGTTCAATTATGGCAAATAAATGCAGTTTCCTGTCTTGAAGAAATTTGAGTGCAAGCGAAACTGACTTGAAATTTGCGGCTTTTGAAATATGCATCAATGATATCATTGATAATTGGCCCACAAAGGCAGCCCAATTAGCGAGCTTCTTGCAGAGTTCTCATCAATTAAATGTGGTGTCATTTATGTAAAGTATACACAATATAGCGTGTTGTGTAATTATCAAATGAACTTTGAAGCCAGTCGTCGCTTAAAATGCCAAATGGCAAATGAGAGCAGCGAAAACTGGCCTTTGCCATTTTAATCGCATTAAATGACCGCATTGCCATTTCTGCCAGTGACCCAACTACATGCAGCATGCAGCATGGAAGATGGTAACCGTAGCCGTTGCACGGTAACTGCGACCACATACAGCTTACAGCATGCCCCCCCCCCCCCCATTTTCCGTCGCTCACGCTACACCCACTGAATTGAACTCAAACTTGCGCAAAATGCAAAATTAACTTGTTGATGTGACGATGCGCAACATCGCAACAATTGCGATGTGGCTAAAGGATGAGTCAATGGGTATTGTCAAGGGGTTAAGCATAAGTGAGAGGGTACCGAGTAGTGATTGTGAGTGGGTTACGTGGCTGGGTAGGGGGCGGAGGGGTTCTGTAAGGGTGCCCACCGTTGATGGCAGTTTGAAAATCGTTTCGTGTTCGAATCTTATTAGTGGTTTATAATTACAATTGTATACAGGCCAATTACGTTACGAGACAAAGCGAGTGCCAACCACACGCACACACATACATACACACCTGTGCTATATATATATATATACACGTGTGTGTGTGTGTGTAGCTAATTAACCAACGTTGGAACTGGCCGTTAAGTGCTGTGCTGCATGTGTGTGTCTCTCTCTCTCTCTCTCTCGATAATGATGTTCATTTCGTAAGCAAATCTCATAACACACATATGTGTTGCATGTGTTGGTGTGTGGGTGTGTGTATGTGGGTGTATTTATGTAAATGCTAGAGACAGCAATTTATGCATATGTATTTGCTGCATAAGTTAGCGCTCAGATAACCAAGCAACCAAAGTCCTGCCTCATCTTCAGCATGTGTGTGTGTGTGTGTGTGTGTGTATGTGTGTGTGTGTGTGTGTGTGTGTGTGTGTGTGTGTGTGCTCTCACTTGACTGTCGCTATATCCAAAGTGTGTTTTGTAATTGAATCCACGTCTGAAATCCGTCTGTGGTCGATAATTTCATTTTAGGCCCCATTTTGAATACAAATTACAACGCACCCGCCTCCGTTCCACTCTCATCTCCACTCTGCCATCCCCTCCCTCACACAGCCACACACTTCTATAAGCCCTGAGCACGTTCCATGTCCACCACCAACCGCCAGCGAAACCAAATCCCAGAGCGGCGTCTCCTGCTCCATTTGCCAGCGAAAGTGCATTCGCCTCTTTTTTGTTTTCTGCTTTTGGGAAATTAGGCCGCTTTTTCAAACATTTGCAGCTTGATCAGCGTGCGTTGCATGCCACACACAGACACGACCAACTTGTCGCCACAGTTGCGTCTGATTGATTAGCCTCGAATGTCCCCATTAATATTTCTTTTTTTTTTCTGTGTAGGCGACGCATCAATCAATTTGCAGTAACTGCATGTTGCACACGACGGTGAATGGAATTTGTATGTTGCATCCATGCAACACTTTTACTTTCGTCCTCGCACATCCAAGTATATCATTACTTTTGTTTCAAATGAACTCTGCAAGCTTGCATTTCATGTTTTTAAATATTCTTTATTTTTACAAAATTAATTCGCATATTTTCTATTAAGTTTTCTTGTCTTACTCTTGGTATTTAGCTAAATTCATGCAGTTTATTGCTATTATTGTCATTAATATGAGCATCTTATGCCAAAATTGATTAATTTAATTACTTTTAATTTTTAATTTTTTACTTTTAATGACAGTTTTTTCATAAATTACTAGATTAATTGAAGACTTAACGCATCTAGTTTTATATATTGCATATATTGACAAAGTAATTCGCTAAAATTAAATTCAAATCTAAATAAAATAATCTTTTAATTTAATTTCATGATTTCATAGTTTATTCTTATATGTATATCACTCCAATAGTTTTTCTTTGCAAATAATAAAATCTTTGGAATTTATAACATTGCACATAATTTTATTTTTTATGGTTTTGTTTTCAAATTATTCTTATTCTAAAATCTATACAACTATTTTAAAGACGATCATATATTCAAAAAGGATTCAAATTTAAGTTGCCAACTTGAAATTTTCTTTTGTTGCTCTATTTTTCTGACTAGATTCTTGTCTATCTTGTAGTTTAGCTTATTTCGTCAATATTCTTTAAACAATTTTTATAGTATTATATTTCTGCTGATTCGGTATGTTATTATGGCAGATCCTTGCATTGCTGTAACATTTACTTCCGCTTAAGCTGTCGCTATTTGAAATGTCATGTAATTAACATGGCTGAGCATTGACTTAGATTATTCATGTGCTGTTGCTCAGAGGCGTTCGCACTGTGAGGAGTGTGGTAAGGACAACCATAAACGCTGCTCTCACTGCTGTTAAGGATGTGAGCATGCGTCGATTATAAAGAGACAAACTGCATTAACAGCAACGAAGAGAGCAAAGCGCAAGAGCGAGCGACTGTTAAGTTGAGCAAATGGAAATTGATTGTTCTGTTACTGAAAAGTGACGCTAATCAAATGCCGCTGTGATTTATGACATCGCCAAAAGCAAAAGAGAGTGGCAGCGCAAAGAGAACGAGTGAGAACGCAAACACAGCTCTTATACAAAGGGTGCAAGTCACGACTGAAGCAGATTTGCAAAAGAAGGCGCAAGGACAACAGAAATTTAATATAGTGATGTGGTAAATTAATATTACTAATCTTTTTGCAACAAAAATGTAAATAAAAGGGAAAAAGTATTACAAAGTTTATGTTTATGGCAAGTTGAGAACTGTTATACAAGGACGTTAGGATGACTTTAGCGGCATAAGAGCGTCGCATGTCTCTTTGAAGGCGCTCTTAAGCTTGCCACGCTGTTATGTTAAATCGCTTTGAGCAGCGCTTTGAACTGTTAAGTGCATTACATAACTGTTATACGCAACGCCAAGCACTTACAGGATAATTGGTGAGCGCACGAAGAGCACAAGAAGCGCAATGATAAAGGACCCGCCATCGCTCTGCAAATTGGCCGAAAATACCGTTAGCCAGTTTATTGAAACAAAACGTTAAAAATCGATTTGCCACGCAACACACTCACACACACGCACACGCATAGACTGACGAAGCTGGAGCGACAGTTAGCCTCGACCTGATTAGCGCCAAATTGTATGCTACGAAAAATGTACGTACATGAAAATTCATAATGAGGGGGCGTGGAATGTAAAAAAACACTCACACACACACACACACGGACACACACATTGAGAGCAATGCAGGAAAACTAAAGCCAAAAACTTGTTGAATACGTCGAGAGCTGAGCTCGAGTGTCGACGCTGGCGGAGGTGGGTGGGGTTTTTCAAGTACGCACCACCACCGCCCACCACCGCAGAGACCTACCCAAAAATGTTCGTTTAGAAATTCAATATCTTTACGTGCACGCTGCGTGCGTGTGTGTGTGTGTGTGTGTGTGTGTGTGTGTGTGTGGCAACATTGCTTCGGCTGCCTGAGCGCCTAAAAAGCAGACATAATTAGTTTACGCCGAGATTTTTGCGTCTCTTATGGCGCAACACTTGGCAGCTGCGTCTGCCACAAAAGTCCTTGCGACACTTGCCAAAACAAAAATGTTTCTATTCCAAATTAATGCATTCAAGTCAACTATCAACTTCGTCATACGATCAGCGGTGTTGAACACAATATTGCTGCTTTTGTCTGCGATTTCTTCTTTAGTATTTTTCATATTTGTAACTCTATAGTCTGCTTAATATTTAACGGTATCGCTGGACTATTTGTGGAAGAAGTTTTCAAAGCATTTTAAAAGTGTGCTTTTTATTTATCTAAAAGCCAATTTAATTATTTTTCACATTTCGCTTAATTACTATGATTTTTAACATAATTTATTGACTGTTTGTTGCAGATTTACTTCCATTTCAAATTATATATATTGTTAGTTGTCAATTTTATGTTTCTCGAAAAACATTTTTATCTACTTCATTTGCTAATTTTTGACATCGCCCATTTCAGATAATTTTTCATTTGATATTATTATTGCTTGACTGCTTGTTGATTTACATTTATTGCTGAATATATGTATGTTTTAAGTGCCATTTAGTTTATTTTCTGATAAAAAAAAAACTTTTTTTTCTATGCACACAGTTGCATTTCTTTAATTTCATTGAAATGAATACCTTATTGGAAAATACAGAATGCAATATGGTTTAATAAAATGGTTAGTTCTCTTAGTTTCTATTATGCGAGTGTCCGAATGTTTTTTGTTTTTGTTGTTTCTTTTTTGCTGTTTCTGTTGCACATTCTGTGTTTTAGTTTCATTTCTTTTGTGCCTTGCATTCACATGTGAGATTTATTAGGCGCAATAATTGTAAAGAATGTGCTCGAGAACTGCTCACATTTGGCTTCTAACAGTTGCCATATAAATCATTCATTTGCATGTTCTTCCTCCGCCACTAAAGTGCTTCCTTTCTCCATTCTCGTCTTCCCTCGCTCCCTCCCTCTCTCTCTCTCTCTCACTCCCAGCATGCTTGCCTTGGCTGTCTCTGTCTTTATCTGGTGCTTTATCCTGTGCGTTATTGATGTACATTAAGAAAAGTGCTAAAATATTAAAGCTAATTGTATGCAAGATATGATTTTTATTCACAACGTGTGGATGGGTGTAAAAGTGTGTGTGTGTGTGTGCGTGTGGGTGGTTGGAAAAATCAAAATTTTACGCTCGGCTACACATTCCTAAAGGCTGCACAAAGTTACGCCAAACGCGAGCGGGGGCAGGAAGCTGAGGGGTGGCAAGGGCGGACTTAAATGTATTTGTATATGTAGTTATGTGTATCTATGTATATGCGCTTAAGTGCGTGTTTATGGCGCAATAAAACAGACCCTAACAGGCTTGCAACACACACAGTCTCTGTCTCTTATACAGTGGCAATTCGCTGCTGCTGTTGCATGCCGCCAGCCAAATGAAGCAACTGAACGAGCCCCAAAAAGGCAGCCACACACAGTGCCACAGGACGAGGCAAGTGTGCTCGCCAAGAGCAGCTCAGGAGCAGCCCCACGGAGCCCCAAAGACCAAGAAGCAGAGCCAAAGCCATAACCATGGCTAGCAGAGTCAGAATTGGAGCCCAGACAGTGAGCCAAAAAGAGCAGCAGCAGCCGCTAGTCTGTCTCTCTGTCTGTCTCTCTGTCTGTCTCTCTGTCTGTCTCTCTGTCTGTCTGTCTGGCAGCCAGCATCTTTGGCTGTGTCTTTCCGCTTGTCTGCGGCGCATTTATGACTTCCCATAGTCTGCAGAGATGGCTGCAGCCGCAGAGCGAAAGAGACAGCGTTTGTCATAGACTGTGCATTGCCTGCATATAGGCGCATACACATATGTCTTATCACACACCCACACACACACCCACACACACACACACACACAGCACGCTGGGTCTGCTGTCAAATGCCATACTAAACCGATAATCCAATCATAAGTTATAGTCAAATGAGTTTGCTCTTCAATAAATTTTCGCCTACATCTTATTTTTATGCACTGCACTAAACGCGGGTCACATCAGTTTGTGCAGCTGTTTGTTACAAGCCAATTAGTTCAGTGTATTTTGGCATGTTTGAGATGATTCAACTGTGCTATGAACTAATTGTGCTCAGCTTATTATTGGCTCATGAATTTGGAACTTTTTCATTCGACAAAAGCAAAAAAGCGTATAGGGTAATGCATATTAATTTTAATGTTCAAATTATTTTCACATATTTACTTAAGTGTATTTTAAGTTTATTTATTAGAGAATTGCAGAAAGATCTATTTAAACTCAGCGCTTAGTTGGTCTATGAGTTTGGAATTTGTAGCAGCTCTTGATTTTAGCAAATGTAAAAATAGTAATAAAATATATTTAATTGAGTGACATTTAAATCGATTTTCAAATATTATTAGTTTTAATAAGAATTATGCATTTCCTGATATTTTCGAATTTTAATTTATTTTTGTACAATATAATAGTAGTTCAGTGAAATACATATTTTTAAATTTAGACAGTTTAGTTAGGTTATTAAGTGTCTGACAGTTTTTCTATTTTCAAAATGTATTATTAACTACAAAAAAAAAAAATCAAAAAACAATATAAAATTTGTATGCCAAAATCGATAACTCCATTAAATTGAATGCAACATATATTTGCATCTACGTCTACAGTTCGACATCTTTAGATTTTTTCAGCTGTTTTCTTTCTACTCAAACTGCTTTTGTTTAACGAATAATCTGTCACAATTTCACCTCAATATCCGGCAAAATGCAGAGAAAGTATGAACAAGTCATATGAAGGAAGTGCGCGACACGAAATCAGGATTTAATGAGGACATCGACGAGAGTATTTCAACTTCAGCGAACGACAGCGAACAAGTCTCATTGCGCTGTCACTTGTTTTGAAGTATATTTCCGTTTCAGTTTCTGTGATTTCAGTGCCGTGGCGGCATAACTTTACTATATGTGTTTTGTCAGTTGAGTTGAGTTGAGTTGAGTCGAGTTCAGCTGAGCTGAGCTGAGCTGAGTTGAGTTGAGTTGGGGAATTCGCCTTTGCACTTTTCATGTGACACGTTTCATATAACACGAAACCAATTAGCCAGTCAGGCAGTCAGGCAGGCAGGCAGGCAGGCAGCCAGCTGGAGTTGGACTTTAGCTACAAAGTGGCATTAGGCGAGTGTCGAGAAGTTGTCAGCTACTCAAATTTAACGCAGTGTGCAATGTGCAATGTGCAATGTGCAGTGCCATGCAACACACAACTTACAGCCAACAACCAACAGACATTCTCACTCGCATATCCATTCCGAAAAAGATATCACATCCCACCTGCCCAGATAGCCGTCTCCACCTCTCTATTAGCCTCTCTATCTCTCTGCCGCAATGCGTTGCATACGTTGCGTATACGTGTTTACGTCTGTATGCGTTTGCGACACTTAACCATTTGCTTTATGGACCCGCCGACGGCAATTGAGGCAAACGACGCCATCAAATAGCTCGACTGTGAAATGAACTGACCTGTTGCACAGAATCGTTGCACGATTCTGTTTTCTCCATCTGCCTGCGCTTCAATATTTACAATTTCTATTTTCGCATGTTGGCATTTCAAATTTCCACATCCACATACGCCTCCTCCACATAACCGACTTGGGGTTGGTTAACAAACGGTTTACAAAGTGGTTCACAGCTCCACAGTTGCATCGAAATTTTGCATTTACCTTGTGGTTATCTTAATGAACTCGAAATCAACTTTGCTTTCGCTGAGAAATTCTCGTTCACATTTGAGCAACTGGAAGTATTCCAAAGTTGTCATTAAACGTCAATTTCAATTAAAATAATAATAATTAAGCGAAGCATAGGAAATGTTGATGGCTTTTCATTTTTAATTGATCTGCAGTTAAGCAATGTTAAAGTTTGTGTGCAGATCAGTTGAAGAATATTTCAAAGTTCAACAGTTGATTCACTTGACATTGAAATCAAGTTAATGTAGAAATTATACATTATACAGTAGAATATAAAATAGAAACTTGTAATATGCAAACATTTTATTTATAAGCTTAGTATTTTATTTAACATTTGGTAGCTTTTTACTTAGATTATTTTTTTTTAATTTTTTTTTTCTTTTTGAGTACGTGAAACGTTTGTGCATTTTTAATAATGTTAAGCAAAGAATTTAATTCGTATATTACATAAATGATCTGCTGCTGAAACTCTAAACAAATTGTTTAAGTTAAATATAAAACATAAGTTCATGATAAAGGAAAGAGAGAATAGCAAAAATTATAAAAAGGATAATTTAGTGCAGCTAATGGGCAAAAATAATTGCTATTTGCCAGTAAACAAGGTGAAGGGCAAAGCGTAAAATTGCTTATAAGCAAACAGGGAATGAAGCGCCATAAAAGTTGATTACGCTCAAATGGAGTGTAGTTTGAAGCGGGAATGCGAAGTATGACTAAAGTTTAGTTAGTGGCTTGCATAATATTAAATCTATATATTGACTAACACAACTAATTAGCTTAGCGAAACTCTCGAGGGTGGCCTCCACTCTCTCTCTCTCTCTCTCTCACTGTGGGTATTTTGTGAGCCAATTTAACAAAACTGGGCAACATTTTGCGAAGCGAATTTCATAAACGTAGCAAAATATGTAAGTGCTGTCTGGGTGTCTCTTTCACAGCCACACGGCCTCTCCCTGTGATGGTGTGTGTGCGTAATGTATCTATAAATGTGTAGCTTCTAAGGGTGCGTGGGGGATGCGCGCATGTGTGTGTGTGTGTGTGTGTGTGTGTGTGTGTGAGGATGGCTTTTATTGAAAAACGTAATAAGCCCAGGCCCGTAGTCAACGTACATATGTCGCGGGTTTCCTTTTGTATTGTCATTGGCGTCGATGTCCTTGTTGTTGCTGCTGCTGCTGCTGCTGCCGTTGTTGTCCTTGCTTGTTCTTCTCTTGTTGTTGTTGCTGTTGTTGTTAAGCTCGGTGTCGTTTTATGTGTATGTTGCCCTTATGCGTCTGTGTAACAACTATTAGAAAAGAGCAGCAGCCGCAACAGGAGCAACAGGATTGCTGCTCGGCCCGACGTCCTTTGGCTGACTTTTGAAGTTCTCCCACCACCTCACTCTCTCGCTCTCTCGGTCTCTCTCTGTCTCACTCCCTGCCCCCTGTTTCTATGTGGGAGTAGCGCTTGTTCCATGTTGCTTTTGCGCTTGTTATTGTTGTTGTTGTTGTTGCTGTTCGTTTTTCTTTTCTCTTTTTTTTTTTTTTTGGCCTGCAAACGTTTATGATGTCCTGCAATTGTCCCTTTTAACAACACGCATGTGTGTGTGCGTGTGTATGTGTGTGCGTGTGTGTGTGTGTGTGTGCACTCTTCTTTTGTTACAACGATTTTTGCGCAATTTCTTTTGTGCTTTGTGCGGTGCTGCGGCTCTGCTGTCATAACTGTCGCTCTTTCTGTTGTTCCGCACACGATGTGGACAAGGACGAACAGGAGCAACACCAACAGCAACATCAGCAGCAGCAGCAACAGTAGCAGCCACATTCACATGCTGCTGCTGAGCACATGCAATTAGTGCCAAATGTTTCCATATTTTTGCACACACTTACACACACACATCACTGAGGGGGGGGGGGGAGAGTGTTTCATATGTGTGTGTGTGTGTGTGTGTGTGTGTGTGTGTCGAGTCCACAGTTGACCACAGCATTCCGAGCAGCGTGCAGCATTTCACTGACAAAACATCGCAATCTCCTACAGGCTGCCTACCATCCCCTCCTCGTTGTCCTCCCCCGCCGCTCCCTGTCACACTTGCACCCTATTGCGCCTCCAATTCACCACCCCCCCCTTCCCCGCGCCATCGTTCAGCACCCGCAACCGCAGCAATCGTCCATGGCTCGACAGGGGCCAGCAAAAAATGAGCAACATTTTCCGTTTCATTGTTGCCAGCAGACAGGCAGCAACAGCAACAGCAACAGCAACAGTAGCAACAACAGCAGCAGCAACCACAGCAATGCAACGCACTGCAAATACTCTCAACCAGCGAAACAGGCTTGACTTTAATTTCCAGCTAAACTCAACACAATGAGTTCTAACTGCAATTGTATAATTTTAATAACTTGAACACTTGTCAATTACAATTTGCTCATGTCAATGTTAATAGAAAATCTATGACATATTACTTAGGATTACTTAAATACCAAAAATTTCTTTTGAAGATTGTATTCGTAAACTAAACAATTTAATACTACAAAGCGCAATATATATTTGCTCAGTTCTAAGAACATGACGATTTTCTGAGAAATCAATGTGATTTATTCGGAAAAGCCAAGACTGCTCTTAAAAAAATAATATGTAAATAATATGAAAGTCAATAAAAGTATGCATAACTTTGCCTTAACTTTATAAACTGCAAAACAATTTGAAAGTCATGCAGCGATTAGGAATTTAACAACATTTGCATAAGTAATGATTGATGATATATTTACTGATCTTGTTCCAATCGATCGATTGTAAGTGTATTTAGTTGTCATTGTGAAACGTTGTCTGCATTCAAACTACATGCATTTGATTCGGAATGTCAGCTATAGTAGCATCAGCAGCATTTCTACTGCCTATCGATAGTCTCGTTTGCGCTTGTTATCGATAGTTTGCGCCACATTCATGCCGCTGCCTAGGAACCCTTTGGTGGTTAAAGGGCAGCGCTCGGTCCAAATTCTGTGAGTGTTTTGTGGGTCCTCCACTCCGGATGGCGAGTGACCGAAGTGCCGGGCGGCTGCCTGTGTAAACGGCCGTAACATTCTGCACATATCCTTACCCCACACCCTCTGCCCCCTCTTTTGTTGTTTGTATGTGTGTGTGTATGGTTAATTATACATTTTGCATACACATACAAAGAGTCAATGTGTGTTTGCATGTGTGTGTGTGTGTGTGTGTGTGTGTGTGTGTGTGTGTGCACATATCCGATTTCGTACACCCGTCCATCCCTCCCTCCGTCCGTCCGTCCGCTCGTTCCACTGTCCGTCCGTCGATAACAATATGCGTTCGAATATTTTTTGGGCTCTCCTTTTGTTACATGCATCGTTCACTTCATAATTTCGTTGCTATTTTTAGGCTTTTTGCCGCAGGAAGAGCGCGTCACGCTCCTTCTCGCAACTATGCCTTGGGAGCAGTTGAGTGGCCCAGTTTATCTATTGTTAACCATATACTTATATTCACATACATATATTATTATAGTCTGTATGTGTGTGTGTGTGTGTATGTGATTTCTTGTCCTCAGCCTGACGTGACCATGCCAACCTTTGGGGTCCTCCAGCATCGATAAGTATGTGGCTTTTACGACTTTTCCACCATTGTCAGTCACATTATTATGACGCGTCTTCAGACGACGCTTGTTTGGCTTGCGACTCGTCTGGCAGCAGGCTTACAGCATTTCCTTTAATTAACACACGTGTCCATTTTCGATTTTCTTCATAAAGCTTCACTTTTTTTAAGCGAAACTATTTTAAATATTTTTTTTCAGTTTTTGTTAAGAATTCCGATATCAAAAATATGCTTAAATCATGTCTGCATTATAAAGTATTTAATCATATATTTATATATTTTAGCAGATATAAATAATAACACATTTCGCTGCCCCACAAATTAAAAAGAATTTCAATTTCTTGCAGAATAAACAAATTAACAAAATCCATACTTCAGCTGTCTATTAATTATAAATGAAAATTCATGTATTACAAATTAATTCAGAGCCACTACAAGCTGCAAATTAAATTAGACAATTGTTTAATGTTTTTTACTTCAAAAGCATTGCAATCTTGGGTATTTTATTCCTTATTCCTTACTTTTCTGTTTGAAGTTGTATGTATTCCTAATATGTATTATCATTAAGTTGTATACTTTATCACAGCCCTTTTTTTCAACATTGAAACTATCTAGATTCAATAATTTCTCGTCAAGGCGTTTGTTATCGTGGGTTATTAAATGTGTTTTCCCATCTGATCTGGCGTGACTTTAATCCCATTCAATTCCAAGAGATATTTCCGTTCAATCTCATTATTTATCTGTTGTTTTGTCGCCTGGCAAATCTTGAAATTGTTATTGTTTGTGCGGCGCCTTGGCTCCGGCTTATTAGCCGACTATATTCCATAGCATCCCGAGTTTCCGAGATATGCTAACCTATCCAGACTTCCCCTCGCTCTCTCATGCTCTCTCTCTCTCTCGTTCTTCGTGTATCTTCTGCCGCCCTCTTTAGAGTTTTCAACGTTTAGTCTGCTGCATCATTTATCATGTGAAATGCGCCAGACACAACAGCCAATCAGACCAGCCCCAGGACTAGTCCGGGAGTGTTGCCTACTCTCCTTGCGCGCTGTGTGCAGAGAACGACAGCTGCAATGGATGTGAATGCCTGGCAATGGCCCTGGCCCTGACTTGGCTTTGGCTTTGGCTTTAGCATTGGCTTTGGGCCGCCCCCCTCACCCACCGCATAAAAACAAGTGCAAATGCAATTTGAAAACAACATTGTGCCACGGCCAAAGAAAGAAAAGTGGGGGGGAGGCGACGAAGGAGACGGTGTCAGTGTCGGTATCGGACAGAGATCGACTTGCTGGCTGACTGGTTGGCTAGCTGGCTGGCCCATGGGCTTAACGGTATTTGGTAATTAATAGGCCATATAATGTACGATATGACTCTGGCCGAACGAGCGAACGCCCCTCACCGCCACAGAAACCGCCCCCGCCCCGCTTGTGGCCGGCAACCCCGTTGCAACCCACTTCATTTAGAGCCGCTTGTGCAACGGGGTTTTTATGATTTAAATTGTGCGCCTGGAATACAATAATAACTCCGGGCACTTGGCAAACAAATAAATTAATTGAGCTGCACACCCTGCTTCCCCCTCCCCCACCCCCTCCCCCAGCTCGCTCGCCTACTATCTGTCGCTGCGCTCTCTCTCTCTCTCTCTTTTGCTCTCGCCGTTTGTTGTTGTCTCGCTTGTAATAGAAAAGCACTGAGAAAGAAATATGAAGTGATAGAAATTCAAACTACGAGCCCATCGAAACAACGTCCTTTCCCATTCGTATCCATGCCGTTCCATTCATTCATTCATTCGTTCGTTCGCTCACTCACTCACTCATTCACTCAGTCAGCCACTCACGCCACTCACGACCCGCATGCATTGAGCAAATTTAATTGAACGACCGCAGCAGGAACTCGTTACGGGCCCCAGGATCAGACAACTATTAGCAGCATGTCAGTGTATGTGTGTGTGTGTGGAGATTGTAGGCCGATTGACCAAGAGCTGCTTCCTGAGTGTGGGTAAGTGTATAACGTGTGTATGTGTGTGTGTGTGTGTGTGCGGCTGCATTTCAATGGCATAAAAGGCGCATTTTTATTGCAAAACAAGTAAGAAAGCGACACGAGCAAACTGCACAACGGCGTGATACCCTCGAAAAACAAATCAACAGCTGCAAAGAACGTTGCAATAAATTAAAATGCATAGTTTGCGACATCAACAGCAAGAGAAAAAAAATTCAAAACTAATCAACACACATGTATAAGGAAAAAGAAGAAAGAAAATAAATAAAACTACAGATTTATAAACAAAAATATGTAACAACGAAATGGAAAGTGTATAAAATATATTATAATCAATTAAAATAAAAAAATGCCGAAATTCGAAAATATTCTATACAAAATCGCAGGTGAAGTTTTTTATAATATGAAGATTAAGCTAAAAATCGCCCAAAATTTATTTTTGAATTGTGCTTAAAGAGATCATTTAAAATATTAATTGCAATTGCAAAATTTAATTATTCCAGAAGACCCTTGGAAAATTGCAACCCCAGATGAGCGCTTTATGAGCACAGGGTATGGGGATATTTTCAAATGCAGCTGTTGCAAAATTATTTATTTGTATTTCGCTCGCATGTTGTTCTAGCACTACGTGCCATGTCCATAAGTCGGCTAAATAAATCATTAGAATATAAATATGCACACTCGCAGCGAGCTTAGCTGCCACCATACTTGCAACATGCAACCACACACACACACACACACAGACACACAAAGTCAATCTCTGTTAATGCCAAGAGGCCACTTTTCAAAACTCTGTCCATGGCAAACTATTTGAGTATATATATGCAATAATAAATAGCTGAGAGATCGACCGATTTGTCGTCTGTTGTGCCTTTGATAGCATCGGCAAAGTACTTGTCTTTCTTTTGCTTAAATTTAATTAGTTTTTTTCACACTCATTTAGCTAGAATCAACCCTTGACACTCGCTGCCTAATCAATTATGTCAATACGCGAAGAACTTGCGTGCGTTATTTCATTGGCATTTCAAATCCAGCTCAACCACAAATAACGATGGCTTGGCTGGGGGGGGGGGGGAACTGGAAGGATTGTTAGGTGCACCTGTGCTTGCGTAATTAAACATTTAATATTTTGTTTAGATGTGTGCACTTAAATGGCAACTGAAATTCAAACAAATGCGTTGGGCATTATGTCAATAAGCGAACTGTTTTAATTTCCATGGCGTCAGCGTCAATATGCAAAGTAATCAATTAGCGATGCTAAAACGATTTCGAACCGGTTCCGAAAGTGGTTCAACAGCACAACAAATCTCCATATATGCATATGAGTAAAAAACATATTTCGTAGTAGTAAAGATTTGAAATCGCCCCCTGAACCCGTTCATTCAGTGACAATGTTAGATTTAAAGTAGTTTTTCAAATAAAATACTCAGTTAAAACGAAGTGAATAACTGCAGTTTAGCAAGTGGTTCCGGGCGATATCTCAGCAATAAATTGAAGTTCACATAGCCCCGAGTTTTGGGCTATTAAATGCATACACTGCGACGCATAATCGTTTCAGTCAGCCAAACTTGATGGCCTCCAATATTTAATGAACGAGAGAAATACAAGTTGAGCGCCATAAAAATATTACATCAATATAAGTTTAATTGCGCTTGAAGCAATGTTTCAAGTTATTAAAATGAGCTGAGCAAGTGGAAAAGCCTGCAGGGATCATCATAAGATTTTTCGACTAAACGTTTTAATGCTCATGGAATTATGATGAAGTATTAAAGCAGCATAATGCCAACTTTCAAGTTATTTAATAGTTTTCGCCACACACACACACACACACACTACTTACACCCACACATAGCGTGTTGGAAAGTCAAGTTTGATGAGCCTCAGATTTTGGTTAGGGCGTCGTTCGAAAATGTTCTTGTCGCTGAGTGCTGGGTTTTTGCCGTTTTCGTCTTGGTTTTAATGGGATTTATCGGGGTTTATGCTCTAGCCGCACATAAAATGCCATTGAAATTGCCCCAGTTGAAAGAGACGGAGTGAGAGAGAGAGAGAGAGAGAGAGAGAGCGCGCCTTAATGTGTGCTTTTAATTAATAAGTGTGCGCATTTATTGTTGCATTTTCACACCCTCCTCGATGTGCTCGATGGCTCCGTCGTTTTGCTTATAGAGAGTACATCCTGCTCCTCTCCGGCCCTCTGTCAATTGGCATACACAGCGTTTTTAGCGATTTTCATTTATTGGGCAAACATTTGCAGCCATGTGGTGTGCACAGCAAATGTGTGTGTGTGTGTGTGTGTGTGTGTGTGTGCGTGTGTGTTTGTGCCAATAAACCCATCAAATGTTTGTAAATTAATTTTGTGCTCATCACTGCTGTTGTTATTGGCTTTTAATGCGCATTTATGCCTTTGCCTTTGCCTTTGCCATTGGCTTTCTCCCTTTGCCCTTTTGCGCCCCCGTCGGGTTTTTCCTCATTTCTCATTGCTCCTTTAGTCATTTTGCCGCTGCTCTCGCTTTGATGACTTTAATCATTTGCGCCATATGCGTGGCGGCTATAATGACGTCATCAAGTGCCCCAAAAAGTGCTCCAATGGATCAATCACTTTTGTACATGCTTCGATTCCACAAAATACACACGACTCTTCTCCGCATTCCATTTTCACCAAATATTATATATTTTAACAATTTTTTTTTCCACTTCAATATTGATTGTTTTTTTCAGCGCGTACTTTTCGAGAGATTATTAGAAAAACTGTAAATAACAGTCACAAATTTTAATACGATATATTTTTTGACTGTAATTAATGTGCTGCTAAATCTATGTGTGCGCGTAAATATTAAAAACAACTCATTTCAATTCGAAATCAGCAACTAATTCATTTAAACGGTTGGCAAATGCACTTTTAATGCTGTACTTTAAAAAGTTAAAGCTGGCAATTTGTTGTTTCGGTAACAGCGTAATTTTTGTAGTATATGTTGAATGTGTTTAATGAAAACTTAACAATCATTTTTAAAGTTATTTCTGCTCTATTATTAAACATCGCTTAATGGCCGCAATTCAAAACGAAATGACGTTAAGTAAAACAGCTTAATAATTCTATATTTTGTAGGATAAATAGATTTTTTATGGCGTTTTTTGTAAAGTGTGAGGATTAAGGCGTATATATCGCTAAACGATAATTGCTACTAACAACAAAGTGGCAGTTAAGTGAAGTGAAGCCGCCGTTAGGCCAAATACACATCTATTTTATGAATGCTGATCTTCTTTTGGGTGATTTTTGTAATGCTTCTACTGCTTTCATTTCTTCTACTACTTCGACTTCTTCCACTTCTACTACTTCGACTTTTTCCACTTCTTCTACTTCTTCCATTTCTCTTCTATTACGGCTGCTTCTTCGCATTTGGTGTTAATGAGGATGATGATGTCCCATTAGGTTGGCTAATTTTAATTACGCCAGCGCCTAAATTGCTGCTATCATTTTTAATAATACGCCGTGTCGCTCTGCCAATCTCTCACACACACACTCACACACACTGGTGTTGTCTGTGCTTCCCTCTTGCTCGCTTTGTATATGTATATTTAACTGTGTGTCTGTTTGTGTTAACTTTTGCAGCTGTTGCAAGGCAGCTCCTGCCTGTCTGTTGACGCTGCTCCCCAGTTCCAGGGGAGCCGGCATCGCCCAGCACAAAGCCAACAAATTATGCACTTACACACACACACACACACACACACTGAAAGTACTGTTTGAGTTATGTATGTGCAGTGCCGGGGCACTTGACTTTTTTCGTTCCTTTGAGCCAGCGCCGGAGCCGGAGCCAGAGCCTTCCTGTCTTCCTGTCTTCCTCTCAGCTCCTGCTCCCCGGCTGGCTGCCACGGCGAGCAACGAGTGTCTGCCTCGGCTGACATCTTCTTACTCCATTTGGGCGCGCTGTCGTGTTAATTTAGCGCGAAATATTTGACAAGATGACGCGCTGCCTCGTTGCTTCACACACACACACACACACACACATACACACACTGAGGCTCCAAGAGCTCAAGCTCGAGTTCCAGCAGCTTCAACTCTTGCCGCCTCCGCTGCTGGCGTCGTTGTAGACATGCAACGTCTGCTTTGTAATGATCGAACATTGTCGAGCAGGGATATGACGCCTGTCCTGTCTGCCTCTCTGTCTCTCTGTGTCTGTGTCTGAGTGTGTGTGTGTGTGTGTGTGTGTGTGTGCAACAGACACTCATATCGATTTATAAGTTGCCTCACTCCTGACATTCGATAGCGTGTCTCGTGTCAGTCGCTTTTGGCATCCTTTAAGCTCCTTTCCGCATCGCACTCCTGCCTCACTACGCCTTCATCTCGCCTCGCATCGCCTGAGTTTGAGCTGTGCGCTCTTTAAGTGATTTGATCTCCAGCTAATTCACAAACAATCCGCAACTAAAAGCCACAAGCTCCTTATGACAGCCAACAGCCAACAGCCATAGTCCAAGATTGCATGCATACGTACACACAAATATACAGATATATATACATATATATTTTGTAGTATGCCATTTGCAGCTCGAATTCAATAGAGCGTTGAACGCCTGAAACTCTCAACGTGGATTACCATTGACTGAGCCACTCTGCTTTGCCGCTTTGCTCAGTGGCACTGTGGCTATCAGTTAATCACCAGCAAAAATGGATTAACAAATATGTGCTTATCATGTATTCCAGCTTCTTACACATGCTCGCAATGCACTTGCACCACAACAAGCTGGATTTTGTGCGGTTTGTATGCAGCAACTACTTTGCCAAACACAATTTCAATTACTTTTTCGCATCACCTATTGTTTGGTTGAAACACTTTTCAAAGCTGCTCTCGACCAACTTCATTATTCAAGCTGCAAACTTGAAAAATTTAGCAATCTTATGTTAACTGAAACTTTTTCAATTGGCATCACAATAAAATAAATTTGATTTAATTTGTCTGCCACATATTTTAAGAAATATATACACAATTTTTCTAGATCTATACAAAATCATAAAAGCGTTCAATTGTAATTATTCAAAGCACTGTCCACTGTCGCGTAATTGCGAATTAGTGACGAGTTCAATAATGTGTGCGACGAATGCATTCATATTGCATTCAATTATTCTGACACGACCACAAAATCAGCGCGCCGGAAAGAAAGAAAGAGCAGCAAGGAGTGTTGGAGTCGCCTCGCGTTCACTTTGCCACGTTGACAGACGCAACCTCAGAGCGACGACAGACAGAGTCATTTATAAAATTTGCAGCAGAACGTGTTAAATGGCGTCAATATTAAAAGTTCAAATATGACACGCTGACAAGGACATGCAGCATAAGGACGAGAACAAGGACGACAACGAGAAGCGTGAAGCACACGAGGGACGAGAGAACGAATTTAACACCATGATGGGGATTGCGAATGCTGATGGCGATGGCGATGGCGATGGCGATGTGACGATGACGATGGGAACGTATAGTAGAGGCAGTAGACGGCGCGAGAGCGAATCAACAAACGTTGCCAGCTATTATCGTTGTCGCAACATGCCACACACACACACACAGACACAGACACACATGACTCCGCTTTCTATCCCTGTGTGTGTTGTTGCTCATCATCTTTTGGCGTTAGCAAGTGCTTGGCGGCAACTTCCAACTTCTAATGGCAGCATTATGCAGCCAACTTCCCCGCCTCGTTCCGCCCCGTTCCCCGCCCCTCTGGCACACAGAGAGTGGAGCTTGCGTCGCGTCTATCGCCAAAATGAAAATGAAACTGTTGCAAAATCCCATAAAACGGCCAAAAAGCTTTTGTAAATGACGCCAACAGCTGTCGATGGCAAAACGCAGACAACGTCGCCGTCGCCGTCGCCGTCGCCGTCGTCGTCGTCGTCGTCATCGTCGCCCAATTTGCCAGCCCAACAAAACAAACCCCGCCACGACCACCTCCAGCTTTAATACATGAGTGTGTGTGTGTGTGTGTTTGTGTGTGTGTCTTGTGTCCTGCGTTTTTGGCGCGTTTTAATAAAGCGACAATGACATTTTATGAATTTTCCACTTTGTTCTTGCCTTTCTCGTGGCATGCCCCACGCCGCCTTCACGTGCCACGCCTACACACACACACACACACACACACACACTTTATGCTGCCACTTTGAGCCACCCTCACCGCCTTCCCGTCGCGCTGCAGGACAACAAGCGACGTCCATTGTTTGTTTGTTTGCTTAGAACCGCAGCGCAGTTGACTGGCTCCAGCTTCGTCTGCTGCTCTGTCCCCTCCCCCGTCCGCCCTGCTGCTTACTTGCCACGCCATTGACTTCAAATGAATTGTCATTATCTCTATGTGTGTACGTATCTCTCTCTCTCTCCGTCTCTCCGTCTCTCTGTCTCGCTGTCTCTGTTTGTGTGTTGCTTGGTGTTGCACAAAGGCGTGTTTCAGTCGTCTTTGATATCCGATTTCATTTATAATTAGCTGCAAAGTTTACGGTTGCCATACCTTTGCTTGTGGTTGGTGCGGCCGGGTCAAGTAATTTAGTGTCATCCGCGGGGGGTTTTTACCTGACAATCCACCCCCCACGCCCCCTACACGCTGCTCCCAACAGCCCCCCCCACACTCAGAAAGCCGCAATTAAAGTTAACTCAATTATTGATAGAACCAAGCAGACAACTGCGACAGCAACAGCAAAAAGAGTTAAGATAGAGTGCATAAAAAGCACAGCAAATGAGATAGAGACAGACACAAGAAGATAATGCGGAAGAGAGAGAGAAAGCATGCACTAATGTTTAGATATGCTTTAATCTAAAGCATTTTGCTGCTTGTCTTTTGCCATGCTTGAAATGCTGCATTTTTTTGAATATGATTCACGCGTACTTGCCTCATTAACGTGCTTGGAAACGCACAACAAATCAACGAGATAAACACGCAATTCAACAAACAAACTATGATTCCTCAGTAGTAGTCGTTAGTGCGCTTTTTGATAACAATGAAAACTACATTAAAATGACTTGTCAGTTAAGATCTTACATCGTTAAAAGTGAGTGTTCAATACTTCGAAGTCTTTCAAGTAAATTAAAGTCAAATTGTTTTTTGTATTCAAAATTCACCTCCCAACAAGGAAGCTGAAGCTTAGAAATAACAACGCTTTGAATTTAAACATAGGTCAGTCATCAGTAGTTAATTTAACTTATGTTGAGGCTCTTTTAAATATTTTAAGGCACTTAATTTGAAATATATATATAAGTTCAAATAACATAGTTTACCGCTTCAATGCTAAAACACTGCGTTGTTATTGGCAGAAGTTGATAACTGAAACTTCTAGCATATTAAGCCTAATGTAATTGCTGCAACAATTACACCCCAATGAAGTGCTACAAAGTGGCTTTAATGCGAACTTTGTAGCCAAGCGGCTCGACATCAATCGAGCAGTTTCATTAATTCGTGCAAAATGCAGACACAAGTTAAGTTAAAGCTGTTAACGTAAACATGCAGTTGAGTAAACACTCTTTTTGAGAGCACATGCAATAAGTGCGGCAAGTAAATACGTATTGTCCGTCTGTCTGTCTCTCTGTCTCTCTGTCTGTCCCTATGTCCTTCTGTCTGTGTGTCTGTCTGACTCTGCGTTTGCTTTGTGCCCTTGCCCTTTCACTGTCATTGGCCCGCTTTTGCCAATTTGCGACGAAACTGAAGTCAAGTGGAAAGTAAAATTCGCGGCTCAGTTGCCAACCGGCGGCCAAATTAACAGCTAATTACGTGCGAATGCCAAATACCAAAGAATTTTAAATGGTACGTGCCACGCCAAGGGGCAGGCAGCAGAGAAAGAGAGAGAGAGAGTGAGAGTAGCGCAGAGTTGCGCTTCGCTGCCATAAGCTGCCAACTCGACGCACAAAATAATAATAATAAAAACACAGAAAACAAAAAAAAAAAAAAAATGTGAAGCAAACGCATTCAGTTGAAAGGGGGCAGGAAGCAAATGGCCGAGGTACACGTAGCAAGTGTGGCAAGTCCAGGAGGGCGATAGCAAAAAAGACAACAACAAAAACGTCAAACATTATTTGAATACAAAATGTCCTTGAAAAGGGTTCTCGGGACAGAGCATATGCCGTCGAAAACTCCACAGGCCCCAACACCAACAGCAGCAGCGCCCAAGTGACAAAAGTGACAAATTAGTCGATGTCGCCGACACTAAAAGCGTTATGACTGAGAAGGGGCAGCAGCGACAAGCGACCGCAACCCTTGTCCCCCTGCCCCTCTGTCCCCTCCACAGCTAAGCAGGACAAGCAATCACTTTCGGTTACCTAAATAAACTAGCAATCTGACGACGATTCAATACGCTTGCCAAGTTTAGTCAAAAGAAGCATAAATATTTAAATACGTTTTAATTGAGTGATCAAATTTGAAGCTTTCAATTGGAGAGTCGCTTTTAAAGGTAAAGACACAGATTTAGATATTATACCTGAATCAACAAAACTGGAATTAAAATTGAACGTGTATTAAAAGTATATATGGGTATTAAACCTATTCATATTTATTGCCTAATTGCACTACAAATTATTCACAAATTAGTTCAGCTTATGTGCTCATATTTGCCAACTTTAAATCGATGTTTATTTAATTTGCAGAATACTTCTATATATAAATCAATTGAATACAATTGTTTAACTTAATTTTTATTTTATTCTAATACTATATATAAACATATTTTAATACAATTTAAAAAAGACATCAAATAATTTTTAGATATGCAGCTTATAGAGCCACACGTATTGCATAGCAAATTAAGAGCAGCCGAAGTTAGGGTATATTAAAAGAATGTCAAGTGTTTTGGACTCGGAGCGAGGTCAACAGCGACGACGTCGTCGTCGTCGTCGTCGTTGTCGACGCAATTAAAATTCAAAGAGCAAAATGCATTTGCCACGCTCACGCACAGAAAGACAGACGGACGGACGGTTGGACAGACGGATGGATAGAGGCTATGCTAAGTGGATGGAGTAATCCAGGTTGTTGGGGGGTGGTTGGAAAGGGGATGTGAGTGAGGCGATACAGATTTCAGTATTTTTGGGATTGTAATTCAAATGCTGTTCCAGCACACGTTGAATGTGCCTCGTTTTTATGCCTCGTGCATAATTACATGCTAAATGGTGCAACACAAATAATGTGGCATTAGAATTGCCCAGCAAAAACATATCACACTTTACTTACCACCGCCTACTCTCGCTCTCTCTCTCTCTCTCTCTCTCTTTCTCTGCTAATCACCCTATCAGTCTCATTGAGCTGAGGACGACAGCAGCAGGTGGCATAGAAATCTCATTTGCCATTTGTTCTCAGCATTTGCATGCAGTGCGTCTTATCGCTCGGCAAATTAACGCCCAGATGTCTGGCATTTTTGTTGCATCGCACACACATACATACATATACATACATACTTGGATGCTTCCCTGCTTTTTGCCTGCAAGAGCAGCCAATTGGCTCAGCAATTTGGCTTTGTTCTTGCGCTGACATTGTGGCAACAACTTTAATTGCTTGCAGCACTCCATTGCAAATGTTTAACAGCAATTAAGAGCGCACAATTTGCCATTTAACACAAATGCAACAATTGGTTATGCTTCTTCTGCAAACAATTCTCAGCTCTCCAAAATTCAAATACAATTGCCGCATTTGATTTTTGCGCCAATTTCTATTATTTTTTTTTCAATTTTTTCCATAAGCCTCTTCAATTTATTTCGTTAAGTGCCGCTGTTATGGGCCATACATACTTGAGAGTTACCCACACACACACACACACACACACAAATACACGAATTGTAGCCGGGCTAAAAACAGAACACAAAACAAGCTACAAAACTAAAGGCGAGGGTGCTCGACTGTGAAATACCTGCTAGCCGTTGTGATTTAATTAAAGTAGAAATGTGTTCCATATACCACAATTATACCAAAAATATACCGAAATGAATCATATTTGGTATATAGTTGTATGAATTTGTTTAAAATATATCTAAAGCTCGATCTTCTAGCTTCGAATCTGGAGAGGGGCGCAGTCAAGCTGTTAAACAAGCTTCTAGCTGAAGGTTTTTTAGCTTTTAAGATCTATGTTTACATACAGACTAACGATTGGATTGGTTCTAGCTGTTGATGCTGCTAAAGAATACTTAATGAGTTTGGAACTGTTTTCTTCTGCCTCCCCATTGTCACACAGTTATCATACCCTTCTAATATGTGTTTAGCGAGGTGCACAAATAAAAGATACAAAATTCCAGCAGCCCGTTGGACGTTAGTGAGCCGAGGGAACGGGGGAACAAACGGCGCCAAAGGGCGCAGCAATGCAGCGAGCCAAAAATAATGAACTCCAAATGAAGTAAAACAAAAAAGAAGCAGCACACAGTATTAATTATTCATATTTCATTAGTGAGCGCACTCACCGTACTCGAGGCGACTGCTAGAGAGAGAGAGAGACAGAGAGAGACAGAGAGAGTGAGAGAGTCAGTCAAAGCAAAGGCGTGTGCCATATAAAATTTATAAAAATCAAAGTAATGCTGCGACGCGCGGGGCCCAAATGAAAACGAAAACGAAAAGGAAAACAAAAGGGGAACCGTTCACGTTAAAGGTAAAATGGTAGCCGGAGTGCTCTAAGATGCCGCCATCGTCCTGGCCAAGACGAGCACCAAGACGAGGCTGGCTGCCAGGCTTTGCAGGTGGAACCACCAAGTGTTTTATTTTTGGATGGCAGACATCATCATTTGTCTTGGCGTTTGCCAACTTTACGGGGCAGGGGTCGAGGAGGTGGAGGAGCTGGAGCAAGCGGCGCATTGATGAATGAAGTGCGTAGCACGGCGTTGCCTGAAAAGGCCAAAAGGCCAAGCGACATTAAAAATGCACACGCAATCAGAAAATGTTTCATGAAGGCTTCTGATGCCAAGTTAACAGTTAGCAGCAGCGGCAGCGGCAGCGGCAATCCAGTTGATGGATCAACAGCGCCAAGATAAGACAGCGGGCGGGGTAATGAGCCAGTTGAAGTGGGCCAACTCCGACGCCATCAACATCAACGCTTTCTTCTCCTTCGCTTTCATAATACCCGCCACACAAAGCGGGCTGTAGGGTGTGTCGACTTAGTGGCAAGCGAAGCTGAGAAAGCCAACTGTGATTTATTCAAAAATGTATCCTTGAATTACAGTCGAGTTGTGTTTTGTTCATATATAGATTGCGCAAGCTGTAAGAGCTATAGTGATGAATTATAGAGAACATAATTTCTATGATTAAGCACACTTTGATTTAGTTTAAGAATTCAGCTGTGCAACTAATTGAATATTTTATGACGATATACAATTTGTATGTAATGCAAAAATATGCACTTCTAAAAATGTTAAAGAGCCATGATGTAGCTTATTTAAACTAATTTTTTAAATTAGTTTCTAAGCAGTTTTGTTTCGGAAAATAGCTTGACGATTTGATTATGTAGCAGAATTTGTACAAGATTAAATAAATTTATCACAGAGTTTTGTAAAGCGAAAGACATTGCAATCTTATGGCAATGGTTTTAATATATATTTAATTTAAGTGTTATTTTCCGTAATACACATTTGTTAACCAAACTTGGCTGTGATTAATTGTCCCAATGCGCTTGGCGGATATTTAGGAGTCGAGCAGACGCGACTTGAACTTTCGCACTTGCCTTATTTTTATGTTTTGTTAAGCCTTTGAGCCGGGCCATCGTTGGCGGCAATTTATAATTTGTTTGGGCTTTCAGCGCGGCCGTCCAAAGCAATTACCGTGCTCAAGGTGCATTTGCCCCACCACTCCAAAACCCCCCCCCCCCCCCCCCCCCTTCAAAACGCGCCACGCTCCACACTCCGCGTTCAACACTCGACGCTCCGGCGACGTTCAGGTTCACGTCCAGCTGCTGTCCATGATGTCCATGTCCGACACCTACGCTGCCAAGCAATTCGGCTTTACTTGAGGCGAACTTTTGCCGGGTGTCGGGGGCGGCGTCGTCATCTTATCGGGTTCACTTACTGGGTCAACTTTGTCTCGTCCCCGTGATTTATTATTATGTCCAGGCCCTTGTTGTTGTGCTGGGCGCTGCGGCTATTTTCTTTGGCACGTTCGCGTTGGGAAAACAGACGCCTCGCATGGCGAACATCATGATTCATGTGTGTGTCTTTGTATGTGTGTGTGTGTGTGTGTTTGTGACAAGCAGTGGCCAAGCGTGTTGACCCGTTCGACACCGATTAATATGCACAGATTCACACGGCTGATGAACTCTCGCTCTCTCTCGCTCTGTGGCTCTCTGCTACAGTGTTGACACTTTTATTAATGTTAATTCATTGGAATTTAGTTACTTAGTTGCTGCTGCCTGAACTTGAACTCAATTCCCCGAGGTTCATCTGCCAATTCCGCTGTGTGCAATAATAACTTGCGCATAATTATTTATCAAACAGCAGAAAAGAGATTTGCTGGCGTTCATTCAACTCACAAGTGTGTCTTGAATTTTGAAATTGTATCAAAGTGGCATATTAAAGCTGCAGCTTGCTGGCCCAACAACATTTGTTGCCTGAAATATAAATTAAAATTGCTGATTGCATTCCGTAAAGCATAATGCATATATAGTATGTTAATTAAAATTTTCGAAATCACAAACGTGCAGCGTTGAATTAAATGTGAATTAAAATCGCTATTATTCGTTTCGATGACCGCGATTTGCAAATAATTTTGTTACACATAAATATCGAAAACTCTGGCTTCGTTCTTAATGCAATTACAATGCAAATTAAACACGCATTTCATATACATTTTAAAAATACTCGTAGTCAACATTCTTCACTGTGCTATAAATTAAATTGTTAAAATTTAATTTTCTTATGTGATTGCAATAAACAAGGCTTTAAGCTTCGTATACTTAGACGCACTAACGATGAAGCAATTTCATTCACAATCAAAATACTTGTATAGTTTGCTTAGGACTTACTTTATTTAGTTTTGTAATGTGGCTCGCTTATTTGTATACAAATTCAAGTTATTTCATGCTATTAATATTCCATTGCGTATTCGCGCGAGAATATATTCCATTTTTAATAACACAAAACTTTATGAAAATTTTATAAATAAAAGGCAAGAGTAACGCCCAGCAACAACAGCAGGAGCAACATCAACGACGTCGTCCTCGTCGTCCTCGTCGTCCACGTCGTCGAGCAGCTCAAAAGTCAAAGCAAATAAGCAAAAGGGCAGAGAGCAGGAGGTGGAAGATGCGAGAGCAGGTTGCAGATTGGAGGACTTTCACAAGCGGCAAAATGGGATATACAGCTATAGCAGAGGGACGTCGAAGGATGGCGGAGGCGGGGCCAAAGTTATGCGATGAACCCAGTCGAGTGGTTGGGCTAAAAAACAATTGAAATGTGAATATTAAATATACAAGTACAAGATTTTTATTCCTCTACTCCTGGTATTCTTTGGCTTTTGCTTCATCTTTTGCTTCGCTTTTCCACTGCTAGCTGCCTTGCTATTTGCCAGGTGTCGACCACCTCCGCCCCCTCACCCCAAGCCGCAGCTGGAGACCCACGAACAATCCCATTCTCCAGACCAAGTCGACCAACTCCCCGCGGCGTCATTGTGTGCATTGTATGAGCCAACAAAATAAACCGTTTGATGCTATCTAAACGGAATGTTGGGCCCCACTGATTGATGTCGAGATTGGCCCGGATAAGTCACAGCTAGCTACCTAGCGCTCGATTGTAAAGCTTCTGTGCATAGATTGCTTATCTGTCACGAAGTTTAAATGGAAAACTAACTTAAGATGTGCTTAGGCCAAGCGGCATTGTTCGCCGCGCCACGCTGTCATATAATATTCCATTATATCGCTAGATGTTGTATGGATTTATGTTGGGAGATAGCTTTACAAGTTCTGCAGAATTCACTTTATACGCAAATCGAACTGTCAAGGACTTGTGCAATAACTTTCGAGCACATTTGCAATTACTAATGAAAATGAAATATGATAAACGTTTAACATAAATTGATTTTTATAATGGCAACTCTCTGACGACTGCTGAAAATTAAATATCTTTTAATATTTCTAATTAGTATTTTTAATTAATCAATTAATCAACCATCAATAAGCTTCCAATGCAATTAAAACTGTGGATGAATAAATATACCTAAGATAATGCACTATAAACATGGAGACATTATAACTATGCAGACGTTATCCAATGCAATTAAAACTGTATGTGAATAAATATACCATCCTAGAAGTATGCACTCAAAATATGGTAATACCATAATTTGTATCCCATGCAATGCAAATAGAGTTAATAGAGTCTTGATTATGTATAACTCGACAAATTCCTTGCATATTATGCAGGGAAATGTTTTTTTTTTAATCAGAGAGAACGCTGCTATCGATTAGCATTCAATGATTTGAAATTTTTTTTCGAAAAATGTACACCACATTTTTTCAAGGGGTAGGTATGGAAAACTTGTCAAAAATTAAGCAAGTCTGGCTCATCTCAGCCAATTGAAGGACTATCACGATGTCCTTTGGCACAAGGATATGTCTAACCAATACAACCAAATGAACATCCCTTAAAGGACGAATATCCTTCAAAGCACCAAGTTAAAAGGACTTTTTTAAATATACAAAATAGTGCATATCATGGACATGTCCTGTCACATCCTTGTGAGTCCTGTACCAAATGTAATAACTTGGTGAGAGCTATCTTCATGCCAAATGTCATTCAAATCGCATGAGTACTTCTCGAGATATCCAGGATTTGGCTGCTTTTCCTAAATTTGCTTTCTTCTTGTGAGCTCTTAAATGTATGCAACAATTTTTGTATTTCGAACATGCAATAATTTTTTAATACAAATTTGAAAAACCGCTACTGAGTTTTAATATGATTTTTTCTGATTTGTGTTCGGTATTATAATTGTGCCACGTAGCATTTTATTAAGAATTTCGCCCAGATTTTTCGAAACTGTTCCTAAGACACAATCAGTTGTTGTTGTAATTATAAATGTTGTTGTTGTAGTTGGGGAATTCATTATTGTTGTGGAAGTTGTTGCTTCCAGTCCGCCAGCTATTTAAGTCAACTTAGGACTTTTGCGTTTGCTTAATACTTACCATACTCTCCTCATTAATAATATTGTTTATCCCCTTTAATACTTACCTCTAAAAATATATTATCATTTAGTTGTATTACTATTTTTCCGAATTTTCTGTATAGTTCTTATTAAGCGGCTACCCATAGAGTAAAACGATATCTCAATTTTAGATTGCAGTAGTCGAATAATCAGATAATACAATATTTAGTTAATAAATTATCTAAAACTAGAGAGTTTCTTCCGCAGCTTCGACTTGTGTTGCATGCGAACTTTGTCGTGTCACTAACAATTAGTAAACATCACAGTTATACCCTCAGTAATTTGTGTACAGGGTATTACTCCAATAACCCACTGAGAGCGCTGCGGCACACTATAGAAGCGTATTAAAGGGCCAAGCAAATTGGTAACATGCAAGCCTTATGTTAAAAGCTTCAGTATGGAAAGATATGGAGACTATTTTCAGCCTGAAGAGACTTTTGGTTTTGCCAGCATATATATGAATATTGGCGAGTGTGTGTGTGTGTGTGTGCAAGTGGAATGCATGCAACGAGGCACATTAATTAAATAAAAATTGATTTTTCAAGCGCCTGAAATCCAATCAACGAACAGCTGCAAGTTGAGGGACATACTACAACGAGTGGCGAGCACATAGAGCTATGTCCTGGATGGAGACAATCAGTCCTGCTTGCCAGCCTCCCGATGCATTCCACTGCCGTTTATTGCTACCCCCTCCCATCTTTCTGACAGCCTCGGTTCATGCTGCTGTTGCTGTTGCTGTTGTCAAATGAAGTTAACAAAGTTTACGATTTTTTGCGTTCGCTCAACTTTCTTTTTTCCATTTTTTTTCACTTTTTCCAACAATTTTTTTGTAGTTTTTGTTGCTGTCGCTTCGTTGTTTTGTTTTTATCGTATGCATAAGTATATAATGTGGATATGGGCTGAATTGTGGTATATACTGGACACAGTGCGTCCTTATCCCATGACCAGCAGCAGTAGCAGCAGCAGCAGCAGCAACACAGTATAAGCAGCCAGGCTGGCAGTGGCAATGAGTTTAATGGCCGATGTCGCTTTTTGGTTGTATTTAAACCACAGCAAGTCATCAGGCAAATTGAATTTTCAACGTATGGTCGCACACACACACACACAGATACACTCACACACTCTCAGAAGCTGAGAATCCGCCCTTCGCCACGCCCCACAATTACAATGGTAGCCGTCGCGAATCCTGGCTTAAAGCTCAACTTGTCCTATATAGTCACAACTTGTATACACAAATGCCATCTGCACTTACACTGAGCGCAATTAAACTTTGAACATTCTCCATCAAGTTGCAGTTGCAATAAAATTATGAAAAGGAAGTTAAAATCAAATGTACACAATTTTAGAAAATATTTTAACAACTATTGGGTTTCCTAAAATATGCCCAAAGATGTATGCTATGATTTTTGTCTTGACAACAAAGACTGAAAGTTATTGTTGTTCCATTAGACTTCAAAGCTGTTAAATAGTTATATTTTATATTATAGCACAAGAATTATTATAACGCAATATTGGCAAACATTTGAGAGAGAATAAGGCAACTATTTTCTTTGACTGATTATGGTTGCTTATCATCTTAATATCTCCCTTAATATCTCTCTGTATAATATTTAAAAAGGTAGAATCTTCTTCTGGCAGTATCACCAGCAATTTTGTTGAGTGTATTTGTTACTTGCCGCATCCTGGTCAGTGCCATTTGCCGTTGGCTTCTTTCGTTTCTCGTTACAAAATTACCCACGATAAAAATTGAATTACTTCAGTCGTCGGTTGCTGGCGGTGGCAATGACGATGGCGTTGGCGATGGCGATGGCGGTGACGTTGATGTTGCGTTGCTGCTAAAGCTGTTCCGTCTGCTGTTGCTCGTCTCGCTCCCGCTCCCGCTTCGGTTGTTTGCTGTTGCCTGTTAACGTTGGTGGGGCTCAGGGTCTGGTGTTAGTCCTGTCCCTGGTCGTGGTCCTGGCCCTTGCATTGTCGCTGCAAAATGTTATGCTTACTCTTGACGCGCCCACGGCCACGCCCACGTCTCAGCACACTACTTAGGCGACGTTGAAACTGTCGCCGAGCCTGATGCCAGGAGCCTGGTGCTTGGTCCTGGTTGCCTGCACCCAGTTTGACTTCCTGGCTGTCTCTCTTTCTCCCGCTTGCGTTGCCCCGTCTACTTTGTGCACTGTGCGAGTGTGTATGACTTCATCTAATGATAAATGAGCTGCAATGGATGACAGCGAATCAACTTAAGTGTATTGCTCTGCTTCGGTGCCACGCCCTACTGCCTTTGCCTCTGTCCCCGTATCATCCCCTTATTGCCCTGTCCATCCATGCAATGCACTTTCCCTTAACGCTTTCTGCTTGTGTTTACGTTTCACTTCAAATTTCTATGCTACACTAAATATTTACATAAGGACAAACAAAAAGAAAAGAAGAAAGGCGACCAGTAAAGGAAAAACACTAAAAGAAAACTTGCCAAGTGTAAGTGAAACGCTTTAAAAGGAAGTTCCGGGGAAAACTTTACAAGTGCTCCCGGACTCTCATTATCTTATCGGAACTTATGTTTACACCAAGTGGATAGGGTAATTACACAGATTGCAATTCAATGCGCCCAGCTGTGACCACTAAAAGTACCAGGAATTATTAATCTACGTCAAGTCTAGAAATGGAAGATCACCTAAACACTGCTAAATTTAATTTGGAATATTGAATTTATTAATTTCGCAATACTTTGAATTTCGTAAAATTAAGTTAGTACCGCAAGAATTTGAACGCAATTGCATTTGAATGAACTTTATTGTTGCATATAAATTATGTTTTATTTGGCAAGCAAACTAAATGTAATTGTTACAATAAATTAAAAAAAAAAAATTATTAAGTACATAAATTGTAAATATATCGTTGCTAATATCATTGAATTTATTTTGAGATTATATATGTGGAATGCTACAGTTAACATTGTTTCCGTTTTGGTTCGTTGTGGCATTTGTTAGTTTTCTTTATCGAGAAGTGGTTCTTTCTACTTATGCAGACACTTGGCATCATCCTTGGAGATGCACTTGAGGCTGCGGTAGTCGAAGCGCTCCTTGTTGTCGCAACGCAGGTGCACGAACTTATGTTTGCCCGATTTCTTGATCTCACAGCGATAATACTTGCGGCAATCGCGCACATCGGGATAAACGTCGTCCTCGTCACATTCATCCTCATCCTTTAGCTTCTTGATTACGTCCTTAACGTATTGTTTCTTCTCCTTGGAGTTCAAGTCTTCTGAGTCCTCGTCCTCGCTGGACTTTTTCTGTTCGCTGTCCTTGCTTTCCTTAGAGTCCTTTGACTGCTTACTCTCCTTGTCGTCCTTCTTGTCCTCATCAGAACTGCTGGTCTTTTTCTTAGTATCACTGTCATCCTTTTTGTCCTCACCAGAACTGTTGGACTTCTTCTTGTCGCTGTCATTCTCCTCCTTGGAGTCTTTCGATTTTTTGTCTTCCGACTTGTCGCTTTTATCCTCGGCAGAATTTGTGTTTTTATTCTTCTCACTGTCCTTCTCTTCATTGGAGTCCTTTGGTTTGTTACTCTCCTTCTTCTTTTCGGCTGAACTATTTTCAACGGAACTTGGCTTCTTAGGCTCTTGCTCCTTGGACTGATCCTCATTCTTTTTGTTGTCTTGTTCAACCGATGCATTCTCGTTAGAGATTGCACCACCCGACGGGACTTCACCAGGTTGTTCTATAGACTCAGCTGTCTCTGGTTTGCTATTCGATGGAAGAGTTGGCTTGATCGTCGGACGCCGGTTGTTTACCCAGTCGTGCCAATTTTGCCAGAAGGGTCGGCGAGTAGGTGCCACTTGACCATTTCCATTGTTATTACCGGGTATTTGTGGACGTGTTGGCCAGAAGGGGAACTGAGGGATTGGACGAATGGTTGGCCTGATGGGAACTGAGGGAACTTGTGGAATGACTGGTGGATTAATGGGAGCGTTGGGAATAGCTGGAGTGTTAGGCGCGTTGGGAATAACAGGTGCATTGGGATTCACAGGTGCAGGTGGATTAACGGGGATGTTGGGGATTACGGGAGCTATGGGGTTGACAGGTGCGTTCGGGTTAATAGGAGCGTTGGGGTCTACCGGAGTTGGGCTCACTGGACCGTTGGGGCTCACTGGCGAATTCGGGTCCACCGGAACGACTGGTGCAATTGGCGCGTTGGGGTCGACTGGTGAATTCGGATTCACTGGTGCATTGGGGTCGACTGGTGCAACTGGAGCATTTGGATCGACTGGTGCGCTGGGAGCGACTGGAGCGTTAGGATCGACTGGCGCGTTAGGATTCACTGGAGCATTGGGGTTCACTGGAGCGCTCGGATTGACTGGCGCATTAGGATCGACTGGTGCAACTGGAGCGCTAGGATTCACTGGCGCGTTGGGGTCCACTGGAGCATTAGGATTCACTGGTGCATTGGGATCGACTGGAGCATTGGGGTCCACTGGTGCATTGGGATTCACTGGTGCGCTGGGAGCGACTGGAGCGTTAGGATCGACTGGCGCATTAGGATTCACTGGAGCATTGGGGTTCACTGGAGCGCTCGGATTGACTGGCGCATTAGGATCGACTGGAGCATTCGGACTCACTGGTGCGTTGGGATCCACTGGGGCATTGGGATTCACTGGTGCGTTGGGATCGACTGGAGCGTTAGGATCGACTGGAGCGTTCGGACTTACTGGTGCGTTGGGGTCAACTGGAGCATTGGGATCGACTGGAGCATTGGGGTCCACTGGTGCATTGGGATTCACTGGTGCGCTGGGATCGACTGGAGCGTTAGGATCGACTGGAGCATTCGGACTCACTGGTGCGGTTGGATCCACTGGAGCATTAGGATTCACTGGAGCATTGGGGTCCACTGGGGCATTGGGATTCACTGGTGCGCTGGGATCGACTGGAGCGTTAGGATCGACTGGAGCATTAGGATTCACTGGAGCGTTAGGATCGACTGGAGCATTAGGATTCACTGGAGCATTGGGGTCCACTGGGGCATTGGGATTCACTGGACCGTTAGGATCGACTGGAGCATTAGGATTCACTGGAGCATTGGGGTCCACAGGGGCATTGGGATTCACTGGTGCGCTGGGATCGACTGGAGCATTAGGATCGACTGGAGCATTAGGATTCACTGGAGCATTGGGGTCCACTGGGACATTGGGATTCACTGGTGCGCTGGGATCGACTGGAGCGTTCGGATCGACTGGAGCATTAGGATTCACTGGAGCGTTAGGATCGACTGGAGAATTAGGATTCACTGGAGCATTGGGGTCCACTGGGGCATTGGGATTCACTGGTGTGCTGGGATCGACTGGAGCGTTAGGATCGACTGGAGCATTTGGACTCACTGGTGCGTTGGGATCCACTGGGGCATTGGGATTCACTGGAACGTTAGGATCGACTGGAGCATTAGGATTCACTGGAGCATTGGGGTCCACTGGGGCATTGGGATTCACTGGTGTGCTGGGATCGACTGGAGCGTTAGGATCGACTGGAGCATTCGGACTCACTGGTGCGTTGGGATCGACGGGAGCGTTCGGATCCAATGGAGCATTAGGATTCACTGGTGCGTTGGGATCGACTGGTGCGTTCGGGTTGACTGGCGCATTTGGATCGATTGGAGCGTTAGGGTCCACTGGAGCATTGGGGTCCACTGGAGCATTAGGATTCACTGGTGCGTTGGGGTCGACTGGAGCATTGGGATCCACTGGAGCATTAGGATTCACTGGTGCGTTGGGATCGACTGGTGCGTTCGGGTTGACTGGCGCATTTGGATCGATTGGAGCGTTAGGGTCCACTGGAGCATTGGGGTCCACTGGAGCATTGGGGTCCACTGGAGCATTAGGATTCACTGGAGCGTTAGGATCGACTGGAGCATTAGGGTCGACTGGAGCATTAGGATCCACTGGTGCGTTGGGATCGACTGGAGCATTAGGGTCGACTGGTGCATTAGGATCCACTGGTGCATTGGGGTCGACTGGGGCATTAGGATCGATTGGCGCATTGGGATCGACTGGCGCATTCGGATCGATTGGAGCGTTAGGGTCCACTGGAGCATTGGGGTCCACTGGAGCATTAGGATTCACTGGTGCGTTGGGATCGACTGGAGCATTAGGGTCGACTGGAGCATTAGGATCCACTGGTGCGTTGGGATCGACTGGAGCATTAGGGTCGACTGGTGCATTAGGATTCACTGGTGCGTTGGGATCGACTGGGGCATTAGGATCGACTGGCGCGTTGGGGTCGACTGGAGCGTTCGGGTTGACTGGCGCATTTGGATCGACTGGCGCATTGGGGTCCACTGGAGCATTAGGATTCACTGGTGCGTTGGGATCGACTGGAGCATTAGGGTCGACTGGAGCATTAGGATCCACTGGTGCATTGGGGCCGACAGGAGCGTTCGGGTTGACTGGCGCATTTGGATCGACTGGCGCGTTGGGGTCGACTGGCGCGTTGGGGTCCACTGGAGCATTAGGATTCACTGGTGCGTTGGGATCGACTGGAGCATTAGGATCCACTGGTGCATTAGGGTCGACTGGAGCGTTCGGGTCGACTGGCGCATTTGGATCGACTGGCGCGTTGGGGTCCACTGGAGCATTGGGATCGCTTGGAATATTTGTTGTTTCCTCGGGAACAATAGTGGTTGTCTCTGTTGGGGCCTGAGGAGCATTCGGATCAATGGGAGCATTCGGGTCAACTGGAGCATTAGGATCGACGGGCGCGTTGGGGTCGACTGGAGTGTTAGGATCCACTGGAGCGTTGGGATCGACTGGGGCATTAGGATCGACTGGTGCGTTAGGGTCGACTGGAGCATTAGGATCGACTGGTGCGTTAGGGTCGACTGGAGCATTAGGATCGACTGGCGCGTTGGGGTCAACTGGAGCATTGGGGTCGACTGGTGAATTGGGATCAACTGGAGCGTTGGGGTCGACTGGTGCATTGGGGTCAACTGGAGCGTTAGGATCCACTGGAGCGTTGGGGTCCACAGGTGCAGTGGGATCGACAGGAGGTTGAGTGGTTTCTAGAGGTGCAATAGTAGTGGTGTCAATTGGTGCATTCGGATCAACCGGCGCAGTAGGATCGACAGGAGCATTTGGATCGACTGGAGTGTTGGGATCAACAGGAGCGTTTGGATCAACTGGAGCAGTCGGATCAACTGGCGCATTAGGATCAATTGGTGCGTTAGGATCCACGGGGTTACTAGGATCAACAGGAGCATTAGGATTAACTGGTGCATTCGGATCAACGGGCTCATTGGGATCGACAGGAGTATTAGGATCCACTGGTGCATTCGGATCTACGGGCTCATTTGGATCAACTGGCGCATTGGGGTCCACGGGAGCATTAGGATCAATTGGAGCATTCGGATCGACAGGTGCGTTAGGATCTACTGGCGCTGTTGGATCAACGGGAGAAAGTGTTGTTTCCTGAGGTGCAATAGTTGTGGTGTCGATTGGCGCATTGGGATCAACGGGAGTTGTGGTGCCCCAGTTAGGATCGATGGTCGTAGTATCAACTGGCTCGGTGGGAATGGTGGACTCTGGCTCAACTGGTACGGCCGTATTACCGGCAGTGGTATCAACAATGGGTTGGCTTGTGGTCTCGATGGGAACATCTGTTGTTATCTCCACCGGCGCTGTGGTAACCTCCACTGGAGCAACTGTTGTCTCAACAGGAGCAAGCGTAGTAATAATTGGTTTCGCTGTGGGAGTAGGTGCTTCAGTTGGGGCACTAGGCTGCGTCGGACCTTCCGTTGTGGGCTTTGTAGGAATAATGGAATTGCCCGTGGTGGACTCAATAAGAGGTGATGAGCTACTGCCACCTCGAACGAGCGGACTGTCGGTGATTGTAGTCATCTTGGCAACAGCAGCCGTTGGTGCATTGCCATCCGATTTGACTGGCATACAAATCTCCAAGCTATCGTTAATGCAGCGCGTGTTCGCCGGACACTGTAGGACACTGCCCGATGCGATGTTTGAGGTGCATAATTGATAGGTCGAGGGACCCACACAAATGGCTGTTTGGCCCTGGCAATTGACGTTAATGATCTGAGCATTGGTGTTCATGCCATTTTGATTTTTCTCGAGCATGCCCGCTAACTGTTAGATAGAGAAACAGACATGCAGGTAAAGAGAGAGAGAGAGAGAGAGAAAAAGAAATGGATGTTAGTGTGATAATGTCAAGGGGTCAACACGTGGTGCACTGTTTGTCACAAGTCAGTTAAATGTTGGACCGTAACAGCTATATATATTACACTGGTTTAGTTTATCACTTGCATAGGTTATGTTCGAGTCGCCGCCGAGTGATCTCAACGATATCCAAAGTATCAAGAATCCCGGCAGCTAATGTTAGTTTGTTTTCGGGGTCAGGGGGGTGTTTGTTTAGTCACGCGTATCCAAAGCCCGCAAAGTGCCACACAAGATGTTAATAATAAAAACTCATTGTTAAATAAAACCAAAAATATGTATTATACAAAATAATAGTAATTTGTGTTTCTTTGTTTTGTTTTGTTTCTGTTGTTTTGTATTTGGTATTTTGTGTGTTTTTGTTTTGATGAGGGGAATTTAGGCGGATTTACGGGGTATTCGGGTTTTTGGGAATTTGTTCGATATTTGTTTCGTATTTGCTGTGCGCGTTAGTACAAGTAAGGCAATTACCAAAAGTATGAGTAAATATCTGGGTATTTTGGTCGTCATCGTCGTTGGATATGTGTTTGGTTCGAATGTAAAATCGTTACTATCCTCAGTACACGCTGTCTCGCTGCTTATATTCAATTTGCTACCAGCTTCCACACTTATCTACGCGAATCTCACAGTGACACTAACCAAACATCGAATGATTATCTTTTGTTTGTCCCCAGATAAGTGTGCGACCAATTTATGATATTGCAGTGAAAAAATCTTGGCAATCTTCACATGTTTTGACTACCGTTCTTCATTATTATTATAGTTTTTTCGGAAACTTTTACAAATCAAATAGTTGGTGATTTCTTATCGGCTGACGTAATATGAAGAAACACAAATAATCAACAATTTTTTGTGCTCTTGCATTCATTACAACTCTCGCCATTTACAATTGTAAATTAAATGCTTTGTTTACAATTTATTTTACACTATATTCTTCGCTCGAGCTTAAACTGAATTTAGATTCTACGTTGATGCAAATAGCGATAAGCAAAAGCTTATAAATAAACACTTCTATTTAGTATTTAAAATTGTGCGTTCTCCAATCGATCACTTGTTAAATTCAGCTAATTTATTGAGAATAAACTATCGGTATTTGTCGTACTGTTTATCATGTTGGGAAAGGCATTCCCAGAAAGAACTTGAAAGCAAATAATATGATGGTGTTTTCTAGGTATTTCCTTATCAAGCTGTAAAAAAAACTTTTGTGCAAAACTATATAAATTAAAAAAGGCTTAGCCGAGGTGTCTTAAACAAACTGTGGCAAGGCTAGGTTAGTTTATAATCGACAACAAATTCCACCCAATATCATATTATTATTTTATTGCCCTGGCAAGTGTAGTACATCATATGTGCGAAATGTATCAGACCTTGAGGCCGCAGTAAAATGAAATAAAAATCATAATAATATAGTGAAAACTATGCTAATCTCGTTAGTGCTTCCGATTGTCATTAACTTGATCCTAATAATGATATTTCACACATTTGTTTAATTGCCGTAGACATTTGTTTAATGGTCGCTGATCTTAATCTCAAGAGTTGGAAAAGTGATAAAAATAAAAAAGCAAAAACGACAAAAAAAAAACACTTAAGATCTGCGCATTTCCTGTGACAAATTTTGCGTTATTTGCACAAGTTCAAAATGGATTGCTGAGCAAAGAAAACAATATCCCAAAAGCTATGCAGCTTCATTTCCAACCGGAAATGTGGTTCACAGTGGATCCCAGCGAAGATCATGACTAAGGCCAATTCGCATAGTACTTATCTCTCAAGTTTATCATATGCAACTCGCAGATACAGTAGCTATAAGTATGTATTTCATAGATACATACATATATGCTGAAGAAAAGAAACATATACACATTTTGTTTGTCCGCGAGTCTGCTAACCCCCGGTTTTATGACGCAGACAAACCGCTCTGTCGTCCAATGTCCGTCCAAACAGACCTCACTTACGTATGTGTTTTTCACATATCATAATGATGATGATCATGATCGTGAATTTGCCACTGATAAGAGATTCAAATAGATTGAAGATTTCTACTAAATGTTGTCCAAGTAATGCTTATCACTTAGATAGTAAAAAGATAAGCAACGCGCCAGTTGTGGACACGAAAAGGCCCCAAACGTAAGCTGCTGTCAGTCGGATTGTATAACACAAATCTGTGCAGTACAGTGAGCACTAATTAATACTAATTCTAAATGTCAATTCGTCAATATTAAGCAAAATATTTGCAATTATATTTCTGCCTTTTTTCATTTTTTCGTTAACAAAAATGGAAAACAAATAAATGATGAACATTTCTACAAATCATTTTGTGGCCGAACGATAAAATATTTGTAATATATTTAAAAAAAAAAAACAAAATTTATCAAATTTTTAAATTTAAATTTAATTTAATTTAAATTTTAAATTTTTAAATAATGGAGTTTCCTTTCAATATGATTCATTCATATGAATTCGCACTGTACTTAGTTGTCAGCTTGTGGCCGCGATAAAAATATGTATGTAAGTATGTGTGCTATGTACGTACATATGTCTGACAGCAGAGGTCCAAAGACCTTTGGGCGACTTCAACTTATTAAGCTACTTAAATGACCGCAATTTGCACAACATCTGCCCAGTTCCCAGACATGGGGGAGGGAACTTTCAAAGAGCGGATGGGTGGGTGAGAACAAGGCTGCCATCGACTGCTCATTCAGGTGGGGCGAATCAAACAACAAAAAATCAACAGCAAATTGCGTGGTAGCTCATCCATTTATGCCATTGCATATGCCCTTTGAAGCCCAGCAATTGCATCAAATTGAACAATTAAGCGTCCTCCAATTCTTTTTTTTTTATTGTTATTATTATTCAGTTGCTTCATTTAATGCGGTTAAACCATAATATAAAATATATATGTATTCTCTCGTATATAAAAAAAAATCAAAAAAAAAAAAAAAGAACAGGCGCAAATGCAATGCAGGCACTGCGGTTTTTCATGTCTAGACAATACAATAAATACAGTTAGCCATATATTTGTATTATCATATGCGCGCATCCATATATGCATGTCCTGCCTGTCGGCTGTCCCGTGTCCTGTGTCCTGTGCATTCCTGCGCTCGCCTGTCGTGCATATGCAACGAATACGTATATTTTATAATTGGCGCCAATTTGTTGGCTTATCGCCGCGGCGAATACGACAAAACGTGCAGCATTACGCACAAATGAGGCACACATTTTGACTGGATTCGTTAACTGATTGAATGCCACATGCAACATGCCGCAACATGCCACAACTTGCCACAAGCTGAGGTGGCACTTTAACAACAAACGAACACGTGTCATTATCGTCAGCATTATTATTAATATCATTATCGTTGCCACGATCGCTACACTCGCATTAGCATTTGCATGCTCGTTGATATTTTGGATCATCATCATCATCGGTATTGCCGATAGATTGAGCCTTATAGTTGGCATTGTTGTGATTGATATTAACATTATTCTTGTATGTATTGTTATTGTCATTATCATTGTAATATTCAGAAAAGCAATGATATCAAGCGAAGCATATGTATCAATAAAAGCATTATTATTAGCATTAGCATTAGTATAAGTATCAGCCTTAGTAAAAGCATTGTCATTAATATAAGTATTAGTATTATAATTAGTAATATAATGAAGTATAAGTCACAACATTAGCATAAGCATTAGCATTAGTATTAGTAATATCATTAATATAACTATTAGCATTAGTAAAAGTCACAGTATTAGTAAAAGCATTAGCATTCGTATTATCGAAAGCATTAGTATAATCGTCAGCATTATTATCAGTGTACATTTGCGTTGTCATCATCAACATATGTAGATATTAATATTAGCATTAACCACAACATTATCATCAACATGAACATTAGTCGCGTCAACTCTTTGAAGCATCGTAAGATTGGAGCACATGTAATTAAAGCATTTCATCTTCCATTGCTGTCAGCAAAATTGCCGTGCTGCATTCTTCCGAAATGGGCTCATTCTCTGCCTCGTCTAATGGCCCGTTTGACAGGCCAAAGGCAAACAGTCGACGTGCTAATTCGTTGGGCACCCATTTGAGCCAGAGCCTGGCTAGCTACACCCACCCACGCAGCACTGGACGGCCACACGCTCTGCTGGCCATGTCCCTGGCCGAATGCAACGTTGACAGCTAAAAATTGTAACAAGGACGTCGTCCCCTCCCTGCCACCCAGCAAAAAAAAAAAGGTGGAACAAAAAATAAGAGAAGTGGAAGGGCGAACGCTGCATGCAAATCAAGTGAAAGGCGCGTTGCGTTGCCAGGCAGCGCACAGCCACCCTGTGGCACCTACTACGCTGCAGTGGTGCAAAGAGCCCTGCCGCACACCCCACGGCGAGCACTTCTACGGCCCACAAAAATTATGCAAGTCGTGTCGGTTGCGCTGCAACTGCGTTAATGTTGTTGGCGTTGCGGCCGCGGCTGTGGCGGCTGCTGTGGCTTTGAGAGCGCCAAGCGCCTCTTGCCTCATTGGCGTTGCACAAAGCGGACTGCCGAATGAAGGGCGCAGAGCGCAGAGCGGAAGGGGCGGCAACGGCGACGGCGACGGCGGCGGCGGCGACGTCAACGGCAAAAGCAGCAACAGCAGCAGCGGTGGCGGTGGCGGTGGCTAAATTTGCATAAATTAACAATGTTTCGCAATTGCAGCCACTGATGCAGCGAATTCTTGCCACCCCGTCCGCCGCATTCGTGTGTGTGTGTGTGTGTTTGTGCGTGTGTGTGCTGTCCACCATGTGCAATGTGCGCGTTTTATTGATTTGATGCTCCAATGCACTTATTATCCCTCAAGCAGCCAGTGCCAGTTAATCCCGTGGCGATGCGGCGCCATTTTACGCACACACAAAAACGCACACACAGATGCATGCACACAGGCATTAGGGTGTGCCCGAAAAGTTGGTCAAGTATACGCAGGAGGCGGCTCATTAGCCAAGCCAAGTGGAATTGGCCAAAATGCGTGCGTCGCTTTCTGTGCGCCCCTTTTTCTGAGATTGGTCGACGCCACCACACTTCCTTAAATAATCCTATTATGCATTTTGTTATTCTAATAAATAAACATATTCACAGTCTGCTTCTTCCATTTCATGCATGAGCTGCAATTATTCATCTGCTGCAAATGTAGCATACTTTTTGGCGTCGCTTAGCATTTAAATTACGCATACGACATGTGAAATTGCAATTGCCAGCACCTAGGCAAAGTTCAATTTATGAGTACAGTTTGTTTTATTTTTTAAATGATTGTTGTAGAAGTCAGATTTTGTCATGAATGACACACCGAAATAATAATCAAATTAATTTGTATTGCAAATGTAAAGAATTTGTTTAGCGGCAAATTAATTGTATTCTATTTTGAGTAAAGCAAACACACGACTTTAGTGCAATTGAAATGACTGCATAAAAAGTTGCTTAAATTCAATTTAATAAATTCCATTACTTGCAAAAAAAGCGATTGGAACAAACGGCACCAATGCGATTCCTGTTTTACTTCTTTGTGGCAGCCAATATAGCATATCAGCTCTTTATTTTTTTGAAATTATTCAGTTTAATGTTGATGATGTTTAATGCAACTTTATTATTTGTTTTTAATTTTCGGCATATTAAACTGCAAGCGAGTTTTGAATTTCACATTTGACATGGCCTACAGCAAATCGATTTGTATTTGTTCTTGTTGCTTTTATTAATATCATCACATGTTTTATCATTTTTTTTTTTTTTTTGAGAGCACCAATGCAGTTGATTTCGTTTTTTTTTCGCATGCAATTTAAATTGAATTAAAAATTGCATTTTCGATACAGATTTGAGTTTGGCCAGCGATGTGATATATAATATTGTTGTGGTGTTCACTTCAATACAGAAATTTGCAACTGCTTTGCATTGTAAATTGCGCTCTTGTAGCTGTATCTTTACATGTATTCCAATGTGTGTGCGTGTGTGTGTATGTGTGTGTGCATAAGCGAGCAGAAAAATGGAATCATCATGCAGTCAATTAATCAAACGGCTTGCTGCCAGTCTGACTGCCAGCTGTGTCTGCATAAATGTGTATATGTACATACATATGTATCTATATGCATGTACATATATATTCACATATACATATAATATGTATGCAAGTAAGTATGTTGTGTATTTGCGCAATGTCCACGCTAGGTGGCGCTCTCGACTCTCGGATGCCTTCGCAAAATGCCTCAAAGTTACTACCGACAACGGAGAATTCGCAACTCACACTCACACCCAGACAAAGTGCATAATCTGGCCACACTTAAGCAAGCAATTAACGGCACTGTCAGCATTAAATATGCACATATAAAGGATGGAATATTTTCCATTTCTTTTTTGTATATACATTTATTTTATAAAGCCTTTTATTCGTTTCGTACACGTTTGAAATTACGAAAAAAAAGGACCTCGAGCTTTAGCATTGCGTCGATAAGAAGATCATAGGTGTTATATGCAAATGCTCCACATACAAATAGCTTAAGCTTTGATTGTGACTTAGAAACATGCACAAATAATTACGCTGAAGAAAAGAATTTAATTAGAGAATATAACAGAGACACGATTTTTATTTGAGAGATCGATAGTTGTAAACATTTCTATTTTATATGCATTCATAAAGTCATTAATAATGTGCTTTTAGTTCCACCAAACTGCAGCGTGAAGTTATTTAATATAGCAGAGCTTAGGAATTCTTCAACTCAAACAGCAAGCGATGCTGAACTTTCAGGAGCTGAAGCAACTTTTGCAATTGACATGGATTCAAATTATAAATGTGGGCAAACAATAATTAGAGAGCAGTGAAATGGTGATTTGCAGTTGATATTGAAAAGTGGTCGCAATAATATTGAGTATACTCATTTGCAGCCTGACTGAATCGAGTGCCAAGGAGCGGATGAGGAGTGAATGAGTCAGTGAGTGAATGCCTTTGGATGCTTGGGGCAAATCGTTGGTCAATTCAATTTGCATTTTAGCAACTAAAAACTGAATTTCTTGTAATGCTTCGATAGACACTCGCTGGAGCTCATCCTTGGAGCTGTAGTGTTGTGGTTTGCGGTGGAGCTAAAGCTTGGCGCTTCAAGCTTCAAGCCGGTTGTCCTTGTCGTCCTTGTCATCATCGTTTTGCTTATTTGTTTATGTTGCGCAAAGTAAACAACTAATTTTAATTTGCCGCAGGAGTCGCAGACAACGAACAAGACGACGACAGCGATGATGACGATGATGGAGATGATGATGATGATGACGCTGACAAGCATGATGACGTTGTGGCCACTGGACAGGCAGGCGGCAGGGCGGACACAGGACGTGGCCAGGACTCGAGCGGGTTTAAGCAGCAGCAACAAAGGATTGGATCAGTCGAATTAAATAAAAGAAAGAATCGCACACACACACACACACTCACAAACACACACACACACACACACACGCAAGCCGAACCGCAAACAAGCTCAGCATATTTCCCTCTCTGTTTCTGCAGTCTTCTCTCTGTCTCTTTTCGTTTTGGGGGATTTTCACTCTGTTTTGCTTTCTGTGCATTTCGTTAGTTTGCATTTTGTTTTGACATTTCATTTATGTAAATTCCAAGAACAACAACAACAACAACAACAACAACTAACGCCCATTCAAATTATCTTTAAATAATTTAGTTTTTGCTCCTCGTTTGCAGGGCGAGCGGGGCTGGTGGCTGCGGAGGCGTGGCGGGCAGCTCATAACAACTTTGTGAACTTTGCGTTGATTTTTGGGCATTTTTTTCATTATTTATTTTTATGTATTTCGTGTACAACTTTAACTGGCCAAAGGACAGCGCAGCGTATGAGTGTGTGTGTGTGTGTGTGTGTGTGGTTGGGACTGAAGCAGCATGAAAGCGGAAACGGAAGTGCTTACCTTTAGCACACACACACACACACACACTTACACACACAGACAGGCATACATTATTATACATGGCATGCAAAAAATGTTTGCTGCGCCTTCAAGTGCTGCTCGCCGCCCCACGCGACCATGGGCGTGGCACAGGCGTGGGGGGGGGGAGATGAACTGCTCCACACACACACACACACATGCACACACAGTCAAGTGAGCTTTAAAATATGTCCACAGGTGCAGAGGCTGTAACTGCTCCTCGCGTGGCTGCAACACGGGGTGTGAGCAAGGCCAGCATCGTCAGGGGCGGGGCGGGGCAGTGGGGGAATGTGGCTGGGACGAGCTGGAATTGACTTTCAGCTTTTGACTTGTATGCCAAACGAAACACACACAAAATTGCCACTGCACGAGGGTGGCTCAAGCAGTAAATAACTATTTAAGTACTCATTGCAATACTCAATACTTAACAGGTTCAACGATTAATTCATTTACACTTAATAATAAGTGCTTTCAATATAATTGCCATTGCTGTCTCATTCACAAAGGTTTTTGGATATGGCGAATTCAATTATTGCGGCATTTGGCAAAATGTAAAATATCTAAAATAATAGTTTATATGATAACTTCTAAGCTCTATCAAAAAATATTTATGTGTCAATTTAAATTATAAACATACTTATTTAAGTAATATTAAACATATTGTGTGTTAGCTTTTTAAACAACAACCAAGTATCATTAATTGTAAATTGATATTAATGTATTCTCATATGTTCATTTTATATAACATTTTGAAGATATACTAGGCTGACTTATTTAATAAATTCAATAATGTTAAATATATAACGTCTACAATTTAATAGTTTGCTTGACAACTTTCAAGTTGAATTGTTTCGACTACTTATTCTGTTCAGTATCATTCAGTTGACTTTAAATGTTCTCAGAGCTAAGTTCTTCAATTATCAGTTATATAAAAAGATTTTTTACTTTATTAAAGTAGAATATCGTTTAGACTTCACAATGCAGTAATATAGTTGAATATTTATTTCATGTATTTCTGTTCTGCTGAGTAAAATTTCACTCGATCATATCTGAAGATATATATGTATATATGGAGTATTGGCCAACTGCTCGCTTTGCCCTCGTGACTGTAATTTGGATTCTTGGTCTGTTGCGTTTACTGCAAAAGGCTAATTGAAATTTGCCATTAATAATGCAAAAAGGTCTCGGTGAGAAACTTTTAGGTCCACCCACACATGCCGCACTATGCACGAGTGTGTGAGTGTCTGAGTGTGTCTGTATGTGTGTGTATCTGTGTTTGCATATGTGTGCGTGCTATTTTAAATATTTCAAATATTTGTAACATTTGCCGCTGCCGCCACTCAAGTAACCAAAAGTACACTACACCACACCACACCACACACTCACTCACTCTCCCACACACACCCACACACACACACACCCCTGTGCTCATTCCAGCTCAATCCTCCCGGTCCAAGTCCACAATTTCGGCCTCGCCATTTACCGCACGCCAAAAACATCAACGGCGAAGGTGAATGCTTATTTTCTGGTCCGTCAGCCGCCGGCTGATGTCGACGACGACGACGACGACGACGACGACGACGCTGTCGAGGAGGACGACGTCGCCATCGCCGTCACCGTCACCACATGTAAAAATGCTACCGGTTCGCCTTGCCCCGTGTCCCGTGTCTCTGCTCCCTTCTACCTGCCACACACAAATTGCTCTGGGTGGAGAGAGTGAGAGGGAGGGGGAGAGGGTGAGGGAGAGGGAGAGAGAGTCTGGAGTCTGGGCTGCTGTTGCGCGAGTTATGCTGTGATTTCGCGATCTGACGGAGAGGTCGACAGCGCGAGCACAGCGCATTGGAATGGGGAGATATAAGGAGTGTAGTGGGTGGAATTGTGAGTGGAACATCGTTGGCCAAGGGACGAGCAACAACAATAACAGCAAATAATACGCAGACAGCTTGACACTGACGCACTTAGAAATACCCAATAATGAGCATACCTCTAGGCTAAACTCTTCCATATCCATTCCACTTGGCTGCAGATCGTGCTGGAACTTTCAGGATATCTGCAAAATTGAAGTAAATATTTATGTGCGCAAAATCTGCAAACTGCAATAGGAACATATCAATTATAATTGGCTTTTTAGATAGAGCAGTTATTGGAAAATGTGAGAGGAAGTGACACAAAATAAGCTCAATTGCTAATAAGCTTTCAACCTAATGTTTTCCTTTATTTTTGCAAGCTGAAACTTCATTATGAACGTTCAGCTTATTCCATCATAGCGCATTTAGTCGGCATTTCATATGCACAGGGTATGACAAGTAAAACGAACTCTTGGTAAAGATGAAATGGTTTAAAATATGTGCAGCTGGGGCTGGAGCAGAGGTAGCAGCGACATACTACATAAGGGACCACGGCCGGTAGAGCAGCCTACGCCACCCAATTCTCACATGTATCATACACTTCCCCACACACAAAAAAAAAACACACACACACACACACCAGCACACACATGACTGACAGCAGATATGTCGCGGAGTGTTGAGTGAGTGGCAATGGAAAGAGTCGTCTATTTTGGGTTTATGTATGTAGAGAGAACGGAAACTGTCTTCAAATGCCAACAGAGAGTGCTCTACAGAACGGCATTTAAGTAGCTACAGAACTGTTTAACAGCTTATAAGATATATTACCAAAGAGATCTCAAGATGGAGCAATGCAAAATTGAAGTTTTTAATTATTAGTTCGTTTTTGATTGAGCAAATTTTCAAATCAGATTGCTACAACATTTGTTAACTTACAATTACAATAAGAAATAATAGAAAACTAAAGCAAAAAATAGTACAAATAAAATTCTATGCCTTATTGAAATAAAGCGAAGTGTACATAGAAGTTAAATTCAAATATTGGAGAAAAATACATTCGATATAGGGCAATGCGTCGATCGCATTGATATGCCGTGCAGACAAATTGTAGCGCATTCAAATTTCGACGACGCAAAAATTGTGAACATTTTGTTTCTTTTTTTTTTTTATTTCAGTGACTCCCCTTCAATCTTGCCTTTTATATTTGTTGTTGTTGTTCGTGTCGTTTCGCTTTTTTATTATTTATTTCACTTTTTATTTTGTTGATTGTTTTACAAAACAACGCCGAGAACAACGGGAAGCAAACCGAAACGAAACGAAACGAATGCCAGCGTCCTGGCAAGACGAGAGATTTTGCTGCTGATGGGTTTGGATGGGGTGCAATCCTGTCGAGGCTGGGGTGGGGGCGAAAGCAAATGGAAAAAAATCTCTCGAGGCTACTGAAAACTTATTCTTGCTTTCATTCCTTACTCCAGCTCCAGCTTCAGCTACAGCTTCGAATCCGACTCCGACTCCGTTTTCTGTGACGTTTCCAGTTTCAGTCTCTGTTCGGTTTGGTTTGGTTGCTTGGCCAGTTATTTCTTATGCTGCTTGGTTTTTAGCTTTGCGCCTTGGCGACCTCAACAGCCCTCCATAGTGAAGGAGGAGGTGGAGTTGGAGGCAAAGTGTCCTTATCCTTATGCCGCTTTCCGGATGTTGTGTGGGTCGCAGTCGGGATCGTACACGTTTGGCGCTCTCGTAGTTTGGTGGTTTAAACACATGAAACAATTATAAAGTTGCCAAGAAATGTAAACCCAAAGAGAAAACAATTTAATTGAATTTAAGCAGGGGTTGTCATATCCTAATGGATTTAAAACAACAACAACAACTCCAACAACAACGACAACAATCACAAGTACAACAACATCAAATACAAATAAAGCATAATACATAAAAAATGAGAACTGAGGCCAGCTCCAGTGGGGGAAGTCTACAGAATTGAGTTTCATACGCCACCAACAACAAAAACAACAACAACAAAAACGACAACAACAGCAACGGCAACAACAACTACAACTTGCTCAAAAGGCCAAAGGGGAAAGGGAATAAGCATGATGAGTGCTATTGTGTGTGTGGGAGTGGGATGAATGTATTACAAAACTTGCGCTGGGTCGCTAAATGGATGTTGGACCTCAAAACTGAAAGCCACATCCTGTTGCTGTTGCCCTTGTTGTAGCTGTTTAGATACTTGCCTGATTTTACTTAACTAAAGGATGCAATTACTTATAGGTACACTGCTAATCAGATTATTGCACTGTTTGTTTATGTATATCAGCTATCCGATTACTCGTGACTAGTTCTAAGCGGATCATCGCGAACTCGTGAGCAATCGATATGAAATCAAGCTAATATTATCGATAAGTGCAAAGCATTAAGTGAAAATTTTTTCTTCGACGTGTTTGCTACATTTGCATTTAAAAGTGTGGAATACGCCTCGTTCAATTTCAAAGTTTTCACGCCCCGTGGCCACGCCCATGGCATCTGTCGGTTTTATCAGTTGTGTTTCGTGTGTTTTCATTGTTTTGCCTAACGCGGCATTGAAATTGAAATCCGCTTATTTTACTGACGCCGCCGCCGACGCCGCCACCGCCGCCAACAAAATAAATACCAATATAGTGAGTGAGCTACGTTCCGTTGAGCAGGGGAGAGCATACAAAATAAAAGCAAAACAATATTTTCCTAATTTTCGCGCGCGCACGCGACCAAAGAAAAGCCAAAAAAAAAGAAAAAACCCAAAAGCAAAGAAAACTGTCAGCAACAGGCGGACGACGCTGTCAACTGAAGCGCAGCAGGAGCTCCCCGTTAAGTGGGAGAGGGTAGGTAAGTGGTCTTTGCAATATACCAATATACCAGATAGTAGAAAGAGAATGCAAAAGGGAATGAGAATGGAGACGTCTGCTATGTGTGTGTGTGTGTGTGTATACAATCCAAAAATCTTCTGCTGTGCAAAGATGCGAATGCGAATGCAGCCCTTCCCCAGGGCTAACAACTGTCGGCAGTCGGCTGCCGCCAGTTTTGCCTTTTGTTTGCTGTTGATTTCCGGGGCTTCCGATTGCTTTGCTTTTTATTGCATAGCTCCAGGTGACTGCGTAGGCAGCCGGTCTTGTTTCTACAATGTTGATACAACGATAAAACAAACAAATGCGCATACAATTTGCATTTAATTTAACACGGTTGCTAAACCGTTGCACAACCGTTGTCAAGATCAGCGTGCAGATCAAATGAACGCGTGCAATCGAACAACAATATCGATTATTAGAACTGCATTCGCTCATTTCGTTCATTTTGCATGCACTCACAATTGTCGGAATGTGTGTACTCAGCTGTATGTGTATTGCTGTTGCCTCGCACTTATTGGCAAGTATGGCAAATGGTGAAAAATGGTTTGTTTACACATCGTGTCCGGCGTCGTTGTCGTTGTCGTTGCTGTTAACTTTGTAAAATGTTGGCTTAAAAGGAAATGTTGTTTATTGCTTTTGTGCGAGTATTTGTGCAAAGTTTTGGAATTAGCATTTTGTGTGTTGGCATCCATGAAAACTCAATTAGAAATAAATCTTGTAACATTGTGCCAGCCAATTAATCACAGTACTTATGTTTGTTTGTGTCTCACCTGTGAGCTGCTACCTGTGCAAATATCTAAGTAATTTATAACAACTGATGAACTATCAAATACCGCAAATCCAAAATGTGTGGGCAGAAACTTTCTATTTACACACGACTTATTTGGCTTACCAAATATATGGAAATGTTTTGCATATTTGAATTTGTTGCAGCTGCTGATGTCGATGTTGTTGTTATTATTCTTGTTGTTGTCGTTGTTGCTGGTCGCTAGCATATTGTAAAATTGATTTATTTATTCATTTTCATTTTCATTGATTTGTTTGTTTTTATTTAATTTAATAAATTATTTCAACTAAATTAATGCCTCTCACACAAACCCCAAATCACGCCCCATCTCTTTCGTATTCGACTGCTTTTTTCTCTCTCTCTCTCTCTCTGATTCGCATAAACTGTCGCATTGAGCCCCGGGGGCTAAGCGACATTTGGCCAGATTCCATGGCTTTCAGCATTGATTGCTGCCAGTATATATTTTAATTTTAATCAATGCATCAAACGAAAGCCGCACCGAGCAGAGTTAGAACTAAAGGTAGAAGCTCAACTGCAACATAAATGTTTATAAAAAAGAAATGAAATAACCTATCTACTATTCCCCTAGCAATTTTCCATAACATGCGATAGATCAACATTATCATACATGTGCACATAAATATATCATCATCATAAAGCAAACCACAAGCTACTCCACTCAATATGAATTCATCATTAGATGCAAATCATCAGTGCGAGCTGCACTAAGAAAATTATTGTAAATTACACATAACTACTTACTCAGAGTGAGTGCGTGTGTTTGTGTGTGTGTGTGTGTGTGTTGGGTAGAGAGGAAAAGCTTTAATATTTGAAATGCTATGGAGATGCAACTTATTGCAATCTACTTAGAGTCATGTCTGTGATGTCTTAATCTCCCTAACAGGGTTTCAAGCAAATTAATGTGTGCTCTTCGACGACTGTTAAATAGAGCCTGCTTTAATTACCTAACTAACATTTCAGCCTAATAATGTGCTTATTAGATAGCCCTTAAAGTTTTGTTTAACTACCAATACAGGAAATATTTCTACGCAAATCCAATGTTGCTGAAGTTGTTGACTTTTTAAAGTTCCACGCAAGAAAATGGCAATAGTCAAAAATGAAAACTTGCATAATATTATATAATTGCTGTTTTGCATCCAGCAGAGTTCTATGCATATTGAAATACTATGCGCATAATCCGATCCGTTGTGGTCAACATAGTTTTGCAAAAGTTCTTTGAGGCTTTGAGACGATTACAAAATCATTGACAGCACACACACACACACACACACACACATACACATGCAATATCCATATTGTTAACAGCAGCAAACATTTTTGTTTTGGTTTTTTTCTTTTGTTTGTGTTTTTGGGGATATTTTCTGGGCAAACCAACAAAATGTAGCCAAAGATTTTGTATTTAATCTCATGACATGACCATGAACAGAACTTCAGACTGCCAACAACATTGTCAATATGACGAAGCGGACGATGGACAGGTGTGTGTGTGTGTGTGTTTTTGTGTGTATAAATAACTGGCATGTTGTTGGCTTTTTGCAGCTTGGCGGCATGCATGTTGTTAATTTGTTGCAGCTGGCATTGTTGCTGATGTTGTTGTTGTTGCTGTTGTTATTTGAATCCAGTGCTTTAGGGATTAAAAACACGCAGCAAAACAAACATACTCAAACATACAAATGCTCTCTAGTCGCAGCATGCATGATTTGTGCATACCCTATAAATAATTATTGCCCTTAAGGCAGCTTGTTTCATACACATTCAAAGAACGCATAGTTAGCTATAAAACGCTCGTCAATTTGTCTTTTTTTGTTATTTTTATTGCTGCTATATTTGTATCTTGACATTTTTCTATAGGCATTGAATTTGCATAATGTTATATGAACACCCATTGCGGCAACATTGGGCCTGATTATAGGGTATAAAAAGCATTTATTTATGCAAATTTTATTTTATTTGTTTTCAATATTTTGGTAACTTTGTCGCTGATATTTCCGCCACACAAATAAACAAAAATGCCAGAAGCCGTCAGCCAGGCGCAAATGTGTTTGTTAAATTTCCCAACACATACACACACACACACACACACAGACACACACACACATGCAGCATACAGCATACACATCAGTTGCCTGTACATGACGGCGCATTATTTTCCATTTTAATAATTCAAATATCAATTTGTTGTTACATTAAATATTTAATTTGTACTAAAATGTGTTAAATTCTTTTGGGTATTATAAACATATAATTCTATATACATTTTCGTACGCACACACACACACACAGACACAGACACAAACACATGTGTCATGCAATTTTTGGTTTGTTTAATTACAGCTTAAAATCTTTGATTAAAAAACTGACACAACAAAACTAAACAAAAGCGCAACAACTTTTGCCATTCTAGTCGCAGCTTAGTTGAACTAAACTATTTCATTTCCACTCAGAGTTTGCTCTACCCATCTGTTTATTTCACACTTTTCTCATTTAGCTTCAACTTTGTGCAACTTCTTAAATTAAATATTCCGCCAAACAAAGCAAAAGTGTGTGTGTGTATATAATATGTATTCGTATGTTTCGCCTTTGTCATAAATCTGGGATACAGAATTATAGCCAAGTGCATTACAGCATTGATATAACCCCAGCGTTTGGTAGTGCACATAATTAACACATTGTTTGTCACATTTGTGGCTTTGCCACAAATAAGCAACAGCCAGAATACATTCATATACAGTATACAACACCATTAAGCTGTTAAATCCATTGATCCGAGTCTTATGGCCACTTTAAACAAAAATATACACATGCAATCATACAAAAAACGATACCAAAACACAAAATAAAAAAAGAACAAACAGAACCCCCATATATTTAAGCCCAAACACAACTGTACCAAACTGTCATCAGTTAGCGGGAATTAATCTTTGTTTGTTAAAAGCAAAACAATGCAACAAAAAATAGCATAAAATGCAGAATTATGTGGGAAAAGTTCAATGCGAATAGAAAATAAAGAAATCATATTTGAACACTGAACAACAAAGTGGGAAATAATAAAAATTATCATTTTAAATGTGCAGACAGATAAATATAGGTTAGTTAGACACATAAAATGAATAGTATTATTATTAAAATGTGAAGGCAATCGAGTTTTCAATTGCAATAAATTCGATTAATGAAAATTGATAGCAAGCATAAACTAATACTCTTAAGAGAGTTGATCAATACATAAATTATAAATTAATTCTTATCTATGTGAAACCATTCAAGCTCTCTCTCTCTCTCTCTAACTAGCAATGGACTAATTTAGCTTTTCAATCGAGTATTAACTTTTACAATATAAATAAATGAAGCATACATAAGCTGTTCTGTTCCCATGGAATGTCCTAATTAAGAGTGCACTTACTAAGTTCAAGTCAAACTAACTAACTAACAGAGACAGGACGAAGGAAAGAGATTGAGTAAGAGAGAGAGAGAGAGAGAGAGATGGCAAATGAAGTGATGCAAAGTAAAACTATGGCATTCTTGTGCGCTGTGCTCTCTGCTCCGGTCTTGGTTTAAGTATGAATAAGTATGCACATTTCATGAGATACTTTATTATTAGGAGTGCACTAGGGGGACTCGTTGCCTAATTGGCTGGCACACTACTCGACAACAGCAGCAACTGAGAAGAGAACAGCACAACTTGGACAACTTCCCTGGCATTTCCCTGGACACATTGGTCATATCCTTTAGCTTCCTGCGTGCACGATACGTGTGCACGCTGGATGAGAGGGATAGCGAGACGAACTAAGAAGGACAGAAAGAGGCTTTTGTTTTTATGCTTAGAGCTAAAGTTGAGCCGCTTTTAAATGCTCACCGCCACATGAAGCTGATGATGATGACGATGATGACGATGATGGTGAAGGCTGCGCTGACGAAGCCGACGCCGATGACGATGAGCAGCAGGGCAGCAGATGCAAATCCCCATTGAATCGATGCGATGCTCTAGCAGCTCGTCGTACCGTTCGTTACCTTGACGATCCAAAACGCAGGCAATCAAGTGTAAAATCATAGAATTTTTAATTGATTCCACCGAAGCAACGCAACGCAGCACAAGTTTACTTTAGTAGTTTTTTCTGTCTTTTTTTTTTTTTCTTTGGTTTTTTTTGTACTCTCACCCGCCTTTTTCCGATCTATGCCCTTCTCAAAGGTAGCGCCGTCAAATGCAAATGCTTTGTTTATTTATTAGGTTTCTTCTTGCCTTTCGATTTAACATTCTATTTGTTATGTCTTTCCAAAATTACAGGCATTTTCATGTGAGTTTTTTAAGTTTGTGCAATTGCAGCTTTCGAAGAAAGCAAAAGTTTCCGCAATGATTTGGCTGCAGAAGACCAATTACTTGCTTCTATTGTATAAACAAATGCATCAAACTGCTGCTTCGATTGAAAGAAACGTTATATAAAAATTATTTCTTTAATTTCCATTAATGTTTAGTATTGCATCTGTAGTTTATCTCTTAGTTTCCGTCATATCTTGATGCTTGCGTTGAGTTCCAAGCTTAGTTAGCGTATTGCAATTTCGTCTATCGCTCTCCCAGCTAAGCCAGCGCTCTTGCTCTCCCTCTTTCGCTGTCTCTGCCTCCCTCACTCTTCTTGCTCTGTCACTCTCGCCGCGTGTCTCTTATTGTTTTCTTTTTTTTTACCCGTTGTTCCATTTCGTATTTTGTTTTGCTGTGCGTGAGGAATGGGGAACGGGGAACGGGGAACGGCGGTGGTCGTAGGTACTTCTAATGCCTCGCTTGGCATAGCCGTCGCAGCGGGTTTTTTGAGTTAATTGGCAGTTGCTTCAGCTCTTCGTCGTTGTTGTAGTTGTTGTTATTGCTCTGCTGTTGTTGTTGCTGTTGTTGGTGTTGGTGTTATAGTTGCTGGCGGCTGGGCCAGTGCGTTGTCCTAGCTGGCATAACCTCGAAATAGATCCCCCAATGCTGTTGCCGCTGCCGCTGCTGCTGCTTGACGTGTCGCCCCATCTGCGAGTGTGTGTGTGTGTGTGTGTGTGTGTGTGTATACTCGACATTGGTTCTAGCTATCGCATGCATTGGGGCTCAATTGCCAGTTCCAGCTCCCGTTCCAGCTGCAGTCGCAGGTAGTATCGAGGTAGTCATGTCTCTGGTTCTGGTGCTGACTGTGCCGCCAGTTGCCACTCGGCCAATTGAATTGTCCAGAGGATGACGCACGGCATTCAGTTTGTTGTTCGATTTTAGTTTGGTTTTAAGCGCCTCCTGCTTTCCACTAAGAATCCACCACATACTTCTCCACCTCGCCACCGCCATCGACATCGCCGTCGCAGTCGCCGTCGCCGTCGCCTCCGCCACCGTCGCCAACTCGTTGTGTATCCATGCTTGCTTGATTCGTTGATGTTGAACAAATGCAATTGAGCTGTGAGTTGTGAGATGTGTGGGTGGCGGCTGTAACTGCGGCGCGTGGTGTGCGCAGCGGTGGGATTTTGATCGGGTCAGCAAAGGCTGGGCAGGCAGGAGGTTCAAGCAACTGTAATCAATTCGAGGCATATGCATGCATGCATAGATGATTTCCACTGCAGAAGCTGTACACTGTGAACTGGCGCAAACGGAACGCAACAACGGTAAACGCAGTTTTGCCAAAAATAATCGAAGAAAATCCTTGCATTCCTTGCAATGAAAATTCAACTTTGCATTCATTGTTCAGCTAAAGCTCTTTGCAGCGCTTCACTGCGCTTTAATTGCGTCCGATTGATGGCAGCCAAAGCTGCAGGATTGCAGCTAATGCCGAAAAAGCTCTTAAAACCAGTGAAAACTGGTATCCACATTGAGAAAAGACAGGTAACTTCAGAAGCAAAAATTCGCTAATGATATCGATAATAATATGTTTATAGTTTAATCAAATTTGTAACATAAAAGTGGCTAAATTTCTTGTACCTTTCCCTTAATCAATTAAAGATCCTTTAAAGTAAAGCTCTGTTCTGATCTACTTGCAATGATCTTTAATTGTACAGCTCTGAAAATACATTTCTCACTCCATTTAAATTTAGGCCTTGTATAAATTTGAAATTGCTTTTTTTTATAAAATTCTATTTTTCAAAGTAGTTGAGCAGAAGCTGCAAAAGCTGCTGTCGAAACTATTAAAACCCAAAATGTTATTACTAGCCATTTCCGAACATGAGCAGCACTAAAATGGATCGTAAGCTTAGCCAACGCGAAAGTTATGCGAGCTTTACATCATAGGGAAATCCCCGGCCCAACAAACACACCCAAAAAACAAAAAACACACACACAGACCGGGCAAAATAAAAAGAGAGAAACTTTCACTGTTTAGACGACAAAGTGGCGGCTGTTAAGCAACTTTTGATGTCTGGCGAGGGCGCGAGGAATTCGTTTTGGGTGATGGGGGTTGGGGGAATGGGGGAAGGGGGGGGCCAAGACGCAGACGAACGTGGTCTTAATGCATGTCGCCAATTTGTGCGCTGTCGTGGCGAAATCCACTCGAAAGCCATAAAAAACCAGCGTGCAAAATCGACTTGAGCTGCAGCCTTGACAGCGAAACGTCGAAGGGAGCAGGGGGCGGGGATGGGGGTTGGGGGTTGGGGCAAGCAGACGGAGAAGGTGAAGGAGAATAATACTGTGAACTGAGAGATAGAGAGCATAAGGCGGCGGGAGCGCGTTGCGGGCCCATTAAAAAGATGCCAACAAGGCAATTGTCAAATGTAAATGGCCGTTGTAATAGATGTCCACATTCACGTTCTCCGTCTCCGTTTCGGTCTCGGTCTCTGGGTCTCCGAGTAGAGCAGAGCGTAGCTGGCGGCTCAAGGCACGAAACGCAATAATTTGCAAATTTGCTCAAATAAATTCCATGCAGAGCAGCGACCGTCGAGCGAGAGCCTAAAATATTTCCACGCCAAGCCACTGGCCAAAATGTATGCAAAGTCCCCGCAATGCGCAAGCGGGGTAGAAGGGAGGGGAGGAAAGGCAAAGAAGGGGGGTAGATAGCTGAACTGGCTTCTCCATGACGCCTTTTCTAAGGCCATGCTGTCGTTCCCTTGTCAATGATATGCAAAACATTTGTAACGCCAACGTTGCAGGCGCAAAAACACACAACAACCACGCCCCTCACGCCTTGGTCGCCCTCCGCCCCCCCCGAAGCCAGCAGTCGAGCAGCCCGAGCAGCGTCAGAGATAAGCGCCAATTGTAGCCAATTGAAGGCGGCACAGCGTGGCATAAATAAATAAATAATCGATTGCAACAGACGGTGGGCAGCAGCAGCAACAGCAGTGGCAGCAGGACGAAAGTCCTGGCCTCCAGTCAGACTCGACAACAGGCAAAATGCTCTGGCAATTAATTGGCCATTTGTTTTTGGCCGCCGTCGTCCATATCCCGCACAGTTATACAACGCACACATAGATCTGCTGTGCTCTATACTCGCATATAGCTTCAGGTCTCGACCAGCTCCAGAGTCACGCACGACATGGCTGCCGTTGTCTGACATTCACGCACGCCGCCACTTGACAGGCGCTGCAAAGGCGACAAATCCCCAATACGCTGATGAGAATGAATGAGCTGACGGCCCCCGAGTCACACATTGTATCCTATCTATCTGTAGCCGCGCTCCGATAGCTATAGCCACATACTCTTTTCCACTCTTTCTCAACTTCTTGTGCCTTCATGCTGGCATTGACCAACTTTAACAAATAACAAATGAAGCAACATTTTAACCTGCATTTCACTTGCACTTGAGCTTTCAATGCTGCGCTTGTATTGGTCAGCTTTTGCTGTGAGAAAACTGCATTTTAATTAAGCGAATTGGCATTGATCTCTGATTTATTTTGTACTTAACTACAATTCTTAAATTGGAAATAAATAGAAAATATTGAGGTTTAGCTTCAAATATTGATTAAAAAGCGCTCTTGAATGCACTAACTACAATTCAAACACATTAACTAGGTATTTAGCAAAATGAAACCAGGATTATGCATGCAAATTGATACATTACAAGTAATCCACAAAATTCCTAAATAAGTTTAATTAAAACTACTCTATTATACCAAGATTATCGATGCCAAAAGGTAGTGCATCAAATCTCAAAAGAAGTGTATATTAAAACTTTTTTTATACGAACTTTGTCGCCAAATAATTATGGAACTTTGATGCCTTTGTAGCCTCAGAGAATATTTATATACATTGTAGACAAATGCTGTTAAAACGCCATAAGGATAATCTGCTATGCAAGTAGTTGATTTTGCACTGGACTTGTGATCGACTGCTGCCAGTTGAAGAACATAAATCAGACTAGTTGCATGTGCTTTCGTTATGTTGATCTTGAATTTGATTTGCTGTGCCTTAAAGACAATTAGTTGCGACTGCAGCTATTCGTTTGCTTTAAGAGGTTGCAGCAAGTGGCAAGTAGTCGGTTCCAGAGAGAACTCAAATAGATGACGCTTGGGTTTGTCTTCGGTCTGTTCGACAACACATTTTGCGAGTCGCCCCCCCCCAGTAAACTTTGGCAACTTTTGGGCTTGTGGCCGGGCACCGAGCTGAAATGTCGTAAGTTTTTCCAAGCACAACTCTTTCGCTCGCACTCGGGCTGTGCAACGTGCGCCGTCCGCTGTTCGCCGTCGTCTCTATCTCTGTCTATCTCGCCGAGTTGATGCCGGAGAAGTGTTCTGATTGTGACACTGTCTCCGGCTGCGGTTGCTTGGTGGCTTAAGGCTGCGGAGTGTAGCGAAGGATAGACAACGACAGCGACAGCGACAACGGCGATGGCGATGGCAAGGCTGCTTTCATGGCCACAGTCAACAGTGGAATGTGGCAAGTGGAAAGTGGCAAGTGGGAGTGGCAGGCGGAGAGAGGAAGTAATTAAAACACAACTCAAAAGGACATTTTAATTTAATCCCTTTGAGCTTGTCTAGCTGCTGTCTCGTCGCCATCAAAAACATGCGCCGACCGCCATGGCCAAAAATTTTATTTGCACGCCCCGGAAACAGAAAGAGAGAGAGAGAGAGAGAGAGAGAGAGCTGCGAGATGCGATGTGACGCGATGAGCTGAGCTTGCTTTGCTTTGCTTCTTTGCCTGCATCGATGGCAATCCGACTCCGCAGCTGCCTCCCAGACTTGTTGTGCTTTTGTGGCACAGCTCCAGCGTCAGCTCTGGCATAAATCATAACGCTTTTCGCCCGCGCTTTGCTGCGCTCCAACAGTATTTTTTTTTTTTGCTTCTTTTTTTTTTGTTATTTGCCAGCTTTGGTCGCCAGTGTGACCAGCGTCAGAGCATCGGCTCCTTTAGCTCGTTGCGTTTTATTTATGCCGACAGTTTATTAATGTCAGCCCGCCTCTAGCTTCAGCTCCAACTCCAGCATCGTAAGAGGATGCCCAGCTTCAGGCGCCAGGCAACGAGGCTACAACTATAGCAACTAAGCGCACTGTGCTTGTGTTTGCTCGACTCTCAGATAGCCGCTAAGTTGCGCATTTTGTCCTGCAGAATTTTTCAAGTTTATCAGGCAATGTTGACGAAATTTTCAGAAACCTATCAACAGGTAATAGTGATTTGAACGATCAAAACTCGCATGTTTCAAAGCAAACTAAAGCCAGTGAAATAAGTTTTTGGGAGGCGAATTTTATTGCGCGTGTCGTAGAGTTGTCAAGAGTTTCAACAGCTCAAACTGTTTATACTTTGTTCAAGCTTAGACGAATCTTTTTGCTACCAACTTATGCTACCCTGCTTGCTGAACGGGCGGGCAATGGGTATAAGAACTACAACTACAGCTGCAGTTGGGGATCTGAAGTCGCCCGGCAGTTCTTGGGCCAAGGTCCGCTTGACTTGTAATTGTATTTGTTTATGGCTATGTGGGTGCTTCGCTGGCTTCACTGCCTTCACTGGCTTTGCGGGGTGGCTTGGCTCATTTCAATGCCGCAACTTTTGATTTGGCCACCCCCCCCCCCCCCATCACAATCCCCAGTCCCCACTGATGAGGCAGGCCGGCAGTTTGCGTTGACTGCACAAGCGGAAGCGTCAGCACACAAACACAGACACACACACACACACACACACACACACATGGCATAGGCGGGAACTAGGTTGACTGCAGCACTTGGCACCCACTTGGACTCCAGCTACAGCTTCAGCTGCAGCTCCACTCTCCCAGCTCCAACTCCAAGCTGCAGCGCGCTTTGTTGCTTGTTATGCTAATTAGTTTTCGACGTTGACGTTTGCCAACAACGCCGGACGACGACGACAGCGACGGCGACGGCGATGGCGACGGCGTCGGCGACGCTGCCAACGACGATGTCTTTAATTGGTTCTCATGTTGCACATTGCCAGCCCCATGCCGCATGCCCCATGCCGCCGCTGCCAGCTGCTGCCACTTGGCAGCAAGCGTTGTGATGCAAGCGTTGCAACTGCCTCAGCTCTTTTGGGTCCTTTTTTGCGCTGCCTTTCTTGCCACTTTGGCACTGGCAATTAAGTGCAAACTGCATGCAACTTATTTGATTTGCCATTGTTAGCAAAAGCAGCCGCAATTTTAAATCCTCCTCCCGTAATGCCCCTTGGGGCCGAAAGCAGTTGCAGTTGCAGCGACAACAACAACAAGAGTTGCAACTAAAACTAGTGCGTCTCAAAATCCGGTTACTTAAAGCCACTCTTGTTGTGTGGCACAATGGGCGGCAGCAACGGTTCTCGCCTTGCCACCCCTCAGCAATTATCCTGCTGCTTGGCCAAGAATTACAAAAGACTGCAGCCCAATTTTATAGTGTTGGGTAACGTGCTTAGCGAGCATATCTACGATTTTATGCATTAGTTGCCGAGTTTTGCATTGTATATCTATTATTGTATTGTATTTTTATTACAAAGAACAATTCGCTTTATTTATGGAATTGAGTTAATAATAGATTCTTTTGATTCTTGGAGAGAAATCAAGCTGCTGCTATTTATTTTTATTGCTCTTAACACAAGTTTCTTGACATTTTATGCGTAGTAGTTTTTTATGTTCTGCTCAGCGAAATGTGCTAAATTATAATCATGCTGTTTTTAAATACTTGTCGCTTAAGCGATATTTTGTGCGAATTCACCAACACTCTCCAGCTTCAATTAGGTGTTGTATTTAGGGAGATATGAGAATGATTGAGTTTAGTTGAATGGAGTCGAGTCGCGTCGAGTTGAGTTGTTTATCGAAGAGCGCCATGCAAAGTGAGCAACTCGAGTCGCCATTAGCAGTTGAATACACACAACTACAGTCGCATTGTGAAACATTTGTTAGTCGTTTGTGTTTTGTGGCTTCTGCGGTGGTTTGTGCTCGAAATGCATTGATAAAATGAAATGAAAGCTCTTGCTTTGCATTCCAATTGAAGCAGCACTGAGCACTTGATACGCTCAATGTACTCGTAAATATTCTCCCGACCAACCAACCAGCCAACAAAAAAAACATAACATGAAAACATTCAACAAATACCCAAAGAGTGGACGAAGTGGCGATGAAGGGAGGTTGCAGCGGGAGGGCGAGAGTAGAGAGCACAGAGTGAGGCAGAGACTAGTTTTGCAACTAGATATGCGTCGAACAAAATGGCAATGAAAATGAACGCAAATCTTTCAGCCGCTAAAACCCGCAATTGTGTTTGGTGCGCTTTTGTTGCCCACGGAAAATTGTCAACATTTATCAGCACACTGCTGCTCCTCCTTCTCCTGCCCACGCTGCGTTATGATAATCACCGACAACGATGGGGGACAGGGGATGGGGGGTTGGGACAACAGCAGAAGCTGGTAGCTGGTAGCTGAAGCCAGGTAATAAACAATTCCATTTACCGACAGCTGTCAGCAAATAATGAAAAATTTAATAAAAATATACGCACACACACGAAAAGTAAGAGATAGAGAGAGAGAGAGAGAGAGAGAGAGGGGGGGGGGGGGTGGTATATGGTTGCAACGACGCAAGGATGCAAGGATGCAGATGACCACAGTGGAGCGTCCCGAGCTGTCCACAAACTGTCCAAATATGTTTGGTTTTGTTGCTGTTGTTTGGACATTGAGTGAATCGTTGCCAGGACACTGCAACGCCAAACCAAACGAAATGGAATGGAATGAAACGAATGTGAGGGCGCATGGCTGAAAGACAAAGTGGGGGGGGGGAGAGGGACAAAGGGAGGAAGGGAAAACGAGGAGCAAGCGATGCAATGATGAGCGAAAAATTGACATGCATGTAATTAGTGACATAAGGACATCGAACACTGCCAACTGACGACTGACTGCCGTTAGCTTGATGGCACACACACACACACACACACACAAACGCACACACATCATTGCTTACACACACATATATCAATTATGCCGTTTATGACGTCGTCATGGACATGGAAAGTCGCCGCTGACTTTACGTGTGGGTAAAAATTAATTTTCGGTTACGCAATGGCCATAACAACAGTTGCCACACTTTTGGGGTGGCAACTCTGGTTGCATAACGAACTGCAAATGATCTACAGAGGTTGAAAATTAAGCGCGCCTCGAAAGACAAGCGCAGGCAGAAGGCAAAGACAGGAGGTAGAAAGTCAGGGAACTGAATGAAAGCCATGATTATTTTATACACATTTTCTGTACACAACAAAGAAACGTTTTCAGGGATTGAAACCTCAAAGCCACAGCTAGAAAACCTTCATGTATTAATTGTAGAATATCACCAAATAAAGTGCAGAAAAGATTAGTGACAAAAAGTAAACAGTAGTATTATAATATTTATCTGTTAAAATTTAGATTGATGAGTCTAATTGCTAAAGACTTTGCTCAACATCTGGCTTGAAGCCAATAGGCAATTATGCATTTTAAAAGTGCGTTAACCCAGCTAGCGATTGAGTTAATTTATTTGACAAACTATTCAAAACACCGTAGAGATTGTTAGTGTTAGTTATTAAACGCTTTGGCAGCGACATTGGCATTCGAATGCTAACGAAAGTATGCGACTAATTTGCTGCCTTTGTTTCACAAAGCCAAGTGAGCATTCCAATCGAATGCTGGCCGCTGGCTAAATGACTGAACGACTGAAACCAGTTGACGGCGTAGGGCATGCGCCAATATTTAAGCGAAAATGATGACGACAACAATGGCAACCGAACTCGGCCGCTGGCCAATGGAGCGGTGTGGCAAGGACGACGTTGTCTCGTCAGCATCCGCGTTAACCGTAGACCGTTGACCGTTGTTGTCCTTCTGCCGCCGCCCCGCGTTGACCCTTGCCACGTCGACTGCTGACGTCGTCGTCAGTTGTCACATTCACGTTGACTCGTCTGACACGTCGACAAATTGTCAACAACGTTGCCACAGCGCGTTTACCATGCAAGAAACCGAAGCGCCACATCAAAAAAGGACAAAACTGAAACCCTCAACGAAAACAACAGCAACAACAGCAACAGCGACAGCAAAAAAAAAGGGAGAACCAATGAGAGCGGGGGGAGGAGGAGGAGGAGGAGGAGAAGGAGGCGTGTAGGGTCGTGTCGGAGTGACCAAAAAGGGGCAAGCCTCGAGGCAGTGTGAAGGTGGCGCCTCTATTAGCTGCAGCTCCGGCATTTTCACGCCGGATGACGCAACATTTTATGCCGCTCAGTGGATTTGCAACACTTAACAGCAACAACAGCAGCAGCAGCAGCAGCAGCAGCAGTGGCTGCCACTAACTGTGGCACTGGCAGTGGCAGTGACACTGGCCTCGTCCTGGCTCTGGTCTCGACTTGGTCCTTGGTGCTCGGTGCTTGGTGCTTGGTCCTTGCTAGCTGGCGTTTGGCGTTGGCGTCTGCCACATTTATCAACGCCTCGTTCAGCCAAAACAGGAGACGAGCAGCGGGGCGCGGGGAGGGGGAAACGGAAGGGACTGCGGTGCTGGGCGAGTCGGGTCACTTTTGGTGGCGCCACTGCTGCTGCTGCTGCTGCTGCAACTATTCAAGCGCCTCGCACTGCCTATAAAAATTGTGCAGTTTTTGAATTTTGCTGCGATGCGAAAAATGCAATTCAGCACGATTTGCATTTTGTGCGACACGAGCGGGGGGAGAGAGAGGCAGCCGAATGTGGCAGCATTGGAGTCTCTTGCACTGTGCTACTTGGGTCACTTCAGCAGCAGCTGCAGCTGCAGCGCGTGCCGAGTGGAGAGCGGAGAGGCCATCCAAAAATTGTCGTTCGCTCTAAATTTGTTTTGAAGAGATTAATGGGGAAATCAGTTTTGGCAGAGTTTATCAAACTAAATAGAATATTGCTTATACGGCCCATAAGCCGCCTCTGACTTTGGCTGTAGTTTGCATAGTTTGTGTTCTTTCTTTGCTAATCCAGCCGCATGGCAGTAGCTTTGCCGTTTCATTTTTATGGTGATTCGAAAAAGTTGCGCTTCTTTATCACACAATTTGTGCACAGATTTGGCGTTGCGCAACACTGCTTGTCAGTTTTGTGCTCAACGATGATGGCTAAGTTGTATTAATTATACGTACTTCACTTCCGAGTTTCGACTTGCATTGTTTTCACCGTAAAATAGCTAGAGAATGTTCTTGCTTGTTGCATTGGGCAGTTTCATGCGTTGATCAACACTGTTAATCAGAAGTACAAGCTTAGGATTGCTCTTTCAACAGAGCAGTCAAGAAACCTTTCATTCTAAATTCCAAATAGAAAATAAGTTGTGCCTTTCCTTCACTTTTTCTTTGACACTTTTTGTTATGGTTTATAGATTGTCTGCCTAATCACCGCAACAACACTGTTCACCAACACTGTATGCACTTTGCAAGCTTTAAGCCCATGATGTAAAATGTGGAGCCAAGCCGCAAGTTGATCCTTAATGGGGTCGTCGCAAGTGCAAGAAGTTTAGCTTTTTGTTGTTTGCTTTTTATTTTTGTTTTTTTTTTTTTTTTTCTGTGTGTCAGCTGCACTGCCACATGCCACATGCCGCGCGCCGTGGCACAGACAATTGCATTTCTTTGGTAAATAATTAAGTGGCGCCTTAAAGAAGCCGTCTCGAGTTACGAGTGCAGCTCGAAGCTGTGCAGCTGCTTTTAAAGCAGCAAGCGGGCGATGAGACGCAGGTCGCAGGCCGCTTGACGCCGGCGACAGGTTGCAGAAGGTTGCCGAGAGACGAGACACACGGCAAAGAAGGCAGCCGTCGAGGCTTCACATATTTTATCAGGAGCGATTTTAGACGGCACATTAATCAAAGCAAAAATGCAGGCAAATTTCCATGCGAATGTGTTTCGAGTGCCTTTCACAGTTATAAATTTTTCCACACACAAGTTGCAAGTGTCTGTGTGTGTGTGTGTGTGTGCGAGGCAGACACATAGACAGACATACACACACACTTGAGTTGCTCACTTGCAGTCTATGGGATACACTCGAGGCATGCCACACGGCGGCAATGTGGGGAAAGTGTCAAGTTAATGCCAACAAGAACAACAACATCAACACCGTTGCATGGCAGACGTGCCACGCCTCTCGTGCCCTTGCCCCACAATCTCCTCCCACTTTGGCCTGCCCTATACAGCCATCTAATGACTGCGTTGACGTCCCCATTTGCTACACAAAAAATACAAAAAAAAAACATAGAAAACATCACACAGAAAATGAGATAGCTGAGCAGAGAGAGAGCAAAAAAGGCGAATATAGTGCACTCGAAGAATACATTCTTATCGAAGTGCAACTGAAAATGTTGCGAGGTGAAGAATTCATGATCATCAAATATCCATCCACAACGCCAAGACCATAGAATAGAGTTCTAGACAATTATAATTTCATTGAGTCACAATTCAAGAGACTAAAAAATGTCTTTCGAAGTGCGCTGCCAACTTGCTAATTTGGCACTGCCAACTTGTTGCTGCAGCTTTGCCAGTTTTGTCTTTCCACTTGCCATTTAAACAGTTGCGTCTCGTATTTTTCGCTCAGTGTACGCCTAGTTTATAATGATGCTGCTGCTGCTCTTGCTGCTGTAACTGTCGTTTAGTTGCTAAGACGATGCCGACAATTGGACCTGAGTCTTTAGACAAGTCAAGCGAACTGAAGTTGAGTCACGGGCGTGCACTGACAATGATATGTGCCCGAGGTGAGAGTTTCACACACTCCACACACACACACCCACACACACACACATTTGGAGGTGTGCTGTCAAGGCCACACGCACACACAGTCACACAGTTGTTGCGCTCCTTGTCAACTAAAGAGTGCTGACTGTTGATGGCGATGGGGGGGGGGCTGGGGGAATGGAAAAGGGCTGGGCTGGAGTGCAGGTGAGGCGCTTTGCACCGGAAATATTGTTGACAGTTGTGGCATATTATCATACAACGGTGTCCCAGGCGCGTGCTCCGTAATTGCTCAACATTTGTCGCCTGGCATTAAAGAGCAACTCGAGCGAGCAGTAGAAAGTGAAGCGTACTCAACCTCAGCCCCAACCTCAACCTCAACCTCCATCGTTATGGCGCGTCATCAGTGCATTTGTTACGCCAATTGTTGCCCTGCGAATCGCGTATCTCATCATAACGTATCGTTTGGCTTTTCATAAAGGGAAGCCTCTGTTTATATATATTCATAACATGCTTACGAACGCCTTTTGAAATTCTCAAAGACGCTTTTTATGAATTTTATCGATTGCAAGTTACACTTATTAGAAGTTCGCAAGTGATTTATTTTTCTGTATTATTATTATTATTACCAATATTATACAATTATATTTGTAAGCTTTTTGAATTTTTGACTTGTTATTTTTAACGACGTTATTTTAACTAATTTTATTTTTAAATTCCTCGAAAGTTTCGAATTTGGTTCGTTAGATTAAAGCTGCTCGAACTAATTGCGAGCTTTTATGCACAAAAGCTCAACACGTGCCTGGCGCCATCTATCGAACAGCTTGCCTGTGGTTCGACTCACAGCTAAGCAAGTGTATTTGCCTCAAACCTCAAAAATTCAAATCGAAGGGAAATTTGTTGGGTAATTTTATTTGAAACGTAGGCTAGCAACTCAGCGTCACAAAGTCGGTGTGTGTGAAGCGAAGCTAAAGCTAAGCATCATTATAGTGTGTTCCTCACAACAAGCAGGTTCACAATTTATTTATTTTTCATATCAAAAGAAATCTAATATACAGCTTTAAAGCACGAGTAAACAAAAGTCTAGAAACAAGACTCGAAAGGTAGTAAAAAGATAGAGGCTTGAATTGCATCGTTATTCAAATGCGTCATTTTAGCCAGACAAATCAAGAATTTTGCAGTCAGTTACTTGGAATTGAATAGCAGAGCAAACTTATAGACATGGCGAGTGACGCATCGACTGAGGAGGGTCAGCTGAGCATTATTGATCGTGAAATTCAGAAGCTCTTATTGAAAATCGAGGCTACTCGCAAGAAGAACGAGGCTCTCAGGGAGAAGAAGAAGAAAGCTCTTCGAAGCAACCAAGCGACCTCCACAACAGACAACTTGAAATAAGTCATGTACAATTTAATGCCCCAGCACTCGACGCATCACAAGAAGTAGACAGTTAGGACACGAGAAGAAGCCAAGCCCCACTCCCCCTCCCCCTCCCCCTCCCGCTCTCCCCCAAATTACAATGCACACGTTCACTGAGTAAATGCAACAGCAGCACAAACACAACTAGAAATGTTTTAAATATTCTACAAACAGTTTATTGTCTTAATGTAAAATTTAAAAAAAAATATATATATAAAAAAGTAAAGTAAAAATGTCTCTTCCAAGTATAATACTAAGATTAGCTATATATTATAACTAAAAAAAAAAAATGAAAATAGTTTTACAGTTTTTTTTCTAAACTATTTACAAAATGTTGAAAAGTGAGAAAGCGACATATTTACACATTCCATTAGTTATAGCAAACAAAATATTCAGATTAGAGCGTAAACATATTAATTGTAAATGATTAGTTGAGTTTTTGGGTAAAAGAAGCTGCTTCAAAAGCTGTTTATTTCTGCTGCTTAAGAGGCCTGATCTGAAAGCGTATATCGTCGGCATTGCGAAACTTGAGCGAGATGCCCTCGACAAACTGCAGTTGCTCCAGCTTCAGATCGCTGTGGAACTCAAAGTGGGTCAGCAACTTGACCAGAAACACCTTCATAATGAAGAAGCTGTAGCGACGACCTGCGGAGAGAAGTAGAAATGAGGTAGAAGAAACAACTTAAGCTGCAGCCCACAATTATTACCAATGCAGGTGCGCAGTCCCTTGGAGAAGGGCAGAAAACTGTACGAGTGTCGACGCTGCGCATCCTCGCCAGCCGTCTGCTGCCGGCTGTTTTCCTGCTCGTGCTCCAGCTCGAGTTGATGCTGCAGGAAACGCTCCGGTTCGAATTCCGTGGATCGATTGCCCCAAAAGGCCGCGTCGCGCTGCATGTTGAAGGTGTCGAGCACAACGATTGTGTTTTGCGGCACGATTACATGGCGGCCAGCGAGCTGAAAATCGCGGCTCACATGCCGCAAATTCATGGGTATCGTGGCCAGCAGACGCAGCGATTCATTCATGAAGGCGTCCAAGTAGCGCAGCTGCTGCAACTGCTCCAGGCTCACATAGCTGGCATCGTTGCCGTGCAGCACGCTGGCAATTTCAGCACGCAAACGCTCCTGGCAATCGCCCTTGTCGGTGGCCAGACAGAGCAGCGCCGTCATTATGGTGTTGGAGACCGTCTCAAAGGACTGTGACGATGGGGCGAGAGAGAAACGAATGCCACAAGCAATAAAAATAGCGCGAAGACTGATTTAGCAAGCAATGCTTACGTGAATGGCGAACAAACCCAAAGCAATAATTAGATTTACCATGCATACCAAAGGCATTAATAACAACAAGACTAATGCAGGGGCCAATGTTGAGCACACAAATCGTACTTTTGCCCACTCACCACAAGGACCATGGACTGCGCCTCATCCTCGATGTCCTGCAGCGTTAATTCACCATTGGCGGCCAGCTGGAACATCTGCTCGATGAATATGCGACGCTGCCAGGTGCCATCCTCGGCGGCATCGTCGAGGCCGTTGCGTAGCTGCCAATTGCGATGTTTGCGCTGCACAATCTGTGCCACAAAATCGACCAGCAGCTGGTTGCATTCCTCGGCCTCGGCGAACAGTTGCGGCTCCAGCAGGCGATGCAGCCAATCGATTTGCAGCCACGGCTTGATAGTCTTAATGGCAATGATTTCGAGCAACCTATTGAAGACACACACACACACACACACATTTGTCAAGTGGCAGACTGAAGAGGGAGAGCGAGAGAGGTGAAGAGTACTCACCTCTTGTAGCTGGTGGCAATGTGCGCGTCATCCGTTTGCGTGAAATTTGTTGGTGTGCCCATAATGGTGACTGCAATGAAAAACCAACGAGTGTGAGTAGGAGAAGAAGAGCTAGAGACACCCAAGAGAGAGAGAGAGAGAGAGAGAGCGAGAGCGAGAGGCAGTTGTCAGACAGCCAAGAAGCCTAAACATCAAGCGACGACAACATAATTCCCGCCTGCCCAGCCACAGAGAACCTTGAGAGCGTCAGCTGATGGCCTTTGGCCGCCAGCTGGGCCGCCTAATGGCTAACAAATTTCGTATGTCACCTAATTAAATTTGCTCTAATGCCGCCTGACTTTCCTACTTACTTTCTCTTGGGCTACACACTGGTTTAAAGCATCTATTTCATCGGGTTGCGCTCGACAGCACACAACTAAAAAGCTTAAAATAATGATGCTTTAATAAAATATGTATTTTCTTTGTGCCAAACACTTTGAAAAGCTGAGAGCGTTGGGAGGGGGGCGAAACCCCCCTGAGACGAATGTTTTCCGCATTTATTATTTTTTGTGCGTTACACTGCAAAAATGGTAAATTAAAACAGATTCGTAGCTTGCAAGTGACACAGTTTGACATCAGTCTACGACTATTCTGCATAAATCGCACAAAACTAAAATGTCTTCTTCTTAGGTGTTTCAGTTGTCAGTCAAGTCTTTCCTCCCAAAAGTATTTGTCTGGCTACTTTCAGGGCATCTGCTTAGTCGGCTAGTGGGCGCCTGGAACGTGCTTCAGCATGTTTTCTTTGAGGTTTTTAATCCCTGATGGGACATCAACTCTTAAGCACTTTCCTCCTCTGCACTTAACTCTGTTGCGTGTCTTTCGCACAAATTCTATCATCCGACACCCCGCCGCCCCCCCAAACTCTTTGCGCACTCTTATTAAACTATTAAAGTTATTAGTTATCATAAGCTGAGCGCTGCAAAGTATTTCAAGTATTTCAGCACCGCGCTGAGTCGTTAAACCCAAATATGATGAGCGTTTTTTGTTGATCATTTTGATAGTTTGATAGCAGTGAGCGTGAAAAGTTTTACCACTCACATCCATTTACAATCTTTGCAATTTATTTTAATGTTGTCCAACTATTTACTCTTTTTCAGCGCCTCGCATTGAAAACCACTTGAGGGTAAGTGCAATACTTATGATGTTGTATGTTATTATGCATGAAAATGCAAGGATATTTACCTAGTCTGGCCATGTGATGATTTTGTTGCTCAAATTGTCTGCTACATTTGCAATTTCCTAAACAATTCACAGCGATATGTGTGTATATATATTGTCTACCCGATGCCAATTGTCTATGTGCTCTGCTCCATCTAAATCAATAGCACGCTTATTATCGAAGCGAAATCATAATTTACAGCTGAGCAGAGGCGACGTACATTAGGTGGAGCCGCTGCCTGCTGCCTGCTGCCCTCCTCCTCGTCTCTGCGGCACACTTCCGCTCTGGGAGGTCTGCTAACTGAATGAATGACATTTTGTCTCTCTTTTGTCTGATATGTGTGTGTGTGTGTGCGTTCCGCGTACGTGAGCCGCATGGAAACTGGGCAAACGTGTCGCGCCGTGAAGGGCGTCGCGTCGCGTCGCGTTGCGCCGCGAAAGCGAAGACGGCGCTTTAGACATGTACATATGTATATTGCATTAGATTGGATAGAATTCTTTGTTCGGTTTGGGTTTTGGGTCGTACTCACGGCAGGATACCTCGAGGACGGCGCGACTGAGCATATCGTCGGCATCCTTGAACTTGACAGCGTCGCCATGCAGCTGCGATTGTGTGGCAAATTGCTCGATAAGCTGATTGCCCACCGAGTTGAACACATCAAAGAAACTGATCACGATGTTGTGATTGAACGCTGGATTCAGTTGCTTGCGTCGCAGCTTCCACTTCTGACCTTTGGAGCACACAATAAAGTCGACGTCGAGGCGTTAAACATACCGTGATTAATTGCTGTCAACTTACCACGCGCGTGTAGCAAACCCTTGCGTGCAAAGAAGCCGTCCTGCATGAAGGTCTTGTCGAGACACTCGGCTGCATTCAGCACACACTCCATGCCCGCCGGATCGTCGATGTAGAGCAGCGCCCGAGTCCCGATCAGAATGGCCAGGGGTCGCTTGAATAGCACACGAAACCGCGTCACCTTGGCCAGAATGCCTGCCGAGGAGAAATGTGTAGAGAGCAGCCAATTAATTGGTGTAGTTCAAGCTGTGAAGCTTCATCAATTCATTTCATTTTGGCCGTTTTGAATGTGTAGAAATTGGCACTTTAATTGAGGTAATTTCAGTTGTTTGTTCAAATTTTAGTTCTTTGCATTGCCATTTGCATTTTTGAAACTTCGTTCACTTTTGTGACTTGCCACTTGGCATTTCTAATTGTAAATTAGTTTACACTTTTTCAATTTGAATTACTCGAGGCTTTTGGGTATTTGTTTTTTTTTTTAGTATTTTGTGAAACCTCCTTTTTCATTGTGTATTTAAATTATGTTCATTTATATGTCAAATGATTGGTTTTATTGAATTATGGTTTTTTGTACCTGCATTTTATGTTAAACGTAATATATTCGCATGCATAAATTGGATTGTGTGCTTCTAATTAGCTGGCAAATTAGTTTGGTCTGTTAATGGCATTTGAAATAAATTAACGAACGAATCACAATCAGAATCGGAATCAATCAACTCAACTGTTTGGATGCAAATTGATGCAGAGCAGAAACCAGAGCAGCGGCTGCTGTGCAACGCCCCGCCAGCCGTTGAGCTGCCAGATGAGGCGCCAACACTTGCGCTGCTGCCAGCCGAGCAGCAGCGTCAGCAGCGTGCCACACACCCACAATGCCACGTACAAGTGCATCACGCTGCTGTTGCTGTTAACAGTGTTGTTGTTGTTGTTGTTGTGGTTCTCGGTGGTTAATGCGGTGATTTGTAGGCAGCTCAACAGCTCCGTTCAACTCCGCTGTCTGTGATGTGATTCCAAGTGCTTCCGTCACTTTTTGGAGGCAGCTCCGTTCGGTTGGCCAACAGAAACGCAACTGAATTGCCACAGGCCCGACAGCCGACAGCCGACGACAAGCAATCAACAACAAATAGTTAATAAAGAAATTAAATTTGTTTATTAATTACCGCGACACTCGAGCTTCAAATGTGTTTGTGATGCGTGTTCGATTTTTGGGCAACGCTACGTGGTCATTGCGAGTCGACCATTTAAAAACGCAGCACAAGCTAGAAAAGTTGTTGCATATTATAATTATAATTACTTCAACAGGTAGAAGGGCTCGCTCTCTACTCGCTTTGGGCATGACTACAGAATACCCTGCACATCTACGATAATGCAAATACTTCCTGTGTCTCTCTGTTTAAACTATTTTACATTTTTAAATATCTTTACTAATAACTCTCACTTGAGACGAATTACAATTGCAAACGCACTTTAAATTTCGTTGCCATTAATTGCACACAACTAAAAGTCCCTTTTAGCCCATGCGTATAAAGAGAGAGGATTACACAATTATAATAATTTGAGCGTGTGCACACCTCAAGGTTCTGCTCACACAACTTTAATTTCATTTGCCCTTTTGCTGACATTATTAATCTAATTACGAAGAAACGTGAAACTTAATGTACGCAATGATTTTTATAAGCACGGATCGACTAAAAGTGCTGGTTATTAATTAAAGCAAACATTGTTTGGTCGTCAGCAGTAATTAGTTTTAATTTCCTCTGGATATGTTGGTGTATTTTTAGCTCATCGCCCGAAGTAACTCTCAACACACCCACATAAATACTTCTTGCGAAAAATCTTTGGCCATAGTATAATTAATTAGCGTTTAGTGTTGAGTCTACAAGCATTTTTATACAGTGGATTCTGGTTTTTTCTTGTTTGTTAGCCACCCACCCACTCGCGCTTTACAGCTACACATTTGTTTCGGCTCCACGCTGTTCTCAGACATATCGCCTGTCATAATCTGGCTTTTTTCTCGTGCACTTTCGCAACTACATGAATAATTTGCAAGCATCTTTTATAATTACAGCCATAATTCTCTACACTAATTTAGCCTCTAATTACGCTCATCGAAATTGGGGTGACCAGCATTTGCAGCAGGTGTTTGCCGCCTGCTGCATAACGCATAACGCATAACGCGCTGCACAGTGAAAGTAAAATTTAATGAGCAGCGCTTTTATATGGCACGTAAACTGAAGAGTCGAAGGTTGGGTGTTGGGGGGATTTACCTGGCAATGCGTGGGCAAAAGCGAAGAGTAAAAATCGCACGTGGCATTTATAGGAATTTATTAAAATTCCTTTTTGTGAAGCAAAAGAGGCGAAAGAAATGTGAACCGCAACGTGGCAGCGGAATGTCAAAGTCACTTTCATTATGAAAAACAAAAGGCACGGAAACCACAATAGGAACGACAACGACAACGACAACCACGATGGCGACGGCGACGGCCATTAACGCCATTGATGAGATGATGCCGTGGCGCAGAGCGGGGAGTTGGGGGCAGAGGAGGGGAGTGAGAGAGAGAGAGAGAGAGAGTGGAGAGTAGGCAAGCGGAGTGGGAGCATAAAGAATTTCTTGATTAAGTTATGGGAATGCTGGGATAGCAAACGTCATGAGTGTTAGCTCCCGAACAATCTCAATCTCTGTGTGTGTGTGTCTCTCTCTCACTCGCTTGCTATCTCGTTCGCGCCTTGTGCGTCCAATTGCGAGCTGGTAGCATCAAGTCAATAAAGCATACTGATTAATGTCAAATTGTTGTTGTGTTTCGCCTTTTTGCATAAATTATGCATAAATCGCAAGCATTTGCCATCCGTCGTTGTCCTTCGACCGTCGTCGTCGTCGTCGTCATGCTCCTTTTAAAGTCGCATCGCCGAATGCCAATGCGTCGCAATGTGTCCTTGTCCCTTGTTCCTTGTTTCATGTTTTTTGTCGCGCCACATTCCACAACAAGCAGCCTCCGCTTGGCCCGCTCATTCTTTATGGGCACCAGCACAGCATTTAAGCTGTTTTAAGTCGCTTAACACACACTGCAAATAAAGCCATCAATTCGATTCGCACAACAACTCTCGAATACCCTGCAAACAGCTTAACAATTCCCATTGAAATCGTGTCTAATATCTTGACTATGCTGGCTAACTATTCTGATTATTGCATATCGTATTAAAATCGTGCTTATCAAAGCAAACTCTTGGATTTTTAACTATCTCGCAACGAAAATTAAGTTTAATCAAAAACACAATATTGGCTCATTAATTAATGAATTAATTATAATTGTAGTTCAAGTTTAGGCTTAGTTTTATTTGCGTTACTTTTCTTGATCGTTTCTGCCCTTGTTTAATTCTTATACATTTGAAATTTCAACACATTTTTTCACACGTTCTCAAGCTCTCTTGTCTTTAATGTAAGTGACGCTGATGTAGTACAATTTAACTGAAGACTGAATGTGTCAGCCGCATGTTGTTGACTTCTTTCGCCTCAAATACCCTGTACAAATTAATTATCTTAAAAGAATGAATGCAAATTTATACAATTTAAATTGTCTTTTTCTTTTCGCTATTGTCGCAGACGGACTGAAATTTTTATTGTACAACTGTATTGTGTAATTTACTGAGGAGTTTGAACTGAGTCCTGTCACAACTAAAGACCAGTTTTACCTTTTTAAGATTTCGACTTTGCTGTGTTTAAATAGCACTTTTTAGCATTTAGCAAAATGCAGTCAAGCAATCTATCAAATTGCATTTACAGGGTATGTGCTAGTCGTGTCAAGTGTTTGCACGCAATTCACGCTTGTTTTTCTTAAACTTTTCTTGTTGTTGTTGTGTTTTTTTGTTTTCCGCTGTTTTTTGCTTGATGCCGAAAATGCGGAAAAGCCGTCATAAAAAATGAAAATGCGAGACAGCAGCAACAACAACAACAACAACAACAACAGCGACATCAAGCAGGCACGAAAAAATTGTGAATCTGTGTACAAATTTAATTTCCCCACACGAGAATTTCACATAATCAAATTTTTTGTTTTTTAAATGCAAGCGATTTAAAGGGCCACACACTTTCATTTCCCCACTCGCACTCTGCTTAAAAAGTCCCCCCCCCCCCACAAAAAAAAAGGGAACAACAAAAAGTGGGGGAAGAAGACCCGAACAAAAAATGAGCATGGGGCCGCCATATGATGGGTTCGTCTCTTGCGTTGACATATGAAATATTAACGGGTCTAACGCACATCATACAGAAGTCAAGTGCAATGCGGGGGCGTGTCAGCCGGGCGGAGGGCGGAGGGCAGTAGGTAGGGGAGGTGTGGCCAGGTCGCGCAATTTGCCATCAAGCGTGAAAACAAATTTACTTTAACGAGAGCACATAGACACACATAGAACGAGGGAAGGCGAACAAGCGATGGAGAGAGAGAGTGAGAGAGTGAGAGCGTTGCCAGACTGCTTCAAATATGCTGCCAGACTGACTGACGGTCTGCTTGCTGTCGGCGTGTCAGACAGAAAGACAGACAGACTGTTTGTATATAAATTAGAGTACATCAAAAGTTTGCAACATTAAATTTTTCTGCTTCCTTCACACACACTCACACACACACACACACACAGCCCACCTCGCACCACGCTCACCGTCTCGCTCTCACGCACACACGTGCAGATTGGTGTGCACAGATAAATGTTTTAGCAAAATGAAGATGAAGCCAACGACGATGATGAGACTGTAATGATGCGTTCCCTCTTTCTCTCTCGCACACGTTACAGCACGCATCGCACGCATGGCGACAGCCTTCAACTGTGCTGGTCTCCAATAGTGTGGTTATCGGGGGAGGGGGGGAAGGGAAAGAAGTTCGAAGCGGCTGATTAAATGTGCTTTGCATGCGTGTGCGTGTGCGCAAATGCAATGGCAAGCAGCCAAAAGGCGATTACAAGCGCACACACACCTACACACCTACACACACACACACACACACACACGAGCAGACAGACAGAGCGAGAGGCTGCGCACGTTTTGTCTTTGCTTTGCGTTACGCGTGTTGCCACTTGACTTTCCGCCTTGACATTTTTGATTCCCCATTCATAATTGCACAGCCGAGCGGGCATGCGCGACTATCAATTACCCTAGCTAACGCCTGACCAGCAAGCCACATTAAATCTAATCAGTCTTACAGTTTCTGCAGCAAAGTAATTCGCAATGCACCACTTTGCGTATACCCTAGACGCCATCAATAGAAGCTGTACGCACATACCCCAATTATAGTTTTAGTTACACTAATTTATCATTGTTTCTTTCGCTCGCTTTCGCTGGTTTATCAAGCAATTATTATGCATTTTTTAATAATGCTTCAAAGGCCAAATATTGTAATTGTTGTATGTAAATTGGACGATAATTGAAAGCATTTAAGAGAGCAATCAAGAGTTTGCCAATTAAATATCTTGGCAAGCAATCGCATGCATTGTAATTCAATGCTACCCTCTAAGCATTCTCCGACAATAAATATGAGCCATGTACGCAAAATTCAAAGCAACCTTTGTGCTGGTCACGATTCACTTGGTTTATCATCCTTCTTGTAGTTCTTCTAGTCGTTGTCCTTGCTGTTATGCTGCTGCTGTCAAGGATCTGTCAGCTGTCTCTGTGTGCTTCATGGTATAACACAATTGGAATGACAATGCTGCTTATTTAAATATTCACTTTGGCTAGCCCCCAAAAGTGGCACGATATCCCACCCTCTCTCTCTCTCTCTCGTACACTCTATCGCTATCACTATCTCTGTCGCTCTGTGGACCACAACCGGGTCACAAGAGTTGCCAGCAAAGCCGCAAAATCAACTCACTTTGCAGATTTTACATTCTACCTCTCACCTGCCAACTGGCATTTCAATATGGATTTATTCCAGCATGTAGTTCCCAATTATTCCAGGCAGTTTTCTTCCTATTTCTTTTAGTCAATGATCATATACATATCTATTGCTTTCAAATAAAGTTTGCTTGCTAAAATTACAATGGCTTAAAAAGTAATTTACTTACGTGCATAAATCCCAGTGCAATAAGAACGCTATTATTATCTCAGCATTTCCGTTTTTTTTTTTTATAATATGAACATTGCAATCACGAATAGAAAATATATTTACCTATTGATAGAAGTGATTCATTGGATAACATAAAAAAATTGAATACAATACATGCACATTAAATTGGCAAAGAACTATTGCTCATTTATTATAAAATTTAATAAATAAATTAATCAGCTCAAATTGCTTACTCATTCAAATTGATATAGGTACTAAAAAGCGCTTCATTATTTCCCTACTCATACGTTTCTCTCTTCTCTCCGCCTCCTTCATCGTTTCTTTGGCAGTTTGAAGTGTTCGTCAGCAAATTTATCCAGCTGATGATCGTTTGCCCTCTTTGTACTGCGATTGATTTTTTGTTTTATTCAAATTGTATGTATTGCGGATGCATGCAAATATAAACCCTTATCTGCGTTTGTATTATCGCTTTGAGGAAATTCTTAAAAACAGGGATTTTGCTTTAAAGTCAGCAGACGTTTGCATTTAATATATGTATGTATGTATCATTGAGACTAACAATAAAACTGCAGTCGTCTAGAGATGAACACGAAGAAAAATCAGCATCGAAGAAATAATTAACTTGACACGAGCGTCAACAATTTTGCATAATACAAATATGCATCTATTTCACAACTTGCGAATCGGGCTTCGTTTAGTAATTTAGTATACGATGTAAGAATTAGCTTCGGCAGCAAACGTCAAGCTTTGCATAGCAAAATGACTTCAAGCTAAATCTTAAATTTTAAAATTAATAATTTTTTTTTTAATAATTGTTATAAACACAATTATAATAAAGTATTTAATGCACAAACAATACTTTATAAAAAAAACGTATTTGTGATATAGTGTAGTGGACAAATTGTGAAAAGACGAATAAAGTTAATAAAAAAGTAATATTCGTGATAAATATGCGATAGTTATTGTCGTGAGCAGCGCTCACGACATTCGCACAGCTCTGCGAAGACGATGATGCGAAGCAATCGGCTGAGAGGCAGATCAGTGCGAATCGCGAGCTTAAACGATGCGGGTCTTATTGCCTCTCATTTTGCTGACGGTGGTGTCGAGCACATGGTCAATGTGCAATATGTATCTGGAGCAACCGTATCCCATAGTGGCCAAGACATTCGGTAGCAAGACGGTGATCCTAAAGCAGCCGCCGACAGAAATTCAATTAGCGAACGACGAGACGGTCACCTTATATTGCCCGCAAGGTCTGAATTTCTATGGCTCGGAGCATGTCCATCAAAAGACGACAGCGGCATTGACGTGCAGCGATGACGGCATGTATTCTGGTCAACTGCGTGTCATCGAAGAGTCGTCCGTCAATGTCAAGTGCAATGCCGACATCGGCGAGTCGGTCTACGAGAGCAACGTGCGACTGGTGGGCTGTAAAGCCGACGAAGGCATCACCCTGGTCATTGGCTATAAGCTGCTCAATTTACCGGCAGTGAAGCTTTTGGCCATGTGCTATGATCTGAGTGCGTCGCGTTTGCGTTTCGTCAAGTTTTTGGCATATCCCCACAAGAATGTGCTGCTTAATGCCACGTACACCGATCAGGTGCTCGACGATCTGCGGCTCGATAGTGTCATCAGTGGCCTGGAGAATTACTTCAGCTATGTGACTGTGCCGGAATTCCGGGAGCTGAGCAATAAGCAAACGCGATTGGGCGAACTGTACGATGCGAATTTGTTTGATTTTGACAGTCTGCTCCAGGATCAACAGCAAATGGAGGAACTGAACCAGTACAAATACCTGCTCAACATTGTCTGGCTGGGTGCACTGCGCCAGGGCAATTGGAAGCACTGGCTGGATGCGTTGCGTGCGGTGAATAACGATGATAACCATAAATTCGAATTGCGTGTGGGTGTGTCCGGGGTGGCAACGGTGCCTTTGGCTCAGAACTGCAATGCTAGCCATAGTCTACAGCTGATCGACAGCAACACTGGCAACACTCTGCAGGTGCCAGCGTATGTGTGGGCGCATGTGCGTTCGTTGCAGCCGACGGGCACAGCAGCCGACGAGTTTGTGCTCGTTGCCCACAATTCGCCCTATGTAAGTGCGCGCTCTCTAGCTATCGCTTGCATCTACATCTGATGCTCTCTCTCTCTCTCTCTCTCTATCTCTCGCTTTATGCTTTCGTCTATGTGTGCAGGTCAATGTGTTGGAGTTGAGCTCGTTTTGTGACGACATTTGCCCGAAGATCCCCTGGCTGAGCAAAAGCCTATTTGGCAAACTGCATTTGGTGCCCAGCTTCGGCGTCGTTCACTGCTGTCGGGTCGATCAAGTCGACAAGCTAACGGATTTTGCGTACGGCAAACGCAAGGAAACACAAGAAGAACAACAACAACCACAGGCACATCAGCCACTACATCAACCACCATCTTCGCCGTTATCAGCAGTATTGAAGCCGAATACGGTGCCGCTGCCAATACAGCCTGACTTTGAAAACTAGTTGCTTTTAAGCTTGTCAAGCTGAGCACATGATGCTCTCGCTCTCTTTCTCTCTCTCTCTCGCGTGCTTTACAGCGTCTAAAAATAAATATTCTTATCTTGCGGAGCATAATTTTTCTGCTTTTTATTTTTATTTTTTGTTGCATATCAGTCTGCTAAGCTGCAAATCTTCTTATTTTGTTTTCTCTCACATCATCATTCTTCACATCATTTGATTTTAACTGCACAGTGAGCGCTACAAGTAAACTGATCAAGTTACGCTGACATTAATTTTCGAATATTTCCACTACAAAGCAAAAAGTTTTCATTACGTGAAGAAAACAAATTCCAAAGATTAATTTTTAAATATAATCGATGGCAACAGCTACAATTATCATAGCAAGGTTCACAAATTTTTTGTAAAATTTAAAATAATTTTGTTGTCTTTTTGAGGGCATTTTGTAATCATCGATACTTTCGTGTTGACTTTTGCAATATATTTAAGGAACTTGTCATTGTTCGAGTACTCTTTACATTTTGGGATAAATTTGGAATGCAAATAACTCTGTTAACGAGTCGCTGCAATTTGAGTAATTTAAGTGCAGAACCAACAAGATAAGGGCCACTTAAACTGCTAACTGAATCACAATGCAGAACACTATGGGCTCAACGTCGTTTTTTATTTGTGCAGAACTGAATTATAACAATAAATAACAAATGCATGTATGCTGGCGTATTTCGTCCCATCGTACAGTGAAAAACAACAAAAAATGCATACAGAGATTTATGCATTTATTTTGAAATGAAAGGTCTCAAGTGTGGCGTTTGTAATGACAGTACGTTGATGCGAATTTAGTTGCAAAACCAGCAAGGGGACCAGCAAAAACAAAACGCTACAACATTGCACACGGTCGCTCCCCATATCATTCACATTTATATGCATCTGAATCTGTGAGCGCACTGCGCCAATGAATATTAAATCAAGCACGTTTAACTGTGTGTGTATGTGTGTGTGTGTGTATGCTGGTTTTGTAATACCCTGTAAATAGCATAAAATGTTTAGGATTTAACAAAGCGGCAACAAAAACAAATTTGTTGGTATGCAACACAGAAGATTCATATTAAAAATATTTGCTAATTATAGGATTAACAAATGTCCTGGACAAACATTTTTAAAACTAGTTTAATTTGCACATAAAACAAATATTTTGCTATGCTGTGCCGAAGATTTTTCTTAGGAATATCAAGTTCAACCATTTTATTTCTTTTGCGTTCTAAAAATCGCAAACTATAGGGCATCGATTCGTTGTTCATCAATGTAACATAAAAATGTATTCTTTTTTTTCTTTTAATTTTTTTTTTGTTTGCATGATTTCGTTAAAAACTTTTAATTGGATTGCAACCGTTTTAATACTTTCATAACGCCAAACGCGCTTCCTTTTCGTCGCACAAAACTGAAAATCAATTAAAATGCCACACAGTCAACGCGTTGAAGGCCAAAATCACAGCACCCCTTTTCGCCCCCCACCCCCACGCTGCCAAAGTGACGGCCATAAGCCATCATCAACATCTGACAGCCTGGCAGACAAGTGGCCGCCCCAAATCGATTTGTAACCACAAAGTATTGGCCCAAACCGCCAGTTCAGCAACTATCTATCGTGTGCTCGGCACTGCAAGGGGGCAACAACATGATGCAAGGGTCTCGCATTCAAATGAATAAACTTGAGTTGATCGGACGGCCATTCTGAATTATGCATTCGCAGAAATTTCACATTAAGTAGCTACACTTACAGTCAAATCAATTGGAAGAATACGCGCATTTAAACGTAAGCTGTAGCAAAAAAAAAGAGAAGAAAATTTAATTATATAAGCGCTTTTATCATTTGCAACACTTTGCACAATTGCAATATGAAAATTACGAGAGCAAATTTAAAAAGCAAAGCCTAAAGTGTTAAAAATGATAATTTTATGTAATTCTGTGGGATTTTGAACTTCAAAACTCGAGCACTTATTAATTTCTGAAATTGCCCAACTTTCAAACTGGCCATCGGAAATTCAATTTAAATGGCGATTAAAGCATTTTGCAACTCCACTTTAAAGTTCATTCAGAAACTCTAATTAAATCCAGAGCCCTTCGATACGTTTCCCTTGCGGCAATTAAAACAAGCTTTTATTTTTGTTTTCATACTGGTATGGTGGTCATTTTTTTTTTTGTTTTTTTGTTTTTATTAGATAGTAGATTTTCGTTTTTCGCGTGAAGGCTTTTGTTGTATATATATTTTATTTAATATATTTTTTGTTTGTTTTGTTTTTTTTTCTTTGTGTGTGTTTGTCTGTTACAGTTTTTCATTTTATATAAATTTTCATCTACATACATATATAGGTTTTGCTTTTTGTTTTTGTTTTTGGTTTTGGTTTTGTTTTGGTTTTAGCCGTAGAACAATTATCACATCTTACATATATGTAGCTACACTTAAACGTATCCATTAAATGTTTGTGCATATGTATTTCTCTTCTGTCTCCGTCTCCCATCATCATGTCGCGTGTGTCTCACATGTGTGTTTTTCACACTTTTCCATATTCATGTTCGTGTTCGTGTTCGTGTTTGTGTTTGTGTTTGTGTCTGTATATAAAAGTCCAGCTGTTCACCAGCAGCAACAATATTTGGCCAACTAGCTTCATAGTGTTTAAATTACCCTCGAGACGATGCCACTCGTTTCAACTCAAAGCTCAAAAAAAATAACAAAACAAAAACGCACTTTGAAGTTGCTGAATAGTTGTCGGTGAGTGAATGTATGAGTAAATAGGATGCCAGCAGAGATTGAATGGGGCTGCGTAAACGGCTGAGTGAGCTCTCGTTATTTTCAAATTCACTGCCAGTTTAGCATGATTAGCTTGTGACTCGTTTATGTATGTATGAATAAGTTGGTCATGCATGATTAGCTGCTGCATTTGCAAATAATTGTGCATGCATTCAATCGTATCGCATGCAAGCCGACTGCATTTCAGGGACTTTTGCCTGGCTGTTGGCATTGTCCGAAATGCCAATTTCCCCCCTAGCCCCCTGCCGCCTTGTTGAATATTGTTACAACTTGCACAACTCAAGTTGCATTCATTGGCATCGACACGAGGTGGCGAAGGAAGGAAGGGACTGCAGGAGGCTGTTGTGGCCCTGGTAATTAGAGTTGGCCACGTCGCTGTAGCTGCTGCTGCTGCTGCTGCTGCTGTGGCAGTTGCAGCTGCAGTTACAGTTACAGTCGCATCCTTTTATCCTGCCAGTCTGAGATGGGCCGAATGGCTCAAAAGTTGGCTCATTTATATTGCATAAACAGAGCCGTTAGCTCATTGAAAACTGTTCCAGCTGCTGCTTGCCGCCGCCAGTCGGCTGCCTTGCCCCAAGCGGCCATTCGACGCCACCCCCATCTCCTGCATTTATTCAGCTCTGCTTTCATCTTTCGCCGTCTTCTTTGGCTTTGCTTTGCGCTGTTCTGTGTCGTCTTGCTTTTTGTTTTGTTTTGTTTTGCTTTTTTCTCCTTCACTTTTTGCGTTGTGTGTCATTTGCTTTAAGCTGGCACTGAGAAGTATGCTACAATTTTGCCCGCTGTCGGCAATTGGCAGCAATTTCAAAGGCAAAGCAAGTTGAGTTGAGTTGTGCTGAGTTGTGCTGAGTTGTGTCGCGTCGAGCCTCCCAAAACGAATACAAAAAAGGAGGAAGATTCATTAGTTATTTAGAGAAAGTTTTCACATTCGCTCGCCTCGTTGCCCTTTTTGTCTTCTGCCGATTTCATTTCACGATAATGCCGCTGCTGATGACAATTCACAGGCAACACACAAAAAAAAAATCCCAAAGGCAGAAAAATAATCACGAAAATAATGTATATAATGCAGAAACAGCTTAGCCAGTTCTGTGTTCCACTTTCGCGGCAAATTCACAAAAAAAAAATTACATCGAGTAGCGCAGAGTTTGGCGGCGAAAGTGAAAATCAGAATTGGCCAAAGCACCGTGTGTGATTGTGTTTGTGTGTGTGTGTGTGTGTGTGTGCCCCTTTTAACCCTACACTGCCCGCCCCGTGACCCGAGCGAAAATGCAATCTAATCCATTACAATTGCAAACCGTAGTCGTCGTCGTCGTCGTCGTCGTCCTCGTACTCGCATTCAGATGTGAATTCACATTCACATTCTAGTAGATGCATTCGCCGAGCAAATCGCATTCACCCTTCTCCAATGGCTTCAGCCAGAGCGGATTGTAGTTGGGGCAGAGTTTGCGATGGATGGGTATTTTGATTTGCACCGGCGTCGTCGCCACTCCCTCCCAGTTGCGGCCCTCGAACCGATGGCCATCCGATCTATTGCACTGCATGCTAAGCGGCTCCTGGATGTACATCGTATATAGCTGGTCAATGCGCGGCTGTGTCCATTCGACGCTGTGATAATTCGCAGAACGTGCTCCGTTCAAGTGGATGCCATGCTGATGCTCCTTCCTGTCCATTTGCAGTGTGAGCGAGGGCGAGGGGAGAGGCAGAAAGAGAACACACAAAGAGAGATAGAGAAAGAGACGGTTTAGTGATAAAGTAGGAGATAAAGTCATGTGACTGCCACTGCAGCAGCAACAGAATGTCGCCACATTAAGGTGGCATTTTCAATTAGCAAATACCCGCCATTTACCCCCCATCCACCCCCCGTTTTCCACGCTCGCTTTACCCTTAAATGCGCAATTTTCGCAATCATTAAAGGGCAGCATTTAAAACGAGTCTTTATTAAACTAGTGAAACTTGTTATTTTATTAGAACAGCTCGCGTATGAAATCACAATGGAAATTTTTTACATACAATTCATTGAATTTACTCGAATTTCATTCAATTCAATTGCATCTCAAAGTAATTATTAGATTTATCATTTTACCGGTAAACACAAATTCCCAATTCCAGCTTTTCATTTTTTTCTTGGAAATTATTTCAAATGTTTCTTCGCATCAGAGTCGAAGCTAGAGATGACAGCTGCATAAATACTTGGCAATTATTCAACAGATTTAAATCAAAGGAAATATTGAATAAAACCTTAAGAGCATTTATGTGTTCATTCATTGGGATGTCAATCAAAACCTCTGACAACTTTTGTAAATTATTTGCATACAGGTTATTCGCATGTTATCGCAAATGCTTGAAATATGTGTGTGTGTTGAAAAATATTTAAACCGCGCTTGTCAGCTCAACGAAATTGTTAAGTATGTGTCTACTAATGATTGGGAGCGACTTTCAAATTACTTGACATAACATCCATTTATTTAACCAAGGGCAAACATTTATTCACATGTCTGCAATTTATCACATTCATTGATTTGTGTGGAATGAGACTTGAGTGTGCCCCAAAATGAATCAAACTGTATTAATTATTTGTGCGGTGAGCAGAACACAATTAATTGATATAATTCCATTGTTCTAGTAAACGTTGCAGTTGTTTTAATACATTTGTTGTGCGCATTTAAGCACGGAGGACACGCAGAACAAACACATTTCACAGCACTCGTGGCTTAAATGCCTTTTGAAGCGGCAAATGTCAAGTGCTCGCCTAGAAATGCACTTGCAAGTGCTTTTGGAACTACGCACGGAGTTCTAACACTAAGTAAACTGTGTGCTCGACAGACAGTGCGCCATTTTGGCCCACGGTGAAATGGCTTAAAAGGTCGGCAACACAGAAAGTTACGCAGACAGCAAGCGAAGGGATATTATCTTTGCAATTCTTATCCCAGGGCAAGCAGCAACTCTTTAAAGTGTCAAATGCTTTACTTTTGTTTTTTTGTTTTTTTTTTTTTTCTGTAGTTTGCCATGTTTCTTTCACCTTTTCGCCTGGCAGCTTGATTTCTCCTCCACTCGCTGGCTCCGTTTTGCTATGCTTAACACCTCGTAAATCTTCATAACCTGGGCCGCGTAGCTACGCGTTGTCGCTTATTGAATCAGCTGCCTTTTGTCTAGAAGCCTTTAAACCATTTTGGGCTTTTGTAAATTTACCGCAATTCTCACCCAAAAATGCCGCAACGAAATTCAAAGCCCAAACTCGTAAGTCTCTAATCTAATGTAAACTTTTTTTTGTTTGTTGTCGTTGTTGTTCTTCGCCCCGTTTTATTATTGTCGTTGTTTTTGTTGGGACCAAACCCATAGACACAGAGAGAGTGACTCGACTCGACTCGGGGTCTTGCCAGTTTTCTGCCTGTCGTTGCCGCTCTGTTTCTCGCCTTCGTTTTCGTTTTCGTTTTCGTTTGCCTTGCCGTTCTGGCCATGGCCATTAACGTTGGCAATTAGCGTGCACCTTGGCGTCGCCCGCTTTTGGGACAGTCAGGAAGTTGAAGACATTTCCGTTATGAATACTGCGTACGGACGTCGAGCAGAAAGCGAGCTACCAAGATAGCAGAACAGTCAGAGACGCTGGCAGAGGGAGAGAGAGAGAGAGAGAGAGAGAGAGAGCGAGAGAGGCGGAGACCCACAGCCGGAGCCACAACAAACGCCGGAATGCCAAACTTTTGCCTTTGATGGCAAAAAACGAGCCAAAAGTACGCAATCAGGCAGCGCACAGTGGTTATTTAACAAGCAAACAACTAACAACTTTCTAAGCTTTCGACGGAAACAGGTGAACAGCAGCAGATTCAAGGGGTTTCCCCTAAACTCGTGAGTAACTAGTTAAAAAAAAACACATTAGCCATTTCACAAAACTATAATTATTTGCATATTCAAATGGCATCTGATATCCTATCGATATTAGCAAATTAATCACTGCATTTCGCAAGTCATTGCTGAACTAAATATAAATACAAATAGTTTCTTCTGTTTTTGCAGCTTCGACAGCTTTGATTTAAAAGTATATTTATTTGCATATTCAAATGGCATTTGATATCCTATTCAAATTATTTGCAAATTACTGAATTATTTGGCAAATTGTTGCCAAACTAAATATAATTACAAATAGTTTCAAAATTCGCTCCGGTTTGTATAAAACTAAACGTTTCGCAGCCTAAACAGCTTTGATTTCAATTCAAATTTTAGCAACTTGCAACAATTCATTTTACAAAAGTATATTAATTTGCATATTAAAATGGCATTTGATATTCTACTGATATTTAAAAACAAATTAATGAATGCATTTCGCAGTTATTGCCAAACTAAATATAAATACAAATACTTTCTAAATTCTGCCCGTTTTATAAACAACTAAATTTCTAACTAACTAACTTTAATGCAAATTCAAATGTTAACAATTTGAAATGTTATTAATCAATTCATGCTTGACTTAAGCACCAATCGCTTCCCCACTTGCCACACTGTGCGGCTGGCAGCTTTAAATGTAAGCTGCCGGCCACTACCGATAGCCTCGCCCCCGCCAACCCCCTTTTTGGCCCCCGGCTGGTCAACTTTCTTCCGCTGGCGAGGTAGCCAAGACAAAGATGCGATCCGCTTACCGTTTCATGTAGATGAAATAATTCTCGAGCGTCTCCTCCGAAACGGAACTCTTGCACACCTCCAGCTTGGTGGCCGGATAGTAGTGAATGTAGTTGACGCACATCTCGTCGCTGATGGAGAAGCCGCCCAGCGTGGCGTTCGTGTTGGCGAGCGTGTTATAATAGCAGGTGGTGACCAAGGCGTCGCCCTGTCAAAAGAAGTGACATTCATTGGGTGCACTCAAACAGTTTAGATATTTAACGCGACCCATTTAAAATAGATCTTTATGCGATATGTTGGTCTTAAGCAGAGTCGTATATCGCCATAGTTTATAGCGTCGAGCATATATCTATTGATTTCACCCTTTTGGGCCTATTAAAGCGGCTGAGCAGACTTACCGGCAGCACGCGTGGCTTGTAGTGCAACGTGCGCATCTCCTGGAAATGATGCGAATAGTAATCATCGCGATTCACCTCGCGCAACTCCTGTTCGCCGCGAAAATGCCGCGTGAGCACGCGAACGCCACGCAAATGCGTGTGCAGCTGCGATCCAAAGATGATGATGCCCGTCCGCGGCAGCGCCGAGCGTGTGCAGTCCTCGACACAGTAGCCGCTCAGCGGGAAGGCCGTTTGTCCTGGTGGTATGGCCATTTTATCGGTGTACTCCAGGCCCAGTTCCATGACGGCGGCGTCGTACTGACGCAGCGTCTTTGACAATTTAATGCGAAAGCCGGAGCTATCCACGAGACCTGCAGGGCGTATGATTAATATTAATGCAATTGCTGCCAAATTACGAGGGGTGGGTGGGTGATGGTGATGGTGAGGGGAGAGGGGAGAGGGGGACGGTTGGGGTTCTGTGAGTGGTGCGCTCAACATGCTGCAACATTGCCGCACGGCTCTTGTGGCCGTGTAATGCGCGCAAGGACACAAGGACACTTGAAGCAGCAATAATGACATTGCTGCTGTTCGCGATGGCGTCGTTGCCGCTTCGTTCTTTGTTGTTATTTATACAAAAGTTTTAATGAAATCTCCCCTATGCATTTCACATTTCCATCTACCCCCCTCTCTCTCTCTCTCTCCCTCTTCCGCACTCTCAACAACACTTGAAACACACACAGAAAGTGGGATTTTAAGTGGCGCGCTAGCAGCGAGAAGCGGCAACTTCTCAACAATCATCAAAATCGAATTACGTTTGCCATTGTCAGTGTGGCCAACTTTTGAGCCAAGTCGCCGAGCATTTTCTGTGTTTGCCCTGCCAGTGTTGGTTAATTAACTAGAATTTGTCAAGCGTAGCTGCTGCAATCAACTCCAAACCGCAGCTCAACTTGCGCTTGCACAAGTCAAAGAATAGCGCAACTTGTCAGTCAGTGCTGGTAAAATTAATCAAATATAGCATATAAAGCAGAAGTCAAGCTATCAATCTTTTAAGCCATTAGCTGGGAAATAGGACTTTCAAGTGCTTAACAATTGGGCAAAAATGCTTTATACACTTCAAGCCCAATGGTATTGCAAATAAGGCGATTTAACAGACCAAACACTAAGCTACTATCATTTTTAAACAATGCTCTATATCCATTTGTCAATGATTATACAAAGTGTGACCGTCTTTTACGCATTTCACGCACAATTAAAAGCTTCCACTCAAAAAGAAATTGCCAACAAAAGTCTCGCTGCATTCGCAGCCCTTTCAGTGCCGGTTTATAAATGAAATATCGCGCTGCTGCCATTGCTGCTCACCTGTCTGCAGTTCGGGATTATTGAAGTGCACCTCGAGTCGCACGTAGGGATTATAGCCGTCGCCGCCAATGGGCAGCCCGGCCTCCGGCGGATAGGTGAATGTGCTGGCCCCCATCGCCCACAGTGCCATCACCTTGGAGCAGACCTTCGCCTCCGTGGGCAGCTGCTCGCAGTCGCCGTTGTACAGAGGTATCTCCACATTTGCCGCCGTCTCGCAGTGGAAGACCTCCATGTGATGCACCACGCCGGGTGTCTTGATGATGGGCTCGAATTGCACAATGTGCAGACGTTGCTTGACGATGTCGTCGAGTCGCTGCACATGACACCAATAGGTTGTCTCGCGCACCGGAATCGCCGCCTGTTCGAGTGTGATTTCGATTTGCTTCAGATCGGTTTCGGGTATGAGGATCTTGTCGGCGCGCAACAGTTGCAGCATCTTGAGGCCGGCCTCGTGGGGCGCCGTTACATTGGGCAGCGCAAACTGATGATCCTCGAGCGCCAGCTCAGATTCGCCTCGTGCCCAAACCACATACATGGTGCCCTCCTAATTGAGTGCACTAAATAATATCCAACTGAAATATAACAATTATTTCTGTGGCACTCACATGAAGTCGCAGATCGAGCGGATCGCAGGTATCGAATTTGCGCTTGAAGGCCAGCGTAAACTCATCCATTTTGAAGACCTCGCAGTCCTGCTGGTAATCCTTGCGCACCCAATGACCGTCAGGGCTGGTGTAGGTGTCGGTGACCACATTGAAGAAGCCGTTCTGATTCTCGAAGAAACAAATGTCCGCATCGGCGAGACTGCCGCGCTTCGAGAAGCCCAAGTAGAACCAACGATGCTGCTCATTGAACGCGTTCTGCAAGTGGAAGAGAACCTCCTGCTTGTACCAGTCGACCATCCAGCTCAGCTTGATCTCCTTATCGTCCAAGTAGATCTCGTGCAACTTGGTGTCCGACAGACCTGCAAATGGTTGAGGCGAAAGGGCAACGAATTCAATTAGTTAAGTTGGCAAATATGGAGACAATAATGTGCATAGCATGAGAAATTCACTCATAGTAGCCCATTTTATTCAAGGTATTTACAGCGATTAATATATTAAGAAAAGAAACCAAAAATAGTAGAGTTAATTAGAATGGAGTTCGAATTGAGAAAGCTTACAGAGATACGACAAAATTGCTTGAGTATTTACTTATTCCATAATAATAATATGTCTAATTGTTTCACCTTTTTTTCAGTGGCATTTAAGCTTAAAGCTTCGTCCACATGAAGAATCGCGGTTCAGATGCTTTAACAATGCCCAAATGCTTCCACACTTTTGGCTGTAAGTTATTGCATTATTTCTCCATATCTCAATTCATTTAACATTTAACATGCTAGCCCCAAAGGTTAACTGACTTTCGACAGCTTATCCCACCTTGAGCACTAAAACAATGTTTCACACGCAGCCGACAGACTTCAGTCGACTTGCTCTTGGCGTGGTTTCAATAAAACATGCTGTCAGTGTCTCGAAATTGACTAACACTATATTTTTTTGTTGGTGCACAGTAAAATGGCAAAGTTCTATATGTTTTAGAGAGAAGGACAGAGAGAGAGAGAGACAAGAGCAATTGCACTGCGAGTAGTTGCAGCGCCATCAAAAACTTTTGATTATCTCAGTTCAGTGATTTTCGACAACTTGTGTAGTTGTAGTTGTAGTTATAGTCTGTTGATGTAGCTGCTGCTACTATTTGACTATCGCGCTGGCATTTTATGACATGCTTCCAAATTAATGATTGCAATTAGAGCACGTCTTCGGTTACTACGACTTGCCAGCTACAAGTCACGACGAGTTGTGAGAGTTGTGCGATGCGAGTTCAGTTCCTCGAGCACGCCGAGCACATGACGCGATAATCAAGTTGCCTTCTCACTAATTACCAAAAATAGCAGCAAAAAGCAACCAATTCAATCTTTCAGCTATGTTATCTTTCCTTTTGCTGCTCTCTCCTCCCGACCACAATGCTGTCCCCCTCTCCACACCTCTCCACCTCTAGACCCCACTCCACTAGTTTTCTTGGTCGCTCTCGCACGATTGTCCAAGTGTCCAGTGCAGTAGCAGTCGCCGTACAAGGACCAGGTCATTAGATTTATGTTACCAAAGGCTTTGGCCAGGCAGCAGAACATCAATTACAACTACAACGAGCGCTTGACTAGCCCAGGACGTGCTGAAGGAGAGAGAGAGCGAACGAGCGACAGACTTTGTCATGAGAGAAGTGAAGTGAGGAAACTGAATGAGGGCACTGCGGGCGAAGCGGGAAGTCGGTAACAGACAGTCAGTGGAGCGGCAGTAACGAGAAAGAAAACCCAATAAAATGTCAAATCCAATTGGCAAACATACACCAACATACACACACACACACTTACACACACAGTCGCTCACACACTCGCAGAAGGATATCGTGTGAACGTAGCAGAGTTTGCAAAAGTATATCAAACTGTTTGACAGAGTAGAAGTAGCTACACTGCGCGAAATCAATGATAAGCCAATGCCACTGACGCAATTGAGGTTGTCAACTGTAGAACTACACTTCAATTTATTTTCAAAGCTTCAAAGGTGAAAAGAACAAGAGATTATTAATTAAATTCACCAACAACTGAGTAGTATAGTATATATTCTCAGACATTAGCTTTTCTTCAATTTTTTATAAAAAAATTAAAGAAATATTTTTATATATTCAACATTTATACATGTAAGTGTTTTAAACACTATTTAAACAAACATTATTCAGATAATATTCATTCTAGTGATGCATTTGCATAGACGCTAAGGAATGAAAATATATTTTTGTATTTTAAAACACGGAATAATTAGAAAGTGTGAAACGAAACTTTAAACGGTCATATAGCTAATACAATATTAAATAGGACTTTTTGGACTATATTCACTTAGACAAAGTCGAACATAAATATCTAAAATTCGCTTTAATTTCAAACTTTATGTCCAAAGCAGATTTCTCGCAGTGCAGCGTCAGAAAGAGAGTTAGATGTCGAACAAAAAGCGATGGTAGAAACACTCGATTACAATCAAAAGTGACAGCGATTCGTGGGTTTTTCATCGAGCACTGAGTTTTGGTTGAGATATCCAGCGAGACAGACAGAGAGAAGGAGTGAGAAAGCAGCAGACAGAAAAAAGCAAAGCTGAGCGAGAGAGTTTGTGGGGAAGTAGTAAAGAAAAAACAGTGTTGACTCTGTTGTCCATGGTGTTGCTATTGCGTTGATGAATTTTCGGTGTGGCAAGTTGCTAGACTTGCCACAGCGGAAGTAATATGCCCCAAAGAGTTAAAGGCAAGGTAAACCAACTCCACACGGAGAGTTTCACTTGTGTCGATACTAAAATTGATTTGTTATCCTACATATGTCTAGCAGCAAACACTCGCTACACACACTCAACACACTCAACACACACACACACACACATACACTCCGCCCTTCATTCGCAACAAGCACTCACATATATCATTGCCAAACGTTGTCCGCGCCATCTCCTTTTCTCTGTTTGTTCTGCACACAAAAACCGGGAGGAATAGGGACCTAAAAAAAAAAGAAGCAAAAAAACAAAAAGGGGGAGAAAAATTCTCATTTCTCCATTCGTTTGTTCGTACCCCATTTCCATACTCGCTGTGCAACGTTGTCGTGCTCTCAAGTGGAAACAGCAACGACGGCGGTAATAAACAACAAATTGCACTCATTGTTCAGTTTCGCCGTTTACCATTTGTAAAATGGCAACAAATTCGCTTAGCGTATGAATAAATGAATAAATACGACAATGTGCATTCAGTGTTGTCATATTCCATACTCTCCACACTCTCTGCATATTCCATATTTCATATTCCGTATATAGTGCTGTCAATCTTATTTGGAATTAGCTGGCTGGCTGAAAACTAAAACGCAAAACTCTCGCAGTCATTGTGAATAAATTCGAATAATTTCCATAATCAAATGTCAAAGACATTAAATTGCAACATGTCGCGCGCAGAGTTCCAGATTAACATGTCTAAAATTGCAGCTGCACAAATAATTGTGCGAAATTAAAAGCACAATATTATGTGTAGTGCAAGTCGATTGGGGCAACAGCATTTGTAAATCGAATTTATGTGGCATTAGCGCAAGAGTTCTTTCAATACTTATTAATTTATATAACTATGATAATTAGTCTATTGATTAATTTTAATTGATTAACACGAGAAGCATTCGAGTTCTATTGCATAATTTATTATATGAATAATTGTGAGTTGACACTAAACAGTGCTTCGAATGCAAATTTGTTGAGTTAAATAGATAGAGAGTGTAGCTGAAATGTAATAGTGAACCTTAAACTTGCTCTAAATTGGTTTAGCAAACAGAATTACGTTGACTAAGTGTATTTTAAATTCGACATTCTACGCACACTTTTAGCTAACTGCATTTTCGTGCTTATCAGTCAAATGTGAGCATGAAATTGAGTTTTAAATTAAATGTTGCCTACTTTTCAGCTGACGCTGACAAAACCCAATGGACTTTCTGTCTGTGTCTGTCTAACTATCTTTTAAATGAAATCTAAGCATTTCAGTTGCTTAATCTTGGCTTGACATAGCTATATAGACACACAGACATAGACAGTAAATGCAGAGGGAGAGGGAGATAGCGACTGGCATCATTCAGCATTCAAGGCACATTGCGAAAGTTTTAATTTTGTTGAAATTCGATTTGTGTTGCCTACTTTTCAGCGCTGCTGCACAAAATGCCTAACCCCAAAAACTATGCGCCCAGCAAATTGGCAATGCCATAGACATCTCCGCTCCCTCTCAACCCCCCCGCTGTGGCTCCCTCTCTCTCCCTCTCTCTCTCGCTCTCTGTTTAACTGTCTTGTTTGGCTCCCTTGCACACTATTGAATTGCTTCATTGGTCGTCGATTGCTTTGTCTCAAGTTTTCAATTGCATTTTCATTCACACTTAACAGCTTTTAAGCCCGTCGGGCAATTTAAGCAGCCGCCTCAGCAACAGCGACAGCGACAGGCAACAACTCTGTCTGTGCAGACAACAACAATGCATTGCACACATAACTGTAAATTTAATAAACTTGTCCGGAGTTTATTGCATTTGCTTGACTGCGCCGCCTCACTGCTGCTCTCTGTGTTCTGTTGTGTGTGTTTCCAATAAAAAATACAACAACAAAAACACACAAAAAAAGAAATCGACGACAAAAAACATGGCAAAAAGAAAAAAAAACGTTGTTCTTTTTCTTCTGAACTTGAAATGGCATTTTGACGGCTCAGCTTTGGCTTTGAGCAAGTGGAGCGCCTAAAAGGAGGAGGCAAGAGAGGGGTGGGGGGCAAGCAATGGAAAGCGCTGCTGCTGCTGCTGCTGCTGCTGCTTGATACGTGCATGGCTTGGCGTAAAGAGCAGTGCATAGTTTAACGTTTTTCCTTTTGCGCAAAAAGTGAAGACGATGACTTGGTTCACTTTTTGGTTTGACGAGACGATGATGACGATGATGACCAGAATAATAATGACGATGATGAGCTGAGCTGAGCTGAGCACCCGGCATGCCAAAGCGCACAGGAATTTTTCTTATTATACGCTGCATGCGAAATACTTCTCTCTCTCTCTCTCTCTCTCCCCGCCCCAAGTTGTATGGTCAAGGGGTGGGGGGAGGAGGGTTTTACAAATATTTTTAATATTGCTTAAGCAGCAGTCGGCATTGCTGTAAGTCCGACTCTGATGTCATTATTCTAACCGTTAGTTGCACAAATCTTCCCTCAATTGCTTCAGCAAAGCCTTCGACCAGTTCAGTTCAGTTCAGTGCGCCGTGTCCTGTATCCTGTCTCTTGTCTCCTGTCTCCTGTCTCTTGTCTACCTCATTGCCCTTTCTCTCTTTTTTGCAATCTGGATCAGTAGTTCGATTGCCTGGCCCGCAGTTGAGTTGTTCTTTTGCTGCTTTTCTTTGCTATTTTTTCTGTTTTTTGGTCAGTCGATTTAATAGAAATTGACTGCCCTGTTGTCCGCTTCCTGTCACATTGAGTTATGAAATGGAAGACGACAATTTCCCACACAAACACACACACACACATTCCTTCATACACAAGCATCACACACACACACACCCACAAACACACACACACACACTTTCTCTCTTCTCTCCAGCCTTGCTTTGATTGAGACAAATATTTGTACAAATTTTGCTGCTTTCGTTGTGGTCTCGCCGTGGCTCCATAAATTTTTAAAGATTTATCGCTCAAGCTCTACTTTATATTATACCCACTACAGATCCAACGAGTATATAGTTTCTCGTTGTTGTCGCTCACTGGATTTAAGGGTATATTCACTGTATAAAAAGTTGAACAATAACTGCTTGATTAGCGACAACATTTTGTTGACGTTCAAAATTACAGAAATTTGAAGCTACTAAATTGATAGTCAATACTTCTGTGGATTCTGTTAACAGCTCCAAATGAATTTCGAATTTAATCCAATTTCTTTTGCTATGAAAAATAGAAAACTAATTAACCAAAATGCTTTAAAATCCTCTATTTTCTATATTCTGAGAATCCAGCTTTGAAATGACTTTTTGAAAGCTACAAATTGTAAACTTCATCAACTGTTTAACAGGTATCTCGCAGTTCAGCAGACTCGTCGGCAGTTGTGCAAGCTTGTTGTATTTTTATTTATTAGAAATCTGTTGGCACTTTGATGAACTGGCTGCACGAAACGAGCTCACGTTTTGCATTATTATGGCACTTATTCTTGACCAGGTTAATGTAATTGCAACGCAAAGTGCTTTCGCATCGCAAGCCCCCACATTCCCCCCTCACAAGCCCCCCTCTCACTCTTCTCCACGCATCGACGACGAACCCACCGCCTGCCATTCAATTTACGTTGACATTTGTGAATAATGGCGGCGCTCAAGTCAATAAATTGCGAGTAGAAAAATGTTTATAGCAGAGTCGAGCAGCACAGGAAAATAATGCGAGTCAATAATGCATTTCGAATGCCTACACAAAGGCCAGAAGACAGCAGCGAGCAGTTATTCGACAATATCTGCGTGCTACAAGATGTCAATGCGAAATGAATTAGAATCGAGTGGCAGCCCAACAAGAGCTAGAGCGAAAAATAGGTTAAGCTTATAACCAAGATGGGAATCAAATCAGATAAAAGCTGTTCACTGAAGTTAACTGGCAATCGAAGCGAGAGGCGATTCAAGAGCGTCGTATTTCATTAAATCATATATATCAGAATAAAGCAGTTTAATGGCAACCAAATAAACTGGAATCGTAAAAGGCGTCAAACTAAAATAGTCAACGAAAGTGGCTAATCTAAAAGGCGAAGGAAATAAAAACGAGTAGTTCAAGGAGAAGTTCAAGTTGAACAGAATTATATTGAAAACTTATAGCTTAAAGCAAAACATTGAATTACTTACAAATTCGGCACACAAAAATGAACAAATCATTATGCCATAATGCTGCCAGTTGTCAAAGCGATAAATTGAAATGGCATTAATATTATATAGGCGTGAACTAAACGCTGCTAAAGGGATTACAAAGCAAGCGAGACGAGGCGTCACTTAACACGTAGCGAAGCGAGAAATTATTAGGCAATAATTTGTCAAAAGTCAAAATAGAGAAGCATCAAATGACGAAACAGAGAAACAAGACTAAAGACAAGTGCAAAGCACAAAGAAAACTAAAGCATAAAATGTAACAGAGAGAGAGAAAGGCAAGAGAGAGCTAAAAGAAAGAAATTCGGGGGCTTAAGCAAAACCAGTGTGACCAGGCTTCCATTTGTTGTGCTTTGCGAACTGACAACATGATTGAGTCATTAACACGTTGAATACTTCGTGAGCTCTTTGTGTGGCGAACTGGCCAAAAATCTCGAATCGATTTGCAGTGCAGCCAAAAAGGCCCATATGTGACCTATGATGAAAGCAAAACAAGAGGTGGGAGGAAGTGGGCTGTGGAGTGGGGATTGGTGTGGAGTGAGCAATGTGCGTATAGCCATAAAAGTGAGCGTTTGCATTCGCAGGTTAACGTGACGCCGCCATGCCGCTAAATGTCGCAGTGTCCTGCATAAACAAGAGCCAGCAAATTGCCAGGACACAAGAGCCAGACCCAGAGCCAGAGCGAGGGCCATGGCCAAACGCTGCCAAATGGCCGACAGTTGTGGCTCTGGCTGTGGCTGTGGCTGCGGCTCTGCTGCCAGTGATAAATAAATTAAAAGGCACACGCGAAACGGCAGGAAGCCCAAAAACTGCCCAAAGCCTCGAACCCAACCTAATAAAGCTGACCACGCACAGCAGGCAACAGCAACAGCAACGACGATGACGACGGCGACGGCGACGTGTAGCGAGCTGTGCGGTGGTCGTGGCGGTGGCGGTGGCGGTGGCGATGGCCAACCGACCAACACATGTGTGTAGTGCAGCAACAAAATCAAAACAAAAAAAAAAAGGGAAGAGAAAAGTGAGAGGAGTAAGCGAGAAAGCAAACCAGCGGCTTGTGGCCACGCTGGAGCCCAAAAATGTGGATTGTAGAACGTAGGCTGGCAAAACCGCAGCCCGAAACCAAATTGATAAAAAACAAGTTCACAGCGTGCGATTCGAGAGCAGGCAGGAGGAGTTGGGAGAGTTTGTGGGTAAGCTGTGCCAAGGACTCGATGAAATGTTTGTGTGTGCGTCGTGCTGTGCTTTTTATTTTGAAATTTGATGTCGACGCTAACAAGCATCCTGAGCATCCGCACAACATGCATAAATCACACACAACTTTTAAAGTTCTAGTGCTGTAAAATGCGGCGTGGACAGGTATCGATATCGTGTCGTCGCACAGTCAACGCACACAATTCAATTCATTGTAAACTTTCATTAAAGTCGTCGGTGAACTAAATACGGCAAAAAACGTTTCCAGTTTGGCTGAGGAATGGCAAAAATGTTGCTGATTTTAAGCCGATTTTGCATGCGATTAAAATAGCCAACAGCAAAACTGTTTGCTTCCGTTTGCAAGCGGTTCGTAATTGATTTAATAATAGATCAAGTGGTTCCATTGGCCTAACCACCAAAACTATGTAGCGTTGAAGCGATTAAAATCGACAGCAAATGCTCAAAGCAAATGTCTAACAACTTTGCGAATGCCAGACGAATTTGTCCGAATCGTTTTTTTTAGCTACACAAGCGATTTATTTTATAAGCGAAAGCAAAGTTAATTGCAAACAATTTTATGTGCTTGCTATTGAAATGAAAACCAAATTTGTATGCCTGAGAACTATAAGGAAGATAAAGGAAGTTCAATGACAAAATCGAAGGTATTTCGAACGCTGAATGAATTTGCAGAAATCGTTTAAATTAGGCTTAATTTATGAAGCAAATTAAAAGTATGTTTACAAGGTTTCAAGATATTATAGTTATTAGTGCTCCCGATAAATAAGCATAATTTGTCCTGCTTAAAACTTTCTTGCAAAAATAGTTCGTTAACTGCTTCAGTCTTCGCTGAAGCTATTACTAATCGTTGATGATTTTCCTGGAAATCACACTTTACACAGTTGACAGCAGTTGGTGCAACAAATTGGCGCTACTTTGAACCGGTCTAATCTAAATCACTTCAAAGCCATGAAAGCGATTGCTGCTGACAGCGACGAAAGTTGGCCCTAGCTATTCATTATGCCTCAAGAAGTCTATATATTATACAAAGCACTTTGGGCATTTTTGTCGGCTGCGCAAATAAATATTTGGCAAGTTAAATTGTTTGCTGTTGCTGTTGCTGTTGCTGTTGCTGATGCGGTCCGTTTGTTCGGATCTGTTTTGGTGGTTCGTCGCTTGGTTTAGTTTCAGTGCGGTGCGTTGCGTTGCGTTCTGTTTCGGTTCGGTTCGGTTCGGTTCAGTGCGATGTGGTGTAGTATGATTTCATTTGGTTTTCGGTTGGGCTTCAGTCTGTTGCCCACGCGTGGCCTGCGCATCCCTGTCGTCCTGCTGCTGTCCCTATCCCTCTCCCTGTCCCTGTCCCTGTCCCTGTCCCTGTGCTCTGCCCTTCATTCGGCCCAGCCATCCACCTTGTGGGAACCTTTTCAGATGTGTGAAAGTGTGTGTGTGTGTGTGTGTTGCCGTGGCCAAATTAGGTTTCATCTGCCAGTTGCCTTTTTCACTCTGTTTGCAAACTAATTTACCGTTAGTTATTGCCATGGTGTGTGCGTGTGTATCTCCATTTCTAGCCTCAGTTCGGCATCCAACTGTATCCCAGCATGTGTATCTCTCACGCCCCCCGCCCGCCGTCCCTCGTCCCACCTCTTCATTCGACCGGCGTCGCCTTCAACGAATTTGTATCGCCGCCGCCTTCATCGGCCTCATCTTGGGCTTGCATATGCCGGCCATTTGTCTGCCACGCCTCGACCATAAATTATACGCTCTTGGCCAGGCAATATGCCTCTCCCCCCCCCCTCCTGCTTTCAGACACACACAGAGACAGAGATAGCAGATAGCGGCACAACAACAACAAAGTTGTCACTTATAAATGTGTAGTTATTTCCATTAAGTTGTTGTCATCACTCTGACATTCCTTTGAGTCTCATCTCGACGTCGTCGTCGTCGTCGTCCTTCTCAGCCCAGAGACACTTGTCGAAATTCTGGCTGAGGTCACAGGACACACACACACACACACACACACACACAGAAGCCGCTAGGTAATCTACGGCTCAGCACTGTGTGTGTGCGTGTGTTTTTGGATTGGGGTCCAGTATAGCTTTGCGGGCAACCGACTTAATCACAAGTAAACGACGCCTTACTCCCCCTCCCAGTCTTCATGTCGCCACCTCCCCCCACACTTCCACGCCTTCGCTCGCCCACCTCAGACCTCGTATATATGCTGTCCACTTACCTACCAACCAAATCTGCAGTGTCAGCCATTCATTTGGTTAATGACATTGTGTGGTGGCTGCTGCGGCAAAAGTAACACACACACACATACACACACAGCGAGACAGACAGCTTGTGTAGGTGTGTGTAGGTAGGTGTGTGTGTGGGTGAAAGAGCTAAGCAGTCGCATAGGCTGGAAAGTAACTCAAAGATGCCTTTCAGCCAACAAGGCCCATAAACTTGGCACTGGCTGCACAGGCTGACAAGTGACAGCGAGACAGCAGCAAACTGCGCCTACACTCAGCGAAAACTTGCACGCTATTCCCAATTCGCATTTCTCCTTTAGTATACAACGTATATTAGCGCTCTCTGTTAAATGAAAGCAACAACTTCAAATGGCAAAGCATCAAGTTTATAGTTATGACATTAAAAAATGTGCAAGTAGAAAATGTAGGCAACATATAAACTCGTCGATAAATCTAGCATGAAAGTGTCTAGAAATTGATGCGATATATTAATAACATTTCTTAAACGCTGCTTTGTACGACAAATGTGGAGAAATAACAAGAAAGTCCCCAAAAAGCTGTTTACTTAATTAAATAATAAACCTGTTTCGATATACAAATATGTAAAACTTTGTAGAACATAAATTTATATTATTTGACAATTCGTATCATAAGAATAACACTCAGTTTCAAATGAAATTAAATGTCTAAATCAAATTCATACAACAATACATAACTACGAAACAAAAATGTAGCTTACAAACAAAGCAAAAGTCCAGCAAAGTAGAAAAACCAAAAACCTCAACATCAACCAATAAAACATCAAAACCAACATAATCTACGAACACCAACAACAGAATCTGTTTTCTAAAATATCCAGGAAGTAGAGAAAAGCGATTAGAACTAAATGTGAATATTTAGGAAAATAAAATAAGAAATAAAACGATGAAAACTAACTGGTAACTGCTAAATTAAAGTTGCTGCCAAGCGTGTAAAATGTCAATTGAGAAGGTGCTGCTGCAGTTGACAGCGCACTTTACTTTGTGCGTCTAAGCTTCGTGATTACGACCTCAAACTCTAAACTCTGAATGAAAATTTGTCCAACCACGCTGTAAGAAACATGGTCGCCAATTGAATTGGAAATGGTGTTAAAGAAACGTGTAGTTGGGCCCATTTTCTGTGAGTGTAGCTGCACCCATTTAACCCGTTGTGGTTGTGGTTGTTGTTGTCGTTGTTGTGTTGTTCTTTGTGCATATGAAAGTCAGCGACACTTTGCATTCAGGCGGCATCAGAGGCCGGTTTCAGCTGCCCCGTCGTCGCTCGTTTTGCTTGAATTATTTCAGGCAACAGCAGCTTTTGTGCTAATGCAGCAAAAACCTCTGACTCCCCTCCCTACCTCTCTTCCTCCTTCCGTCTCTCTACAAACTCACACACACACACACACACACACACACACGGAGACATGCGCCACTTCATCCCGCCATTTGCGCTAACCACTTGGGGAAACTGTAGAGCAAAACATGGTAAAAAATGAAAATGAAAATGGAATATAAATTTGTAAAATTAAAAAAAATACAATAAATGCAAGAAAAATGAAAATGTAGAAATGTAACTAAATTAAATGAAATGAAATGTAGCTACACATTTACGTGAGCTTCTGTCTGTGTGAGTGTGAGTGTGAGTGTGAGTGTGTGTGTGTGCGTTGCTGCTGTCCGTCTGTATTTGTGTGTGTGTTTTGTTTATATTGTATCTGCGACGATACTTTTGTTGTTGCTGCATATTTGCATACAGTGGCGGTCATAAAAAACGTCGCGTCCAAATTTGCATGACAAATTGAAACTATTTGCAACAACAATTTGACGACGAGCTATTTCATTTTGCATATTCGCATTCTCCTGTTTCCTCCTTTCCCGTGTACTTTTTTTTTTTTCCTTTATTTCGTCTATTTCAAATCCGCATAATTTGAGAGCATTTTTGGCTTTTAGCATTCCATCAAGCTCTGAATGCCGATGCAGATTAGGTTTATCATTTGAAATATCAACAACAAAAAATTTTACAAAAATTGCGAATGCTGAGTGAGAAAAATTTGTGAAGCAATAAAGTGAGAATCTGCAAAAAATCGGACTTAATTCAATCAACGTTTGCATAGAGCATTTGCAGCTGGTATTTTTTCATAGAGAATAGAGAGTTTTAAAATCAAATTCGAAGTAGATTAAAGCTCGCTCAGCGCCTATCAAAGCTGATAGGCTAAAATTTGTTTAGTCACGAATACATTATGCATAGCAATTAAAAGCAGAGTTTACATTCTATGAATTTGCTTAATTTACGTTTTTAAGCTGCCTCATTTAATCTGGCCAAGCGCATAATGTTATTTGCAGCTACTGTCATTGGGCATGGCTAATAGAAAAGGACAACAGTGTTGGGCGTCTGTTGGCCTGTGCATTGCGCTGATCCAAGTGCGCTTTAGTGCCTTAATAATAGCTTAACATTTGCATAGATTATATCCGTGTGTGCCAACACACACACACACACACACACACTCAACGACACCGACACACACACACACACACATAGAAAGAGGGGCAGGTGTTGTATGCAAATAGGAATCGCATATGCAGCACTTTGATTCAATTTGGTTCAAGTTTTTATCGCACACAGGGCAGCTGAGCCGAAGAAGATGACACACCCCCCTCTTCACACACACCCACACCCACACACACACAGACAGTCCTCGGTGTGCACACACATACACACACACACACACACACATAGATGCAGTCAGTTTGTACTAATGAGTTTCAAATGCAAAAACCACTCGACGCTTTCGCTGCTCTCGAGGCTTTCCCACTTGGCACTTGATGCATTGCACTTCAACGCTGCATTCGAAGGGTTTTTCACTTATTTTCTTCTTCGGGTTTCATTTTTTTTTTTTTTTTCTGCCCCATTCCTGTCCTCCTACATCGTCGCACCACCCACGGGCTGTTAATGCAGCACATCGTTGACCCAATTCGCTGAAATTTTCGGTCATAATCAAACGCCATCGACATTAACGCAACGCTGCCATATAAAACGATCCCTCTTCGCTCGCATAGCAAAAATCAAAGCGTCCAAAGTAGTTGACAAGTGTTTTTTTTGTTTCTCGCCACTGGCGAATATCGAATACCCTTCAACTCTGTTGCACCCTGCCCCCAATGGGGTCAACACTCTTCACTTCTGCTGCAGCTGCGTTCAAACGCAAATCGTTTAGCATCTTTGGCGACACTTTTACTTTAACCAGTTTTTAGAGGAAAATAATGAAAACCTATAAAGGCCAAAAAGCCAAAGACTTTGCAACTTTTAATAGTGCTACTTAAATTTTAAATAAGCACAATTTTAGCTCCGATTTTTAGACAAATATTTCCTCGCATTTCTACCTCAGAAACCTCTTTAAAAATTTTCCTAATTAAATTGGTTTTATGAAATAAATCCGCGCTTGAAATCTTTGTTTGCGTGGAACATAAAATAGTTAACTGCTATAGTAACTAATCTGCAAACGGTGTTCGCAATTTTTTGTTTTTAATTTGTTTAATGTTTTGTGTAATTCATTACTAATGCCATCAAACGGCTGCAAGTTATAATCTGAGCGGAAGCTAAATAAATTCAACCAACGCTTTAGCTTAAAAGTTGAGCGCCAAAGCGGCGAGAGGCAAATAGAAAATATGAAGTGTAAGAGTGAGAGAGCAAAGCGTGGCAACTAACTGTAAAGCTTAAGCTAGGGCTGTGTTGGGCTAATGAGTTGAGAATTTGGACATTGTCATATTGAGAAATTCGTGGAAAAAGCCCCACAGCGTTCTTTTCTAATTGGAAGCATGATAAAATGAAAGCGCAAGTGAAAGTGGAGCGCAAATTAAATTATGCCACAAAGTGTGTGTGGTGTAAAGATGTGTGTGTGTGTGTGTGTGTGTGTAGTAGTTGTGTGTGCGTCATGCTGGTGTGTCTGTCTGGGTTGCCGCGCGAAGGCGCCGCAAATTTAATCAAGCAAAAATCAATTTAAAATAGATTCACTCAGCTCGCTAATTGATGTGCCGCCAGCAAATTAACAAATATTTGCCAACAGCTAACAGGCAACAGCCAGCCAGCTAATTAAACACTTTTCGCATCATAAGAACCCCGGCTAAAACTGAGGCTTAAACGCCAGCAAAACGCTAACTGGCAACTGGCAACTGGTAGCTGTTTTTGGTGGCAAGGGGGAGGCAGGGGGCGGTGGGCAACGTTGCGCTATGCTGCGGCATTTTAGACATGAGCAAATTACTTGGAAATGGCATTTTGACACTTTGCCTGCCGGCTTCTGTCGACGTGGGCGTGGCCCTAACGAGTTAACAGCAACTACTTATGGCCAACAGCAACAACAACAACAACGACAAGAGGAGGAGCAGCAGCAGCAAGGGAAGCAACAAATTGAAATTTAATTTCAAATACAAATTGACAGCTTTTGGTGGCAGAATATGTATGCAGACATAAATATTTATTATAAACGCTATACAAATATTTCCCTTTTTCTCAATACCCTCGCAGGGCATAAAAACCAAATGGGGTATTTTCGAAAAGCATAGATAAATATAATAAAAATGGCTAAGAAGTAATGTTTTCAAAGTGCAGCAAAAATATGTAGAAAATAATTGTATTAAATAATTCTACTAAACTATACTAACAAGAGCGAAATCTACTAAAAATTTAATACCAAACGAAAGTAATAATTACATTACGATTTCAACACATAATTCAGTATTTCACAGTATTTTAAAAAATGCGCTACAGGGCATTAAGCAGTCCATCACACTCAACTGAAACTGAAGCTAAAAAGCCAAAATGACGCAGGAGAGCCCGAAGCAAACATTTGCCTACAGGGCATCGTCGTGTTCATGCCACCCGCTGTAGAGTCGACCCTAGCTTGTTTGCTGCGGCACTTGTACAATTTGAATGCAGGCAAAGATAGGCGATGATAAAGGCCAACGGCAAAGCAAATGAACGCAAAAAGGTTGAATACGTAAAGGGATTCGAGAAGAATTGTAAGCACTTTCACAAGTGCTAAAAGAAAAACGAGCAATGAAAGAAAGACAATTTATTGAATGCGATTTGATTATCCGTGTTTGCAACTACCCAAAAAAAAAAAACAAAAAACAAAAGCTTTAACATCATCTTGAAGCGAGTAGAGTAAACAAAAACCTTCCCCCGCCCCAGCTGCAGTCTTTATACACGTCTATATAGACAATACCTTTACAGCTACGCTGTCAAGACGGATTGTGCAGTTTGGGGGCAATGGAGACCATAAAGTGGGCGCACGGCACAAAACGTCAATTAGCAGCAAATTAAAGGGTGCTATAATAGATGAAATAAAGTCAAAGGGACGCACAATTAGAAGAAAGGCGGCCCAAGGCGCAAACATATTTTATGGGCCGCAATTCTGGACAATATGTATATTAAATTTCATGCAAATTTAATTATATTCGTATTCCGATTTAATAGAAAGTCAAATGAGCAGAGAAAAAGCAAAACACATTTGAAAAACTAGCAAAGATAGTTGCTAAAAAAAAATATATATACATGCATATATATTATATAGATTAGCATTCTATTAGACTTTTGTCATATTTTATCGCAGCGACGTCGCGAAACCTTTTTGGGCCATTAGAAGTGCAGCTTACATCGTGTTGTTTTTTAGCTTAGCCAAAAAGCAAGACACAAATTGTGAGCTTAATGCCAGCAAAGCTGACATAACGCTGAGTGTGACCAGCGTTGAGTGGCATGCAGTAAGCCGACACACACACACACACACACACACACAGAGGGATAGATCGAGTGAAGTATGCACGGTACATTAAACAGCATGTGAATAGCAGAGAGCCGTGTAATGGAAGTAGTAAATATAAATCAAATGTGAAGATGAAGACTTCTACTTACAACTACTACAACTAACTATAACCAACTGTCGCGTCACCTGAGCTCTAAGCCAGTTAAGTGGCTGCCACACAAACTAAACTCGACTAAATCCGAGCTGATAAAATGGGCACGCGCTTTGCATCGATTTCCAACACTGAGCGACGACGAAAATCTTTGTGGACAGCATTTTGCTTGAGCGCACTTTAAGTGACAGTCACGCCCGACACATGTGCGTGAGGAGAGCGAGAGAGACGAAGTCGGGGAGTGTGGGGCGGGTTGGGGATGTGATGTGTGTCGTTTAATAAAGCCACACGAAGCGGAAATGAGCATGTAATGTTAACGGAAATGCGTTGAATGGCGCCATCTTGCCGAAAACTAACGAAAATTGTGGCACATTTTACACGCTGCAACGCGTACAGACAGACGTGGCGTTGCATGCACCACATACCACACACATCTACCCCCACATATACACACATATATATATATATATATATATATAGAGAGAGAGAGACAGCTGGAAAGTGGGTGAGGGAATCGGAATTGGCTTGGCTTATTTTAGGATCCCCCAGAGCAACAGTAAAGTGTTAAATTGTGTTGCCAGCCAACGCGAACGCGCTTGTCTCGTTACAAAAATAAGAAGATAGCAAAATTGACAACACGTACTATAGGATAGTGCAAACAGATGATAGGAGTGCGCCCTCGTCGAGATACCCTGTAATTCTTAAATCCCTGAATTTTTAACAGCTGCAAAAAATGCATTTTGCGGCTGCTCTGCAGAATGATCAACGATTCAATTCGCAGCTACCCTGTAAAACATTGCAACTGCTTTTCTTTAGCTTTTAGTCAGCTAAATATTTATCTACCTTTCGACTAATTGGCAAGTGTGCGACTAGTTGAATACTCTGCAAAAAAAACATTATTTCTACTATACAGGCAACATAACAAAATACATGTTTAATCAAGCATATATCACAATAAATTAAAGCATTACTAATCGTAGAAAATAACAAGAAAAAATTAATTTATTTCTTTGCAGACTCGGCTTTTAAAACCAACGAACGAATTCGATTGGTTACAGGGTATAAAAGCACGCAAAACGAATATAACGGAATGCTATGGAATGAAATGAAATGAATTGGAATGGTATGGCAATGGAAAAGGAAGAGGAAGAGGAAGAGGAAGAGGAAGAGAATGTGGCACGGCTGCAGGCAGCGTTGCACTCTGGGGAATCCCCGACGGAACGTGAACGCCGCAGATGAAAAAGTGTAAGCGTATATAAAGTACGATAGATAGTAGATAGATAAATAGATAGCTAGATAGCTAGATAAATAGACGGCACAAGGTGGCGAACGAGATGCGATTACACACAAACATACACTCTCATATATATACATATATAGACAGACTTCTCTCTACATACATATCGTACATCATTGGTTATTTATTGGTTTCCACTAAATAAATCGACTCGAAATTGGCAAACGTCGCAAAATGGACATTATTGGCCCTTTTATTTTATTTGAGACTTATTGTTGCTGCTGTTGCTGTTGTTGTTGTTGTTCTGTCTTTTTGCTTGTTGCGATTTTGGTGCGCCACGTTCAACATGCACATCCGCTGAAACCTCACACACGTTTCAGGCCGAAACTGGAGCACGAAATACACTCCCAAATCGGCTCAATCTGGAGCGAGGGTTGTTTTGAGGATGAGCCACAAATTAGTGGAATTATGCGGAACAAATACAGACAACATTGATCTATGCTTCCTAAAGAATAATAAGAAATAAGAATTGCTCGAGAAAATGCATTTTTGCCTTTCGAAATCAACCAGATAAATAAGCAGCCATCGCTAGTCAAAAATAATCCTTGTCAACAAAACTACTTTAAAATACTTTAGCATAAATCAATCAGACCATAGAAAAAACATCAGTTTTAGATTAGTTTTCCTTTATGCTACCTTTTTTTATCCAATCAGTAGAACTGCAAAAACATCTAAAGAAATTATTTCTTGTTCAACTCGTTTCTCCACCTCCCACCGCCCAAGCGTTCAAACTGTTTTCTATTTGTGTGGAAGCATAACAAATAAAATGGCAGATAGCTATAGAATATAAAAGTAGCCACAAACAGCAGTAACTGCGTTTATTGGCTTAAGTAGATTAGTTAGTGCTTGGGCGACTCTCGCAAATCAGAATGCCTCTTGTCGACACGAGATCCGCAAAACTTTTGGCCCAAATAAAAACGAAAATGTTGTCAAGTTTTGTTGCTTTTACCCCAGCGAGCAAGCGAGCAAGAGAGTGAGCGGACACATGTTTAAGTTTATTATTTATTCAGTCAAGTTTTCACTTTGCTGCCACAACACACAAACACACAGACACGCAGACAGACAGACAAAGAGACAGAGAGACAGAGAAATATACAAACAGAGAGCGAGGTAGTATCTGTGTATTAGCTGTTGTGGGTGGTCTATTTGCCGGCCTATTGATTGTTGGCATCTTCGTCTCTCTCTCGATTCCGACTCTGACTCTGACGTTAGCCTCATGGACGCCTCATTAGCCAAAAAATGCTGGCGCTCATTTTGCGTGTAATTCGCTTGATTGTCGGCTGATTGCAACCGCAAAATACTTTTGCATACTTTTTTTTTGGGGGGGCGGCGGCGGCGGCGGCGGCTGCTCCCCAAAGATTATGGGCCACGATTATTAGACAGCATTTACCGATGTCACGTGAAGTTGACTTCCTGCCCGGCCGCCTGTGGCCTCCGCAGCCTTGCGATGAGCAGGCAATTTTTTTTTTTTTGCGCTTTTTGGGGCTGCTGTCGAGGGATTTGGCTTTGACAAGCGAACAGGCGATACGAACGATAAGAATGGCAATAACTTTAAAAGTCGCTGCGGGCTGCCCCGCCCAATAAGAACAACAGCAACAGCAACAGCGACAACACCCATAACAACAACAACAAGTTGCCAGAATGCGGGCAAGTTTTAGGTGTCTCTTCAGTGTCTCTATATCTGCCTGTGTGTATTTTTTGAAAATCATTTGCCATTATGCTTGTCTTACATTAGTCACTGCCCCCTTAAGCCTAAACCTTTCCAACGCTCTTCCTTCATTTGCGCAGCTAAAACGACCAGCAGCAACAACAACAGCAACAACGACAAGTTGTAGCACCAAAAGGCCATGAAATGATAAGCCATGTCACATGAATATAATCATGCCTCATGTTGCTCACAGCTGATTAACGATAGTGCCATGATTTTGCTAATTCATTCGCAGTTAGCGCGACCTTAGAGCCAGTGACACTTGCGACATTGGAATTAAGTTGAGCACGCCAACAATTGTCTGCAGATCACGAAAAAGTGCAAAGGTTTATGTTAAAATAAACCTCGGAGTGTGCTGAGAATTGCAAGCAGCATGCAACAAGTAATTTTAGTTGTTTGCTATTGATGTTGCAATGTAAATTTAATTTATGTTTTTAGCTAGAATTGAAGGCACAGCGTTTGAAATATAACAAAGTTATGTAATGAAGCGTTGCATAATTTGGTTTCGATGTCGAGTTAGAATTCATCTCACAATACTCAGTTGATTCCTAAAAGAAACAAAACTCAGCTGATTCCTAAACTAAATAGCAGCTTGTATTCTATCTAAATTCCAGCAATAAATAGCAATTTATAAGCGTCTTACAACAATCATCGAAGGCATATAATACGCAGCCTACGCTCGACTTTATTGGCAAGTTAATAAGTGCACATGATTTATTCAAAGTCTGGCCCACAAGATGTGCCACAGATATTTGGGGTGCACAGGCCTGGAAAGCCTTAGAAATTTTTGGAAATAGCCTCTTAACGGTAAGCCAATGAAAGTTTTAATAGAGTTGGCTGGATCAGTGTGCACTGGACACACATAAAAACACCCAGAGAGAGAGTCGTGTGTATGCGTATTTAGTATAAACAGTTCAATCAACCGTAAATCTTGGCTGCAAGTCGAGCAGCCTCAGTTGTCACTCGGCGCCCCAAACTTGGCTGCAGAGAGCAGAGACCAAGGGAGAGGGAAAGAACGGGAGGAAGGGCGATTGGGAGGCAACTAGAGCTGTACCCCTGAGGTCGGTAGCAACGAACTTTAACGGGGATTTGCGCCAAGCCAGCTTAGCGTCAGTCCAAACAAAAACACTTTGCAAACAACAATAAAAACAACAAGAGCTAAGAAGAAGAGTGCCATGCAAACAACAACAGCAACAACAGCAAAAAATGCAGCTGGGCACACTACACGAATTTAACAACAGCAGTAAGAAGCGAAGGCGACCGCGAAGGCGAGGCAAGAAGTGGACAGAAATAGAGTAGAAACTAAAGCATAAACAAAGGCGCAGCAGCGCTTTGGGGAACAAAAAAAAAAAAGCAAAAAAAAAAAAAAAGAAAAGGAAAACTAAACGTGCGCTCGTAAAGCTTTCAATTAAAATTAATAAAAATTTACGCGAATTAAATAAACACGGTACACGCAAACACACAAAAACAAAAAAAATAAACTAAAAAAGCAAATGGAAAATGGCACAGGTGGCGCACAAGCGAAGGCGAGTCAGGCAACCAGGCAACCAGGCAGTCATTCAGTCAGTCAGCGCACTGTGCAGCGCCAGGTGTGCAGAAAAAAGCCAGAGAGACGGGGGGTGGAGCTGGAGGTGCTGGGGGGGAGACGGAAGCGGTGCGGTGAGCTGAGCAAATGGAAACGTGTGTAATACGCGTCCGGGGTTCCGGTGGCGGAAATCGACTGAATGGCAATGAGGCAATGGGTTAGCTTATCGCTTATAACAAGCCAATGTCAGGCCATAATATATAGGCAAACACACACACACACTGGCACACTAGCAAACACACACACACACACACACACACACACACACACACTAGTTGACTAGACTGCCATAATCATGGCAGATATACTCGCTTTGTGTGCGTTTGTTTTCTGCAGGGTATATTAACATGCCCGGCGACTGGATTAAATAAATTGAATTGTTCGGCACAATATGACCCCAACCATTAGACAGCACACACACACACACACACACAGACAGAGACAGAGATAGAGGGGGAGAGCGAGAGACACTCACTGCGGGAGCGCGAACTAAGTAGGGATGAGGTCGGGGATCTGCGTCTGAGATTGTAAGGCAGAAAAACAAAGCCAAGTTAAGCCAGGGCAATCGACGTGGCTGCCGCTGCCGCTGCCGCTGCCGCTGCCGCCGCCTGCTTCTTAGATGCACGCAGCGAGCAATCGCAGACAACAAGAAGCAACTCAATAAACCAACACAAAAAACAAACAACTTTGCCCTAGGCGGCAATGGGCGACTACAAATTACCCTGCACTCATTTTATTGTAGCAGAACACAAACGTGTGAATAGATTATAGGACTGACAAATGATTTTCTTCGCAGCTGTAAAACTATGACGACTATAAATGAGTGTTTTCCAGATTTTGAAGCTTCCATTTAATTTGCAGCTGCAGTTCAAATTAAATGCTGCTTTCTAGCTGTCGAATTGTCTTGAAATTTTAGGAACATTTCATTTGCATATTAAAAAACAACCTAATCTAATCAACAGTTCTCTAGACTACAGTTTGCATTTGATAAAAAACTTGTTCCTCATAAATATTGTATAATTAAATGCAAGCCAAAAGCATATTTCATATTTGTGAAGTCACTCAAAATAATCAAAATCAAAACTGTTTTCAAAGGGTATGCAAACAGTCAGCCTTTGGTGCGGCTTTTGCATGTGCTTAAGCATGATTGATACAGGGTATAAAAACAATGGTAAACAAGCCATAAAATTAACCCAGCGCTGCTCGTCTAGCAGATGCCCTATTACAAGCTCCTCAACTTACGGGGGCAACAAATACATTAATTTCATTGTCGCCAAGCGCTTTGGCAAACGCAAAAAGCTGCGTTGCCAGCGACTACAGGGTATGGTGAGGAATAAAATGGATAGCGAACTTGAGGCGAAACTTGGGGACTGTGCATAACAGGACGAAGACCCGCCGCCACATGCAGAAGAAGCAGAGAATCTAGTGATTTTGTTTTAGTTTTTTTGTTTTGTTTTTTTTATGGCAGGCAGGGGACGGGGAAGGGGGCCATGTTATTGTGTTTATGGAGCACTTTGGCAGTGGCACGACAAACACTCGCGTGCTGCCCTTTTAGCCGACACTAATCAGACGCTCTCCACGACCAGCTGGGCATGTTAAGCCATCAGACACACTAAAAATTCCTCCTGCCAAGTATATATGCAAACACACTCAATATACTGTGTGTGTGTGTGTGTGTATAGCTTCATTCGATTTGCATTTAGACGTAAGAATTCATGAGCTATTTCAACGCAGAATATGCGCATAAAGCGATAAGCGCACAAAGGCAGAGAAAGCAAGAGAAATGGAGAGCACGAGGGGGGAAATGGGACATGCCATTAATCCGTCAATCGGTCAACAACGCACATGAATTCCATTCGAATTTGATGGCTTATTAAACAGCGTGCGAAAACCAAAGGAGCAACAGCACTTGTTGCTTGCCGCATTTATGAGTCGATTCGCCCAACAAAGGCGATATAAAAACAGCCACACAAACGATGGCAACGCTATCAAACAAAAAAACTAAAGTCAAACACGCTGGATAGTTGCGCTGGCAGCATTTTTAACGATTACATAAAACGATCTATTTAAGTGCGGCATAAAGTTATCGATTCCTTGCGTTTGCCGCAAAATAATAAAGATACGCTGCGCAAATTTTAGGTGATAAAAGCTGTAAAAAGCTTTTGCTTTGAGCACAACAAACGATAGTCGATGGACAATCAAGGCGAGCACAGTAGATTTATCGATAAGAACAGCGCTGCGTGTGTGATCGATAACAGAGCGCAGCGCACATCGCTAGCCAATAAATCAAATGCTCCACAGCTAGGCAAAATCTATTGCCATTTAATCGTTATCGATCAATGTCAGAATACTACGCAAACTACACACGCAAACACGCAAATACACAAACAAAAATACAAATAACATTGAGTGCGAGTGCGAGTGCGAGGCACCTGGCACAGCATCTCGAATTGGTTGTGTGGCGCCACAAATGTTTTGTGCTTTTTTTTCTGTTGCCGCCGCGAGTGAAGGATACATTTGTAGGTTCTATTGATTTTTAATGCGCGTCTTGTTGGCAGCATCTCGAGTCTCGACTCGCGTCGCTCGTCGCGCGTCGCGCGTCTCGGTGTCGAGCCATTGGGCAACCCGGAGCCAACTACTTTGAACTTGCCACAAGGCGGAAGCTGTCGCGGCGGCGTGTCCTTTCGTCCTCCCACACACACACACGCAGAGAGTTTATGTGTGTGTGTGTGTGAGTGGGTGTGCATTTTAATGCTTGTCAGAGAAGGAGCTCAAAAAGAAACACGCTGCAAACAAACAAACGTTTCACACACACCCACACACACATAGACACACCTACAACACACACACACGCACACACAGAGAGAGACGCGTGCGGCATTGAAAGCCGTGCTCATGCGGCTCGACATCCTTGTGATAACTTAATGCCATACGCATGCTTTTGCATACAAGATGGCACAACACGGCGTATGCGTTACGTTTTTGCAGCTGCTATAAACACGATAAGGTCCCCCGATAGCTTGCGTTGTGTGTGTGTGTGTGTGTGTGTGTGTGGAAAGCGTTCAATTGAGTATTTTATTGAGTTAAGTCAAGTCAAACAATGTGCAATGATAAGCGATCGCTTTATGCAGCTTTCTTCACTCTCCAACTGGCTGCTTGAAGCTGTGTAGTTTTTGTGTTGACCGAAAGTCTGTAGTTTATGGCAAAACAAAACGTAAACTGGCCCAACTATGCAGCAAAAAACTTTTGGTGTCAAGCTGTGTTCCAACTGTCGGCCAGAAATTGAACGTCGATATCGATTGCTCTTTGCCGATTAAAAATGTAGCACAATTATCGAAGCGTTGTAGGCAGCCATGTTTGCTGTCAATGGCTTTTAAAGTGGAGTTTGCATCCATTACCTGTTTAAAGTGGCATACAAATCTGAGTGCTACTCGCAAGCAGCAAACAAAGTAGTAAAGATGAAAAATCAAATGTTTGTTATCAATAGATATTAAAAACAATCTGAGCTATTTAGTTTCACTTAGAAGACCTTTTTAAACTAAATAGCAAATGCTTGAAATTCAACTCATGTGTTTATCTAGTTGTCAAGAAAGAACTGTGAGATAAATACTGAAGATTTGTTTGCTATCAGCAAATATCAAAAACTAGCTGTTTTATAACGACTCTTGTACTGACATTGAAGTTCACTTAGAAGAACATTTAATGCTTCAAATCCAACTGATTTGTAGTTGCATGTTTGGCAATCTTGTCTGTGAGTTAAAATTAAAATTGCTCATATCACATCGTTTCAAATTGCTCACATCGACATCGTTGTTTCTTGCAAAATAACTCGCATTGGCGCGCATAGTTTTATACAACGATTGAAAAAGAAAAAACAGGAAACTCCATCGATCCATTAAGAACTCAAGGCACCACAAATAGGATTATAAAGAAAGCCATTTGTACTTACGGTTCGAGTAGGCGCTCAATGGTCGTGTGAGCAGCGTCAGCATCAGCAGCATTAACATCACAGGCAGCAGCTGCGTCGACTGTCGCTGTCGCTGTTGCTGTTGTTGCTGTTGTTGCTCTGCTTGCTGTTGTTGTTGTTGTTGTTGTTGTTGCTGCTGTTTCCCCTGCTGCTGTTGCAACTGCTGTCGCTTATTGACATCCGTTTGGCATTTGCCCGGTTGAGCGCTTTGATGCAACGACATTTTCGGATAATCGCTGCAGCGATAATCGTTTGCTGCTTTTAATCGTTAATCGTTTATCGCCTTTGTTGCGCCGCCAGCTGCTGCCGCTGTAACTGTGCAATTGTTGTTGTTATTGTAATTGTCGTTGTTCTTTGTAATTGTTGTTATTCTTGTAATTGTGCTTGTTGCCGGTGTTGCTGTCACAATTATTGCATTATTGATTCTTTGATTGTGAAATGTTCGTGGTCGAAGCGCAAACAACGCATACAAATTGTTGCACACACTAACACGACTAGCAGATACGCTGCAAAAGTGTCTAACACAGCTGCAGCTTCAAAACGCTACAAAATGCCAAACCAAAAAAGTGAAAATAACAACGTTGGATTTCTAGATTCGATTTGACTACTCAAAACGTGCTAAGCTGCCCATTGCAACATTATTTTTATGCAGAGCGTATAGCAGAATTATAAAAAACTTTGAGATACTCATTCATGCCGTGTTTGTTTGTCTGTGTGTCGAGTGTGTGTTTGAGTTTGGTTTGCGGATGTGCGACTGCGACTGATACTGGGAGAAAAGTATTTTTATTGCCAATGTCGATCCACGCGCGCAATTGGCAAACGTTGCATGAGCAATTTGTGTAGCATACTTTGCAGCGCCCGCTTTGCCCGATTTTACGACTTGTTCCTTAACATTCCGCATTCGCTTTAACTCTCACAACAGTCACAGTATCTTTAACTTATTTAAAAAGTTTTCAACCAAATCCCCTCCTCCTCCTCCTGCTGCTGCCGTCGTCAACAAACGGCAAAACTCATTTTATGGCCAAGCAAATGCTATCGCTATCGCTATCTCGCTCGCGCACAAAAGGCAATCTCTCCATCTCTGTCCGCGACGCCGTTTCACCTTTTGTTGTTGGTCCCGGCAATTGGAATTCCTGACAGTCGCTCTGCGGTGCATTTGACTGTGTACTGGAAATGGACCCCCGAAAAGTTTGACGGGCCAAATTGTAAATGTAACGATACATTTATCATGCCCAAATTGTGCTAATCAATTGCGGCTCTATACGTGGCTTTGTTGTGTGCGTTGAGCATTGTGGTACATAGAAGTGTGTATAGAGTATTATATACTTTTCAATCAATTGGCTGCAGCTCTCTCTCTCTTTCTCTCTCACTCTCTTTAATTTGCGCCCTTTTCAATTTTAATTTATTGCACAATCCATCAAATATATTCAATTAACTTCTAAACTACACTCTGACCACTTTGCGCCACATATATAAATATATAATCCATTATTTATTAATTTCGCAACAAAAGCCCTTTTGCCAATTGCAACATCCAATTGTAATTCCCATTCGCAATTCTTGCAAACAAACAAATAAAAAAGTCGCATTTCAATTATTAAACAATTTCAAAAATAAAATAGCATATGTTATGCTATGCTTTTTATTTGCAATTCGATTAGAAAGCGAAATGTGGCCTGATCACAATTGTTTATATTGCAATAAAATGCAATTAATCTATTTGCTTATATTGAGTTTTGCATAATTGAGTTATTAGCGAAAAAAAAAGCTGAAGGACACCATTTAAATTATTATATATCCGCATTTTTCGCTGTCAATTGTGAAACTAGATGCTTGATTTTGATACGAACTACGACACAAATTTAATTAGAAATAACACAAGTCTAGTAGCTAGTTAGCTAATTAAAAAACTACTAGACTAAATGATTTCATCTCCGTTCTATTTTTTATTAATTAAGAAGCCAATTGCTGTTGCTTGTCAAATCAATTAAAATCTGACTAAATAATCAGCTTAAATTACCAAAAAAAAAGAGCCTAAATAAAGCATATAGCATTGAGATATTGCAGCTAAATGCTTTCAACATTAATAGTCAATTTCCCATACTTTCACATTAGCAAACATTGCAAATCGGACACGGAAACATTAATTCACTTGAGAGCTGAAGACACCTGTCAATTTCGGTGTCATTCGACATCACAGATAATGTCTAGTTAACACACAATTTACCACACTAAATAGACAGCCTAATGAGCACATAGACCGCACTTTGAAAACTTGGGAAAGGGGAATGGGGAATGGGGAATGGGGAATGGAGAAAGTGAAACCCATTTGAAACTTTGCAAAGCACTCGCAACTTAATCAATTCGTATTTAAATATTTCATTCAACAAGTCAACTTCTGCTGCCATTAACGTAGGAATGTAAGGGGAGGAAGGGACGGAAGTAGGAGGATGGAGGCATAATATTTAATGTTGACTTGATTAAATCTATCTATCCCAATTAGATACGTAACATCTGGCAGCCACATTAGAATAGAGTTTCCAAATTGAAGGCAAATTAAAATGCAATTTCTAACGCTTTCTGGCCAACTTTTGTGTCTGAGTCTCAAACCGAGACTGAGATGCTAAACGAAAATACTTTCGAAAGTACTTAAATTTTAAGCAAAACTTGGCAACTTTCTCTGCGTGTTGCTGAGAATGCAATTTCCATTTTGATATCTACGTTTCGCACAACCGACAGAACAAAAAAAAAAATAACAAAAAAAATACTCGAGAGATTTTCTTGTGAAAATGACAGATTCAGAAAAAAAATGTGCACTAAAGCGGCTCAAAATTGCGGTTGCGGGGCAACTCACGACTTAAATAACTTCAGGAATGTTCTTTTAAAAAAATTACGTTCATCTGTGGAAATCTTTTGTTTGTTTCTCAAAATAAATAAATTCTTATATTCAGGTAGAAACTTAAAAGAGCAGAGAATTTGTAGACTTTGAATCATCGTTTTAACCATATATGTATATATAACTATAAATAATTTCGTTAATCATTGTCTATTATATAAAATATAAAAAGATAATTTCTCAACTGATTTTTAAAATCGAATTAAAAATTTCTCACACGTTTCAAGCAAATTTGTAATGCTCCGTATATGAATGCTTTCCTTCAGTTTATGGTTGAACCATTGAATTTAACTCACTTCACTTTAATAAAATAATACAAACACACTTGAAGAACAAAAACGCTACATTTAAAAAAATATCACATAATTATATTGAATAGGGTAAATCAAACAAAAATTATTTGTATAAAATACAACTGCAAAATAAATAAAGTGAATAATCAGGCAATCATTTTTATACCTTTCTTTCAGTCAGACAAGAATGCAGTAAATTAAAAACAAAAGAAAAGTTAACACATAAATTTAACTTTTTCAGAAATCATTCAGCAACATTGAGAATTTCCAATACTAAAGTTCCACAATACGATTTCTTACGCTCAGTGTAAAAAATACAATTTCCTTTTCGATCATATAACGAAGCCGTTTATATTGATACCATCACGAACAAGCGGTAAATCATGAATTAAATGATTTTATGATGCAATTTGCAATTTCTGCTTCTGGCCATTTTCATTTTTTTAAAGGTCAACAACAAGAGCGGCGCGAATTTGTTTATGAGCCAAATTGTGAATAGCTTCGATGCGACGACTTGTCGTCAGCACCTGCGGCCACTTTATTTTTTTCGTTTTATATATTTTTGTTGGCATCAAGAGAGATGCCAAGTAAAAACCCTTTTCCTAACTTGCCTTTATTTTTTACTGCTTTTTGGAACCACGACAACAACAACAACAACAACAACAACAACAACGAGAACGGCGACAACGACAAGAAGAATAAGTACAGCAACAATTGTGAATGCAGCACAAATGGCAGCGACACGGAAATGCAACACTTTTTCCGTTTTCCGCTTTCCGTTTGCAATTTTTGGCCTGTTATTTCGCTGTTTATGCACTTTCCACACTCAGAACAATAACAACAACAACAACAACAACAACGGTAACGGCAGCAACAATAAAAGGCTGGAGAACACAAGATTTTTACCAACATCAACACAAATACAAATTCCAAAAAAAAAACGAACACAAGAAAAAAATCACAAACAAACAACAATGCGCTCGTCGGATTTATAATGGCAAAGTAAACAGCGCTCAATTCGCGCGCGACTCTTGACGACGTTTTCGACTTTACGTTGCGCCTTTTTATGTTTTTTATTTAAATATTTTTTTTTTTATTTATTTATTTTTTTTTCGTTTTTTAGCCAAGTTCCCTTTGCTTTTGCGCGCGCTTTTTCAATGCGTCTGCCTATTTGGCTTTACCGTCAACTGCTGCTGCTTCCTCTTCTTCAAATACAACTGCTTGCTTACACTTTGAACAATTGCGCTAATGCTTCGCTTTCGCTTTAGCTCTATCTGTCTGTCTCTCTCTCTCTCTGTTTCTCCGTCAGAGTTGTGCGCTCTACGCCTGCCGCACGCAGAATGCTGAACAACGTCGACTGTCACAGCGGCTTTTATACCAAAAAAAACGGAGCACAAAAAAGAAGAAAAAAAGAAACGAAATAATAATACCATGCCGTCCCATTGGCCATCGTTCGGCACCAAAATCAACGGCAACGGTTCGGCTTAGCTCGGCTTCCAGAGCCGACTTCGGCTCTGCACAGCACTCGGGGCACTCTCGGCATAGCTTGGCTCGCTGTGGCGGCGCTTGGCTTGGCATCCCACTTGTTCGTTTGGCGTTTAGCATATGTCCGTGCTGGCAGCGACATCGACTACAACGACAACGAGACATCGGCTACAGCTACAGCTAAAGCAAAAGCAACGGCTTCCCTGCACAGTGGTGCCATCGGTGTTAGTGGCGACGCACTGTGCACACTTTTATTTATTTTTCGCAATCTCTTTTCATTTGAATTTAACAAACTCGTGCAAATAAATAAATACACATTGCGTATGCATTTGAATTGCATTTGCATATATGTATTCGTATATATAGAGAGCACTGCTGCTAGTGGCGATGCTTGCTTCAAATCATATTATTGAAAGACATACAAAACGGCGATATCTGTTTGCAGCATACAAATCCCAAACGTTAGGAAACCAACAAACAAAACTTTGTGCAAAATCAATTAACTTTCTGTTTACATAAAATGCAATATATTTGAAACTGTATTTATAAACCAAGTTTAGCATTTCGATATTTGCCTCAATACTTTTACCAGATTTAAAACTTCTTCGAACAACTAATAATTTTGAAAACCAAATATATGTGGGACAAAAACTACTGCTTAGTATTAATATTTTCTAATTTTAACTCAATTTTAATGTCATCAATTTACAAAATCCTTTCTATAGCTAAAATACATAATATTGCTTATAAAATGCACCGAAAGCTATTGAAAAAAACTCTTAACACTTTAAGTTTATGCCACAAAAATTCAATTATATTAAAAACAATTTGGAATTGTTTCAATTTAAGATGTAATATCAATAAAATTCAAATTACAAATCTTTAAATAGTGTTATTAATTTGAATGGCTAATTTTCAGCATATCTACATTTTTTGGTAAAATGAAATTAACACTAAAACACACACCAAAAACCTCTTAAAATATATGTCTACATCTTTTGGAATTGCATTTTAATTAACCTAATTACGCATAACTTTCAAAACACTTATAAATTTGAGCATATTTTAGCACATCTAAATATTTGCCAAAACAGCAAAAGTGTCGTAAAAGGACATAGAGACTCCACTGTGCGACGCAGCCATTGGTACTACTGTCGCTGGTGTGCCTGCATATTTGCTTTATGAATGTGTTTACCAGCAAACTTTTACACAATTGCGTTAGGGGTGCGTGGAGCAGAGAGACGAGAGTGAGTGCTTCGAAAAGGATGAGCGATGTAGAAGGGCAGAAGGGGTCGGGGTGGGGGCTGTTGCTGCTGCTGTTGCCGCTGCTGCGTGCGAAAGTGCCAACACTCGCATTAATGACAACAAGTACAACAACAAAGGACAACAGCAATTACAAATAACAGCAACAAGAACAATTGTAAGCCTGCTACAGCTCAATTAACTATCTGAACAGCCGGACTTGCTGCACACTCACTATGCATGTGTGTGTGTGTGTGTGTGTTCGTATGTGTGTGTGTTCTACCTCTCATACGCGTAATTACGATTATTCTGGCAATTACGTAGAATGCAATTGCAATTGCATATGCTTAAATATTATTTAACCTGCAAGTTTGTCCTGTCAATTTTGCGTGCATTGTGCGTGTGTGTGTGTGTGTGTGTGTGTGTTTGTGTCTGATTGAGTGCGCTTGCCTGTGTGTGTCAGGTAAATGAAACAATAAAAAATGCGTCAATTATTTACACATGCAGACACCGAGACAATGCCAAATGAGCAGCCAGCAAACTGATATGTCGCACATCGCCTAATAAATACACGTGTTTGACCCATTGCCATTCCAAATTGCCCTCCCCAAATAGTCAATACTCTACAATTTACACATGGCAACTGAAATTCGACGAATACTGCACATTGAATCTGATTACACAAAAAATCATAGCATACTTTTTTGGGCAATTGGCAACCTTAACAGTACATTGCGTATACGCAAGAAATATTTAAATTTATATCTACAGTTTCCTTTAAAAGATTTAGCTTGATTAGCGGTAATTTAAGTGATAGCTAATACATTATTATAAGTATTCTCCTTTAAAAGTATTGCTAATAAGAAATATAGTTTCACAAATACAAATATTTGCAAATTATTTTGTAGTATTTCTTGCACATTAAATATAGAAAACACATTTTATTCTGTTCGCCCCATTTTATGCATGTGCGTATGAAGCAATAATATGCGACAAAATAAATAAATTTCCTCTACACAATAATGCACTTTTCGGCAATCTTCAACCAACTGTCACACATAAACTTCTTTTATCGTTTTAAACGTGTCTAGCTTTTATTCGCTGCAAGATGAAATAAATAGTCAAAAGTTTCTCTTTATAATTATGGAAAATAGGGTTATAGAACTGCTTGGACGCTGTTGAAATGTTTATAGATGTTTTATGAACGCAAAATGAGTTTCCATGAAACTTTGGCGCTTTGTTTTTGTTGCCGCTCAGCAACAAAACACAAAAAAAAAAAAACGAATAAGAAGAAAAACAATCCTTGAAACGTAAATTGACATTTGTTGCGCAAAAGTTCCGTTGGCACATTCAACAAAAGAAAATGCGTTTCATTGCAATTGATTAAAGCACACAATAAATATTGCAAAAGAGCAAAAGAGCAAAAGAGCAAAAGAGGCAAGCAACAGAGGCGAGCGAAAGCAAAAAGTCATTCTTAGACTTTGGGATGCGGTCTGGCAATAAGTTTTGGAATGAAAGGAAATGTTAAATTCAGGCAACAAGCACAAGCAAGTCGGGCTGCACTCTTAAAGGACGCGTCTGCAGCTTAAGCGATAACCGATTGCCGATAAATCGAATGCACAATGGACGCCGCATCGTCGTCTAGTGTATTAAATTATGCAGAAGACTGTCAGAGCAACTGCAGCAGTTACTGAAGCTGCTTCTGCTGTTGTGTCCCACTCAATCATCGATGCAATCTAACCAATTTGCGAGCACACAAGCTGCCACACACACACACACACTCACACACACACACACTCCCGCATACAAACATGCATAGATGAGTGTGATTGAGATTGATCTGTGTTTATGTTAACCCGCATCGCATCGCAACGCGCGACGGCAGTTGCCAAAATTTTGGCATCATGTTCAGCCACATCAGCAGCAACAGCAAAAGCAACGACAGCGGCAGCAGCGGCATCGACAAGCGACATGCCACATGCCACATGCGGCACATGCTGCTGCATACTTCATGCTGAAAAGTATCTGTGCAATGTTTGCACTTGCAACTCGCGTGTTTTGCATGACAGACAAAGTTTTCGCTCGTCTCCGTTTGCCGCTGCCACAGATACATTGTGATTTTTGCTGCTTCCCCTTTCCCCTTTCCCCTCCCATCCCTTTGCTTCTCCTTGCCACACCGCTGCCACCACACCAGCCAATTGTTTTGACCGTGCCGCCGCGTTGTAACTCTGCAGTTTGTGCATTTCGCTTACGCCGTAAAATAAGTTCGAGCTGTCATAATGTTACAGAGTTGCAAAGCGCGAACTAGAGACAAGCGTCTCGAGAGTGCAACGTGCAACGTGCAACATGCACAGTGCCCTGTGCAATGTGCAATGTGCAATGTGCAACGTGCTACGAGTCTCGCATTTCACTTTCACAGTAACTTTCCAACAACTCTCTGTGTCTGAGTGTGTGTGGCAGGCAAAGAGTAGATAAAAAATTCATGAAATACATCAAGCAACAACGACAACGTCAACGACAAACGACGACGACGACGACAAAGGAGCGACAACAACAAGCCAGCAAATAACAACGACAACGACAACAAGCGACAACGACAACGACGGCGATAGAGATGACGATGAAGATGAAGATGAAGATGACGCCACTTTTGCAGCATTTTGTTGGCCCGTTTGGCCAAAAGTATGCAATGACTATCAAATAAATATGCAGCGATTTGTATTCAAATGATGCTCACTGCTCTCCAAAAATACCCTGCAATAACCACCACGTACAAAGTGGCATGCACTCCCGCTTTTTATGTGCCACTTGCGCGCAACAACTCGTGGCTTGCCCCAAGTTCCTTGGCGGCGATTCTAAATGGACTCATTTGAATGCCCCGCAACAAAGCAGCGCACAAATGGGGTATGCCACAGAACAGCTAATGAAAATAGAATTTAAAATAAAATTACCACATTTTTTATATTTTGTAAAATAAAAAAGTAATGAATTCAAAATTTTTCAAGTCACTTGATGAAAATGAAATGAAAGCTAAAATGTTGCACTCAAGCAAGATAATATCTGTTGCTCGTAAAAACAAAAAAAAAAAAAAAAAAGAAAGATAGTCAAACATTAAGCTAACATTTTTAATTCGGCCTTGAACCCGAACAGTTCACGTCTCTTAAGTATGCAAACCGCTAGCCAACTTAACAAGCAAAAAATGCTCTTTCTTTCAACTCAAGAATTCGAATCGGTTATTTTGTTACAGACGGAATTCCTTCTTATTAGACAAGCTGTAACTTTTGCATAAAACAATTTGACGCTCTGGAACGCATCGTGAAGAACTAATTATTTTGTAGACGTAACGAAACGCATACGATGGGAAGCTAACAAAATTTGCGTCTGAAGAAATGAAATCAATGCCAAAGTTAAAAACGAAATTAGTTGGGAACCCATAAAACCGAACCACATTGAGAAACTTGCTGCACTAGACAAACACACACACACACACACACACACACAGAGATAGAGACACGCACCCACAAAACTCAAGGATATACGTTGGAACAGTAAAAGATAGCAGCTCGCCGAGACGACTGGAGTCTTGGAGCATTGGAAATTGCACCCCAAAGGCTTAACTCAACTAAAATGGCAGCACTTGGCTGTCGGAAAATTCATTAAAATGCAATATGTAAACTCAAATTGATATAGAAATATGTGGCAAAAGGTTGGAAAAGGTTGCTGCTGCTGCTGCTGCTGCTGCTGTTGCTGCCGCCACCACCCACTTGATGCCGCACCTCTGGCCTCTGTACAGTTCTTGTGGCCTCCTCGCACATTCTTCGGCACATCAACAAAGCAAATACGCTGCGGGCCGTCTGTCGAAGTTAACCGGGATATGGACACGGATACGGACACGGACACGGACACGGATACGGATACGGCAAACAGCAAGCGACGACGAATACAGTTGGCCCACTGACGAAGCAAGTAAGCCAAATCAATTGCAAGGCCATATAAGAGAGTGCAAGGGAAATCTAATAGAAAGTTCAGCAAGCACCGCAAAACCAGTAAAATTCCATTGACTGTGGCACAGGAACGTTGGTTTGCCTGGTTGCCAGTTACCAGTTGCCCGCTTGGAGTCTCAGAGTTTTCGAGTTTGGGTCTGGCACAAAAATGGGTTGGGTTTGGGGCAAACATTTGCCATGGCTGCCAGGCAAAATAGCTAAACATTTTTCGCAGGTAACTTTTTAATTAAAGCTGATGCCAGCTGAGACAAGCTTCTGCTCTTTGCGACAACGCAACAACAACACCAGACGACACGACACGACACGAGGTAGAGAGAGGGAACCAAACAACATTTTTGCCTTGCGACTTGCAAAAGTCTTGGCAAGTTTTTTGCGGCTTTTGTGGCTCTCGATTATGTTATTGCCTACATATTCCTTGCTCCCCCCCAGTCCGAATCGTAAATATTTGATTATTTTATTTCAATTTTGAACACCAGAAAAAAAAAATATCATCGAATATTCTTGTACATTTTGTACATAGGTTCCATTTCATTTTTGTAGTTTGACAGTAATTGAAATAATTCTCAAACGTCCAACAAAATGGAGAACGCTTGCAAAATGCCACATTTTAAATGACACACAAAATGCATTCTCAAATCCCTCAAGTTGAGTTTTTGTTTTGATGATAACTCTTGTTTTGAGAACTGTCAATTAAACGGCACATTTCGGACCCTTTTCATGTTGAAATAGAATTGGCAAACGATTTCGCTTTAATTACCATTTGCAATGCTCAATTTCGAATTTCAATTAAATGCCATTGCTGGCAATTTTAAATGCATTTCAAACAGTTCACAATTTAAAGTCAGTCATTGAATTATTTCAAGTCGAGAGCAATGTTTGCTGCTGTTGCAATATCATCCAAACTGCACAAACAACTTGAACTCATAAATAGTTGAAAAAATAAAACGAAAATACAGCAAATAAAACAACAGACAACGCAACGCATCGGGTGTGCTCAACTAGCAGTTACTCTCGAATTTCAGAGGGTAAGTATCAGCTTCAATTTTACAATTTGGAGAGTGCCTTCAATACATATTTGTACAATAGCAGAAGGTTATTAAATTTTAATGGTGCTCACAAACAATTCTAAACCACAAATCGAAACGACAACTTCTAAAAGCTGAAATTGTAATTCGTATTGTGCTCATGCGGTTTATACCCTGTAAATATTTTATGAATGCTGGTAGAAAAAATGAAATATTTTCAAAATAATAGCAATGCTCAATGGCAATATACCCGAACAAACTAGTAAACTCCAGGTGCGGCAAACGGTAACGGTTAACCGTTTGCACAGCACGATGATATAGTAAAGATATTTAAGTTTGTTACGGTTGTTACGGCCAAATTAGAAAACCAAAGAGAAACGTAAATTGCATTGTGTGCACACCATAGACCACAGACTTAGCATACCTTTCGGCGCTACACTAGCATAAAGTACGGGTATAAAGAGCGTTCGTCACTCGCATCAACTTACCAACGTACAGCAAACAGCAACAGCAACAGCAACAACAACGGTAATGGCGAACAATACAATAAGAGCACAACTTGACCACTGTCCACGTGCCAATGCGTGCGAATGTGTCCCCGTTATACATCCAGCTGTTCTTCTTCTTCTCTCGCTCTCGGGTACGGGTATAAGAGCGTTCGTCACTCGCATCAACTTACCAACGTACAGCAAACAGCAACAGCAACAGCAACAACAACGGTAATGGCGAACAATACAATAAGAGCACAACTTGACCACTGTCCACGTGCCAATGCGTGCGAATGTGTCCCCGTTATACATCCAGCTGTTCTTCTTCTTCTCTCGCTCTCGTACTCGCTCCATCTCAGCCTCGCAGTGTTACTGTTGTTGTTGCTGTCGCTTCTGCTGCTGCTGCTGCTGCTGCTGCCGCCATTATTATTTTTCATTGTTGTTTTTGTTGCTGTTTTCATTTTTATTGCCCGGCAGCCACATGCGAAGCGAAGAGAAGTAGACGAAGCTGCTGGGACGCTGCTTGTTTGCACTGTCCACAACTAATTGGATTGGCAGCGGTCATTCAGCAACGAACAGCAATCGCCAGGCGTGTTTTAATGTTTGCCCTCTCACTTGTGCCTCGGCCGTGATAAATTGAAATGCGCAAAAATTAAAAGCCAATGTACATTGTACAATTAAAATTGTCCCTTGACCGCTGTCATCTTGTTAAAACGCGCGCCGGAAAAACTGCCGATCACAGCTATCGATATAATGTACATGTCTCACCTAGCGATATTTCCATAAATATGGGTCATCGATGGATCGATGAATGTGCAATTTATCGTACACCCACAACGCACACTGCAAACACTTTAAATTGCTGCATATTTGCTGGCATGTCATGCAAATATATTTGCATATAAATAAATGACTATCGAATTGCTGCGCTGTGCACAAAACAACAGCCAACAATTTTAAAGGGCAGCAGCAATCGATCGTAATTGCTGCAAACATGCAATCATTTTCCACAAGCTGCACAAATACATACACATCCACATGCATAATACATAAGAAATTAGCCAACACTAACAACCAAATTCATATTTGATGATGTGATAATTGTGCCGAGTGTAAGAAGGACGGCAACAGACTCCAAATCCAAAAATACAAAAAAAAAAGAAATGGCTTCAAGTTGTGTATCCTGCAGTGCTATTTTTTTATTTAAACAGAAATGTAAAGAGAAATTGAATGCCCAGGGCGCTGTGGGTGTCTGTTCGTCGTCGTAAAGTCGTTGAGACTTTGCCAAACGCAACGGAAGCTGCAACCGGAGTGGGGGATAGCGCGGCAGTAGGCAAGTTTGTTGCAAAATGTGCAGCAGGCAGGGTGAAAAGAAAACAAGCCAAAAACAACAAGAACAACAACCAACACTAAAAAAGAAAGCTTTAAAAGTTGCGCAGAAACAAATCGTTTTGCGGATTCAAAGCGGCAGACTGCGAAAGCGAATGCGAGTGCGAGTGGGAGAGGAAGAGGAGGTGTAGCAACTGACCAAGGGAAGGCAGACAGGTTGGCAGGACCGGTCGGTCAGGGCAGGCATTGGCTTCATCAAAACATTTCGCAACGTCGCTTCGTTTTAATGGCAGCCAGCACCCGGCCAACCCAAGTCGCTGACGTTGACGGTGACGGTGACGACGACGTCGACGTCGATGGCAACGGGAACGGGAACGAGAACGACCTTTTGTTGCTTAATTGGCGCGCTGGCCGACAGAGGTAGGCAACACACTGACAGAAATTGCTGTTGTAAAATGTGACATCTGATATCAGCAGCAAATGCAGTGCTGTCAATTTGGCACATTTGCACCCCACAAAACTAGCTCTTTTCAATGATCGATTGCATGGACAAATGTGAGTGATAAAAGCGGTATTCACTTGAAACTAGATATTCTATAAAAATTTAGTACCAACTTACCAGAATAATAAAATGTTCTTTTCTATCCTTTATTAAACAGATAAAATGTCCATCTTCCTTAATGCAGGCATTGATCTGCGGTGACGTCATCAGCTGTTATGAATTAAAAGTATGCAATATTATTAAAATGTCCTATTATAAAGCACATTAAATACTTCACATACCTAAGTAAAGAGCTTTTATTAGGCTGCCGCTAGAAACAGCATTTTCCCTCTGCCTAAAAGTTGGCAGCACTGATCAGCATCGACATTTCGCCGCGTGTTAGAAGCATTCGTTCACGTCCAGCACCATTTGCCATTTGCATTCCGGCCATTGCCATTGTCCTGCGACGTCGACGTCGTCGTCATAGTCATCGTCGTGGGCGTTGTGTTGGTTGTTGGGAGTTTGTACGTGTGTGCAATGCTATAACTTTGGCAAGCGGGCAACCTTATACCTTATGGGCGCAAAAAAGAGAAGCCAAGATGAAGTGAGAGAGCGAAAGAGATGGCGCACAAAATACGTAATCACAACAAGAGCAGAGCAGGCGTCAGGAATGACAGCAACAAAACAATGTGGCAAATGTGCAACGTGAGCCGTTGGCACGTTGGCTGCTGCTGCTGCTGCTGCTGCTGTTGTTGCCCCAAGTAGGAGAATGGAACTGAAGCTGATGCCCGGGACACTTTGGGGGGCGGTCATTGCAGTTATGTCACATGGCTGACTTAATTCATTCATTTAGACGACTCTGACTCTGTCTCCGACAATTGTAGGTGTCGCGCCCTCTGTCATTTCGCGACGCAGTGCAGCAGAGGCAGCAACAACAAGAACAACAGCAACAACAGGAGGCAGTCAGTGGAGAGCCATTATGGCAGCACAGACACGAATTATTATTGCCTGGCGCAGGCAGTTGGACGTCGCCAACGTCGCCCCGATTCTCCTCCCACGCGGCAGAACTGCTTGTCATTGTTCTTGCATTGTCGACTCTGAGCATGTAAATGCAAATATGCGAGTGGCTCTGTGTGTAAGTGTATGTGTGTGTGTGTGCATGACATGTGTGCTCCATCTTGTTATGACATTTGAACCATTTCCGCGCGCAGGTATGAAAACTGCAGTCAATAGTGGTCGACTGCGAGATACCCACTTAACACTTTGTGCTGCTAACATTTGCAGAGCGTCTCCAACTGTTATTAACAGAACGTTAACGTTACAGTGGTAGTATAAGACACCAACTTCAAATGCGTACGTAACAGCAATGTCTAAATTGCGCTGTCAACCGCCTTTTGTCCTACAATATTAATTCTTAAATTCTTATCACGTATAACACTCGTCCTGCCAATGCCCAATGGGTATAACTAGGGATGGACTAGGTAGAACTCATGGCTGCAACCATTTGTCAGCTAGTCAATCAGGAGCTAGCTGCATACTTACTGTTTTGTTGTTGTGCAGTTTCCATTTTTCCTCATTTCCTTATTGCCATGCCATGGATTTTAATCATGCACATGAAAAGTGAAGGCTGCCTGAGCCAGACGGAGACAACGCAAGCTCCTCAATCACTCCGACGTATTTATCAGTAAATAAGCAAATAAACTTTAATAAATGAAGAAATTATTGAAAACTACAAGTAACGGCACTTTCTTTAAAAAGACTGATCGCATTCTGCATTTTCAAATATACCGAAAAACGGATATATCAAATGACATTAGGGTCACACTCGATACAAGGTATGCTAATCGATAATCGATTACGATCGACGACAGGTGAAATGCCTGTTAACACTTGTTTTCTAATGTTTTTATTCAGATATTTTTAGTCGCTTAAAACGTGTACTGTTTGCTTAGCAAGATTTGCACCATGCATGCAACACATAAAAGCATGCCAGCTCAGCACACTCCAGATATATTTAAAACGCAACGGTCGCCATTTTCGCTAACTGGCAACACTGCAGGTGGCCGGGCGCAAGCGCAACAGCGTTGCCACCCAATTAGTTCAAATTTGACTTTTGCGCTAACGAACGTCGTGGAAAACGCAAGAAACGCGCAATAAAAACCGACGCGGCGCACAATCATTAAAATTAGCCAAGGATTTAAAAATATATACTTGTGAAAGTGCAAACATTATAAAACGACAAAAATGGTGGGCACAACAGAAACGACAGCAATGCGCACATTGGCCTTGGCCAATAACAAAGGACAACAGGCAGAGAAGCAACAGGCACAGCAGACGCAGCAACAACAACAGCAACAAGTGAGCTCCAGTTTGTTGAAAATAATGGCGCAATTGCAAACGGATTATGGCAACTATAAATACACCGTCTATCGCTGTGCCAGCAAATTCGTTGCGCTACAGAAGATCTTTTACAGTAAGTAAACTATAAATCACATACGCATTAAATACAATCATTGACATTTATTGACAGCCAACAAAATACCCTATAAACTGGTGTTGGCCATTTTGGAGCGCCATGGCATGAACGTGAGCAGTGGAAATGGCAACGTGCAGCTTATGGTGCCGCCTTTTCAGTTGACCTCGCTGCTGCACGACATTTATTTCGCCTGCGAGAAACTGGGACATTTCAGCAAGGCGGCCAACTATCAGCTGGAAACAGCCAGCGGCATTTTGGCCAACTTCTTTTGGAACATTTACGATCCGTGAGTGGCCAGCTCAGCCATGTCTTAACTGGCATTAGATTGAATTATGCTTTTTATTGACAGTCAACGCCGTCACTCCATTTCCCTGCTGGAGATCAAGGTCACCTTTCTGCTGCTCTGCAAACTCTACAGCAGCGAGCACATGGTCGCTGACTTCTTTCAGCTACTGGTCGACGCCAAGTCGCAGTGCGTCTCGCGCTACGTGTTTGAGCAGCTGCTGCTCACTATCAGCAAACTCCTGACCTACATGGGCGAGGGCAAAGCGTATGGCGCGCATAATTTGCCCAATATGATGACCCAATGCTTTGCCCGCTGTCATCATGGCGTCGCCGGTCTCACGGAGCAACAGTTCCATCAGCTGTGGACGCAGACGCAAACGCGTTTCCTCATCTACGGCAATCTGCTGGCGCTGGTCAAGCGCATTGAGGACACCGAGCATTTGATACACAGCAATCCGTGCGCCGGCTGCCGCATGCAGCACATCATCGGCATACGCTTCAAGTGTCAGCTGTGCCGCGACGTTTCGCTCTGTCTGCCCTGCTTTGCCGCCGCTGTGCCGGTGCCCGGCAAGCATGAGCTGTCGCATCGCATGTGCGAGGTGTTTGTGGAGGATCAGCCGCGTCCCAAGCGCTGGACACACTATTTGTCGCGGCTCTGCGGCTGGTTTGCATTTGCGCAAAAGTCCCAGCGTGCCGCCGACGAGGAGGAGGAACGACGCGGCTTCTGCAATGCGCAGGAGAGCGGCGGATGCGCTGGACAGTCTGCTGCCGGCAACAATGCCACCGAATTGGCCTCCATTCCTGCGGAGACGCGCAGCATACGCAGCAACTCGACGCTGCGCCTAAAATCGCCGCCCAACGACAAGACATATGTGACACAGGCGCCCGCTCAACAGGAGCTCTGTAAGAGCACATTTGTATCCCAGAGCTGTAAGTTGTAACGATATTTAAGTTCATTTTTGAGCCGCAAGAGCTTCGATGAGCTGTTTAAGAAACTATTGCTATGATATGGCCTACAATTGTCAAGCAATTATTTAAACTATTGTTGCACTTCACAGGCTCATTGACAGGCCTTGCCAGCAACGCCTCGGAACGTCTGCAGTCCATCATTGATCGCGTGCTGCAGCAGAATGCGTGAGTTTCGACATTTAAACATCATTTTACACAAATATTTATATACTGTCTCCAATAGCAAACTGGAAACACAGCTGCAGCTGCTGCCGAGCACTTCCAGCGCTGAGATCTCCGACTTTCTCAGCGCTCATCAGCGTTTTCTGCTGCAAATCATTGAGGATATGCGACAGCTATCGGTGCGTAAGCCACAAACTAATCTACTACAACCCAAACTTACTGTTTTCTTCATCTACAGCGCGCTTCGTCTGCGGTGCCTTTGATCAGCTCCACATTCCTAAACGCCAGCACACCGCAGCGTCTTCCGGTGACCACTGCCCAGCCCATTTATGACATGTATGCGCCCGTGGGCGCCAACTTGACGCACTCCAGTAAGTAGCAGGCAACTCAATGCTTTATGCACACTCACACATCAATTTTGTTTGCAGTTAATGGCGCTGAGCTGAATCGCACTTACTTGGAGGCCAATAAATCGGATTACTCGCTGAGTGACATTAGTTTGTGGTTCGATCAGCGACGTTCCAGCGCATTGCAGCCGCCGCCTGGTTCGCAGCCGGCGCCGCTGTCGCTGCCCATGCCGCTGGGCGCTTTGCTGGAGCAGTCGATCAATGTGGATATGCGGGATACGGAAATGGCCAATTTTAAGCTGCTGCTGCACAAGGTGAAGGAGATCGTTGAGGATTCGTACAGCGACAATGCCGAGCTCTCGGCGGCCACACAGAATCTGGAGAATGTGCTCGACAACATCATCAAGACCGAGGAGCAGCAACGACGCAGCATTGGCAGCGTCGCGAGCTCGCAGCGTGCCGCAAAGTTGGAGCAGCATGTTTAAAACGAACCGCGTGCAGAGTTCAATCGCAATGCTTTAACGCCAACAACAAGTGCAGTTTATTACCTTGTAAATAACATTAAGATTATACGCGTATTTCTTGGCCATATCATTGAGATTACTTGTGAATTAAGCAGACAATATCATTCCGATTGCTAATTAATTATGTAGGGTTTAGAAACTATTTGACAATTTGACAATTTGACAATAATTATGTTAATATTTCTACTTGACACACTGTAAAATGCTTCTTCACAATTTGACGCCAGTGACAAGTTGTTAAAGACGCACTTCTTCCAATTATCCAGCTGCCTACATCCTTTGGGGTATACTCGTTTATTTATACCTCTTTGTGATCTGCAAAGCTGCACTCCGTCCATTCTCCCATTTTTTTTTTAATTATTGGGTATTACAGACAGTATTCCTTCTGTATAGCATTTTAAGACTGTTAATAAAGATATACAAAAATATGTATACAGAAACTGCAGTGTTTTTTAACTAATTTCAAATGAATATTCATTTTTACACAATCTTGGTTCTTTTCGTATGCAGAACAAAGATTAAAAGCGCCGTGAAAGTCTACATAAACTCTATAGTCTATGTTTATTGAGGTAGCTCTCAGAGAGTATTAAAGGCGTTAAATAGAAGTCAAACAATTAGGCTGACTTAGTAGCCCAGTCGTCTACTGAACGGACTCCAGCTACAGCCGGCTGTTTATCACATTGAGCAGCAGATCGCTGGCCAACTCCAGCTGATGGACACGCCTCAAGGCACTCGCAGTGAGCTGCTCCCGAGCCGACGGTAGCTGCAACAACTCGGCTCTCGCTTGCAGCTCATCGCGCAGCGCCGACTCCAGCAACAAGGCAGCATTGGCGGGCACACTGCAGGCTTCCGCGTGCAGCTCCAGCAGCGCGACATTGCAGTGCAGCTGGAGCAGATCGCGCAGCAGCTGCCGCAGCAGCAGACACAGCTCCGACTCGCTGCTGGCATAGATGTGCCAATGCTGCTCGGGATCGTTGTGCAGCAGCAGCAGCTGCGTCTGCGGATTGTAGAAGATGCGCTGCACAGTGGCGCGGGGACGTTGCTTGCGTTGCTCCTCAAAGCCAAAGTTGTTTGGCTGCGAAGCCTCATCGTCCAGCAACTGCAAGGCTAAGCAAATAAATACGGCGTGTTTGTTAAACGATTGTTGTAGAATTTCTATATGCTAAAGCTATGTTTAAGAATTTAACAAAGGCAAAAACTTCGTAAAGCTTTCATTAGTATTTTTAGCTGCATTGAAAATTGGGGAATTTAGCTTAAAAAGCATGAGTTAATTTAAAGAGAAAATGCTTCACTCTTTAAATTAATAAACCCATTTCACACCTTTATAACAAATAAGAACTCACGCTGTGACGTCTCCTGCTCAATGCTGTGACACTTCAGTCCTAGTTTGCTGCCCAGCAGCTGCTCAAATTGCAGCTGTTCCTGCGGGCTCTCAAACTGCAGACGCAGCGGACAATGCGCCGTCTGCGTCATGATCAAGGCCAGAAAATCCTGATGCATCGTGTGCGCCGCAAAGCGCGGCACATGCAGCTCCTGCTGCTGCAGCAAAGCATCCAGCTCAATGCTGGCCAGCTGCAGTTGCAACTGATGTGGACGCTGGCCACGCAACTCGTACAAAACGAGCAGATTCAGTTGCTGCTCGGCCAGCAAATGCTGCAGCTGCAGTCGCACCAGGAGCACAGCACTGCGCTCCGGTGGCAGGCAAGCGTCGCCCGTAACCAGGCGCCAGCTGATGTTGCTGCTGTGCTGCTCCTGGCACGCCCAGAATTGCGCCAGTTCGTCGTAGTCCTCTGGTGGTTCCGCCTGCGCCTGTAGCGGCAATTCGTACAAGCGATGCGTGTAGTTGAGGCCGCAGTTGGCCGAGGGCAGCTGCAGCAGTGGTCGCACAGCGTACAGTATACAAGGACGCGTGCTGCTGGAGGTGTTATTGAGGAGCGTGCCCAGCACCAAGTGGCTGCCGCAAATACGCGTCCAGACATCGCCGCAGCGACGCAGCAGCTGCTTCTCCTCGAGCAGCGGCGATCGTTGCGCGGGCGCAGCAAACGTCTGCTGCTCCTGGGCGCGCACAAAGTCCTGTTGCGTGAGCGAGCGTTGCGTGTGCAGCTCGGCGCGTGCGCCGTGCACGCGTTGCAACAAACGCTGGAAGCCAGCCGCGCTGCTGCTGGCCGATGAAGGCGTCAGCTCCTCGCTGCTGCTGGGTGGCTGGAAATTACAGCGCAGGCGTTTGCCATTGAGGAACTGCAGCTCCACGTAGGCCTGATACTTGAGCGCGCCGCTGCCGCGCACCAAGCGATAATCCTCGAGCTGTTCGTGCTCGGCTATTAGTTGAAAGCTGGCGCCATGTGCCGTCGGTCGTTGCAGCACGACCAGTGTGTGCCAGCAGCGCAGCAGCACATAGACGTCCTTGCCCAGCCACACGTATTTGCCAATGCTGAGCGGGAGCTCGTCGGCGGTATGCAACATGCTGTAGTAGCTGGTGCCGCTCTCTATCGGCGTCACATCGTCGCGTATGAGGAAGCTGCTCATGGGCCCTGTGTACGCCTGCAGTTGGGCCGCCAGTTGTTGCAGGCGTGTGGTACGCAGATCGATCTGATGCAGCAGTTGCTTGTTGGCGAACTCATAGAAGCGCAGCTCCCGCGTGAGCACCAGGCTAGATTTGCACTTGTGCACATGCAGCTGGCTGCAGTAGGCGATTGTGTTACGCGAAGTGAGGAAATGCGGCACATCCTGCTCAATGCGCGGCAGCATAGCCGAACGTAAACAAGCAACTAATTATAAAAGGCGCAAATATTAGAAATCTGTTAATTAGAGATGTGTTTTAATTGAGCAGCGTTGCCACCTGACATCCACGATCGCAAGAGTATCGCAGCGAAGTCGCAATCGAACATTGTTTCTGTTGCTGCTGTTAGCGAAATCGAATGCAGATGCTAGCCGATACTTATAATTCTTTAGATATTGTTAAAAACATTAATCTCAGTTTATTTTTATTTAACTTTATTCACTATTAAAATTAAATTGCAAAATTGGAAAGTTAAATAAAACTGGCACTCTGAATGGCATATCGAATTCGACCACAAGAAAACAAGGCTACTATAATGTAGAAACCCACCTTAATTTTTGGTTAACTTCATCTTCGACTGATTAGAACTACAAAATTAAATAAACTAACACCGCCCTGGGGAGCCGCCACTGCTGAGATAGCTAAAGTTCACAAGTTATCGCAATCGATCGCAGCTGCCGCCGTTAATTAGCACTGCTCCCAGAAATTCAAATTAACGGTTGCTTAACACTGTACGTTTATTTGATTAATATGAAAATTGCACAAGGCGCGAAAAAAAAATTAATATATATATAGGAACAAGATAATGGCTGTTGACAAAAAAAAAGTACATATATACGGAACTTATTCCACATCACAAGGTCGCTCGCTTCTCTGCAACTGGTTAATTGCACTTCAAATTAACATTTGCTTCTGCTGCAGTTGCAGTTGTTGTTGTTGTCCGAGGACCAAAGAGCGTCGCATGCGATTGCGTTGCATGCTGGAGTTACGCTCGCGCACCGATTGCCGCAACTGCTGGCGACGTGCACCACCTCCAGCAGTAGCTGCTGCCGCTGCTGTTGCATCCTTCTCTGCTGCATTCATCGCTGCCAGCAAATCAAAAGCAGCGCGTTTCTGCTCCTTAGTCCACATGCTGGCCACAGGCGGTTGTTGCAACTGTTGTTGCTGGCTGGTGGGCACCTTGACAGCCAACGGCTGACGCCGCGTGACAGGCTGCTCTATCACGGGCACAACTGCTGTCTTGGCTGCCGCTTTGCTTGGCCGGCTGAGCCCCAAGAGCGACAACAACGACTTGCGACGTGTGCTGGAGGCGTGACTCTCGGCGGAGGACTCGTTGCTGGAGACGCTGAGCTTGGTGGGCGCTTGGAAGGTAACGACCTTGCGCTGTTGCACATTGTGCAGCTGCTTGGGCGCCGTCAGCAGCGCCAGATTCATCTTGGCCATCGTGGGCAGCGCTGTCGCCGTCTCGTTCAACTCAATGCTGCAGTAACTGTCGTCCAGTTTGCGCCTGCTGTTCACCGCTGGCTTCCGCGGCGGCAATGGCGGCAGCTGTTGGCATTGACACGACTCCAGTTTTTGCTGCTGTTCGAGTTTCTGGCGCAGCTCACGCTCCAGACACTGCACACGCTGCTCGGCCGCCTGCAATTCTAACGAACGCTGCTCGAGCATCGCTTCACGTGCGCGTATCGCCTGCAAACGCTGCTCCAGTGCATCCTCTTCCCTTTTTACGCTATCGTAAAGCGCTGGATCGGAACGCTGGCGGTTCCAGTTGCGTCGCTTGGCCGCATAGCCGCCGAGTTCGCTTCGCAAATCGGGCGTAAATCCGCCGCTTACGCTTAAACGTCTACGGCCATAGTCCCCATCCAGGCTGCTCGAAGGCGAGTCCGCAAACAGCTTGCCGCTGGGCAGCTGAAAATCCTCGTCAGCGGGCAGCAGACGTGGAAATTCCCCCGCCAACTGTTGTATATTCCTCACGAGCAACGGATGCCGACTAATCATCTCAATGCTGGGTCGCTGCTCATGCTGCACGGCCAACATGAAGCCAATCATCGACTGCAGATCCTCGCTGTAGACGCCCGGTATGCAATTAAAGTGTCCCTGGGCAATGTGCTCGGCAAGCTGTTGAAAGGCGCGTCCACGGAACGGCGGACGCAATGCGCACAGCTCATAGATGAGGCAACCCACCGCCCAGACGTCGCTCTTGCGGTCGTATTGTCGCCCCTTGACCAGCTCCGGACTCATGTAGTGAGGTGTGCCCACAAAGGAGGCAGCAAAACTTTGATCCCGCCGTAGGACGCGTGCCAAACCAAAGTCGCCCAGTTTGACGTTGCCGGCGGCATCCAGAAATATGTTGGCGGGCTTGATGTCACGATGCAGAATGGTGCCGCTGGGAATTTGATTGTGGCACACTTGCAATGCACGGCAAAGCTGGAAGAGCACACGCCAAATGTAGCATTCCTCGAAGCGTTGACGCTGTGAGCGAGCGCGTTGTATGAGCTGCGCCAGATCGCCGCCATCGCAGCATTCCATCACGATGTAAATGGATTTGGCTTCACGATTGATCAGATGATGATAATATTGCACAATGTTCGGATGCTGCAGCTGGCGAAGCACGCGAATCTCCGAGACGAGTGATTCGCACTTGTCGTCGTCCAGTTCGTCATAGTTCATGCCCTTCCAGGCGTACAGCTGACCGGTGGTCTTGTCACGCACTTTGTAGCAGGTGCCAAAGGCGCCGTTGCCCATCACCGCCAGCACTTCGTAGTCCTGAAGCGTCTTGTGTGCAAAATCCAAGCATTGCTTGGAGGCTGCTGCCGTTGTTGTTGTTGCGTCGCCCGCACTCATCTGTTCGTTGTGTTTGCGTCGAGTGCCGAAAACTAACTGATCACAAGTATCTTAGAACCAAAAGTAAATGTTTCGGCAAACTCAACACACACACACTGACATCCACAAGGAGCGGGCACCCACACATACCGTTTTACCTGCGCAATCGCAGCACTGCGCACACACACATGCAAACAAGTGTATGGGCTAGAGATGCTCAAACTGCACTTGGCTCACCAACTGAGAGAGAGAGGGAGAGAGCGAAACAGAAAACATGGCGGGACTTGAGCTTTCGCAGATGAAGCGTATAAAAGCACAGCAGCCAAGCTGTAGAGCACTATAAAAAGTGAGACAGAGCAACAGACTACAGGCGGGCGACTGTGTAGCAAGTATGTGGATGTGTATATCACATTTTCAATTTGAAGTCTGCTTAATTGTACTTTTAAGTGCGTAATGTGAATTAATATATTTAATAAATGTTTTCAATGTGTGTATGTATTGTCGTCCATTCCCAACAATTTGCTTCCCTGTGAAAATACTATGAATATCACAATTGCAAGTGAATGCGACTTGGTCACAGTCACTGTGACTCTCAAGTCACTACTGCGCATATCTGTCTGCATATCTCGTTACGTTCCAAGAATGGTGCTGTTGCTGTCGCACTCACACATACATTTACGCCTGCGACGCCGACGCACTTTGCAAATCTCCTGCGACAGCACGCAGCGGGGTCGCGCAGTCGCCCTAAGCGCTGTGTACAAAATAAAACCCTTGGACATGTCCTTTGGCGCGGCACGCCCGCAATTTGGAACAATTCTATACGCATTGTGTGTGCTGACCATAAAAATAAATTACTTTTGTTGCATTGGCATTTCAATTTGTGAGCGTTCTTCTGTTCTTTCCATTCCGTTAGGATTGTGTATGTGAGTATGTGCTGCTAAGGCGGATTATGTTACACACACACACAGGGCGAAATCATATTTCAGTTGCATATTGAATATGCATTTCATGCCTAGTTACTGTGAATTTGACAGCTGATATTTTCAGTTATTTTCATTGAGCAGCTTTTGCACATTCAAAACATTCACGAATCTCGTGCCGTCTCGCTCACTCTCAAGCTGCAAAAATCAGAGTGCCAACTGTGATTTTCAGATCCATGCATGTGCCAGGTAGAAAGAGTGTGAAAGAGAGAGCGAGAGAGAAACGAGTTATCCACGGCTTATCGTTGTTGGCCCGTGTGTTGATGGGTTTATGGTCTTGCCATGTTTAGAACAAACAATGGTTTCAAGCCAGGCAGCCAGGCAACAAACGCAATCCTCCATAAATAAATCAAACTGACCATTGTTTGTGTAGGCGACCACAAGATGTGAGATATGTTGTAGCGAGGGTACAAAATACACGAGAATATCCCTCGGAATACACTGGAATATACACGAGTATTATTTTTTTTCACATGTCCATTTTGCAGTTTTATTTTCTAAATGACAGTGAGAAAAGTTGTGAAGTAGAATTGATGTACGTTATATGCTAATCACCAAGATGGCGGCTTATCCTCACTGCCGGCTGGACGACCATACAGTGCACTCTTGTCGCGGAACAGAGTCATGCGTTCCGTTTCCTTCTTATCCAGAAAATGTCCCAGGGCAAGTCCAAGCAGTGGCAACGCCGCCCACATTGCACGTTTATCCAGACCCAACACCATTTTTATCCGCGGTTTTTGTTGTACTTCTGTTTAGCTTTGGCTTTTGAGCGCTGCGTTTTGTGCCTTTTGCTGCTGTTGGCGCTTCCAGGAACGGGTGTGTGACCAGTCTGCGTAAATGGAGCCGACTGTAACAGTTGGAAAGAATATCACTGCACCGTACTTTCGCGCCAGCTGCGTTATGATGCTACTGCCCATATATGTATGTTGTATGGTGTCTTGCGTATGCGACTGTAAACAAATCAGGAGATGAGCACAATACACGGGAATATTATGTTTTTTTGTGTGGTTACGTAATGAAAATGCAAGCGCTGCGTTAATTACATTTATGCTTGTGCACCGCCAACAATCTCTTACTCTGTGCCAATACAACCCAATGGCGTGTTAATGTGCCGTAGCTTTAAATGTTGAATACCACAAAATAACCAAAATCTGCAGTTTGTTATTATTAAACTTACGCTTATGCAAAAGCCTACTCGACAGTGTGACCGCTTGTTTAAATATTTCGGTATTTGGATCAAAAGTGGGGCTGTTAAAATGTAACAGCTGGTGGGATGAAATGTGCAAGACAATAATATGAATGTTGGATTTTTCGAAATTTGCCGATCGGTAAATAATTAATAAAATCAATTAAAGCAAGTGGCTCACCTTAAACAAATATTCGGGAAAATTGAGTTTTGTTGAGAGTATAATTATATCGGTAACTGGCGATATACGCTGAGCGTGCGATATATTCGAGTAATATAGTGTTGCCGCTTAACATCGATGACACATGCAATTTCGATAAACGATAGCAATTTGTTTTTGCCGGCGCGACGACGAGGGACGAATTGAGCCGGCATTTTATTTTTTGTATTGTACTTTATTCGATTTAATTGAGATTATCATTATTTGCGAACATTGTGGATTGTGTATGAAGTGCACGACTGTCTGCTACTAAAATCGCGCAAATCTGGATGCATGCTGGGATGAGATGATTGCCGTCGCAGAGCCGCCACTGGAATTCATTCCTCGCGGCCGCCAGGCGGCAGAGGATCATCCGGGACCCACTGAGCCGCCGCTGCCCAAATATTTGCCCGCCGAGCACTTGCTCCTCCAGCGACTGCAGAACGTCAACATCTCGGCGGCGGCCATCAGCAGCAGCGGCGAAGAGCAGCCAACTCCAGAGTTCTGGTGCATACGCGAAATCTACGATGATTACGAATCAAGCTATGCGCGCGCCCAGCGCCGTCAGCAGCTGATCGAACAGACCAAGAAATGCGGACCCAATGCCGCGGCTGCCACACAACTGACATCGCTGCCGCCGCAGCTGTTGCAGCCGCCGCAGCAGCGACGCGAGGAGCCGATGTGCGATTACATTGTGAACAACGAGGAAGAGCTGTATGTGAACAAGCACACGGTGATCTGGACGCAGGGACTGCACGATGCTGACGACGATGGCGGCGGGGTGCACAAGCGCATGTGCTTCACCTGCGACACGCCGGTGAAGTTTGCCTGCTTCCTCAATCGTCGCTTTGTGCGCGGTCGCCTGGCCCAGCTGAGTGCCTCGATGGCCAGCGATGATGACAATCTGACGGCCATCTGTGTGGTGGATCAGGACGCGTTGCGTGTGTACTGCGACGATGGCGAAGACTTTGTGGCCAACCTCGATTTTCCCATCACGCAGCTGTGGCAAACTGTTCACGGCCTGCTGCTGGAGAAGGACTCGAGCAATGCGCTCGTCTCGCATCTCTCGATACCCATGCCACGCCTCTTCTCCATGTCGCATCCCCTCCACGAGGCCTGTCCCGTGGTGCTGAAGACCTCGACGAATTCCACGGGCTACATGACAGAGCCGGAATACAGCGTTGTCTTCACCGCCGAGGATTCCGATTTGGTGCTGCTGTACGATGCCAAGTTCTTCAAGCACTTTGTGGCGCGTCTGCGCAAAGTGACGCCCGAGGAGGTCAACTACATCAGTCAGCAGCAGCAGCAGCAACAACAGGATCTCCTCATGCATCACACGCTGCCTGGACAGCGCGGCACATCGGTCTCAAGCACGCTGCACAGCTTCAGCTCCACCAAGAACACAGGAGGTGAGTGGCCAACACAGCTGCAGTGAGCAAAGCTCTTATTGAGTTTGTAATTCATTTCTCTGTGCCTCGCATTTGCAGCCACTCCCAAGCTGAGCACCACATCCTTTGCCATGCCGCAAGCGCAGCACAACTTCTCCAAGTTCGGCATGAGTCAGTCGCAGTCCTTCAGCGGCGTCCTGGGCCAATCCAAGTAGGTAAACTCAGCTTATTTGTGTGCACTGCAAACTCACTTTTGTTCGCTTCGCAGTCGCGCCTCGTTGGGCACACCGCTGAGTCAGCTGCAGAACAGCATCAGCCAGCAGTCGGTGTCCATCAAGGACATGCGCAAGATGACGCACGTGAAGCCGGCCAAGCCGATTGAGCCGGAGATGTGTCTGGAGCACATCTGGACGGAGAACACATACGGCACGTAAGTGCAGCTGTAATCTTGAGTTGTTACCCCTAAAAATCACTCGCAATTCTATTAGAAACTCAATTGCACTGAATGATAATTGGTTCTTCCAATAAGCAGACGATTTCGTATGCTTTCTATAGCATAATTCACTTGTCAATTAGATTACATCACTAATTCACTCCTGTGTTTTGGCAGACAACGCGAATTCTGCGAGATGGCCACGCGTGCCTTCATCCACACCGATCTGGTGGGCCAGACGTATCTCTGCTATCTGCTCGCACGCTCCTGCCGCCTGCAGCTGGTGCTGCTCAATGGCTACGACACCAGCGAGCTGCAGCTGTCGACGCTGGCCTCCACGCTGCCGGCCAAGGATGCGGTGGGATTGGAGCGTTTGCATATGATTGCGGTGCTGGATCCGGGCGGCAATTTAATACTTTACACGGGCACCGTGCTCATCTCCAAGGTGCACATAACACCGCTGCTCTCGGCGCCCTCAACAGCCACGGCGACGACAGCAAGCGCAACCGCAGCAGCGGCCGCCACAGCGCCAACAACGACAGGAACGCCAACGCCTTTGGTGGGCGCAACGGCAGCCTCCGCTGCAGCCTCAGCGCAGTCACAACCGCACACGCCGCTGCCGCTGCACCAGCTGAAGGTGGCCGGCAGCTGCTCCTCGTTCGTGGAGGTGCGACGCAGCAGTCTGCTGCCCACCAAGGCGGCGGCGGACTTGAGTGCCTTCGACGATGAGCTGGAGCTGCACATGCTGTCGCCCATTCAGCCCCAACCGATGTCCTACTCACAGCGGCAGGCGCACAACATCTGCAAGGCACTGCGCGATCCGGCTGGCAATCGTTTGACGCTGGTCTATGCCACCGGACGCATGCTGCGCATTGCGCTGCCGCTGCTCAACGACACGCGCATGATAACGCGCTGTGTGGCGGCGCTGCGTCAGGTGCTGAATCCCACGCAGTTTCTGCACTTTGTCATACGCTGGTACAGCGCTCGCAATCCGCCCGGCTCCCGGGACTACAGCATTGAGCAGGAGTGGCAATTGTTTCGCAGCACTCTGCTCGGTCTCATGGGTTGCATGGCGGCGTCCAGTGAGCAGCAGCCACTGGACGTGGATGAGTCGTATGCACGGTGCGCGACGCCGCCGTTCCAAACGCCCAGCAACATGGCCGCCCAACAGGATGAGCCGAAGAAGCGGCGCAAGTACAACGATTGCGAGGCGTACACCGACGATGACTGGGAGTTTCTGCTGATGCACACCACGCTGGCGCCGTGTGGCGGCGACGGTTCGCATGCGTACAGTGTGGACGTGACGGCGCCGCTGTTTCGCACGCTGCCCGCCGTCTTTTATGGGCTGCATCTGCTGTACGAGGATCTCAAACTGGACTCGGTCTTCAACAGCGGTCTCATCTATCTGGGCACGGTGAGTGCTTCAATACCCTGCCCTAATCCCCTTGAGTAACAGCCTCTGCTTTCGCGCTCCGCAGTTTCTGCATCAGCTGGCCATTGACATGCAGCTGGACAGCTACGTCTTCCACTACCAGCTGGACTTCCCCGAGCTGACGCACAAGACCAGCAAGCTGACACTGCTCAGCTCCGAGCACGGCGCCCTCATGCTCTACCAGGAGCTGCTGCGCATGCCGGCGCCCAGCATTTATGCCCAGCTGGAGCACGTCGTGCTCGGCCGCGAAGAGGTGGCGCCCTACCACTACGTGGAGTGCGTCAACGAGCGCAGCCGCAACGTCGTCCAGCTCGTCTCGCTGGCCATGCACGGCCACGAGAAGGTCAAGCACTGGTGGCAGCTGCTCGAGGTCTACGGCGCCGTTCAGCTCAACTATCCGAAGCGTGCGAAGCGCAGCATCACCGCCACAGCGCCGCGTTGCCATCAGCTGCTGGAGCTGCTGCTCTGCATGCAGCTGACGCGTCGCGACATCGAACGCCTGCCGGCGGCCGTGCATCTGATTGTGGCCGAGGCCCTGGAGCAGGCGCGTCTCTCGCCGCCCGTCGGCTGCAGTCAGGCCACCTACGAGCTGATACTGCGGCCAGAGCTGGCGGCGCATGCGCAGCTGCCGTTCCTCGAGGCGACGCTGGGCCAGCCGCATTGCGGCCGTGTCTACAAGGAGGACTCGCTCTCGCCGCGCTGTGCGCCGGCGAGCGGTGAGTGGCCCATGGCCGAGCCGGATGCCGAGCAGCTGCGTCACGATGGCATGGACAACATGGACACGAAACTGCTGCGCCTGCGCTTTCCCGATGATATGCGCGTGGAGGAGGTGCGTCGACTGCTGAACAGCGCCGATCCCGTGGCCATTGAGGTGCAACAGTCGCCGGGCACCAGCGATCACGAGTTCATCGAGGAGCAGGAGAAGCAACTGTTTGCCCTCTGCGCGCGCACCATGACCCTGCCCCTGGGACGGGGCATGTTCACGCTGCGCACTCTGTTGCCGCGGCCCAGCGACAACATGCCGATGCCCAAGCTGTGCCTGGTGGGTCGGGAGCCCGTCAAGGGCACCACCATTGAGATGCAACAGATCGAGTTCCCCGCCAACATGCACATGTGGCCGTCGTTCCACAACGGCGTCGCCACCGGCCTGAAAATCTCGCCGCAAGCCCTCGACATTGACTCCACATGGATTGTCTACAACAAGCCCAAGACGCAGGCCAACAATGCGCTCGAGCATGCCGGCTTCCTCATGGCCCTGGGCCTGAATGGCCACCTCAAGTCGCTGTCGTTTATGAGCGTCTACAAGTATCTGGTCAAGTGCGATGAGATGACCAGCGTCGGCCTGCTGCTGGGCATCTCGGCGGCGCATCGCGGCAGCATGGACACCAAGACCACCAAATTGCTGAGCGTCCATCTCGAGGCGCTGCTGCCGGCCACCGCCATGGAGCTGGACATACCGCAGAGCACCCAAGTGGCCGCTCTGATGGGCATCGGGCTGTTGTATCAGGGCTCCGCCAAGCGTCACATTGCCGAGGTGCTGCTGCAGGAGATTGGCCGACCGCCAGGGCCGGAGATGGAGAACAGCGTGGAGCGTGAATCGTATGCCATGACGGCGGGCTTGGCACTCGGCCTGGTCACGCTCGGGCAGGGCGAGGCGCCGGCTGGACTGCGGGATCTGCAGCTGCCGGACACGTTGCACTACTACATGGTGGGCGGCGTCAAGCGGCCCATCGGTGGCTCCCAGAAGGAGAAGTATCGCCTCGCCTCGTTCCAGGTGCGTTTAACTATATTATTTGCCAATTGAATTTACTATAATATTGCCCTAGAAACTTGCTCTCTTCTGTGCTTATTTAATTGTTGATCTGTTAATTATCCAGTAAAATTCTTTTATATTACTTAAGGCACGATTTAACTTACAATATATATTAGTTTTATTGGCTGCACTTTAACTGAGTCAATTCACATTTCTCAGCTATATTTATAATTGTAATTTAATGCATATAGTAAAAGATTCAGGTCAAGTTCTTTCAAATCTTTGTTAGACGCTACCTTGACTTTCTTAATGATTGCTTCATTTAAACTGTAACTTCTTTGGTCGAGAATCATCTACATCTCTTTACCTACTTTTACCTACTCAGATCAAGTATTTTATTAGACATTATCACGATTATCTTAATGCTTTGCTTACTTAAACTGTAACATTAGTTGAGAATCTGATGCATTTCTTTATCTATTCCGATTTAAGTCGTTTATTAAATGTTCTCATGACTTTCTTAATGCTTTCCCTATTTAAACTATAACTTCTTTTGTTGACTTCTTTCCTTATGCGTTACATTGTTTTTTTGGCTAAGCATTTAATACATTTTATGCTGCTAGGTGCGCGAGGGCGACAACGTCAACATTGATGTCACTGCTCCTGGCGCCACGTTGGCGCTCGGCCTCATGTTCTTCGACTCGAGCAATGCGGCGATTGCCGAGTGGATGCAGCCGCCGGACTCGCGCTATCTGCTCGACATGGTGCGTCCCGATTTTCTGCTACTGCGCACCATTGCACGCGGCCTGATTCTGTGGCAGGACGTGCAGCCGAACAACGAGTGGTTCCAGGCACAATTTCCGCAAGCGCTGCGCACGCATCTGCGGCTGCCGTCGCGCGACGACGAACAGCCCGAGGACAACGACATCGACTACGAGGCCATCACGTAAGTGCGCTGCCGACACACGGTCTAAATTCGCTTTTTAATCACCTTCTTCCATTGCCCCTGTGGCAGGCAAGCGTATTGCAACATTTTGGCTGGCGCCGCCTTTTGCATTGGTCTCAAATACGCCGGCACCGAGAATCCCGTGGCCTTCACAACGCTGCGGGCGGTGATCAAGGAGTTCCTCGGCTTCCCCGGCACACCGATGGGCGAATGTGCTGGACGCACCACCATCGAGAGCTGCCTGATGGTGCTGCTCATCTCCATCTCGCTGGTGTTCGCCGGCTCTGGCAACTGTGAAATACTGCGCATCATACGCTATCTGCGCTCACGCGTCGGACCACAATATCCGCACATTACCTACGGCTCCCACATGGCCATACACATGTCGTTGGGTCTGCTGTTCCTTGGCGCCGGTCGCTTCACCATCGCCAAGACACCAGAATCGATTGCGGCGCTGGTTTGTGCCTTCTTTCCCAAGTTCCCCATACACAGCAACGACAATCGGTGAGTTGCAAATGCAGATTTCCTCAACCACTCGATATTAATCTTAATCACATTATGTTCGCAGCTATCATCTGCAAGCGCTGCGTCATCTCTATGTGCTGGCCGTGGAGCCGCGTCTCTTTCTGCCGCGCGACATTGACACGCATCAGCTGTGCCTGTGCAACATCTCGGTGCTGGAGGTGGGCGCCACAGAGTTGCGTCGCCTGCCCATTGCGCCCTGCATACTGCCCGAGTTGAGCACGCTGCAGCAGGTGATTGTGGACGATGAGAACTATTGGCCGGTGTGCTTTGAGCGCAAGCGCAACTGGCATCAGCTGGAGAAGGCGCTGGAGCTGTGCGCACCCATCGACATTAAGAAGCGCACGGGGCGGCTCTCACATCTGGAGGATCCGGATCGTTTGAAGAGCATGCTGGCACAAACGCTGACCACCGAGCAGAGCATTTGCTGGCAGGTGGATGTCAATGACTTGCAGCAGTTCGCTAGCGAGCGTTTGGTCAAGCCTTTCCTTAGCCGCTTCCTGCAGACGAAGGGCACCACGCTCAGCGTGCCCGAGCAGAGCAAGCGGCATCAACTGATGCTGCTCTTCTACAATGCGGTGGTCAAGGATCGCATGCATCTGCTGCCCGTTTACCTCACGCTCTACGATGTAAGTTAGTCACCTGTGCTAGATAAATTCTCTTAATTAAATCTCTCTCTCGTGCTTTCCTTGCAGCATGTCACGCGACAGATGGCCAACAACAATGATGTGTGGCAGGTGAAGCTGATTGATGCCTACTTGGGCAAAAGTCCCAATGAGCACACGCTCATCTCTGTGGAGCTCATACAGATGATGCAAGAGCTGTTCAAGGTGCAGCTGGAGGCGTCCACACGAGAGCTGTGCGTTCCGCTGCGTGAATTCCTCTGCCAGAAGCGCTTGGAGCCGAGCTATGTGGCCTGCATTAATGCGCATGACTTGCAGCGCGTCTATTGCGTTATCAACTATTATAATCTGTTGCCGGATCTCTTGAATGGCGTCGATATGAGCAATGGACCCATCAACTATTTGCGCATCATGTTTGAGTTCCAGCAATTGAATCTCAGTCCGCATACAATTTTCGGTCTGCTTAAAATATTTCAATCGTTGCGTTGCGCCTTCAACTTGGAATAGTTATCGACATGTAACGGTCCCATTTGCAGTTGCCTCGACAGTGTTGGAGCTGTTTTTGTTTGTTTGTTATCGATTGCAGGTGCTGCACTTTGCAACGCTGAGATTCAATACAGTTTAAAACACTTTCTTTTCCATTAACTAAATATATAATTTATATATAAAAAAAAAATTTTGCATATTTGTTACAATTTCGTAAATATATTGTAAGCAGCATTTGCAATCGATTGTTATCGGTTGGCAGATACTTTACAACACTTGTGTGTTTTAGCGCTTTGCATCGCTTACGATTCCTATTAGTTTAAACGCATTGCGCTACGGATATTAAGGAATATATAATTTCTATATACAATAATTTTACGTACATATTGCAAAACAATTCAATTGTTTAAAATCTATAAAGTGGACAGCAGCCTTCGGCTGCTTGTTCGTTGCTTTTCCTCCCGTTGGCTCACACAATGCGCTGTCGCTCGGCCGCCGATGTCTCGACCGTTTTGGCGCCATAACAGCGCTGATAGAGATAGATGCCCAGCAGCGGCAGAGGTGTCATGATGGCCACCGACACCGGCACCACCGTGGTGAGATCTGCCTGGGGCTGCGGCAACGTGGTGCCCAATAGAAAGATCGCAATCCCCGTATTTTGTATGCCTGTCTCGATGGCAATGGTCAAAGAATCGGAGGAATTCTGATGCAACAACTTGGCCGCCAGCCAGGCAATGCCGTACCCGAGTCCCGGAAGCGCCAAACCCGCCACAGCGATCTGTAAGTAATGATAAACACCATAAAAAGTAAACAGCAAGTTCGCACAATCGAATCAGTATGAATAACCAAGATGATATATGATATATGATAGATATTAATTGGTAAGCTTTGAATTTTAATACTCAGTAATTAGTCTTAGAAAGTCCTGAATGTTTGCTTGCGATCGGATGAGAAAATTCGTATAGTGCAAATATAGCTTGTCAACTCACCTGCCAAGAGAACAGCTCGAAAATGTAAAAGTTCGTGACGATGGCGAACACCACAATGAAGATGATGAGGCAGCCCGAGATGGGCTTCAGCAGACGCACCAGCACCTGGGCAGCGCGTGGCCACCAACGCTGAATGGCCAAGCCAATGCAGAGCGGTATCAAGAGGCTGGCACAGTATTCGGCAATATTAGAGTAGGGCACTTTGATGCCGGCGCGATCGAAGATCAGCTTGCCGAGCGTAAACAACCACAGCGGCATCGTGCCAAAGGCGGCAAAATTGCTGATCGTTGTCATCAGCACCGACAGATTTATGTTGCCGCCCAGCACCGCGGACCAAGTGTTGGAGGCGCCACCGCTGGGCGCAATGCCCGTCATGAACAGGCCCAGCTGCATGGCCGGCGAATCGGGAAAGATGAACACACCCAGCGCATAGCTGATCAGCGGCATGCCAACCGTTTGGGTGACGAAACCAATGCAGGGTCCAACGGGGCGTGTCAACAAACCCTGCAGCACCTGCAGATTGAGGGCGGCGCCGAAATTGATGTAGATCAGCGACATCAACAAGATCACCGAGCCGATAAACATTTTATCGATGAAACGCTTCGGCCGCAACACTTGCGCCAACAGCGAGCTATCGTCTTGTGCCGTGTTCGTGGGTGCCGTGCTGGTGTTATAGAGTGCGTCGTGCAGACGCACCGTGATGCGTGCCTCGCCCAGAAAATGCGCCTCGATAATGACATGACCGGTCCAAGAGTTGGCCGCTATTTGGTCAATGGGTATGCTGGCATTATCCGCCAGCACGGTGGCCAAGTGTTCGCTGCTGCTCTGCAGGCGAAAACTGTAGCGATCTGTTTGCTGCAGTTGCGCGGTGTTGATATCGTTGAGCTGCAATTGCACCTGCTGGCTTGTCTTCATCTTCAGCTGCAGAGTGGCGGGCGTGAAGTGCGCCGTAAATCCATAGCTGGCGGGGATCAGCAGCAGCATCCACAGTACGCACTTCAATTTCGGCATCTTTTCGCTTTGCTACTGCTTGATTTTGATGTTGATCTCTCTATTTGATTTGCGTCTTGTTATCGCTCGCTGTGGCCGCGATTCAACAAGTTGACGCATAGAAAACAACAAACACACTCAACTGAAACAAGTTTCAGCTACACTTGCGCTCTGTGTGTGCTTGACTTTCAGATGCCCGGCGGAATGAAAAAAGAGTTGTGATGCGATACGATATTCGATGTGATGCGATATATATCATATGTCAAACTTGGTAGAGCTGCCACACGATGGAGTCAACATCATTATTTTAGCTTTTTGTAAGTTTAACTTTTTTAAAATTATATGCATATATTACTTTGGTTAGTTGATGAACTTATCTATCAGTGATCATTTCTGTGTTTTTTCTGTAGTCAGTGTATTACATGAATTTGGTTCAACGAGTATACATATGCAGTCATACCTGTTGCCATTCTGCCTACCGCAGAGCGGTTATACCCCTTTGCACCGGGTTACCGGGTATCACAATAATGAAATTTTATTGCAATTACATGCAATGAGGCGCGTAGTGCAGACAAGCGAGACAGCTATAGCAACGTGACAGGTATGCTGCTATTGTCTAACCCTTTTCTCTAACATAGATAGCAATTGCACTCGCACAGGTTGTCAATTCACATGGTGGTGACAGGATTGCGTATATATGTGTGTGTGCGTGCGTGTTTACATATGCTATGTATGTAATGTGAGTGGGAGTAGAGAGAGGGAGAGTTCGAGTGCACATTCACAATTAACAGCATATGTTATGTTACATCAGCGGCTAATTACGTCTGATATTTATTAACATAAAATGTAAATCTTTTATTCAAAACGTTTATGAAATCTTACAACTTAGTTGTTTAAAACTTTGCTCATAACGTTTACAATTTACAGCAAATTAACTGTTGAGTTATTACCCCCGCTTATTGTTCATAAAAGGTTCTTTTTTGTGTGTTTAAAATGTTGCTCGTTACTTTAAAAATGAATAGGATCCATTTCATCTGCGTAAATTGCTTTCAAAGCTTAGCTCAAATCCCCTGACGCTATAGCTATTTCTGGAATTTATTTATTTTATTTTGTTTTTATTTAACTAAGTTCATTTTAAATAAGATTTAGTTATCTGTAACTCAAGCTTTAGGCCCCCTTTTGCTTATTTGAATTTGGCGCCAATTTCACAATACTAACACAATTTAAATCACATCCAATTTATTTGTTGTTATTAAAGCTTAAGGAAAATTTAAAAAAACAGGCAGGTAATATATATATTTCATGCTTAGTGTTTAGTATCTGTAGTGATCAGGCTTGAACGGACCTGTCTTGGGCACACCCAGATAGCTGGCCTGCTTGTCCGTCAGCTTGGTGAGCTTAACGCCCAGCTGCTCCAAATGCAAACTGGCCACCTCCTCGTCGAGAATCTTGGGCAGCACATGGACACCGACAGCGTACTGCGATGCCTTGGTCCACAGCTCGATTTGGGCCAGCACTTGGTTGGTGAACGAATTGGACATGACGAAGCTGGGATGGCCGTGAGCACAGCCCAAATTAACCAGACGTCCCTCGGCGAGCAGAATGATGTGACGGCCATTGGCCATTGTGTAGCGATCCACTTGGGGCTTCACATTCACCTTCTCCTTGGCATTGTTGTTCAGCCAATCGACATCGATTTCACAATCGAAGTGGCCGATGTTGCAGACTATGGCATCGTCGGGCATGTTAAGCAGATGCTCGCCGGTGATGATGTCGCGACAGCCGGTGGTTGTCACATAGATGGACGCCTCCTTGCTGGCCTCCTCCATGGTGGTCACCTCATAGCCCTCCATCGCCGCCTGCAGCGCATTGATGGGATCGATTTCGGTGACGATCACACGACCGCCAAAGCCCTTCAAGGCCTGGGCACAACCCTTGCCCACATCGCCGTAGCCAGCGACGCAGCAGACTTTGCCAGCGATCATCACATCCGTGGCACGCTTGATGCCATCGATCAGCGATTCGCGGCAACCGTAAAGATTATCGAATTTGCTCTAAAAAGGAAGAACAAAATGAAGAATTCAATTAGCGGCCGTTAACATTAAAAGTAAGTAATTCAATAAATTTCTATCATAAACAAAGTTAGACCTGATGACGCTTTGTGGTCGATCCTTTTTAAGGAATATGTAATATTATTGGTAAAAGTTGAGCGTTATTTTGAGCCAAAATAATTGAAATTATAGTTCATACTTTTTTTCATGAAAAAAATGAGTGTATGAAATTTGATTAAATTTATATTGTTATCATTGGCAAAAACGTATAAACTCATAAATCAAATTGTTGATATGGTTTGTTAGTCCAATAAGAATTATAGTGTTATGCATTTAGTTGTAAATCTATTCCAATAATGGTTTTCAATATTTTGGTAATCTTACCTTGGTGACGGAGTCGTTCACATTGAAGGCGGGCACAGCCAAGCGTCCCTCTTTGAACATTTTGTAGAGATTGTGGACGCCAGTGGTCGTCTCCTCGCTGAGTCCCTTGATGCCCTTCAGATATTCGGGGAAACGTTCGTGCACCAAATTGGTCAGATCGCCACCATCGTCGAGGATCATGTTCAGGGGCTGGCCATCGGGGAAGACCAACGTTTGCTCAATGCACCACAGGTACTCCTCATCGGTCTCGCCCTTCCAGGCGTAGACGGGCACGCCACGTTTGGCAACGGCAGCAGCTGCATGATCCTGTGTGCTGAAGATGTTGCAGCTAGACCATTGGACCTAATCGAACGAAGATGTTGCCAGGTTAGTTGTTGTCAAGTCATTGTGGTGGTGTTGATATTTATGAGGAAGTAAACAACTTAGCATATCAATGGTGGAGTCTTCTGGTGATCTCGTTGAACCCTAAACACGCGAGATTATCGTTATCAGCAGCGCCTTGAACTCGAGCGCGACCCCGAAGTGGGGGCAAAAATAGATTTCACTTTTCAAAAAACAAAAATGAGCAGATAAATGAGAAAGCCACAATTGAGTGAAAGACCCTTTTGTTGTGCAAATTGCTACCCATATTCTATTCTCATTCTTAAAGTGAAAAATTGTATTATAATATAATCAAATAACGCGCCCAAAATGTATTTCCGTTGTTTTGAAGGGTTTGCTTGGGGGCGTGGAAAAATTCTACATCCATTACGCTGCGTAGTGTCAATATTATCGGACAGACGAATAAACGGAAACGATAAAGTCGACGCTGAGCAATCTAATGCTTATACCCTTCCACACACTGAACACACACAACCAGTTCTGAATGTAAAATAATATTGGTATTTACCTCGGCGCCCAGCTCGACGAGCGTCTCGATGAGCACGGCCGTCTGGATGGTCATGTGCAGGCAGCCGGTGATGCGGGCGCCCTTCAGGATCTTCTGGGGGCCGTACTTCTTGCGGCACGCCATCAGACCGGGCATCTCATTCTCCGCAATGATGATCGCCTTGCGTCCCCATTCGGCGAGGCTGATATCGGCTAAAATGACATGTCATTGCGATAAGATTATATGAAACATAAACAATGATTAGCAACAGCATTTTCCAGACATGGCACGGCAACAACGTGCTTTAACCTAACATGTGCGCGATTGTCTGCAAGCACATGCGTGTGTTTGTGTGTGTGCGCCTGTTTTGTTGCCGGCACAATTAAAGTACCCAAGGAGCTGGGGCGCTGATTTTATTTATAACTTACCAACTTTGTAGGCTGGCTTCGACATGTTTCGCTTTGATTGAAGAAGTATGCAGAGACGAGAGACACGACCGAATTGGCGAGGCGCGCAACGTTTAATGCCAAAAATACAAGATTTAAGTTCGAACGAAATCGAATAATCGATTAGATTGTGAATCCAAGTGCGTCTGAAGTATCGGGTGCACATCGATATTTTATGCGATACTTGACACAATAATTATAAAGAAATATATTAAAAAGATTTTATACCAAATCTGCACGTAGAATTAAGTTAAATTTAATTAAGTAAAGCAATGTTAATGCTTTGCTTTGACAGAGTTGTCTTATCGCTACGTTTTACTCTAAATCAATAACATTTGATAATGCATGATTTTCATTATTTCAGTTAAATAATGCTAGTTAACGAAAAAAAAAAAAATAAGCTGAGCATTAAACATATCGCATTACATTAGAAAACTTTGCAAAAGCATATTAATTTAGAAACGCATAAGGGCATTTCCCAAACACTAGTTAACAGTGCTGCAAAACATTTGGTATTGAGATATCGGCGCCATTTTTATTCTCGTCGCTCGTCACTCGACGCTCGCTACCCGACTATCCGCTCTACTCGTCGCACCTGGCACACACGCGTTTTCCAAATCGTGCTTTTTTCGCCCTCAGTTTATTATATTTTGTTAATGTGCGAAATTAATACAAGTTAAATTACTAAATCTCACACACACGGTATGTGCTAGGCGCATTTGGAAGGTTACAGCAACACGGAACAAATTAAATTGAAGTCGTCGTTGTCGTGCGTCGTGTGTGTGCGTTAGTTATAATTTTTTTTTTTGTACATATAAGATTTGTAGTTGCCGAATGCAAAGTACGATGATGATGAAGATGGTGATGATGATGATGATGGCGACGCATAGTTTTACCGCAGTTTCACAGTGTTCGTGCGTGAGCGTGTGTGTATGTGTGTAATAAAAAAAAAACGCGAGCAAACGAATTGCGAAAGAGCAAAAAGACAAGAGACTAAAAAATTAAAAAAAAAAAGTTATATACATACATATATATATATATAATAAAAGGAGAGAGCGTAAGAAACGCGCTGTGTGTAAAGCAAAGACAAAAGACGCGCGCGCGGCGTGCAATGCGCTAAAAAAGCAATAACAGCCCACCAGTGGACGGGGTAAGTGTGTGTGTGTGAGTGTGCAAGCGGCTGCCGAAGGTGGCGGCGTGGCTCTGGCTTACATACTACACACATATGCACATATGAGTGTGTGTGTGTGTGTGCGTGTATGTATTTGTCAGGCATACATCAAATGTTAAAAATTTGCCTACCAAGCCAACATTCTTTTGTTACAAATTGCTAAATCAACAAAAAAAAAAAAAGGACGCAAAAATTATTTTAATGTTTGAAAATCATTCCAATAAATATTTTCTTGCAGCAAGGCCACAAGCACACAACCCCAATTCAGTGTTAAAGCCAAAATCAACGGCACACACAACACAAAAAAAAACGCAACGATCGTGGCGCCAAAGTGCAAATTGGTGTTGGTCCAGCAGTGTTGAGAGCAACAGCAGCAGCAGCAGTAGCAGCAAAGAGAGCGAGCGCCGCGTGTGTTGGAATCTCGTTGTGAAACACACACACACACACACACACAATTGCATACATCAATTCACGCGAGTGTCATCCACACGCACACACACGAAGGCAAAGAGAGGCAACAGTGTGGCCGTTTTTGCATTGAATTTGTCGTTTTATTTTAGCGCCCGTGCGTGTTTGTGTGAGTGCGTTTGCATTGTTGCGTTTTCTTCTTTTTTTTTTTTGTTAGTTGCTGGAAATAGCGACCGGCTAAAATCCAATAATGTCCTCATTTGAGGATGGCCAACAGCAACTGCAACATGAACAATCGCAACAGCAACAAACACCGCCAGAATCGCCGGAGCAGCAAGACCAGCAACAGACGCCAATAAAACTCCCAAATGAGGCGGCGTCCGGCAACAACAGCGTGAGTACAGCTTCAGTATAAGCAGCTTTGATGAATTCCCTCATTCATCTCCCAACACACACACGCACACAAATCTATCTTTTTGTTCTCGTTCTCCATTCGCAGTCGATCATGGGCAAGGTGAAGCTACGCGTTTCGTCCATACTTCCCACTTCATTGGGCAAATGGTTTTCACCGTCTACCGATGGTTCCGCTGGCCGCGTAGATCAATCACCAACATCGCAACAGCAACTCCAGCAGCAACAGAATGGCGGCAGCGTGTTGACAGCGAAACGTAAACGCAGCCGACGTCGCATCGAATTGGATGCCGATGATGCGCCCGATATTATTGAAGATGCCCAGGATTTGAATGAGGAGGAAGTCGAGCTGGCGGACAACATTGCCGAACACGATTTGGCCGCCGAGGATGAGCAGACGCGTCGCTGTGAATACAGTGTGAACAACATGTTGCGCAGCAGCAATAAAGCTGCCACAAAGGTCTGGGCACGTCCCTATTATGATGATGATGACGATGAGGAGCTCGACGACGAGGATGATGAAGATCCGCAGGAGGCGGTCGATCTACACAACTATCAGCAGCAACAACAACAGCAGCAGCAGCAGCTATCGAATCGTTCTGGGCTTGGCTTTAAAATGTCCAAGCCCAATGCATTGTCGTCTGTGAAACAGCCGGCGGCAAAGCGCAAGCGTATCGAGGTAAGACCTGCAAGAATTGACAACACTGGTCACCTTAATCGTCCGCAAAGGGTCAGAGATAGTCAAGCTTCGTTTTAGGCCAGACTTCATAGCAGTAAAGTTTCACTTAAAAGTCGCTTCCTCAGCCTGACAGATTTGGAGAGCAAATTGGGTCCCATAGAGCAAACATTTTTAGGCAAAACTAACATAAAAGTTTAGATTATAAATGTTACTGCAGTTACTGTTACAAAGGAAACGAAGAGCAGACTGAACATAGATTCAAAAGCACCCAAGATCTTGGAAGAAACAAGCTTCATTTTTGTTCAATTAGGGCGACAATTTGTTTTGCTTATTTCGTTTCACAATTAAATTAAAATTAAGTTAAACTTGCATTTGCAGCCTTCGGAGACGTTCAGTCCACAGTTTAGCGCCCAACGGCGTCGTCCACCTTTGCACGCCTCGACGCCCGCTGTCAGTGATCCTCTGCAGCGCAGCCATGCTCCACCAAATCGATCGCAGCTGAACCTCACATCCTCTGGTGGTCAACAGCAGCGTCAGCGTGAGCCCGCCTTCAATTTCTTAACCGCAGGACCGAGCAATGAGGCAGCTATCGCAACCAGCGGTGATCTGCCCATGAGGTATGATTGTCAGAATCACAAGAATTCTTCTTTTTTCAACTCACTATATTTTCATTGCTTATTGCAGCTCGAGACGTTCGTTGAACATACCGCCAATGACTGAACGCCGCGAAACATTGCTGCCCAGTTACAAGCGTCTGTCGCTGCTGGGACAACAGCGCGGTCCCAACTGGCGCACTTGTTCGCCCATCAGCGAGGTCGACTCACAACAACAACAGCAGCAGCAGCAGCAGGCACCACAACAGTTGCAGACAACAATCACGCGTCAAGAGAGCAACTTGAACGTGAACGTTGTTAATAACAACAATAACATTATCAATGCCAAGCGAGCAACCGCAGGCGCCGCCGATTCGCATTCCGAATGCGAGAGCACTGAAAGTCAAGCTGGTCTACGCACGCACAACAACAATAACAACAACGACATCAGCAGCAACATTAACAACAACAACAATCTATTATTTTATGGCAACCTGCAAAGCCGCAAATCGGTATTCAATTCAAATGCCGGCACACCGCCGCATCACAACTCAACGTTGTCGCTCAACTCGCTGAACAATCGCCGTCGCTTCAACGCCTCCATCTACGGCAGCACCTCGGCGCTGAGCGATAGCCGCCTGTTGAGCAGCAGCTGCTCCTCGACCATGGTCGGCTCGCCGTTCTACAAGGGACCCACAGCATTTGGCGGCAGTGCGGCAAACTATCGTTACTTTAGTCAAGGCAATTTGGCCATCATCAATTCGGGCGGCAGTTCGCCGGCGCCATCGAATAGCGACAGCATTAGCAGCGGTGCACGTTGCATTAGCAGCCTCAATTACAGCATGAAACCGGTTGAGATGCGACCCAACAGCGGCGCCAGCAATAATCTACCTGGTGCTGGCAGCGCAGCCGACGTTGCCAGCGGCTTGTCGCAGACGGCGCAGCGCATTTTGTATCTGCTCGAGAATCATACGACGCCGCTGATGGATGCCAAGAAGATGGGCAGCACACTGCGTGAGCATCAGCTGCAGCGCATCAGCAGCAGCAGCCGGCATGCGGCCAAGCCCTATTCCTATCCCACGGTCTATGGCAGCTATAAATTGCATAACAACAACAACAACAACAACACGAATGTTAATAACTATAACAACAGTTGTACTACTGCTGAGCAGGATGTCACACGTAATAGTTCCAAATTGTTGGTGCCAACGATGCTGCAACTGCTCGAGCGTCGCCGCATGCAACGTTTGCCGACACCCAGCGTGCGACAACAACAGCAGTCACAGTCGCAACAGCAACAACAACAGCAGCAGCAGCAGCAGCAGTCGTCAACGGCACAAACTTTGCGTCTGTTGCCCACCACAAACAGCAGCAGCAGCAACAGCTCGACGAGCGCCGTGACCAATGCCGCAACTGCAACTGCTGCCGCCGCCGCCGCCGCCGCAGCTTCCAAGGGGCACACGAATAAGATGCGCACACGTTTGTTGCAGCAATCGCGCAAGGATACACGCATCCAGGACGAGGAATTGCCGCCGCCAGCCATTGAATTGCCCGAGATACGTTTCCCCAGCATGGCCAGTGAGCCGAAATTCGATTTGACTTTCGCACCGCCGCCAAAGCCAATCGCCAGCGCAACGCCCGTGGCAACCGTTGCTGGCATGGCCACAACAGCTCTGAACAGCAACAACAAGAACAAGAACAACAACAGCGACAACAACGGCAAGCGAGAGTACGAGTTTGAGTCGCCTCTGCAATTGCATTGCAGCGCTGGCGACAACGATGGCGACGCTGTCATTCCCACCAAACGTGTCAAGCCCAATTTCCGCTTTACGCCGCCAACCACAATCGATGAGATGCCGCCAAAGCAACAGTCGCAGTCACAACAATTGAATGGTGATCGCAGCCTCAAGACCAGCGGCAGCGTGCTCGATGTGTTGAAGCTCCAGAAGCCAGCAACAGCAGACGCAGCAGCAGCAGCAGTTGCAACAACAACTGTGACAACATCGGGCTTCGCTGGCTTCGGCGATCAGTTCAAGAAGTCGGTCAGCGAATGGGAATGTGAGGCGTGCATGGTGCGCAACAAGCAGGAGCAGAGCAAATGCATTGCCTGCGACACAGCCAAACCAAAAGCCAAGACAGCTGCCACAGCTCCAGCAGTGATTACAGCAAATATATCAACGCCAGCGTTGTCGGGTTTCAGCGGCTTTGCGGATCGTTTCAAGCAGCCGGCGGGCAACTGGGAATGCGATGCCTGCATGGTGTCCAACAAGGCCGATGCCAGCAAATGCGTTGCCTGCGAAACGCCACGCAAAACCGCAGCAGCAGCAGCAGCACCAACAGCAACCAGCAGCAGCACATCAGTGCCAAGCAAAATGTTTCCAGCTGCCACTGGGTTTGGGGACGCCTTCAAGCCCAAGGCGAACACGTGGAGTTGTGACACCTGCATGGTCGCCAATCAAAGCAGCGCCTCCAAATGCGTGGCCTGCGAGACGCCAAATCCCAAGGCAAGTGCCAGCAGCAACAACAGTTTGGCCAGCGGCAGTGGCAGCGGCGCTGTTTTCAAAGCCTCCACTGGCTTTGGAGACGCCTTCAAGCCCAAGGCGAACACGTGGAGCTGTGACACCTGCATGGTCACCAATCAAAGCAGCGCCTCAAAGTGTGTGGCCTGCGAGACGCCAAATCCCAAGGCAAGTGCCAGCAGCAGCAGCAGCAACAACAGTTTGGCCAGCGGCAGTGGCAGCGGCGCTGTTTTCAAAGCCTCCACTGGCTTTGGAGACGCCTTCAAGCCCAAGGCGAACACGTGGAGCTGTGACACCTGCATGGTCACCAATCAAAGCAGCGCCTCAAAGTGTGTGGCCTGCGAGACGCCAAATCCTAAGGCAAGTGCCAGCAGCAGCGCCAGCAGCAGCAGCAACAACTTCAGCTTTGGCTTCTCCACCAGCAAACCCGAAGCAGCGACAACAGCAGCAGCAGCGCCCAAGCCCGATGCCGGTTTCCAGCAGCTGATTGCAGCGCAAAAGTCGAGCAGCTGGACGTGCGAGGTGTGCACCGCCCAGAACGATGTGGGTCGCAACAAATGCATTTGCTGTGAGCAACAGAAGCCCGGCACCAGTGCCGAGGATGTGGCGAGCAGCAACGGCGCCGCGTCGGCTGTGCCAAAGTTTATGTTTGGATTTGCCAATAAGCCAGAAACGAAACCAGCACCAGCCGCAACAGTGGCAGCAACGCCAGCTGTTGTCGCGGCGCCTACTGTGGCAGCTGGCACGCCATTCAGTTTTGGGTTTGCGGCAGCGGGCAAAGATGTGGCCGATAAGCCAGCAGCGACAACGAAGTCTGCACTGGCCACAGCAACAACATTGAACACCTCAACAGCAGCAGCAGCAGCAGCGCCAGCAACTGGCTTCAAGTTCGGCGCTGACACAATGCCTGGCAAGACGGTGAGCTTCAAGCTGAGCGAGCCGCAGACATCGGCCACGGCCACAGAAGCAGCGGCAGCAACAACGAAACCACCAGTTGCCGCCACAACAACAACAACAACAACAAAGCCTGCCGAGGCAGCGGACCTGACTGCGCCGGTTAGCAGCAATGAGGCACCGGCGACATCCAGCATCGGCTTGGGACTCTTTGCACCAGCTGCTTCGGCGGCTGCGGCAACAACGAAACCAGCAACATTTGCATTTGGCGCCCCAGCAGCAGCAGCAACCACAGCAACAGCAGCAACAACAACAACGACTGCGCCTGCTGCAAGTGGCAACAAGCTGTTCAACTTTGGCGCCCCAGCAGCCAGTGGAGCGGCGTCATTCAGTTTTGGCCAACAACAGAAACCAGCAACGACAACAGTCCTAACGGCAACAACAGCAACGCCAGCACCAGCAGCAACCACATTATTTGGCCAGCCAGCGCCAACAGTTGCCGCCGCTGCAGCACCAACATTAACACCAGCCCCATTTCTGTTTGGCAGTCAACCAGCAGCTGCAGCTGCTGCAACAACCACAGCGGCAGCAACAACAACGAGCACGGCGAGCAGCAGCTTCTTCTTTGGCTCACCAGCAGTAGGAGCAGCGGCAAAGCCACAAACGCCAGCAACAACAACAACAAGTGCCAGCAGCAACATATTCAACAGCAGCAGCAACAGCACCACCACAGCAGCTGCCACAACATCAGTGTTTAACTTTGGCAGCACCAGCAACAACAACACCACCACCAGCACCGCAACCACACCATTTGCCGCCAGCAGCACATTTGGTGGCTTCGGTGCCAAGCCAGCGGCAACTGTTGCAGCTGCAGCAACAACATCAACAACCAGCAGCTTTAGCTGGTCAGCACCAACAACTGCCGCCGTCAATCAGTTCTCAAGCGGAGGTTTTGGCAGCGCGGCGGCAGTAACAACAACAACCAGCACAGCGAATGCAACCGCAGCTGCTGCATCGCCATTCAGTCTGGCATCAGCGGGTGGTGCAGCTGGGGGCGGCGGTTCGTTGTCGGCGGTGTTCGGCAATGTGCGCAATCCATTTGGCGCTACTCCCGCTCCAGTGGCGGCATCACCACTCTCCAACATCTTCAGCAACAGCAGCGCCAACACGGCTGCAGCAGTAACAGTGACAGCGACCACACACGATAAGCCCGCGTTTAATTTTGGCGCCGCCGCAACGGCAGCCACGGTAGGTTTGAACTGAATTCGATATCTTTTGCATCGCACTTGAGCAACACTAACTAACTAAAAATCTCTCTCTCTTTCTTTCGCTTGCTCTCTTTGTCTTTGCATTGCAGCCGGCAGGGGGCGTTTTTAATTTTGGTGCAGCGCCAGCAAATCCAGCGCCAGGTGGCGTTTCGAAGCCAGCATTCAATTTCACAGCAAGTGGCACAACACCACAGCCGGCGGCATTTAATTTCACTGGAAATGCAGCAACAGTAACGCCGGCTGCTGGGTCCACAGGCGGCGGCAGCGATGTAAGTATTCCTACAAGACGATCTAGGCAGAACCTACGCGCATTCCACAAGAAACGAAGAAAATAAAGACGATGCAAAATTCTAGAATATTATCATTGAATTCTCAAGTCAAACCGAAGACAATTGCAATTTATCCGGTGATTTTAGCAGCTGTGTTCGTTTTGTGTTTCGATTTTAATTTTAAGTTGCATGCAATTTCCTGCTAGATCGAAAATTTGCAGAAAATTAATGTTCCACCTTATTATGTTTAGTGTATAGTGTATATCATTATAATATTTGTTATAATTATTTTTCATTTTATTTCTTTTTTTTCCATTGATCTTATATTCAAATACATATGTTGATTGTTGTCCGGCTCTCTCTCTCTCTGTCTCTCTTTCTTCCTGTCTAATACGCCATCTTGTTGTGTTGAACTCTTGGAAACTACACATAAAACAAATAACTGTATATTACGTAAATATTTACATATTGTACTCTCTTACATATTTTTGATGTAACTTTTACAATTTGCAATTGGGCACGGGATACGAATGCGATTTCTTACTATATTATCTACTACGTTTTATTACTTTTTACTGCTTTTATTATTACTATTACTACGACTACTACTCTTACAACAACAACAACGACAACGACTACAATTGCTGCTGTGTTGGGTTCGGTTCGGGTCAACAAAGGTATTTTCCCCACCGGAACGACTCTTTCAATTCGGCGCCACGGCGACCACAAGTGATAATGTGGCTGTCGGCGGTGCTGCTGCGTCAACAATATCAGCGATGGGTCAACAACAACCAGTTCAAGTGTTCAATTTTACTGGCTCAGCGCAGCAAATGCAGGTAAACGAGAATGAATGGACAGTATTCACAGTTAATATTTCACATACGTAGAGCATGCTTAAATACTAAACTACTACATATACATGTAAACATTGATTTAACACATACTATTGTAATTTGAATTCGGTGTTGTAATTTACTAATTCCTTCGAGTATTTTTGCATGCCGAGCCGCCATATTTAATCATGCGCTCAATCTTGCAATTTGCTCTCTCCTTTAGCTCTCAGTAGTTTTTTTTCGCAATTAATACCAAACACACATCTACATACAAACACTCATAGTCATATCGATACACCTGATGATCAGTTTACTCTCTTGTATTTTCTTTTAATTCATATCACCATTACATTCACATTACTATGCACCATAATATAAGTAGTTGCAGTTTACCTCCTCCCTGCCCGCTCATCGTCATCAACGTTATCGTCACCTCTCGCTTCTCATATCACAAATATACATACAAAACAACATATGTACACCGAAATACCAACAACGAGCGCAGCAGCAAGTGATACAAAACAAAAAAAAGGCCGAGAGTTATGCGGATTTCGTAGCATATATTCTTGCTTTTCTCTTCAGTTTGTTGTGCTGGCGACAAAAATTACCAACATAAAAAAAAAAAAAGAAAACCAAAGCAAAAATTGTGAAACACTAAAAACAAAAACCAAAAATGTCTTTTTGCAGTCAACGCCAAACGCCGCTCCGTTCCAATTTAGTGCCGGCGCAGCGCCTGCGCAAACCAATATATTCGCGTAAGTAATGTGCAAAAAAGGGATGGCATCACAGCAGCAACAGCAACAACGATCAAAGGCTGTTTGTTTGCTGCTGCTGTTCCTAGCTGTGGCTCTCCGACTATCGATACGAGTGAGCCGAGAGAGTGTGAGAGTGAGAGGGAAAGAAAAGACAAGACAGATAAGTTTTACGAGTTTTTGTTTAATTTGGCCCCCCACCGCAAAACAACAAGATTGTGAAATTTTAAACAGGCAGACACATACATACACACACACTCGCACAAATAACTAAATGCATTTCCTAAACGTTTTAATGACAACTTGATATAATTATGATTATGATTATTTTTAATTGTTTTTATTGTGCATCGTTTCTATGTTTTCGTTTATACTTATTGTTTATGTTTTGTACATTCATTTCAAATATAAAGACTTTAATGAAAAACAATACAAATTGTATGCACATACATACACACACACACACCAACCAACCAACCAACCAACCACACACATACATGTATGTTCATATCTTCATGTTTCGTTGTGCCATTTACATATCTGTGTGTGTGTGTGTGTTCATTTGATATTCTTCCCCTCCCACGCTCTATGTGGGTGAATGTGTGTCTGCGTGTGCCGAGTGCGTGTGTGTGTAGTTATAAGTCATTGAGATGAGAAAGCTTTCGTTATACTACAAAAATGTGTTGCTATGAACTTTGCTACTTTCTTTCTCACTCTCTCACGCTACCTTTTTATTTGTTGCAGTTTTCGTGTATTAATTGCATATATTTTGAAATGATTTTCACAGCTTCAATCCGCCGCCAAATACAGGCAACAATATGCAGAATCCACGCCGCAAAACACGCGCCCCAATGCGTCGTCTGCCGCCGCGGTAGAAACAGCAATGGCGTCTGCTGCTGCTGCCGCCGCCAACGCCGCCGTCGCCGCCGACGCCGACGCCGACGAAGAAACTCGACACAAATGGACGAATATGGGACTGGGACTTGGACTTGGAGCAGGAGCGATGCCGATGCCGATAACGATGCCATGGCAGACATCGATATCGACATCGAGACCTGGACCGCAACAGCAGCTGACGGAGCATAACAGCGACGCAAGGACGACATTTCGCTCGGAACTGGAACTGGAGCCGGAATCGATTCCGGTTCTGGTTGTGGATGCCGATTCGGATACGCAACCGGAAGCGGTGCTGCGACCGGATGAACAACCATTGAGGACGACAACGACAACAGGGACAGCAACACTCCAATGGACGCCAATGCAACCAGAGCAGGTGAATGTGGAGCAGGAGGAGGAGGAGGAGGACGAAGAGGACACTGAACAGGAGCGGCAAGATAATGGGGCAGCATTTGTGCTGCAACGTCGCAGTTGCCGGCTGCAAGAGCACTTGAAAAATGAGCTGCAACAATTGCAGCAGCAGCAGCGGCGGCGACGTCTGCAGCAACATCAAAAACAACAACAACTCAGCAAATATCGATTTGTGCGTGCCAACACCAACAAGAACTACAACACCAATGCAACTCTAGCAGCTACAGAACGTAGAGTGGCCAGAGCGTCGCGCTTTAGCTTTCATGTGCGCAAGAGGAACAGCAACACTAACAACAGCAACAACGAAACCACAGCGAACGACGCAGCCAGCAGCCCAGCGACTGAATCACCTGTGCTGCGCAGTCGCTATAAGCTGGTGCGACAGCGCAGCGCCAATTGACTGAAGAATAGCTCCCTCCCAAATACCACCACCCCCTACCCACGCAGTGGAGAAGTACAACAACGACAGGCAGCGCGAACAGGAAGAGAGAGCGAGAGAAGCTTTTTTAACTGCACCAACTACAACTACAACAACAAGAACTACTACAAATACAACTACAACTGAATGGATTGAGAGAGTAATACATACATTTGGAAATCATCTTTAATATAACACACACACACACACACATGCATACATATAAGTTTTGTTGTTTTTTTTTTCTTTTTTTTTGTTTGTTTTTAGTTACGCGCAGAATCCAAAATTAAGCAAACAACAACAAGAACAACGTAAATATTAAATGCATTTTAGCTAACTTGTGTTTCTCAATAAAATTTTTTGTTTAATTTAAATTAATTTGTTGATTTGTCAAATTTTAGATTCAAAACAAAAATACATATAATACTTATATATATAAATAAAACTATATAAAGTCAAGAAATTTACACTATGAATCGTTAATTTCAAGCAACAAGAAACAACCGTATCAGCAATACATTGTAAATTTCAAAACAAGTTTTTGTTTTTTTTTTTTATTTTTATTATTGATGAATGCTAGCGCTTTTATGAACATAAATAAATATATATATATAATAAATGGCGTACACAAACATATTGATAAAAATAAGAAACGAAGAAAAATGAAAAAAAAAGAAAAACATTGAAAACGATAATTATGTAATAATTATGTTGTGAATTTGTAAAGAAAGTGTTAAAAAACAACAAAAAGAAAATAGCGCAAAACAAAAGAAAAAACATACATATAATATATTATATTATTATTATTATTAAATTGAATCATTTATTTAGACAATTTTTAAGTGCAACACACGCTGACTATATAGAAATATGACGGGGACGTTTATTTAGGGAAAAAACATGAATGAAACTAAACTATAAACGCATTATACAACATAAAAATATACATATAAATATATTTGTATTGATATTTATATATGTATGCCACAGTTGTTTTTTGTTGTTGTGTTATTCAGTTAATAATCGTACACTTCCGTTTGCGTGCTCTGGATTGAACATAAAGTTAAAAAAAAAAAAAAAAAAAATTGAGCCTACTACAACAAAAAAATATATAAAAAAGAATAACAACAACAAACAACACTATATAATTAAGACATAACAACAACAAATACACTTATAACATGTGCGTATTTTTTATATACATACACATACTGAAAACATAACATAAGATTTAAAACAACAGTAAAAACAAAACTGAAACCCGAAGTCTTAGTTTTAAGCTACTCAAGAAACAAAAAAAAAATTAAAACCAACAGACAGTTGTCAAATTGAAATCATAATGTAAATAAGTAAATATAAACGATATGATAATTTAAAATGTGACAAAAAATAAAACTTGTCTTTGAATTTCGCCTAATGTTGCATTGTGTAGAGCCCAAAATAGTGTCGAATTTGGTTATCAGTGTAGAAAGTCTAATTGTGCAGTTTATCCGTTAAATCGGTATAAAGCCAAATTGTAAATTGATTCCATCAACGGTTAAACGACTTAATTAAGAACAAGATTAACACTGTAAAGTTGCATTAAACAATTCATAAATTCTATTCAAATTGCGCGCTGCCGTGTAATCACTAACTAGTTCAATTGAACAAATTCATCGGTATAATTAAACATGCGGTCACATTCCATGGGTCAACCATTACTGTTTTTAGTATTTTACATATAACCTTAATTTAACTTTGCTAATCCAATTGCAGTTAATCGTAATTAATAATGTCATGGGCATTTTCACCAATCAAAATTAATATTTTTTTAAAAATATGCAAATGACAAACTGTCTATAGTATCGAGCCTTGTACATACATTTTGGAAAAATACCAATATTTCAAGTGAAGCCAATCAGTTGGCAACTGGGAAGGAAATTTGCTGTCCAATAAGAAACACATGGTGTTTCTTTTTGTGTTAAATTGACAAGGTGTATTATTGGTATGCGCAATAGTTTTTGAAAATATAAATATCGATTTTCAAAAAAAGAATCGATTGAAAATCGAATCGGTGCTAGTTGCAGTGAGAATATTTCGACATCGAGCTACGGTCACGCTGCTCAACAAACACAAATTCGTGGAAATTACGCACGGGTGTTGTTTTTTCGTAGCTCCATAGTACTATTTGTTTATTTTTTTCGGTTCTCACATAAATGAAGCACACATTGCAATTGCAAATAATATAATAATTAGTGTTAATTGTGTTCAATTTTGAGATGCATATGGCAAATGCAGTTTGTTAGATTTTAAAATGGATATCAGCAGATGCAATCAGCAGCAGCGCAGCGCAGGAGAAGCAGCACCATCAGCTACAACAACAAGAAGTAGAACGATAAAAAAGGCTGACTGACTGACTGACTACACCCAAAAAGGAAATCAAAAAAGAAGTAAAGAGGAAACAATTGCAGGCGACAGGAATGAAATGAAGTAAAAGCTACGGCACTTCCAGTTGCAGTTGTAGTGGAGTACATATTAAGCAACGCACACACACACAAAGCAAACGTAGAAACGCAGCACACAAAGAGACATTTGCATGCATGTGTGTGTGGGTGTAGCAGCAGCAGCAGCAGCCCAGAGCTCCCAGCGGCTAAAGTTCGTATAGTTCGGCAGTGTTCGGCAGTCGTCGTTCGTCGTTTGGTCGGTCGCTCGTTTGTTCGCACGCTCGCGTCGTAGTTGTTGTCGCTGTAGCTGTCGCCGTCGTTGTCGTTCTTGTTGGAGTGAACAGCAGCAGCATTCGCCTACGCAGCAGGCCAAAGCCAAAGGAAGCGGTTTAAGACATGCATGGGCATGCACTAAAAAAGCACGACGACGTCGACGTCGAAACACGAAACACGAAATGCGAGAAATGCAAATTTAATACAGATTGAACAAATACACATATATAGAAGAAAAGTGCAACGACGAGTTTCTTCCTTTTCAATTCACCAATTGCATTTGAAATTCAAAACGCAAAACCTTTTTGTTGTTGTTGTTGTGTACAACGATCATCTGATCAAAAGTGCGAGCGCGAGAGCACGACAACTAGAGAGCGTAGAGAGCGCCTCGAATCCAGATCACGTCCATTTTAGCTACAGTTGCAGTTCCTTTGTTGTTGGATTTCGTTATAATATCCCCCAATTTCGCTACTCGTAATATGGATTGTGGTGCTCTGGCCGCTCAGCAGCAGCAACAACATCTATTACAACAACATCAAAAGCTACTACAACAACAACATCATCAACAGCAGCAGCACTCCCGACAACAAAAGCAACAACATACGCTCAATTGCCTTGAGGAAACAACAACAACAAATGTAAGTATTTGTCTCTTTTACTCTCTTTCGCTCTTTTACTTCCACTTGGCATTCGCCCCCACACAACATAGAAACCGATGCATGCGTTGCGGTGCCTGCGTCACAGTCGCAGTCGCAGTTGACGGCGTTGCTTTTCTTGCAGTTTATTGGTTTTCTTATTAGATATTTTTCATATGAGTAACTTTGACAGCGACGTCGCTTCGCTGCATGTGTGTGTGTGTTTTTGTGTGTGTATGTGTGTTTGTCTTTGACTGCGAGTGGGCGAATGGGGGCGTGGCTGGTAGCAATGTGCATAAATAATTTAAGACTATGCTGCCTGAATATTGCTGTTGTTGTTGTTGCTGCTTGTCGAGTACAAAGTTCATGCCACAAAAACTGGAAATGCTTGCAACACACACATTATCAACTTTACTTTATTTCATTTTTGGTTTTTTTTTGTTTTTAACTTGGCCAAGTTCGCAAAACGCAAACTAGGCAACCGAATGAGTCAAAGGCTATTTAGCCAAGCGATGATTAATCTGCCGACAGCAGCTGCTCTGCAGCAATAACAACGCAAATCAAAGAAATACACGTAAGATGGGGGCATTTGTAACAGCGCGACTAGCCGCACACCCTGTAACATTTTAACCTTGACATGCTTCAAGTGTAGTAATTATCAAATGGGGAATATTTTACAATTTAAAGTGAACAAATTTATGACGGCTTTACAATAAACTAAACTAAAATTAATTAGCTGATTCAACTTCAGCAAGTTGGGATAACGATTTTGTGGAAAATGTAATACAATTTGAAATTTATTGCCCTTAACTATTAATTCTGCGATTGATTAAGTGACCGAAATTGAAAATTATTCAGTTCAGTTTAAATAGAAAATTGTATAAGGATTATTTATTTTTCTTTGACGATTATTAATAATACATGTGTCATAATTTGATGCACAGAAACACATTCATACAATCATGACTAACGGTTAACTTGCATCTAACATGTAAACCAGGAATATGAATTTGTTTCTCCATTCTCCCTGAATGTAAGATGTCAATTTAAGCGGGGAGAGTCGAAACTTTATTACAAACTCACTTGAAACATTAAAGACCTCACACTTGGTGTACAATGACTAGAGGGTATCGATAACAATAACAATCAAGCGAGAAGTTTCAATGCTTAATTACCGTTTTGTACATGTTACGAACTTTTGCCCATTACTTTCACCATGCATAAATTCTAAAGCAAAAAGCAACTACAGCACAACAGTAGCAGGGGAACAAGGAATGAGAAAGAGCGAAAGAAGTTCGAAATGAAATTGTTTATACAACGACAACAACAAGAACAAGGCATAAAGCCAAAGCCGTTGGCGTTGACGTACATGATGAAGGGAAAAGAAGCTGAAGTAGAAGAAGAACAAAAACAACTTTACGCTGTTGCTTCTTTTGCGTGGCGTTCTTTGTCGGTCTCGGCCCCCTTCTCGCCTCCCTTTGTTTCTCTGTTGCTGCGCTACGTGACTGCAATAAAATTTAACTGCAATTACGTGTCGCATGTTTGTTGTGTTGTTCTGTGTTTGTGCCGAAAATGGCCAAAAAGTGTAAAAGCCGAAACGAAATGGTCAAGAGCAATGCTAAAATTGTTGCCATTGCGCCTCAAGGATGATGCACAACAGCTACGCACAGCATGCGACATGCGGCAAACAAAACGGGACACTCTAAGTACATGTATGTGCGTGAATGTGTGTGTGTGTGTGTGTGTGCGTGAGCATTGCCAGTGCTGCCAACTTTAGTGGTGCGTTTAGTGCAATTGTGCCGATGGGCAGCACTTATTTTCTAAAGAAGGTTACGCTTAAAAGTGCGACCTTTCGTTTAGACTTTACCTTTTTTATGTCACGTTTCTAATAAGTACAAAACGCACTCCAAACTAATTCATTAACATTTTTTGAGCATAAGCAAAAATATTTAAATTTTGTCGGTGCTGTATTAATATAAATTTGTGTGCATATATTGCCAGTTGGCTTTCTTTAATATTGCCCACATTTGCAAGTTCATTGTGACGTCACACACATAAGACCGCTGCGACATGCGTTACCTTCTCGCAGCTGTGTCGCCATGCCATGCTCTGCGCTGAGCTGAGAGCACGATAGAGAGTAAAAGAGAGCCATTGGAGTCGAATATTAGTGAGCGAGTCGCCGCCGTTGCTCGCATTTATATTTCGACCGATGCGCGCACGAGACACGGACGACGACGGCAAAGCGCAGCGGTTTAAAAACGAAACGGACGGCAAAAAATATTAAAAAAAAACAAAAAAAAATATATATAAAATTCAGTTGTAAAATATCGTGAACGAGAGCGCGCGCGGCAAAGCGAAGGCAACAAAAGTCAGTTAAAGTTTTGTTTAATTATCGCGTTCAATTTAGTTTTTTTTGCCGTCACCGCCGCAATTGTTGTTGTTATTGTTGTGTTTTTTATATTTTTTTGCTGGTGTGTGCGTGTTTTTTATTAAGTTCCTGCAGCAGCAGCAAACAGCAAAAACGATTAGCTCCAGCTGCTTTTGTTTATACAACGTAGCAACACGCGGCAAATGAAGCAATAATTAAAAGTGCCTTTTTTAATTGAAGAGCAGCACAACAACAACAACAATCACGAAGTTGCTGCTTCTTCTTTCGGCTCTGCTAGCAATCGAAATCAAATTGACGTTAACATTGACGCGGTAAGAGCATCACACCAATACATTAAAACTTATACAACCCTGTGTTGCGTTGGCCTCCCCACAGGACTGAGTGAGTGAGAGCGAGAGAGCGTGCTAGAGATGCGAGACAGGAGAGCTTTTGTGTGTGTGTGTGTTTGTTTTTGTTTTTTGGCAGTTAATGTTAATGCGTTTCGCTTTTGTCTTTTACTGCGCTGTTGTTGCGGGGGCGGCTGCACATCGGTGTCAGTTTATTTGCTTTTACATTCGAATCATTTCGAAACGAATCGAGCGTGCGAGCGAGACAGACCGACAGCTAGAAGGATGGTAGGGGCGCATTTAGTAGGGAGTGATGATGAGCTTATGCTTTTATTATTGTTTACTTCAGTTCATTTTGTGCCTTATCTTCATCACACACACACACACACACACATATAGACAGACAGTTGTGTGCGTAGTTTCATTCAACTTTTCTGCAAGCCGCAGCTAAAATCTCTATTTTCGATGTGGCAACGCCGTCTAGTCTCTTGTTTTTGCCGGTATTTTTTTTCTGCAAGTCATATGGTCGCAGTGTGTGTGCGTCATCCTTCATTATACTCCTGCTTGTAACGGCACCCGCATATTTCTCGTTCGCTCTCTCTCCACTCACACTCTTTTATCATCTCTTCCAATCACTAATTCCTTGCCCTTCTGTTGTTCATGTTGTTGTTGTTATTAGTGGTGTGGCCGTTTAATTGCTTCTGCACGTTCGTCAAATATTTGCTCAACTCTTTTTAATTACATTGCCCACTACTACACATACAAATGCATGCACGCATGATGTGTGATGAACATGTGTGCGTTTTTACCCTTTCACACGCACGCGATTTAGAAGGAAGTCATGAGTTTGTGTGCGTATGCGAATTGCTGAGAACACAGTGTGACATTTCACAGTGATTTACAATGCATTTACTTGGACCGAAATGTGGACAATCCCATTATGCGTAGATAGGTTGATAGACGAACTGTAATAATTCAGCATTACACTAAAATTAAACTAGCTGAATTGCAAAATTTAACAATATGGATTTACATTGTACTAATTCTGGGCAATTACTTATTAGGTTAGCCCAGAAAACAGCTCATATAATGTTGCCCAGCTTGGTGTAGAGCCTTAATCGTACATTTTGCAATTTACGTTTCACATGTTCCTTCTTTGTCCACTCACATTTGATTAAAAATAACATTTTACTTTGCAAGTATTTTGTGTTTATTCAGCTAAAAGAATGATTGGTCATCCACCCCTGCTTGAAATGTTCAATAAACTTGAAGAACAATACATTCGAAATAATTCATTCGACTGCAATTAATCTGTAGGCTTCTATTTTGGTCGAGATAAAGAAAATTTGATTTGGGGAAGTTCCACAGTGCTTTTCTTTTCCCCCGCTTGCCACTAAAAGTATGTACACACAGTACAGCAGCAAGACGACTGGAATAAAAGCAATATGTTAGATGAATTTCTTATGACTGTGTGCGCGTTTGTTCAAGATCTAAACATGTTGTAGCCTTGCACTAATCAAATAGAACAATTACCAAACAAAAACTCCACTTGAAGTTTTAATTCAATTTGTGTGTATGCATTGTACATATTTATTTCAGCTCTTTTCGAGTGATTTTATTGTAATGTACAAATGTACAAACGATCAAGACGGTTTTCTACGCCTCTTTAATAGTTTGTTGACAAGATACATACACACTTGTACATAGTACGTATTGTACATATTCACATGTGTTGTATACAAATTGTAAGCTCATGTTCGTAGCCTTGCAGAGAATTTAATTGATACTGTATTGCCCTGAACTGTACTGAGCTGAACAATTTTTTGTTTCGTATCATATTTTTAGACTTCTAATGCACTCAGTGGCCACATTCTTTCTGTTGTGCAGACAAAAAAGCTAATAATTTTGTACGATTCGATTTGTGTGTTGATTTATAATTTGTCTCACACAAGTCTTTTTGTACAGTTTGTATTTATTTGGTTTTCTTTTTCTTTTTTTTACGAGGCACTTCCCAGTTATAATTAGAGTAGATTTCATAATCTGAAGCATGAAATTACTGCGGCATCCAGTTCCAGTTCGTCCCCACAAGGCCATGCCTTGGCCCACTGTGCGATGGAGGTTGCCAAAGCAAGAAGTAAAATCGCTCATATTGCAGTCGCGGTTGCGTCGCAGTCAACGCAGCGCCCATACGACTTTTGCACATGGCTGTCTTGCTGCCGCGCGCGCTGTATGTACTTGTTGTTGTACTGGTAGTTGTAGTTGTGCTTTACTTTATATTTTTCACTTCAATTCGTTGACTTCGTCGACAGCAACAGCGACGCTGGCTGAGCTCGTCTTTTGAATATTTATGCGGCTACTGCGGACGATGCGACAGCGCGACAAAACTCTGCTGCCGCTGCCGTGCTGTTCATTTTAATTTTGTCGTTGTGTGTTTGTTGCTGTTGTTGTAAATATTTTATTATCGCTTGTTTCCGTTTAGGAACCAAAATGGGGAAAAAGTGTGTGTGTGCGCGCACGCATACACCGAAACGTTCGCTCTCTCATACACACGCAGTAACACAGGCGGCATACGCATACATATTTAAAATTCTTTTGTCGCCATATTCATTTCGAAATTATGTACTTGGCTTGTTGCTTCACACGACGCTCCGTTGCGCATCGCTTTACTGTCGCCCCCCTCCCCCACTCCCTTGTCAATTTAGCTATCTGTTCGTCTATCTATATGTTTGAATGTGTGTGTGTGTGTGTGTGTGTGTGTGTGGATTCGTACATGTTCTCCATGCCATTCCATTTAAATTCCGCTCTCTTTTCGCTTCCCTGTCTTTTTTTTTTTTTTTTACTTTGCTTCTGACCCTGTGTGCATTTCTTGTAATTTTATTCGTGTTAGTGGGAGGAAGACAATACGCAAAAAATGTAAAATAAAAACGCTGCAGTCGGATGTGATTGACTGTGAAATACCGGCGTTCAACATATTTCGTTTCAAAATTGAAGAAAACAAATGAGACAACGTAAATTTTCTTTCTTTCATTCTTTGCCTTTACACGCATTTTGCGGTTTGCTAACAAATTGATATCCCCTGCTTCGCCATGTCTTACCGGGTACAACTGTCTTGTACTTTGGTCTTTTACATGCGTGCGTATCTTCTCCACTCTCACTCGCTCTCTTTCTCGCTCTGTCGCACTCTCGCACTACTCTCCGCCTACTCCTTGATATCTTTCTTTCAGTCTGTCGCTTTGCATTACAAAATTAGCGCAATATTTTGTATTTGTCTTGTATTTTTAGCTGTGGTTTTTTGTAAATTATATTTAAACACGATTCGTGCTTTGTTGTTGTCGTCGGATCAGATCGGATCGGATCGGAATGAAACGTTTTGCGGCGTGGCGCGACACGACGCAGCGCTGTGTTACCAATGTGGGCGTGCAGTGACCCAATTTCTCTAATAGATTGCATTTTGCTACAGCCAAGTCACACACACACACACACAAACGCTTACACATGCGTGCATACGCACAGACACAAACACACACACACACACACACCACACACACACCACACACACACCACACACACAAGTGCAGCTAGACTTGCATTTGGTTGTCTCGTTGCTTTTCGGTATTATTTAGCGCATTGAACTCGCTGCTGCCCGGTTTTGCCCGGTCTGGGGCAGCCTCTCGCTGTTGTCTCACTCACTCACTCACTCCCTCCCTATGCCTGTCTCCGTCTCGTCTGGCTGTTTAATCTCTGCCGGCCATTGGAAACGTTTTGCGCTTTGCCATTTCCTGCCTGCCAAATGTTACATAAACAACAACAAAAACCCCCAAATGAGAAAAAAAAAAAACAAATTTGTCGCAGTTTGCACACACACACACACACACACATTCAAATAAATTCGGGCACTCTGCATTGCACTTCAGTGCTGCCAGACAAAAGCTGCTTTGGCGGAAAAGAAAGTAGAAAAGTCTAAATATTTAAATGACAAGTGTTGAAAGAAGCCGACATACGGCAAACAAACAGCGTTTAAATAAGTTTTCATTTTGCCTTGACAGGATGGCAGCCATCAGCATGATCAATCATTAAAAGAAGGCTAGATTTGTCGGCAAAAAGCGCAATTGGCAGAACTGTTGCACGTTGCGGTCATAGAGTCGCAGTCGCAATCGCAGTTGAGCAGCCTGTGTTCCTGTGTCCCATTTCGTTCCGTTCCCATTCTCATTCCCATTCTCTCATTCGTTTGTCGCTGTCACAGTCGCGTTCCCAGGCCGCCTTTAGCTAATTAAGTGCAGCACTTGACTTCGTCTAAAGCCAGCAATAAACCATCAACAAATTGAGCACACACTCACACACACGCAGAGCAAAATGATTGTATAGTTGTATTGTGTATAGCATGTTTAATTTATATGGTCTTTTAGCACATTTTTGTGTTCCGCATTCCACGCCTAATTAGTTTATGTTCGCGTTTATACTATGCGCCGCCAAAAAAAAAAAAAAAAAAAAAAAACTCATCTCAATTTTATTTTAGATCAAATCTTACACATAAATAAGTATGCAGATCTTGAGCGGAGACGCTGCCCACACTCGTATCGCTTGTGTTCCTTCCTATGCCAAAAACCAATCTATTATAGAATTCCCGATTTGAGGTATTTGGAATAAATTACAAGTTATGTGCGTGTTTCCAAGAAGTCTACGAGAAAACAACGAAAATTCGCCTTTCAAGATGCTATTCGATTTTTTCTTGTTCCCCTTTGAAAATTGAAAATGGGATAAATCTAAATGTCTTTAAATTCTTAATGGATTACTAATCCTAGTACTCAAATAATGGCATTATAGTCGAGCCGACACAAAGCATTTTAGGTAGTGAAATTTAACGAAATGCATCAAGATTCGACTATAGTGGAAATAGCGCATTTCTTTTGAATGGTGATGATGATTGTGATATTTGGGATCAGCATTTCCAGAGCGGAAATGGAAAATGACCGGTGCAAGCTTGTGCTGAGGTCCGGAAAACTTTCACAGTAAGAAGTTTATGGGATACTCGCAAATGTTTTCGCTAAGTCAATAGCTAGCGAAAAATGTTTATTTTTTTGCATTCTTTCTACAAAACATTGGAAAAGGAAAACAGATCTGCAAAATACGTGGAAGCATATTTACGATTACTCGTATTATCGCCATGCACACACTTCTGTGTTTGTGTTTTGTTTTTTGGTCTAATTTCACTGCTGGCCTATAAAGGAATTGTTAATGTTAGTTTGTCGCAGCTGGAACTGCTGACTCAGTAGCTCGTTTCACTTGCCTCTCATTTTCCACACTCTCCCCAGAGACAATCGTGCCATGCAAAGCACACTAACAAAATATATACATACATATACATATAGTATATAAGTATTTCCCCCTGTTATGCTCGTTGTGCTGTGTGCAGCGTATAATAAAAGGCGACTTGTAATTTGATTGAGCTGCAATAAAAATTTGTCAGCCTAGCAATAACGAGGGGTGTGATGGCGTCGTGCGCGGGGGGGATGAGTGAGTGAGTGATTTTCCTATTGGAGCGTGTAATCATATGTGTGTGTGTGTGTGTGAGTGTGTGTAGGCTTTCATTTTCCTTTAGTTTTCGTGCTTTTATGATTTATAATGCAACGTCTCTCAAATGTTTATAACAAAATGCATGTGCGTTCTCTTATTGTCCCCCCCCCCCCCCCCCCCTATATTTTTTCATTTTTGGGGAAATCAACAAGTGATTGATGACGCAGAACCAGTGATCATCTCGAGACAGAGACCTGAGCTGTAGAGGTACAAAGAATAGAGTGTTTTTGTTTTTGTTGTATGTTATGTGGAGCAGTGCAGTGTGGAAGTAACCCCTAAGACACGGTGTCACGGTGTCGAATTACACAATAGGCATTTGCGGGGCAGCTACTCAGGACTGATTGCACTGCAAGAAAAGATGAGTTAGCATTCGCCAAACGGCGCTCATTAATAATGCATGTTGCATGATGGATGACCGTCCAAATGAGCCGCGTCTATTGCTCAAAAGACATTTTAATACAGTGCCACACATGTCACACATAAAAGCAGCTAAATCTATTTGTTTACAGAACTGCTGAATATAAAATACATGCAACATAAAGCTATATTGATAACAATAATGTTAGGAGAGCTGAAATATTATGCGTAATTAAAGTTTTAGATGTGGAATTGATGGCAGTACTAAAAGTTAATCATATAATGTTAGAAAAGCTGAGTATTTCACAAAAATGCCACAAGCTGAGCAAACAGACTTAAGAAGAACTTAGAGAGCAACCTTGGCTGGCGTGGAAATGTTATACCCTCGATTCTTGTATTTGTTCAATTCAACGAAACAGCTGCGAACTGATTGAAATGATATCGTCGTTCGGGCTTGTAAGAGGATCCTTTGCGGCCTTCTCAACTGTACCTCTTGAGTGTGTCCACATTCTTCAAGTGTAGCTGCTACCAGCTGTAACCACACACACACACACACACACACACACACACAGATCGATACAGATGCAGATACATTTACTCACTCGTTGTCCCTGGCACAACTAAGAATGCATCTGTTCCCGACAATTGCTGACGTTGATGACGCTGCCGATGACGCTTATCTTGATCTCATAATCACACAGAGCGTGCGAGCGAGACACAGAAAGAGCGTGCGAGGGAGAGGGAGAGGGAGTGGAAGGGAAATGGAGGCTTGTTGGCTATCTACTTAAGTTGGTAGCGAGTGAGCAATAAGCAGAGTGCAATGAGCAAGGAGAACGCGCGTCATTTTACCATTTTTAGTGTTGCTTGATTCTTTTTAGGGCTCGGTCTCGAGATCTCGCCTCGACTGTGGGCATTGTTTGAGCAAGTGGCAGGTGCAACACGCAGCCGGTGGTGCCCTTCTTTGTTTCCTTGTGTGCGTGTGTGTGTGTGTGTGTGTGTGTGCGAGAGCGAGTGTAGATACATATCCTTAAGATACTTCTTATGCATTTATGCATTTTAACCCTAAAAACCTTGCTCCGATTTCTGCTGTTGTTACTGGACACGCGTCGCTTGCCGCTCGCTGCACGCGTCGTCGTGCAACAACACAAACTACCCCAACTCTCTCCACTTTGAATTCGCTGCCGTTTCGCTGTGGAAACCAAAGATTTTTTGCTGCAGATTTCTTTATACCCAGCTAGCAATTTTTTTCTTCTGTCTTCCCTGTTTTCTTCTTTTTTTTTTTTTTTTTGGTTGGGTTCTTAAAGCGGCGACAGATGTTTTTGCTAAGGGTCGTTCGTCTCGACGACGGTCGCGTGTTGCTTTAATGGGTTTCCTTGTTGTCGTCTCTGGCTCTGTTTGTGTGTCTGTGTTTATGTTTGTATACGTCTCATTTGGTTTCTCTTTGAATTGCGAGTTGAGTTGAGTTGAGTTGGAAGTTTTAGTGCCCCGCTCTCTATACAACATTGTTATTCGATTGCGATTTGCCAAAAACAACAACTGCTAAATTTACATGCTACTCACACTCGACTCCCCCAAAAACAGCGGGCAGCAGCTGTGTGTCATCAAAATCAAAGAACAAAACACATTAAGTTGCTGTAATCAAGCTGACATAGTTTTCTATGCGCAAAGTTAAAGTTAGAATTTGAAGACACAACTTGTAGTAAAAACTATTTATTTCTATCAATTGGAATTTAATGATTTACACAGTTTGAGACACATTTTGTTATATACTTCATATAAGCTGATCTTGCAAAGTCCAATCCGTGCAACTTTGTTGCCAGTGCTGAGTGCAGACGTTGCGCGTTCTTCACTGCAACTTGTGGTCGTTGCGGCCTTTTAAATGTTGCATCTTGCGTGACAATATCTCACTACCTTCTGCGAAGAGTTGAATGATTAAACTTTAATCTTTCAGCAGTTGTCAACTTCAAAGTGAATTCGCCTCGTTTGTCGTTGCAAAGCTGAAAAGAGCAAAATATGTCTGCATGTTAATATGTGCATACTATATAGAATACACTACTGATATCTGCATGTTGTAGACCAGCTAAGAATTTGTAATGGCATTCTCTGTGCTGTTTGTTGATGCTGTTGCAACAAGTTGAAAGAGATTAATAATGGAATGTTGTATGCATGCTGATATTTATAAATTTCCAGCTGCTCTTGCGATGCGTGACAAAAAAAAAAGCGAAGGCAACTCAAGCAGGCAGCAAGTGGCTTCTTGTCAATGGTTTCTCATTTCTTGCGATTGCTCGCAACGTTTCTTGAGGGTTTCTTAAGGTTGTTTCATGTGTCGTTCTTCGCGTAGTTGTGGTGATTAGGAAGCAGCAGCAGCAGCAACAGCGGCAGCGGCCGCGTACTTGGCCTGTTTGACAATTAAGCTGCTTAACGAGGCAGCAACAAGAACTCGACTCACAACACGCATTTAACTTTACATTTGAATAAAGTCGGTTTTATGGGGCGACAAATTTGCGCAAGATAACACAAAAAAAAACACAGTAGAAAAGAATGCGCGACTACAAGTTATGCTAGAGAATACTTTATGTACTGCGGAGGAAACTTGTTGGATTATATTTCTCTCGTTTGTATACCCGATTTCTGGGTCTTTCCTTTGATGGGTATGGAAATCAAGTTGGGACGCGCATAAAGAGCTAAGCTGAGGATTCGCTTTATAAGGCAGCTCAGCTTGAGCGGTGCCAAATTTAATGTATTAATTTAGTTTCTGTTTGCTTTTTTTTTTGTATATTTATTTTTCGTTGGTTTTGTTTTTTCTATATTTTTGGTCAAGCGCTTTGCACACGCACTTGCCACCGAAAATTTTGGCGTTGTTTTCGTTGGTTCGCTGGTTCGTTTGTTATTTTTATTAATTGACTACGGAAGTTGCTGTAAATGTCCACAAACATGAAAATATTTATATGCTTTTTATTATTATATGTAGATATAGAGGCGACAGGGCAGACAAAATATATGTGTGTGTATATAGTATACAATATGCATAAATATAATATTTTATAGGCAGAGGAAATAGAGACAGGCAGACTGATGGACAGACTGCTGGACGGACGGTCCCTTAACAAGCGCCACAATTCCCTCGTGCGCTGCCCACTCTCCTGGTTGGCGCTGTCCACTCCCCATGGTCTAATGCTCTTGCCCCTCGATGCATATGACGTCATTTGAATAAACAACTTTGCACGCTCGTTAGTCAAGTGTAGTAAAAGTAGTAGCTATAGTTATTGTTGTTGCTAGTTTGTTAGTTTGCTTGCTTAGTTAATGACAGCTTTTACTTAGTTGATGATTATTATGTGTGTGTTTGTGTGCAAAGACTGGAGGTAAGCTAAAAGTGAACTACAACTAAAGTAAAAGTAATTACAGTTAACATTACGATGTGTGGCAGCTGCCGCTCTTGTTGCCTGCCTGCAACACGCGGCCAATTAGCTAAAAGTAAGAAAACCACCTGCCACACATAGATATGTATGTAGTTGCCCCTTCCCCCCCCCTCACCTAACTTGGGGCCAGTGGGGTGCGCTCTCAAACCATGACAAAGCGATGATCTTGAAGCATGCAATAACTAGACTGCTGTTGTAGCGGGTCAGGATTGCCGCGCAAATGGCAGAGGGGACGGGGGCGGGGGCGGAGTCAATTGAGGCGGCCTAGCCCAGCTAATTATGCTGCAAAATGGGGTCAGTTGGCAGTTGGTTATGGACTGCTTAGATTCCTGCTCCAGCGCACAGCAATTGAGCCATAGGAAGTCAAGCCAACCTAGCTCAACAATCAACCTGTGTGAGCTCATGCTCCAATTAGTGTTGAGCGAGCCAAGAACTTATCGTGTTTAGTGTGTTTGTGTTTATGTGTCTGTCTATGTGTGTGATAAGCGAAGGTCGTCGCACGTCTCACTCGCACAAGTTGAGCTGGAGTTGTGACCAATCCATTATCAACCTGGCTGGCTTGATGGCCATAATTAGTCGCTGGCATAGAAAATACGACTTGACATTGGGCGAGATCACGACGAAGGTGAGCAACGACGACGCGACTGCAACCAGACTCTAGAAGATCTACTTGGAATTGCAATAATAATAACTCACACACACACATACAAACGCATACAGTCGAGTCGAAATGTTTTCGACTCTAAAATCAATGCGAGACATTTGCAAATTGAGCAAATATTCAGCACTCGACTCTTTGACTTTCTCTCCCAGCTGCTGCCCGATTGCAGTACTAACAACAACACCATTATTGTAGTTGTTATTGTTGTTGTTGTTGTTGTTGTTGTTGGCACTTAGCTGCTAGAATCTGAGAGTAAACGAACTGCAGACACGATCCACACGATCTACTCGATCTACAACAGAGTCAGAGTCAGAGTCTATGCAAATAGCAGCTCGTAAACTAACAAGAGATCGACGGCGTCAACAGCCTCAATGTGTGTGGCACGCTGGGCCAGTTGTTGTTGTACCCTGTGCCCCTAAAGTGGGCTAAACGGGTTTATATCAGACTGTAAGATCTAATCTATAGCTTGCTTGATTCTAGTATAAAGCCTTTCGTTTAGTTTTGTAAATTTAAAGTGCAGATTTCTTAGAGTTGCATTTTATTTACCTTATAAAATTTAAATTTAATGTTTGCTTCATATAAGAAAGTTGCAGTTGATGCGCTCAAAGTAAATTTGGCTATGCAGTTAATTGTCTACATTGCATCTTTTGTAGTTGTTTGCTTAAGTTGCAATAGTTTCTGACATCTGGATATTGATACAGAGAGAGAGACTGAGAGACAGACAGTTATTAGATAGACAACTCAAAGTTAATTATCAGAAAGCTCTCTGTATGCTTTCTGTGCTTTTGGAAACAGGGTGTAAACTAAATGTGTGTGGCGGTGAGAAGAGAGGGTATCTTCGAGTTGTGCCGCCAAACCTGGCTTTCTGTTAATGTTATTCTATTTGTCAATGCAACTCAATTAGAATTGCTGCTAGTTGAGGTTGCTTTCGTTGTTGTTTATGTTGTTGTAGTGGCTGTTGTTGTAGCAGCTGTCATTGAACTTTGTACAAACAGCGGGCAGGGTCGGCATTTGTTCGCCATGTGGAGCGGGGGGCTGGGGAAAGGGGCGAAGAACCCATTCGAAATTGAAGTTGGATAATGGCAAAATAGTCAAAGCAAATGCCACTAAAATACACACACACACACACAGCCAGACACAGTGACACACACACACACACATGGACAGTTGTACACTCGCTTAGTTTATAGCACTTGAACCCATAAATCAACGCAGTTCTCGAGGGCGCAAGGGGCGCGGGGGGCAGTCAACTGATCCATTGTGTGGTTGGCGACCTCATCAACTTCCCGCGTCCGTCCCTCAACTAGCGCCCCACTTATATATATATGTATATATATATATATAGTGTACGCTTATCCCCATTTTATGTTCCATTTCATGCGTCCCTGACAGTTATCAGCTGTCTCTCTGTCGCTGCTTCTTCCTCTGCTGCTGCTGCTGCTGCTGCTGCTGCCCTTCGTGGTGCAATGCGCAGCCTGCTGCTAGAGAGATGAGTGATGAGCACGGCGAAGCGGGGGGGATGGGGATAGGGAAGGGGAAGCTGAAGTTGACATCGTCGTCGGCAAGTGCCAATTACCGTTAAGCCTCCAAAAAAAAAAAAAAATTATATATATAAATCTTGTGTGACTCATTCGAGCGTTGAAAGCCGCCAAGTAACTCTCGAATGTCAGTTTAGGCCAAGTTAGCGCAGTGTAGTTGTTGGCTGTCGTTAACGCTGTCTGTCGTCGCTCTTTACCTGCTCAACCAATCAAGCTCAACGACGACGACGGCAAACAGCATTTACTCTCCCTCTCTCTCTTCGTCTCTCACCCTCTCTCTCTCCTCTGGCTGGGTGTGTGTAACCCATCAATTAGACAAAGTTGAAGTTCAAGCAAAAACGCTGCTTCAGGGCAATAGGAATCGCAGTTGGAGTCGGCCACCGAATCCGCCTTAACCCTGACGCTAACTCCAACTTCAACTTCAACTTTACTATCGCTGCCCGGTTGCCTGGAAACCCGCAATTATTGTCTGTTGTCTTTTTTATGAGATGCAAAGCAACAATGGGATATTGTTTGACCAGCACTGTTGTCTGTGACCCACTTCGAGCGCTACCTCAAAATGGAAAACTCTGTGCAGAACTTACATACATATGTATATGATGAACACCACATAATGGATTACTTTCTTTCTATAGTTCTTTTCCTTTTCGTGCAAAGCAATTGCAGCGCTATTTTAGCTATACTCGATTACAGGCTATTCTGCGTATTGGGAATGCTGAATGTCATGCAATTATAGTTGGTTTATTAGTCATTTGATACATTAGATATATCGTCTACATTAGTTATCGGCATCACAGCTTTATACTTTACTTTTAGTGCACGTTCGCCAGCAAAATTCCACTTAAACAGGCTGTTTATATTTACCATTTCTGTTGAATTTAATTTATATATGATTGCTTACGCTGATTCTCGAAAAGCTGGCAAACAACTGCAGTGAAATGAAATAAATAAAACACATTTGTAAATAAGTAAAGAACGTAAAATTTAACATGCACTAGATTGAATGCAGTCCAATAGTTTAGAACTTAAATGAGTTTAAAGCGTGTTTTACCCTAGTTTACTTTTGAACTATTATCTGTAATAACCAGAAGTACATTTTGCCATATGATCTGTCATCTAGCCAGCCCCATTTAACTGACAAGCGTGACAAGAAGTCGCTGACTCTAGAGAGCTGTGATTTATACCAACAATTTGCCCGCTCTGTTTGCATTCTGTTTTGTCTGCTTCACTGGAAAGTTACAACTGCATAAATATTATTTTATGCTGCCTGGTGTTGTTCCTGTGATCTGTTGTTATTGGAACGTGTTGAAAGTCGTAAGAAATAAAAAAGAAGAAAAAATTGTGAATACTGTTTGTAGCTCCTTTTTCTGGCAAGTCGACTTCCTCTCTCTTTAGTCGCTGGCAGTTGGCCAGTTGTTGTTGTTGTTGTTGCTAGTACGTGACTTATGCATTGAAGAATTACTTAACACTCTGCCAGCAACGACGACGTCGTCGACGGCTGTGACTAAAGCGACAACTTTGGGGCGATAAAACGCGCTCAACTATCAGCGACAACAACAATCGACAGCTGGAATAATGCCAATCAACTGGCCAAACGGGGGCAAAGAGGGGTTAACTAGCAGCGGGTTGAGCGCGGCTTATGACTAGAGGGGTGAGTGTAGAAGGAGGAGAAGGAGGTTGGTTGGTTGGTTTGTAGCCGCGGCACAGCTTTGATTATTACATACATTCATTCAGCAGTTGCCAAACGGAAATGTGCAACGTGTTTGAAGCTCGATCCCCAAGTCTCGAGTCTCGGTTCAACTCAACTCAACTCAACTCAGCTCGATGTCGATTCGAACCGATTCGACATCGATGCCGATGTCGATGTCGATGTCGTTAATGCAGCTGGGATTGAGCGACGATCGGGCTCTGAGCACGTTCCAAAAGCGAGCGCTGATTAACCCAACAACAACAGCAGTTGCAAGCAGGGGGCAGAGGTTATTTAACTACCCATTCAATCAATGTGTGTGTGTGCCTCTCTGTGCGCTGTTGCTACGCCCGCTTTGAATTGCATTTCCCTTTCATTTTAATAATAAGCAATTTACTAAACGTTTTGCACAGCATGTGCTGAACCACGTTTGAACCCCATCAAAGATGTTTTGTAAAAGAAATAGCGGAAAAAGAGTGTCGTCATGTTTGTTTTTTAATTGAGCTGCGCTCTCAGAGTTATATAGGTGACTTGAATAGTACTCGAGTTGAAGCGCAATGGCAATGGTTCAGTATCGTATAGTAGAATATAGTCTTCAGATTTGTTAACTGGCTTAAAAACTCAAGCAAATCAGCCGTCAAACTTGTGCAAATTACACTATTTTTCTAAATGTTTAGCGCCGCTTCAATTAGCTGCCTTTAATTTGCAATTTCTTAAGCGTATTTAACTAATGCAACTCTTGGTGTTTTTCTGTTTGCCCTACAGATTAGCCAGCTAGCCAGCCAGGGGATCATCGTTGGCGGCGCTGCCAGCGAAGGATCGGAGGCAGCAGCCGCAGCAGCTGGCGCTGCTGGGAGTCCACAGCACAAGTTGCTGGGCATCGGGGAGCCAAGTTTAAGCGGCGCTGGCGCCGTCAAACTGCGCAAGCACAACGAACGGCAGACGTCGTCAACGTCATCAACATCATCGACGCCAGACGCCGCCGTTGCCGCTGCTGTCGCCACCAAATCGCACGCCTCCTATCGCATCTCCATGGCCAATCTGGAGGATACACAAGAGTCCGAACTGGATCTGATACTCGGCGAGCTGAGCTTGCTCGAGGCCCAGATCACCTATGGCGAGGCCAGTTTTCTGCCTGGCGTCGGTGCTGCCGCTGCCGCCGCCGCCGCAGCAGCCAACACAACTAATCAACAGCAGCAGCAGCAGCAGCAGGTGGCGCCTCCTCCGCCGGCGATGGCATCCGTCTCCGTGTCGGCGGCCTCGTCGCGCACACATTCACGCACAAACAGCAGCATCTCGGCGGACGTCAGCACCGCATCCTCGTCGTCAGGCATCTCTGAGAACGGCAATGGATTGGCCACAATGGGCCTCAATGCCGCCAACGCTGGCCTGGGCGGACTGAGCGGTGGTGGGACACTGGGAGCACCACCTGGCGGTGGCGGTGGCGGTGGCGGCGGCGTCATGGCTCACAACATGACCATGGGCATCACGCTGGGCGTGGTGACGCCACGCGAACCGCGCACCGAATCCCCCGACAATGATTCTGCGTTCAGTGACACCGTCTCGCTGCTGTCCAGCGAATCCTCCGCCTCGTCCAACACCTCCACACAGCAACAGCAGCAGCAACAACAGCTACAGCTGCAACAGAAACTGTTGCTGCAGCAGCAGCATCACCATCAGTCGTCTGCGGCCACGGCTGCGAGCAATGTGGGCATCTCGAAGGCGGCCAAAATTCAGCTGGCGCTGCACAAGCTGGAGAGCGCCTCGATACGACGGCTGTTTGTGAAGGCCTTCACAGCGGACGGCGCCTCCAAGTCGCTGCTGGTGGATGAGCGCATGGTTTGCGGCCATGTGACACGGCTGCTGGCCGACAAGAATCACGTGCAGATGCAGCCAACGTGGGCGCTCATCGAGCACTTGGGTGACCTGCAAATGGGTGAGTAGTTTGCTGTTTGTTTGTTTGCTTGTTTGCCATTTAGCAACAATTCCATTTGACACGCTTCCATCGTTTTCAGAGCGCCTCTTTGAGGACCACGAGCTGCTGGTGGACAATCTGATGACCTGGAACTCGGATGCCGGCAATCGTGTGCTCTTCCAGCAGCGTCCCGACAAGCTGTCGCTGTTCGCCAAGCCCGAACTGTATTTGCCGGGGCCGCAGATGGCGCCCGGCTGCCAGCACGACGACCAGACGCGTCACATGCTGCTCGAGGAGTTCTTCGAGACGCACGCCCAGCTGCAGCTCGAGGGGCCGCTGTACATGAAGGCCGATCCCAAGAAGGGCTGGAAGCGCCACCATTTCGTGCTGCGCTCCTCGGGCCTCTACTATTTCCCCAAGGAGAAGACGAAGAACACCCGCGATCTGTTGTGCCTGACGCTGTTCAGCGGCCACAACGTCTACACGGGCATCGGCTGGCGCAAGAAATGGAAATCGCCCACGGATCACACGTTTGGCTTCAAGTCTGCCGTCGATTCGTCGCTGGGCAAGTCGTGTCGCTCCCTCAAGATGCTCTGCGCCGAGGATGCGGCGACCCTGGAACGCTGGCTGACCGCCATACGCATCTGCAAGTACGGCAAGCAGCTGTGGCACAATCACAAGCTGCTCATGGAAGAGTTGAGCGCCGGCGTTGGTGCGGGCGGCGCAGGCGGCACTGGCATTGGTGGCGCAGGCGTCGCTGGCAGCTTCGCGGCCTCGATGCGCAGCGAATCGATTAGCAGCATTTCGTCGGCGGTGCCGTCGCAGTGCGGCAGCGTCTCCTCGGCCATCAGCAGCATGTCCAACTCGAGCGGACGCATCTCGCGTGCCTCCAGCTCCAGCTCCAGTGGCTGCCTGTCCGACGAGAACAACGCCTTCGACTCGGAGTTCACAACGGGCACCATCAAGCGCAAACCCTCCATGAAACCCAATCTGCCGCTGACCACAATGACGCGCCAGCTGAAGGAGGTCGGCGAAATCACCACTGGACCCGTCGCCTCGTCGGCCACAGCGGGCGGCGTCGATGCGGCCGCCTCGCCGGAGCGCAGCGGCACGCTGACGCGTCGGCACAGTCGTCGCAAGTCGCAGGAGAGCAACGGCAGCAGCGGCGGCACCTTGAAGCGACGCCCCGTCGTCGTTGTGCCCGCCGCCGTCAAGCGCGAGGTGGCGGCTGCCGATAACTCTGGCGGCGGCAATTCATCGTCGTCGAGCAACTCGACGCCCACGCCGACGCCGAGCATTTGTGCCAAGCCGCCGCCGGGCTTGACAGACGTCGAGCTGATGTGCTCGTCGACGCTGTCGCTGGACTCGTTGCCGCCGCCGCCGCCACCGCCAGCGTTGCAGGCCGACGAGCAGGATGTGTACGGCTCGCAGCTGTCGCTGGCCTCGTTGCCGCCACCGCCGCCGCCCGAGGAGGTGCTGGCCTATGCCAGCGAACCACCGAGCACACCGCTGACGCCCACCCCGCTGTCCATGGGCATGGGCATGGCGCTGAACATGGGCATGCCGCTACCCCATCCGCACGCGCATCCCTTGGGGCTGGCCAACAGCAATGGCACGCTGCCGCCCGCAGTGCCCGCCAAGCCCATCAAGCCGGCGGTGAAGCAGACGCTGAAGGCGGCGCCGCCCTACAAAGCGCCGCCCGACTACGTGGGACCCGCTGGCGCTGCTGGCGCACCGGGCGCAGCGGGCGGTGCCACTGTTGGCCTGGCCGCACAGCAGCTGCCAGCGCCGGCGCCGCCCGTGCAGAAGAAGGTGTCGTTTGCCGATTCGCCGGTGCTGCTGCGTCGCAAGATGTGCTCACCGGAGCCGCAGCTGCCGCAGCGTTCGCCCAGCACCACGCTCAGCTCGGGCTCGAGCAGTTGCGGCTACCACCAGCCACAGCCGATCTATTCGCCGGGTCCGCTGCTGCCGCCGCGCAGCGATCTGTCGCGTCTCTCGAATGGCAGCGATGTGATGGCGACCACGTCGCCCAAGCGTTTGCAGGAATCAGCCTCGAATCCGCCGCGTGACTTTCTCAAGGATCTGCAGCGTGTGATGCGCAAGAAGTGGCAGGTGGCGCAGAAGTGCAAACTGGAGCCGGCCACAACGCCGCACGAGGTGCTCGGCTTTCGGGACTTCAACAACGATGACTTGCTGGCTGCCCACAATCTCAACTCGGGCGCCAATTCGTCGCACTACTATCGCGAGACGGCGAACGTCAGTCACTGGGTGCAGGAGCACTGCGAGTATGCGCACAACGACTATGCGCTCTACGAGAACGTGCATGCTCAGAACGGCAATGGCAATGGCAACGGGAATGGCAATGGGAATGGGAATGCCAATGGCCAGCTTGTCGCTGGAGCTGTGGCTGGCGTGACAGCCACGGATGGGCCGCCGCCAGTGCCGCCGCCTGCGGCTGTGGCAGATGCAACAGCTGCGCTGCGCAAGAAGCGGCCACCGCCGCCGCCGCCAAAACGTAGCGATTCAACGCATCTGACGCATCGCGTCTAGACACAACCATGGACCACGAGTCTGCCAGTTGTCGCCAGTGCCAGCAGTAAGTCGAAGCGCAACACTTAATCGATCGATCAACTAACCTCATGCTACTCTTGCTTTTGCAGCACACACGCTCCCCCTCTCGAACTGGATCTCTTGCTTCAACCGATCCACAAATACAAATACACACACACACATACTCACACACAAAACGAATATAGAATGCAAGCGAAGCAAATGCTGGAGATGGGAAATTGGGAAGTGGACAATGGAGCAACACAATTACTTATGTATCTGCTGAGCATCCATCACTTTTGCAGCATTCTGCGCATCTACAATTTCTACGCGTCTAAACTTAAGTGCAAAAAACAAACAAAAAATTCCTATCGAAGAGCAAAAAACAAACCCTAAATTCTAGATTATAAGGCATAGGCGTGGCCACGCCCACTTCTCAAGTATTATATCAATCAGTTCAGTTTATTAGTTGTTTTTTTTTCTATATTCTATTATCCACTATGTAAGCGGCAAATGTGCATTTCTCAATATTATGCAACTATTTAGTTTAGTTACTAAACCCATTATATACGATGCAACGGTGCGTATAACGCTGTGCATTTCAATAGATAGATGCAGCCAATTATTAAATGTTTTTTTCAAATATTTCTACATTACAAAATTTTCATAAGATTGCAATTTTAGGCACAATTAATATATCACATAATGTCATTGTTTAAGCTTGAATTTTACTAAAAAATGTAAACGATTTATATTCCTGATTAACTGTTGTAAAATTATAATTATTGGAAACAAATGTGCAAGTTTTATTCATATTTAACTGATCAAATTATCGATATTAAGAAGTTTTTGAAAACGTATCAATTCAATTGCACAGCATCGTACAATTGCATATAAATATTTCTGTATATTTATAATTTTGTTAACTAATTTTTGATTTTTATGTTCCAAACTGTTGTTCAACATTTGCCGCACATAATTCGAATATTTCGAGTATTTTAACACGCAATTACAAATTTCGTAGAATTGAAATTTCAATAAATTAAGAAAGATTTTAGATTTTAAGAACGAGCCACAATATTTTTTGTTTTTTGTATTATACAAATATATATACTGATCTATAAAAATACAACAATTCATTTTTTTAAATAGAATTTTTGTCTAATTTGCAAATTATTGATTTTTTTTTGGTTTTTTTTTTTGTGTATTATCGTAGTTAACAATTTTTTTTTAATGCGGCGCATGAAATGCGCAGAGAAATGAGAAAACTACGTTGCAAGCAAGCCTTATACAACTATTAATCAATTAATGCATTAATCGTAATAATAACTATAATTAAGTCCATATACAACTATGTAAACTAAGTGCATATATACGTATACATTTAATATATATATATATATATATACAAAAAATATATATATAGACTTGTAAGTCATAAACACATAGAAAATGTCATTAAATATGCTTTCGCTTTGAATAATACGCTGCCTTTATGTTTTGGAATTGTAATTGTAATTGTACTTATAGCAAATCGAATACAGATATTGCAGCCGAATAACTACATTTAGAATATCTATGATTGTGCATATATAGATACATATGTGTGTATATCCATATAGAGATCTAAGTACTATTTTGCAATGCATCAATGCGCTAAATGGAATTTTTGTTGTCTTTCTTATGTTTTTATCGCTTAGCAGGCGTTCCTAATGGTTCTATCTGAATGTTCCGAGCAATCGACATAGATAGGATCACACACAGACGAAACACACACACACACAATACGAAACAGAGCCAAAATCAATTGCTATCATTGTAACTTTTAATCGTAATACCATAATTGTAATCGTAACTCATTTGCCATGTTTAGTTTCACATTTTGTTGTATAATTTTAAACAATCAACTCCCCGCCCAGATCGAATCAGAGCAGAGCAGAGCAGATTATACACAAAAACATATATGTATGTAGAGCGCCATTAATCGAAGAAGATAACACCAATATGGACATATAAAGTATACTAATATATATATATATATATACATATATAAATAAATCATGTTATCATGTTATGTTTAAGACAATGCTTAAAATAGAATATATAACTGGCAGTGCAGTGGAATTGAATCCATATTTCTATATAGACATTGACTTTCTCGTAGTTATCCAATAAAAATATCTGCATTGGGAGTGCTGTCTGATAATACAGTAAAAGTTCTTGAGTATCTATAGTGAACAATGTCAACATTTTGATATAATTCGATACTATAAACAATTATTCAGGCGATAAATCCCTAAGGGAATTTTAAAAACGATTTGTTTGACATTGTCAACATTGAAAGCTCTATTAAAATAAAGCAACTGCATCAAATTCCAGCCACAAAGCTCAAGTAAGATAGATCTAATCTATAGAAATTATATATGCATCCATCTTTATCTCAAGGATTAGCGACTGTACTCCTAAAATGCAATTGATTCGATATCGAGCGGTCAAATCAAATAAATATGTGGATAAACTGGATAATCTGCCTGCCTATATATATATATATATATATATATATATATTTAAATATATGTGTACCTATAACTATATAGAGTTGATTTTTGTATTATTTGCTTGAATGCTCCGATTTGATTTGATTGCTATCAAACAAAAGTAATATATATATACAATAAATACTATTTATGATCATCTTTTGAGTTTCTTTTGGTTTTTCGTTCTTCTTGTTTTGTTTCTCATTCATCATTACAAACTAAAAGTAAGTGTAATGTGTATGTGTAAATGTATGTGTATGCATAAAATAACTAATGAAAAAGCCAATTTTAAAGCTTGCATAGAAAACAAACAATTATTGAATTTATATAAAATACGTGAAGCTATTTTTTAGATACTATTATTATTATTATTCAAATTATATAGAAAACAGTAAAAATGAGAAAATAAAGAATCTAAATAAATAAAATATGAATAAAGTAAATGCTATGCTTGATCAAATTAAACATGTGCCATAGGCGCCAGCGTGACAAAATTAAGAGTATGAAAATAAGCAAAGAAATTGAAGGTAAAACTTTGCAAAAATGCTAAATCAATGTACTAAAATTAAATATAAATACTAGCCTAAGTTATACTAAATAAATCAAAACGGCAACAACAATTTTTTAGCATAATATGAGAACGTAACTAAAGAAAAAAGAAACAGAAATTTCAAATACTTTAAGTATGTGCTAAACTAATTAAATGGTTTTTATGAAAAAGAATTACTTATACAGAAAACAGAAAGGTATCAACGAAACTGTTTCAATGTTTCAATCTAACATTCTAAACAATTTCCAGCTTTTTTTTTAGAGAGAGAGAGAGAGAGAGAGAGAGGTGGACCTTGAAACAGTTTCAAACATTTTTTAAAAGATGTTTTTTTTATATTTGCTTTCATAAAGAGTCTACCCTTGAGGTGTTGGAAATTGAGTTGCTATAGTGTTGTCCAAAGTTTCCAAAGTCGTCACAAATTGAATTCAGCTTGTAGTTGGTTTGCACTGATGAGACTTGTCACAGCTGCATCTTAGGGTTGCAACGGCAAACAATATGATCCGAATGCCATAGAAAATATTTGAAAGATAACTACAGCACTATATAATATGAAATACAACAAGGGTAACTAATCTTTGGCCAATGCCAATGGCAAGTGTATGCTTTCTGTTTTTTTTACGCTTTTTGTACCGAAATGGAATTTTTGATACGTCAACCTCAATGGAAATCAAACAAACAAGATGCAATATACAACAAATCCTAAGTGAAATAAGGTCAAAATAAAATAAAGATAATCGATTGAAAAATGCAGCCACAGACAACAAAGAAGAGACTTTAAACAAAAACTTAAAATAAATAAATACAAATAAATAACTTCATTATTAATATCTAAAAACTAAGAAATATATTATATAAATATGTATGCTATAACTACAAATTTACAAAAAAAAAAAACAAAACAAAAATACAATAACAAGATGAAGAACAAAAAATCAACTACAACTACTACTAACTAATTAAACGTAAAAGAAAAGAAAAGAAAGCAAATACAAGAAATTTTTTGCAGGTCTATTATATAGTGAACAATGTTGCCATTTGATACGATTTTTTTCCAACAAGACATTTGATATATATACATAAATATATACCTTATATTCCGATTAAAATGGAATTTTTGTAATTTTGATAGAAACATTAAAAACATATAAAAAAAAAAAACAAAAACAAAAATACAAAAAGCACAAACAAGGAAAATAAAAACTGAAATGAAAATGTGTTAAATAAAAAATGAATAACATACAAACAAAAAGGAATGGAAAAATAAATGAGAAATAAATGCAACAAATGCCTAAAATCCAACAACAAAAAGAGATAAATTTAATTGATTTTTTTTTCTTTTTTATGGAACTTGAGGAAAAGTATTGGGGTAAAAGAAAGTATAAAAATTAATGTAGGATGAAAATGATTAGATAAACCTCATCTCTTTTATTCGAATAAATATGGGATTTATACTGTTTCCAATGACTTTAACGAACGTTTTTTTTGTTTTGAAGAGTGTTATCGAAAAGGCGAAGCGAACTAGTAAATAATTGTATGTGTGGTATGCAGGAGCTGTTGAAGCAGCCCTTTGCCACTTGTCCTTTTGGGCACCTGCGTCGAATTAGGCAAATTCAAAAGGCGCAACCAGCGACCAGCAATCAGCTAGCCCATAACAATTCAGCCGGATAGACAGACCAGTAAATCATATTACTGCAGCCATTGGAGTTGGTGTCGGAGTTGGAGTGGGGGGGGGGAGAGAGCTGCCTGATTGACAATCGGGGTCGGAGTTGGGGGGAGTAACTAGGACGCAAATTCAGTCAAGCGCATCCCCCGCAGTCGAAAGTAATAAAGAAGCGAAAAGGCAAAGGCAAAGGCAAAGGCGAGACACGACGGGGTAGCAAGAGGCTGCACAAACATATGCAGTTGAATCGAATGTGGGACGCGCGATTGCTTCATGTGCGGCATGGCACATGAACACACAGCTACAGATACAGAGATACTGAAACGCACATATGTACACACAGCATACACTCGCACATGCAACGCACGCAGTGCCACCAATCATTTGGCCCGTTGCTTGAGATGTCCCCTGGCGAGTCTCAACTCGTTTTCACTTTCACTTCACAGTGGGACAAGATAGAAACCGATTTACCCAAAAACAAAGGCTCGTTGTGTATTGATTTATGATTTGAATTATCTATTATTTCATTGTCATATCTAGTTTAGAGCTCGCCCGCTGTAGACAATGAAAAACCATCAGAAAAATTCACTTCACGCCTTCTTGCTGAATGAAGCGGAATATTAGTGTATATAAAGGACAATTAGTGCTTTCAAAGTTTCTGAAACAAAATTACTGAATTCATGGTTTGAATTTTTCTCTCTCTATATTTTTTAAAAGAGCAAGATATAATTTGAATTAATTCAATCGTTGTTTACAAGCTTTCAAAATATATTGTGTAACTAGAGCAGTATTCTATTTTTCCCACAGTGAGAGATCAGTGCAAATATTTGTGTGCAAATACAGCGCCTTCGACCACTGTGCGACGCTGCTGACGAGGAAGATAGCAACGCACACACAAACACACAGACAAGCCTTTGCAAATTTACGCATTTTAATGTCCACGCACTGACCAACGACCAAGCGCAGACAAGAGCCGAAGCCTGACGAGGAAAGCAAGAATGAGAACGAGTAGCAGAAGCTGAAGCAGAGCACGACAAGGATAACTGCCCAAATGGCGCGAACGAAGCAGCAGCAGCAGCAGCAGAGCAGCCAGCGACAGGGACAGCGACGACGACGACGACGACGACGGCGAAGGCGACTCCATAATTTTGAATTTCTTTCTCTAGGTGGACACGACGCCAAGGACAACGATGAGAATGAGGCTGAGGCTGAGGCTGAGGATGCGAATGAGAATACGAATGCGAATGGAGATGAGAATGAGAACGAAGAGCAGCAGCAGGACTCCAGCTGGCCAAAAGGGTTGCTTGTGTTTGCTTTTTATTTAGCTTGGCATTTTATTTATGCTGCGTGGTCGTTTCGTTGCCAATCGCTACGTTTTCGTTGCTTTGATACACTGCAACTGCAATGCGGTACATTCGCTAATAGATCCCTTCAGCAGAGGCTTGAAATATCACCTACTTTATGCAGATTATTAGCAACATGTTTCATCTAATTGTTTGTGGTTATTATATGCATCAGATCGCTCTTAATTTTGCAATGTGTGCACTGCATTAATCTATTCAAGGTAGGAGACAGCAATAAAAAGTTTTCCTGCTGCTATATACTATAAAAAGATTGCAGTAATTCTTTTGGCATATAAATCAGCACAATATTGAGCAAGTATTAAAAGGCCTTTCACATATTTCGAATGTATTCATAAAAATCGAGCTAGGATTATTATATTATACTCATATTATTATTATATTATACCATTGTAAATTCTCTTTAATAAGGTTTCTAGGTTATTGTAAGTTCTCCATATAAACATTCTGATTTCAATTGTCTTCTTTCAGCCCAAATTAGAGCATTCGCTGTGCGCCTTGCATTTGATCAATTATTGTGTTCATTTTTTTTGCTTTTGTTGTGCTTTTTAAATTGGCAAGCGCCAGCGGGCAGCTCAGCAGCCATCAAAACGCAGCACCACCCCGTCCATTAGCCACCACCACCGACTGGACGCTGCCGAGATGGTGTGCGAGGCAGACAGGCAGGCAGGCAGGCAGGCAGGCTCATCAGGCGGCAGCAGCGATGTGCAGGGTTTGGGCGGTGGGGGGGGGGACGCCACGATCTGGACCTTAACCCGTTCGTGCGTTGCGCTGGCTGCTTCGTGCGTGCGTTGTCCAGTGGTTGGTGGATTGCCGAGTGGGTGGCAAATGGTGCTAGATGGTGCTGCCGATGCTGCTGCTGATGCTGATGGTAATGGGGTGGTGGCGATGGTGGTGGGCAGCCGGTGGGCTTAATTTAAGCGGGTTTTATTTTTTCTCAATTTTGCGTTCTTTTTTTACGTTTTTACATGCTTTTCGTTTCGTGTTTTTTATTTGATTTCGCTGCGTATACATATATATATATATATAAATACATATATATATATATATAAGGGGTGGCTTTTTACCGACTGGACTATGCGTGTGTATGTGTGTGTGTGTGAATCTCGTTATGTTGTCTGTTGTTTGAAATGACCGCTGCTGCAGCGACGTTGCGTCGCAGTCGCCGTCAACTGCTGCTGCTGTAACTCTTTTCTTTTTATATATTTTTTTTGCGTTTTTTACACATTTTCTTCCTCTTTTGCTCTCCTTTCTTATTGTTGTTGTTGTTGTTGTACTGTACAATTTGATATATATAATGTATTTTTTCTGTTGTTTTTTTTATTCTCTATTTTGTCCGAGTCGGCAACTTTTTCGCCTAAGCTCAACAATTTTAATTGAATTTTTAACAAAAATACAAATCCATTTATTTAGTTTTTTTTTCATTCTTCTATCCGCAGGCGAAGAACGGCAGCTTTGTGGTGAGAGGGGGAAGGACGATTGTTGTTACAATGTATTTGCATTTGCTATGCACAACAATCCACAACACACTCACACACACACACACACACACACATATACAGCACAGAGCGAAGCAAAACAATAACAAGCAATTTTAATCGTCTAGCAAAAAACTGTTGCCTACTTTTCAGAGTATGCAAATTAAAACAACAAACACAGACGCTGCCTAGTTGGCCATAAGAATGCGGAAAAAACAATATTGTTTCAAGGCAAAATTAATCAAGAATCTCAATTATAAAATGTGCTAACAGCGGGTGAATGCTTTATAAACTTTGCACATGTTGTTGTGGTTTATTGTTTATTCAATGAAAACTAAGGGATTTAAGTCGTTAACAACAGAAGTTAGGGAAATTGAATAGAATTAATTAATGCAATTCTATAAAACAAAACAAATTACACTATCAGAATATTTTAATTCAACTGAGTGTAATAAAGTTTTAAATATCTATTCCATTATTGCAATTATTGCAATTCATTTATGCATTTGTATTAGTTAAATCTTTTCTTCCTTAAATTTAGACAAAAAAAATTAAAAAATAATTTATAAAATAAAAACGAATCATAAAAATATATTGAATTATTTTACAACATTTAAGATTTGAAATAAGTTACAATTCGCAATTCTTCATTGAGTATAGAAAATGTTTACAAAAGTTATTGAAACGTATAAAGCATAAAAAGATAAGTTAAAATAAATTGCGAAGATCTAAATCATTCAACAATGATAACAAAAAGATGCACTTTCTAAAATGGAAAGTTCAAAGAAAGATAGTTTAAAGATAGATGCAATTTGGAAACTTATTCTTACAAATCGATTAGGACATTTGTGAAATTATGCAGATGCTATATTGTGGGGGGGAATTAAGCAAAGATTAAGAAAGTGTCTGCAGCTTGGTATCAAATAACATGCGTTGCCATGGCAAATGATGCAAATTTAATTGGCAATGTGACGCGAAACATCATCAATGAAATGATTGATAAACGAGAATTCGAAATCAAATTGAAAATGGGCAGAAAATGAAAGGAAAATGTCTTTGATATTTAATATGTTTAAATATGCGAATCCTTTGAAGCGAGTCCAACAAAAAAAAAGAGAAGAAAGGCGGTAGAATGTGAAAGGAAAAGCTGAAACAAAACACACACACGCGCCGGACACAGCCAAATAAATGGGTGTGAGTGAGTTGGATATATATATATATAAATATATATATATGTATATATGTATATATGCTGATATAGTAGTCGAAAGAAACATCAGCAAAAGGGCAAGTGAAATTCATTCAAACGAAACGAAATGAAACGAATTCAATTGAGATGACGACGACGACAAGGACGAGGACGAGATTGAGGCTGACGACGACGTGAAACGAGAACGCCGGAATAATGCCAATGAAGAGTAAAAAGTAGATCGATAGATAGCGGCCACTATACTCACACACACACACACACACACATAGAGACTCCCACACATGGCCAGCATGTGTGACCAGCTGAGCGAGAGGGCGAGAGAGGCGAAAGCGAGAGGGCGAGATCGTAATGCAAACTGTCAGAATGCGTAACTCAATTTACAATTTTGCTTTTACTTTCGCTCGCTCTGCTTCTTCTGCATCTGTTCCTCTTTTTTATTTTGCACAAAAGAAAGTGCGTATATGTGTGTAAGAGAGAGAGAGAGAGAGAGCGAGTGCTGAATTAAAAGAAAATGGAAAATGCTAAAAAACGAACGACTGGACACGAGGGTTGAGGCCGCCTTCCTCAGCTGCTTTTTTGGTCCTTGCTCCTTGCCCATGATAAAGTCAGCCAAAATGTGCGTGGCGTGTGCCACGCTGCCAACGTCCAAGGGGCTGAGGGCAGGGAGCAGGGGGGACAGGGAGGCTGGTCAACTGGACAGGCTTTTTTGTTTCGCACGAATCCTTTCGGCTGCGCAGCCAACGACGCTTCCCCCACCTTCCACCTGAAGCCAACGAAAAAAGTGCGATTGTGTGTGTGTGTGTGTGCATAAAAAAGCGAGTGAAAGTGATACAGTGCAGCTTGCTCGACTAGCGCGCACCCTGTATGCGATTGTGGCAAGCGAAGAGACTCAAGAAATGCGGCAATATAATGTGGATCACATTCTAAATGCAGCGACTGCAAAATAACTGAATATATTTATATCATTAGGCTATTTTATGAAATGAAATAATGTAGGCTTCCAAGTATAAAACATAAATCATAGCACATGTCATTAAATGCATTGTAATATGCCTAATGTACCCAGACATTTGCTAGCTGCTCTACAAATACATGTTGAACGACTAACAAATACCTTTTAAAACACTAAATTGAATATGTAGAACTTAAAATAGAATATAGAAAGCATAAAAGTGCTTTCTATATGCTTTTACTTTACATTGGTTTAAAAGTTTACTAGTTTGAAATGCATTAATTGATCATAGGCGACTTGCAGTCATGATTAACACATGCTACCAACGAATCTTCAGTCAACAAAATATGTTTTAAATATGCTTCAATTGAGGCAGAAAGCACAGTGGAATTAAAGAAAACTTGACACTTACCGATCATTGTTTCTGGTGCCTTTGCATGAATTCTGGAAAAAATAAAGAAAAACTAGCTAGAAATGAGCTTTGAAAATTTAAATTGTTTAAGTTAAACATACACACATGATTATATAAATAAGTACACACATCAACTCAAACTTTAAAGTAACAGAAATCAATTTTATTCTATATTTTAAACTTAAACTTATTTGTTTTTAATAAAATAAACTTAGTAAACTTATGTATATATATCTATATAAAATAAAGCATTTGGAAAATTAGAATAGCAATTTCTTGAGTTGTCTTTGCAGAGTTAAATACGCAACACTTTGCAACGCTTGGCCTACTTACAGGGTATGGAAATGGTAACAAAAGCTGATGCTGCGTAGGCGTTTGAAGGGGGTAAGACAAGAGGGGGTTGTGTGGAGTGAGTTTGGTTGTTAGGTAAGACCCAAAGAATGGGTTGCTTCTTCTGCCAAACACACACACACACACACACACGCACTCAGCGAAAAAAGAAGAAGGAAAATGGAAAATGCTACACACAAACACACACACACACACACAGAGACAGACGCGTGTGTACGCTCGTTTGGACAATTGGCCATGGCTTTCATTTCTTTTTGGCAAAAGTCGCCCCCTCCCCCTCTCACCCTGTCAACTTGCCCCTTTTTACTGAGCGTTTGCCTGCTCGCCTGTTTGCCAAGCGTGCAGAAAAGCTGACCAGCACAAAAAAAAAGAAAAAAATGAAGCAGAAGCGAAAGCAAACGCACCAAATTACATAGAAAATGTACAACAACAACAACAACAACAACGACAACTACAACAATGCACATAAAAAAGAAAGAAAAGAAAATACAACAACAAAGAGGAAGAAAGCTGGCAAAATCTCTGAGCAAAATAGAAAGCAGCCAAAGAAAAAAAAAAAAAAGAAAATACAACAAAAAAACGTGGTAAAAAAAGGGTTACGAAATTACGTTAGCGTCGCAGTCGGCGCCGACGTCGCTGTCAACGTCAGCGACAGCAGCAACAGCAGCGTCGTCCAAGTAAAGAAATGTAAAGAAAATTACAAAATCACCCCCTTTGGCCAGGCTTACATGCTTACAGTTATTACCGCGATAAGGTGAGGGTGTCCACAGGGCCAGACGCGGGGCAGGGGGAGGGAGAGGGTGGAAGGGGGGGGGGGATGTGGGTAGTGTGGAGGACAGTTACTTTTTTGGCCAGCCGTGGGCTTATCACAGTTCCGGAAATGAGTTGTGTAAGTTGCAAGTTTATGTTAACTGCTGTTGCTGTTGCTGCTGCTTCTTCTTTCCCTTTCCCTTTCCCCTTCACTTCCACTTCCTCTTGTTCCGTTTCCTCTTCCTCTTCCTCCACTTGGTCGCCCTCGCTCTTGGACGCTTTATAGCGCCATCGCCAGCGATAAGATTGAAAACTATTTCGACTAATAGATTAAAGTAGCGTGATCAAAGCAAAGTGACGACGCCGCTTTTCAATTGCAACTCAATGGAATTTCCTGGGCGCAATGCCAACGAATCTCTGCATTGGGGTGCCACTTAATGACATATCATTGGCCATTGACCACTGGGAATAGTCGCAGGAACATTGGCAAGTTTTTTAGGAAAGCAAAAAAGAAACAACAATCGAAATGCATAACGAAATTATGTAACTCAAGTTGTTGGCCTTGAAAGCCATAAACTTTAGAGTGATCATTATTGATACATGAGTTCAAGACAAATACTATTGATTGACTGTAGAATTAACTCAAGTTGTTAGCCTTGAATACCATAAACATTAGAGTGATCATTATAGATGTGTGAGTTCAAGACAATTACTATTGATTGACTGTAGAATAGACTTATCAATGATTGCATTCAAGTGGCATTAAGTGCATTTTAAAATGATTGGTTTGTAACATACATTAGTGATGTTGGATAGTTATATTTCCTCAATTATTAGTAGTTCAATATTAGTCCATTTCTATTCGTTTCTAGCTTACCAAATAGCCTCAACAGCAACTTGTATTTTAAGCTTTATACAAACTTTGATTTAATAATTTGTATGTTAGCAAACGCTTTTGGATAAACTAACAATACTCGTCAGAAATACACAAAAACGCTATGCTTAGGAGCAGCTAATAAAAGAGTTACAGGCAAAAGGATTCTTAGCCAAGAAGTATGCTATACGAATTTTCGCAAACTATCCTTTGTGCCCGACTATGCGTTGTGTTATGAACAATTTGGTGAGCTAAATCAATTTGCTTGGCCATAACTATTAAACAATATTGGAAATAAAATGAAAGTTGTGTGTCCGCTGCTTCGAATATGTTACAACTTTACGCAGCTGTCGCAGCACAAAGCACAAAGAAAGACCAAGATGCTGCTGTTGTTGTTGTTGTTTGTGCACATTAATAAACAGCTAGCGAAAGTGCTGCCCATGCCACGCACACACACAGAGTGAGAGAGAGAGAGAGAGAGCGAAAGAGAGTGGGAGAGACGTCGCACATGTTCATGCATATGCATATACATTATAAAATGTGGTACAGACACCAACAACAACTACTACATCAGCCGTATCAACCCTCCCACACACACACACACATACGCACACACACGCACACACACGCACACACACGCACACACACTTATGCACACTGGTCAAGCAAATACGGCAAATCAAACGCAGTCATCACTGGGCCCAACTACCATAACTCCCACTGCCACCCACAGCCACCCACAGCCACTCACTCACACACTCGCAGCTGCCTTTTACTTTGCGCGCCAAAGTATGCTACAAAAAATTAGGCAAAAAAGCAGCAGCACAGTAGAAGAAGAAGAAGAAGAAGTAGAAGCAGGAGCAGGAGCAGGAGCAGCAATAGCAGCAGACGCTGACCAAAGAGCAACAACAACAAGCAGAGCAAAAGGCGACGGCAGCGTCGCTGTCAACGTCGACAGCGGCAGCAAATGAAAAATTACATAAAAACCAAATTTATATACGCATACACAGACACACACACACACGCACAGCACACACACATGCATGTGCATACGCAAAAAAAAAAAAAAGTGAAAATAAAATACGAAAAAAAAACGAACGGAAAACGAAAACGAGAACGGAGCAAAATCTTCCCTTAACTTTTCATTTCAATGTTATGTAGTTGACAGTCAGACGCACTCCTACCGCACCCCCTCCCTCCCTTTCCCCCTCCACCGCCACCAATGGTCTCGCCTGGCCAACTGTCCGCCCCCTTTGCCAATTGTTGTTGTTGTTGCTGCTGCTGTTTTAAGTAGGAAATTGTGTCCGAGCGTGCTGCTCATCGTTTGTCCTTCTGCTCGCTCGCTCGCTCGATCTCTTTCGCTCTCGCTCTCGCTCACACTTTATCACTCTTTCGCTCACTGTCTCTCTCTCGCTCGCTCGCTCGCTCGGCGCGTTGTTATCAAATGATTTTCTTTTGTAAACTTGGCTGCCCGTCAAGGCGAAACAGAAGGACACGACAGACACGACAGGCCGATGGAACAGACAGGACAACAGACAACCCTTTTAAGTTCCTCCCAAGCGGGGGACGATGCGGCGCAGTGCGGGGGCGGGGGTCTAATGCTAATGTCGCATACGCTTGTCATTCGCATTGCTGAATGTTCCGAAAATGTTTTTTCTCCCCCTCGAAACACACACACACACACGCACACACACAGTCAGAGTGTTTGCTTTTGTTTTTTAACGTGATTTTGCATTCGCTTTTGCTTTCGTTTTCACGTTTTTTTGCCCATTTTTTTGTGTTTTATTTGCTGGCTGGCCGATTTAAAAGGCGTCGAGAGTTTAACCCAAATTCAGCAGCGACGACGACTGTGGGAACTAAGTCAGTGTGTTGTCTGCTGCCGCAAACACAAACACAAACACAAACACACACACAAAACTACCTCTGTGTGTGTGTAGTTGTTGTGGCTATAAATTAAACATGCAGCTGAAGTTGAAGCTGGTGCTTTTTGCTCGCCGCTCAAAAGTATGCTACACCGATGCGACGAACCGTGCAAATGCCACGCAATCAAAAACTTTCGCTATCGCCACACTCACACACACACTCTCTCTTTCCCTCTCCTCTTGCGTTGTCGCTGTCTCGCTCACACTCGCCGCTGTCCATCGCTCACCTATGTGTGTGCGTGTGTGTGGAGAGCAAACTATGCGGTCGCAAAACTTGAAAACTAGTTTGCATAAGACAACAACATGCGTATCGCTTACTCTATATATCTATGCTATATGTATTTGTTTATGTATGCGTGTGTGTGTGTGTGTGTGTGTGTGTGTGTGTGTGTGTGTGTGTGTGGGGTGTGGAGTGTGGCCAGTTTGCCGTTGGAAGGGGGCAGCCTTATGTACAACAACTTATGGCAGAGTTAGCCCCAAAAACTGCCTTGATTATAAATTTCAACTTAATTACATAAACAGAATTTAATCCTTTCAAACTGTGTCGCAGCCACCACACACACATATACATATATATATATATGTTATAAGTGTATGTGTGTGTGTGTGTGTGTCTATGCTAATGCGTATTTTGTATCAGCATAAGCATCTATAAATGTGTGTGTGTGTCTGTGCGTTTGCACTAATTTATGGCCAGCATAACTATCGCAATACAAACACAAAACGTCTGCACAGTGACCTGAAGTACGCTGAAAATGTAGCAACTAGAAAAAGGGGTAAATTAAAGTTATATTTAAACTAGCAAATCTAGTAGACTTTAAGGAAATGGGCATAAAACAGAATATTGGATAACGCAAATAGTTCAAGGATTAAACACACACAAAGGCCTACAAAGCATTTAGTAAAATGGCAAATAAAACACTCTAGACTAAAGGCATAAGAGTCGCAGCAAATCTCTGCAAGAATGTTTGACTTAGAAACAGTAGCTTGATAATGATATTATAAACATTGCAAGTATTTCTGGAAATTGTTGTGATTTGTTGAAAGCTTAAATATAAGTTCTTTTATTATAATAGACCAATCAATTTTTCACTCATGCTATAGATTGCAGCTAACTCTGAAATATTTAATATCGTTTAAATATCTCTTCATTGATTACATAGTTTATTTTATGACATTCCATATCCTATTCCCCATCTTCATATCTGGCTTTTAATAATAATTCCTGGCAAATGCTGCGCATCCTGCACCAATGTGCCAGCAGCGAAGGACAACTGAGGACGAACTTGCCCATGATGAATATTCCAAACTTGTGCATTAGTTTCACCCCATCCTCCAGCACAGTTCACAGTCCACATCAGACGCACACACACACACACACACACACAGTAAGGTGTGTGGGAGGGGGGTAGAGAGAAAGAGAGAGAGAGACACATAGTTTAGAGTTGTGTTAAGTGTAGCATAGAAACAGGCGTCAACAACGCATGCTGCCTCAGCCTCAGCCTCTGCCTCTGCCTCTGTTTGTTGCTGCTGCTGCCCTCGCCTCGTGTATTGGGGCCATGCTATATATTATTTGTCAGCCCAGGCTGATCGGCATGACATACACCTGCCCCAAACACACGCAAGCACACCGAATAAGCAAGAGAGAGAGAGAGAGAGAGAGATAGAGAGGGGGGGGGGAGAGGGAGCGCGCAATGCTAAACCAATTTCCACACACAAAAATTTTAAATTTCCGACACACGCAGGACGCCGAACGTAGGACAAAGATTTGCGAATGCCAAATTGAAGACCTGGCCTGAAGCGAGCTCCATCCCCTCGCACACACACACACACACACTCACACACACACACACGCGCACCTAGCCTTAACTTAACTTACAATAAAAGCCATTGGCATTGCCATTGCCAGCGTCGCCTGCCTTCCTCCTCCTGCCTCACAAGTCCTTGTCGAGGTTGTCGTTGTCGTTGTTGTTGCTGCTGCTGCTGTGTAAAGTGCGTAAGTTGTGCCGCATTTCGGGGTTGGGGTCTTCATGTCCGTGTGTACGCGTGTGTGTGTGTGTGTGTGTGTGTGTGTTTGTGCGATTGGGCGCACTATTTTACATACGTAATGCCAACTTCATGGCGCTTTGGCTAAAGCTCATAAGCGCCGCCGGCTACAGCATCGAAATTAGCGTTTGGACCTTGTCATGGGCATTGGGGAGTTTGTCCGACCGAACGGAGATTGTTCCACAACCCCCCACCCCCTCCTTCTCCCTCCGCTTCCCCCTCCCTCACACACACACACACACATGTGTGTATATAGTTAGTTAGATATGTGTGCTTGACATATGTACTTAAATACTTAGATGTTGCTACAAGACTTTGCGAGGACGAGCCCAAATAACTTTCTAATAACTCTGAAGCCATCAAGCGACAAGCAGAAAGGCTTCTAGTTTATACCTTATTTTGCCTAAAAAATATAAATATTCACTCATGTAAATCAACCAAGAAATATAAAAAATATTGAATACAATATATGAAAACTACAGGCTTGTAAACTATAGCAAAATAATAAATTATTACTGCAAAAGTTTGACAATTGAATTGTAATAAATTAAACTGCCAAGAAAATAGTGCAATTATTACATTTTATATTAATAATTGCCAATAATTTTCTTATAAGAAATTTGCAGCATAATTGGGAATTTATAGCAGCTTGTTTATGCGAAAAAGCAAAACAAATTTTTTCGTTTAATGAATATAAATATTAGCATGAATATTTGCTAAAAGTATAATAAAAGCAAGACCCAATTTAATAATGAATGCTCTGGATCTAAAAGAACTCATTGCCGCATTCGGTTGATCAATAAAAACGCTCAAGAATTCAGCAGTCATTTCATCAATTGGCTCTCTATATTTCTTCATTCTATTTTACAATAGAACAATTGGGCATTTGGGCTGGCGAAACTTGTAAATATTGTCATCTCATTCATTTCATTTTATTATAATTAACTCAACTGTTGTGCCACATTCGATTCGGCTCACAGTTGGCAGCAACTAGTTTTTTTTTCTTGTTTTCTGCTGGGGACTTAGAGCTCAGAGTTGTGGGCCGAACTGTTTGTTATTCAATTCGCAGGCATAATCGAATCCAATTTGAAGTTGAACTCTTAGGCAATGTGGAAATCAGTTAGTTGAGCTTTTATTTTGTATTTTTTTTTTCACTTTTGTTTTTGTTGTTGTCGTGTTGTCGCCAAAATCGTGGCAGGAATTGCCAGCAGCTGTCCAGGCAAAAAAAAAGCGAAAAGAAATCAAACGCACACACACGGACACATGTGGAGGACTTTGTGCAGACTCGCAACAGAAGGCGGCTGCCGCTGGATCTCTGCCTCTGCCTCTGCCTCAGCCTCAGTCACTGTCTGCCTCAGCCTTTGGCTTTGCCACTGCCACAGTGGCATGGACTCTTGTGGCAAATGCGTGCGTTCGACCGTGTGGCGCGTTCGTTGAGCCGTTGCGTCAGGACGCAGAAACACGCATGAATTTTTTACAGGACTAGAAACAGCCGCAGCACAGCCTGAGACGGCGGACGATGAGACGGACACGGATGCAGAGATGGAGATGGCGATGGAGACGGGGGCAACATCAGCATCAGAAGGCAGCGCCAGCATCAGGACAGTTACTGGCAGCTTCCTGTTTTCGATTTGGTTTACAGTTTAAATACCCTGCACTCACAAAATGCCCAACAGAGTATGCGCAACTCTATTACAAAGTGGGAAAGTTGCTGCTGCTAATTAGGCATCTATCTCTACATAATTTTGGACTGCAATTTCAGCTGTAACTTGACTCAACTTTTCTAGAATAATTATAATGTAATATAAATAAATCGCTACGTTATTTTCAATAGCAATTCCACATATAATATCATGACTCAACTCTTTCTCTTATAATTCATAAGTTCTATTGAATGTTTAGCTTTTATTCATTGCACACTTTTTCAGTCTTATTTTTGGCTTATATGAAAGATAATACACATCATTTTCTACTGCAATTTCAGCTATAATCTCATGACTCAACTCTTTCTCTTATAATTCATAAGTTCTATTGAATGTTTAGCTTTTATTCATTGCTCACTTTTTCAGTCTTATTTTTGCTATATAAGAAAGATATCTCCGCATAATTTTCTACTGCAATTTCAGCTATAATCGCTCCACTCAGCTTTTCTATTACATTTCCCAAGTTCTGCTAAATGTTGAACTCGTTTTCTCTAGGGCAACTTGCAGTCGTTCACTTGCTTTGCTTTCGGCTTTTTGCATTTTTTACTGGACGCCACGACTTACGTGCGATTACGTTCTTTAGATTGTACGCATGTGTGTGTGCGTGTGTGTGTGTGCGTGTGTGTGTAGGAGTGTGAGTGTGTGAGTTGCTGCTGCTGCTGCTGCTGTTGCTTTGCTACCCCCATTTGACTTTCACATACGTCTGGACGTCTAAGTGCCCCTTCCATCGCCATCGCCACCGCCTCCGCCTTCTCCCCGCCGTCTGCAGCCTGCTGACTGTGCGTTTCTGCCCCCGCCCTCCACACACGCTGCTATCACTTATTTCTCTATCATTTCCCCTTTGCCCGCTGGCCAAAAAGCTGAAAGCGAAATGCGTTTGTCTGTCCCGCTGTCTATTTGTTTATTTGACAACATTTTAGAGCACATGTGTATTTCGACAGTGACTCTGTGTGTATTTGTGTGCGTGTGTGTGTGCGTGTTATTTATGCGCCAAGTCTGTGGGCTTTTTAATTTTTCATTCGCTTCTATTTGCTGTGCGTCGGCTGCCAATTGAAATTAGGCTTAAACTGAAAGTCAAACTGTGCTCTGCTCTGCCTCGTCTCGTCTCGCCTCGTCTCGCCGCGTTCAATAGCCGGCCAACAGATGGCGCTGGCGCTGGCAATTAAGACCCACAAACGCTTAACCCTTTCTTGCCCGGCCTTTTGTGGCCAACTGTACTTTCAGCTGCCAACAGCGAGCTGAGCGAGCGTCGAGCGACGCATTAGCGAAATGACATTGAAATATTACAAAAATTTAAAAACCATTATAAACAGACAAGAACGTTTCTTCCTCTGCCCTCCTTCACCTCCGCCTTCTCTATCCGCACTCAGCACTTGATACACCCTACCCCCCACCCACACAAACCCCACCCACCCACTCATCCATCCAACTCCTTCTCCATCTAGAGCGCTCTCTCTTATTTTTGTGATTCTCGCCTTCTATACATAAATATCTTATGTAGACTCGATTCTACCTCTGCTGTTCAGCATGCGGGCAGAACATCGAAGAACCAACGGAGTGGGGGCGGAGCGGGGGGGCATTCTTAACAGCGAAAATTGCGCGCGAATAAAAAATAAGAGAGAAAAAAATTTGTATATAAATAAAGAGGAAAATCAACAGCAGCCAAAAGAAAAAACACGCTAAGCAACAAAAAAAAAAAAACCTCCACTTTTCCACTTTTTGTTTTCGTCCTTGTCGTGTCGTTGTCGACGGTTGGTCCTGCTTCTGGTCCGCCTCATCCAACTCCTTCTTGTCTTCTTCTCCTGTTCCAACTGGACCCCCCCTCAACCTGAGCAAGCGGAGGAGGGAGGAGGACAGCGGGAGCGGGGGGCCCCAACACTGCGTACTACCAATTTTGCTAGTGATCATAATCAACCCCTTTTTTTTCTTGATTTTTTGTTGTTGGTATGCAAAAAAAAAAAAGTGCGTAAGGCGATTGCTGATGGATGTGTCAAGGGGGCAGAAGAAAGCGCAAGTGGCGAGAGTAACGAGTGCCAAGTGCAAATCAAAGAAACGGAGCAGAAGAAAGGAGGTAATAAAAGACGTCCAGTGGCTGGGGCAGAGTTCGAGTTAGAAACGTTACAAATATCGATATTTCGCCTTCAGTTTGATAGGAGATCATTTGTAGTAATGTATTTAACTAAAACTGAAACGCACTTCAAAAAATAACACAAAAAGTAAGACACTTTTAGCAATGGATCTACTGTGATTAAGCAACTTATCAATTAAGCAACAATCCACGAGATTGTATTAAAAAACACAACAACAATTATAACTATTCATTCTAAAAAGTCTAAGTCTATCTAAAAACAAAACATTCAAATCTATCTAGCTTCGATAAAAAAACAGCTTATAAACAAATGTAGTAAAATTACAATTAAACTTTTCGCTATCGCAATCTATAAAACACTCAAAGGCTTCAGATAAAAATACAAAAGGCATGCACATAATTTATCGAAGCACTTGGCAGATTTGATCACCCATAAATCCTTCTTCCAAGCGACTATTATAGTAATCCTTGCATAACTTTCAGTTGCAAGCAGCTCTTGTGTGTGTGATATTCAAGCAAAGATTATTCGTATTTTATTATTGGCCTGCGAATCAATTGAATTTGATTTCGAAACTAAACTAACCCTTTTTTTTTTTTTTGGGCTGTGCTTTTTTACCCTTTATCCCTCTCGGCCAACAGCACTCGGCAACTGCCCAACTGCCTGAGCGGCTGCTTATCATATTTGGTCAGTGTCTACGCACGTGGCATGCGGCACAAAGCGTTGTAACAACGTTCCATGCATATTCAAATTGCCACGGCCCAAAACACGGAGATGGAGATGGAGACGGAGACGTAGCAGAAATCACAGCAAACGCAAATCAAGCCCACGCACTTAAGTGCCACCAAAAAACGTGGCCGCCCCAATCAGAGCAATTGGTCCTTCTTCACCCCGCCCCCCGACGCTGCCGACTGCCCCCGGCCTTTTCCAGGCCATAAAACGCGACAAAAAAGAAAGCAAACGCTCAAAAAAAAAAAAAAAAAGAGAGAAGAAAAATTAAAATACGCACAAAGTTTTGACAGCTGAATTGGCATAATGATGGGGTTAGTGACGCTCCAGAGATGGGGTAGTAGCTAGTAGGGGGAGGGGGGATGGCCAGCCATTGTCACTGGGCTCTGGCGGGCTTTGGCCGTCCACTGCCCTGGTAATCCTCCACCAAACTTTGCTTTGCTTCTTGCCGTTTACAATTTCTTTTCTTTCTTGCTGCCCCAGCCAAGTTCTGGTTTTTTCTTCGCCATCATCGTTAATTTTATCTACGCAAATGCAAAATAATTACTTTACTTTTTCTTTGGTTTTCCGTTACCCCCGCCCACTCCGCTTTTCTCCCTCCTCCCCGCGCACCCTTCAGGGGGACGCTTTGCATAACCCTTTTTCGGGGCAGCGTCTGTCGAAATTTATGTACTTTTCCTTCGTCTTTTCTATTTCTTCTTCTCACTTTTTCCACATTTTTTTTTTCTTTTTATTTTTCTCATTTTTTGGTATTGAAAAGCATTTTAAAATTCAGCGCCAGCTGTCCTGTCCTATACATAGATATTCCCTATATATTTATATACAATATATACATATACATTATATTACTTTGCCCATATACATATATATATATATATATATTCATTTTCATCTCTTTTTTTTGTGTTTTTTAATTAAACAAAAGGGTTAAAAAGTTTTCCAGCGGCGTCGCGAAGAGCAAGAGCGAGAAAGGGCCGAAGGACAGGGAGAGTAGCGTTGAGGCCTGCAGGGAGGGAGGGGGGGGGGGGGGGGTACAAGCAAGTGAAACGGGGTTAAAATCAAAATTTTTGCCCTCAGTTCGCGTCGCGTTTTCAGTTTTCTATTTAGTTTTCATTTATTTTTAAAAGGAAACATTTTAATAACAAAGATAGGGTTGGACTCGGACTCGGACTCCGACTCCGACTCTGACTCAACTCAACTCAACTCAACTGAACTCGGCTCGGCCTCATTACCCATCCACCTTAGCCCACCATTCGCGTCATCGCGCTGCGTCCTGCGTCCTGCGTCCTTGCATCGTCTTGGGGTTAGTCGCACACAACAGATACAAGCAAGCAGCAAACAACAAAAAAAACCAAGTAACTAAGTATTCTCTATTGCAGAGATTGATCGACCAACAGATATGCAGCACTCAAATTTGAATAAACACTTATCCAATGTATAGGAATGGGAATTTATCAATATCTTTGAAATATGACAAATCTAATGATGCTGACATTTCTATCTCAGCTGCTGTCGCTGAAACTAATGTCTTCAGCGTTCATTTTACCCTTTTTCCCGTAGAAAAAAATACTATATTTTCATTAAGAATTCGACATCAAGGGGAGTTAGGTAGAAAGCTGCGCGCATTGTTTTTATTTCATTAAGAACAGATCTTTCAGTGTGAACTTTGCTTTTCACCGCCAATAGTTTCGGGATTAATTGTTGTCCCTATATATCACCAAGTTGCATCTACAAAAAATAAGCGTAATTTCCATTATCGTTTACCTATTCAATTCAGCATGTAAAGTAGTTAAACGAAGCAACCTTTTTCTGTCTTCGCTACAATTTATATACCCTCCTTGGTTAATTTTTAATGCGTACAGGGCATTAAAAAAAAAAGGAAGAAACAGAAGCACATTAATGTAATTTTTCTGCAGCGTTTCATTTTTCTCTTTAGCGAAAGAACTTGATGCTGGAACTACACTCGGACTCAATGTTGGAGTTGGAGTTGGAGTTGTAGATGGAATTGGAGCTGCCGGGAGCTGCTGAGCGTTGTCCCAACAGTCAGCCCTTTACCATTCCACTGTCCAGTTTGTCTTTAGTTGTATTTGTTCTGGTTTTTTATTTTTGTTTTTTTTTTTTTATTTTAAATGCCCTTTTCTTCATACATTTTCGGTTCGCTTTGCCTTTCATTTTGTCGTTTTTTTTTGGGGGGCATGTGTTTATCTTCACGTCTCAGTTGTCCGACTTTCACTGGGGGCTTTCCTTTGACTTAACTCACTGGCCAGCAAATGGAAATTGTATAAATGTTTCATTACATTAATTTCACTTTGAAGCGGCACAAAACAGCCAAAACTTTGCTCTGCTGAGAAGTGCGCATTGAAATCGCCAGTTGAAACTTAAGATAGTTCTTTGTTCGTTATTCAACATCGATTTAATTAATTAACTCGATGTTGTTGTATTAAATGGCAACTTGAAAAGCGATAAATAGCCGAACGTAGTTAAAAAACAAAAGCAAAATACAAAAGAAAAGTATTTTTACATCAATTGATAGCATCTTTATCATGTCTTTGACTACAAAACCTCTGTACGATGCTAACGATTGAGAGCATTAACGTTGTTAGAGTTAATAACTATTATTTGCGCTACTTATAGACTAATTGATACTTTATCGCCAGCACATCTCTGCCACAAGTCAAGTCAAGTTTACCGCCCCTTCCTAGAGTCGCAAATGCCGCTTGCTAGTTGCCCCAGCTAGCAACAAGTTTCGGGTGCTGCTCATATTATTAGCCTTCAGTTTTCAGTTCGTTCCCATTCCTCAGTGCAACCCCAATGCTTTCACAAACCCCTCGTTCCCCTTGTTGAGGTGCTGCCACAATTTAAACTCACATGCAGTCGCATTTATTTCTATTCAATTTGATAATAACCCAAGTGTGCGTGGCTCTCGCAGGACGTCAGTTCCTTGCGGGACTTGCTGCCAGTCGGAGTGTGAGTGTGTGGTTGGGTGGGGGGGAGCAAAGGGGGGGGGGCAAGGGCAGCAGCTGCTTGGGCGGCCACAGTGGAGCATTTAGAGTGGACGCAATGTATCAACGGCTGCTGCTGCTGGCGCTTCTCCTCCTCATCCTTCTCCTCCTCGTCCTCGTCCTTCTGCGTCTACTTTTGGCCTGCCTCTGATGTCTTCTTCTGCCTCTGCACGCACTTTCACTTTCACTTTCGCCTTTACTTTCACTTTGAGCGCCAAAAAAGCAACGAAAAAAAACTAAGAGAAAACAACAAAAAACGCCAGCAAAAGTGAAACTCATTTTCCCCTTTTTTCACTTTAGGCCACAGCAACGCCTACAAAGAGTCCCCCGGACTACACAAAAAAAAATAAAGCTAAAAGAGGAAGACGTCCAAGCAGCAACAGCAGCAGAGGAAGCAGAGAAAATACCCCCTTGAGTTTATAACTTAAAAATTCAAAGCACGAACAAAGTTCTAATTTAAACACCGAAAGAAAGCAAAAAAAAAAAACGAAGCACGCGGCGAATACATGTCGAAAAAAATTGGACATAAAGTGCACGGCGGGCGAGGCGAGTAAATAAAAAAAAAAGAAAGTAGAAAGCAGACAAGGAAGACGAAGAGGACGCCCAAGAAAGCCAAAGCCAAAGCCCAGCCTATGCCCAAGACCCGGACACAACGCCTTCTGTCCTGCCTCCTGCGACTCCCACATCTCCTTCGGTTCCGCTGCGGACAACGGTCCGCACACCCATCCACACACACACACACACGCACGCTCAAAAAAAAAAAAAGAAATGAAAGTAAAGGGGTGGCAATCGCAAGTTCTTGTGCGAATATAAAGCAAGAAAAAAACAAACTGCGTAAAAAGTGGCAAGAAAAAAAACTGCAAGAGAAAATATTCGAGCATGTAAAGCGCCACTTGCAAGTGAACGACTATTAAAATGCCCTGTAATCAAAACAAGTTACTGTATCAATAAAAAACACATTAAATATATTTACTAATAATTGAGGAATTACAAATCAGCCAAACAGTATAAAATGCTGCACAATCAAAAACCATAATGAAGACACATGTAAAATACATTTCGTAAAACTATGTTAAACCTTTGCTCTTCGTAGGTTTTTAGCATATCGCATTGATTAGTTGAGATGAATATAACGAAAAACTATAATTATAATACCTACAGAAACTTACAAATTACATTTCTCAAAGAACGAACTATGCAAAATATTCTCTAAGGATGTTTTCAACAGAGTTTTTTGGGTTTTTCTCAACAGTTGTTTACGAATGCTGCGCAAAGACAAAACAATCAAGCTAAGTTTGCAGGCAAATGTCATTGCTGACCTAGAACGCTGCGCTTGCACTTCAAAAGCTTACAGCTGAAAGTAGGTAATGTTATCATAAGAATGTAGAACAGACCGCAAGCACTTTAAAAGTTTCGCTTCACAAAACTAACTTCAATTTGATAATTAACATTAAGACTTTTTGTTCGTCATTACAGTTGCTCTACAACTCTAAGTATCCATTCACTCCCCACCCCCATCTATCCCCATCTTCTGCTCCTCTCGATCGCTTGCCAAGTTTGGCGTCTGTTGCCGTCTTGAGCGGGGGCAACTAACTGAGCAGCAACCAATGCTGAGACCCGACCATGCCCTCTTATTAATTAATGTGCTTAGCGTTATATACATGCGAGTTTATTTCCATCTCCTTCTACGCTTTTCATTTCTTCTAGCGTCGACATTTTACTTTTTTAATGTATATAAATGTCGATTTTCATTGGCCTCGCTGCCAACCCTTGCCTGATTTGCGATTGTGAATGCGGATGTGGAAGTGGATGTGGATGCAGCTTGGGACAAAAGGGGGACAGCTCATTATGTCCATCGTCGAAGCTCACTTATTTACTGGCCATCGTCTTATTGCAACAATAGGCGGGAGGGTTAAAAGGGCAAGCGCGGACTTCGTCGTTGTCCTTTAATACCCCGCAGGAGTTGGCGGGTCAAGCGGGTTCTTTGAGTTTTAATTGCTGGCAAAAAGCACTTGAACTCTTTTGCACATTTACAGATTGAAGCATAACTTCTAGCAGCATCGATAAAGCCACAGAAAAACTAAAGACCTCTTTGGTATTTCGCTTCAAAGTTGGAATCGTTGAAGGCCGCTTTTTCATCATATTCTGACTGCTCTCGATCAATCCCCAATTAATCAATTTCTACTTTGCTCATTGCAAAGAGCATCGCCAAGTCGATCATTATATTTATCGCATTCTACTTTCTTTTCAGCATTTTTTTTTTTTTGTATTTTTATAAGAAGGGCAATAACTTTGGCGCAACTTTATTTTTTATTTTGAGAGCCGCTTTCTGAGCTGCGTGGGCGGGACGACGAATGCAGCAAAAGGGCGGCTACGCAATTATGTTTAATTGGACCTTGTGGGCCTTGTCTTTTGTTTTTTTTCTCGCTCCTTTCTTAAGGACGTTGAGTTTTCTTGTTTTTTCTGTTTTTTTTTTTGGGTTGGGAACTTGAAAGCAGAGCTTAGATGTTTTTAAGAAGTATATAGAGTGCTTATAAGAGGCTTCAGCATGATATAAATGTGATGGACAGCAGAGAATTGGTTGGAGCAGGGGGCTGCTGTAATAACAATTCCAAATTACTTAATGATGTCTCAACTCTGATATTCTATTGTATGTAAATTGATGGGATTTCCAAAGGTTTCAGCAGCATGCAATGAATGGCAATCAATTTCACTTTGTTTCAGAGCTTTGACAAAGATGTTGCTGTGTATCTCATAATATTTCATGGACAATTTTATATTTCATTCATTTCTGATAAGAGCAACTTTTTAAAATTAATTGAAGCTGAATTTTGCAATTTAGTTAAATAAATACATTTGGAAAATATCAAAAATGTTAATTGCAAAAGTTGCGCTAGCCAAAAAAGGATTCAATTAATTTGATGTGAGTCCTAGACTGTTTTGGGATAACCTACATACATAAGTGTTAAAATTCGGTTATTCCCATTGGTTTCTTTTTTTTTTTTGCTTTTGTTTCCTTGGCATTTGCAACTCTCATTTGGCTCATTACGGTTTAAGCATTCAAATTAAGCGCAACAAATTGTGTCGGGCATTTAAATGAAATGGCAGCAGAGCAGAGCTGAAGCAACTATAACAACTAAGAGAATGACAATCAAAGTGCAAAAATGTTTTCCACCAAAACTTTTTGATGGCTCAAATGAAGGCGGAGAAACAAGAAGAACAAGTAGAACGACAACGGCAACAATGATGGCAAACAAATAGCTAAAACTATGTAGAAATGCCACATTTACGTCACTTAAGCTGCACGTTTAGTGGCAGCAACAACAACAACACACACACACACACACATACCAGATACCCACAATCTCTCAAAAACACACACACACACAGACACACACAAGCACACTTGCAGTTACAGCATAAATTAAGTTATTTTGATAATCAAAACTGAAAAGCGAATGTTTTTGTTAGACACAAGCAGCAGGAGGCGCTCGACTACAAGGGGCAGCTGTAGCCCAAGGGTGGGGGCGAGAGGGGCGAGGGGGGCGGTTGCGACACAAACACGGAACATGGGCATTCATTTGTAGTTTATAGTTGTAGTTAGTTGGCAAGCGGCACAGGCGACGCGGGGGCAGCCAAGCGGGGGCCACACGGGGTCTTGGAGCCTGCTGGTTGTGTGTTGTAAGGGTTGTTGCTGTTGCTGTTGCTGTTGCCGTGTGTCCATTGTTGTAGACGTTTTGCATTTTACAATGCCAGCGGCAACACACTCACACACTCACTCTCACACCCACACACACACACACACAATCACTTGGCCGTAACCCCATCAGGCCAGTAACCCCCTCTCCCCCCTCCCCCTTCGCTCTTGTGGACGACAACAGGCAGCCAACATAGTTAGCACAATTGTGTTGCATACTTTCTCGGGCATGCGTCAAAGCGAGATGCCAAGTGCGTGAGTCTGGGTGTGTGTGTGTGAGTGTGTGTCCAACAACTGCCCAACAGCACACACACTCACACACACACAACTTACAGTTTTAGAGGCACCACCTTCACACACATACAACTACACAAACATGTTCACGCATACACATGCCAACTAATTTACCTACGCCAGCAGTTTTCGTTCCACCCACACACACACACACACACACACATGTATGCAAATTTTGCAATGCTTTATTTGGGGGTTGGCCGCATGTGTATGTGTGTGTGTGTGTGTGTGTGTGTGCGAGGGGGTGGGGGGCTGGATAGGCGTGTTGGTCTGCCAAGGCAAAGCTGCCTCGTCATTGTGCTGCTTGCTCTTCTTGGCTTCCGCCTCATCCACCCCCCTTCCTCCTTCCCCCTTTCCCCTTCCCCTTCCCCTTGCCTTCTGCTCACCCCCATCCCTTCAGTGATTGCCTCTGCTCGCCATTCTCAAAGTCGTTAGGCTGCCTTTTGGCCATTGTTGGTGGACTTGCGCTTGTGCTTTGCTTGCGTGTGTGTTTCCCTTTCACTTTTGCACTCGCTGCGCCATCAAGTTACGCACACCTCGCCCTCGCCACCGCCACCGCCACCGCCACCGCCGCCCTCCTGCCCCTGCCACTGCCAATGTCCATTAAGAGGCAACAACAAAAAAGAAAACCACCGCATGCTGCATACATTTTAATCTTTAATTTATGGCTTATTCAAAACTAATGACACTGAAAGTGTCCACGTCGCCGCCTGTCGCCTGCTGCCTTCCGACAGCCTCTGACTCTCTTCTGACCGTGCCGCCTTTTGTTGCAGGCCAAAAGAGTGTTGTGGGTGAGTGGTGAGCCAAAAGGATTGACTACCACATGAAAGGCTTGGACAACACTTTGTGCCATTGTTCTTCTCGTTAGTCTGATGCGAATGCTGAAAGCGACAGCGAGGACGCCAAGGACATTGCCATTGAAGCAGTCGCCACTCACACTCAAGTTGCATCCTTGCAACCAGATACTTGCACAACAAACGTGAAGAAACTTCAAATGAATACCTTCAACATTTCCCAATTAGGGATTACGTATTAAATTGCAGGCATTAAATGGTTTCCACATTTCAAATCCTATAATCGCCAATCTGTCTTCCACAAGGGGAACTAAAGGTTAAAGTCTATTAATAAACTGAATTGTTTCCCCTATGCAAAATATCCCATTTCTTTTACAAAATTAACAACTGCAAGTATTAATTAAAATCTATAAGTATTTTCACCAAAGCTCGCGACTTCCTTCTGTGAGTTTCATATATACATTAACAAGCATTCACATTTCTTTCTGTCTTTTTGTCCACTCCTTAGACAATAATATCTCATGGACAAAATATTTAATTTCTTGAGGCAAATTCATAACTACAATTTTTAATTTCAAGCTGTAAGTATTTTCACAAACGCTCGCCAAGCTGTTCTGTGAGTTTGAAATAATTAACATTAGGCATTCATATTTCTTTCTTTGAACTATTGCATCTAAGTTCAATATCATTTACTGCATTACTCAGACAAAACTTATAAAAATTCTATTGTTCTTTCAAAATTCCCAATGTTCGGCTGCAGCTTCTAGATTTCGATGAATCTTCACACACATTTCCGAATTTCCCTGAACTTCTTCTAGTTTCTGCTCTGATTATTTTAAGGTTATTCAGTTTTTGGAGCTGAACTGAAATTGTAGCAGTGCTCACTTGACCGCCGCTTGACGCTGGATTCGATGCCGAGGTTCGAGGCAAGACAAGACAAGGGGACCAGCAATAGATAAATACAGGATGCGAGTAGTTGGCTGTCATTAGATATGCCTGGCAACCCTTAAGCCTTATGCAAAGCGTATAGCAATGCGTGTGTCTGTGTGCGTGTGTGTGTGTGTGTGTGTGTGTGGTGTGTCTCAAATTGTTTGCCATTTGTAAGCGTTGTATGTTTTAGGCCTTTGCTCGTTTGCTGTTGTTTTAAAATTAAAATGAATGCCCGCAAGCAATAACTACGACAAGCCCCAGCACTCCATACTCCACACTCCACACACCACCACCCATCTCCCCTCCTCCCTCGCCCCGCAAACCCCTCCCCGCTCTCTACCCCTTGCCCAGAGCTAGAGCAATCACCCACTACACTCTTCTGCTGCTGTCCAAGACAAGCCAACATCATTATGCGTAGCTGTGTGTCCATGTGTGCCTCGCTCTCTCTCTTTCTCTCTCTCTCTCGCTTGCTCACTCACTGCATGCGTGTGTGTGTGCGAAATAATCTCGTAAATTACGCAAAAAAGGAAACACGCCGCCAGGAAGACACAGCCCAGGAAGCAGCAACCGACCAGAGCCGAAGTCCAAGTCGAGACGAAACGAAGCGAGACGAGACGAGACGAGTCGAGTAGTTATCGTGTCTATGGCCGGTGGTTGGCTGCTTGCTGTTTGTTGCCAGACGACGACGCACCACGTGGACCATAGACCACACACACACACACACACTGGGCACACACACACACACACACACTTGTACACTCGCACACTCGCCTCTTGGCCATGCCAAAAACTACATACACAACAACCACCAGCTGAAGCCAGCAGCAACGTCTGCTTTGGAGCCGCTTAAATAGTTGAAAATCTCATTTTAAACTTCACTCTCACTCCCTGAATTCATCTGCAAGCTGAGGCAGAACTTGCAGCAAGAGACGCACTCAAAAAAAAAAAAAAAAAACAAACGATGTAATTACAGAAAGTACAACTTAAGAAGCCAGAAAGTTGAGTCGCTTTTTGTTGGATTAACATTTATAGTTTTTAGCAGGGCAATTATAGCATTTGCTATATATGTTTTTGTTCACTTAAATACAAAATGATTAACTTGTTATCTAAGATGGACTGCTGATCAATTGTTGACATAGCTTAGATCAGTTGAAATCTCATTTTAAACTTCAATCTCACTTCCTGAATTAAGCTGCAAGCTGAGGCAGAACTTGCAGCAAGAGACGCAGTCCAAAAATAAAAACAAACGATTTAATTACAGAAAGTACAAATTAAGAAGCCAGAAAGTTGAGCTGCTTTTTGTTGGATTAACATTTATAGTTTTTAGCAGGGCAATTATAGCATTTGCTATATATGTTTTTATTCAGTGATAAACTTGTTATCTAAGATGGACTGCTGATTGAAATAACTTCGATCCAGCTTCAACTATTCAATTAATGAGCCTTTTTAAAATAAACAAACTTAGCTTGGTTTATCAACAAGTTTAAATACAAATAGACCACTGCAAAGTCCCCACAGACTAATGCAAAAGCTTCTTGCGCACATTCGAGAGCTGTGTAGATTGAAGAGGAAGTCGTTTGAAGGTGATTTTCTAATTGAAAACTACGCCATAGCCATGAAGCAGCCCTCGCAAGAGTTACGCACACTCCAAAGCCCACACACACTTATCTGTAGATGTGTGTAGATGTGTGTATGTAAGTATACATATGCGTATGCAGCACATTGTAAAATCCGTTCCGTTTTGGAGGCCCAACTCCTCCAACTGCTGGCAGGCAGCAATTTTGACAGCGCCCAGCAGCAGCAGCCACAGCCACAGCCTCCGCCTCGGCCTCCGCCTCCGCCTCCATCACTGCCTCCGTCTCCATCTCCACCTTCGCCTTAGCTTCGTGTGTCCATTCACAACACTTGCGACGCACAATGTGTAGCCTACCTCAGTGCCTGCGCCTTCCTTCAGCGCCCTCTCCCCATCCTCCCCATCACTCACACACACACGCACGCATTGAGGACGTCTGCGTTAGTCCTTTCGGCCGCTCACTCTGGTCCACTTATGATGAGTTTACATTTTGCAAAAGCGAGACATGAAAATGAAAATTGGGCAAGGAAACTTGCCAGCAGCAACAGCAGCAACAGCAGCAACAACAAAAGAAAATCGCCCTCAACTCGCACGCATCTCTCATAGTAGTAGTCCTTGTTATACCCGGTCCAAAGCATGAGAGGGTATGCTAAACTTATCATAACTAAAACTATGCTTCAACTATATATTCCTTCGCTGCCAATATCGCAGTTTTTGGTGCTGTAAATTGGGAATTATTGAAGCCAGAATTTTATAAGTAAATAGACAACATTGGTGTAAATTAATGGGGCGCATATTTCGCAGTCGATCACAGGCCACAGTCTGTGACTTACTTGTTGTTGTCGGCGTCGCTGTCGCTGTTGGAGGCGTGGCAATGGGCGGCTGTCACACATTCAAAACAGCTCAAAGCAGCTGTTGCGGGGCCAGCGGGCAGCGGGCAGCGGGCATCAAGCAGCGTGGGCAGGGGGGCAAGGGGAGTAGCTGGCATACAGGAAGCCAAATGTGGCCCCGTCGTCGTCCGCACCCCTTGCTCTCTCCCCCTCCCCCCTCCTCGCTAGCTGCCCGTTACGTATGCATATTTTGCGAGTGCTGAAGCTGGAACTGAAGCTGCGGCCAGACGACAAGGAAGAGGCAGCAACGCGACGTACAAATGAGCTTGAGCAAGGACGCAAGATGTATGTGCATGTGTGCGCCATGTGTGTGTGTGTGTGTAAGTGTGTGTGCGGCAGCCAGAAGCGTAGACGATGGCCAGGCGACTGCCGACGAGTGTGGCTGGGGGAGAGCCAAGTGAAAGTGAAGCAGAGTAGAGGGGTGTGTGCGAGCTGCCAGCGGACGGGCGGACGGGCGTGCGGGCGGGCGGGGGATGCGGGGAAGCACGGACGTCGTGTGGACGACGGCGATGCTGACTTTGAATGTCCATGTAGACATTTTGCAATTTTGAAATACATGCGCAGTCACACACACGCCTCACACTCACACACACTTCCACACACACTACCACACACACACACACACACACACACTTGCTTTTACGCACACTTGTGCGAAATGCTTTTAACATTTTCTAAGATTCAAATTTCGTAAATTATCCCTTTGCGAGCTGCTTTTCCAACCTAGCAGCGTCCGTGTTTCTGTGTGTGTGTGTGTCGTGTGTGTGTGTATGAAGTGTGTGTGTGTGTATGTCGTTGTTGTTGTTGTTGTTGTTGCTGTGACTCGCAGCTTGGGTTATCGATGGGCGGCTCGTGTTGCGTCCATTGGCCAAAAACTAAACATGCACGAGTCACGACGTCGCCTGCTGGATTTCACATGCTGGCCTCGACTCCACACACCCCCACCACAACCCGTAGTAAAGTACAGACCACCCCCCGTCTCCTGTCTGTTTTAAAATACAACATCCCCCTCTTAGTGTCGTCGTAATTTCCCGCCTTAGTCAGGTAAGTGAAAGTACAATATGTATATTTGACAACGACAAGGAAATTTCCATTGCATATTTTTAGGCCTCGCGGGGAAGACGCGCCTACGAGGCGTATACGTGATGCAGAATGCATTTTGCATAGATGACTACAATCTAACTCGAGACAAATTCCACTTTACTTCTTTCGCTATGAAATAAAAAAGCAAGTGAAAAACAATTGAACGACATTTTGTAGTAATTTACAGCTAAATTTTAAATGGAATCCTCACTTCAAATTTGTTAGAAAGTTACGCTGCTCTTAGGTTTTAAGCTGGAACTTTACACATTAATACACATATCTTCCAAATATTCGTTATAAAATAAAGAAACAACTGAAAATCAGTTGATCGAAATTTGAAAGTAACTTAAAAGTTCATTCGAAATGGAAATGCTCGCTACAAATTTGTTGGGAAGTTGAGCTGTTCTTAACTTTTAAGTTGAAACTGCAGACTTTAGTTAGCTTTAACAATTTGTAATGTTTGTTTGCTTAAGCCAGCGAACAAATATTAATTGCAGACCCAGTTTAATCTCAGCTAATAGTTCTTTTTATTTGGTTTTTTGTCAAGTGAAAACAAGCTTTGCCTCAGTTGCAAATGAAATTTAAATTAAAGTCAAGTATCGCCTTAATTTACTGCATTTGAGCTGCAACTTGATCCCGTTTTTTAAACTACAGTTGCAGCTTAGTTGAATCTACAGCTTCGATGTGCTTCTTAAGGTTTCATTAAAGTTTAAGCTAAAGTTCTGCAGGAAGCTATTTGCAGGCATCTGCTTTGACATTGCTTTGCTATAGACTCTTCTCTTTATGTCTGTCCCCCACTTCATTTGCCTGCCTGTGGCTGATTACCCCCCTGCCCAGCATCCACTCGGTTGCTGTTATTGTATTGGCCACTCTCAGCTTGTCTGTGTGTGTATGTGTGTGTGTGTGTGTGTGTGTGTGTTGAGTAGTTCAAATTGTATTTACTGTGTGCGCTGGCACTTTGCATACTCGCAGCAGCTTTACGTTTGAAATTAATTTATTTTGCCAAAGCGCGACACAGACACGCAAACACACATGCTACACATTGACGTGTGTGTGTGCAAGTACATGTGTGTATTGTGTGTATGTAGATACAATTGGCCATTGGCAAAGTGAAAGTGTTGGACGTCGACGTTTGGCGCTCATCTTTGTGCCTTTCGCCTCAATGTCCGCGCTTTTGGTTGGCTGCCAACTGAACTTTACGCTGTCATCCGGCAAGTGTGTGTGCGTGTGCTTCTGTGTGTGGGTGCCGAGTGCGGGGATGTCGAGTGTGGTGTGTGTGTGTGTGTGTGTGTAGTTGCCATGCGGTTAAAAAGGTATCTCAAAGATACTAAATACTTTATGCATGAATGTGCCAAATAGATTTACGAGAAACCAGAAACGAGAACGAGAAGCGAGAATGTGAAGCGAGAAAGCAACAGACGACAGCGCTTGGCCAGTCCATGTTCCCTCTCCCTCCCTCGCAGTGTCTAAAATGCGTGTGTGTGTGTGTGTGTGTAAGCCACCACCACACACACACACTCCCACACTCACATACACCAACGAACGTACGTCGTGTGCGCGTCGATATTAAATTTAAATTGGCGCTTGGATATTTTAGAGTCAGCAGAGCAGCAGCAGTGGGCAGCAACGATGAACAGAATGGGCAGGGGGGCTTAAGGTGGTGGGAGAGGACGGTCACGATGCCTTGCAATTAAGCTTTATGTGAGCGCTGCGTATGTGTGTGTGTGTTGTATGCGTGTGATATGTAGCTTGGTTAGTTGTCCATTTGCTTGTGTGGCTGTGTGTTTATGTGTGTGTTATGTAAAGCCTTAAATATTAATAAGAGTTACAATTTTTAATGATTAAAAGTTGGCGCATGTGTGCGTGTGTGTGTAATCTCTCTTCACACAGACAGAGAGAAAGAGAGAGCGATTCAGCTTCGCAAAAGTACAGTCAGACAAAAGTGCCAGTCAAATTTTCGACAAGTGTCGTGCTCTCCATCCACCCACTCTGCACTTAGCACTCAGCAGATGTCATTAATTTGCTTGCCTACAAAGAGCGAAACAAGACAAAGAGAGTGGACATTGCACTAATTAAAGAGAGAGTGCAGCCAATTGCCGAACAGTGTGCAATGTCAACATCGACAGCACTGCAACTGATGCTATGCTAATAGTTAAGGTTAACAGAATGCACGACAGCTGTACACAGCTGCTGCAAATTAACAGTGGACAAAGGGCGAGCTTGATTAATGACCGACAGCATCAGTAACAGTGGCAGCAGTAACAAACAATGCAAAAATGCAAAATGCACTTGTTGGACATGCAGCAACATGTTGCATGTTTATCGGGCGCGTCTGTTTACGTTTCGATTCATAAATACGCCACAAACGTGCAAAAAGGCAAACCGAAAAGGGAAGCGCAAAAATAGGAAAAATTTAGAGCACAGTGGGGGAAAACGGACAAAACACATTGTGTTTGTACGACGTCGTATTTGCGACGTTGAAGACGAGGACTACGACAGTGCTGCTGCATTTCTATGCCAGCAATAAACATATTTAACAACCCCTCTCACTCATTCAAACATGCACGCACTCACACTCGCTGCCTCTCATTCTTTTGCTGTGACTGCATTGCTCATTTAGCCTTCGCAGTCGCTGCTGCAGTCGCAGTCGCCGTCGCCGTCGACGCTTGTCGCGCTGACGTTTCATTGCCATTTTGTTGCAGTTGGCGCGCAATGCGTTGGCATGTTTAACGACGTCGATGCCAATGTAAGTATGCGTGTGTACGTGTGTATGTGTGTGTGCTCATGTGTGGCTCTTGCATTGTTTGCATTTCAAATTGAATTCCTTTAAACTTCAATTCCTGCCCCTATGCTTGTGTGTGTGTGTGTGTTTGTGTGTGCGTTGTGCATCTGCTGTTTTTTCTGTCTCTCTGCGTTTTGTTATTTTTCCCATTGCTTTTGCGTGTTACGGCTGTTGTTGTTGTTGTCGACGTGCATTTTTCAATTATGATTGAGCAGCATTTGTCGTTCGTTTTGTTGTTTTGGTTTGGCTTAGTTCTTTTGTTTGTATGCGTGTGTGTGTGCGTGTATGAGTATTTTAATGTCTGTTTTCTCACTTTTCATCTATGCTTGTTCTTTTGCTAGCGTTTCTTCATTATTTTTTTTTTTCTTTTTGCTTCTGTGTGGTTCAATATTAATATGAGAGGTGAAAATGATCCAGCTAAAAATCATAGCAAAATCATCTCTAGAAATATGTAAATGAGGGAGACGTGGATAGTCGAGATCCGAGAGAAGTGTTAAGAAAACAAAAAGCAGACAAGAAATATGACAAACAAACGGTACACTGCAAAAAAGATAATGTAACCATACCTATACACTAAATTAATGCAAATAGTTTCATTTCCTCCAAATTTTAATCATAAAATAACTTGATAGATATGCAAATATCAAAAATTGTATTTCACTTACTTTGCCTTAAACGCGTTTTATTCATTTGCTGCTTTTTGCGTTTGCACTTTTCTTCTCGCCGTGTATTTGACAATTGTCGCCGTGTGAAGAGCAAATAGATTTTACACAAGATGTTCAGCACATAGAAAAAAATAAATACTTATCCATACATATGTAGGCAAGTAAACACATGGCACATTTTCACACACACTAAAAAAAAAAAAAGAAAAAAGTTTCACTTGCTAAAAAAAAAAAAAGAAAAAAGTTTCACTTGCTAAAAACGTGCGCACAACTGAAGCATTCTTATCTGTTCGCGCAGCGCAGACGTCACTAAATCACCTTACGCAAAGGCGCGTGCGTAATGCAAGGGCAGCGATAGCTGCGAGCTTTGAGCATTGAGCTTTTGCAGCCTGCTAATTCTAATGTGCACATGCTGTAAAGCTTTCTATGCTGAGAGAGTTTTGCAAAGCTCACGACTACTTCATTAAGGTTGACCTAATATCAGTGCCAGGCTGCAAAGCGACAAAGCAACAAAAAAACTGTGAAGCGGTTATTCATTGTGTACACTCTTATACACACATATATTTACATATGTGCATGTGTGTGTGTTTGTGTGGCGCAAAGTCAACATCGAAATGCCAACACCAACAATAATAATAAAAATAAAAATAAAAAAAGAAGAAAAATAACACATACAGAAAGGCAGCGCAAACTTCAAGCCGGCTTTAGCAAAAAAAAAATCAAGAAAAGAAAACAACAAACGCAGGCGCAGGCGTAGAGAAACCACAACAAACGACGCAGCCGCAACGCTTATTCGCAAGAAGAGGAAAGGGGGGCGAAAGGGCATGGCATGGCCCTGAGCCAACATGCGATCGTGAGTCATAGTAGAGGAGGGCAATATGCTGCGACAACAGCGACAACGACAGCGGCGACGACGACGACGCCAGCGGCGGCGCCAACGGCATGTACGAGTATGAGAGTGGCGCTCGCGTTACATAAGCCGATGTCTAAGCCGAAAACGCAGCCGAAATTTAACGAAGTTTTTTCTTTCTCAAACTGAAGTTGGAGCTGGGACTGCGGCGTCGGCTTAAGCTTTTGTTTGTTCTCACTCCCGCTGATGCTCAGCTCACACACACAAACACAGAAACACACGCAGACTCTCGCATTGTCGCTCTCTTCCGTGTGCGCTCTCTCACGTAATTAAAAAGTAACAGCGCAGACTATGACAGCTGTACGCGCTCAATTAAAAAGTCATTAACTGGCACACACATACACATAGAAAAACACATCGTAAAAGTAGCGTAAGTCAGAGAGCGAGAACAGCAGTGCTCTGGACACTGGACACGCATTAAGGACTTGCAATCGTGCGCCGTGATTGACGCTAACACGCAAGGTCTCTGTCGACGTCACTATATATACACACACACACACATACTCATACACGCACCTTGTAATTAGAGTTAGGTTAGGCGACGTTGATCTACCTGCGCAGTGCGCAACAGTTGCGTGTCATAAATGCGCCATAAAACTGCCTAATCCCACTCTGCGCACTTGAGCCGGCTGCAGGCTGCAACAGACGGCATCACAAGAACAGCATCAGCTGTCTCAAGATCAAAACTAAAGCCACTACCTAACCCAACCCTACACCACCCCACCCCACCAACAACCCACCACGCTGCAGAGCAGGCAGCTTTTAGTCTCTCTTAATACAATTGCCGTAGTTTGTGCTGATGCTGTTGTTGTTGTTGTTGCTGCGGCTGTTATGCTGCTTTTACTCATTCTTCGGCTATTTCGTGTTCTGCTGTTGCTGTTGCTGCCGCTGCTCCTTGGCCTTGTCTTGCACGCCGTTGCTGCCCATATGAGTAGCACATACAGTGGGCGCAGCTCAACGAACAATTTGTGAAATTCAAAAAAATTACACGTTTTATCTTGTACACCTCTTTATATGAATATTTGCACGTTTTTCAATCTTCTTTATAGAAATAATTCAGCAAACTATTTTGCGATAATTTGAAATATGCAATCTTTTCTTATTATAAATTATATTTTGATTTACATTTTCTAGATTATTAATTTACTAATCATGTTGCGGACTTTTCAAAACAAACATTTTGAAGTAATAATATCTACCCTTCTTTATAGACGTATGTATGCCACTTACATTATAAAAATTATTCGAAAAACCTGCGTATTAACTTAAAAATTATAAAAGAACGTTTTGATGTAGAATATGCAAAGTTAAATAATTTATCAGTCTGTATTCACACTGCACCGTCATCCTTTTTGCCAGATATATGCGCTACAGCCTGCTACCTCTGCCCACTGTACCCACAAATACACATATACGGGGATCCAGCGAACGCTGAGTGCGAGGGGGAGAGCAAAAAGAGATTTTTCGAGCTTGCGAATCGTTTTGTGCCCATACTTTTGGTTTTTCGTTATTGTTGTTGTTGTTGTTGGCCTGCCTCTTGCGTCGTCGTCGCCGTTGCCGTCGTTGTCTTCGGCGTCGTCTTCTTTATTGTTTTATTGTCAGTTTAGGGATTTGACAATTTGCTTGCTGATTTTTTATGACAATCATGTATGTAAATTTTCGGTGTGCCGTCCCTCTCCCTCTCCCACTCCAGCTCCACACTAACACTCAGAGTGTTTCGCCTGCTCTTCAACTTCAACTCTTCCTCAAGGCCCCCGCATAAAATACGTTATGTGTGTGTGTGTGTGTGTGTGTGTGTGTGTGTGTGTGTTTCCATGTGTATTTGTATCTGTATCTCTCGACGCTATTAGCTCGCTTTTGGCTTACGAGATTTTTAAATACTTTTGGACCCAAAAACTTAAACTCCAACACGGACAACGGACTCTCACCCCTTCGTGCAGCTATTTTTAGTTTGTCCGTTTTATTTCTGTTGTTGTTGTTGTTGTCATTTTTTATGGTGTGTGCATAAAAGTTGAGTTTATTAATTTTAAAGCGTTGACAAGTTTTACGAGACCAGCGACGCCCCTTAAAAAGAAATGAAGAGCAACAGCAACAACAATAACTAACTAAAAACTAGGCTAGTAGTGTGAGGCGAACGTGCGATTCCCGGCCCGATATCAAGTCTCTGAGTCAAGCTGGCTAATAGAGCAAGAATGTGGCCCAAAAAAAAGGAAAATAAAATGCGTATGCGAACCAATCAAGCCTACTTAATCATGCAAAAGCGTTCACAATGAAACAGCTGTTGGCTTTATACTTTGCTCTTTTTGAAGCGTGAATCAAAGCAATTCCATTAAAATTACAAAAGAATCTCCCAAAACAAAAAAAAAACAAAAAAGAAACAATAAACAAAATTGAAGCAATTTGTAGTTATTTCGTATGGCAGCGCAAATTCGACTTTAGAATTTCCTCATTGAAATAAAACGAACTCATGCATGAAATCATATTTTCGACATGAAACCAATTCATTGCACTTCTCCAGACGCTCAGCGAACTGAGCTCTAATAGTTTTGCTTTAACCATTTCCACTTACGTTACGTTTGGCAATTTCTTTAATTAAGTCTATGTAGAAATAGACTTGCTAAACAATCTCAAAACTATTGTTTGCAACTCTCGCGCTGCTCGAAGCCCCGAGTTCCAAAAATCTTCCTCCACAAATCACAAGTCACCTTAGAGCATTTCCCCTTTAAACTAAGACGAACCCACATGTGAAATCACTTTACAAATAAAAAGACTTTTAAGACAAAGCGAAAACAATTTGTTGCATTTGCCTAGCTGATCTATGAGCCGAGTTTCAATAGATTGGCACTGTGAAGCTCGACTTGGAGACCGGCAAAAATCACTCCATAAGGCTGCAGCAGCGTCACATGGAAGTTCTCATTTCTCTTAAGTCTACTTACTTTTTTTATGGTATATATGTACAATATAAAACGAAATAAATAAATAATCAAAAGCAAATCAAATGCAAAAAAAATAAATAAAAATAAAAGAAAAAGACAATGCAAAAACAGCGCAAAGCAAAAACAAATGCAGTAATAGAAAGAGACAGCTGAAAGCGGCGGTGAGAGTGACAGCAACGACGGCGACGACGACGACGGCGACGTCAGCGAAAATACAAAAACGCACACAGCACATAAACGCTGCCTGCGCTATATACAACGCACACACACATACACACACACGGACACACAATGGCAGCGACAGCGACAGTGGTTGCTGCCAGCGTCGCTGTCGCTGCTCTTGCCGACTGCTACGTTCGCACATGTGTGCGTGTGCGTATGCGTATGCGTACGTGTGTGTGTGTTTGTATGCTGCCCGCTCTGCCGCTGCCGCTGCTGCTGCTGTGGCTGCTGCTGCCGCTGTCAGAATGCCGCTGCCGCATGCACGTCGGTCATTTGTATTTGGAAACACAATTGCGTTCCGTCATTTGTATTTGGAACGCCGTAGCAGCAAGAAGGACACGAGCGAGAGCGACTAAGCGACGAAGCGACGTGCGAACGGAGTGTGGAGCGGCTATTTTAGCTTTTAGCGCCCTTTTTTGTTTCATTTTCTTTAACTAAAAACTAAAAAAAAAACAAATATCAACCAAATATACGGCAAACAACAACAAATTTTTGGCAACATTTTCGGCACAAAAAAAAAACTATTTTTCGGACTAAAACAAAAATCAAAACAAAAACGAGAGCGACAAAAAAAAAACTTAAAAGTTTTACGTATTATTAACGCGTTTTGTATTGTTTTCTATATTGTGTTCGTAAACATAAAAATATATTTTTTTTCTGTTCTTAAACCCAACAACATAAACGAAATCGACAAAAGTGATCGTGTTAACCAATAAAACGAAGAAAGAGAAAAAAACCAAGCAAAGAGTAAAAAGAAAAACTTACCGGCAAAACAAACAACAAAAATTAAATCAAAATTCGAAATTAACAACAAAAAAGCAAGAAATCGAAATCAAAGCAAAAAAGCAAAGTTTCAAATACAAACACAGAAATAATAGAGATAAAAAGTTCAAAGAGTTCTTCGGTATTTTTTTTATGTTATTATTCTTCAGTTGTTTTGTGTTTCGGTGAAGAAGAAGCAGCCGAAGATCAGCAGCAACATCAGCAACACCAACAGCAGCAACAGCAGCAGCAGCAGTAAAGAGAAAAAAGAAAAAGACTGCACAAAGCAAAAGGCGCAGCAAAGTAAGCACAGCAAAAGCAACAACAGTAAAATTGCTATCTTATTTTTTTTTAACTGGCGTGTATTTCTTTGTGTGTGTGTGTGTGTGTGTGAATGTGTGAGAGAGCGAGAATGCAAAAACTATAAAACAGTGTAACAACAGCAACGACAATTGACATTTGCATTTAATTCTTTTTTTTTCTCTGACTGATCGCGCTCTTTGATTTGTGCGCTCTTCGAGCGAAGAGAGCGCGCCTAAGTGCAAGCGTGCGAAAACAACAAAATAAATGCTATCAAGCGAGCGAGCGCAGTGCATGCAAAAAACAATAAAATAAATGTGCGACTCTCTATGTGTGTGTGTGTGTGTCTTCTATATGTGCGTTGCAGTTGACATGGAAATTAATCAAAATTAATTGATATATTTGCAGTACAAATACTACAACAAAAAACCAAATACAAAAACAAACAAAAAACAAAATATAACGAGCCGGCTCAAGCAGCCAACGAATAACAAACTAAAACAAAACGGAAAAAAGCACAACTGCAGCAGCAGAAACAACACAAGAACAACACCAACAACAACAACAACAACAACAAATAACCCCAAACAACGAGAAAAGTAAAAAGTAATCAGCTTCAAAACTTGGCCACATGAGCAGCAGCGCGACGCCGACGTCAACGCCAACGTCGTCGACTTATGTAGCGTTTTATGGCGAGCATAAAAAGTGAAATGCCGCCACTGCATGCGGCAGAGGCGCTCGCCTCGAGCAGCAGCAGCAGCAACGCCACGGACAGCGGTGGCGGCGCTGCCGTTGATGCTGCAGCAGCGACAGCCACTGCGGCCACGGCAGCAGCCACCACGACGACAACAGCAACAGTTGCAGCTGGCTCTGTTGCAGGCGGCAGCGCGCCAGCGACGCCCAATGCGAACGCCACAATCAGTGCCGCCGCCGACTCCAGCGATAATCAGCCGGGCACGCCACAGCCCACAACCCAACAGCAGCAGCAGCAGCAGCAGCAGCAACAACAGCAGCAGCAGCAGCAACAACAACAGCAACAGCAGCAACAACTAATGGCTGCCGATGCACAGCAACAACAGCAGCAGCAGCAGCAGCAGGCTGCAGGCATAACGCATCAGCCGTATGCCACACATCACATGTACGCCACCAACACACAGCAGCAGCAGCAGCAGCAACAGCCACAGCAGCAGCAACTTTACGGCGGTCTCTACGGCGGCGAGATGCAGCAGCAGCAGCAACAACAGCAAAGCTACAGCTACATCAACAGCTACGAACAGTTCTACCAGCAACAGCAGCAGCAGCAGCAGCAGCAGCAACAACAGCAGCAGCAGCAGCAGAGCGACTACAACAGCGCCTACAACGACTACAGCAAGGCGGCCGGCGTGCGCTATCATCCGTACTTGCAGCAGCCCACCTCAGTGCTGCCCGCCTCAGTGGCCGCCGCAGCCGTTGCCGCCGTCGTCGACGATGCCACGGCCGGGACTGTGGCCGGCGCTGTGAGCACAACGAGCGCCGCCGCCGTGGCCGCGATGTCGCCGCGCGTGGTGAGCAGCAGCAGCCCCACGTCGACGTCGTCGCACCTGCAGCTGGGCAGCGCAGCGCCCAGTTCGCCGGGCGTCAAGCTGCAGTGCAAGAAGTGCGGCATCCTCACCACCAACGAGTCCGAGCTGCAGGAGCACATCGCCAACGTGCACGGCGAATCGCCGTACGGCAGCAGCGGCTACGCCAGCTCCCCCTACATCAAGGAGGAGATGCCCACGCCCACCGCCGTGGCTGTGGCTGCCGCCGCCGCCAGCGGTGAGCTGCTCGATCTGGACTCCCAGAAGATGGTCTACCACCAGCAGATGCTGCAGCAGCAGCAGCAGCAGCAGCAGCAACACCAACAACACCAGCAACTCCAACACCACCAACAACAACAGCACGAAGCCGTTGTTGCCGGCCTGCCGCTGGCCCTGCCCGATCCGCTGCACTCGATGCAGTCGATGCAGCAGCGTGCGCTGCACAGCTGGGAGCAGGCGCAGCCGCAGCAGCTGTCGAGCAGCGAAGGTCTGCCCCCGTACATGCAGCCGCTGCTGGAGAAGTCGCCGTACGCGTACTCGCCGAAGCAGTCGCCCTACCACCAGGCCAGCAGCATCAAGCAGGAGTACGCCATGATCAAGTCCGAGTACGCAGACTCGCAGCACTATGTGGACAAATCGTTTGATCCCACCAATGCCGGCGATGTGGCCACCAGTCCGGCGGAATTCCCCAGCACCACGACGGCGCCGGACAATGGCGTCGGCGGCGTCGGCGGCGTCGGCGGCGGCGGCGGGGCTGCGACGCCGTATCGCGGCTTCGAGCCGCCCAGCTCCAGTTCGGTGCTGCCGGCGAACAGTCTGACCGCCAAGGCGGCCACCTGGAAGTCGAACGAGGCGCGTCGCCCCAAGACCTACAACTGCACGGCGTGCAACAAGTGGTTCACCAGCTCCGGCCATCTGAAGCGGCACTACAACACCACGCTGCACAAGAACGCCGTCAAGTCGAGCGGCCAGCCCGATCCGGCCACGCTGCCCATATCGGCGCACCACCATCCGTCGCGCGATCCCGTCACCAAGACCAGCCGGCGGGGCAATGCGGCGGCCGCGGCAGCAGCAGCGGCAGCCGCGGCGGCAGCAGCCACAGCGGCAGCGGCGGCGGCGGCGCAGGAGACGCAACCGGTGGCGGTGGTGCAGCCGCCGGAGCCGCCGCGCAGTCCGCCCGACTATGGGGGAGGAGGGGTCGGTTTGGCGACGGGTGTGCAGCAGGTGGGCGCCGCCATGTCGCAGTATTCGGCATCGCCGTCGCCCACCATTGCAGCCCAGCAGCAGCAGCAGCAGTTGCTCGTGGGCAACAATGGCTATCATGCGAGCAATGGGCATCACTATCATGCCTACAACATGCAGCAGCAGCAGCAACAAGTGCAATCGACGACAAACGCTTCACCACAGCACGCTAACAACAGCAGCAACAGCAACAGCAACAACAACAGCAGCAGCAGCAACAACTCTTCTTCTTCTACAGCCGTTTTGAACGGTCACCCAAACGGGCTAGCAGGTCCCTCCGCCCCAATCAACAACATCAACAACAACAACATCAACAACAACATCACACAAATGCCGTCCTCCCAAATGAGGGGCCTGCTGAACAAAACAACAACAACCAACAACACCCGAACAACAGCCACAACACCGCCAATAACAACAGCAACAACAGCAACACAACTCACAACAGTCATAGCTATAAAGAGCGAACAATTGGAGGACAGCAGCAACAACAGCAACTCAGCAATGGTCATGGAGTCGCATCAGCAGCAGCAGCAGCAGCTGGAGGCGGAGGAAGCGGAATTGCAGCAATTGGAGGCACAGCAGCATCGCCAGGAGCAATTGGAGCAGCAGCAGCAGCAGCACTTGGTGGTGGATCAGCAGCACTATCTGCTGTCGCGCCCATATCACAGCAGCAGCAGCAACAGCAACAGCACGCGCAGCAACAGCAGCAGCTCGCCCCTTACTATCTGCCCCCAGCCGGTCTACCACCAACACCAACAGCTGTTGCCGCCGCTGCCGCAGCAGCAGCTGCTGCAGCCGCTGCAGCAGCAACACCACCTGGATCAACAGCAGCAGCAGCAGCAGCAGCAGCTGGAGCAAGCAATGGATTTCTCGCGCACAACGCCGCTGCTGCCGCCGCCGCCTATGGGAGCGCTGCTGCCGCCTATGGGAATGGACTACAGCATGCAGCTGGCTTTGGATATGCAGCAGCAGCACAGCAGTATGCTGCAGTGCAGCAGCAGCATCATCAGCACGCCGCCGTTGCAGCAGCCGGTTATTACCACCACGCCCACGCCCACGCCGCCCACCACGCACACCACGCCCACGCCGCCCACGCCCATGCTGCCCATGCTGCCACCCACCATGGCCACCCCCACGCCCACCCCCACGGACATCCACACGCCCAGCCACTTGCACACCCCCACAGCCACGCCCACGCCCACGCCCATGCACACGCACACGCACACGCACACGCCCACAGCCATCCACATGGCCACCCACATGGCCATCCCCATGGGCATCCACATGGCCATCCAACATCAGCAGCCGCCGCCGCAGCTGCAGCCGCCGCAGCAGCAGCTCACCACCAGTATGGACATGGGATGCACCACTATGCCGCTGCCACAGCAGCAGCAGCAGCAGCAACAGTTGCCAACGGCAGCAGTCCAGCAGCAGCAGCAGCAGCAGCAGCAGCAACAGCAGCAACAGTATCTGGAGCAACAGCAGCTGTCGCCGCAACAACAACAACAACAGCTGCTGGACAGCAGCAGCAATCACAGTATGGCCAGCAACCTTACCAGCCACAGCCACTGCAGCAGCAGCAGCAGCAGCAACACACCACCACCCCAGCAACAGCAGCAGCAGCAGCAGCAACACATCAGCAGCAGCAGCAGCAGCAACAGCAGCAGCAGCAACATCATCAGCAGCAGCACCAACAGCATCACCAGCAACATCAGCAACAACAACAGCAGCAGCAACAGCAACATCATCACCAGCAGCAGCAGCAACAGCAGCAGCAGCAACACGCTGCCATGCTACCAGCAACTGCCGCCATTGCTGGAGCACACAATGAGCTATCACACTATTATTGGTAACGATCCAACGGCCACCGCGTACACCAGTGACGGGCAGCTGTTGCAACTGATGCCCACCTCGTTGTTTGCCCCCTACGCACCGCTCTCCCCGTACTCGGTGGCGGCACAGCGATCGCCGCAAGAAGGCGACTTGCCGCCGGTGCACACGCTGACGACGGCGTTGCATGCACAGCAGGAGGCTTTGTTGCCGCCGGCGACGGCAACACTTACGCTGCTGGCTGCAGCGGCGGCCACGCCCACCGCCTACTCGCCAACCGTGAGCAGTTCGCGTGCGACGCCCGCGCTGGAAATGGACATGGTCACACTGATTGCCCACCAGCACCACCAGCAGCAGCAAGACTACGAGCTGGAGCAGCAATATCAGCTGCAGCAGCAGCAACAACTTGAGCAGCAACACCTCGAGCTCGAGCAGCAGCAGCAGCAGCAACAACTCGAGCTTGAGCAACAGCAGCAGCAGCAGCAGCAGCAGCAGCAACAACTTGAACTGCAGCTGCAGCAGACGGCAACAACGGTGGCCGCCGTGCTGCCCAAGAAGCGTCGCCAGGCGGCCACAACGGCGGCGGCGAGCTCATCGAGCGCCTCGCTGGCCGCCCAGCCGCCCAGCAAACGACGTCGCTACAGCAGCGTGGGCTCAACATCGCCGCACTCGACGACGCTGCCATCGGGACGCATCAAGTGCTTGGAGTGCGACAAGGAGTTCACCAAGAACTGCTATCTGACGCAGCACAACAAGAGCTTTCATTCCGGTGAGTATCCGTTTCGGTGTCAGAAGTGCGGCAAGCGCTTCCAGAGCGAAGACGTGTACACCACGCATCTGGGGCGCCACCGCACACAGGACAAGCCGCACAAGTGCGAGCTCTGTCCGAAGCAGTTCCACCACAAGACCGATCTGCGGCGTCACGTCGAGGCCATACACACGGGCCTCAAGCAGCACATGTGCGACATTTGCGAGAAGGGCTTCTGCCGCAAGGATCACTTGCGCAAGCACCTCGAGACGCACACGCGGCCGCGTGTTGTTGGCAAAAAGGCGGCCGCTGCAGCGGCAGCCGCAGCCGCAGCCACAGCAGCAGCAGCAGCAGCGTCTGCCGCTGCAGCGTCTGCAGTGGCCACAACAACCACAATCGGGGCAGGAGCGGCAGTAAATGCGGCGACTGCCACCACGGTTGGCGGCATCAAGGCCGCTTTCCGCATGGCCGAGGCCAAGGCGGCCGCCCTGAAACACGACACAGTCGCTGCCGACGATGACAGTCTGCTGGAGGAGGACGACGATGAAATGCAGCAACAGCAGCAAACGCAGCAATTGTTGCTCGGCGAGCATCATTTGATCAAGAACGAATTTGTTGAGATTAAGCACGAGTATGAGGAGGAATTCACTGAGGAATTCCACATGATCGAAAAGGATATTGACATCTATTGATCATGTTGGGCGGGCGGGGGATGTTGAACGTATTTTTATATATATCTTTTTTTTTTTCTGCGGGGCGGGAGGGGGAAACGTAGTTTATAGCCAGGGCTAATTTCGGGGTTGCAGTACGTGTCTTCCAAGGCGCAACGCTTTGTGCCATTCCAATGCCACCCATTCCAGTTCCAATTCCAATTCTAATTCCATTCCCATTTTCATTCCCATAAAAAGGGCCCAAAGATCCTCAAACGCATCTTGCGCCTTTTTTTGTTCATTCGTTTTGTTGGTCCACATAAAACGCATTTTTATTGCGTCACTAGCAATAAATTTTGTTGTTTTAAGTAGAGAGATATATATAAATATAGATATAGATATAAATGCATTCATTGTTTGTTGTTGTGCCAAAGCGCGCCGCCTTTGAAGACACGCCCACTCAGCACAGCTGTAATTAAAACAAGCACAAACACAACATTTTGCCATAAAACAAAACAAGAGACACAAAATTTGATGAGTACACGAATTTTTGTTGTTCGAAATTCCTAATTGTTGTAGCAGCAAATTTAATTTAAATTAAATGTAATTTAATTCTAATTGTATTTGTACTTGTATTTGTAATTATTATAATTATACACTGTATTATTTGTAATCCATATATATATATACATACATTTTTTTTTTTACTATTTTTGTTTGTTTTTTTTTTTTTTGTAATCGTAATTTTTGTAAGGGCCGCGCATACCTCAAGCATGATGAATGAAATGATAATAATGATAAAAGAAAACGCTTAAAATACACATACATATACACACACACATACATACAAATATATATATATATATAGACACACGATCAGGGCAAATCACAAGCGAAAAGAATTAAACAAAATAGCACATTTTAGTTGATTTTTGTTTTAATTCTTTTAATTTTTGTGTAATTTCGTAATTTTACATGTAATTTTTGTTGTTTGTTGTCGTCGTAACCAATGTTAACAAATGCCATATACATAATTTAAATAAACAAAAAAATTGAACTAAACACAATGGAAACAAACACAGCAACGCAATGCCAATTGATATATAGTTGATTATATATAGTCGTTACACTAGCCTCCTACAAAACGCCAAATTGTCCAGCAACAAAACACAAAAAACAAACGCAAGAAATCAGGGATATTTTATACATACATACATATATTAAATATTAATTTTTTTTTTTTAAATTTTGACACTGTCGCATGTGTATTTATATATGTAATCGATCCATTATATATATAGATCTACATGCACATGTCAGCAAACTGTATGTCTATTTATTAATTGTACGTTTTAATTTATGCCACAAATAAAACAAAAAAACACCTTTAATGTATTTACTTAATTTTAGTTTCCTTTCAAATTGTATGCACTTAATTTTTTTTTTTTATTTTGAATGTCTTACAAAATTTTTATATATAATTTGCATTATTTTTACAATTTACCCTTTCGAAATACTCAAATCAAATCAAAACAAAGAAAAGAAAAAGAAGAAACGAGAGAAAAACCCGATCGAAGACAACTTTTCGTAAAGATTCGCCATTAGCTTTATGTTTTTTATGATTTACTTCAAATTGTTAAACGAAAGATATAGTTTTACAAATAGGTTTAAAACAAACAAACAAAAAAAAAGAAAACAAAAAACACAAAAATTATGTCTAGTTTTTATTGCTGATTATTTTTTTGTGTAACTAGCGCAACAAATTTTTTAACTATATATATATTTAGCGATATATCTAGACCATAACTAAACCATCCACAACACAATACAAACAAACAAGCAAGAAAAAACAAAGAAAGACACGAAAAAAAAAACGAAAAAACATAGCAGGGAAACACGACTTTAATAAATTATTGAAAATGTTTCAAACCAAAAAAAAAAGAAAACAAAACTTTTTATTTTCCTTCATTTCTTTCTATTTATTTCAGTTGATTTATTTTTATTTTATTTTTTTTACAGTTGATTTCATTGCTCGCAAGTTTTTGTAGTTACAACATAATTAGTGGCAAATACCCCAAATACTCTACTTTAGTTGGAGTCTCTTGGCGAAGTCGGCAGAAATTTGCTCGGTTTTTTTTTTTGTTGTTTGTTTTGTCTTTAGAGTCGTTCTGTAATGTGATATCTCAGAGCTACAAAAAAAGTTGAAAGCGCATTTGGAGTTCGCTTTTGCTATTGCAATCGCGCGTTGATTTCTCGTTAATTTTGTTAATTATTTTTGTTGAAATTTATGTTTAAAGTTGTTGTCCGCTTGTGGGGCTCGTTGTTGTTGTTGCTAGTTCCAGTGAAATTACGTGCGTGTGTTTAAATATATTTCTTCTGCCGCTTGAGAGGCCGCAAAATGAAGGCGAATTTTAGCAACGCAAAGAGAAAGACAACGCGACACACACAGCTGCCACATACAGACACGTACACACACACACACACACACACATAGGTACATGCAGATACATATGTGTGTGTGTGTGTGTGTGTGTGTTTGTATCTGCGTATTGTACATAAGCGCAGAGCAATAGCAAGTTCTGTTTCGGTTCCGTTTTCTGTGCGCTTCGCTTTGTTTTAGTGCATAGAACAAGACATATTTTTCAACTTCTTTTCTTTGAGGATATTGTGCGCAAGAAGTTGGCACAGTTTGCTCATGATTGAGATACGTTTGGCAGCTGATTCAGCGCACCAACGACAAGCATTGAATGTGCGATACTTTTGCAGCTACCGCTCAGAAAACGAAACGTTTTGGAGTTGCAAGCAACTTGGGGCTAAAGTTAGAGATTCTCTTGTATCTTGATGAGTGCCGTGAAGTTCTAGAAACTAGTCGAAGGGAATATGCATTGTGACGACAGCAGACAGCAGCAGATCCTAAGCAAAAACAAAGTATCTTGTAGATGTATCTGGCAAATGCCAAAGCGACAGCAACATATCACGCACACATGTTCTCCCCTTGGTCCATGTGTGTGTGTGTGTGTGCAGGAACAGCAGTAAATAGCCAAAAAAAAAAAAAAAAAAAAACAGAAAGAAAAAGAAGAGATATACATAAAGACAAAGACAAACGTAGAAGAGCCAAACGAAATTGTACACGAAACGAACGAAAAGTGCGCGCCACAGCAAGCGGCAGCCGTCGTCGTCGTCGTCGTCGTCGTCGTCGTTGCTGCCGCCGCCGCAGCGAGTGTATCTCAAAGATACGCAAACGCAAACAACCAAAAAAAAAAAAAAAAAAAAGACGAAAAACTGAAAATCAAAAACCGAAAAAAGACGTTGAAGTTGCGCGCATGCGCAGAGCTCAAGCAACAACGACGACGACGCAGAGGCAGCAGCAGCAGCAGCGGCAGCAACAACAGCAGCAGCGGCAGCGTCGCCGTCGTCGTCGTCGTCGTTGTCTTCTCTTGGCTATGGCTATGGCTACGGCTTTGGCTATGTCATCATAACACACAACGTCTTTGTCGTTGTTGTCTTTGTCGTTTGTACACTGCGCGAAAGTTCTGCGCCTGATCGAAGGCCATAACAATTGATTGGGGCAGCATACATCAAAATAGTTATACATTTATTAGATCTTTTTATCTATCGAACTAAGAATTGGCAAATTTCTTTGGTATTTCACTTTTATGGCATATAAAAAGGGTTTTGTTGGACTCTTGCAAACTGTTGTGGATTTCGTTGCAATAGCTGCACACAATTAATATCTTTAGCTGAGAAGTTTACACAGTTTTGTGCAACTATTCGATAGCCTAACTGCAGAGAGTATAGTGAGAATTTCTTTGCTATGTCGACGCTTACAAATGCTCAATCTTCTACAATCCATCTACTACAACATTCATTTACTTTTAAGTCAACGCTTTTCAATACATTGTTTCAAATTCATTTGACTTTAGTTTTCCTAGATTCACTTCCAAAAATATTACTGCAAAGTGAAAGCATTTGCAGTGCGTTGAACACATTTGAAAGTGCACAGAAGCTAAACATGCTTAGATAAATGAAAGTATTAACATTTATAGCGCTTTATAAAGGTTAAATCAAAGTGTGATATCATTAAACTATCTGCAATTTTTGCTATTCAGCTGTTGCTCTTGCTGAGGTTTTTGCAGCGTTATTTAAGTCGATTTTTTTGTAGTGTATCTATATCTGTGAATTTCTACTTGCTGCTGACGCTGCTTCTGCCCTTTGGCTGAATGTTGTTGTTGTTGTTGTTGCTGCCGCGTTTGTTCTCGCTGTGCGTTTTTCTTACGCGGTTTGTTTGTTGAACATAAAACTGGTTTCCTGTACATATGCTCATCCAGCGACAGCAACAACATGGCACAGCACTAGCAACAGCAACAACCATCTGTAATTTTAATTTTTCGGCAAGGCAGAGATTTCGATCGACGACGACGACGACGACGACGACGACGACGTCGCTGCCCAGGTAGAAATTGTGTACCTTTGTATTGTTTGCTTACTCTCCACGTACGTGTGTGTGAGTGTCTGTGTGTGTGTGTGTGTGTCTCTACTGTCTTCAAGGTATCTACAAGATACACACACACACACACACACACAGATGGCTTTGTGGTGTGCGTAATCCTTGCTGCCTTTTCAAGCTGCTGCTGCCTCGATCGCCCGTCTCCCTCTCCCTCTCCCCCTCTCGTTCTCTGTGTGTTTGTGTGGCAACAACAAAACATTAACCGAGTTACCATGATTCATAGTTGTTGCTGCCTCGTTATATACCACAGCCTGACTATATCATGTATCTGCTGCTCCTTTTTCGACTGCCCAAAAAACACACACACACACAAGGAGCGAAGCACACCGTAAAGAGGAAGACAAGGAACAGAGACAACAAGAGAGAGAGAGAGAGGAAGAGGAGACAGCGACTAAGGCGAACTTGGAGAATTTTCGGGGCACACACAATAATAGCGCGTCAGGCTTTGTCTTTGCTTGCTTGCTTGCTTTTCTTTTTATTTTTTGCTGTATCTTGTATCTGTGCATCGGTATCCGTATCTGTATCTGTATCTGTATCTGTATCTGTTGCTGTAGTTGTAGTTTTTGGCTATGTATCTCAATGCTGTTTGTAGTGGTGTGCAAAAAATATCTGTGGCATACATTCGCATAGAACAGCCGCCTCATCTGTTTGCCAGTTGCTTGCGACGCTTCTTCTCTTTTTGTTGTCTTGTGATTTGCTTGTGTTTTTTTTTTTTATTTTTGTTGGCAGTTCTTTTATGATGAATGTGCCAGGATCGCAGTTGCCCCAGTTGCTCAATCGATCAGTTGTTCACTCTCTCGCTCTCTTTCCCTTGCGCTTCCTTTCTGTCTTGCGTTGCTTGGGGCAGGGCCAAAACCTCCCCCTTTTGTTGCCTAACTGTGCTTTCAACAGCCTCAGCCAACTGCTGTCCCTAACTTCTTGCGTCGTCCTAATTTGCTTTCTAAAAATACTTGTAATTTTGTGGAAATTTTTGCAACATTTTTGGGCTCCAACTGCTTGACAGCTGATTAACCCATGTCGCCGCACACATTACGCTCGCAAATTAGTTAGTCCAACAAAAAAAAAAAAAAAAAAAAACATAAAATAAAATAAGAAGCCGAGTAATATTAAAAACATGTTCAAATTGCGACTGACATCGAACACAAAAACTCAATCAAATTAGCTGCAAAAGTGTTGCTATCTAAACACCCCCCAACATTCCCCACGCCCCCCCGCCGCCCGCCCGAGCCGCTCACACAACCCATCCTCGCATCGCTAAAAATACTGTCAATCTTTAGCCTAGATTTTCCAATGAAAACTGTTAATTTTCTTCAACGCTTCAGCTGCTTTCTGTTTTTTTTTTCATCGTATCTTTTAATTACCAAGCATTTGACAGCATCCTGATGCTTATATTGTGTTTTGTCTATTAAAAGTAGATACACACACACACACACACACACACACACATAAGCACACATAGACACTCACTCGAACAGTCTTAGCCTTTTTTTGAGGTTGGCTTTTTGAGAAAATCTCGCTGTTGTGCTGTTTGCCGCGCTAAGAAAAATTCCAACCCCCGAAATAGCGTTAGATATTTTGTGATTTGTTTTTTTTCCCTTTTTCGTTGTCGAATCTCAATGCCAGCCAGCAACAGAGAACACAAGCAGTAAGAGTAAGAGCTATAACAACCGCAGCAGTAGCATGGCCGCCATGCTGCATCATCATCAACATCGTCGTCGTCGTCGTCGTCATCATCATCATCATCCTCATCCTCATCTTCGTCAGCAACAGCAACGGCAACGGCAACGGCAACAACATCATCTTGAGTTTTATATCTTGAGCATCTGCCAACGCCTGTTCAAGTTGTCTCCTCGCCCTCTTCGTCTTCCTCTTCGCCTCTCTCTCTCTCTCTCACACTCTTTCTCATTTACTGTTCTCATTCCTCTTTTGTGTCTTCCCTAATTGTGAATGCGATTGCAAAATAATTTCTGTTATAAGCATATGAATCTTTTATTTGATTCCTGCAATTCTGTTCAACAGTCGTCGCTTCTCTCTTTAAAATGGCCACTTCAAGTGCACAATTATGTTGTACAGTTAGAATTCTGAATGGTCGCCAGTTTCCCTATCGCAAATTACAATTATACTTATGCTTAATACGATTCTAAGGTCGTAAGATTTAAAAGAAAGTCAACAAATATCTTGAAAACTATTTTAAATCGCATTCAAAACAATTTGATTTATAGCAAAAATTGGCGTTTACTTAAAATCATGGGCAAAAAGAAGTTTATGTTAATAAAAGTGAAGTGAAGACACTTACATATAGAGCTTTAGTAATTGAAATCTATTTGAAATTCTCGTATTGTCTCAAGGGTAGCAGCCACTTTCTGAAAGAATCAAATGTATATTGAAATGTTTTACAAATTAGTTTCAAAGAGCAATAAATGAGCATTTGTCTAAGCAACAAATTTCAGCTGACTAAATTCTCAAAGAACTTAAACGATTTAACAACCACAAGATTATACCAAACAATTGTGTAAACTTCACTGCGATGAATCAGCTTATGATGTCTAAGTGAATTCAACTTAATAATTTAATAGAATCATAATCATGCTTGTGTTGCAATGCCAATGTGGGGATCAATCACAGCGCTAATTACAAGCGCAGCCAGCACACAGCCATTGATCTCGCACCGACCAGAATACAGTATAATTTGTTAGGGCGGGGCTGAACATACCCCGAAAAACCGAAAAATCAAAAAAAAAAAGCAACTGCACTCTCGGCCTGGACATTGCATTACGTAAGCGCGCAGCTGTGCACACCAACATGTGTGTGTGTATGTGTGTGTTAAATTGTTATTAATTATTTGCCACCCACAAAAATGCAAATCCAATCGCAGGGCTGACAAACAGCTGAAGCTTAAAAACAAAAGACTTAGGCAACGAACTTGGCCCCAGTCGCTTCCTCTCTCGCCGTGAAGCATAGCGAAGAACACGCAGAAAAACGAAAAACGAAGACGAAATAAGCATACAGGCTGCAAGGCTTGTGGCTTTATACACTGTATGTATGCATACAGTGTGTGTGTTTCGCATATAGTATAGCTATAAAATTATGTGCGCTTATGTGTTTGCCAAGAAGGAGCGTCAAATGGCGCACAGCTGCGCCACAGCCACAGCCACAGCCACAGCAACATTTGTTGTTGCTGCCCAGAAATTGTTGCTACATTTGGCTTGTTTTGTTGTTATTATTTCATGTGTGTCCTAATTCCAATTCAACAGAAATTTTTGTCTCACAATCACAAGAAAAACAACAACAGCAAAGTAAAGCGAAATAAATCTTAGAGCCGAGAGGCGAGCGAAACGAGTTGAAAATAAATATAAAAAAAAAAAATTAAGAAAAAAAAAGAGAAATACGACAAAAAAAAAGTTTAGGCTAAAGTTTTGTAGTTGCTGTTGTTGTTGTTGTTGCTGTCGGCGCTTTATCCGATTTTGTGCTGTGCGCTGCTTGTTTTTTATGATGAGTTTCCGCTAATTGCTGATGCGCTGCAGATTAAATGAAGCAGCGACAGCGGCAACAACAGCAGCAACAACAACAACAGCAGCAGCTGCTGCTGCTGCGTACAAATGGGGAGCGACCCCAGGGCTACAAGACGCGAAATGTAACACGAAAAGCAGCCAAAACAAAACAAAAAACCAAAAAGCCAAAAAACAAAAAACTCAAATTTTGAAGTCAAATTAGAAAATTAAAAAAGTTGGCAACAGATTTCGATATAATTCCTAGAATTTCAACGATATTATGTGTATTATAATCATAGAAAAGTGGGAGAGAGCGAGCGAGAGAGAGAGAGAGAACGAAAAAGAGAGCAGCACGTTCAATAATTTCATAATTTCACACGCCACAATGACAAAGATCATCCACATTGATGATCACGCTCACGATCGCCGCTGATGCCGCTGATGCCGCTGACCGACTCGAGTCAACTGCATTGAAGCGTGGCGTGCTTGTCACTCAGTCTCTTCACTGTCTGTCTGCCCGTCAGTCGGGCCCATCGACAGTTTGCATGCGCGCTACAGTGCAGCCAGGTGAGCACTCAACTGTGCTCACTGTACTCGCTGGCAGCGCATGTAATAGTCGTGGAGTATCCAAGCTGAAAGCTGACGACTTTACCACACGATCATGCAGAGTTGTCGCACAGGCTGCTGTGCGAGGCAACTAGATTACACTGCGAGCAATGGGCGGCGAGTTGAGGCTGCTTATAGCGGGAGTAGATCAGTCAAACTGTTCTAAATATTGTTTCTTGGCTAGAAGTTGTTACTTTAAAATCGAGCAGTTGAGTGAAGATTTACAGACTCTTTAAATTATGCTTGCGTTTGGTTGACTTATATTTGAGGTAGGCTGTAATAATTGGGTGGCAGCTTGCAACTACTTTATTGGGAGTATAGCAGCTAAACTGTGATAAATAAATTATAATATGTATGTTGACGCTGTATAAATTTAAAGGCAATTATACAATCTTATACTTTACATTGTAATACGCTCGTCACACAGCACTTTTATAGCAGTTTCAATGTCTGCTATAACGAGATTATACTGCTATAAGTACTATAACAAGCAGCTAAAGCTATCATACACCAATGCCACATTCCTTTTACAATTGACTTAACAGTTTGCTAGCTAGTTGTGTGCAATATTCGTTCCATATCTCTGATACTTATTGTGATTCGAATATACTTGAAATTTCGAGCAGTGTATGGCATGGCACACATACACACATGTGCACATCTAGCTGCAGAGCAAAGCCACCGAAGACGCGGCTAACCGAAATTAGACAAAAAAAAAAAAAAAAACAGAATTGAAAATGAAAAAAAGGCGTATCAGCGAGCTGTGTGTTGTTGCTGTTGTAGCGCTTAGATTGTGGGCCATCGGCAACAAGAGCGACAACAACAACAACAACAACAACAACAAGAACAACAAAACGCAGATGAGAATTATAGGAATTATAAGAATTACGCTGAAACTGTAGAGAAAGACATCTTATAGATATCAGATTATGGCGTTTGCCTTAACCTAAGCTAATAATTCTAGCGTGTGTGTGTGTGTGTGTGTGCGAGTGTGTGTGTGCATAGAGCATAATGAGCTATAATTGGATTAAAGATTTATTTATTGTATTTCTTTTGTGTACAACGAGATTTTTACATTCGCCTTGTGCCAGCTGCGCTGAGAACAAACACTCTGTGAGACACACAGTGAGAACTGCGCGCTGAGACTCTGAGAAACGATAGCGACAGCGACAGCGACAGCGACAACGACTCTGATTTTAATTCTGAGTCTGTGTCGGAGTCGGAGTCTGAGTCTGAGTTCGACAACGACAGCGACAATTCTCCCCTCCCAATTTCGGACATTGACTAATTAGCGGGCATCTGTGGGCAATGTTTGATAATTACTGGCAAAACATTTGCATTAATCTCGTTCTTGTCTCTCTTTCTCTCTCTTTTCTTTCTTCCTTTTCTCTCTATACATTGCAGCCTGGTCAACAACGAAGCGCCAATACCAATACCCACAACAGCAACAACAGCAACAACAACAACATCAGCAGCAGCAGCAGCAACAGCAGCAGCAACAACAACAACAACAGCAATATCACTATCAAAATCATAACGAACTTTATTCGAGAGAGAGGAGCAACAATTACAATGCCCAGAAACGGCTCAAAATTTAAATTGAATTGAATATTTCGGCACAAAAGCACCGGGGGGCGATTCTAATTATACTAATTATACACAAAACTAACCAAAACTAATGAACACACGAGTATTTATCGAATAGTTTTTAACTAAACAATCATCTTCCCCTTACCCCTAAGTATTCATTCCCCAAACTCTTCCCGCACAACTAAAAAGTAAAACGAAGTATATGTGTTAAATGTGCCAGTAAAGTTAGCAAAAAAAAAAAAAACAAAAATGAAAAAAATGTTTTAGGTTCTAAGTTTAAGCAGCACAATTAGTACATGCACTAAATATGTTTAGTACAGCCGCAAAAAAAGCAAAAGTTCAAGCAACAGGGAATTTTACAATATTTAACAGCGTCTATTTGCACTTCAATGTGTTCTAAGTTTATTATATCAAAAGCAAATTTTAGAACATCAAATATGTAAAAAAGAGATGCATTAAATTTAGAACACTTTTTAGAAGCACAGAATACGCAAACAGGGAATCAACCTCAATGTTCAATCAACTTTGTCAAGAGGCAAAGCAGCAATTCTATTAATTGTATTGACTTTAGTCTTCTATATTCTCACAGCAATGAAGGTACGAAATTTAGTTCACTGATGTACTAAATCTTTGATAAAATGTTAAGCTATGCAACTTGAATAACACAATGTTGAGTACAACAGCAATATAAATTATATACACACAACGATGAATGTACTAAAGCTGTGCTAAAGCATCTACAACAAAAAAAAAAACAGTGAATAATAGCTAAAAAAAAAAGAGACAGTGCAATGTACATATAAAATGTGTATGCCGAATGTGTGTGAAACATTCTTTTTTTTATATATATTTAACTAATTAATTAATTCATTTATTTGCATATACGTTTTTCAGTTGTCGATTAACGAATCAAGCAAAACTATATAGAAAAGACCTATATCAACATAGTGCATATCATTTTGTGGAGCAAATTAATGCAATAATTAAGCGTAAATAGCAAAGGTTAAATTACTGAACAACAGCAGAAGAATGGCAATAATTTTAGTTCAATTTGATTTTTCAAAATGTTTTTTAAAACTGTGCAATACCAAATGGAAAATAAATTGCAAAATCGAAGAATATATTAAAAAATATACTATATACAATAAATTTTTTTTTATGTATGTATAGAAACTATAAATATAAGCAAATGTTTGATGATTACCTCAGAAAAGAAGCCAGACGAAACAATGAGAAAGGGAGAAAGAAACAGAGAGCGAGAGAGCGAGAAAGAGAGAGAGAGAGAGAGAAGGAAAGAGAAGAAAAGTAAAGAAAGTAACAGTAAATCAACTGCAGCTCAAGCAACTACCTCGTTAACAATAATGCAAACTGAACAAAAAGTAATGAAAACACAAATGTCAAGCATAAATGCATATATATATATATATTAACTATATAGAGTATATATATATATGTATGTATGTACTAGTATATGGTGTATCTCTCACGAAAGGCAACTAATTATACGTAAAACTAAAACAAATAACGATTTATACGAATTGCGAACAAACAAAGTTAAATTAAATGTACATTAAATTTAATTGTTTATATATACAACAAATACACATTTATATATAAACATTATATATATATATATACATATATACATATATTATATTATATACATTAAAGTAACAATTTACTTGGCACCCGCCCCCGTCCCGCCCTCGAGTTGTCATCGGTTTAAATTTGATTAATTATTAAACAATACAAAACAAAAGAAAACACACTTTGGCCAAACACAAATTGTTGCACACATATGACAACGGGGCGTGTCAATGGGCGTGGAGCAAACCCCTCTTCCCCTCTTCCACCCCCTCCTCCTCTGACCCCCAAGCCCCAAACACAACCAAAATCCAAACCCCTTTCTCCCCTGATGAAAATGTTTATCAATTCTTAAATGTAGCAGTTGTAGTTGTGCATCTATTTCAACAACGAAAACTAATTACAAATTATTAATAAATTTAAAATTTAAACAAAATTGCAAAGTGGTTTAAGCGATATTCAATTTGTTTCGGTTTGGTTCTCAATACTCTGTAGCCAGTCCAATTGTGTTGTATAAGGCAATATTTTAACTGCAATATTTTTTCGACAAAAAATCACCCACTATTAATTAACATCGCATTAAATTTGAAACAAAAGAAAACGAATTTAAAACTAATTGCAAATTGGCTACCGGGTATCTCCAGGTCGATTATATCGACTAGAGCAAGCAACATATTTTTTTTTTGAGATGTTATGTTTTCTATTTTTTTTTTTTGTGGAATTCGAAGAAGCAATATTCAAAGCAGGCGAATTTTGTTCAGATTATTTTCCGAATTGAAAGCGAAACATATTTAAATTATGTAGCAACTACATGTTAAATTTTAGCAATTAATTATTATAAAAAAAAAAAACAAAACCAAAAACAAAAAACATAAGCGTAATTTATGCAAAATTATGCGCATAATTATATATACACATGCATATATTTAAAAATGGAAAATAAATTGAAGGAAACAGCATAACAAAACGAAAAAAAAAAAAAAACAAAACAAAACACAACACATAAAAACGTAAATCAATTTTCAAAGCACCAAGTGAAATTAAGAATTATGTAAAAAACTTCGGAGCAACCGAAGCGATGGAACCTTTGGCAGACCACTCAACACTGATTTATCATGTGCAACAAAGAGCTGCAAGTTGCAAGCAGACAGTTGCATAATTGCTTAATAATAGTAAAAAGAACGAAAAGTCAAAACTCTGCCAAGGTATCTAAAATGTCGAAAAATCGAAGCAACTCTCAATTAAAAACGTAAAACTTCTTAAAGCTAGATTAAAGAGCATTATTTGCATAAAAGTAAATACAAGAATTAAAACTACAACAACAACTACAAACTACACAGCAACAACAAAGGAAGAGCAACAACAATTAACAATAAATAACAGTAACTATGAACAAGGAACCGTGTACCTCTCAAACACCTGGCTAAGGGCAATTCGAATTTACATTCCGATTTCAGCTTCTAGTCGGCGTAATGTATGTGTGTGTGCGTGTGTGAGTGTGTGTGAGAGTGTGTGAATGAGTGTGCGTGTATTTGTACATTTTTACATAATCGCAAAGCCAGCAGATTCAACAAACATTTAAGTAAAGCATTGACAGAATTAAGATCTGCAAATCGATACAGATTTTTTTGTAGCGCACAAAAAGCAAAAGACAGCAAAAATAAATTGGCAAATCACTTCAATTGTCATTTTTCATATGTATAACAATTTTCTTCCAAAAAAAAAACCAAAAAAAAAACCTATATAAATGTATTTTCAAGTATTTGGTAATGTGTAGTAAACAAACATGCCACAAACGGTGGCAAACAAAATTCTCAGCAAACAAATGCAGCAACAACTTGAATTTAAAAACAATCCGATATGAACAAATGATATGTACATAAATGCATATTTAATAAAAAGACAAAAATCAGTCATTTATATACGATGAAAAGTAAATCACAATGAAACACCGAAAACGAAAGACATAGAACACAATAACTCAATTGTCATAATTTAACATCGTAAAATATAAAATGCAAAAAAAATTAAAAACAAAAAAATATATATATTTAAAAAGAAAAAACACAAAAAAAGAGAATCGATTTTTTTTGAGCCGAAATAAAGCATAAAACAATGTAAACTACAAAAGAAAAACGTTGTTTGTTTAATTTTGGGAGACTTTCCTGGTTTTAGGCTAAAATGCAAACATTTTCATTAAAGAAAAAAATTTGATTTCGATTTCAATTCAATTGTAATTTCAGAATATTCTTTGAGCCTAAACGAAGTGAAGAAATCATAGTTCTCGAAGCAACAAATGCCATCCAGACATGCAGAAGGACAGTTGCCAATTATGAGCTGATGGACATTAGATAGAAATGCATTCACGAACTATTAACATTCTGCCCATTGATAATCTGTATTTGGCATCATTTGTCAGCGCCAGAGGGAAATGATAAGCATGATGCATTTAATGATGATAATGATGTTGAACTTGAAATTGTGATTCCCGGCTGTTGCAATACAATTGCAAGTGCCTCGACTATCAGTCAAAGGCACAAACACTCCAAAGCACTCACTCCCCAGGGCACTTCTGCAGCGCAGGAGGGGGGCGAGGGCAGAGGCAAAATGCCGAGCTGAGCTGAGCCGAGCCGAGACTAAGCCGAGTCGAGGCGCAATCACGCAGACCGTGTCCAATTAAAAGGCGCCGTACATCATTTCGAATGCAGCAACAGCAGAATGGAAAAATCTACAGGTGGTGGCGGCAGCGACAGCGACAGCGGCGTCGCGACGACGACGGCGACTTCTCAGATTTGAGTTTCCTGCACACGGCAAAAGGAAAACGAAAACACACAGACAGAGCGAGAGAGACAGAGAGAGAGAGAGAGTGGAAAAAGAAAAAGTAGGCGGCTATCGGATCGGACAGGACAAAAGATAGATACAAAAACGAAACAGACGGCAGCCAAACAGGTTGCATTCACACACACACAGAGACACACACACACGCATGCACTCACACTATGTTAAAGCAAAGCAGACACACACACACACACACACACACACATATATGTTACACACATAAACACTCAGAATGCACTGCAAAGCAATACAATCAATGATCGCATCAGAGCTGACAACTTTTGGGCCGGAAAAAAGCCGAGCACAATATAAAAACAATGCTAAAAATTGAATATATTCGCAAAATTACGCCATATATAAGAAAACCTTCTAACTTAAAAATGTATTCACAAAAATACCAAAATGCCAAACATTTGCAAGCATAAAAAGGTTGATTGAGAGACACAAATGTTAATTTAATTACTAAAAGTTATGTCCACCTACATGGTAGACTATGCTCTATAAAACCTTTAAAACTTTTTGTAATCATACTCATACATAATGCACTCCTAAGTCATTTGCTACTTATAACAAATGTGATTTATTTACTACAAACATTTTTAGTAAAGTCACCGAACATAAATTTACAATAAATAAGAAGAAAATAGAAGGCAGTCTTTTTGCTGGCTACAGTTCTCAAAATTCTGCAGCGATGCTAGTCAAATCTGGCGGGAAAATGGTTAAAATCAGCAACACTGTTCGTATCGCATTGCAGTTCATTTCATTTCGTTGCGTTTCATTTGGCCGTCTGTCCCAATGTCCCAGCTGACTCTCGCTCTTCCCCCCACCCCAAACTCCTAGCGCTATGTCAAATTGTTGTAATTTATTATTGCATGCCAAGTTAATGAGTCCTGTGCGCGCTCGCTCTAACACACAGCACTATCGCGCTGCTGCCGCTGCTGCGAACAATAGTAGAAAACGTACAAGAAGAAGAAGGAGCAGCAGCAGCAGCAAAAGAAGAAGAGAAATATTTCAGTGCACACCTTCCTGCCATTTAATCCAGTGGAAAATCAAGAAAAATAATGCGTTAAGGGACGGGCAGGTAAAAACGAAAAAAAAAAAATAACACAGAAAACAAAAAAAGGAAAAACTGTTCAATGTGCATGTTCTTTGATTGTCTTTTTCAACAACGCATGTGTGCGTGCGTCTGCGTTATGCCTGTGTATGTGTGTGTGTGTGTAGAACATTGATTGAAAGTCTTCGTTTTCGTTGTCGCTGTCGCTGTTGTTTGTCGTTGTTCTTGTTGATTGCATTCTCAGTTGAAATGGAAAGCTAATAAAAATTGAGGTGGGTCAAGAGAGCTGACCAAAAGAAGCGCATTAGAAGAGCAACTAAGAGAGCGAGAGTGAACAGTAGCTGAGAAAAGTTCATAGCTTTGAGCTTTACCGCACGCTCTCTTTCTTTCTTTGGACTGCGCTCTGAGCGAACGGATTAGAAGCCCAGCTAATTGAACGGCCCGCCGGGGGCCTCTCTTATTTTTTTGTTGTTTGCTATGTCGTTCGCATATGTTTGCTGCTCTTTAGGCCCGTGTTGTTGTTCTTGTTTTGCTGAATTGGAAAACCTTTTAAAGCGCTTTACGCTGTAAGCAGCCCCTAAAAGCAGCTTAGACTTACGCACACACACACACACACACACAGTTGGGCAAACAACGAGGCAAAAAAACGAATGCCAACATTTTTGCATATAAGCAGGTTAAAGGGACCGGGGGCAACTTACAGAAGATGCCCCAGAGAACGAAAGTTTTTTTTTCCTTCTTCTTTTTGCACGATTGCTTTGCCCTGTCCCATTCACGCCCCCTGTCCACGCGCTCGTCCTCGTCCATTTAACCCGAGGCAAGTGGCTGCACACCCTCCCTGATCGCCACCCTCCAGTCAAGTCCTATCTTCCTTGCAATCCACACATAATCACATAACTTTTCATTGTGCAAGTAATTCTAGTTCATATGTGTGTATGTGACAATTGGCGTGTGTGTGTGTGTGTGTGTGTGCGTGCGTGGGTGTGAAAACTACTAGAACTAGATTACAAAGGGCGATGATTTTGTAAGGATTGAAATTGACAGAGCGACTCGTGTCTCGTCATTGCAGACTAGGCAAATGCCCTCAAGAAAACTCCACACTCTACACTTCGGTGTAACTCTACAAGTTCTACGTACAGCATTCAATCATCCACTTTATGTTGTTCTTTTTCTTCGATATAATTAATACATTATCTTATCATTTTCTAACTTAAGGTCATAACTCTACAGCAACTTCATATTGCATTATTTATAATATTTGCATTGTTTATAAAATGAATGTCTCAAATTCAAAGAACTCTGTGCTCTTTCCTCTATTATATTTTTGTAATTTAAATAAATTTGTCTACTTTGCTCGTTTCTTTACCCATTTTCCTTCAACGTCCAACTAGCTTTACATTTCACTTGACCAATTGACCGCACAAATGAGCATGACTGGAGCATGATTTATGCTCAACTTGCGCTGTAGCGCACAATAACAACAACAACAGCAACAAAAATCGCATATTGATCCAATATAATAGTATACGTAAATTTTTCATAGATTAAATATATAAATATATCCACATACACATAAGCAGGACCTTGAAAGCCGCTCAACTCGACAGCACACACACACACTTACACATCTACAGTTACAGCAACAGCGACAGAGACACCACCCACCCACAACATGGAGCGCTGTCCAGGAGCTCTGCTTCCGTTTTTGAATAAAACGCATTTTTCAAAGCTCCAGCTCTAAAAATGCCAATGTGTGCATATTTGTGTGTGTGTGTGTGTGTGTGTGTATTTGTGTGCATGAATAATGTACACACGCACATATGCGCATACAATATACAGCCAGTAACTTACTTACAGTTGTGAGTGCCCGACTTTGAGCTACCCGCTTTCCAATTTTAGAGAGCACAATATTAAAACTTCTTTAGAACTTACAAAACTGTAGCTAACAGTTTTCTGATAAAACTTATTTGACGGCTAAATAACAGCGCTGTTAAAAATTATGCTATTATTATAAGACTGCTTACTTAAGAGAAGAGTTGACTGTTACATAACAGCGCCGTTAAAATTAAGAGCAAAAGCTTAAGACAACAATGTTTTGTAGCGCGATCTCTGGCAGTCTTCGATATTAATGAATATATGTTTGCAAAGACAGAGGGATAGATCGTCTTAGCTACTGCATATATGATCAATATATATTCCTCAAGGAATCAAAAATACTTTCTACTGCCTTTCTCTTGCTACAAAGCTATCATACCCTTCTATTCAATAAGCAGCGGGGATAAATACAATTTATATATGCACACGCATGTGCTTGTGCTTGTGTGTGTGTGTGTGTGTGTGCGAGTGTGTGTGTTTTACATGCTGTCGCTGTGGGCGTTTTGGGCAGTTGGCAAACAGACCGACAACAACTCGTCGGAAGCTGCTGCCCCAGGGCTCCACTAACAGCGCTAGTCACACGCCCCTAAAGTCTCCCTCCCCCACACTTTGCCCCGCCAACCCTATGCCAATATTGAAACTTTCAACTATACACACACACTCACACACACACGTACGCTGAAATTTATGTGTATGTGTGTGTCGAGCACTTTCACTTTTCACAAGCTTGGCTGGCCTCCTGGTCGCGACGATAAAAAAGCTTAGGCTTATGCTTTCGCACATTTTAAGCCATCCACCCCCTCGACCCTTAAACGCCCTCCGCCCCCAGCGACCACTACATGAGCATAAGGAACGCTCTAGTGCAGAAGCATGCGTAATTATACCCGTTAACTAAGCACGAGAAGGCAATGACAATTTAGTGCCCAGCATAATTAATAATAAATATTCAAAATTTCTGTGATACAAATGGAAAATTAAATTGTTTGAATAGTCAATCATCTTATTTAGACCAGTTGACTGCAAGTCATTACTACACTACTTACTAGGCCAATATATGTATATATAATCCACCTCTTACCGTAAAATAACCGTTTATAATTAAAAATGTATACGATTTAATGTTTTCATTTAATTAAACTAAATCTGTGTGCTGAGCTTGACTCGATTAAATAAAATGAATAGCGCGTAGCTCGCAGTCGAGTATACTCCACTTTCGAATTTGGTTTTTTGGTGGGTGGCCATTGTTTGTTGACTGTTGTGCGTGTGTGAAGGGGGTAGAGCGAGCTGAAAGGTGGGTGGTGGGGGCGATAGCGCACACATGTGCCCCTGGACGTGTCCCTGCCACATTTACAAGCAACAGCAAAAGCAGCAGCAGCAGCCGCCCTGCGGCTAAGCTGTCCAGCAACGCATTTCGTTTTTGATTTTGCATGGACGAAAAAAAATATATACGCTATTTTAAATGAAACGTACGAAAGTGTGTGTAAGAGTGCGTATGTATGTGTGTGTGTGCAGCTGATTTGGATTTAAAATTAAAGATTCAAGCTGGGATTGACTTAAAGATGTGTTGTGTAAGGAAATGCAATAAATAACCCTAAACTCATTAGCCTAATGCACAAGGGCATTTCCACGAGAACAGCAAAAAAAGAATATCAACAACAACAGCAGTTAACAAGATATGCCATAAATGTCAAGTGAGTGTGTGTGTGTGTGTGTGTGTTTATTATTCTTGTGCAAGTTTTGTAATTAATCGTTTAGCGCCACAGCAAGCAGTCGACACATTGCCTTTGACCCCGCTGGGTGTCGTTTGTTATCATGCTGTGTCTGCGTCTTGTCAGCAAAAAGGGTTGATACCTTACTTTCTTAGCACAGAAGACTAATAACAAATTTAAAGTTGGCGCCCTCTCTACGGTTAGCGTTGCCAACTTATGAACTTAACCAGTCTTGCCAACTTCTAAATATCCGTTTCTCAGCGTTGCCAACAAATGCAAGCGTTGCCAACTAATTATTAACGACTTGCCAAAGCAAAAAAAAGACAAACATAAAAATACTAAAAACACTGGAATTGTTAAAAGTATTATGAAATACTTTTTTATAAGATGAGACTTTCGAGGAAACCTGCATTTTGCAACGATAATTGGGCATCCCAACAAAAAGCAAGGGCATTTTTACATACCAACGGTAATCCAACGAAGATCGGTGGAAGCGTCAAAGCTCAAAAATGGCGGAAAATTACTTCTGGCAATTATTATTAGAACGCGACTTGGACAGTAACAACTCCTCGCTTGTAAATTAGCGCCAAGCGGCAACACAATAAAAAAAACGCACTGTACACTACCCTTTTGCGAAAACGGTATAATGAGGTATTTAAAAATAAGTTTTATCAGCACATTATTCGCGCGCACTTAACGCCACAAAAAGTTCACGACTACTGAACCGGCGCGAAATAATATTGAAAGAGCACGCGAGCTACAATCCAATCCGGATCCACTAAAAAAAGCTCTCTCTCCTCTTGCAAATGCAAAACAATAACAGTAAAAAATTTATTGAAAATATCGTGTTCAATTGCTCTCTTTTTCGCGCGCACTTCATTCCAAAAACGTTTACGATACTGAGCCAGCAGAAAAAAAATATCGATAGAACACGCGAACGACAAAAGGAGTCGGAACCACAAAAGTGAGCAGTAACAAATGCACGACTGTGAACTAGCGCCAAGCGGCAACAACATTCGAAAAAAACTGCTGCGCCGTAAAATTTCGAAAAAAGGCAAATTACATTTTCTACCTATAAAAGAAACAATAAAGTGCGGATAATGAGCGTGCAAAGGAGCCACAGTGCCAATCACACAACAACGATTAGCAACAATCAGAATGGCGATTCGCCAATGCAAACAATGCTGCCCCAACAACAACAACAGGACGCTGCACTTGCGCACTGCATTGGCTATGTGCGAGAATTCAGCAGCCAAGCAGCGGCCTATCATCTGCACAAGACCGAAGAGACGCTGCTGCATCTGCAGCGCAGCATTGCGCTACTGAGCACCAAGGTCCCATCCCATTGCTACGCCGCCGCACCCGGCAACCTGGAGCTGGCCAAGTTCTTTGTGGAGCTGCATGCGCTGATGAGCGCCCTCGACGGCGACAGCGAGGCGCTGTGGGCGTGCGTCACGCTGCTGCAGCACTGCAGTCGCAATCTGGAGGCACGCGCCGACATCGTCCAGAAATACTGCTTTGTGCCGTTTCTCAGCTATTTGCTGCAGCGCACAACGCGGCCCGAGCGCTGTCAGCGTTTGCTGCTGCTGCTGCAGGACTTGACGTACGGCATTCACATCGGCTGGGAGGAACCGTATCTGGTGGTGCTGCTCGAGCATCTGGTGGATATGGTGCACAGCGTGGACGATGCCGATGGCGATGCGAATGCCAGCGATGTCGACAACTCACATGCCCAGTTGGCGCTGTCGATCTTAGTGAATTTGTGCTACAAGAACTTCGTGGTGCTCTTTCTGTTTCTGCGCAGCGTCAACATCTCCAGCTTCAGTCGACGCATTCAACACTATGGCTTGCTGGCCTACAAAATGCTCATCATACTCTCAGAGGATGTACATTGCTTTGAGCCGCGTGAGTTGCACACATTTCTGCGCACCGCTTTCGCCGGCATGGAGGATTGCCTGAAGCAGTGGCATGTGCCGCAGCTGCGTCACATTGTTGACTTCTTGCTGGACGCACAGTGTCATGCGGGCTTGCAACGCGCCATGCTGAGCCACACACACTTTTGCGACGACATCGAGCGGCTGCTGAACGTGAGTAACGCTATTTAAATACTCGATTTCATTTAATACTTGATTCCTTGTGCAACCCACAGCAAATCGAGGCACGACAGCACATGGACGACACCAGTGAGGACACGCGCAAGCAACAACAGCTCTGCATGCGGCTCATCTTTCAGCTAATCAGCCACATTCTGCAGCTCTCCGCTGACAACGAAGTCATCAGCTTGGACGCCATCACACCGCGTCTCTACGAGCTGCTCGCCGATTGGCTGGAGTCCGAGCTCTGTGGCGTGGCTGCCATTGAGCTGCTGACGTCCCTGTTGCGCCTCGGGAAACGCGCCAGCGTTGCCCAGCTGATTGCTCGCGAACCCGCCAATGTGGTCAAGCTGATCAGCAGCGCCGAACGTGCAGATACCAAGCCCGCCCAAGTCACGGCCATACTGCGTTTGTTGCTCACGCTGCTGGGCAGCGGCAAGACGGAAAAACTGGTGCTGTCCAAGATCTCGGACTCGTATTTCGATAAGATTTTGGCAGCGCCATTGGCGCTCCTGCCGCAAATGCTGAGCGCCCAAACGCTCGCTCCGTCGGAGGTGGAAAAGTCCATCTTTGGACTGTTGTTGCTCATCAGCTTTGCGAGCATTGCCAAGAAGGCGTATTGGGACAAGTGCTGTGCCCTGTTGGAGCTGCCGCAGCTGCAGTATGCGCTCGCTCGCGCCATGCTCAGTGGCAACGAGCAGCTGGTGTCGGCAGCGCTGCAAATTGCACAATTCGAGCACTTTCCCAAGGCGGCGGTGGCCAAGGTAAGCTTTGCTCGTTTCATACGCCAATTTGTGCTTCATCACATCTCTCTCTCTCTCTCGATCTATCTGCTTGCAGTTTGTCGCCAGCATCGGCAGCAGCAGCAGCAGCAGCAATGCTCAAGCCTCGCCCGCTTCCAGCGCTGAGCAGGCGGAACAGTGGCGCAATCTGAGCGCAATTTTGAAGAGTCATCGCACCTTCATTGACAAAGAGCTGGCGCAACGTGTGAACGCTTTGATCGACAGCATTGGCGACACGTTGCGGCGCAACGAGCTGCACTCGGCGCCCGTCTCCCAGGTGATTGAGTTGTACAACCATCGCATCGACAGCCTCAACTGTGCCGCCCACAATATGCAGCAGCGTTTGGAGCAGGCCAGCGTTCAGCTGTGCAACAGCACGCAGCTGACAAATGTGCAGAACGCCGAGCTGCAGCAGTTTCAGACTAAAAACTTTGAGCTGCTCATTAGCCAGGAACGGTAAGCGATGAAATATGAAAGCTACTGCTGTCTTATTTTTGGACATAGCTAGCAAATAATTCCATAGTTTTTAGAGTCCGATTATTTTAAAATAACTCGTTTTGAGTAGGAGATGAAGCCACTTGAATTGCGTAGGAGTTACAACAATGCTAGCATCAAACTTGGTAGCTCTGAATTAAGCAGACGATTGCTAGATATGCCCATTTAAGCATTCAATTAAAAAGCACATTCAATGCTTTACTTACAGCCTGCAAACACAGTGTAAAGATCTCAAAGCGCAGGCGGCGCAGCTGAAGTCGAATCTCAGCGATCTGCTCAAGCGTTGGTCCGAAACCTCCGAGCAGCTGCAGGCCAACGAGCGGCGGCTGTCGGTCAAGCAGTCGGAGATTGCCGGCCTGCAAAGGGACTGCGAGGAGTTGCGCCAGAATCTCAGCGCCAAGAGCGATGAGCTCTCCAAGCTGGAGGCGCTCAGCAAAGACAACGTAAGCTGAACTTATAGTAAACCATTGAGCAATTACTTGATCATCATTTACAACTTATAGAGCACACGCATTGAGAAATTGAAGAAGACCGTGCACGCGTACGAGCAGGACATCAAGGATAAGGTGCGCACCATTGAGGAGCGCACCAACGAATTGGCCAAGACACACAAAGCGCTCGAGGAGCAGCGTGAGGCGCGCAAGAAGTCCGAAGATCTGGTCAGTGTGCTCGAAACGCAGCTGCAGGAGAAGAAGGAACAAATCGAGAACCTTGAAATGGAGCAGAAGGAAACCGAAGATCTGCGTAAAACGATCATGAGCCTCATGGAAAGCAAAAAGCCCAAACGCAAAGCTTAGACCAGACACCAAGCCGTTTCCAATTGACCCTCGACTTTGTTTTTAGTTCTAGTTCGATAAGACACAAATTGCATTAATTTTAACTATTATTAAATTATACAATTTTTTAAATTTACAATCATAAAAGGTGATCGCGTTTGATTTGAAAAAAATGTTACACAAGTTGAGACCATGCGATCAACCGACTACAAAGTAATCGTAAATGAATATTCTAGTAGTTAGTATTCTAATTACTCAAGCTCTTTGGTAAACTTAAAGCAGGCTACTTATTTATGTAGTTGTCAACGACGGAATAGGGTGAAAGTCACAAGATTATTATGAACTTTGGCGCCACCACTTCACCTGACAATAAAAATAGAGCTCGTTAATAGCTCATTCTTTTTTCAAAGAGCTTTCGCAATTAAGTGTAGCGAGGTGAAAGTTGATGGTCAGGTAATTTGTCTACGAATTGCTGTATAACACATTCAAAGAGGAATGAATTAAAAATCGCTTTTGTTTATTTTTGTTTCGTTTCTTTCTTTTTGTTGTTGTTGTTGTTGTTGCTGCTGCTGTTGTTGTATATACATTTGAATGCAATTTGCACAAACATCATGCATTACAATGACAATGTTTAATGTATTTTGTTGGTGTGCAAAGTTGAAAAAAAATCCATTACAAATTCCAATTTAACCGACGAATAGTACAAAAGTTCAGATAATAAAAAAATATATATAAAGAAGGATAATGTATATTAAATATAAATTACAAAGTATTGCATATACATGGGTGTGTGTGTGTGTGGTTGGTTGTAAATTTACTAAAATGTTTGCTATATAATTGATAGTTGATTGACGATTAACGCAAGTCATCTTGTTTTTCACTTTAGGCTCTTAAATAACTAACACCAGATACATCTGCTCACATTTTGTTGTGCAAGGGAAATAAGTTTAAGGTTAAAAAGCGAAAGCGTAGCAAGAGAGAAGACAAAGTACAATAATGTATAAAAAAAAAAACAGTCGCGAGAATCAAATATGAACTTGGAATGGCTGCAGGTATTAATCAATGTAACTGCTACGAATATATTATTATCATAATCATCGTCAATATATGTACAGTGCACCAGAATGAGCGAGACAGCGAAAGTAAGGGAAGCTAAGGAAGATACCGACGGATGGAAGGAAGAAGAGAGACAACACACAACGAAATCAAAACTACCGCTATTACAATACAGATTTCGATTTCCCCTAGATGAAAGCTACCGCTTCTTGTTGCCCGACGATTATTATTATTATTAGTTGTTGTTGTTGTTGTTGTTGTTGTTGCTGCTCAATGATTGTTTGATTGAAGGCTATTGAAGAAGTTGACCCTCGAATGCGCTGCTTACGACCCAAAGTGCTCCTTGTCCTGATCGATGGTCTCGAACTCGTAGTGGCCACGTCCATCAAACTGCAGATAATAATCGTGATGCACCCACAACGATTTGCGATGCGACACCGTGAAGAGCGTGATGCCCGCCTCACGGCAATAGCTGTACATCTTGCCCTCCACATCCACCGAGACGGCGCTGGTGCACTCATCGAGGATCGCAAACTGTGGCTTGTGGTAGAAGAGACGCGCCATCGCAATGCGCTGTTTCTCGCCGCCGGACAGCACATCGATCCAGTCCTCGATCGCATCGAGTCCGTTCTCGCGCTGCTCCAGATACGTCAGCTGCACAATGTCCAAGAAGTGCAGCAGATCCTCGTCAGAGCGGCCCAGACGACGCATATCGTCGCGTGTATGCGGATAGATAATCTGTGGGCAGCGAGCGAAGAGAACGTTGAGTGAAATGTTCGTCAAAAAGAAAGACATAAGACGAAGACTATTAAATATGGAATTAAGGCTGCTCTCAAATTTGCAGTTGCTAAGTTTCTGTACCAATCCCATATTCATAGTGTTCAGCTCTCGTTTAAGCGGTTTACCTGATCTCGCAAGCTGCCCAGCGTCATGTAAGGCCGTTGAGGAATGTAGAAGAGCTTGCCACGCGACGGCTTGGTGACCTTGCCACCCCACGTGGGCCACAGCTCGCCGAGGATGCGGAAGAGCGAGGACTTGCCACAGCCATTGGGACCACAGACGAGCACATTGGTGCCAGACCTAAACAAGTCGAGATGCTAATTCATATCAAATCGATATAAAGTTGAAAAACACTTACTTGACTTCAAAGGTGAGCTCTTTAAGCAGCACATCGCCATTGGGCGTCACCAGCGGCACCTTCTCGAATCGTATGATATTGTCCTCGAAGCACATGATGCCCTTGTTGGGCCCAAAGCTGCCAGCGGCGGCTGAATCGCCGCCGTTAAGCGTCAGGCTATTGCCATTGACCATGGTGCGCTCGTAGGTGCCCTTATTGAGATCGCTGAGCACCTTGATCAGCTCCGTCATGCGTGCGGTGAAGCCAGCGAGGCGGGACATCTCGCGTCCGGCCAACACCAGGCGACCAATAGCCTCGGCCAGCTTGATCAGCATGCGGCCATACGTGTAATAGGCCTGCAGGCGTTCGCCGCTCTTCTCGCCGGACAAGAGCGGATGGTTCTTGGTGAAGAACGGAATGGACACCGCATAGAAGCCCACAATCGAGGCGAAGTCTGCAAGCAAAGTAATTGAGTTAGAATATTTATATTTGTCAATGTTAATAATGCACAAATCAAGGGCTTTGAAATCGTTAATTATCCTTCCTTCTCTGAGGAGATGCTAAGTTATACTCACATTTGCCCACGATGTTGTCGACGATGCCCATGCTGACGCGGAACTCGAGGAACTTGCGCAGATGCGAACGCAGCTTGGAGTAGCTTGCCAGGAGCGTGAGCTTCTCACGCACATTGCCCTGATAGAAGGCCACCTCCTCGGAGTTGGTGATCAGCCGGCTGTTCACATAACGGAATTCACCCTCCAGCTTCTGCTCCTCGACGGTCAGACGGCCGGTGGGACGGCGCAAACGTGTGAGGAAGATGCCGGCGAAGAGCAGATACAACATCAAAATGGATGGCGTCTTGCCACCCAGATTGACTGTCAGACGATAAACATAAATAAAGATGTCCAGCACCGGTTTACTAATGTTCGAATACAATTCCGTTGCGCTCTCGCAGAACTTGTCAATGTCCGTGGTCAGCAGCTGATCGGCGTTGGCTATTCGGTTATCCAAGTTGGACATTTTGTAGTACGTATAACCACTGCAAAATAATTTCAAATATTTTAATAACTTGCGTCCACCGCTTGACAGTTTGTGCAGTTGCTCCCTCAGGTATCTGAGTGCATGTTCAATGAATTTACGCAAATCTTGCTTTGGTGGCTTTTGATGCATTTTCGTACAACTTGAAACTACAACTGAAAACGTATTCTATATATCTGCAATATTTGCTAATTGTATATCAAGTTGTTTGCTAAAAATTTGTGAGATGCGCGATCTATTGGCACTAAAATGCAGTCGGTTTAATCCGCAAATTTCAAAAAATTGCTCGCAACTTGCTTGACAAACGTTCATCAACCTTGATGAACTGATTCGAATGTGAAAATTTCCTCCAGAAGGAAAAGCCTTCTTTACAATGTACAAAAACTATTCTACGTGTTCATGATATTTGACATTTAAACGAAAATTCGCTTAGGCGACTATGCGAATTTAAGTCACAGTAAGTCTTTCAATTATGCAATCTACATCTCCTTGCTGGGCTACTCACTTGAGGTATTGATTGTACAGATGATGCGTCAAATTGGTGCGGAAACGCAGCTTCAGTTCGCCCAAACTCCACTTCAGTATGTTGGTGACCACGGAAATCTAGAAGAAACGACAATAACTAATGCGAGCCATAATCAGAAGAGTGCGAGGCAAACATACCGCTGGCAGGGCAGCCAGATATTTGAGGAGCGCGGTCTTGAACTTGGCACGGTTCATGTGTATGATCGTGCTCTCAACAACGGTGGCATTTTGAATCATCCAAATGTCGCTCACCGAGCGTCCAATTAATGTGGCAGCAACCAGCATCAGCAGACCCGTCTCCATGCTCCAGAATCTGGGCACGAGTATGGCTGTGAAGCAAGACGATTAACTGATTAGTAGCTGGGCAGGAGATTCAGCGAAGTAAAGTCAACTTACGCAACAGCTCGCGCAGCTGCTTGAAGAATACTGAATTCACATGCGCCTTGCTCGACTTTTTGTCCTTTTTCTCCGAGATGGTGTACTGAATTTTGTCCTCATAGTCCGATTTCCTGCCAGGCGAAAGAAACGAAATCCATTAGCAAAGTGTCAAGAGAATTTATAGAATGAGTATTTAAAAAAGTTTGAAATTATTCAATTACTTAACTTTGAGGCAACTAAATTAACAATTTGTACATTTAACTACACTGAGGTAGTAAAGCATATTATACCATATTCATAAACTGTGCAGTGTGCACATTAAAGATAAGAGCCCAAGCGTGCTTATTTAATGGAATGTTAATTTCAGTTAATTGCATTTTCGGAATTACTGCCAATTGTTTAATGTGTGAGGCACTCTATATTGTAATACTCTTTGTACTGACTAACGCAGCAATCGACCATAATTGTAAACAGTTTTTTTTTCTATTTACAGTTTGTGTAAATATTAATGTTACATTTGGGATATAAATCTATTTTTTTAAGCATCTGTTGAGCATCTGTTGATTCAGAAATCGGAAATGTATCGATTTTTAAAAAATCTAAAGCAAGGCTAATGCAAATCTTTTGGAAAAACAAACTGCATATCATTTGAGCGTTAGTTCATCATTAGCAATCAATTTCCCTAGCTTCCATGTGGCATCGAGGCACACGTGTGCATGATTAAAGTGGAAAGAAAAAAAATGCAAAACTATTTCCGCGAAACTTTTCAAACACGAATAAAAGTAACGAAGGCACAACAACGGCAAGGTCGTGAAGCACCTTTGAACCATTGCTTTCCGCATAGAATAAATGCAATTAAAAATTGTTAATGAGTCACAAAAGAGAGAGCAAAACAAAAAAAAAAAAAAAACCAAAAAAAAAAAAAAACAAAAAAACCGAAAGGAAAGGTTGACAGTGTTAATTATCGTGTTTACCGTCAATATAAACCTGAATATCAAAGTACTATCTGGCTAATGTCTCAGTCTTCATAGATATGCATAATCTATTGCGATGGCATGAGCCGAGCGTTTCAAATATAGTTGTCGAAGCCGAAGTAAATGAATGATATAACATCATCATCGAGCAGCAATAAAAAAAGGCTAATGGCGCAATTTGGACTTTGCGATTACATTTAGCCAGCCGCGGCGGACGACGGCGAGCAAAGGGCGAATTTAGCCATGTCAGTCGCTTATCAGTCGACGGGTCATGGTATGTTGTGGACTGTGGATTCTGGAATGTGGATCGTAGCCTGCTGCTTGTGGGTGGTGGGCAAAGATTGCGTTCGCTTATCTATTGCCTCTGCTGAGGTGTCGCATACTCAGTTTGACAATTGTTGCCTTCTCTCTAGGCGATCGCTGGTTTCATACAAAAAGTTGATGATTCGCGATGACTTGCAGGAAATGCTACATTTCATCTTCAATACATTCTTGTTTTCTATTTTTTGCTATTCTTAATTTATTTATGTTTTTTTGTTAGTGCGACTCTGGCTAGCCGGTTAAGCTTTTGTTGTTGTTGTTGGTGTTGCCATTTGCTCATTTCTATCAATTCCAACGCATTTACAGACACCACACACACATATACACACACAGACGCATACAGAGACACACATTGTGTTTATATTAAAGCTCATTTGTGGATCAAGTATTTGTGTGTGTGCGTCTGGTATGTGCTGGTGGTGGTGGGGGGATGACGTGTAACACGTGTTCGGGTCCGTAGGTCGGTCAATCGCATTTGATGCGAACGCCGTCGTCTGCCTATACTTAGAGATGTGCATAATTTTGCGGGGATCGGAATCATTATAAGTCGAATCATTATATTGTACATATGGCTTAATCTCAACTTCACAAGTTTTTCTTTATCAATTTGTATTTTGAGCGAAAAAGTACACATCATAATCATAGTTTTCAGTTACATTGACAAATTAATAACATTAGTGGAATATCTTTATTAAATAGTTCATTCAAGATAATGATTTTCGTGCAATGCAGATCGATCTAATTTTATTTTATTTGAATGAAATAATATTTAGTATTTTCGGTGCACAATTATTTCACATAGCATGCTTTGTCAATTCTATGATTTCTTATTATATTTAATATATTACTATTCTGTTTCACAAGTTTCATTTTTCATATTTTACTTGTTTCCATTCAAATGCTTGCAATGGTTGTGTTCCAATTGTTTTGAAACCGTTTTCAATGCCATAAAACGCAACAACGGCAAAGGTGAATAAAACAAAAATTACCGAAAAAAAAAAGGAAAAACCCGGTGAATTTGGAAACAGCTGTTGTTGCATTTGACGAATCATTTTCTTGGATTTAATTGCACAATTTAGCAACGGCTTTGTAAGTACAAAAGTTCAAATTTGTTTTCTCCATGCTTATCAATAAGCGCCCAGATACAATCAATCGTTTGTCTCGTGAAAACTTTGCACCGCAACCATCTCTAATCAATACGCAATGTTTCAAGGTGTGCACGTGTGTGTTTTGAAAGGCTTAGTTTATTGTTATCAACTAGTTAAGTTGTTGGGCTCTGCTGTTAATCGTTGTGATTAATCTACTTAACCAGCCTAAAAGAAGCCACAGCAACTAAAATCCCACATAAAAACACAATTGGCTTGCAGGTGTGCTGGAGCAATTAAGAAGATGGAGGGAGAAAAAGTAAACAGGGCTGTAAATATCTACAGATATTGCAAGCGTACATATATATATATATGTATGTATGTATAAAGAGAGCAACTAGCGATACGCGAATCGCGTTTTGTTTGTGCTTTCGCCTATTTTGCCTCTTGAAGTTTGGCCGGTTTTTAGACCAAGCGAATTTACTGTTGATTAACACAAAAGGCTGACAACAAAAAAAAACAGCAACAACAACCATCATAATAGCAAGAAGGCTACGTCAGAAACACGCCAACACAAAATCATGTGTGCGTATGTGTGTGACCATTACTGCCGGCATTTTATTGTCGACAGACAAGTTAGCACACACGCACATACACACCGCGACAAAGCAAAAGAGCAAAAGAAGAGAAAAAACTGATTAGGAGTCCGCTTTGCATGTTTGTGTGAAAGATCGACAGATTTGTAACGGCAGTTTTTGCCGGGTGCAAAGTTCAAATATTATACGCAAATCTGCTGCTGTTGCTGTTGAATATTTAAATACACACGTGTGCCCCAAAACTACACAAACAAATATGGCAAATACTTTTTTATCTCATTGGTTTCTTTTTATCTAAAATTGATTCAATGTTCTTTCAATTGCGCTTCCTGTCTGCATTGTTCTAAGTGTGTGTATGTACGTATGTGTGTGTGTATGTTTATATGTGTGCTTTAGTCACAGGGTGCAAATGTTTTGAACATTTTAGGTTTGGTGCAATTTCACGTTCTGAATAGCGTGCATATTGCAGTTTCTAATTCGAGTCTGAACAGGTGCATGTGTCAAACAATTTAAATTATGCAAATGCGACTTTAAGGGAAAAACTTAGCATTTTTGCATTAACAATGCGCAACGATTGCAATGAAAACTTTAGTACACACACTCACTCTCGCTATGCTGCAAAACTTTCGTTTAAATTGTTGTATCTTAACATTGCTGTTAAGTCCTAATAGCGCTGTTAGCATTCAAAGCTGTTACATGTGTACTTATGTTTGTACGTGTGTTCGTAAACAATGCTGTTCAATGGCAATTAATAATAAAGTTTGAGAATATGCTTGGATTGTCAAGCACAAAATAATTGCGTAATAGGCGGCAATGAAAGATAAATATGTACCTGTAGAATTTGCTTTGACGAAAAGTAAACAAAAATTAGCATTCATTCGGGCAAGTGTGTGAACTCCAAAGGCGGAACAACCACAACAACATCCAAATGCTCAAAGCACAAACGCAATTAAAGCCTCCGCACTCGCCGTTGCCAAATGCTCGCAATTTACTGCAAAGTCGATCGCATTGGCAACGCGCCTTTCGAATGCAACAAGCAACGACTGCTACTAGCGAACGAAACACTTCAAATCAAGTGTAGAGCTTTCGAATGTGCATGCGTGCGTAGCTGTGCTGCCAGTTGCGCTTTTTTCCAGTCAAATGTGAACATTGTTCTTCTTACAAATGTATTTAACCTTTTTTTTGGAGTCATTTATATTTTCCACAATTATAATTTTAATTGTCATTAAAGTAACCAGAGGAACTGAGGTCGTCAGACTGTTTTTTTTTTTTTTTTTGGTTTTTCCTAGCATTCTACCATTTTTTTTTTACCTTCTTTCCCGCTAAAACAGCTTTTTATTCCTGCACTGATGCGTAATCAGCAGTCGCAGACACAAAATGCCAAAACTCATACTCATCAATTGAGGACAGCAAATAACCATAACTGACAACACCCAGCAATAACGTTTATTACGCTAAGAGTTCACACACACACACACACACGCATATAGATTTGGTGTTTGCACACTTATACACTTGTCATCAAATTATGACACACGCCGGCAATTACACGTATGTATGTATGTATGTATACACTTACATTGAACCGGCAACCATATACATGTGTGTGTTTGTGTGTGTGCGCGCATTGATTGGCTTTTGTCGCCGAGTCTGCAGCATGTCAAAGTTGTTGCACTTTACCTCCGACAATTTGCATAAAGCGTTGTTAACACCTTTCTTTGCCAATTGCTTTGAATACAAAATTGACAATGCAAATCAATGGCCGCATTAGTAGGACAGCGAGTGCTCAGGAGGTGGAGGACACCACAATAGTAGAATTAAATATGTGTTTAGGCTACAAGTTGTTTTATCATTCATCTATTACGAATTTCAAATGTTGTACTTTTACCTTCATTTCATATACAAATTTATTTGCCAATTAATACGTAATCGATAAATACATATCATATGTAGTGTTAGGGCAATGTAATTACTTAACAGCACGCGGTAACATTGCTCGCTAACAATGGATTAACTGCTCATCATTATTGTAATGGAAAAAGTTGTTGATCTGCGCGATAAACGTGCTTTATTGTAGTATGATTAATTGCATTCTTTCGCAAGACTAATGCAATTTTGAAAAAATGTTTGTTGGCTGTCTCTCAATCCTCAACCTGCTCGCACACAAGCTCAACCCCTTGGCAACTAACCACTTAGTCTAATTGTGACTGTCATGGAAGTAAGCATTTGATTTCAATTAATTAGATCAAAAACGCTTGACTATTTTATATATATTATTCGTAATTCGTTTTTTTATGGATTTGTCGGGCACTCAGACGACAATTGAAATTTGGCGAGCAATGATTAGATATTGGGTTTATTATTACATTAATCGAATGGAAAAACTGTTCCATAATAACAACAAATTAAAGGCCCTTTTACGCTTATCGCCATGTGAAATCTATTAACAGTTCTGCCATCGATATCAAATAACAGCGTAAAACCCAGGTGGAGGACTGGGAACAAGGGGCAAACAGGCCAATTAAATTTGTTACCTACGCACACACACAAACACACAAGCATAAAGTAGTCAGCTATTAAAATAACAGCGCAGGGTCACTCTGGCTGACACTCACGAACTAAAGTCCGCCTCTAGAGTCACACATAAATAATTGCGATCACTTGCAATCAGCTGAAGGGCAACACTTGCCATGGTTATCGTTATCGATATTGTTGTTGTTGTTGCTGCTGTCCTTGAGCAGCAGATGGTAGGCGCCTTCCAAATGGGGCAACCAAAACCAGTTGGAAGCGCATCATGCGATCCACACACACACACACACACATACAGACGCATACATCAACAGAAATCTTTCAATGTCAATCAATTTTGGAGACCTTTCCCAATGTTGGCTTTTTGTTTAAGTGATCTTACCTTTTTTTGTTGGCCATTTTGCCGTATGCGATTATCCATAACGCTGCCGTAATTCCCGCCACGCCGACGATGGCGCTTTGATTGTGCGCCAATTTACTCAAAGCTGGAGCCATTTTTTTCTTTTCTTTTTTTTTGCGCAACACACACGCACACTATATAACTTTACTCTCCTACGCACTCACACACACACTCACGTGGAGGGGGCACTAGAAAAAAATGTTTTGTTGCTATTTCGTTATTTATCCTGCGTTGCAACCCTGCTGCTCTCTCCCTTCTTTGCACTATTTGGTCTGCGTATCTAGAATAACCCAGCCCTTCTCTCCAACTCCTGGAAATTGCGTTGGCGTTTGTGTGATGTGTGTATTTTCGTTGGAAATTCGTCAGCTAGTCGCAGTTATCTAGCGTTGCATTATTATTTACATAGACATTAAATATTATGCATCGCTTGCTTTGCTGTTGTTGTCGTTTGTTGGAAGCTCGAGTTTACTGTGAAAGTGTCCAACCGGGTCCCTTGTGCAATGCAACTGATCAACAATTAACAACAGTTTTGCGTTTCTTAATACGTTGGACTCTACCGTTTGTGTGTTTTATATACGTTTCACACCCGCATTAAGCACAAAAAACAACACGTCCGAACTCCGGCGAAACAACAACAAATGTGAAGATTGTCCAACAGCGTGACCGTCAAGCAAAATTTTACAAATGCACCACTTTATGACGAGAAATATACCAAAATATATTACTATCATGATGAGCTGGTTACATTTAAAACAATTTTTATTTAACGTACTTATAAAAAATGTATTAACAGTCAATAATTTTCTAATAACGCAAATTTCAAAACAGTGCATCCAAAATTGAATCAAAATTTAAATTTATTGATATCAAAATTGACCTTTAAAATTTTACAGTTTCCAGTGATCCTCGATATATGTAGTTAGTTATAATTATTGTGTACTTTGATAGGTCGCAAAGGCTTATCGACGAGCAAATATTAGTGCTGGTTAAAATAAGTGCTTAAGGGTTTCGCAACACTGATAATATATGGCTGCGCAAAGTTGCCAGTTTGCGTGCGGTAAAAAATGGCAACGCTTGTCAGCTGATCAAAATTTCATAGTCGCAGGCAAATTCAAAACATTGGAGCACACTGGCGCTATTTTGTTGTTTGTTCGAGGTGGACGTCGCACATACACACACACAAGCGCACACAGATTGGCGAATTTATTTACGAAATTATTGCTGTGTATAATAGCGGGGTATGTGCAGATAAGTTTATTAATAATTTTTTTTTTACATATAAGTAGCATATATATAAGTAGTATGATTGTGCACATGTGTGAGCATAAGCGTGTAATAGCAGTTTTCTGATTTCTCCCGTCGTCGTCACAACAAAACAAAACGCCAGTTGAATTGCCGACGTCGTCTTTGACGTTTTAAATCGCAGCGTTTACCACCGAAGTTAGATAATCGAGAGCAAGCAGACCAGCCCCCTCCACGCAGTTTCAAGTTCACGAGGTGCGTAACAAATTGACCCTAAACAATTTGCACTGCAATAAAAAAAATCGATGCAGCTCTCGTGCATTTTTCTGCATCTGTTTGTTCTTGAACTAATTGCACACGTACATATGCACGACATCGGTGTGTGCGAGAGTTGGCAAAGTGTTCTCCCCCACACCAAAAAAGAAAAAAAAAACTTAACCTCTAGTGCGTAACAAAACAACAAACAAACAAAAAACTGTAATTGCTGTGCGTTAAATGGTAATAAATAGTCGCTACTGATTTTGTTTGGCGTTTTGCGTGTCGCATTCAATTGAATTGCGTGCAAAAGAGCCGCAAATTATTAGCCCAACACTGTTCACGTTCGTGTGTGTGTGCGCAACAGCTGTTTAACATGCTAATTAGCAATTTGACAGCGCCCTCTACGCACCGCACGTTGTAATCCAATCGGTTTCGATTGCCTTCTGATTGGATTTGCTGATGTGTCAATTGAAATTGTAGCCCAAAATAAAAATATGTATATAGATGTGTGTGTGTGTGAGTGTGATATTAATATTTTATATTTGTTAAGCAGCTGCAGCTGCGTTGGGCGTTTAATTAAATAAGTGCACGCTATCAGTTGTCCTATCAGTTGTCGCTTATCTGATTGGACATTTGCATAGCAATCCCATTGCATAAGCTTCAAAACAACAAATATCACCACAACTATATCTTTTTATATATAGATTTCACATTTATTAGCGATTTATTAACGCATCATTTAACACCTGTGTGCTTTGATATTTTTGATATCACTCCTCAGAATTTGAGCCCAGTATTTATTGCGTTTGTATTTGTTTATCTTGCACTCAAAATGTTTATATAAATTGGAATTAAGCCTTTGATTTCTGCCTTTTGTACGCCAATTGAGTGCAACACAAATACACTGAGAGAAAACTTTCGAGAGCTCATCAAATATTTCAGTTTTTGTGTAGTTCCCCTCTTTTATTTACAATTACATTAATCAATTTACGATGCCCGATTTAATAATTGTATTATTATAAATAATAGATTTATTTATTTAATCATTCGGCAGAATTTTCACTGGAAATCAGTTTTTAAACTAAATTAAAGAGAGTATAAAATTCTCTAAGCAAACTAATCTTCAGCAAATTTATCTTTGCCTTCTGTTTTTAAGTCTAAAAATAAAATGAAAATTAAATGGACAAGAAAGTATTGGCCAGCTATAATTTAGTTTGATTGTGAAAATTAAGAACAATGGCTTCTCAAACCCAATAAATCTTTAAAATCAATCGATGCACATTAAAACTGAAAAACAAATTCAAAACTCATCTATGAACTTTTCGATCAACCTAACGGAAGCTTTATGTGCTTTAGTTTGCACTAGACAGTAGGAAGCCCTCAGCAAAATACTTGCAATAAAGCACTTTGATCTCGATGTTCTTGAAATTCAGCAATTATACTTGATATTAATAGCAGTGTTTGCTGATTGCTCAGCAAATGGAAAGTGTACGTAATTTCTTCCCATTATTGTCATGTTTTTTTTTGGCATTTCAATTCTTTTTGGCACAGTCTCTCTTCCTCTCTTAATCTGTCTGTGTAGTGTCTCATTTCACTGAGCTGTCTTATTACGCAATTGCCGATTCAAAGTACAATAATTGCTAGCTATAAACCTTGTGCGCTTGTCTGTTGTCTTTGTTGAGGTATATGTGTATATAGTATAAATACATTTATATAGCATAAGCTCAGACTCCGCTCATCAGACGTCACTGATAATAACAACGCTAAAGCTGAAAGTCAAAAGTACACGGCTCAAATGAGAACATAACAAATAAATAAATTCATTAAACCGTATACATAATCCCTTTTCCTTGCTACCACTGCTGTTTAATTGTATTTTTGCAAGTGGCAACATGATAAGAGTTATCTACAAGTTCAAAATTGCTAGAATTAACTAATTGCCTTGTTTACATTTCCAATTTGAATTGTCGTTGGGCGGCAAAACAATGATCGAATGTTATCGATATTGGCAGCGTATCGAACTGTTCGCAGCACACAGTGTGGCCACATTCGGCGCGCACAAAATACGCGCTCGCCTGAGGACATGTGTCCGTTATTCTAAATGCTCTCAGCTAATTGCATTCTTGCTGTACTTTCTTTTGATGTTGAACAATTATAATTAGCTAATGGTAGCTTTTGCGTCTTGGCGACTCACTTGTACACATATGTATGTGTATTATAGGTGTGAAACCGGTTAATTGTTTATTTATATAATTGAATTGTGACTGTTGCTGAGCACAATAAATATGTGTGTATCGATATATGGCACAGAAGTCGTAAAATGATTTCGCTAATCTTATCTCTGATGATAATAGCACCTTCCCTTTTAACACTCCCCACCACACCGACAATGCCAATGCCAATAATAACAGCAAGTACCAAAAGCACTTTTCAGTAGCTCTTATAAATCAAGCTTACGCTCTTATACACATACACACACTAAGTCGAGTGTGTATGCCTGGTGGTTCGGTTACTTTTGCTCCCGATGATGATGACGTCGTCGCAGCAGCGGCAGCGGCGGCGGCGGCGACGGCAGCTGCTTCGATTTTTGCACATTTATTAATTTCTGTTTCATCCCGTTTGCAGTGTTCTGAAAAGAGGGAACGAGACGAAAAGCCGACTGAAACCACTGTGTGTTGCCTGTGTGAGCAAAATCCAATAAAATCGGAACATATCCAAATTCACTGTAAAGATGAGCCGTCAACTGCTGAAGAATCCAGCAACAATGCAGCGTGCAGCTAGCGCCTTGGCCTCCACTTGTGCCAGAAGTTTATCAACGAGCAGCGGTAGCAGCAGGCGTCAGCAGCAACAGCAGCAACAATGTAAACTAACGCCAAGTGTTGTCATACGTCGCTGGAAATCATCGACGCTACATAACAATAACAGCGCTCAAAGCCAGCAGCAGCAGCAGCTAACAGCAACAACGCCGCTGCGCCGCAGTCAAGCTGAAGCATTGAACGCGCGTGGTAGCCATTCAACATTTGACGTTCCTTCTCGGTCAGTATATATTCGCAATATTTCTTTCGTTTTTTTTTTGTTTAGTGTCTCAAAAAAAAAAACCGATAACTAGCAAAAACAAATTTACATTAACATTAACATAACATTTGAATATTGTCGTTCGTGTTTCTCTGTTAAACTGACGTGTTTTGTGCTTTGTTTTCTTTCGCGTTTCTTTCTCCGTCCATCTGCTGTGCGTGTGTTTACCCTTGTTTTTGTTTGTTTTTTTTTCCAGCTGCATGTCCACACAAAAGAAAGGAGACAACATGAAATGCCTAAATTTGGACAACATCAATCCCAACTTCATCGTTATGGAGTATGCGGTGCGTGGTCCGCTTGTGATTCGCGCCGGCGAAATTGAAAAGGAACTTGAGAAGGTAAGCTCTAGTTTTTGTTTGTCCATTTCACACACACATACATACCGCTTCCCTCTTTATCAGTGTCTGTCACTCATCATTATTCATGTTCCGCCTCCTAAATTACCAAAAAAAGCGCCACCTATTGAGCGTTGCTTTTTCTCACCCATTCCCTCTATTATTATTTTTTGGTTTTTGTCGTTTTGCTTTTCGCTCGGCAATTATTTACGTTGTGCGCACCTGTTAATCCTTCATTCCAGTTGCATTCATTTTTCGTGGGGTGTTCTGAGTTGCGTTCGGCTTTTCCAATGCCCTAAATTGAAACTAGAAAAGTTAGCTTAAAACTATGAAAATGTTGAACATTTGGGGAAATATTTGAAAACAGTTTTTTAAATTCGCCTGTTGTTTTGTTTGATTTTAACAATTTAAATGTAGGACAAATTTGATAGATCTATGTAAGAGTTTAATGTTAATTTACTACTTGACTTATTTTCTATGTGGAGGGTAACAATATTAGTTGTATATGTATTTTATGATAGTAATAGTATTTATTAAACTATATTAGTTGTTAGCAATGTAGCGTAGCAGTTAATTTGCGTTAATTTGTAAGTTTGATAAACGGTTTTTCCAATTATTTTTTTTTTTTAATTTAACTATTTTTGTGAGGCGGTTTTCCTTTGAGCGAAATTAGTGCTATTTCATGCTGAACGTCCCAAAATTGCTTCATTTTCGTTTATCTAAAAATAGTTCTTAATTAGATTCATATTTTTTTTATCTCGTTTAGGCAGTTAAACTTTAGAGCTGGTTGTATTTAATTAACGCTAAATTAGCTCAAAATGTTTTGTTGAACATTTGTGGTTTTTTCCTTCCATTTTTTTTTCAGTTAATTATAAGATCTAATGGGCTTGGTTGGCAATTGTATTGTTATTGTTTAGTGTTTGCTTATTTGGGATGTTTATCACTACAAATGTAAAACGCATGATTTTAATTATTCTCAATTATTGGGGTCACGTTTTTCAATTATCTACCAAGAAATACTCTTTACTTTGGGGTCTTAGAAGTTTGCGATAAGAATTCTGTTGAATCCATGTTGATTATATTTTTTATTGATTTACAAATTTGCAATATTTTACATTATCTCCAGAATAATACATTTGTGTTGCCAATAATTGTATTTTCACGAAATTTATAATTATTAAATTATAATTTGATAAGAGTATAAAATGTTCGGCTTGCTAATTTGAAAGGCTTTGTCTGTTGTTGACTTTCAATTTATGTTGTGCTTAAGCTGAATTTAAGACTATAAATGCTGCTCCAACTTTTACCGCTGAAAAATGAGCGTGTGAGTGACAGCTCTATACGGTTGGGGGAACGTGTAATTGTAGTTGTAATATTTGGCCCATTGCCCGAAATCGAAAACGGAGTCAAGTTCAGTGAACGTCCTTCAAAATGCCGGCAGCTGCTGCCTACCCTGGTCCACAGGGATTTTCTTCGTAATTTCGCTGCGATTATGTAAGTGAAAGCGTGCAAGCCGTCGAAGGGCTGTTTACAGAGCAGCGGAGTAGGAAGATGGGAATCAAGGATGCTGTTGGGCAATTTGTGAGGCGCTGTTATTAAACACAGACAAAACAACAAAAACAGTTGACAACAAATATGCGCATGAGCCGTGAAGCTTTTTTCTACACATTTTGTGTTTTGCTTTGTTGTTGGTTTCCAGCATCGTACAACGCAAAAAGCAAAAGACGATGATTCTCTTCGAATTTATCCGACAGTTCGTCAACCCACATTAAAAGTGCAGCGAACATTTTGTTCGTGTCTTTGTATCTTTCGCGGGCTCTTGCTATTGCTTTCCATTGTTTGCCTTCCTTTCACTTTGCATACATATTTTATTATTATTGTAGTTGTTTGCTCACATACTTAGCTTCCTCTCGCCATTCCATCGTTCTGCGTGCCGTTGACTTCCTCGTTCGCCGCGCATTAGATTTTGTTTTTGTTTTACCAAATGCCTTCGCTCGGCATGCTGTGTATGATAAGGTCGTGACGTTGTCCACTTCTCCCCTACTCCTCCGCCATATTGGCTCGGTGCCAAAGGGGAAACTGTCAATCGCAGTGCAAACATAAATCTTTGATTTTGTTTGATCCCTCTTCACAGCATGAGTTTGTCACATTTGTTGCAGTCTGTTATCAGATGGATGCGCTGTTAAGTTGGTGTCTTAAGCTTTGCTGTTAGACTGTGAGGATGCTGTTGAAGGTTAACTGCAGGCAAATGTTAACACTACTGCTGATGAGTTTTAGTCACTGTTAAATAAATTACAGTCTGTTGTTTTTTAACATCGATTGGACTCTGTTAGTCCTAGACGCTTTACGTGATCCTTTGTCCTCTGTTGAAATCAAATGTTTAATCTCTATAATTTAGCGAGTTATTTTCATTCTTTTATTCGGTTATGCCTGAAGATTTCTAACGCTGCTCACTCTATGATTTTGTGACACTCGTTTAATCGGTTGTTAGTAAAGAGCGAACTTTAAACAAACATTGCCTAGTTCTATATTATGCCATAGATACGATAACAACGACAAGTTGGGAAAATTTTTGTGCAAAGATTATTATTGATTTTGAGTATCGGTGCTCAGTAAATTGTTATTGCTCCGCTGTTGTTGTTGTTTTGCTGCCCAGATTACGACACATATTTCAATTGTGCAAACAGATGAACAATACCTGAAATATTTACTATATACATACATACAATATGGACAGATATAATACGTGTTTGCACTCTTCGCTTGCGGTCGATTCTATAATAAAATAGCAAACTCAAAAGGTTTGTTTACAGTCTCAAGTGCTCCCATAGATATGCATAGATATACTTCTCCCTTTTGTACGTACATATGTACATATAAATATATATTAAAATACATACATACATATATATATATGTATATATTTATAGCTGTACTTACGTTCAGTCCAGTTGTTGCTCATTTAATGAGTTAGTTGTCAGGTGTTTTAGATGGAAGCTTCATAAGCAGCTGGTGAATTCGACTTGACAACAATTGACACCTTCATTGCTAAATACCCTAAACTTTTCAGAGAGAGAGAGAGAGAGAGAGCGAAGAATATTGAACACACGGTTATAGGTTGAGTGTGTGATAGAAGAGAATGTAATTAACACTCAGCGGATTCAATCTCTTGAAATTTGGTGTACAGTAAACTCAGTAAATTCAATAAATATTCCAAAGATACGTTTAAGTTGGCTAATACAGCTCGATTAGATTCATCAAGCTTAAGAAATTCAATCGTAATTTATTTAAATTAAGATAGGGCATCCACTTGTCTTACATTTGTTTCTACATTCGACTTTGCATTTTCTATTTGTGTAATGTGTTATTTTATTTTCCTTTTACGTTATCAGTTTTGATCCCCTAGATTTCGTATGTTGGCAATTTGAGTTTCTCTATTCGATTGGAAAACGAATAAATAATGTTCTCTCTGCTTAAAATGTAGGTGCCAAATTAGCAGACAATTATCGAACTGGAATCTGGGCGTTATTTTTTGCTATTATTATCGTAGCTGTTGTTGTTTTTGTTACCTATTTCGTTGGTATAACAGCTATGCATGAGTGCATTTCTCATAGCGCTTCCTCTCGACTTTCGTGTGTGCTTCGTGATTTTCAGTGCATTCTTATTTATCAAATCGCTAAATTACTCATACGCCCCGCCTGCCCGCTGCCCTGCAGCCCATCTATAGCCTTGCACTCCATTATTTATTTATACATACATATATGTAGTGTATGTACCTAGTCTGTGTATCTACGTACGTTGTGTTGCGGGTGTATGTTTAAATTGGTTGCTGTCAATTGCACCAGACTCAATAGAGACCCATATAACACAACAGCTGTCGTCTGTTTGTTTGAGTGCATGACGATGCACTCTGTTAAGTTGAGTTGAGTTCTGTTCTGTTCTGTTGTGTCGTGTTGTGTTTTTCCAGCTCGTTTACTTAAGCAAATTAAAGACTGCGGAAAATGTGAGATAAGCGGAGGCCATTAAAGAAATTAAAGGGCTTGATAATGATTGATCCAATTTGTACATTACTCGCACTTTCATCACCTTCACTTATAGCTTATACTTACTATCTCAACTCATCTATCAGTTGGGTCATATTCAAATTAGGCAAATTAAATTACTTTCTGTTTCACTGAGAAATTGCATTTGCAGATGTTCAACTTATATCGATTTGATAAGATATACAGTTCCCATCTCATCTAACACCTGTTGCCATAAGAGGAGTTGTTATTATGTCTTTCTCGAACTTTAGGCTGGGAAGCTACTGAAAGATTGAAAAATAAATTGAAAGCTAATTTTTAAAACAAGCTGCATGTACTTAAATCAGTTGGAGTGGTTTTTGAACCGGTTCAAAGCAAGTGAAGTAATTGGGGCTAACTCGAATGGTTCTTTGACCATCGCTAAGCAAATTAAAAATTCAGCAGCCAGCCAAAGCAATTCAGTTTCAGTACATATACACAGCACAGGTTATATCCGGGGTTTATTTGCTTTGTATCAAATGAAGGTAATTGGATATGATTAGCTGGATGTTTGCGCCCGCTTAAAATGGGCTCCAGCTCGACCCCTAATAATAGAGCACGTCAAATAGGTGAAGCATTAACATATTTGATTTGTTTGGGCCCCAAAATCAATTGAGCAGGCGCATTAAAATCGCATTAGAGGTTCACACACAACACAACGCGAGCTGTTCACATTCAATTTGCACAATTGGCAACATGTAATTTGACTAATGCTTTCAATTTCTACGCAGGGCGTGAAGAAGCCTTTCGACCAGGTGATTCGTGCCAACATCGGCGATTGCCATGCAATGGGGCAAAAGCCCTTGACCTTTTTGCGCCAGGTGAGATGAAACAGCTGCAAATCCCCAGGGCAATTCGTTGACTTTCTTTGTTTCCCAGCTTTTGGCCTTGACGCTAGAGCCGCGTCTGCTCAACAGTCCGGACTATCCCGCCGATGTCAAGGAGCGCGCTTGCGCTTTGCTGGCTTCTTGCCAGGGCGGCTCTATGGGCTCCTACACCGACTCAGCGGGCTTGGAGTCTGTGCGTCGTCAGGTGGCGGCGTTCATTAAGGAGCGCGATTGCGGCGTCGAAAGCGATTGGCAGAACATTTATCTGACTGGCGGCGCCTCGCCAGGCATCAAGAGCATTCTCTCGCTGCTGCAGTAAGTCTTGAAATGGTTCTCGTTGAACTATAACTAATTGCCCTCTCCTCGCTTAGCTGCCATGTGGACGAGAAGACGCCGGGCGTCATGGTGCCCATACCACAGTATCCATTGTACTCGGCCACCATTTCGGAATACGGCATGTGCAAGATCGACTACTATTTGGATGAGGCCAACAAGTGGGGTCTGAATCGCAAGGAGCTGCAACGTGCCTACGACGAAGCCAAGGATCGCACCAATCCACGCGCTCTGGTCATCATCAATCCCGGCAATCCCACCGGCCAGGTGCTCACGCGCAAAAACATCGAGGAGATCATTAAGTTCGCATACGAAAACAAGGTGTTGCTGCTCGCCGATGAGGTCTACCAGGCCAACGTCTACGACAAGGACTCCGAGTTCCATTCGTTCAAGAAGGTCATGCACGAGATGGGTGAACCGTACCGCAGCCAGGAGCTGGTCAGCTTCCTGTCTGTCTCGAAGGGCTATCTGGGCGAGTGCGGCATTCGCGGTGGCTACATGGAGGTCATCAACATGTGCCCTAAGGTCAAGGCCATGCTAACCAAATCCATTACGGCCTCCCTGTGCAGCACCACCGCCGGTCAGGTGGCGGTCAGTGCTTTGGTGAATCCTCCGCGTCCTGGCGAGCCATCGTTTGAGCTGTTCAACAAGGAGAAGAACGCCGTCTTGGATGCGCTCAAGGAGCGCGCCGAACTGGTGCACAAGACGTTCAGTAGCTTCGAGGGCTACACTGTGAATCCTGTGCAGGGTGCCATGTATGTGTTCCCGCGCATCGATCTGCCGCCCAAGGCGGTGGAGGCGGCCAAGGCCAAGAATATGGCAGCCGATGCCCTCTATGCATTTGAACTGCTCGAGTCGACGGGTGAGTAAAGTTTCCATAGTCTTGATTAGCGCCAGTAGCGTCAGTTGTTAAAGGGTGTCTTGCTGTCTAGCACTCTCGACTCTCTAGCTTTTCCACTTGATTGGCTAATAAATGAGTAACTCCTTTTTGTTTCAGGCATCTGCGTTGTGCCCGGCAGCGGTTTTGGCCAATTGCCCGGTACCTATCATTTCCGCAGCACCATTTTGCCACAGACGGACAAGCTGAAGCTCATGATGGAGAAGTTCCGTCAATTCCACTCGGACTTCATGAAGAAGTACAAGTAAACCGCTTTTGTTGCTGCGGCGCTTCCCCTAACACCTCAACGCAACTTTGACGATCCCAATTCACTCTTCTAATCGTATTTTTTTTTGTTTTTTTAAAAAAATTAAATTGTTACAAAAAAAAAAATACCTACAAATTCTATTCTCTTTTGACTTGCGTTACAGTCTGGTTTCGATTGATCCCATTATTTATGTAGCATTCAGGTATAATTTATTTTTGATTTTCACAAAACGAATTGGATGACGATGAACTAAATTGACAATAATGTTGTTTTTTTTTTGCGAACTAAAGAGTTGTTTATTGCTTTGTTGCAAAATAATTATATATACATATATAAATTTGATATTGTTAATAATAGAAAGAGCGTTATATTAATCACATATTGATGTAGCCCATATATGGTAATGGTAATCCCTATCTATATCGTATCTCGTACATCACACACTTTTATGTCCTTACGAGAAGTCATTACTTGATGTTATACATAAAAATATGTTGTATTGTTGTTGAAAAAAAAAAAATATATATAAATATGTATCAAATGCGCATTCGATATCGTGTTCTTATCCATAGAGAGAAACGCCTGAAAGTATACATCGCTACCCTGGAGTATCATCCGAAGTCTGGTCATCAACATTGCTCTGCTTAGTATACTTATCCCGACAGTCTCCATCTCAATACATAAATACAAATATCTCTTTGCACTCATAAAATAAACTAACATAATTTCGCTATTTTTAAATGGATCACTGTGAAATTTATAAGACTAAAAAGTCAAATTTGTTAAATATACGTGTACTAAATAGTAAAACTGCTCCGATTTCGACTTAAAATTGCTTGAACAGGTTTCGTTACAGCGGGAATCGACAAAGGTGAAATTCTTGGAATCTAAAATTTTATTTCTAAACAAAAATAATCGGGATATCTCTCTTTTTAATTTCTAAAATCATTATAGTTGAAAACTATTTTGTAATTTGTATTGTGAACTGCCTTTTTTTTATAACAGCCCAGAAAGAACACACAGTTTTGTATTTCATAAGTTTTATTTATTATGTTCATCTTGATCATCTTTTTATTTTACATTTTGTGTTTGACATAAACAAAAAATAAAAAAAATAAATAATTCACAAATACTTGTACCTTCCGCTCGACGACTTGCGCTCCGGTTGTAATCTTGTTCTGTTCACTTTTTTTTTGTAGTTTGTGTTAGTAGTTGTAATTTGAGTGTTAAGTTTCATTTTTGTTGCATCCTGTTCATTTTTTTCTTATTTTACGATCTACGCACTTACATTCTAAATATGCATCCAACTTTCTAGATTCAGGATTGTTTGTGGTTGGATTTTTGAATTGTTTTATAACGTAAATATAATTATTAATTAAATTAGCATTTTATTTTTTTTTTTTTTTGATGATTTCATTTTTTAGTCCAAATTTCAGGATTGTCCACAAAAAAAAGGGCTGCAATAGGAAATATTAAGTTTCGCCACAAACTGCAGCGTACTACACACAAGTACATGTCCATGTCCGTGTTCTGTTTGTATCTAGTTATAGTGGCGGGTGTGTGTATGTGAGTGTTCGGGAGTGTTGTGGTGTGACATTCATCTAATGCCGATCCCTGGAGTCGGTGCGACTGCGGCGATCACGTGAAAAACTGCGGCTGCGAGTCCGGGAACGTCTTGGAGACCGGGATCTGTAATTAAATTGGTTTCGGGGGGCAGGGCAGGTGTTTGTTTTTTTATTGTGGGAAACAGGTGAAGAAAGAGAGCATGAGAAAGAGAGAAGAGAGAGAGAGAGAGAGAGAAATACAAAAAATTAAATAGAATATTACACTTGGCGCTGAACATTTAAATAACGATTTGAAACAATGCTGTGGAGTAAGATGCTGGCGACTCAGCAGCAGAGGACACATCCTCGTTCTCCTCATTCTGGGTGAAGAGTTGAGAGGAGGTTGACCGTTTGCTTTCAATTGCTTTAGGTTGTTTTGGTGGTTGTGTTGAGCTGAACTAAGGCTGGCATTCAATACATATTTTTTTTGCAGTTTTCATTTGATGAACATATTTTTTTTGGTTTTTTTTTTTATAGATTTATATACTTTTTTAGCAGTTATCTTTGGCCCCGGTTACGAAAGCGTTTGGTGTGGCATACTTAAAGTAGTAGCTTGGTGGTGGTGGTGGTTGGTGGTTTGTTGTGGTGGTGGTTGGTTGGTTGGTGGCATATAATATTTTTTTTTTTGATGAGCAGAGCAGACTGAGAAGATTGTTGTTGTAGTTGTTGTTCGGTTGACAATCGATTGAACATTGTGGAAAGTGGTTGTTGTTGTCGTGGTGGTGGCGTTGTTGGTGTTTTTGGTGGTTGTGGTTTGGTGTGCTGTTGGCGATGCTTGCTGTTATTTGTTGATGTTGTTGTTCTTGTGGTTGTTGTTAGAATGCTGCAGCCGCCACACACACACACCCACACACACAGCCACACAAACACGCACACACACACAGCCAGCCACACACACACGCGCAGGTGAAGAGTAGTAGCTGTAGTAGCTGCAGAAGAGGGGCACGCAGTAGCTGAGTTGTAGAAGTGGAGAATTGGAGGAGCTGAAGAAGAGCTGAATGCTGAATGAGGATGCAATCTCCACCCGGTTGTCGATGTTGGATTGGATGTTGCGCTGTCTGTTGACGCCGCTGTTTTCTATTTTCTTTTTTTTTGCTTTTGTTTTTTTGGTGGCGGTTGTTGTCGTTGTGGTGGTAATAGAGCAGACAATTAGCGTGTATGTTTGTGTCTAGAGGAGAACAACAACAACGTACAAAACAAAACGAACTAACTAACAAAAAATACAAACAATAATATAACAGAAAAAAAAAAAAACAAAAAAACATAAGAATGCTAACGAGAACAAAAGAAAATTTTTAAAAATTATTCTAAACAAAAAAACAAATTCGCTTGTTTTTTTCTGTTTTTTGATTTTTGGCAATTTTACATACGCTTCTTGCACTTTGCTGTTGCTTTACGTGAAAGATTCGAAGGTGGTTGTTGTTGTTGGTGGTTGGTGATAATTGTTGGTGGTGGTGGTGGTGGTTGTTGTTGTTGTAGCTGTTCAGTTCGCTTGAAACGCATTGCTGTTGCAGTTGCAGTAGCAGGAGTGAAGTAGTAGTGGTAGTAGTAGTAGTAGTTGAAGCACTAGTTGAAGTATTGTGGAGAATGAAGCGCTGCTCAGCTAAATTTAATTGAAGCTTCAATTTCATTTTATGTTTTTTTCTATTTTTTTGGTGATGAAGTTTTGATTGATGCTGATCGATCTGGTCATTAATTGTTATTTTTGGGGCAAGTGGCCACACCCGAGGGGAAGAGAGGTGGTAGTAGTTGTTGTGGTTGTGGTGTTGTTGTTGTAGTTGTAGTTGGTGCAAGACTGAGGTGATATATCTAGGAGCAAAGAGCAACAACAAAAGTTAAAATGAAAACAAACAAAGAAAACCTCAAAAAGCTTTGCTTTTCTTATTGCATTGTTGATGCATGTAGTAGCTGTAGCTGTAGTTGTTGTTCTTGTTGGTTGTAGTAGTAGTTGGTTGTTGTTGAAGTTGTAGTTGTTGTTGTTGGTGGTAGGCTGCTTGAAGATGAGATGATCTTTATACACAAACATATATATATATATATACATATACATATAAATAGCATTATATATGTCTATATATTGATGTATAGTAGTAGTTGGGGGATAGAAGAAGCAGTTGAGCTGTGAGCTGTGGAGAGAGAAAGAGAGAGCGAGAGGCAGCAACCCGGGCGCACGCTGAGAGGCGTCTGATTGAAGTCTGAAGACACTGCAAAGTTGTCTTTTAAAGTTGTTTGTTGTCTAGAGTTGTTGAAGTAGTAGCAAGTAGTAGTAGTAGTACATAGTAGTAGTAGGCTGTTGGAAGCGTTGATTGGTTGATTGATTGGCTGATTGGTTGGTTGGCTGATTGATTGATTGGCTGATTGATTGATTGGTTGCTTGGTTGGTGGTGTAAATTGGAGTTAGATTTGATTGCTTGCATTGCTTGCTGGGTCAGTAGTTGCACTTGCTTGCACTTGCACTTGCTGTTGTTCTTGGTTGTTGATGTTCTTGGTTCTGGTTGTTGTTGTTGTTGTTTAGTGTTGATAGTGTTGTTGTTATGTAAGAGAGCGAATGGTTGTTGTAGAAGCATATGATGAAGTATGAAGATTGTTGTTCTTTGTTGTTGCTGTTGTATTTGTTGGTGGTGGTGAAGAGATGCGACGATGGCTGTAGTTCATTGATTGACTGACTGACTGCACGCTCGCTTGCTTGATCGGTGTCAATGTGAAATTGTGTGAGAATGAATATGAGGTAGAAAGAGAAAGATGTGTTAAATGAAACAGGTGAGTGTTGCTGTGATGTGTTGTGTGTTGCTTGTTGAGGTTGCTGCTTGCTGCTTGCAATTGGATGACTTGGACTGCCCTCTGCTGATAAACACTAGCACATATACATATATATAATATGCTGTTGAGAGCTTGAGAGGAGTAGCATATGCTGTGGTAGTTGTTGAGTTGTTGGTTGGTTGGTTGCTGTGGTTAAATTGCAGTCAGCGGAATATATCGTATTTGTTGAAATTGGCAATTATCAGAAAGGCGCAGAATTTTGTTGTTGTTCTTATTGTTGGCTGTGTTGTTTCTGTAGTTGTAGTTGTTGTTGGTGGTGGTTGTGTTGTTGTTGGTGAAATGTGTGTAATAGGAGGAGCAGGAGCTGTTGTTGTTGTTGTTGTAGTAGTTATGAGACGTGAAGTTGTTCTTGTTGTTGTAGTAGTTGTACTTGTTGAAGGAAGAGGAGGAGTAGTAGAAGTTCTAGTAGTAGTAGTAGCTGTTGTTGTTGTTGTTCTTGTTGTGCTTGTAGTAGAAGTAGACTTTATCCTGCAAAATGATTGTGAAACCACATTAAAAACGGGCCCCATTTCGTTGCAATCGTTTTATTTTTGCTTAGTTTCAGCTTTTTCTAGTTTCTCTATACTAAAACACACAACAAAAAAATAACGAGGGGAATTGGGGCAAAGTTTCATAATGAATTAAATGAATATACAAAAAAATCGAGTAAAATAGATCTACGTTACGTACGTTGACTTAAGTTAAGCACAGGACACCGCGCATTTTTTACTATTTGTATTTGAACCGGCAATGAACTTAGTGGTGGTAATGTCTCCTACCCTCGATTATCGATAATCGATATTTAGACTTTGATGCGCGCACATATTCTGAATGTGTGTGCGAGTGTGTGTGTTATGTATGTATATGTATTTGTGTTAATGTGTGCTGTGCTCACTTTTACAACCGGTACTGCATTTTTTTCTTTCTGCGTCTTTTTGTATGTATACACACGCACATTGGCGCGCCCAAGTGTATTCTTTTTTGGCTAAAATCGATTTTTCATACTTTTTGTGTGTTATGTATTTTTCTTCGGCCAGCTCATATGCAATGCGCAATGTTCTTTTGATGCCATATATATACACACACACACGCACACAGATGCATACAGGCATAGTACGTGCGTGTGTATGTGAAAAAAGGACAGATGATATGATGCGTGTGAAACAATAATGAATGACACTCACCTATAACGTCCGCCAGCGTCGCCAGCGCGAGCAGCTGCACCGCTACCGCCACCACTACCGCTGCGACCTCCCCGACGCCCGCCGCCACCGCCTCCTCCTCCACCGCCGCCACCTCCGCCACCGCCTCCTCGACCTTCGCGTGAACGGCCGGAAGACATTTCGACGCGGATGCGTGTACCACAGCAGCGAGTGCCGTCCAGTCCGCGTGTTGCATCCTCAGCATCGCGTCGATCCTCAAACTCGACGAATGCAAAGCCAGGAGGATTGCGGGCAACCCATACATTGCGCAGCGGTCCATATTTGCTGAAGGCGTTCTCAATCTCATATTTGGAGGCCGATGAGCCCAAATTGCCCACGTACACTTTGCAGGCCAAGTCCCATTCGCGATATCGTGGCATGTCTTTTTTAATTTGTTGCTTTAATTGAATTTATTTGTGTTTTTCGCTTTTGTGGGCAACTTATGTATTAATTGCGTCGTCGCTGGGTACACAAGAAAATTTTTCACAAGCACGCTTACGTAGAGAAAAATTAATTTGTATTTGCCTGCTATCGATACAAAAAAACAAGATGGCAGCCAACTATCGCATAACACAGCTCTGTGTGCCCTATACCTCAGATCAATCGATAGCCACACTATCGATATGTTGTGCGTGAGTGTTTGAATCAACCCTGGGTCTAGCTGACAGCAGTGCGGTAGCACCACGCACAACAAAACAGCTGACAACTAACTGCCTGCTATTATTTAATCGCACCAAATTTTATTGAATTTAAGTAAAAACTTCAATCAAAGCACACAGTACAAGATGGCTAAAAGCCCCGAAACTGTTTCGTTAGACCAGCTGGACAAGGATCAAATGAAAACTGTGAGTAATACCGCCAACTTTATTGACGAATCCAGCGCACATACCGCAAGTGATGCAATGTGCAATCTCAAAATATTAAGTGAACCGCCTGTATAAAATGCAACGTGTGTATTTAGTTTTCAGATTTCCTGATGTCATACAATAAACTATCGGAAATGTGCTTCACGGATTGCGTCCGCGATTTCACATCTCGCGATGTGAAAGACTCGGAGGTTAGTTTGACAAATCAAAATAAGATATTGGAAAGTGGACAATGTTATTTTGGTATTGTTTTTTTTTTGTAGGAGAAATGTTCGTTAAATTGTATGGAGAAATATCTGAAGATGAACCAACGTGTGTCACAGCGCTTCCAGGAATTCCAAATGATTGCCAACGAGAATGCTTTGGCCATGGCCCAAAAGACCGGCAAACTATAAAGTGAGAGAGAGAGAGAGGGATAGAGCTGTAAGCTAGTCTCTTTTTAACGAGAAAACCTTTGTAGTTTAGAGTTTAATAGCACCACAAACAAACAAACAAAATACCTAAATAACAATAACGATACAATGCATTTTTCTGTTGCATTTCGTATTGTCTTTAACTAGCAATTAAATAAATACAAAAACAAACAGGCCAGAACGATTCCTATTTTTAATACAAATCACTGCCATTAAATAAGCTATTGTGGTTTCGTTCTTTTTTATATAGATAACTAGAGATCGGTTTTTTATTCACTTGTTTGATTTGTTATAAAATACAAAGAACGTTATAATTTTGACGACGAAACAAAAAAAATAATAGAGCTGTTGACAAATCGGTGTATTCGTTTGATTGATCAAAAGTGATGCGTGTCCATTTTGTGCCACATGCGAGCATCAGAGGGTTAAGAAATTCAGCCTCTTTTGAAATTATTTTTAGATGCTTTTTGCTCTTGCCTTTCGCTTATGTGCTAAATGCCTAAAAACTACATGTTTTTTAAGTAAGGTTCGACAGTTGTTAGTTATAACTCGAAGGCGATTGATCTTTGCCACAACGATCCATCGCAGAGCACACGACGCTGCCATAACATTATTTTGTTGTTGTTAATCCTATAGAAAGCCAGCGCCCGCGGCTTTTTGCTAGTCTCGAAAATACTTAAGGGCTACACACGCAGCATAAGGCAGCTGCTGATCCCTTCTTTGTTTGTTGTGTTCAGTGGCTAGCGCCGCCAGCTTCTGATGGAAATCCCTCTGCTTCATGGATCAATGCATACTCCAAGATGACACGACCTTCCTTATACCTTGTCGAAATGACACAATTCAATGTGTGAGTGAGAGGGCAAGAATCTGTTATCTATGCTACTCACTTTTGCGTTTCCTCGGTGGCAAATTCATACATCCAGCCCAGCTTGGCGCCACAGCTCTTGCACATGACATCGCGCACCATGTGGCGACCTGTGAGCATCACACGTTCTTGCATAGCGCTGAATGTTAGGTTTACCACACGTTTAAAAAGATAAGCGCGACCTAAAGATATCCAATATATTTCAATTGCATAATAAGGTTTGCATGTACCCGAAATTAGACCCTAATTATAAAGGGTATTATTCTTCAAAGACAATTATTAATTTAAAGTACTTTAATATGATGAAGGATCACAATCATTATTTTAATTTGTTTACTTTTATTCCAACACAAAAGGGCCAATCGTAATCTTTGTCGTTACCGATTGTGATTAAGGAAAATCTTCAGAAATTGATGTACAATCGTTGCCATTTAATTGTTATAATATTACTTATAATGATTGCAGTCTCTGATGATTTATATTTGATCTGCTTACCCGTTGCGCCTGTGAAGCGAGTGCTGATCAATTGACTGCGATTGGTCAAATTCGTCTGGCACTGAGCGCAATTGAAAAGCTTTAGGCCTCCGAGGTGTTCCAAAAAGATGCGACCCATTGTTATTGTTGCTGTTTGTAATTTATTAGAATACTTCTAGTGTCTCCCTCGCACACACTCACAATACGTGATTCTCTTGACTTTGTTTACCTGCCCTTTGTGTGCGTGTGTGTATGTGCGTGCGTGAGTGTAGAGTTTCTTTGTTTGCAGATGCTGCTGAAAAAAAGTAACAGAAAATGTGTAATAAAAGCGATATTAGTAATAGCAAGCAGCGAAATTGCGTATGTGCCTCTGTGTAAAGCTTATCTGCTAGTGCTTTTTTCTTGTTGTTGTTGCTGTTTTTTATTGGCACAATTACAAAAACATACAGATATTCGGGAGATTCGTGTTGATGCAGCGCACACGCAACGTTCGAATACAAATGCATTAAAATTGCTGTAACCAGCACAAAACAGAGTCACTGACTTTGATTTAGAATGCTACTCGCTAATTGCGATGCGACAATACCGAAAAAGAAAAACAAAATAACACTGCAGCCGAGCAGCAGCAGTAATAGCAATAACAACGCAACGCTTTCTAGGGCTACATAATAGTGCTGTTATCGATGTTATCGAAGCTACTAAATAATTCGATACCTGCAGAAATTTGTGACTATAAAAATGGTTCAATGCTTGCACGGCAATAATGTATGAAATTTTTACCAAATACTGTTATTGAATAATATTAATAATTCATCTTCAAGAGGTACAGAAACGATATTTTTTGCATCAGCTCTGAGCTATCGAATAAATTGCACACTCGATTTTGCTGGGTGGTTGTCTAGCCCTCGTCAACAGCTGTGCCTACACGTGATTTTGTTGTCGTTGTTGTTGTAGTTGCCCTTGCAAAACGAGCGGTAGTTCCGTGGTGACACTTGGATTTAACGTTTTTCGGACGGTACCATGGCAGTTAGGCAACAATAAACGATTTTGGGGACCTCTGACCATGCATTTCCTGCGCCGCAAACTTCGAAGTCTGCTCTCACTGGGCAGCAGCAGCCTGCGACGTAAAGCCTCCAGCGACGCCGCTAAGCGAAAAATGGGTGCTGGCGCGCTCACGATGCACAAGTTGCGCGAATGGCATAGCAGCGCGTTCAGCAACAAGTTCCTGCTCTTCACCAACGTGGGAATCTCGCTAACGTTGAGCTCTGTGGGCGACATATTAGAACAGCAACTGGAGCTGTACAACGGCGAAATCGAACACTACTGCAGCACGAGGACCGGCCACATGGCTACCAGTGGTGTAGCGGTGGGCATCATATGCCACTATTGGTATCAATTGCTGGACAAACATCTGCCGGGTCGCAGCATGCGCGTTGTGGCCAAGAAGATTGTGCTCGATCAGGTCATATGTTCGCCTCTGTATATTTCGGCGTTCTTCGTGACGTTGGGCATTCTGGAGAAGAAGGACGCAGGGGAAGTGTGGGAGGAGATCAAAGAGAAGGCCTGGAAGCTGTATGCGGCCGAATGGACTGTCTGGCCGGTGGCGCAATTCATTAATTTCTATTGGGTGCCCACGCACTACCGCATATTTTATGACAATGTAATCAGTCTGGGCTACGATGTGTTCACCTCCAAGGTGAAGCATTCATCATCTCATCTGCCTAAGCTGATATCAACAACCACTACTCAGAGTTAACTATTTAACTATTTTCCATAAATTTTTATATATATTGTAAATAGTCTTGTGTAAATAACCAAAGATGTACCTTGACTTGCTTTTGCAACTCCATCCTATAAACAAATAAATGGGCCGCAAAGAACAACACAACAACAACGGCAATCCATCAAAACGAAATATCATTTGAGAGAAACTGGTTATGTTTACTAAGAGGAAAAACAACAAGTAAGAATGTTTTAAACGAGAATGCTCGACTGAAAGTTATCCAGTTCATTAAAAATTGTAAAATTCATATTATTCTCTGTGGACTCTTTTATCTTAACATCACATTATATTCAACAGAAGCTCTACTTAAAAAACAGATTTTTATTAAGCTCTTATGGTTTCTCACATCCACACAGCAATGAAGAATGTATATACTTTATAAGGTCGCCGATCGCTTTCTAGCCTGTTGCATAAATTTTAGCTCGCAATAGCCCAATATACCATACTTTCTCATTTTCATTGGGAACGGGGTATAAAAACAACTATGTAATTATGTATAATTAAGAGCGCTGTGACTGTTGCAATTTTTTGGAGTTTGCAGTTACCGCAATCTTCGTGCATTGCTGTTGCAACTACACAGACGACAATCGCAACCGGTTTGACACACCTCCCTGCAATGGTGAAGTGAAGGATTTCGAGTACAACGACCGCACTTTATTGTTTTTTTTTTTGTTTGGCTTGTGCAGTTATTCTTGTTCCTGAAAAGGAAGTTTTTATGTAGCACAAACAAGTATGAAAGTGGCAGTCAAAAGAATTAACCAAATGGAATATTGGTACTAAACTTGATGCCGCTAGTTTCGATAATCACCGAGATCCAAGTGTTTTAACGTGCGGAAAGACGGCCGACGTGTTTCAAACTCACCACGATTTGGTAGCTTTTACTTTTATATACTAGCTAGATCTAACTAGATCTAGCTAATTCTACGTCGGACGTCTCTAAACCAAAAATGTTTAAACCTTTTCAGGTCAGTTTTGCCTTCTTGTGCATCCATGGTTGACTGTCACTATGTCACCTTACATTGTAGAATTTCTAGGTTGCTGAAAGCTCTAGAATTCTTTACTTTGGGGCTAGAACATTGAGCTTAAAGCTCGACGACGTCGATGCTGACGCGGTTTATGTCCGTGCAGGCAACTGTGCGGCTGATCTGTCTAAGTATGTGAATGACAATGACGGCGCAATGACGCATATGAATGCGCACGCTTACGCTGGTTCAGTGATAAGAAGACGCTACTGATAACTGATAAGACTCCTATGTGGTGTCTTCGCTCTAGGCAACAGTGGGCATTGAAGATTGCTTCAAGTGATAGCGGAGGCACAGCAACACGCCATATCGCCACGCCCAGCGAACAAACGGTTGCTACCTACAAATAAAGTCACTTTAAATTTTTGCCGCAGTTAATTATAAATCAGAGAACCCATCCAGCGCTGATAACAGCGACACACTGATAACACTTTCATAAATCAAAAACATACTTGTCTATATAGTACATACTATAGCGCACTTCATATCCATTAATGAAAACAACTATCTGTAGCTATGGGGGGTATGACTAAAAAGAAACTCTTATCGCATACACTTTCAATTTGCCAGTTTTAGTACTTGACATTGATAATGAAATTCACCCAAAAAACAATACCAAAAAAAAAAAAAAATAATAATCGAGTGAGATGAGTTTAATGGAGAGTGTTCGACTGTCTGACACCCGGTTAATGGCTTAATTGTACTTTTTCAATCGGTGTAGGGTCCAACATTTCTAAAGAATTTCCGTTCATCAAGAATACTTGTAATTTATAATATATAATAAATGTTTTTGAAAACAACACAGGGTCTCAAAAGTCGATAGCATGCGACAATACATAAAAATAAGTATTAATGCTGCAGTATTTAATGGCGACCTTGATAGCGACTGAGATAATGAAAGATTTTAGCAAATCGAGTCTCTGGAACAATTTCGCTATACTCAGCCCGGCAACAGGTGTTCCAAGTCGTTGTCGTTGTCGTTGTCGTTGTCGCACAAACTTATGTCTACATCTTAAGCTAATGTATATTCATTTTTTTGCAGCCAATTTCAATATGTATCTATACTATATACCAAAATCTCGATTCGCTTGTCGATGAGCTGAGCATTTTGATTAGTTTTTTTTTTTGTTTTGTTTTGTGTCTTTTCGTTTCGTTTTTTGCATACCAAAAAGCAGGACGGAGCTCATTCCAGCGGGCTTGGCAAATTTGAAATCGAAAAACCGAAACCGGTTTCCATAAGATTAATTTCCTTTTCTTAAGTTATTTTCGGGGCAGCTGGAAGAGGAAGAGAAGAACTCGAAATCGGATAGCAACCAAAACTTGATTGTTTGTTTGAAGCAGACACACTGAAAAACAAAAAACCAAAAACACATCAGAAACAATGAAAGCTAAACGCCACTCGATTGTAATTAGTTGAGTTTCTCTGCTTGAACCGTTTTGCAAATTTCAAACGGTTGACATTACCGATACATAACCGATTGCATTAAGCGTCAGCGTAACTGGTCTAATGTATTTATAGCAAAGATTATCAGTTGCATTTATTTTGCTTTCTTAAAACGTGACAATTCAGCGAATCAAATTCATTTACTATAAAAATATTTTCTTCAAATAAACAAAGAGATCGCATCGCAGCGAATCGATACTGAGAGAGCGTATCAAATCGGAAATGGGCCAACCACCGATATGTGTAACGCGATAACATTATCGAATATTTCGCCACAAGGTTGTTGCCAATGCTGTAATTCTAACCTAAAAAAAAAGCAACAACAAAATGCCAACTTGTTTTTGCGGTTTATTGTTGGCTTTGTCATTGACCGATCGTACAGTGCAAAAAATAAGAAAACACATAAGCTAAATAAATGCGTTTATTTACAAGATGCCAGATCTCCCTCCACTACCGCCAACCCGCCCGTCAAACTCTTAAAACGTAACGAGGGCGCGCTCACTCAACGTGCGCGCCGATTGGCCAATTTTCTGGGCTCGTCTGTTGTGCCTCTCGTCGTATGATAAAATACAATCATAAATACATACACACACACCCAATACATACATCTAATATATCAGAATAAAGAAAACACGTTAAGCGAAAAGAGCGCGGATCGCCCGATAAATACGGTGGAGCTGGGGGACCAACATGCAAAGAGCGCACCACACGCGAAAAAACACTAATGTAAGAGCAAAAAAAGAGCTGAACAATTTACAGCAGCAAACAGGTATCTATATATTTATGTACTTATACAAGCATACATACATATGCATGCCAGAATATGAGTAGCATTTAAATTGGACACTTGCTCGCTTGTATGGTATGTATGTGTGGTGTCTGTAGCTGTTTGTGACTGATTTACTTTGTTGGTCGAGCAGATTTTTATGTGGAACTGTTTCTAGGGCTGTGGTGCCACGCGCAATACTGGATATGTCTATGTGTGTGTCTATAATATGAAACCGGGCAAAACAAGTCCAAATATTACAGAACTCAACTGTAAAATACCTGCACTACGCGCCAATTATATGCGATACTTTAGTTAAACGATAGCTGCTAACACACGATACAATAGCTGCGAATTGGCGTCATGCAATTGATCGTGTCCTGCTACCCCAAAATCTATCGATAAATGCATTCCGACTAAAAAAGTAAGTTTAGCTTTGTGCTTGCCGCGTTTCTTATTGATAAAAGTGGGAATCTTCTTAAGTTGTTGGCTGCAATTGTAAAAAGTTGAGAATGTGCTTAATGTATAATGTTAATGAACGCAGTCAACATAATAATTAAGTCCGCTGCTGAGTCTGCAACTCTTGTTTTTCACAATTCAATTTGGTAAGTCTCTCTGCTTCTTCTGCACGATTCGCAAATATACCCATCTCCCTTGCGCGCGCTTGTGTGTGCGGGGCAGAAGTGCACAAAGTATAGTGAGTAAAAGTTTGCCTAAATAAATAAACAACGGAGACATGCAGAGCTCGCCGAGAGCCACACGTGTCGCCAAGTTTACTTTGCAAACGGAGACCCCATCGAATTACTTGCACACAAGCACACATGCAAATACAGTTTGCGTGTAAGTGTGTGTGTATGTGCCATTTTTGAGTGATCTTAGATTATGCAACTTATTTACATACACATTGTATTTCTTTTGGCATTCTACACGTGATTTAAACGCGAGTCCATAAAAGCACACATTAATACATCATAAAATTCTCTTGAAAGAGGATCATAAAAACCGGTTCTTTAGATAAACGCGTGAGACCGCTAAAATTTCTTTTATCAAACAAAAAAAAAAAACAAGAATTATAAAATACTCCCGCGCATCCCCTTGGCCATGTGCGCATGGGTTAATGATTTGGCCAGTGTTGTCGTTGTCATTAACCTTGAATGTGCTGCAAAAATAAGATTGGAAAAAAAGAAATTTGGGAATTTCTTAGAAAGCAAAATAAAGCGCTACAAATCGAGTAGTTCTGTTGAGAATGCGAAAAATATCAATTAGAGAGATAGTCGGGACAGCTGGTAAACAGAACGCGCAGAAGTTTTTTATCTAATGATCTATTTTTGAATGCCAAAGCCAAAGCTCGACAGTGAACATGAAAAAATCGACGGCCTTGAGAGCACTCTTTTAAAGAAAAACAGAATCGAGAAACGGCAAAAACAGCATGAAATATCCATCGAAAAAAAATAGTAGAAAAAAAGAAATGAATTACTGAGGCAATTTATGTGGCGCGTAAGCAAATAAATCACAAAGCGCCCACAATTTTTAGGTATCATTAAAGCGACAGACAAATATATGATATTATGTATGTTCCTATAAAATGATGTTCGATGATATTGAAACTTTGACAAGATTCCTTATTTAAGGTGATATGTCAACTGGTTTTTATAACCTTTGCTATCGAATTATATAAATATGATAGAGTCTGATTGCTAAGCAGAATTTCATGGAGTATGTTAATGATATTCCAGAATAGTGTTGCGTGGTAATATTTATAATAATGTGAAATGTGCGACACCAATATTGAGTATTTTGATTACTTTTCATACCCGATGTATTGATATGCTATCGTTTTGATAATGCATCGATTTGAAAAAGAGTTTATTAGATTATGTTAATTACTAAAGCCCATATGCTCGTCTAGACAAGATGAATACTATAAAAATGGACATACATATGTGTGTATATGCGTATGATAATACCGTCTGAGATAATAATGTCAAACGTTGAGTATTTAATTGGTTTTCATCCAGACAGGATGGGACAACTTTGATGCCACATCGTTAGAACGGAATTTATTACTCATTTGTCAGCAAATTTTGCTATAGCAAGTCAGAATCGGCATTCAAGTTTCGTTTCGAGTTAGAATATAGCATATACACCATATATTTTTGTTAGTCTTGTCGAATCAATGATAATGACTTGCGAGAACGGTTATCGCGCTGCGAGAATGATCAGTCTAACCTCATGAGCTACCGCATTGTCATTGTCAGGCGGTACCTCTGATAAAATTCACTACATACAATCCGATCGCGATCATGTGCTACGAGTGTCCGTCGAAAGTTATTTGCTTATCGTTTTCTCTATTTATATTTCCTTTCTTGCTTGTCTCCCTTTTTTTCTATATTATATTTTGTCGTTTTTTTATCTCTGGCCTGCTTTATCTTGCACTTGATGAACGGCCACATCTATTTGCGCAATAAATATCGGTTTACCTAAGCCCGGAAACTTCTAAGTACCTAAAATTGAGTGCCATGTTGATATATCATTATTATTATTATGAAGTAGTATTCTCCTCTTTTTTTTTTAAAGCAAATGCGAATAAATGCTAAAAGAATGCGCAAACAAACGTGGCCAACAGATTCTCAAATACACAACGCACACACACACGTAAATATGTAGGGGGTGTGTGCTGATTGTGTTGTTGGCGTTTTTTGTATCTCTTTTTTTTTGAACCTCCTTTGACGTAAATGCTACCGAAAAAAAAAACCAAACCAAAAAAAACCAGCAGCGGTAAAAGAAAGCAAAAGTTTTTTTCGCCAAAAGTTTGTACAATAATCGCATCGGAAAGATCGGATGAGGAACCGCGTGATTGTTTGGTTAATATTTGTATCGCACATACGGTTTGAATGGAAAACGGTTGTATGCATTAATTATCATTTGAAACTTTAGCTTTTTAACAAGACGTCATTTAGGCTCTTAACACTTTTGCACATGAAAATATTAAAAGCTGGTTCTTAACTTGAAATTCATGTTATAACTGATTTGCGAATTTGATTCAAATATTTTCTCAATACAACGCAAAATTTGTTTAAATTTTTGCCATATCTTCATTTATCTACTAAAATTTTTGATTCGATAGTTGAAAAATCTTACGCACCCATCCCAATTATTCAGTATTGATGATTTTATAGAATACTATAACATCGACTGATAAAGAAAGACATATGAAAATGCATTAAAAAAGACAGATTATCCATATCAGTTTATCCAAACGAATTCCTCAGTTTGTAAGCTACTTCAATGCTTGCAATATCCTAAAGTACTATGAAGTCTAGTTAACACTGTCAACAATATTTATATCTGTCACAAAGGCATTGATTACATCGATCGAGCCCTTTGGCCTCAACGAAATGCATTCGCAAGCAGAAAGAAAAGCAAGACCGTGCCATGCTCGACGTTACCTCGACATAGTTGGTAGCTTATGTGCATACTATAGTGCGTAACACTTCATTCCGAATGCTATTCCGTTTCCAATAACGCATGTTGATCAATAATCGATCGATCCGATCGATGAATTGGTCATTCGACTCGGATCATTCGTTTCGACGTTTCTTTATTTAGCATGTTTACGTCACTTATGGATTCTCCCGGTACCATTTGTAAGTGCAGCGCTGAAAGTGTTGATCATTTTCCGGGAAACATAAATGATATCATGCTAGAAGTCGTAGAGAGATCAGATTTGTAACAAGATAGCAGCAGTAACAACAAAACAATAACATCATGTCAGCGCAAAATAACAACATGATAAATTTGCTCTTACGATTTTCAATAATATTTACACCACAAGCAGCTAAAATGCAATCTAAAATAAAAAATTATAGCTATACTTATATCAGGATGAGTCGCATTGGGCGTGAGTTGGGGTGAGATAGGGTTAAGGCGGATGGGGGTTTGGTCAAAAGAATTGCCAGCTGACAGCTCGATGACGCGCTTTGGTTATCAAGGTGAAGACAAGCAAAACAAAATACAATAACAATAACAATAATCACAACAGCAGCAGCGCGGACAACAGCGCAACAACAACAGCAATGTGAGACTAGAAATATACTCATATTGCGCATACGACGCGTGTGCTGCGACGCACATAATAAAATCACTGGCAAAAAAAAAAAAGTGGGCCCGTTGCTAGTGAACGCGCCTCCAAAAGCACACACCCACAACCTCACACACACACTCATACACACACGCACACACACACACACTCATTGACAAATGTTGTTTGTTATAAGTTGACCGCTTGATTGAATTTAGTGCGAAACCGCAGCTCCGATTTGCATCGTAGTAAGAATAACTATTTAAGCATAGTGATGAAATATGTATGCGAGGGTTGTTTTAATCGTACCTGGTATTTCATTTTCAATGTGGTATTGAACGATTTGTTAAACTTTGTTGTGAAATTTGTAGGTGCTGAAGTTGTTCAGCATGTATGTATTTTCTAGAAATTTCCAACGCCCAGTCCGCCGCTCACCCAGTCCAATCGAAAGGTTTATTCAAACCAGTTTCACTATGGAAAAATTGATTACTTGTAGTCTTTCATTTGAATTTTAAAAGGTCTGATGCCAATCAGTTTTCGAGGCCATTAACATAAGCTATGTTTTAACTAGGGCAAGTATATCGAACCATACCTAAGCTTCTCGAACACTTAATCTATACCACTAGTATTTTTTCAACCGCTTTATTACGACAAGGGCTCAGCAAAATTCATGAGTTGATAGCCATCGGTAGGTTTTCTATAAAAACAGAACCAACATACACGACAAAAATAAATCTATTTTGTATATTAATATCTTGTAAGTGCATTTCTTTAAAGAGAAATGTACTCGTCGAGCCTCCCTCATTCATATGCATGTGGCTGTTGCAGGCGCCGACAATTGTGTAATTTGATAGGCCAGAGATACAGGCGAGTTACTTTGGTATATGGCAGTCATTTATCAACTTGTTTTTGCCATATGACAAACAACACCACGAGAATGACGACAACAACAATTGTCCATGTCAACAATAACAGAATTCGTACGTAGTATTCGATATATGTATGTATATGTGCTTATACATACTGTGTATCGGACAATATAGCATACTGTGTATATATGTATGTATATCCTATTCAAGCAGCTCGTTTATTTTGGTGCTTTGCACTTGAAGTGCCTACGCTCTTAAAAAAAACTCGAGAAACTCTCGAAATCCTATATAGTATATACTGATTTTAGTATTTTATTTGCACATCATTTTGTTGTTTACTTATTGCAATTCTTCTCGAGTCTGGTCTTTTCATTCTTTTTTTGGCTTCCCTTTTCTTTTTTCCGTGTATCTTTCATCTTTCTTTTCAGCCTGTTGATTGTTGTGTTTACTTATTTAGTTTCAGAACCTTGATTTGATTTAATTGAATTACTCGACTGTGCACAGCTTACTGTAGTATTTTTGTGGAACTGCGAGAAACGAGCGGGGGTAAATTAATTGAACAGAAAACTATAAAATTACTGGTTTCCTAGGTAGCTATTATACATGTTATCGATTGCTATGGAATTTGATGCCAATAACTTTGAAAACATTTACCCCACTAGCTTTTAATCTTTAAATGATTCCTAGTAAGTCCCGGAACTGTGTTCGCTTATCTCGTGTAAGAAGTAAACCCCTTAAAGCCAGCTAATTTATTGTGCGTACCAAAAGTGTATTGTCATTCTCATCTATATGATATGATATGGTATTGAACATTAGAGAATTAAGGTGCATTTATTATTATATTTATTACATTCTGGTGCAATTGCTGATATAAAGCCTCAGAGCAAACTTTATTAAAAATAAAGTACAGTTAACTTTACTGCTGTTGCTTTAACGTTAAGTAGCAAAGTTCGAAACGATAAATCGTGTTTATCATGCAGAAAACCCCAGAAGCAATCCGACCGACCACATTATATCTTTTGCCCGTCGAGATCGCAGTATTTATGCAAATAGTCAGACAGATATGTTGCCTTGGTAGTCAAGGTTAATGATATAATTCATAATCAATCCTTTTTACATAAAGAGAAGAGTACGTGATGAACTCAACGAAAAATAGTTGTTTATTATCTAGCACAGTATTTTTTGATGGCATAAATGGAAAATAAACAAGTGAAATTGAGATTTTGAACTTGATATGATGAGAACTGCGAGATGTGGGAAGTCGCATAAGTTTGTTTACTTTTGATTAGGCTGCGATGATGAGTTAGCTAGTTAGTTAGTTGACTCGGAGCACACACCTTAATTTAGTTTGCATATATAAATAATATAGGGAGGGGTAAATATAGAATTAACAAGCTCCAGTGATTAGGGCATTATTATTGTGCTGACTTACGACTTACGACTGCCTTCTTATTGCCCGCTTGTGGTTATCATATAGATTTACGACTTGTTGTTTCCGATGTCCAAACAGGTCGCTAATCCTTGACACGCTCCACAACAGCAACACGAAGGTCACACTGCTGACCCACTAAAAAAAACTAGCTCTCTCAGTGTGTCTGTGTTTATTACAACATGTTCCGGGCATATCCAACGCATCCATTCATTGACTCAGTTCGTCCAGTCCATTGACATTGGAAACAACTAAACAAAGCCAAAGAGAGGGGGGAGAGAGAGAGAGAGGCACACACACATCGTGTGATCGCTGATAAGCAGGCCAGTGGACGAAAGGAGGTGGGAAATCAGAGGAAAAATATATTTTTATCAACTAGATCTGTGAGCACACGACGACGCAAAGAGCACAAGCCAAAGTAAGAGAGAGAGAGAGAGAGAGGGAGACAGAGCAGAGCGGGCGTGCGTACGTAAGAGCGATAGCAAGCGTACTATTCACATGTAAGATTACATTCATTACCTTTACAGCCGCACAACTTCTTGGGAATTATTTATTTCACTATTTCCTGTTGTCAACAAGGATGATGTTGGGTTGCATCAGCCAATCTGGTGGCGACTCAAAGGGGATCACCGAATCAGGTTTGAGGGAATAGCAAAACTATTTTTCCCGGGTAAATACCATAAATACGTGCTATGTGCGTAGTTGCCCTTTGACGCTTACAAGCGTGACAATTAATTGCGAATTACAATTTTAAAGACTCATTATTTTAAATGCATGCAGTTCAAGTTCAACTTTGAAAGTATTCTTTAAGGTGAACCTATCATATAGTATAATAAGGCGTAAATGTTTTCGTGTACCTCCAAGCTGTGGCGTGACTGTTTTCTTCTCGGGAAATTTGATTGTGTTCGTATTTCTTATATGCGCTGTTAAAGCATGAAATTCGATTAATGAGCTGACGCAGGACTCAAAACTTCTCGAGAAATTCGGCAGCATTCTAGAATCTAGCTTCATTCGAATACCAGTTTTGATGTAATCCATGTTTTGAAACGTACCTTCTCCTCTTATCAGCGGGAAATTCAACCATTCATGTGTGGTACAAAAAAGCAAAACAAAATACTCAAATTGCCGCTAGGAAAAAACAACAAAATGTGCACATCATGCTGTCCAGGTGACAGATAACGCAAGGCAGTGGCGCAAAAAAAAGTATCTGGAAGTTGTTCTTTTCCATTTCCCATTTCAAATGCGATAAACACACTACAACAAAACAAAAACTAAACTAAATGAAAAATTGAAAAAAGCAAACAAACAAACAGAAATACCGTTCCCTTCTCCTGTAGTTCCGGCCAGGTAAAAACTTGGGTACTTGCGCTAAAAAACAGAAAAACGAAAACAAATTAAACAGAATTGGATAACTAAAGAACATGTGTGCGTCACAAAGAGTCTACTCGCAGTTTTTCCGCAAATGCGTCTCAACATATGGCGCTTTTCCAATACCAACAAATCATAATAATGACATCTAATTTACTTATTCAGCTTTTCGCTACACAAATACATAATAATAATACTGAATACTAGACATCTGCAACAGAAGAGTTCTTAAAAATAGCATTTGTTTTTTTTTTGCGTATTGTGCTCTTGTTTTTTAAAGAGAAATAGGACAGAACTTTAATTTGTTCGATTTTTTTTTTTTAAGCATTTCTTCGAAACTACAGATTTCCATTATAAAATAGATAACTAATCATCTAACAGTAATTATAATTTAAGCAATGATTCATCAATCTTTGCAAATCCCCTCTAGCTAGTCACAAGTTTTGCATTTGCTGGCACACATAATCTTATTTTCATTTATTTATTTTATTGATTTCCGACTATGATATTTCCAAGATATCTATTGAAACCAAGAAGCGTTGTGTTTGCACTCTAGGCCTACACACACTACTTACAGTTGCTCTCTAATGGAAAAGTACACACAGAACAATCGCAACCTAAACAAAGAACCAGAATTTTACGCGTAAAGCCAAAAAAAAAGTATACAAAATTAACAAAAACAAAAAAAAAATAAGTCATGAAAAAACCGCCCAAGTCGACGCGCCAAGCAATATTTTTAAAATGGAAAAAGCAGAGAGCAAAAAAAAATTACCCGAAACGAAGCAAGTAATTGTCTGAAATTGTTTTCGGGTTTTTTGCAAACCAATCGAAAACGACAAAATTAATTTCAAAACCAAGAGTATAAGAAAACTGATCGAATAAAAAATACGCTGTATGTAAAAGGAAAAATTTAGAAATTATTTATTAAAATAATTTGGGAAACTATGGAACCTTTTAAAATATTGTTGATTTGGGGTGTAAAAATCGCAGATGAAATTAATAGTGAAGAATTTCAATATATAAAAAGATATCTTAAAGTTTTATGAGTTTTCTTCATATTCAAAGCAGATAACAAAAGTTAGATCTAATAAGTTTGTCCCTAATAGGGAGAATATAAAAGTGTGTTCGGAATTCCCTTAGTTATTCACTTTATTGTTGATACAGAAATCTATTATACACCTTTTGAGCTCCTCTGAAAAGCACGGGGTATGGGAAGTTCGTTGACGGCAAGAATTTTTGGCTGTGCTTCGTCTTAATTCGGGCGCTTTGGTCGTCGTCAGATCGTTGCTTTGTCGTTCAGTTCGTCGGGTCGGCCGAAAGCTGCACTGCGCTGCTGCGTAGCCACCAAATATGTATGCGGTAGGCGCGCTTAGCCAACGCGAGGCAGCGCGAGCAGCGTCACCTGCGCCGCCCACACCCGATTCACCCGCTGCTGTCTCCCGTTTCGCAGCATTAGCGAAGTCAAGTTGTCTCCCTTGGCCAGCCGATCGATCGACTCGCTTGCGTCTTTTGTCGCGCTCTTAAAATGGCCGCCCGTCCACTCCAAGCGACCGCATTGAAACGGTATGCTCGCGCCACCTTCGCTTTGCTTCGGGTTGCGTCGTTCCCGTTCCCGTTCCGATCGCTCGTTCGGCTGTCGGCTGTCGGCTGTCGACGGCCGACGTCGTTGACGTTGATGTTGATGTCGACGTTGCGCGGTCGCGTCATGATGAGCACTTCTCTGGCTATACATAGGGGCGCGCATTGTGCCAGGAGCTCAGTTCTTGCAGAGACTCTGTGCTGTCCAGACGTATTACGTGTGACTCAGAAATAGCAAAATAACAAGCAGCCTACAAAAAATATCGAAATCACAACCAAAGACCCCCCAATAGAGCATATAATATATATCAATATCATTTTTTTTCGTCTTCTATATGCTCCCTGATTCGCACTAAGTCGTAAACTTTTTTGGTGAAAAGTGCAAACAACAAACAAGTGTCAGTTCTAAAAACAATATCAATATTTTTTTTTTTGTAATTATTTGCATTGTTGTTGTCGCAAGGGCATAAACAATTCGCAGCGTGTGTGCTTAGAGACGCTCGTGTGTCTGTGAGTGTGTGCCGGAAAAGTTCTCAACACTTTTCCTTTCATTTCTTATACTTTTTGTTTGCGCGCGCTCGCGTTCTGATTTATTTACTTACGTCAAGATGACCACCAAAATGGCAATTAATGCTAAGGTAAGTGAAGTCAGTTAGTTATCCTCCCAATTTCTCGCTAGCTGCCCACTTCCCAACTGGGGAAAGCCCCAAAAATAGCAAGTGTTATCAGTAAACAATGCAACAGTTGGTTCAACACAGAAATTCCATCGAAAATAATACACTCTTTTGATAACAATCATAATGAATACAAAAGCAAAAACAATTCAGCTATAGGAATATGCAAAATAATTATATTAAAATAAAATTCAGCTAAATAAAAGTTCAGTTCGATTCAATTCAGTTAACTAAACAAAGGAAATCTGCTTGTTAATCGCGTCTCCAAATCAAATTGACATCAGGCTAGCAACAAGCGTGAATTCCTAAAAAAAAATAAATAAATATATGTTATGAATATATATATGTATATGACAAGTGCTAATCAATAAAAGCGAATGACAAAAGTGGGTTTATCAGTAAACAGATACACCCTACATAATTCTCTAGCTGTAATTTACATTACAACCAATTCGTAAATTTATGAATAAACTGATAGTATTACAAGTGCACATAAATGTTGCTAATTGTAGCTTTAATAGTTGCCAAGATCGTTCAAGTGGGACGCTTTTCGAGATAGCAGAGAGTGTTTCCTTTTTTTCTTTCATAGAGTACAATTTTATAAATAGTTTTTGGTGCTTTTTGTCGTGACATGTGCTCGTGTGGAGTTTATTTATAAACGTTTAGACAACAAACAAGTTGTTTATTGCAGTCTGGACGCTTATCGTGAGGATTTGCTTAACGATAAGAGAATCGGGGAATCGGAAACTGGTGCCCGCTGTGCAGTCCGTCCCCAGTCCAAGTGTGTGAATTGTGGTAAAGTCGCAGACATACCGTCTCCGTCTGGGGTCAGCTGCAAACATACAAATCACGTCTAGAGTTTGTGCTTGAACTAGTTTTCGTATTCAGTTCGAATATTTGTGGCTGATGCAATGTGTCTCTTGAGTTTCTCAGTTTTGTTTTTGAAAAGATCTTCAACACGTTTTGTGTTGGGTTTTGATTTTGGTTTTCCGGCATGAAGACACTGCGCACATCTATTTCATCATCATATTCAGAATGTTATATACCTGATTGAAAATTGCTGATCAACTGTTTTTGATAGACTCTTTGATTAGCACATTTTGAATTAAATAATTGCCTAGTTCACAAGTCTATACTGAAAATTTGACCTCTTATGTCTGAATCGAATATAAATTTGTATGATGACGACGCTGTTTTCAATGAGAAGGGTAATTTCTCAGTTCCAAGTGCGCGCAAATAAGTAGTCTATAAAGTCAAATTGTGCCCAGAAATATCCATACACAGTGTGCAAATAATGAAAACAGTATCTAGAATGTTAAAGAATGTATCGAGTCATGTAGAAGTTTCTATTAAATCAATTTAACAGCATGTTTATGTCTCAAGTGTTGAACTTGACTTTCCTAGCGCTTTAGCAATTTCTAGGGTCCCTGAAAATGCAAAAAACGGCGCAGAAGGGAATAAAGCAAAATAAAAATTGATGTATAAGTGTCTATTACAATTCGAATATTCTTAATGTCATATCAAACCTGTGCGAATTGATCCTTCAAATTAGATGCTAATATGTGAAAATGATTTACGTGCAATGTACAGACTTTATGTAATTAGACGTGAACACCTGTCATTTGAACTCCGTAGTGTCTGCTTGTGGCCTACATTAGCCTACATTTCAGACAACTGCATGACAAGAGAAGAAAGAGCTGTCTGATCGGATCGCATTGACAAAGCGTGTGTGGCGAGTTCTAAGCAGAGGTTATTGAACGACGCGACAAACGAAATCAGAATCGGAATTGGATCTATACTGTATATAAGTATATATAAATGATATGCCGCTGTAAACGGCGCACGCTGAAGACTTGGGCTTCGTCTTGCTTCGCTAAATGCAAATGAGACACGCAGTTCAGTTGGAGTTCGCCGCCTGCCTTTTGGGGCCGCGACGAATACGCAATTCACATGCAACACAAATTTTCTTTTCGGCTCTAAGCCAATTTGCATACAAGTGAATGGCAATGTTAATTGCTTAGCTTCAAAAAGTGAACCGACAAAACACAAGAAGAATGTAGAAACAACAAGTGCCAATCAATTCAAATTATCGTGGCAACTTGTGCCAGACTTGATTAAAATGTATTCCATACGATTTGTTGTTGCTCCTCTGGCTTCTGGCTTAGAAACACCGCAGATAGATTAGAAAAGTTGTCTGGCTGCGCTACTCGTTCCGGCTGGCAATCGAGTGAAAAACTAAAGCATACTTTTATGCGCAAACAAGTTTGATGCATGCAAGTATGCTGTAAAATGTTTGCACTAAAATATTTTTTATTCGAATATGCGGTAGTTGTGTGATATTCTAACATGTCCATTCTTATTGCCTTGCAGGATATCTTCCGCAACCAGCATCGCTTGATACGCTTCATCGAGCAGTCGATTCGCTTGTCCAGCAACCAATCCCTGAAGTCTGCCCAGCAGCAACAGCAGAAGGCCTCGACGCCAGACTTTGAGATCAGCGCATCGGTCAACACAGAGTACACACACGCCCCCGAGCCCATCAAGCATGACAAGGATCTGGGACACTTGTTCAAGGCATCACAGTTGGCCGTGCGCCTGGCCACGCCACAACAGCTGCAGCCGAAACCCGACAACGATGAGGAATTGGGCTTTGGCAAACTGTTCACCGATCACATGCTCAAGATCTACTATCACAAGAGCTTGGGCGGCTGGCAGAAGCCGGAAATTACGCCGCTGGAGAATCTAGTCATGCATCCGGCTGCCAAAGTGCTTCACTATGCCGTCGAGGTGAGTGCGTCAACAGAAGCACACGTGTGCTTTGCTGTTGCTGCTGCTGCTGCTTATCGTCGCTGATCATTGATTATGTTCGTCATCAACTTCATTACTCGCATCATCGCCTGATTAGCGGTTACTTATCAAGTCTGTGTTGTCTGTCGTTGCAGTTGTTTGAGGGCATGAAAGCTTATCGCGGCGTCGATGGCAAGATCCGCATCTTCCGACCGGACATGAACATGAACCGCATGAATCTGGCTGCCCAGCGTTCCGGTCTGCCCACCTTCGAGGGCAAGGAGTTCGTGCAATGTCTCTCCCGTCTGCTCTCCATCGACTCCGAGTGGGTGCCACACACAGAAGCCGCCAGTCTGTACATTCGCCCCACCTTAATTGGCATCGACGTGAGTATAGCAAAACAATAAGTTTTAATTTTCCACATGCTCAACTAAACGATCTTTTTATATTTGTTGTTGCAGCCTACTTTGGGTGTTGCATCCTCCGACTCGGCGCTACTCTACTCCATACTCAGCCCAGTGGGCAGCTACTTCAAGACCGGCAGCAATGGCGCCGTCTCCCTGCTCGCCGATCCCTCCTACACGCGTGCCTGGCCCGGCGGCGTTGGCAATCGCAAAATGGGCTCCAACTATGCACCCACCATCAATGTACAAAAAGAGGCTGCCGCCCGTGGCCTGCAGCAGGTGCTGTGGCTCTATGGCGAGGACCATCAGCTCACCGAAGTGGGCACCATGAACATATTCATGTTCTACGTGAACGATCAAGGAGGTACGCTAGAAATAATCACTCGCTTTCATGGGCTTTTGCTAAACCTTTGCAATTTGCAGAACAAGAACTGATCACACCGCCACTGAACGGCCTCATTCTGCCGGGCATCACACGCGACTCCATTCTGGCCATGACCCGCCAGTGGGGCAAGTTCAAGGTGCGCGAAGGCACCTTCACCATGCCCATGGTCGCCGAGCTGCTCAACCAGGGACGCGTAAGTAACCCAGACATTCGATTGACTTTGGTGAAACTAATCGTCGCGCTTTCCCCACAGTTGCTAGAGTTGTTTGGCACTGGCACCGCCTGCGTCGTTAGCCCCATCAATCGCATCAATTACATGGGCCAGGATCTCTATATTCCCACCATGGAGCAGGAGAAGCCCGTGCACGAACTGATTCGTGAGACGTTGACCGACATTCAGTATGGCAAGGTGGATCATCCCTGGTCGGTGGTCATTGACTAAGCGCCTAGCCAAGCTACACTTGTGTATTAGTAGGTATAGTTTATAGAGAAGGAAATGAGGAAGGAGCTGGAAGTAGGAAGAGAAGAGTGGAGAAGAAAATGTGCTCGAATTTTTTGTTTGTTGCATTTAAAGAATGTTGCACAACATTCGAACTATACGTAAAACGCATATACTAAAGTTATTATATATATGTGTATATACTAAATATATATATATATATATATATATATATATGTATATGTTAGAGCTTACCTAATTAGCTATAAGTTAAGGGCCGGGCTTTGCACCCATGCTATATAGTTACTATATACATTTACGATATATCATATATCATTCTAATTTCTATTTATTTATATCCACTTTTTTTTTATTATCACTTTTTTTTTTGTTTCGTTTCGTATTGTTTCGTTTTTGATTAATGAGAAAATTACTTAATTCAATTCAAATCAGATCAGAGACGTTGCCAACTATCGTTGAGTGGATTTCATAAAATTTATGAATAACTTTTGCACGCTTTTACTTCCAATTAGCAAAACAACAAATACTAAAACAAAATCTATCAAGCAAAATTTTTAAAGTAAACAAAAGCAAAGAAAATATTACAATAATTTAATAGCTAGCCAAAGTCAAAATTCAGGAACTGCCGGCGAAGCGCAGATCTAAAAATCGAAAACAAAAAAAAATTAAAAAACAAAAAATAACAAAAAAAAAAAACAAATATAATTTTGGAAACGTACCGGAGGCAAATGCATTTATTAGTCAGTAAGTTGCCAGAGTCGAGTCCAAGTTAACAAAATTTGCTAAGACACATTTCTGGAATGTTTGTTTTTTCATGAATGTTGGAGGTAAAAGCAGCCAGGAGAGCTGCAGAGCAAGCTGTGACTAAACTATTGTGTATGTATGTACATAGGATGTTAGACAAATTATGAATTATGTATGTATACGATCATTAAATTTAATTATAATATTGAAATGAATTGAAGAAATAAAAAACAAATACAAAACACGCCCAAAGCGACAAAAACAAAAGCATTTCTAATTTGTGTTTGCTTATTTATAAACAATTATTGTTTTTCGTTAAAGTTATGTACGGTAGAATTCAAATAGCTTTCGTCAGCACTTGGTAAAAAATAAAAAGTCCAGCCTAAAAGTACGCAACAAATGTGTAAATAAACATTGTGACTTCAAAACTGTAAATCTTTGTTTCGGGCAGCTTTTGTCAGCGTTCATAGTAACGATCGCATCCTAAAAGCATGCTATAAAAGCTCAAGTAAGGCGAGCACAGTCACTCTAAAACTGTCGAACTTAGTGCATCAGCTTGCTACTGATTTCTGTTCGCCTGGTATTTCAGCTGGAAATTTGGCTATTTGACTGCTCGCGTTGACATGTGGCGTGTATGATGATTATGATTTACGATGTAATTACGATGCATGTATACATGCGTGTATGTGTGTGTGTGTATGCGAATGTGTGTGTGTGTATGCGTGCATGAGTGTGTATGTGTGTGTGTTAGATTGGATGCCGTTTATTCGGCTCTCAAGAACCAAAATCCAAAATGAGCAACCAGGTGAACAGAAATCAGTAAAAAGCGAAAATTATGTTTGAGTGACATAAAAATTGAGTGGAAAAAATTTGAGAATGAGTGTAAGCTTTGAGTGCTTTTGCTGCAACTCATGTTACAGAGGCTGTTACATCATGCCTGAAAGTATGCAATTGTTTATTTATGTTAGATTTCACTGAACTTTTAACGTGCTGCCTAAAAGTATGACACAGTTTTTGCTAAAACCAAGCAAATTAAAAAAGTATACAACCAAGGATATGCGTAAACAAATATACATTTATTGAGTCTGAGCAGTAGGGATCTGCTTAATTTACGGATTGCACAGTTTGTGCTACATATACGGAATCAGTTAAACTAACTAACTTGCAAACAAGTGCGTCTAAATTCAGATTATCGCTTAGGTTGTATGCGTGTTGTGCTTGTCGTCGTCATGCAAGCTGCATGCGGGCAATCCAAAAGTCTGACGCTCCACGTGCGATAACTTGCAGGGACGCACCTCATCGATGATGTCCCTGGACTGGGCGTGCAGGACACGCATGCGCTCCTCATCCACACGTCGCTCCATCTCCATCTCCATGTCATGCAGTGCCTGCTTGATCATGCGCTCCTCTTCAACGGCAGCGGCACGCAGCCGCACATTGTTCACAATGTCGGATGCAATAGCGTCATAGCTGGCCTTATTCATGGCATGACTGGCTGCCTCGCGATTGGCAGCCTGTTGATACTGTCGCTCCATGAAGCTGGTGCTGTCGCGCGTGATCTTGGTGAGCGTTGCATCCTTCTCCTGGTAGAACTTCTGCTCCTTGCGCTGATTGATCAGATCGGCGGCTACCTGCAGTTTCTGATTGCGCCGCTTCTGTATATCCTGATGAGCACGTTTCTTCTCACGCGCCTGCCGCTCACAGACGAGTATATCGGCTAGCATGTTGTCATGGGCGTCCTTCTTGTTGCGCATCTCGCTCAGCTGATGGCCAAGGTCGTCACTAATCAGGCGACGTCGCTCAATATCGTCGACGCGTCGCTGCAGCTCTTGCCGCAAAAAGCTGGCCGTCACAGGGCCCATGGCCTCCATCACAATGACATCCAGTTTGTCCGGTTCGTCGGGATTGGCATCGCGTAGGCTGCGCTTCAAGGCGGAATACTCGTCCAGCATCTGCTTGAGCTCGACGCGCTTCTTGTGTCGCCACTCGATGGCCTGCTGCAGATCCATGGCATGGGCCAACTCATCGTTTTGCCGCTTCTGTCTGCCCTCCTCCCTGTCCGTCAACTGTTGCTGCTCTCGCTCCGCCTGCAACTTGCGTATCTGCTGCACTAGCTGCTCACTGTAGGTGTGCGCCTTTTGCTGCATAGCCTTCTGCTCGGCCAGCTTCTCCTGTCGCACCTGCTCGCGATCGGCGATCGCTTCCTTGCGCTCCTGTTCTCGCTCCATGCCCATCATGTTGATGTTGTCGTTGCGTCGCTTCACCACGCTCAACGTTGTCTTGGCCCTGTCGATCTCGGTCTTGAGATCGCGCAACCTCTGCGAGTTTGTGTGCAGCTGCTGGCGTCGCATGGCCTCGGCAAACTCGTGACGATTGTGTTCGGCCATCATGTGCGCAATGATCGCCGACTGACGCTCCCGCGCCTGTATCGGGTGATAGTTGCGATTGCGATCATCCGCTATCTGCTGCACCTGATACTTGACCTCGCGATACAGGCGATTCGTTGATGGCGACGTCGCGAGCACCAGAGGACAAGCATCAATCGCCTTCTCGCGATTGTGCTTCGTTTCCGGCAAGCGCTTCAAGCGGCTCAGCATATCGCCGATCGGCTCCTGTGGCACGGTGGCAAACAGCGAGACGCGTGGATCATCCCAGGCACCGTATTGTATGCGCGCCGGCTCCAAGCGACGACGCCGTCCTCGACGCATATCCGCAGACATTGTGTTGGGTTAGGTGTGTGTGTTGTTGTTGTTGTGGTATTGACTAGAATGAAGAGAAAACGTTAAAAGCGAAACAAACATGCAGTGCGCAAGCGTTTTTTAGTCGCGTGTCTGTTTGGGAGGCGCGATTTCAATGTTGGAACGTTTTGTATGTTTTTGGTGTATTATTTGATTCTCGAATCATCCGAACTAATTTCCAAGTGTGTGTGACTGAAACTGAACAAAAAGTGCTATTGAACTGAGACTCTCACTCGTCTCGACACACAAAGTTCATGCGACACCTGCTGCCTGGGTAAAGAGATACCTAAAAAAATAAAAAGGAGTTGAAAAACATTATAAAATGATTTGGAAACCTAATTGATTTCTACTTACATCTGTGCTGCGTGCTTAGCTGTGCGTTCTTTGTACATATTCATTTCAAACATTTCGATTTTCTGGATGTTTATTTTAATTTTCATAATTATTGTTATTATACCATTTGTTACTCTTTACAATTGTTGCAATTTCATTGTTTGTTACATTTTCAATGCATTTTGCGTTGCCTTTTCCATATTCCATTTTCCATTTGTTTAAAATGAGCAAATTAACAAAGTTGATAAATTGTTTTTTTTTTTACTAATTTCTCTTGATTTGTTTATAATCGTTTAAAATGTTGAATCTGTTGTTGCTGCTGTTGTTGTGGTCGATATTGTTTGTTTTTCTTTTGTAGTTTTGAATTCAATTCGAAAGAGTACAAAAAGAATTTAGCACATTTGGCAAATATGTATTTCGAAAAAAGAATTCAATTTGTTAATTAATTTTCTTGGTATTTGGTTTTCATTCGTTTTGTTATTAAATTTTTGAATATGACTTTTGTATATTTGATCTTTGAAATGTGCGGCATATTAATTTGTCTGCATTTAGTTAGTTAATTAGTTTTCGTGAGCACTTTGCTATATTGTTGCTTGTTATTGTTTTGCTGTTGATAAACGTTTTGTTAAAATTTCTTTTGTACATTTTTTTTCTCTGCTTCAATTCAATTCAACAATTTTTGTATTTTTAGTTCTTTTTTTTTTGCTTTATCGTTTAACAATAAACTTAATATGTTTATAAACTTTAATACCAATTAAAAACGACTTATAAATAAATAAACACATATATAAAATTGCATTTTCCAAATGTTTTTTTTTTGTTTTTGCATTTTCGTTTTGTTGCTGTAGATTTGATTAGATAGAGATAGCGAGAGAAAGTGTCAGAAAATGTGTATGACTTTAGAGAAAGAGAGATAGACAGGGAGAAAGGGAGAGAGAGGGGACATGTTGTTCATGTTCTCAACAAATTTGTATAATTGTCTATTATCATTACCATGCATTAATAATTATTTGATTTTGTTGTTACAATTGTGTGTGTCATGTTTTCTTTTTTAATGCCATTTTGCGGCTGAGCTTTAACAACAGTCGTCGATTTACCATCGTATTCGTTAATTGTGTGTGTGGTTGTGTGTGTGAGTGTACTTTTGGGATTTCTTTCTCATAGATTATATAAACAAATTTAACATTATTATGCTCATTAGTTGGATTCGATTAAATATCATTGTATTATTGATTGCAATTAACATTTATGTTCTCGTTTCATTTTACTCTCTATAAATATCTTTTCTTTAGTGAATTTACTTTGCCCACTCTTTCGTTTTGTTTCTTTCTTTCACTCCATATATATATTTTAATTGTTGTTCATTTAGTGTTGCTCAACAAATCAATTGCATGCCATTTTCATTTGCTTTTTCGTTTAACTATAAATTTGGTTGATGTAAAATTTGTGTCTTGTTCGATCTATAAATTTGGTTGTTAATCTCTAAAAAATACACAGTATATATATATATATATATATATATATGTATATTATATATTATGTATATATGTAATATGTAAAGTGTATATTATGCCACTCTATATCATAATTTAGTTAAAACTGAAAATGCCTGCATTTCATAATTTGCATAATAAGATTTAAAATCGAAACCAAACAGCATTTGCCTTTTTGGCTTTCTACCACACGCACGACTTAATCATAAACTAAGGTATATGTATATTACTCTATAATAATAATCATATTGATAATGATTTCTAATAATTAATGATCTATAAAACTGCAACGATTAAAAGCAGAGTTAGCAACGGCAAGCCGCAGTATATAAATACAATGTAAATAGTTATATGACTCGATTGTAACTTAATGACAGACCACAGACAGTAGTTATACAGGACACAGGACAGAGGACACAACTAAAGACTTTAAACTAATTTAAAACTACGTCAATAAATAAGATTTGACATTGAAATGCAGTTGATTCATTTGTTAAGGCTCTCCGAAAATGTTTTTCAATGCTGCTCTGCTGCTGCCGCCGCTGATGAGTTCTCAGTTTCGTAAACTATACAATTTAAAATTGAAAATTTGGTTGGCTTTCTTTTGGTAGCCTCACTAGCAACGCTTTAGATTTTGGTATTTATTTGGTTGTTTTTTTTTGTTGTTATTCAGTTATATAGTTGTTTTTAGGAGTGTGTTTTTTTTTTGCATTTCTATATTCTGGCTGTGTCTTTTCTCTTTGTTTTTGTGTGTTTGTAATCTCTTCATTTGCTGCTTATGCCTTAAACAATTGGGGAAATTCGTTGGCGATTTCGCGCACCAGCTGCTGATCGGAGGCACTGCACTCGGTCTCCTCGCAAAAGATGCGCGTAAAGATTTTCATGAGATCATGCTTGCGATGCTGATGCTCCTGGTAGTTTGTGTTGCGCAAGATGCGACGACACAGCTCCAAGTAGCACGGACGTAACTGCACACAAGGCACAACAAGTTGGGGTTAGTTGATCCATGTGAATAGTTAGTTGAACTGCAAACGGGTACTTACCACATTGCCCGCATCCAGATCGGACAGTTGACGCACCACAATATCGATGAGCACCTTGATGTCATTCGTGTAGAACATGCCAGCCGTGTCCGGGTGACTGAAGATGTCAATAAACATGCGCAAGACGGTGTTCATGTGCTCGTTGTGATGCTTCAGCAATCGTGTTGGATCATCTAAACCACACCGAACACCGGATTAATAAATGGTTCAAATAAGTAAGTGCACTTTTGTCATCCTTACCCTCGCGATTGAGCAACAACAACAGTTTCTCGGTGAACACTTTGGCTGTGGGCAGATTCTGCATGGCCTCGATGATCACATTGACGGCCTGCTCGCTAAACTGCTGATTGAATGCCAGTATTAGAGCGATTACCATATCTACCAGCACCTCCGGATTGTTGCCCTCGACAATTTCCAACAGGAAGCTGGCGAAGTGTACGCCCAAATAGTCTGCAAAAATGAAGTGGAAATTACTGCATTAAATACGAATTCAAATTGACGATTTCCTAATATACCAACATAGTTTTAGGTAACTTCAATTCAACTCATTACAAAAGTATTGGCTCACCTTGATGATTGACAGGCATCGGCTGGCCCAGCGAGAATATGATGGTGAGCATCTTAACCAGCTGCTTGAAACGATCCAGATTGGCAAAGTGTGCCTTCATGTCCTCGACCTTGGCAAATAGCAAATTAGTTGATTGATTTCTCAATCAATTCAATGCAAAGCGCTACTCACAATCTCTAGGGGCAGCACTGAGGTAAGCAGAATGTCCACAATAATGTGATCAAGGTGACAGGCGGCTGTGAAGGTCTGAAGCAGGAGGCGTTTGATGGACCAGCGTGTCTCCATCTGATAGTACTGCACCAGATTGATGAACATCTGATACTGATCGCACGACATCTCGTAGCAGCTAATGTTTTCATCGGCATTGTTCTATGGAGCAATGAAAGGAACATTAAACTTAAACACTTACAAGCAAGTGGGATTGAGCTCAAATTACCAGTATTTCAACCAGTTCTTCCAGAAACTGTATAATGTCCTCCTCGTCCTCGTAGAGCATCCATGTGCGCTGCTCGGTGTCGTTCTTGCAGTCGGCCAGCTGCCCGAACAAATACTGCAATCGCTTCGCATCGTGCGTGATGCCCAGCAGCTCCTTGGGCGTCGGCACCTTGCCCGTCACGTGCACGGCCACCGCCTCGAGATATGGATTGATGGCACCATTGTACAGCTGCTCCAGGCTGGTGAGCACCACGCGCAATGCCTCGCACGACAAATCGAAGCTCAGGTTCGTGTTGCGACGCAGCGCATCGACAATTTGATACACATCCGAAGACTCGACCTTCAGCTGGCCACGCCCGTTAATGCTGCCCGACGATGCTGCCGTTGACGCACCACCTGCGGCTGCACCAGCTGCCAGACGATGCGAGGGCGAGGGACTCTCAATACTGTCGTCGAACGCTTGACTGTTGTCAGCATTGTTGTGGCAACCATTGCAGCCATCGTCATCGTCGCTGGCCTCCTCTGACTTGACCTCCGCTCCCTGGCTGAGGCTCAAGCTCAGCGGCTCCGCATGCTGCTGTGGCTTATGGGCGGCTGCCGAGGCAGCCGATGACGAATTGGCCGCTGTCGCCGAACTGCCGTTGGCTGCAGCGGCAGCAGCTGACGTCGCTGATGCGCCGTTGGCGGCACTCAGTTGGCTGGTCTCCTTGTAGGTGGTGACCACATCCTCGCTGGTCGTCGTTGTCGTTGTTGTGGTCTCCGATGGCTCCGAGGTGATGCTATTGTCCTGCGCCATCTCCGATGCAATCACTTTCTGTGCCGCCGCCGTGGCGGCTGCTGTTGCCACCTGAGGAGGAGCTGGCAGCGGCTGCTGCTGTTGTTGTTGCTGCTGCTGTGGCGTCTGTATGGTGCAGCTGCTGCTCTGCAGTTGCATGCTGCCCATGCTGGGTGATTCGGGCATCGCAGCGTGTGGCACACTGACACCCACCGCTGGACTCGACATGCTCTTCTTGCTCATGTCCAGGCGCTGTGTGGCAGGCGGACTATTCTGTTGCGACTGCAACTGTTGCTGCTGCTGTTGGGGATGCGGATGCGAATGCGAGTGGCGATGCGAGTGGCTGTGGCTGCCACTCAGCTGCTTGTCGCTGTAGCTGTGCGAGTACGACAGCGACGAGTCGCCGTCCCGCTCCGAGCTCTCCTGCAATAAACATGATTTGTGAACGTAATCAAGTTCAAGCAATCGTATTAACCCTCTAGTTTCCATACTTGTTCTTTGCATACAAGAATTAACATTGGTCTCCACAAATTTGGTACTTTTGAGAGGCTCTGGTGGCAGAGCAAGGCAATAGATTTACTTTGGGGACTCCCCATTTGAAGGAAAAATTAAGACCGTTGGGAACTAGAGGGTTAGTCAATTCAATCTTACTGCATAGAGCCGCTCCATGGTGTGCTTCTTTTCGCGCAGCCGGTCGAGCAGCTCGTCCTTGGACATAATGCCATTGATCTCGGGATCTGTGCACTTTTCCAGCGACTCAATCGATGAGTTCAGAAAACTGATGAGAAAGTCATGTTCCACCTGCGGCAAACAACAGCAAGCCAATCGATTGAATCGATTACTTCGGCAACTTATTTTAAATGTTGTCCACTCACTCACCTTAATCTTCATTACGTAATTGGATGGCACAAAGCCAATATTACCCTTCATGCTAACCACTTGCCACCAATTACGCTGGCGTGCCGACGTCTGATACAATATAAAATATTCGCCCTCATCGAAACTGATCGTTTTGGGATAAACCGCTTGGAAATCGTAAAGTGCTTTCAGCATCTCGATGCCGTTGCCCAACGAAGTATCGATGCCTCCAGCTGCAGCGCCAGCTCCAACTTCACTTGACGACGCCGCTGTCGCTGCTGATGTTAATGATGACGCTGCTGCTGTTGTTGTTGTTCCTGCCGTTGTTGTTGCTGTCGTTGTGGGCGATGTTGGCGCTGCTGCTGTAACGTAAGCACACAAAAAGTGTGACCCTTTTGCTAGATTAAATCGTTCTTTAAAGTTTTGCTAGTGTTGCAAAAGGGGCGTGAACAGCACAGGCACACACACACACATCACTGCATGCAGCAAAGGGAATTCCTTCGTGTTTTATCTTCGCTTTTTATTATTTTGTGCCCTGTTTTTTAGGCTGTGCTTCAGGCCCTTCCTGGCAGCCAGGCGCTAAAAAGTTCACTGCCGAGGGCCCAAAACTGCTGACTGTGTTGGCATGCCTGGTCACTCACACACACACATATACTTGCACGCACAAAGAGAGATAGAGAGAGAGAGTGTGTGAGAGCGCACAAAAGGAATGGCGCCTGCAGGCGACACAGCAGCAAGCAAAGGCAAAGCAAAATTACAAAAGCGCGCACAGGAAAAATGCAATTTTCATGTTTTTTTTACAGTAACTACATTGTTTTTTCTTCTCACAAACACATTCATATGTATGCAGCAGCTGCACTAAAAGCTTCTGTCGCTTGTCGCTGTAGCTAAATTGAAAATAACAAAAGGCAAAAGACAGGACGTCGTATCACTTGTGCGCGCTCTCACACACCTTACTCTCACTCACTCACACACTTAGTCACTCACTCTCTTCCTAATTTGCTCTCTGCGTTCCTTTTTTTGTCAATTGCTGCTACTGCGGCGGCCATTGTCACCTGCACTCACACCAACACACATGCATATACACACGTACACGTGCAGTTTGCAGGTGTATGCAAATTTGTCGGAAAAAGTTAAACAACCCACTTACCCATATTTTTTTGTAGCACACACCGTTTATTCTTTCTACTTGTTTATGTGAGTAGCGCGCGCTTGTCCCTCTGTCTGTGTGTGAGTGTGTTTGTGTGCAGTCCGTCTTTTGTATTGTGCTTTTTACGCCTGTTCCAGTTTTGTCGTTTTGCCGTTAACCAAGGACGTTACGTTACGTTTATTGCGACTTTTTGTCTCACTTTTGCGCCACTCAGCAACACTGTCTGCTGCTTCTATTGTTGTTGTCTGCTGATGGGCGTTGTTTGTTGTTCCTCTTGTTGTTGTTCTTTGCGGTTACTCGCCTCGCCAGGAATTGTCGTTGTCTTCTTTTGTATTCACTTCTTTATTGCTATCGCTTAGGGCGTGTTTCGCTATTTGTCATAAATATCTACATCTGCATGTATGTATGTATCTATGTGCATAAATACATATTTACATACACTTGTATGTATGTATGCGTGACGTTTATTTATCACTTGTTGTTGTCTGCCCTGAGGCGCCTGCAAGAAGAAGCACACATATAATACACACTCACGCAAACGCTGGCACACCCAACTTTGATTTAGGGAAATTGCAATTTTTGTATTTAGTGTCGCGTTTTAATTTCGCAGTTTGCGCATCTCTAATGATACTCTCACTTTACATTGGTCGCATACACACACACAAACACCTCACGTAATCGCGATGCTAAAACACGGAAGCGTTAATGCAAAGGACTCAACAGAGCATCGCACACAAAAGCATTTGTATTTGTACGTGTATGTGCATGTGTAGACCTACTCCACCCAAACTCACACACTCATACACGTCGGCGCACTTGCGGTGTAACGGTATTTTTCTTGTTTGTTTTGCTCGGAACGCGGTATGTTCAGCACAAAAACAAATCACATACGTTCATCTAAGGCCCTAACACATACATAAGACATGCACATACATATGCGTGTATGTGGGAATGCAATGAGCCAGACTAAATTCGATTCTTAATGTCAAAATGTGACTTTTGGTATGTATACGCATATATATATACGCATATACACAAATAATAACACACTGGAACACGTGCAAACATCTATCTTGCCATTCTCATTATTTAATCAATTGTTGTGGCTAAATTAAATTGCACATTTTTAAACACAAAGCATACATCACTTAGGCAAATATCAAATATTTATTGCACCGTTTAGCCATTGATAGCCAAAAAAAAACACTTGAACACAATTTGTCGTCCGAAAATAAAAAAGAATACACATATATACATGTATTTTAATATTGAATCTTAATGAGGCTCGATATGTAAACAAAAAGCCTACAACAACCATAAACTTGCTAAAAAAGCTTTCGACAAAAGCTATTTCGTGAACAGCTGTGTTTGGGGTGTGACAGCAAGCTAAATTTTAAAAATATACCAACAAAATACTGAAGCTATATAATTGCAAATGGCTAGTTTTCAAATGCTATGTTTTCAAAACGCTGATAAAAAGGCGCGTTATTTTAAAGTCTACAAATGAAATACTCTAATAACGCAGCTTGTAGAACACATGGAGACTGAATGTTCACGCAAAACCGAGCAAGTTGCGCTAAATGAGCAACGCTTTTCCGTTATTTCAAATGCTTGTTTAAAACTAGCATAAAAAGTCGATAAGATAAATTAGCTGCAAATTATTCATTTTATTTGCAATTTCTGTTGTGTTTGGTATAAATATGTAGATAATAATATGCACTTGATATAATCAAAATACTGTTTTGCGCTCATGGCCAGGGCAGACAAATTAATATGAATCAAATTCAAACTTACAAATTTTTGCTTTATTACTTCAGTTTTTAATAAGTGTAAACTTAAATGCTGTGCTCACCACGCCATGTGCAAGACAATTTTTCAAGTGCAGTACATTTCATTTAAATTGGCTAAAAATATTATTTGAACGAATTAACTGCATTTCCATTCAATTTTAGACCCGTTGTATCACTTTGATAAAGGGTCTATTAGCTTTGATTCGTTCATATGTTTGTGTATGTATGTGTGTGTGGGGTGTATATAACTACTTGTATAAGTACATGTGAATTTGTTTTCCAAGATTTTAGCAAGTCAATTGGTTGTATATGTATATAGTAATGCAGCACGTTCTGATCATGCCCAAATTTAATTTCATTTACTTTACGCTAAACTAGTTAAAAAGTTCGCAACATTCTGCATAATTTCCCTAACTGTTCTCAATTTTTTAATTTCGTTTTTTTTTGTTTTTTGTTCAATACATTTCTTAACTTGTTCATAACTACATTATAAGTACACCATCTCTCTAGCATTTTTCGTCATTCAGAAGGCATTTTATCAAAAAAGTTTCGATCGTTCAGAACATGCATATGTATTGTATGTATGTATGTAAAAAAGTAAACAGTTATATATGTATATATATATAAATATGTATATAAATTGTTGTGTATAAGTCGTATATATATACTATATAAGTATGTATATGCTTTGATTATAGAACAACGGCTTTGAATGGGAATTTTTTTCGTTTCATTCATTTACGGCACAAGGAATCAACGTATGATATACAATATATTCAACAATAGTTTTTAATGCTTGTTGTTGTTTATTTTTGTTTGGCTTTCGGCCATCAGGAAACCGCTGTAATAAATTTGCAATAATATTTCACAATAATAATAATAATTGTGTTACATATACATACATAATAAATTATAATAGTAGCACAATTTGCTTGTTTATCAAATACGTGTAAAAATTTAATAACAGCAGGCCAAAAAAAACTATATTTATATATGTAAGGAAACAAAGAATAATCAAATATAATAATAAACAATAAAAAATGTGATAATTGGTTCGTATACTTTGAACTATTTGCGTTAATGGTTAATTTGATTTACTGCGTCATGTGTGGAACGGCTTTTGATTTGAGAGATTGAACAAATATTGGATTTTTTGGGTCTACTCAATTTTTGCGTAATCGTACAATAGAGATAATAATACAAAACATACAAATTGGTATGTCGATATAGAATATAATAATGTTAATAAAAAAAAATAAAAAAAATAGAATTATAATAATAAGTAGCCAGAAGTTATATCATAATTAGTTGTATTGTGTAATAGGTTTTGTTTGCTCTTTTGGTTTTTTTTTTTGTTTTTTTTCTCGTTTTTTTGATTAAATTTTTTTTTTCTGTTTTTCAACTAGCACTCTTCATTCAACATCTATCCATCCGCCAGTCGTTGCCGTACAGCCATTCTTCCTTCTTTATTCCTCGACATCCATTGTTTTATTACAATCCCATGGATTGCCACAGCCGCCCAAACATTTTCCTTTTTTGAATTTTTTTGTCTGCGTTTTCATTGTTTTTTTTTTTAAAGGTGCATTGGGCTAATTTTGGTTAATTTTTGTTAGAATTATGCTATAAAAATAGTAATATTGATAAATGTTGCTGAGGCCCCGAAAATGTGCGCTAGTCTTGCGTCCTATCCATTCTCTTATATTCCATATCATCTATCCATCCATCCATCCATCCATCGATCCGGCGACTGGTCCTGCTGCATCTAGCAAGTTGCAGTTGCCTGCTGCCTGTTGCTCATTGACGTGTCCATTGCAATTTGAGGATGCCGCCTCGGCCACATCAGCTTTGGCATCAGTCGCAACTGTTGCCCAGCCACATCTTGCCACACAATATTTATAGATATATATATATAGTCAGGATACACACATATATATATGCATAAATGTGTTTTATGTGTGAGAGATTTGTTTTGTTGTTCTATTTTGTGTTTTGTGTATAATTTGATTTTGAATTTGTTTGTTTTGTGTTGCTTTTTCTATTCTTATGGATTTTTGTGTGTGTTTTCAGCGAGTTCAACGCGATCATTTATCCTCGCAGCAGCCAGTCTTGGCCAACTGCTTCTGCAGCGCGTGCGGAATGAAATCTTTCGTCTTGGAATGATTGCCCTGTCCAAGCAGCGCCGGCTCAATGTGCTTGCCTTCCTGGATGCGCTGAATGCACTTCAACAAATCATAGTTGATGCGCTCGCTCACCACCGAATCTTGCCTGCAAATTGTTGTGCAAATTTAGCAAGTGTTGATTTCATTGGCATGTTAAATAAGCCAACTTACTTGTAATCGGGATGGCTGAGCACCTGCTCGCGTATCCAGGTAGCTGTGGTGATCAATTCGCCGGCGGCACGCTTCTGTATAAAGCGCAGATACTGTTCAATGGTGCAGTGTGTGTCTGTGTCCACCTCCATGGACTGCAGATAGCTGCGGATGAGGGGCACCAGGCCAGGGAACACACCGGGCTGCAATGGAAGATCACGTTAAAAAGACTCCTCGTAGTCGGCAACTGCGATAACAGCACTGCTCAAAGACAACTGCGCGTCTGTTAAGCTAACAGCAGTGCTGTAAGCCAAGCAACAGTCTGTCAAGCTAACAGCAATGCTGTAAGCCAAGCAACAGTCTGTTCAGTTAGCAGCAGTGCTGCAAACCAATAGCAGTCGGTTAAGCTAACAGCACAGCACCAAGGCAAACAACAGTCTGTTAGGCTAACAGCAGAGCCGTTAAATTTGAATTGCAACTACTCACCTTGCCATTAAAGATCTCGTTGATGGTGAGCAGCTGGAACAGCTCGCTCTCCTCATCATCGGTATCGGTGTGATCGCTGTCCACGCCATTCTGAGCATGGCTGCCATTGGTATTGCCATTCAAGCCATTGCTATGGCCATTCATCTTGGCGCTGCCATTCAAATGCGTTTGTGGCTGCTCGTCCTTCTCACTGCTGGCCTTGGCAGTGCCATTTGTGGTGGCCCCAGTGCCATTCTGCTTGGCAGCACGCTGTTCCGGCGACTTGGATGACTTGCGGAACCAGAACTTCTCCTTGCGACAAGCGTCACGCTTCTGGGCCGTCTGCATGTTTTCGTCCACCTTGCTGATGGGCGTTAGGAAATTCAGCTGATACGAGAGTATCACACGCGTCAACAGCACCACAAAGCACACAATGGCGGCGTTCTCAAAGTCACTGATCTGCGCCTCACAGGGACGGAACTCGACACGCCAGCCAATCGAGCTGTTTGGCGGTGGCGGCTTGAAGCGCATTGTCTGCCAGTTGGTCGACTGAATGTTCTCAAAGTGATCGGTGTCCTCATTGTCATTCTGATGCACCTTCTCGCTGAACAGCGACACGGTGTCGCGTATGAACAAATGTGCCACATGCTGGGCCAACAAATGATCGATGCCGCCATCGATGAGACGATTGTAAACAGCGTCATCGTACGTCAGCTTCACGTCATTGTACTTGGCGCCCTCGGGTGACAAATACGAATCAATTGAGTCGTACCGCGACTTGGCAATGTGAAATTTGTTCTCCTTGAGCGGCTCCAGGCCGCGTTCCTCGGATGTGCGACAGTCGACCGACGAGCTAATAACGTTCCAGCGGCAATCAGATTCGGTCAAATAGCCGCGATACACCGGCGAGGCGGCGGTCAAGGCCAGCATGATGGGGCAAAGTGGCGCCAGCTGATCGTAGAGACGACGTGCCTCCGTAATGTTGCAGGCCTGGAAGGTCAGCTGCAGGCAGCAACAACCCATGCCAAAGCCCATGGCGTCGAGCAACACAACGTCAGGTTCGCCAGGCGGAGCGCCCTCCACAGGCAGCTTTGTGTTCACATCCTTGAAAACTGCAAGCAGAAGCACGAATGATTAATTCTCTAAATCGACTCACACTGTTTTCTATCTAGCGCTTACCCTTCAACTTAATGGAGACCTTTTCGCCGCGACGCTTGCGAATGTTGCGTGTCAGCGTCTTGAAGCGCGGATGGCCGGGGAAAATGGCCTCGTCGGGAAAGTAGAGCGAACGTGCCGAACTCATTGGATCCTCGGGGCGAGGTAGGTGCAAGGGATACGTAAAGTTGGGCGCACCCAAGCGTGGAAAGTTTGTGATGGACATGACGCACTCATCGCTGGCCAGCAGCTCGGTGACTTCCTCGCGGCGATAGCGCATATTGGCCTCCACCAAATTGAAGTGGGCCATCAGGCCGCCAAAGGGTTTGCCGGGCGTGCCCTCGATCATGTAGGCGCCGTATTCGGGACGCCACAGCGACTTGACGCCCTTGGGATCGGCCAGCTCCTTTTCGTTCAGCTTGGCCAGCAGATCCTGCGCCCTGAGCGAGACGCGTGCCACCTTCTGGTCGTCATCGAACTTGACAATGATGTACTCGACCTCGTCGCCCCATTTAAGTATATCGCCCTGGCGATCCTTCAGTCTGTGGTACAGATTGATGAACTGATTGATGCCGTGTTCGCGCACATGATCGGCTAGTTTCTTGGTCTCCTCCCAGGAGAGTGGATTGCCCTCGCTCAACAGACCCATTGTGTGTGCTCAGGAGAATGCTGTTAAGAGAGAGAGAGAAGAGACAGAGAAGAAGAATTGCTGTGTGTTAAATTGAGTTTCGTTACATTGAAGTCAAATTTCGAATTTTGTATCACAATTGCTGTATACAATCGTTCACTGACTACACACTGATCAGCTGCTGATCAGATACGAAATTCCAGTGCATATAGTATAGTGAGGTATACAAAGTTTGCAGCCTAAATGCGCCACTTGAGATTCAAATCGCGTTCATTTAAAATAGCTTTCGAGTCCGTGTCAAACGGCTAATCGCTCAGATAACTGTCAGATAGACTCACTGAGTCCCTGTCCCCATGTCTCGATCATCAATTTATGGACACAGCAACAGTAACAGCAGCACCTGCGATAGCAGCAATTGATATATTCCTAGTGTTTATAACAATTATTTTTATAATCTCCCCCAGTCGCTAGATTATTAATACAACTTTTGTTTATGATCCCCAATATATATTAGCCTATCTCTGTCTGTCTAATTCCACCGCTCTGCACGGCGTACAGTTGTGCTTCGTAGTATTTCAATGTATTTAGGTGTTTACAAAAAATGTTGGCTGGGGTTATTATAGGACTAATGGAAAATTTTCCATGAATACAAATTTAGTCTATACAATATTAAAGTGCATTTGGAATTCGACTTGCGTCTTAGTCGCTTTTTGACTCACGCGATTTCCGCCTTGGCGCACGAGTTTCGACAACCGTTTCTTTTTTTTTAAACTTTTACACTCGAAACTATTTAAAAAGTGTCTTACGATTGATTCTAATCATTCGATTGGCAGCACTTATTTATAGTAGGAGTCGTGACACGAGCTGACACGAAAGTTAAACAAACTTTCCATTGACTGTGAAATGCCCAGGAGAACTTGAACTTGTATGTATGTATATATAGAAATACTTAATAAGTATTTATAGCGAAAATCGCAAGTGCTATCAGCCAAAATAAAGTTGAAGTTGTCTTGCGTTATTTCCCAGAACAGCCAATTGGACGGAATTATATTAAAATTGTTCGAAATGATAATGGTTTAAGATCCGAGTTGACTCGCCTCGCCTCGACTGATGCTAATCGTTCATATATACTCAAATGCTTGTATGTATTAGACTGAAGAAGTGAGTAATCGATAACACGCCATGGGCAACAAACACAAAAAAAAGAAAAAGTATAAATATTTATGAATAACAAAATAGAATTAATAAAAATTATTGATAACGATATTTATATGTATGCATTGAGTGGCAGAGAGAAGTGCGATTTATTGGCCACAACGCGGCCCGAACTGTAGTATCTCTACTATATCTGAGGGCGCTTTCGAGCGACACTCGAATTTCGAATTGAATCACTGGATTGAATCGTTGAACAGTGGCCCGGCCAATGCCGGCCAATGCACAACAGGTAAGTGCGGGGCGGGGCAGGTGGCTCGATGCCCCACTTGTTATGCGCGGATTTATGGCCACTTCAAATGCCAGCAGCAGCAGCAGCGGCAGCTCGAAACTTTGTTGTTGTTTAAACAGCAAACAAATTGAAACCAAATACCACAAACTGAGAGAGAGAGAGAGAGAGCGAGAGAGAGCAACTGCCACTTGTTGCATACAATGTGCTGTCACATGATTACAGTCATTGGAATCACTCAGCTATAAGATCAATCAAAGCCGAAACTGCAACGACTTTGACGCCCATTGATTGTGCAATTGTTGCAAACTGAATTTGAATCACTGAAGTGCAACTTGCCGAAACAAACTATTGAAAAGTTCACAACTGACAAGACACTTTTGCTTTGGCTCAATAATGATGCAATCTGTCATTGAAATTACAGTTTTCTAAAAGCGTTTCCTTTTCCAAGCACGCATTCTTTTAGAACACACTCAGAACATTCTACTCATTGAAGTCTTGGAAAAAGAAACTGATTCATCGTGACACTTATCAATGCAAAGCGATCACTAAAATAAGCCTTGTAATAATCATTGAGTTAATTCATAATATTAAATCACGTTGTGTAACTGCATAACTTTAGAACTTTAGAATTAATAATGAACAATGAAACATTCTACCAGATTTAAAATGAATTGGGAAACGTTACGTTTAATTAAGTCGAGAATTTGGTAAATTAAAAACTATAAAATCATTACGATTTATTTAACGATTTTAGTTTTAGTTTAAGCACGTAAAATTGTGTGAATTGTCGAGGAGCAATGCGATGAATTACTGATGCTTCATTTGATTAATTTGCAACAGTTTCGGCACAGCGCACACACATGGCGATTGGCAGCTGATCATTATCATTTTATGAATAGGAATTGTACTATATTACGAAATCAAGCCGAGAGAGAGAGAGAGAGAGAGCGAGATAGAGCGAGAGCCGGAGAAGGGCTTGAAGCGTTTAATTGCGTCATTCAACTCGTGTTTTATTTACATTGTAAACAACTGAACTCAACTCGCATACAATTTAATTTCATTACAATTCACCAATGAATTAATTCACTTTATGTAAAGTCATAATAGAAAATAATGAATATACCTCAAATATAAGGATACACCAAAGGATACACTTGCGAACACACTTGCTTTAAGTCGGAGCAAAAAAAAAATACAACTTGGTCGCTTCACGGCTAAGCGACAACTAAATATACCCACGGCCAGACTCCAGCTTAATATGCATCGGCTGATGGTTGTTGGTGGTGCCTGCCCCTGCCGCTGCTGCTGCTGCTGCTGGTGCCCCACACATCCGCACGCACACACACTACACCACCCACCACAACACCACATCAACTGCTGCCCCGCTCACTACTCCCATCGATTTGTCGATCGGATCACGTCGATCGATCGGTTGACGACGCGTCGCCAAATGACGCCAACTTCGAGGAACAAAGCGGGGCGGATGTCGTATTCTTTGCTCTACGGCAACCACTTGAGAATCTATTGATTGCCCATATGTATTATAATTATTTGGACTATGTAATTTATTATGTATATATATACATATATACGTGTGTGTGTGTGTACTTTATTCAATAATAGAAATAAAAATACATTTCTCGAGTACCACCGTTTAGTTTTTGTTGTTATTAGTGTAAATTTTTTTCATGAGTGTTCTTTATAGATTTAAGCTGTTCGATTTGATTTATCAACACAATAAAGATTATAATTAGACGATGTCGTAGTTCGGTGGCCACTAACTAATGCTCACTACCTTCATCTTATAAATATATAAGTATATACATATTCGAGGGTGGATCGAAAGAATAATACAACTAAATATCATATTTGTGAATTATTCAAATTAATATTTTTCAAATGATTTTTGTGAACTCCAACTACAAGAGTTTTTATTTCAAAGAAACATGAACAATTAATTTGAAATTTTAATTTAAAATGTGAGCTCGTAGTATACAAACTAATGACGTCTTTATAATAATTTAATAAATAATATCTAATAACTAAACTTTCTGCAAATTATTTGTGGATAGAGAATAATTTATTTACTTATATTTAGTTCAGCATTTCATCATAATAGTTGCTTAGAATCGAATACTTTTCTTATCTCTTCGGTCATTCGCTTAACATTTGAAGTACTTTTCGAACTGGCCTCGAATTAAATATAATAAAATGTGAAATACTTGTTGACGCATTGTAAATCAACGCAAGCTGCAATATTTAAAGCGGAAAGGAAATTAAAATATGCCTGCACTTAAAGCAATCCAGTCCTCAATGTACCATCCACAATCTGGCCAATAGCAAAACAAATTCCATTCCGCACTTGGGACCGAAACCGAATGTTAGTTGTTGTCGTCGAACCCTCTCCGTGGCGGTGCCTGGATCTGGATCGAGCTGTAAACGTTCAGCTATACGGTAACAGTAAGTGGAATTTGGGGTAAGTGGCGTTGCAGCTTTAACAATTGACTGATTTAATATCAAATGGCGACTAAATTTCCTAAAAGTAATCATTTACGGAAACATCAACACCAATAAAACCATGTAGTTCTGGAGGCAGCTGGTACACGGTTAGGATTATATTACAATCAAGTGAAGTACTCGGTGGCAATTGCATCAGCGGAAGATCGAAACTATAACAATGTGTTATCGAGGTGATTGTACCAGTTGACCACAGCTCTGGTTAATTATAGCAAATTCCACTCATCGAATATCACGTGTAATCGAATGTAACAAACAATTACAAAAGCACAATTGAAGTTTACCAACTAATCGATTAATTAATTGCCCACAAGTGTTTTAAAAGTGAGTTGAAAACTAGAATTGCAAAAGGAAACTGTGATATACAGCCTGAGGATCATAAAGATCGATGAACAGGATCAGAAAGAGTGCAAGAACAATATTCCATGATAACTTTTAAATATCAGATTTATGTAGAACAACTTTGATAAAAAAGCCAGCAGCTATATATGGTGGCATTACAAAAACTGATGTTCAATTGTTCAGAGGTATTCGGAAGCTAGCAACGACTGCTGAATACCTCTGAACAATATTTCGAATCCTCCTATATTTACCACCGACAACTTCGTTTTCAACTATTCCTTTTAGTGATTGAAAATATAGTGGAAAGTTAATTGAAAAGTGTTGATAAAAGAACTTGCAAATGTGCTAAATGACGAACAACTGAAGCATGCCACAATTGCTGACAATGCAATCAAGAAGTATTTGCCACTCACAACAGCATTCCAGAAATACCAAATTACCGTGCTAGACATTTGCGTACACAGCAAAAAAATCACCCCGTCAAAGTGGCAATTACAGATTGCATAATGTGCGAGTCTCATGCCAATTTGTGTTGCACATTATTTGCATGTTTTTTTTTCTTCTTTTTTTTGCGTTTATAAATTTGCCATGTGCCGCTGAATGTGGCGGAAATTAAAAAGATAGTATCAAGCCTGAATGTATGAATTTGAGCTGTTGGCATTCTGAAGAGTTCAGAGTACTCTGAGTTTTGGCTCATTTTGTTTACATGTTTATTGGTTAGCTGTCTTCCCTTATCGCGTGTAAGTCCAACATGTGCCAGTCGCAATAGTCGAGTGGAATATGTAACGTACTTATAGATATAGATATTGTACAATAGTTAGATCAAACACTGAATGCAACAAAAACATTTGAAGCGAGTTGAGAAATGACATTGCGGCTAGTGCGTCACTGCAAAAATATCGCACTTTAAATTTTGCATGCTTATCAATTACACGGCACACACTCACTACAGTGAAGTTTCGTTATAGCAGACGACTGGCAAATTTGGCGACAATCTTCTGCAAGATTTCATCGAATTTTTTTGTTGTTGTGTTAGTGAATAATAATTATTTAGTCAAATTTATGTTTTCAGCTAACTTTATACGTTCTAACCCATTTGTACAGTTCATGCTTGTATTTCGTCGGCAACTGACCCACGCAATGCGATTTGCCGGCAAATTTACGTTGACACAAAGCAGAAAAAAAAAAAAAAAATAAAAGCGAGCATAAAAATCTTCAAATTCTGCGCCGTCATTTGAGACAATTGCCAACTGTGTCTGTATGTTGACTTTGTGAATGTGTTAATGAGTGTGTGTGTAACCATAAAAATAGCGTATAGCAAATTGAGTGTGCGTTTAATGATTCACACATTTCGCATTGCAGTTCAATTGTGAGTCCTTAGATTGGGTTAGAAGAGCGCGAATTGAGGACAACAAAAGATAATTCCACTCTTTCTTATTCTCACTGCTTTAGATATAAGCTTCGGTTCTGTGCAACTTCTTAGTCATCGGTCACATTTGTGTGATAAACAAATATTTATTTGGAGCTTGTATCTTGGAATTTTTCCCATTCAAAGAAAAAACCCAAAAATAAAGCTTTATCTTGTAAAACACATATTTGCCGACTAAATAGAGGGTATCATATTATTAAAGCACATTCAGCTGGTGTGTTAAAGTGGAAGCGTTGAAACATTTGAATAAAAATGAGAACAAATAGTGTTTACTGTCGAGCAGACATTAAAATAAATGCAATTTGTTTTCAGTTGTCAAACTGTCACAAATAATCACGACTATGTAGAGCATTCGCCTGTCGTGTACGCTCGACTGATGCACTGTAATAATTTTGGTAAATTCTCGAATGATATAATTGCCAGTGATACGGCAATTGATAAAGATAATGTGACTGTGCGTGTGTGTGTGTGTGAGGGGGGTGTGTGTATGCACTTGATTGATTAGAAGCTTCAACGCGATGATGATAATAATAGTGGTGATGATGATGACGATTACAAGCAGGTTGTTGGCAATTTCAATGGCAAAACATTAAGCATGCACATGCGGAGTATACGTAATATTGCAAAACGAAACGAAACGAAAATCGCAAATCAAACGCGGAAAGAAGCAATACAAAATACATACAATAACAATAACACTATGGTTTTTTTTTTCAGGGCCATTTAACGTAGGCAAATGAAATAGAAAACATACAAAGTCTATTGATAGACACACAGATACACAGGCGCAAAAACAATAACAGCAACAGCAACAGCAATAGCAACAGATACAGATACAACTAAAGATACAGCACATAGAGATGCACAGCTACATATGTAAAAGAGTAGAAGGTTTATCTGCAATGGAATGTAAACAAATGGCGAAACACAGTTGATAGTTTACAGTTTGCCGTTGTGAATTTTGCAGTTTCGAATAGGCAATAGGAAATTGCAGTCGATGCACTTGAAATAATTGCACGCCATAGAAGATTACGACGAGATTACGTATACGACTCATAAAACAACAAAACACAACACAAAACAATAATAAAAATATAAATAAAAATAAGTCAAATCAAAATCAAGAAGAACAAAAACGACACAACTGCAACAGACGAACAGTCGGGTGACGACGTCTTTAATACTCATTCAATACCAATTATGAATTGTCTATAAACAGACTTGATGAACTACACAATATATTTAGCAGTCCGTTAAAAGTGTTTTCAACTGCTAAATTTAGTATGCAATTGGGGTTTTTTTCTATATCGTTTAAGACAGCAGTTATAAGAAATTTTTTAATTTCATTTCAAGTGTTTATTGAAATCCAAAGTACAACTTTCAGCTTTAAGACAGCAGCCAAGTTTGACACCTGAAAACTGAGTTTCAATTCTTGGATTACGAAAGGTTCATAACTTAAAGAGAGAATTTAGTTAAAGTTAATGCAACAAAACTCAGAGTTGAGTTAGTTAACAGACTTTGGGCAGGCTTGAATTGTATGTATATCAGTCAAATTGTCAAAGCTATAGCGTCACATCTTTAATGAGTGAACTATAATACCATGTGCGATTGTGTATAAATGAATTAAAGTGTCTGCCGGCATGAAATTGCGACGTAATAGAAATGTAGGACAGTCTAGAAAGAAGAGAAGGCAAACATAGCTAAAATGTATGTATATACATACATGTCTGTATGTGCATATATAGATGCTTGTATACTATTTAGATAGGACTCATAGATGCATAGACAAACGGGCTCGACCGTTGGGCAAGTGAATACAGAAACATGCATATATATTCTGGGTATATTTGAGTACTCGTATGGTCTTCCGTTGGCAGCTGTCAATTTGAGCAGCAGTTCTGTGAATTCATTTGCAAATTGATGAAACATGTACTCAAAGAACCCAAAGAGCCAACAAGGCAAAGCCAAAGGCAAACCCACTGCAAATGAATAATTCGACGAAAATGCAGAGAAAATACACTTTACACCAATTTATATGCGAATGTGTTTTACACAATATTCGCAGTAATCGATAAATTAAAACGTTTCTTTGATGTTCTCAATATGTTGGCAACCAAAAATAACTATTCGCATATTATGATTACGTTAAGTAATAATCCTGTTTTCAAGCAGTTCTTAGACATCTAAACATCAAAGTAGAGACATATCCTAAACTGATTGACTTTATTTGGCGAAAACCAAGTTGATTTATTAGCTGTTTTTTAACTACTCCACATGGATATTTATGGAGTTATTTTGTTTATAAATGAATACAGACATATTCGTGCGAAAGAAATCCGCATTGAATGAATGACAACACCACGTGCTTGACGACAATGTCTTTGCCACATTTGTTTACATTTGTTATTATTAATAAAACCTGCACAATGTATCGAACTTGATATCGAATTCGATGTGTTCAAAACACGCTTGAATTCGTTGAAGGCGCACTTGTGCAAATGCAAATGACGATGAAGCGTCGACAATTTTCATCGTTTCGCTTATTTATTTTGGTGACAATTTGTTTAACCAAGTTTTAATTAGTTAACGGCGTTTCACGCAATGCTTGCCATACCCTATAACTTACGAACTTACAGCGAAAAGCGGTATATCGTTCACTAATAATAATAAAGGAAGCATTCCACTGTGATAACTATAATTTTGCTATGCAAATAGGTATAAAAATGAGCTTGTTATTCTGTTAATTGCACGACGATTTCGTTACAGGGCAACTTGTGGTCGGGCACTCTTAACGAGCCCAATATTAATTGCTTCTGCTGCTGTCATTTGTGTTTCGCTATTGCGTAAATTGTGAAATGGAACAACAGCCCTTTGAATGACGCACTTGAAAATACAATATTACCTCTCCTATAATTGCAGAACAATTCAATCATTATGAATATGAGGGTGCGATAAAGAGAGAGTGAAGAATCACGCTCATTATGATGTTAATGACGCACTAGAGCGTTACTAGATTCTCCCTGCACGCTTAGTATGTCGTTTAAATTTGTATTCATATTGTATTTACTGTTACACAACTCGAATTAAATTGAGCTGACAAATCGGACAGCAGCAGGAGACTGAATGCGGGGTGTTTAGCCGAGGTAGATACGTAATTTCAAATGATATCTGTCATAACATATTACATATTAAACACACATGTGACGTCGCGGTTGCAAAATCTAAAGTCTGGGCGATTAAATACCCTGGCCATATAATATATTAATTAATAAATAATTAACACTAATGTGTTTCATCCTAAAAATCGCTTAAAAGGCATGCAAAGCCAAGAAAAGCTTTCTTTATTCGAGATAGAGAGATGTTTCTATTCATATTTTTATTTTGGAGGAATTTGTTATGTGTTTCCCGAAACTGGTTGATGGATGAGCTTAAAAATATAACAATGACAATCATATAATGCCAGGACTGCAAAATAATAAACATGATGCAAGTGGCAAGTGCAAAATAAGAATAACAAAAAGCAAACAACAATTGCAGCAGCAACGCGGAAACATTTCCACAAGTTATCGCAAACGTTTGATAATTCATTTCCCCGCGACGACATTTAATTAGCAAGGGCACAAAGTTGTAAAAGGTGAAGAAGGCAAGTAATGACGAGAGAGAGAGCGAGAGGGCTCTGAGGGTATTACCCCCCGTCTAAACTTTGCAACATCGGGGCAAAGTAGGGTGTGAATTGATAAACACATACATATATGTACATATATAGTCTGAATTAGGGCAACACTTTGTACTGCCTTTGAAGCTTCTAGTGCGTTTAATTCGAAAAACAAGCCTTCCTACGATGCTGATGAAGTTGTAGATGATAATCAGCTTATCGGAGGGCATAAAGATCACCAACAAAATTGCGCTCAGAGTTTGGAGCATTTATCAACACGAATCTTAGATACACGAGTACACACAATTACGATGGATAAGATAATTAGCTACAAGTAATACGGAATACAGACTCTGGATAATTCTAGAGATATTTCAAGGCATATGATATAATAACCAGAGTTGTGTAATGAGTTAGTATTTTCTAGGACACTGACAAATCTGATAGATATATTCTATTTATAGAAATGAGATCAACACGTTTGCGTTAGCGAGTGAGTACTGTAGTCTGAAAACTACAAAAAGAGAGAGAGAAAGAAGTGTCAATTTCAATTATTTATTTATTTACAGGGTATTTGTATTCGCAGTCAACTGATTTGCATTTGTTTCTACTTCACAGTTGTTTGACATTGCGATTAGCCCAAGGAAGGCGTCTAACGCTTTAGGGGCATTGAGGCTGATATTAACGAGTTATTAAATGCCAAGGCCGGAGCACACACAATAGATATACATTCACACACATACACACACACACGTCTAATTATCTATATATACATATGTGTGTGTGAGCTTCACTGTGCGATAACGCACACATGGCACACGGCACATTTTTTTTCTTTTGGTTTTTTCGATAACAATTGATCGAGTTTATGCGCAATTGTCATCTCGAGGCCACCGAGCCCATTCCTATCGTCTCGTGCCCTGCGCGTGAGTCATGTCGTGTTTGATATTTATGCTGACTCATGATGATCTTGCAGTGCCATCACACCATGATATGCTAATTCTCCAAATTCCCTAATTGCTTTTGTTGCTGTTGCTTATGTTGTCTATAGTTGTGGTGAAATTGCAGCCCGACAGCGAATATGCAAATAAGTACAACTTTCGTTCTGATGCTCGCTCTCTCTCACTCGCTCTCTTTGCTTGCGAGTGCCTTGAACTTCACTTTCAATTACCCAACAACAACAAATACTTGCACTTCAGCTTGATGTTGATGCTTAAACTTGTTTTAATATTGTTTGGGACTTTTGTTTTGTCTCACACGCGACTTGTGCATGAGTAATATAAAAAAAAAACATTTAAATATAGTGACGTCACAAAACATTTATATGATTATCATTTTTGTTTTATTTTTGTCGTACGGCATTTGTTTCTTTTTTTATGTTTTATCAGCTAATTACTGATCAGATTGAAAATGAAGCATGTGAATGACTTTACAGAAATGCGATGATAATTAGGAACTATTCACACCTAATGTGTAAGTCGGCATGAAATTGATTAGAAGAATCAAATTAGAAGTTTCCAGACCAAATAGTCAAGGCCATGCTGCTGCCATTCCAGTCCAATTGGACAAATGCCGGCTGCACGCTTCACACTCCACGCACGCTCTACTTGCTGTGCGCTCTCTCTCTCACATACGTTTCATATTGTGCATGCACATAAATTTGAATGGAAGGCGAATGTCAAGGTTAGGCCCGGCTGCGACAACGAAACAGCGGCCACAACAGCGGTTCCAATAAGAATAAGAATAGCAACACTTGATGTAAATCTAATTGTCATGTAATTGACGAAGGCAACCACAAAACAAAAATCAATACTTGACCAATAAAAGGGCAAGAAAGAGGAAAGCTGAGAACTCTAGCTAGTTAGGAAATTACGCACTTAATTTCTTTAATTGTTGTGTATACTTAAAAAGTGTCGACTCAGCGTTTATAATATGTTTAGTACTAAGTAACAACTTACCGGCGAAATATAGAAGAATGAATGCTACTAAAACAGTTGGACTACAACAAACGCGCGCTCTTTCTTTCACTCTCTTGCTGTGTTTGTTTCAATCGGAGTTGGGCTGCGCTCAGCTGTTGCTCTCGTTGTTCACACGCAATATATTAAGATGCTCCAAGCCCTGATGCTGCTCTGCTGCTGTCGGCGGCGCAAAACAAAAGTGACCTGTTTGTTGTTGTTTGTACTGCTGCTGCTGTCGCTCTTACTGTATTGTCTCTCTCTTTCTCTTCTTCTCTTACATGCACTGCTGTTGTCTATGGGTGTGTGTGTGTATGTGTGTGCTTGCCTGCGTGTGCTGTGTGACCGCGTGCTGATGTTTTTCACACACGTTTTAATGCCCGATTCAGAATTGAATTTCTGTTGTTGTTGGTTGTGCAATCAAATGCTTAGGCAACTGACCAGCGTCAATTTCTTTGATTTTTTGCCGTTGTTTCTGCTGCTTGTAATTTGCACTTCCCGTTGAATTGTTTTGCCACGATTTCACAATTTGCTTAATAAACAAAAGAAATTCATATACAAATACATTTACATTATCAGCATCTATCTATTCCAATATGTGTTTGTATGTATGTGTACGTATGATGTGTGCGTATCAGAAAACAACAAAATATGCGGCCCGCGTGTTTTAATTTTATATTCTACTCTATATACATATGTTTTTCTTCTGTAATAACTTCCGTTGCAGCAAGCTCCAATGTTTGTTAATAATAGCAACAAATACAAAAATACATATTGTAAATGGACTGTTCCACCAATTCGCTTCTATGATTCTATCTGTGTAATGTAAGTTTGTATGTGTGTGTCTGTTGTTCTAATTAGAAGACGCGCTGCTTTGCGTTACATGTGTGTGTAAATGTATGTGAACTGCATTTGGTTGTGTATGAGTGTGGGTGTTAGGTGTCTGCTTACTTCTTATTTGATTCTTATTTTTGTTTTTATGGTTTGCCACACCAACAATAATTTCACAATTCCACAAAAATGCTCACAATAACATGCGATTTACTAGAAGTTTCACTCGATTTGCATTTCAAATATGATACACTTGGATAAATTTCAGTTCTGCCGCTAAATATTCTTGTTACTTGATATTTCGCTTTTTTCTTCGCTTGATTGGTTGGTTGGTTGCTATTACCCGCAAATAACGAGCACGACGATTGTTAACACAAAAATTCCAAAAAAAAAACTATAAAAACCTGCCACTGCGCGCGGCTATTTATGTAAAAAAAGTTGTACGCATTTAACGAGGAGCGTTGCCAGATCACTAATGTTTGCCAACACACATACACAACACCATGCGGTACTCAACATGGCAGCACTCGCTGCCAACAGCTGTTGCTCAACAGTGTTGCAAAATTTTGCGCGCTTTATAAACTTCAAAATTTGCAAATATTCAAACAGCAAATTTGTAAAATTTTTATTTTACGTTAATACAAAAAATAGGTACAAAATATATATAACAAGTTAGACTTGCAAATAGAGCATGGCATGTGCGGTCAGTATGATAATCACTTTAGGTGCCGTCACTAGTCCCAAAACCTCGCCCACATCATCGGGCAACGTCACCAAATGTTGTTTTCCTATCACCACAGGCGGCCCATTGCGATTACGTAGTCCGCTGGCAGCCTCGTTGCGCGGCTTATAGATAAATACGTGCCGATAGCTCTCACAGATGACCGCATAGTCCAGCTCCGGACAGCAGTCCACGAATTTGCGTTGCTCCTTCGAGGCCTGCACATAGCCAAATGCATGCAATTGTCCTTCGTGACGCACGCTCCATTCGTCGGGACGTGCGGGCTGGTATTGCTGCAGCCAGATGGCGGCATCGATGTCGTGGCGTGTGGCAAAAGCAGCCGGAAAGCCGGGACGCAGAGTGCTGCACAAAATGGGCGGGGTGGCTCCCAGAAAAATGGTGTGTGTAATGCAGTCTTTGGGCAAGTTAAAGCGGACTAAGTAGAAAAAATAAAGTTAGCAACGGTAAGTGCAGAATTGTTTGGTATTTGCACTTGCCTATCTTGATGTCATCGCTGCTGCCATCCATTGGCAAATCGCAATCTTCAATGGGGTCCTCCAAATTAGGAATCGGCAAAGGCGGATGTAAGTCCGGGTCTTGCTCCTCTTGCTCTTCTCGCTGCTCGGCAGCTGCGTAGAGCAAGCGTGGCCAATGCTTGGGTTGCCGCTTCTTCAAGTGCAACTCCAGCTTACCATCCTCCAGTGTCCAGTTAGTCATCTGCTCGTGCACATGCGCAAATAAAGCGCCATCCAGCAGCATTTCAGACTTGTACTCGACCAGTAGATGACTTGCCGTACTGTTGATCTTCACATCATTGCGTGCCGCGTTCGCAGCGAGTGTGAAGCGCACAATCACTTCCGTGTCCGACTGTTCCCAGTCATAGAGTGCCACAGCGTCGGCTTGTGCCGCAGCTGTGGCTGCTTCGAGAGCCGCCTTGTGTTGTGCAGGTGTTTGCAGCTCGCCGTTGGAGCAGATGATGAGCGATTGAGCGCGCGGCTCAAAGGCACAATAGTAGATGGAACCTTTGGCGGCCAGCTGCTGGCACACCTCGTAGGACCAACTGCCAGCTGTGGCCGACTCCTCGTCTGTCCAGCTCCAACGCGACCAGACGAGCTGCGAGACGAACTCATCGCCCTGCTGACGCCGCCCAATATGCGCCGCGACCAGTGAGATTTGTTTGCGCTCCTGCACCACATCCAAGCGCGCATCGTGCAGCACAAAGCCGCGTTCTATGCCATTCGGGGTGACCGGGGAGCGTGTGAGAAGCTGCCACGTTGCGCCGCGCACGCGATCGCCGGTATCGAGCAGCATGTAAGTCAACATGCCGTCGCAGAGCACACAGTACTTTTCGGAGATGAAGCGCAGCGTGTAATTGTAGTCGCCAACGACATGAGCGTAACCGTCGCCATGATCGGCGCGTTGTATTTCGTAGATGATGCGCTGTGGTCGCGGTTGTCCCTCCTGTTCGTTGTAGGAGCACAGCACCAGCTGATGGGAGGCATTCATGTAGTAGCAGTTGTGGCGTGCCCACGGATCACTGAACAGCAGATTGTGTTTTGCAAACAGTTCTGTGTGCAGCAGCGAATATTGATTGGCGTGCGGCTCCAATTTAAGGGGGAAGCGATCAAGCGATTGCCGGAGCACGGGCACCGGATCGAATGAGAGCTTGTAGCCATCGAAATTTGGGCAGATCAATTTACGATCTACTTGCAAGTCCACTACCGGCATTGTCTAGCGGTGTGTCGTCTCGAATTTACTCGTTAAAATGAAAAAAGTTAACAAAAATGTTGTAAAAAGCTTTGCGGCTTGAATTTACAATTTGAAGTGCAGTGTTGCACAGTACGAGAAAACTTACTGACTGCCTATGTTATAAGGAACAGTTTTAACAGTGCCAGCTGAGATAACTACAAAATTTACTAAATTAAATAAAGCCTTTTACTTTGTGTTAACATACATTTTTAAATAATACATGAGTAGTTAGTATAGCGTGTTATGATTGGCGTAATAATTATTTGCTTTTTGACTGAAACTCACCTGGCACTGTTAAGGCTATCGGAAATCCAGTCTCACGCAGATCAGCTGTTGTTGTTGCCGCTTGCCAACAGCATTTGCAGTGCTGCATAGTACGGGAAAATGTTAGTTGACTATAATGTTAAGAGTGACGACCTAAACAGTGCCAACTGAGTTTACTGCACAGCATCTAATATTTATTGGGTGTGTTTACATGTGCCAGGTATATTTATAGGTTTACTTAACTGCAATAGCAATTTTGTACATTTCAATGTAAACTCATCAACGATAGCAAGAGAGCAGCGTCATAATTGTCAACAACTGTTGTGACCATCGTATGTTAACAGTGTTTGCTAAGTTTCCAATAAACTTCTTTTAACTTAAATTGTCAAAATAAGTGTTTATATTTTCATGTGAATTGCAAAATATATTAAGCAAACGCAGTGCGCAGAACGCAGAACAGTTGTCAGCTGGTGTCAGTGGGTGTCATAACAGCTGTTCGTTGCCGGCTGTTCGGTGGACTGTAGATAAACACATACGTGTTCTTTGCAACTCTGCCCGCCCAGTGCTGGTAAGTGCGCAACGCGAGCAACCGAAAAAAAGTAGTGTTGACACGTTGACACAGAACATTTTGGCGAGAATTATTAAACGCTTCATAATTTTGTTTAATTTGTTATTTTTAGCCAACGAACGAGCCAGGCAAAAATAAATAATTGTCTGCAAATTCGTGAGTGCATTGCGAGAGGTGAGTGTGTAAAATGCTAATTAATTAGCACACACAACAACAATTAATTCGTGTCTGTGTCGCTTTTTTTTCTTCTTTTTTTATGCTGTCAGTTTATAGAAGTTGAAGCTGTGGCCATAAAAAAGCAGCGGCAAAAAAGCTTTACTGTAACGTAAACAGCCCAATACCAAAAATGCAGAGGTACCAAAGCAATAGGAAAACCGCCGCCCACAATAACAGCAAAGCGACAACTTCTATGTTGTTGCTTAGCTGCTGTTGCTTCTTCTTGACGCTGCTGCAGTGCAGCAATGCCGTGGAATTCACCTTTGATTTGGCCGACAATGCTGAAGACTGTTTCTACGAAGAGATCAAACGTAACACAAGCGCTTACTTCGAGTTCCAAGTGTCGGCGGGCGGCCAACTCGACGTGGATGTGGTGCTGAAGGATCCCAACAATAAAATCATTTATTCGCTAGATCGCGCCACCTTCGACAGTCATCAGTTTACGGCCGAGACAACAGGCGTCTATACGGCGTGCTTCAGCAACAAATTCTCGGCGTTCTCGCACAAAATCGTCTACGTGGACTTTCAGGTGGGCGAGGAGCAGGCGCTGCCCGGCGTCGATGAGCATGCCACGGTGCTGACCCAGATGGAGACGTCATCGCAGGCCATACACAAAGGTCTGAACGATATACTGGATGCGCAAACGCATCATCGTTTGCGTGAGGCGCAGGGTTTTAAGCGCGCCGAGCTGATCAATCAACGTGTCATGGTCTGGGCCTCGCTGGAGACGGCGTCGGTGGTGTTGATCGGTGTGCTGCAGATTTTGATCCTGCGCAATTTCTTCACGGATCGCAAACCCAGCCAGTCGCGCTACGAACGCTTGTAGAAACGGTCGGAGGACGGGGAGGAGCAGGAGACGAACTAGGAATTTGCAGTGGAAGTCGTAAACATTAAAGAAATTTCATCTTGCATACATTTCCTCTTTTTTTTTATACTTTAAATATACATTATAATTATGATTAATGAATTGAGCTGTTAAATCTCGCCTCGAAAAGTTCCAACTTTGTTTAATGTCCCGTCACGCATCCTTCTCCAGAGAAGAAAGTAGAAGAAAACACGTAATACGATAAAAAATTATCCTTATGTCCTGCCACGCAACTTTCAACCCAAACAACAGAAAAAACAAAAACAAAAAAAAAAAAAAAAAACTAAAAATAATACAAAAAAAAAATGAAGAAAAAACGTAATACGACAAAAAATTAGAAGAATGTCTATCAATTATTTATTGTTGCTGGTTTCGTAAGCTGAGATGAGCGTGGAGAATGGCGCCATAAATGGTTGCCATCAATTATCCATGTCAACAGCCATGGGGATGGCAAAGGAGAAGGCCGCTCTTCCTCTCTGCTGTTGTTGTTGTTGTTGTTACTGGCACTCTTGCAGGAAGCAAAGCATTACGAAATAGGCGGAAGGCTAGACAAAGATAGCAGCTGTTACAGCTGCTGTTACATCTCTGCTGTTATTGTTGCCGTGGCATTTGCAAAGCAACAAAAACCATCATCATCGAAATTTGATCAAAGCTTCGTTTCATTTATGATCAATAGCAACAGCAAAAACAACGATCGCCACAGGGCCAGACAAAACTGAAATGAAAAAGAAAAAAAAAACAAAATAACAACTGTATCAACAAGCGAGTGCCTGTGCCTATGTATGTATGTGTATGTGTATGTGTGTGACACGACGCAGCGCATGGCGGCGAATTCGATGCGGCAATTTTGTGTTTGCTTTTGTTTTTTCTTTTGCTGCTGCAGCGAAATACAACAAAACACGTTTTGTGCCAAAATCTAGCAGCAACAACAACAACACGATGATGATAGCGTTCATTTAAATGAGACGCAGCGACAGCGACGGCGACTTGAGCTGTGCTTTGAACTGAGTTAAGCTGACCTGCTGCTCCACTAGATTTACAGCAAGCAGCTGCCTCTCACTTGCACACTCGCACACATACGCACACGTATTTGGCAGGCCTTATGCACGACTGAGTGTGTGTGTGTGTGTGTGTAATACATAGGTCGAGGTTGTCAGTGCGATTTCTTGGCTGCTTCCTCGTTGCCAGCCCGCACCGTGGGCTAAATTCAACAGCTATGCAATACTTTTCGTTATCTAGATGTACAGTGAAAATCCTATTAGCTAGCTTTAAAATTTATGAATAACTAATATTAAAAAAAAGTAGTGTCCACTCAAGAGATGCGAAATTATACTGAAAACCCGTAAGTCATAATATAAAGTATACGTCCGAAATGTGTGTACGCTCACTAGAAGTGTTCGCTAAGTGAGTAATCACTGTCTATAATATAGTTGTCCATTATGAGAAGCCTTTAGGCCACGCTAGTGCAAGCGGGCCAAGTACTCAACTTATTTCAAAATTGATCATGATTAAGTTGTCAATTTCACAGTGAAGTATTTTATGATATCCTTGCAGATATTAAGTTGTTGTGTAAGCTAATCTACCCCGCTTATATTGTGGCACATTAGGCGAGGAAAAGTCACTAAGGATTAGTTTCGTAAATTTAGTGCAATTTAAAATTATATCGTGGCATATTATAATATGACCGCAGACAAGAGTTCATCGAGTGTAAAGAAAAGTGTAGTTTGAATTTCATAAATATATATATAATAAAAACTTGCATTTAATATTTCACAACATTACTCAAGACTAACAACCTATGATGTGATTTGGAAAAATTAAAATCCATAAAGAATATTAGTATATATAACATTTTTAACAATGCTGCTTCATCAACCAGAATTGTAAATCGATTCCCACCGAGCTGAGCAACTATTAAAGCGAGACTCACAAAACTTGGCGCCTAGCTGCACTGCACGCCCATTTGAATAATTATATGAGCAGTTAATATGGATTTCCCCCTTGACAGCGATACAGCCTCAGTGAACTGAGGAACTACTGACGCTACACTCCTAAAATTGGAAATGACGGAGCGGAGAAGAAATATAGCAACAAATTTATGCATATTTGGCTTTTTACTCGAGCAAAGCGGACAAAACAACGCTCAACTTGGAGCCATAAAAAAGTTGAGGCTGGGAATTCGCGGTACTCGGAGTATTCATGAGGTGATTTGTTGCCATTGTACAGTACAGTAACTAACATTGACTGTTGTTGCCACGTGAGGCGGGTGCTGCTGTGGCAAGCGTTGTTGTTGCTGCTGTTACATTTTGATGAAGTTTCGCGTATTATGCATAATACAACATAGACATACACATACATATATATATTTGTTGTTGCTGCATTTGTTGCATGCACTTAGCTTAGTTTAATGATTTGCAACTGACATTAGAGGCTGCCTCCAGTCGGGATGACTCTTTGGCTTGTCTACCACTTCATTTGACTTTTATTTACTCTGTCTGCCAGTCTGGCTATCCGGCTGTAAGTCATATCTTTTGTGGATTGTGTAAGCTCATTGCTGATTGCAATTCATTATTGCATTCGCATCATCTCGACGACATTTCGCCAGCCCCCAGCATTGTGCGTAGACATCTCTAATTACAGCGTAGTCAAATAGTTTTGTCCATAAGGGTGCTGAGATTTACGATGTACTTAGAGGGCTCTTTACCACCTATTTCAATTTTGGTTGCTGGTTGAAGTTACTTACTTCCAAAGGCGGTCTTACAAGTTTTCCTAAAAGTATTATTGGACTTTCCTCTATTTGCTTTTCCAAATAGCCGCAAAACATTATGTTATTATCGACACACACACACCTATTGTTTGGTTTATTCGACTGTTATGCAAGTGACATTTGATTGCCTCAAAATATAGCTTTTATATTGTATGCATAAGTCGACTGTTAGTATCTAATATAAATTGTTATGTCCATTAGTTTGTCATTTAAATATGTTTTAAATCAGCCTTACAAATATTTTTTTTCTTTATAAGCCTTTTAGTTTTTATTGTAGTTTAATATACATTAAATAAACAATATTTTTTATATATTCACTTAGCTGTTTTAGCTTTTTTCTAATGCATTTTTAAATCTATTTTGAATTGCATTCTGTGAGCTGTGAATTGAATACGAAGCTTATTCAGCAATATAAAACTTTTCATTTGCTCATTTGTCTATTTTTTATTTGATGTTTTCATTTGCTCATTTGTCTATTTTTTATTTGATGTTTTCATTTGTTTATTTGTCTATTTTTTATTTGATATTTCTTTGCGTTCTAGTTGAAGTTATCTTATCGAGACTTAATCTTATCGTCACTTTAGTGCTTGAACTAAATTGCACTTTGCTAAATTACGAGACGCTCTCCACAGTCTGATAGATGCTCAAGTACGTAGCTTTATTGTGTTCATTATTTACAACCTTAATGATTTTCTGAATGTTATGATAATTAATTGAGGAGTTCTAAATAAATATTCTTGGCAAGAAGTGGAGACTAATGGAAATAATGAAGCAAATATATCTTTCAAGTTAATTAAATTCAAATACAATGTTAATTCTTTAAGATATGATTTAATTTTGATAGACCTTTAATTGCATAAACTATAAGTTTATTTATGTCTTTCGAGCTGCCTTAACTTGAATTATTAGGGCGCATAAATATGTCAATAAGTGCTGCAAATAAATGAAGTAATAAATGCGATTATTTAGCTGCTTCTGTGGTCGCTGTTGGCCAGTTTGTTGGAGCAGCCAGGTGGCCAGTTGTGCGCTCCAGGGCCAGAGATCAATTGATGAGCTAGCAAACGGTGGCGCGATGCCACAAAGTTGCTTGACCAGCCGAAGGTTGTTGACACCCCACCAGATCCAAATGCAATTAACGCGTCCAATTGAAGGCTGCGCTGTTCTACACAAAGCTCATAACTCCAGATAGTAAAGTAAGCGAATCGCGTAACACATGGCGTATGATCATTGTTCGCGTTACGCATACGCAACGTGCGCCGAGTTCTTGTCGAGTGGCAAAGCAAAAAGCAGCAAGCAACAAGCAACAAGAAGCGTGGCAGACGTCAAGTGACGTGCAGGCTGGCAGATGTAAATCAAGCAATGAAATGCAAAAAAACAATAATAATACAAAATGAAAATGCAAATGGGGAGGGGGAGAGAGGGAGAGGGGACGAAAAAAGGGGCAACAAGTTGCAAGCAGCGTGCTTATGTAATGGGAAAGGTGCAGTTAATGTTGCTGCGGCTGCCTGCTGGCTGTTGGCTGTTAGTTGTTGCTTTGTTGCCCGTTGTTGTTTGCTATTGATGCTGCCTGTTGTTGCGGATGCAGCACAAACAAGTCGCCACCAACGCCGCCAAACGCTGTTGGCTGTTGGCTGCTGTTGGCTGGCAGATGTTGCAGATGCGACAACAGCAACAACTGTTATGACTGCAGCCCGAGTCTGGCCAGAGTCTCACTTTCGCCTAATGGCAATGATGCGGCAGCATTTGGCCCATATTGCCCGTGAGACAGCAACACACACAGACACAGGCAGCGACAATGTTGCTGACAAAACCACAGCACACACAGCGGCAGCAATAATCATGACAACGGCGGGAAAAACGCTCCCCTTCCCCTTCGCGTTCGCCTTCGCCTTCGCCTCCCCTGTTCATCGTACCCTTCTCCACTTCCAGGCGCAACGAATGCTGCGGCAGCGCAGCGTTTTTCCGGTTAATGTGCCACACAGCGCACACAGCGTACACACAAGAAGCGCGACGTTGCAGTTGCAGTTGCAGTTGCACACAAGTCTTTTTGTTGTAGCTGTTTGTTGTTTTGGTTTTCGGTCGGCTCCTATAAATGTGCGGCCTGCCAACGGTGGTCATGTCAGTGTTCATTCGCCTCGCAAACAGTGTTGTGTGCAGCATCATCATCAACAGGATTAATCACTACAAGCGACAACCTCCAGCAATGAAAGTACGCTCTCCTCTCGTATACGCGATCTTTTTGCGCCTCAAATTGCGCATACGCCGCGTTCAATTCCAAGTTCTTTTTTGTTTTTTTTTTTGCTATTCTTTTCATTTGACTATTTTTTTTTTGTGTTTTCCGTGCGCGTTGCTAACAAAGTGATTTAAATTATTTTTTTCTTCCACTCTTCTCATTTCTCTTTTTTTTCATCCATTTCTTTTTGGTTCTTCTCCTTATTTTACGCCTACACATCTCCACTACCTATCTACCTATCCTTCTCTTTTATCCTTTCATTAACTCCTGTTTTTCCACTCCACTTTATTCCTCGCTCATCTGCTGCCTACTTTTTTCATCCTTCTTCACCTGTCGCTATTCTCTGCCTTTTCTTCTGCGTTTTCTCTTCCCTTTTTCTCTATTCCTTCTTTCCCTGCTTCCCCTTCTCGCGCAGGCCTTCGTGTGTCTTCTGCTGATCGGCGCCGCCAGCGTTACAGCCAAGCCCAAGCCTAGCGGCTGGTCCTCGGGCGGTGGAGGAGGCGGTGGCCATGGCGGTGGCGGTGGCTGGTCTTCCGGCGGTGGTGGAGGCGGCGGACACGGCGGCGGCGGCGGCGGCGGCGGTGGCGATGTCCAGGTGATCAAGGTCATCACAGAGGCCGGCGGCGGCGGTGGCGGCCATGGCGGCGGCGGAGGAGGCGGTGGCTGGTCATCGGGCGGCGGCGGAGGCGGTGGCTGGTCCTCTGGCGGTGGCGGCGGCGGTTGGTCCTCGGGCGGTGGTGGCGGCGGTGGACATGGCGGCGGCGGCGGCGGTGGCGACATCAAGCTCATCAAGATCATTAGTCTGGGCAGCGCTGGCGGCGGCGGCGGCGGACATGGAGGCGGTGGAGGCGGTGGTTGGTCCTCGGGCGGCGGCGGAGGCGGTGGTTGGTCCTCGGGCGGCGGCGGAGGCGGTGGTTGGTCCTCAGGCGGCGGCGGCGGCGGCGGCGGCGGCGGCACCAAAGTCATCAAGATCATCAAGCTGAGCGGCGGTGGTGGAGGCGGTGGTCATGGCGGCGGCGGTGGCTGGTCGTCGGGCGGCGGTGGCGGCGGCGGTGGCTGGCAGCCAGCTGGCGGCTGGGCCTAAGTCGTGCCTACCCCGCCTGGGCGTCGACACCCTGTAAATACTGTACATAACTTGCAATTGCACAACAACAACAACAGCAACTACTATTTTTTTTTTCGTTTACATTCTTCTTCCTTCCTGTCTGTCGACAATGGCATAATATGCACAATAAAATTATATAACGTAACATTTTGACATTGTCAAAGAGTTTATTAACAATTCGTTTCGTTTGTGGCCCGAAAACAGCGACTGTGGCAGACAAAAAGCAAAACTATTTCATTGGCAATAAATCTTATTGATATCTTATTGAAATCGCCTTTGAAATCGCGCATCGAGCGAGGCGTCAACTCTTTCATCTCACTTTGCAGCATCCATCTCTCCATAAAGTAGATGATTGGCTCATCACCATTTTGGCATCCCAGTTTCAATCTTCAGGATTTGATCATCGTCGCCGCATTGTTTCGCCGTTTGATAATGACATTCCAAGGCGGAAGCTAAAAGAAGACGTCGTTGCCTTTGTTTTAACTATTTCCCATTAAAAACTAAACTCAAATACATGAACGACTGGCGCATACTCTGTGTTATTTATTTCTGATCCATCTTCAGCAGATATCCAACAAAATAAACACATAAAATAAGTGCTTGCATAAATGCATTACTTTGTTTTTATTGTATCCAAAATACAAGTTGTTTTCTTTATATTTTTGTTGCAAAAAATAAATAACTAAATTGTGCAATGTATTATTATGAAATAAGGAAATAAGAAGGAAATAATTCATTAAATAAATAAATATTTGCATCATCTTTAATACACATATTTATTTGTAGGCTTTACAATAATTTCACAAAAGAAAAATTTTCTTCACTAAATAAGCTGATTAATTGTTAAACTGTCAAATCATTTATTTTATACCCTCTAAATTAATAGAAAATAAACAATATTAAGTCTTTTATGCAATAACAATAATGGCAAAAGGAAGTCGTTAGATTTTTATTATACCCAGCAATAAAATGTCTGTTGTTTGCTTTTGAAAAAGGTGAAAATGGTTTGTTATTATTTTTTAATTGTAGTTGAATATATTTAAATGTTTATTGCATGTAAAGACTGTTATTAATAAATGAATAATGTTTAAATGTCACATATTATATCTTCGGCAGCATTTCAACACATCTTCACCATTTAATTGTGCTGAATTTTAAGTGCTTTTCTTAACCATAGTATTGATTACCTCCGAGCTTTTATTTCCATACCTGGTTGACTACAGCGTGGCGATAAGTCGAGCACGCTCGCCTGCAGCATTCTGACGCGTGTCTTAATGTCTTTGGATGAGCTTTGTCCCTGGCTCGAGTGAGCGCGAGACAAGCGGACGCCATTCATTGAGCAGCATTGTAAATTGCTCAATTTGTTAATAACAAATAATCAATGGTAATTTACCAAATAACACACTCGACAAAACAACAACAAAAAAAGAAGACGAAACAGAAACAAACAGAAACACAAGTAACAATGTTAAACTAACAAAAAAGGCAACAAAAAAAAAATAAAACGACAAAAAACAAGTTAGAAAAAAAAAACGCGCGTGTGCGTCGCGACTTTGTCGCGTTTTTAGCCGCAAGCGTTGATTTGGGCTTTAAACTGTGGGCCACACACGTCGATTTTCCGCTGAGCAACCTGAGCCGAAGCGCACAACAGGTGAAAGGCAATCGGAAGAAAAAAATGGCAAGCAATTGTCTGAAGGACATGTGTAAATGAATTGGGGTCCCAAGCAACACAGCGCAAAGCAAAGCAAAGCGAAAAAGCCAAAAAGCGAAAAACGATTGAGCGATTGATTGATGTAATTGGGGTTAATCAAACTGCCAGCACAATTTGCATGCTAATTATGAATACACAACGATCGAAACATATATGCATATAGATATGCAGATGTAGCTGCTAAAACAGTGGGCCAGAAACATGCTGGCCAAGCGCAGACTGTGGACTGTGCGCTGTGCGCTGTGCGCTGTGTTGCCACATTAAAAGCCCATTAATGTTGGTCTCGGTATCCCGTCCCGGGTCACAACTTGATTTGCATTTTATTTTTAGTTTCCACACTCAGATTTGCATCGACGGCATGCATAATACGTTGGATGATGCCAATCAATGGACGTCTGCTATCTAGTTTCGAATCTCCCAGTTTCAAACCTCCCAGCCACCCATTGATTTTGCCTAGCCCAGCAATCAATACAGCAACAACAAAAATAACAACAAAAACACGCCCCAAAAATATTGTGTGTTGTGATCAGCCGCCGATTTGGCTGCCGTTGTCGTCTTGTCGTGTAGCCGTGACAGATGCTGCATGCTTTATGTATCAATTAGCTATCTGTCGTTTAGGGAGCAGCCACGTGGGTGCGACAGAGAGCGGTGCAGTGAGAGCGCCAGCTGACGCTGCATTTGACAGCAGGTGCGAGCGGGACGGATGAGCACATTAAGTTCGTTTGACTGGCTATGCGACGTACAGGTGAAGCGAGGGGCGCACGATGAGTTACAGGGTGAACATGAAAGTTGTCAATTAGGTCAATTAGACTCATTTAAATATATTGCATTATTCGTGGAAATAAATCTTAGCATCTTGATTGAAATAAGCTTATATTAATATAGAATTCTATTACCTTTAAATCTTATTTAATATTTACTCCCATATCCATTACTTGTAAAGTATAAAAAGATAGATTTCTATTTAATTAACATAATTGTTCTTATGAAATTATTTTACTGACCAAAAAAGTTTATTTATTTTTCTATTTGTGAAATCAAAGTATTTATTTCAGTTAAAAGATAAATGTATTTTTTTTTATAGAAAGAAAATATAATTCGAGGCCTCAAGCAGTAACAAATTGAATCTGATTGCATTTAAAATGACTATCATCAAAATTACAAATTGAGTAATCAAATATGTTGACGTACTTCAAATTCAAATTCAAGTTTGTGTCGCCCCTCGCTAATAATTTGAATAAACATTTTGTTTTCCCTTTCTTCGCTCATTGTTGTTTCTGTTGTTTGGTTTGTTGTCTGTTTTAACACCACGGGGTCTCTGGCAAAATATTGTTTAAACAGCATTGTTATTGTTTTATGCGCTTTGTGGCTACCTTATTGTTGACCCCCCCTCACCCCTCTCTATAGGCAGGGCAAGGGAGTAGGGGAATTGGGGATTGGTTAGCTATTAGACACAATGGGCCGACGGAGAGTAGCGCTCAGATGACATTTCCACGCCACACACTTCAAAATTGATAAATAGCCCAGCAATCTGTGGCTTGTAAATGCAAATGACAATGGGGAATAAATCGACACAAAGGCACTGAAACATAAAAAATGAATGACAACAAATTTATAGATTGGCGATCGAGGGGCGCCATTTGCGGGCAGATTGGGTGTCAATATTTGTAATATTAGGGGAGATTGTATTAATATACATTGGCATTATTTATGGGTCTGCATATGCATAGATCTTAACTCCCGAACGAATTCAATAGAATCCACAATACAACAACACAACGTTATCAATATCGAAAATCAATTGTGCAATTTTCAAACAAATAGTTTGCGCCGCTTTTGTTGTGTCGTCGTCTCCCTTAGGGGTGGTCAGTTACTTTTATTTTGGAGGCCCATTTGTGTGTGTTGGCCAACTTGTTAACGATTGTCTAATATATGCGCTAACACATACTTAAGATTATTGACCATAAAACAACATGGGCCAAGGTTAATTGATTGAAACGAGACAACGAATTACGCATCTCCGATCCGCCATTTGATTGACATTGAATTCGGCAGGGAAAATGCTTGTAACTAAATGTTTTCAAGTCCCCAAAAAACAAAAAAAAAAAACGAAAAACTTCCACAAGCCACAATAATAAAAGTGAAAGCCCTCCCAGAAGCCCATAATGAGTGTGTGAAAAATCTTTGGATCTGCCCCATTAAAGATTCCCACAGCAGACGAGCCAACGGCGAGCTAAAGGTCGCAATCAATGGGAAATGTGAATGCGATTGAATAATACTCATGCGAGTATCTGTGGCTATTTGATCTAGTTTGCTGCGCTTCACATCACCTTCTTCATTGGCATAGTTAGCAATCGATTTGGGCAAAAAGATGGACTGCGCATGGCCAACAAATGCTCAATTTGTGAACCATGGAACTAGGCGTGTTTTACGCTACCCTGTAACTAAGTTTGGCAAAGGCATTTAAGTTTATTTCATACTCTGCAATACTACTTAGAATTTGGCATTTTTTTAATACCTACTTGAATCTAACAACTAGCAAACTAAGCAACTAAGCTGCTAACATGTCGTATACTTAATGTGCAGTGCATCATCTTCAAGAAGATCTTTTGAAGCCTAGTTCTTGGAATCCTCTGCAGTGCTTATTTTAGTTTTATTTACTTGCAAAGCCTTTTAATCAGTCTTTCATTTAATATTCAATGCGCATAATCTTTAAGAAAAACTGTTTTATTTTCCATAGATCTTAAAACTAGCAATTTTTGTTTATTGTTTTATAGAAGATTTGCTCTTTATTATTATTTAATATTTCACAGAATTGCTGTGAAAGTAACACACAAGAAAATATGCTAACAACTATATAACTTAATATTATTATTATTTAATAAGCCCAATAAACCGATGTTGAAATAGTCTTGGAAATACAATCTGCTATTTGTAACTCAATATGCTATTAAATCGATGTAAACTTGTTTAAATTTATGCCACAAATATTACGAAGTAAAAGTGAAATCATAGAAGAACTTTATAAAAAAAATCACCGTCACCGTCAATCGTCAATCGTTGGCCAAGCCTGAAAACTGAAGAAAGTTGTGAATGAGAAATGCAAAGGCAAAAAAACGCCAGATTAGAGCTACAAAAATGTGTGTTTATTTAGACGAATACACACGCAAGCATTATTAGTTGATGTGTTAGAGAGATGTGAATATTAATTAAAATAAATTAAATGAAATTATTACTGCCGTATGTTTTACGGGTGATCTATTAGATAATCCATCTGGCTGTGCTCAATGCATAGCATATGAAATTTCATTCATTAATATTTATATACATTGTAGATTGGCCCTCAAGGCACACCCAGATGGGATCGCACGGATTCGACTTCGATTTTGGACTTGGACGTGGACGTGGACTCGGACTTGCTCTTGGAGCAGGTCTTCAACTTGCCCGTGAAGTGGAAGCAGAGTGGGGAAGAGACATCGAATAACGCTGAGCGTCTTTGCATCGCATCGCTATCACTTCCCTAATGAGCCGACACGTTTATTAGCACATAATTAATGGGCTGGTATTAAAACATTAATGCGGCTACTACTACTACATATCGTTCCTCCTTCTTTTCCCCTCCCACTGCAACGGCTGCTAATGACATAATAATTATAATTCGCCTGCCAACGTGAGGCAATGACAGAAAATTTTAGCAAATATTTTCGTAAGACTCTCCAATCAGAGTAGATACCGAGAGATATCCCAGCGCCCTCCATTAAATATGGAAAATATTAATAGATAAAAACAAACCTGCGGCCTGCTGACTAAACTTGTAAATACCCACTTAATAAATTCCATGTTTATGCTGACAATATTTTGCAATTGTCGCTATTGTCTGAATGGAAATTTATGGAATTTAATGCTAATGAGATTGCAAATGATTTTGATATTAAATGCTAACTAAGTTTGCAAACAGTTCTTACAATTAAATCTGATTTTCATTTACAATATGTGATTAAAGACAGATGTTATTAATATATTGTGCAGCATCTATAAAATCTAGTTTAATTTTTTTGTAAACTGCTGAAATTTTGCATATTTAAGGCGCTTTAAAAATTAATAATTTCTTTACTATCTGTAAAAAGTTTTCCATGATTTAAACTTCGACTTCAAGCATTAACTAACTATTAAAAATAACTGCGCTTTAAGCGCCCATTGTTGAGTTTTCCAGAGTATTTTAAATAATGCAAAAATGCAGGCCAGAAATTTGATAAAAAGCAAACAAGTTCCAAACACGTGGAATTATGCAAGTGGCGTAAAGAGAACACATAAATTGTTTTCGACGAGCTTCAAGCGGAAGACAGTTGTTGTTGTTGTAGCTGTTATAGTTACAACCGTTGTTGTTGTTGTTGTTGTCGAGGTTGAGGCAGGCGCATTAATTACATCCGCAGTGCGAATAGTTTTGCCTATTTCGGTTAGAGTGTCGAATTTCGGAGCATTGCGAACGAAATGTCTATAATAACTCAATAAACAATTTGCATTTCAAGCGGCAGCCGGAGATGACGCCGAAGACGGAGGTGGAAGACGCGGCCAGAGACTGATAAAGATGAAGCCCAAAATAGAAACACAACAGCAGCAGCGGCAGCAGCAGCAGCTGCCGAAAATGTTGCGCAGGCGCCGATGAATTAATGAAAGGCCGGCGCACTGTTTGGGCCATGACTGGGATGGCAGAGACGCACACACACATGCATGAACACGCACAGACACGCACAGACACGCACACACACGCACAGACACGCACAGACACATGCATGGGCAAGCAGAGAAGCGCCAAGTGGCAAACGAATGCGCGCCCTTGTATAAAATGCGTGGCCGGGTCAAGCTGGGCCATCATTGAACGGTTGGACATCGAGGGCTTAAGCACGACCAACGTGAAGATGAATGTAAGTGCAACATCAAGGCATCAAGCAGCTCGGCTCAACATCAACAGCAGCAGCGGCATCGAAACATCACCATCAAGCACAACCATCGAAAATCAACGGCAGCTAAAAAAACATGAAAACACTTTAACTCAAAACGCCAATTTTAACAAGTGATAAAAGTGCTAAAAACGCCAAGACAAAAACATAAAATTGAATATCGAATGTAACTTGAAAATCGCATAAGGACTTCACAGTGTTTTGTGTGCTCAATTAATAATTTCATTGCAAATTATTAATTTATATTTTTTTTATCGCCTGCAATTTGCAAACAATCTGTTGGAATATTTTTGTGCGGTGTGCCTAATTTTTTTTTTTTTGCGTACAAGAAATTTACAAGGAATATTTTTTTATTTATTTATTTTTTTTTTAATGAATGCAATTTTATAAATTACATAAAATTGGGTTTGTGTTGTGCGCTGAAACTTAATAATATTTATCAATTTATTATTAATTGAGCTGTGACTAAATGCTGTGAATCGTTTTTATTTAACAATTGTTATAATTTGTTGCTTGTGAATTAACTTTATTCAAACTTTGCGTGTTTTGCTGCTCTCATTTGTTTTTAATAATTTTACAACTTTAAAATTAAATACTTACAAGTTGTAGTTTGAAAATTATTAATTATGTTGCCAAATTCCAAACTTAATTGTTGGCTTGGCAATCAATTAATTTATTGTAGACACTAACACAATAAATTCATTTAACTTAGACATTAATTATTATCAACATTTTCTGCATTTCGTTTGTCATTCCATCTTAGCAAATATTTAATTTGTCATTTGATTAGCGATAATTAATATTTTGCCATGTTTCTGTTTCTGTTTCTGTTTCTGTTTGCTTCTTTGTCCCGCCTCCCATTTGAAGTTGTCAGTCGCATTGTTGGCTCTCATCGCCGCCTGCTGCTCGTGTGGCTTGGCCACAGCAGACATCTCGCTGAAGCAATCGCCGCGCTTCGAGGAGAGCAGCTACGGCAATTCACGTTACCAGATCTTTGAGGTGCACAATCACTACGAGGGCAAGAACAATGCCTACTTGCCGCCCGTGCAGACGCAGACGAGGCACGAGGAGATTCACATTCACCACCAGGCACAGCCACAGCCACAGCAGCAGCAACAGTTGCTGACGACGGCAACAGCAGCGGCAAACGTGAACATCGATGACGAGGATGATGTGTCCTTCCTGAGCTTCGCCGATGCCGGCCAACTCCAAGTGCCAGCCACTGTTGCCAGCGTGCCACAGCAACCACAGCAACCACTACAGCAGCAACAGTTGTCGGTTTCGCTGCCTGTGCCCTTCCCCTCCAGCTATCAGCACGATTTCCAGCGCAAGCCGTTGCGCCTGCAACCAGCTGTCTCTTATCGTGCAGCCGCCTATCTGCCGCCCACAGCTGCCACGCCCAGCACACACCAACAGCAACAGCAACAGCAGCAGCAACAGATTTATCAGTCTGCTGTTAGCTCCAGTTTGAGCTTCACAGCCCCACAGCAATTCTCGCAGCAGGCAACAAACTATCAGGCACCCGGCTATCTGCCACCCACCGTAGCTGGCGTCAGCAGCGTCGAGCAGCAGCAGCAACAAGTGCAACAACAGGTGCAACAACAGGTGCAACAACAGGTGCAACAACAAGTGCAAATTCAGCAGCAGCAGCAGCAGCAGCAACAACTTGTCAGCAAGCCTGCCTACAGAGGCAATGACTACCTGCCGCCCACGGTCAGCACCACAGCAACTAGCACAGCAGCAACAGTTGCTGCCATTCCCAGCTACGCAGCGCAGCAGCAGCAACAACAGCTGCCACAGCCACAGCAGCAGCAATCGCAGGTCTATCGTGCGCCTCCCTATTTGCCACCAACCACCGCCACCACCAGCAGCAGCAGCATTGCCACTAGCAACAGCGTTGTCAGCAGCAGCAGCAGCAGCAGCTCAAGTCAGTCGTCGTATCAAGCGCCTGGTTATCTGCCACCCGGCTACGAATTCGGCAATCCCGAGGTTGCAGCACAACCCCAAGTTGTGCCACAGCAATTGCAGCCACAGTTGCCGCAGTTGCAGACACAAACGCAGGCAACGGCCACAGCAACGGCAACCGCAACCGCCACATCGAGCGGAGCTGCCGATTACCAGGCACCGGGTTATCTGCCACCTGGCTACGAGTTCGCCAATCCCGATGTGTTGCCATTGGCAGTGCAGCAGCAACAACAGCAGCAAACAGTTGCTGTCACGGTGCCAGCGGCAACAGCGGAATCGTATCGTGCACCAGACTACTTGCCACCCAGCTACGAGGAGGTCAAGTCACAGCCACAGCCACAGCAGCAGCAGCAGCAGCAGCAACAGATTGTGTACCAGCAGCAAGTGCAGCAGCAACAGGTGCAGGTGCAACAAGTGCAGCAGCCACAAATTGTTGTGCAGCAGCAGCCACAAGTCGCAGTGCAGCAGCAACACGTTCAGGTGCAACAACAGCAACAAGTGCAACAAGTGCAGCAGGTACAGCAGCAGGTGCAGCAGGTACAGCAACAGCAACAGCAGCTCACTCATCCTGGCACCTTGCCAGATGGTTATGAGTTCAGCAAGCCGGAGAACTTCGAGGCCGCCATCGCCGAGCTGCACAGCCTGCAGACGCAAACGAAGCTGCTCAAGCAGCAGCAACAGCAGCAACTGCAGCTACAGCAACAGCAGCAGCAGCTGCGCCAACAGCAGCAGCAGCAGCAACAGCAGCAACAGCAACGTCAGCGACATGTTGGCGCCGTGCAAGGCAGCAACATTGTCTACGGCGTGCCCAAGCAGCAGCAGCAGCAGCAGACAACAGCCACCGTCTATCAGCAGCAACCCATTGCAGCCACAGCAGCGCCTGCTGCACGCGCGCTGCCCATTGCTGCCCCCGTTGCGGTGGCGACGTCGGTGGCGACTCCGCTGCCAGCGCCGCCCACGCAGCACACACACATTCACACGCTGCGCAGCTACATGAACACGGTGCAGCCCTACGCACGCTACGGCCAGCCACAACAGCCACAACAGCAGCAGCAACAATATGCAGTGCCACAGCAGCAACATGCGGTGCAGCAGCAACAATTTGTGGAGGTCGCGCCCATGTATCGCGAGCAATCGAAGCGGCCACGCTTCTATGCGCCAGCGATGTCCTACGCACGCAACGCGCTGCCCACGCAATACCACCAGCATCATCACGTGCATCACGTGCAGCGCCACCAGCAACAGCAGCAGCAGCAGCAGCAACAACAACAACAACGTGCCACACTCAGCGTGCAGGCGCAACAGTCGCTGCAGAAGTTCATGCCACGCGAAATGCAGATGGCCGTCAATGTGGCCGTCGCTGCCGCAGCGCCTGTGGCACGTGGCAGCTCCCGCGTGCGCACCGTGCAGATTGTGAAGCCGCACGCCGTGCGCACCTTCAAGGTGCTGGAGACACTCGACGTGGCCGGCGTGAAGACCATCAAGATACTGGGCACCAGCAACGAGCAGCCCAAGGGGCAGCATCACATTGTCAAGGTGGTGACGCAGGATGCGCACAACGGTGTCGAGAATCACGTGCAGACCGTCAAAATCTACGACGATCAGCAGGAGTACGTGCCACAGTCGCCACAAGTCAGCCAGCAGCAGGCGCTGGCCGTGCCCCAAGTCCAGGTGCAGGTGGTGCAGCCGCAGCGCGGCTACTTGCCACCGGCGGTGGCACGTCCGCGTTCGCGCATCGTGCGCGAGGCGTCGCGCAACATTAGAACGCTGCGTCTGCTGCCCGTGCCGCGGCGTTGAGGCAACGGCAACGGCAACGGCAACAAAATCGTCATAATTATTAGCACTGATTAGTTTAAAAAGTCATCCATCCAAACACATGAATATGTTTGTTTTTTTTTTATTATTATTTTTTTTAGCGACTTTTGTCTATTGTCTGCTTTCATTTCAATGCCAAACATTGGTCGCTTATCATTTTAGCTTAACAAGAAACGCTTGCAAACGATGTCTTACCTAATAAAATTACCACTTATATATGTACATAAATTGACGTCTCTCTCGTGGGCAAATAGAAATGTAGCAAACTGATTATGCGGTGATAGTTGGACGCCTGACGACTTTCCAAGTCGCCAAAAAAAAACCAAAAAACACGCCCTTTACACGACTTGAACACGACGGAACATGAAGCGACGCGTCGCAACACGTCTTTGCACGCCCTGCGTCGAGAGTGAAGGTGTCAAGTTACCGCGACCTTGGCGTCTGATCATTTACTGTTCGCTTTTGCGGCCTGTCCAGTGAGTTGTTAAATCAATTACCACTTGAAAACGAAAGTTAGCCGAGATCAAATGGCAAGAGAACTATTGAGTTAACGAAGCTATAATTAATAATAGAGTAGCTCCAAGGATTGCTTGAAGAGCGCAGCGAATTTCACAATTTCCGGCGCAACATTTCACGACTTCTCACGGCTCGAACTTCATTACACAACACATCGGGGCGATACACTAAAAAAAACATATATCGTTATCGATAATCAAGCATGCAAATTATCAACAACAACAAAAAAAACGCTGGCGTTTTGCACGCTGTTAGAAACGCATCAACCTCGTTTTATAGCTCGTAAAATACAGAAGAAAAATGTCAAATAAATTTTAGGAAATTAAAAAAAGCAAAAAAAAAAAAGAGTGAAAAAACCCACAAATTTGTTGCATAGCATTTTGACCTTCAAAATCAAAAGGTTTCGGCGTTGATTTTGGTTGTGGTCGTCGTCGTGGTTTCGATTTGGCCGAGACAAACTTGGCCAAGAGGCCGGGCCCCAAATCGTCGCGACGGCGGATGGGACAAGTGAAAGTTGCATATGCTTAAAGCTCAACAGCGAATTAAATCGATTTGTGTTATGCAGTTTGTTTTGGCTTCAAGCAAAGAAAATGTCAATGGGCGGTGATTTTTTGTTTGTTTGCGAGACTCTCTGACACGATCGATCAATGGAAAATCAATGAAAAACCCCTACACACGACGACGAGACAACAACAACAACAACAACAAAAGCGTCAATTATGACAAAGGTCAATCAAAGGGCGATCAGTGGCAACATTTTGTGTTCGTCGCTTGACCAATCGTTGACATAACTAGATGTCGAGCGGATCAACAATGGATCACAGCCAATGCATCCAGTGATCAGACGATTGTCAACACTTTTACCCCAACCTTGAGAAGTGCTGGGCTTTATTTTTTTTGGTACTCTGTCAGCTTCAAGCATTCGATGAGCGCGTTGTAAACTCGGTTGTAAAGTCAGCCAGTCGAAACATTAAATCAGCGTTTCAATAGTGACTCAATAAGTCAGCCAGCCAGTCAGTAATTTAGTCAGACAGTTGGTGAGTTTAGTAGTCATAGGAATTTCAAAATGATCTACTTAACTATCTAAGAAAATTCTTCACAGAGAGCGGGGCTAAAAAACAGTCGCATATTTCTTGCCTGGAAGGTGCTTAATCAAGCCGAACTTAGGAATGTTTTATATAGTCTAAAGATTTTGTGCTTTTGGTTCAATCTTGAAACCTTCGTAATCATTTTTTAGGTATAATGCCAGCATTTTGGCTCTGCTACATTTATGCTCTTGCCGCAATTTTGTCAGTGCTCAAGTCGAATTCAAAGCTTCGTTTACAATTTATTGTTATTATTTTTATTCTATTCACTTTGTTCTGTCCACAATTAACGCCTCATCTGCGCTTAAAGTCCAGCCAAACGCCGCCCTTGTGGGCGCCCACAAATATCAGAGGATCTAGCCGAATGCCCTCGAGTGTACGTCCATTTACCAGCACCTCGTAGCGTCGCACGATCGCCGCCAGCGCCGCCTTCGTCTGCGTCAGACCCAGACGAATGCCAACGCATTGTCTCGGCCCATTGCCAAAGCCCAGAAAGACGCCCAGTTGTTGGTAACGCTTCAGGCCGCCGTCGAGAAAGCGTTCGGGTCGAAATTCCTGTGGCTCCGCATAATAATTGGGATCGTGATGCAGGCCATAGATGGGTATCATCACATTGTCGCCCGGCTGCATTTGCAGCGGACGCTTGTGATGACTGCCGTGGAAAGTGTAGGGCGTGGTGCAGGTCTTGGAGGCCCAACCACCGGCGGGATAGATGCGCAGACTCTCTGGAAAGGGGAGCAAGTGGATTAGCAAATGGGTGGAGAGAGCTGTCTGAAGGAGTTGGGATTCAGGAGCAACGAGGATGAGCTAAAGGAAAGAAAGAACTGAGCAGAAGTACAATAAGTTTGAGGCAAGAGAGCATAAAGAGAGCTTAAGGAAAATCATGGATAAACATTTGTTAGGAACTCGAAAACAATGTTAAGAAACAGGCACAGGAAAAGCCGAAAGAGGTTGGTGGAAAAAAGTGAAATTTAGACAAGTCAGGCAAATGCTTTGATGAAAAGAATTAGCGAGAGTTGAAGATAATTGCTTGGGAAAGGAATGAGAAACAAAGCAAGACCAGATTAAGTATTACATGTCCCTCTACGCACCATTCAAGCACGCACTCAAGTAGGGCAGCTCATTGAGCACCTCAAAGTCGGGCAACAGTTGATCCTTGGCGCAGGCCTTGTCCAGCTCCTGCCACAGCCGCTGCTGGCACTTGGGATAGCGACCCAGCTGCAATAAGAGAACAGAAGAGGAGACTGAAGTCAAGCGCAAAATCAGGAAGCAACAAGCACGAAATCCTACCAACAGCAGGCAGTGGGCAATGGTCGAGGACGTGGTGTCGAGGCCATCGAACATGAAGGTCATGGCATGCGAGAGCAACTGCTGTTCGCTCAGCCGATGCTCCAGCTGCATGTCCAGCAGATGATTGATGAAATCGTTGCGTTCCTGTCGCCTGCCACGTCGCAGGCGAAACGCTTCGAGCACCAGAGCACTGAAGAAATCGTCATACGACTTCGGTATGACCTTGGGACGCAGCCAGCGCGGCAGCTGGGGAAAGAGGCCGTTGAGGGCGCCGGCGAGGACGAGGCCACGATTATCCTCGGACATCTGCTTGTTGTGCTCGGCGACGGGCAGCGGCGACTCCGTGAAGCTGCGCGCCTCGATGCCCAGCACGCAGTCGAAGAGGTTCTCGCTGGTGAAGCGCAGTCCCAGCTGTAAAGAGAGAAGTGAGATTAGTTAGCAGCGAATTTTAGTATGCCTTGAAAGCAATTGCATTTAGGTAGCTACAAAAGGTGGCTTTCAGTTCAACTAACTCTATTTTTATGTATTCAATTCCATTTAAAAGTTACCCAAATAGAACCTTAAACTACATTTAAAGAAATCGCATTTAGGTAGCTAGAAAAGCGGGTCACAGTTAAAGCCTCAACTAATTATTGTTTAAAATATTCAATTCTATTTAAAAGTAACTCAATTTCATTTGCAAATATTCAAATAGAACCTTAAGCTACATAGAAAGAAATTGCATTTAGATAGCTACAAAAAGCGACTTTCAGTTAAAGGCTCGACTAATTATAGTTTAAAATATTCAATTCTATTTCAAAGTAACTTAATTTCATTTGCAAATATTCAAATAGAACCTTAAGCTACATAGAAAGAAATTGCATTTAGATAGCTACAAAAAGCGGCTTTCAGTTTAAGCCTCAACTAAATATAGTTTAAAATATTCAATTCTATTTAAAAGTAACTCAATTTTATTTGCAAATATTCCAATAGAGCCTTTGACTGAAAACTACTGATGTTTTAATGCAAACTATATTGAAATTCGCTTACACCTTGTCTGTATTATTTTAGCATTCGTTGAGCTTGTTGTCTTTGTTTGAAATATCTTAAGTTACCCATAAATTAAATGAACCTTCCCAACTTTATCTACTCAACACTTACGTCCATGCCATTGTGTGGCTGTCCGCTGTGCGACGTCTGCTCGATGTAGTCGCAGAGCTGGCCGCAGATGCGTTGCATGTTGCAGTAGGCATTACGTATACGCCCGCTGGTCAGCAGAGGCGAGAAGATGCTGCGCTGCTCGCGCCACGCGTCGCCGTCGAGCACAAAGGGATTGCAGGCGACCAATGTGTCCTTGCTGATGTCAATCATGCGCGACGCATCGTTGTTCTCGAAGTGCCGAAACGCAGACACGAACACCTCGTTGATCAGCTTCGGCTCCAGCAGCAGCAGCTTTGGCGATCGCAGCAGAAATGTGCCCACATAGCTGTCAGTCTCGCGATATTTCCTGGCGTCGAAAAAGGCATAGAGTGTGTAGATATTTATGGAACTCAAGCTGAGCTTTTGAACTTATCAAAGAACATATTTCTATCTTAATTTAAGCTGAGCTTTTTGCACTTTTTAAATAACTTATTTCTATCTTAACTTAAGCTAAACTTTTTGCACTTTTCAAAGAACAAATTTCTATCTTAACTTAAGCTGAATTTCTTGAACTTTTCAAAGAACATATTTCCATCTGCTTATAGTTCGAATTTTGGCCGATAGATCTACGAATATTTGCTTATAAATCTACATCAAAGTAGCAATAAAAATTTTAATCTTCACTACTTTATTCTTCTACTATTTTCATTACTATTTAATTTGTGATAATTGAATTTAACTTAAAATTAGACCATATTATATGTTGGTTTATTTGTAAAAGTTTTCGATTTATACGTGGCTTGAAAGTGGTGTTATTTAAGATCAATCTGCGCTTACTATTCGAACCAGAACTATATAGTAGACAGCTTGACGCCTCACTCACATGTAAATATCTCGCATATCGTCGGTGAAATGCTGCCGTGGCCACACGATGTTCGGGAAGGAGCCGAAGAGCGGCAGCGCCCTCGGCTCGCGAACGCCGCGACGCCGCCAGTGCCCGAAATTCCAGACCAGAAACCGATGGATCAGCGAGATCAGCCCGACGAGGGTCAGCAGCAGCCATTGCCACATTTTTCTTTTTCGATTTTTGCGGGCTGTTGCTCGCCAACGCTGCTCGTCAACTGACACAACGCTGTCTCTGCCTCTCTGGAATTGCCGACAATTTCAAAGCTTCCTGCACACACTTTTGAGGCAGGGGGCGTGAGTCCAGAGTTTAAGTCGAGGCATTGCACAATGCTGCCGCTGCACGAGAGCTTTCATGTCGCTAGTTGGCTAGCGGCGATTATCGAATTAGACGCTAAGTGGGCGGCTTGGGTATGAAATGTGTTATTGAAGCAGTTGTGTGTGAATGTCATTACAATTTCAGAAATAAGCACGTTTCGATCCCACTCGGAAGCAGCTTAGTTGTTAGCTCAGTAAATTATGTGGTGTTCTATGCATCATTATAAAGAACTTGATATCGCAAGGAAGTGAATCATAACTATGAATTAATATTAGTTTTTAGCTTGCGAAATGCAGTTGATTGCTCCACTCAGCCATTAAATGAAACACGACAATCGATTGGCCAACTTACTGTCTCTTGAAGTTTCAATCAGTTGGTTCCGCTCTTAACAATCGATTAATCATTTTAATCACAGACTGGCATCATTTGTTCGAACAACACTCGCAGACGGGAGCTGACATAATAAATCATTAGACGGACAACATCTGTACAACACAGGTTCAGCTTAGTTCAAGCTAATCGCAAGGTCAGACATGCAGATAATCCCCCATTTCACCTCCATCAAGCGACCCACCAACGACGACGACGACGACGACAATGACGACGACATTGACATTGTTCCGCGCTGCGTGACCAATTGAACCGTTAACTGCCGGGGCAATTAACTGTCTACATATAGGGAATATAGCTATTAAAGTCGGACTCGCCGTTGAGCAGCTTATGCGGGGAATTACATCTGTGCGTATACGTAATATATATTCACATGCGACTGGAATGTGACTCAACAGACAGACGATTTATTGTTTGGGATGTCTTGAATAGCTGTAGAAAATAAGAAAATACAGTGGTTCGAATGTAGTTTAAGTATTTATTTTATTTAATAAAATCCTTTTATTTAGCTTCTCATGAATTTATGACACTTGAAAGTATACAAATTGATGTTGTTGTTTGTCTGCTGTATCGAAACGTATCGAAATCAATCGAATTAACATAATTTAAGTAAACTATGCAATTAAGCTAGTTAGTTAGTTCGAATCGCAATGCCAATTGTTGTACTTATTTAACTAATACAGAAGCACACACATATACATGCATATGTATATATATATATACATATATATATATATATATATATATTCTAAGTAAGATCCTTTAGACCACTAAATATATGTATGTATATATTTTGTATGTTCAGTTATCAGTACTTAAACTAAATTATATATTTTTGTTGTTGTTGTTGTATTGAAGAATTATAATGGTATATATATGTATATATATAGGTATATAATATATAAATCATTTCACATCGAAGTACGATTTACAAATTAACATGCGCATGGAGAAGACTTTTGATGACAGGTATAAAAAATATGTTTGCTTAGTTGATTTTCTTATTTTTGTTTTTTTTTTTTTTATTTTGTTTTGTTAGTATCTTTTTCTCCACTTTTTACTTGTAATGTTTGGTGTATTTAAGTTCCTGTCCAGCAGTTTGTCCAAAGCGAATCTAACTATATGTATGTATATGACTTAATCTGTGTTTTTGTGTGTGTTTTTTGTCGTTATTCTTGGTGGATCAGGAAGTGGCAACCTTAATGCACATGGGCTCTACTACGGTACTGTACTTTTTCAGCATTTTCTTTTTCTTTACTTTGTTTTGTTAGTATGATCATATCTAAATATTTGTATTTATATTTATGTGTATGTGAAAAAATATATATTTATGTATGCTTGCTTCTGGTAGTACAATTTGCTTAATGATTATTGTATTATTATTGCTCAGCCCACGTTTTGTAATTTCGACTCTTTATGGATCTGTGTGTAAAAATGGATATGTTTCATTTTAAACTGTTGGATTTTGTTTGTTACATTTTGGAATGAATTGAACTCAATTGTTTGTTTGTTGTTTCAATAGAAAACTGGTATTTTGTTTTGTGGCATATATAGTATAAAATATATATAAAAAATTCGGTACCAAAAGTGATTTGCTTTCATTTTTTTTTTGTTTTTTCTTTTTACTTTTAAGTCTTAAATAAAACTAGAGCAAGAACGAAAAACGAAGAATGATAAGATACGGAAAAGATAGAGAATAATAATATGGTATGGTAGTAAAAATGTTAAGGATATCTATTCTCAACATGCCCACGTTTCACACACAAGTTATATGTATTTGTATATATATATATATATATATTTATATATATGTATAAGTATGTACCGTATATATGTATATTTAGTTATATAATATTATTTATATTTAATCTTTAATAGTTTATGCGTGTATCGATCGCCATTTCAATGCATCTGCATTCATAAAGTATATCTAATATATATATTTATTTTATTTTTTTTTGTAATTTTACTTCACTTTTGTTTTGTTTTTTTTTTAGGCATATTTTGTTAATGTTTATTTATTTTTTTTTTTGTTTAAATTTTATTTTAAATATCACGGCATTCAGCTGAGGTCTGATCTGATCTATTTGTTTTATATATATATGTATTTTTTTTTATATATTTCTGTTAACACTTTTTACTTATTGCAATTTTATGAACTGTGCTATGCGTTTTGCTTTATGTTTTGTTTTGTTTGTTTGTTAACAATTTACTTTAATGAGTGTGAAAAAAAGGGGAAAAATAACGTTGAAAAAAATGAAAATAATTGAACTAAGCAATGCGTTTGATTAAATAAAAATGACAGCAGCTGAAAATTGACACCTTGACATTGCATTACATTAAAGAACAAAATGAAATCCTTTCTAAAAATCACTCTTAGAACTTTCAGCTTAAAATGTACTTTCTGCTTGCTATCATCAGTTTAAGTTGAGCAATGAGCTTTCAGCTTTAAGTTTCAAATATGCTTAAAATTGTGGAAATCAAAAAAAAAAAAAAAAAAAAAACAGTTTTCGTTAATGACAAGTGTTGGAAAACAAGTGCCAAGATCATTGTGATGGCTTTTAAGCGAAAGTTCAGTGGATTCTTGCTTTGGGTTTAAATGCCAATTGCAGCTCGTGTCATTTGGAACTTACGTAGAAATTATAAAACAAGCACCTCGGGGGTCTAGGAATTGCAAAGAATTTAAGGAGTTGCGTGTGCACTTTCACTTGGTGTTGTTGTGGCTGTAATTGTGGTTGTAGCTGTTGTGGTTGCTGTTGTTGTTGCTGTTGTGGATGTTGTTGTAGCTGTTGTGTGTTTAAACAATTGAGCGCAAAAGCGCCGCAGATTAAAATTGTCGCCAATCGACGTTGCGCGCTGCATCAAACGCGTCGCCGTCGGCCTCTGAATTAACTCTCACAACTTTGGCATATTCTCGCCCGCCTGCAAGTCGCCAGCAAGGCGACGACCACGACCACGACCACGACCACGATCTCCATCACCATCATCCTCATCATCATCGTCGTCGTCGTCGCCGTCGCCATCGTCGTCATCGGAATCAATACGCCGATTGGCCGCAGCTGCATCCGCATCGCCATCGCCGTCGCCGTCGCCGTCGCCATCGTCGACCGCAACGACGGCGGCACTCTCGCTGAAATGCATTAGATTCGTGTCGATGAGGCCGTTGCAGAGGCTCAGCGGCGGCGACGACTGCGAGGGCGGGCCCTCCAATGAGAGGCGACTGTTGGTGCTGATGCTGCTCAGACTGAGCTGATCGTCGAACACATCAATGTTCACCACAGTTGCCAGCTCACCATCAATGCCCACCGCTGCAAGATTGCTGTGCGTCGGCTTCGCAGCAATCGTTGCAGCGATGTTGCCGCTGTTGCAACTGCTGCTACTGGCAAATGTTGCTGCTGCTGCCGCTGCTGCTGCTGCCACTGGAGCAACTGCCACTGGCGGCGGCGTGATACTCATTGGTTCTGGACCTGGCTGCTGCTGTTGTCGTTGAGCTGCATTCACATTCACATGCGGCATGTTGCTGCTGCTGCTGCCGCTGTGTGGCTTACGATTGCCTGCCTTGCTGGTTGCTGTTGCCTTCGTCGTCACATTGTTGTTGTTGTTAATGTTGTTGTGGATCTGCTGCAGTCCATCCATCTGATCAATGCCAAAGAAGTTGCCTGTCGTAGAGAGAGAGAGAGAGAGAGAGAGAGAGAGCTTCAAGTTAGAGTTGGCTCAAGAAAATAAATCAACATGTGTTAGTAGCTTATTGCAGTTTGTTATTCGAATTTTTTTAATAATTACACTATAAATATAAATAAGAGAAATACGCAATTATTTCTGTTTTGTCCGCTAAAACTTTCTCCCGTCTTACACTAAAATAAAAACACACGCGGTTTTATGGTAGTTTTAACTAAAATTGCATTTATTTAATTATACATATTTAATTTAATTAATTTTTAGTTTTATTTTGCATTTTTCATTTTTTTTTTGTTTACTCAATATTTTTGTTTCAAAATCATAAATACTGCAAGTTATATGTACAGAAAAACTATTATTTCTTTTTTTTTTGCATGTTTTTTTTGCTTAAATTGTTTTTGTGTTTTTTTTTTACAACGTTTCGAAAGCTTTGCCAAAGTTTAAACGTAATAATTACAAAAATAATCTTAGAAGACGACAAAAATATGTAGATATACAATTGTTTATATAATAAATTAACACAACAAACATAAAAAAAAATATCTTTAAAAAAAAATAAAAATAAAAAGCGCCAGAAAAAAATTTAACGAGTCGCAGGTTCTTTGATACTTTTTTTCTATATTATTTTTGAGAGCGTTTTTTTGTTGTTTTTGTTTTGATGGTTTTTTTTTGTATTTTGTTTTTTTATAGCGGTGCAGAGTTTGTGTGAGTTGCTGTTGTTGTTGTTGTTCTTGTTGTTGTTCTTGTTGTTGGTGGTGTAGTTGTTGTTGGCATTATAAAACTTAACGAAACTTAACGAAAGCAGGCTCTATAAAGTGTTTGTAGAGAACGATTGTGGCTTTGGACAGTTGTGTTTTTTGTTTTCCTATATTTCCGTTTGATTTTTGTTTTGTTGTTATTGGTAAAAATTGTTTCTATTTTGTTTTGTTTTTTTTTTTTTTTTAAGCTGGGTCTATCAGTGTGTTTTTGTGTGGTGAGCAATCAGTATCCAGTTTTTGTTGTTGTTTTTTTACATTTGAAAATTGCGTGTCAAGTGTTGTTTTTTATTTACAATTTTTAAAAATTAGTTTTGAGTTTTTTTTTGTTGTATTTGATTTTTTTTTATAGTATAGTTTAATATAATATTATATATTTATAAGTGTCTGTGTGTGTGTGTGTATTGAGTTGTTGTTGTTTATCGCTAATCATATAACTTTTGCACTTAAAAATTGTTAGCCATAGTTTTTTTTTTGTTGTTGCCTTTTTTTTTTTAGTTTAAACGAATTGCTAAATACGCGTATTATATATATTACTTTTTTTTTGTTTTTTGTTGTTGAAAATCACATTTTTTTTTTGTTTATAAACATTTCCTTTGCTTGAAATTAGAGTGAGGGGCACGTAGAGATATATAAAGAGAGACAGAGGGGGCGAGAGAGAGAGAGAGACAGAGAGGGGATGAGAGACATCGAGAGAGAGAGAGAGAGATGTTTATTTTTTTTTGATGTTGTTGCCCTGTTTGTTGCGCTAGGTGGCGCTGCTGTGCTGCAGCGGCGACTCGTGCAACTCCTGCGGCTGCTCCACTTGCGCCTGCTGCGCCTCCGCCTGCTGTGGCGCCTCCGGCTGCGACGCCGGCTGCTGCTGCAGCTGCTGGGCGCGCGGCAGCTCGACGACATCGGCGCCTGGATTGGCATAGAGATGCCACAGCACCACCAGACTGAACACGCACAACAAACAAATTGCTAATTCTTATCTCTTGCGACGCTTCGTCTTCTTCTTTGTGGCACTCGGCTGGCCCCCCGAGACGCCCACGCCCACCACAGTGGTGGCAGCAGCAGCAGCAGCAGCGGCCGCAACTGTTGCCGCTGCCGGCGACACGCTTGCCACAATGCTTGTTGCCGCCAACCCACCGGCTGCTGGCAAATCCAAGTCACCTGCTGCTGCTGCTGCTGCATTTGTGGTCTCCACGCTGCTCTCCTCGGCGGACGAGGTGGATGACGAGGTGGCCGCCTCGATGGCAGCTATCAAATTGATTTTATGCTCCAGCTTCTTGGTCTTCAGCTTGTGCGGCACACTGGCGGCCGGCAAGCAGCTGCCGTAGATCATCTGGCCATCGTCGGAAGTGGTTGCCGGCAGGGGGCCATCGCTGTCGGTGGTGTTGTCGCCACCGATGGTCGCAGTTGCTGCCGCTGCCGCCGTGACGGCGAAATGCAGCAGATCCTCCTCCTCGGGCAGTGTTTTTTGTGGCGCATTGTCAGCAGTGTCGTCATTGTCGATGTCGATGTCGATGTCAATGTCAATGTCGTTATCAATGTTATCCTCCTGCGTCATGCTGATGCTGATCAGCGGACGCAGCTCCTCGTCCTCGTCGTCCACGGGGTCGTCCTCCGGCTGCTGCTGCTGCTCCTTGGGCTGCGACTTGGCACGCTTGTGCTTCTTGCTCTTGCTCTTCGGCTCCTCCATCAGCAGCAGCTCCTCGCTGCCCGACGAATTGTTCGATGTGGATGTGGATTTGTTGTTGTGCTCCTCAATGGCACTCGCTGCTGTGGCTGCCGCTCCTGTGGCTGCTGTCTTCCCCAGCAGCTGAGCGTACTCGTTCTCGTAGTGCAGCGATCCGCACAGGGCCATGATCAAATTCTGTTCGGTGAAGCCACGCGGCGGTGGCGTAATTTTGCGCGGCATCGCCGCATTCTCCTGCAGCGGACTCTCGAAGTTGATCAGGCTCTCTGGTGTGGCAGCGGCGACGCCGCCGGCTGCCAGATCCTCCAGCACCTGCAGCGGCTCCAGCGCTGGCAGCGGCGGCAGCGCATCCAACGCCTCCAGCGGCCTCAAGGCGCCCAGCAGAAAGTCGTCAAAGTCGGTCTTTGGCTTCTGGGCGCTCAGCAGACCCGGCAGCAATTTCTCCTTGCGCACCGGACTCAGGCTGGGGAAATCGGTTGCAGTTGTGCTTGTTGTTGTTGGCTGCTTGCTTTCGAGACTCTTCCACACGTTGGGCGCCACAGGCGGCGGCGGCGGTGGTGGCAGCATTTCAAGCGCATTCACGCTGTAGCTGGGCGGCTGCTCCGATTTGCTTTTGTTCTTGATTGCCTCCTGCAGATTGAGCGGCTTGCTTTTACCCAGCTTCACTTCGAGTTGCGGCTCCGGCTCCTTGACGAGGGTTTTGCTCTTGCTCTTGAGCTCCTCCTGCAGGTTGAGGGGTTTGCTTTTGGTCTGCTTGAGGGGTTTTGCAGCTTCCACGTCCTCGTGCAGTTTCAGTGGCTTGAGCGACTTGACTTCAGGCAATTCTTCCTTCCTTCCTTTAAGCGGCTCCGTCGCGGACTCTTCCGGCTTGACTTTGGCCAGCAGAGGCTTCGATTCCGGCAGCTCTTCCGCTTCCTTCTGCAGCGTCGAGGGTTTGTTTCTGGCGGCCTTCACAGGCTGCAATTCCTCGGGTTCTTCGTGCTTGCTCTTGGCAAGCTTCAGTGGCTTCACTTCCTCCAGTTCCGTTTCCGATTCCTTCCACTCCTCATCCTGCAGCTTTTGGGGCTTGCTCTTGACCAGCTTGCGTGCAGTTAGCTCCTCGGCTAGCTTCTCATCTTGCAGCTTGGGCGACTTGCTCTTGCCAAGCTTCACTTCACGCTGTTCCGGCTCCTCGTCAGCTGGCAGCTTCGGCGTCTTGGCCTTGCTCAGCTTGAGGGGTTTTAGCTCCGTCTCCGTTTCGGGTTTGGCGCCCTTGTCGCGCTCTAGTTGCTGCTCATCGTCTTCCTGTTGTTTGCTCGACTTGCTTTTGATGGGTTTCAATGGTTTAACTACTTCTTGCTCCTTGAGCTGCTTCACTTCCTCCTGCACGGCTTCTTTGTCCGTCTGCGGTTGCAGCGGCTTAATCTTGCCCAACTTCAGCGTCTTCGGCTCTTCCTTGGGTTCAGGCTCAGCCTCAGCCTTAGGCTCAGGCTCAAGCTCAGGCTCTGGCTCCGCTTCCAGTTCAAACTCAGCTTTCAGCTCCGTTTCGAGCTCCGACTGCTGCACATGCAGCGCTAATCCTTGGGCACTGGCGCTGCTCATCATGACCGCCGCAATTGTCTCTTTGTTCTCCAGCAGACTGTCGGCGGGATCCGCATCGGGTTCCGGTTCCGCTTCCTTTTCCAGCTGCTGTTGCTGTGCTTGCTTCTTGTCTTTCTTGTTGCCGCCCTTCGGTTGCTGCTGCTGCTGCTGCTGCTGCTGCTTTTGCTTGGCCTTTGATTTTTTGCTGGACTTTATGGAGACCGTGGAGCTGATCGAGGTCTGCATCTCTTCCTCCACTGTCTCATCCTCGCTGGCAGTTGTGGTTCCTGTCGCCTGTGGCTTTAACTCTCTGGCAGTTTGATTAATCGATTGCTGCTGCTGCTTTTGTGGTTGTTGTGGTTGTTGTTGCTGCTGTGGCTGCGGCTGCTGCTGCTGCTGCTGCTGCTTGCTGGGTTTATTGAGATGCGAGAGCTCGGCGAAGCGCTGAGCCTGCGCCGCATCCTCGGCAGCTGCCTGCGACTTGAGGGACTTCTTCTTCAGCTGCTTCTCCTTCTGCACAATCACCTCGTCGACCTCCTTGGCAATCACGGGCACAATCAGCTTGTTGGCCAGCACAACGGGCGGCTTGGTGAGCTCCTCGCGTGCCGCACGCTCCCGACTCGCGGCCTCCTCGTCGAGCTGCTGCAGCTGCAGCTCGTGCTTGCGCTGCTCGGCGAGCTCATCACAGAATATGGCCACGACGGGCCGAAAGAGCGCCTCATCGCAATTCTCATGGATCACACAATCCTCGGCCGCCAACTGTCCCACCACCTCGTCCAGCATATCCGTCTGCAGCTCCCCGCTAATGCCCGCATGCACATCGGTGACGGTGCCCAGCGGATTCACAATCTTCTCGATGCGCGCCGTTGTCGCCGTCGCGCTCTTTGTCCCCGGCGACTTCTCGTAGCTACAGATGTTGGGCAGCACACTGGCCAACGCAGCCATGGTCGTCACACTGGCCTCGCTGTGATCCGCCTGCTGTTGTTGTTCGTCGGCCTCGGCATCGGCATCGGCATCGTGCTCGGCCAGTGCATCGTAGTAGCAGGCGTTGTCGCAGCTTGTGGCGCTGGCCACGCTTGAGGCAGCTGCTGCGCTGCTTGCCTCGCCTAATGCAACGCCTGTCATGGTCGTTGTTGTCGTTGTTGTTGTTGTTGTTGTTTGTGTGGCAAAGGACGAGCGGGCGGACGGGCAGACGGTCAGACGGTCAGACACGGGCACAGGACAGAGAAGAGAAAGAGAAGAAAACAAATTATGAGAAAAGCGCATTTGTTTTTTTTTTTTTTTTTGAGGAAACAAAAAGCCAAAGGCGAATTATTTACTTTGCAAGTTTAGTTTTTGCAATATTGCATTTTTAACTTATTGTTGTAAGCATACAGAAACAAACAAGAACTGTTATGCAACATCAGTTAACAAAATTAGGCAAAATGCACAGAAAATACAAAAAAAAAAAAAAAATGAAACTATCAAAGAATTACAAAAAAAAAAAATAATATTGACATTGCGTTTTTTACAATTTTCTTTTTTGCTTAAGTAATTTTTGATTGATTGCTAAAGTGAAATGCTTGCTACTAGTTTTTATTTAACGTGTATTTTTAATTTTTTTTTTTTTTTTTTTTTTTTTTTGAGTGAGTTTTAAGCGTAAAAAGTAAAAGCGCTTTTTGGAAATTGAATAAAAAAAGTAAATGCATAAAGCATAAGGAAAAAAACATAAATTAAAGAAGTTTGCATTTCTGTCCATTTAAATTCTTTAATTTAGATTTTTTTAAGTAATTTTTTTAACGAAATTATATGGCTTTGGCTTTTTATTCAAGATAGTAGATAGTTTATGTGCTCTTTCTTCTCAACTGTTCTCTCTCTCTCTCTCTTTCTCTTTCACGCTCGCCCGTTCCCTCTCTCTCTCTCTCTCTCATTCTCGTTTGCTCTCACTTTCTCTCTCGCTCACTCTGTCTCTGTTTCACTCGCACACACACAAAAGCATTTAAAGTTTGTTTTGGTTTTTTTTTTTCGGAAATTTTGACGCGACGAAAGCATAAAACGAGGGAAAAAGCCCAATGTAAAAAGAGGGAGAAAAGCAGACCAAGATGATGAAGAAGAACAAGATGTTGAAGTAGAAGTAGTAGAAGAAGAAGAAGCAGCAGAGAAGACACAATAAAAAACCGCCTCGAAACTAAGGCAATTGCAGTGGGGGGAGGAAAGGGGGAAGTTTGTAGGGGGAAGAAGTGTTTAGGGGTCAGAGTTCAGTGGCTCTAGCTGAAAGAGAAGCACAAATGTTTTCTTCACAGTTGTGTCTGTGTGTTCTGTGTCTGTGTGTGTGTGTGTAAAGGGTAGAAATAAGTACAGTTTGTAGAAGAAATCCCCAGGAGAAAATAAAGCAAAAAGAGATTAAAATTGAGAGTGCAAAATGATGGAAGATCTAAAGAGAAGAATTCATTTTAGTGGTATTTGTTGTTTGAAATTTGAAGCCAATTGGAGTGTGATTTTGTGTTTATATGTGTGTGTGTGTGTGGTTGTGAATAGCTGTGAGAAAAATTTTGATTAGCTTAAACTTATTGATTAATTAGAGATTATAGATTAATTCGATTCGTAAGCTGTGAAACCCGCAGCCAGTGTGACCGTACCACAAAACACCAACACAAGTAAGTATAATGAAAATTGCTTAAAAATGTAGAGAAAGTTTAGTTCTTTTCTTTTTTTTTTGTTCTTTGGCAAATCTCACACACACACTCGCGCACTTTTCACACACACACACACACATACGTCGTGAGGAGAAGGAAGGGAGCAGAGCGGGAAAAGAGTGTGAGGAGGAAGGGGGGGTGGAGCTGGAGATGGTTATGATTGATTGATTGCACTGCAATTGCCGGCGGACAACACTCGTCAAACTTAAGAACCAAATGCCAATTTCGTGGTGTTCTCAATATCATAAATGTCACCATTTTTGTTGGAATTTAACAAGTTTCCATAAAGCGTACTCTAAATATATATATATTTAAAAAAAAAAAAAACATCGAGAAAAGCGAAAAAAATGAAGAAATAAAAACGAAACTCGTAACGTAACCAGGCACCGCCAACAATAAAAAAACAAAGAGGCATTCGATAAAACGGCAGCGCTTAAGCGTCGATAAGCACCGCGTATTGTACAATAAACGATAATAAAATCATTGCAGGAATTAACAACAAATTAATTGCAAAATTTACGACGTTTACAGCTTGTATGCAGATGTGATTCAAAGGCAAATCGTTGGCAAATCAACACAGTTTATACGAAGAAATTAAAGCATTGAGAAAATGCAATATAAATTGTATAAGAATATTATTATTATTCTGTTTAGCTGTCCTTGAATCACGTCTGAATAGCTCAATGATCGGTTCTACACAGTTAGTTAAACTAGACACAGAAAGTGGGCGCCACTCAAATGGATCTTTGGCTGTGAAACTCACCCGTCTCACGGCGCGCAGCTGCCGTCGATGGTGACTCGCGCATCGCATCGGCGAGATCCTCCTTGAGACGCATATCGCCGTGTCCATAGTCCGAGTCCAAGTGCCCATGGCGGAAGCGATCCATCAGCTTGGGACTCTGCTCAATGCTGCCTGCAAACAACAACAATCGAGCAGCGTTAGCAATCACAATTAGCTTGCAATAAATTCCGACTTCTACTTACTGTACGAACCCGACTCAATGAGCACAGGGACTGCGGAGCGTCCAGTTGTTGCCACAGTGGGTCCACCGCCCACTGCTGCCCCACCAAGTGGCATATTCAACGGACTGGAGCGCTCGACGGCGGTGATAACGGCGCCACTGGGCGTCAACGAGGCACCCGCTGCGGCTGCCGTTGAGGGCAACGTTGTGGTTGTTGTCTTGGTCACGCCAATCTCCACAGCTTCGGCGTCCACGTGATTCAGATTGGAGCTGCAGCAGAGAGAGCGAAAGCATCAAACATTAATTTGGATTGTTTGGGAAACTAGTAGAACTACAGATAGTTTTAAATACTTGTTGTACTCTACACTTTACGCATAATAATATAAATTAATAGCATTACAATTGCCTAGCTGAAAATTAAAATACTTGCACACTTGACTAGACAATTGACAGACAATACATTCACTATTTAAATTGTCTTCTGGATTGTTCAAGAAACTAGTCGAATTATAGTTAATTTTAAATACTTGTGGTACCTCTACAAATTAATTATAAGTTGCATATAATCATGCAAAATAATTCATTACAATTGCCTAGCTGGAAATTAAAAACTTGCACACTTGAATAGACTATTTACAGACAATACATTAACTATTTAAATTGTCTTCTGGATTGTTCAAGAAACTAGTCGAATTATAGTTAGTTTTAAATACTCTACAAATAAATTATAAGTTGCATATAATCATACAAAATAATTCATTACAATCGCCTAGCTGGAAATTAAAATACTTGCACACTTGAATAGAGAACTTACAGACAATACATTAACTATTTAAATTGTCTTTTTTGGAGTGATTAGGAATAACTTGAATTCTAGATACTATCAAATACTTATTGTGCTTTATAGTTTAATCCTAAGACACAAATAATTATCAAAAGTACATCATTACAATCGACAGACTTGGTAATTAAATGCTTTAATATTGTTGTAGGTAATTTGCATAACATATTTAACATTTAAATTGCATTTTAATGGCTTAAGGCTTAAATTGCCAAAGAATTCACATAGCAAATTAAATGGCTTGAATACTTATAGTTTTTTAGTCTACAAAACATTTTGTTGTCGCAATAAATGATGCTACAATAGCAGCTTTTATGCAATCAATTACTTAAATTTAAGTCAGCAACTTTTAAACATTTTAGCTTTAACTTTGCTCTAACTTAATGATAGTTTTCCCTAGTTTACAGCACTTACCCGCTGGGCGTGTTGTAGTTCTTGAAGACGAACTGCGGCCCCATCCAGAGACGCCGATGGGGACCAGCGTGCGTGATAATCTCGACCTGGGCCAACCAGCTCTCGGCAGCGCGCTCGTCCTGCTCGTCGAAGTGATGAGCACTGTCCATCAGCAGGCTGGCGTGACGATCCTTGATCAGCCAGTTGTCCAGCGCTAGCGGTGGTATGATTTCTTGAGATCCATCCTTGTGTCGCCCCAGATTCCACTGTGCCTTCGCCTCTACCTCCAGCTCAATGGGCGTATCATCACAAATCTTCTCTTTGGCAACATCTAAAATGTATATAGAGGTATATAGAGAGGTGCAAAAATACACAACGACGTCACTCACTTGAGGCTAACTTCGTGTCCAGATCGTATTGTATGAGCGCCCCATGGCCGGCCATCACGAAGAGCGAATCGACGGCCTTGCGCTGCACACGATGCGGTGCCTCGCGCGTCGCCGTCGGCGGCTCGAGGAGCCACGAACGCGACTTGGCGAACGTGGCGCACACACTCAGCGGCTTGCCGCTGTCGTCCGAGAGCGAGGAGAGCCGCTGCCGCTGATGGGCGCCAACGCCGACGCCGTGGGCGTGATGCGAGCCGCCGCCGTGATGGTGATGCGAGTGGCCGCCACCGACGCCGCTCAGGGCGGCGCTGCCGGGCGGCGAGCCGAGCGTGAAGGGCTGACGCAGCTGGGCCAGCGGCTGGACGACGGCGGGCCGGGGAAATGGGGGCAATGTGGGATTGTGATACGGCTGCAGCGACTGCACGAACGTGGTGCTCTCCGAGTGCGAGATGGGCGAGCTGGAGCGTCCGTCGGCGCCGAGGCCGGCGCTGCGATGGAAGCGCGACAGCTTGTTGACCACATGCAGCGAGGTGTGCGTGCGGACGCCCATGGCGCCGCCGTAGGGCGTGATGGGGAAGACGTGGGTGGTGCCGCGCAGCGTGGAGACCGCCGCCCAGCGCGAGTCCAGCGAGAACGCAATGTGCTGCACCTTGGCGCTGGTGTCGCCGCGATGCAGCACATACAGATGGTGGACGGCCGCCAGACTGGAGCCCACCGGATGCGGCTGGATGCGGAACACATGGAAGTCGTGGCCGCGCCGATCGGCGGTCAGCAGCAGCATGCCCGAGCTGTCGAATTCGAGGGCCACCAGCGCCTCGCTGTGCGCCACGAAATGCGCCACAATTGGATCGCCAGCGACGTGGCCGCCGCCGGTGGCGGACAGCGGTGTGCCCGTCGTCGGACTGTAGTCCTTGATGGGATGCTGCAAAGGGAGAAGAAGTGAATTAAAGGAATTGTGGGGCAAATTACGACGTGTGACGTGTGACACGCACCTTGACATCGATGATGGTCACCACACCCGATTGCTTGGCGTCGACGCCGCCGCTGGCCGAGTCGAAGCTGCTGCTCTTCGAGCTGTTGCCGCTGCCGGCGCTGGTGCCCGTCAAGCCGGCGGCCACCTGTTCGCCCAGTTCGCGCAGCCCCTTGCCAAAGGACTTGGCGGCATTTAGCACCGTTGCCGTGTAGCTGGGCACGCCCTCGCCGTCGCAGCCGCCGCCGCTGCGCTTGGAGTGGAGCAGCTTGTGCTCCGCATAGGCCAGCCAACGGGGTCCGAGCGCAATGGGGTTCGGATTGATGCTGGCGGGGAGGGAAAAAGCAAGATTAATATGCGAAATGAATGCGCCTTTAAAGCTGCCCTAAGCTCAAGCTTCACTTTTCAAAACTAATGCGCTATTAAGGCTACTTAATCGTGCTTTCGAAGCTGTTCAAATTTAGAGTCTTGAATTGAAAATTAATGCGCTTTTAAAGCTATTTAATCGTGCTTTTAAATGTCGAGCCTTGAATAGAAAATTAATGGGCTTTTAAAGCTACGATTAAACCAGTTAATGTGCTTTCAAAGCTCTTCAAATTTTAGAGCCTTGAATTTAGAAGTTAATGCGCCTTTTAAGCTACCTCCAAAGCAGTTTATGTGCAATCAAATCTGTTTAAATTTTGGGCGGAGAAATTGGAAACTAATGCGCTTTAAACGCTACTTGATTGATGGTCTCAGCAAGCATTAATGAGCTTTGGGCTTTGAGCTTTCATATGCAGCAAAATTGTTCGTGAAATTGTGTATTTGAAACTAAAGAAATATATATACTCGTAAAACAAAGAACTACGACAAAGACGTAAGCTCCAAGCTTAAAATTTATGCGCTTCTACTTTAATTATCTGAAACAATTTAAAGCAAGGAGCTTAAACTTGCTTTCAATCACGTCTAACTCATTTAAAAGCGGTTTCAATCATTCCGCAGCTGTTTTATCAAATCCCATTTTTTGCATTTAATGCAATAAATGTTGATCTACTTTCGCAGCTGTTTTATATGATTCAAGAAATGAAAAGCTCTTTAGCTTCAATGGCGGCCTTGAAGACAAAATGTGTCGCCAACTCACCCCGGACTGGGAAAGCAGGTTGTAATTGTCAGGCGATCCTCCAGCGTGCGGGCATCGAAGACAGCGAGACGCTCGTGGAAGCTAATGACGACCGCCGATCGATTGGCCTGAATGTCCAGCACAGGATTCTTGAACTTGATCGTCTTCACCTGGGCGCCCGTCTTCAGCGACACAAAGTTGACGGCACTGAAGTGCGACGAGCCGCCAGACGAGGCGCCAACACCACCCGCCGAACCGACGCCCCCCGAAATGTGACCGCCGTGGGCAGCGCTGCTGCCGCCACCGCCACCGCCGGACAACAGATTGCTGGCCGCAGCGCTGCCGCCGTCGACGAGGGCGACCAGGGGACGCTTCTCGGCGAAGGCGTCCAGGGGCTCATCGGCGCGTCCCGTGTCGTCCAGGGCCGAGGCGGCTGTCGCCGGTGTGGGCAGCACGCGCAGGGCGGTGACGACGCCGTGGCGCCAGGATAGAACCTCGACAGCCTCGCCGTTGGCGGGTATGGCCCAGACCTGAACGCCGAGACCGTAGCCGAGGATTAGCAGTAGGGGGGGCGCCGCATTGCCCTCCAGCTCCCAGTCGTCGCCGAAGCGAGGATCGCTGACATCGGCGCTCGTTTCGAAGCGTGCCCAGGTGATGGTGTCCTTGGGATCCTGGAGCGGTTGATGCACCAGCGTCACATCGTTGATGAAACCGATCGCCGAGTCCAAAATGGAGCGATCGCTGACCGCTTGGGGCGGCACTATCGCTGGCATCGCGAGGCCACCGCGCAGTCCCAAGCTGCCGCCGCTGCCGCTGCCGCCGCCGCCACCGCTTGCAACACCGCCTACGCCGGCGCCGGATGTATGATGATTGTGATGCTGATGATGATGGCGGCGTGGCGAGTCCGCTGACATTATACAATGGTGATCCCTTTGTGGCCTTAATGCAGTCCTCCGTCCGTCCGGCTACTGGGCTCCCTCGGGCTCAGTGTCCAGCCAGCCAGCGAGAGCGAGACGGGTAGCGTGAGTGTGTCGCTCGTTGGAGACAGACTGTCTCGTTGAAGCGGCGGCGCTGCTGCTGCTGCTGCTGCGCTGCTCAGCTGTTGTCAACTGCAAAGAGAAAGCATAGAAGCGCAAAGGCAAAAATAAATAAACAAACTGCAAGCAATTACATATGTAGTTTTACGCTCTCTCTCTCTCTCTTTCTGTCCCTCTCTTTGTAGTGGTGTGTAGCATTTCAATTCCAAACGTTGCGTTTGTCGCTTTTGCTTTGTCTCAATCAAATGCTTTTAATCTTTGCACACTCGTGTGCCAAGCCCTTCGTCTTCACCCGTGCACCCACATTTACGTACACACACACACACACACTCATACGTGGCCCGCACCCCTTTTAAGTTTTATTAGCGCATTACGTATAGTTGTTGCCTTCTCTCGCCAGGGGGCGATAGCCATTCCATGGGGCGTAAATTAAATGCAATAAAACAATACACACACACACTTAAATGTTAATAAAGCTAGCTAAAAACAAAATTGGTAAACAAATTTGTAACGTGCTTTTCGCTTGTTTTTGTTATTCGAGTTAAACCAAATCAAAACTATTAACACGCGTCAGCCATTGGAAAAAAAAAGTTATCATCAGGCCAACAACAACAGAAACGAAATGAGAAACGAAACGCAAGCAAAAGCAGAGCCAAGCTTCAGAGAGTGGGGAGAGCGGGAGAGCAACAGCTGGTCACAGCAAACCATACAGCGCACAGTAGAATGCACAAAAGCAACAGTAACTTTAACCCATGTGCGGGCCACGTGCATTATTTCGACACTTAAACTCACAATCACAGACACGAATTGAAGACAACATATTTTGATTGCTGACCAAGAGGTTGAAGGTTAAAGCACTTGTGAAATTGTAAACAAATTTTTGTTGTCTCTTATCAAGCCGATAATAATAGTAAATAGAATTGGCTATAACAAACAAGTTGAGTAATTATTTTTCCGTATAGAAAACTTTCAACGCATGTATTTTCGTCATAATTGTGAAACGGCGTCCACAGAGATCGCGTCAGAGATCAACGTTTTGAAATGAATGCGCATAACTAATAAGTGTACAACCGATACATATCGCAGATGTGCTCAGAATACAGCACTGTACGTGTATAGAGATTATTAGCAAATTTTAAAAGTCCACTTGGATCACATTGTAAGTGCTTAGGGTCACGAACGTATATGGATTGTTTTAATCACTTTTCTTGCTTGCTCAGCTTGAATTAACTTCGCGTGGAATTACAAAAAAAAATTAAATAAACAAAGTGTTCGCAATGACTTTTCTTTGACAAATTGCAATTGCTGCGTAAAATGTGCTTGCAGTGCGAACTTCGTGAAGCAACGCAATCGATTAAACCACTGGAGAAGAACACATTGTGTGCGTTTCGATAGCTATGAATAAATGTGTCATAATGCAATTACACAACTTTATTGTCGGGTTCTAGGGTGGTAAATATTTGTGGGTGCTGCTAAGGGTTAACGCTAAGCCAAAAACTATTTCACAAAGCGCATGACGCATGCAAAGTTAATGTTGTGATGTCGATGGATGGAGCACAGGAAAAAGGAGGAATGGACAGAGGGAAGAAGGCGCAATTTCTTTGTGTTGTAAAGTGAAGAGAAAACGTTGCATTCCTTCAATTGACTTGCGCACACGCGCAACAAAATAAAATAGCAACAGCTACTAAAAGCAATGTCACACATACACAAACACACACGCATACGTTTACATAGACAATGGATCTGTTCTCCCATCTCCCTTCCACACAGAGTACCATGCAGCCACCCAGAACTAATGCAGTCAACGGGGTCCCGCAACGCATTTTGTCTTTGTTTTTACAATAGGCGAAAAAGAAACAACAGTAACAACAACAACGTGAGCAGCGCTGACCGTTGTGTGAGAGATTTTGTTGGTGTGAGTGCAAAAGTTTCGTGTATGTGTGTGTGTGTCAATGTTAATAAGCCAGCTAGTCAGAAAAGTTGAGCGTTCGATTTCTTTGTGCACGCAACACAGACAAAACCTAATATGTATAGTTGCTTATGAGTGTGTTTGTGCGTGTTATTGTTTATGCTGTTTCATTGCCAAAGCCACTTGACAAAATCTACGCAAAGCAAAGCGCTTTTTTTCGGTTGGACAAAGAAAAACCACAACAAAACGCAACACCATCGCACACACACACACATACACTCTAAACAGGTGTCACACAGACACAAAAAAAGAGAGAGAGAGAGAGACACGGAGAGCAGTCGTAACACTCAAGCAAATTGCCATGCAATTTGACGACCCATTTATAAACACTTGTCCCACTGTATGCATTGGTGTGGGTAAAGTTAAGGGCAAAGTGCGTCATAGGACAATCATGGGACAAAAACTATTGCTTCGGCAATATTGGATTCAAACTCAACAGGATTTCACTTTTTGTAATCGATACGAAGAAAATTGCAGGGAAAATTACCACGAAGGTGAAACCGAAAAAGGCTTAATAAAGAAAATGGCTGTATTTGATTACAATTGATTGCATTCTTTCTTTGTTTGTGTGAATGAAGGCAAACTTGTTTTTAATCATCAATCAAAAATGATAATTGTGTTGCACGTGCACAAGTTCTATTGCGAATTACTCATAATTAACATGAAGATACAATTTTTTTTGCTATTTCCATTAAAACAATAACAACCAATTTAGTTTTTAATTAATATACACATTTGAAATATACGCTAATTATTGGAAATTAAGAGCTTGCACAAAATTGATTTTAATCAGTATAAATCTAATCATTTTTCGAGAGTATTCCAAAGTCAATTAGCATTAATATAAATATAGAAATTAGTAATGCTGAATAGAACAGAAACACGATGTATTTAATGTAATCGAGCTATAGCAACTTTTACAATAAAATTTTAATTCAACAGTTTTTTAATTTAACTAATTTACGTTTACATTACAGTGAACTACAATAGTTTTAGTTGTTGCAACAATATGCATTATTATAAAGAAACTCTCAGCAACCTATCTGTCAGAAAACAGACAAAAGATCTATTATTTAACTTAATGTTCCAACATTTTATTCCAAATTCACCACTTGAAGTTGAGCTTCGTTTTGTTGAAATGCAAGGAAACAAAACAATGGAATGCTGTGTTGTTGGCATTACGACATTTGTTGTATGAATTTATTTTTAAAGTGCTCTCATTGCATTTCTGATCACGTACCAACGCATACGCACACTGGGCTTAGTGTAATCCGAAAGCAAAGTATTAAAGCTCGCAGAGCTCTTCAAACAAAAGCTCACAAATACTCTAGCAAATTAATTATCACAAAGAGAATGTTGCTAAATTTATATATGGTTTCAATTGTCTCAGCTATTTCTCAATCATCAGACAAACATTTATTTCACACCCACTCTACAAAAATATTTGGCAAACATTTTTCTAGTCAAAACCAAACCAGAGAGCGAGAATGTAGTGAGAGAAAGAGATGCAGCATCTTTATGCGCTTTGCACTTTTCAATATCAAACAGAACGAGAATCCATTAAAATGGTCGTTGAACGTTGTTGATGTGCTCGCTTTTAATTTCGTAAATTAAGCGAAATAAAATCTATATAAATATGTATGTGTGGCAAATAAAAAGTAAAATAAAATGAAGAACAATCAAATTGGTGTCATATCAATGCAATTTGTTGTTGTCTTTTTCTACGTTGTGTTTCGATTGCTTTATTTTTAGTTGCTGTTGCTAATATTTTTTTGGAAACAAAGACAAAGACCCCCACAACCAAAAAGCAATTATCAAAACAGTAAAGCAAAATAAATAAAAATAACAGAAAACAAAACAAAATCAGCTGCACCGATGTGTTGTTGTTTTATCTGCTCTGCTCTCTATCTCTCACCTTTTTGTCTAATATCTCTCCACAAGAGAGAAGAACGCATAGTGGTCTGAGAGTGCAAGCAACGCAATCAAATAAAATAAACAGTACATTGTATACAAATATGAATGTGTATTAGCATTAGGTCATTGTCTATATTGCAAGTACTGTATAATGAGTGCTCACAAAAATAATCATAATATATACAACAATATTCTTGTATGTGGTATTTTTAAAAATACTTTTAGAAAGTGTGATTTTGAACAAATATCCATTGGCATGTACTTAAATTAAAAAAAAACATTAAAATCAAATATCATTGATAATGAAAAATAGGTAATTGATGAAAATTATTGTTGCTATGTGAATTTTCATTGTTTTTCTTATCATTGTTTTATACGTCATATTGAAAACTTGATTTATATATTAAATATACTTCACTTATTGAGTTTTCTATCATTTTCGTTATGTAAAAGTTTGTTTTCAGCATACTAAGAACATGAACAATGGCGTGTTCAAGCGTATTTGAAGCACTGTGCCAGAGTGTTTCATTATCAGTTCGTTTCATTTGCTCGCTGTACTGTATTTGTTGTTGCTGTCGTTGTCTGTCTAACGCACACTGTGTACATACGTCTCTCTTCTGTACGTGCACGTATCGCCGTGTGTGTGTGTGAGCAGTGAGTCGACTATATATGTTTATGTATATGCCTGTGTGTGTGTATTTTTGAAAGCAAAGCAAAATTTTGAGGCAACGAATATGTGTGTATATATTCACTGCGTTTACAAAATGTATTATGCAAAATTTATTAAATAAATTATGAAATCGCGTAACACAAACAAAAAGTGCACTCATTTAAATATGCTATAAGTAAAAATGCCAACACACACACACACACATAGGCGAATGAATATCATGTGCGTGTGTGTGTATGTACTTGAAATAGTTTCGAAAACGAACGTCAGATAAACAAAATAAATTGCATAAATATTACATTTGACTTTCTATACACACACCCGTACATATGCATAAACATATGTGTGCATGTGTTTGTTTTGCGCCTCAGCGTTAACGAAACAAAGTTAAAAAGAGAGAGAAAAATAATAATAATATCAACAATAACTAGAAACTTACCACTTGACGCTGCTGCTGTAGTTGTTGTTGCTGTTGTTATTGTTACGACGACGTCAAGAAACAGTTGAAAATTGGATGGTTGCTTTGGTGGGCAGCAGCAGCAACAACAACAATGACTGGTTTAAGTCGTTCCTGTTCCACTCGTTCCACAGCTTTGACTTTGCCTATTATTACTGCTGACTGCTGTTGCTGTTGTTGTCGTTGCTGCTGTTATTGCTGCTGCTGAGAGAGCACAAAAACAACAACACAAACAAAAATCATATGTTTTCAGCTGTTGTCGTGTTAGCGTCCTCTGCTGCTGCTTCTTCTCTATTGTTGTTGTTGCTGTGTTTTGTTATGTGTATGTTGTTCTTCTTCTTATTCCTCTTCTCGTTCTCGTCGTTGTTGTTGTTGGTATTCGGCAGCAGCAGCAACAGTAAAGTCGAGTTGTTTTTTTATCTTTTGGCTGGCAACAAACAAACTGCGTCTTGCGTTTTTTTTACTCCTCTCTCGTTTTTTTTTGGCTGCGTCAATAATGACACGCCCACCGCCCAAATCGTTTGCTGTGTTGTGTTGTTATTGCTGGCGACTGTTGACGCCCACACACACACACATGCATACAAAGTCGAGCTTAGAAACAAACTTTCAAGTGCAAAGCTTCCGCTCCTCGCAGCCCGCTGCTCGCGTTTGTTTGAATTGTGTCAAAAAAAAACACACACAAACACACACAACCAAAAAAAAAAAACTAAAAGAGCGCGCTGTTCTCTCCTTTGTTGCTGCTGCTGCCTCGCTCGCTCTCCCACGCACACACACTCGCACACTCACACTCACACGGCAGAGAGAGAGGCAGGCTGCGACGGCTGCGTCGTACGTTCTTTCCTTTTGCTTTTTGCTCTGCCTCAGCTGCTGCTGCTGCTGATGATGTTGTTGTTGCTTTTGCTGCTGCTGGTGGTGTTGTTGCTGCTGCTGCTTCTTCTTGCTAGCACACAAATTAACTGCGACATTAAATTAAATCTCTGCTTTGCTGTTGCGTTTTGTTTTTATTTGCGCCTGTTTTACTCTTTTCTTTTCTCCTTTTCCCTTCCAAGTCTTTTAAGTTTGTGTTGTTGTTGTTGTTATTGCTGCTGCTGCTGCCTTTATTGCGTTTATTAATCGATTTCACTTTTCTTCTCAGTTTCTTCTTCTATATTTGCTGCTGCTACAACACAAAACAACAAACAAATCAAATAAAAAAAAAACAACCCGTCCAACAATCACAAATATTGCAGTATTATTTTTTCGTTTTCTTTAGCGTTGCAACCTTTCTTCGTACTGTTTTATTTTGTAATATATTTTGCACTGTACACAAAAAATTGATTCTGTTGTGTGTTGTTGTTTGTGGCGCTGTCGTCGTCGTCGTGTGCTGCTGTTTGTTGCTGCTATTTTGCTCAAGACTAGAGATGGAGCAACATCGATGGCGCTATCGATGTATCGATGAGTTCCCAACTTGTGTTAACCATCGATTTCCTATGGTTGATTTCGATGTTTTCTTGTAGCTTATCAATATCATTATTGTGTATTTCAATTATTGAATAATTTGTTCTAAATTGTGGATAAATAGCCAAAGGCTTTTTTCTTTATTATCCACACGTAATGCCCACTAGAGATGTATATAAAATATACATTTTACCGTCGTGGCGATAAGCCAGAATACAGCAACCCCAAAACATTGGTATATTTCCGGAACCCGCATAAAAAGGCGCGTAGTTTTAAACAAATTGTTGTTTGCCTATTTTGTTCACATAATTTCCATTATATTTTTCCTCAATTGTCACTGATCGAAGATTTTGGCACAAATTAGGTGTTGCGAAGAAATAAAGGTTGTAATGTGGATAAAACAAGAATTGGTAAGTGGCAGCAGTTTGAAGCTTGCAAAATACCCTAACAGTACTTCTGGTAGTTGCCAGTATATTTCTACCACAAAGTCTACAACAGTGTGCGCAAAGTCAGTTTCTGTTGGATCACTGTTGCCGCAACTTAACAGCCAACAGACGCAATATATGAGTCATCTTAACAGGTGTTTTCAAACTTCCAGTTGGTCTGTTAAGTAACGTTAGATCTGTGACGCAATTTCTAACAGAAAAACTAAATACAACTATAAATTGCGAAATAAATTCAAGCAATGCAAATATTGAAATTTTTTGTCTAATAACAAATATGATTGTTTAATAACTTAAAGTTTTCTTGTTTATATTGACGCAATGTTAATCAACCGATATCGATATTTCCAGCGATGTACACGTAAAGTGCTGTGAAAGTTTAATTTCAGTGCTGTAAAATGCAATAGCATATTTGAAAGTAGAGCAACGCGCTATGACATGAATTATCCTTCAATAAAAGTGAGCAGAATTTATAGAGTTCCCCAAAAAACTTTAGAAAAATCAAGTGAAAATAAATATACTCATTTTTGAGTCATTGTTATTATTGTACTATAGAAAAGCAATAATTTGTAAATTTACAAGTGTAATACTACAAGGAACAGAGTTTGAAATCTGTTATACAGGCGCAAAGATTGGGCAGCACTGCCCAAGGACCGACAATCAAATGACTCTCAACTGCGCATACAGCAAACCGCGCTCAGAGAGCACGCAGCTGCTAGTTAACATTAACAGTGACAACAGTTAAAGTTATCCTTTAACAGCTGTTAGTTAAAATGCTCTCAATTACAGTGGCATCCTTTTAATGTTCTTAACAGTATTTTGTTAAAAATACATGTATTAACATTGCAATATGAAATCGAAATAAAAAATTACACCATATCAATGTATTAAATAATGTGTTGGTAAAAGAATAAAGTGAAAAAGTGGAAGAGTTGACAAGTGGAGTTGAATGCTCGTATGCGTTCCACTGTGCGGTGCCTGTTAACGAGAACATGGCCGAATAAACACAGGCACATTTCTGATTGGAATTGTTGTGTCCATGGTGTGCGCATTGCCAGTTGGACGGCGTAAGAGTTAACGTCAGTAGGCAGCAAGACGTAAACGAAAATGGTTGTGTTTTTGTTGTTACGTGAACAACGTTGTTGATTTATTTATGAATCGTTTTTTTGCGATTTTTTTTTTGTGATGTGCGTGCAGTCGTAACAACAATTGAATCATAATAAAGTGACCGGTATGATTGAAAATATTGCAAATTGCTAAAGATAATTAAATATATGCAACAACGACGACAACGATAGCAACAACAACTGCAGCTACAACGTCAACAACAACAACACCAAACACAACGTAAATATATTTGTCGGCTTTTTTGTTTTATTTTTTTTTGTTTTTGAATCATTGTTGTTTTTGTTTTTTGGTTTGCAATTTCAATTATGAATCGTGTAGTTTTTTGGGCAATGCCAATTAGTATTTGTGTGTGCAAGTGTGTGTGCGGTCTTATAAGAATGAAAAATATAACAAAGCGCTGCAAAATAACATGATAAAAAAAATGAAACGAAACGTAACTAGAAGAAGCAGAAAAGCCGCAACGCTGACGTTGACATCCACAGAGAGAGAGCGCGTCAACGAGAGACAGAGAGCGACCAAAGCGAGACCGTCTATATATGTGTGTGTGTGTGTGCGTGTGTGGTAGAACGTGGTAGCAACCTAATAAGAATAAGTTAACAAACTGACGACGTGTGTTCAGGTTCAACGTGTGAGCGTTTGTGTGTGTGTGAGTGTGTACTGGAGCAGGACGCGCGCTCTCTTTTAGTTGCTGCCTTTGGCGGGCGCTCTCTCGCTCTCGCTCTCTCACTGGCATTCATTGATTTTTCCACTTTGTCATCGTGGCCCAGGGATCGTCGTGGACAAGAAGGGCAGCAGGGGCGGGAAGCGGAAGTAGTAGAGAGAGAGAGAATCACCGAAGAGGGGGGCGCGAACCAAGGTGAACGAAGAGAGCGCGCGTGAAACGAAAAGGAAAACAAAGGAAAAACTTCACAAGCATGTGTATGACTGTGTGTGTGTGTGTTTGTGCAGTTGGAGGTTATGTTAGGCCAAAGTGTAAATAACTTGGCCCGTAACGAGAATGTGAGCGTAATAATTTGTTGCTGCCGTCGTTGCTTGCGCAATTCGCTTAACATTATATTTTTTGTTGCTGTTCTTTTTGCTGTTGTTGCGCGTGAAAAGCAACCACCCGAAACTCAAAAACGGAACAAGCGCCGCTTTTGGCCACCACCAACAACAACAGCAACGGCAACAACAACGCGAACAGCAAAGCAAAGGCAGCAACAACCAAAGCGTAGCAGCAAAAAAGCGACTTGACTGTAAAATACCCGCTAGCAAATGTAGTAGCAACCAATTTACTAAATTTAAATGCGATCCATGCGATCAATGGTGTTGAAAATTTTCAAATATCATGAATAATATTTTACATTTATTTTCAAAACAAATTAAAAAAAAAAATTTTTAAATTAAATTTTCCGAATACAGTAATATTTATTAGAAATTTTTAAATGTCACTTTTTGGTGCAAAGCAATTTTAAACCAGCAAACATTTGTTATAACAGGTTACATTTGTACGCCCTTCTACCCAATTCGCTAGCGGGTATAAACACAGGGAGAGCATAGCAATTGAGAGCGCTATAGAGAGAGAGAGAGAGTGCAAACACATTGGCAAAGTTATTGTTGGTAACAACACATTCCCAAAATTGAAAATAATGGGACATAGAATTTGTATTAGTTAATGCATGGACTCTAATTGTTAACAGATAGCATTTATTTATCACATTTCGCTCTCTTCAGACAATTTTTTTGGTTCAGGTTGCCATGTTAAAAGCTTAACACTTTTAGATAACATCATTGTTCAGACCGAATACGTAGTGAGATAGCAGGTGAAGCTTTTTTGTTGTTGTTGCGCGCTCTCTCGCTCAAGCTTGAAGCGAACGATCGTTTTCCAATAAGACAGTTGCATTTGCTCCAAAGGGGCATGCAAAGCGAGCCTTTTTTGTACGTTTTGGCTCTCGCATGTGCTCGCTCTCTCTAGTGTATATGTGTGTGTGTGTGCGAGTGTGTGTGTGTGTTGTTTGCGCTTTGCTCATTCCACTGCACAGTTTTATCACACGCAGTGCAAATCAGAAAACCGGCCGCTTACGTGTCGCGTACGTAGCGTAAGCGCACTTCATTTTACGTAGCGTGCCGCGATAATTGCGTTTGATAGCGCGCTCATTTTTTTATGAGTTTTTTTTTTCTTTGCTTCGTCAACGTCAACTTGAACGTCATTGTCGTCATTGCGGCCACAAAATGTGCCACGCCGGTTTTTCTTCAATTTCAACTTTCCACTTCAGGTGTAAATCTCTCGTTAAACACAACAAATTAAAGGCTGAAAGCAAATTGAACTGCAGCGATTGTGGAACAACGTTCAAGATGGCGTCAAGCTGCGCTTAAAGTGTCAACTGTGCTACGCGATCGTAGAACAGTCGCCCACCAACGGTGTTGACAACTGTATGAAATTAATTTAATTTTTTTTTTTTGCGCTGATCCAGCGGCAGTTATTGCAGCTTTTTCGAGTTTTTATTTTATTAGTGGCAAACAGTTTGTATTTTGCATTTGCCTGCTTGTAAGTTAGCTTTGTTTGTTTTTTTTTGTGATTTGTTGAATATTAAATACAAAGTTGCTCAGTTATCGACAGTGCGTGACGAATTGCCTCTATGCATAAGTTAATTTCTTTAATATGCCAAGGCACACTAACAATTGCATGACTCAAGAGACCCTCACTCAAGGGCTAAGCATTAAAGTAAATACATATAAAAATATACAATGGAGGCGAATAGAACAACTGCCGGTGAATGAGGCAGACAGAGAGCGCAACTGGTAGAGAGAAAGAGTAGACGAACAATATCGAACAGGTCTATAAACAGTTCATGATAACCATGCTAAGAGCGGTCTTTAATCTCAAGAAATAGGAGTTGGAAATAAGATGCTCAAATGGAATATCATTAAAAATTTTAAGAAATGTTGTGACAAAATTTAAATGTTTCAATTTTCATAGTGAATATTCGAGAATTGTTATTTTGGGAATAACTTTATTGGTAGAATGAACACTTAAAAGTCATTGTTTCCCTAACTATAATTTGCAGAAATTGTTTAATACATCAATCTTACGAATAAGTGACAATTCCTCTTAATTTTTATTAATTTTCCAACTTGCTAGAATGCAGATAATTTCTTTTAGAGAACCTTTGGTGTAGTCTTTTGTATTTCATTTCCTTTTTATTCATTTAGACTTTAAGAAAATAATGTTCTTCATGGGAAATCTCAAATCTCTTATTTTTCCAAGATTTTTGTTCTTATATTTTTCTACCGATTTCGTTAGCAGATTTTCGAGAGAACTGCTACCAAAGTCAGCTTTAATTGCTTTTCACTTTTTATTGGCATTTTCGTTAGTCGTTTTAAAGCCAAGGAAAAGTCCTCAACTTGAAAAATATATCGTTAAGTCGCATCGGAAACTTTTTAATGCTTATTATGAGAGCTGAGTGATTTAACTTGACAGCTGACCAGTTGCAAAGTTTACATTTAACTGGCTTAATCTTTCGCTAGCAGTTCACATAAAATAAAAAGAGAAGAAGAAAGCAATCAAAATGAGAGATTCGCCGATGCCTTCGAGAATGGGAATACACAAAAAACATTGTGGGTAATTAAATAAATGGAGTGTCGCCGAAAACTTGTATCTCAACTGCTTTTATTTCGCTGCATAAATAGAGATGTCGCTCGGCTTCAGGACTGGGGAAAGAGCAGGAAGCGTTTTTCATTTGAGTTTTTCGTGAATTTCGGTTGAATTTTGCATTTTATTACGCTGTAAATAGTTACAATTTTATGATTGTTTTTATAATGCTAGTAAAATATTTGTTGGCTTAACTATATACACATACACATATATATATATATATATATGTCTGAATGTGTGTGTGTTTGTGTTTTTGTCATTCCCACTTGACCTGCACAACAGACCAAACAAATACTGATGCCCAATAGATGGAAAATTTGTCATTCTCATGCATTTTGCATACGTATCGCATTTGAATTATTTGCGCCCAAATTTCTTTTCTGTTTGTCATCAAATAGTTTTTATATTTTATGCTCGATTTTATTATTTAAAATGAGATCTGTTCTTAGCTATAGTTTTGCTTTGAATTTTGTGTAGTTACATGAAATATTCGCAGATAATTTATAAAAACACAATTCGTTAACAATTTATAATTATAAAAATATTTAAAATCGGTTTAAAAATGCATAATTATGTTTTTAATCATGTTGTGTTTTTTTATCATTTAAAACAAAATTAATATGCAAACAAAATTTGATAAAATTAAAACAGATCTCAATTTATTTTATTATATGATGTACATGAATTTGCAATTAAGTTTTTTTTTAGTACACAATTTGCTTCTGGATTTCCCATTAATTTTTATATTTAACTCATGAACCAATTCTCTTTTTCTCTTTCTCTTTTTGAATGCCAACAAAACCCCATCCAACATCCGAACAAAAAACAAAAAAAAAAAAATATACAAAACACAATCGAAAACTTGAATAATTAATTGACAATAATTGTAAAGAGTGCAAAAATAAAAAAAAGAAAATAATTGAAATATGTAAACAACAAAAGGCTTAAAAATACAAATGAATGTGAGAAGAATCGTTAACAACAACAAAAGTTGCTCGACATGAGCGTCAGCAACAACACCAACAACAACAACAACAACCAAAACAACAACTTCGACAACAACAACAACAACAGCATAATGCCTGCTCAACAACAACAACAACAACAACATGCAACACAGCAACAACAACAAATGTGAAATTGCGAGCCGAAGGCCTCAAAAAAGTGCAACAGAAATTCAAAAAATAATACAAAAATTCAATTAAAAAATATATATATATAAATCAAAATAAAAAAAAAATACAAAATCCCCCTCCCCAAAAAAAAAAAAAGTTACAAATTCAAATTCGATAAATAATTTTTTTGTTATTACCCCAGTTGGTCCTGGCAAGAAATCAAATCGATCGTTTATTGTTTAATATATAATATATCCAGAAATCAATAAATTAAAGTATATATATATATATAGATATATTTATCTCTATATCGATGTATGTGTGTGTGTTCGTGCATTTCTGTGTGTGATTCTGTGTGTGTGTGTGTGCGTGTGTTTTTCCCCAATGTGCATTCCATCCATTAATCGTAAACATAACTCGATAATTCGATAACAAACAATTACCACAAATAACTTATTAATTGCTATTTGTTTATGTGCAATTGCAAACGCTAACACAACAACAACACACCAACAACAACAACAACAATAATTATAAAACACAAAATACGACAAACTAAAACAACAATCGATAACACAAACCGTCAATCAATCCAACAAAAATGGCGGACATCATGCGTCCGCCGTTTAGCGAAATTAAGCGGCCCGACGAAATTGTCAGAATGACAACCGCCGATAATCTGAAATTTGCCGTCCTCATCGGCCTCATCGAGGTCGGCCAGGTGACCAATCGGGAGGTGGTCAACACAGTTCTACACTTGGTAAGTGCGACCCTCTAATGTTTATCGATAACACTTCAAGCTACAAAATTGGGGAGCCTATTAAATAAATGATGTATGTAGATGCAAAGTTGATATCTGCAAAATGATTTGTATTTCTATCGAAGCATACTATCGATAACACTGTTCGATAACAATGCAATTTCAAATGTAGACATTTTTACTGTACAAATTTATTATTGGGATTTGAAATTTATCAGCAATTTTGCAATATAAAGTAAAAGCAGTTTTATTTTAATAGCATTTCGATTGTTTTGGATGTGCATTCAGAATTTGCACTTCACACGCTGTCGCTGTCTTGTCTTTATCACATTTCACTTTCAATGTGCGTTTTTCAAGGTCGATGTCAACTTTATTTTAGCTAATTAACGTGATATGAGGCTTGCAAAAATAAATATGGCTTAGGATGATAAAGTGTTGTAAAGTATGTGTTTTAATTTTAGTTGTATACTAAAAACACTTTCACCGTCAGCTAAGCTCATTTATCTGGAGCGACAAAAGACACGGTTTTAAATGAGTTTACAGTTTTGCCCAAATTTATCTTGGAAGACAAAGAGATTACTGGAATAAACGCACAGCAGACGCAGCACTTGATTAATCGCCAGTTTAATCCTTTGAAAGTCATGAAAAATGTCCCCCAACCCCGACTCCGTACAATAGAAATACATATATATATATATGTGAATATCAACTAGGAAATTGAATGGCGCCAGCATAAATCAGAGTGTTTCGCCTGTCAATATATTGTGCGAGAATCTTTTACTTTAGACGAGCGCAATTTTCATTAGGCATAGCTGACAAAATGGCGTCTAAACGCCAAAGTCGAAGGGCGGGAGGGAGAGAGAGAAGGGGGGGGGGGGAAGATGCGAGTGCGAGGGAGACGTCGCTTTCATTAGCACAAAATTAACATTTCGCTGGAAGCCGCAGAGCGAAACATCTGGGAGGCAGAACACCTAGCAAAAAATCACAGTGTGTGGGGGTGGGGGAGGGGAAGCAGAGGGGAGCTGGGCTGTGATTAGATCAAAGGCCAGGCGCCCCACTCCCCCCTCAGCGCTGCTTGACTTGAGCGCACAGACAATATGCCTGCATACATATTGTATTATTACACGACATTATTATTAGAGAAGATTTTCAAATTTACATTTTTGGCGGGCTAAGCAGCAGCCATCAAGGGCCAGGGACGGGGACAGGAGACAAGAAGTTTCTCTCTGTGTGCTTGTGTGTGTGTGTGTGTGTGTGTTGAAGGTGCTTAATGAAAACACGACACCGTCGCTCATCATTACGACTCGAGATGTTGAGATTTTCACAGCGCAGCCAGCAAGCAAGCAAAGAAAAAAAAAAAAAACGAAAAGGGAATGGAGGAAGGAAGCAGAAAAACCAAGACGACTGACAGAGGGGTGCGCTCTAAAGCGGTGACGGCGGCGGGGGGAGGGGGGACAGCTTGACAGGTGAGCTAAGTGTGTGTGTGTGTGCGAGAAATTGAAAAGAAATTGAATTGAAGTTCGTCGTCGTCGTCGTCGTCGTCGTCGCTTTTTGCTGCTCATTGATAAGATAAGCAACTAGCTAGAGCGCGAGAGCGAGAGCGAGAGCGCGATATGCTGTATGTTTGCCATACACGCAGACAGGTGAAAAACTCACACACACACACACACGCACACACACACTTGCACATCGCTGTAGCTGCTCATTTTTATACGCTTCTTTTCGCCTGATTATACGACAATCTGATAAGCGCGAATAGAAAATAATAAAAAAAGAATAAAAAAAAACGAAGAGAAAACCAACAAAATACAATAATAAAATTATCGAAAATATAAATGTGCGTGGCGCTTTTTGGGGTTGACGTGTTCCAACCGCACATAAAAGATATAATATTTGTGCGATAATACGCATTCATTCGCTAAACGACGAGATGACTTTGACTCACCCTGTAACTACAACAAAACTCGTCGAAATGATGCTAAAAGCTTGTTCTTGTAATTCGCCTAAAACTCGAGAATTCTGCAGCTTATTTTAAAATACAATCTACTATGTTTTCAAGAGGACATTAAAGCGGTTGCCTAGGAAATTTCAGCAGCTTTACTTTTGCGGTTGCCGAGATTAGAGCGTTTAAACATTGTTAACATTCTATATGCAGCTGTTTTCTATTTGCTTTGTTCACTCAGAACACTAAATGAGCTTATTGAACATGTTTGTTGCCTAAGAAAGCAGCAGAAAATGTGAACAAAAATGAAAAACTGCTTGTAATAATTATTCTTAAACTCTAGAATTTTATTGGCTATTTGGAAATTTGTCCCACGCGGGGTTTTATGGGGCATTAAAACAGCTGTCTACCAAATTTCAGCAGCTAAACTTTCTAACTATTTCGGTTTGAAGTATTTCGCATTTGTTTCCAGGGTATCGTGAATCATATGAATCGCCAAGGCGTTATCATTGTAGGTCGATGGGTCTCTAGGTTTTTCGCAGAATTTCAACGCATTTTGATACAATTTAATGGATGGTGTTCGGTCTTTTGTTTGTTGCCATGTTTCCCAGATAGCGCTATGATTTATGGTCTAATCGCAATATCTATTAATCGATATTGCTATCGATATATCTTTGCTGCCCTTTTTCGGTGTTTTTTTTTTTTTAAAGCGATTGCATTTTGCTATTTGAATTTTTTTTTTTGTAGACCGTAGCTTGAGTCTCTTGTAAATTATGCATAAATTTTCTTTTGCTCCGCTCGTTTCTGTTATTTTCTGCTAACTTGCTTTTCATCTTGCGCTTCTCGCTACCTCCCTCTCTCTCTCTCTCTCTGTCGCTCTTTTGCGATTACTTCTCACAGTTTTCTGCCGCCATTTGCATGTTTTTTCATGCGTTTTCTGCTTTCATATATTTTTTCTTTTGCTGCTGCCGCTGCTTCTGCTGTCTGCTGATTGATTCATAGCTCAACAGCTTGGCTGGTCTTGCCACGGCCAACATTACTCGACGCAGCTTGCCGCTGCCCTGTTCTCCTCTTTCATTTTGGGGAGAGGGAGGTGGGGAGAGTGAGGAAGGAAGGAACTGGCAACTTCAGTTGGACGACGCTTAATCGGTCATTGGGCCTTGTTATACAGCTCAATTATGGTCATTTGCCATGTGGCGCATGTGGTACTCTCGGCCCATTTAGTATTGAGCCACCCTTAACCTACCCCTCGCACCCCCCACCCCTCACCCCCTACCCTTCTTCACCCTTCTCCCCGCTGGGCGGCAGAGCAAAGCCGTGTCACGTGCAAAGAGGCAAAGCCTTTAATCGATTTGCCTTTCGTCTTTCGTCGTTAGCTAAAAATGTGTGTGTGTGTTTGCTACTAAAAATAAACGCTTAATGCAAATCGACAGCACACAAACAACAACAGCAACAACAACAACAACAAGTGGGAGCAACAAATTTAACGATTGGAAAACCGATTGCAAAATGAAGTCAACAACAAACAAGCTGAGCCCAAAAATTTTCAATTTGTTTGCAGTCTGCCGCTCTCCCCATCTCGCTCTCGCTCTCGCTCTCTGTCCCTCTCGGTGTTTACATTTGCCATTACAACACAAACAAATCAACAAACAAAATGTACAAACAAACAAACAAACAAACACACACAGAGAGACAGACAGACAGGATGCAAAGCGATTGCGATCTATATAGACTTACATATATAGTACATACGTCTATATATAAAACATACTCGTATAATTTTAATAACTTTACATTAAAATTGAGCGACAACCCTTAAAGCGACAGCCCTTTTTTGGGGAGTCGTCCTTGCTATTGTCATATCATTTCATGTTCGTATTTATCTTGACATTGCTTTGTCATATATACATATATATATGTACATACATCTGTATATATATATCCATAACTCTTGCAAGATTTCGCTTCGTATTTGCCCACAACGCACAACTTTTGCGAGGCCCTGTAAATGGGCTGGAAAAGCGAGTCCACTGTGTGTGTGACACTGTTTGGCAGAGTGGAGAGCGCTGAAAGGTAAATCAAAGTTGAATTAATTGCAAATGAGCAGCAGCCGAAACTCAAATACAAAAGACTCTGTAAACAGAAAGCTAGATGGATTCACTTGAAACGAGTTTGTGAATTTGCAATATTTGCAATGAAGCACAAGCTTCAAAATGATTGGGGAATTAATGTAATTGCCTGTTAATAGCAATGTATTTGCGAAGTTAGTTAATTATGTGTGTTTTTTTTTATAGAAATGTTCGCAAGGCAGCTAAATATAATATCTTAGGGAATTAATTAAATTGAGCTGTTAAGGGAAATGAATTTGCTAGGAGTTAAAATTGTAATATAGTTAAGAATATGTTTTACTATACAAAATGTTTATGGTCAATGTAAAGAGTATGCAAAAATAATATCTTAGGGAATTAATTAAATTGAGCTGTTAAGGGAAATTAATTTGCTAGGAGTTAAAATTGTAATATACTTAAAAATATGTTTTATTATAGAAAATGTTTGCAATTTCATGCTGAATGTAAAACAGTATGCAAAAATAATATCTTAGGGAATTAATTAAATTGAGCTGTTAAGGGAAATTAATTTGCTAGGAGTTAAAATTGTAACATAGTTAAGAATATATTTTATTATAGAAAATGTTTAAAAGTTGATGGTGAATGTAAACAGTAAGCAAAAATAATAAGGGAAATGAATTTGCAAGGAGTTAAAATTGTAACATAGTTAAGAATATATTTTATTATAGAAAATGTTTGCAATTTCATGCTGAATGTAAAACAGTATGCAAAAATAATATCTTTGGGAATTAATTAAATTGAGCTGTTAAGGGAAATTAATTTGCAAGGAGTTAAAATTGTATTGTAGTTAAGAATATATTTTATTATAGAAAATGTTTGCAATTTCATGCTGAATGTAAAACAGTATGCAAAATTAATATCTTTGGGAATTAAAGAAATTGATTTGTTAATAAAAATTTATTTACATAGAGATTTTGTCAGAAATTAAAGATAAACAATATGATATATAATATCTTTGGGATTTAATGTAATGTAGCTGTTAAGAGAAATGTATTTAACAGGCATTTAAGGATATTTTTTATTATAGAAAATGTTTGAAAGTTCATGCTGATTGTAAACAACATGGAATTATAAAATTTAGGAATTTAATGTAATTTAATTGTTAAGAGAAATTCACTTGCAAGGAGCCACAATCGACAGGCAGTTAAGGATATATTTTATTATGGAAAATGTTTGTTAGTTCTCGCTGAAGAGTAGAGAAATATAATGCTTTAAGGCTTCGAAGGCGGAACTATTTGCAAGTGGCGAATAGAATTAAAAATAGTAAACGTAATTTGCAAAAACAGTTGCACAATTTGTCAGTAAAGTTGGGAGTAATCAATTCAAGCAGCGCAGCTTAAAATAGCATTTTTGCTGAGAGCGAAAGCATTTTGACTTTGGTGAAGTTGTATGACCTCTGGTGACCTCAGCTTGCCACCTGACCGCAAGCAAAGCGATGACGGATGATTAATGAGCACTGCTCCCAATACTCTTGCCCCTCGCCCCTCGCCCCTCGCCCCTCGCCCCGCGTCGTTGACGTCAGCTCAGCTTGGTTACAGGGTAACTGCAAGTCGCATCGCTGTGAAGTGCCAAATTATGAAGCAGCTTATTAACGTTCTGTGTGCGGGGAGTGAGACGACCTCTAACCTCTTGCAACCCCCCCCTCCCTCACACCCCCCTCACAGCGCTCAGCGCGACGGCAGCTGGTTGAGTTCGCTTTGAAGAGGCAGCTGGAACAAAATGCAAACATATTTAGCTACTTTTAGTTAATTTAATTAACGTGCTTTGCCACGCAACCACGCCAACTTGACGTCCGCAGCGCAGTCGACGTCGCAGTCGCAGTCGACGTCGGCGTCGCAGTTTTGCCTGTCAGCTGTTCCAAGTGCCAAAAGGAAACAATAAAAATGGGCCTTATTGTTGGCATCCGCAAAGAAAAAAAAAAGAGAGAAAAAAACTTGGCCACAAAGCAACCAAATGCCAAAGTCACAAGTGAAGAAACTCACACACAAAAGAACCAGGCGCAAAAAGGGGCGCGCAGAAGGAAGTGGAAGTGGGGAAGTGGATGGGGCAAAAAAGTGAAATGATAAGAGCATAAAAAAAAGGTATAAAACACAGTCGTCGTCGTCGTCGTCGTCGTCGTCGTCGTCGTAGACAACAAAGCGGACAGCACTAAAGCAAAAAAAAAAAAAAGAACAAACTGAACGAGAAATAGGCGCATCAACTTGTAGTAATGCAGCTGGATAGAAATTCGCTAGGAAAACGCGGCACGAATTCAGCTTCTTTATGTTGTTGCAAAACGATGAAAAAATGACGAAAAGAAATGACATTAATACAAAAACAAACACGACTTCGACAGCGAAGTGAGCTGGGGCCAACCCTAAACGAAGAACAGCGAGTGGGACGACGCCAGGACGACAGGACGCAAGGACGCCAGGACGACAGGACGCCAGAGCGGCGGGACATTGGCGTCAGTCTGTCCCGTCCTGTTCCTTTGCCCTGTGCCGTCGTTTGGCTTCTGCCATGGAATGGAATGGCATGGAATGAAATGGAACAAAATCGAATTGGTTGCGGCTGCCTTCGCGCACTTTCGCCGCTGGCATCTACAGACATTTACAGTGGCTGCCACTGTCGCACAGTGGGCGGCAGTCGACGAAAATCTGCGGCCCAGTTTTAATGTTAAGCAGGCGAAGAAGAGAAGCTTCCAAATGATGGAGCAGTTAATGTTAATAGAAATGTATTTGGCAAGACATTCGTGTAAAGTATTTTTATAAAAATATTTGCTCAATGTGTTAAATGAATTCAAGCTAAAAATATTGCCAAATTTCAAGTTATTCAAATGCTGCAATTTTTGATTTTGAAGTTTCTCTCGCTTTAGCAGCGACAGCTTTAGGGAGTTTTTAATTGTATATTAGTGGGTCAAAAGCAATAAGACATGCATTTAATATTTCACTTGCTGCTGATTTTTTTTAAATTAATTGTTGACTTTAAACTCAATATTTTGCTACCCTTAAGCAAAATTCTTGTCTTTGAGCTATTTTGCTTAGAACTTTAGTAATAAACTCTTCGAAATTAAAGCGATTTATACATACATATATGCAAATTAATTTGTAGCCTTTTTACAAAAACATCAAAAGGTTGTTAAGCGCAACTATTAGCTTAATATTCTTGTTTCTCTTTGCATTTAAGTAGTAAACTTTTCTTAATTAAAGCGACTTAAGTATTTCAATTAATTTATAGTGCTTTCATAATAATTTTCTAGTAATATCTTATTGATGCTCTCTCGAAAATGTCGAAAATTAGTTTGACTTTTTGCAGCGCGTTTTCAGCGCATGCAAATTGGTTTCAGAGCACGGTGGCCACGTAGCAGATCGTGAAGCAAAACTCGAAATTCAGTTGAGCCTCGGGCCCAATGCCAAGGGTGCGGTGCGGTGTGGGGTGGGTGGCACAAGCAGCGACTGTGGCGCCGTTAATAGGCAGAGCAGGGTAGCTGAAGCTATGTTGCTTGATGTTGTTGCTCGGTGGTGGTGGCGACGACGAAGCTGCTGCTGATGGTCGTGCTGATGGTGCCGTTGCCTCGTGGTGATATCGTCGTGGTGGTGATGGTGGTGGTGGTGCGGATGGAGCTGAAGCGGGGGATGTGGTGGTGCCGGTGAGGCTCAAAGCGAAGACACGACAACCGCAAGAGATTTAACGACCAATAAAGAACAACGCAATGTTATTTAAGGACGCTGAAGGGATTCGCATGCGGGACACACGCACACACACACACACACACGCACCAGACGCAGACACTGGACGTCGACGTCGACAGCGACGTCAATGGCGACTGACGCCGGACGCATTATGTGTAACCGGTAGCCATTTCAACGGCTGTTTGATTGCGTGGCCTCTGTGTGTGTGTGGCAAGAGAGAGAGAGAGAGAGAGCGAGTGAGAGGGGGGAGTGGAGGGCTGTAGGCGTGACACATTTATGGACATTGCCACGTTTTGTCGTTACGTGGCAAACAGATGAGCAACGTTTCTATTTCTTATTCCAGTTTTTATTCACTGCTTTCGTTGTTGTCCGTTTGCGTTTGCGTTTGCGGCAACTTCATTAACATCATTATGCAGGCAACAACCCCCTCCCCTACCCCTCTTCACCTTTGCCCCCCCCCCCCCCCCCCCGCAACCACAACCCCAGTTGCCGCTTCAGTTCATCCCACAAAAAAATAAAAGTGCATTCAACTAATTTCAATTTTTATGCGTTTGCGTAGACAACAGCAACAAAAAGCGACGAAAAATGGAAAACTAAAATAAAATACAAATTTACGCTTCGAAATGAATCAACATCGTCGACGGCTAGCGGGGAGGGGAGGGGAAGGGGTAGTTTTTTGGGGATGGCTGCTCTGGGTGTTAGATTGCCCTTAATGGGAGCAGCTGTGCGGGGCGTGTAACGGCAAATTACGTTGACGACAAATGTCGAAGCAGCACAAAAAAAAAGCAAAAAAAAAAATGCGATGAAATAGAAAAAAACCGAAGAATGTTAAAGTGCACAAAAAAAAAGCAAAGGCAAGAAAATAGAGAAAACGTGCGCAGCGCGACTAAAAGATACGCTGGACAATAAAAAACATTTTGAGGCGCTAGAAGCGAGGCTCATAACTGCTGAATTCGAGACGGAAACGTGCTGAAATTATCAGAATATGCAGTGGACAAATTCAGCTATAAATAAAAGCAGAAACATGAGGGAAAATCTGTTAAAGAATTTGCAAAAATTTAAGAAAAAAAAAACATTTTGAGGCGCTAGAAGCGATGCTTATAACTGCTAAATTCAAGACGGAAACGTGCTGAAATTTTCAGAATATGCAGTGGATAAATTCAACTATAAATAAGTGCAGAAAAATTATGGGAAATCTCTTAAAGAATTTGCAAAAATTGAAGAATAAAAAAAACATTTTGAGGCGCTAGAAGCTACGCTTATAACTGCTGAATTCGAGACGGAAACGTGCTGAAATTTTCAGAATATGCAGTTAACAAATTCAGCTATAAATAAAAGCAGAAAAATGAGAGAAAATCTGTTAAAGAATTTGCAAAAATTGAAGAATAAAAAAACATTTTAAAGCGTTAGAAGCGGTGCTTATAACTGCTAAATTCAAGACGGAAACGTGCTGAAATTTTCAGAATATGCAGTGGATAAATTCAACTATAAATAAGTGCAAAAAAATTATGGTAAATCTCTTAAAGAATTTGCAAAAATTGAAGAATAAAAAAAACATTTTGAGGCGCTAGAAGCGAGGCTCATAGCTGCTGAATTCAAGAGGGAACGTGCTGAAATTTTCAGAATATGCAGTGGACAAATTCAACTATAAATAAGTGCAGAAATCTGTTAAAGAATTGGCGGAAATTGAGCGCAACTTAGAGCACATTTTAGCCGAGAACGCGGCGTGTCACTAAAGCCAGAAGAAATTATTGTAGTTGTTTATGGGCAGCGCGCTGCGGTTTTACGAGCTGTTACATGCTGCTGGCAGTAGTTAATGCTACCCTTTTGAGTAATTTTTAATGGTTCGAGGGTATAATAAAATGAAAATCAATAAAATTGAATTGAAGGCAAGAGCGCCAAACGTTTTTATGGCTGGCACTTGGTGCTGCTGTTGCTGCTGTTGCTGGTCTAAGGAAAGGCAAAGACAGGACTGAGCGGAGTGGTGAAGAGGGCGCTGTCAGCAGCGGGGAGTCGACTCAAAGAGGGGGCAGGAGGAGGAAGGGTCGACTGGTTGACAGTTGGACTGAAATCTGTTTTAATTCCAGCTGCTTGACGGCTTTTTATTTATTTATTTATATATTATATACGCACATATATTTTGGTACATATAGAGAGATTTTATATAAATGTCTGTATATACTTGTGTAGTATTTGTGTGTATTTGTCTATGCGTCTGTGTGTCAGTTGTGCTGTGACTTATTTATGTGGCAATAGGTCGTTGCAAGGGCTGCGTGGGTGCCACTTGAAGGGCAGCCGTTGACAGGGGCGCCACAAAAACGCCAAGGTCAATAGTGAAGCAATTTTTGTTGTTGTGTCATCGCCTTCTACCAGAGCCAGAGCCAGAGTCAAAGCCGTAGCCAAAGCCGAAGCCAAAGCCAAAGCCAAAGCCAAAGCATCTGGCCACAGTCTACCCAACTCACGCTCTTCTCTCTCTCGCTCTCTTGCTCTCCTGCTCTCTTGCTCTGTCTGTCTCCTGAGCTGGTTGTCTTCGTTACGCTGTGCGGCGTTAATCCGCACGCCCTGCGATTGCCTTCGATACGCAAGGGTTGTCAACCCAGGCGGCCGGGAGAGACGAGAAATCCTCCACCAGGCCGAAAAAGGCGAACATATCCATTGCTCTAGGTATGGCAATTGGATACCCAATACGCGTCCTCCTTTTACCCTCAAACGGCAACTGACAACTGTTTGGGCATTAGTTGTCATTTGGCGCCAATATAAAAGTGACTTCCTCTGCCCTGCTGAAAGCTGAGGCACAACTTTCTCGCTGTTGTTGTTGCTGGTGTTGGTGTTTTTTTTTAGCTTTAACTTCATGCGATGATTGGGTCAAATCAAGCCTATCTCTTGCCCACGCTTTCGCTTTTGCTCTTCCTTTTATTTTCGTTGTGTTGTTGTTGTTTTGCTGGGTCGCAGTCGCAGTCACAGCTGTCTATAAGCTGCTGATTATTCAGGCATGCAAACAGAATTCGTAATGCAAAATCCATTGGGTTCCATGAGTAGCATTTTTTGTTTTGTTTTTTGTTTTCCTCTTCTTTCAATGCCAACCAACGAGCGCCACAACAATAACAACAAACACCACAACTATTTGCTGAAATGACCCGTTGAATTCCATCAGCTGGCAACAGCAAAGCAAACAGCTGTCATCGGCTAATTATCGATAACATTCAATCACTTGCCCTGCAGCTCTGCAAATTACTATCGCCACACATTTGACAATCGTTAGAGACTTCTAAATGTGGTACATTTGATATAGTTTGTATAATATTTAATGCAGCTAAAATGGCTAAACTTGCGGAATTGTGATTCTAAGAATATACATTATTTTTAGCAATACTTAATGCTGGAAAAATTGTAAATTATTCTAAAAATTTACAGTATTTTAAGCAATACTTAATGCTACCAAAATGATTGAAATATAAATGTAATAAATTCCATTTAGTTGACAATATTTATTGCTAGAAAATTCCAAAAGCTTCCAGAAATAAACACACATATTTTTGCAGTTCTGTTGGCAGACTTGATTATCATAATTTCGCTGATTAGTGTGTAAAATATGTCTAGAAATTAGGAATATAAAATGTTCAAGGTTTCGATTTTTTCACCCTTTTAACAAATTTTGTTAGGCAAAAAAGTTGATGGAAAAGCGCTTCTCTAAAGTTCTTTTCGCTGGCCAAGTAAGCTGCCAATATACAATTACAATTATCATTGATTACCGCGGTGTAAACGTTGTTTTTTGCATAATGCAAATCGACAACAAATTTGGGAAAACGCATTAAATCGAATGCGTTGGCGAACGATTGTCAAGTTTGTTGGCGAGCACGGAAAATGGCATTAAATCAAATGTCCGCAATGCGCCGAATGTCCTGGCAAAAGGACACGGCGTTTTTGCCCCTCCACCCTGCAGTTCGCACCCGAAAAATGCGCCATATAAACATATAAAAATATACAATTTGCTTTTTAATGGCTCTCGCAAAAGGCAACCAGGCAGGAAATGTGTGCGTATAAGTGTGTGTGTGTGTGTGTCTGTGTGTGTGTGTGTGAAGCCGAGGATTCTGGCTGTGTGTCATCATTAAATCCTGGCTAAGCAATTTCGTAGCGCTTCCGCTTCCCTTGGTTAACGCAAAACGCTTCCACGCAACTCAAGCCTCAAGTGTCTTTGAATTGAAGATTTCGTCTGCTCGCTCGGTTTATTCGCATCTCCCTTTTACACTCGAAATTTTTGGCGCGATTTTCCGCATTTATTCGACGCTCAATCGCAGCAAAGCAACGACAAAAATGTGTGATCTAATTATATAATGCAAAATTGCTTTCGAATTTGTGGAAATTTATATGTGCAATTTGCACTTTAAAGAACCCAAAGTTCAAGTGAATAAAACATACGTTAATTGCATAGTTAATGACGTCAACACTGCATGATTACGTTATAAAGTTTGTTTAGTTAGTTAATATAGTTTTTAATAAAGTGCAAATAGTTGCCAATTAAACGAGACGCTGCACAAAACATAACTTTCCAAACGGGCGCATGCCACAATGTGTGTGTGTGTGTGTGTGTGTGTGTGTGTGTGGCCATAAAAGGATACAATCATCATAAAATAGGGGACACACTCACACTCACACTCACACTTCGCTGCGAACTTTATGTCCTCTATCTCTTCATCAAAATGTTTGTGTGTGTGTGTGTGTGTGGCAAGTGAGCGATGGTCATGCGATTCTCTGGGCCATGTTGCAACATTAATAATTTATACAACTTTAATGAACAACATTAATATGCGAAATATGACAAGACTGTCAAGTTTAAGTTTCGCTCTGCTTCTTCTATCTCTCTTTCGTTTTTGTGTTTTTGTTTGCTATTCTATTTATACTTTTTGTGCTGTTTTGTGCTCGTGTTCTTGTCCTTGTTAGGACATTCAATCCTTTGGCACAAAAGCCCGACAACACTTTGGGGGATAACATTGTAAATTTAATAATAATCCCGAGTTCATGCACAAGCACCAAAGCTATTCGCCTCGCATTACGCATACGCAACGTTGAGCGAACACGAACAAAAAACAAAAAAAAAAAAAAGCGAATCCAAAACTAACTTTTTTCGCCACCCAAAAAACACACACACACACACATACAGACACAGAAAGAAAGAAGGGATTTGTGTCGTAAAAACAAAACTAATTTGGAATAAAATCAAATATGAATGCGACCCAGTACATAAATTATTTCGAGAGCTTTAATGCTTACAAATTTTTTCTCTTCTCTCTTCTCAGTCTGTTTGTTTTTTTGTTTTTTTTGTTCTGTTTGTCCGTGTTGAATTCGATGGCAGCTGAAAGTTGTTTGGCCACGAATTTGTACGGATTATCAACATCATATAAAATGCGAATATAAATGCGAATATGAATATGAATACAAATACAAATACCTGTGTGTGTATGTGTGTGTGTGTGTGTGTGTTTATGTGTTACATATATGCATATGGCAATCGCACAATAAGCCAAAGTCAAAGTCTTTGCTGCACAATGGCCAAGTTAAAGCCGTGACTTATCTATTGTGATTGCTGCTGCCAACCAGAGCGACTGACTTTATCTCCAGAGAGCGGCAAAAGCGAAAAATGCTTGAGTTGAGCTCGAGAAATGTGCACAAAATGCAACTGCGCTGAATTTATTTACAAATTCGTGTCGCTATTAATAATGTCCACTTTATGCATTATGAATAACGCCAAGATTCAATAAATCGATTTATGCACAAAATTCAAATTCGTTAATTTTACAAAGTTTTTGAGCAATTTATTTAAACGACAATTTTCGGTACATTTTTGTTAAACAAATGTAGATTTTTTTCTATCGCTATGAGTAAGAAATTTTTATTTCAATTAATTGCCAATTTCTAAATCATGTTAACAAAAAATGTGTTCAAATATTTCAAATATTTTCAGCCGGTTTCGGTAATTTTTGTAAAATTAATTTCCAAATGCACTTGATGCGAAAACTAAATGAGAAATTGCTGCATAAATTCATTCAAGTGCCTCGACCAAATTGACAATTGTCAATTTGTCGTTGGGCCGAAAATGCGTGAATTGTAATTGGAAATTTTGCGGCTACTTTTGCCACAAGAAATTAAGTTTTGGCCGGCACTTTAAAGTGCTGTCAAATGCACTTTGACCCCGCCTATGTGTGCAGCATTTATTAATATGAAAATAAATATCAAATTATATATGGACTGGGTGCGTTCAATGTTTATGCAAAAGGTCGCCAACGACGAGGGGAGAAAGAAGGAGGGACGGAGAGGGGGAAAGAGAGACGGACAGTCGCCCACACAAGGTTTGACAATCAATATATCCGCTGTACATTTCCGTTCTGTTCAGACACGGGGCAATGTTGTTGTCAGCTGGCCACATGAACAACGACATCAACAGCGGCAGCAGCGAGGAGTGAGTGGCAAAAAAAAAAAAGGTGTGTTGCCTTGTGTCCATTGTGTTGCCGTGTCCGAAAACCCAACTTTGATACCCTTTCCCCTTTCCCCTCTCCCCACTCCCCACTCCCGCTTTCCCGCTTTGCCACTTCGCATTCGCCCTTTGCTGGCCAGCCCCTCGATGTCCTTAAGCACTCCATGTCCATGTGCCTGCCTCTCTACACAAGGGGTGGCAGACACCAGTCGCCTGGTTGCCTGTCCTGTTGTCCTGCTGTCGACTGTCGCCTGTTCGTTGGGTGCGTCCGCAAAGGGCAACATGGCCACAACAATCACACACACACACACACACAGAGACGCTGCTATATTAAGTCTGGCACAGAAGGCAACACATGCACAGAGCTTACATATATACAGATTTATATCGCATATACACTCGTTTTCGGGCAGTAATTAATAACTGCGTTGCGTTTTAGTTGTGGCCCAGCCCAGAACTGAAACGCAAACTCAAACTCGCAACTCGATCGCTATTGATGGCCAAATCGATGGGCAGCGACAGCGTCTGTTGGCATCTCGTCGATTTCTGTCTTTGAATATTTAATGCTTAGTTTAATTGAGGCGATTAAAGTTGCATACGCTAATTGGCTTTCATTTATTTACTGCACACAATCACAACTCAAAAATACGCAACAACAACATACCCCAAAAAAATGTTTTGTTTGCGTCACATGCCAATCAGATTTGCAGCGATTAATACACGTGATTAACTTTACCTTTTCGCACTGCAATACGTTGTTCTTTCTCAGCCATAGCACAATCTCCCTGTCTGTCTCTGTCTCTGTCTCTGTGTGTGTGTGTGTGTGTGGCAAAATAAAAGCTTTTTGGCTTTACGGCAAAGTTGGTTACGTGTTCGATGGCCCAAAGTTGGCTGTCGGCTGGCAAACAGTTTTACGCCGCGTATAAAGCTGCAGACACTTGTTAAGCAATAATATTGTTAGGTAATCGGTAATCGGTTCAAGCATAAGCTTCTCGAATGTAAAAAATAACAAATGACAGCACGCTGCAGGTGTTGACTGTGCGAGACCCTTTAGCAGCAAGTTGAAGACACTCAATAAAATTAACTGATGAGAACATGGTAGTGCTTAATATATTTTATTCGATGGAATCTAGGCTTTGCAAGTTCAATTTGTTTTATAGTTTTTGTAATTGTTTTATAATCTTAGTGAGCGGCCCTGTAGCAAAAAGTTGAGGACAAGTCTAACAACTTCATGAAATTAACAGATGAGATTATGAAATCTAGGCTTTGTAAGATTAATTGTTTTATAGTTTTGTGATTGTTTTGTAGACTTAGTGAGAGACCCTTTTATTTTGCAAATTAGATCAGCAAATGTATTAAAACAAAAATTTAAATTCTATAAAATATTTGCCAAATTAAAAGTTTAGAACATGCAACCATTTCCTATTTTTGAATCCTATTATTTTATCGTATTAAGACAAAACTCAGAACTCAATGAAATATTTGCCAAAATTAACAGATGATATATGTATATATATATATATATATTTTTTTTTAGTAGCTGGAATCAAGGCTTTATAAGTTCAAATGAATTATAGTTTCAGTGATTGATTTATAGTCTTAGAGTTAGACCTTTTAGTCCTGCAAATAAGAGCGGCAATCGATTCAATAAAATATTTGCTGAATTAAGAGTTTAGAACATGGAACTATTTCATGTTTTTTATTAGCTACAATCAAGGCTTTCTAAGTACAATTAGCTTATAATTTTCAAGTGCTTTTTTGTTGCTGAATCTTCCGTATTAATTAAAATAAATAATAAAGAACATAACATAGCCGATAACTAACATTTAGTAAGCAAAACTGTAAGTTTATCAAGTTTCATATGCAGTGGCTAAGTGAAAACATTTCACTGGCGAACTGCATGCGTCGAAAGCTCATTAAAGCTATTAACTTTTAGTATGATTATTGTGAGAGCACATTAAAGTGGCTGTCAAGCTCTTCGCATGCTAAATTGATGCGAAAATTGCGGAGCAATGAATTTAAGTTAAGCGCACTTGCATTTCAAGTGTGTGTGAGTGTGTGAGAGAGACAGAGAGTGTGTGTGTGTGTGTGCGTCACTTAAACTAAAACTATCAATTAAGTGTATCTGACAGTCGAACGAAACGCTGCTTCGAACGCTGTCAGCTAACTAAATTGTTTTTCTAATGGTTCTGTTCGTGTTTGTTGTGTTTGTTGTCTCGTTGTTGTTTTTGTGGTTGGCAACTCATTTACGCTTTATCCTTTTACCAGCGCCAACGTCAATGTCATGTTGTTATTTCACTTTTTGCTGTTGTTGTCATTTAGTTGTTGCGGCTCTTTCTCTTTTTGCTTCAACACTTTGCCGAATATCAAAAAAAAATATATATACACAGGCTTTTTTCTATCCACCACAAGCAGAGAGTGCGAGACTCTCTCTTCCACTCTCTCGCACTCTCTTCGTTTTTTTTATAGTTTCCATAGCCGTCGCTTGACCATTTCTGCCATTGTCTCGTGTGCAGCCAGCGTCTGTCATTGTTGTGGTTGCTTTTTCCAAGCGACGCTTCACTTGCTTCTAATGACCTGTCCGGCTAGGCGCAACAGCAGCAGCAACAGCAGCAGCAGCAGCAGCAGAAAGTCTGTTTGCCTTTGTCTCTGCGCCAGGCACGGCACGACGCCATGTTCTCCGGCATGTCCTGGCTCCTGTTCCTGTCCACTCCGGACTGTCACTCAGGCTTTTGTATCTGTTGCATTCCTGCTTGAAGCCAACAACCCCAAACCCCAGCAAAATGGGGGGCAAGCTAGCCGAGCTAAGCAGCCATCGTCGGACGGTTTGCAACTGGCGAGTGGCAAGTGGCAAGTGGCAAGTGGCTGGTGGTATGTGGCATGCGGCATGTGGCATGCGGCCAATGCTGCAGTACTGCAAATGTGTTGCGCTTCAATTGCCTAGTTATGACTTTTGACAATCGTCAGCAATTTGTCACTGACAACAATGTTCAGCTCTCTTTCTCTTTTTCGCTCTCTTTCCCTCGCTTTGTTGCGAAATCTCATTAAACAGCAGATTGAACTTGCTTAAGTATCACGGCAGCTGCCTATAATAAATTTCAACTGCAAGTAATTGCAACAAACAACTTTAAAGTCTGCCTTACGAAAGAGAATTAAAATTTATTCTAGCCAAATTGATTTTAAAGACAAAAAGTGGCTTTTTTTTTAATAAAATTTAGTTCATTTATTTCACCGAAAATATAATTTCCCTATCTTGCAAACCTTTGTTTCAATTATTTGTGTTTTCCAGTCATTGAGCTGGTTTTATATATTTTACTCTACCTTCTTAAATTACCACAAAATAATTATAATGCACAGCGGGGGGAAGTTGTGATGTCTGCACATGTAGCTGTTAATTATTTACGCAACTGTTGACTGCCGACTTTAATGGTTGCGTTGGATCGAACGCAAAACTTATCGCAGTAGTTTGTGGATGCAACAAATTTCTTGGGAATTGCCAACTTCATAATCTGTGCAACTTGCCACCCAGCGTGGCACAGCTGAGTAACTGAACTTTCAACCGCCGCCAGCTGTTGCCCGTTTGAACTGCTCTGAACCATTTGAACCAGTTGAACCAGTTGAACCAGTTGAACTGTTGAACTGTTGAACTGGCGAACTGTTGAACCGCTGAACCGTTGCAACACTCTCGCTCAAAGTTTTGCCCATCGAGCTAATTATAATAAAAATATTGTTACACAAAAAGGTCGTCGACGTCGTTTGGCGTTGTTAATTACAAAGTTTCGACTCGGACGCAACTAAAACAAATTACTTACATCGAAAGCATGTGGCTAGAGACACGAGCCTGCGCAGGGGCGACGGAGGAGGAGGAGGAGGAGGAGGGAGAGGGAGAGCTAGGTGACGAGACTACAGGGAAAAAGGCCAACAGTTGCCGTCAGTTGGCGAGAGAAAGAAATAATAATACCGACGACGAAGGGCAGCAAAGGGGCGAAAACAAGGCACGAAAAAAAAAAAAACACAAGCAGCACTAAAAGTTGGAAAAATATTGTTGCATAGTTTTTTGCGAGCGAGTGTGTGAGTTTGTGAGTGTGAGTGTGAGTGTTAGGGTGTGTGTGAGTGTGAGTGTGAAGTGCGAATGGTTTTCGCTGTGCTGCCCTTTTGTATTTGCGGCATACTTTTAAGTGCTTTGTGTGTGTGTGTGTTAGCATGAAATAATGATTGATTTGCTTTGAGGTTTATGCAAAAGTTTCCACAGATTTTTAGCGAGCTAAAACCCAACCCACAAAAAAAGAAAAAAACTGCATTTTCTAATTCCAAACAAACTGCAAAAAATATGCAAAGCAAAGTGTTTAAATTTAAAAACACGCAGATATTAAAGCAGACATTTTGTGAAATTTATAAGCGCAATTTAGCAGACAGCGAGGACACAACTGATCAGCCTTGAGGCGCCGCAAGTTTTGACGCGTAACTTTGTCGCCAACTTGTCAAATTGATGTCTCGCTGCTTCATCATCTTTATGTGCTGCATATTTCATTTTGCAATTTCCCTCACTGCGTGTCGGGGCAACAATGTGTTGCGCCAGCTTCATTTCGCCCAGTGCAGCAGCTGTGGCATTTGATATTGCAATTGCGATTGCAGTTCAAGTTGCAATTGCAATTGCTTGTGACGCGCCAACTTGCAGCAGCAACGCCTGCACACAATTTTCTTTTGTCTGACAGCAGTGTTAGCTAACACACACACACACACACACACACACACACACACACTGACAATGCACCTGCAAAACACACTAACACTCGTGCAGTTGTAATGTGCGACAGTCATTCATTTTAAGAGACTTGACAATGTAACTTTTGCTTGAGCAACTTTCAACTGTCGTTGCCTCGAGTTGTTGTTGTTGTTGCTGTTGCTGTTGCTGTGCTGCTTCCTCTTCTCACTTGCTTTTGCTGTTGTTGTTGTTGTTAATGTTCTTGTTATGATTGTTGTTGCCGTGTTGCTGTGTTTTCTTGCCGTGTTTTGTTACCTGCAAAGCGCAAAGACATTGTCCGCATTTCTTGTCTTGTCTCGTCTCTCGTCTCTCGCTCTCGCTTTCACTTTCGCACTCTCTCGCGCTCTCGCTCTCTCAGCGCTCAACTCACTTGTTGTTGTTGTTGTTTTTTTTGTTACTTTTTGCTGCCACGGCGCACTTAAAAAGCAATTTAGTCTAATTACATTAAGTATAACAACAACAACGGCAACGGCAGCAGAACTCACAAAGTTGCGCGTCTCGTGCGTGTGTCAATAAACACACACACACACACACACAGACACACCGACACACCGACACACACATAGAAATATGTGTGTGAGCTGGAGCAGAAAAAATGGCGCTTTTAGGCCATAATTACCTGAGAACTTTTGCCAGGCAAGCAGGCAAGTAGGCGAAGCCTCCTTCACTCTTCACAGCTATTTCAGTTGCTGCTTCTGCTTCTGCTTCTGCTGTTTCTTCTTCGTGCTTTCCGCTTGGCCATTGCTTGTTGAGCTCACTTCCGTTTCCTGCGCTTGCTGCTGCTGCTGCTGCTCTGTCCTTTTTGCCCATGGGCTCAACGCAACGAGCTCTTCATTATTATGTATTATTATGACTCCGCTCTGCTGTTGCTGCTCTGGCTGATTTCTTTACTTTCGGCCTTTGGCCAGCGCAGACAAACAAACACATACTATTTTACTGATACCACTACATATATTTGCTGGCTCTGGCTCTGCTCTTTCAATTCTTTTTTTTGTTGTTGTTCTTTTGGCTTGTTGCTGTTGTTGTGTGTTTTTCGTTTTCAGTAAATAAATCAGCCGTGGGCCAAGTAACTTTTACCCACAGTTGCCCCCAAGTGGCTTCATTGTCCGTCCGCTGTCTTTGGTGCCTTTTGCGTCTGCTTTTGCCTTTGCCTGTGCTTTTGCTTTTGCTTCTGCCTCTGGTTGTTTAGGTCGTGTATTTCCGTTGCATTTGGCACACACACGCACACACACGCATTGATTGGTTAATTATAATGAGCTTAGGCCCAACAGCAAACTTAATCAACGGAAAACAACGGGCGAACGACAACTGCGAAAGTAACTTGAACAATTAGTGGAGTTAGCATATGGAAATTGAGTTAGACAACAGACGACAGGCACTCACACACACACACACACACACACACACATGCAACTAATATATGCATGTGTGTACATGGCATATACTTTTATCTACCATTTACAGAAGTAGCCAGCTGTTTGAATGTAGCCATTGACTAATGGCTGCCTTGATTACGACATGTCCGACATGCTGTATTTATAGGCGATCGGTTCCAATAAATTACACTGGAACACTGGCGAATTTCAATTGCAATAAACTAGCATTGAACTAATGCGAAGTTCAGCTAATTAAACTCGAAATCAAGAATAAAGACTCAAGTGCAGCGAAATGATATAAACTAAAATAATTATACATATTTTGACTGCTGCATACTTGTGATTTGTGACTTAATGCGCCAGCAAATTAGTATAGAGTAGAATATTTATTGTGTACATATTATTAAACATGTTCTTCCTTTTAGACTAATTTAATTATTTGTTCAGTTCTCCGCTGTATTTCTTATTTGCTCTCCACAGATTTGTTGCTGAGCGTAATTAATGCGTTGGGAAATCAGAATAAAATATGAAGAACTTGTTGTTGTGTAATTTTGAGGCTTGTCATACAAATTTCAATTAGTAATTTAATGTAGTTAGAGTAGGAATTTAGTAAAGTCAGAGGCAAGGCACGAAATAAGTTATTTGCTGTACAAAATATTTTTTACGCTGATTTTGAGTAACTTATTGTAGTATGTGTAAGCGGCTACTGAATGCAATTGAATGCCTAGTTCATTTATGCAAATGCCATTTGCAATTTCTCAGCGTATTTGCGACTTGTTAGTGCATTTAAATGTGCCTCAAAGTATGCAGCATAATTTGTAATTGGCATTAAGTGCAGACTTTGTGTATTCGTGGAGCTTATGGCGGAGCAAAAAGGTGGACTCGCCATAAAAGTGCCTCTTAATTGAGTTAAGCAGTGAAACTGGCCCACTTAATGGGCTTAAGGTGCGCACTATGTATTCAAGCAGCTCAGCTCCAACTTCTGCTGCTCCCTTCTGCTCCAACTCTGCGTTCATCCTCTTACTCATTCCCATTCTCATTCCTCACTTCGCCTGCCGCGCTGCTGTGGCACGCAGTCGATGCGAGTGTAAATGAGTTTTCGACAAGAGAGAAACTAGAAACGTGGAATGCGGCGATTACAATGCGAATACGCTAGAGAAATGGCCACTGATGGCGACAGCTCGACAGACAGACAGACCGACAGATGGGTAGAAAGACGGGCAGAAAGACGGGCAGAAAGACGGGCAGAAAGACGGGCAGACGATACGTCAGTCTAAATGAAAAGTTCAATGGAATTTTGCAGACTGGCCCCGCCTTGAAGTATGCAACATTTCTCTGCGCCACACTCTGCCTCTCCCTCTTATTCACCATCTCTCACTCTTGTTGTTTTTTTTGCACGTTCTTCTTGCGTTTTTATGTGATTTACAGTAAATTGCCAAATGGGTTTGTGGCCCCCAAACAAAAAACAAAAGCGCAGTTCAATCGAGGCAAAATAAAAGTAAAACAAAACAACAACAACAGCAACAGCAAAAAAAAAAAAACACACACACACACATATCGAGGGAAAGGGAAATGAAAACTGGCAAATAAATCAAATGAAATTTGTGCGATGTCGCCTCGATGGTCGATCCTCCCCCTCGCCCCCCCCCCCCCTCCACACTGTACGCCGCCCTGGCAAAAGCTACGCCCCCGTTTTTACTGTTGCTTTAAAGCCCACAAGTCATTTAAGCAAAAAGAAAAACAACAACATCTCTGTGTGTCTCTAAAATTCTGTGTGCGCCATTTTTATTTATTTAACGTTCTGTGTTGTCAAAGAAAATACAATGAAAATACACACACACACACACACACATCCTCCTCCCTCTCTTCCTCTCTCTCTTCTTCTGTGGCATGTGTGTGCACACATAATTCTCTTTGCTGTTGACCTGCTGTACATAAAAAATTATAACAAATTCAATTACCAAATATGTTTTATGAGTTTCAGTTTCCTTCTTTTTTTTCTTGTTGTCCCCACGCATACAAATTCTATTTTTTGTTGTTGTTATTTTTGGAAAAGCTTTTAGCATTTTGCCCCTTTGTCGTTGTTGTTGTCGTTTTTTGTTGGGCGAGCAGACGGCTTTTAGATTTGATGCCAGTAGCTAAACGAGTTTCTAATTTATGTGTGTAAAAACGCTTTTAAAAACGTTGCCCACAAAACACGACCAACAGAAAATGGCATAATTCGCGCATAATGCAATTATATCGCCTACTGATTTTATGCAGCATATTTTGTCTGTTTATTTATTTCAACAATATAAAATTTATTAATATTAGCAGCAAATTAAAGCGGCTTTTCCAATTTCATTTCGCTGAGTTTAGCTGAATAAATTTGCCAAATTGAGATGTAATGCAAATTTTTGGAAAAATATTTAGCGCTAGCTCAATAAATATTTCATTTTAAATCACTCGCAAATGTAATTCTAAAATGGCAATTTTCCATTAAAACTCGAATTAGAATATTAAATTAATCGTTGGCATTATTCATCTGAAGAACTGCAAATAATTACAAGAAATATAAATAAATAAAAAAGTATCTAATTGCAAGTGAATGAATCACGCAATATCTTGATACTTAAATATTTGTTGATATGCAAATATTTCTGATGAAGTGACTCAACTATTTGGTTTTGAATTCTTCCCGCATAATACTTGGAATATTGCTCACTCAATAGCCACCTTAATAACGTGAGTTATGCTATAAATAAATGAATCACACCTTCTGATGCCAGTCACAATCTGTGCATTTTATGCCGGTGGAAGGGGCAAGGGGAAAGGGAAATTGTGCTCAGCACTTCAGTTGATTGAAGCAATTGGAAATCTTATTTGTAGATTAGCATATTTGGGCGGAACGGGAAGCGAAAGTGTAGCGAGCGAAAGGTCGGCCGAAATATATGCACAGTTGTTGCTAATACACTTTGGAAGTTATGATTCAGTCTGTTAAAATGACACTCCTCTTCTCAGGGACAACACACATTTTTCACCAGCGTGTGTGTGTGCATTTTCCCTTTCTTTGTTGTTGTTGTAAATGTAAATTTTTTATAATGTTCAGCCGGCAGCTTCCAACTCTAATGATGATGATAATGATAATGGTAATGATAATGACCTTGTGCTGGAGCACAAAATTGCCACGAAAATGCTCGAATTTGCCAAAATATTACGCACAACGGCCCCAAGGGAACTTGCCGCCAAAAAAAAAAAAAAAAAAAAAACAACAAAAAAAGAAAACGGCAACATGCAAAAGCAAAAAAGAGCAGAACAAACTTTGGCCACACATAGAGATGGAGCGTGGTTTGTGGCAGGGAGGGAAGAAGGCGGCGGTAAGGGGGACGGGGAAAGCTGGGGTAACGTATGCAAATCAAAGTGTTGTGCAATTTTAATGAGACCCAAAAACTTGTAAAATGAACGCGAGTCGCACACACACGTCCTCAAAAATATGCAACGTTTGTTTCTGCTTTTTATTGATGGCAAATGAAATGAGCAAAGTCGCCGTGTGAGGGTATAACGAACTAGCTAAATACCCTGCAATGCTAACAAGGAAATTCGCTAGTAATTGGCAGGTGTTGAAATTAAACTAAATAGAATATAATAATAGAATTATTATTTTTCCATGAGCATTCTTATTTTATAAATATTTTTGTATAGCTAAGTTAAATGCTCAGTTTCTCTTCTTGTTCTCACTTAATTAACTTGTCAAAACATTTTTAGCAAGAACATAAATAATTGAAATATTGTTTTGCAATAATTTATAAGAAAGTATTTTGCAATCTGCATTGTTTGCATTTCATGTGACTAAAGTCTGCAACTTGTAGATTAAATATTATTTATTTGAAGTCTATTTTTGGTCACTCTTCAAAATGAACGCAGTTTTATATGCAAATTTGTTGCTCATTAAACAAAGGACTTTATAGCGTATCGAAATACTGTAAACTTTGAGTCCTTAAGCCCAAGCAGCGCAAGTTTCATGAGCTTAGCTGCATACCCAGTTGACTTGGCGATAAGGGTATTGAAAGCCAGTTGAACTGACAGTTGTGTTGAGATTGTGAGTGTCAGTGGGGCGCTTAAGCTGCTGCCTCACACGCACACTTCCACCTACACACACACACACAGATAGACGCACACACACATACGTGGCTATGCCAAAAAGTACCGAAAAAAAAAAAAAAAATAAAAACAAAGACTGAAGAAGAAAACTTCAAGCGAGTTTTGATGGCAAATCGAAGGAGCAACTCAAGTGGGCGTTTTGCTGGTGGGCGTGTCCGCTGAATGACTGAGTGTGCGGCTCTCTGTGTGCGTGTGTTTGTGTGTGTGTGTGTGTGTTGAAGAAGCAGCAGCAGCAGACGATTTGCATATAAATGATTACGGAAATAAAGAAGGAAGTTGAAATAGACAGAAGCAAAGTTGTCGAGTCGCCGCCATCCCGTTGCCTCATGCCCTCAACTTCGATGCTCTGATGCTGTGATGCTCTCGTATCCTGCTCTGGATGCCAGTGTCCTCAGCTTGTGCCTGTGCCTCTGGCTGAGCCGGGCAACAGTCGCTTCCTGGCGCTGTTTGCCACTCGCCTGCCAAAGTGAGATGTCAGCGCATGAAACTGTAGTTGCCCAACGCTTTGGTAACTGCAACTGCTACTGTTACTTTGCCATTCCGTGCCGTGCCGTGCCGTCGACATCCTGGCAAAATGGCAATGTCCTGGCAGCGACATTGCCAAAAACCAAGACCATTTCGCATACATTTCGAGGATAGTAAACGCTGAGGTACTGGCTTAACTTGGCTTAAAATTTATTCAAAAAGCAAAAGAAGAGCGCCGCGCAGCGCAAAAAAATAGAAACTGAAATAAAATAAAACGAGCGACGAGAACACAAGAATAACAGTTGGAATTTTACATTCAACTTAAGCTGCAAAAACTTAAGAAAAACTGAAAATTGGTTTTTACCATAAAACCAAAAAAAAAAAAAAAACGAAGAAAAAACAAAGCGAGAGCATTAAAAAAAAAGAAATGAAGCAAACTGTTGACGGATTTCTTTTGTGGAAAATCGTAAAAGTATTTGAATTATTATAAAATTTGTGGCAATTGCAGAAAATAGGGAGAAGAATGAAGGAACGTAAGCAATGGATAAAGTTAAAATCGTGTGATGTTGTTTAAGTGGGCTTAACTGAAGCTCATCTCAATTGTTGAAGAAGGGAGAGAAAATAAGTGTAATAAAACTTGGCTAAATATATAAATATCTGCCACATTTCTATGCTCAACAATTGTTGTTATACACGCAAAATACTTATTTATGATTTTGATTAGCATAAATTGATGGTGAAAACATTTGAGGCTATCGATAATTTCAATGTGGACTAAATTGCAATTTTCGCGTTAGATAATTGCGAGCACAGTTCGTTGATGATATTTAGCCACATATATTTTTGGAGCTTGAGGCGTTTTTCTGTGTGTTTGTAAAAAAAAAAAGAAAAATATTGTATGATGATTTAATAACAAACAAAACGAAACATAAATTGCACCCCTCGTAGAGAATGTTTAGAGTCTGCATTAGACAGACGAGGCCCGGCAGGCGTTGCAAAAGCAAATATTTAATTTAGCACGAGAATGAAGAGGAACAACAACAACAACAACAACAACAACAACAACGACAACAACAACAACAATCTGAACGAGAAGAAAAACGTTAAAGCAAATAATTGAACAAAATATTTATTACAAAATTAATCCGTCAAATTTGTAGAATAAATTTAACTGCCGCAAAAATGTTGCTCAACCGAAAGACAAAAAGCAAAGGCAACGACAGATGATGAGCACACGCTATATATATACATGCATATATGTGGCTGATAAATCAAGGGCAATGAATATGCGTATGTTTGTGTATTATGTATTTGCTTTGATTTTGCCAACACGAAGAGCAGGAAAAGCAGCCGAAAAAGCAGCCCTTAAGTGGGGAAATGGGGGAGAGAGCAAATTGTAGCAGTATCAAATCAAAAGCGCCGTCGGTAAAACTGAAACCAAGTGAAAAACAAACAAATGACATTGATGAATGATGCCAGGGCGAATGATGGATTGATGCCAGCGCCGCATGATGGAATGATGCAATGACGTTGCCAATGAATGAACGCTTGTCTCGATTTGCTTTATAGAAAAGACTTTCCCCCCCTACCCCCTGCCGCTTGCTCTCGAGCCTGAGCTGCTTGAATTGATAATGAGCCACGTCGCCATTGCCAGAGTCTTAATTAATTTTCACCGTGGCCCGCCTCTATGGCCCCAGCCACGCCCACTAATTAAACTTCATTTTTTTTTGTCGGTCGGTCGGTCGGTTGTTGTTGCGTTTAAGAAAAATGGCCAGCGAGCAAGAGAGAGAGAGAGAGACTGGCGAAGAAAAAAAAACAGAAATGCGGCATCAACTTCTGGCCAACTTTAACTAATTTCAAATGTGGCGAATGACGATTTTGCCTGGCCCCGCAGCCATTGACCAGGCTTGTGACTGGCTGACGTATTGTTGCCACAACAGCTCAGCTCAGCTCAATGTTGGCGCAGGCGAACTTTTAATTACCAAGCAGCAGGCGGCAACGGCGATGGCGATGGCGATGGCGACAACAACAGCAAAGGCAACGCTGGGGAAAACTCAACACTGAGGGAAGTCGTCGACTCGTTATAGTTTTTGGCAGCGGGGGCAGCCTTTCAATTACGCTGTGAAGCATGGCCAGCGGCCAGGCTCAGCATCTGTGAAGCCAAGCCACAGAGCCAGGGCCGGGGCAGGACACTCGACTCGTTGCTGCGACAGAAAGGTGAAAAGGCGGCTGACGACGGCGACGGCGACGGCGACGGCGACAACAACAAAGGCGAGAGAGATGAGATGAAAACCAGTTGCCAAGGCACATGGCCAAAGTTATTTGCTTAGACTTGGCAACCCAGGCAACTCTGACTCAGGACTTTGCAGACTCCGAGTCTGGCAACTGGCAACTGGCAGCCAGCGGCGCATGAATTCAAAATGAGACGCTCAAGTGGCCCAAAAATTGTGTTTCAGCGTTTTTTATTTGCGCAAAATTAGCAGCAACTGCCCCACAACATGCTACAGGAGAAAATAAAAAATAAAAAAAATTTATACATACATACAAATATATATGAAAGCAGAGCAGAAGCTGCTCAAAATTCAATACGGCCGGACTCAAAGCGCAACGTTTCGCCAGCCATTTGGATCATAAGACAAAAACAAAAATAACAAAAAAAAAAACAACAAAAATATATGTATAGAGTACATAACATATAGAAGAGAAGGAGTTGGAGTTTATAGCTGGGGGAGCCTGTGGGGGGGGGGTAAAAACTGCACCCATATGCGCCATAGACGTTGGCGCCGGACACGGGCCAAGTTTTTTGCGCTGAGAAGGGGGGGGCGGAGCGGGAAACCAAAAAGTCAAGCAGCGCCAGCAAATTGGAAATTTTATGCCGTAGTTTTTCGGGGCTGCCTCTTAAACTACGGCTACGTGAGGCGCCCACGAAGGCGAGAGCGGGTCGAGGACGAGAGCGAGAGAGAGCGAGGTACATCAGTTCGTAATATAACGAAAATAACGAACTTTATGCTCGACGTGTGTGTGTGCGAGTGTGTGTGTGTGTGTGTGTGTGTGGGGCAGATAAGCTGCAAAGGAGCTGATGCGAAAGAACGAGCAGACAGCCAGGATGAGCAGCAGCGGCATCAGTTCAAGGATTCAGCATTGGGGATTGAGAGGCTCAGCTTCTCGCTCTCTCACTCACGCCGAGTCGATGAAAGAGGCAAAACTTTTCGCAATGGGATTACGATAGTTGCAATGCACTTACTCTTTATAGAGTTTAACGATTCGCATCTTCTCCAGCCCCGGCCCGCTTCGCCCCGCGCCGCCTCATGGGCGAATAAAGGTTTTCGTCTTCAATAGAAATCTGTTAAAAATTTCTGCAAAAAAATAAAAAAAAAAATAATAAGATTTTGCGATAATTACGGCAATACTAAAAGCAATGTTCCGGCAGTGTTAAGGCCATTGTTGGTAAGAGCAATTTAGCGAAATGTTCGATGCTTCTCAGCAGCAACTTTAACTTCAACTTGCAGAGTTGATGAAAGCAAAAAAGGTTGTCATTATTTTTGCATATTTATGTATACAGATTTAAGTGTTTTTATTAACATGAAACGTTAGATATTTCTAAATGAATGAATTATATATTTGTGCACATACAAATAACTAACTTACAAATTGACAGCTTACTTTGAAAGTTTATATTCTCGACTATTTCAGAAGTCATTTTGCATTTACCTGCACTTAACATTTGTGCTGTTATCGGCTAAATTGTTAGCATAGCGCTGTTAAGCGTCTGTTAAGCGTACATTTAAAATCGATTAGAAACCATTTGTGTGCTTTAAGACAGCTGAAAGACAGCTGGCTTAGCTGACAAAACTTGGCTTCGCAGCAGTTTGTTGGCCGAAGTTTCCATTTTTGGGGGGCCGCAGCAAACTTTCGACTGCTGCAAAATGGGCGAAACAATCGAAGTGCCCACGTGAAAGAAGTGTGTGCAGCATATAAAATAGGCGGAACATGTTCTAAGTTATGTGAACTTCCAGTTTGAGTTTTGTGTATGTTTTCGTTGCGCTGCCAACAATTTTCCAGGGGTAGCAAACGAAGTGCTGAGGGTGGCTGATGGTCCTGATGGTCCTGATGGTCCTGGCTGTGCGCTATCTAGTTTGCTTGATTTGAGGCTCCTTTCGAAACATTTTCGTTGCGTTGCGTTTCGTTTGTTTAGACTTGTGTGTGTGTATGTGTGTGTGTTTCTTATAAATTATTAAAAACGCCATGACTTTGGGCCATCAAGTTTGCCCAAAAACTTTGCTTCGCTTTAAACTGCCCCCAAAAGCCAAAAAAGGAAATGTTCTCGCCAGCTGGAGCGGGGAGAGCGACCGGAATCTTTGCTTGGATAAATTTGGGAAAACAAAAGAAGGCAATGGCTTTATTGAAACTTAACTATCGAGTGGGGCAGGCCACGAACCTGTTGCTCTGAAAAATTGTGCAGTTGTCAAAAATGTTCAAGGTGTCTTTTTGTTACATAAATATCAGATCGAATTTGCCAGCTCAAGAAAGTCGTTAAGCACAAGTCCCAAGAGAACCATTTACCTGTCACACACACACACACACACACACAGAGAAACACACTTCGACAGTCATATCGAAATATTTGTTGGGTATTTATAAAATATGTATGCACTTACAAGTGTTGTGCGGACTACGACGAGAAGCCCCCCCCCCCAACACACAAGTTGCTGTTCCTTCAACATTTTAAATAACAAATTGCTGTTGAAACTTGTTTCAAGTCCCTCCAACTTCGTCGTCCCCCTTGAACTATCTGCTCCGCTTCCTGCTTCCTGCAGGCTTTTATATATTTTTCATTTTTCGGGCACAACCTAACGAAACTCATTAGGAATTCAAATGTAGTTGAGCTGGCAGTGGCCATCGGACGACGCTGTGTCACTTTTACCTGCAGCATGTCAAAATATTGCACTTGCTTTCTGCGTATACCCTGTAAGACAAGCAAATGAGTAAAGGGGTATATGAGTTATTATACATTTTTGGTTAAATCTTCATTTAAATAAATTGATTCAACTGAGTAATTTATCACGTTAATGTGTAATCAAATTATTTAATGGTTTTCTACAATTACAGGGTATAAATATTGCGAACTAGTTTGTTCAGACATATACAAGTTTTGCGTTGTATTTGAGTTTGCAAAAGAAAACTTGACTTCAAGGCAAACTAGACGCGCTCTTGGTTCATTTGAGCTAGTTCCTTACTTTGCACCAAGACGAACTAAATTTGATGTTGAAGCTGCGCATTTTAAATGCTAGTTTTCCCCAACTAGTTGCGGTAAACAGCTTGCAGAGTCTAGTTGTGTATTTTAATTAAAATAGCTGCTTGTTGTAAGTTCTTCACTCAATTGAGTTGAACTGGTTCCAGTTTTGCGGGCTCACTCGACACGTCGCTGCATGCTGCACGTAGAACTAGTTTGTGTGGCAATCAGCTGCATATTGTGCTCATTCGTTAGCGAGTTTTTGTAATTAGTGAACCAGCTTACTGTTCATCTGAGCTAATTGCATTAAAAAGTTAACAAGTTTTGGGCTTAACTGACGTCATTTCATACACAATTGCTCGTCAGCTCTCTCTCTCTCTCTCTCGCTGTCTGCGTCTCTCTCGCCCTTGAAATGCGAAAAATTTGTGAAAACATTTTTTTTTGTTAATCCAAAGAATTTGAAGACTTTTAGGAATGTTCTATTGCCCTGTCTGGCAATGTAGTTGGCCGCCCAAGCGAAGAGAGTAAAGTGAGAGGGATTAAAGGAGAGAAGGATAGGAGAGGGAGAGGGAGAAGGCGACAAATTCGCCGTGGAAATGCTGCAACAAATGCAATGCGATGCCAGCATATTTGTCGCACTGTTATAAATACTTTGGCCGCCGCTCCCCTGAAATTCAGCCGATGAGTTGTCTGAGAGAACTGCGAGGTCGCGGCAATTGCTGAAAACGAAATCCCAGCCAAATGCTGTTGCATGCAACTCACAAATTGTTCGCCTCGCCAGACCACAACAACAACAACAACAACAAACAATGCACCGAAAAAATGAAGTAAAATAAAATGAAGAATAGTTGCAACACACAACACACTCTGCTGCGACCTCAGCTTTGTTATTATCTTTGTCTTTTATGCGCTCACACCGAGCAACGCTCTCCGTTCTCCGCTCTCCGCTCTCCAGTTGGTTGCATAAAGGAACCAGCCGCTGGCAAAGCCAACAAACAACTCGACAATGGACACCGCCCTTCCGTTGTCCGCCTGGCTTCCTGCAATGCTTTGGATTTTTCATAAACTTTATGCATTTTGTATACTCTTCGCTGGCGCAACAGCAGCAACAACAGCAACAACAACAACTACGGATGCAGCTGCCAGTCCAGCCGAACTAAACTCCCACTAGCAAAAACAACAAGCAAAAAAACAAAAAAAAAAAAATAATGCAAAGAACAAACAAACAGAATCTTCCCAACTCCCGACTCAGCCGCTGTTCGCGGGTGGAAGCCAACGAACGTTCGCAGTGAACCACTTCGAAATACTTTGAACGAAAAGCGCACTAAAATCGCTCAACGCATAGCTAACTAACCACAAAGCACAAATAAAACTGCAGCCATACATGAAGCTTAAAAATAGTTTATAGAAAGATACACACAGCTACAACACCACAAACACACAAGTATTGAACACACACAATCGATATAGGGACAAGCTCTCTGCACTGAGCGAAAAATTGGAGAATGCATAAATAAATACTTTGTATAATTAATAGTTTCGTATGTTAGACGGCTGCACTTAAATCACTCAACGTTTCGTTCTATTTATTTTGCAAATTTCTGATTTATGTGCAAGTTTGTTGTGCTGAGTTTTAGTTAATGAAAAAAGTGTTGAATAATAATTATATGATATCATTTTCATGTGCTATATTTTTAGCAGAAAATATTGCCACAGTAAAAACTGCAGCTAGAGCCCTAGAATAAATATTTGCAACAAAAGCAACAATGGCAATTTATAGTTATGTGGCTATAGCTCTATTAAGAGCGACAACTCGATCTGGTTTTAGATTTCTATTATTCTGACAATATTGCAAAGCAAACTGATGGCAACAAATTTCAACAAATTTATTAGTCAGCTGTGTCAACTTTAGGCAGTTAGTTGATTGTACGATGGCAAAACTGTGCTTATTATAAGCATACAACATCCAGCATAAGTAAATACTGAGTTTACAATGCAAACACGCAGTCGTAGTTTCAGTTTCAGACAGTTGGATCGATATGATGATAGAAACGCCATAGAAACAAATAGCTAAACTATCAGCACAAATGACAGCAGTGTATTTAAAAATTATAAAGCTCTTTGCTAACGATGATATAATCTTTAATTGAAACGCAAGTTTCCAATTCGAAATAGCAAAATTTCCGCTTGCTGTCAGAGGTGAAATTTAAGGCAACTCCCACAGCGTGCCAGGAACTGAGGACTGGAAAATTACAATAGAAATACATATTTGCACTGTGTAGCTGTGGTTTTTTGGGTATTTTATGTGGCTCTGGGAATTGTCAATACGGAAATCGTATAAGGGAATTTCGGGTTCGTCTCGTTTTGGGGTTTGGGCTTGGCATTTTTTTTTGTTATCCAAGTGGGCGGGGCAGGGGGAAGGGGGATGGGGGAAGGTGGGGGTTGGCCTAAAAAAATCAAAGTTTTGCAAACCAACTTTGTGGGAGTAGTGTAAAACTGTTGCCGTTAGTTTACAACACTTATTGCTTGCATTGTTTCGGCCTGTTGTTGCCGTTGTTGTTGCCTCTGGCTGCTGCCATTGTTTGTTGTATTGGAATGTTCAATATACTCGCATATATATGTATATAGTTATATGTATATATTGCATATGTATGTGGCTGTCGTGCTGCCTTGTTGCCCTTGGCACTGCAAACAGCAGCAGCGAGGCAGGAAGTGCAAGCAGCTGTGGATGTGGCAAAGTCACAGAGAGAGAGACAGAAAGAGGGGAGAGGGGCTCTGTCCTAGGTGCTGGCATATGGCTATGAATGCATAAGCATAAGAAGTAGCACGAATGCCCCAAGAGCTGCAACATATTTTCAATTACATTGCCACAGCTTATGCACAACTTCTCCCCCCTCCCCCCTCACACTCTGTTCCTGCTCTCGGCCTCCTTGTCTGCGTTGGCAAACAATAAGCATAAGCAGTGGCAAATTCGTAAGCCGTACGAAATGAATATCTTGCAGTTATTTGCATCTAATTCAAAAGTGAGAATTACTCGTACTTCAAATATGCCAACAATTCGTTCGCACTCAACGCGTCGTATATCAAGTGCTCGTTGAATGCGAGCGACTGTGTCAAGTTTGTGTGTAAGCAAACTATTTAACTAAACTGCAGCAAGGCGCCTATAAATAATTGCAAATAATTGTTACTTTTCGCCTGCCATCTGTTCGCTGTCCAGATGTTGTCAAGTGCTTGGCATTCAAATGCTCAAATGGTCGCTAGGAATTAAAGTGCTGTTGATAAGATTTATTACAACGAAACAGTTTTAAATGAACAGGATACATAATGTTGAAGCGTCTTAAATCATTGTGAGCGACGGCATGAATTATTTATTGATTTGAAGGAAAAGTTTTAAGAATACTTTTTTTTTCAGCTATTTATAAATGTTTGCAAGTATTTCATGTGCTTATAAAACATATTTGATTGACTCACTAATTTTATGCTCTCTTTCTTCTCTTTTTAGGTAAGTTTCACTTCTGTTAAATCAAACGCTCTGTAAGTAAAATACAGCAATAATTGGGGCCCACATTTAACAAGCCAGTAAACGAGTGAAATTCGTTTTGCGCCGCAACCTTAACCTGAATTATTTAAACTGAAAACAATTACTCAATCAGTAAACGAAAATCAATAAGTCGCGCTCCCAATTATATGTCAAACAGTTTAGAATATGGCGTGTGTGCAAAGCGAGTGCACGAGTGTACCACACGTCGTATACACGATGCAAATGTAGGTGACTCCTAAAAGTATGCAACATATTTTGTTATTTGAGCAACTGCAAAGGCGACAGCGACAGCGAGCAATCAGCGAGGTATTTCAGCGTGTCGAGCTTATGGGGTGGCTCTCTGGCGAAATGAATTTTCAGCAAATGGAAAAAGGGCTCAACGGCGAGTCATAGAAAAAGTGAAATTAGCCATTTGCAGCATGCCCAAAAACTGCGCTGCAAAAGGTGAAAAGTTGGGTGTGTGTGTGTGGGTGGGTGGTGAGTGGGGGGGGGACGGAGGGCAGGGTGGTCACGACTGTTGCACATTTGCCACATGCAATTTCATCATGGCGAATGTAACGGTACTTGGCTGGCTCCATTGTGTTTGCCATTGAACACGCACATTGACTGGGTGTAACTTCTACGGCGCTCTTTGTGTCTGTGTCTGTGTGTGTGTGTGCAAGCGTCTGTAAGTGAGTTTATTGTACACACACACACACACAAGGGCGCGCGTCGTGGCTGCTCTCGACATGTGCTGCAAATGGGCGAATGAGCGTCCATTGTTGTTGTAATTGTTGCAATCGAGCCATGTCGAACAAAAGGCTCACACACAGCCATAGACACACACACACACACACACTCGGTGCTAATATGAAGCATATGGTCACGCCAGCTTCATTGCATTAAACGCTAACCAACACACAAAATGAACTCCGCCAGCAGCAACTTGACGAGCTCGACGACCACATTAAGCGCCCCAGACCTTCGGCTCAGCATTTGCACTGCAAAATTTCCGAAAATCAATTAAACATCAAAAATGAAGTTTGAAAGTTTGCTTTAATTTTTTTTTTTTTTTTTGTTTTTGTCTAGGGGAAAACCTAAATACATCAATTTTCATGGCCGAACAAATATTGGGGATGTGAAGGCATTAAACGTGATGGATGCACTCGGGGCTAGTTTTGGAAACCTAATAAGATTTGTGTGTGTTCGCAAATTTTCAGGTCTAATCGATGAAACTCTTGCAAATTAGTTTCGTAGCTCAAGTTCACTTTGCTTTCGCAGGCAGCAGACGTAAAAGCTTGAAAAACCTTTTGTTCTACGAAAATCATTTGCCTATGGTAATCGCCACAAATTGAATTTATATTGTTAGACAGCTTTGTTCTTGGAAAATCATAAGAACGCTTTCTCAGCAAGGACATTGTTCTTAAGAGAACTTAAGGTTTATTTTGGGTAATACAATGCGTTGGTTTACGCTGCTCAAAAGCTGTCAAGTCGCACAGAATATTGACGTATTTGAAAATGTTTGAAGCTTACATTTTTTCTTCAATTTTCACAGAGAATTATTGCACTAAATAAAGCTAAAATTCGACACAAGATTTAGTAGTTGTCAAGGTGCTGAAATATGTATTGCTAAGTGGGGATTAATAAAAATTTAAATTGGGAATCTTAGAAACAGAAATTTCTTAAATTAATATCGAATAGTTAAGAATTTGTTAACACTATTGTGGCCTATAAAATGAGTGTTATAAATGGTCTAAATTTCTTTGTGGACTTCTAGTGAAGTTGCTGTGGTCTTTAAGGCCATTCCACAAATCAATCGCAGCCGATAAACGTTCGACTGAAAATAGCTTTGACGAATTTTTGACTTGGTTTTTATTTCCCCCTTGTTTTTTTTTTGTTTTTTTGTGTATGTAAAGTCGAACATATGTATTTGAAAGCCATTAGAAAATTGAAAAGCTTTCGTGCAGAAATGGCAAATACACTCGCATGCATTCATATGCATTCACACACACACACAGACACACACACACACACACACACACAGTCACACACACTGTCAAACTCGCACGCTTTGCAATCCAGTTGAATAACTGTGCGCTGCATTTGGCTCAGCGTCTGAGTCGTGAGGCGTGAGTCGTGAGGCGTGAGTCGTGAGGCGTGAGTCGTGAGTGCGCTTGTTTGGGTGTGTGTGAGTCTCGAGAACGGTTAGTGAATGTTTTTTTTTTTTTTTATTTCGAGTGCTCGCCTGCCAGTAAACAAATTTCAATGAGTGTGTCTGTGTGTGTGTGTGTGTGTGTGTGTGTGTGTGAGTGTGGAGAGAATGGCAAATAGAAAAATGAGGTCAATAACAGGTAGATTATCAAATAAGCATTAGGCCAAGACAGAGCCCGAGGCGAAGGCGGAGGCAAATGACAGAAGACAGAAGACAAGGATTTGGTGGTTAGGTGGCGAGAGCTGAGGACGAAAGCATATTGCTCTCCAGTTCGCCTGAGTATTTCACACTCAGACACTCGCACGCTCATTCAGTGTGGGTAGATTGACAGCGACGAGGCGCTGACGTCTTGAGCATGCCTGCAAAATTGTGGAAATGTGGCACAAGCTCGTGTAGATATTTAGGCAAGTGGCCCGGTTTATGCGGCAAGCAATCAACGCCACAACGCCACAACAACATCACAACCCCAACCCCTGGCCACCCATCGCATCCCATTCAATCGCAGCATGCGTGAAGGTCAATTTATCGCCTAATGACGGCGAACAATGACAGGCGGGGCGGGCCATTGAGTGGCAACCTCGTTTCACTTGCCGCACGCTGAATTGCTTCTTCAAGAATTGAGATTTCGATTGAGATAGGACACTCTGCCAAGCCAGAGTCAGAGGCGGAGGTGGAGGCTTCTGGTTTTGTGGTCTCCTCCTCTCTCCTCACTTCCTTCTCTTCGCTCTCTCTCAGTCGTTTGCTGCCTATTTCTTGTGCTCTTCATTTGGGGGCTATTTGGACTCAAATTTAGCGCACATTTAGCCTGATTTATCTGCCTAATACGCAGCTCAAGCTGCTGGGAGCTGCTGGGAGCTGCTGGCAAGCTGCGGACTTGGTCCGGTTCCGGTCCTGTAAATGCAATTACACTCGAAATTTGATAAGCTTTGCGCTGCTCGCATCGGCATGGCTCAATTCACGCAGTAAGTGAACAATTCATTATGTTTGAATCGCCAAATGCGAGTGTTTGAATAAGCGGCCCGCGTTGATAAATGAATCTGACTTCGCAGTAGCAAATTGTGTGCTCACGAGTGTATTTACGAGTGTATTCGTGGGTGTATTCGTAGGGGAGTAATACAAAAATATGAGTTTCTGGCAAATGGCAAACCAAAAACTCTTAAATTTACATTTCTCTCATAGACTGAGATAGACTTTCATATTAGCTTCAAACAGTGTCTGCATTTTAGCTGTGATTACATTTAGCATTTAAATTTACATACATAATTTATGTGGCTTTGTGCTGAAGCCTTTTGAAGCTGTGATGAGCATATTTCACGTGCTCATTGTGTTCGTTTGAATGCAATAATGAACTGTGAACGTGTGCACTAAAATGCCGCACTATGATTCAGTTGATTCATTTGGCCAGCGAGCCATTGGAGTTGTATTCACGAGCTCACAACACACACACACACACACACACAAAGACTCGCAAAACAAAACAAAGAACAACTGCAATGCGCCGAGAAGTAAATAAGGAGTCAACTGACCATTCACTTAAGGCTCAACTCTGACACGCTGTGTGCACTCGTCTGCGAATGAGTGCGAGTGTGAGTGTGAGTGCGAGTGTGAGTGCGAATACTCGTTTTGTGCGCCAGGCTGCAGACATAACCATAACCAAGTTAGCAACATCCTTGTTCCGGTTATAGAAATGCGTTTAAGCATCAGTTGCTCTGGAATTTGGCTTTCACCCCTTTTTAGCTTGTTTGTTTTGTTTGTTTGTTTGGCTTTGGCTGTATTTCGTTTTCGTGACGCGGTTTTTTGTTTTTATGGCTTTGCCGGCTGTGACTTTAGTGGCGAGGCAAGCAAGCACCTGACCAGGATGAAGACCGAGACCCAAGACTAGGATGGAGTCAAGTCAGGAGCCAGGAGCCAGGAGCCAGAAGTCCTGGCCTGCCAAAAACAAATACAGTAAACTGACAGAACAAACAGTGAGCAAATTGACGGAGCGAGAGGGGGATAGATCGACAAACTGACTGCTGACAGTGAGCGGAAGAGAGAGAGAGAGAGAGACAGAGAGAGAGATGTAGAAAAATAGAAAAAGAAAACTTATTGCTTGGCAAAGCGTGAAATGTTTACGAGCGAGTGACGATGGCGACTCAAGAGGCAGACTCGTAAAAAGATTTGTGTGTGTTTCACTCTGTTGCCGCTGTGTGTGTGTGTGTGAGTGTGTGTGTGTGTTGGTCTAGCGCAAATCTTATCCTCTTTACTAGCCACCTCTCTGTCGCTCGCACAGTCGCTGCTCTGAGGCGCTCTCTTTCCGACTCGACATCTTACTTGACTGTGCACAATTGTAAAGAAAATGTTATTAAGGATTTTCTATTATATAACAAAAAGGCGCACTAAAGACACACACACACACACATAGGGGTAGCCATGGGGATGGCTTTAGGGGACGAAATAAGAGCTGGCACTGAGACTGCGACAGAGACTGCGACTGCGACTGAGGCAGAGACTGAGGCAGAGGCGCACTTAGTTTTCGCTATGAGTCGCATTAAACACTTGACATATACACAGTTTTGTAGCGCTGCACTGAGCGACAAAATGCCAGCAACTTCTAGAGCAGACATTTCCCCAATGTGGCACACAAAATTCGAATGTTAAATGCAGAAAAAAAGCTGCCAGTAAATGCATGAATTCGGTGTGAGACACATCAACATTCTAATGTACATTTTTAATTAGCTTTTTCAATTGGTTGTCATGTGAATTTTGTTTAATTTAATAGTCAACTTTGTCAAGCATAATTTAGCTTTAAAAAGGCAAAAAAATGCTGAATAATTGAGTAAACAATTATTTGATGTTAAATTAATATTCTATGACTTCCGTTCTCAATTATCTCACATTACTTGCGGAGCCTGAGCTCTGAGCTTATTTGCTACCAAAAATATTATGTTTAAATGCAATTTATTTATATTTACAATATATTATATTCTGATTTTTTTGCTGATTTGCTTCAGTGCATTGCCCACTTACAGACAAACCTACGTATATGTGGATGTATAATCGTGTATACATATTTATTTAATTGCGCAGCTTCCTGTTCGCATCATCATTATGTTGAGTTTTTTTTTTGGCAAAGAATTTTTTTCATCTACTTAGGTCTGAATGCTCTGAGGCTCTGAGACTTTCGACGCTGCTGACAAGTCGATGACGCGTTCTACCCATGTCTATAAGTGTTGTGTGTGTGTGTGTGTATGTGTGTGTTTGTGTGTGTATATTTATGCTCAAGGTTCAGCTGCAAACATTAGTCAACTGAACCCAAAATGAGCGACCAACAAAAGCAGCGTCATTGCAATGAATGAATGAGCAAGCGACTGACTGTGTGTCTGAGTGCGTGTGTGTGTGTGTGTGTGTGTGTGTGTGTGAGTGGGTGTCTGAGTGAATGAATAAATGACTGACTGGTTGACTGAACGTCGTCTGGGCATATTATGTTATATAGCGACAAGATCGCCATGGCTGCCGGCGACAGCCAAGCAGGATGACGACAACAACAACAACAACAACAACACAACGAGTCGGACAAGTATGAGAATAAGGATAGCGAAGGAGAGACGTCAAAGGAGCGTGTAACTGAGAAAGAAGATGAGCTGCGACAGCGTTAGGGCAAGAGGCGAGAGTTGGGCGCGCTTGAATGCACTTTTCTTTGCGTGCATCTAGAAGGAAATGCTCGCAAGCTCGCTGTGCGCTTGAATAAGCGTTACGTGTATTTGTCTATGCGTGTGTGTGTGTCTGTCTGTGTAAATATGTGCAAGGCACAGTGGTCTGCAGACTCGAAGGTGCTCGGAATATTCTAGAGCAGCAGTCAAAGCACAAGACGCTTCATATTTACGCAGCTTCAACTTGCATTTCCATTTGCCGTGCGAGGCTACTTTTATTTGCCATAATTCTACGTCTATAGCTTTAATGAAATGTATTGAATTATGCTTTAAAAATATGCATTCAATATGCATTTAAACAGCTACGTTTCTTATAAATTGATTTATTTCTAAGTGAAATTTTATTGAATTTGTTTAACTCAAAAAAAAAACTAGCCAACAATTTCCACCTTCAATTAATAGTGATGGAATTTAAGTCAGTTATTTTTTGTATAGAAAATAACTTAATAGTTTAACTAATTGGTTTTTTATTTAAGCTCTAAATTCAACTAGGTTTTGCTGATTGTTGTATGACTTGATTTCTTGAGAGTAAGCTTAAATACTTGCGCTGCGTTTAAGTTATTTAATTTGTTAAATACCGAGTCTACCTGGTTGTTTATTTTAGTTGTTACACTGCTTAGATTCTCTCAGCTTAAGCTGCAAAGATAATATTTACAAAAGCGGCGAGCAACGACTATTTGTTAACCCTTTGCGTATTTGCATTTCTCGGGTGCCTTTCTTTTTCTTTTTTTTGTTTTGTTCTTCTTTATGAAGCGATCAAGATAGTTTTAGTGAAATTTGTGGGGAGTCTTCAGACGTTGCCATGGTGACATTGCAATGTTATCTCTCTTGCTGCAGCGAGCAGCTTGTTATAAACATGTTTATATTACGTTCAGCAATGCTGTCGCTGCCACGGCTGTTGCAGCTTCCACTGTTGCAGCAGCAGCTGGCTTTGACTTGAACAATGTCAGCCATTTTGCTGCTTTTGTGGCGCCGAGCGGCAGCTCACGCTGGCGCCCCAAAGTATGCAGCACAAAACGAGGCAGCAAGAAAACAAAAATGAAAAAAAAAACAGAAGCAAGTTGAAGCAAAAAGGGAACTAGGACAAGCATAAGTACAGGGTATGCGTGGCATGCTACAAAGGGGCGCATTGAGGTTGTGCAATTGCATGTGCAACTTCGTTGTCGTCGTTGTCGCCGTCGTTGGCGTTTGTGCGAAGGCGTTGAGCGCGTCGTGGCGTCGTTACGCATACGCCGCATCGGCCCGACAGCCAGCGAAGACTTTAATTGATTATTTATCTTGCGGTTGTGCTGTTAGTGCAACTGCTGCTGCACAAGTTTGTGCCACACACACACACTCAGACACTGAATCTGGTTGGGCAAATTGGTGCGCCGTGATTGAAAACCGAAACCGCAAGCAAGCAAGTCGACAGCAATGCCTAGCAGTCGTTTTCTTCGCTTGTCCTTGCAGCTTGCAACTAGAAGCCAATGGCAAGCCAACGCTTTCCCCCCCCCCCCCAACCTCCCAAGCCCCCCCGCATGTCGCACAACTAAATTGCTTTCGAGTGTTGTTTGTTGTGCTTGGAGATTTACTGCCTTGTTGGGTTTTCCATTTAATTTCTTTTCACATTAGACACGCGCCCCCCTCTGTGTGTGCGACTGTCTCTCTCTCTCTCTCTCTCTCGCTGTCTCTCTCTCGCTCTCTCTCAGTTTTTAGTTGACAAAAGGCAAACTGTAGCCGCAGCCTCGGGGCCAAGTGACATTTTAAATGTTACTTAATGGTCATCCGCAGAGCTCATTATTATTGTGCAACTCTCTCGCTCTTTCTCTATCGTTACGTGCTGTCCGCTTTATGCCTGATTTATACGCCAACATTGGCGTCCATTTGCAATTTATGGCCCCACAAAAAGCAAAAAAAAAAAGAAGATGCGCACTAGTCTATTCAGCGTAGTGAAATATTTATGTCTAACATGAGCATCGATTAGTTGCAACTGTCGTGCAGCGTTTAAGAATGTCGCACAAAGCGCAATCAAATTAGCAAAGCTCTATGCACTCTCTCTCTCTCGAGAGAGAGAGCAAGCACAAGAGCCAGAGAAAGAGAGAGAGCAGAGCAAATTTTGCTTTTACTATGCCAGCAACGTGCCAACATTTCCCTGTGGTCCTCAACTCACTGTCAACTCTGCTCGCTCTCTCCAGAGAGCAAATTCCTAGATGCAGAGAGCTACAGAGAGAGAGAGAGAGAGAGAGAGAGAGCGAGAGCGAGCGCTGCTTGATGAAGTAATTCCGTATGTGTGTCACGTAGTTTGCAATCGCGTGGGGAGCACACAATTTAAATGAAGATTAAATTATTATTTAAGCAAAGACATTGCAATAACTGACAGACGGTTGACAAGCAAAGCTTTAAACGTTGCTTCCACAGTTTTGCCGAGCAAAATCTGTTTGAAGTGTGTCGAGTGGATTAAGCATTTGTCATTTGTCATCTGTCTGCTGTCTGCTGTCTGCTGAATGATTTAAATGCAATGCCAAAATTTTAATTAGTTAGAGTTGTCAATCATGTAAATCATCATTGATTATTTGACGGCATCATCTGCAACGAATGTTAAATTGCCTAACGCTTTTGAGGTTGTTGTTCGTTAATTCGCCCCAGCAGCTAAACGGGCAGTCTGACAACTGACAATCTCAACACGCTTTCCAGCCAAGTTGCACAAACTAGCTGCGAGCTTAAGTGCTCGTTATGCTTAACTTATCAGCACAGCATCTACAGCAACTCACTTGCGCAACTATCTTGTACTCTTAGTTCTCTGGCCACTTCTCGGTCTATCGTCTATCGCTCGCTCGCTCGCTCGCTGGGCTGCTTCAAACTGTCGTCGGTTGGGGACGTGGAATATCCTGTTGTCTTGTGGCGGGACAAGTTTTGCTATCGCATTTATCACTAGTTCAAGCGTTAACTTTGGCCAGCACCTTGCCAGCGGGTTGCAGCCAAACCACCTGACTGCCAACAGCTGTTGAGCATTACCCGCGAACTTGTCGTTGCCTTTTTAAATGAACCAGCAGGGGAAGAGCATGAGAGAGAGAGAGAGGGAGAGAGAGAGGGAGGGAAATGAATGAGGGCAGCGACAGCCACGAAAGTAAATAATTAAAAAAGTTACACAAATTACCAGGGGTTTTGTTGTAGGCGTTCTGCACACCACGCCCACACCGCACCGCCCCCCGCCCCACTCCCCCAGCGCGGCTAAACCCTATACACATTATGTGGCGCCCCTTTTTCGTGTGGCTGTAATTAAATGATGTTTATTAAATGCGCGCGCTGTCATTCATTCATCCATTGTTGTTGCTCCCTTTGCCCGACGTCGTCGTCGTCGTTGTTGTTGTTGTCAGTTATACAAACAACGCTTAAGTTGTCGACGTCATCAGCAGCGCGTTTGCTGTTGTTATTCTTCAGCCGCTTGTTGTTGTCGCTGTCGCTGCGCTTTTCACGTTTGATGGCCACTTTAAAGTTGAAATGACGCGCCACAGAACATGAAACCACCAAAAAATGCGGTTGACAGCGCACATTACGCTGACTACCAGATACCCTTGTCGATAGCAAGCTTGTCACACGTTATGTTTTTGAATAATTGCCCAATAGCATCAGTAACTTAATTATTAATAGCTATGGCAGCTGTTAGTCTATTAAGAATCGATTATATTAGTTGCATATTAAGTATACGCATAGAAAAGAGTTGAGAATTTGCTAAGATAAGCGACGCCAGCATAATTTGTAAATATATTCTGAGTTGTGGCTGCTGTTTCAAGTGCGCAAATATCAAGTATACGCCGTGTGCTCTTTTTTAACAAGTAGATGAATTATGTTGTATATATTTGCTGCTCAAAAAATTATATTTTCTATAGCGATTTCCGGCAGACAAAAAAATGTAAATTAATTCGGTAAATTTTTTAAACATAGCAACCACAAGCAATGTGAATTGAATTCTCTCAAAGTTGATATTTTATTCACATGATTTTGCAGCACACACAATGGCAAAAACTGACACAAAAATCGACCACTTTTTAGCAGATATTTACTTTTATAGCGCAGATATTTTGTGCATAATGTGTTTGCCGCAAAAAAGTTGCCATACCTCGATAGACTTTTTTCGTAGCTATCTTAGTATACGCTTTGTTGCGGAATTAATGTGTGTCTTATGTCCTATCGATAAGCGCTCTCTAAAAATCGTCAACAAATTTGCGAGTAGTGAAAACGATGCCTGCCAGCAAAATAATAAAAAAAAAATACGTTCCATCTCGGATGTCAAGTATACGCCGCATTATGCAATCTATTTGTTTTTATCGCCGGCGGAGGCGAGCAACGTTTGTGTGGCGCACTTGCATTAAGTTATCGATAGCATAGCGATGTGTGTGCTAAAGCAGATATGTATATAGTATATATAGCATAGCATATATACCCTAACTGCTTGTCGTGCTGGGCGTGCCGCAATGCCAAAAACGCGCTGACTCTAGCTTTTATGGTCTTTGAGATCTGACCGCATTGTTACGCACACACACACACACAGCCTGGCAGTGTTGGTTAACGGGCTAAGCAAAAAAAAAAAAAAAATAAAATAAAATTGGGTAGCGAAAAAAGAAAGAAATGAAATCAAAGCGCCAAAAACACTCACACACACACACACAGAGAACACAGAGCAACAAAACCACAAAAATGCCGCCAATGACTTTGGCCTGCCAATGTTGCTATTGTTGTTGTTGTTGTTGTTGTGCTGCCAACGTCAAAGGCTTGCCAAAAATTACAACGACAACGACAACGACAACGCCGCACGCCTAACGGGGCATTCAGAGGGTTGACGCTCTGAACGCCGGGATAAAGAGTTGTCGGAGAGCATGGGATGTGTTTCGTTTTTCCCCCTTTTTTTTTTTTTGCTTTCTCTGTGTGTTTTTTTTGGGGTACATTGCCAAGGGCTCGGCAACACATCCGCTTGCCCTTGCGGCGCTTCCTGTCGCTTCCTTCCGCTGGCGCACACCTTCCCCTGCAGACCCCCTTCGCCCCCTCCCCCGCCGCTACAACACTCAGCTCAGCTCATCTCATTTCCCTCCAAGTCGCCTCCGCCTTTGGTCGCTGCGTCTAAAAAACACGCAAACCCAGACGCCCTGTCAGTTTATCTAACACGCACTCCCGACTGCTGCGTCTCTAATGTGGAGCAACATCGGCTGCGTGGCTGCGTCGGCGGGTTGCGGGGGCAATAACAACGTGGAACAATGCGAAAAAGGCCGGCCCAAAGAGATGGATAGGGTTGGCGCATAGATCGAGGATAGATGCAAAAAAAAATAAAAAAAAGGTTACCCCGAAAATACGTAAATTAACAAAACCTGCCGCCAATCATGAGTGTGCTTTTGTGTGTTTGTGTGTGTTTGTGTTAAACGCACAAAACTGAGAGAGCAAATATTCACAAGCTGCACTCGGAATACACTACAAGGAACTGCCAAAAATACTGGCTAAAAACTGCGCAAAGTTTGATTGAAAAATGGTAATTTCATGTTGTTTGTAAGTTGTGGCTTTTGCAAAAGTTTTGCAAATTTGTAGCACTGTTTTTTGGCATTTAATTAGGTCTAGAATTCGCACTAATTTGAAGAAAAGTCTTAACAACAAAGTGTTGTATATTTGTTATTAATTAGCATTAGAAATTAGGCTACATTGAAATTAAATTCTTCTGGAAATTATATACTCATTCCTTGGAGGTAATTAAAGTGTTCTGTATTAATTTTAAAACACATCGTCTATAAGTTTGCGAGCAAAAACGACTTCAAAGCTTTAGGAATTATTTCCATTTGATTCCAGTTCATAAGTTGTCGACTTCTTTAAAGCAACTGCGCTTAATGCTTGCATATTTTGCATAAAATAATGCGCTGATTGTTATTCATAAGGCGCGCTTCAGTCCAGTTTGCAGCCTCGAAAATGTGGCTTGATTTATGCCGCCTTCCGTAGGTGCAACTAATGCAGTACCTTTGTTGTTATTGCGTTTGCGTTTGCGTTTGCGTTTTTTTCAGCATCTTTCACCTTGATGGATCGTTTTTCAATTTTGCACGCGCACGGCGAAAACAAAAGGAATCACTTTTAACGAGCTCTCTAACAGCGGCCGCCGCAAAGCAAAGAGTGGCAGCAACAATGCTGCAACAGCAACAAACGGACGGTGGACAACAAAGGCGGCCTGCAACAAGCTGTTGCAAGACCGCGTTTTACATTTTGCAACAACAATGCCAAAGCCCTGTCAGCGATAGTTCATTTCGAGCTGCCCGATACATCAGCATTTTTGCTCAGTCTCCCCGTTTCTATATTTTTTTTTTATTCACTTTGTGTGTGTGTGTGTGCGCGCGTGTGGCATGGGTTTGTTGCATGCAACAGCAACAGCAACAGCAGCAGCTGTTTCTATTTGAAAATCACATTGTTGACCATGAGACACAAAGCAGCAGCAGCAGCAGCAGGAGGAGGAGAAGGAACTGTGTTAGAAAACCGAGCTGCGCGTTGTTTTTTAATTGGTTTATTAAGCTGCACACATATAATAGTTGAAGTGTGGTTAACGGTTTCACGTTATTCAATACTGTAAAGGGACGCTGAGATAATTAGGGATTTGTTGCATTTCACATTGAAATATTACACTCAACACATTTTGACTTACATCGTTGTATTTAATGGACATGCAATATTCTGTATTTTGCAGTTTCGCTGTTTGAGTTTGCTTAACTGCAGTTCAGTTTTATTTGTCGCTTTTCGTTAAACAAAATCACTTTTCAAATTCAATATATTCATTTCGTCTTTTATCACATAATTGAAAATGCAATTTATATAAGCTTTTAGATTTATTTTTATTTTTTTATTTTATATTTTATTATATTTTAATTTTTTCCTTTTCTTTGTACAGATTACAAATAATGTTATATTGAATTTTATGTACGATTTTAATATAAATTCAATGTGTTTTTTTTTGCGGTCTGCTGCCTTTGCTTTGCTAGCCGATATAAATTGTTTTTCCCCTTTTAAAGGGTATGCGAATAGTCGACTGAAACGGCACAGAATTTACGCTTTTGCATGGTCTGCGTTATTTCACATTTTCGTTTTATTTTTTACATTTTTTTTTGCTTTTTGCTTTGTGCACGCTGCTTTGACAGACGCCTCTCTAAACAACCGCCGCGAATACACACAAAGGAAGTATAAAAAAAGGGATGCCTCTCCCTCTATATATATATTTATATATATGTGTGTGTGTGTGGGTTGGAAATTGAAAAGCAGACTGTGTGCGTGTGTGTGTGTGAGTGTGGGCGATTGCGTGTGCAGGAAAATTAGTTTAGGCAATGGGGCGCATTTTTGAAATTCATAAACTTACCGGTTACGTGGGTTACAACGTTGCCTTTGTGTGCTGCTCACACACGCACACACACACACACACACACACTGAGAGACGCACGCACACGCTCACAATGTGCTGTCTAAGTATGTGTTAATATGAAGTTGACTCCTTGCGCCTATTTAATTGGCCTGTCTCACTGTGCACACAACTTAACGCCAGCCAACTAAAATGAAACCAAACAAAACGCAATCAACTTCATGCCCATGAATTAATGACTCGCACACTCGTACCCCACTCAAAGCGATGGAACGCAAACGCAAACGCAACTCCAGCTCAGACCGAACGTAAACGCGAGGCAACGTTGCGTATACGTAACGTGGTAGCCGAGCTTCTTGTGCGAAGCATCCTTGTGGCCCCTTTACGCCCACCTAATGGTTACAGCTGCTGTTGGTTTTGTCTACCCTGTCAATCTTCATTCCTATCTTCTCTGCTCTTCGTAATTTGCGGAAATTTTATTGGCCAGCATATTGATATGCCTTCGTTATTTCGATTGCCAACTTTGCGCACACAATATTTGGGTTGTCTCTGCTGATGGCTGACAGTCAACGAGACGCTATTCAATAATTTACGACATAGAAATGTAATATTTTCAACAAAAAAATAAGACCTTTGTTTAGTGCGTATAAATTCCAAGCAAATGCACTTGGTTAAAATATTCGATACGACAATGAGTTTATTACGAGATTATATTGCAATTGCAATTGTTGTCAAATCGTTGAGTTCGTTGGCAATCTAAAATGCGCTTCGTTTCATACTCAATTTGCGCTGGCGACTGCAATTGAATCAATTGAATCACGGCAATTATTGCGCTGTGAATAAAACTTGGCCGCCTCACAACGCAACGCATAACGTGATGAGTAATGTGCTTAAGGTTTTAAATGCACTTAAATGCAGCCTGCCACATGGATTATCCTTGGACATGTAGTTAAATAAGTTTAATTGATTTTGATTTAAGTTTGCAGCTCTCTCTCACTCTCTGTCCCTCGCACTCACCATTCAATTGTGAGTCATGAATTTGATTTGAAATTGCATTACGAGCATACTCAAATAGTCAAACACTCTGAACTCGCCGTTGCAATTGCAGTTACTTTACTGCAATTGCATTTTCAGCTTAATTGGACAGCATACGAATTGATTATTGTGTAGTAATGTGTACGCAGCGAAGAGAGACAGAGACTTACTTGATCCAGGCTACAATATATGGTACATAGTAGTATCATGCCTAGACTGATGCATTTCTAATTGCCTAATGAGTGCAGTCAAGCAGCCATTTCCCATTTCAAGTGCACTGCACACGTTTTGGCACATTCATAAATATTCGTTTGGCAGCGAGTTTCACTGTACGCAAATTATGTTTACTTTGCCCATTTCTGTATTGATAAATCAGCTTAACTTTGTGCCGGATTTGTGCTCTGTGAATTTTGTGTTTTCAATGCAGTTGCATGTGCGCAATTTAAATGGAATTTTTTACTTTTTATTGCTCTCTAAAAGTTATGTTGCACATTTTTACAGTGCTCTTAATTCCCACTATTTTTATGCTAATAAAAATTGTTTAATTTTCCATCTTGTTCTCTAATTGGTTTGGTAAACATTTTCAATGTTTTCCGTTTCCGCTGCTCTGGCTGATTTCTCATGTATATTGTAACAAGATCTCCGGTTGTTATGCAGCAAAGGGTATTTGCCAATTATGCCAACTGCCAGCTTGTTTTCTTAGGCCTCTGTTGTTTTAGCTGCCGAATTATTCAACTTCAAATTGCTTAAATTATTCAAGTAATTAAGCTACGTATTGTGAACTCTTAAAGTCGCCCGCTTTAAGGCGGCACAACAGGCATTCAGACGCATTCATTTAATAAGCGCTCACAGCGCGCTCGTCGCATTCAACGCTGACGTTGCGTCATCTGTATTCATGGCGAGCATTCATAGCGTTATTCATGGCGGGGTATTCATAGCTGTGTATGTAGCCTGTAGCTGTGGCTGTTTAAGGTATTAAGTTTTATTTCGAGCATTTCGTGAATTTATAATCCACTTGAACGGCTCAGTTCGGTTAATACGTACAAAATCGCATTCATATTCGCATATACATATATATATATATATATTTTTGTAAGGGCTTGACAAACATACCACGAACACTTCATTAACACACACACACACATAGACAGAGAGAGAGAGAGAGCGAACACGGTTACGCATTTAAGGCGGCATTATCCATCGGCCTGGTGTTGTATAATAAAAACGAGAGCAGGAGCAAGCAAAACGAGATTTTAAGCCTCTGAAATTTCATTTATGCAACTTGACGGCCAATTGGCGTGCAACACACACACACACACACATATATTCGGATGCTTGCTCCTAAAAGTATGCAACAACTCTCGGCGAAAGCAATGAAAACTCACGTTACACATTTACGCATCTCGTGTCTGTTTTTCGCCTCTTTGAAAGAGGAATTAATTGATTTACCTTTCAATTCAGATTTGACATTTTATCAATAAAGTATGCCGAGATATTATCGATGGCTCTCACCAGGCTTAATATGTAAGAACGCCGCGAGACTTTGATCATTTAATTAAACGCATGAAATCGCTTCAAAAGCACCGAAGCATCAATGCAAAGTAATCAAGCAATTTTAATGCGCAAATATTTGATAGCCTAGCAACATGCTAAGCCAAAAATGTTGTAATCACACGAAACCTAAGCTTTGAAAGTGTGTGTTAAAAAAAAAAAATATATATACATATATCGCAAATTGGTCTCTACAGAAGTTATACGAAGAAAAACAGAACGCAGCTAATCTTTTTCGATAGTTATTACCGTACTTGAGCAGCACTTTCCACATGTTTTCCCCCCGATGGCAACTTTAAAATTTCCGCAGTATTAACATCTTTGTTTGCCTGCCAGCGAAATTCGCATAAAAAACTCTGCGCCAAAAAAAAAAAAAAGAAAAAGAAAACATAGTAATCGTAAAGTTTAAGGTTAAAGTTAAACGCAGATAAAACGCACATTGCTTATGGTAATAAATAAACTTTTAAGTAAGTTTGTGCTGTGCTTTCTTTTTGTTTTTTCTGTTTTTTTTGGTTTATAATGAAAGCTATAAAAGATATTGATGGCAACAGCTCGGATGCTTGATGGCGTTACAATCGTTCTGATGGAGCTCAAATGTACTTATTAAAATATGTGTATGTGTGTGTGAGAAGGTGTGTTTACCTGTTTTTTCCCCTCTTTTACTGTTTGCTTTGGCCAACGGGAAATTTATTGATACTCAACGAGAAATAAAAGCATAAAAATGAGAATGACAACAGCAGAACAAAGTAAAAAAAAAATAAGAAAAGAATGCGAAATATACACACAACACTACTCCGTGGGCGTAGTATATAAAATGTGAATGAAATGAGGGAATTTTTAAAAGAAAACTGCGCCAATGTCGACGACAGGATCACAGGATGGATGGATGACAGGATGGCAGGATGGAAGGATGGAAGGGGCTTAAGCATTTGTCAACATAACGCTTGCAATTTAACAATTTTCAGTGCTCGCACAACGTTGACGCTTTATAGTTCTTGATTTTATTTACTATTTGTTCATGTGCTTAGAAGCAGCGAGACGGAGAGAGAGAGAGAGAGAAAGCGCGTTAAGCGTAAACTGTAAATTGTGTTGCTGCAACAGAAATTGGCTTCAATTTTATTGGCATTCGAGAGCAGGTGACTTCAGTGCGCTGCCTGCCTCACTCTATCTCTCGCTCTCTCTCTCTCACGAGATTGTGGCAACTACGTTACGGTATTTTATTTTGTCGCTGGTCCCCCCAAAAAATATGCTTCGTACTCGTTGCTTTTGTGTGTGGTTTGCGCCTTCTTCGCTGTTGACTGGGCGTGTGTATTTGCTCACGTAATTCCCTAATTAAATACTTAAATTGTAATTGCTTTCGAACGTTTCATGACACCGGCTTGCCCCCAAGGGGCAGGTGGAGCACGAGTACGAGTACGAGGAGGAGGAGGAGGAGGAGGGCAAGGAGCAGCTACTGCTTCGGCTGCGGACTCTCAATGAATCCAGGAGTCGCCGTGGCATCATTAAAACGCGCACACACGGCAAGACAGCAAGGCGACAGCGAGCAGGGACATATGCTATATGGCTTGTTATGCCCAAGATAAATACATATATATACATATGTATATGTATATATATATAGAGTACTTACGTACTACCCACATCTCAATGATGCAGCACACAAACACAGCTCTCTATACAGCCGCTGATTCAGTTTGCTGCGCTACTTTCCACTACATCTTGCTTGTGTTTATATACATATACACATATGTATCGCTTATATGTGAGAGCGAAGAAGCCCGGAAAACATGGAGCTTAACTAATGGCAACCAACAAAAGACAGCGAGCGAGCGAGCGAGCGAGACGGCGCATTTGATATATTATGCATACATGAAAGAGAGATTTAAATTTACATTTTCTATAATTAGTTTATAATTGTAGCCGCATTATGTGCGAGCTTCTTAGCCCTGAGAGGCCTTCAACGCACTCACTCTCTAAGCATTCGCAATAGTTTGCTGCTTGGGTTTTGAACAGTTCTTAATCTTTAAACAAAATCTGTGTAAAGCTAATGCATTTGACAGTAATTTATAATAATTTATTCGAAACTTGCAAGTTCACAATTGAACATTAAGTTCATAATTTATAAAAAGTGCGAAATTGAATGCTTAATTTCTTATTAAACACATTTGCATTATAATAAATATTGCTGGAATTTTTATCACTAAACTGAAAGTAAACGATTTAACATTGCTTTCTTAATAATGACAATTTAAAATATAGAACTGTTTCTTTTTGTTTAATGTAGATATTTAATTTCACAAAAAGAAGTTTTAATTTTTAACTAAATCACAAATTTACTTCTGTAAGTTTCAATTAAATTAATTCTGATTCTGAGCAAGTGATTTTATGGCAAATCTTGAAAATATTTGCACAGATTAGTGCTGACATTAATGCGCGCACAGCACTCGCTAATATCGATAACAAATCGGCAGCCATTATCGATAGCTGGGCACTTGACAAATTGTAGACGCTTGTGTTGCGCTCGAGTGCGTTTGCTGTGCACTTGACTGTCGCCCAGAACTCCACGCGCTCTCTCTCTCTCTCTCTCTTTTCGCTTCTCTCCGTTTCTCTCGCTCGCCGTCTTCGCGTCTGTTGTCTTTCCGTCTCTCTCTTTCCGGCTGTTTGCCTTTAGCTGGGCAATTCCATTCGATGCACGTTAAGCTATATAAGTCATCACTTTAATTTAATTGTGCACGGCTAAGCTGGCCGCACTTACGAGCCGAGACACGCCCCCCTCCACGCCCCCCCTCACACACACATAGACGCAACGCAAGTGGCCGTGTGTTGTACATATGCTTGGCCATGTCCTGGCAATGTGCTGGCCACGTTTTTATGTGCTTTTAAGTGCGCAATTAAAGGTCAATTGCAGTCGAAGGTGGCCCAGAAGTATGCTATAAACTCGCACACAACACAACTACACGCACACACACACACACACACACACACACTGACACACGTGTTTCTAATTGATATTTGAGCTGCGCTTCAGTAGCAGGCGACTCCAATGAAATCTATCATAAATTGTGATTTTCTTTGGAATTCAGGTCGTTAGTCACCTACAAAAAAAAAAAAAACAAAAATTTGCAGTCAAGCCAGCAAACTGGACGCCGAATCATATACCGATGAGCATCTGGTTGAGTTCAAGGCGGGTCGCATGATCCAAGGCGCCCACATGGTGGAGCCCGACACTCGCAAGGGTCTCATCTACCTCTATCGCGATGTGGACTTGGAGCTGCACTTCTGCTGGAAGGATCGTCGTCGGAATGTCATCGAAATCGACATCGTTGTGTCGCCCAACACGCTGGAGTTCAATCGCGTCGACTCCTGCAAAACGGGTCGCATTTATGTGCTCAAGTTTCGACGCTCGCCGAATCGTTTATTCTTCTGGATGCAGCATCCCCGATACGAGCTAGACGAGGACATTTGCTCCAAAGTCAACGAGCTGCTGCTGTCGAACACCACCAATTCAGACGACGACTACGCGGGATCGATACACTCGGTGGTTACCACGAATTATCGAGAGCATACATGAATTGCTAGTGCAGAAAATAGGCAGGGTGAATGAATGTGAATGATTGAATGCTCCAGCTAACGGACAGAGCAATAAAGTCTGAAATGTGCGCACAATTCACACAAATTGTAAATTTGTTGATTAGCTGAATTTATTGATTGCCAACTGAGAATTTATTGTGCTGAACAAATGTGTATTTGATTGCTTAAAGCCAACAACAAGGTTGAAAGTGCAACTTCAATACGCCAGACAAAAGCCTGAACCTGAAGAAAAAGTAAAAAAAAGAAAGACAGTAAATCGTCTTGCTCAGTGATGCATTTCGATTGTGATGCGGCGCTTAAAACTATGTAACGCCAGCAAAAAATGCAATAACTGCCTCAAAGTATCTGCAGGGCCCGTTGCACCCATCATTCTGAGCGGAAAACAAAAAAAAAAAAAAAAACACAAAAAGAAAAGAGCCGAGAAAAAATGGCACTAAAAAATGGCTGGCAAGGCAAGTTACGAAGATAAATGAGATGGCATAAGTTAGACGACAACTCGAGCACAAGACGTGAAAGGAAGCAACCGACTAAAAAATAAAAATACTTAAAATTGATATAAAAGACACCAAACGACACCAAAGCGAAAGAGAAAAGGAAATATAAGCAATGCACACAAAGCGGTGCCGACGATTTGATGCTCTTGTAAAATTGTGAAACAAATGGCAGCATTAAAATATAATAAAAAACTACAAGAACTTTTTGACTTGCGAGTGAAAATGCGATATGCTTAATCGAAGCATTGAATATGAATTCAATACTTGACAATCTATTATTAGTTTTTTGTTTGCGTTACATACGCTCTCAAAGATGACGAATGCTCTGCTTTGGGGCTAAGAAATGTGCTAAAAAATAGTTGCAAAGTGCAAAGTAAGCCAAAGGGTCGGGTATCGGGAATCAAGCGGCCCGTCGAAGTGCGGCAAGTGTTTGCCGGGGGGCAGGTTGGGGTTGCATCGCTAGGCATGCGACAGCAGCAAAATTTCATGGTTTATTTTTTGTTGTCTTCTTGTTTTATTCTGTATTTTTTTTTTTTTAACTCTGCATCATTTGCGGGCGCTTTTTGCGCTTTGCTTTCAATTTTTTTTTTATTTTGTCTTTCTATTTTTTTGGCAATTTTTTTGTTTTGTTTTTGCTGCTGTTGTTTTTGTTTTTGTGCAGTCGCTTTGTTGTTTTTGTGCCCAAATGAAACTAAGTGAGTGGAAGGATTGCTCACAAGGGTAATAGCGCAGGGGTTACGAGGGGGGTGGGGAAGTGGGGTCAAAGCGTGTTGGGCGGGGCGATAAAAAAATGTCTAAAGTGCTGGCAAAATGCGAACGCAGCGCGCAGAACAAACAACAGCCGAAAAAATGAGAAAAATTTTGTGCATGCCAAAAAGTAGACTATGAAAAGTAAATTGTGGCGGCGGCGAACTGCGGAACAAATACCCTGTAGTCACCAGGTAGTGAGTTTGCAGTCTTACAAAAATTGTAATACTTTTATTCATTGCCTTTTTACTTGCCAACTTATGTATTTTATTTTCAGCTTTGTGCTAAACTTTCTCATCTTTTTTGGTCTAAAAAGCGCTTGTAGCCAGTTTTTGCAGGGTATCGAGAGCACACAAAAATATGGCGACGTAAATTGTTGCATAATGAAAACGCTTGAACTGCAGTAAAGTGGCAAGTTGTTGTTGCGCTTGTTGTGATTGTTGCAAGCCAAAGGCTCATAGACACACACACACACACACGCACACAACCACAGTCAGACACACGCACACAGACAGTTTGGACTGCAGTCAGACAAGTGTCATAGCCGAAGGCGTTTTCCAGCCATTTACAACTTTGCCAAATGCAAACGCATTATTAGTTGTAATTTACTTGATTAGGTGTGCAAGTGTGTGTGCGACTCTATGTGTGTGTGTGTGTGTGTGGGGGTCAATGTGTGTGCTTTGATGTCGTTAGAGCGTTTGCCAAAACTGGCAGTAACTTTATGGCCAAACAGACTCGTGCGAGACTTGCTGTGAGTTTGGTTTTCTGGCCGTTGGCCAGAAATAACCACAGGGCAATTTTGGCCCAGTTGGCGAGCCAGTTGTCTAACCGCGCCCACAGCGTTCGACTAGTTGGAGTCGGTTGGAGTCCGCTGACGCCAAATGTGTTGCAGCACTTTTCAATGGCGCTTGGCAAAAAAAAAAAAACAAACAGCAAAAAGTTTGGCAATTGCTCGTCGAGCGCTCTAATTGAAATTCGTGAATTCGACTTTTACAGTTGTTGTTCTTCATTCATTTTGTTTTTATGCTCCTTCAATTTGGTCCAGTTGCGGGTTCTGCTTCCTTATTTCTCTTTTTACGAGTCGATGTCATGTTTGTTTGCGGAGCAAAGTTGTTTTTTCCTTTATCGCTGGCCAAGAAAGTGCATCGAAAACACTGCGTATTTGCTGAACTGTAGTAAAATTTGACGCAAACATTTTGTGCAATTGTGGAGCTGGCTGTGGTAATTTAATTTAAGCATTGCATTGCATATTTCAGCTTATATTCAATTCAATTTGTGCTAATCAGCTTAACTTGCCGATTGCTGCAACTGTTAATTAAAACATCTAGTCAGCTTTTGATAGAACAATTTTGCAGTAAATAAATCGAATTCTTTTAGCACTTATTGCCAAATAAGTTGATGGATTATTTTGCCATTTGCAAACGATTTTTCAATGACTGCCTTCAATTGGTTTTTAGTGAGCCCAACTTTTTATAAAAGCGAGGATTTTATGCCTTAAATGTTGCGTTAAAGTTCGAATATTATTCCTTGTTAGTTGGCAGATACTTTGAATTATTTATGAACTACTTTTCACAGTGGAAAATAGTTAGTACTTTTTATTTATTTGCAGTCGACATTCTTGGTGTGAGCGTCCTTAGCTAATTAGCTCATAATTAACATGTCTATAGCTCTGGCTCTTTGTTTTAGCTTTATGAAATTCCCAGTATTTGCGCTTAGATTACATCAAGTATTTGAGATGAGCTTGAAAACTTTGCTGATTAGCTGCTGTCTGCACAACACCAGCAACAGCAACAGCAACAACAACAACAACAACAACCGTCGGAATACTTTTCTACTCCTTTTGCATTTCACATTTTTCTTTCGTTTTTTTTTTGTTTGCTCTTGTTGTTGTTGTTGTTGTTATTGCAGGGAAATTCCGTAGAATTTTCGCTTGTTGTTGTTTAGCTATCTGCTGAGGTATGAATTCCTGGAAGGAATGCCCACTAAAACGTCAGCCGAGGGGGCTGGAGGCAATTTGCTAAGTTGGTATTAAGCAACAAGCTCGGGCAGCTTTAGCAGCGGCTAATATAACGTAGAGCAGAGCTTAATGCGTGGCCGCAACACAACGAGAACTGCTATTAAAATTACTTAAAAGCAGCAGCCAGCACAATAAAAGGGGCGAACGTTGCAAGCAGCTTAAATATGCCGGTTATTGATGCTACATACAACAGCAGCAATAACAATGCTAAGCTCTCCCTCTCTCTCTCTCTCTCTTTGTATGTGTGAGAGTGTGTGTGTGTGTGTGGCAACTTTGTTGACACGACTCCTTAGCACGCCACAGCAGTCCCAACATCCCTCTGACATTTGCCACACCGCCCCCCCGCCCCTCCTCGCAGCTTCTGCTGTTGCTCCGCAATGCGTGTTGCATACTAATTTCAAAAATTTGCCATTACATCTGTACTTCTCTCGGTCGCTCCGTCTCGCTTCTGTGGCAACACGCATTACATACAATTGGTACAAAAGTAGTTTGCTCTGTTTTTGAGCTTGATTATCAACAGACGCAGCAACAGCAACAGCAGCAACACAAGTCCGACAAATTGTTGGCATTTTTTGTAGTCAAAGGTGAAGCAAAAGCGTCTTAACTACACATAACACGCACACACACAGACACGCACACACACATACTTACATCCTGCTAGTTGTTGTTTGAAGTTGCTGTTGTCGTTGTTGCTGCTGCTGCTGCTGTTGCTGCTGTTGTCGTTGCTTTTCTCGTTGCACTCAGCACACTCTCGAGGTTCAAAGCAAATTTTCATACGCACACACTGGCAGCGCAAATAAAACTTTTGGCCAAAAGGTTTGGCCCTGCTGCACCTGTTACCTTCCTCCCTCTCTCTCTCTCTCTGTCTCTCTCTGTCTCTGTCTCTCTGCTCTGTTGTCGCTGTCTCTGCCTCTGCAGCGCCCTTGGTTTAATTGCCAAGTGCTTGAAATTCCAGAAAAAAATGCTATGGAAAACTTTAAGTTTTGCTTTAGGATATGACAGAGGAAAAACTGTGGAAAATGCTGGTAAACATAAGAAAAATCTACGAAAGGCAACTGAGGAAAATACATAAATAGTTGAGAGAGTAGGAAAACAAGTAAAAAGACGTTGTTAAAGCGGAATAAAAAGACACATTTAATATAGGAATATAAAGCTCAGATGAAGTCGTATAAATATCACGACAACGTATTAATTATATAGAAAAAGTGACGATGAATATATGTATGTAGGTCGCAAATCAAATAAGCTTTATTATATTGCCAAATTGCTTGTTAGCGAACGCAAAGTGATTGAGAGACAGCAATGATATTGAGAAGAAAACGCTGACGAAGACACGCAAAAATACGAAAAGATTTGAAATGCGAAGAGCCAGACAGTCATTTTAATTCGCTCGTTCTAAAAATAACATTTGTGAATGACTGCGAGTCGCCAAAGGAGGCGAGAAAGCAACACTGACCCCCCCAACCCCATAAAAACAAGTGAGAGATTGAGCCAGAGGGAGATGACGAGGGCGAGACTGGTCTTTAAATCATATTTAAGCTAAGGTCAATAGAGATTTCACACAGCTTACGGCAAGGGAACCTTAAATATGGTCACAAAAACAAACACACGCAGAGCGACAGAGGAAGACAGAGAGAAAGAGGGGGAGAGAGAACCCCACACAAACGCAGAAGCTAAGCACGTGTCATAATTGTCAATGTCAAGTGCGCTGGGGGTAACTGTGGGCTTAGCCGGGACAGCAAGGACAGCGAGAGGGCAGCCAGAGGATGGCGAGAGGACAACCGGGCAGCTGGCAGCTGACCACAGCTGTAGCTTCCCACAAGCGCTCAGCTCAAAGGCAGAAGACGCCAACTCAAACTCGAAAATGGAACTGAAACTGAAACTCAAATACATTTATGCTTATGTATTTAGCAATCAGCTGCTATATAGCAGTCGTACATACATCTATATATATATATATGTGTGTGTGTGTATATACCGACATATATATTCGGATATTAAATCTAGTATCCGGCAAGCGGAAGTGCGCCATCTTTAAAGAGAGCAGTGGAGGAGGGGAGGCAAAAATGCTTTGAAGCCATCGAGCAGTGGACTTGACATTGTCGCATAAAGGAAACGTCAGTAGCCTCGAGCATGTCCTGTACAGGAGTCAAGCAATAAACACATCCAAAAAGCAAGACAAGACACACAGAGAGAGAGAGAGAGAGAGAGTGAGAGACATGTGTAGACTAAATTGTTCACAGGGCAGATCTGTCATTGCAGGCGCCGAAAAGTATGCAATAGACGACAGTTGCCAAAAAAGCGTTCGAGGCGTCCTTCTGGCTGACTGCTCTCTCCCCCGAGCCGCTCTGTCGCTCAGTCGTTCTGTCGCTCCCGGGCCATAAACGTATCCGCATCCGTATCCTGGCCTAGTTTGCAATTTAAGCATTGCGCCTCGGACAATAATTCAGGGCGTCCGGGCGCAAAACTCGAATAAAAATCAAATAATAGCGCAAAGTGCACAAAAAACAAAAAACACAATAAAACAGTATGAACAGAAAAGTTTGGCGAACAAAAAAATGCCACATAAAAACCAAAAAATCAACGAGCGGCATGTGAAAATGTACAATAATAAAATGGTTTGCCCTTTTCGCCCCTCGCTTCGCTGCAGATAAGCAGCCAAAAAGTGCGGCAGAAAACAAAAAAAAAAATAAAATGGGAGAAGAGAATGAAAAGAATCAAACAAAAGTTAACCCAGTTGCTGACACAGCTTCAGCTTCTACTCAGCTGCTGTTGCAGTTGCTGCTGCAGTTGCTGCTGCTGCTGGCGCAATGAATAAATTTTTGCTTAGTTTTTGTGTCGCAGTTTTCAGTTTTCAGTTTTGCAGTTTTCCAGTTTTCATCTGCCATTCGCTTCAAGGCGCCACCAAAAACTTGTCGACACACAATGCAAACACACAGAGCGCAACCCGCTCCCCCCAAAAAAACGTAGAGCTGCACGTCATTGATACCCTGTAAAGAAAATATTTGAACAAGAGCATAGAATATTTAAATAGCTATATTTTAATATAATTTCCTTTAGAAAAATGTCGACTAAAGCTTCAAGTTTGTCAATATTTTAATATAATTTCCTTTAGAAAAATGTCGACTAAAGCTTCAAGTTTGTCAAGCAATACTTGATTAAGGTTTTTTTTCATAGTCCTGAATTTGGCGTTTAAAACGATTCAAATTTCATTTGTTTTACTGTTCTCTGACATCGTTTCTAAAGCTCATTTGGTGCACAAACTCAATTTAGTGGTCTACACGACTCTTATTTTGCGGCATAATTTAGCTGAAAACAGGGTATCAAATTTGTCTGTGGATTGCGAAAGCCAAAAGCTGAAATGTGAAATGCGAACTGTGAAAAGCCAGCAAACAATTGCAATTTGGCAAAGCTAGTTTTCGGCACTCTCAGCTGAGAAATGAAATTGATAAACGTAATTAATTAAAATTTAAAGTGAACAAGCGAAAAACATTTGCCAAACATTTTTGCTGCTCACCATTGTTTTTGTTATTGTTGTTGTTGTTGGCACTGAGTTGACGTAGAACTTGATTCCATATTTCACGGCACTCTGGATTATGGCTTATGACGGCCACCAAACAAGCCTCGGACACGACCAGAAGAATGTGTGCGAAAGAGATGGCAGAGCGGGGACGAAAGTTGGGCGTGCGACAAAGAGGCAAATAAATGCTGACAAATAGGCCAACAGAGCGTGGCTGCTCTGCCAGCTTAACCCTAGCAGAACAATAAAAATTGAAGGAGACCGAAGCACAGAAGCTAAGACAGAGCGATAGAGAGAGTGAGCGAGGGAGAGGAAAATGTGGCGAGCATTTAAACAATTCTTGGTAAAATAATTCATAATAAATTTCTAGGTGAACTCAGGCAAACAGTATAAATAATGGAGTTGCAGTTGGCGGTGGCCAATGTTGGCCAATAAATTCAGTTAATGACAGCATTTATTGCTATCGATTACCAGCAATAATACATAAAGCCACCGCTCGACCAATAAAACTAGCGCAGAGGCGATTGTCCTCTTTTCTTTTCGTTTTCATCGCGTAACAAAATTGAAGGTGGGGGAGTGAAAAATAACATTGAAGGTAGTTAATATCGGAAATCAATGCTTTTCTCTGCAGACGAAACTGAACGCAATACATTAAATTTTCGAAAACACTCTCCACCTATTTGATTCTTGCCGAAAGACAAGTTGCACGATGTCAGGCGAATAGAGAGCTTGCGAAATAATAATTGAAAAAAGTAAATGTAATAGAATGTCAGGTTGATGTTGTTTATAAAATGCACACTTTCAAAAATTCAAGTTTAAGAACGTTAAATTTAAATATTCATTTTCAAAGCTGATTATAATTTTCTAATAATTATATTTCCCAACCATAAGAAAGTCATTGTCTTCTGTTTGCCAAAGCAAACAATCTATGTTATTACTTATAGAGATCGTCTTTGATCTGAACCACACACATACACACACACACATGCACTCATACATGTTTATCTCCATAAGCTGGCGAATCTTCGTGAAGCTTTGCTGCTCAACCACGCCCACTTAGCAGATCCGCCCACTTAGATTTCTTGGTCCGCCGCCTAGTCGAACACACACACATGCACTTCGCACACATACAGTCATATTTTTGGCACCACTCACACACACATGCACACAAATCAACTATCAAATGCATAACAGCAATTTACACTGTTAACGCCTTGCAGTTCTGCTTGTCCTCTGTTATTTAACAGTAACTGTTACTGTGATGTAGACAAAGTAGAGTGATTGATAGATTGATAGATAATAGATGATAGACTTCTAATAAAAATTACTGTTACTAATCGGGAAATGTTTTTTTTTGATTTTACAAGCAATTCGGCAGAATTTCCTGTAAATGTTAACAACTATTAAAATGATTTACCAAAGGCATAAGAAGCATAAAATAAGAAACGAAAATTTTTCTTTAAATAAATCGTAGCTCTTACACCATCAAATATTTTGGACTTCTAAAAAGTTATCATAGACTGCCTTAGCAATAGAGCAAATTGATTGAATTCAAAAATGCTGGTACTAATTTATTAGAATGAGCAGCTAACGACATTGAGGATATTTGCTGATTAAATGGTAACTACTATAAATAGCGAGTATATGGTTGCACTCGGTTTGATCGCTGTCATAAATGTGCGGCCAACCTTTGACACTGACGGCACTCTGGGGTTAAGCAGCGTCGTGTGGCAAGTCGTTGACTCGCTGCGTGTGGTGTTCGGCAAATGAACACGACACAAGTGCATTTAACAAATTAAAATAGTAACCAGAACGTAGCGAGGCGCCAACGTCATGTGCGATAATAAAGCTGATGATGCACTGATGTCTGTTCGGTGGGTTTCGGTCATTTCATTCATATGCTTGTCGCTCTCATTCTCATTGTCGTAGTGCGTTGTCGTTGTCGTTGTCGTTGTCGTTGTCGTTATTGTCGCTATTGCTGTTGTTGCAGCAAATGAGCAGAGTGGAGCTGAAATGCAATCCAAGCCGGAACTGACACGCACAAAAGGATATACAACATTTACTAATAAATTTCATATTTATGAACGGACAGCCGACAGGAATACAGTGAACAGAGTGAGAGAAAGAGAGAGAGCGCGAGTTGGAGGTGGGAAGTGAAAGGAGTTGGAGTTGAAATCGGAGTCGCAGTCAGACTGTGAAACGAACACGCTGAAAATCAACGTGAAATTGTGCGCGTTGCCACCCAAAAGTGGGCGCGAAGCGAGCCTGAGAATGGGGGCGTGGCTGTGGGACAAAACAGTGCGGTTGGCAATGCAAACAGCGGGCTGGCCAAATGGAGCGAGGTCGACGACAATGACAACGACAACGACAACGACGACGACGACGACGACGACGGCGACGACGCTGGCGGTTGAAATCACAGCAGGACATAAAAAGGATGCGTGGCAATAAAAATAAGCGAAAACAAACAAACAAACAAACAGAAGGACAGACAGCGAGAGAGAGAGGGAGAGAGACAGACAGACAGACAGACAGCTAGTGACAGGACACAGCGTGCAGCTGAGGGTGTGATTGTGTCTGTGTGCGTGTGTGTGCGTGTGTATTTTTGTGTGCCACAGGTCGCAATTTGCCGTCTGGCTGCCGAGTGCAATGCTCTGAAGTCGTTGGCATTGCAATCCGAGCCCCAAAAAGCCGAACAAACATAAATATTCTTCAGCGCACACACAAGTCAATTAGTCGCGAGTCCAGCGAGTATCACCGCAACACCACCGCTTTGCCCAACCCCTTCGCAGCTCCCTCTCCATCCCCAGCAAAAAATTAACGCTTCAGCTTTTGTGCATAAATGATGTGTGCGTTTATAAAGCACAAAGCATGTTTGAAAAATGCCCAGAATCAGTCAATCAGTCAATCAATCAATCAGTCAATCACTCAATCAATTCAGAGCCCTGCAGCTTAATAGAGTTGGAGCACAATCGCTAAACCCTTCACTCAAATGTCAACCAAAATAATTAGAAACGACAAAAGTAAACCAAAAAATTATTTCAATTCAAAATCAATTTATTCGATAATCAAAGCTACGCTTCGCACACAGTTGTTGTTGTTGTTGCCGTTGTTGTTGTTGCTGTTGCAAACACGCCTCGACCCAAGGCTTGTTTCAACATTGGCAATTGCATTAAATTTGTGGTCGCGTGCTTAAATTATGCACATTTATCAGTGGCTTTTTTTTTTTGTTTTTTGTTTGTATTGCTTGTTGCATTTTTCATTATTAAGCTTAAATTATCAGCAAATGTTTTCAATAAGAATTCAAAGTGATAAATATTTGCGTGCATTATTATTATTTCATATTGCATATAATTATCGCAATACACTTTTTTAATGGCACCAAGTGTGCGCCACTTCGTTATCACGTATGCAAACGAGTAAAAAATATAATTTTAAATAATTAGATACCAGAATCGTATGAGTTAGCATGCTAAAGTGAAGCCATTTAAATCGGGTTTCCATTGAATAAATTATGAACATTTTTAGCAGGCAAAAAAATGCGTGAATTAGACATTTGAGCAGAGTATTTGAAAATCAGCAACTGTAACATAACTCTTATTAATGGCTTGAATAAATGTTTATTCGCGCTTTTTACAGTATTTAATTTTGCGGCATTTATGTAAAGCCATCTTTTTTTTGATGGAAACTAATGAAGCAGCTGTCAATAGTGTGATTTTTTTTGTTTTTTCATCAATTCTACTTTAGAGATCTGTTTGTTTGGAGCTTACTAATCGAAATAGATATGAAAAAGGTTGGGAAAAAATCATGCAAATATAATTGATAGTGTGTTGAAACTTAATTTGTTTGTTTTACGGCTTATTAAGCCAATTGAAATTTGATGATAGCTCTAATTTCAAGTAGAGCACAACAAGAAAAAAGTCTTTGGCGAAACTTTGCTTAACGTTTTTGCACAAAAAAAGAAAATCGCAGCTTTCACTCTTCTTAAATCAATATTTAATTTCATTATTTATTGCTTGCATTTTGTTGAGATTTGTTTCTGTTTGGTTTTTAATTAGCTTTATAGTCGAGTTTATTTACACATGTCAAACTCAATCGCATTTAATTCAAGAAATATGCTGACAATTTCAATCTCCAATTGAAATTGGAATTTGTCGTGCAAAAATGCGTACAAGTTTTCTGTGGATTAGACCATATGATTTGATTATTTATTATTATTATTATTTTTGCCACACTTCAGAAAAAAAGGCGCTCCTCAAAAGGGACGTTCGGCATTGTGCGATTTCAATTATTAATTGACATTTGGTAGAGATATCAATCGCATGACTCAATATTTGCTTAGGCAACAACTTGACTCTCGACTCTCGCCATGGCGGGAGCGGGAGGGGGAGGGGGTCGGTGGGGAGGCGGGTGTCGGTCGAGATTGACAAACTAACAAAATTTTGTCAGATTGCCAAGCTCGCTTGTCAGCCGCTTGACAGAGTTGCCAAAGTGTTTGCGAATGCCAAACTCTGAATGCCGAAGCTCTTGACATTTTCACGCTTCGGAGCGATGGATGTCAATTTGAAGCCACTTGAAATAGCCCACAAGACCCCGCACACTTTGCCTGGCAGCCAACACACACACACACACACACACCTAATTCGCAAATTTCGAATACCGGATTCGGCAAATGACTTTGAAATTTGTTATTGATGTCTGTGATATTTACTTATATTCTCGGCTTTCACTCTGACTTTAGTTGCGTTGATTAAACATTTGTATTATGATATAAATCCCCTGGCAGTCGTATCTGTCTATCGATTGCTTTATCCACTCTCCCTCCCTGTCTGTGTGTGTTTGTGCTCGGTGTGTTGGTGTACTTACATTTGCTTTTGATTGCTGTTTACTGGCTGACTGCATCCTTTTAGCCTTGCAGTTTTGATCCTTTAATAGAATATTTAATTTTAATTACAAACATTTGATTTCCCACTTCAGCCATCGCTCGTCGTCGTCGTCGTCGCTGTCGCTGTCGCAAACTTAAAAATTCATGACATATGTCTCCCCATCTACCTCTCTCCCTCTACCTCTGTCTCTGTCTCTCTTGCTTGGTCGCTGTCGCAAAATTTGCGCTGAATGGCAAGCGAATTGAATGCGTGTGCATGAAAGCATAAGCCGGCCAAGTTGGGTAACCAACCTGGCATCAAGAGCCAAAGAGAGAGAGGCGGAGAGAGAGAGCGACAGGGAGAAACTGCTGGCCGACTACGGAGACGTTGAATGCTTTTTGCCTTTGTCAATGTGAGACGACGCCTTGCCTTGACTCCTGCCACACTCGCAACGAGGGTCAGTTCACAGCTTGCCCTTCAATCAATTAAGCGTGTCTACAATGTTGCACAAACTATTTAATTAATTCAACTAATTAGCTATGGCTTAATCCATGTTGGACAAAATTAAAAGGCTGCAGTTGAAGTGGAAGCAATTTTGCCACTCAATAAACAGTTTTGTCAGTCAGAAATATTTCTTTGAAAATTTAGCATATAAATCTGTAAAAATCATAAAGTATATATGCTATTTATAAAGCATAACTGCGATATTAAGTGCAACTCATTTAGTTAGCTAGAGAAAAGTTTTTAGGCAGAATAAGTTCGATAGGAAATATTGCTTACATCATGAATAATTATTGAAAACTTCTACTTTTTTGTATTATATATAATGCATAGATATTTAAACTGTCTTTTTGTAGTTTTTTATTTTTTAATTATTGTTTTCCCCTAAGCTTTGCATTTCTTTTTGTACTTTTCGTAAACTATTTCACAAGCGCTTGGACAAATTTCTTGTCTTATTATTACAAGTTCAAATTGTATTATTTTTATAGCTAGAATATTTGAAAGAAAGTGAATAAGTGTTTATTTTTTCAAGTTGAGAACTTGCTGAGCAGCCGTCGCGAAAGTTGCTGTTTCGCTTGCAGTTTCCGCACTGTCGGCTGCTTTCTATGCTTATTTGTTGATGTTCCGCATGCTGCACTTTATGTAGCATACCTTTGGGATGATAAGCTTTATGCTTGCGTGTATACATGTTGGTGTGTGTGTGTGTGTGTGTGTGTGGATGAGCTGAGAATGAGCGGGTGTGTGTGAGTGAGTGCGTGGGTAACGCTGCGATTGAGGACTCACAGCAATGACCTTAGTTGCACTTGGCTGCGTTGCAAAAGCCAAACAAAACGCAAATGAAAATGAAAAATGTGAGATGTGAAATGCGAATGGCGAAATGTGCGAAGAACTGAAAATGGGAAAACATGTCTATTAATGCACATTCGCTTACTCGCTCGCATTCATTTGGTTAACTCTGCTAAATCTCTGATTTTTTGCTCTTTTCTTCTTTTGCAGGTGAGTGCCACTTTTTTTTGAGCATTTTCGATTTCCCGCTGAATGCCGCGTGTGTTGTGGGTAAGTTTTTGGGTTGATGGTTAGGGGGGCGAAACATTATAAATGCAGCCACCCCGAACAGTTCCATCAACGAGATGACAGCAAAGGCGTTCGGCTGCTGCTGCTGCTGCTTCTAATAATACTAGTACTAATACTAATACTCAGACTAATACTATAACAACTACTTTTCCTCCTGGTCGTGGAGGATTCAAGCTCTGCTTGCCAGTCGCGTTCCATTTGTCAATGTGCAGCACGTACTCAATCTTCTGGCTTGTCAAACTTGCCAATGTTTGTTGCCAAAAAAAAAAAAAAAAAAAAAAAAAGAAATGTGGAAGAAAACTCTAGGAGAAAATAAAAATTTGTTTGATGTTGACCCTCACCTCAAGGGGTGTTTGGGGGGGATGGTGGCGGCAGAGGAAGGTTTTGCGCACATGTCAGCTTGTCTTTTCGCTCCCCTCAACAAATGTTGATATACGAGTCGCAGTCGCAGTCGAAGTCGAACTCAAAGTCAGAGTCGAAGTCAGAGTCAGAGTCGTGGTGCACAGCTTGCATACACATGATTACTACAAACATACGAAACACGTCCACACATATCCACTGTGGAGTTGAGCACGATGTGTGTGTGTGTCTGTCTGTGTGTGTGTGTGTGTCTGTGTCTGTGTGTGCTTACATATTTTTGTGCCAATTTGAGGGTGCTGCGTTCTATTTTCTGTCAGCTCGCCCTCGCATAATTCATACAGCGAGCGAGCATCGATTACGATAACCATCAGCACTGAGACACTGTGTTATCGATGAGTTTCCCATGCTGCCAAAATTAGGAGCATCATTTTTAAGCTACTTAACAGAAACTAGACTTTAGTCCGATGCACTAATAAATTGGGAATCATGTTGAACTTAAATTTCTATTTGAAATTCATTGCGAACTTCTTTCGCTGATTTATTAGCTGAAGCTTTTTTTCAATGTTGCTAATTATTATTTCTATGGAAGCTTAGCAAAAAAAAAAAACCAAATTTCAAAATGTGGATATGTATTAAATATATTATTGATTAACAAATCAAATAGAAATTTTGAAGACAGTTGATTATTGAAAAATGTTAGGCAATCGGGTTAAATTTCATGGTTAATAATATAATAGATAAATGTTAAATTTAGAGAATAATTGGGCTTTCTTATAGAATGAAGGCCAGCTAAAGATTTCAATATTGTGCTATATTTAACTTCTTCAACATTTTCAACACTCGCAATCCCTTTTTTTCCGCGCTTACATGCAGAGCATCGCAAAGGAAGGAAGTAAATTCGTTCGCCTCCAAATGGCAGCTAGAAAATAGACGACAACACGAGAGAAGTAACTGAATAAAAATAGCAGCCCCATTAGCTAATCCACTTAAAGATGTTGGCTTCAGTTTCGCAGCAGATTCGCAATTTACCTGTGAGCGTGTTGTAGTTGGGTATTGGATATTATTTGGTAATCGAATTAGAAGCTGCTTTTAGTTGTCGTGCTTTGTCGTGCGTGTCACGTTGCCACAGAGCGGACGGAGCTCGTGCTTTGAAAATAATATTAAATTTGTATGATTCTATTAGCAAAACAAACAAGGACATCGCACACACACACACACACACACACACATACAAATGCCTTTGGTAATTGTGTATAAAATGCAGCAGCTAAAAATACATATAGAGTACACAATGTGTTTGTGTGTTTATATATATAGAGAGAGAGAGAGAGAGAGAGAGGGGGGAGAGAGCTGTGTGCTCGCCATATAGAGACGTCCCTCACGTAGCTCTTGAGCAGGACTCTGTTGCCTGCTGTGGCATAACGATATTACGAAGTTCCTAACTAAACAAGTTGCCGATACATAATAATGCACAGAACAACACAGGCTCGGCGACACAGTGGGAGAGGGGGAGGAGCAGCAGGTCCACACGTGGCCAGGACACTGTGCTCTGTGTCCGAGTTCGAGTCCGAGTCCGAGAGCTAGAGTTCTTGCCAAGACATGTCAGCCAGTCAAGCAGCCAACTAGCCAAGCAGTCAGTCAGACAGTCAGGCAGTCAGGCAGTCAGTCATGCCGTCAGTTGCCTGTGCTGCGTCCAGTTTGACTGATGTATCTGGTCATTGATGGCGCCACCCTCAACCCCTTATAACATGGATCGGCAGCAGCCCTTGTGCGATTGCCCCGCTTTTTGTGTGGTCCTCATTGCTTTTCACGCTCGAGTTGTTCGCATAATGCAAATACACAATAAATAAACGTGAAATGCACTGCTACGTGATATACTCGGTTTGTGTGTTACGCTAGACGTTACGTTACGCTCCACAGCGAATGGCGCATAACGTTATCGCTTATGCTGTAGCAGCAAACGAGCCGAGCGAGAGAGAGCGAGAGTGAGAGAGATGGGAGAGAGATGGGAGAGAGCAGGAGAGAGGGGAGGGAGCATGAATGCCAATGCATTGAATTTCCCAACATCGATTGTTCTCTGCTCTTGTCTGCTCCTATTCATATTCATACTCGCACTCACTTATTCAAATTGTTGCCCTCGCTTCATGCTCAAAATCGCCAATTATTTTCAGCTTTTCAGCTTCATAATTTACCAAGTGAACGCCTGCACATGACGTGCTTTATTTTTGTGCTAGTTACCATTCCCATGACCTAAACCCTCCCCCCCCCCGCGCCTTGGGGCTTCACCACATTTGAAGTGTATCTGTTCCCTTGGCTCGCTTAGTTTATCAATTTTTTATTGAGTACCTTTTAGACATGTGCACAAATTTCCCATTGTTTTAGCCTGCCATTGATATCGCCCTTTTGCGCTCTATGAATTTGCCATTTTATAGAACTTTCCAACTGCAATTAGCCCACATACAGCATATGCTGAAATTTATGCATTATAACTATGGGATTTTGAAGTGCTTCTAATTAATTGTCGCTCGTGCCAATTGCTTGACATCAATAAAAGTCGCACATTTTTAATGTAGTGGTCTAATTTTTGAATGCCTTTTTTGACAACGTATCGAAAAGTTTTGTAATCCAGTCGACTGCATAGAAATACTATTTTCAATATGATGGTTTGCCGCATCCGTTTATTAGATTGACATCCAGTTTAAGAGTAGTTTTTTTTCCCTTAATTATATTCTAGTATTTCGTTCATATTTTTATACTATTACTACGACTATTTGTTGTATATTTTAACTATATACCATACACACTCAATGTGTTCAATTCCCTGCGCATTGTCTCCATTGTCAGTCGATTTTAAATGTTAGATGTCACATTAATGTGCACTAAAAACATTTGTAAACACAGTTGCAGAATGTTTGCCTCCATGGTGCCGTCTCAGTTGGTTAAGCGCTCAACGTTGAGGGAGCGGAAAGTGAGGGGGGCGAAGTTGCCATCAATTAGCTGTCCCATTAATATAGTTTCGATGTTAAAGTCCACTTAGCGTACATGTGTTTGCTGTCCACAATTTGACAGCGCTAGTTAGAGTAATAAGTCTCTCTGTCCTGCTGTTGTCCTGCAGTCCTTCCATTGTCACTCGATCTGAGTGTGTCTGTGTGTGTCTGTGTGTGTGTGTGTGCTTACAAGTAATTTGACGCAAAATATTGTGTTTTGTGCTCGTGTTTGAGCTGCGCAACGGACGCTTTAAGCCAAGTTAATTAAGTAATTTGAATTCAATAAACCATGCAAAATGAACAATCGATAGAAGGCGAGTCGAGTGTTTCTCTGAGTGTCTGCAATATTTGTGTGTGTGTGTGTGTGTGTGTGCTATGTGTGTGTGTGTGTGTGTGCTTGCTGTTGTTTGCAATTTGTTTAGTTGTCGTTCGATTTGCTTATTGTGCAATTTTTGTTTGCCCTTGCTCCGATATCGAGTTAGTCGCCCACAGCTGCCTCAGTCTATGTGTGTGCGTGTGTGTGTGTGTGGCAACACATGCCCCACAAATAACAACAACAATGGCAACATGTCGGCGTCGTCGTCGTCGTCGTCGTCGTCGTCGTTTTTGTTGTCGGTCTGACTAACTGGCTCTGCTTTTGCTGCTGTCTCAGCTGTGCCACAACCTTGAGTCTCAGCACCCAACCAGCACACACACACACACACACACACACTTATCTAGTGCTCGCCTGTGTATGTAAATTTTGTATGCCGCTGCTGCAAGCGCCTTCGGGTGGTTATTGATTTTTGTTTGCTTTCTCGTGCTTTTTTTATGCTTTTTTGCACCCATTGTTGTTGTTGTTGTTGTTGCTGCTGCTGCTGTGCACAACGCGCGCTTCAGCAGCATTATTATTATAATAAAATCAACACCAACAACAAGCCAGAAAGGCGCAGAGATAGAGACGCAGAAAGAGAGAGCGAGAGAGATAGAGAGGGATAGAGAGGGATAGAGAACGTTCTCGTTCACTGTGTGCTGTAAAATGAACTTGGCTGCCAAGTCTCGACCATGTGTCTGCTGTCCACACACACTCAGACACACACACACACACATACACTAATATACACACACACGCAGACATGCACTCTTTCTGTTGTCTTCATTTTTTTCTGCTTTATGACATATTTCTATTAATTTAGTTAAAGCTCTGCCCAGCAATCGCGCGGAAAACGCGCTCGAAACGCGCACAAAACGCGCACACGCCTCAGCGACAGCTCATTAAAGCGAACGCGCGCTTCTCTGTGTGTGTGTGTGTGTGTGTGTTTGTTGGTGTGCACAAAACTTGTAATTTCAATAACTCAGTTTCAGTGCCAGCAGGAAAAGGACGTGCAGTTTCGCCAGCTTTGCGTCCTTCGTCCTTCGTCTGCAGTTTGCGAGTTTTGCTCCAATTTCCAAAGCATTATGCTTATGAGAATTTATGTTATGGCATACCAGAGACACAAACACACACACACACACATACTTCTACACATATGCAAGGTCCTGCTGTGTGTTTTCTCTGCTATTCGCTTTGCGTCCCCCTTTTTGGCTGGTTGCCTCTGCAATTAGTTGAGCATGATAAAAATGTTGCACAGTTTCAGCTCATTTGGCGCGATTTACCTACAAACCACACACAGCTTAAGTGTTGAGTGTGTGTTTGTGTGTATTGCAGTTTCGGGGCAACTCATAAAGTTGCCCAATAACGTTAACAACTTTGCCCACTTCTCTACACTTTCTTGTGGTGCCACAAAGCGCCAGTGAGGGAGCGATACAAAAAGAAAGAGACGGAGATGGAGACGGAGACTGAGAGAGAGAGCAAAGGACACACATAAAATTGGTATCAAGTTGCACTTAATTAATTATGTGATTTGTTGCCTTTTTACGCTATGCGGCAAGCACATTAGTCAATTGCTCTCGCTCTCGCTCTCTCTCTCTCTGTTGCTTAGCTCGTTTTGTTTGTGGCACTTGCAACTTGCGAGTGTCCCTTGTTGCGCTCGTAACCACCACAAAAAACTGTCAATAAATTCACATGCAAATCGAGTTGCAAACGTTGCTGATAACTGTCAATTCTGAGGTTTCAGTTAAGCATTTGTGTTGTGCATTTTATGCTGTTTTAGTTGGAGTAAGTCTGCTGTGCTTTAATGCGCTTTCTGGAGAAGCTGGAGATGGCTTTTAAATAGAGTTAGAAGCTTTCAAGACGTTAGCTTACATGAGACAAGCTGAATTTGCCATATCAAATTATGTTAAGCTTTAAAAAGTTGCTAACTTAAAAGCATTAATGCACTTTTATTGCAAACAAAATATATAAAATATTGCTTCAAAACCTCGCAAATTTGGCAACAATTTAGCAAATTAAATGTTATATTGCGTTTTCTATTGTCAAAATAATTTAATCAAAATAGCAAACCACAAATAATTTAGTGTGCAAATTTATTAAATAATGGCAAAGGCATAAATTGCAAATGCTCAACTAGAACGCATCCTATATGAGGTTGTAATAGGACTTTGAGAGCTGCTGGAATATGCGAGGTATTTGTATGCCGATGAAAATATGAAATGTCATTGAAATTGAAATGGGAATGGGAATGGAAATGGAGATTGAAATGGAAATGGAGATGACTTAATAAGGTTTCTTTTCGTATTGCCTCAATTTTCAATCAAAAAATCTTGAACCGACAATTTCGCCGGTTGTCATGGTTTTTTCCATTCAAATTCCACTTTGGCAATCAAATTTCTCAATGCTTTTGTTGTTGTTGTTGTTGTTGTTGCTATTTCTGTTGCTGTTGTTTGACAGAAAAAGTTTGCGACGCTTTTGTTTGGGGTCTTGTGAAATTGTGAAACCTTTTTAAGCACTCATTTCCTGTTGTTGTTGCTCTTGTTCTTGTTTTTGTTGTCATTCCCATTGTAGTTGTTGCTGCTGCTGCTGCTGCTGCTGCTGCTGCTGCTGCTGCGATTCATTCATTAATGAACTCACTTGAAAATGGAAACAATTTTCCCATTTCTCAAGTGGAATTTTCACAGACAGCAGCAGCGGAAGGCAAGAAAACGGAGAGAAGAAAAACGAAACTTATAGATGCGCAACATGATTAACAAATTTGCGAGTATTTTCTAAAGACACAAACACACTGAGCTGCACACCTGCAGAACGTAGGCAGTGGGAAATGTGCTAGAAGGCGTGGGCGGCGGTGAGGGGGAGAAGGCGGGCGTTTGTAATCATCGCATTTTTTTTTTTGGGGTAACTTTGAGAGGGAATTTATGCAAAGCACGGCAGGAATACAAGAGACAAAGCATTGCGAGCAACTACAACAACTGGCACAGCAATATCTAGCACAACAACAACAACAACAACAACTACGATGACGACGATGATGATGATGTTCATGATGGAGATGAAGACAACAACAGCAGAAAAACTGCTGGAAATCTCGCATAAATTGCTCGGCCGCATAAAAGTATGCAATAAAAATCACAACAAACATGTGCCACAGCTCTGACTTCCCCCCAACCCTCCCCCCTGCCTGTGTGTGTGTGTGTGTGTGTGTGTGGGCGTGGCAGCCATGACAACCCACCTGTTCCATTCAGTTGGCCTTGCCGCACTTGTCGCTGCTTCGCGTTGCCGAACCTTGCCAAAGGCGCCAAATGGCGACACGCAGCGAAACTTTAAAAACTATGCAATATTAAGCTGCCTTATATAACTTGTGCCCGCTTCATCGTCATCCACCCCCCCCCCCCCCCCCCCAACCTGTTGTTCCAATTTTTTTTTGTGAGCACCCCCCTCATCAGCTCGCTCCGCTCGTTGCCCGTTGGCGTTGTGCTTTAGCGAAGCTGTAAAGCTTTTAATTAAAGCATTTGCATTTTATATCAGACTCGCACACGAATACACAGTACAACAGCAACAACACACCTGCAAACAGACAGAATGACAGAGGGAGGGAGAGAGGGTGAGGGAGGGTTGCGCGGGTGTTTTGGCCACAGGCGCGCCGCAAGTTATGCAACAAAAATGCGATGCCCCCGCAGCTGCTTCAACTTGAAGCCATGTCGTTGCATACCGTGGCGCCAGCCACGAGATTTTCTACCCAACCCAACCCCGAAAACCCTCCTCAAAGTTGCCCCTTGTTACCGAAAAGCCGCACAACCAAAAAAAAAAAAAAAAATTGCCAACGAGACTGGTGAGAGAGAGAGAGAGAGAGAGCATATTGCACGGCCAAACAAATTGCTGAAAGCAGCGCCAAATGGCAAGTCGAGGGAGTCTTGATCTCGGCCTTATAATGAGATTTAAGCGTCGCAACCGAGAGCGGCAAGTGTCTTGTGCATAAAACTGGGCGTGTTCTTTTTTTTGCAGCCGAAATTAACCGTGTTTTAATGCAGGAACAGCTTGGAAAATTAAAAATTGTGTGCATAAAAATGCTGCTTGAAGCTAAATGAGTTTGTAGAACATAGAAAGAAGATTGAAATTAGCTAAGGATTTGCAATAATCAAGGCAATTTAGTTTGTTTAATGTTTTAAATACATCATTTGCATTGCCCAAATAGAGTAAATTGAAGAAAAAATAGAATTTAGCAAGCAGTAGAAATATTTTGCACTCAACTTTTCGCCAGAAAACGTTTTTAATATTGCTGTTGCTGACTAGTTGTCGAATGAAATCGCTGGCTTATTTAAACGGGGAGTAAACTCAATAACTATTGACTAGAAACTACAGAGTATGTGTTGCGTTCATCATCGTTGGTGATAACTGCATTTTTGCACGTTTTTTCGCTCGAGTTTTTTGCGTTCACGAGCAACGTGCGCTTTTGTGTTTTAATTGATTTCGAAAGTGTGTGCGAATGTGTGCATGTGTATATGTGTGTGTGTCTATGTGTGTGTGTGTGTAAGTGTGCTAATTTTATGATTTGAATAGTTGCGCAAGTGAGCGCGATGTGTGTGAATGCGTGTGAATGAATGTGTGCGAGTGTGAATGAATGTATGCAATTAAGTGAAAAGTGCACACAGCAATGAAGTAGCGGAAATTGCAATTGTATTTGCCCAACGTGTTGTGAGGGTTTCCCGTCTGCGTTAAGGGAAAGTGAAAGACCTCACAAAGCGTAGCGCGGAGGTGTGCTGAGGTGGGGGGGTTAGAGCAAAGATAGGGGATGCCAGGACAAGTGAATCGCCGATAAGCAGCAGACAATCAACCATTATAATGCACATACACAAAAGTATTCAGCAACACATCAATCCATCCATCCATTCATCCACCTCGCTGGCTATCTCCCCATCTACATAACAGATACATATATATATATATCTAGCATTAACTGCACGATAAGCGTGACAAGACAGAACTGAATAATCAATATCATTCAATGTGCAGCGCGACAGATAAGCGAATTGATGGCCGCCTTCTGCTGTTGCGTTCAGCTCAAGAATTTTGCGAAGCGCACCAGATTTTTGGGGGAGAAACTTTTGCTTAATGCTCTCATTATGATAAGAGTAATTGCATTTGCCCTCATTTCCTCCAAGGACTTGCCAGGCGAAATCCTTGGGATTTGGCCAGCTTACCTATCGATTATTTGAACGGCGAACTGCTGTCCGTCTAATCAAGTAATAATGAAACTCTAGTCTGAGCTTCAGCACGTAGAATTGTATTTCAAAACGAACTTTCTACAAATATTTCATCTTTCACGTTTGCTACGTTTTGTTGCGCGAAATAATTGCTACATTCGCGCTTACATTTGAAATTGATTGGCCTTCAATTGCTTTCTTGATGTACTCGGTGTGCTTGCACTGTTTTGCAATCAGCTCGAGGCTGGCGTAATTAAAGTCATTCATCATTTCGCATCTCAACTTAATTGTGTTGCAATTTGAGTTGCATTTCGAGTTTCGAGTTTCGAGTTTCGAGCAGAACACAATTCAGACGAGCTGTTGTTGTTCATTGTTGCAGCTCTTTAATGGCTGAACTAATTACAGGTAATTAGTTTGCACCATTAGTGTATTTACTTTAGAAATGCAGATCGATAATCGATGAGCTGGCTGCCGGTTCGAATGCGACAAATCGTTTAATCAAATGCGATTGAATGGCAATCAAATCGTTTGCTAAGCGCACATAAAGCTAATCTCATTTGCTGCCCTGTTTTTCCATCGCCATCGCCATCTCTCTCTCTCGTTCTCCCTCTCGCTAGCTGCTGGCTGTGTGTCTTGCTCTCACTCTGGCCATCTGTCATTCATTTTTGTCGCCTGTTCGACGTTTGCTTCGATTGCCAGCCTAAAAGTAGGCAATGCAAATTGCCACATCGCATGAATGTGTCGTTCGCTTATGATGTCTGCCTATCTCTGTGTCTCTCTCTGTGTGCATGTGTGTGTGTGTGTGTGTGTGTGTGTGTATTTGATACATGTGCATATTTAACTAAAGCAAAGACATCAGCAAATGCCTGCC